>OZ018416.1:5143804-7658652 GCA_963969595.1 Neckera pumila | reverse complement strand
TAAAACCTAGTGTACTATGAGTCATTGCCTAAGTCAAAATAGAAGTAAAAATAAACTTTGAAATTTTGAAATTTTGAAAAATTTTGAAACTCAATATCTCTTATGCATGAAGGAGTGGAAGGCATTATTGTGGTGTGAGAGGTTGCATTCTTGATATAAATAGAAAGATTTATGCATGGATTGTTGCACAACACATACCGATTTTGGCTCAAAACGGCCTATTTCAATGAGTACTATGACTTTTGAAATAAATTTTTTTTAAATGAATGAAAACATGGGTAATTTGTAAAATTTTGTTTCAAAAAAATGCAAACCAAAAAAAAATATCTCTAAAAATTATGCACAAAAAAAAGATGTAAAATACCAATAAAATGGACACTTTGATTTTTGATTTTTTAGAAAATAGTAAAGTCACTCAATAAATTCAATTAAAAAACACTTAACTTGCACAAAGGTAGTGCACTTTGAGCATATGTGGAAGGTGGATAGTATGCTATTTTTTAGAAAATCTATTTGTGGTCTTGCTTAATTTTAGTAGAAGTTTTGCATCCTAATTTTGAGCTTCAAATTTGCATTTTTGAGTCAAAAATAGTACTAAGCCCCCCCCCGCCCCCCCCCCCCCCCCTTCAAATGGCCAAGGTAAACATCCAATTGGGGGCCAAGGTTAACATCCACAATAGTAAAATAATTTTAAGAAAACGCAAAAAGTTATTCAATGTCTAAAACTACCACATGCACCTTTCATTTCAAATTTCATATAAAAATGATATATGACACAAAAGTTATGAGCAAAAAAACACCTAGTCAAGGAGACAAAAAATAGGCCAAACTTGTAGTCTTGCAATCACCCCACAAACGAGTGCAAGGGCTTTGTTTCATGGTGTTTGAACATGTGATGTGAATGTTATGTCTCTTCTAAAATAAAGATAACTTAATTCAAATTTCTAATTAATAAAAACTTTGAAATTTGATAACTTTTGCATCATAGGTCCAAACACCATAAAACAAAGTTTATGCATCCCACCTCTCAAAGAGCTTTCGAACAACACCACAAACACAACCAAAAACAAACAACCTAATTGAACCCCTAAAGGCCCATTGTCCCTTCAAAGGACAGATGGGAATTTTAGGCAGATATCTACAAGCTAAATTTTTTACCTAATTTTTTGAAACTTTTTTTGAAGATAGAAAAATTGTAGCTTCATGGGAGTATAATTTTTTTTCCAATTGGTGCCTGGGAACAAAAGTTATGCCCCAAACAACAAGGGAGGGGGAAGAAGGGGCAGCAAAAAGAAATTCAAAAGCTTGAATTTTTCTTAAAAACTTTTTGGTCTCATAGATTAAATTTTTGTCTATCTAGAAAGCTTTGATTCATTATGTTTGGATTTGTTATGAGAAAGTTATGGACAATCTTGTTTTTGAGGCAATTAGAGTATCTTCTTGAAAAAATAACTTGTAGGATTCATTTCTAAATGCAATTTTTACAATTTTTCAATAACAAAAGTTCCACATGGTTTAGTTTGCTTGCTCAAACAATCTCACCATTGGTATTTGTGCATTTTAATTCCATCTTAGAGATATTAATAATTTAGATTTTCCTTCTATCTTGTACCTACTTCTATTTTTGATAATTTTTGAAAGAATGAAAATTAAATCTTTTTAATCTTTTTTTCCTAGACTCTCAATTCAATTATCCACCATAAAGATTTAAAGCTCAAAACTTTGTAGTGCAAAAAACTAAAGCTAAGAAGGTTCAAAGTCAAATAATCTAGTCCTGCAATGTGTTGAAAAACTGGGTGTTTTCACTTTATACGCAAATATCATGCAATCTGTGCAGTCAAAAATTCTGAAATTTTTCCCAGACATCCTTATACTAGTTAGGTTTAAGATCATACAGTTAGATATGAAAAACAAATTCAAAACTTTCTACATTTTGCTATAGAAATGACAATTTTGAGTGTTTTTTGGCAAAAGAAAGGCCTTGGGCCTTTAGGGGTTAAGGTGTAGATTGAAGAAGACCCAAAAAAAGGGCAATATTTCATAGCTTGTAACATAGCTATATTATTTGGAAAGAGGGTAATAAAAACTTTTCAATAAACATGAAGAAGGGTTAAAGTAACATATATTTTTTCCATTAATTATAAAGATAGCCAATTAATTTCATGTAAAACAACCTTCTTCGGAGAGAGATTTTCAAGGGTTTAAATGAGCTTGTTTTTCTCTATATATTCAAATTGGATAAAACCATATGCACACTTCCTTAACAATCTTTTTGCATTAACTCAAGGCCCCTTGTGGGCCTTGCAAGTTTATGACATTGCATCGTGACAAAAATAAAGAAAATAAATCAAAACTAAATTACAAAATTATCATCATAAATTCTTTATACAATATGATATATATTGTTGCTACAACTATGATGGTTCAATATACAATAAATTTTTTTTTTTGTAACGAATTTTCTTACTTTTGTATTTATTTGAGATATATTATCATGGAAATTCAATAACTTGCTTCATAAGATTGAGGTCTATAAAACTAAATTGATGTTTCCATTATGACCCTTCACTTTATGTGCTCCTTGACTAGCCCCTTAGTTTGTAACATCTAAATTGACAAAATAAATAAATCAAACAACAACCAAATCTTCACATTTATAATGACACTTTTTAATATTGGACTTTGATACATTTTTAAAATATGTCTTAACCTCTAAAGGACCACAAGTGCAGATTTTGAACAATGAATGAACGGAAACACATCCTAAACTCACCGAAATGGGTTTTTTCATCCATAAATTTTATTTAAAGATTCTTATACTAGTTCTTTAACATTTGTATGGTTCAGATTCCAAAGATTTTGCTTTGCAAATATTTTATAATTCACAAGGTATTGGGAGGTCTAGCCTCAAAAAGTAACTTTTTCAGTTCAAAAAATGACCCTATAAAAATGACTTTAATCAAAAAAATCAAACAAAAATCTTCAAAAATTACTATTATTAGAACTCAATATTTTGAACTTATAGGAAAAAAATTCTTTTAAAAATCATAAATATTCAATCTACAATTGATTTTAGAAGGAATTTTCAACTTCTGGCTTCAAATTTTATTGAAAATATTGGTATGTATTATTGTTCATCTAACCGTATGGATGTGATCTATAAATAGCATTTTACAATTGTTGTTTGAGAGTCATCATTAAAATAGTCTTCTAAATTGCATTTATAATAGGTCTTCACAGTTTTGGAAATCTGGACACCCCTCCGGTCCTTTAAAGGTTCAAGTATACAGATGAAGATAGATTTCACATGTCAAGTTTTGAACACATCTAACAAGATTCTTTTAGGCCAAAGTTTTTTTAAAGTATAAAGTAAGTGAATCTATAAATTTCCACTCTTAGAAACTAAACATAATACTTATTAAACATATATTTTTTTTATTGAATCTTATTGGCAAGTGAAAAGAATTCCAAATTGACTAGCCTTTGGGCTTGGCTATTTTTGTATTTGGTTATTTCTTTTTAATGCAATGGGTCTCCCATTTGTTCAGAAAAAAAAAAAAAAAAAATAATTCCAAGACGCTTTGATATCATTGATTAGACAACATTACTATGAGTTTTTAGAGTTACCGTTTTAAGCATACCAAAAATTGACTTAAGACTTTACAGACTCTCGGATTCTAAATGTGCACCTTACATAAGTAATATCCAAATGGAACATGGTTTCCAATGTTAGATTATCAATTTGTTTTCTTGGATCTTGTTGGAAGCCAAAAGAAGATTCAAGATTATCCTACTATATCTTTTTAAGGCAACTTATGAATAAACTATAAATTTTCAAATTGCTAAAAATAGGTGCATCCTAAATTCTTATGTGTAGAAAAAAAAAAATTTTGAAGAGATTTATTGCTAAAAAGGGATACAAATTTTTTTGTGGGAATATTTTGCGATATATTTTTCCTTTTACAATGGCTAAAATTGTTGGTTTGTAACAAAATCACAAGAAAGAATTACTTCCTTTTGGATGAATAAACAAATTATCATCCACATTTTGTATGCTTCATTTATATCTACAAATATGTAGAGCTTCACTATTCCAATGTAGATTGCTAAGCTTTTGCACTACTTGAAAAAAATGAAATAGAATACCTCATTAACAAGGTTTAAATATTAGACAAAAATCTAAACAAGACAATTTTGCAAATGTGATAGAATGAACTTCTAATGGACTAGATTCATTGTAAAATGGTCGATCATCATGTGAGCTAAATTTTGCTTTTTAAATTGTATTCAAATATCATTTTTATATTATAGATTGTCTATTACTGTAAATAAATTTCAATTCTTTTTGTGAAAAATTGTCATTGCTATAATTTTGTAGCAGAAGGTGGAAATAAATTAGTAAATATAGCAACAAAAATACATTTAAATTGAATTTTGAAAATGTACAAATTAAGTATTTTTTGGAATGGATGAATGTTTGGAATATTACAGGTGAAATGTTTGAAAGGTTGCAAAAATTTTGCATCCATATTGCCTAAATTTTTGAATTTTTCTTTTTCTTCATTTTGGAAACAAATGACATGGAATTTAATTGCAAAAGAAAGAAAATCAAACCGCCAATCATAGGTGGTCTGGCCAAGAATTCAGCAAGACATAGACATACAAATTTTGAATATTTTTGAAAATCTACATCACGCCTTAGGCCCAGCATGATAGGTACCCCAAAACAAGAAAACCTACACTGAATAGGGGTATTAAGAGGACCAAATAATTAAAGGGACCTTTCTTTAGAAATTGTACATATTTGAGACAGGATGTACCACCCACGATAGATATTTATATAGTGTGGGATGTCAATTAATTAATATGGGTCTACTTAATATTCCTATTCAGTGTAGAAGTTGTCGAACAAAACAAAATTGATGCCAAAATGCTGAAACACTAATACCAATAGTTCCAACTAATATATGAAACCCTTTGCGCGCAAAAAGAAACTATTTCAGCACTGAGGTGCCGAATCAAACCTTCACGTACGGTATTGAGATTGTCCATTTTATAAGAAAGGGATGTGCACTTGTAATCATCACCGGGAGAAATACAATATTTCTATTTGGACCCAAAAGCGTCACTAAAGTTATGGTAACTGTATTTGACTCTTATAAAAGAAAGACAATAAGATTATTTTTGGTAAAATTATATGAAATAACTAACGTCCTACACCGTATCTATACCTATCGATTCTTGTAGAGCATTCTTTCTTCTTTATAATAATATATTACATGACTTTTCTTGAAGTTTCTCAAAGACATGCACTTGTAATCAAAATTTCTTTCAAGATTCATCATCCACTGGAGTGGATAGATTGTTGAGCGTTTAGGGGTTAAACTCTAAATGTCCACACATGTGAAAAGTGAATGCGCCTTTGTCAACCTTAATTGTAACATTTAAAATAACCATTCAGACATCTGATTTAAACTAAAAAAATGAATCCTAAATCCTAAAGTCTCGTTGTCCCCTTGCAGTCTAAAATAGATTTTAGGCTCATGTAACCTCAATTTTTGAAGTGATTTTCTGAATTTTTTTTGTGAGATAGGAAAAATACATTATTTAGCTTTTAGGGAACATAATTTTTGTTTTCAATTGGTGTTGGAGAGCAAAAATTATGCCACAATATCCTCACAATGGAGGAGAATGGGCAACAAAAAAATCCACAAAAATTTGAAATAATTTTTTTTCATATATTTTTTTCTTAGATTCTGTTTTGTTTACACAAAAAGATTTGATTCATTCCATTTGGATTAGTGATGTGAAAATTATGGAGCTTCTTGTTTTGCAGGCAATTATATAAATTTCCTTGAGAAAATAACATATTAGATTCATTTTTTAACTTAGTTTTTACAATTTTCCAAAAAAAGTTTCCACAAAAGTATGCTTGTTAGAACAATCTCACCATTGGGATTAGTGTATTTCAATTCCATTTTAAAGCTATTGACAATTTAAATTTTCCTTCAATCTTGTATCTATATCTATATAATAATTTTCTAAAAAACGAAAAAATGACATATTTTTTTTAACCATTTTTTCCTAGAATTTCAATTAAAATCTTCAAAATTAATTTTTTTTAATTCAAAATATTTAGTGCAATAATTTAAAGTTAAGAAGATTTAAAATCAAATAATTTCATTCATTGAACATGCTCAAAAACTTGTTTTCTTCATTTCAAATGCAAATATTTTGTAATCTATTTAGTGGAAGTTTTTAAAATTTCTTCCACACATTCTCATGCTAGTCCTATACAAGAATTTACAGTTCAATATGTAAAAAAAACAATTTATAAAGTTTTTTTGTTCTTTCAGCTGCAATAGAAATGGTGATTTTGAGTGGTTTTGGATGAAACTTTCTCATTAACCTTGGGACTTTAGGAGTTAATGAGAATTGTTTCTATTCCATATTAAAATTTTGAAAAAGAATAAAAAAATAGAAAGAATTATTGCATATGCAAAGCTCTACATGTTAAAATCTAAAATTACACAATATTATGTGTATATCATTGATATTTTTCTCTTTCATTTTTTTTAATGTAGATATTATAAAATTATGTTTTCTATACCAATCTTAATTTATGATGTAAAAAAGTCAAATTTTCTTGATATATGTGATATTTAATTTAAAAAATCATCTTTACATTTTGATAAAAATTATAAGAATCTAATTTTTCATCAAAAGTCTTGTAAGAAAATCAACATCAATAGAAAACATATTCTTTCACAAGTGGAAAATATCATAATATTAGTATTAATTATAGAAAAGATAAATGTTGTTTGATAGCAACATTTAGCTTAAAGGTCATTGATAAAGGTGTTTTGGGTGTAAATTATAAAATAATTAAAATTAATAAAACTTCACACCAATCTACTTTGTTACTTGGATTTGTTATGAGAAAGTTATAGACAATCTTGTTTTCCGGGCAATCACAGCAAAAAAAATATGTCTGAATCTGACCTTCAGAACTTAATCGTAGGGTACTTCAGAACTCCATGCAACGACGTGTGACATTAAAGAGGTCTGGACGTACAGTATGCCCCAGAATACATACTATGTATTCATACCATACTCAGCGTAGAGAAACCGCTGCCAGCCAGCGCCCAGCGGCCTTTGGAGGAGATCGGGATGCTCTGCTCCATCATTCTCGTGAATCTCGTCGTCCCAATTTCTGAGCCCCACTCCAGTTTACTATAACTTGCAGAAGAGACCTAAAGCCTGCACGTAAGTGCAAGTTCACTGCTGTTGCAGAGATTCTCCAACTGAAACAGAGTGGAAGGTGTGGGCCATAGGCGTCGCAGCAATCGAGGAGAGAAGAGAAGAGAAGAGAAGTAGCCAGGAAGGGCCGGCGTTTTCGGTTTTGTCGTTGATGTTGGATCCCGATTATTGTTGGGCTCGCACTATTGCCCTGATGCTCATCAGTTCCGCTCCAGCATTTGTGGATCAAAGCCCGTTTTGATCTTTGCAATAGTAAGCTTTGCTGGAGCGATAGTCAGTTTTGAACGACGGAGTCGCTGCGAGCCATGAGTCTCTTCGGGTTGGGAAGGTGCGCCCCTTCCGTTTGTTTTGCCCGTGTGTTGGTTTTGGCAATTGGGGTTGATTTAGGGTTAGGGGCACTTGGTTTGGGTTTCGCCAATTTCGCTTGATTTAGGGTTTCGGTGGTTTGATTCGTGTGTGTTGTGTGTTGTGTTTTTCGTGGAGTAGGAATCAACGCACTTTCCGCCCGAAGAAAAGTACTCCTTCGGGAAGCAAGGTATGCATGATCAGGAACGAGTGTTTTTGCGTCTTTTGTTGTTTTGGTGATGTGAGTTTTGGTGAGAATTTAGATGGCTTTGGATGGAGATAGTGACTGGTTTTGGGGTGGATGTTGCAGGGGGCGGCCCTTCGCAAGCATATCGATGCCACTCTCGGAAGTGGAAACCTCCGGGAGGCCGTCCGCCTGCCTCCCGGTGAAGATCTCTACGAGTGGTTGGCTGTAAACAGTAAGCCCTAATTTCTACTTGAAAATTGACACTTCTAAGGTAGTACATTTGGAGGGGAAAATGTGATGGGAAATTGTCGTTTGCGCAAGCACGTTGAAGGAGTTTTGTTGCATTTTGTAGCATTTTGCGAATGCTCCAAATTTGGGGTAGAGTGGACTCCCTGTGTATTTTCGTTGTAGAGAATGTATCCCATGCGTACACTTATTGTGATGCATTTGTGGTTTGGGGCAGCTGTGGATTTTTTCAACCAGGTGAATCTACTCTATGGAACGTTGACAGAGTTTTGCACTCCGGAGAATTGCCCTACTATGTCAGCAGGACCCAAGTATACTTGCTTGAACTCTTTGTGGCCCTTGTACATTGAAGTGAACAGTACTTGTTGTTTATTCCGTTTTTGTTGGCCATATGGATGTCTCGTGATTTTCAGCTAATTCAAACCCTGAGGTGGTCGCAGCATATGCCTTTTTTGTTTTTTCGTTTTGTCATGAGCTTTTGAAGAGTTTAAGCGACTGTATCCCTCTCAGGGTTTCAGTGCTTCGTCGTGTCATGACTATTAGTATTCGTTCTTTTCAAACTTTTGAAACAGCATATTAATAAGAAAATCGTTTTGAATCTTTTCCTGGCATGTACTGTTTCTTATGAGATGCAATGTGATTGTGGCGCAGGTACGAGTACCGGTGGGCTGACGGGGTCACAATAAAGAAACCTTTGGAAGTTTCAGCTCCAAAGTATGTGGAATATCTCATGGATTGGATCGAAGGACAGCTTGACGACGAAGCCATATTTCCACAGAAAATAGGTTCTATTCACCTTTCCAAATATCATTGTTTTATGTGATTCATCTTTGTATAGGATGCAATGCAATCATCTGAACAAAGTCCATCTTGATCAAGGAATGCACGTATGCGAGTGGCTCGTTTGTTCTGAATTGGTTATTGTGGCCTCATATTGCTTGTTCCCAGCAATTCAAATCTTTGTGCATAGAAATTGCTAGTTGGGGCTTATTTGGTGTGTCTCATTGGGATTGTAAATTTGGAGTGTCCATGTCACTTTACACTGGAGATCGTTTTCCTAACATATCACGCTTGGGTTGGCACTGTAGGGGCTCCCTTCCCTCTGAACTTCAGGGATGTCGTGAAGACCATTTTTAAGAGACTGTTCCGGGTTTATGCACATATATATCACTCTCACTTTCAGAAGATTGTCAGTCTCAAAGAGGAGGCTCATCTTAACACCTGCTTCAAGCACTTCATCCTTTTCATCTATGTACTTCACATTCGCCTGTTTCGTTTCTTGATATTCGCTGTGTTTTCTGATGTAGAGTATGATGCTGCATTGTGAAATGAGACCGATATTTGGAAACGAGTATACTTTAATAATGATCACTTGAAAATTTTGGTTCCTTGCACTGTGATCGGTGACTGACTCAACTTTTTCTGTCGTGTAGGAGTTTTCTTTGATTGACAAGAAGGAGCTTGCACCACTTCAGGAGCTGATTGACTCAATTTTCGTACCCTACTAACCACGTCATTCTGTGTCGTGTCACCATGTCTTCACCTGGTTGGGAGTGATACTCTCTAGGTCAGACCTGGTAACTGCATAGCCTGGTGTTTGACCAATAGAAAGGTGGTGTTGACCTTATTTACAGGCAACGTGGAGCATGGATATTGAGATAGTATCTTCAATTGTTGGTAATTGGTTTCGAAAGAGACTATGGTTGCCATGTTAATGGCCTTCTCTTCCGTTAGGTAGTTGTTATTAGATTAGCCTAAGGTATTGGTGGCATGATGCAAAATAAAGGCCCACCAAAACAAGTGTATGTAGATATGGAATGTACATCCATCGCTTCTTTGTTCAGCTCAGGAATCTCCTCAGTACCTGATTCTGAGATCAATACAACGGAATATATATATATGTATCTCTTTTCAATGTGCCTTTTCTCCCGTCAGATTTGGACTCTTCAAAGCCTAGTCTCAGACCACCAACTGTGTACGACAACTGGTCTGTGAGTTCTCTTTTTGCTGTGTTCAGTGTGTACATGGTCATTGGAGACAGTGGTGGGTGGAACAGGAGCTGTTGGAAGTAGCAGACCAGAGTCTGCATTGTCTCGCTTGGCAGAGTAACATCGAGGGGGAGAATTGCGAAGACTCGTCAGCAAAAGTGACTGACAGGCATGACAGGGAAGGAGCCTCGAAGAACTTCAAGATGAATGGTAATTCTGGTGAGCAATACGGTGCCCAGGAGGAGTTGTCGGAAAAGACGAAGGTGGAGTACAGTTGTGATGAAGAAACTGATCTTGTCCTTGACGCTGAAGTGGAGCAGGATCAGGCTAATAAACTGGAACAGAGACTCCCAATGCCTGCTGAAGAAGAGGAAGAAACTCACAAGCTCTTCAAGTTCCAACCTCGAGACACAGACGAAGAAGATGCGAAATTCTTCATCGTTCAGCCATTGGATGATGATCAACAAACAGAGCAGGATGGAGTGATAGCTTTGATGAAAAAACAGGACCGGAGATCTAGTGATTACGAGGATATAACAGACGTGTTCAGGGATATAGAGATCGAGGACTTGGAAGCTGAAAAGGAAAACGTGAGTGGGAATGGAACTGACGTTGAGAAAGTCCTGAGAGATAACAGTCCCTTGATGTCCAAGATCCATTACAGAGCGGACCACAAGAAACTGCAAGATACAAGCGAAGTAGATCCCTGCTTAGAAACCTATGAAGAGATCATCATCTAGCTTGTGATGATCCCATAATAAGTCCGAAACATAAAATTGGCAACTCAGTAATGGTAGTGTTTTCTTCGTCCTTCACCGTATGTCCAAGTTTGACTTTGAACTGCTTGTAATTAGGCGTCACTGAGAAGAAATTTCAGTCAAATTAGGCCCTAACCACGTCCAAAGACTCTTAACCCTTTAGTGACCGTAGTTGATTTGGGGGGTGGGCATAGTTTTTCAAGAAAATGAATTTTGTGGTCACTTTAAAGATTTAGTCTTAGATCAAACCATACAAGATGTTTCCATAAGGGAGATTCTTCAACCTAACAAAAAATCCAACCCATCCAACGGTACAAATTGCTATAAATAAGGTAGGAGGTCCATAAATCAACCTTTTAAGGGCTAAAATTGAATTTTGGGGAGGCAAAACATCTTTAAATATTTTTTAGTAAATTTTCTTCAAAAGACAATTAGAATAGGCATCTAATGCAAGCTGTTTCATATTTTTTTCAAGCTTTGTGAAATTAGTTATAAATTTTTGAAGTTCACAAAAAATGGTCATTTGTGGTCATCAAAACAATTACACTTCTAAAATGTGCAAACTTGGTACATTGAAGAAAGCAAAATGTACCTCTAAATTATGTTTGCTTCTAGAGCCTTGCTAGAATTTGAGTTGCTTTCTTTAGTTTTCAAAAATCAATGACTTGAATGACCCTTTAGAATTTGCGCTACATAAATACCAATGCATAATTTTCTTTTGGGCATTCATGAGATTACAAAGCAACATTTGTGCCTTGTCAAGACATCAAGTTACAAAAAAATCTCACAATTTGGTTGATATTTTTTGTATTTTTGTTGAACACTTTCCATTTGAAGGTCCAGGCCATTTGAGTTTGCAACCTCATAGCTAACTCAGCAATGCTCCAATTTTCTTGAAATTGGTTGTTTGAAGCACATAAAGACATTCTAATTGCATTACTCTATGAGATTTTTGTGATCAAATGTATTTTGAACAATATTAGACCAAGAGTCCAAAAATCAACCAAAAAGTGGTCGACCGATCACTAAGGGCTAAGGTAGGGTGCTCTAAAAACACAGTGCTCTTTAAAGCAACCACTAACACAGAGGTACATTTTGCTTTCCTCGGTAGTGTATATTTCAAGAGGTGGTCACTTTTAGTGACCACTACATTTTCAACTTCAAAAAATCATAACTAATTCTAGGAAGGTCCAAAAAATATAAAACAACTTGGGTTAGATAGCAATTCCATTTTCCTTCCTATGCAAATTTATTGAAATTTGTTTCAAGGAATTTAGCTTCCCTCCAAATACAGTCAACTCTTAAAAGGTCACTTTAAGAGTATACTATTTCAGTTCCTTGTTTTCAACTGAAAGTAGATGCATCCAATTTAGATGTTGGAATGTAAACAAGGCACTCATTTTAGAACATACATCTACCAATATCAATGACCTCTTTTTATTAACCCTTAAAGGACCAAGTGTCCGTTCAACGGACAAGTGGGATTTCGGGCAGGTAACTACGGGCTGAATTTTTGTCATGATTTTTTGAAACTTTTTTTGGAGATAGAAAAAATGATAAGCTTTGTGGGAATGTAATTTTTTTTCAATCAGTGCCCAGGAACAAAAGTTATGCCCAAATAAGCTCAAAACAGGGGAGAGGGGGCAGCAAAAAAATTTTGCAAAAAAAATAATTTTTTTTAAAATTTTCTTTTCTTATAGATTATATTTTTTTCTATTTGGGAAGCTTTGATTCATTTCATTTGGATTTTCTATGAGAAAGTTATGGACAATCTTGTTTTTTGGGCAATTAAAGCATCTTCTTGAAAAAAATAATTTGTAGGATTCATTTTGGAATGCAATTTTTGCAATTTTTCAAATAAAAAAGTTCTACATGGTTTAGTTTCTGTGCTAGAACAATCTCACCATTGGGATTAGTGCATTTTAATTCCATCTAAAAGTTATTAATATTTTAGATTTTCCTTCTATCTTGTATCTACTTCTACTTAACCCCTAAACTACCAAAGTCCCCTCCGGGGACACTTGGGAATTTGGGTAGGCTCGTGCAACTTGAAATTTTGACCTGATTTTTTGAAACTTTTTTTGGAGATAGGTAATCACATTAGCTTTCTAGAAATATAATTTTTTTTCCAATCGATGCCTGGGAGCAAAAGTTATGTCACCCGAAGTCCAAAAAGCAATTTGCCGGGTAGAAAAAAAAAACTTTAAAAAATTGAATTTTTTTTTCCAACTTTTTCGCCGCTTTGATTCATTCTATTTGGAATCAAAATGAGAAAGTTATGGACAATCTTGTTTTTCGGGCAATCTAAGTGTCTACACAAAAAAACTTATAGAATTCATTTGTAAATGCAATTTTCAATTTTTTTCAATTTTTTTTTTTGACAAGGTTAAGTTTATTTTCAAGAACAATCCCACCATTGGGATTATGGTGTTTTAATTCCACCTAAGAGCTATTAACGATTTAGTATTTCATTCAATTTTGGACCTACTTCTACTTATCTAGATTGCTAGATATCTTGCAATTTGTGCAGTCAAAAATTCTGAAATTTTTTCCACACATTCTCATACTAGTTAGGTATAAGATCCTATGGTTAGATGTGCAAAAAAAACATTTTTCAAATTTGTTTACTCTTTGCTCTAGAAATGGCACTTTTGAGAGTTTTTTGGCAAAAAAAAGGCCTTGGTCTTTAGGGGTTAATGAAGAAGAGATCTTACCTTCTTCCTTTTTTGTTCTATATGATATATATTCAATTTATATACATCTCTAATTTATAAGGTTCATAGGTTTGTACAAATACAACACTGAAGTTGTGAATTCCTACCTACGTACCATAATTGTACATATTACGTGTATTTTTACGCACTGAATCAATGCGTAAACAATGCCTATCAATAACGTACAAGTGTTGTACTAATATCAGTAAAGTTTAGGTGCATTTTGGATACCACATTTGTATAATTAAAGTACATAAATTGTACACTTTTAATAAAGATTTTAACGACATTGATTCAGTGCGTAAAATACATGTAATATGTACGATTATGGTACGTAGGCATGAATTTTCAACTTCAGTATGATATTTGTTGAAAATTGTCCTCCCTCAAGTTCGAGATGACTAGGGTCCTTCACTTATGATGAGGGACATCTACTTTATTTCACTATGACATTTTTGAACCTTCTTTAGGATCCCTTTAAGAGTGGTATTATCTTGTCTATGAAGGAGAATGAGTTGTTTTGAATTGTCCATCCTAAAGTGTGTCCAAGTCTTATAAAAGGGAGTATGGGCTACTTCAAAGTGTCCATCTAGAAGTATGACCAACTTTTATATATCTAATCACAAGCAAAGGTTTAGAAAATCTACCAATTTGTCTTTGAATTTTTTAAAATATAGTAGTACTCATATTATAATGTTTGAACTTTCAAGCCTCTACCTTTGAATTGTAATTTTGATATTAAAAAAAGAAACTTAGATGCATATGCTCATATTTATTAGTAAAATTTGCTTAGAAATAAGATGAAAAAACTTAATAGATATTAAATTCTTTAAGAATTGAAGGGATTCAAAGACCATTATTTACACAAAAAGATGCTAATCAATGTTTGGGGAATTTCTCAAACTAAACTACTAATTGTCTGCCATGCCCCATACTCCAACTAGTTTTTCATGTCCTCAAATTCTGATTACACAATAATTAAAAATAAATTTTGTTGAAATTTTTGATTGGCTTAATCTTCCAATTCTAATTCCATTTGTTCATTTTCATTCTAATGGTTTGTAGGACACAAATCAACGGTCCTAAAATTATTGATACCAATTCTTTATAAGAAGTCAATGTAAGGAGGCTCAATATCCATTTTTGGAATACTTCTATTTGGAGTGATTTGTGAATTCCCTAACTCAAACAAAAAGTTCATTAGAAGAGAAATTCAAAAGAGGCTTTTAGGGCATGTGAAGTGAGTGGGTTTGAGATTTGTTAGAGATTACCATACATGTCGTACTATATTTTGACATTTTTTTATAGGATTACAAGCATGAAAATCGATGTTATAAATCTAAAATTCTTAGGTAGTATAGGAATGATTGTGGCTCACAATTAAAAACTTAGAATTTTTTTTTCTACATATTAAAATACATATACAATGACAAACGAAACTGAGTACTTTTACAAAACGTTTTCATTCAAACAACCATACCATAAGCATCAATGGACAAAGTCCAAAAGTGTATATACAAAAGTTGAAGTATGCAACATACTAAACGTTACCATAGAAGTTTGAAGAAAAAATTAGTTGTGGTTTAAAAGAAAATCCATTTCAAAGTTAGCCATGTCTAATACTCAGTTTTGTTCAACATGATTTGAAATTATTTTATTTTTGTCAATTTTTTCTTAGAACTCTGAAAAACTTTTTGTGCCTTGGCATGTTGGTATACATCATTTCAGATTGTTATATGCAAGAATTGAAGGAAATTGACATTTATAGAATTTAAAATATCAACAATTTGATGAACATGCAAATGATGTTGCAATGTTTGAATTTTTTTTTGGAATTGAGAGCATGGATGGCATTAGCCATTGTTGAGAGTGTATAGGTTGCAATATGGACTATTTTTACTTCTTAATGCCCTTGCATTTGAAATATTTGTTGAATTGGACATTGCATTCAATTTATATTTCATAGTTAGATAATGCATTTTAAAATTCAATTTCTTTGTACAAAGACTAGAGTTCATGATTCACACAATAGATCCAACAAATCCTCCAAAAAGTAAATTATTAATATCAATATCGTCAAAAAATTGAAAATTGCCGAAAAGTACACTAACGTTCATCATTTTGGCAATTTTTTGATGGTATTGACAATGATAATTTAATTTTTGGGGATTTGTTGGATCTATTGTGTGCATCATGAGCTCTAGTCTTTGGACAAAGAAATTGAATTTTAAAATGCATTATCTAACTATGAAATATAAATTGAATGCAATGTCCAATTCAACAAATATTTCAAATGCAAGGGCATTAAGAAGTAAAAATAGTCCATATTGCAACCTATACACTCTCAACAATGGCTAATGCCATCCATGCTCTCAATTCCAAAAAAAAATTCAAACATTGCAACATCATTTGCATGTTCATCAAATTGTTGATATTTTAAATTCTATAAATGTCAATTTCCTTCAATTCTTGCATATAACAATCTGAAATGATGTATACCAACATGCCAAGGCACAAAAAGTTTTTCAGAGTTCTAAGAAAAAATTGACAAAAATAAAATAATTTCAAATCATGTTGAACAAAACTGAGTATTAGACATGGCTAACTTTGAAATGGATTTTCTTTTAAACCACAACTAATTTTTTCTTCAAACTTCTATGGTAACGTTTAGTATGTTGCATACTTCAACTTTTGTATATACACTTTTGGACTTTGTCCATTGATGCTTATGGTATGGTTATTTGAATGAAAACGTTTTGTAAAAGTACTCAGTTTTGTTTGTCACTGTATAGAAGCAACAAATTTGAATTCAACCATTTATAGTGATCATCAAAGCATCTATTCATGGTTGAAGATTTGAAAAAAACTTCTATATATTCTAAATGTTTGGTTCTCTATTTCACACCATTTTGATTTTTTTTTTTTTAAATTCTCCAATGCACAAGAAATCATCAAAAAAGGCTAGCATATTGTCAAATTGCTTGACTTCTTTGTATTGCAAGGTGATTTAGAGTAAGATAGATCTCTTACTTGCTTCTCAAATCTTGCATGAGTGTATCTAACAAGTTGTGATACTCAAAGGCATAGGCTCAATTGTGAGTAGAGCAAAATTCTCACTCTAAGAAGACTCAAAGTCTATTGTCCATGTTTGGCACTTTAATTGGGTTGAAAAAAAAATTTCACTCACTTCAAATATTATACTCTTATAATCCATGCAATCAAATGGGCGGAATTTTTTTCCACACATTTGAATTCCTAATGGTCTACTACACATTTATATGGTTGGACTACAAAACAAATCAGTTTTCAAATTTGCTCAATGCACCAAAAAGTAGCCGTTTTAGACAATTTCTCTTGTAAAACACCCTCTATCTTTTAATTGGGGTTAATTGAATGGTGAGACTAACAAATGGCAAGAAGTAAGATAAACCAGCCCATTGTGGTCAAAATTTGGAGTCTACCATCATGCCCTTGCTAAAAGTTTTCAATTTTTTTTCCCACATGAAGACAAGTGTGAGAAGTAGTGAGAGCAATTGAAATTGTATTTTCCAAACAAACAAAGTATGAATTTGTTATGGATTTTTGAAGTGATCCGTCCAAAAGAATCAGTAGACTACTCCATAACCAACAAAAATTGTGTCCAATATGCTCTTCTTAATCACCTAAAGTGATCATAACAATTTCTAATGTAGAAGGCCATGAAAAGTAACTTCCTACAATGATTTACGTCCTGAAAAAGCAGATGTTCCTAATGAGGTCATTAATCACTCCATTTGTGTCAAATTAAAAGTTGATTGTGGCCAAAAAAATTGTCATGGGGTTATTAGGTATCCACTATAGGTCATCCGACCACAATGCATTGGTTTACTTTAGTTAATTGCAAGAGTGTTTACTTCAAATGGCAATGCATTTTTTATTTATATTACTTTTTGTACTTTTTTAGATTAGGTTGTATTCAATCCTTCTAAATTCCCAAATTCCAAAGAATTCCGATTTATTATTATTCCTGTGAGTTTTTATTTTTATTTTAAATTCGTAACATTCTTGCAATTTACAATTCAAAAAGTCTATAACATTTGAAATTATTTTTAATGCTTAACCCCTAAGCACTCAAGCGACCAATTTTTTGGTTGCTCCCCAGCTTTGGGCAGCAATTTAGATAGAAAAGAACTTTTTTTCAATTTTTTTTTCAAATGATTGGTTTGTGTTTCAATATTTATATTCAAAACTCTAGTTACTACAATCAAACAAAAATTATAAGAGAAAAAGCACAAAGTATTTAGAATTTGCCCAAAGTTGAAAGTTTTACTATTTGGAAAAGTGTTGGTGTTTTCATTACTAGATCATATGAATTTTTTCACAAATCGTTAGAAATCACAATTTTGACCAATAAAAAAAATCAAATGCTAAAGATAGAAATTGTATTTTTGATAAATTTTTGAAGTTATATCTTCAAAATTCATTTGAGGAGAATCAAAAAATAATTTTGTAATGTTGATTCCACAAATGCTTTTATTTTTTGTGCTTCACATTATCTTTTTTTATGCAAATTTCACAAAAGTTATAGAACTTATATTTTATAGCACATTGCAAAAATAAATAAAGCATGATAAATGCGTAAAGTTTGTCTTAGAGTTGATGATAGGATGATTTTTTTAGTTAAGTTGTTATTATAATAGTATACATTTTGAGTTGTTTGAATAGTTCTTTTTGGAGGTTAATCTTCAAAGGACTAGAAGTTCATTTTAGTCCTTTTCACTTTTCACTTAGGCGACTGCAAGCTAAGAAAAATTAAAATTTTAAAACTATTATTTGGAGGAAAGCATCTTGTTACTAGCCTTTGAGCACACTAATATATGTCCATTTTGACTAAGCTAAAATAGAAATATGAAGGAAATGTATTTCAATCTCTACTACGGGAGCTTAGAAAATAATTTAATTTGATTATTTTTTAAATCCAATTAACATAATATAACTAATTCTTTGTAAGTTATTAATAAGACCTCTATAAATGAACTATCTCCATGAAATGCTTCATTCATGTTCATTCATGCTCAAGACGTCCAAGATTGATTTTGTTTATAATTCTAGGGCAACGCAAAAGTGATCTCCAATAGAATGGTTATCGAATCTATTTACATCTACATACAAAATGTGGATGAAACACATGACTTTATTCCAAAAGAGTATAAATTCATTTGTAATAGAGAAATTTCAAACCGAGTCATTTCATATTTTTAGAGCTTCACAAAAATCAATTGTAAATTTTGACGTAGAAATACAGTGGTCACAGTATCCACTTCTAAAATGTACAGTCACCATTGTACTTTGTTGGTGCAATGAGAAAAACAAAATTACAATTAGTGTACATTTCAAGAGGTAGACACTTGTAGAGCCTATTACAAGCACTTTATGGACCTCCTACCTTGTACTAAGATAGGAGGCTTTGAAATCACACAGGCATTAAAAACTGCCCCTATAAATAACTATGAAATGATAATAAGGTGGTTCTAAAATTGGTCTCTACGATCATCGAATGAATCAAGGAAAGAAGAATTATTAAATGCAAGAGCCTATCAATCTATTTGTTTTTCCCATCTTTCTTTAGAATTACAAGTGAATGGTTTATGAAAGTCCTACTAGGGTCATAAATAGGGATCTACGACCCAATTCGTTTAAAAATTCATAAGTAATTTTGACTTTTTTTATTTTTCACTCCATAAATTGCAAAAAAATATGCTTTTGTAAAAAAGTATGCTTTGATATATACAATTATTTGATGTTATTTAGAATTTTTATTCTGTTTTTTTGCAATTTTAAGGTCAAATTTCAATCAACAAGATTTCAATCAATAAAAATCCAAAATTTATGAAACTTGTGACATGTGTTTTTGGTCAAGATGTACATTCTTCTTGTAAAAAGAAATGAGACATTTTGACTTTTCACCAAAAAAAAAAACTTGCATAGAAATTTCATTCAAATAATAGTAGGTCTAAATATAGTCCATTTTTAGTGAAATTACACATGAAGAGAGGGTTCCTTTTGTAAAACAATATGTCCAAATTTCACTTTATAATTCCAATTTCTCAATTTATGAGAGCAATTTATATAGTAGCCAATTACTTTTGGGAGCCACCGAAGATGAACGATTTCTAAGCCTCCTACCTTAGTACTGGCTGAGATCACTTTTCCCAACTGCCTTGAAAAACTATGAAAGTATGCCAGAGGCATTGAAGTGGTCATTCAAAGTCTATGTCTTACCTCTGTCTTCCTCCAGCCAAGGATAAATGTAAAAAATTACCTCTATTTAGTATTTCTTAGTGTTGTGTTCTTCACCTCTCCTACTTCAATTCCTCACCTCTCCTACTTCAATTCCTCACCTCCCCTAGCTAATTTGGGGCCTCTGATTCCAAATTTGAATTCCAAATTTCCAAGTTTTTTCATGGGTGGCAAATAAAAACACAGCCTTCGAATGACCACTTTAACGTAGAAACGCCTGTGCTTAATCCATTGGCCAGGATTTAAATCACTGATAGGCTGAGAGACTGTTACAGTGGTGAAAGTACAAGCGGACTGACTGACGCAGAGTTTTCAGACAAATTGAATGTTGTCTATCTGTCAAGGAGTAAGTTACTAAGTTAGATGGAGTAGTACGAACTTCCGTACAGTACAAGGGCTTTTGGACATTAGGGCACTGACCAAGCAGCAGCCGGCACCAGGGACTTTGAGGGGATTTGCTCATAAGAGCTGATTGCCTTTGGGGGGCAGCTCAACTCCTTGAAACAACTTTCAGTAAATTTTCGTAGGAAGAAAAATGGAATTGGTATAGAATCCAAGTTGTTTCAAATTTCTTTGACCTTCTTGGAATTAGGTATGAATTTTTGAAGTTGAAATGCAATGGTCACTAAAAGCAACCACCTCTTGAAATGTACACTTTTGGAACATTGGAGAAAGCAAAATGTACCTTTGTATTTAGTGGTCACTTTTAGAGTAGGGTCACTTTTAGAGTAGACTACCTTACATTTAAACAATCATCCAAGATTATCAAGATACTATGGTCATTTTTATCAAGATATTATAGTCAAGATTATTAACCCCTAAAGTCCCATTGTCGCCTCGGGGGACAAAATGGATTTTGGGCAGGTTCCTATGGTCTCGATATTTGTCGTAATTTTCTGAATTTTATTTTGTGAAAATAGAGAATCACATTAGCTTTCCGAAAATGTAATTTTTATTTCAATTGGTGCCCGGTAGCAAAAGTTATGGCAGAAAAATTCCATATTTTAGTTCGTTGGGCAGAAAAAATCCCTCACAAAAACTTTAAATTAAAAATTTTAAAAATTTGTTTCATATAGATTTTATTTTCATCTACATGGGAAGCTTTGATTCATTCCATTTGGTTTTGATATGCAAAAGTTATGGACAATCTTATTTTTTGGGCAATTAGAGCATCTTCTTGAAAAAATAACTTGTAGGATTCATTTTTGAACTCAATTTTGACAATTTAAAAAAAAAAAAAAATCTCACAAGGTTAAGATTTCTTGCTAGAACAATCTCACCATTGGATTAGCATATTTCAACCCTATCTTAGAGCTATTAATGGTTTCATTTTTCCATCAATCTTGAACCTACTTCTACCTAACAAATTTTTAATGAGTGAAAACTAAGTATTTCTTTTTTGAATTTTTTTCCTAGATTCTCAACTCAATTCTTCATCATATAAAATTAGAAATTCAAAATAATTAGAGCAAATTTTTAAGTTAAGGAGGTCCAAAGCCAAAAAAATGTAGTTGAACAAGGTGTAGAAAAACTTGATTCCTTCACTTTAAATGCAAATATCTTGCAATCTACACGGTCAAAGTTTCTAAAATTTCTTCCACACATTCTTACACTAGTGTAGTACAAGATCCTATGGTTAAATATACAAAAAAAAAATTTGCTCTTTGCTATAGAATTGGCAGTTTTGAGTGGTTTTTGATGGAAAAAGGGCCTTGGGACTTTAGGGGTTAAGATATTATCCTAGAAGGATGTTGTGGACACTAAGTGTCTAGTGGATGACAGAGAATCCTTCTATAGAAGATAAAATTGTAGATGTTCATCCTTGGAATTTTTTGTAAAAAGAAAAGGTCTTGCATAGTAGTTTGACTTCCAATGAACACTCTTGGTGTTTTTTTAACAAATGATTCACATGGTACCAAAAAAGCTGATATCCATAGTAACCATTCCATTCTTCTGGGGTTAATCCTTAAAGGACCATATGTCCGCAAAAATGGCAAAATGAATTTGAGATAGAAACCTACAAAGTTAATTTTGAGTTTTGAACTTTAATGCAAAGGGCAGTTTTTGCTAAGGTCAGCTAGTTGAGAAGATATGGTATTAATAAAGAGGTGAAGATATAGGGCAAGCTACAAAAAAATGATCTTCTTCACTTAAATGTTTAAAACCTTGCAATACAAGAGGCAAATGGGATATCCCCCTTCTCAAAATAGTTTAGGTCTATTTTCTTGAGTTCTTAATTTGCTTAAGATTTCAATTTCATTTTTTCACTCATTGCCATAGAAATGAAAATTTTGGAACAATTTTTAGACTAATCAGTCAAATTCTAAAGACAACGTGATAGAAAAATAGATTTTATTCGGAAGAAGAAAACATTGAATATGCTTTCTATTGGTATGAGTATTGATATTCCTCCACATTTGAATTCTTATAAAATAAATTGAAATCTTGCATGGCAATCGCACGTGAAATACGATCAACATATCTTTATCAAATATGGTCTTTGAAAATAAATTTTGACAAGATCTAAAAACAAAAATATTTTACAAGATTTTTTACCTCTATATAAAAGACAATTAACTAAAATCCCAAAAGTTTGGCATCTATTTTAGAAATATTTTCTACCAAACTTGTCTTACAACTACAGTAGTCAATATTTTTTAGACATCCTCTTAGTGCATAGATGGTTTGATTTTTTCAAACTCCTCAACTATCTTAAACAATTGGCACACCAGTAACTAATGTGACTTCCTGCATAATAGTTTAAATTCTAAGTTTTGTAGTTCCAAAATTTCTACAAAGTTCAATCAAATTTTGCTAACTATGTTGGGCAAGGGTTGAAAAAATTCTTCTTTAAAGACTAAAATCATGCAATTTTATGGGTGAAAGTTTTTGAAAATATTCTACACATTCCCACAATGGTCTACTACACTTTTGAATGGTTTAAATTTATGAAAAAAAATGTTTATTTTTATTTTTGCTCCAAAAATTGATAAGAGATGATTTTCAACATTTTTTTTTGTAAAAGGTGCCTCCAATACTTTATGGATATGAAACTAATCTGTAAATAAGATTCTAGAAGTTTTCAACGTTGCCCTAGTAATTTGCCTCCTCATTGTAGGAGTTGGATTTATTTTCCTAGGGCACTAGTTTTATTCTTGTCTTATCAAAATTTCGGGTTATTTCCTCTAGTGGTATCAAATTCTCACCAACTATTTTCCTTCAAATTCAATTTGCAATGGCTACAATCCTCCTTTTTCAAAGACATACTAGTCTTGAAACTCAAATCCAAGTTTTAGTACATCCTTTGTAGGATTTGAACCTAGCATAACCTTTCACCAATTGAAGGCCAAGGATCCATCCAATTTGTCTAAGATTAAGTTGAAAGTGGTTTAAAGAAGGTTGCAAAACATCAAAAGAGTTAAAATGAGATGTATTTAGCAAAAGTCCTCCAAAATGACCAAGGTAGACATCCAATTGGAGATTGTTTAAAAATAGTAAAATAATTTTTTTTTAATGAAAACAAATATTTAATCATGTCTAAAACTACCAAGTGTACCCTCATTTCAATTTTATGTAGAATTAACATACAATAGAAAAGTTATGAGCAAAAAATTGCATGTCCAATGCCACGGGGATAAAAAATAAGACAAGTGTTTCTTACAATCACCGTCTTTTAATGTGGCCTATCCAAATATCCTAGAGATTCGCATGACACTTTCCAAATTCAAATTTGTCATGCAACTCTAGTTCTTAATCTTTACGGCATTTTGCTTTGAAAATACACGTTTGCAAATAGCATTGCTTACGCATTGGCACTTTGCTATCTTTGCAAGGTTTAGTAGATTAGGATACTTCAATTTTAACGATGGGCTCTAGCTAGTGGAAGCTCGGGGAGGTCACTCTACGTATATTTTGTGCACCACGTGCGGCAACACGGTATTTTGTAGGGGGGTATTTACCTCCTAGGTGGAAATAAAAGGGTCCCTATAATTACATAATTTGGAAAAATGGCCTATATTATAGTCTATATCATTACTTATAATTTTTATGCCAATGCAAATTTTGTTAGGGTATATTACTTTAAGGAAAAAAAAGCAAGTTTGAAAGCAAAGTAAAAGCAAAATAATAAGGATAAAAAGTACATTTAAAAGAAGTATATGTTGTAGGTTTAGGAACAATGCATGGTCATGATAGAACTTTTTCCTGCTTTCTTCAATCAGAATGTTGGACTATTAATGGGTTCCCAAACACATACACTTCCAATTTCCAAATATCCACGGCCCACACAAAAATGCATAAATAACTCCATTGCTGAATTCCATTACAAATCATCAATAGAAACGGATTTCTTTAAAATATGGAAATGCAATCACGACTAGTCCTTACCTGATCGAAGGACTTGATGGTGTTTCAACTTCTGTGAACTTGAAATGTGTCTCCAGAAAGAGATTCCCTCACCTAGGATCAAAATCATCTCACATCCCAACCCTAAATGAAATCGCCTAAATGAAATTGAATCAGACATTACCGCATAATGAACTTCAAAAGCATGAAAACCTAAGCCTCTAATATTGTCAACAATGTGCGAGAATGAAGCCAACAACAACACATCAAAACAGCTAGAGTGCTAGACCTTCAGCCCTCACTTGTTGTTCAACTGAAGTGAAAGTTCATCTACGTAAACCTCCAAAGATGGAGTATTTCTCATCCAATCCCTTTAGTACAAAACGGATCCTACTAATGACAATACAGGGGATCCAATTATGTAGCTCCATAATTACTTGTACAAATTTTGAATGGCCCATCTTTTTAGGCTACCTAAATTACTTATATTGGATCTCCTCCTTTTTGTGCTCCCTAATTTATTTGTAAGTCTTTTATAAATTTTATTTCAAAAGAACAAATTGCTCTCTACATTATGCCGCACGTGGTTTTTAAAATGCACTAAGTGACCTCCCCGGGAGTGGAAGTCCACAAGTCTCCAAATGTCCTCTAGACATCTACTCAGTGGACCTTTGCAGCTTGAAAGTAAAGAATTATTACTTAAAAGCTGTAGAATCCACCAAAAAATGTAAGAAGTTTCCATCTACATATTTTTTCTATACATGCTGCTACAAAAGAATATCTTATTGCACAATACTCCAGGAACTCAATCCAATTTGCTTTTGAGGCATGTGAACAGAGTTAAGAATTTCAAATGCATCAATTACATTGTTGTTGTCAAACCTTGCATACAAAGCTTCATACACAACCTTAGTATATGACGTTTGAAATAATATGGCAACCTCTAAATGAGCCCCCGAGGGATCCCTAGTCATTTGAATGCTCTGAAATTTAGATCTCCAAATGTCTCTATTTAAGCAATGTAGGTAGCATGCCACATTTAATTACTTCTGGACTTTTGAAACTCAAGAATGAATAATGGTCATTGGGAGGAAAAAAAAGTCATTAACCCCTAAAGGACCAAGGCATTTTCTAGCTCCAAAACCACTGAAAACTGCCATTTATGCTGCGATCACTCAAGAAACTAATTTTTTTTTTAGAATCTAACCATAGGATCTTGTACTTCACTTGTCTTAGATCATGTGGTAAAAATTTCATGAAGTTTGACCATACGGATTGGAAGATATTAGCATTTGAAGTTGAAAAAAGAAGTTTTTTTGAACTGTGACCTGCAATTTCAGATGACTTTGACATCCATTTGTGGATTTTTTTGCACTATACACCATAAAGTTAAAAAAATTTATGTTGAACATTTGAGTTGAGAGTCAGGGAAAAAAATTTCAGAATGTCAAACCTTGATTTTCACATACAAAAAAATTGTTAAGTAGAAGTAGGTCCAAAATTGAACTAAACACTAAATTGTTAATAGCTCTTAGGTGGAATTAGAACAACATAATTATAATGGTGCGATTGTTCTTGCAAACAATGTTGACATTGTCAAAAAGAAAAATTGAAAAAATTTGAAAATTGCATTCAAAAATGGACTCTATAAGTTGTTTTTTGAGGAAGATGCTTAAATTGCCCGAAAAAACAAGATTGTCCATAACTTTTTCATTATTAGTCCAAATAGAATGAACCAAAGCTTTAAATGTACACAAAAATATGATCTTTGAGAAAAAAAAATTAAAAACAAAACAAAACAAACATCTTTCTGTGTTTCTTTTTTCTTGCCCGGCGAACTGCTTTAATGCTTTAGGATGCCATAACTTTTGCTCCTAGGCACCGATTGAAAAAAAATTATATTTTTAGAAAGCTACTGTGATTTCCTATCTTCCATAAAAGTTTCAAAAAATCAAGTCAAAATTTGAGGCCACACGGGCTGCCCAAAATCCCAAGTGTCCCCCAAGGGGACTTTGGTCCTTTAGGGGTTGAGAGATAATCCAAAACATTGAGAGATCTATGCAAAACTTTGGGAGATCAATACATAACATCTAGAGATCTATATAAATATCAAGAGATCTTCCAATGTTATTGTTTGGAGATCTCTAGATGTTTAGACAGTCCATAAATCATTGAATAGTCCAAAAGTAGCTAAATGTGGCATTAGCCAAATAAGGGTCAAAATTTAGATATCCCATGAAAATCCATATTAGGTATAAATGTGTCTTTTAATCTTTATTCAAATAACAGAAATTGACTAGAAAATACAATCTAATTGAAGCAATTTCTATCTTCACAATAGATCCTATTGACGAAATGTCAACAAATTTATTTTGGAAGATTTTGGACAACTTAGATAACATGTGCTAAATATTAGCCAATAAATACAAAATATATATGTGAGTTTGAGTTGTTCAATTTACTAAACAATGAGGAGGTAGATTCATCATCCTAAAAAAAGGGGTAGATTCATCATGAAAAAAGATTGATATAGGGTGATTGCATGAAAGACCTGTATTAGAACATTGTCACAAACGCAGTACCGAAGCTTCATTTTGCAATAATTTTTGAAGCATGACTCGTATGAACTTGAAATTTTTAGTGGAGATTCTTTTTATGAGTTTAATCATATCTCATATTTTTCAGAATTTTTCAGAATTTTTTTAATATTTAAAAATCATTTAAACTAATTTGTCACGTTTTGAGTTTTATGGTTTTTACTACGTAAGGAGTCCCCAAATTTAATGATTTGGAGCTGAAATTCCTATGGTCTATTCCCATAGTAGGAACTCATGTTTCTACCAAGGGGCTTTAAGAAATATTTTATTTTATATCTTCTACGTCCATGCAAAGAGGGCTCCCTTGCGCATGCAATTCTGAACATTGAAGATGGTTTTAGGATCACTTTTTTGGTGAAATCTCTTTACCATGAAGTCTTCTCCAATGTCATTTTTCAATTTTTTTTTCAATTACTTTTCTATTTTTAACAAATTAAAATGTTAAAGTATGTATTTTCTTGCAATTCTACACTTTTCTAGTTCTCCTATTTAGAGAATTTTTTTTTGCTTTTCCTTCATAGGATATCTTCTTCTTATAGGTGCATACATTTCTCATATTTTTCATATTTTTTTTAAAATGCTTTTCTATTTTTATAGTACTCCCGAAAAAATGGCTGAAAACGGCCAAAGTGGAACAAAAACGGAAGGTCATTCATGCAACGACTCTATAAACTTCAAAGAGTCACATAATGTAGTCACAGCTTGCCACATTGAGAGGCAACAAATTTTATGATGCCTTTTGAAGGATTTTTGTGGATCATTCAATTCATTTTGGAGGTATGAAAGGAACCTTTTAAAAATAAACAAGCCAAAATATTCAATATGGAATCAACATCATTCAAAAGAGATATTTTTTCAAGACACTCTTTAAAGCTTCATGAGCAGCCATGGTAGTTTGATGAGCTATATAGTGGATAGAAGTCATGTAAGAATTTTTTTTTTGAGTTGAACAGCCACTCCCCTATGGTTTTTTACCATTGTATCTGCTTTGTCAAATCTAAATCCAAGACATGTCTAATCCATGTCTTCACAACATCTATGAAATAGTCAAAAATGACCTTGAATTCTTCTTCCCATCCATTATCAACAATAAATCTCCAAAAAATTATGGGCAAACATGCCTCTAAGAAAGTAATAAAGACAATAAGATGCCTTCTAACTGAAATATTTATTGACTCATCAATCATCAGCCCAACTATTTAGAGTTCCACACCCTTTCCAATACTTATTATTGAATTACAATAGAAATGCTGAAGATCATGTCCACCTATGTTCTATTCTTTCTATATAGTTTTGCAAGGCTGAATTTTTAATGTTCATTGATCCCTCGTTAGCATAAGTGCATTTATCACCTCCTTCTATGCAAATCTTACATGAAACCCTCTTCAACTCCCTATAAATTCAGTCAAACAAATCAAACTAAATATTCTTTGCTTCCAAAAAGGCCTTTTGAATGTCATTAATCTCTAAAGAACTAAGGCGTTTTTTTTGCCAAAAAACACTCAAAATTTCCACTTTAATAGCAAAGAATAAAAAATTGTTTTTTTTAAACATGTTACTTGTAGGATCTAATTTCAGCATTTTTGAGCACATAGATTGCAAGAGATTTGCATTTAAAGTGAAAAAATCTAGTTTTTCAGCACATTGCGGGATTAGATTATTTGACTTTGAATCTTTTTAACTTTAATTTTTTGCACTACAAATCTTGAGCTTTAAATCTTTATGGTGGAGAATTGAGCTGATAATCTAGGAAAAAAATAGTAATTCAAAAGAACTTAATTTTCATACTTAAATTGCTAAGTAGAAGCAGATACCAGATAGAAGGAAAATCTAAATTATTAATATCTCTAAGATGGAATTTAGATGCACTAATACAAATGGTGAGATTGTTCTAGCAAGCAAACTAAACCATGGGGAGGTTTTTTTTTGAAAAATTGAAAATATTGCATTCAAAATAAATCCTACAAGTTATTTTTTTGAGAAAATGGTCAAGTTACCTCCAAAAACAAGATTGTCTATATTTTTCTCATAACAAATACAAATGGAGAGAAATAAAAGCTTTCCATATAGACAAAAAATACAATGTATGTGAAAAAAAAATTCAAAACTCAAAATTTAATTTTCGTAAAAACTCGTCTAATACTCAACAACATGCAAATTTCCTTAGTGTGATTGTCTTAATCTTCACAACTTTTTCTACTGCCTCTTCTCCCCCCCCCCCCCCTCTCCATCGTTTTGAGCTGTCCCCGGGCACCAATTGAAAAAAAATTTATATTTCCCACAAAGCTAATCAATTTTTCTATCTTCAAAAAAAGTTTGAAAAAATCAAGATAAAATTTTAGCTAGTAGATACCTGTCCCAAATTCCCATTTGTCCCCCGAAGGAACAATGGTCCTTTAAGGATTACGTAGAGTAGAAACTTGAGTAGAAGGGATTGAGGAGGTTAAAGACTAGAAGTACTGGGCGTAATAACTTCCAAGCCCACAATCTTTCTACTAATTCCAACCTTGAAGAGCATATCACACATAAATCTCTAATATTTTGCCATTTAAAATACACCCACAAGCACCAAATTGAAATGAAAAAGACACGTCACATTTCAAATTTTCATTTTATTTATTTATTTATTTTTCCCCATAATTGCACCACATGATGCAAGGCTAGCGGCCTTGTTGAGGGCTGAAATTTTTCCTAATGCTCTATATCTTGAAAGAGAGGCACCCGTAGAAACAGCATTGCAGATCACGCACAACAATGAGCAAGTAAGGAGTGTGTAAAGAGCGACAACAAGCAAGCAAGGAGTGACCAACATGAGTAAGAGCAATACGAGTAAGCAATTGTGAGCGATCAAGCAAGAGCAAAGAACAATTTGAGTAACAAGAACAATGAGCAATCCAGTAGGAGCGAGTCAAGCTACCAAACAAGAACAAGTAATAGTGGGAGTGAGCAAGCGCAGGGGTCCAACGACAGGCAACTTCCAAAGTGCCACTTCGAAGTTCCAACCCTAAAGTTGTCTTAACCCCTAAAGGACCGGCATCATTAGAAAGAATTGCAGCCCTCAAAGGGGCTGTGAATGAGGGGAACAGGGGATCCAGGGTTGGATTTTCTTTTTCTTTTTTTCTTTTTTTTTTTTTTTTTTTTTTTTTTGTTACCCGCCAGCAAATTGGAGGGCTTCGGCGTTGTAAAGTGCATTTTTTTAATTTTTAAATACTTAAGAAAATGTAAAATAATTAATTTAAAAAAAATTCGAAATTATAAAATTTCACAATCTGATGTGGCACCATGGCCACCACATCAGCACGCTAATTTGAGAATTTTTATTTTATTATTATTTTAATGTTATTTTAATATTTATTTTAATACTTTTTGTTATTTTTATTATAATGTTACTATAATATTAATTTTTTTAAATTAAATTATTTTTTTGAAGGAGGTACCCATGTTCATGAACAAGGGCATTCCCCTCAAAGGGGCTGCCACCTCCCTGAGGGGAACTCTCAAAGGGAAGCAGCCCCTTTGAGGATCCCAATTCTTTGTAATGGCATTTTTTGGCTGTATAGAAATTTGGGGCAGGTACGTGTGATTAGAGATTTCTATATTTTAGACTGAAATTTTGATAGAAGGTGGACTCAAGGAATATCTTTCAAATGCACTAAATTTTATGACATTTGGAAATGTGAGTAAAAAGTTATAGCCTAATATGTTTTTGTTTTTTTTGTAATTGGGCAGTTCGGACAGATCAGAAAAAATCACTTTTTTCAAAAACAAAAATTTGAAATTAATTTTCTAAAGTTATATATATGTAGAAAGCTTTGAATCATCCCATTTTGATCAATGAGTCAAAAGTTATGAAGATTTTTAGTTTGCAGGCAATTATGGATTCTCTACTCTAAAATAAACTTTGAAGTCCTTTATCTTACTCAATTTTCAATATTCCTTGAAAACAATAAAATCCTAGAATGTAGATTGTTTATAAAAACATTGCAAACATTGGAATTGGCAATTTTCAATTCTATAATTAAATTCTTAGAAATTTAGTATTTAGAATCATTCTCTAGTACTATCTACTTACTATTATTTTTCTATATGTTGGACAATTCCAAATGAAGTGAAAATTTTCAAACATGCAGCCAACTTGTCTAGGAAAAAGAATTAAAAGAAGGACCATCATTTTGGAGATTTTTTCATCGAAAAGTGAGCTTGTGAAGAGCAATTGCCCTTTTTTTTGCAGGGCCAAAAAATGATTTCAATGAACTTAAATGCTTATGTCTTGCAATCCACACGGTGAAATTTTTTTACCACATGTTCTCAAGTTAGCATACTACAAGATCCTACGGTTACATGTGTCATTTTTTTTTTTCAAAAATTGGGTACTTGTACTAAAATTGACAGTTTTTGAGCATTATTGATGAAAACATAGTCATGGAACTTGTTCAAGAGTACATACCTCTTGCAATCCGGATATTAGCCTTGGATTTGAAATGGCAAGAGGCAAGAAATTGTCAATTTTATGAAAGCAACAACTATATATTTTCCTTTTAATTTTGCATGCTGGTTGGTTGCCGGTCCTATAATTTTTCTGTCCAATTTGAGATCCTCCATTTTCACACTCCAATGGTTATTTTTCCAAAGGCGTTGGCTAACAATGACCTAACTTGCTGTTCCCCCCAAACCTTGTTAAACCCCTAAAGGACCATTGTCGGTTTGGCGGACATTTGGGATTTCAGGCAGGTACCTACGAGCTGAAATTTTGTCATGATTTTTTCAAACTTTTATTGAAGATAGAAAAAGTGATAAGCTTCGTGGGAATATCATTTTTTTCACAATTGGTGCCTGAGGAAAAAAGTTATGACCAAATAAGCTCAAAACAGGGGACAGCAGGAAGCTAAAAAAAAAGGACAAAAATTTGAATTTTTTTTTTAATATTTTTTTTCTCATAGACTATATTTTTGTCTATTTGGAAAGCTTTGATTCATTTCATTTGGATCTGTTATGAGAAAGTTATGGACATTCTTGTTTTTTGGGCAATTAGAGCATCTTTTTTACCAAAATAACTTCTAGGATGCATTTTTGAATGCAATTTTCAAATTTTTCATTTTTTTTTAATGGTTTATATTACTTGCTAGAACAATTTCACCATTGGGATTAGTGCATTTTAATTCCCTCTAAAATATATGAATATTTTAGATTTTCCTTCTATCTTGTAACTACTTCTACTTAACAATTTTTTAAAGAATGATAATTAAGTTTTTTTGTGCTTTTTCTTTCCCCTAGACTCTCAACTCAATTCTCCACTACAAAGATTTAAAGCTCAAAATGCTGTAGTGCAAAAATTTTAAGTTAAAAATGTTCAAAGTCAAAAAATCTAGTCCCGCAATGTGCTGAAAAACTTGGTTTTTTTCACTTTAAACGCAGATATCTTGCAATCTGTGCGGTCAAAAATTCTGAATTTTTTTCCACACATTCTCATACTAGTTAGGTGTAAGATCCCATGGTTGGATGTGGAAAAAAAAATCATTTTTCAATCTTTTTTACTTTTTGCTATAGAAATGGCAGTTTTGAGTGTTTTTTGGCAGAAAAAGGGCCTCCATATTTAAGGGGTTAAGATATTGATGAGTGTACTCAAATTAAGTTAAAGCAACCTATGAAATGCAAAAGACCCATCAAAAAGACCTAGGAAATGATCCATTAAAGTCTTGCATCAAACCATGACAAACTTTTTTCATTACATGAGATTTGGGTTGCATTAGGTTAAGTTAGTGGCCACAATCCATACCTTAAATGATGGTGACAGAGTGATTAGTGATTGCAATAGGAACTTCCTCCTTTTGAGTGTAAATTCATCATAGAAAGTGACTTTCAAGTTCAAGCCTTCATATCTAGGAGACTCCCAAATCTAGGTGCAATAGTATTTCTTCCAAAGTAGATGAATAAGATAAGTTGACCATTATGGATATACTTTTTGTTGGTTTTGGAGTAGTTTAGAGACTCTTTGGAAACAATTGGGCAGCACACTTTCAAAAAATTCATAACAAATTGCTACTTTGTCCAAAAAAATGAAATTTCAGTTACTCTCCCCATTTCTCACATTTGAATTTTTTTTTAAATTTTTCAACAATGCCAACCAGTCCTTCTGCCTGTCACAGGCTGTCTAAGCTGCCTGAAGTTCACTCAGTTGAAAAATATGTCCTCCGTCAGTCCAATCAGGCCATAACCTTAACTTCAGTGAGCATTCTCCAAAGTAGTGTCAGAATGTGGCTGGTGGGCTTTGTATCCTCCTCTGCAGTGAAATTTCGTTTCATTTGTTTAAAAAAAAAGAAAAAAGAAAAATAGTGTCAGAATTTATCTGAAGTGTGCCAGAAACTGAGTGAATGTGGGATCAGGTGATTTGGCATTAGGGCATCCCCACGCCTGACGCACTAAATAAGGGCACCAATACATAATGGTGGTAGATATGTAATTCAAAAGATTTTGATGGTTTTTAAAATTAAACTCAAAATTTTTATGTCACTTCATTGAAAACTAGACCACATTATTCCAAAGGCATTTCCGACTTAGATTGTATTGTGAGCTAATAGAAAAGCTCACTATATACACATGGGGTGGTAGGAGGTAGAACTAACAATAAGGGATAAGTAAATTAGATGTAGTAGGAGCTCCACCACTCATAGTTTATTCAAAATTATAAATTGTGTTAAAAGTAGAATTTTAGACGTCATTTAGGCATAGTAGAATAAAAAATTTCAAAAAACTTTGAACTAATAAAAGTTGTTAAATCAAGATAAATTTCACCTCCAAAAATCCGTTTGTGCTTTCAAGACTCCGATCAAAAGTTATAGACAAATTTCAAAAGAAGGTTAGAAGGGAATTTTCTTTTACATTTGTAGAAATGCATAGTAGAAATTTGTCTATAACTTTTGATCGGAGTCTTGAAATCACAAACGGATTTTTGGAGGTGAAATTTATCTTGATTCTCCAACTTTTACTAGTTCAAAGTTTCTGAAAAAAAGTAATCTACCATGCCTAAATGAGGTCTGAAATCCTACTTTTAACACAATTCCTATTTTGGAAAAAACTATGAGTGGTGGAGCTCCACTACTACATCTAATTTACTTATCCCACATTGTTTGTTCTACCTCCTACCACCCCATGTGTATATATTGAGCTACTCTTCTCACTTCAAACTCAACAAAAGTTGAAAATACTTTCATCCCAATCTTGACACACAAGTAAAGAAATCTTTCTTGTAGTCAAAAGTATTTTTTTCTTTTGTTTTTCATACAAGTGAAGGGAATTTCATGGCAGTTAAATTCTTGTAATTACATTTGAGTGGCAGTTAAGGGCGAAATGGTCTCTAAGGTAGAATCCCCTATTACCAACCACTGCCCCATTGTCATTCAATAGGGTTTCTTAAATGCAAGAGAGGCTAGTACTCATTTCCAACCATTAAGTCTTGGTTTTCGACCATCAATTCTACCATTCTTGTTTTGACACATGTGCTTGGTTTGGAGTGCCAAAGTGAACAAGAAGTAATCTCTTAACCCCTAAAAGCCCGTTGTCCCTTTGGGGGACAGATGCATTTTTGGGCAAGTACCTACGGGCTGAAATTTTCTCCTGATTTTTTGAAACTTTTTTGGGAGGTAGAAAAATTGATTAGCTTCATGGAAATATAATTTTTTTACAATCCATGCCCGCGAAAGTTATGACCAAGTAAGTTCAAAACAAGAGATAGCGGGCAGCAAAAAAAATGTGCCCTTTTTTTTTCATTTTTTTAGTATTTTTTTTCTCATAGATTATATTTTTTTCTATCTAAAAGCTTTGATTCATTTCATTTGGATTTGTTATGAGAAATTTATGGACATTCTTGTTTTTCAGGCAGTTAGAGCATCTTTTTGAAAAAAATAACTTGTAGGATTCATTTTTGAATGCAATTTTTCAAATTTTTCAAATTTTTTTTTTGCATGGTTAAATTTACTTGCTAGAACAATCTGACCATTGGGATTAGTGCATTTTAACTCCATCTAAAATATAAAAATAATTTAGATTTTCCTTCTATCTTGTACCTACTTCTACTTAACAATTTTTTCAATGATGAAAATTAAGTTTTTATGATTTTTTGGGGGGGTAGATTGTCAACTCAATTCTCTACTATAAACATTTAAAGCTCAAAACTCTGTAGTGTAAACAATTTAAGTTTAAAATGTTTAAAATCAAAAAATCCAGTCCCACAATATGTTGAAATTTTTTTTCCCACTTTAAACGTAGTTATTTTGCAATCTGTGCGGTCAAAAATTCTGAATTTTTTTTTGCACATTCTCATACTAGTTAGGTGTAAGATCCTATAGTTAGATGTACAAAAAAAACATTTTTAATTTTTTTCCACTCTTTGCTAAAAAAAATGGCAGTTTTGGGTGTTTTTTGGCAGAAAAAAGACCTTAGGCCTTTAGGGATTAACCCATAAAATCCCATTGTCTCCTTGGGGGACAAAATGGATTTTGGGCAGGCTGCTACGGCTTCATTATTCATCATTATTCTCTGAAACTTTTTGTGAAGATAAAAAAAAACATTAGCTTTATGGGAGTATAATTTTTATTTCAATCGGTGCTCGGGAGCGAAAGTTATGGATCAAAAGGTCCTTTTTTTTGGTGCAATGGGCAGAAATCTTCTCACACACAAAATTAAAAAAAAATAATTAAATTTTTTTTTCTCATAGATTATGTTTTTATCTATATGGAAAGCTTTGATTCATTCCATTTGGATTTGTTATGTGAAAGTTATGGACAATCTTATTTTTTGGGCAATTGTAGCATCTTGTTGAAAAAATAACTTGTAGGACTCATTTTTTAATGCAATTTTCACAATTTTTCAAAAAAAATGTTTATCAAGGCTAAGTTTGCTTGCTAAAACAATCCGACCATTGGGATTATAGTGTTTTATTCTCATCTTAGAGCCATTGACAATTTAGTTTTTCTTTCAATCTTGGACCTACTTCTACTTAACAATTTTTTTAAAGAAATCAAGTGTATTTTTTGGAATTTTTTTTCCTAGATTCTCAATTCAATTATTCAAAATTAAACAAATTAAATTAAAAGTCTGTAGTGCAACATTTTTTTACAAATGGTGGTCAAAGTCATATGAAATTGCAAGTCAGTGTTCAAAAAATCAAATTTTTCCAACTTTGAATGCTAATAGCTTCTAATCTATACAATCAAACTTTATGAAAATTTTACCACATGATCTGAGATAAGTTAAGTACAAGATCCTATAGTTAAATTCTAAAAAAAAGAAAATTCTCTCTTTTCTTAGATGAACGCAGCAGAACAGGCAATTTTGAGTCGCCTTGTGAGTCGTTTTTGATAGAAAAATGCCTTGGGACTTCAGGGATTAAATGATCAGAATTGAAAGACTCTATACATTGGACATATGTCAAGGCTAACTTTTGGCTTACAAAATTCATAGTGTTAATTTCAATTCAAGCGATAAAATTACCAATTTTTTTGCAATCCCGGTCTTTTCTATAGATGCACCTCTAAAAATATTTGTTTTGCTTTGCACTACTCCAAATCATGTCGGATTTGCTTATTCAGTTGGTTATGGGTGATTCCACCTTATTCCAAATGGACCAGGCTTCTTTTGGGGTGATACAAGCGTATGGCAACTCCGGTTAGTCCATGGGTTAGTCCTTTCAAATTTAGTGCCATTCCCTGTCCCTTTTCATACACAGTTTTTGCCAGAAAAGTAAAAAACTGCACATGAAGTGATGACTGACTTAGGTTGAACATCTTGTCAATCTTCTGGTCCCCGTAATCTTTGGAGTGGGTCAAATGTCTCCATCCTGTCAATCTCTGCTGATTTCTGGACTAAGCTCCGGTTTCAAAAAAAAAAAAAAAAAAAGTCTCTGCTGATTGCCCTCTTTTCAGTGCCAATTCTTATCATACATGCAAATGTCCACTCAGTCAGTCTCCAGCACATTTCAGTTCACTCACTTGTGATGAGCTACAATAGACCCGCCTGCCTGACCATCCAATGTGTGTGAACTACCCAACCGCACATTCAAAATGTCACTCTCCAGCTTCCACCAGCTTCTGGACACCAAAGTTATGTCAATAACATAAGGTACTGTAAACATGCCCATTTTCAAGCAGATTTGCTATCTAAGCTTAGGTACCTTGGAGAAGCTATTTGTCAACTCACATACGTTTCAGAGATTGCAAAGTTTGAGAGTAGCTGCACTTGCAATTGGAATCAAAACTTTCTGACAAGAAATGAATTTTATGTGATTTTTCAAAGTTTGTTGGGACAAAATTGGTAAAGCATGATTGGGTAGACCCATGCTAAGTTAAATCACATGATGCCATGTGTCCCCTCCCCAAGTGCATTGTGAAGATGCTGCCCAAGGGTTGCTAAGATTGTGGTAACCAGTGGGTGGGTCTAATGCAAATGGAAAGGTCCAATAGCATTACAAAAAAATTCAGATCTCAACAAGACTGCAAGTGCGTGATTTTCGGCACCCGCGGGGTGCAATTACGGATTAAAAATTTAAAAAAATAAAAATTAAATTTTTTTAAATTTTTTTAAAAAATGATGTGGCGCTGAAGTGGTTGAACTGCGACCAAATCACATTTTCAATTTTCAATTTTCAATTTCTTTCCATAATATCACCATGGGTGGGCCAAGCTTAGCGGCCTTGTTAAGGCCCCATATTTTTTGTAATGAGGTTGGAATTGGGTGACTAATAGCATTGGCCATTGTTCCGTACCTTAATTTCCAACTCCCTTTTGAATTAGACCTTGTCATTTTTGTTATGTAAGAGGCTAACTGTCTAGTATTCCAGTTTCACATTTCTTCTTCTTTACATCATAACATTCAATAGCCTTCATGCCCACTACCTTAGTCTTTTGTTGTTAATTTCTGAGAAAAAATAGATGACTACTTTTAATATTATTAGTGGATTGTTGATTCACCCATTGATTTATCTCTGATTCTCAGCTAGTTATGCCACATATTGTTCCTTGTATATTTCTCAAATTGGACTAATAAATTTTATTTTTTATTTTTTCATGGAGCTTCAAGTTGAATGGGAAATTTTGGATCATCCGCTCACCTCGTTTGCTCTCACACTAGCAGCCTGATCTTCTCAGATTTTGAACCATTCTACCACTCAAATCATACTCATAGGCATGCAATATTGACATAACTTAAGTGTGCTAGGGTCCATACTTGTTGTGATTGGCCATGGGAATTAGCATGTTTCCACAATCCCAATGAATGGAGTAAAATACTTAGACCTCTTTAGTTTGATCCTCCCTACAAAGACATTCGCAATTACGCTACACACTTGCTATACTATCATTCTTTGGAGTGTACTTCAATGTTTCTCATGCAAACTATTAACTCTATGATGGTCCCTTAAATAATCAGATTTAGGGGGTTCAAGTGTAAGGTAGAAACATCCAAAAGTGTCCCTGTTCTCATTCTTGTACCCTAGACTACCATTGAATGTATCCCTACACTTTTGTTAACCTCTAAAAGCCCGTTGGCCCTTCGGGGGACAAATGCGTTTTTGGGCAGGTACCTATGGCTGAAATTTTCTCCTGATTTTTTGAAACTTTTTTTGGAGGTAGAAAAGCTGATTAGCTTTGTGGAAATATATTTCTTTTCACAATTGGTGCCTAGGAATAAAAGTTATGACCAAATAAGCTCAGAACAGGGGATGACGGGCAGAAAAAAAATTTGCACTTTTTTTTTTTTTTTTTTTTTTTTTTTCTTAGTTTTTTGTTTCTCATAGATTATATTTTTGTCTATCTTAAAAGCTTTGATTCATTTCATTTGGATTTGTTATGAGAAAGTTATGGACATTCTTGTGTTTCGGGTAGAGAGCATCTTTTTGAAAAAAATAACTTGTAGGACTCATTTCTGAATGCAATTTTTACAATTTTACAATTTTTTTATTGGCATGGTTTAGTTTACTTGCTAGAACAATCTCACCATTGGAATTAGTGCATTTTAATTCCATCTAAAATATATGAATATTTTAGATTTTCCTTCTATCTTGTACCTACTTCTACTTAACAATCTTTTTAATAATGGAAATTAATTTTTTTTTAATTCTTTTTTTTTTGGTAGATTGTCAACTCAATTCTCCACTATAAACATTTAAAGCTCAAAACTCTATAGTGCAAAAGTTTTAAGTTAAAAATGTTCAAAGTCAAAAAATCTAGTCCCACAATATGCTGAAAAACTTGTTTTTTCCACTTTGAACGTAGATATCTTGCAATCTGTGCGGTCAAAAATTTTGAAATTTTTTCCACACATTCTTATACTAATTAGGTGCAAGATCCTACAATTAGACGAGCAAAAAATACATTTTTTAATTTTTTTCACTCTTTGCTAAAAAAATGGCAGTTTTGGGTGTTTTTTGGCAGAAAAAAGGCCTTGGGCCTTTAGAGGTTAATGTATCCTTGAAATGCTTAAGTTTGATTTGTTGATGCATTTGAAGGACACGTACTTAACATTGATTTACTGACTATTGATTTTTTGCAGATTTCGGTTTAGGATCCACCCTATGTGACTATTTCAATGATCTAGGGAGTAGATACTTTGAAAAATTATAAAAATTATACACCACATCCGAAAAATCTAATTTTTTTTTTTGAATATTCAAGATTTTCACTTGCTAATCCTACCAAAATGTTAATTTTACGAAAAGGTCCCTTCAACTATTCTGAATTGCTTCTATTTGACAGTTTCGGGTGTTTCCTCCCTATATGCTCTATGCACCGACCATTGCAATTCACATAAGTTGAGTTTACAATCATAATAAACCTCCAAAGTTACTTATTTCCCCTTAAGTTCGGTTGGTGTGAATGTAACGGCTACCGTGTGCACCACTTCTATAGGCCGGGCCATACTCATTACTGTAGCAGAAATGGAAGACTCTGATCATTTGTTGGCTGAGCCCAGCGTCAATTAATGCCGCCGCTGCAGCTTGCTGGCCAAGCGCCATCCGCCACCTCTTGTCCCTGTCCTCCCTTCTGCAGCTGCTGCGACTTCCCATCCCACCTTTAGCAACGTACTCACACTAATTAACGTACTTTTAAACAGTAGCTCTCTCTTACACACAGCTAGCCCAATGCAAGTGAACCCAAATGCAAGGCAAGGCAAGGCAAGGCAAGGCAATACTGTACCTTCTTATTAATTTTTGAAACAAATGAAAACGGAATTTCATGGCAAGGGCAAGGCAACTTACAAAACCGACCTTCAATTCTTGAGTTAGTAAGTGGTATATCCCCAATTCTCCACATACAGTATAAACCTCCTCTTGCTAGTATTATTTACTTTCTAACCATAAGCTTACTTCTCTCTACTATACCTCCAAGAGTCCAGGAGACCAGGAGTTCAGGACCAGATCATTCAGTCACCGATACTAACTTACTGAGTGTATAAGTTATATAAGCTTATATGCAACCATGAGCTTTATCAGTATATATATATTCACGAATATCAGTATATATATATATATATATATTCATGAATTAAATAGCTAGCTTGGCTGACAGAATTGCTTCACAATACACATTCAAACGGTCTAGCGAGCTAGGCACCGCCTCTGCATCCCTTGGTGCGCAATCTGTTCAAGTAAGAGCAATGCAGCTTGCTGCCTCTGAAGGAATACATATTTCTTTCGTTGTGTGACTATCAGTAGCAAGAGTAGATCGATCACAACTCTAGTTAGCTTTGAGAGTTCGTTCGATCTGAGAGTTGATGAACCAGTGGATTGGTGTGGAGAACAGTACGCTTCAGTTTGCGAGGTTTAGTATGTTGGATCGATCGCCGTTTCACTGTTTTCAAGCGTTTTTTCGAACTTTGAAGAATATCTTGATACGTTCAGTTCATTCTTTGATCGATTGCAGTGGTAATATAGTTGCACGGCATTGATAGTATCGACTTCGTGATGTGCGTATCAATGGTGGTTTTCTCAGGTTTTGGTTAAGCTGCATTGAAGACGAGCTCCCTTCTGAAATTAAGGTACTCGCAACTCTTGTGTCTGTTGTTCATTTGGGCTTCGTAAAGACGATTTACGGTCATTTCTGAATTTCTGCTTTGGTAATGACAAGATTGTGACGCACTGTCTGTTTCTTTCAAAGTTTTACTTCATTATTTAGCATCGTGAACTCAAAAATGTTTGAATAGTTCAAGCACATTGGAAAGGTCCAAAGCTAGTTATTCTCATTGGAAACGAAGCGATTTTGTAGAGTGCAGAGCTTTGAGCTTTGATCGAAAATCTGCAAGAGCATGACACCACGCACCTGTATGTTCAATACAACACCGATAGTTGCAGGGGACTCCTGAAGTTGTCCCAAGGAAAAGCCATAGCCGCATTGTTCTTCTCTTCTTCTCTTTTGTTGGTTAGGTCCCCTAATGCAAGGACTGATAATTATCGGTTTTTTTTGTGTGCAGGTAGAATAGCATCAAAGAGTTGGATCAAAGATTTACTGAGTGTGGACAAGCTCAAGTACTGTCACAAGCACCCACACTTACATGAGCTCGGAGGTCCCAATTTCAATGAAAAAAACTGTTCATTTGTGCTCGCCCTAAATTGATAATCGTGATTTAGGTCAAGCATCGATATTTGCAGCTCCAAGTTTTCAGCCCAATTCTGCTCTTGCAAGTGGTGTTCTATTAATCGCCATCTTCGCGGGCCACCGCATTATCATCTTCACGTAAGACAGTAGTTCTCTTCGCCCTGCAGTTGGCTTTTGTATATGCCAATATACTAGTCTCCAGTTGGATGAATGTGAAATGTAGAAGTGAGGTTGATTGAACATCTTGCGAATGGAGTTTCAGCTCTTTGATAACTCTAACTGTGTCTTTACTTCAGAATCCAACATCTAAAATCTTTTCGTAGAATGAGGTGTGGGAACTCAAATTATTACTTAGATGGAATGTTTAAAGTGCAGCTTAAGTATTTAACGACTTGTTTCATCAAAGTTAACTAAACTTTTTTGTAGTTAACTTGAGCAAATTCTCCTATATTGTCTGTTCACTTTTTTAAGGCTTCTTCTACTGTACAGTACTTACTGTATGTGAGAATGTAGCCAAGGTTTTGGATGGGGATAGAAGCTGATCAATTATTTTTAAGGGCACAAAAAATGTCTTTTCTCACCGTGTCTTCTTATTAATAGATAATACAAGACTCAATAGTTAGGTCTCCTCACTCAAGTGAAAGGTAGAAAAGACATCTCAAGGGAAATGGTAGTATTTTTTCTCTCTCTTTAAAAGGACTGTCTTTGCTTCAAAATTGTAGCTTTTTAAGTGAAAGAAAACTCAAGGAGTTCACAAGAAAAGCTGTTAAAAGTGAAAGCAGTTAACATGAAAGTTGTTCAAGGATTTAACAAGAAAAGTTTGAAGTTACCAAGAAGTGATGCATTGATTAGAATTAGTTTGCTAAAATCTAGCCTAATGCTAGAAGTTGACTCCAAGCTTTAAGATTCTTTCTACCTATCATGCCTCGATGATATTACATACTATGTCTTCTACACGTTGTTTGTTTTACTTTCATAATGAAAGAAGATAACTAGCAGAGGTGTTAACAATAGACTTAAAGCGGCACAAAATAGTGGGGTCTTTTTTTACTATTATATCTGGACCTTCGCATTAGGCTCATTGCACTAACTCAGACTCGCACCGGTCGACTGTCACACCTGTAGTGGGTTATTTTTTCCCTGTAAGAATCCCTCTAAACATCAGTCCATTGAGAACTTAATAACACATAATCTCAAGCAGAAGTGAAGCTGCGGGATTCGATACTGGTATATATAATAACTTGAACTAGAAGAACTAAGATTTATTATTTAGCAAACATTCGTAGCATATTTGTATTCACCCCTAAAGGGACAAACAAAGAGAGGCCCAGATTGTGAACTTGACGTTCTTCGAGCAACAGTTTTGAGTAGGTCACATAGGGACTTTCTTTTGTTCAATTTTTGTTTATTTTTTGACTGGCACATACAATGCAATGTTCTTCATACAAAATGTGGACGAATTGATTTTTATTTACAACGGTATCAAATGATTTCGTCATTATAAAAACATGAATCCTTGGTCCTCATTTTCAGGGGTTGATTTGTTGAGTTTCAAGCAAGACATGGAGATCCGAATGTTGGTGATGACCGTTCTGGTCGTGGCCTCCTCCTTCTTCCTCCTCCTGTTGCAAGATGCAGGAGCACATGCTCAAGTGCCGTCGCCGTTACCCAGCACAGGGTTTTGTGAGGCTTTCGTGAGTCCAGTGGATTATAAGTGCTCGGAAGAATTGGTACGCATCAATCTGCACTCATCTGGTCGATTCTAGGGCTGAAGCATCCACCGTTAGTTGCTTGCGCTTGTCGAAACAATGAACAGGGAAATGAACCAAGAGAACAGTCACCCGAGAGAACACCTTCGATCAAGTGGTCTAATTTGGTCATGTGGGTCTTCTTTCTTGTGGGTCAGATCTTTGATCATGTTTTCAACACTAATAGTTGTTTTCTATCGTCAAGGTTTGTACCCTAAAGAATTTGAGCATTTTACTTGGGCGGAATTTTCAGGTTCAAACTGAGGACGGGTATTTGCTTGCAGTCCAAAGGATATCTACCACTAAGCCTCCCGCAATAGCTCGAGGACCTGCTTTCCTCTACCACGGCATTATGGAGGTACTGTGTCTCACCAAAAGCCTCTCAAATTTATAAAGCGGTCAAAAGACTCTTGTTTAACCCAAAATGGACACAAGTGGTAGTGACCTCCTGACATTGTTTAGGAACTAAAGCTTCAATGAAGGTAACAAAATTTCCATTAGGAAGAAGACTATGATCGTTAACAGCATGGATATGTTAAGTTACGCCAACTCTTAAGGCTCTTAAGTTACGCCAACTTTACGAAAGAGTTGAGTTAGATTACAATTCATGCTCATGTGGATTATACTGTAAAGTCTTTACGAAAGAGTTGGAATTATGTTTTCCCTAACACATGCTCATGTGGATTATGTTTTCCTATAAGCACTGTGCATCATGTTTTAGGGAATGTTTCTATTAAGAAATTATGAATCGTTGTTCGTTTTGTATTTCAGCACGTTCATATATATGACCACAGGTTTTTTAGATTGACATACAATTGAAAACTTTTTCATTTCTCTTTAAACTTATGCCTGTGGATGTGATTCAAGGGAGGAGAAACATGGGTGCTAAATTCAAATGAAGAGTCATTGGCACTCATGATGGCGAATTCTGGATATGAGGTCTGGATTGGAAACGGTCGGTCCTCAAATTATACGTTTGGACACCTTACATACACCCGGAAAGACAAGGTTGAGAACACCACACTCTCTCACTGGTGCATTCAACTCTGTTTTCTTTTCTTCAGCATTTAGTACCTCCTTTAATTTGTTCATGAAAGAAACAAAGATTGAATAATTTGTTTCGAATTGTTGGTTCTACAGGAATTTTGGGATTGGAATTGGGATAATCTTGTGAAAACAGATTTGCCTACAATGTTGCAACACGTTTATGACAGTTCCAACCAAAAAATCTATTTTGTTGGCTATTCTCAGGTACGTTTTCAAATCTTGGAATACTCGCTGGAATTATACAAAGAGATTCGATTAAAGTTAATCTAATGCTAGTATTTCCATGTCGTAGAATTTTCTATTATTCCAATCCCTACCACGTTGTCTCCGTAGATATTAATATGCTTTAATTTGTCAAATGTTCATGGATCATGGAAGGTAAAACTTAACATCCTCAAATTTGTTCACAATTGGCAGGGAACAATGACGGCACTCGCATCCTTTTCAGAAGGAAATACTGTGAATCTTGTATCAAAAGCAGCGTTGCTAAGTCCTATTGCCTCTTTGGGACACATCACCTCTTCTATTGCATCTGCGGCTTCTTTTTTACTTGTGGATGAGGTATTTGATCACCTTCAACATTGATAATTCCGCTTTGAACACTAGTGCACAATTCCAATTCTCGCTATCTTTTGGACTTCAAATCGAATGAAAATCACTTTCTTATTCTGTCTGTCTGTGCAGATTCTATTGCTCGCAGGTGTGACAGAATTTAACGCGTACAGGTAAATACTGTGTTGGTCTGTAGTAGGTTTCCATTACATTGACAATAACTTTCATTTGATGTATGCTAAGTTCAAACTAATCCTACGAAATGTCGTTTCTTTTCACATCGATTGTTGTTCATAAATTCGCACTTCAATGTTGTGGGTTTCTTTCTGCTTGGTTGGAAATGAGCAGTGATGCAGGGCGGAAATTCATGGATGTCACATGTACGTCGCCCCAAGTTGATTGTCGACGTGAGTTCATGAGTCAAATTACAGGTACGTCTATTTACATTTTCAAATTAATTGCATTCATATGAGTTTATGATTGATCATCTGATATTGTTGTTCAACTAAAGAACCTTCTTAGAGGTGACACTGCACGGTTCCCAATGAAGTCAATCTGGTTCAATCCAGTATCAGATGAGTGTTGGTAACATCAGTGCCAGGGTTGCAACTAGTATTACCAACACTATAAAATCAATATTAGTGCAGTAGATAAAGAAATTGGAATGAGTGTGTAACCACTGATGGTATCTTGGAAATGACAAAATTGTATCCAACACATTGGGGTGATTTCTTAATCAGGTACTAATTGTTGCTTCAACTCATCGCGGAAGTATATCTATGACAAATATTCAATGCAATCAACATCAATGCGGAATTTGGCGCACATGGCTCAAAGTGAGTCCTTTTTTTTCCATACTTGGGTTTTTTAGGGTTTAGGATGCATCATCAATTGCATTACAGTATCTTGACAGAAGTGGTTGCTATATCGTGCAAAATCTCTGACTTCAAAGCATTTCGAATTAAAAAAATTTGCACCCAACATCAAAAATGAAAGCTGAGTTTTGGAAGTAGCAGAGATTTCTTTTTAGTTGCAAGAGAGTTTGTAACACGTGAATTGGTGGCTTGGTGTCAGTGGTCCGCTCGGGAAGGTTCAGTATGTATGACCATGGCTTTTGGAACAACCTCAAGAAATACAATTCCTTTTCTCCACCCGAGTATGATGTGTCTGCTATTCCTGCGACGCTGCCCATTTTGCTAGCACATGGAGGCAAAGATGCTCTTGCCGACCCAGACGACGTCACGGAGTTGATACAGAATTTGCAAGGAACTCCTCAAGTGATCTTTCTCCCTCAGTATGCGCATGCCGATTTTGTGATGGGGATGAATGCTAGTGCAGATGTCTACACCCCATTAATTGCCTTCTTTCAAGCATAGAAAGATGAAAATTAGGGTTAACTCACGTATATATAGATATGTTGGAGACTTGTTTATTGGATTATGGACTAGGAAATGCTTGAGAGCTAGAAAGGATGCTAGTCGAGAGACCATTTATTGGACATAATGTCAAATCATTCTACTGAATCAAGAATGTTTATATCTGTGTTTTGATTGATGGAAGGGTTTTAAATGTTCAAGAGAGATTATGGGCTGTAATCCAATTTTGACCAGCTAATGGTTGCCTTGAACACTTAATTGGACATTATGTGTTGTTCAACGTGAAGTGGTGTGTTGGTAGGTTCAATCATGATATTTTTTTTCTAACTGTAGGAGTTATTTAAGGGCTAACACAAACCAGTAATCAATTGATTGTGATCGATCACATTGTACAGTATGATGGTGCAATTTGTGGGTGTTGCTACTGTTTGTCGTTATAGTGGTTTCAAAAACAAAGATGATGAAAGATGAGACTATGATTATGAGAGAGAAGGGTGTGATTTACTGATTACAAACAAAATGTTTGGATTTGAAAGACCGTAACATTGTAGTCACGATAAAGATATATTAGGTGACAACACCCACAAACATCTTTGTATTTATTATTGACAAGTAGACCATTATTGAAAGTGTCCTACAAGTGCAATTAAATTGTTTTCATACTTAATTGGTTGATTGTTAGGTTTTTTAGATTTGAGTTTTATGACCAAGCTACATGATGGTCTCAACTTTGAAAATTCATAGTGATTAAATGTCTTATCCAAAAATTCTAGTTTTTTGTTTAAATCTCATGATTTTCAATTGCTAATCCTACAAAAAAAAAAAAAAAGTTCTTGAAAAGTTGCCTCCAAATATGTTGAACTGCTTATTTTGAAGGTTTTGGTGTTTTCACCTTACATATCCGTTTCTTATCCAATTCTTGAAATCTTATCATCATGATCATTTTCCATTTTTGTAGGATTAATTGACTAGAGAAATAATTGGTGTAAAATTAGCATTGCTAACATAATCCTTTAGTGGTGACATGTTCTAAACTTGGAAACTGTATGAACGCTTGTAAGGTAACTACACCTTAAATTACACAATTAAGCAATTCAGCATGGTTCATACTATTATATTGGAAAACTTTTTGTGGGATCTTGTTGGTAGTCAAAAGGGGATTCTAGATTCTCTTTAGAATGCATGTTTTGGACACCGTGTGAATAAACTATGAATTTTCAAAGTGCCGAAAATAGGTGTACCTAAAAATGATCAGAGTCATATGAACAGTGGGAGTACATTTTAGGCAAGAACATCCACTGTGCAATTCTAGGAACCGTGCAATTTTAGGTGTAGTTACCTTAGATGGTTGGCTAAAAACTCATCCAGAGGTGAAAATTCTGGAAGAAATTACCCAGTTGTTTTCTTTCCACATTTGAGACATATGCCTGGATGTATTTGATCTGTCCAGTGTCATGTAGAGATACACACTGGCAGCTATCGAGTGTTCCTGAGGTACCCTTGTACTTAATTCACAGACAACAAAGGTAGGTACACTCTTATCAAATTAGAGGCCTTAGAAGCGAAATGTGCTTGAAGTGTCTCCCATCCACGCATTCCAATTATTTCAGAAGCAGTGGTACTAATCCTCCCAACACTTTTTTTCTCCAATGTCACTTTCTAATCAATAAAGTCATTATTATTGTTAATACTGATGGCTTTTCGCTATGATTACGTTACTAATATCACATGGCACATATTGTAAGAGTTTCTCATATGTACAACATGGCATCATTATGCGACAGCAAGCTATCAACACTGTATCATGCGAGACTTGTGCCACATGAATTACGAAAAGAATGTCGCAATTATGTGTACTTACCTTATTGGGTCCAGCGTCTGGGCAAATCCCCACCATCGGCTCTAGCAGTTCAACACGCTTACTACTGTTGATAGATAGCACCACGTTAATCTGAAAAGGTAGATCTCACAACCATATGAATTACATTACAAGATCATACCAAGGGAAGGACTCCCATATAAAGAGAATGGACCAGCTCAATTTCGGCCGACATAACAGAAGACAAAGAACATACCTCAATGTTCCAAATGGTTTTAGAATTAACTTTGCGTTGCATAACTGCGTCCTATAAAATATGCACATTTGGTGTACACAAGGGTAACAATAACTGTTGTTCATGGTATAGAATTTACTGCTTCTTTCAAGAGCGGCGGTGATGGGGCGGGTACCGTGGTCACTCTGTACATGTGGTCGATATCCCAAGTAACACGAGATACACCACCTAAGGTTTCAACTTCCTCAAACGAAGAATCTCCCGTTGATGAAGGAAATGGGAGTTTCGTGGTCTTCTCTACCTTGAGATCTGACACCTCAACTACACACAACTTTTCATCCTCTAGAATACATCTCTGCCAGGAGCCTTCTACTTGCGTAATAGTTCCTACAGCCATTTCTGCATCATCATTGCCACGTAAGCTCACAACATCACCTATCTTCCACTTTTTCACCGAACTACTACCAGAATTGTCTTGGTCACCTTCACTACAAGCATTCGAGGGTGCTCTGGAAGATGGAAGGGTAAATCGTACTGGTCCAACCTCCTCCTGATCCATATCGTCCTCGTTCAGTCGAGTCGAGGCCTCCGCAGGACTGTCCATGTCATCTGAGGCGACGGATCGGCGCGACTTCTCCGATCGAGGGGTCACGACATCCCCATCCACTTGACGGTGCTTGTCCCGCTCTTGTCTAGCGATCCGGGCTTTTCGGTTGTTAAGCCTGCCGCACACCAAGCTCACTAACTTCCATCAATACAGATATACACATTCAGAGTAATGAAGGACACATAATGAAACAAACCCACTCCTGATAAACTGCCCTTCCGACAGTTTGAGATCCAAGGGACTATCGTCGCACAGCCTCAATCTTTAGGATCCAGTTAATAATAATAGGGGACTAACTTCAGACTCAAACTGGAACAATTGTGTCATCAGACGACATACCAGTTCTTTAGCTGTTGGTATGCTACCTCCGGACCCTGAAATAATTAGACGGTCATCAGTTTCTGGAGAAAATACTGTAGCCACAGCACTAAAATCATAGGTTTCTGATAACAGCATCCTAATTTCATAGCATGACGATTTAATATGTGGCCTAACCACACAATTATCAGACCTTCAGAGTGAAGAACTTACAATTTGATTAAGGCGATCTGTCCATTGTTTGATGGCCAGTGGGGAACGCTGCATTTCTGGCTCATACTGAAGAGCCGCTTCCATTACATTCACTTGCTTGTCATTCATAATATTCCTCTTCCGTTTCTTAGGTTGAGACTCATCCCCGTGTTCGCTGCTATAGGGTTCCCGATCCCGACTGGTCCTTCTTGTAGCTGGAGTCACCATCTCGCCAAAATTGACCCCTCCACTTTCTTGTTCCCCTCTTCCACCGTCCTCTCGTTCTGTAAAATTGGCGCTCCCAGATTCCACCTCTTCTTTTACTATTACAGGTGCTACCTCCTCATCTTCGTGGATCTCCATCTTTGGTGAATGAACTGCAATTGTTGGTTCATCCTGAACGGAATGTTCTTCTACGTCCATCTTCAACATGAGATTTGCAGTTGGAGTGGATTCTACAGTATGCACGGTAGCTTCTTCTGAAGTGTGGGGAATTTCCTCCTCCTACCGAATGACCCACAAGGGCGAACGTCAGAAGGCGCACTCAGCATGATGTTAATTCTAACATAATATGATGGATTCCGTCACTTTACCAGGCACTTTCAAGGACAGGAAAAATCTCGTACATACCAAAGTTTGTTCTGATGAAAGTTCGGCATCTCTGTTAGGGAGCTGGCGTATCTAAATTATTAATTTTATTGTGTTAAAAAGAGAATTCTCTAAATACCAGAAACCAACCTTCGAGAAAAGTTCAACTGAGTATTGACACAATAGTAGTCAATCAAAAAAAGCATAACTCAGGGTTTCTATGAATAGAGATTGTGGTGAAGAAAGAGTGTTGCAGATCTCTATTAAAGGTGTGTTTCGAAAACTACCTATTCAAGTAGTCAAAAAGATGGGTATAATATGGTATTCGTAATTTACCTGGTGTTGGACATCAACCTCAGTCTTCTCGGATTCGTTTGACGCCTCCACCGCAACTTCAGTTGCAGCCAATTCGCCATTGCTGGACTGTCTTAATTGTTCCAACCCCTGCCAACGCTCCAACTGCTCCCGCTCGTTCTTCCATTGTAACAACTTCTGTTCATGTCCGTCACGGACAAAGCCCAACAGTGGACCCTCCTGCGTTCTCACGCCAGGACTTACATGTAAGTGTCAATTTTAATGTATACTGTGAAACTTTATTATCCTGTGATTTCTTTACTCAACTTTGCAGGTTTCGGTCGAGAAAAATCATGTTAAGAGTTAAGTGAATTTTTAGTGAGATTTAGCGTTGGTTCTAGCCTCCTTACATGTATCAATACAAACTTCTGCGGTGCTGAAGAACGTAGAACACTGTAGATATTCATCTGACTTCGTCTTCTGATGCAGATCCACAGGCCTACAATTTACTCAGGACATAGCTGAACGAAGTAATCAACTACAAGAACCACCTTCAGCACGTATCTTGTGTGTTTAATGAATTAATTCAAAAGAAGGTTAGCGGCGTCAAGAAACTCTGTTAGAAAGAATAGATTCTGAATCAACTAAACCCGTGAGCTTATGCACTGTGATAGTATTGATGACTTATTTTGCAATCCATGCGTTGTGAGTTGCATTATTTCAAAGTTGAAGCCCAGGTATCAGTAGGACATACCGCAACACTACTAGAAGATGGGCAGATTTGATGATGGAGAGACTCTGCGAAGTCACTGCGTAATAACATAAAACACCCATAGAGTTAGATGTAATTGAACGCAGGTGTAATTCACAATCAACATCGAGGGTGTCCTTAAGCAAACGGATGAGCTCATTAGCCATTTCAACAGCATGGAAGAGAAATAGAATAATCGATTGTACCTGACAAGAACGAGATCATCGTCCACTACAATATCTGATGTCAGAGTCAGCACATAGTCGTACAGCGTATCTGCCATTTGAAACACAAAATTTAAAATTGAGTTCTCCGAGTGGTCTACATACGGAAATTATCATAATAAATAATCTTTGGTTGTTTCTTACAAAGATAAAGTCAGCACATCATTCGCTTGTGCTTGCAGACAAACAAGAGATGCTTTAATATACCTGTGTTTAGAATTCAAGGCTACTGGCAAGTTATTTGTCCTAATCGCAAATATGCTCCAAAGCTAACCGTTGATATTATTGACAATCAACCAAGAGCTCATGTGAGATCTTCCGAAAATAAGAAGTTCGCAGCAGACATTGTCAAAAAATTGCGGGGAGGAACTTACGGAGGTTTTCACAAATTCGGACAGCTGTTCGCTCCAAACTTAGGAAGTACAATGGATGAGCAGGATTCAAAGGCCCTTCCTGAAGGCAGCGCAAGAATGCATCCATGAACCGGTCCTTCTCATCAGCTGCATCAAGAAGAACCGAATTTAGATATGATTATCAACACCTAAACAGTCTGATTGCCTTCGAGGGAAAGCATCCTTGCAATGAAACGTTGACACGAAATGGATTCATGTCAACACATGAGTCCGAAAATTGAGAGCATTGTTGTCAAGAGTTTCAGATAGGAAACTCTTTCTTCGAACCTTTCTATATGAAACCTACATTATAAAAGAAGACCGAAAACACGTTCAAATATATACGTAGACAAACATTCAGATGGAGAACAAGTCTCTGCGCCCATAATATTGACAAACCCTTATTTAAGCTGACTAGACAATATAGCAGCCAATCAATCTAAAATACAATAAATATCACTAAAAGTAAACATATTCAATGGCGAATAGTATACCTGGGCAGACCTCGGCATTAAAACAGTAAAAGTTAGCAAATAGCTTCACCAACAAAGCTGCCCGAGTCTGATGAGCAGTAGCCGCCAAAGGAATAATCTGGAAGTCTGGAGGATGGCAAGGCTCCTCCTGAACAAGAACACCTGGACCATTCGCCTTTGCAGCAGCTGCCATAGCTTCACCTGCAGCTTCGAACGGATCGAATATTAGTGAAGCATCTTGCTCACCTACTGCCAACTCTCGAGCGATAGGGCCTCCACACCAACGTTCTTGAAATTTTGTTGGAACAACTGCTAATACAGATGCCAAGTCAGGAGCCTGCAAGATTAAGACTTAGTCAATATATGATTTATCCATATATCCATGTAAATATGTGAAATTCCAGAATGTTCTGGCAGGTTCAATCCCAAAATCCAGACCATCCCTCAAACCGACTTACAAATGATTGCCATAGAACTACAATATTTCGAGCTACTCGCTGTAACAAAATGTTTTGGAAAGGATCTGACGCACAAGCTGGTCCATCACCAAGTTGCGAAAATTTGAGTCATCAGAGAATATGTCAGCCAGGCGCAACGCCGTTATGTGCATCAACCCCATGGGATTTTTTTTCTCTTCTTCTACATCTTCAATTAGTCGTGGATCTTCCAACAAAGCACCTTTCACTAGCAAAAGAACCTGCCAACGAAGTTGTGTCAAATGACCTGAATCGTAATCAAAGACATTCTCACAAAGTTCCGAGATCACATTGTCATTATGATAAAAAAAACTTCATAAGCCTACAGATCGACAAACAGACTGCTCAGAGATGTGAAGAACTGCTCACCTCATGTGCAACTTGCTCCGCAAGCTGCATGGCGTGTGGTTCAGCCGCAACTTCATCCAAAAATGAACATTGCTCCGATTCGCAGAACTTCAGCATCTGACACAGCAAGAAGACGTTTCCAGATATTAATGTCTAAGAATAGGACAAGAGCACAAGTTAAATGGTCGAAGCAATAAACCTAATCGATTGATCCAGAGGGAAGCAAGATGTTAACTACCACAAAATAACTACGAATCATAAGGCTACAAACATATGAAGAAGTGAACAGCTCCTTTAAGGAATGAATTTCCTGTAACGATACAGCGACGTCTGCAATCCTTGTCCATACGGTAGAATGAAAGCTATTACAAACAGTGATACATATGTAAAAATGATAACAGATATCAGTCGGCACACATACCAAAAAAACCATTTGCCCTTGGGACCTTTTATCACTCACCATTACCAAAGCTTTGGCTTTAGACCGAGAGAAGGTTGCGTTCAGAGGTTTGGAATTAGAAAATACAGGTGGCAGTTGCAGTCTCAAAACTGCCAGAACTAATTTCAAGATGCCACCATTCTTGCAGAGCTCCTGGTATAATGAGCATATGAAATGCAGAAATCAGCACCTTTTGTAGTTCTTTAAAGTCAAAGCACTAATAGAATTAATAGCAATTAAGCCTATCTGCCAGCAAGTTAAAAAATGCAGAATCAAACTTTATCTTCAAAAGGGGATCCTAAGGCATGAATAGCAGACACTACGACGCCTAGTCAACAGGATGTTGTTCAAGTGCAAGAGAGGATCCAAAATACCTCGCAGGTTGAAGAGAAGATAATAAAAGAAGCATGAGAACGTACACTATGCTGAAATATACAATCATTAAACAAGCTTCTCATGCAAGAAAAAGCTCAACAAGGTCAGAAAAAGATTATGCATGGAGTAACCAATGATCACAGTGAAACTGACCTTGTGGCCAAGTACTTGATCTCTAAAAGTAGGCGTGACACAAAGATGTTGAAGCACTTGAAGTGATGCCTCGCACTGAATAGCAGTAACTTGAGCAACACGTTCAGCTAGTTCAAATGTGGTCTTCTTTGCAGAGAGTTTGGTACTCAGAGAACGCAACTTCACTTGAAGGAGCACAATGTCTCGCTTGACAACATCAAAGGCGGCATCCATGAAGACATCTACCTGATCACAGTAAAAAAATTCATTAGAAGTGGTTGTATAGCAGGACTAGAATCCACAGACAATCCTATGCGAGAGCGTTGTTTCCCAGTGCATCACTGGAGTAATAAGCCGAGCTTTGACGGCATTAAGTCAACGAGCCTTCATAATCTCTGCAATCTCATGTCCTCTGCAGAAAGGAATGAGGTGGTATTCCTTGACAATACTTATATACCAAGAAAACGGATACTTAAAAATAACTAACCACATGCGAAACTACTTACTCTGTTTCGATCATAATGGAACAGAAACCTAGCCTTCGCACGGTGAAGGCAAGCATTTGAGTACCTGCCCGTCTCCTTCAATTACTACTCTCAGAGAAGATTCAGCAGACTAACCCGAATGACACATTATTCTAAAGTACAAAGAAGCATGCAAGTACCTTTGGATGAGCAAGGAGAACATGGGCAATGTCTAACCAGTCATGACTGATAAAAGCCATTAGCAGGTATAGACTGCATGCCACGGATGCAGTATGGAGCACTGCTATGAAGCCTCCCCCTCGACCCTCCTGCACATTTATCAAGTCGGAAAAGATGACATCTGAACTGAAATATAGCTGTAAACGACATATTCTATAGAATGTGAACCAAAGCCAGAGAAGCCTTGCCAGAGGCTTGGGGAAACGAGAGTATTCAGAGATAGGTCAGAGCTGTCAAAATCGTCCGTTCTTACCCAGAAGAGACTACAGGACTAGACACAGAAGATGGAGAGTAAAAAAGACGTCCCAGTAACAAAAACTTTCAAGAGACCAGATATAATATGAGAAACAGACCTGCTCCATATTAGCTAAGACAACGAGCATGTAAGTGACAAGATCCAGAATCTGCATCCTCGTCTTCACGTCATGTAACAGTACCTACAATATCACCATAGTAAAATCTTTAGTAAACCATATGAAGGAAAAATGGTATGTAAGACCAATGGTATCAACATTCAGAACCAATGGTATCAATATTCACTTATGTGCAGTTGCTTGCAAGCAGCACACCTGTGACAGTTTAGGGGAACCATGAGCCAACGTGCTCAAAGTGTGAAGCAAGCGCACAGAACGTAGCCAATATCGCAACCGTGGCTCATTGCCGCTAGAAGCAACATAAGCCATGAGATGCAAAGGTAGGCAGCCAGCTAGTTTTTCCACATCCACCTGCAATCAGACAATTGATCAAACACGTCTCGTCAAAAAGCTTCAGAGAACTAAGAGATTTTAACAATTTATCAAATATGAAACAAGATCAACTTGATTACCGATAACCTCGGGGATGTATCTTCAAGAAATACCGTTCCGTCAACGAAACATTTGTACATAATTGTAAGTCAGAAGCTCCTTCGTCGAATTGTGCTTCCAGTCAAATATAAGCATATACGACTAAGATAAATACTGATGTGATTAAGGAGCTAATATTTCCAAAAGACGAACACGATCAAAACTACCGGTATCATTGTGATGATCCACGGAGGAAACTTACTGTGAAAGTAACGCCTTTCGCGGAGCACAATTTCAGTATAAGAGACTCTTCTTCGAGTCGAACTCCCATCTCTTTAGGACCTAATGCATGAAGTTCTTCAACGGCCACAAACTCGTCAACGATCTGGAGTAAGAAAAGCCCACATAAACATTATTCCTAGCACTAGACCTGTCCGGGATGAAACAAGCTGATTAAAATATACAGTTCTTAAGATAATTCAAACTAGAGCCACAAACGACAATATCTCTAAACAGGCGATATTGTTCTCTCATTTTCAAATTAAAAGAACTTCCCGTAACCCAAATCCTGGTTGATGATACGATAAACCTGGTGCATGCTTATCACGAAAGCGTTTCCAAGTGTGGCCCTTACGCAGACTAATGGACAATTTTAGCTTGGTAAATTCTTAATACACATTTAATGTAAATTTGGAACAATCATCACCCAACCTTGTATTATGTTTTGTATCTTCAAACCAGCAGCTTTTACAAATTTATTTGGAAAATAATGAAAACTCGTAATGTAGAACATGATTCAGGCAACAAGAAGAGATTTTTGCTTACGTTGGAACCACGTCGCGCCATCTCGTCTCCTAAACCACTGGCCTGCATAAGACAGCACTACCATCACGTCAAGTGTCATCCATCCCTCGCCTACAGCTGCAAACAGGTTAGTGATCAACCTGAGGAACAGTGTCCACCCTGCTAATATCCCTAACTCCGTAAATGTCATGCATTCATGGTATTATTACTGACTACAGCTTCTTCCATATACTATTCATCGCATTAAAACCTGGCAACGCATGCAGAGTCCCCTCCACGATTAAATTTCTACGCTTACTTCGATTATCAACGTGAGGAGCCAACACCTTGTCAAGAACTCTAACCAATGACTCGATACTACTACTTGCGAAACAGTAGAAGCGATTTTCCATGAAGGCCAGGAAAAACAGGATTCAGCTTGGGCAAGGACCTATTCGAAAAAAGTCTTGGACTATATCAGCTTGAATGTAACTGATTCAAATGCTCCACATCATTCCACAGAGACTTGACATAGAGATGAACCCTATATTTAAGGAAAAGCTCCATCCATATGTTACGCATGTAGCCGATCGTACACTTCTAAGCTGCATTCCCACAACCTTCAGCTACAATCTTCAGTCCATTAGTAGCTGCTCAGCAAGACAAAAAAACGTGCGGCTTCAGTGTATGACTACTCACGTTAAATTATTACTAAACTTAAATTTCGCAACAAAATGCAATTCGAGTCAAGCTACAAAATGGGAGTCACAGACGACAAGTAGCTAGCGCAATAAATACACGACTTTCTCACAGTCACCAGAGCGCCCGATATTTTCCTTAGACTTAAGAAATATAGCCCTTTCAATTTGCAAACCCTCCGCTCCCCCGTTCCAATTGCTACCGAAAGCACAACAAAGAAAAATCATGAAAAAAGAATCAGCGAACGCCAATTTCCGCACCTGTTTCCTTTTCTCCCTTCGTTGTTTCGGTTGTTGCTCCAAGGGCGAAACGACCGTCTGATCAGCAGCCTCGCGCTTGAATTTCGTCGCAAGAGTTTCAAGCACCTGATCAGCCTCCACGACGTCGTAGGGACGCTCCTCCTCACCTTCGACGACGCTCTCGTTCTCCGCACCAAGCATTCTCTACTTCTCTAAATAGTCCTCTTACAAAACAAAAGATATAAAAAGCCAATACCTGAATCCTAATCCTAATCCGTCCAACTAAACAAAGAAAGACCGACTACAATTAACCTTCGAAACTAAAAGGTTCCTCGATACATTCCAGAGGAGCACTCATGCCAGTTTCAGTTTTCATCAGCAACAACGAACGACGGCAAGAAATTGCAGGGAGAAAAAATAATAATAGAAAGAAACGGTTATAAGCACGAAGCTTGGCAAAAGAGAGCAAGAAAAAAGATTGATAGTAAAGGCGAGACGGTGCGAGAGAAAAAATGTGAGAGGAAGGGGAAATGCTGGAATGGACAGCAGACGCAAGCTAAGCAGAGCGCAATGGAACTCGGACCCTAAGAGCTGCAGGTTTTGGCCATCGGGCGTTCGAAGACGACATAGCTATGGAAGTATGCTCTCTCCCGGTCTCGCTCTCTCTCTCTTTCTCTCCAACCTTCTTGCTCGGAGGCACGTCCCCAGAACCCACGTCCTCGAAATCCACGTCCCGAAAATCCACATCCTTGAAATTCTGATTTGCAAACACAGATGAGAGTCCTGATTAACCCTTAAACGCCTTGATCCTTTTTTGAATTTTGGCATGGTTTTGCTTGTTTATTTGTACAGAAATATCATTCACTAAGAAATTGGTCTTGAAGGAAGTTTGTCTTTAATTTCAACATTCAAATATTATATTGGATGAATGAGAAGTTAGTTGGACAAAATAAACCTGCAAGCCTTTTGTTCATTGTCCAGAATATGGATGTTGGAGCGCTTAAAGGTTACTCCCCAAGGTGAATACCCCTAAATGCGCCACTAATTGCTATTGTGCCTAATTACTATTATGAGATTGTTCAAAGTTTTATATTTTCTTATTAGCAAGTGAAAGGAGGTCCTAATGCACCAAAGTACACGATATTTGGATACCCTATGCAAAAGTTACAAAGGGCCATCGCTTTTTGGTAGATGTTTTAAAATTGTTTTTCATATTTGATTCTAGAGATGTATACAGAGTGATGATGGTGGTTTTGAGTTGGTGGCGTATTTGGGATACCCACCTTAAATGCCCAAAGGATCCCCCCTCCAAAATCACCTCCAAATTGATTTTTTTGATTTAAAAGTATAAATGTTTTTAGAATCATTTTTGAAAAATCTCATCTTAGATCTTGTTCATAATTATCAAACCCATCTACCTTCTCCAATTTTCAAAGACTTTCACCAATGTGGTTTTTGAGACATCTTGAATAAAAGTTCAGTTTTTGAAAAAATAAATTTATTTGTTTTACAAGGTAGAATGATTTTGGAGGGTCTATACCTCAAATTTTCACCAAAAAGGGTTTGCCATATTTGACCAAATGCAATTAGGAACAATTAGGAACATGCATGTAAATTTCCACAAGGATTGTAGCAATGGAAAATTGTTTTCAAAGCCTTGCAATCAACCAAGTACATTGGAAAAACACAAATTTCACTTGACTGTGCCCATTCACTATATGCCTACAATCAATTTGTATATTGTTCACTTGTACACCCATGGAATTTTTTCTTGGTTTGACTTTTAATGAGTTAGGTTTCTCTCTCAAGATAATCCAAAGGAAACATTTCTTGGGTTTTCTAACGTTGACAAATTATTGAAGGCAAAGTTTTTATTCAAATCGAGTTTTTTTTATTTTCAACAATAGACAAACAACTTGACAAACTATGTGAGAAAAATATAAAATTAAAAAATTATTTAATGAATCAGCGCAGCCATTGAAGTTGAGCAAAATATAAAATTAAAAAAATTATTTAATGAATTAGCGCAACCATTGAAGTTGAGAAAAATATAAAATTAAAAAATTATTTAATGAACCAGCGTAGCCATTGAAGTTGGGCTGTGACCAAAAATGGTTGGTTGGATATTGACTTGATTATGAGGTTATCTCTTACAAATATGCTAGGATATGCAGACCAAAATGGTTGGTTGGATACTGACTTGATTATGAGGTTATCTCTTGCAAATATGCTAGGATATGCGGCAATTGTGATTGGCCTTAGAATTGGCCTAGACTTCAATGCGTAGTGCAATTAGCGCTTTGTGCAACTACAACTACCTTTCTTGATTATGATACATTTCTAAGACTTATCTCTAGATTTTTTTTTAATCTCTTGACTGGTCATTCAATGTGTAGGGCAATTAGTGCTCTGTGCAATTACAACTACCCTCCTTGATTACAACATATTTCTAAGACTTATCTCTAGATATTTTTCTTCTTGATTGTCCCATTCAATGTGTAGGGCAGTTAGCCCTCTGGACTGCAACAACTACCCTCCAAAATTACACCAGATTTCTAAGACTTATCACTAGATGTTTTTTTTCTTGATTGGACATTCAATACATAGGATAGAATGAATGGCCTAGACTTCAATGTGAACAGCAATTAGTGCTCTATGCAATTACAACTACCCTCCTTGATTATGGCACATTTTTCAATTTTATCTCCAAATATTTTTTCTAAACTAAACAACATCTGTTAATTAGAGCCTAGGGTCAATTATGAATACAATTATTTTCAATACATTGAAAATTCATAATTTATTCATATACTAGAGGAAGGCACTATACAATAAATCTTACAAAATTAAATTAAAAGAAGATTTTTAAAGTCAATTAAATTCAAAAAACGTTAAAAAGTGAACTAGTTTTAAAACAAAGTAGTTCCAAAATAGCACTTAAATTTTTTGGTTTAGAATATATTCTAGGAATATTTATAAAATATTTTAAATTGATAGAAAAGACATATAATTTCATAAACATTAGATGAGATTCAAGGGTCTTGGAGGGCTCCGAGTTCCCCTGTTGTCTGCTGCGTTCCCAGACTGCGAGAATGCAACATCAGCAACTGGTTGACGTGGTCAAGCGACTGCCACGTCATTTTTTGAAAAAAAAAAAAAAAAATTCTTTTTTTTTGCTTAAAATGATTTTTTGGTAAATTTTTTTTTTTTTTTTTTTTTTGAAATTTTTTTTTCTTGACACACCCGTATCGGCGTTCACTGAATCTAGGTAGATCAAGGAACAGGCCTGAAATGGCCCTCCGAGACCCCCAAATTTCATCTAATACAAATACAAAAAAAATTCATTTATATATTGGTATAGTTATAAAATTGGATCCACAATAGAAAAAAATGTTGAACTTTGACTTTGTGTCCAAAGGCCCATCTTTTCAAGGTTAAGTAGAAGTCTTTGACTAAAGAACTTAACCTACAACAACAACATCTATTTAAAATTTCACTAAAACATTTAAAAGTTTTACATCTTAGTATCATGTTAAATACAAAATATGCAAGAACATCTCAATTTTCTACAATAATTATATTTTTAAAATCTCATGGTGCAAATCAAATATCTAAATCATTATATAGTTAGAAATTTAATTAATTGTGATTATTAGCCTTAAATTGAAGTTGCAATATTATATTTAATTTTAAGCTTTTTTGGATTTTCGACATCAAATTGCAATATAAACCCTACACTTAATGTAATTTTTCATTTTGCAGGAGTCAAATTCAATATAGGTCATATTATAGCTAAAATTTAGATTAAAATGAAGGACTCCAAATACCTATTATAGAGTGTAATTTGTAAATTATGCATCTTCTTCTATAAAAAAAAAGGTTATGATATCTCAATGAAAGAACATTCAAGACAATCCACTACAAATGTATTTACACAATTTCCAAATCAAGAAATTGGTAAAAGTACATGAAGTCATCTATCAAATACGAATCGGCCATGCCATCAATCGATTAACTTAACAATAGTTTGGATGTTTAGGATGCCCATTGGACTTTTAATTTTGATATGGTATTCTCAAAATTATTTCAAAGATTGAAAGTAGTTTTTTTGAAGTAGGAGAAGGAACAAGTTGCCAGTTTATAGTATAAGCTCAACATCAAAGAACAGGAGGCCTTATATTGACAAAAGATTTATTTATAATGACTATGAACAAATCTTTGTGGTTCTATTTGAAAGTAAGCTAATACTTCTAGGTCATTACTTAATGTATTGAAGTTACTATTTTTTAACCCCTAAAGGATAGAAGCACATTTCTTGCAAAAATTATCAATAATTGCCACTATTTAGGATAGTGAGAAAATAATGCAAAAAAATAAGTGAAAATGTCAACCATCCATATTTGTACTTGACTATTATGGGAATGTGTTTTTCCAACCTTGCCTAACAAGATCAACAAAATTTAACTACTTTTAAAGTGAGATTTTTGCACTATGCATTGTTCTTTTAATTGACAATTGCTTCCTAAATGTTAGGTCAGAAGGTTGGCCTGGAGATTGATAAAGTAAAAGTATTTGGAAGTGTATTTATTGCTTTTTATTTGGAAGAAAATTGAAGAAAATTGGAAGAAAATGGTATAGGTGCTAAGGTTAGAGCACTAGAGTTTTTAAAGAGATTTGATTTGGAACGTTGACAAATCAAATCTTAAAGCTTTGGAGTTGAGGGTACCAATTTGAAGTTGGAGGGCCTTGGAGGACATTGAAGTTGCTAGAAAGAACTGGCAAAAAGACCTTGAGTGTAAAGCTTCGTGTCCAATTTGTTTTGCTCAATTCTGATGAAGATTGAGAACAATATTTGAATTTTAGTAAAACTACCAAAATCCCATGTGTGTTGGACCAAACTAGCATGAGTGCTAATTTGGTATTTTGGAGGCCATTAGAGTGGTTGTTTATTAATAGGAAGATCACAGGTCATTCAAGCTATTCAAAAATTGCAAAATTTTCAAAAACTGCTAAATATTGAGAAAATTATAGCATTTTGAAATTTTGCGGTAGGATTTGATTTTAGAGGTGTTTTGGTGGTTGTTAGTTGATGTTTTTCAAGCACGGATAACTTGGAAAAACAAGAAAGGCAAAGCCTAGTTGACTTTTAGAAGTAATCAATCAAATTCCTAGAATAATTTCAAATATTATTGGATCAATTACTGAAATGAGTTTTGGAAGTTATTAGAATTATTATTTGGATAAATTTCCTAGGGTAATTATTGGAGTAATTTTGGAAGTTACTAGGATATTTGTTGGAATAAAATCTTTGAGAACAATTCTAAAATTACTCCAAAAATTATCATGGTAACTTCCAAAATAACCTCAATAACTGTCCTAGTAACTTTTAAAATTATCCAAGTAATATTTATAATAATTTTTTAAAGTTTACCTTGATAATTGATCCATTAATATTTAGAATTATTCTAGTAACTTGTCTGGTAAATTTTTAAAGTCAACCAGGCTTTGTCTTTTTCATTTTTCCAAGCTTTCAATGCTCAAAAAATATCAACAAACCACCACCAAAAACAAATCCTACTGCAAATTTCAAAATGCCATAATTATCTCAATATTTTGTAGTTTTGGGGAATTTTGTAGTCTTGGGATAGCTTGAACTATTTGTGGTCTTCTTAATACTCAACAACCACCCTAATAAATAAGCATCAAACACACTTTTTGTGCTTGCACTTGTAAGTTAGTTCATGACACTCTCCATTCGGGATATGGAATGATGCGGCATACATCATGTTAGTTATATACCTACCAAATTTCAGTGGAGAAGACGAGTTTTGCACATGTTATCCGAGCTACTTGAAAAGTTCAGGGCAACATAATTTTTGATCTATATAGCCAATTTTAAAAAATATATATAATTTTCTCTAGGGGTATACATTTTTACATTTTGTGTCAAAATTTCATGAGCATTCAACAAAAATTGACTTCGTGTGCAAGTACCCAAAATTTCTTGCATGTGTTGAACAACCACTTGGTCTTTTACAGTTTAATTGATAAAGGATAATTGACTCGTGCCATTTATAATATTGGATTTTGCTTAAAAATCACAAGTGAAGTATTCCAAAATTAGAGTCTTTATAATAAGTATGAGTGGATTCTTTATTAACTATTGAAATTAGAATGTAAATAAAACTATATGTATTATAAATTGAATTTCTATAATATATATATTTTTTTGTATTTTCAACAACATTAATTTAAAATTTCTAAGCTCCAAAACATGTAAAAATGTGAAAACGTGAAACACAATTTGAATGGCAACTATAAAGTTGGAATTGGTTTATCCCATACTTAATTATATATATGTATATTTATTGATGAATATAGGGTGCATGAAGTGTAAATAGACATAACTAAAGCTATAGAACTTTGATGCTACAAGAAGGAAGCTATAAAATGAAGCCACACAAGTGAAGCCATGATTGTTGCTTCAAATACACAATGGACTTTTTCTTAATTTCCTTGACACTTTTGGAGATTCTGTTTGGATTTTCCTTGCTAGTTCATGCTAATTTCTATGTTCTTCAAAGTTCTAATGTCATATGGAGGGGATCTTCAATTAAGATCTTAATTGAAGATCTTAATTGATGATCTATAATTTCTTAATGTCGCAAATAAGGCGGTTGTTCCTAGATGTCAAGACCCAACTGAAAACTATGGCAATCTCTTGTACCGATACACCAATGTCATGCAACAACTAAACTAATCTTCTTGCAAGGTCTTTGCCATAACATTTCCCTAGAATCATCAAATTACGATGTCTCAATGATGAAGTAATACATGCGGAAATGCATCAATGATGAAAGGTTCAAGCTATTCTTGAAGGCCGATCTTGATGACCATCTTTTCTATGCTCCAATGCCCGTGTGAAGGTTAAATTTTTGTCTTCAAACCCAAAAATGCTAGTTGTTCATTATTAGTAGCACAAAAAAGTAATGGAGGCCTAATATTTATTTTTGCTTATATAGTTGCTCAAATTTTTCTAATTTTAGACATGATTTGAATTTCATGTATTTTTTATAAAACTAATATCAACACACTATATTCACTATATTCACTATATTCACTATATTCACTATATTCACTATATTCACTATATTCACTACATTCACAAGATTGAAGATGAGTATAAAAACAACATAAAAGTGATGATTTTATTATTATTATTATTGACACTGAAAGGATGTGATCCTATCAATAAGGTCATCAACAAAAAATATTCGAGTGTGAATAGATGCATTCTTTGTCTATAGTTTCTTTGAAAGTCATTCATTATACATTTTTAGTCTTCAATATCATTATTGAATTAAAGATGAAAAAAATGTATAGGATAGTCACATGAAATTTTCATTAATTTGAATGAATGTTCATTGATTTGAACATAGATAGACTATATAAGATGAAAAATATTCATGTTTTAGGGCTTGGATTTAGATTTAAGGGGAAAAAATTACTAGTTACTTCATAGTTCTTTGGTAGAAGTAGGCCTTTTCTTAATCAACAATTCCATGCTAAAAATAAGCTCCAATGAGGGTCTTTGACACCAATACCTTGCTATTGGATTTCAATAGATAGGTGGGGAATACCAAAAGGAATCCTACAGGTGAAAATGGGGAGCCAACAATTAGCCCTCAAATCCCATATTTAGGGGGCCAACATCCATCTGTTGGTGTTCAACTTCAATATTTTGGCACTCACTACCAAAGTGTATTTGGCAATATCCATAAGCCCTTTAATGCATGGCATGTACATGATGTAACCTAAGTCCTTAAAGCTTGTCTTTAATTACATTGAATGGAGATGTATCCAAGCCTCAAATTCCATACAAAAATATCTTTAGATGTGATCATGTGAAAAACGCCCCTTTGTCTAGTGACTTATCTTTGCTAGACCACTCACTCAATATTTATTGAAAAAGGTCTTTATAAAAACCATAAATCGAAAAATGCGGAAGTAGAAGAATTGAAGCAAAAGATCTAATATTCTTATCAACTAATTCACACAATATTACTTGCTGAAAGGGAGGCCATTAGATCTTAGGAATATGTTATCACTACAAGAGAAAGGGGTGTTTTATGTGAGTTTTTAAGTGTAGTCCTAGACATAAGATTTTAAGTAATGACCTTTAAGGCGATTTTCAGCAAAATTTTATTTAAACCACATGCGTTTTAAGTAAAATTTTGATGAAACTCTCCTTAAAGGTCATTACTTAAAATCTTATGTCTAGGACTATACTTAAAAACAGAGTTGTCATATCGGACAGAATCGGACGAATCGGACGGAATTAGGGTTGATTGGCTGCAAACTTTGGAGGCCAATAACTTTTGCAAAAATTATCCAAATTGGACATATGAGATGTTTTTCGGCATCTACAAAAACTGTAGATGCCGAAAAACATCTCATATGTCCAATTTGGATAATTTTTGCAAAAGTTATTGGCCTCCAAAGTTTGCAGCCAATCAACCCTAATTCCGTCCGATTCATCCGATTCGTCCGATTCGTCCGATTCGTCCGATTCTGTCCGATAAGACAACTCTGCTTAAAAACTCACTTAAAACATCCCTTTCTCCTGTAGTGTATGAACTAAGTAATGACCAAGTTGTCAACCAATATGGTTTGATATTGAATTGCTCTCAAGTTGCATAGCAAAGAGAGGGATAGTAACTCAATTATAAACCGCGTTGGTTCACATGATGGCCATTATAGTTTGTAACTGGCCAACAATAGGAATTGAGACACTTGACAATTAGTCAAGCTAATCTAGACAAGAAATCTATAGTTACCTTGTGCCCTTCAACAATCCCATTACATCTATGCATCTCATGAAGAACCATGATTATGATTGGGAACATGGTTGCTTGGAGTCAATTTAAGCAAGCCATGCTGTCGAAATTATTGTTGTTCAAATACATTCTATTCGAAAGTGAGGAAATTATTGAAATTTCAATGTAAAACATTATAAACAGGTGCTTCATACAGAAATGGACGTGTCAAATCATCTTGTAAGACGGTCCAACCAATCACATGATGAGACGTTCAATTCTTGTCATATTTCAATTTGAATTACTTTCATGCTGAGGCAACATTGGCTATTGATGCTTTGAAAGAAGAGTTGAAGGGGGATCCTGGAGTAGGGAGTCATTTTTGCCAAGCAGCAAGCCACTGTCTAGATCCTTCCAGTCTAATTCGTCATTTACTCCCATTCAGGTGATCAGGTCCCTTTACTAACTGAAAAAACGTGTTTAATTTAGGTTCGCAGCTCGATCACTTGTAGAACAGTGCAATCCAGTCTGATGAGCATATTCTCATAGCACTACCTTCACCTTCATAATATCGTCGATAAGCTGAGATACTCAGTTCCATTCATTCACAGAGTAACGCTATTTTGTTGCTGTTTAATGTCAAAGAGAATGTCATAGGCGAGGGCAATACTCAAACGAGCAAGAAAATACAGATTTGTTGCACCTTCACCGGCAAGGTAGACACATCGGCTTTCATCTGCCACTCATGTCTACAACCAAGCTGCTGCTGCAGCAAAGTAGCATGAAGTAGCCAATGCCGCCTCAGCATGCTCATACGCAACAAAATCTGTATGAACTCATCTTCCTATCCCCTAAAGATGATATGCGCAATTCCTGCATACATAATGAAAGCGCACCGAAGCTCTGTAAGGATGCAATGGAGACACTAAAGGCAAGAAGAACGAATGAAAGGAACCCTGGATTCGCAAACAAGCAGTCTGAATAACCAAAGTCAAAGCAAAGACCATCTAGAGAAATCAACTTACTCTAGACGCATATAGGAGGCCCCAGAACGAAGGATTGAGCTATTCCACATGAAGAGCATAAAGGCAACCGATAAAAGGATTTGCACAAATCGCTGAACTCACTCCTGTAATCCACCCCTCAGGAACCGGCATGCAAAACAGAAGTAATAGGATTGGAAAGGGAGAGAAGAGATGAAGATATGAAGCTTTACTAACCCGAGAGAGAAGCTTGCGGAACTCGAGCTTGACCGTGTGCTTGTGGTTTTCGACAACTTGATGTAACGGAAGCCAGTGAAGGTAAATGAGGCGCACCAGAGCATAACCTCCTCTTGATTTGGCTATATGAAACCATGTCTTGTAATGCGATTCTCCAAATGAGAAACATTGTGACAAAAACCTCACACCTGATGCAGATCAGCTCACACAGATATGGGTGACGCAATCTCTTGAGGCGAAAGCTCATTCGACTCTTGGAATGTAAGGGACTCCTGGAGAGGAACGGAATCAGCACTCTGAGGAGTAGAAGGCGCCCGCTTCACATCCAAGAGGAAGAGATACTTCTCCTTGAGGTCTACCAATGGGTGTTTGTCTTTCAGTAAGTACTGTTGCCGTTGACCAGGAACATGGATCCCCTCAAAAGCCTCCCGTAAAAAGACGGTGTCACGATCACCTTTCCTTGAGACATAGAAGTGCTCTGGATGACGGATTAGCAGACCCCGTACCTACAAGCAGAAGCATCTGTGTTGTCAAGGATAATGCTGGAATGCAGTACTGTCACTTGAGACACCTCGTTGCAACTTCTTCCATCATTCGGAACAAGAGATAAGGAATCCAATGAAAAGAAGATGCCACCCAAACGAACAAGGTAGTACCTGATTAGAGAATTTGAACTCTTTGCGGAAGTGAGTAAGATGGTCCACGTACACTCGCTTTTCTAAGGTAAGAGACAGAAGTTCTATAATTAAAAGAACAGCACGTTTTTCAGCCTCCGCCGATGCTGGATTAAGGTAGTTTGAAGCTTCGTAAGGTGATGGACATTCAAGGTCGTGAAATTTGTATAGCACATACTTGTCTTTATTCGAGAGCCTATATCTCTTCGGCAGTTGAATTTCCAGTTTTGGCGGACTGTCTGTGAACCAAAGGCATCCAATGTGTGAATGAGAAACAAGAATTAAGAGGTCTGCACATGCAAGGAGAACTCCGGTAATCACTGAGAAACAAAAAGGACGTACCAAGGCCCTTTTTTTTCATAATATCTCGAACTCTCTGCTCCTCTGAAGTAACGGCCAATCGGTCACTCCACTTAACAAGTTCCAAAATGCGCATATCCTCATTAGTAGCGTCTTCACCATCAATTACACGAAAATACTTTGGGTGTTTGTGCACCATTCGCGTCCTAAAATCCTCAGGGAGACCAATATCGCGTGCTATATGTACAATTTTCCCGAGCAAGAGACGTTTGTCACTCGACATCATGAGAAGCTTCCTCAACTTCGTAACAGCTTCAACCTTCATGCCTTTCCGAATCTCTTTCTCTTCGTCACAGATAGCTTCTGCCTCTGGTGAAAGCTGAAACCAAGGTAGCCTGCCCAGCTCGACCTCCTCATGAACGACGAACACACCTGGATATTTCTTCAAAAGTGCAATAACTCGTTTCTTACCCGTAAGGCCAATGTAGTCCCTGCACTTACCTAGGTCCTGAAGAGTCATGGAACCATCCGGATCCGCAAGAAGAAGCTCCTTCACCTTCAATACTATTTTCAGTTTCTTCTCTCTCTCGATAATGTCATCGAAATCCACCTCTTTCAGTTGGCGAACTCGCAAACTTGTCGGGCAAAGCTTATCCACGTGCCACTTCACAGATCTATCCTCCGGTGGTTCAGAATCGTCTCCACTCCTTGCTCCTTCGTCATCATCATGTGATCCATCCTCTTCTTCTACCGAATTTTTGGCAGCAAAACATCGCGAGTGGATATGCATAGGTCCCTCAAAATGTTGGATCCTCTTGCTGTTGGCCCTAGCTCCTAATACACGACATTGATCTTCAAAAGGACTCACCCGTTCGAAAGAAAAATTTGGATTGGAGAGCCCGAAACATCGACTACTGGGAGTGCCAGCGTCAAAGAAATTGACAGGCTTCAGTGGAAACTCTCTCCACGATGAAGAAATGCGAGAAGGTCCCAAAGCTCCACAGAAAGTCACCTCTGCCGCTGTCCATACAGACCTGCATCTCCTTCTCAAAGCCATGGTTTGTGCGCATTTGAATCACAATGCCATCGTCCTCCTGATCCTTGGTACCAGCTAAACTGAAAATGCCGCAGGGATCGTCGCAGAACGAGAGTCGATGCCTTGCCAAATTTCGAAACCCTAATTCTCCTCCTATACGTGAAGCTCTCATCTTTCGAACAGAATCCCTGGGGGGGGTGCTCGAAGCTTCGCGCAGGAATTAGGGTTTGAGATCAAGAAGTTCAGCCGGGTATCCTACCGTCCATGGGAGAGAGATTAAGCTTAACCCCTAAGCGCTTCAAAGCACATATTTGGTCCAAATAATTTCTGGTTTGTCCTAATAATGGCTTAAATATAAAAAATTTAAACTTCTTCTATAGAAAAATTGGTGAAATTGAAGTAAATAAAATAATTATACAAAGATGTATTACAAAATGTAGAAAATTCCAAAAAAATAATTAGGGCATTCAAGGGTTAATATTAACCCCTAAAGGACCAAGGTGATTTTCCTATCAAAAACCACTCAAAATTGTCATTTCTATTGCAAAGAGAAAAGAACTTTAAAAATTGTTTATTTTTGCATATCCAACCATAAGATCTTATACTTGACTAGTATATAAATACGTGGAAGAAATTTTAGAAATTTTGACCATGTAGATTGTAAGATATATATGCATTTAAAGTGAAGAAAACAAGTTTTTTTGCACCTTGCTTGGCTAGATTTTTTGGCTTTGAATCTTTTTAGTTGAGTTTCTTTGCACTACTGATTATGATTTTCTACTTATTTATGTTAATTAGTTGATTTGAGAATCTACAAAAAAAATTTAGGAAAAAAAACATTTAATTTCACTCATTAAAAAATCATTAAGTAGAGGTGGGTTCAAGATTGAAGAAAAAACTAAATTGTTAATAGCTTTTAGATGGAAATGAATCACAATAATCCCAACGGTGAGATTGTTCTAACAAGAAAATCTAACCTTGTCCAACAATTTTTTTTGAAAAACTCTAAAAATTGCATTCAAAAATGAATTCTACAAGTTATTTTTTCAAGAAGATGCCTAGATTGCCCGAAAAACTAAGATTGTCCATAACTTTCTCATTATTAGTCCAAATTGGATGAAACAAAGCTTCACATGTAGAAAAAAAATATAATCTTTGAGAAAAAAACTTGAAAAAAAATTATTTTGACTTTCTGTGATTTTTTTTGTGTTGCTCGCCAAACTCCATTTTTGCTTATTGTGCCATAACTTTTGCTCCCAGGCACCAATTAAAATTAAAATTATATATTCACAAAGCTCTTGCAAAAATACACAACCTCAAAAAATCCCAAAAAATATCACTCAAAATTGAGACAGTAGGAACTTGCTCGGACCCAAATTGTCCCCCAAGGGGACAAACGGTCCTTTAGGGGTTAATCATGTTTTATGATTGGTGAACATTTAGAGTTTATTCATTTAAGGTCCCACAAGTGGCTCCATGGCCAAGGTTATATCATACTAAATTTGAACTTGTTGAGTCCTTATTGTCATTGTGGTGGAAAAATGCACAAACTTTTAAATTTTCCACGATATAATCAAAATTAGAAAAATTGGAAACTTTAGCATGCAAATGCTTCACATTTTGAAAATAGACTATTTGACCTTTCCATTACACATTACAATTTATAATTTGATTGAATTGCACCAACTTGGACTTTTTGATTTGAACATAGTTTGAGCTTTGAAATTCAAATTACAAAGACTTATTTGAAGGTCGCTCAAGTAATGTTTCTATGCTATACATTGAGCATTTGAGCATAGTTCCTATTATTGAATTGTCTCTATCTGATGGATATTGTTATAAGTAAAAGAATAGATTTCAAACTCTTGTAGCATGCACTTTTTAGACACCCCTAAAATCCATCAAAGTTCAAAAGTTTTATAAAAAAATACAAATGTATTATAAACTATAAGTTCTATAATTTTTTAAATTTCATCAAATAATATACTGTGAAGCACAAAAAATATCTTCATGGTCAAAATTATAGAATTATTTTAGATTCTCTTCAAATGAATTTTGAAGATTTAACTTCAAAAATCCACCAAAAATATAATTTCTACTTTTAGAATTTGAATATTTTATTGGTCAAAATTGTGGTTTCTATTGATTTGTTAAAAATGAAGAAAATCTATTAATCAGAAAATCGATAGTTTTTTCAAGTAATAAATTTTCCAAAACTAGGCAAATTCTAAACACTTTATGTTATTTTCTTTGTAATTTTCGTTTGACTATAGCAATTTTAGTTTTGAATATAAAAATTAAACAATCAAATCAATCTAATAAGCTCAAAAAACAAAAATTGAAAATCAAATTTTTTTCCAACCAAAAATGGTATTTGAAGTTAGCTAGCAACCATAAAATGGTCACTTGAGCGCTTAGAGGTTTAGTGAATAAACCATAAACTACTGAAAATTAGTAGACCCAAAATTGACCTTAGATTTTTATGAATAGAGGCTACTAATTTTTAGGCAAAAATCTATGAGGCTCAATCTTAGAATCTTGCAATTAGGTTTAGTTATTTCACAATGATAAAAAAAAAATAGATAGGAACAAATTCAAAGATTTATTGGAGAAAAATTTCAAGAGGTTGGGAGTTGAGGACAAAAGGCGAGACTCTAAAAGATGTAAAGTACTGCCAAGTAAACTATTATTATTTCTAGGAGAAATCTGATTCCCTTTGATTCCAAAGTTTCTACTAGATTAAAGAATTTTCATTTTTCATTCATCATAATCCAAATTTTCATCCAATTTTCCTATCATATGCATTACAATGGTGAATGTCTTCTTTATTAGTAATAATAGAAATACATTCCTCTTCATGTAAATGTGTATTTGTTTATTTCCACAATTCTTTCCTCCTCAAGTATTCTCCAAAATGCAAATTAAACCACTGCTAAGAAAGAAGGTGTTCATTTCATTAGCAAATTTTTTTCTATATCACCTTGCTATATATATAGACTTATATTATTAGAAAATACAAAATTCTCATATAGCTAACAATCTACTCATTGATCTATATAATTTTCATTTGTTTCATTTTTTGTCTACATGATGATGCTTCTAATTGTTAAACACTATCCAAAATTAATGCATTTCAAAATATATGTCTTATAATTGCTTACATCTTAGGACTAGACAATATGTCACATGGTCAAGCACGGTGACCAAATGGATGAATGGGATGAAACTTAGGGTGCTCGATACATCACTTGCAATTTGCTCTCATAGAAGTGCTTCCTTCTATAAGAGGTGCACACATACAATCAACCCTATTTCCAATTGAGCACTATCACTATGATTAAAAAGTATATTGTTTTTATTGGATCTTATTGGAAACTAAAAGAAAATTCCAAGCACTTTAGCAAGCATTATTGGACGTTGTATAAATACGTTATGTATTTTTAAACTCTTGTTTCTAGGTGTAATTAGAACCAACACTAGACTCTCTCATGGACTTTTATTTTCAAGATTATGTATATTTTGTCTAATAAATATCTAGAGAAGTGACTCTTTTTGGTCCAAATGAAGGGGTTGCATTTTAGGCATTTTTGGTTGTAGATATTCATGTACCTTACATATATCCGGAATCATTTGGAAAAAATCTTCCTCGTTAGATTCCAATGGTGCTAGTATGTGAACCCAATAATGCGAGCTTGTGAGCATTGAGCCTACAATATCGGTATCTATAATACAGATACCACACACTATAGAAGGTGTATGTATCATAAACACCTATAATATGGGTATTTGTAACATTTATACCCTATAATCTTAGACGGTTTCTATAGTATATACACCTATAATACAGGTATGTAGTGTTCTAGGCTCATGGGCACACACTCCTATGCTCACATAATAGCAACCCTCGTTAGATCCCACCCTCTTCTTCATACTTTTTATTTAGATAATTCCTCCTAAACTATATGTTAAGGTATTGAGGGTTGCTATTATGTGAGCATAGGAATGTGAGCCCATGAGCCTAGAATATTACACACCTATGTTATAGGTGTATATATTATAGAAATTGTCTATGATTATAGGATATATACTAGCAATTGGCACTTGCTTTGCTACGCATTAAATATATTACTTTCATCAATTTTTCATGTGATAGAATGTAGATAAACAAAGTATGTACAATTTTTAAATGAAATATTGACATGCTCATACAACATTCTTTGAAATTTTTTATATAATGCAATATAAAGTAATTAAAGAAAATCTTTATATCATAATTTTTACAAAATAACCTTTGCAAAGATGAAAACATTGCAATAAAAATAAATTAACCAAGTGAACAATGTAAGTATAATCTTCACATTTGAATATGTAGAGCAACGCTAGCAGTTGGTGCTTCCTTATTCTTTAATATCACATTTTAAAAAGACATGGACTTTATCTATAGTTTTGTTGTCTAAAAAGTTTCTTTGAAATTTTTTTAGAAGTATCCATTTGATTTTCAAAAATTTCACAAAAAGAATACATAATATATAGTAGAAAGTATCCTATGGCTATTATAAAAGCAATTGAATTTCTATAATATTATTCAAAATTGAATTGTGAGATTACAGAGAGTTATGATATGCTTCAAATACCCATATTATAGGTGTTTATGATATATATACCTTCTATAGTGTGTGGTATTTATATTATAGGTACATGTATTGGAAGTTGAAAAGTTCTTTAAAGCATTTTGTACTTCAAGGATGTTCAATTAACCATTTATGTACCAGATAGTCGATAGACTTGATTTCTAAAATTGTTAAGATGTATTATAGAATGCAATTTAGAATAACAATATAATAATGATTCTCAAACAATAGTTGTAAAATATGATCTGTAGATTACATCCATGAGGTTAGATCAATTAGTGCACAATCCAATATTTTCAATAAAATTTGGAGGCAAGCATTAAAAATTCCTTCTAAATTCGATTGTCAATTGAATAATTGTGATTTTTCCAAAAAAAATTCTTTAAGTTGGAATGTTAAATTCTAATTATAGCATTTTTTAGAAGGTTTTTATTTTATATTTTTATTCAAGTCATTTTTGAAGAGTCATTTTTTGAACTAAAAAAGTTATATTTTAAGGCCAAATCTACTAAAACCTATTGAATTATACAAAATTTTCAAAGAAAATATTCATTATTTATAGCATACAAATAAAGAATTATAATAAGAATCTTGAAAAAACCCGATTGATGAAAAAACGCATTTTTGTGTACTTGGAATGTGTTTGCATTCATTCATTGTTCAAAATTTGAACATATAGTCCATGACCCCCAAAAGATGGGCTAGTCATTGCGGAAATCATTGTTTGTGGTACCTTGTAAATTGTTGGCTCAGAAAATCCCAAGAGCACTCATTGGAGGTCAAACTATTGTGCAAGACCATCCCTTTCTATACAAAATTCCAAAGACAAACATTTGCACTTGTGTCTTGCAAGGAAAGATTCCTCTATCATCCATTTCACATTTAGTGTCCGGCGCAATATTACATGACTACAGGAAGTATAGTGTCAAATGATAGGAATTCCCGTGACCTCAACTCTGAAAATAGACTATGTAATATATTTATCACATTAACTCTGCAAATTCTCAAACCAATTGCACTTACTTTTACTTTCACTTTAATTTGCAGGACGTTAAATTGTGCTCACAAAAGTGGGCCCAGCCAACGTGGCGCGAGGGGTGGTCGATGGGCCCATCCTTGACCTTAGCGCCTGGCCGGCCCATTTCCGAGCGAGCCCAATCCGGCGTCAATCTCTGAAACCACCCTACGGACTGATCTCGTCGACGAGAACATGACGGAGTGCAGACCCAACGGAACTGGCGCATAACAGAGGCCTTGGCTTTGCGGTCCAATGATTAAGGAACTTCTTGCGAGACAGGCACCCAAAAGACATCCTAAGAATCGTTTGCAGGACAAAAGGCAATGATTGCCGTTCTAGGGATGTCAATAGCCTCTTACACATGCGGTTTGAAGCTGCACGATGCTGCTCCAAAGGATGAAACTTGTCATCGGGAGTAGCTCAAGCCGGCTGCGCTCAAAACACTGAAAAACTAAGAGCCAAGCCAAGCCGAAGTCGTGAAAGACATGTGAATACGGGAGCATTGTTCACGCAACTGTTGACGAGAGCTTTCACCTCCTGTAACTACACAAGAGCAGCATTAGGGCACTCCAGGGATACTCCAGCATATTGAGCGCTCTAGGGCTACGTGCTGTTCTTGTACAACCAAGTGTGCTTGAAGTCTAGGGTTAGGGGGACTCATTTTGAGTTTAAGGATTGCTTTTTGAAGAGTTGTTTTGAATTACAATGGCGAATGAGGGGTATTTGGCTAATTTGCACTACTAGAAAAAATAGTGTCTGAACCAACATGAAAATTAACTTAAATATATTAGTTAGGACAGTTGGTTAGGACATTTTGATTCAGACAATAATCCACATATATATGTTGATTTTTTGTTTGTGATTTGGTCAAATTTTTATTATTCAAAATTCCGCCACGTAGACTGCCACATAGGCAAAAAACACCACGCAAACCAAACTAGGCTGCCACGTTAGCAAGCCCACGTGATTAGGACTATGAAATTGAATTTCACATTTTAATTATAACTCAAAACTTAATTAAAACTTAAAATTGAATTAAAATTTAAAACTTTAATCAAAAATTAAAACTTCATTAAAATTTTAAACTTCATTAAAAAAATTAAGCACTATATTCAAAACAATTCAGTACGTACTTCATTGAAGTGTCACTTACCTTGGTGTTAGAAGAATGGAGAAGGCAAGCTCTTTATACAAGTGGGATGGTAGGAGGTAGAATAAACCATATGGGATATGTTTCATTAGGATGAGTAGAAGCTCAAGTGCTCATAGTTAAATCAAACTAGTAAACATACTCTAAGTAAAATTTCAGACCTCATTTAGGCATAGTAGATCAACTTTTTTTTGAAAACTTTGAACTAAGAAAAAGTGGGATATCAAACCAAATTTCATCTCCAAAAATCCGTTTGAGATTTCAAGCCTCTAATAAAAAGTTATGGGCAAATTTCAGAGAGGAAGTTTTTAATTGTCAAATAAAATATCCCTTCCAACCCCTCTCTGAAATTTGCCCATAACTTTTGATTGGAGGCTTTAAATCTCAAACGGATTTTTGGAGATGAAATTTGGTTTGATATCCCACTTTTTCTTAGTTCAAAGTTTTCAAAAAAAAGTTGATCTACTATGCCTAAATGAGGTCTGAAATATTACTTAGAGTATGTTTAATGGGTTGCCAAATCAACTAAGCAAAAAAAATTTTGGGTCACAATTAACACATTTTTGTTGACTGCTATTTCTGTCCAAGAATAAACATCCGGATCAACACACAAATTTTCATTTTTGTCATAATCAATACAAATCAATTAATCTTGTGTTGATTAGGATCCCTTTTTCTAGTAGTGTTGATACTTTCAAGTGATAATGGTGAGGATAGTACATTCACTAGTAGAAAATTCAGTTTTTTTGTTGTTTTGGTCGCTTTGATCCGGTCAAATTTTGACAGAAATCAAATTTCAACAAATTTCTATCAAAATTTGACCGGATCAATGTGACCAAAACAATAGAAAAATTGAATTTTCTACTAGTGATTGGGGGATGAGTTTGAGAGGGAGTTTGAAGGGGATTCCGTTGAGGTTCTAATAGCAACTCCAATTTTGGTGCCTTCATCCACTACTTCCATTCTGCCTTTGGCATTGCCCACGAGTTCTCCCGCTACCGAACATCGTGAGTGGGGCAATGCCGAGACACAATTTTTACTTGATATGGTCCATGAGCGTATGGTTGAGGGGTTTTGGCATTCTTTCCGGGCCAAGAATTGGGATGCAATGCGTGTCAAATTGGTTGCAGAATTTCCAATGGAGGCAAACCGCAAGGGGACGCATTTGAAGGACAAGTGGGCCAAGATGCGTCAACAATATTCCTGATATTCCAGGGGACAACATTTTTGGGGGACAACATTTCCAGGGACAATTTTGGCTTGCAAGGTGGATATGGTATGATGCCTTGGATGCCATATTGAGTGAGACAACAAAAGCCAACGGTGTTCCTGGTGCAAATGATCAAAAGGCCCCTGTCTTTGGCACTGAGATTGCCAAAGCGGAAGTTGATGTCAACAATGTTGCAACTTGTGATGGTAATTTATTGGGAGTTTGTGGAGCAATTGCGAAGCATCGAAGGATCAACGGCGACATGGCAAGTGCATTGGATCGCCTTGCTGAATCGTTTGCTCGTATAGAGCGGATGAAGATAGAGACTGCAATTCAGTTGCAGAGAAACAACAAGAAATTTGAATTAGATGTTCTGTAGGCAACGCAGGCGTCTCAGGAGCATGTAGCTACATTGTTCGCAAATGTCATTTGTAATCAGCATGCAAAAAAGGATCATGTGAACGAGTGAAAATATTGTATGATTTTTGAAATATGCAATTAAAAATATATATTTTTATTGCAAAACTTAATATTAGTGTTTACTTTTGATTGTTTAAATTCTTCACCAAAAATTTCTTTGTCAAACAAGAAATACATTTAAATTGCCTAGGACTATTTGATTGGTCAAATTATTTTTGAAAACCTACATTCATTTTACCACATTTTCTTTAACCTCTACACTCTCAACTTTCCTTCGGAAGCTTATTTTGATTTTACATTTTATAATATCCAAATTCAAATGTCAATACAACAAAAATATGGCTAAACTAAAGTGCACAATTTCCTCTTAATAAATTAAAATAGAAATGTCTAGGTTTCCTTCATTTCTTATAATCCAAACAAAGACAAAGATGGAAACCATTAGAAAAATGCAGTGGATGTATTGTACAATAAGAGGGAGAGGGTACATTAAAAAACTGTAAATATATACTATGAAATAGGAAACGACAATCCAAATTAACTGTGAAGTACAAAAAAAATACTCCTACAAAATATATATAAATAAATATATAAATGTCTATATATTAGGGTTACACGCTAATTAAGCTCTATACAATGCTCTACGTATATGTTCTCTAGCAACCTTAGCTTTGTCCCCATTTTTAGGCAGACATTGTGCTCCACGATGTCTGCCAACAAATGGGTCTGGTACATACCCCGGGAACTTTGATGCAAGAAGCTTCTCACCATGCAACTCACAATAACTGTGCAGCATACAATAGGCAATTGTAATGGTCCCACATTTATTGACGTTGCCATCAAAACTCTTCAATATCCTTCATTAATTCTTCAAAGTGCCAAAAGCGTACTCTATGACAACCCTGCCTCTGTTGATAGAAGAATCAAACCTCTTCATATCACAAAGTACAAGGTTTGCTGGCTTGTAATCTTGAGTAGAAAAGGGCGGCTTGGGTAAGCCAAATCTCCACTAGAAGAAAATTGCGTTACATTTCTTGAAAATGCGTCACTTTGTTTTTGTTGATTTCCTGTTTAAGAACGAAGTCGAAAAGCCAAAAATCGCAGTTTTCTACGTTTTGGCTGCGTTATTATTGCATTTTGAAACTGAAACTCAACAAAAACAAGGTGACGCATTTTCAACACAATTTTCTTTTAGTGTTCCAATAAAATACAGTTGCACTTTGATACCTCTAATTATAATGGTAGGATTTGCTAAAATCCGCCTCTAGTGCAAATCCTGGTATAAAGAGGACCACCGGAATTGCTCGGCATTGTGGATTTTACCAGACTGCCCTGCACAAACATGCCAAAAGATTCTGTCTATGTCACAGACTCCCTACAATACAACACTATGGAATTTCTTCTGGTTGAAGAAGTCAGCAATTATGGGAGTCAAATGAATGGCAAGACGCCATGAAAGAGGAATGTGGATTTCATCTACAACTCCACATATATTCGGTAGTCCCATAGTAATCCTGAATCTTTTCATTATGTTATACAATCGCTCTCCAATTGATACGTGGATATAAGTGCGGAAAATACCGTGGTCCCGGCTACTGAAAACTGTACACATTATATCTATATACTTACAGATAGTGGATGCACTACATCCGTACAAGTCATTCATTTTCTTACATGAATGACCAGAAGCCAATGACCAGAAGTATAATATCAATTTTATCTGTTAATTTTGCAAACAGAAATGGGGGCCCTCACAACAAAAGGTGCATGAGACTGAAGAAATGGAGTCAACTCTAGCATTAACTGCTCAAACACTAAATATGACATGCGAAAAGTGTCAAAATATTTTGCATCCAACATGTCATGTGTTGTGTGCCAAATATTGTCCTCCACGACATTATAGTACACGTATTGGCGGGGGTTAACCCACCACAAACGTCCATCAAATCGCTGCAGCCATGCAGCAACCACCACAAACGGCAACGCAGCTGCACTTGCAGACAACTCTAAAAGATCTATTGGGGATGGAAGGCTCCTTTGTTGAGAAGGATCCGCCAAAAAAACAAAACAAAAAGCTAAAAAAAGCAAATTAGCTTCATCTTTATCCATAGCCATAGCTCTCAAAATTTACCTTAAAGCTTCAAAAAACACTCCAAAAACAAGTATGCTTTCCAACTATTGAAAGAAATGAGAGAGATTCAAAAAACCTCTAATGCGTTGTGAAAAGAACAAAATCAAGTGCTTGCATTATTAGGAAGAAGGTTAAAATAATTAAAACAAATTATTAAAAGTAAATAGAATTATTGAATCATAACATTAATGCTTAGGACAAAGAAAGAATTAGTAGATTGAATTATTTGACCATTACATTAAATGCTCCTAAATCTTAGCCTTTAGTTTTTAGTTTTAAAAGAAAAAAAAGGGAGTTACCATGCCCTCAAGGCATGGCATTTGACCTCCCAAGGTCACCCACGTGTGGTTTGATTTGAGAACCAGAGCCAGAGCCGGCTTCGAGGCCCTACTTTGACTTTTAGCAAAAAATTGTTCTCTCTCCCCTTGCCACTTGGATAGAGACAAAATCCATTCAGGGATGCCGGCTTGACAGAGTGCTTCATGTCCGAGGCACTAATGAGGTTTTTGCCGTGGTGTATAGTTTAGGTTTGCAGTTTCATTGACTTTGTCTTCCTCTTATTTTTTCTTGTCTTTGTATGCTTGTGCTGCGCCGTGTTTGTTTTTATTGCTTCTGCTGTTAGGTTTGAGGGTTTGTGTTTTGTGTATGGTGTGCACCTGTGGTTTTGCTGTAGTTTCAGGTGTTTTGGTGCTTTCGGTGTTTATGTCACTGATTTTTCTTGGGTTTAGTCCGGCTTTGTTGGTGTGGGTGCGCGGTGTTTTAAGTGCTCTCTACCTATTTTTCTATTTAGTAGCTGTCGGGGTGTGCCGCGATCGGAGTGCGCGGTAGAAGGAGTGTCGCGCGGCAGAAGAAGCGCGGGGCAGCTTTAGTGCGAGGCGAAAGGAGTTCGGCAAGGGTTTTGTGCCGCGGCTTCCATGGTCCCTCTCCATTTGCCAATTTACAATACAATTTTGCCCCTCCTCTGTCTACTTTTTTGATGCTGTCGTCCTTGTATTTTAAGAAAACCACATTTTTTGAGTTGGTTGAGGGTCTCTGCGCAGTTGCGGTATACCTCCCTATGCAACACCTTCAAACCGCCTCCAAAATCGACAACAGTTTAGGACGCCTGTCATGGTGTGAGTAGAGACCAAAAGTTCCGACTACAAAGATAAAACGGAGGAAGAGGCAAGCATAGATCCCGACTTCCACAAAGCCAGCAATGACTTCAACACTGACAAGGAGCAACGATGGTGCAGGACATTATCCCAAACGAGCGAGCTTCCTCAAAGTGCTCTTGAGATTCAGTGGTTAAGAGCCACTTGAGAAAGAAATCTACCGTTGGATGCATCAAGCCGCAGGATGCCAACGGGCAACTTTTTTTATGCCTACAACGACCCCAACATGGAAAAATGGCTGGGCAAGTCCAACTTCATCGACATCCTACGGTTCAGCCCAACAAACCTTATAGACTAGGTGAGTAGCACGTCCTGATTTGTATTCACACCGTCGGGTTTTATTTCATGAGTGTGAATCTCCATGTCATAATCGTCTTGCACCTACAGTGTTTAAGCTTTCTCACCGTTAAGGTCCTTGATTTGTCCTATGGAATGTCTTGCGAAATATCCTGCACATAGCTGTTCGACAAAATCACCTGTTGAAAATTTTACATAGTCCAAGTTCACCCCTCCTTGTTGTCTTGGTTTTGTGCAGTGTGGAGAAGGCTCGGAACCAAGACTTGCCATCCTGTCTCTGCCTTATACAACGTCCAACAATCAATGCGCCATCCAGTACAAGCATTTCTCGTCCTGCATTGACATTCCTAAACAAATCTGTGCGTCCTACTTGGTCAAACTGTTTAGAGGCGTGCATTCTAATATCTGGATTCAACTGCTTCATGCAGCATCTGACCTTTGATTTAAGGGGGTATGTCAAGTAACTATTCGATGCATTAATCTTCTTCTGGGTTTCATTTGCATAGTTCAAAGTCGAGGACAATAAGAATTTACGGCTGTTCAAGTGTCGCATGATGCATGGTTGGCACTAATGCATATGCCTGTATCATGAAAAGGAGTACAGAAAACCAACAGTGGAGACGCACATACACAACTACGAAAAGAATGGACACCACAGTTGCGGCCCAGAGAACACAGCGGGAACCCTAAAACCGCCGCCGTAAAGCAAAAGGCACTAGAGACAACTTCAGTATCCTGCGCATGAAAATCAAGGCGAATTTGAATTTGAAAACGTTCAGACCGCCTTTTTTAAACGGTTGCGTCATGTAACACTCTAGAGTCCTAAAATCATCGTTGTTGAAGATCTGGAATCCTAAAGGAGTCCGGAGAGCCTTAGTAGCATAAACGCAAGACATTTAGTTTTGCGCCACGACAAAGCGACCTTCGCAGTACACGCAAAATTGTGCTTGTCTTGTAGGACATTACTTCCCCGTCGGACACCAAAACCAAGGCCTCCGTTGCGCGCCGGTTCCATTGGTTTGCACTCCATTGTGATTCCTTTAACTGTCAGGTGGCTTTGAGGATTGATCGCCGGGTTGGGCGCGCCCGAAAGTGGGCCAGCCAAGCACTGGTATTAGGGTCAGGCCCATTGACTACCCCAGGCGCCACGTCGGCCGGGGCCACTTACGTGAGCACAATTTAACGTCCTGCCTTTAACCCTGGAATGCCGCGAATGCCATTCCGTGGTGTTCCGATGACAATACTGTTGAGCCAAGAGAGTTCAAAAGCAATTTTTCATCCTCTTTTTCCTTGTTCACCTTTCATATTGGGTTATGAAGAGTATCCAATTGAGTTTGTACTCTTTCCAATTTTTGTCTTCACAAAAATGAGAAGCTATTAAAAAAAACGGATCACAAAATATGCTACTTAAAAGTATTTTGGGAAGTTGGTGCTCCTTGCTTTAAATCTGAAATTTCTTTACAAAAAGGATATTTTTTGAGTTTGAGTCAAACTAACAAAATGAAGGTCATCTACTCTAGTTTCTACTCCAATTTCAATTTTGAAAAAATTCCTAATATTGCATATTTTATTGCAATTTGAACATTGGATATATTTTCAATGTCTATTATTTTCTAATTATAGAATGATACAGAAATTGGGTTTACACCATGATGTTTGTCATTGTGATATACACTTATGGTGAAATTTTCAGATTTTTTTAAATGTTTTTCTATTTAATATGATTTTTTTTGCACTTTTTCTTCAAAAATTCTTAAAAAAATTATTTTTTCACCAAAAAATCTAAATTTTTTCTGAAGTAAAGAAGACATGTACTTTCATCTTTGAAAAATAAAAATAAATTTTTTCATACATATCTAGTTGCAAAATGGTAGCAAATTGAGTGATTGACAGTGAGGTTTGAAATCAATGGTCATGGGTCCGTCATTTAGGGGTTAATTTTGCTACCATCGGCGTATGCTCTCTTTCTCGAATTGTGTTCAGAATCGCGAACCAAAAGTGTCTGTTTTAAGTGCGGCACTGCGGCTACCTTCCGTAACAGTCTCACACGTTCGAAACTAAGTCAATCCCTAATAAAAGCGAGCGACTCCTCCTGTCTTTCCAGTACACAAACAATCCTCCAGTCCTTCGCCGTGCGCGTCACGGCACTTCTGGATCCGCCCTTCCTACTTCCCACCCTACCCAAGCACAACCCAGATTCTGCATTCACGTACATCGCCTCCGAAAATCTCTCCGCAATCACCAGTTCACCACATTCCCAGATTCACCCTCGCAACAAAATCAAACCGAACCAAACCAACCACACACACTCATCCGAGTCGAGAACTGAACTTTTCTCAATTGATGAAGTCAGTGGATTCGTCGCTTAGGATGAAACGCTGACTTACCTCCACCAACAGAGCATAACAGGCAAAAGAAAAAGCACGAAAAAAAACAGGTTCGTGCACACACGAAAGTAAAGTAGTGTCCTCTTTTTTGGTTGCACGAGTCAACAGCAGCTTGACCCCATCCCCGGGTTCGAAGAATCTTCCGCAACCGCTCGATCTTCACACTTGGTCACTTGGGTAACGACTGAACTGAAGAATAAGGAATGGAATGGGATCAATCTCATCGAGTGGTGATCGAGTTCGGAAGGAGTTCTGCGTTGGTCCGTTCTTCACTCGATCTCTTTCGAGATTTGGATGTGGAAACCAAAAAGCCGTTTTGGGGTTCGTTGGGCTGTCTTGGAGTTTCATTCGGTAAGGTAGAGATTCGTGTGTGGAGGTTTCTGCTTGGAACCTTTGTTGCGGGCAAGTGACCTCAGAAGTCTAAGAAATGGGGATTGTAAGGTTTCTTGAACTTTGCGATTTTGATTTAGCTTTTTTGGTTTGGTGAGAATTTCGTGCTTGAGATTCGTTTCTGCTCTGTTTTCTCTTTTTTTTTCTTCTCCGGTTCATTCGGTTGCTGTGGTCGTAGTTGATGAGAAGTGAAAGGGGTAGAGTTCGATTTGTTGATGGAGAGAGTCTCAAGTGGTGAAATCCTCTGGTGTGCTCAATTTTTTTGCTGGGAGTCGTTCTGTCGGTAAATTCGGGTGTGGATCTCATGCTCGTCGCGGATTTTCGTTCCTTGTTGGTGCATTCGGGATGTTTTTGTGGGTGTTTTTGTTGCTACGAGCTCGTCTCTCTGTGTTCTCTGTATTCGGTGTGATGTGATCCATCTGTGACTTCATGTTTCTTCGCCACTGACGGGGTTTGCAGAAAATTGTTGGAAGTGTGTGGACTAAATATATTAAGCGCCTTTCAATTAGCTTCAAGCTGGCGATCATAGGGGATCCTCCCAGGGAATCGGGGGAAGGTTTTCCTATGAATTGCTCATTTTGCCTTCTACCTACGATTTTGTGTTAAATTTCTAAGTTTACTTCAATCCAGATTCGCATTGTCAGTGCTGGATGGTTCGAGTATTACAATTACTTGGGAATTGCTGACACATGTTTGATCAAATATTTTGCAGGATTGCCAAATATCGAGTCTCGCGGTTGGTTTTTTTTTAAGCCCACGGAAAAGCTCTGTGAAAGCATTCCCTTATGGAATGTCTCGATGGGAGCATAGGGGATGCGTGGTTCTTTTGAAGCGAGTGTAGAAATGCCCTCCAGGAAATCAGCTTGCAATCTCGGAGACGAAGGGGTTGCACAGGGTGCAAGCAGCCCAAGCTTGCGACTTCTATAAGTCTTTCTATTCTGATAGTAACCGTCTGGGTCAGGGGGAGTCAAATTGGCTCGCAGTGAAACTGGTTCTTTGCCCCTCTCGTGAGCAATCATCAAAGTGGAGAAGTTTTCTAAAATTTTTGGCTCTGGATCGAAGGGGAGGAGCCCTTGCGTCGACAGAAGCTTCCGTAAAGGAAGTTTGAGTAGCTACGGGGACGGAGCCTCTCGTAGTGTAGTTGCTTGTTGGTTATAGTTTTTTTAGCCAATTAGTGGAGTATTCTATGGCGAAGCGACTGCATGAGGATGGAAGGCGATGGCGATTCTTGCTCATTCCGTTAGCTGTTTGCTGCTCGTGTATGGTGGCCTACCTCTGCATCTCCCCTTTCCTTCAGAATTCCTTCGTTTCTTCGTATTCTTCTGGTACGGAACTTGCAGACCAGAGGATCTTTTTGGAGAAAGAAGGTGGAGATGGAGATGGAGATGGATGCTGCAGGGGGTTAGAGCACACGGAGCTTTGGAGTGATGCCGTGAACTGGGGCAGTGATTTTTTGCTGAATTCCACGCAGGAGTGTTGTGACGCGTGTAAAGCCAACCGGAAGTGCAATTCTTGGGTGTATTGCGGTGATCTAGCGAAGTGTGGGAGCTTTTATCGTCAGGTGAGTTAGTCCCCATGTCTGATATCCTGGTTCAAACATTTTTGAGTGCTTGTTTGCTGAAAGATGAGAATAGCGCTGAGAATTGCAGCTGAGAATAGCGCTCTTTGAATCAGTATAAATTGTGTGCTTAGACAATCAGTTAGAAGTTGGAAGTCATAGTGTTATGAAAGTGTCTCCATCCCTAAAAACATGTTGTCCTTAAACTCTGCAGCCTGGTGATTTTCTAACTTGATCATTTTCGAGAGATTTTTGTGAAAAGAGACTCTTTACAGAGAGAACAACTGCTTTTCAATCAAGAAATTGGCTGCTGGCATAACTAATGATGATTTACCAAAGTTTGAAACATAACATTATTATGCAATGGACTTGGGGTGTCTTCGGGATTTTAGGGAGTGAAGGATAGTGTAAAGAAAATATAATACGTTTAATGGACCGAATCACACACGTTGATAATTTCACACAGGATTATTGTCAATCTCTTATTTTTCACTGGCCAGATGTGGTAAAGAAACCTGCATTGATTTTTTTGGATTGTTGCCAATTCAAGCGGTAGCTTAATTTTAAGATTCTGACAAGTTTAGAATATTCTACTTTGATCTTTGACTGAGAGAAGCCTTTTGCCCTGCTTGATATTATTATGAAGGTGCAGTGATCTACAAGTGTTCCCACTCTAAAATGTGCACCTGCTAGTTTTGAAAAGTCTATAGCGTGGTTTCGTGCTCCAAAACAATTTTGAGTGTTTTTTTTGGTAGGAAGACAATATGCTGCAAACAACACATTTCAAATCAAAGGAATTTCATGCTTGTACAGTTAGTTATGATTGATCAAAATTCTAAATCATAATGTTCTTTAAAATGTGCAATTGAAAACGTGTGTTATTTAAACCTAGGGTTAGGCTTCAAGATTAGCCGCGACAGTTCTAGAGTATCCTACCCTAGACCTTCTGTTCCTTCGCATTTGTTCTGGGAATCAATGAATCTGCAGAGCATTACTGCAATCCGAAACTGTAGCACCTCAGGTGGTCTTCTTCTTGAGGAAAATTTTCATTTAAATCTTTCCATGGTATTTTACTTCTCTTTTTTCAAAACCAGAGATTTACTGTGTATGAAGTCCATTGGTTGATGAAAAATGACAACGGTGACTAATTAAAGACTATACCTGTTACTTTTGGCAGTGCTGGTTGAAGAGGCAAAAGGATCCTCTCAATCCTGACGTTCATGACTCTGGCTCATCTAATCCTTGGACATCCGGTCTACAGTTCGACGAAGATATTGTATGATATCCTCACCATCCTTTGTCTGTCTTGTCTTCACATCACATTTGGGTATATCCATAGAAATGTATCACAAGTTAGAGGGAAGTTGCAAATCATTTCTTTCGAACAATTCATCATTCTTGATGAGTTTAGGGTTTGGGGTTCAATGGCCTGAAGCAGAGATGGTTTTAGGGTTCGGGGATTCGATGGCCTGAAGCAGAGATAGTTTTAGGGTTTGGGGTTCAATGGCCTGAAGCAGAGATGGTTTTAGGGTTTGGGGATTCAAAGACTTGATGTTCAACGAAAGATAGGGTTTGAGAATGTATGAAGTAATATGACAATCTCCTTATTGTACCAGGGAACTGTGGGTCTTGCAATTGACAGTGGCACCATGAAAGGACAAGTCATTCATATGAAGGTGAGTTCTCACTTTCCTCGGAGACAGAGTTACCGTCAATCTCATTTCTATGAACTACCAGAATCATTTTTATAGCCGTTCAGCTTTAGAGTTTCGGGCTTTAGAGTTTATCAGCTTGAGAGTTTTAGAGTCTTTGGTTGAGATTATGTTTCCCTAATTGTTGTATTTGCAAATGAATGCAGTTGCTACCTGATTGTTCACCACAATCAGTGATGCAAATCCTGGAGCTTGCAAAGTTGACCCACTGCCAAGGCTGTCGGTTTTATCGTGCAGAAGGACGTAGCAAAATGTGGAACTCTGATGGAAGTCACATCGCCGAGGTAAACGAGTATTGTCAACTTCATGAAAGACTAATTTTCTTATTTGTATTAAGGCTTTGCAAGGTTGATTCACACATATAGCACACGTTAACCTTGAAGGACCAAGGTATCAACACGTAATTGCAACCTACATTCGAACCTCTCATAATGCAAATTCCCTACTTGCATAAATAATTGTAATTCTTTATTTGCATACCCCTTATGTATATAAAGTCTACTGCTTAAACCATCAATGGAATTGTTTATGTCAAACATCACCAATTTATTATAGATGAGCAACCAATCAAACACAATTAGTGTACAACATGAGCATGTTGAAATAATTGACCTTTGGCACTTGAGCTTCTTTTATGTGCATGTACCTAAAACTACTCCCCACCATTCCCATGCAATAAAAGAAGTTTGATTGTAATTGAAATGGTCTAAACATGAGAGGCAAAGGTTAAGTTTAGGTACACCTATAATTAACACTTTAGTGATTCAAAGTCTATTTAGACAATGTCCAAATAATCCTTGCTAAATTGTGTTGGAATCATGTTGCAATTGCCAACAAGATTGTACAAATGTAAGTAGTTTGCTATTCCCTCTGTCCGAATATGAGTGTCCTAATTGAACCTCATGTTTCCTAAGGTTGTCTTGAGTACAGACTCTTTCCTATCCAATCTTATTTCAATTGCAATGAACATCTGCAATATTATTCTTCCCTGATTCTGGTGATATAAAATTTGGACACTTCTAAATGTACGCTTTCTCAAATCCGATCAGTGAAATTGGTGTCCAATGTTTCCAACAACACTATGGACACTTCTTAGTTTCAGGACAGAGGGATTGCGCTTCTTTGAACCTCTTTTTGTAAGTGCACGTACCTCAAAGACTTCGCATCTAAACTCCTGCCTTGCCTTGTTGCGCACACACAGATGAGCAGCGGCCCTCCATACGCAGTCCTCCAAGGCACGCTGGAGGCTCAGCACGTTTCTTTCCAGCGAATTTCCTCCAAGGAGTACTCGCCAGCGATCAGAAGAGGCATGGTGGGCTTTGTGGATGGAGGCCCTGACTTTTTCATCAGCTTGGCAGATCATTACGAGTGGCCTCGGAAGCACACGGTGTTCGCCACTGTGGTGGAAGGGGACATGCATCTCGTGGAGAAGCTGGCGGAGCTCCCCACCACGGCCAGTGCGTGGGAGAAGGTGGCCGTGGAGGTGCTGGAGACGCCTGTGAATGTGAAAGTACAAAGACCAGCAATGGTTTGAAAAAAAAACACGAAGAAGGAAGGTACTGAAGGGGCACGGAAAGGTGCCACTTTTGCTGCCTGCCAAGCAGAGATTCTTATGCTGTACTAGAGATGTCGAATTTTCTGTTTATGTTCTCTTTGGGTGGAGTGAAATGAAAGAGGATTTCAACGCACGAAAGAATGTGTTATTTGGGTACTGTATGTTGGAGTGTTGAAGGATCAAAGTTGTATTAAAAAATTGGACAACAGCCATGTACACCAGCTGAGCATATAAACGGTGGCTCTTTTGAACCTCTGGCAAGTTTGGGTGTCCCTACTTAGTGCTCTTCATGCATCTGGGTAACTTAACCCTGTCAGGATCATGGGCTAGTCGCCATGGAAATCATCCTTTTTGGAACACTGAATCATTTGTTTAACCCCTAAAGTTCCATGACTATGTTCTCACCGAAAACGCTTGAAAATTGCTATTTTTAGTACAAGTACCCAATTTTTGAAAAAAAGCCTTTTTTTGACACATGTAACCATAGGATCTTGTAGTATGCTAACTTGAAAACAAATGTTAAAAATTTCAGGAATTTCCACCACGTGGATTGCAAGATATAAGCATTCAAATTCACTAAAACCATTTTTTTGGCCCTGCAAAAAACAGGGCAGCAGCACTTCACATGCTCACTTTTTGATGAAAAAATGTCCAAAATGATGGTTCTTCTTTGGATTCTTTTTCCTAGACAAGTTAGGTACATGCTTGAAAATTTTCACTTCATTTGGAATTGTACAACATGTAGGAAAAAAATAGAAAGTAGATAGTAGTAGAGAATGATTCAAAATACAAAATTTTCAAGAATTTAATTATGGAATTGAAAAATGCTAATCACAATGGTGGCAATGTTGTAATAAATAATCTACATCCTAGGATTTTATTTTTTTCAAAAAATATTGAAAACTAAGTAAAATAAAGGACTTCAAAGTTTATTTTAGAGTAGAGAATCCAAAACTGTCTGCAAACTTAAAATCTTGACTCATTGATCAAAATGGGATGATTCAAAGCTTTTTACCTATATGTAACTCTAAAGAAATAATTTGAAATTTTTGTTTTCAAAAAAAGTGATTTTTTCTGATTTGCCCAAACTACCAAGGTACAAAAAAAGTAACATATTAGGCCATAAATTTTGACTCGTATTTCCAAATGTCATGAAATTTGGTGCATATGAAAGATATTCCTTGCCCCTACCTTCTATTAAAATTTCAGCCAAAAATAATGGAAATCTCTAGTCGTATGTACTTGCCCAAAAATTCTATATAGCCAAAAAACGCATGTTGGTCCTTTAGGGATTAACCCTGTAATGCTACCATGGACATCAAGTGTTCGATGAATGACAAAGAATCTTTGCATGTAGGACAAAAGTGCGATTGTTCATCCTTGGAATCTCGTGGGAAACCTTCTACAGTAGCTTGTCCTCAAATGAGTGCTTTTGGTTTTCTTAAAGTAGATGATGCAAAATGTATCAAAAAGGATGATTTCTGCAGAGACCAGCCCCATCTTTATAGGGTTAAAACAACCCAAGAGCACTCATTGTGCCAGACCTCCCCTTTTTACACAAAATTTTAAAGATGAACATGTGCATTTTTGTCTTATATGGAAGGATTCTTTGTCATCCATTAGACCTCTCTGGTTCATAGCATCTTTACGGGGTTAATCTAATTCAATATTTAAATAGGATGTTACTTTGGATGTAGATAAGTTCTAAAATTATGAAGGTTAAGTTGGTCCTTTAGGTATTCAAATATAACTTTTTTTCTTGTTGAGTTTGTATTTCTTAAGCATAGAGGGGCCATTATGTATGTGAGTAAAATTCTACCATAAGGCAAAATCCATCCACAAAGTTGGGCCGAGGGGAAGTGTATAGGACCCTAATCTATACACCTCCAAGCAATGGACTCCTATAGCCAAAATCACTATTAAATTCTCAAGTAGGGCACCTAAAATGGGCTAATTTAAACCCTAAAAGAGAATCCCAGCACAAAATGTCACCACTAAAACTCACCACTTCCTCATGCAATGACCCAAATGAATTCACAATTCACTTTAGGTGTCAATGTTTACTCTAGAACCTAAATTTCCTTCAAAAGCACAATTAGAGCACCAACATGGGCCCTAAATGAGATCAAACCTAAAATTCCAATACATAATCCATCCAAAACAACTAAATTTCCATGCATAGTCCCAATTGTATTCTTTTTAATGTAACCTAACTCAATACTAAATCATTGCACCATTTTTTTGGCACTTTGGATTTATTCTTTTATTTTCATCCCACACATCCACACCTAATCCTAGTATAATTCGGGCAATGCTTCCACATATGCCCCAAACCCTAAAAACTCACTCCCATGCATCCTTCAATACCCAATTTAACAACACATGCATTCACAAACTCTTTCCATGATTCAATGCAATGAAAATTGCAAGCATTCCATAAGATTTGGGCAAAGTTCCCTCAAAAACTTCAAATTGGGCTTCTTCCTAGGGTAGAAAACCTCCTACTGGAAAAATGTTTGCCGTGGATTCATTTGAGCTTCAAATGGCGCAAGAACGGTCCCCTTGAAAAGCTAACCTCCTCATCTTGCTTCCCTTCAGCTCCTTCCGCTTCACCAATTTGCCGCAGTCGTTGTCCAAAGTTGCAACTCAAAAAACTCTGCAGCAGCAGACCTCCCGCCACAAAATCTATCACCAACACTATGTTTGAGCTCCAAATTGGGTGACATTGGTCTTGATCAAAAACTGACTTGAAGGCGCAGCTTCCCTCCAAATACCAGCTCCTATTTCAAAGTTAGTTGTCCGTGGCAGCTCGTTGAAGTTGGTCGTCCTTCCAAGTCTTCCAACAAACCTCCCGCCACAAAATCTATCACCACCGCCATGTTTGAGCTCCAAATTGGGTGATATTGGTCTTGATCAAAAATTGACTTGAAGGTGCAGCTTCCCTTCAAGTTTCAGCTCCTAATTCAAAGTCAATTGTCCGTGGCAGCTTGTCAAAGTTGGTTGTCCTTCCAAGTCTTCCAACCTCACTCTTCCTTCTTCCCTCAAGCCAACTTCCCATCTGACCTTGGTAAGTTAGCTTTTTCACCCATCTCCCCTCATGAAATGATGAAACCCACTTGACAAATTGCTTAAATTCTATCCCTAACTCATTTCCCTAGTCTTCCTATCATTTTTTGTTCATTTCCATCACATTTTTGCACCAAGCTCTCAAAACACACATGCACACAAAAGTTGAGAGAGAGAGAGAGCTTGGAACCCTAATTTTTGATAATATCCAACATCCTAACGACCAATTTCTCTCATCACATTCATCCCACCTTAATTTACAGTTAAATCGCTAATTTACTATAAAATGTGCTAATTTAGTAAAAACTGCACCACTTTAGTGAAAACTGCACTAATTTAGTGCAAATCCCCCTAAATTACTGTTTTTTTCCCAATTTTATTGTTTTGACCTTATTTTAGTGTTTCTAACACTATCCTAGTATTCTAGTAGTAGTTTTAAGTTTACTAACTTGTTTTGTGCTTTTTAATATTTTTTTTTTTTTGTGATTTTCATTCCAACTTAAAGGATTTTAGTTTTCATTTTCATTGTTATTTTTTATTTTTTACTTTCCATTTTTTTGGTTTTTACTTTTATGTTTTTTATATTTGGTACTTCTTTTTGGTTTCTAATTTTTCTCTAATGTCATTTTCTACTTGTAGGATTTTGTTTTAGTTTTCTAAATGTTTTACCATTTGCCTAATTTGGTTACTTTACCAAATCTTACTTGAAGTCTTTTTAGTTTTAACTTCCCATTTTTTCCCTAGATTTTTCCCATTACTTTCTCCTAATTGCATTTCTAGATTTTCAACATAAATTCCTAAAGTTCCTATTGCTATCTCATAGAAAACTCCCTAAATTGTGATCATGGCTTAATCTATTGTCCTAACACTTCTAGACTTGGAATTTAATACATAATGTTTATCTTTTCTACAATCTAAAATGTGAACCAATATGGTGGTTTACAATGTATGAGGTGAGAAACCCATACAGCTGCACTGTTACCAAGATATAGGAGAGATTTTGTGCATACAAAGATATGTACTTGCTAATATTGGTATATATTTGCCTAAGACTTCTAACATAGTGTGACAGTGAAGATCATCTATGGTAATGCATTAGTATAGTGGATAGCAAAAAATAATAGTTTATTTGATTTCCAACCTTGGTACATCAAGATATCTTCAAAATCTCCTAATATCACATCCGATGTTCTTTGACAAAATCTTTGAAAACCAATTTAATATTCATTCTCATATACTCCGTATGTCATAAGAAGTCATAAGAAGTTGCATGTAAAAATGTATAAGAATAAGGTACCTTACAAGTGCAAAAGATTCTAGACCACCTTCACTTCTACAATTGCAAGTATATTTTTAATGTTATTTTTTCAATAATGTACATTATGAGATCGTTATGGAACTACATTAATAATTACGTGTATTTTAGGCACCTAAGTACACTAAATAGTAAAATTATGTGCACTAAATAGTGAAGTTAGGTTGCCCTACACTAATTTCTTGTGATTTGACACTATATAAATATTTATTGCTGTTGTCATTGGGACTCATGAACCTCCTTGTGTTCAAATGGAAATATCTATTGACTATTCCAGACGGTCAAGCCTTTAGAAGACGGGCAATGGGCTTGAGAAGAGGAAATTCACCGTCCTTTCTTTCATTAAATTGCATGGATAGATATAAACTTAGTCCCAATAACTCTGGACATCATTATCAGTGTGACTGACTCGTTTTGGAACTTATTTAATATGGAAGTGATTGGGTCCCGAATTGGATCAAAAAATGAGCAAGAAAATGGAAGTCACAAAAAAATTACAGCAAGAAGAATTGCAAGATAAATGCCACAAAATCATCAACAGTGAGAGATTCCACATGACATCACATTATTTTTGAAGCAGTTTTTCAATTGTAATGAAAACTCAGCCACATACACCACCTGCAGCAAGTCGGATCCCCAAAAATTGACTGAACCATACAGTATGAGTTCAGCATATACTCCCACACGGCGCTAGAAGAGGAGCTCTCTCTGGTAAGAAAATCACAAGACGCTTGCATTGAAGGTGTGGATTTGAAGGTAGCATGTTCCCTTGAAGTGTAAGAATAGCAAGTAAAGTACAGCTCAACTATGCCCAGCAGGCAAAGCTGGATTACGTGTGACCGAAACGTACTACGATATCACATTTCGCAGCAATGGTGACTCTACAGTGGTGGCTCATATTACATTATGGATACATTGTGGAGCGTAACTTCGCCAGAAAAGAAATGACTCCAATCTCTATCAAACGCGGAGAGGTTTCCCCATCCATCTCGATGAGATTCACTTTAAAAAGGCCAGAACAGAATCCGATCTCACCATGGCATAATCTACGCCTGCTGCTGCTTTATCATTGTGATCATGAAGTTTACCTCGCGAAGTATGGGAGTCGAATAGCAAACCTCGTTCTGAAAGACAGTCCAGTCGATTGCCTGCAAGAGCATAGAAATTGTGCTGTTATGCAAAGTTCGAGGCAACATACAGAAACTGAAATAGCATCGGTTAATATTATGTCTACCAATGAGCATCATAAAGCACAAATTAAAGTTACTGTCTTCATGTATGCAAGCAAAGCACTGGGAAATAACCGTAAGGGAACCGTCAGAATGCAGGCAAACGCTCATTTTGATTATATGATAACCTGCAACCTCATTCTGAGATACCGCCCAGGTTTCTAAAAATGCTAGAAACACTACCAAAATATTGATATGAATTAACAACTACCACCACTGCTTCAACAGGTCATGTATACATACCGATCACATTTGCGTGTTGGTATGATGAAGGAGCGAGCGAATTGTGGATGAGGCCGTTCTTATCGTCAGGGCTATAACCAATAATAGCATCAAAGTACCACCGTACGACAATGGACCATCGACGGGAGTTCCATATTCTTGCAACCTGTTTCCAATTGCAGCTTCCAAATCTATTCAACCTGAACGTTGACAAAACATCAATACTAGCTCATAGCACGGTAAGAAAAGTGGTACAAAAATCCCTACTAACAATTAATGATAAGTATAGCTATATTATGCATATTTTCTGCAGATGCGTACACAGCACATGATCACATGACAATAGGAGGTTCACCTATTACTTCCACCGGCTACCACCACGGCTGCGATGCATCTCCAAAATCTGTTCAAGATAAACCGCGTTCCACCCATCTCCAGTCTGAGCCAAAATACTCTGCTTGGCGGTATCTACCACGACACTGACAGCACCAAAGCTGTACACTTGGAGACCCTCATATGTACGCCCTGGTTTGGGCATGAACTGGACATCGTTCTCTCCTGCAAACGTCTCCACCACTTCCTTCAAAGTCAACTCTTCTCCAGATCCATCCTCTTCCATATTAATAGCTGCATGCTGCTTTTGCGGTTGTACATGTGCAGCACCACGGGCCGGCTGGGGTACATCGTGTAACCTCTGGTCCGCGGCTCGGAGATATTTGAGTTTGTCCCGTGTCGCTAGTGGAACGCTTGGTGTTCCTTCCATACCTTGGTGTATCAGTTCCAATGCTAGGCTGAGCTGGTGTCGTACCTTCTCGTTGGCCAAAAGCTCCGTTGGCAGCAACGATTTCCAACCCACAAACCATGCAGTAACCTCTTCATAATCTGGACTTGCCCTAAGCCAGTGAAGTAAAACCTGGTGCCACTTAGGGAAAAAATTCACTTCCAATAGATTCACCATATGATGCAAAGGGACAGCAGAAATCCAGGACATAACCCAGTGAAACTCATCCAATGTTTGATTGGCAGGGTTTATCACGAACAACTGCATTGCCTCGATAAGCTTGGGCATGATCGAACGCACAATCAGGAGCTCCCAATTGACAGGATCGAACACAGTTTTCCAAGGAGAGAGAAGAGCAAGAGCAGATGTGTCTGCTGGATGCCAATTGACTAGCGCAATTTGTAACTTGTATCGAATTGGAACGTAAAGAGGCTCCATTCGTGTACCTAACCAAGGTAACCAAGGATGAAGCCACGCATGGATAGGCACTTCGTCACGTCGGGGATCCCACGCGTCTACGGCAGCAGTTAACTTCGGCATAACAACTCCTTCAAGAAGATTTTGTTTAACACCTCCAGGAAGCACCTTATCCCAAGCTTCGAGAAACCTCAGAATCGGCTCGGGATCCCGAGGTTGCCACACATTAGTAGTGGCCAAACGAACATGTGGGAATACAACCTCAAGGACTAGCTGAAGATAAGGTGAGTTGTCAACATCCTGGAATATTGCATGGTCGTTTGCTTCCTTTCCCTGCAGAAGCTCCTGCCATGCAGCCATAGCTTCGATCCCATGCTGAGGTTGCAGAAATGGTTGCCAGCCTCTGAAGAGGTTGGACATCAACGGGAGCGAGAACGAAAGGGCTATAATTCCAACACTGAATAACTTGTACTCTTCCCGATATGAGTACTTAATCCTCGCAAAAGCATTGGCTAACTTTTCCAAATCCATTCCTCCCTCCACAGACTGTCTCCGGATCTGCTCAAGAGATGACATGACAGCCTCCATGACAGCAATCTGCTTCCCCTGTGCGCTAACGGCAGTTTCCAGCCGCTCTCTGTCTTTGTTCAGAATGAGCACGGTGTCCCTCTCATTCTGCAACCTCTGATTGCATGTTTGAACCTCAGCCTCCGTCATGTCAACAATTAACCGGAGGTTATGTTGCAACTCAGGCATCGGAGTGTTATCCTCAATTGCAGTCTGCTCAGCATTCAAATTCTCCAAATTCGTTAACAGCCTAGGCTGGGGACCACGCATATCGAGAACCGTCTGCTGGATAATTCCTCCATTCTGTGCCTCTTTCTCTGCAATAAGCTCAGCTGCAGTACGAAGCTCAGCCTTCTTCTTCCCTTTGTTCTTTTTCATCCACAGTTTCTCCTTGGACTTCGGCTTCTCAACCACGACCTCTTCGTCTGGTGGTAACATCCCAGGAGGAGGAGGCAACCCGGTTGAGATTTCCCTAAACTCATTGAATCCCATACCCATATTCTTAGGTCGCAGTTTTGCTTCAATTGGCTTCGCAATACCCTGTTGATTTTTGCCCAAACCTCCACCCTTGTACCCCATCTTCTCTAGCAACTTCGACCCTATCCCTTTCGTGAACAGTTCAAAACCAGGACCAGCAGAACCTGCCCCTCCAGATTTGGCAGCTTTCTTCCCCTTTTCCCTCTCCATCTCTCGCCTCTCCGCACCTTCTTTAATCCTCCTCCCAAACGCTGTAGGAAGCAACTCCACCTCTTCTTCCTCCTGTTTCGGTGCGCCAAACCCTAAACCAGCATGGCCTGGAGCTCCAAAACCTAATCCAGCACCGACACCATTCGCAGGATCCTCTTTCTCCTCCTTATCAATCTCTTCCGACGGCATGACGGTCCCGGTGGAGACGAAACTGACGGGCTTGGAGAGATCCACCTTTTTACCCTCACCCCGTCGCCGTCTCTTCCCTGAGTCTTCGTAATCTGAATCACTATCTTCAACTCCGTACAACGCCTCCTCCTTCGTCTGCCGTTTCTTAGATTTTTGCTTCCGGGCATAGAAGTCATCGCCTATCCACATCCCATTCTCAAATTCATTCTCTACACTAAACCGCTCCATGTGCTGATACTCGTCCATGTTGTGAATTATTCGCGCGGACCACTGCCAAGTTTAGAAACACGCCCGGGTCAAACAAACTGCCTCGTTAACCACGTGAACAATCTCCCACACTGGACTCCAAACCCTAAATGCTTGGAGTCCAAGCAACATAAACGCCCTAAACTTCTTTCGAAAACCTCGCTCCAAGTCCACAGCGCAACATCGAGGGATCAGCACCTCAACCTATCTCCGTAAACTCGACACATTTCAAAGGAAAAAAACATAAACAAAAAGCAATGAAAAACTAACCCCGTAAACCTAAAATAAAAATGAAAAAAATGAAAAAAAAGTCCAGCTGCGGAAGTGACCGAACCAGCAGACACCTCTCTTTTAAAATGAATCCACTTCAGTATAGTAACAAACTCCAGCCATGAACTCCAGCAATTGAATCCTCCAATCCTCCCAACCTAAGCAACCCAATCTGTGTCAAAACCTCACCAAAAAACTCCAAATAAAAGTAAAAAAATACAGAAAATTGCAAAAGGTTGTTTGCGAAAGTGATCGAAATCTGTGAAGGAAGAGACTGACCCCTCCCAATCGGAGAAGTGTCTAGTCTAAGGACGGAACTGTGGCGAAGAGATTGTGCAAGACTGCTCGGAAGCACGCACCAAAGGCCGGTTGTAATGAAACCCGGGATGCTCGACTCACCGGGTATCAGTAAATGTAAAAATCCATAGACCCCCTAGGAAAAAAAATTAAAAAAACAATAGAAATAGAAATACACTAAAAAGTACCCTAAAATAATTGAATACAATACTATACTATCTGTCTATATTCTATACTTTATTTATTTTATCTAGAGTTTATCTGAAAAGCCAAGTATATGTGTATTGTATGTGGAAACAAAAAAAGTTAAATTTATAAAAAGTTAAATTTAAAATTAAATAAATAAAATAATAAAACTTTTAAAATAATAAAGTGATTTATTTAAATGAAAATAAAGACAAAGTCACAAATAAAAATAAAAATACAATGAATTAAAAAATTTATTAAAAACTAAAAATACTTTCACTACTTCTGATATTTATAGAAAATTAAAAAATAATAATTTGAAAATAATTTCAAAGTCAAATAGCAATAAAAAAGAATTGAATTAAAAACAACAACAATGTAGAGATGTAACATTCATCACAAATGTATAAATTGTAACATTCATCACATTCGTCACAAATGTATACATTTGGTATTTGTCCTTTTCCTTATGTGCTTTTCAAAGTCTTTACACATTGATTATCATTCCTTGTTTCCTTAGCTTAATCCCTAAAGGACCAAGGCCCTTTTTTTGCCAAAAATCTTTCAAAAATGTCATTTCTAGAGCAAAGAGTAAAAAAAATTGAAAATTGTTTTTTTTTGCGCATCTAACTATAGGATCTTATATCTATCTAGTATGAGAATGTGTGGGAAAAATTTCAAAATTTTTGACCGCACAAATTGCAAGATATTTGCATTTGAAGTGAAAAAAACAAGTTTTTTAGCACATTGTGGGACTAGATTTTTTGACTTTGAACATTTTTAACTTAAACTTTTTGCACTACTGAGTTTTGAGCTTTAAATCTTTATAGTGGAGAACTAAGTTGAGAGTTTAGGGAAAAAAAAGAAATTCAAAAAAACTTAATTTTCATTCTTAAAAAATTTGTTAAGTAGAAGTAGGTACAAAATAGAAGGAAAATAAAAAATACTAATATCTTTTAGATGGAATTAAAATGCAGAAATTCTAATGGTGAGATTGTTCTAGCAAGAAAACTAAACCATGTGGAACTTTTTCTTTTGAAAAAAATTGCAAAAATTGCATTCCAAAATGAATCCTACAAGTTATTTTTTTCAAGAAGATGCTCTAATTGCCCAAACAACAAGATTGTCTATAACTTTCTCATAAAAAATCCAATAGAAATGAATCAAAGCTTTCCAAAATTATATTCCCACAAAGTTTATCATTTTTTCTATCTTCAAAACAAAATTCAAAAAAACATGACAAAAAAACAGCCCATAGGTATCAGCCCAAAATCCCATTAGTGTCCCCTAAAGGGACAATGGTCCTTTAGGGGTTAACCCCTAAACACTTAAGGCCTTTTTTTCTGCCAAAAAACACTCAAAACTGCCATTACTATAACAAAGAGTTAAAAAATTTGAAACTTGTTTCTTTTGCACATCTAACTATAGGATCTTCTACCTAACTAGTATGAGAATGTGTGGAAAATTTTTTAGAATTTTTGACCGTATAGATTGCAAGATATCTGCATTTAAAGTAAAAAAACAAAACAAGTTTTTTAGCACATTGTGGGACTAGATTTTATGACTTTGAACATTTTTACCTTAAATTTTTGCACTATAGGTTTTGAGCTTTAAATGTTTGTAGTAGAAAACTGAGTTGAGAATCTAGAGAAAAAAAAATCCAAAAAATTGTTAACTTTCATTACTATAAAATTGTTAAGTAGAAACAGGTATGAGATAGAAGGAAAATCTAAAATATTAATATCTTTCATATGGAAATAAAAAGCACCAATGGTGAGATTGTTCTAGCAAGAAAATTAAACCTTGTAGAACTTTTGTTTTTGAAAAATTGTTAAAATTGCATTCCAAAATGATTCCTACAAGTTATTTTCTTTTAGGAAGATGCTCTAAGTGCCCAAAAAACAAGATTGTCCATAACTTTCTTATAAAAAAATCCAAATGAAATGAATCAAAGCAATCCAGATAGACAAAAATATAATCTATAAGAAGAAAAAACTAAGAAAAAAAATTAAAAAAATTTGCAAGTTTGTTTTTGTTGCCTCCTGTCCCTTGTTTTGAGCTTATTTGGGCATAACTTTTTTTCTCGGGCACCAAATGAAAAAAAAATTATAATCCCACAAAGTTTAGCAGTTTTTCTAGCTTCCAAAAAAGTTTTAAAAAATCAAAACAAAATTTCAACCCGTAGATACCTGCCCAAAATCCCATTTGTCCCCAAAAGGGACAATGGGCCTTTAGGGATTAATGTTACATCCTTAAATTTTTAGTAGCTTTGCACCTATGTGTTTATCTTTGTGTGTGTATGTATGTATGTATGTATGTGTTTATGTATGTGTTTATATATGTGTATGTATTTGCTTTTGAATCAATGCTTAATTCTAAATTATCATCCTCTGATCACTTGCTAATTAATATGTTCTTTTATCCTAAAATGTAACATTCATTACAGATGTATACATTTGTGATGAATGTATACATGAGCAATAGAATGAAGTACAAAGCACCATGGAACCAAGAGATTGAGTATAAAAGAAGTGCAAGCATAGCACTAAGAAAAATTTGTACTAGTAAGCAGCCAAGTTCTAGGTTGGTCAACACAGTCAACACATACTCAACCAAGTTGAAATCATAAAACGGTGCATTTTAGTGGGGCATGAATTGTGCTTGATTAAGAGTCTTTTAATGGGGCAGAGGAAGTATAACCAAGTCTATAGAAAGGATAAAGGAGAAAAAAAAATGCAACTTGCTTTTTCAAAATATAGAGAGAATTTGCATGTATTCAAATGAAGAGCACAAAAATGATGAATGAATAGGAGACTATTGTTGGAGCAAAACTCAGAAAGATTTTGTATTTTTTATAGAATAGTAGATTTGAAATGGATGTCAAGCACACAAATGCAAAGATGAAAAATGTGAGCAATACTGACAAAAAGATCATCAATGCATTTCTAATACTGTTATGGGAAATCAATGCACAAAGAAGAGACCTACACAATCTAAGGTCTTGTTCAAAGACTTGTTAAAAATTCTTATGCAATTACAATCACTAAATAACCCTACCCTAATAATCTTAAACAACTACTAAAACAAATTGTATTGTTATATATGTACACTATTGGTGATAAAAAAAAAATCTAGAGAAAATGGATGAAGGTAAACCAACTATCCGGATTCAAGGGCCTTGGAAGACTGTTTCAGGCTCGTTTCCCAATCTGGCCAGATTTAGTGAACAATAGTACGGGCGTGTCAAATTTTTTTTTATAAAAATAAAATTACCAAATTATCATTTTAAGCAAATATTTATTTTATCTTATTTTATTTTTTTTCAAAAATGACATGGCAATTGCTGTGCCAGGTCAGCCAACTATTGCAACTGCGCTCCCGTAGTTTGGGAACACAGGAAAACTTGCAGTCTTTCAAGACCCCCTTTTCTTCCTCTCTGAACTTTGTCTATAACTTTTAATTGGAGGCTTGAAATTGCAAAAAAGAAACTGGAGATGAAAGTTAGCTTGATTTTCCACATTTCTTTGGTTCAAATTTTTTTGAAAAAGTTTATTCTACTGTACCTAAATGAGGTCTGAAATTCTATTTTGAACATAATTTCTACTTTTGACTTAACTATGAATTTACTAATCCTAATTTATATATTCCACATGGGTTGCTTCACCTTTTACCACCCCACTTGTATAAAGAGCTTGTCTTCTCACCCCTAGACACTTGCAATTAATGGCTATTGAAGTTATGTGGGGCAATTGTTAGAGTATCTTTGAAATTTTTATGAATCAAATGCTGGTTGTTTCATTTTTTTTGACAAGAATTTCCACATGTTGTGGTATCAAAACAAAATTGCTATGAATTGATGAGTTCCAGATTCTATACTTCCTTAAGTGATCGAGAATGGGTTGCCTCCCTTATATGGGACAATTGAAATCCATTTACTCTTGATGGAAAAAAGGATGAAAATTGTCAATTTATTTTCATTTTTCATAAAAGATTCCATGTCCCGTTCTCCTAGTTTTCCGTTCCATTATACGACCTAAGGTAACTACACCTAAAACCAACCGTGTTCTAATTGTTACCCCTATCTAGGAAGGACTGACATGTTGCTTGAAGTATGTTCTACTGTCAATGATGAGTTAGTAGGCTTAAATGGTCGCTTTAAGAGAATACTACCTTATAAGATTTTGAAATTAAGACGGTAATTTACTGCTTTCACTAGGCTGATTTTCTACTAGCCGCCGGATCTCCCCGTTCTATGGCTCTAAGTCCATGCCTTCAGTTCCGAAGCCGATGGACTTCCGAGACTGGGTTCTGTGATTAGGGTTTCTGCTCGTTTGGTGTGCCTTGAGCAGAGGTGGGTTTTAGGATTTTCGTTCTTCATCGTCTCCACGCGGAGGTGCCATCGTGCAATTGGGGAAGCAGCAGCGATGGCGAAGGCAAAGGGCGGATCCATCTTGGTGCGTCTCATCTCGGCTGCCGGCACGGGCTTCTTCTACGTGAAGCCCAAGAACCCCCGCAAGCTCACCACCAAGCTGGAGTTTCGAAAGTACGATCCCGTCGTCAACAAGCATGTACTCTTCACCGAAGCCAAGATGAAGTGAGAAGAAGTCCCAGCGCTCCTTCTTGCTGCCAGTAAGTAGTTGCTCTGTTCTAAAGTTCGTGTCCAGGCTTTAGGGTTTAAGGATTTCTTTCAAATGTGGTGTGTCAGTTGTTTCCCTTACTTCCACGCTGCTTCTTCTGTAGTCTTGCCTATGTTTTGGGGCTTTTGTGCAACCCAGGATTGTCTTCATTGCGGAAATTGTGTTTTTCATCTGCTTTCGGATTATTCTGTCATGGTGATACCTAAACTGAGGCTTCCATTACGCTATTTAGCTTGATTTATCGTACGAATTGTGAAGACAGGGTTTCTCAAACTTAGGTTCGTGGACTTTCTTTGATTAAATGTGGTAGTAGAGTCGAAGGCTTTCTCATCAACTGGTCGCTCTGCTTGTGGATGTGCAGGTAAGAGAATCAGCGACCCATTCACCGGATTGTACGAGATCAGCTTGCGTGATAAAGTTGACTTCAAAACGATAGAAGTACACTTGAATTGACGAAAGGAACTGCCTATGTGATGTCGAAGTGTACGTCCTTCTCAGCAAATTTTTGCTGAAGGTGCGTCAGTGGGGTTCTAGTGCTGAGGACCCACTATCTCGTGCAATGTAGAATCAAGAATGGGAAAGATGTCCATATTGCTGAGTTACAGCGGAATCCAAGAAGAAATGTAAAGATACTATCAAAATACTATAAACATCCCTTTTGTGTGATTTGTCTATGTTGCGGACCTCGTAGTGCGACAGTCCCTACGGCCTTGCTTTATATTTGCACCATCTTTCCCCAATTCTGTGCGACCAAGATTTCGCACACCTTAAATGATAACTTTGGATTTGTATTGCTTAAAACTGTAGGGGATGATTTCTTCTTCCTGTTGATTTATTTGTTACCTTCCTTGAAACTTCTTAATTGATTTATTCAACTCCTGCAGAGTAATCGAAGGCTACTCTTTCAGACTTACAAGTCCCTGCTTTCCATTTTCAGCTACTTCAAGAATGCTTTTTTTAATTTCTGTTTGACATTCTATGAAATCTTGAATTTAATCCTCCTCAAGCATCCAGGGTAGGATACTCATCTAGTGTACGGGCTTGAGGGGCCTTTGTTTACCCTTCAAGAAAGTTATTTTGTGGATACGGAAGTGACCACTTTGACCATTTGATCTTTGCATAACCGGTTGTTGACTTTTCAATGCTAATGTGGCACCTTTCCATTGGCAACCCGTCACCATTGCCATTACAAGTTGCAACTTATAACCTTCTTTCCTTTCAACTTATTTCCTACACCCTTGGATCATGAAGATCAAAGGTTGTGATTGAAAAATGTACAACCAGTTATGTATGATAACCTATTTGCCGTTAGCGCGACTCATTGGTTATCTAATAAATAATTTTTTAAAACAGTTTAGCAGGGTCTTATTTAATTTGGAGAGAGCCCGTGTATCTAGGAAACCAAGTTCCTTCAATGGATGAGGTGGCCTAACCTCCCTGCTTGACACAAAGGGTGAGCCTTGAACCTATATTCTTAGAGCATTGCCACCATAGCTCCTCAAGCAACCCCAACACGGTGACTGGGCGTGCCAGGGCTAAAATATTGCCCCACGGCAGGTGTGCCACACAACAAATCTTGAACAGCCACGGTAGAAAATGGTGAGGGCCCTTAGAAATACAAGTGCTTCCGTGCGGCTCACTATGTTGTTAGAGTATCCTTTTGTCCTAGGTTTCAAGGAAGTGTGCACCGAACTCTGAACACATTTTGTTTCATTTGTTTGTTTAAAAAAGAAAAAAGAATCCAACATGCCCTGACAAGAGTTGTACCTCTTGAGATGTGCCAACTTTGATCCGCGGGTTTGGAGAGTCTTAATGGCCTTTCACGCTGGGACAGCCTGCCACTTCTCAATCCGCATGGTTCCAACACTCTTGCCAAACCATGCCTTGGCGTCCCTATTTGGCAAGGTTGGCATGGGGATGCCCTTAGGCCTTCAATAGTATTTTCTTGGGCCTTCGATTGGAGGCGATAGGTGTTGGCTTAAAATATTATGCTATGGTGGTGGACATCACAATTGATTCAAATAAGGTAACAATTAATTGCTTGAATTGTATGAATACGGATTTGAGCATGGTTCATATAGTTGAAATAATAGGTTTTGTTGGGGTTAGGAGGGAGTGAAAAAAGGGATTCTAGATGCTCTTATAATACATTTTTGGACACCTTGTGAATAAACTATAATATTTCCCAATATTGAATAAATGTGCATCCGAATTTACACATAAATAATCTGTAAATTTTAAGCATTAATCGCAATGAGTCAGTTCCAGAAACATTGTTGCGATTGGGTGCAGTTATCTTACACCAAAGTCCTTTGAGGGTTTCGCTGAACAATTAATTTAGCTGTGACACAAATTTCTCTGTACTATTTAGTCTGTCTTCAGATGATCTGTTTGTTTGAAGAGTGAGAACAATCTTTCCTCAAAGGTGGCAGCTCACTATGGAAATATCAAATGGACAAGCGAAAAACATCCTCTTTCATTGGACACTTTACTTCACATGAACTCTGTTGGTGTCTGGACCTGTTGCTCCAATTCAGTAACTAAAAACAAAGAATATTCATGAAGTGATCCTTCAATAGATTAATAGAACCACACCTATGGCTGAAATGATGTCACCTGGTGTAATCGTGGCACAAAAATGCCCAACAATACCTTCTACAGTCTATTTGTACAAAGTCCTCCCTATGTCCTATGTCCTTGCTCATATGTCCTACACGACCTGGAAGGAAAACTGACACTCCAACAGCAGCTTATTGTAATGTGAGACTACCTCTACTGCAGTAGCCTCTCAAGAATGGCTAATCGAAGCAACCAATGCAACAACTAAACTATAGCAAATCCAGCAAAGGAGGTTGCTCACTGGAATTGCTCTTTGTATGTCTAGCCTGTGAAGGCTGTATTGGTCGGATCGGGTTTCTACCTCTCCCTTTCCCTAAGCCCGAAGCAATAGCAGGAGGAGGAGCCAACTTCAATGGTGCGTCTTGCCGTTTTGGAGACGAAGTGAAGAAGTCACCAAAATCAGTAGAGCCTTCCTGGGGCTTTGGCACGGCCCAGTCCCTGGCATTGAGCATTGAATTCGAGTTTCCTTTCGAGGTCTTGAGGTTGCTGAGGCTTTGTGAATTTGAAGAAATGGATCCACTATTCCAGCTTGACTGAGTCGAAGTACTACTGCTCTGAGGTAATGGCCAATTCGAGAATGGATCACTGCCGTCACTAGCTTGAGTTGCAGTTTGATAGCTGCCAAGAGAACTCAAATTTGGGCTACTGAAGCCCGAACCACTGCCACCAAGATTAGAAGCCTTGGTACTCAGGTTTGAAGCAATAGGCGTTTTGGTCATAATGTTAGGAGCAGATGTGGGTGGAGGCCACTCAAATGATAGAGCTGGTTGATGCTGAGGCGGTGGAGTAGACACTACTGAACTTGTAGGGGCAGGAGCAGGAGCAGGGGCAGGGGCAGTTGCGGCCTTTTTAGGGAACAAGCCATTGTCAATTGCAGTAGCGCTGTTAGCTGCCTTCCTTGCTGCGTTCCAATCAGCATCCCATGAATTGGGGTCGCCTATCCCATTCCCAGTTGCCTTCACTTTCTCTTTTGCGGGACCACTCAGAGCCATTGTCTTCATATCAAGAGAAACAGGTTCAACCTCGTTAACAACAACACCTCGTTTTTCCTCTAATTTCCTGCCAAAAAGTGCGTGATATTATAAAAAAACAGCATAATCATTGGGTCAAACTTCCACGCACTTCTAAATTCTCGAGAGATATAAGCCTGTCGGATGATGAATGGAAATTACACAACAGCAGATATTAGGAAGGCCCGACCATCAGAAAGTACAGCATGGGTTGTTGGGATAGAATAGCTCTCAGCAAACAGAGACATTGATCACACATGGACAATAATGAGGACCAGGGGGGAGAACTAAAGATGGTCAGATTTACCTTAGAATCTCTTTCACAAAGTGCATGTATTTTGCAAATTGTTGAAGATTCAACTGCTGAGCAGTGAGCAGAGGGCAAACGAGTGGAAGCAGATATTCTGCAGCGTATTCAACACCCATCTGACGGCATAGAACAAAAATAGTCAGTACTAACATATGCAACTCAACACTTAAGAACAGCATTGGTAACAGGCATTCTGTGTATCCAAAAAAAGATGGTCTGATTCATTAGAAACCACCGACTATTCATAAGGAACAGGTAAAGTGTCTTCATTAATGCCTATTTTTTGGACTACTCTTAGACACACAACTTTGCAATCCCGTAATTGCAAGTCGATGACTTTGGCACACAGAAAGATCATGACATGCTTATGGCAGAAAATCAAACCTGTTTGTGTATAGCAGACACAACCCCAAGAGAACACATTAGGGTGGGAGCAGAATGGTCAACAGCAGTGCAACGCTGAAGAGTCTGTAGCACCTCTTGTATTGCCGTTTTGTCCAGGCGTGGAACAACCTCGCCTAGGCACAACAATGCATTCACACGCACCTGCATCCCATTCAGCTTCTGTGTTAATTCAAATACTACTGAGTTTGTACGATGCAATGTCAATCCCTTGGAAAGTAGGATAAATGTTCTCAGCTGTACAAAGAGATAAAATGACAAGGCGAGGAACAAGGATTTACTGATAACTAAGGAACTTGCAAATTGGTGTCTAACTGCTCCTATTAAAACAAAATAGCAGTACTATTTTAAAATTCAAAGAATTTTATTGCACGCTTATTATATCAATACAAATCTGGTAAAGCAAAGGCAGGTCCATACTGCTGCCATCGTAGTCTTGAGAGCGAGACCATGAACGCGGGGCAAAATTGATTGCCTCAACACCTGCACATACAAAATTCCACCAAACATCAGCACGTCAATGCTCTCAGACAGAAATACACTACAATACCTACACCAGCCAAAACCAAACCTCTCAGATGATGATTGCAACCAATTACAATGTCAAAGAAAGACAGCTGCTTCTGTCTAAACGGTCTATCCAATCCTCGAAAGGTGTCTGATTTAACTTAGAATTCAAAAATTTCAGTTCTGAAAAGAATATTCTACTGCAGGCCAAATTGACTAGGCCCATAGAGAGATCAAAATGTACACGAAGACAAGGAGAGGACAGTAACTGTGAAATCCAGCTGCTTGGTTAGGGTCATAGTGCGCTTCAGGACTTCCTCTTGCATTCGAGCATCTGGGTCCTCAAAAGCACGGATCACCATAGGCACCACATGGCCTGCCAAGGCATCTGGTCCTGCCTGCAAATCAAATGAAAGGAGAGTTCAAGACTAATCTTCGTCATGGGGCAAACTAAAACTATGCCAAACAATTGTCCAAGAATCTTCAAGAAAAATCGGGCTTTATGGCTCCACAACCCATTCCAAAGAGAATAAGAGACAATTTCCATTATTACATTAAACAATGCAAAAATACACAGAAGAAGCGTACAATGTACACCACAAACTATCATAATCCAACAAAGAATACCTTATTGATAAGGAGGCCAGCATGCTTAACAAGCAACAGTAAAGCATCTCCTGAGGCGGTGCTAAGAACAGGCAAAAGTGCTGGGAGTGTTGCAGACTGGAAATCCACAGCGTCCTGCAACACACGACAAAGACGTGAGTTAAAACTCCTTATGCAAGACTTGAGCATCCAAGCAGAGGCTCATATATATGCTTTCACTGACAGCATATATATTACCAGTATATAGAAAAAGAAAAGCTTCTTCACTGATTAAAATGAAGAATTTAGCTTCTGTAAAACTGAGGCCACAAACAGGTGCATACCTGCGAGTCTGCTATAGTGAGCACCATGGGGAGCACCATTGGCAACATCACCTCATTCCGAAGCTCCGCACACAATGGTGGCAGGACCTTCATCCCAAGAATCGAAATGCATCTAGATTAGAAATGTCCCAGAAAGTTCACATGGCATGCAACACCCTAGAACAAAATCCTATATCATACGGTCTAAATAACAGCTAGTTGCACCTTATAACCAAACAACTAATGACAGTAAATAATCGAACCGTAATTCCAGAAGAAGGCCGAGGAACTCAGGTTGTTCTCAACATTCACATAAAAATACCTTGTAACGTAATATCCGAGCATCGAAGTTGGTCCAGTCCTCAGACATAGCTTTCAAGTACTGAGATTTTTCCATATTGTCCCTTTCCTGTACATCCGGCAGAGGCATCATGTAAGTATAGAATTCAATCCAATAGTGTCCATTTGCAAGAAACTCTTCTAAATATTTTCACGCGTACGACAGAGCATGTAGATCGTAAGGATGTCGGCAATTCTACATGAACTCAAAAGATTAAGTGACGATCGAAAGAGATTCCACTAAAATTAGAAACTAGCCCTACCATATATTTCAAGGCACATGTGTCTCAGATAGAAGTATTTACCAACATGTGATCTAAGAACCGCAACGCGAGCAACCCAAAGTCTTCCCGAAAAAAAGGGGAGGCTGTAAAATCAAGTTCAAAGTCTCCATAAGTATCATATAAATATCATATATAACAGTAAAATAATACTGTTATGCATGATAATCTGATCAAGTTGATCTGAAAGCAAGTATATTTTATAACAAGCAAAACTGAGGATTTGGGACAAGCGATAACGAGGAAACAAAATATTCAGTACAGAAAGTCTTTGCACTTGTATCAATGGAGCAATGCAAAAGAACAAAAAAAAATTTAGGTAGGAGCAAGGATGAGGATATTCCCCACTAATAAACTTACATGTGAAGTCAAGAGGACGAATTCTAGAATGTTCATTTAGAATGAGCATCCGCTTCAAGTCTGAAGCAATATCTGCTGGAACATTTGAGAAACTTTCGTTTGGAAAGTATGAAACCTTGCTTGTATACTGCAGCCACCAAATTAAGTGCAGATCAAATGATTGCCACGCAAAAATAACAGTTTGACCATGTCATGTAGTGATTATAATTGAATTTTTTTGGACATTTCTGAGTGGGAGAAAACTCAGAAAGAAAAGGCAACCCTCACGAAAGAGCAGATGTATCGAGGCATGAAACAATTACTAACAAACGCAAATAATATTACTATTCACAGTCACCATGATCAAGCAGAACATCATACCGTTTGCAGATTGTTATTGCACTGAAGGAGTGACTGACGGGATAGAAGGTGATATGCAAGCAATCCAAGACCGAAAACGTCTGAAGATGCAACGGGGGGACCAGCTCCTTTTCGTGTTAGCTCGGGTGCTATATAATCAAGTGGTGGTTGCAATGGCATAATCACATCATCCACATCATAATCCTGCAAAATAGATCCCCAATCGACAATATGAGAGATGCAGTAAATGCGTAGGCGCATCTCAAGTACAAACAAAAGATGGGGTGAGTATTCACTGTTGGCTTAGATGAATCTATCTCGTGAGGAGATATCCATTTGGAAAATTAAGTAACGACATTATTCATGCGAGAGAATTGACGAAAGACAAAAGACAAATCAAAGGCCATAAGATATTACCGGGTAATGAAAGGCAGGGCCCCCACTCGGATCAGCCCCAGACTGGTCTAGGCTGATAGAGAATCCAAATCCAGCAAGCTTCCATGCTCCACTGGCCGTGATATAAACAGACTGTCACAGCAAATGACGAGATATTTTCACACGTACTTCTGTAACATATAAACTGACCGTTGAGAAACATCAAGATGAACAACATTTGAATCAACTGCTTTCCAGTAACTGAGACACTTTCAAATAACTCAAAAATTTTAAAGTAGTAGTCAAGACTATATACGACTTGGTACAAGCAAATAAATATCTCAAGAACTGCATGCAGGAGCTTGATGAAGCTAAATCCAATGGCATGAAACCCTTCATTAGTGACCAACACTAGAACAGACAGGAAGTGGTGACATAGCTACGAGAATATATCACTAACCTCTGGTGAGATGGCTCGGTGAAGAAGACGTGCATTGTTGTGAAGAAATTCTAGTGTTTCCGTCAGCTGCAATAAACCGTGCTTCGTCTCAAGCTCACCTAGCTCCTGCACAGAAACACCATCCATATTCATTTCCATGAGTATTGAGCTATCATTGCATTCTTTACCAATACAGCAAGGGTCCCTTCTAAAATGTACTCCACATGGGGCAAATGTGAACAGTAACACATATTAAGCTTCCTTCCAAGACATTTTCCCTTTCAAGCACCCATCAACGTAAAGTTGCAAGTCTAGGCATATTCAGCACTACATTAATCTAAGCAAGGGACACTTCAAGCCTCGAAAGAATGTTATGTAACAAAATGAGGCTATTGAGAAGAGGTTCACAGCTCTACATGTACATCCACAAACCGTGAGGCTGAAAAGATGCTAAGCACTTACCAGATCTTTCAGTTCACTGGGGACTTTAGCAATGTTGTCACATCGCCCCAACACGTTAGCAATCGAAGCAAAGATGGGCTCAGTGACCATGGCCATGGCTGCCTTGCTTTCATCCAGCGCTTGTATTACACGCACTACGCCTGGATGTCGCAAACGCATCAGCTGTGCAGCATCTTGCCGAACTAGGTCCAAAAATGCATCCTCCGCAGCCCTGCAAATAAACACACAAATGGGCTCAAACTCCGTGGCGCTGGAATCTATGAACACTATCGTCTGTCTGTCTTGGAAACCCTAAAGATCGTGCAAAATGGTGAAGAAATCAAAGAAAGTGTATTCACGACTTGAAATTGGTTCAAAAAGTACTTTCAAGTCGAAAAAATTCAAAGAAAGGAAGTGTTTTCATGACTTCAAATCGGTTTCAGACAGTGTTTGGAAGTCGAAACCTTTAACAAAAAGTGTGATTCCACAACTTGAAATTGTTGCAGAAAGCGTTTGCAAGTCGAAAAACTCCAGAGGTGTGCTTTCACGATTAGAAGATTGCTTCAGAAAGCGTTTTTAAGTCGAAAAAACTTCAAAGCAATTGTGATTTCATGACTTCAAATTGATTCAGAGGGTGCGACTCGAAAAACTCCAAAGCTGTGCTTTCACGACTATAAGATTGCTTCAGCATACGTTTTCAAGTCGACAAACTTCAAAGAAAGAGCGTTTTCATGACTTGAATTTGTGTTTCCTTGGCCATACCTGGAGATCCCGACCCGGAGTCGTAGATCGGTAAGCGCCTTCTTGTCCAGTACCCACACACAGACTTCGGGGTTGTGCGTCTGCGCGACCTTATTGCGCGGCCTTCCGGCGTAGAGCTTCCAAATCAAATCGGGACCTCCAGATCCCACCTGCTCCAGCAACTCGTAGTCCTGCATCGCCTTGGGCCCCGTCACTTCGTGCACAGTGCTCGACACCGTCTCCCCGATCACCGCGGCCGTCTTGGCCAGCGCTTGCGTGAAAGACTTCATGTTGAGCGACATCTTTGCAAATCGACGCAGACGCTACTCGATTACGGAATTCAAATCTCTAGAACGAGCTAAAGTAGGGTTTGCCAAACTTTTTTATCGCGAAAAAAAACCTATCAAAAAGATAGGGTGCCGAAGGACGAAATCAAACCACAGTCCTCGTCATGTTGAGCGACATGTTTGGAAATCCCAGGATTGTCGCACAAGATATTCAATTTCAATTTCGGAACTCAAATCTCAAGATGAGCTAAAGTAGGGTTTGTCAAACTTCTCTATCAAACAAACCCAGAAAAAACACAAACTACGGTGAGGACGGACGAAATCAACCACAGTCCTCGTAATCTAGGCGATCCGAATCCTACCCACCAACAGAAAGGCAACTCGTCGAGAATTCGCACACCACTCTCAAACCCAGAATGGCAAAAAAATCTTCCAAACAAGAGTCGACCTCTCGTAACCTAACTCGGGCACAAGGATCAGAGCGCGTTAGCGAGATCTGCCGTAACTTTAGCACCAAGCATCCTGACCATCACAGCAAGTGCCTCTGCAAAAGCACAAAGCACAGGAATCTACTTCCAATGCAGATCGTCGGCGATTTTGCTGCTCTCGACGTAACTGCGCAACTTCTCACGTACATCGAAGAAAGATTACAGCAACTTAGCCCGATGATGAATCCGACCAGCACTCACCGGCCAGGAGAATACCAATCGAACTAAGAGAAACTAAAATGAAAGCTTCTTTCACTACATCAGAAAGTAGTGTACCGGACCAAAAAGAGTCCTGAACAGAGGACACAATCATGAATGGAGACGTCGTTAGATGTACCAGTGTACAAGGAAGGCTCAGTCATGGCAAAGTCAGTCATCACGAAATCACAAACATAACGAAAGTGGTCGAATGAGTATCGAACAACACAACCCTTAATTCCATGCCCTTTTTAGGTCGAGAGCTGATTTTGTGATTCTCGTTTACTCAGTTTTCCAGCACATAGACATAGTGTACCGTAGACTGTCCCTTTCGAAGTTGCAAAATTCTCGCTTAAACACCCTAATTTATTTCTAATTTCTTTTCGGAAGAACGGCTGGGTCCCAGTTGCAGAGTTTCAGTAGGGGTGCAATTGACACTTGGTGCGCCCGAGGTTTCTGCAATGGTATGCGATTCGGGATTCTGTCAGCTCTAGATTCCTTTGCTTCATTGGTGTCAACGGACTCTGTGTTGCTCTCATTTCGTATTATACTCTGTTTTTGATCGGGTACGTTTTGTGATTGTCGAACTCAGTTTTGCTTGTTGCCTATGATTTTCCCGTGTTGGATTTTCTAATGTTACGTTTCTTTGTGAATTTTGGGGCAACAGATTGCGCTTCCACATTGGAGCTCCACCACCACCTCTGCATCCCGACCTGCAATTCAGACTCCTCTGTCTCCTTTGCTTAGGGTTTCCACGCTCAGATGTGCCGCGACTAGTTCTTCCCCTCGCGGGCACCCTGGTGTTCCAGCCATGGCGAATGAAGAATCTTCTCTCGCTGCTCCGATGGCGGCGATGGCGTTGAAGCCGAAGAACACCGAAAAGCCTCTCTTCTCCTTCGGCGTGATCACCGACATCCAGTACGCCGACATCGACGACGGCAAATCCTTCCTAGGCGTGCCTCGGTATTACCGCCACGCGCTTCTGGGTTTACAACGCGCCGTGCAATTCTGGAACTCCAAGGGCGATCTCTTGTTCGCCATCCACTTCGGCGACATCATCGACGGCTACTGCCCGAAAGAGCATTCCCGCGCCGCTTTCACCACAGTCACAGACGAGTTCGCCAATTTCAGAAACGGCAACGTCTACCACATGATCGGCAACCACTGTCTCTACAACCTCCCCCGGGAAGACCTCAACTCAATTCTCAACATCCCGACTTCCAAAGAGCTTCAACAATCCTATTACTCCTTCAGTCCGCATCCTCGATTCCTCTTCGTTGTATTGGACGGCTACGATGTAAGCGCACTCGGCTGGCCGGAAGATCACCCGCACACAAAGACCGCGAATGAAATTCTCAACACACGAAACCCGAATAAGGAGAAAAACTCCCCCGAGGGTTTGGAGGGCGTGGAGCGGCGGTTCGTGAAATTCAACGGCGGAGTTGGCGAGGAGCAGCTTCAATGGTTGGAGCGGTCGTTACAGGAAGCTACAAATAAGAATCAGAATGTGGTGCTCTGTTGTCACCTTCCGTTAGATCCTGGTGCGACGTTTCCTTCGACTTTGCTGTGGAACTACGACGAGGTGATGGCGGTTGTGCACAAATTTACTTGTGTGGTGGCTTGCATTGGGGGGCATGCGCACGAAGGTGGACATTCGGTGGACAAGCACGGCGTGCATCATCATGTGTTGGAAGCTGTGTTGGAGTGTCCGCCGGGGAGTGATGCGTATGGCTATGTCGACGTTTACCCTGATCGGCTTTGCCTCTGCGGCACGGATCGCATGGCTTCTGCAGATATGGTGTTCTAGCTTCCTCCTTTGCATCTGTCAGACATGGTTTCTTAGCCGTTTCTTTGCATCTGCCATTCCATTCTTTTATTGATTGTCTGGCGAGAATCAGAGTTGTAAGATATCAGGTAGAGTGTTCCTGCTGCATCTCCACATTGGGAGCTCACAGACAGTTGTGTTTCAGATTGCGCTTGTATCTGTGAATCTCTCCACATTGGGAGCTCACAGGAAGCTATTTAAAATTGTGCTTGTATTTGTCAATCCAGAGTGACACTGGTTTGGTGACTTCATGCTTTTTGCCTTCTGTCGTGACTATTTGAGTTTTTGTGTTGTGTTGTGCTGTGCTGTGCTGTGCTGTGTGGTGGCACTTAGTAAGTTCATCTCGCTGCTTGGCTTTGGAAACTCCGCCAATGGTGCTCTACGTTTTAGTGCACTCTAAACACGAGTCTTCAAGAATTATACTGAAATCTTTGTTTGAGCATTGTTTGAAGACTACTGTACCCAAGTGTTTGCCTAGTGTGCAAAGTGAGTGAAAGTCGTTGCTATATAAAATAAGAATCACAAAATTTAGCGAGCAGAAGTTTACATAACATTTTTAGAGGCCAATTGCTTCCAAATTCCATCACATGTTTAGTTGAAGTTTGCATCAGTAACACAGCAAAGAGACAATGGGAACTAAAAAGGAAAAGAAGAAAAAACTGATAACGCTTAATAACGCTTAGAAACCCATTCGAATTTCATAATAAAGGTGCAAGCTTACTAGGGCTATAGAATAGTTACGTATTACAAGGTCTTCTGGACAATATCTTGCAACTGAAGCAAGTAGGCGTCCATTTCCGCCTTCAGTGTGGAGCTCATAGATTTTCTATCCCCAAGGAACACCTGACGAAACCCATTCTCCAATCCTATTCGCATCTGTGATAAGAGGAAGCTCCAACTTGTGGAGACCGACTGTTGCAGATACAAGACTGTCTCTTGGGGCAAAGCTGAGGAAACAAGAATTAAAGCGAGTGCTTTCGGACCAACTCCTGAAGATTCAACCAAAACCTCCCCATGAAGATGACCGATGACGGAGTCTGGACATAGAGTGATCAAAGTGATTACCCACTCCAGCAGAATGTCCCACATGCTCCTCTGCGGTTTCCCAATTCGCTCATCAAGCTCCAATTCTATGGATGCCAATGATAATAGGGTTGAAGCTTTTGATGTGGACAACCACTTCCGTTTGTACTCAAACGCAGTCCACTTTTGGAGGATCAAGTGAGGGGAAGTAATGGCAGCCATTGACAATAAATCGACAAGGTTTAACATGAGGAATTTGAGGAATAGTGCATCATCTTCAGGAACAGTCTTGTGGTGGCTCTCCATCCGTGATCCAGGTCGTTCTTCCGTTATTACCCTTCTTAAACTGTCCAGAACTCTGGCTGAGACTTCATGCTGGTGTGGAGACGCTTCTGTTGCAAGCTTTGCCAAGAAACCTTCTCTGAGTGATAAACTGGTGAAGGAGGAGGTGAACAAAGATTCTATCAGAGTGACAGCTGCCAGTTGTGGCATGGCCTTTGCAGCTACTCTGAATCTGTGGATGTCTGGTCTAACATCTTTGCTGCCAACATTCAACAATACGTTTCAAAAAGATTAGTAAATCACAGTCTTTGTTACGTCTGGCTCATTTTAGTAATTCAAAGTTACCGAAATATGTTTGACAGTTAGCTTCCAAAATGGACTTTCAAGTTTCAGCTTACTAGAGGTTCTTTAGGGGTTAATTGTTGAAGCCTCCACATTGAAAATTTATGTGGAATCCATCATTTTCTGAGAGGAAATTTCAGGAAGTACCCGATTTAAAACAGAAACAAAACCACCATGAAAAATAGAACGTACGTGCTAGATGTAAGGGCCTGTTGAGAGGTATGCAGATGTGCCAAAATCGATCCAAGATCCAAGTCACCAACCATATGATGTAGACTCAAAATTGGTGCTCCAACAATATTAAAAAAGCGCACCCAGGTTGCCAGTAGTAATGTGCTCCATTGGTTTTCTGCCTGCAACACATAGACATCAGAATGGACGAAATGAGGGAAACCAAAGATATACACAACAAAACAACGATCATTAACACGAAGTGAGGTACTGATGAGAACAAATCAAAGAGCAGCACGAAAAACAACAAAGGAGAGTCACAAACAACCTCATCGTAACTGTAAAGACAAAACCTTAATTCTTTTCTTTAAAGTAATCAGGTAACCCTGATTTGAAGGGAACTTTCTGCCCACCTTGAGAAAAGTACCACTCGTTTGAGTAATCTGGAAATATGAAAGAAGTTGAATAGCAAAATCGATTGAGAAGGGTCCATCCCCTAGCCAGCAAAACTTGAAGACCTTATCCACCTTGTACAATCTTCAACAAAACAAGAAAGCTTGAGATATGGGTCCTTTGAATGGTGGATATACTGGCAGCCATAACATTCGTAAATTCAAACAGAGAGGCGATCCACGGCTACTTTTCCACTGAGACCTAGGAAGTCAAAATGGGGCAAAATGTGACCAAGGAACTGAAATTTCAATGCCAAAACGAATTTATGACTTTCACCTTTCGTATGAAATACTATGCGAAGGCGGTAGAGCAGCTATGCAACTCTTTAACCTATGAGCACTGCAAACTCCTGAATTATAATCCCTGCTCTTGCACATATGTGTATAAGCACACGTTTCACTGTGCATGAGTACTGCATTCTCCAGTCTCGCTTGATTATTAAGACAGTCAAATGCTGCCTGCCAAAGAAAACACCCAACAATGAGTGTTACAAACAAACTGTAAGAAAATCCCATAGTCGTATGGCACCCAAGACTCTTCATTCGCCATGGATGATTGAACTACTTGAGTATTGAATGGAAATGAGGTACCAAAAATGCAAGGCTTTCTCTTGATGCGTTGATCCACACAGAAGGACCTAGATCAGATTCCACTCCCTTGAGACCACGAACTACATAGTCTGCCCTTGATCTTATTTGAAATTGAAATACAAAAACAGAAAACACTATAATGATCGTATGTTATGGACAATGTGTTACAGTAAAAAGTACCTCCAAGAACCAAGGTCCACATTGCAGGTCAAGATTGGAAGAAAGCTCTACAATTATCTGTAGTATGAACACCTCAGCAGGGCTTGCTTCGCACTCCTTAAGCCATAGCATCTGAGGCAAGGTCTGTAAGATAGAAGGATCTGCACGAACGCACTGCTTCTTTGTTCCAGACCATGAATTCTTCGGCAGCTCATGGTTGCTTTGAGCATCCAATAGTTGTCGAGACTCTATCTCTTGTTTGCAAAGAAAAAGCCCTGCTAAAGAAGTGCAAGCACGTGCTCTGTCACCACCATAATCCTTCCACAGCAGTCCCAAGCTGCAACCATCGGGACCTAGAGGGCTAGCACCGCCCCAAACAACATACCGCAGAAATAGGTGGCAACTCTTGCTCAAGAGCCACTCCTTCCAACCTGTTTTAAGTTCCAGTTCGAAAAACTTGGGCAAAGGCAAGGAGACTTTGGTAGACCGCAACAGAACCCCCAAAGGACTGGCTAGGACTGTCTCACAAAGGACGAAGGATTTCTTTAGGCTTGTAAACTCCGCTAACTCGCCGAAGTGAGAGGCAAAGTCTAGCCGTTGCTGAAGCCAGATGAGAAAGATCACCATATTTTGAGGGACGAATGCCACTGCACGAAGAAATATCACGCCAAGATAATATCAATAAGTACGTTTCTCCCGGAACTTAACACCATTGCCCATCGCAAAATAGAACGGCCATCTAAGAAAAATAAAGGTTCTCCAAAATTTATGTGAATGCTAGCACACTGCCAAAGAAATAAACAAAGTATTTGGCAAAATTAGACAGTTCAAGAGCTTTAGAGAATATCAGAAAATAAATCTTCCATATGATTCATAAGGAGGTCTCCTTATGACCATAGTGACCAAACAAAGGCCTCCCTATTTATCATAAAGAGACCTCCATGTGATCCTTGTGAAAGTAGGGATTCTCTTCATGATGGTGTCTAAAAGTTCCTGAAACGGTCTAGCTGTATTGAAAACACGGCTGATAGCATGATGGAAGAGTGAAAAAGATTAAAAGGGGTGTCCTGTCCATTATAAGAAGTAGGAGAATCAAGGTGACAAATTGCAGCAAGCTTTCTACTTTTCAAAGTTGAAGACATGTACAAACCAAAGATGGGACCGACCAAGGTGATGTTCTTGAGCTGACGCGCCAAGTCAGTAAGCAGCCAAGTCTCTCGGCAGCCCTTGTTGAAAAGAATATGTTCCCAGTACACTGCCATGTTTCGCAGGTAGCTTGCTGCAAAACGAGTAGCCCAGAGAATGTTCGTCTCACTGTCCATGAGAAATGCGTCGCAGAATTGTTCCATCCAGTGATTGCCAAGTCCTCTCAATTGGCCTTTCGTTGACTCCAATTCCAGCGTTTCACCTTGCACCTGGCTATTCAAATGTCCATCTTTGTAAAAAACTTCTGAACGCTGGGCTCTGAAGCAAGCCTCCCAACGCCACTCAAACAATGCTCGGACATGGAAATTTTCATTTTGGTTCTCCTTCAATTGAGACCTCTCATCCACATTCTTTTTGTCACTTTGCATTTCAAACGCTACGTCTTTTAAAGGACCATCAAAGTGACCTGCTTGATCTTCTGGCACTTGGTCCCTTGGAAGAATTTGATAGGGGTTCATGAACAACATGAAAGTGCAGAGCGCAGAGCATTGGACAGGGCTCAAAGAAGCGCCAGAGTGCAGCAACAGTTCCAATTGCTTTATCAGGGGCAAATGCAAGGAAGTGTGACTGTGTAGCATAGCTACATAGGGCAAACGCCAGGACCCCAGCTTCATATGGTCTGACATATGATCTGCAATAAACAGGCACATCCGTGAGAGGATCTACTCAATGCGGAGGAGGCCAATTGCATCAACACAAGCTACAATCTACAGGAAAATGAGAAATGTTGGTCATAGGATCATAGGAGCAATTTGTGTTGCTCCTCAAAAACTAAGCCTTAGTCCTTAATATGAAAATAAGGTAAACCTACATTGTAGCTCCACTATGAAATCAGGTCCAGAACCTCTCGAATCGTCGTAGTTGCACTATAAAAAGACACGGGAATGGGTTCTACCTCGCAGTATTGCAAAGCAATTTATAAAAGAGTTAGGAGGATCGACCTTCTACATGCGCTCGGCAAAAGGTATCAAGCAAAAGATGAACAGCATCTTCCTGCGCAGCCTGCTGTTCCGGTAGCATCTCATCTGTCTCCTGCGTCAACCCAACTCACCCAAATCAGTAGTCTGCTTAGCTGCACGAGTTTCTTCCCAGTCTTCAATGTTACTGGATTAACAAGAAATCAAGAACAAAAAAAAATATACTTAAGACTCTCTAATAGCACTACCTCAGGAAGACCCAATTCTGTGATAATATGGAGAATTAAGGATATTGTGTCACATGAATATGTGGCATTACAGAGTGTTCATGAAACTCTCCCCTTTAAACCCTAACCTCTAAAACCTGAACCCTCCCTATTGTTAGAGCTAATTCCCTCCATATTATCATTTTTTGAATTGCATATCGGAGGTCGCGTTACTGCAAATTCAAGGAATGTTGAATTCAAAATGTTTGTTCCCACGATTTTAATGCTATTCTTATAGAATTGCGCTCATAGAGAGTATGAAATTTGAAAGGTTTGCGTGTACCTGTGCCTGGGACGAAAGCAGGGCAGCAAGAGCAGCGGCGACCTCCCGCAGCTGACGATCAATCCGTGAAGGTGCTGCCATCCGAACCAAGACGGACTTTTTTTCAAATTTCGCACCAGCAAAATGAAAACGAAACTAAGATGCACAAATGTAGCAACGGAGAGAGCCAGTGGTGGAGCCAAATACGAAATAAGCCAAGTTCACAGTTATTGCAGAGAACAGAGGATGCAAGAGGAGCCAATACTTACGTGCAGAGGCGACGAGAGCAGGGAAGGGAGTGAGAGCGAGACGCAACGACTCCATGGCCGCCATCGCTCACAATGGACACTCTCGCACAAACATCTCTACCAAGCATCAGAAAAACTCAAACCCACATTTCCCTCGAGTCGGCGCAGGTTGTGATTACTGGTTATGGACTTATAGAGTTGCACAGATTGTGATAATATGGAGGGTGGAAACATTGGGGTGTTGCAAGGAAGGTTACCTTTGAAGTCTCGAGGCTTTTTTTCATCAAAAGACACTTGAAACCAGGGCTACACTAGTTTCTATTATAGAAAGCAAAAATGTTAAAAATTATTTTTTTCCATGTATCACCGTAGGATCTTGCACTAGACTATTACGAAAATATGTGAATGAAATTTTAGACACTTTGACTCAATAGATTTAAAGGTATTTGCATTTCAAGTAAAGAAAATGACATTTTTGCAAGTGGTTTGACTATATTTTTTGCCTTTGAATTTTTTTAACTTACAATTTTTGTACTATTTATTTTGAATTCCTAGTTTTGTATATTTTAGATTTCAATCAAGATTGTAGGACAAAAATTCCATAACAAATACATTTAATTTTCACCCCTTAAAAGATTGTTAAATAGAAATAGGTTGAAGATTGAATGAAAAAATACATTGAAAATAGCTCAAAGATGGAATTGAAACTTAATAGTTGCAATAGTCAGATTGTTTCATAAAGTAAACTTAAAATGTAAAAGACAAAGGCCTATTTTCTATTCAAAGCACTAAAAACTACCATTTCTTTTACAATGTGAATTTTTTTTACAATTTTTGTTTTTTTTGCATATGTAACTTTAGGATCTTGCCATTTCTATTGCAAGATATTTGCATTTCAAGTACGTGAGATACACCTTTGTCTTGCATGTGAGCTCTAAACCAAATATTAGGCAAATTAAGAATGGAAACAATGTTCATTTACTTAATAAGATGCATCTAGATCTGCTCTTACTTTTGATAGTAAAGAGACACTAAAAAGTTAATTATGAGTGTCAATTTTCAAGATAATTATATTGTCCTTAGATCCAAGTGATCTTGAAGGATCACAAAAGAAAAAATGTCTTCGTTTTAATCCCTAGAGGCCCACTATTTTCTCGAGGGACAAAAAAAAATTTTGTGCAAGATCCAATAAGCTCAATTTTTAGTGAAATTTTTAAAAACTTCTTTATAAGATACATGTAGAAAATGTGATAATAGATTTTTGGAAAAGTAATTTTCATTTCATTTGGTGTATGGGAATGAAAGTTATACCACAATTAGTCTAGAAATGACTCGTTGGATAGAAAAGAAATCTACAAAATCTTTAAAGGAAAGTTTGAAAGTTTTTTTTCTTCTAATATTGTATTTTTTACAGTATGGAAAGATTTGATTCATTCTATTTGAATTTGTGCTATGTGAAATTTATTATCTTGATTCTTATACTAGTCTAATGTAGATCCTATTTTTGAGTCTTTTTGCTCTTTGCAACAAAAATGACAATCTTAAATAGTATCTGACTTTGAAAATGCTTTGGGACCTAAGGTTTTGGAACTGGTGTATCAATATGATTCAAAAAGCAATGAATAAACAAGTGAATACAATATTAAGGAATATTCAAACCAATTGGCACATGAAATAAATATAAAAAATAGAAACTGCAATGGCTCTCATAAATATTCATACACTTCAAAAATTGCCATAACTAAAAATTAATTTTTTCCAACAAATTTTAGACATGTTGTAGTATAAGTAACACACAATTCATCTTTTAGCCTTTTTATAATCTAATCAAACTTATTAGTGAAAATAAACTTTTTATCTAAGTAAATTTTTCTTCAAGATTCTTTAGTAAGTAGAATGAGAATTCTTACTTCGAATTTTTAAGGTAAGAATTCCTCAAACTTTAAAAATATGACTCCATATTAAGATTATTGACTGAAGCATGATTCCATATTTTTACATGTCTTATATTTCACTCCAAAAATCTCCAGAAAGTCATGAAAAGTAATATAAAAACATTTATTACACTTTTTAATTTTTCCGTGGTTTTTGGAGATTTTTGGAGTAAATTCTTGAATAAGTAAAAATTTAAAATCATATTTTAGTTAGTTATATTTCACTCAAAAACAAATTTTAACTTTAAAAATTATTACAAGAAACTTCTAAGAAGAACTCTCATTCTACTTATTTGAAGAATCTTTGAACAACAGTTACTTGCATTAAAAGAAGTTCATTAATAAGTTTGATTAAATTAGTAAAAAATCAAAAAGTATTCATAAAAAAATTTTAAATTATTTCAGGCAAGTGTCTTACTTGTACCACAACATATCCAAATTTTGATTAAAATATTTAATTCTTCAATTAGGTATGGCAATGTTTTTAAGTGTACAAAATATTTTTAGAGCCACTATAAATAAATTACAGCAACCAACTATTCGACTCTAGGGACTCATTTATACAAAAGTCTTTGGTGCTTGGGGGCTACAGTCCTTGAAAAAAAAAAGGATATAAGTGCAAACACTAAGTATTTCACAGGAGGTATAATTTTTTGTCTACTATTTATTTTGCATCCTATCATATGTAATTTTTTAATATGGTTCAGTAAAGGAAGGACATATGTTAATTGTAATTCCCAATTGCAGTGAATATATCATATGCTATATTAGTTTAATTTTTTTACACTACTTACAATTAGGGGTCTTTTTAATTCCTTAGTGCTTCTACGTCTAGAAATTCATATTTAATTCTAGATATGAAACAATTTGGGTTACATGCCAATTCCATTTGCCTTTCAAGAAAAAAATATTGAAAAATATTTCATCATCACCGACCTTGGAAGTTTCATAAATTTCATAAATTTTGAGATGTATTTGCTCAAATATGTACATCAACTATCATATTGGATGCAAAACAATACTTTTGTCCCCGTATCAAGTTTGTTGAGCTTGACAAAATTTTCTTGTCATCACCACAAACATCATACATTCAAAACCTATAACTTCAGTTCCTGAATAGTATCTCATTCACAAATTTTTATTTATTTTTAAAACAAATGAAACAGAACTTCATTGCATAAATAGGAAAATAGAATTGCCAACTACTAATAGCCTAGCCTTATTTACAAATTTTTCTATAGCAAAATTGGTATTTATGTAAAATACAGATATTTTAGCTTTAAAAATCAGAATCCAATTTTGTTTCATTTGTATAGAATAAAAAATTCAAAATTCAACTGTAGGCTTTGTCATTAGCTAAACTATAAATTCAAATTAGATGACATTTGAGGCCTCTAGAAGACCGTTTTTGGCCCGTTCCCAATGCTGTCCTGATCTGTGAACAGCCGGTACGGGCTCTCAGAAATTTTTTTTTCAAAAAATAAAAATAAAAATAAAAATTTCCCCAAAATATCATTCTAAACAATTTTTTTTTTTTTTTTTTGAAAATAACGTGGCACAGTCGCGGCCACATCAACTAGCAGTTACTAGCAGTATCCTGCGTTCCCGCAGTCTGGGAATGCAGGATAAATTGCAGTCTTTTAGAGGCCTCAAATGTCATCTAATGCTTAGTTGACCTTTCTTTTTGATGATAAGTTACTGCTTTTGCGGGAATGCATTTTTGAATGCACTCTTGTATGCTTGTGTTTGGAATTTTTTACCCATGCACATGGAATTAAAATTCTTAGACTGCACGTTAATTTCATACTCAATTGCAATTTCATTTAATTCTCAAACTAAGACTGATATGTAAATTAGATCATTTGAGCCTAAGAATTTAGAACAAAAGGATAATGTAGTGTACCTTAAATCTATAATTAAGACTTTTATCCCACTGAATTAATAAAAAGGAGGATATTCTAAATCTAATTCTTTCCTAATGCACCCCATTATTCTACACCCTGTATTGTTTATAATACATCCAATGACTTTTTACATACACTATAGTATAATCAATCAAATTATAATTTTTAGCTCCAATGTATTTTTGGCAACCTATCATTTGTTCGCATGTATGTTGCTACTTCTAGTGCTTATTGAACACCCCGAGCTTTAATGTACATTCACAAGAGGGGGCCTATTGACTGCATGGACTCTCTGTCCGATCCAAACACCAAGCCTACTTCCACCATGTCAAAGTGGTACACCAGGAAACAGAATGCTGCTGAAGGACAATCTTAGGTATAAGGTAACAAGTCCAAAAATCGCCTCTTAAGAGCTAAAAGTGATTTTTGGGGAAGCAAAGCTTATTGAAATAATTTTTAGTAAACGTTCCTTGAAAAAAAAGTGGAATTGGCATCTAACCCAAGTTGTTTCATATTTTTTGGAGCTTTGTGGAATTAGTTATAAAAAATTTTGAAGTTGAAATGGCAAAGGGCTCTAAAATTGTTCATCTTCTGAAATGTACATTCTTTGTATATTGCTGAATGCTATGAAAAAGCAAAATGTACACACAACGTACATTTGTTAATGTGGGTAGTTTTAAAGTCTATGCGATTTCAGAGCCTGTTACCTTAATTGTTGAATTTTCCATTGAGCTCACCAGGAACTAACAATAAGCCCCTTCGGTAGTCTCTTTATGGTGCTATGAGACGTATAGAGTCAAGATTGGACCTTATTCAACATTCCTTATGCGGGTGCTTATATTGTCAAAGGCGTATTTTTGTTAGCGATTTTTATAACTTCAGGACTGATCAAGTGAGGTTCCATAGTAGTATATTTACTTATTTCCAATTTCACTCAATGCACTAAAAAATTGCAATTTTAGAACAATTCTAGAACCATTTGCATAAATTATAGTGTAAATTTGTGTGATTATTTTTTTATTTTTTATTTTTGGTACTTTATTAAGAGAAGGAAAGCTTTGTATTGACTGTGGGGATTTTGCTACTTCCTATAAATGAATTGTCCCAAAAAATTGAAATCTTACTTATGCAGGATTTTCTTGTAGACATTTCTTCAATACAAATTTTTGAAACACTTTTGAAAATTGGCTTGCAAGTGACTAATAATCTAACTACCTTACCAATGTGAATTCCAAGTTCTCCAATTTAGATAGTGCTTCCCTCTCTACAAAGCAAATTCAAACTATGCTAATTAATCCTATTGGACTTGGCCAAAAATTTCTATTTTTATGACTTCAAATGTTATAATCTAGCAATTTACATTGTCAAATGGCAGTTTAAGAAAATTTCTAAAAGTTCCTATAGTAGTTTGGCAAAAATTTGTACGAGTGAAATTTTGAAAAATATTTTTATATTTCACTTATACTTAATGCATTAAAGGAATAAAAATGTCAAAAATGCCAACTATTATTGGTTTATCCAATTCATAATGAGACTCTATCTTGCCAAAAATCACGCCATTTTAAACTAGTGCAGGCTAAAACGTTATTGTTTTGTATTAATTTCTACAAAAAGCGGAGTCTTTCTCATTACAAAGCAGATTGTACTAGGTAGATAGCAGAGGCAAGTCATCTTTGCATTGTTATAATTTCTTACAAAAAAGTGCTTGTCATGATACTTTGGATCTTATTGAGGTAGACAATTTAGTCAATATATCTTTGTTCAATATTAAATATATAAAAAAAAAAGAATTTTTGATAGATGAAGAAATATGAGTATTTTATGTGATTCTATTTTTCAATTTTAATAAATAAAAAAATTGAAAATAATATCCCAAAAATTTTAGAATACACTTTTAGAATTATTTTTTGCCAATTTTCATGTCCACCTGCCATAATTTTGTAAATGACAAAAATTAGGAGCCTCACTATTAGAAAAAATCAATATACTTTAGGATGAAAAATTGTTTCCAACTTTCCATTAACCTCTAAATGCCCAACACCCTTTTTTGGCAACATAGTAAGTTTGGGTAGCTCACTATGAACAAAATTTTTTTTTTTTCTTTGAAATTTTCACTCAGCATGTGCCCATGGGGTAGCCTTTAGGCCCAACAAATTTCATAACTTTTGACTACATGGTTAAAAGTTATTGTATGATGTATAATTTTTATTGCTCAACGGGCAGCCCGGGCAACAAAATGAATTAAAATCATTTGAAAAAGATAAAAAATTGAAATTAGTTTTATAGATTTATATATATGTAGAAAGCTTTGAATCATTCCACTTTGATTAATGAGAGAAAATTATGAGGAGTCTTAGTTTGAGGTTAGTTATGGAATCTCTACTCTAAAATAAACTTTGAAGCCTTTTATATAACTCAATTTTCAATAGTTTTGAAAAAAAATAAAAATCATTGGGTGTTGACTGTTTATTACAATGTTGCAACCATTGTGATTGGCATTTTTTAATTCCATAACTAAATTCTTGACAATTTAGTATTTTGAATCATTCGCTACTTCTTTCTACTTACTATTATTTTCCTATATGTTGTGCAATTCCAAATGATCTGAAATTTTTCAAGTACATATCCAATGCAGGGAAGGAATGTTGGATTGCTGTCAGAACCCTAATTACCAAAAAAATAAATTCAAACTCTAATATCTTGCAATCCAAAAGGTGGAAATTTCTGAAATTTTTTCTACATCTTTTCAAACCAGTGTACTACAAGATCCTAAGGTTGAATGTGTCCAAAAATGTTTTTTTCCTAAAATTTGGTACTTGTACTACAAATAGCAATTCTGGAGCGTTTTTTGGTGAAAATTTAGTCAAATATATTAAAGGGTTAACATTATCATATATACATGCAATTAGATTCAATCATATGTCCCAATAAGATAGTCTCTAAGGATATGCAAAGAATGTACAACTTAGTTATGTTTGGTGTTTTTGAGTAAATAGTCACTCAATGTCACTCAATGTGTTAAAAGCCTCTATTATTAAAATTGAAGGTAGACCCCATAGTCTAGTTTTTTAATTTACTTTTCAAAATCAAGTATCAATTTAGGTTGTCAACCTTTGAAAGACATTTGTAGTCCTGGGAGGATTGCCTAAATTTAGATTTCAAAATCTTTCTAAATTGGAATCAAGTAGCTTGTTTAAATGACTAATCAATAATGAGTTTCCGCTCTCTTCAAGGCTATGGGCAACTTCAAGCCACTAATCAAATGCTAATGCAAAATCCAAGACTTAGATTAATAGATGCATCTTGTGAAGACAAAGAAAATGATATTAAAGAAGTTCACATGAAGGTGAATATTGAAGGAATTTTCTTGAAGATCCTTTGAAAATCTAACCCGTTGGGCTAGATTTGTTGTTAAAGATTAACAAAAGATATGGGATAATCTCCTTCATCATCAATTTATGTATTCATTTCTCTTAAAATATCTATGTCATTGGATTTTTTATTTTGATATTTTGTACTCTAGCCAACTCATTTTCTGAAATGGTCTAGATGGTGTTTTTGAGGGGATATTGGGGGCAAAGGAGATAGTGCAATTACAAAAGGTGTCATTAATTAGAAAATTTTATACCTTCTTCTCTCCATTTTCAATCTTCAAAGAATAGGGACGCGGCACTTTTGTTGTTGGCTTGCAAAGGGTCTATTCTTTGAAGATTGAGAACGGAGATCCTTCTCCTCCAGAAGTGAAGAACGGGCATGAAAATTATTTTACATGTGAAGTTTTCATCTTGCTTTCATCTGTAATTAGCTCCCAAGATTTGCAATTAGGGTCATAATCCAAATCAACGCTGATCGAAGCATGTGCGTAGTGTCAGAAATCAAATCAACTTTAGTAACCTCAAATCAATGCTCAAATTGATGCTTTTGTCTTTCTATTTTCCATTCTCATTCTCTACATGGCGCTCAAGGGAGGTCACACCTTCTTCATGGAGAACGGCTTTTAAACTCCTAAAGTTTCATGACTATGTTCTCATCAAAAATGATCAAAAACTGCCACTTTTAGTACAAGTATCCAATTTTTGAAAAAAAACTATTTTTGATAAATGTAACTATAATATCTTATAGTATGCTGAATTAAGAACATGTGGTAAAAATTTCAAAAATTTCCACTGCATGGATTGCAAGATATAAGCATTCAAATTCCATGAGATCATTCTTTTGGCCCTACAAAAAAACATGGCCGTAGCACTTCACAAACTCACTTTTTGATGGTGCTTCTTTGGATTCTTTTTTCTAGACAAGTTGTCTACATGCTTGAAAATTTTCACTTCATTTAGAGATGTCCAACATATAGGAAAAAAATAGTAAGAAGATAGTAGTAGAGAATGATTAAAAATACTAAATTGTCAAGAAATTAATTATAGAATTGAAAAATGCCAATCCTAATGTTTGCAATGTTGTAATAAATTAAACAATCTACATTCTAAGATTTTGTTTTTTTCAAAAAAAATTGAAAACTGAGTAAGATAAAGGACTTCAAAGTTTATTTTAGAATAGAGAATCCATAACTGCTCGTAAACTAAAAATCTTCTTAAATTTTGACTCATTGATCAAAATGGGATGATTCAAAGCTTTCCACGTATATATAACTCTAGAAAACCAATTTCAAATTTTTGTTTTTAAAAAAGTTTTTTTTTTTTATTTGCCCAAATTGCCCGGTTAAGAAAAAAAGTAACATATTAGGCCATAACTTTTGACTCACATTTCCAAATGTCATGAAATTTAGTGCATATGAAAGATTTTCCTTGCGCCACCTTTTATTAAAATTTCAGCCTAAAATATGAAAAATCTTTAGTCGCACGTACCTGCCTAAAATTTATATACAGCCAAAAAACGTATGCTGGTCCTTTAGGGGTTAATGGCTCCTCTTTTTGCTCCAAACCTTCTCATTCTTTATAGAAGTTTCCATTCTCGGAGAAGGTGTGACAACCCCTATTAACTTAGTGAACGACTTTTTTTGCTAAATTGGTGACAGAACAGGGGATGTGATATTACAGAAGGTAACATTACAATGGTGATATTAAAGTGCTCTGCGAGCAAGTATGTTCCCCCCTGGTACATCACCCCAAGACCTCCCTTCCCTTCTCTTTCCCTTCCCTGCCCGTCCCCTGTGTGCGAGGTCGCCCCTTCCGATGCAGCGCGACCTTCTTGCACCTTCGCCGATCAGCTCCCGCATTTTGTTCCGGAACCCAGAGATTCGCATTCGCAGTAGCTCACGAGGTTCGCAGCCATGGGATGAGCTTGCAAAGTGTCGGTGGAGGTGATAAGCACAGGCATAGAGAAATAGAGACATATTAGAGATAACAGGGGTACCGTAGCTGATTGTCTGCAATCATTGCCGGCATTGTCATGTTGGAAAGAGCGATCCAGGCGGAGCTTTTTGTTGGGATGCGTTCAGTTGATACTGCGATTTGAAAGGCGGAGCGATTGCCAAGGTGAGGAGGTTTAAGGTTTTGACAGCATGGGAGGGCCATTAGATACCCTAAGCGAGCAACTCACATTGGCGCGGGAGTATGCGTTGCTCGGAAGCTACGACACCGCCCTCATCTTTTTCGAAGGAGTTCTCGCGCAAATCAACAAGTACGCGATCTCTCTCCACTTCTCGTCCAATTCTCTTCCTTCTTTTCTGCTTCGGATGATGTAAAGTATTCCGACTACATTCTGACCACGCTGCAATTCGAACATATTTCTAGTCTTACCACCTGGGATCCCAACTATTCGGCTATGATATAGTTTGAATGAGTGACAAGTGTGCTACAAGTCAGTGATCGTGTTGCAAGTGTTCATGATTGTTCTTCAATTTCATTTTAGAGTAGGTCATAATAATAAAGAGATTTGAGCGTACACGTGAACCCTAACCCTAGCATGCCCCTCTCTGATTATGCTCTAGTTTTTAATGATCGGTCTCTGAAAAACCAAGTGTGCGCCATCTAGACATGCAAGCAATGTGGACGATCCCTACATTCGAACGAAGTGGAACAAATGTAAGAAAGATCTCATGGAGGAGTTCAACATGGTGAAGCAGATTGATGCTGAGAGGCAGGCGTTTCGGGAAGCGCCAGGTAGAGCTTCTCATCCTGGGACTCAAGGGGTTAATGCATGAGGTCGAGACAACATTTATTTGCACAGTAAATTCTTTTTGCCAATGTATGGGGCCGGGACAACATACAATTGCACAGTAGATTCTTTTGCCAATGTATGAGGTCAAGAGAACATACATTTGAGCAATGACTTCATTTTGCTAGGTACGAATCCGCATCCTCGACCTTCCTCTCCAAAAATAACAGTAGCTGCACCATCGAACTCTTACTTCCCTGTGGAAGAGATCTACGTTCCACATCAATCCAGCAACGATTCGAGGTCGGATAACTACGACGACCCCGATGTTTGGCGACCTCCCTCAAGGGTGGAGATTCCTTCGCAGTATGGGAGCCGACGGCCCACAAGAGCAGGTCAATTGGCAGCAGCTGCTCAAGCGAAACGAATGGCATCGTATGCTCGAGGAGCAGGAGGCGAGAAGGCTGCCCCCGCTGTAGGACGAGGTAATAAGGTCACTCCTTCGACAAGTGCTCCCAAGAGTGGCATTGGTGCTGGGACTGGCACTAAGGGCTCTTCTCTTACTGGCAATACGGGTCCTCGCAAAACCACCAATGCTCGTTCGACTCCCAGCAAGCGAGAATCCATGGTAAGGTTTTCACTTGCTAACAATCATGATTAACCCGTATTGGACCAACAGGACCTAATGCATTTTTAGCACTTTTGAGTATGCCATGAGGACTTCTTTTTGTCCCTTTTTGTTTGTATTTTGACCAACACGTGCAATTCTCTTCGCTGATTCTGGGATCCAAAATTTGGCCCTTGTTTGAATAAAGACTTTCACAATATGATCAACCAAATTGTTCATTCGAAAACCATGAAATCTTGGTCCTGTAGGGGTAAGTTTTTAATGTTTTTTGTTTATTCGTGTGAAAAATGTGTTTCAATACTGATTCTATAGAATGGATAATGAAGTGTGTGCAGTAAGTTGCGGTACTGACCCTGTTCCTAAGATCTTTTTTCTGGATTGCTTTTGTAAAGCTCTGATGTGTTAAGCGAAGCTGTGCATGTGGTTCTGGTTGGGAAAAGAAAAAGTACTCATGGGATATCGTGTTCGATTGTTTCCAGGGGCCTTGTACTAATTGTGAGGTAGAATATGATTATAGGATTTTGAATTCTACTACGGACGTTAAGTGGTGTTATTTGTTGAAGTTGTGTTATTTGTGCATGGTGGAATAATGCTTATGCTACCTCGCCATGGCTTGTGGATCGTCTGTCTCCAGTTATTGTTGGGTTATGCCTGATGCGGGTTTGAATTGATTCAGCAGAACGGAGCTGAAGAGGAGGTGCCACGAGGAATGGCTAATCGGAAAGGAAAATATGAGGGCCCTGACACTGAACTCGCTGCGATGCTGGAAAGGGATGTGCTCGAGAATAGTCCTGGCGTTCGGTGGGAGCACATTGCAGGCCTCACTGAAGCCAAGCGTTTGCTAGAGGAAGCGGTGGTTCTACCACTTTGGATGCCGGAATATTTCCAGGTCATATGACTGTTCGCTTGTTTGATGCCTTCTTGGATACGGGAACTCGAAAATGAGTTTTCAAATTGACACCTTCAATATCTTGGTTTTAACCTCGAAGCGTCATAAACGGCTGTTTCCGTGTTAAAATGAATCGTTTAGGATCCTTCAAGAGAGATAGCAAATTCATGAACAGAAATATGAAATCTTCCAAAGTGGAATTTTGATTTAAGTGTAACCTTTAATTTGTGTATCCCTTGAAGCGTCACCGAGATCACTGGAATCGGTTCTGTCGAGTAGAATTGGATTTTAACCTTCTTTATGAGAGAAATTTTTCTCCGCAATGTCAAGTGTTTTAAGATCCCTGACACGAAGTTTTCTATTTGGGTATATTATCAAATACTGAATCTGTTCTGATTCTGCAAATTTCTTTGGTGCACAGGGCATTCGGCGGCCGTGGAAAGGAGTGTTGATGTTTGGTCCTCCCGGCACTGGTGAGTACCTTTCTGCACATTTTGGACCTTTCACCTCTGAGCCAATTGAGTTAGGTTGTGTGACGCTTTTATTGACTCGCATGCAGGTAAAACACTCCTAGCTAAGGCAGTTGCAACAGAGTGCGGGACTACCTTCTTTAATGTATCATCCGCCACATTGGCTTCCAAATGGCGAGGGGAGAGTGAGCGCATGGTGAGAGTCTTGTTTGACCTTGCGCGTGCCTACGCCCCGAGCACCATATTCATTGATGAGATCGATTCTCTGTGCAACGCCCGTGGGTAAGTCTGACTTCTAATTCTTTTACCTTTTGAAGCTCTAATTGTGTGCACTAGAATTAGCCCCTAAGCAACTAAGCAGCCCAAATTGAATCCATGAGTAGGTCGTATGGACACTTCGTTTTGTCCAATTTTATGTGTTTTCTGACCAAAACGTGCAATGCTCTTCATTGATTCTGGTGATATTAAATTAGGGGCCAATCTGAATTCTATTTTCCTCACAGTGTGCAATCACGTTGGTTATTTTAAACCATGAATCCTCGGTTCTTACGGTTTCAAGTGATTGCCATATGCACTATTCTGCCCACCAGTGTTTGCTGCTGATTGCTTTCCTGCGATTTTTGTGGATGCTTAACCAGATTTTGTATGTATATGCAGGGGATCTGGAGAACATGAGTCATCCAGACGAGTGAAGTCAGAGCTCCTTGTGCAAGTGGACGGTGTGAATAACACCGGTGATGATGGCGAAAAGAAAATTGTGATGGTGTTGGCAGCAACAAATTTCCCCTGGGACATTGATGAGGCCCTTAGGTATGAAACACCTGTCACATATCTGCTGAGTGGAAGATTAGCGGTGAGCTGACTCTCTTGTGCTGTGCTTTTGTGTATTACAAAGAATCAAGTACTTCTTTTGAGGTTGGGTACTTTGCCCTTAAATCTATGGTCGTAGTGAACATCTGGGCTTGTTCCTAATGCAGGAGGCGACTTGAAAAGAGGATTTACATTCCTCTGCCATTAGAAGAGGGCCGGCGAGAACTTATTCGTATCAACCTCAAGGACATTGAGGTCTAGACTACTATCCTTCCCTAATTATTTTCTAGGACAGCTACGAGAAGGGTTTAGCTATATAGTTTTGTGTTTTGCTTTTGTTTCACTATAAAGACTGCTCTTGTTTGTGTTTTTGCGGGTGCTTTTGAATTATTGTAAACCTTTTTAATGTCTGGTTTTCGATTGTTTCCTAAAGTTCCTAAATTCATCCGTATATCCCTTAACTCTGTAAGGAAGAAACTTATCATCAAGGTACTCAGCCCAAAAATGATTCGATTAATTTTGGATAGGTGTAGTCTTTGTTTCTATAGTAATCCTGAAAGTCATCCATCGGACCCAAAACGTCCGCAGCGTCCTTCCAGGGTTAAGAACCATGAAGTCCAAATTGGGTCTCATGTTTTTGCAGTTTTGAATGCGTCACATGGGGGCACTTTTTTCTCCAACTTCATTAATTTATCGACCATCAAATGCAATTTTCTTCACTATTCTTGTGACATGTAATATTCATCCTGTTCGAATGATGTTTTTAACAATTCAACTGGTAATTTTATAACCATGAATCCCTGGTCCTTCAGGGGTTGAGCATGAGAAACCCTACACTCACAGCACTTCAGACAGATTATACATTTGTGCTAGAAGTTTACGTTTTCTACAGTTGTCTAATGTAATAGTTCGTCCTTTCCCAATCTTCCGTTTACTACTTGACTCAAGGTCAGTTGGGCTTGTGATGCAGGTTGCTAAGGACGTGGATGTAGATGTTTTGGCAAGACGGACAGAGGGTTACAGTGGTGATGATCTCACCAACATATGTAGGGACGCATCCATGAATGGTATGCGGCGCAAAATTGCAGGAAAAACCCCTGAAGAGATCAAAAACATGACCAAAGATCAGATGTACGAGCCTGTTGCCATGCGCGATTTTGATGAAGCCCTGTGCAAAATCTCTAGGAGTGTTTCCACTGCCGATATTGAGCGCCATGAAAAGTGGCTTAGTGAGTTTGGGTCTTCTTAAGATAGTGAAGATATGGATCCTCATTGTTGGAGCTTTCTTGCCCTTCAAGGCTTAGTTACAGGGCAGTTGATGCATGATAACCTGGGGGCAGTAGTCTACAGATTCTGCCTCTCTAGATCTCGGAATTGTATTCTATTTTCTAATTTTCTCTTTATGGAATGCTTGTATAACGGCGGTGGTTTCAGAATTTGCCTGTGTCTTGGGGCACTCGAGTTACTTCTCTCACTCCTTGGAAATTCTTGAGTGTGCAAACTACGTCAACGAGGTCCATGTTCTTGTACTGTAGATTATGGGAGCTCAAAGAGTTTCTGTTATGGCGTTTGATTTCTTTTTGTGAGTTTTATCAGTAAAATCTTGCAAAACATTCTTAGGCATGATTGGTGATAATTTTAGTGTAAGGCGACTTTTGAAGTGTAACTACATTGCTGAAACTGGAGGAATGAAATACCATTTGAGGTTTTCTGGGTACAGTAGAACCTCTCTTAGTGCAAACTCTCTTAGTGCATAATATGCAGTAAGAGAGGTTGTACTTTGAAGCATTTATTTGTGAAGAGTAGTTGGAAGCTCCATAGTGAGCGGACACATTAGCTAGAGTTCAGTACAAAACCTCTCCAACTGCATAAATCTCTCTTAGTGCATAGTCTCCATACTATGCACTGAAAGAGGTTCTATTGTAACCAACATTTTACGAATGTTAAGGTACTCATACAGATTTGTAAAGGACCAGTTGTTAAAATTCAACGTATGAACTTAATCAAACATAGATTTGTTTTAGTTTGTTGATTGAACAAGACTCGGAACACTTCATTTTCTTTCCGACAGTTGTCAATCCTTGTAACAGTCTCACTTACACTCAATACTCTCTAATGACATGTAAGGTAAATGACATGTAAGGTAGACCCACACGTTCTTGTCCATGTATCCCATTCCACTATCATGTACCAATGGAGTACATTCTATACTAGAAAATGTGCACCATTGGTACATGATGATGGAATAGGGTAAGGGGACAGGAATGGATGTATCTACCTGACAGGACTTTCAATTGCACTCATATGTATTCATAGCTTGATATATGAAAAATGTTCAATTAAATGTTTCCACTACATGACAAATTTGTGGTTATTTAGGAAATGTACAAATGTAGAAATGTATTTTCCGATAGGGTTAAGTGTATAGAAATCTAATATACATATGAACATTAGAGAACATGTGGAACTAGTTCTAAATAGCCAAAATTGGAGTCTAGCAATTTGGAGACTTTTATTATTTTTCTAGGGGTTATCGTTGAACCAACTAAATTATTAGCAGTATATAGCTATGAAGAGATGTGGTGCACACAAATTTATATGTATAAGATAGGTACACCAAATTGTAATTTTTAACCACCAACAACCCTTTCATATTAAAAACTACACACAATCTAAACCTCAGAGCCTAGTGTTGATTCTGGATGCACCTATGAACAATGCATTTAAAATTCATCTTTGTTTTTCCCCAGAAGATGTCCAAAATTACTTGCTGACTTATATAGCAATCTTCTTACAATGGCCACCAAGAACCAACAAAATCTATGCCAGTCTATAAATACTAATTATTCTCACATACGTATTTGAAGGTCTTTACTATGGTTGCAAGTCTTGATTTGCTCAGGTACCTAACATTATTCAATTCAGCAATGATGAAGTCAGAGAAGTCCAAAGACCTTCCAAAGCAAATCGCTATCTTAAATGATTTTTTCCAATATCTTTTGTTTTGCAATGTTGCACGGATTCTCTTCAAGAAAGATAAGATGCTCCTGTCCTTGCTCCTAATACAATGACTATGATTAGAGAGGGGACCATGGACACAAACGAGTAGACTTTCTATCGAATTGGCCCTTTCACTATAAGAAACTTGTGTTTGGGGGATGTTTTCACTATTTTTTGGAACGCATTCTTGTGGACTTCAAATAAAACAACCCATGTTTTTATGTCAACAATGATGTTCAATAAAACATCTTGATTTTAAAAGGAATTTCCAATTCTTGACTTCAAATTTTATTGAAAAATATAGTTATGTATTTTTGTTGATCTAATTGTATGGATGTGATCTATAAATAGCATTTTACAACTATTATTTGAGAGTCATCATTAAAATATTCTTCTAAGTTGCATTTTATAATAGATCTTCACAATTTTGGAAATCTTGACACCCCTTTGGTCCTTTAGGAATCAGGGACAAAATAATTTCCAACCTCATGTCTGAAGCACTTTGTTACTTGTATAAAGTTTTAGTTTGTTGCTTGTAATTGTATTATAAATAGGTGTACAAGCATGTTCTTGGAAGTTATTCTGATTGTACGCCAAGCTCGATTATAATTACAAGGGTGTCCTTCAAAATGCTAGCCCCATAGACTAGAACTAAAAGGAATAGGGTTGTTGCTTGCATCTATACTAAATAGTGAAATTGAGTTGCCTTGACAATTAGGTTGCCTTATTCCAGAGAAGTTACCTCATGACTCATTGTTCTTCTAGATGCCAAGCCATAAATGAGTACACCAACCTATGTAGCACACATGTTTCTCACATCACTGCATCCTTCTACAGTATCTGTAATATTGATTTAGTGTAGAATGTCGAGAAATTAGTGTGGGGTAACCTAATTTTCCAATTCAATGTAGCCAAGACCACATCATGGGGTACACAACCTTTCCTACCTAGGTCGACATACATATGCACAATCATTTGACACACTTGCGATGGTATTTTTACATAATTTTTTAAATTTGTTCATTTAATTTTGCAATAATAAACAAGTTTCACATCAAACTGCAAGGCATATTGTATTGAGATGGTGTTCAAAATGTCGATAAGGTAACTACACCTAATATCGCACAATCTCTAAAATCGCATAATAGATATTCTTGCCTAAAATGTACTCCCATTATTTATATGACTATGATTGCTTTTGGATACACCTATTCTCAACATTTTGGAAACTTGTAGTTTATTCACACAATGTCCAAAAGATGCATTCTTAGAGAATCTAGAATCCCCTTTTTACTTCCAATGGGACCCCACAAAAAAAATTCAGTATAATAGTGAAAACCATGCTAAATCAAGCTAAATTGCTTAACTGTGCAATTTATGGTGCAGTTACCTTAGGATTTAGCGCAAACTAATGAATAAAAATTTATGAAGATGAAAACGTGACAAATGAAATTGTGACACAGCTTGCATTTAATTCCTAAAACACCGAGGCCCTTTTTTGCTAAAAACCACTCAAAATTGCCATTTCTATAGCAAAAAGTAAAAAAAATTGAAAAATGTTTTTCTTATACATCTAACCATAGGATCTTACACCTAACTAGAATGAAAGTGTGTGGAAAAAATTTCAGAATTTTTGACCGCACAGATTGCAAGATATCTGCGTTTAAAGTGAAAAAAACAAGTTTTTCAGCACATTGCGGGACTAGATTTTTTGACTTTGAACATGTTTAACTTAAAATTTTTGCACTATAGAGTTTTGAGCTTTAGATCTTTGTAGTAGAGAATTGAGTTGAGAGTCTAGGAAAAAAAATAAAAGTAAAATTTAATTATCATTCTCTAAAAAATTGTTAAATAGAAGTAGTTACGAGATAGAAGGAAAATCTAAAATATTCATATATTTTAGATGAAATTAAAATTCACTAATCCCAATGGCGAGATTGTTCTAACAAGTAATATAAACCATGCAAAAAAAAAAGTTGAAAATTTTGAAAAATTGCATTCAGAAATACATCCTAGAAGTTATTTTTTTCAAAAAGATGCTCTAACTACCCAAAAAACAAGAATGTTCATAACTTTCTCATAACAAATCCAAATGAAATGAATCAAAGCTTCTCCAATAGATAAAAATATAATCTATGAGAAAAAAAATATTAAAATTTTTGTCCTTTTTTTTTGCTGACCGCCGTCCCTTGTTTTGAGCTCATTTAGTCATAATTTTTTTTCCAAGTACCGATTGTGAAAAAAGTTATATTCCCACAAAGCTTATCACTTTTTCTATCTTCAAAAAAGTTTCAAAAAACCACGACAAAATTTTAGCCCGTAGGTACCTGCCCGAAGTCTCAAATGCCGGCTGAATTGACCACGGTCCTTTAGGAGTTAATAGAAGAGATAAGAGATAGAGCTTTGAACTATTGTAGCTAGGAAGCAAAGTGGTTTTATCAAGAATATCATTATCAGATTTTTTCCAAACTTTTTGAGACTTCCTATATTGATGGACAACATGTACCAGTCTCTTGTAAAGAGAATATAAAATTCATACATAAATTTGTAAAGTCAACTTGAGTTTGGGAATGATATTCAATAAGAGCATCGCAACGGCTGCTTGCCAAGAGGGGCCAACCTAGGGAGTGGCCGTGTGCGGCCAATTAATTGCCCCATGGCAAACACGGTGAGGGCCCAAAATTGATCGGGCATGGTCAATTTCAATGAACACACGGCCAAATGGAGAACCTTACCCGCGGCTCGCTATCAACTACCTTAGTCCTTGTTTACAATTATCGAGGTACTTTTTGAATGTTCCAAGGCTCTTTTGTCTCGGCATTGATGATGGGATGCAAGGTGGCACTATGGGACTTGTGCAAACACAGTTCCCTGTATTGTAGTCCGTGTTGCGGTAGGATGGAGGCGGGATATATAGATTGGGCTTGTCAAATGGGCTCACCAAGTGTGACCTTGGCGCCCATGTTTGAGGAGTCTGTGGTGGCAATGCCTTGATGTGTCTCAATGAATAGGGAGAAGTGAAGAACTAGCAGCCAATGCCCAATGTAAGATAAGTCAATTTGGTTTTCTAAAATGTTGATCTAAAATCATAGCTTTTGTCAAACTGACAAGAAATATTTCAAACAAAACAGCACCCAAAATAGCCAAAACTTCTCCATGGGTAAAGTTGATTAATAATAGAAAATTTCCATTAGGAGAAAATTTTCGGCCCTCCAAAAAGTTGCAAGCTCTATACCCGTCCGGTGTAATTATGGAAGAAAATCAAAATCAATTTTTTAATTTTTTTTTTTAAAATTGGGTGATGACATAGCCACAACAGTACCACGTCAATTTGTATGTTTTTTTTTAATTTAAATTCTTTTTGATTTTTTTTTTCCATTTCTTTTACGTACTTAAAAAAATTAAAAAATATTCATTCTGAAATTGCACCATGGGGGTCCCAGAATCAATTTCTTAACGGCCTTTTGCAAGGCTGAAATTTTTCCTAATGAGATGTTGGTTGGTTTGGCTCAACTTTCTTACAAGACATTAATGTGGCTTTAGAGCTAGTTTTCAAGGGATTAACCCCTAAAAGCCCAAGTGTCCCTGGGAGGGTTTTTGGTACTTCGGGCAAGCTCATGTAACCTGAATTTTTCACTGGATTTTCTGAAACTTTTTTGGGAGATAGGAAATCACATTAGCTTCGCGGGAAGATAAATGTCATCAAATTCCGACTTATCCTCCAAAAGTTATGAGCATTTGAAAATTAATTTCAGTTCGGGAATCTGCTGCCCCTCAAGAATCTGACCTTGACTCCCATGGGGGCAGCAGAGGTGGCAAGAGAGGAGAGGTGGCAAGAGGTGGCAAGAGAGGCTATTGTTGTGCCTATTGGGAGGTCACATGAGGCTTTAGGAGCTTGTAGATGTTAGAGATTTTGACATTTAAAATTTTTTTTTTTCCTACTTATAAAATACAAGTGCACCTTTCAATCCACCGTTCAAATTTCCTAGATCAAAAAATGTGTGATGGGATTTCTTTTTTGAAAATGGCCTATTGTATTGTCATTTCTTGGGACATAGTGGCAAATTTTAATTTTTTTGAATATCGGGATTGTCTTGGATTGCCTTGAAAATTGGTATGCACATGACTAACATGTTTCCCCATAAGAAAAAATTATAAATTGGAGGTCTGTAGTGGAAAAAAATTCAGCAAATGGCGGTCAAAGGCATCTGAAATTTTCGGGCACAGTGGAAAGAAAAAAAAAAACAGACTTTGAATGCAAATATCTCCCAATCTATACGGTCAAACCTCACGAAATTTTTACCACATGTTCTCACACAAGTTAACTACAGGATCCAACGGTTACATTCCCAAAAAATCAAATTTTCAAACTTTTTTGATGAATGCTCAAGAAATGGCAGTTTTGGGTGTTTTTTGAGGTAGAAAAGGCCTTGGGCTCTTAGGGGTTAAGGCAAGCTTTATTCTCTTCATTTCACATATTGCAAGAATGAGTGGCGCCTCCATCTCGGAGCCTCACTCATCTTTGCTTTGGCGACTTTACCAAGCAAGGAACAGTGAATCAGAGTGGAATACAAGGCATGCACAGCAAAGTGACGGACAGTCAAATATAGTGAAAATATTTTGTGCTAATTATAGCTTTTTTTGCTACACAAAAATTGCTGTGGCTAATCGTTCTATGGTGTTTTTTGAAAGCATATAAAATATTTAGCCAGTTTTTCTACACAGGCTTGGAGGTAGAAGCACAATTGTTAGGTTTACATCTGATGTCGCCTCACCCTAGTGCCATTTTACATGGAATATTTTAATGTCTCACAAAATCAATATGAGATTTGGCCTTAATGAAAGATAAAAACCATCCAGCTTTAGATCTGTAAGAAAATCGTAGCCATCCTTGCTACTCAACCATTTTTTGGGTAGAAACAAAGCTAAGTCTACTTCACCCAAAACGTTTTTTTGACTCGAATACAGTATTGAAACTTTGACCATCCCACATTGAGATCTGACTCTAACTCAGAGCAATCATGATCTTGTCTAGAAGAAGCTCAGCTCCATGATTGTTGCAGCTATGGAGTATTAGAGTATAAGGTAGGAGGCTATAAAACAGAGTGGGCATTAAGAATGGACCCTATAAATGGCTGTGAAATGGACATGAGTTGGTTTTGAAATTGACCAATATAGTCCTTGAATGAATCAAGGAAAAAAGCATTATTAATTGCTAGAGCCAATCATTCTCTTTGTTATCCACATTTTTATTTAGAATTGCAAGTGAACCGTTTATGAAAGACCTAGGCTCACAAATAGGGACCTACTACCCAACTCGTTTGAAAATTCATAAGTAATTCAAAAATGCTTGGAAAAATACGAAACCACTTGGGTTAGATTCCTCATCAATTTCTCTTTGTCTAAAAAATGAGCTAAAAAATATTCCCGTCCAAGGAAATACATGAAAAAGGGAGACCAACCCTTAGATACTCCATTTCTAAGCCTCCTACCTTATGAAGAAGATGAGGTCCATGATTGTTGCAGCTATGGTGTCTATGGACTAAGAGCATCTCCTGCAGCCCTCCAAACAACTTGTTCCTTCAATCGATATTTGTCTAATTTAACCCCTAAAGGACCAACATGCGTTTTTTGGCCGTATAGAAATTTTGGGCAGGTACGTGTGACTAGGTATATCCATATTTGAGGCTGAAATTTTAATAGAAGGTGGGGGCAAGGAATATCTTCATGTGTACCAAGTTTCATGACGTTTCAAAATACGAGTCAAAAGTTGTGACCTAATATGTTACTTTTTTTTGTAACTAGGCAGTTTGGGCAGATTAAAAAAATCATTTTTTTCGGAATTTAAAAAAAAAAAATTGGTTCTCTACATTTATATATACTTAAAAAGCTTTGAGTCATTCCATTTCAATCAATGAGTCAAAAGTTATGAGGTTTTTTGAATTGCGGGCAATTATGGATTCTCTACTCTAAAAAAATCTTTAAAGTCGTTTATTTAACTCAATTTTCAATTTTTTTGGAAAAAAATAAAATCCGAGGATGTAGATTGATTATTACAACATTACAACCGTTGGGATTGGCATTTTTAAATTCCATGATTCAATTTTTTTAACAATTTAGTATTTTGAATCATTTTCTACTTCTTTCTACTTACTATTTTTTTCCTATATGTTGTACAATTCCAAATGATGTGAAATTTTTCAAGCATATAGACAACTTGTCTAGGAAACTGAATTCAAAGAAGCACCACCTTCATCAGCATTTTTTCACTGAAAAGTGAGCTTGCAAAGTGCAGCTGCCCGGTTTTTCGCAGGATTGAAAAAATGGTTTTCAAGACTTGGAATGCTTATATCTTATGATCCACACGGTGAAATTTTCTGAAATTTTTACCACATGTTTTCAAAACACCATACTACAAGATCCTACGGTTACATGTGTCAAAAATTGTTTTTTTCCAAAAAATTGGTAGTTGTATTGAAATTGTTTTGGAGCGTTTTTGGTGATTACATAGTCATGAAACTTTAGGGGTTAAAGGGGATGGCCACTTGAATCCCCAACAGTACAATTCACTAAATATACTTCCAACCAACCACAAGTCACAGATCTTGCAAAAGCAATAAGTAAACTATGACAATTGCTAATCCCAAGAGAAAATATAGCATGTAATGAACACAAAGGTCTTCTTCAAATATGGATTATTTGGTGGGTGAAAGTAAAGGTCGAGTCTGACACAGCAATCCCAAAACTGGCTAAATTTTGTTGGGTTTCTACTTAATTTTTTCATGCCTCAGTGTAAATTCAAATAAATCTTCCAGAAATAAACATTTGGCTAAAAATCTTGAACCTGTTTTGAGATCGCTGGTCTGACATACACTAGAGTTGATTGCTTATTATCCAAAAATTAGAGGAGAGGAGATACTTGGAGGGCTACAGGAGATACTCTAGCGTACTTACAGACAGTTCAAATTACTTGGAGGCATGGAAGTAAACGCGAGCAGCTCCTGCCAGTGCAGTTCTTTTTTTCCCTTCGTTTAGGGCAGTGCAGAGAGCGATTTTCACTGGTGTAAGGTAGAACCACCCTTAGTCGATCACAAGCGATTTTCAGATAGATCATAAGCAACATGAGGCAAGTAAAAGTTTTGCCATGTAGGAAGATAGGAAATATTGGGACTGCAAATTTTTTGGAACTTTATTCCCCAAAGTGAAATGACTGATTTTTTGAAGTCAAAAAGTTATCTGGACTAATAGCCAATACAATTAGACTCTTCCAATTTTGATCATAGAAAAACGACTTTCCCGCTCCCTACTTCTTATTTTCTTGCTCACTGCTTTGGGACATGTGTGATAACCTTATTAGTTCCAACCTTGAAAAGGAGAAAAACACACATTTCAAGGTTTGTTTGGAAATTTGTTCCAACCTTGGTTGAAAATAGTTGCAGCCTACAGGTTGGACATGGCTCCCTGGTCTGGAATGGGTGGTTCTACCTCAATGCAATTGTTTCCATCTATATAAATGAATGAAATATGCAAAATGTGGACAAAACTTCAATTATTCATCCAAAATAAAAAATTGTCCTTAGAATGTGTAGCAAAATCAGCAATTGCAACCACATATTAGAAACAGGGGAATGATGTTTCAAATTCCCTCAAAAAAATTTGTATTGCTTTTGAATGAAATATCACTCAAGCCCCCCTGTTGTCTCTTAGGTCTAGAGCAACAATCTTAAATTCATTTTGCAGGTTTATTTCCATCTGTTCCAATTGTAAAGGCAAGGTCAAAATTTTTGCCACCCACAACATATTTTCTAGGATCCAACTTGCAACAATTCTTGAATTAATTTAGTAGATGGTAGTAACTATTTTTTCTTGGTGGGATACAAAAGAAGTGCTACAAGTCAATTAGGATAGTTTAGAAGTAACTATTGTTTATTTTTTTATGTTGGTCATTCACATGCTAGCTTCATTCATACTTTGACTTTTGTGGCAAAATGCCTACTTTCTTTGGGGAATATTATGACAAAATGGTTAGTAACTATATAAAACTAGTGGTGAATTGAATCCTCAAAGCTACCCATTGCAAACTAGGTGATTTTCTCAAAACAAACAAGGTTATTAATAAAGTGGCCATATTGCAAATATTGCTATTAAAAGGAGCCCATGATTGTTGTAATGTCGTTGTAACTCCAATTATTGTGCCTTAAAAAATCAGAATTCCACTAGAGCTATAACTTACTAGCTTGACGATTACTTCTTCCCTGGTCATCCCACCCTCATCCATCAAGACAAAAGAATTTGAACAAAGTATATTTGTAGATTTACATATGACATGCGTAACAACAAAGACATTCTCACAAAATATAAGGGAGGAAGTCCATAAAGTGCCTATTTAAGAGTTGAAAATTAATTCATAGAAGTTAGACTTCTTGAATTATATTTCAAATTTTTTTGTTGACTTCAAATCTGTCGTTTTGTATTTTTTGAAACTTCAAGGAATTAATTATATATTTTTAAAGTTGAAACTCAGTAGTCAATAAAAGCATCCACCTCATGATATGTACAATACATCAATAATTATACATTTCTAGGTGCAATGACAAAGCAAAATTTAACTCCACATTAGAGTTCACCTTTAGAGCCTGAGCAGTTTATGAACCTCCTACCTTAATAGAATCTAGTGTGCCTTGTATTGTTGCCACAATCAAAATAAAAGTAATAATAATTTTCTAATTTTTTTAATTCATAAAAACTTCAAACTTCAATAACTTTTCCACTATAGGTCCAAAGGCCACAAAACATAGCTAGTGCATCCTTCCTTGCCGAGAGCTCTCCAATGGTACCAAGAACGCAGCCAAGGGACGCAAATCTTGATGTAACAAAACAAAACAAAACAAACAGCCTTAACCCTAGAAGGCCTAAGGCCGTTTTGGGTTCAAAAACATCATTGCTTTTGAAGTGATATAGATCTAAATGTCACTAAGATATAGAGATCTTAACAGTGCAATCTTGTAGCGTACATGTTGTTAATGATGTGTATCAAATTTGAAGTCATTTGACTGCATACATTGCGAGATTATAATGTTTTAGTGTTAAAAAAGAATGCTGAAATTTTCCGAAAAACACATTTAGAGGGGAAATTTGATTTCTAAACCTAATCAAATGAAAAAAATTTAAACTACAAAGTGATTCAAAACCAGCATACAAACACATTGGTATTAAAAAATATCATTCATTGACTCAATGTGTTTGCAAAATGGCTTGCAAATGTCAAAAAATAGGCAAGAAAAGTTGCAAAAAACACATCTAGGGCTGAACCTTCTTCTACTAAAATGCTTCAGTAATTCATTACTTTTTGGATTGATATGAAATTTTATCCACACAAACTAAACTAGTATGCACAACTTTTCCAAATTTTTTTATTGAAAACAGACACTGTACAAAGAAGATAAAAGCCACCAAAGTTCACTGTAGTCCATAAATGATGGGATTTTGAATTTCGAAACATTTGAAACATTCAAAACAACTTGGATTGAAATGAAAATTTTACCACAATAACTAGACTTCAAGGGAAATATAACCCAACAAATTTTATTGAAATTGAACATTGGATGAAGGAGATACAAGCCCCCGAAATTGCAGCCATGAAGTGCACTTTGGTGAATCAAATTGAACTTGTGAATTTCGATTGGCTTTCAGAAAATAATTACCTCTTAGATTCATCTGAAAATTTTACCATATAAACTAGAAGAAAAGGCTCAAATTTTCCAACAAGTTTTATTGAATTTGGACATGGGGTGCAAAAGTTACAGTACTTTGAATTGAACTTAAAACTATGTGAGGACACATTTTGTCCTCTTGGGCGGTCTAGGGTTAACTTAAGGTAATGTGTGGTTGGATGGATTATGCTCAGCACTTAAAAGGGTCGGTAAGATGCTTGTGCACATCTACGTGTTCAACTTTCATCCCCACAAGACGAAGGATGTAACGATAAAGGGTAACGAGCAGGTAAATTAGTGCAGGGATCACTAATTCGATGGAAAGTGCATTCCCATGGCATCACTGTCAACGGTGATCCAAATTCAGAGTCTTGAGTTGGGAAATCACCTCTTCCACCACGGGTGCTTGAGACTCGGAATTTGAATGGACAGAGATTGTCGATAGTTACTCACAAGTAGATTGATCATTACCAATACGAAGATAGACATTTGCAATGTCCATCATGCAAGATTCAGCAATCCAGTAAGAATCACCATTTCCACACATTTTCAATTGTTCTAAAATCTTCTACAAACCGGCTATTGAATCTATGTCTCTCAGCACCAAAAGAGCACTCTCGTGATTAAATACATGGGCTGGAAAAACACGGAAAAAAACTGATTAAGCTACGCTAGACACATCTGAAGCTGCAGAAGCCTACCAAAATTTGAGCCTCAGATTCTTAGCGTCGGCTAGGCCCATCACGCCGACCAAAGAGAGCGCATACAGCAACAGAGTCGCAAAGGCTTTGGCTGGAGTCACAAAGATGGTGTGCATACTCATGTTCACCAGGCCTGTTAGCACGTTGGCCTGCAAAGTAGCTCAATTAGTAGATCCTCATGCCAACATGCCAAGCTTGAAAAACTGCAAAGAATGTCTACACACAGCCGTTTCAGAAATCAATTAAAAATATTTATCTAGCGCGAACAAGAAGGATGTGTTTCCACTTACCACCAGGAAAGTAGGAAGCAAATTACGATCGAAGGCATTGAGAAGCGCAATTTCTCTCAATGGTATCAGTACTTCAGCAAGCATGAAGATGCCTATCACCTGCACTAGTCCAGAAACCATCAGCATCCCTCACTGAGAATAAATACAATATGTTTACTTGGGATTTGCTTGCAGTTGCATTTTAAATATTCTGTGTCGTATGAGAAAATATACAGTGAACATTCAACACATAGCACAATGACCAGTTTAACACTTCTACAAGCTCAGGAAATACCTCAAAATTCTGAGCCAACACAAATAGAACGTACGCCAAGTTACACTGCAATAAAAAGAAGAAAGAACCACAAACATTTAGAAGACCTCGGGCATAGCAACTGAGAATTGTCAAGCAAACTGCAGCTACACAAGAATCCATTGTCAACAACCGGCAGGGGCGCCCAGGGATTAATACCGTTCGTCGAGAGACCCGCTCCCAATAATAATCTGCCCAGACAGCTAAACCCCTGCACGACCCAAATAATGAACAACAAAGTTCAGAATCCTTGCATTCATTCATTTCTTGCATAAGATCAAGCAGGAAGTGAATCTCTCAATAACATCCTCGCAAGGAGCTGCAAAGTACTGCTAACTCAAAAAAGAATCCAGGGTATCCAAGATACTTCAAATTCTCTGAAATCTTCTTAAGTTGGCATCGATCCTCTCACATCTTCACTTCAAGAATGAAAGAGTCGGTACTCAATCAAGAATGAAAGAGTCGGTACAGGCATGTAGTTATCAGCCAACCATAGTAAGAAGGGTGGGCGGTCAACTCTGCTCTAGATTGCTATGTAATAGAACCTTGAAACATGACGAATCTCACCAAAGAATTGCGTCAAGAGTCCATATTCCTACAACAGCCCGAGAGCGCAATGCCACCGTTTTTGTTTCCTCGTTCTTGGACGATGGAGAAGTAGTCTGCACAACGCTTGTTTGTCTGGAATTAAGAACATAGCCTAAATGAACACTGATCAAATAAAGACCCCAATAACCTGCCACAGTTTCACCACACAGAATTTAGCATTATTTAGAGAAAAAAAAGATGTTTCCCCCTTTTGCTCGAGTATTCTGCAATCAAGTAGGAGCTGAAATAAGAGTCTCACCGACGGTACTGAAGATTCCTTCTTTGTTCAAACTGAAAAGCCCTGGCCCTCGTACTGGTGAAAACATATACACGTTCAATCCACTTGAGAGCACCATCTGATAAACTGCACATGGAAAATGATCAAAGATCAAACTCATGATAAGGCTTTTCCACTGGGAAGCATAAGTGGTCTAACGTACCAGCATACGTGGTCTAACGTATCCAATACAAGAACTCAAATGCGATGGATGAAATATGCTTCCTAGTGAATTAGACTACATCAAGAATTTTTGGAAATCACAGACACTGATTATGGGGAGTTTAGATAAGTTCATGGACAAACCTCAACATAATTCATTGGAAGCTTCCATGTATCACATACTTGTACCTATTTGCAAGGTGCTTATGTCACTTTTAAAAATATTTAGCTCACAATATTTCAACGATTCAAAGAAGTGAATGAGAAAGTCTCAGCATGATTGACCCACTTAATTGGCATCTTTCCCGTGATTGACGTCCAGAAATCAATAAAAACTTCAATTTCACTAAAAAGCTTCCGATGAATTTCCCCCGAACTGTGCTCTTCGACAATATAACTTTAAACCGCAAATTCCTTTACCTAATAGAATCATGAAGCCTACAGGTCCACACCACGTTGACGGAATTGAGATCAGGGACGTTAGCAGTGCAACTCCTGCCAAAGTGAAGAAGAAGTTCCAGTGGACTCCATATTCACCGACATGTTCCTGCACAGATACAGAGCTGTAAGAAATTTGATACTGCAGTAACCAACCAGAGGGTCACGTCTAAATTTTGACACTCTTTCTCACCTGGTAGTCGACACCCTTCGTCAAAATAAGACGAACAAATCCAAGTAGCAGCAAAGGACTTGTACTTCGTAGAACACCTCCATGTTTACTGCAACACAGGCAAAAACACCACGTCTCAGCAAGCCCAAGATAGTCCTTACATTTGTGAGAACTATGAAGGAGCCCATACTAAGCTGAAAAGCAGCATCATACCGTATTTCTCCACAAGCGCCTGCGTTAAATACTATTACCACTTTCACATAGAGCTTCATCATACCCAAGAGAAGCAGGCGGCTGGGCGCGGCAACATGTGTCCAGAAGTAACGAGCACATTAAAGAAGAGGCCTACATAATGGAGGAGGCAGGAGATACATACGAAGGTGGGAGGTTGCGTGCTTGACGTGAGACCAGTGCGTTTGCCACAACAAAGGATCCCACACCAATATCCATCTGTTTCCCAAGCTTTGGTCAGCCCTCCATACATTCACACAATAGCTCATACTAAGCAAGCCCACAGTACTGCGTAGCCAAGAACTACCCAACAATTACAATTAATCGTCAAAACAAGAGGCCCTCCCCATTACATGGACAAAGTTCTAGATGTTCAGTTAACAAGCGTTAACTTTATATCGCCCTCATGTTAAGTTAATTTAGTGTACCGCATATAGTATTGACTTAATGTTTGAGACATTGGTCTTCACTTGATATTTAAGTTGGTAAACTATGAGGGTAAAATTAGTCAGCATTAACTGACAGTAATTTAGCGTTATTTTAATACCGATTTAATGTGCTAATTAATTGTTTAATGACTAATAAGTTTGCTAATCTAATGGTGGATCTAACTATTGAGATTAAACTACCGGTCCTAGATCGACTTGCATATGAAGATCACATTAAGACACGAACACACATACCAATCCCGTCCCGTACGTCTCTGTTTTGCCATATCTTCTCGGAAACACGGTGAAGTCAATCGCTAAGATTGTCACACAGGTCACCAACATCTGCATAACAAGTCTCAAGGTCAGTTAACAGTGGACTACACTTCTTAAAATTTTGGAAAGGAGAATGTAAACATTGCCTAATTCTGATCTGGGAACTTACCATTACGAATCGATAGGATGAAAGGTAGGTCTTGCGAAATGGATCTTGTTCCTTCTCCACTGGAGTTGTTCCAACAGTGGATGAAGACTGCAACCTTCAAATACGTTTGAATTGCATTTCAAAGCATCAGAACCAACCGATACAAAAGCAAATCAAGTTCCGAAAGAATTGTGCAAGACACATACCTTTGAGAACGGAGTACAACAAACAGAATCCCAAGTACAGCAACCAAGATGGAGGAAAGCCAATCTGCTAACACCTGCGTATCACAAGAAATCCATGCCATTCAACATTCTGTCCTGGTTGCAAGTTCAGAGTCAAACTATCCAGCCTCTTTCTGAAACAGAGCCCATAATAGTAAGTGTCAAGACTGGATGCTGGGGAGGGTGAAAAAGAATGGCAGAGCGTGTCATAGTACCAAAACCCAATGATTCTCAACAGAGCGGCATTTTGCGAATAACTGAGGCATCTTGAAATCTCTTCCGTGCACACTGACAAAGGAACAAAGGTTCTTCTCAGCTAATGTGCAAGGGTCCAGAGGGTCTTCTCAGTGGTACTTTCTCAGTGCATCACGTGTACTTAATATATATTCGTTCACCAGCTCCACCATCTAATCTTGACACCCACTAGTATCACGAGATAAGCCACTTGTAAATGTGCAAGGGGAGCGTAATCGTTTACCGTCAGACAGGCGATGGTGGGCATGACGATCACCAAAAAGTCTAAAGCAAGGCTCCGCCAGAAGCTTGGCTGAAATTGTGTGGTTTTTGTATCCTCTGTCTTACTCTCTTTTACTGCAAAATCATGAACCGAGAAGGAAGAGGTCGATTAGATTTGCGACACAACCTATAGGTAGTCTCAAGAATGCATTCCCTGTCACATACCCTACCCTGGATGAATCATGAAGTATCACTCAAGTGTACGCACTGATTTTACATACAGTTCTCAAAGAGCAAATTTGAAGAAAAACCTGCAGGAGCTGACCAACACTGTCGCAGAATCACAAATGCCTGAAAAAAACGAATTTTGTAACGTTCAGAATCATGTCCCATCATGCAGCAAAAACTGCCATCTCCTCAATAAATAATTTCGGGTTTCCAACAAAATCTTGAGTAGACAGCGAAAGAAACATGGATGAAATCCAGTGAATGGATATCAACGTAATGAACATGACCACAAATCACAGAAAGCCCTCCCAAAATAGGTTGACAAAGTTTTTAATGTAGATTCATGTAGCCCTCATGCTGATGTGATGTTTCGTCAATGTTAGTGTAATGCAAATGGTGTTAATTTAATGTTAGAGTGACGCTAGTATTTTGACATTCAATTTGATATTGCACTGACAACTATGAAGGTCAACATTAACTGGACATTAATTTACCATTATCCTAATATTGATCTAAAATTCTGATAAATTTACTCTACTAAATTGCACCCTCCAAAATTGAAAATCTTTTGTTCTCGGTCACTCCAGTCAAGGTTCCTTTCTCCCCTCAAGGATCAAATTCAAAAGAAACGACTAGCCAATAATACCAATAATGAAGGTAGAAAAGTCGTACCGGCAACACCGCAGACATGGCGGCGATCTCCCGCATTGTGGTGCCTTCTAAATTACTCACGAACCTGCATTGCTCCCACGTTTCAATGATCACAAAAACGGCACAAATAACCCTATAATGAAGCAAAGAGCAATAATAATAGCGATTATTATTATTATTATTATTATTATTGTTATTATTATTAATGCAATTTACATTCGCAAAAAGAGTTCACAAAGCATAGTACCCCTCTTTGAGACGCTTCACCACATCAGGGGAATACGACATGTAGCCCATTGCTGCAGCAGCAGCAGCAGCAACAACAACAACAATACCCGCCCCGAGCAAAAATCCTCCAACAGTTCCAAATTTCTCAACGCCTCGGCTTCAATGTGATTGCACCAACGCTCGCTCGATCATTCAATTAAAAAGGAATGCACTCTGCATCAGAGTGCGCGGCATTAGGAAAGAACAATGAGAAACCTCAAAGCTCTACATCGAGATGCAAGCCAGGCAAAGATCTTGAAATTGCGCGAAATCCTAATTCGAGACGATAGACCACTATTACCAATGTCTAGCTAGTGATGCAGCTCGTTCCGCAATCTTCAGAGCGGAACGAGAGCTACACTCTCAGAAGATTCAAAATCCACCAAAGATTCCAAAATTCTCAATGCCACAGACGCAAAACCCTAACCTCTAAAACCGCACCCCTCCATATAGTCCGAGCTAGTTCCCTTCATACTATCATGTCTGTGTTGCAAAACTGCTGTGTGATATTAGAGGGTGCGTCAGTACATATGTTGAATTAAAAACGATTGTTCTCAGGATTTTCATACTATTATAGAATTGCGCCAAAAGAGAGTGTGCAATCTGGAAGGCTAAAGCAATTGATTAAAGCACATGCTCAGGTTGGAGCTCAAGCCTCTTTGTTACGACCTTCTCTGCAATCAAAGTCTAGACGATCCAGGAAGAGAATTGGACGAGAAGGGGAGATCGCGTACTCGTAGATTTGCGCGAGAACTGCTTCGAAACAGATGAGGGCAGTGTCGTGGCTTCCAAGCAACGCATACTCCCGCGCCAATGTGAGTTGCTCGCTTAGGACATCGATCTAATGGCCCTCCCATGCTGTCAAAACCATTAAAAACTCCTCACTTTGGCGATCGCTCCCCCTTTCAAATCGCAACATCAATTGAACGCATTCCAATAAGCTCCGCCTGGATCGCCCTTTCCAACATGACAATGCAGAAAATGATTGCAGAAAATCAGCTACGCTATCTCTCTCGGTCGACTCTTTTCTCTCTGCCTCTGCTTCTCACCGACACTTTGCACTGACACTTCCACCCATCCCATGGCTGCGAACCCCTCGTGAGCTACTGCGAATGCGAAGCTTCGGGTTCAAATGCGGGAGCCGATGATCGGCGAAGGTGCAAGAAGGTCGAGCTGCATCGGAAGGCGCGACCTCGCACACAGCGAAGTCGCAGCGAAGGGAAAGAGAAGCTGAGGGGAGGGAGACCACTCTAGACTATTAACCCTAGACTAGAAGGTCTAGGAGGACCATTATTTTGCTTAATACTGTTCACAACACGAGGTACACAAGGTTCACAAGGTTTGAGAAGTACTTCATAAAGCATCTCATGTACGGGTCAAATATTTCTTGGAAGGTCACCAAAATGAAAAAAATAAAAGCGGTGGAGTTGGCTTGAATCCATGGATCACCAAGTAGTGTATTTTTAACTCTTAAAAAAAGATGGGTTGGTGACCACGGAAATCATTTTTTTGCTACAATGGAAATCATCTACTTCAAAAAAATCCAAAAGTACTCTATAATTTGGCCTTTTAGAATTTCAATGGTCAAATCTTGCTTTGATAACCGTGATTTGCTAAGATACACTATAAGTTGTGATTTTTACCTTGCTTTTGAAGTGGTTGTTCAATGTCTAAATTTAAACTTTTTTGCACCTATTCAAAGTGCTTTTGGATGCACTTCCAATGATAAAAATTTCAAATTCTAATTATGTACAATTCAAAAGTTAAAAATATACCGTGTGGGCCAATGTATCGTTCGAATTGAGGATGCTCTAAGTGGAGAATGATCTTCAAAGCATCATGGCTGGTGGAACTACCTAAAATTGTTGTCATCACTATACATCTCCCAACTCAGTATGTACATATGTAGAAGATACAATTTTAAAGCATCTACCAAAAACTTTGACCCTCTATAATTTTTGCAAAAGGTATCTATATGTCATTTTTTTTGTGCATTGGAACTGAATTTCACTTGCTAACAAGAGAGTACAAAAATTTAAGCACTTTAATAGTAGTAATTAGACATAAATAGCAAAAATGGCAATTTTAGGAGTTACTTACTTTATTGAGATTGTGCTGAATTGACCCACTCGTTCATCCACGATTTTATCTTTGGGAAAAATACATGAACTTTTAATTAGCCACTTAATTTTGAACTTATATTTGCCTCAATTAGCAAGAAATGTAGAAGGTATATTTATCAAGCACAAAATAAGGGGTCTTTTGTTTACATGCACCTTTGGAATGACTTTTGGAGTAAGGTAGTTTTTGACTCTTTTGAAACTATTGTGTGAGAGAATGTCAATTTCAAAGCCAAACACGCATGATTTTCAAAAGGGATACACGTGGCATTATCTCATTTATTGTTAAGCTTTTGTGAAACTCTAAAAAAGATACACATGTGACAATAATAATTGCAATCAAAAAACTTTTATAAAACATTGAATTTCACACACTAACAACAATATGAATCCAAGAACAACAAGAATCTGAGCATTCCTACTTGCATTGAACCTCAATTGTCTAAAACAAAATTCTAATTCCATTAAATTGTAAAACTATAGCAATTGCATCAATTCCAACTAAATTTCTCTGCTCCAAGATAAGATTCTACCTTGAAACCCCGTTCAAAATCAAGAAATCCAAAAATCAATAAATAGTTTTCCCAATTAATACCACTTTGAAGCAAACAAGAAGGAATCTATCAACACAGACAAACATTCATCAAACAAAACAAGCAGCACTCATCAATTTGTTAATGAAACAATAAAGTTCTAAAGGAGCTCACAAAAAAAATAAAAGACTTCAGAAGAATTGGAAAGAATTGCAAAGCACCTCATGCACATCACCAAAAGAAATATCACAGTACAAAATATTATGGTATAAACCAAATTTCCATATTATTAAATAATTAAAAAAACAATTGATTGTGGTTATAGATTTAAAGTGCAAGTTGCCTTAAAATATCCAATTTTAGAAATTTTCAAACTTTAGATTTGAGTAGAAATTAGACTTGATAAAATTTATGTTGTTTATTGGAATCAAATTCAAAAAGATCATTTATGGCAAAAATTCATGTCAAAGGCAAAGAGTTACAAATTGACAATTTGCACCAAAAAATCCTCTTTTAACCCGTTTTTAAATCATTTTCTTTAGTAGAGTTATCAATCATACCTAGATGAGGGAATTTCTATTACCATCCACTAAAAGAACTCTCAATTGTCTCAAGGAACTTTCAAACAAAATTGGATAAAAAATAGCAGTTCTTCATTTAATATTCTTAACCCCTAAAGGACCGAGGCCCTTTTTCTGCCAAAAAACATTCAAAACTGCTATTTCAACAGCAAAAAGTAAAAAAATTTGAAAAATGTTTTTTTTTTCACATCTAACCGTAGGACCTTACACCTAATTAGTATGAGAGTGTGTGGAAAAATTTTAGAATTTTTGACCGCACAGATTGCACAATATCTGCATTTAAAGTGAAAAAAACAAGATTTTCAGCACATTGCGGGACTAGATTTTTTGACTTTGAACATTTTTAACTTAAATTTTTTGCACTATAGAGTTTTGAGCTTTAAGTCTTTCTAGTGGAGAATTGAGAGTCTAGGAAAAAGAAAAAAACACCAAAAAAGCTTAATTTTCACTCTTTAAGAATTGTTAATTAGAGGTAGATACAAGATAGAGGGAAAATCTAAAATATTCATATATTTTAGATGGAATTAAAATGCACTAACCCAAATGGTCAGATTGTTCTAGCAAGTAAATTTAACCATGCAAAAAAAAAAACACTGAAAAATTTGAAAAATTGCATTCAAAAATGCATCCTAGAAGTTATTTTTTCAAGAAGATGCTCTAATTGCCCGAAAAACAAGAATGTCCATAACTTTCTCATAACAAATCCAAATGAAATGAATCAAAGCTTTCCAGATAGGCAAAAATATAATCTATGAGGAAAAAAATATTAAAAAAAAAATTCGAATTTTGTCCATTTTTTTTTGGCTGTCCAGGTTGCCCGCCGTCCCCTATTTTGAGCTTATTTAGTCATAACTTTTGTTCCCGGGCACCAAATGTGAAAAAAGTTATATTCCCACAAAGCTAATTAGATTTCCTACCTCCTAAAAAAGTTTCAAAAAATTAGGAGAAAATTTCAGCCCACAGGTACCTGCCCAAAAACGCATTTGTCCCCCGAAGGGACAATGGTCCTTCAAGGGTTAATTTGAAACGAGATTTGAAATCACTCAATAGCCACTTTTTGGCTTTGGCAATATTTAGAATTAAGCATTCTACAATTAGTAGGAGTTCAGATATTTGGAAGATGTATAATGCTATGGAGAGACCTCTAAATACAAGAATAAAACATTTTATCACTACATATGGATCCTTTACACAGTTTCAAAGTAGGAGTTTGTAGACAGTACACAAGCCCATTTCTATTCAAATATTAGTGACCATAGACATTTTGCCAACTCATGCTTACACCACTTGCTAATCAGTTAACCAAGAGTATGAATAAATGAATTCCTGTTGGTACCAAGGATCAATATAGGATACATGATAAATCTGTAGAAAGTTTAGTATCTTCAATCATATATTTTGTTACAAGAAAAGAAACATCAAAAGGTGGTTGGAAGCACCCCTTTTGGCACCATGGGTCCAAATTGCACCATTTCAAAATAGTCCCTTCTACTTTGGTGCCCAAAAAATAGTCTTTTTTTTCCAATTTTAAAAAAAATTCAAAAAATATAGACCAAATTGCCAATTTTGGATTAAAAAGTGCATGAATACAAGTTAAAGCAATATTTAGTCTGATGATGGATAAATGTAAAAATACATTGGTTCACCAAAATAGAAGTGATTACCATCTTGGCACTTTTTCAAATATGAAAAAAAGGGTAAATAGGAAGCCTTCAATTCAACTTCTTGTGTACAAATCCTTAGCCTAGATGTATTTCTATGCGTGAATTTGAAGGCTCCCAACAGTTCCTTGTGTGATTGAAGAAGTGCAGAGACAACAATCATAAGATTTATACAATTCATTTATTTGCCACATTCTTCATCTTCCAAAGGCACCCACCACATTTCCTACTCCCCACAGTTTCCCGACTCCTCTGCATGATTGACGGCACTAAGGGGTTAAATATTATAACAACTTATTAGAACTCTAAAATTATTTATACTACTGTGCCCTATGCCATTACCATAGTCAAAATAAAAATAAAAGTTATTTTTTAATTTTTTGATTCATCAAAACTTTGGAATTCAATAACTTTCACACCATACGTCCAAATGCCACAAAACAAAGCCCGTGCATCCATCCTCGCGGAGGCGGGCTTTCCAATGGTACTTAGCACTCAAACAAGGGGGGAAGTCCACAGTCTGATAGATCTCATTGTAACAATCAAACAAAACAAACAACCTAACTTAACCCCTCAGGCCCAAGGGGACCAAAATTGTCCCTCCTTGTTCATAACTTGGGATGCCTAAACTAATCATTTTCAATGATAATAATTTTTTTAACCCCTAAAGGACTATTGTTCCTTCGGGGGACAAATGTGTTTTGAGCAGGTACCTACGGGCTGAAATTTTCTTCTGATTTTTTGAACCTTTTTTTGGATGTGGAAAATCTGATTAGCTTCATGGGAATATAATCTTTTTCACAATCGGTGCTCGGGATCAAAAGTTATGACCAAATAAGCTCAAAACAGGGGACGGCAGGCAGCTAAAAAAATTTGCATTTTTTTTTTTTTTTTTAAGTATTTTTTTTCTCATAGATTATATTTTTGTCTATCTAGAAAGCTTTGATTCATTTCATTTGGATTTTGTATGAGAAAGTTATGGACATTCTTGTTTTTTGGGAAGTTAGAGCATCTTTTTGAAATAAATAACTTGTAGGACTCATTTCTGAATGAATTTTTTCAAATTCTTCAAATTTTTTTTTGCATGGTTTAGTTTACTTGCTAGAACAATCTCACCATTGGGATTTGTGCATTTTAATTCCACCTAAAATATATGAATATTTTAGATTTTCCTTCTATCTCGTACCTACTTCTACTTAACAATTTTTTTAATAATGAAAATTAAGTTTTTTTGAACTGTTTTTTTTGGGCTAGATTCTCAACTATATTCTCCAGAGTAAATCTTAAAAGCTCAAAACTCTATAGTGCAAGAAAATAAAGTTAAAAATGTTCAAAGTCAAAAAATGTAGTCCCACAATGTGCTGAAAAACTTGTTTTTTCCACCTTAAACGCAGATATCGTGCAATCTGTGCGGTCAAAAATTCTAAAAAAATTTCCACACACTCTCATACTAATTAGGTGTAAGATCCTATGCTTAGATGTGGAAAAAAAACATTTTTCAAATTTTTATACTTTTTGCTGTAGAAATGGCAATTTTAAGTGTTTTTTGGCAGAAAAAGGGCCTTGGTCCTTTAGGGGTTAAAGTTCTTGTTGAAGTCTCGTTTAGTATCAAAAGTCTAATTTTTAAAATGACTAATTATGATTTGTCTATGTAAGATTTTGTGCAAGGGTGTCCATTGCAAATCTTCAATTTCTAGTGTTGAGAGCTCTTGGAAATAAGCCTCAAAGACACTAGACCTTGGAGAAACAATCACATTAGAAATTTAATTTAAAAAGTTGTAGAGTAGATTTTAAGAAGGCGTAAATTGATTAGGATTATACATGTACTTTACATACTCATATTTTTTTAGGATCCTCAATTTGAGATGTGAAAAGGAGATTGAAAGACTTCAAATCACTTTCACAGCTTTGACACCCACATGATCAATCTTATAATCTTTTAGTCCATAAGTGATATTGCTATGTTTTCTTTTTCTATGTGATCTCTAACATATCTAGTTTGAAATTGTACGGTTACAATTTAAAAAAATTTGATGCAACTTATCAAAATGTTGGAATTTTGTTCATCCAAGAGCAAATTTTGAGATACTTGGGAAAGTGCATGGGCATTGAGGGGTTAAGGTAATGGATGGATGCCTAACTTATGGTGACCTAATTTAAGGTAAGGGACATTGCAATTCTATATTATTCTCTTAGAGATGCTAAATAAGAAGGCTTAGAGGTGTTGCTTCAGCCCTCGACCCCTTTCTGATGGGGTCCAATGCCAAAAAATCTTATGTCATTCACCTAAGTAGTTAACCCCTAAAGGACCGTTTTTTTGCTTCAAGGAGACATTCTCAAAAACTGCAACGTTTAGATATGCTATTCAAAAATGAAAATAAAACTTTTCTTTAAAACTTCAACTGTAAAGAACTAAAGTAAAGTGTTTTGCCAAAAATTGAAAAAAAATTCAGCCCATTTCACCACATGGATTGAAAGATTATAATGTTCAAAGTTTGGAAAAAAAGTTTTTTTTGTCACTGCCCAACAGGGTCAGCAGACTTCAGGCCTTCTTGGAGAAAAGAATTTCCTCTATGGATTGAGTCTCTTCACCATTCAATTGTATGCTCTCGTAGGTACACTCATGCAAAGTTTTGGAAGCAAATTCAAGTTCTAACTTAGTCTAAATGACCCCACAATATAGAGAGGTATGAAAAATTGGCTATACACTAGCCAGTCTTTGCAAAATTGTAGTGCATGGAGGAATTTCTTTTTGGAAAATCCGAAAGAAAAAAACATACATAGCACAACTTTCTACAAAAAGTTAATAATAATTTTTTCATGATGAAAAACAATTTCTTCCTATATGTATGCAAATTTTCCCGCTCCCTTTGTCTATAGTTGTTTGAAAAATACTATGCCACCAAGGAAGCATGGGTCCACTTTTTACCTTATGGCATCCCTAGTCAAGAACACACAATTGGAGCAATAGCATTAGCATCAAGAGCCATTGATGAGAATATATGGATTTTCATACAAATGTTTAGATTTAAATACATAGAAGTCACCATTGAATAAAAATGTATTTTCAAGAACAAAAGTCTTCTACATACATAGTAATCAAAAATTATTTTAGTAACTCACCATTCACTCTCCATTGCATGCCAAAGCATCATAATATGCTTCAAAACATCCTCTACGGGCACACATATATTTTCCATCACAAGTTCGGCAAAATGTCTAAGGCCACCTTGCTCAATAGAGGCAAACAACACAAATTTCACAACTATTTGAAGTAGATAGATAACAATATGATTTCCTTTATACTTCAACATTTCCTCTCTAATCATGCAAAAGGTGTTGACATAATTCCATTCGAAATTTCACATGCGTAAGAGGCCTTTTTGGATTCTCGCCCTTCACACATTCATCAACATGCATAATATACCTGTTGACAATAGACCTGTTGAGTAGAAATAGAAACACACAATGCCAACATCTATGCGACTGATTTGGAGAACAATATGAAGCGCACAAGTAGAAGTGCCAGACGTTTATCCTTCCAAACAACAAATGTCATCGCCCTCGATTTGTGCATGCGCCATTCTAAAGTCCTTTGCAGACTTCTACTATAAGATTTTGTGCTTTTCAATGCCAAAGGAATGCCTATCCAGTTTGTGCATAGAATTCCTATAGTATAAATGCATCTTTCTAATAATGTCTTGAAATGACCAATAGAAGTAAAATAGTTGTCCATTACAATCACATGTCCTTTTCCTTTGTAGTCCTATAATAAATTGAAAACCACATCGCGAATTAATGCGGATTCCCAAGATGCAATAGGACCACCTCCTTCTTGAACTATAGCTTTATCAGAATAAATTTCAAAACTTAAAACAAATTTGGATGCAAAATCCGCAAGGCAGCACACCTTTATATCCCATTTTTGTGTTCTTTTGGGCATATACTAATGTGATGGGCAGTAAGAACCTTTGTACCACATCATCATCTTGTACACAATGGCATGCTTCCTCAAATGCCAAGCCTGTTGACATGCGTTCCTAATGCCATTGAGCAACCAACGAAGTCAACGGTGCTAGTATGTGAGCCCAAGAATGCAAGCTTGTGAGCATTGAATCTACAATATAGATACCACACATTATAGAAGGTGTATGTATCATAAACACCTATAATATAGACATTTGTAATATATATACACTATAATCATAGACGGTTTCTATAGTATATACACCTATAGTATTCTAGGCTCATGGGCTCACACTCCTATGCTTGCAATGCTTTGAAATTTATTAGATTCGTGAGATGTTGTCAAATTCAGCACATTTGTTGAATGTTGTCAAATTGATTACATTTTCTAATTTGTTTTTAGACCAGTTCAACCTTAGAAAACATGATTACACATTCATGAAAATTCTTTTTTTAAATGACAGCTATATTCACTAAAATTCTCAACCACTTTTCCATGTTCTACAGGATGCGGGCATAAATGTCACCCTAGGGCTAGAAGGCGGGGATGCAAATGCGCATTATGACTTTCTGGATTTTATTGACGAGTATTTTGATGGCATTGCACTAGTGCTTGCAGTGGTACACATGCAACGATGGAGGGCGCAAACGGCCATCTCCATGTGAGACAATGGGAATGATAGTTCGGTAGAGGAATGGGAAAATAGTGAAGAAAATGAAGGTGATGAAGGTTCTCTTGGTGTGAAAGGGGACACCAATAGCATAAAATATATATTTTGAGATGCTACATGGAACAAAATTCATTTATTGCGTGATCCAGAGCCAATGCCAATTACCGGGACTATGAAGTCCAATTATTTTTGGAACCATGTGCCAATCATGATGCAATTATTTGAGATCTTTTAGCCAGTCCATGTATTGGAAAGAATTGTTTTGGAGACCAACCGCTATGCTATGGAAAGGGATGTGCATGGGAAGACCATGGGCGGGGAGTATTGGAAAGACATTATTGTACCATGTCTCAAGACTTTGGGGGGGATTTTATTGTACATGAGCATGAAGCCTCAACCAAATTGCAAGTTGTATTGGCACAAAAAAGGGTCCCTTTTTCATTGTCCTATTACTTTTAAGATTATGAGCTGGTCCTGATATGTGGCATTGGTCAAATGTTTGCATCTTACCAATCTGACTACTTATGCGCATGAATGTACCTGAGTATGGAAAAAGGGGGCAACTCCGTAGGGCATGTATGCATTTCACATAGTAGCAGTTGCTGATCAGGAGCTTGCATAAAACAGAATAGAGCAAAAACTTAGACTCTTAGTTCATTTAGTTTGAAGTTGAATTGATTGCATACCATAAACTTGACATGACCGACTTGAAATTCCAATAGGTGCAAAATGATACCACAATCTTGACATGAGCATGTCATCTCTGACATTGTAATTTTACTTGCAATTGGGGAAAGTGTTTCTTGTATGGAGCAAAAAATTATGAGGGTGGGAGGCAGAAGGCAGTGCAACTGTGCAAGGGAGGCAGCAGGGACTCTGGGCATGAGGCACGTAGATGGCGCAGGCCTGCAGCGTTGCAGCATGACCTCCTCATACTGAAGCCCTTCCTCTTCAAGACTTCCCCCCACCCAAGACCGCCTCCCAAGACCCTACTGAAGACCCTCCAACGAAGACCCTCCAACGAAGACCCCCCCAAGAAGACCCCCCAAAGAAGACCCCCCAAAGAAGACCCCCCAAAGAAGACCCCCCAAAGAAGACCCCCCAAAGAAGACCCCCCAAAGAAGACCCCCCAAAGAAGACCCCCCAAAGAAGACCCCAAAGAAGACCCCGGGTCTTGAACCTGCACATTTGTTTTCCAAACCATTGACTCCGCCCAGCGTTGCCAAGCTGCCCACAATTTATCGGGCACCATAAATTTTGATTCGCTCATTGGATTTCAAATTTTCTTTTCAACACAAAGGTGGTGGAATAATGTACCATGTGTGAAAAATTTCATGAACATCCAACCAAAATTGACTTCATAGGAACGACCTACTTGAAATTTCCTACGTATGATGAACGGACACTTGGTCCTTTAGGGGTTAAATGGATTTTGTTTTTAGAACTATATGTCTTTTGGAAAGAACAATTGAATTGAATGGTTTTCATGTTTTAAAAGTTCAATGTTCTGATTTTCATAGCCAAATATATCACAATATTACAATTTATGAAATGAGTTAAATAATTTAGAAAAAATTGCAAAATTTTATAGTTGTTTAAAAAAAGAAACTAATAAGCTATATGCAATTTAAATGTAAATTGTTAAGCATTCATCAAAGATAAATAATTTTATCACTGTAGATTGACAATTTAGTCTTGAATATTCCATTAATCTGCACCGCAAATATAATGTACACACAATTAGACTCTCAATGCAAGAAACAAATCTTTGCAATGTAAAAACACATTGTTGATTTTGAAGCAACATTTCACATAATGCATGTACTATTGAAATAGGACAAGATGGTATTACTAAAAATGAGCTGAGATAGCATACGTGTAAGAATGTCGAATTGAGACAAGAATCTATAAAAAAGGCAAACTGAAACACACAAAGATTGGTATTCTTGTAACAAAACTTACCAATAATGAATGGCGTTTCTAGAAGTGGTGGAAGGACTACAAGGGTTGCGCAAATTAGAAAAAATTAAAAATTAAAGTAGAACCACCCATTCCCAATCAGGGACCTAATTGCGATCAAATCTAAAGATGGTACTCATTTTAGAATTTAAATGTTCTTACACCATAGATAGCGTATTGTTTGTTGACCAAATCAATAAGTTATCTATGGTGTAAGAACATTTAAGGTTTTATCTTTAGATTTGATCGCAATTAGGTCCTTGATTGGGAATGGGTGGTTCTACCTTATTCTCCCATTGATCTCAAAGAGCATACCAAAAGCACTTAAAGAGCTCTTCTCTATATTAAAAGCACTTTTCCATGTATGTTGATTGGACATGCCCATATACTATTTTCAATGGTATCAGAAATGGAAGATGAAGAGTCTTACTAGTAAATGGTACCCAAATAAATATCATTTACTAGTAAATTCACAAAGGACCAGTTTGTTTGTTTTTTGCGATTTGGTGCACCATGCCTATAGGAAAAAAATGGTACTTAAAAGGTGGAAAATCGCCAAAAATTTTCAAATAAAAAAAAATCTTGGATGAAATCGCCAAATTGTGGATGAAAACTAAATTATAGATATGTGATATGTGCTAATATGATTTTTCTATCCAATATGTGGATGAATGTTGAAATTTGGAGCACCACTATAACATTCAACATCGCCACTTTGGCACTTCATTAAAAACAACAAAAAGAAACCCTGCAAAGGACAGGAACTTACATTGACCGCAGATAAAATGCTCTGCATTAGGGTCCAGAATGCGGGTCTATGGAGCTTCAATGTTGCGATTGAAGTCGATGCCTCTGAAATTGCTCACATTGTCAAAAGTAGACAACCTGCAACAAAAAAAACGTAAAGGACAAACAGTGACTAGTTGAAGTTAAACCGAAAAATGACATTCCACATTTTAGTAAACAATAAATGAAATTGTACAAAGAAAAAACCCCATGTGACTCGCTCAAAAGTGCAGAGAAGCAAAATTGACCCAGTTTGAGGGTACTTGTGTGAGGGTAGCTTCCATGCCACCATTGTTTCGTCTACAATGGAGCGTCCTTGGGTGCCTCCAAACATTGCAACGTCAATAATGAGACTAAAATAAAAAAGATAAAATATTCACCAAAATTACAGCACAAAAATGGATTCAAGCTACCTAATACCAAGGAAATGTTGAACATTGGAAGTCAAACAATTTGCACCAGCAGATAGATGATAGATAGATACCAGCACTACCCTAATATCACTACTATTCTGCTTCCCCGTCACCATTGTCAAGCCAATCCTTCCATTCCCAAAAATCTTCCAACCAGGAAGCGGCACTGGCCTTTAAATCTCAAAATCACTCTTCCGATTTTGCCTCCAAAAGAACCTCTAAATTGAACATGAAAACAGAAATATATTAAATGGAGAACAAGATTACATGTGAGATAAACCAACTACAAAATCCAAATCCTTAAAACCTTAACACAAGAAATAAAATCCACAAAGACATCTGCAAGAAATAATGTCCACAAACAAAACCGCATACTTAACGTGTCTGGCGGCGAAGACAAGCTGCACGGTTTAAGAGCAGCCTTGTCACTGTAGGCAATGGGCTTCGATAACAATACTTCACTTCAACAAGAGGTATGGAATGCAGACCAAGCAAGTACCGTACATTGGAGTCAGATTCATAAGACTTCATAAGAAATCATTTGTTTTTGCATTGAATTTCCTTTCATTAACCCGATTTAGAATTTTCAGAGTTTCATTTTAGGAGACTTGGAATATTTTGTTGAACTTTATTGAAACTTGAGCGGGTGGGGAGTTAGAGGCTCACCTAGGGCCGATTGAGTCTTGCCATGCAGGCAAGCCGGGACTCTGGGACTCCGCGGCTAAATTAGTACTAAGCTGTTATTTCAGTGTTGAATTGCTTTTACCTCAGTGACATAACATTTCACAGCAGAGTACACTAAAAATGATATTTAGTGTAGTATGACATTTAGTGTTTTACCCCCCTACCAGCCACAACACTAAATCTGAATTGTAGCGGATTTAGTGTTGTGTTGGACTTCAATGCGCCACCTCCGCCTCCGCCTCCGCTTCCTTTGCAAGTTCATTTTTTTAATGTGTTCTAACACTAAATGTCAACCTTTTCAGATTTCAAATTTACCATAGAGCATATTTAGTGTTAGAAATTAGATTTAGTGTTACTTACTTATGATATTTAGTGTCAAGGTTCGTAATTAGTGTTGCCAACACTAAATATCATTTTTAGTGTAGTGGGCTTCCTTCCTCCTGACAGAATGATGTGCTATATTACACACTATTTCATCCGTTGAATGAGATGGTGTAGAATATACGACACCATCAATAGCTAAAATACATGCGTCAATTTTGTCAGAGAGTAAATCAGCCGGTTGCAACTATATAATGTATATTAAAAATTAAAACAAAACCAAAGTTCATACACCCATTGACCCATAAAACAAAATGCTCTAACATAAAAACCACACAATAATCAAAGTTCTATGCAATAACCAAAGTTCTATACAATAACCAAAGTTCTACACCCATACATTGTATGTTTTGAAAACTCAAAATAGTACTGGTTTTGTATGAATGCAAGCTAAATGTTGGGTTCATTGGTTTTTTTGGTGTATTTTGATGTAAAAATGAGAAAACAATGAACCAAAGATTTAACTTGCATTTATACAAGACCAATTGTATTTTGAATTTTCAAGGGAAAAGAAAAGTTATATGTATACACATAGAGTGGTAGCAGGTAGAACAATCCATGTGGGATGAATATATTAGAATTTATAGTTTCTCAAGCATTTAAAGTTAATTTCAAAACAAAGAATTGTGTTAGAAGTAGAGTTTCAGACTTCAATTAGGCATAGTAGAATAATTTTTTTCAAAAAACTTTGAACTAAAAAAAGTTGGTGAATGTAGATAAGTTTCACCTTCAAAAATTTGTTTGGCATTTCGAATTTCCAATCAAAATGTATGGACAAATATGAGAGAGGGACATTTTCTTTAACATTTTTAAAAATCCTCTCTCAAATGTGTACATAACATTTTGATTGGAGATTGAAAATGCCAAATGGACTTTTGGAGGTGAAACTTATATTCATTCACCAACTTTTTAAAATCCAAAATTTTTGAGAAAAGTTATTCTACCATGCCTAAATGAGGTCTGAAATTATCTTTTTAACACAATTCTTTGTTTTTGACTTAAATATGACGGTGCTTGAGAAACTACAAATTCAAATTTATTTATTCCACATGGATTGTTCTACCTCCTACCACCCCATGTGTATATATAGAGTTGTCTTTTCACTTGAAAACCCAAAATATGTTATTAACGGCAAATGGTTGTAATGCATTACTCATTGGATTCTTTGCCAACATCTTTTTCCACAAATATTTGTTGATTTGTATGTCTGGTTCTAAAATTAACAAAAGAAAATGGAACATACCATAATGTATTGCCACTATCCTCGTATCCAAGTTTACATTAGTTATGAGAGGATGAATTTTGTGGATGAAGGCTCCGGAGAGCGAAAGGCAGCCTCTCTAAAGGCTACTGAATGTTATATGAGGGTCGTAATGAAGGAGTCAGAGGCTCAGAGCCGGGGTGAACTAACTCCCTGGGTTGGGGTGAACTGACAAACTCCCTGAGTCAAGGCTGGGGTAAATTGACAGACTTCCTGGGCCGGAGTCGGAGTGAATTGACCCCCTCGCTCAGCCCGCCCAAGCCACTCCAGGGGTGTATGTAAGAAAAAATCCCCCTATTTTGTGCTGTGTTAAAATTATGTAATTCACCTTTCATAGCTAATTTGGGGCCTCTGACTGCAAATATGAATTAAAATTTTTCAAGTTTTATTATATGTGGAAAATAAAAAACTTTAGGGTTTTCCATGATGACTGAGCAAGGGGGTCGGTTTACCTCGGCCCTAGGCCGGGGTGCCCTCACTCGTCCCTAATTTCTACATCGAATCCAAGCTTTGCAATTATAAAATGCTTGATTCAGCGTCGTACATGATTCCGGCTGACTCTCACTACAAGAAAAAGGGATGTTTTAAGTAGTGTCCTAGACATCACGTCTTTTAAATAACGTCTTTTAAGTAAGTTTTTAAGTAAAATTTTACTAAAAAGACAATCTTTTTAGTAAAATTTTACTTAAAAGCTTACTTAAAAGATGTTATTTAAAAGATGTGATGTCTAGGACACTACTTAAAACACCCCTTTCTTTTGTAGTGTCTATGGTTTACCTTACCAAAATTTCATCGAAAACTGATGATCGACTTGATGAATAATATCCTTACAAAGAAGTACACGATAGCCTTGGCTTTGCCAGTCATACCACTCGACAGGACATCACATTTGTTACGTCAAATATAGGCCGCTTTCAGTCAAATCCGTCGTTTCAACATTGTTCTGCAACAAACAAAGTTGTCAAGTACTTGCGGGGCTCAGTTGGATATGGAATTACTTATGGAGGTGAAGGATCAAACCATCACAATTTGCTCTTGTGAATTGGATACAATGGACATGATTTGGAATGTCACAGCATCTTAACATTCCATATGGTATGTTTAGGGTTTTACATGCTCTTGTGGAGATTTTGCCTAGTTCCATTGTCCCAATCCTTGCTGCCAACTTAATCTCCATGGACTTCTACCCACTTAGGTTTATAAACCATACCTGCTTCTCTAAATGATGTATTGGGTAGCATTCTTAGGTTATACAGATGGTAGCCTGTTACAACCTTTGGACATGAATTGTGTACACATGATAAATAGAAAGTGGAACATGCAAAAAGATTTTGAAGCTGTTTATCGAGTATCATAGAATTCTCAATGACATGCTCGCCTCATATTCATACTTCATACTTTGACTTTTGTGGCAAAAATGTCTAATTTCATTAGGGAATTTCATAACAAATGATTGTTGTAGTGTCATTCTAACTCCAGTTATTGTGCTTTAAAAAAATCAAAACTTCATCAAAGCTATAACTTACTAGCTTGACAATTAACTCTTCCCTGGTCATCCCACCCTCACCTATCAAAGACAAAAAAAATCAAACAAAGCATATTAGTATATTTACAATTGTTTGTGACATATGGCATGTGTGATAACAAAGACATTCTAACAAAATCTAAGGTTGGAGGTCTATAAAGCGAGAATTGAAAATTAATTTGGAAAGGTTAGACTTCTTGAATTATAATTCAAAATAAATTAGTTGAAAGACAAATGGAATGACACCTAACCTAAGTCAATTTGTGGAACTTCAACGAATTAGTTATATACTTTTTGAAATTGAAACTCAATAAAGGAAATGTAAGCATTAATTGCACCCTTGTTTCCTTTAGCAATCTTTGAATGAGTGACGATGGTGGTTTCAAGCAGGGAGCGGTTTTGGGTGACGATGACGATTTTAAACAGGGAACGATTTCAAGCAGATAGGGTGTGGTTTCAAGCAGGGAGCGATTTTAGGCAGGCAAGGAGTGGTTTTACGCAAGCAGGGAGCGGTTTTAGACAGGGAGCAGTTTTTGAATAAGTGACGATGGCAGTTTCAAGCAGGGAACCATTTTGGGTGACAATGACGATTTTAAGCAGGAAACGATTTCAAGCAGATAGAGCGCGGTTTCAAGTAGGGAGCGGTTTTAGACAGGCAAGGCACAATTTTAGGCAAGTAGGGAGTGGATTTAGGCAGGCAGGAAGTGGTTTTACGTAGGCAGGAAGTAATTTTAGGCAGGCAGGGAGCGGTTTTAGGGAAGATGCGGTTTTGGGTGTGGCCACCTTCAGTCAAAACCAGAAAAAAGTGCTAATAAAGTTCTCCTTGCTGAAACAAACCCTGGTTTGCTATGCAACCAGTACTCTCGACACGTGCCAGGTTATTGTTCTATGCCAGAAGTTCGCATTGGTCACACACTTCTGATCCACTCATATCACTACGGAACTGTGGCCGGCCACTCCCAACCATTGAAAAAATCATCTCCTAATCAATGCAGACACACACCCAGTGTGCAATTTCGACAAGGTTTCACTGTCTGTGCAGAGAACACATCTCACAGCAGGAATATAAATGTTGACATCACAGTTGCACCATTTTCAGCATTGCGAAACAGAGGCGCCAAAAACCCAACATTTTTCTCTTCGAGATCACAATCTTTCATCAGGAATATAATTGATCACATCAGCGTCGCAGCATGTTCAGCGTTGCGAAACAGAGGTATCAAAAATCCAACAATTTTCTACTCAAAACCACAATCTTACATCAGGAATATTATTGATCATATCAACGTCGCAGCGTGATGAGCATTGTGAAACAGAACTCTTAAAAACCCAACAATTTCCTGCACGAAACCACAATCTTACAACAGGATTATAATTGTTCACATCACCGTCGCAGCATGTTCAGCGTTGCGAAACAGAGGTGCCAATACCCAACATTTTTCTGCTCAAAACTACAATCTTACATCAGAAATATAATTATTCACATCACCGTTGCAGCATACTCAGAGTTGCGAAACAGAAGTGTCAAAAACCCAACATTTTTCTACTCAAAAAGGCTACGACCTTCAAGCGTGGATGAATCCGATACATCTCAATAACGAGAACGAGTAAATGAATGCAATAGAAATAGATGGAAGAAAGAACTCCAAAGCTTCAAAATTTTGGGAAAAACACCCCTGCCAGGCTACTGGTCATAGATTGCAATACTCACTGGTAACACAAATTTCATCCATTCTAATCAAGAAAGAAACTAACACATTGCAATGCATGCACACCGTCATCCTCCCCACCAAGAGATCAAAATTTGTGCAGAAATAGCCAAATCAACTCTTTCAAAATGTCGTCAAATCCAACGCAAATTCTTCCAACAGGGATGGATATAATCCCAGCACCTTCGCAGTATGACCTGCCTGCCTACGGAAAAACCAAGGTGCAAAAACAGCCAACACTATTCAGCTCAAAATCGCACGAATGCTGTGAGCTTCAAGCGTGGATATATCCGTTCAGGTCTACGCTCCGCCATGCACACTCTCCTTGCGCTTTGCTCGTCGATGGGATGCGAGACAATCCAAAGAACACAGGGCGCTATTTACAATCGCATGTACAGGAGAAGCAGCAGCTGATCTCCGAATTCAGAGACCCAGTCTTTTGAACAAGTGCTCGAAAATCTCCTGGCCAGACACGAGCTCCTGTGCCACGAACCCCGCGATGGCGATCATGGCCAGACGCCCGTTGTTGAGCTCCTTCGTCTGCATCTCCGAGCGGGCGGCGGGGTCACTGGGGAGAAGGCCCAGCGGGTCGAAGCCCAAGTTGCCCGGCTCGTAGTCATCACGCAGCGTGTTGAAGTCCTCGGAGCGCGGCGTGGCCCACGCCAGACCCACGCGGTACGACTCCAACAGAGCAATAACGAACAGCAGTGGCCCCCAGAACACGGCGCCGCGCGCCTCCACCTGCTGGAAGTGGTAGATAGCCGGGCCCTTGATCTGGCCGTCGAAGTTGTAGAACAGGGCGTAGTCCTGCAGCTGCTCCTGCACGATGAAGCCCAGCGACGCCAGCATGGCCACGCGGCCGTGCGTGATCTCCGACTCGCGCCACCGGTTGAGCTCTTTAATGGGGCGAGGGCTAGACGCCGCGCGCGCCAGCAGATCGGCGGGGTCGAAGATGTTGGGGAACGGCGCGCTCACGCCGGGCAACGCCTTCGCATCTGGAATGAATCGCAACACACTGCACGTCAGGATCACATTCACAGCAAAAAGAATTGCATCCGCAAAACTCATTGAGAGATCATGAATCTCAAAATGCCTGCACCTCGAGAGTGAGGAATCACTTACAATCGAGGACATTGGGAGGGACGATGTCGGGGTTGGGCGAAGCCAGATCCTTGGTGACATCCTTAGGCGACAACGCGAAAATACGCTGCACACCCGGGCGCCTGGTTGCCTGCGGGGCAGTCTTGGCCGCAGAGAACAGCTTAGTTCCCGAGAGAGAGCTCAAAGAGGACATGGCGGTCGCCATTCTCTTCACAACCCTAGAGTCGCAAAAACCGCTATCAAGTTCACGCAGAAATCGCAGCCGACTGGAGCCAAATGTAAAATTTCCGAAGTGGAGACGATGTGTGAGGAGCGTCAGAGCTCGGACGTCCTTATATCCCCAACTGAAGCGTGGGAGTGACAAGTGGCACCATTTAAATTCGACAATTTTTTCCTCGCTAAAATAGTGAATGCCAGATGTACCCGAATTGATGAACCTCCATCCTGGACCTCTGATTGCTGAACCTGATCGGGCAAGGGATCGTGGAGCAATCCGGACTGTTGAAGGGTGTCACCATCGTAGGGACGGGAATTCGTCATGGCGGAATTGGGCTCTTGAGCTGCAGAGGCCTCCCAATTCATGGCGCTTTCCAATTCTATCATCTCGATCGCTTTTGTCGCAGTTCCTCTGACTGTTGATCAGTGACAATTGGTTGTATTTGCTCTAAAATTCTGCGGCTCCGACTGTTTGACAAGTCGCGACATGCATCGCTTCCACCTGGCTAGTCCTCGTGCATGTGCTCACTTTTTTTTTGCATGCTCGCAAGCCTCAAATTTCCATTCCGGGAGCGCCCTCATGTTCGCATCTCCCAATTGCTCTCTTCCGATCATTCCTTATCACATGGCATCCTCGCAATTTATGCTTCGGCAATCTGGTTTTCGATTTCCTGTGCTTTGACAGAACGCCGAGGGCCTAGCTAGCGGCGAAACGCAATCATGCACAAGCACTTACAGCGCCCAATGTTACGCTGCCACATAATTGCTTTACTGCGAGCCTGGGCAGTCAGTTTGCATCGTCGTTTTGTAAATAATTTGCTTGAATCTAGGGGTTGCATGGTCTCTCGCGCTGTAACATGCAGATTGCCGCTTGCACACGCCGGTGCACCCCATCACGCACAGGCCTACTTCCTTCCACACAACCCATTACCCGCGTGTGTGGGGCACATCCCGAGTTTGATGTACGAATAGTACAATTGCAAAAAGCATGCCATCTCTGCATTTCAAACCGTAGTACTCCATATGACGATAAGAGAAACCCAAAAAGCAACGGCTAGACTGCACCCAAAGGCGGAGCCAAGGGTTTTTCAGATGCATTGAACTGATTACTACAGATCGAACGCAACGTGAAGCGAAATTTCGAGAAAAATTTAACACACATCAAAGAAAATCTATACAGCTCCTCACATTGAATTTCACTCTCGGTCTCACTTCCGCCTTGCAACTGGTACTTGTATTTGACAGATTATTGAGTTCGTTAGAGCTGGTGACAATGGCAACTATGGCGACAGCCATGTCCTCCTTGAGCTGCATCACGGGAGCCAAGCTCTTCTCAGCAGTGACTGCCTCACAGGGAAGGAGGCGTACTTCTCCTGTGCAGCACATCAGAGCAACATTGGAGCCCCAGGATGTAACGGCGCCGAACCCCGAGGTCGTCCCCCCCAATGTCCTCGATTTTAAGCGATTTTCAAACCCTAAGTAATAGAGTAAACATGCAATACAGTTCATTTTACTTCGAGGCATTTCTGGGATGCATCATCTTTCAATGAGTTCTGTACATGCATTTGTGGATGCGATTCTTTTTGCTGTGAATGTGATCCTGACGTGCAGTGTGTTGCGATTCATTCCAGATGCGAGGATGATGCCCGGCGTGAGCGCGCCGTTCCCCGACATCTTCGACCCCGCCGATCTACTGGCACGCGCGGCGTCCAGCCCTCGCCCCATCAAGGAGCTCAACCGGTGGCGCGAGTCGGAGATCACACACGGCCGCGTGGCCATGCTGGGCTCATCGTGCAGGAGTAGCTGCAGGACTACGCCTTGTCCTACAACTTCGACGGCCAGATCAAGGGCCCGGCCATCTACCACTTCCAGCAGGTGGAGGCGCGCGGTGCTTTGTTCTGGGAGCCGCTGCTGTTCGCCATCGCTCTGTGCGAGGCGTACCGTGGGTCTGGGATGGGCCACGCCGCGCTCCGAGGACTTCAACACGCTGCGTGATGACTACGTGCCGGGCAACTTGGGCTTCGATCGACCCGCTGGGCCTTCTCCCCAGCAACCCTGCCGCCCGCAAGGAGATGCAGAAGGACGAGCTCAGCAACGGGCACCTGGTCATGATCGCCATCACGGCGTTCTTGGCGCAGGAGCTCGTGTCTGGCGAGGAGATTTTCGAGCACTTGTTCAAAAGACTGGGCCTCTGAATTCGGAGACCAGCTGCTGCTGCTGCTGCTTCTCCTGCACATGCGATTGTATATAGCACCCTGCTTTCTTTGGATTGTCTCGCATCCCATCTACGAGCAGAGCGCAAGGAGATCGAGTGTGCATGGCGGAGCGTAGACCCGAACGGATTGATCCTTACTTGGTGGCTGTGAAGTGTGACTCATGGCAGTCAATGCCAGAAGCTGCAAAGTGCATTCGTGCAATTTTGAGCAGAGCATCGCTGATTTGTGTTGTGAGGCAGGTGATCGGCTGCATTGCTAAGATTTTTTCTCTATACTGCGGAGTGGAAGAATCTGGGAATGGCAATTGGCTTTTTTCCTGTACTAACTATGAGCTCTTGTCAAGCTTATCGAGCAATTGCCATGAACTAAGAACTTACGTGAAAGCGCTGTCTTGCTTTGAGAAATAGCCTGGTGAGCCATGAGAGGGGCAAGAGATGTTTACTGAAAGAGGCTGAAGTTTCATGTTACCCAGACATAACATCAATGAGTTGGATTGAACTTTCAAAGGTGGAAAAGGTACCTTACAAAGAGGAAGAAGAAGCTGCATTCTCTGAATCACAAACCCTCTTCCTACATAATAACTTAGGGGTAGTCACACCTTCTTCACTGAGCAAAAATTCTCTGAAGAAAAAGAGAAAAATGAAGAGCCAGTGGGGAGGCTGAATTCTTGAAGAAGGTGTGACAGCCCTTTCTCATGAGCGGAGAATGGAAATGGAGAATAGGGGTAGTCACAGTGTCTTTGCCTTTGAGATTTCACAGAAGATTGGAAAGGGATTGCTCGAGAGCCTGAGTCAATGGAGAATGACGGTGAGTGAAGGCACTGTGACGTCCCCTTTTTGGGTGTCCAACATGAAGAATCGAGAATCAAAGAACCTGCTTACTTGACAGGTAAATGTGCACAGAATGTGGACCCAATCGTCAAAGCAAGCTTCAACGACAAGTACATTGAATCGGCAGCCGCAAAGAGCGCAAGGGGTGAAACGCTTGGGAATTCAGCCACAGGGTGAAAGCAATTAGCGCACAAGGGCTTCACAAAACCAGTACCAACCCACCAATAATCGGCAGCCACGTGCCCATTCTTCAGAGAATGGGCGGAGAGAAAAGACACTGTGACTATTCCTAATGAATTTGTAGACACCGAAAGTTGTGCAAAAGCAACGGGAACATAATACAAGGAACCAATAGAGAAGGAATGACGAGGTGAAAAGCGAGGATGACAAAATATCCTTCTTCGGCGAAGAATTCTGACTTCGCATCCATTATTCACCTCCAAAGGAAAATAATGGACATGGATAATTCTTCGCAGAAGAAGAATATTTGGCTCTGGAGAGCCAACCAAAAGCCAATTCAAAGCTGCCACATCCCCATTTGCAGGAAAAATTACAAGCTGTGAAGAAAGTGTGACTTACCTCTAATCATTTGGGTTGATGGAATTTTTAGTTGTTAAGTGCACCTTGCAATGCAGTGATTCTTCCTATTCATCTGCAAGGTATTGATTCTTCCTATTCATCCCTCAATGATTAATTCACTTGTTATGACACCTGGTAATGATTGAAGATGATGTCATTAGAAAGAACCAAGTTCTCCAATGCTTGGGTGTTGTCTCCAGAAGCAAGGCAAATCCACCTAGTAAGGTAGAAGTACCTAAAGCTTTGGATAGGTGCATTTGGCTCTGGATGCTATGTTCTCAAAAAAGCATGTTCAGGGCTTTAGGGATTAAAAAGCATGTTCAGGGCTTTAGGGGTTAAAAAGCATGTTCAGGGCTTTAGGACTTTTTTGAAAACATAGCATTTTTGGGCAGCTCACTACAAGCGGAGTTTTTAATTTTTTTCGTTGAAATTTTCACACAACATTTTCTCGAGGAGTAGCTTTAAGAGTTTAAGGTCCAACAATTTTCATAACTTTTGACTACATGATTAAAAAGTTATTGCATGATATGGCATTTTCATTGCTTAGCGGGCAGCCTGGGTAGCAAAAAAAACTTCTTTAAAAATCACTTTTTAAGAAAATAAAAATTTGATATTGGTTCTTTAAATTTATATGTACGCGGAAAGCTTTGAATCATTCCATTTGGATTAACGAGTCAAAAGTTATGAGGATTCTTAGTTTGAAGGTAGTTATGGAATCTCAACTCTAAAATAAACTTTGAAGTCCTTTATTTAACTCAATTTTCAATATTTTTGAAAAAAAATAAAAACATTGGGTGTAGATTGTTTATTACAACATTACAACCGTTGCGATTGGCATTTTTCAATTCCATAAATAAATTCTTAACAATTTAGTGTTTTAAATTATTCTCTACCTCTTCCTACTTACTATTTTTTTTCCTATATGTTGTACAATTCCAAATGATTTGAAATTTTTCAAGCATGTAGCTAACTTGCCTTCAAGAATAAATTCAAAGATTTACCACCATTTTGGACATTTCTTCATACAAATGTGACCTTGTCAAGGGCAGCTGCCCGTTTTTTCGCAAGGACAAAAAAAGGATTTTTGTCAATTCAAACGCTATTATCTTGCAATCTACATGGTGGAAAATTCTGAAATTTTTTCCACATCTTTTTAAACAAGTTTACTACTAGATCCTACGGTTACATGTGTCCAAAAGTGCTTTTTTTCTAAAACTTGGCACTAGTGTTAGAAATATCAGTTTTGGAGTGTTTTTGGTGAAATCATAGTCAAAAGCCTTTAGGGGTTAACACATAAGTGGTCACAAAAATATACAAAAGAAATACATTATAAGGTTGTATCATGCACAGGTGATTGACCCATGCAAGACCTGCCCTCATGACAGTGACCACTTCTTGTAACTCCACCTGTCTACTTTGGGTCCAGTTGCACTTGGATTTAGGTAATTTTTCAAATGTCAATAAAAGACTCCTGTCCAAAAAGATCACTCTCGGTTTTTTTGAAAACTACATGAGTTAAAATATAGGGTCCATTTAATTCAAAGCAAAGAAATTTTTTATAATATGTAGGGCTACTATAGGGTCCATGAAATGCTACATATCCTATTTTATAAAAATTAGGGTATAGAAAAACATCATATAGTAGGAATTTTTGTTAACAAATTAGCCTTAATAAATAGAGGTTGTGCAAATTTTTCTTAGTATAATGAGTATGGATGTGGATACATAATTTCATATAGATAATAAAATGGACATAGTCAAAAAAAACTACAATGAATGGTGGTTGACTAAAATTGCGCTACGGTACTAGTATTGTATATATCAAAAAAATTAAGTGTAAACATAAGGCACTAACCATAAGTGGTAGAAAATGTCACAATGCACAAATAGGGAGGTTTATCTAATCGCCTCCATGGGTTCAATAAACTAATAACTATACAATATAAAGATAGAGTTATAGTTTGTTTAATTTCATTCTTTAAAGTCACACACTCATATTGAATGAGACGTTTATGGAATAGTTTCATTGGAGATTTGAAGTATTCAATGGTAAACTTGCTATTAACACTTAAAAGCCAAAAGGTGTTTTGGAAGTACAAAAGTCCAAAATTGCCCATTTTTGATGCATTGTCCAAAATTAAAAAATTAATTAATTTTTTTGAATTTCAACCATACAAAAATTTGTTAAACAAGGTAGTGTATAAAAAAATTTCAGCTCATTTGTCCACATGGATTGAAAGATTTTGACGTTTGAAGTAAGAATTTTTTTTTTTTTATTCTTGCAAAATATTGCCAATAGACTTCAAGCCTTTTTGGGATAAAAATCTTGCTCTACACAAAGATAAAGACTTTGGCCATTCATTGGTATATAATATTAGGTTTACTCATGAAATTTTTTTGGAGCAAATACAGAGTGTAGCTTACTCTAAATCAACTTGCAATGTAAGGAGGTTAATTGCATTGCAACAATACACTAGTCATTTTTTGATGATTTCTTGTGCAATGAGGAAATTTTTCATTTGAAATCCAAACAGTAAAAATTAGAGATAGGAATTTGGAATACAATATGTGGAAATTTTTTCATGAACTTTGACTTTACATATTGCAAGATAATTGGGCTTGAAGTAAAAAAAATGTTTGTTCTTGAAGCCATCCCAACATAGCTAATAAAGTTTGTCTCGTCTTAGATTTTGATTTGAGAACTAATTTATTTTTTATATTGTATTCCATACTTTATTAGTTATATACATGCCAAATTTCAAAAGTTGATGAACATTTTTGCAAAGGTGCCCAAAAGATGCCCAAATTGCCCAGGCTACTAAAAAAGTTCAAGGCAACATAACTTCATAGGCTTTTGTTTTGGAAATTCAATTAGGAAAAATTGTATTCTCACTAAAGGGATACATGTTCACACCTTGTGTCTAAATATTGTGAACAACCGACCCAAATTGACTTCTAAGATCCTACCCGGATTTTCAGTTGTTCATTCAATGGACAATTGGTCTTTAAGGGTTAAAAAATACAACGTGGTCAATTGGGCACTTAAATTTTATATGTAAGATAGCCCCACTTAAAAAACTACATGTAAATTGCATATAAAATTAATTTTACAAAAAACATAGGATATTGGAAAAATGCCCCACGTAGCTTTTTATGTAAAAGCACGGTCATCTTAAATACAATAACTAAGGTAAATAGCCCTCATCAAATACCCTCTTAACTCAAGTGCATACCTTAAATTACAAGGAGTGATCTCTCCGGGGACTCTTGTTACTTTTACGTGCGTCTACCTTATGGACACACCTAAGATTATTATTTATTTTGATAACAAAGTCTTAGTATTATCATAGTTTTGAGTTACACTCAGGTGGGTGTCAAAATTAAAACCATCAAAAATACACCTTGGTAGTCAACAACTACTCATATAGTCATATGCTATTGCCCCTTATCTCACTTGCCCATGTCAAAACAGAAGACGAAAGTTAACTCCTATAGGCCCAAGGCCATTAGGGATTCAGAAACATCATTGCTTTTGAAGTGTTGTAGACCTAAATGTCACTAAATTATAGGAATCTCAATCGTACAATCATGTTGTGTACGTGTTGTAGATAATGTGGATCAAATTTGGAGTCATTTGGCCACATAGATTGCAAGACTATAATATTTTAGTGTTAAAATAGGGTTCTGAAATTTTCCTAGCAATACATTTAATGGTGAAATTTGATTTCTAAATCTACTCAAATGAAAAAACTTTAAAGATTAAACTATAAAGTGATTGAAAACCAGTATAAAAATACATTGATGAAAAAAATATCATTCAATTGACTTATTGTGTCTGCAAAATGACTTTGAAATGTCAAAAAATAGCAAGAAAAATTGCAAAAAACATGTCTAAGGCTAAACCTCCTTCTACAAAAAAGCTTCTTTGTCACTCATAATTTCTTTTATTGATATGAAAATTTAGCCACACAAAGTAGACTAGTGTGTGCAACTTTCCAAATTTTTTAATTGAAAATGGATAGTGTATGAAGAAGAAACAAACCACCAAAGTTCATTGTAATCCAAAAATGTTGGGATTTGTTGAATTATTCCCACACATTCAAAACAACTTGGATTGACATGAAAATTTGGATAAACATCCAAAAAATTTGTACATTTTGGATTGATCTAAATTTTTTACCACACAAACTAGAAGAGAGAGTGCAAATTTTACAACAAGTTTTATTGAATTTGGACATTGGATGCAAAAGTTATAGTACTTTGAATTCAACTTGAAACTATGTGAGGACATTTGGGCCTCTGGAGCCACGTTTAGGGGTTAAGGACCATTGTCACAATCTGGCCCAACATCTTACATCTACAAAGATGTTCTGCATTGAGATTGAGTTCCCGGGTGATTGCAAGAATGACCTGTACTATTTTTTGCGTTCTGTCACACCTTAGTTTTTGATTTTTGTTTTGGCTATAACTTTTGTGTTTTAGGTCCAAATGACTCAAAATTTATAGGAAAGCTACTTATAACCATTATATACTTTACCTTATTTTTTGGTAATTTTCAAAAATACTTTATTATTTTTGAATAGCCCCGAAAACTTTTCACAATGGCTGATTTAGGGTTTTTTAGCACTAACTGGAACCCAAAAAAACGAGTTTTGAGCTGAAATTTTGAGAGGATGGTCTCTTAGTAGACTAATAGCTATTGTCCAAAGGAATTTCAAAAATACTTATTTTTATGTGGTGTAGAGGTCCACAAAGAGAGCTTCTTTCTATATTTTTTTCCAAATATGCAAAACAATATTTTGGTGAATTTTTTGGTCAAATCTCATCACCAAAAAGTCTTCTCAAATGTTTGATTTTTATATAATTTAAAAAAAAAAATCCTATTTTTTACAAACTAAAATATTAGAAGTGGTATTTTCTTCTAACCGAAGTTTTTTGAATTACTTTTTTTTGGGTAGATTGTCAACTCAATTCTCCACTATAAACATTTAAAGTTCAAAACTCTGTAGTGTAAAAATTTTAAGTTAAAAATGTTCAAAGTCAAAAAACCTAGTCCCACAATGTGCTGAAAAATTTGTTTTTTTCACTTTAAACGTAGATATCTTGCAATCTGTGCGGTCAAAAATTCTGAAATTTTTTCCACACATTCTCATTCTAGTTAGGTGTAAAATCATACGGTTAGATATGCAAGAAAAACATTTTTAATTTTTTTTCACTCTTTGCTAAAAAATGGCACTTTTGGGTGTTTTTTGGCAGAAAAATGGCCTTGGGCCTTTAGGGATTAAAAAAGTAAATTTCCATAATGATTTACATTGAAAAAAGTTGGGTGTTACTAATGAGGTAACTAATCATTCCATTAGTGTCAAGTGAGACATTGATTGTGGCTCAAAATCTCACAAAATGACAATAACCGTCATGCGATCATTCCCTAGGTGTCCATCATGGGTCATTTGTCCATCATGGGTCATATGTCCATCATTCCCTAGGTGTCCATCATGGGTCATTTGTCCATCATGGGTCATATGTCCATTATGGGTCATTTGTCCATCATGGGTCATTTGTCCATCATGGGTAGTTTTACCTTAATACTCAATAAATTCTTTGGGTTTTGGCAAACCATCCATTTTTATAAATATTTGTTGACTTTTGACCTAAAATAATCCAAAAAAATGGAGCGGAGCATAAATGTTATGGAATTCCGAGTTACAGGAAATTTCAGAATTTATTGCTGAGACGTGCAGCTTCCATATGAGTGGGGATACCTTTTAGTTATGTACTTCACTATTAAGTTATCATATGAATTCCAAGCACAGGGAATTTCAGAAGAATTTACTGAATTTCAAGTACGGATTGAGCAACCACGAGAATTCTCTGTGCTTTTAGAAATCAAATTTCACCTCCAAATGTGTGGCTAGGAAAACTTTAGCATCCTTTTTCAACACTAAGACATTGTAATCTTGCAATTTATGTGGCCCAACGACTCCAAATTTGACTCACGTCATCCATAACACGTATACTACAAGACTGTCCAATTGAGATTTCTATACCTTAGTGACATTTACACCTATAATACTTCAAAAGCAATGATGTTTTTAAACCCAGAAAGGCCTGGGGCCTTTAGGGCTTAACCTCGGTCTAAACATACAGAAACGTACTTCCACTTCCACGTAACCATACTACAGATAACCCTAAAAAAACAAAGGACGTTTTAACAGGATCATCTATGTACAGGGCATCCACAGAACGTCTCCAACCTCGACCGCAAACACTCGGGACAGATAAAAGGACAGAGAACAGAGCCATCAGAGTTCAGAAGAATTTGAACTCGCAAGATGACAACAAGTGCAAGCTTAATCTCATGAGGGAGAAAGAAGTAAAGAAAGCAGAGCCATCAGAGTTCAAGAGAATTTGAAATTTGCAAGATGACAACAAGTGCAAGCTTAATCTCATAATGAGAAAAAATTATACAAACCATAACTCGAATGATGTCGTCAAAAACAGAATCTCCTCCCTCATTGGAAAAGAGATAATAAAAAAACCCTCTAAGCCATCCCAGTGCTGAAAATTTCTGGAGAATCTCTCTCCTCGAGAAAAATAGGAATTGCATTTACAAAACTGTCATACACTACTCATCTAACTGGCTGGAATGAAAACCTCTAAGGCCACGCGTGGACGAAGAAGCCTTTGCTACGGAGGCTGGCAATTAGCCGGAGCGCTTCCTCCCGGGAGTGCTTGAAGTGTCCCCAATGAAAATCCAACATCGTATTGTGATGGTAATGAATCTCCACAAACAACTCGTCAATAATCTCCGCCATCTCCGAGTCCTGCAACCATCGCTGCAAAATGGGCCACTCAGCCTCTTCAATGTCCATCTTCACCACCACGGCATCCTCCTTCGTCAGCTTCAACTCCTCTTTAATCCACCTCGTAATATTCACAGAGTTGCCACCATCAGCATCCGAAACGAACGTGTTGTAAAGCTTGATGCGCTGCACCATCCAGTCGGGTACTTGCGGTACCTGCTTCACACGAACCGAGTGAGAATTCTCAGACGCCCAGTTAGTCTCCTCGTTGAATCCTGGTTGTGGAATCTTGAACAACCCCGGGGTCACTTCAAACGCGTGAATCTCAGTGAAATCACAAGGATACATTCGGGAGAACCACTGCACGCTCGTCTGGAAAGCGTTGGCGCCCAAGTCGAGGTACACGCGACGGGAACGTTTGTTAAGGTCCACTTTGGACCCATACAACCAGGGAAGAAGCATTCTTTTGTCTTCGACATCGGCGACGAATTTGAGTGCGAATCCGCGGCGGAAGTTGTACGTGTCGTCCAAGCTTTCGATCAAATGGCCCTTGACTTTACAACGCGCGGGAGAGCCGATCCACTTCATCTGGTTCCATGCCTTCGCAGCCGGCAGTTTGGGACCCGAATTCAGATGGCCTATAACGGTGCCGCAGATGGCATCCTCTGTTTCATGTGGAGAATCTGATATTTGCTCTGCTTTCGTCTTCGCTGCATCGAACACTAAATCTGCACACTGGGAGGTGCCGTTATGGTGCAACGCGAAGTCTACGAGGATGTAACTAAGAAGGCAGAGAATCACAAAGTAGTATACTCGCGGGGAAGCGTTTCGCCCCGCGGATTGTAAGTCGCTGAAATACGTCATGTTGTTCGAATCCCTGTAAGGCTCATATACAAGATTGAATCACCCCACTTCAGGGAAAATTTCCCAACTCTGTTGTGTGCGCACGAATTCGGGAGATGCTGCAATGCATTGGTCTGCAAAGACATACACGAACAAGGGATAAAAAGCGTGAGAGATCAAGTCCAGTTCCAGAAACGTGGGTCAAAGGCGCCAACTGCTTCGAAGGATCCCTCCCGTTAACTCGTGAGACAGAAAAGGTTAGGGACTCAACAGACACTCTCTCAAGCCCGTCAAAGGTCACAACAACCACTAACGAAAACCAAAAAGCTCGGGCTGCATACCTGAGGTACTAGGGTTGTCTCGTACACGGACAGTACCACGACTCTGGGGTTGATTCTAATCTACACGGCGTATCAAACGGTACAGACAAGCACGCGCGGGGCTGGTCAAACGGTACAGAAAAGCACGCGCACTCGCCACCAGTCACGAAATCACAGAAAACATATTAAATTATAATAAACTATTGCATTACCCAAGAAAAGCAAACGTCGCAGAAAGTGAGGTAAGCACTCAGCATTGTCAATGTCAATTGCATCACCCACACCAACAATTAGTGTGGATCCGACAAGGATCCGCGCAACAACGCTGATAAACGGACCAGAAATTCCCTACCTCCAGGCGCACCGCCCCTGAAAACTAACAATACATGCGGTGCATACAGAGTCTAAATCTAGGGCTGCAACGACGAAGGGGCTATGACTATGGCTAACCCCACGCACTCAAAAAAATGAACAAAACGTCCCTCTTACCCTACCCATCGAGGTAACCCAAGAACGTAATCAAACCAATCCGCCCAGATCTCACACAGTACCTCTCCAAAACACACCATAAACACATCCCTGCGCAGCACGAACAATCGTACGCACACCACGGACATATTACTGCATACCACGAACAATCCTACGCACACCACGGGCAGATTCCCGCATACCACGAACAGATTCGACGCACACAACGGACAGATTCCAAACCCAAACCCTCGCGAAACGTACATCTGACACGCAATGTCGAGCATTGCAAACGCGGCGATCGAATCCTCCCCAGAGCACACCCAAAAGACAAATATTTACCGGCAGAGCTTCGAATGTGCATCATTCAAGCAGAGTTCATCTCGACACCGAGCAAGCCGAGCTCCCAATGTGCAGAAGACCATAGATTGCTAGCGAAAAACCATCATCATAGATTGCTAAAATAAAGACCGTCCGCGAACTTCACTCTAAATTTCAGAGCTGTTTCGTCCCTGCCGCAAAAGACGGACTGACAATGCAGGTGGCAGTGGATGCGGATTTGACGTGAGAGATGTGGATGGTTTGAGAAACGTACCGCGACAACCGGGTCAGGAGAGACGATTGTTGATTGCGAAATGCGAGGTGGTGCAGATCGAAGGGAAGCTTTGGAAGCTTTCGAAGAGGAGATGGGGAGAAGGGGATTTATTCCCGGGCAGAGAACGTTGTCATTATTGGATGCGGGTAGCATCAGGGTATCAATCCGGGGTATCGAGGCTTCTCTGTACTTTCAGGGTAGCCCTGGAAGCAGGAAATTAGCACTGAAAATGACTCGCTAAATTAGAGTTAATCGTAAGGGCTTTGCCCAGGCTATGCAAGGCATAGTTGCGTGCAAGAGGGGGCCAAGGAGCTGGAGTTTGGGAAAAATATAAGATTAAACTCACTGGAGTTCCAAAACTCAAATTTAATGGAGTTTGGTGCCATGTTTGTTTTGTACCATTCTTGGTTAAACCTTGGTTTGATGGAGTTTGGTGCCATGCTTGTTTTGTACCATTCTTAATTAGGCCTTCCTCTAAGAGCAGCCCCACTACAACACGTTGAAGCAACACTTCAAATGTTCTACACCATTGATCTTAGAAGATCTTAGAAGATCTTAGAAGATCAATGGTGCAAAACGTTTAGAGAGTGACTTCAACGTGTTGCAGTATAGACGGGGCTACTATATCACCGGTTCACACAAGCATATGACAAATTTTACAATTATAACTCTATCATACTACAATCTTTTTTTTATTATCTTTAGATTGGTATAAAGTTAGAATTTAAGATTACTATTATTGAAAGCGCATCAAAAATACCTTAAAATAGACATGATAAATTTGAACTTGGAATTTGGAGAATGGGAATAGAGTCCTTTAGAGCAAGCAAAAGGACAAAAGACCAAAAAAAAACAATGTGCATAAGAAAGAAAATCTATGAAATGGGATAACTAATTTCTTTTGGATTTTCTTTCTCAAGCATGATTTTTTGGGTCATATTATAAATTTTGTCTTCTTTTTGCTTGCTTCAAAAGGACTCCATAATTTTGGTTGTGTGATTTTCAAATCCAAATACAACAATGTCTATTTCAAAACAAATTTTGGGTGGATTTAACATCAATAATTTTTGGTTCTAATTTTAAAACAATCTAAAGATAGAAATTTATTCAATAAACTATTTTTAATGTTGAATTGAAAATACCCTTACAATAACCCTTGAATATCAAATGTACTCTCGTAGAATCAAGTTTGTCATTTGAACTCAATTTTGAACTAATTAATAATCAACCCCACATTTCTAGTAGATGAAGGCATGTGGGTATTGTAAATTGTAAAAAAATTATAAGCAATGGTGAAAATTTGAATTTACTATAGTTTTTAGAAGACATTAAAAAGTAAATCCTTATCAATTACAAAATGTACGAAAAAAATCCACCTCTTTTACCTTAGGTATTTTTAATAATGAAGAGCATTACTATACATGAACATCATTGTATTTCACCAAATTTAGAAAAACTTATGCCATTACAACATCAATTTTATAAAAAATTTAACTAATACATTTTGTATTGGATTTGATGAAAATTTTCAATTAGCCAATTTGTGGCAATTTATGTAAACATCATAGGACTCTAAAGTCTCTTATAGCTTTAAATTCTTTCTAACCTATAATAAATGAGCCCCTTGTTGCGGCTATGGTTTTTGATTTGATATATTGAAAGGTGGTGGAAGTATAAAAATATGATGCATAAAGAAACAATATAGTAGAGAATAGAAATTGGAATCATAGATTTTTGGTAAAACTTGAATTTGCTATGAATTGTTGAAGGGATTTGTGGTGCAGTCCATAAGTGCTTCCAAATCACCTCCCCAAACAACAAAAAGTGCATTTTATTACAGTTCGTGAATTTTCTTAGGATCTCAATTCATTTTTTTAAACATAATTTGTACATTAAAAGATTGAAAGTGCAAAAAAGTATAAATAAAAAAGGCTCAAACATTATTTGCTGAAAAAATTAAATATTTGCTTGAGATGAGTCAATTTTGCCTTTCATCTATGGTAGGATAGTGCAAGATTTTTCAATTGGATGTACAACAAACAAATTTTTTTTTCTCATTTTTAACCTTTGCACTAGAAATGGTAGTTTTAGAGTAGTTTTTAGTAAAATTTAGAAGATAATATTTGAATCCACAAATTAATTGTCTTTGGCACAATAGAAATTATTAATTGTCAAGTTTGCCGCAACTTTGTCAAATTCTACTTTATCTTCTACAATTAAATCAAACATTAGTATAACAAATGTTAGAAATGCTTTTGCTTTTGCTTTTGCACATAAGTCGACTTGTAGTTGATAGTTAATTTCTAAAAGACAAATGTTTGACAAACAAACAATTCACAATTTGAATTGGTTCTTATAAAGTTAATTTTGAATGGAGGTTTTTGATATTTTGGCACATTGTAGGGACTTGGATTCCCTTTGTGGGAGTTTATTTACTCTTTTGTTCATGAAGCCAAATGAAAGTCATATTGTCCAAAGTTTTTAAATTAAAACAAACAATTTAAGATTAAAAAAATCTTTTCTACTTTGAAATTTGGCAAGTATGTAATTGGATAGGGGTTGACAAAGATTTTTTTTTAATTTAACTTCAAGTGCCATAATCTTCCTAAACACAAGATCAAAGTTTCTCCAAAAAAATTCAAACATTGTTGTAGTAGTTTAGTTCTTTAACTCCTAAAGGACCAAGGCCTTTCTTCTGCCAAAAAACTCTCAAAACTGCCATTTCTAGAGCAAAGAGTAAAAGAATTAAATTTCTTTTTCTTTTTCAAATGTAACCGTAGGATCTTATATTTAACTAGTATGAAAATGTGTGGAAAAAATATTAGAATTTTTGACCTCACAGATTGCAAGATATCTGCGTTTAAAGTGAAAAAGACAAGTTTTTCAGCACATTGCGGGACTAGATTTTTTGACTTTGATTATTTTTAACTTAAATTCTTTTGCACTACAGAGTTTTGAGCTTTAAATCTTTCTAGTGGAGAATTGAATTGAGAGTCTAGGAAAGAAAAAGAAATTCAAAAAAATTGAATTTTCATTCTTAAAAAAATTGTTAAGTAGAAGTAGGTACAAGATAGAAGGAAAATCTAAAATATTAATATCTTTTAGATGGAATTAAAATGCACTAATTCCAATGGTGAGATTGTTCTAGCACAAAAACTAAACCATGAGGAACTCTTTTTTTTTAACAACTGCAAAAATTGCATTCCAAAATGAATCCTACATGTTATTTTTTTCAAGAAGATGCTCTAATTGCCCAAAAAACAAGATTGTCCATAAGTTTCTCATAACAAATCCAATGAAATGAATCAAAGCTTTCCAAATAGACAAAAATATAACCTATGAGGAAAAAAAACCAAAAAAATTAAATTAAATTTTTTGCAAAATTTTTTTGCTGCCCCTTCTCCCTTGTTTTGAGCTTATTTGAGCATAACTTTTGTTCCCGGGCACCAATTGCAAAAAAAAATTATTCCCACGAAGCTTATCATTTTTTCTATCTCCAAAAAAAGTTTCAGAAAATCACGCCAAAAATTCAGCCCGTAGGTACCTGCTTGAAATCCCATTTGTCCCCCGAAGGGACAATGGTCCTTTAGGAATTAACCCCTAAAAGCGCTTTGTTTCTTCGAGGGACAAATGGATTTTGGGTAGGTACCTATGGGCTGAATTTTTGTCATGATTTTTTTAAACGTTTTTTGAAGATTTTCAAACTTCTAAGCTTCATGGAAATCTAATTTTTATTTCAATCGGTGCCCAGGAAAAAAAGTTATGCCCAAATAAGCTCAAAACAGCCTTTGGGGGGCAACAAAAACAAATTTTTTCTTTTTCTTTTTATTCTTTTTTTATTCTTTTTTTTCTTATAGATTATATTTTAGTCTATTTGGAAAGCTTTGATTCATTTCATTTGGATTTTTTTTGAGAAAGTTATGGACAATCTTGTTTTTCAGGCTCTTAGAGCATCTTCTTGAAAAAAAGAACTTGTAGGATTCATTTTTGAATGCAATTATTACAATTTTTATTTTTTAAAGTTCCGCAAGGTTTAATTTTTTTGCTAAAACAATCTCACCATTGGAATTAGTGCTTTTAATTCCAAATAAAAGATATTAATATTTTAGATTTTCCTTCTATCTCGTATCTACTTTTGCTTAACAATTTTTTTAATAATGAAAATTAAGTTTTTTTGAATTTTTTTTTCTAGATTCTCAACTCAATTCTCCACAAAGATTTAAAGTTGAAAACTCTGTAGTGCAAAACATTTAAGTTAAAAATGTTCAAAGTCATAAAATTTAGTCCCGCAAATCCGCAATGTGCTAAAAAACTTGTTTTTTCACTTTAAACGCAAATATCTTGCAATCTATGTGGTCAAAAATTTTGAAATTTTTACACACATTCTCATACTAGTTAGGTGTAAGATCCTATGGTAAGATGTGCAAAGAAACATTTAAATTTTTTTTTACTCTTTGCTATAAAAATGGCAGTTTTGGGTGTTTTTTGGCAGAAAAAAGGCCTTGGCCTTCAAGGGTTAATATGAGGTTGGATTTAAAAAAAAAGTTTCTTTGAATATGAATTTTCTCAAATTTTCAATTTACACTTTCTGACAAGTTTTTTTCCAACTGTATTGCCTAGTCGTTTTAGGATTAATATAACAAGTTGCATAGATTTTTTATCCATTTTATCAGAACGATCTAAATTTATCCACTAAAGTCTCATTCCCGTTGAAAGACAAAATGGATTTTGGATAGAGTCTCGTGCTTACAATTTTGTCAAGATTTTTTGAAGATAGAAAAGCACATTAGCTTTATAAGAATATAATTTTTATGTGAATTAGTGCCCAAGAGCAAAAATTATGTCACCCTAAGTTCTTGATGGTTTTTGTTAGGCAACACAAAAAGTTTCACAAAATGTCAAAAATAGAGTTTTCAAAATTTTGTTTCTTGTAGAAAGTATTTTTGTCTATATGGAAACATTTGATTCCATAGAAGAGATTTGAGGCCTCCAAGAGCCCGCAAATTATCCTGCGTTCCCACAGCGTTCCCACGCTGTGCAATGCAGGAAAGCTGCTGGGCTAATGTGGTCGAGAGAGTGCCACGTCATTTTTGGGAAAAAAAATAAAAATTGTTTTGCTTAGAATGATATTTTGGACAAAAAAAAAGTTTTTTCTTTTTTTTTTTTTGAAATTTTTTTTTGACAATACGTATTGGTTGTTCACAGAATCAGGACAACATTGGGAACGGGCCTAAAACGGCCCTCCAATGCCCTCCAATCTCTTCTAATGCATTCTATTTGGACTAATATTGAAAAAGTTCTGAACAGTCTTTTGGGGGGGGGGGGGCAATCTAAGTATATTCTTGAAAAAATAATTTATAGGGTTCATTTTTCAGCACAAAGTTTTTATAATTTTTCAAAAAAAAGGTTTTGGTAGGATTTAGTTTGCTTGCTAGAACAATCTCACCACTGAAATTTTTGTGTTTCAATTCCATTGTAGACATATTAACCCCTTGCTGCTTAAGCATTGACCAACACATTTTATGAAAAGCATGTGGGGCTTGATGCAATTTCTCAAAAGTCACATCATCCTTTGGAAAATTGGGAATTTTTGTCTTTTCTGCAACATAGTGGAGAGAGATTTGAGATCATAATGCTTATTATGCAAGAAGCATTAGATGAGACTAGAGGGCATTGGAAGGCCGTTTTCAGGCCCGTTTCCAAATCTGGCCCGATTCTGTACAGTGGTACGGGCTGTCAAAAATTTTTTTTTCAAAAAAAAATAAAAAAATAAAAAAATAAAAAAAATCTCTAAATATGATTTTAGGCAATTTTTTATTTTTATTTTTATTTTATTTTCAAAAATGACATAGCACCATTTCGACCACATCAGCCAGCTGCTTCCCTACGGTCTCGCAACCTGGGAACGCAGGGGAACTCACAGTCTTCCAAAAGCCTCAAATCTCTCCTACTGGTATAGCGGTAGTAGGGACACATTCAATCTCCTTGGGCGGTGAGGGGTTAATAATTTAGATGTTTCTTCAATTTTGCAGCTACTTCTACTTAATATTTTTTTAAATATCTCAAGGCTCGCTATTCAGCAGAATCTACAAATCCCTACCCACTCTCTATACTAAATAGTGAAATTAGGTTGCCCTACATCCAGAGCCATGGCCCGCACCTCATGAATGCAACTCACTTTCTCAGGGCCAGGTGGTTTCTTCACATTGAAACAACTTTGGATAATGTTGGTAGAGATCCATTCAATGATGACAAAGTGAGTACTCTTAGACTCTTAGTGCAGCACGTCCACGCTTCACTATTTGCCAGTGTCTTCATCAAAACTTGGCGTGGCCGGGCTTGTTTTTTGATTTGGCGTGTTTGTCGTGGGGAAGATAATCAGAGCGGGCCCTCCCACTGCCCGTGTTGAGTCCCCTTGGCGCCTTGCTATGGGATTGCTTTTAGATTAGTGCACCAATTCAAGGCCCGGTTCAAAGAATTGCATGTGCCTCCATATGCACAAACATTGAGTCATGAGGTAAGGCATCCTCATAACATTTAGTAGCATGTGCTGATGTTGCCTTGGTTCAATTTTACAGTGATGGTGTGCCTCTGCAAACATCCTCCACCTGTCTAATTCATCAATGGTTACTGATGAAGCACTGTTGGGGTGTGGAATATACCACACCATCACTGTAGAGCTACTGAAAGTTATGCTAATTGGTAAGGCAACCAAATTTCACAAAATACGTTAAATTGTGCCATTCTTTGCGGGCCCAGCAAGGTGAATTTGGGGTTTCTTGAGGATAAAAGTGAAAAAAAGCCCCTATATTTGAGCCGTGTCTAAAATACTTACTAGCCCCCCTAGCTAATGTGGGGCCTCTGATTGCATATGAATTCAGATTTTGCAATTTTTTTTTTTGTGGCAAATAAAAAATTCTAGCATTTTCTCCGGGGTAAATTTGGACCACAGGGCCCACCAAGGATGGCACAATTTAACGTACTGCAAATTTCACTATTTTGTGTAGTACGGAAATAGGTCCTTCTACCTTACACTTCCTGAGCGGAAGTGCCGTGAGTTGGCTTCCTGTTGTATCAGTCAAATCAACTTGAAGATAGTGAATGTGCAGCTAAGCAATTTGTGGACCCCTTCAGTCCTTCCACCTTTTCAGCAACTTGCACTGATATTTGTGTTTTTTTGTGAATCAATCAATGGGCTCCTACCCTCAAAATCAGGACGGAGAGCTATCAACCCCCCTTTAGGTTGGGTTTGAATTAACCTCTAAAGGACCATTGTCCCTTGGGGGACAAATGGGATTTCGGGCAGGTATCTATGGATTGAATTTTTGTCATGCTTTTTTAAAACTTTTTTGATGATAGAAAAACTGCTAAGCTTCATGGGAATATAATGATTTTTCAATCGGTGCCCGAGAACAAAACCCATGTCCAAATAAGCTCAAAACAGGGGAGAGGGGGCATCAAAAAAAATTTCACAAAATTTTAATTTTTAATTTTCTTTTTCTTTTTCTTGTAAGATTATATTTTTGTCTATTTGGAAGCTTTGATTCATTTCATTTGGATTTTTTATGAGAAAGGTTTTAGACAATCTTGTTTTTCGGGCAATTAGAGCATCTTCTTGAAAAAATAACTTGTAGGATTCATTTATGAATGCAATTTTTTAACTTTTCAAAAGAAAAAGTTTCATATGGTTTAGTTTGCTTGCTCGGACAATCTCACCATTAGGATCAGTGCATTTTAATTCCATCTAAAAGATATTAAAATTTTTTACTCTTTGCTCTAGAAATGGCAGTTTTGAGAGTTTTTGGGTAGAAAAAAGGCCTTGGTCCTTTAGGATTTAAGGATTGATTGTTTCATATTTCTTTATCTCATTATAATAATAAGTAGATTTAACATAATTCATTAAAGTGTAAATTAATGGATTTTAGGATTTTTAGGGTCTAAAATTTAGTTTTTAAAAAAAAAATTCATTGGCTCACGAAGCATTTCAACGATGCTAGCTTGTAAGCAGGGATATACAAGCATGCAAGCCTTGAGCAGATTTATAAGTAGATATCCTACAATCATTGAAGGTGCTTATAACATAAACACTTATAATATAGGTATCTATAATAGGTATTCTACAATCATGGAAGGTTCTATAATATAGATAATTATAATATAGGTGTATAGTTTTCTAGGCTTATGCGCTCATGATCCTAGGCTCACATAATATAATATAGAAGAGTTATCTCTTAAATTCAATTTTCACCATTCAAAAAAAAGATGTGAGTGTATTTCATTTTGATAGTTTGTTACAACATTATCATCTTTAGAATGAGCAGTTTATAATCCTATTTTAGATTTATTAGCACTTTAGTTTGTAGTTTAGTTTTGTCCATCATGTTTTTTTTTTCTAGATGAAATTACAAGTGAAACTATCAAATAAAAGATGAAGGTTTGACCATCATTCAATTTAAAATAAACTGGTTTTTCAAAGCAAAGATTTTTTGGTTGAAAATTATTTCATAGATTCTAAACTCAATTCTCCAATATAATTTAAATTCCTCAATTTGTCAAAAAGAAAATATTTTTTCCTTTTAAGTTACAAAGTTCAATAGACTTCAAAGTGACTACACAAAGGATTGGGAGAAGCATATTTTACTACTTTAAACTTTATGATCTTAGAAATGCTTAAAAAATAGGCCTTAAAAATTGGTATAGAAGCAAGTAAGTGAATTAAATATAAGATTTTATACTTAGAAGTTGCAAATTAAGTTTCAAATTTTTATTGCAATTTTTGGTTAAAAGCACCAAATTCTACAATTTTTGCCTAAGAGCTTCTATTTATGCTTGCCTATGTTTTAGGATGGATACTTCTATTCTTAGCCTTTTCAACATTCATTGTTTGTTTCTAGTGGTGTCCAAATAGTGCAAGCTAAGTGAAGTTAGATTGTCTTTTGAAGGCCCATAGCTCAATATAATGAATTCTATACAAATACTTTTTCTGATGATTCTAGGTGTAGTTATTACTTACCTTAATAATGCATGAAATAGGAGTAGTTGTCTTAAAGTTGATTTTGGATAAGAACTTGTAAGAGTTGCTTCAGATTCTTTTTAAATTTGCAACGCCTAGAGAAGAATGACATTAAATATCTAATATCCTATTTAATAAGATTTATTTTGTAAAAAAAAATTTGTTTAAGAAAATTTGTTTAAAGTGAATATTCAACAAGCTATTTTCCATTTAATAGTGTTTAATATTAAAATTGCATTGCTACCTTTCAAATGAACATTAATGCTTTTGGATGAATAATTGCTGTTTCTTTATAATTTATATATTTTCATTTAGATTCAAGGATGTAAATAGCTTCATCTCTTTGTAAGGTAACTAAGTCCATTCAAGACACCAATGGGGGAATGTCTGTAGTGGAAAAAAATGGAATGATACTATACATTCATAAATTTAAAATATAGCACCATAGAATCTTCTTTACAATCTAACAAAAGTATGTAGTGTTAGTGCCACTAATATTGTCTCTCCAAATTTTATTTGGGATTTAAGCTGAAAAAACTATTATTTTTTGCAAATTCTAAAAACAAATTAGAGTTTTATTTCTATACCACCATTACAATTTTGTTTATAATGAGATTCCTCCCATTGGTGTCCAGTTACCTTCAAGCATTTCCATTGTTGTATAACCAAATGGTATGCCAAAGCAGCTTGCCTGGGCTCTTTATTTTAGTATGTGGGACGAATTAGGTTAATCCCCTACTTATGCCCAATGTCATAGCCCTACAAGTACTAAATTTTATCAAAGCAAATGTTGAAATTAGATTGTTGCCGTTTGAGTTGAAGGAGTTACAGAGTACAAAGGTAGATGCATCCATTCCCACCCTTGCACCCAATTCCTTCATCATGTACCAACAGAGTACATTCTAGAAAGAAAGTGTGCACCACTAATACATGAGGGAGGAGTTCTTAAAGGTAAGGGAATGAATGCATCTACCTTACTTATTGTCTTGAGTTCCAAAGCCACTCGGTTCACTACAAATTTGGACTCCTAAACACAAAATAGAGTATTGACAAGAAAAAACTCTCCAAAATTCAAGTAGTAAGTAGTAAGTGCGGGCATGGTTGGATGCCATTCAGAGCTTGATTTTTGAGGGGCATGGATTGAGTTTGGGGTGAGTTTGGGGGATGAAATCAAGTTTGGGCGCGACAAGTTTGTAAGCTTGTGTGAAATCAAAGCTTCTATACTTGACGACAACCTTTGTAGTGTGTTTCTTCAACTCACTTGTTTCCAAACAAAACAAACAAAACAAAAAACAAGTCTGGTCCTAGTCTTGGATCCATTTAAGATTGTGGACTCCATAGACTCAAATTTGATTGTGGACTCCACAGACTCAAATTTGATTGTGGACTCCACAGACTCAAATGGATTGAAAAAAATCGGCAGTTAGTTCAAAGTTAGCCGGTGGATTTGAGAAAAAACTTGGTTGTGTCTCAAAAACAGAGGATGCAAAACCGGAAAGAATTTTGAAGGGTTGGAAATGAACTGGAGCCACCCAAAATTTAGAATATATTTTGCCGCCTCCCTTGAATACTCGGGGGATTTCAGCTGCCTTGGACGAAGTTCCATTGCATAATTTCCGACAAGGCAAGGGTAAAACATGAGGGTATCAATTTGTGAGCTACAAAGGAACTGAGACACAAAGACAGGCCAAAAAAGTACCCCGTGATGGAGCCTAGCTTTACTACATTGCAAATGTGGCCAAGTGTAGCTAAGTTTAGCAGACGATTGACTAAACAGTTTATAGCAATAAAAAAATGTGCACAATTGTCTTAAGTTTGAGGTCTGTTAGCAAATTTAACAACTTGAGATAATTACTATATGGAGGAAATCAAATTGAGCACTTGTGTTTCCATGCTTGTGGAACAATCAAGTAGAATATGAGATGTGTTTCTCATTTATTCAATTTAAAATACAAATCTGTCGCTCCACTGGATTATATAATTTGCTTTTGATAGGAAGATTAGGGGAATGGTTCATTCATTTTGTTTCAAGAATATGGCAGTTGCATCTGTTAAAATTCATTAAATTTGCAATATAATGTTTGCATCTCACTTATGAAGTTGGTTTTTTGCTAAAGCAGTTTGTTTGGCTAAGGATGCAAAATGTCATGTTCAATTTAGAAATAAAAAAAAAAAATATTACAAGAATTTTGCAATTAGCCGGTGCCAATTTCAATTTGGAGGAAATTGGCCGGTGAGAAATTCATTTTGCAGGATATAAACCGGTACTTTTGGTGATTTAGAGGATGCAACCGGCAACCATTGAAAAAAACCAGGTCCATTTTCGTAGAAGAAGGAAATCAGCTGGAGGACCTCCCGAACACTGCCGGCCGGGCCTTCTTACAGTGAACCAGTGGTGATGCTTATGGAAGCACGACTTGCGCTGCCAAATTAAAACTAAAACAAAAATTGAAATCTCAGCTGCTGCGTGGGATCTGTTGAGTGGGTCATTCTCACATGCAGATGTCGGTTGCTGTACACAAAAACTCTTGATTTTTCCGCCCACACGCATGTTTTTCGGGATGTTTTTGCGCCTTCTGAACTTCGGAGCGTCCATGAAACTCACAATTTCAGTGCAAATTGAAGCTCCATTCCGCATTAATCAGCAGCTCCTATCTTAGCTCACACTTGGAATTGGTGGAGGACAACTAAACTTCTCAAGGGTATGTATGTAAACTTACAGTAGTAGCTAGCTAGCTGTGGGCAATGGCCTAATTCGAGAGTGGGATTGTAAATAATTTGACGAGAGCAAATCCAGGGCTCTTTGCAGTTCCTTTTCAGTTTTTCCAACACTTTTCTTTTGAGCGACAGTGCTGTTGTTTGGACGTCGATGTTATTAGGGTGATGAGTGTGACCCGGCGGAGATTCCAATGCGTGATCGGAAGTCAATTAATGGGGCTACTTTGATATACAGTTTTTCGGATTCTAGGGCTGCAAACGTTTTTGAATTTAGCAGGAGGGTCTTTCAAAAAGATTCTTGGGGTAACAATGTTTAGTGTTCCTGAGCTTGGAAGGTAGCTTTTTGTGGTGGTTTGTAGGTGCGACGTGTATTCGGGTATTTGTTTGCTTGAAGATTTAGGATTATTTGAGATTAGGTATGAAGAGCTTGTGGAGTGGACTTGATGTATTTCCAGGGGCAATGAGCGGATCTGCCATTCTTTTCAGGGCAAGAGGTGTTGTAGTATTCCCAAGAAGACGCTCAGCTGGGTACGACCTAATTCAAATTATGTCTATGGGGGCGTCACCTGGAAATGGCGAAGCGAGGATGAAGAAGGAAAAGATTGCAGTGATTGGGAGTGGAAACTGGGGTTCTGTAGCTGCCAAGCTCGTGGCGACAAATGCCATTTCAAACCCACGTTTTCATGGTATGTGGGTTGCAACATTTGCATGAGAATGTGCTTGTGGGGAAGTAAGGTAACCACACTCTAAGCGTGGATTGTACGTCCGAATTTTTATTCATTCCCGTTAGCAATCGTGAAGGGACTCCAATGCACCAAAGTATGCCTTATTTGGAGATTGTATGCAAAAGTTGTAAGGGTTCGAAGGTAGAGGACCTGAATCGAACTTGATTATTTTGTTGTATGCAGTAGTTGTATAGGTTCAAAGTTTGTATCAGTTGATGACCTAAAACCAGCATGAATTTTTATCCACGGAACAGTTACATGGTGTCAATGTTTTGTCGGTAGATGACCTAATAGAAAACACGAAGTCTGATGTTAACTCAAAATCAATATGTATTCATTGGCAAAATTTGTGACAGATGAAGTGCGTATGTTTGTACACGAGGAGATTTTGGACAATGGAACCAGTCTGACACAGGTCATCAATGAGAAGAAGGTTAGCATCACGCCCTTTCTTGGCTTTGTGATGAGTAATGGGACAGAGAGACCATTTTACATGCAGTAGTATAAAAGTTTGATTTCAATATTCCCAAGGCTCTTTCTTCAGTACATTTTTGGCCCAGCTTGCTTTTCTTTTTCATTATGTTATTTCCAATTTTTCTCTTTGATCTTGATGGTTATGTTTGTTCTCTTGTTTCTGTACCATGGCAGCAAAATGTCAAGTATCTACCGAATGTGGATCTCGGTGGCAACGTCGTGGCGGACTCAAATCTGGAGAGCGCTGGTAGCCCGTCGATTTTTCTTTTTTTTGTAATTTCAGGAAGTTTTGGGTGGTCTCTATCTTTGGGACATGTTGGACTGCCCCCACATATGCCTAGTCTTGCTTGGGGTTGAGTGTTTTTTTGCTGATGGTAATAGTCATTGCATAAATCCCATACTCATTTGGCCTCCAAGACTCTTAGTTCCTTGTATTCACTATTGTACGACCCTCGGAGAATTTCAGGGTGATGACAGATGTACTACTTGACAAAAATACCTTGCTAGCATAGACTTTGAATCTTGATAAATGTACACGACTTTATTGACATGCGGATAATGAACTAAATGAAACTCAGGGTTGAAACCCAAAGTCTGCAAAGCTTTTTTCTAATGCACAGTATAGACCAGCTAAAATCTAAACTCTAAACCGTTCTTTGCAAGGGGAGATCAGTGAAGGATGCAACAATGTTAGTGTTCTGTACGCCCCACCAATTTGTGGAGCCGATTTTCGAGGAACTCAAGGGCAAAGTAGATCCTCAAGCCAAGGCTATATCTCTCATTAAAGGAATGGAGGTATTGGCTATTTTCCGTCATCGTCATATTCCTGTTGCAACTTTTTGTACTTATTCAAAAGCAAGCCCTTGAAAATTGAGTGTATGTTGAGTTTCCCAATAATTGTTTTGGAAATGCAGAGTTTGTAATTGTGATAGCCTGCAGAAGTACAATCTGTTTTTGATTACCAGCAGTATGCATCGTTGTGGTAGTTCACTGATTTGTAGATTCCACGTGGTATTGAAGGTGAAACCAGATGGGCCAGTCATGATGTCAAAGCTAATCACAGAGAATCTGGGCCTTGATTGCTCGGTACTCATGGGAGCGAATATTGCGAATGAGGTGTGCGTTGCTCTATTTTCCTGGTTAAGAATCTGACTGGCATTAGAAGGATTTTTTGAATTTAATAATCTTCAACACAGCAGTTGGTATTTTTATACAAGAGGGTTGCAGTTGTGTAAGGCCTCCATATGATCTCTGTGACCATAGGGGAGACCTTCTCATGGTGAATATTCTCATTATGATGCTTACTAAAAGTTCTTGAAATGGTCTGGTTTTAAAGAAATCCCTATTTTGACCTGTTGGTATGGAGCATCCAGTCATTCTGTATGCACTGCTGTTCTGTTTTATAAATCCGGCAATTGTCTTCACTAATAGTACGAGCGTGTATTCAGGTGGGCATGGAAAAGTTTAGTGAAGCAACTGTTGGTTACCGATCTGATAAGAGCGTAGCTGATACTTGGGTTCAAGCGTTTCATACTCCCTACTTCCGCGTTGCAGCTGTAAGCCCATCTCATTAAATCTGAGCGAAGCACTGACAGATGATAAATTTAACAACGATTTAGGGTTTTTAGGGTTTAGGGTTTAGGAACTTTTAGATAACATGTGGCACAGATGTCTCCTTATGGTCACAATGTTTTACAAAGGATTCCATATTATTTGGCTCCCTGGATTGCCCCTTCCTATTTGGGATATCGAGCTCGTTACCCCAGATTGTTGTGGTAAAGATCACAGGGAGACCTTTATGCAATCATTGTGAGACTATCGGGAGTCCTCCCTACGAATCATGGGAAAAGACTCTCTTTATGATGTCTTTATGAAAGTTCCTTAAACTGTCTTGAATGTTATCTAACTTTAATGAAAACCCTGGTATACATCATGGGTTTTTGCTTCGAATCCCATGATGAATATTTCCCAGATATGGTCACTTCTCTTGACAGCATTTGCAGCATCTTTCTTTTGTAGGTGCAAGACGTTGAAGGAGTTGAGCTTTGTGGTACATTTAAAAATGTAGTCGCCCTGGCTGCGGGTAATTTTCGATTCCTTTCGGACGGATCAGTCAATTTATCCAATATTCCTCAATTGACCAAGCTACAAGTAGACAGTATACTCTGGAGGAAGCTTATAGTCAATTATAATTGCTTTCAAACCATATATCTATCGTTCAAAGATGGAGGGCATGTTCTTTTCTTTCTATTGGTACTTTTTTTACTTTCTTGAAGCTTCCTTTATGATTTATTCCAACTCCTATAGATTTGGCACTTAGGTGTTAAAACAATCTGCTTCTTGACGATTAAACCTAGGTAATGCCATAGTGACACTCCAAACAAAACTATGATGATGTGCAGGATTTGTGGATGGCTTGGAGATGGGCAGTAACACCAAGGTCTGGAAAACTTTGGATTTGTATGATGCCACATGTACTTCGAGACATAATATGCATTGTTGGCGCAGACTTTTGAATTTTGATAAGAGTATAGCTGCGTGATGAGTGTATTTCTCTGGAGACTGAATGGGATTCAGAGACCAAATTTGCAGAGTTTCGTTTGATGTGTTTCCCTGTTGGCTGTTTTTCTGTTTGCAATATTTAGGCGGCTATCATTCGAATAGGGCTGAAGGAGATGATGGAATTTTCGAAGTTGCTTTGTCCAACTGTCAAGGATGCAACCTTCTTTGAGAGTTGTGGCGTGGCAGACCTCATCACCTCTTGCTGTATTTTTCTCCCTCAGTTTGAAATTATGACATAAATATATTGTAAGCAAGCATTTATAGACTAGATGTCAAAAGATCTGCAGCAATTTTGCGAAACCAAAATCCAATTGGCATCCCACATGAACATTCACGTGGTATTATTCTCATCTGTACTATGGCTGCAACATTCTTTTTCTTGTTGGACTTGTTTGCCTGTAGTTTACAAGCTGCAATAGAAGAAATTTCAGTCATTGGACCTCGAAGACTAGCAGTTGCTTGTATTCACTATTCCACAATGCCTAAAGAATTGTGGTAATGCAGACGTGCTTTGCATAAAGCAAAGCTTGCTGGCACAGTTTCTAAATTGTGATTAGCGTGGCTTTTTGACTCATAAATAGCCAACTATTTGGGAATGAGTGGAACTCAGGGACCAAACAATCTTCAAAGTTATTTTCTAATGTCAAGGGAATCGCAAAATGTCAGGTCACTGAGCTTTTTGAGTGCATGTTTCGTGCAGTTGGGGGACGCAATAGAAAAGTTGCTGCAGAATTTGCCCGAAACGGTGGAAAGAGGTCAGTGGATGATACGAATCTCATTGCTTCCAGAATTTTACACATGATTTATCTTTATAGTAGCACCAATAGTTCCAAGGTAATGCTATACTGATTTTATTTCATTCATTAAGGTTGCACCTGTTTCCTGTGAACTACGTCTGACCGACTTTGCATTCACGATGGTCTTTGGGCCAATGTTACTCTACTTATTTTGTACATTTCAGGACGATGGTGATTAAATCTGACGTGTACCAAATCTGTGTACGGTGATTCTGTGCCAGGTCTTTCGATGAGCTTGAGGCAGATTTACTGGGAGGTCAAAAGCTTCAAGTGAGTTCCTCTTCGAAGTCTCTAGATTTGTAGTTGTAATTTAAGGCTTAAATGCCTCTCCATGAGTGCAGATTTGCCTTGCAGGTGAGGGTGCCTTTCTACTTTTTTTGTCTGTAATTATCATTTTCTAGCGGAATTTCAAACGGGCTTTTCTTTTGTGATCACAAGGACCATTGCGGTGGAATCCTTGGTTTTCCTCTTTACTTCTTCTTTTTCTTCTCCTTATCCACAGGAGCACTTTCAACTACTTTTAAGCCATTGCCAAGCTAGCACAGTACATTTCAGAAAAAACGGAATGCATTTTCTCGTACTGCCTGTCTCTGTCTTTTGGTGATAACCTGCTTTTTTCTGCTTTTTTCATTGACAGGGGGTGTTAACAACTGCCGAAGTGTTTCAAGTATTGAAAGTACGGAATTGGGAGGAGAGGTTTCCGCTGTTCTCAACGGTACACAAGATTTCCTCTGGCATTCTGCCTCCATCTGCCATTGTTGAGTACGATCACAAGTACACCACAGAAGTCAGCCCAGCGTAGTAGGTTGCAAAAAGCCGAGTTCGATGTTCACGGCAATGTTGTAACTGTCTCATTGGCTAGTCAGAAAGAGGGTTATATAATTCAATTCATCTCTTTGTTAGCCCTTACATCAACTGAATAGTATACATCAGTTTAATTAGATCTGGACATTCTTGGCATTACGTCTGATAATGCTCTCAAGCCTCGTGGCTCTCGAGCATTCTCTAGTCCATAACATTTACGGTGATGTTGGCTTCCAAGTGAATTGGTTTCCTAATTGAAGCCGATACCTCTTTTTTCGCAACTGATTCTCGATACAGTACGGAACCCAACTAGAAATACTCACATTAAGCACGCCTAGTTTCGCATATTTGCCTTCTCTAAAACTTCATTTGCCGAACTTTGTATTTATTAGCGCAGTCAGGGAGTGCATGTGATTTTCACTTCCACTACATTTTCGGTCTTGCATGTTCTCGCAAAGTGGTCCGAAAGTTACATATTTAAAACAGGAACAAGGTCTCTGAGCGCCTGCTAGATTTGATCTTGTGATAAATTCGTAAAGTCTCGCTTAACATTCTGGAACTCACTATGCCAGACCCCTTTCATTATCGCTTCAGGTTACAAGCGGTAGAAGACGAGGGAATCTTTTTGGAGTTCAATGCTTAACTGTAGTATTGGAGATAGAATATTCTATCTATAATATCACTGTAGAAGATTCAAACCTCTTCTGCAAGTGTAGGCTACTCCATGGAACCTGCAAGATCTGCAACAGGTCTAGTCCGTCGCTCCAAGACCCGAGCCCCATCCTTGTCGACTATCTTGATAATGTAGCTGGCTGGAGATGCAACCATCCTCGTTCCTATTTCCCAGATACATTTGTCCACCAGTTGAACTGCTTGCTCCACATTCATGTTCTTCTCATAATACTTGTCCAGCAGAGACAGAATGAAGTACGCCCCTGCAAAGATTCAACATATGTCATTCCTCTGTTCGATATTCAACATTAAGGAAGAGGATACTACTAGCGCCACTTTAACCTATAGAGTTATGCTTTCGTTTGGAGATCACTATAGAGTTTGTAGTTTACACTTTGGGTACCACAGCCAAACGTGTTGATTGTGCGAATTCCTTATGCGTTTCCAAAGTGGGAGGTTGTAGTCCACTACGTGTGAAAGAAGATAGACCCATTTTCATACAAAGATCAGTGGCCATTATACATAATTTTTGCCATATCATGCTTACTCTACTTAAAAGTAAGTCCTACCAAGTGCACAAAAAGAAGAGTTACAAGGAGCTGGGGTCAAATCACTAATGAAGTTAGTATCCATTACCTTGAATCAGTCATTTCAAAGCACCAGGGCATTCACAGTCAGAGAAATAATGAGCCGACATAGATCCACAAGAAGATGAAAATGGAACTCGACAACATAAATATAGATCGATGTTTGTGACAACGAATAGTTGCTTTTTCACTCACCAAAGCCCAGGGCTCCTTTCTCCAGCTTCTGTAACGTAGCAATGTAGTCCAAGTAATAGAGAGCTGGACCGGTCCTTTTGTCATAGCCAGCCACCATCATGTTCACTTGGTATGGAGCCTGCATGCAGACAGCGAGCGAGTCTCGTCAACCCTATTTCTTGGACCTCTTGCCGTGAAGAACCTGAGCAGGACTCCAGCAGTAAAAATTTGGAACAATAACACCTGTGCAAGATTATGAAACTAATCTGACAGGTTGAGAGGAGGATTATAATCTTTAATGGCAGCCCTTCCTACTTGTGCTCAGAAGTTCCTAAACAATATAATTCAGAAGACACGTAACAGATGTTAATCAAGTGTACAAAATCACCCTCAAGGTCAGCAAGCAGTGCTGAACTTCGAAGCCTAAAACTTGGCCTGTTATGGTCATTTCGCACACAGCCAAAACGTCGAGGGCAACACAAACACAACATGATCTTCAAGGCCATACGCTTGGCACCAGTGTCGTACTGGTATGGCATCAAATGACTTGCCATACACATTTTAGGTCAGTTGTCATCTCTATAATGTACATAGCAAGTCATTTGATGCCATATTAGTACCAAACTTTGATTGTAAGTGAAAAAACGCAATCTACATTGGCATTATCTCTGGTAATCAAAGGCCACACTTGCGAACAATTTATTTTGGATATCTGTGTCTTCAGTTGCAATGACCTAGTCTATCACGTGAGTCAGTTTCAACAGTCCATCACCTTGCGCAGAGCCGTGGCGAGCTCGCAGCGGGTGAAGCTGGCGGCAGCAAGCGTGGTCAAGGGAATGCCGTTCCGAAAGTTGTACAGATTGAGATTCTTCTGTATGAAATTCGAAAACTGGACCCTGCACCACCTCTCCCGCTTGATATCATTTTAATACATACAATTCAAAAGGGTTGAATCAAACCTCAAACCCCAGTAAGCTTTGTACCGGTCGCCACTCTCCCCGATGCAGCCCATGAGCTTGTGCGAGTCCAGGCACGTGATCTTGTCCTCCGTCGTCTTCTGCACCACGATGCTCTGGTTGACGCTCGTGTCGGCCACCACCACCACGAAGCCATCCCCCACGAAACCGAACAAGCACTCCATCTTTCTACACAAACCCTAACACGCTCATCACTCCAATTCCGCACTGTGGAGTGACTATCAATGCCATGGAAGCTCCTCCAGTCTTTGTAGAATTAGAGTGCTGTGTATCCCACTTACGCAGTAGCCTGATTGGGGTGGTTTCAAGTTTCAAGTTCGGTTACGACAACAGCGGCGAAGAGTTTCTTCCAGAGAATTGTAACCGTCGTTCACAGGACCATGAGAGACGGTTGCTGTTAGGCTGTTAGCTAAGTTAGCCCACCGCCGTTTGCCTGGCTCTAGCGTCAACACCTATCGTAATTCTCCGTCATCTCTTTAATGGACATCACCTTCCACAATATCACATGGTTTGTTTTCTTCCCAAACACCGGGCAGTGGACGTCAAAACCCTCCTCTTCTTCCAACCGCTATGCCCCATGTGGTAACAAAAGAGACAGGAGCGAGTAATGTGATGTCGGTGACAATCTCCCGCTTATAGAGAAGGTACCGAATCTGTTGCCCCACATGACAACAGGTGCCAATGTGCGAACCATCCCTATTCACCGAAAACAAGCTCAGTATAACATCCTTACTCTACTTAAGAAGACAGAAAAACAATAAAATTAGTGGCTTCGAACTTTCGGACTCATACAGCACATAACGATTCTAGTGGCGGCAGAATGAGCGTAACCAATTGACCTGCATAGAATATATAACACTGATATGAACAGATCTTAGACAGATGATATTGGGCCTCGTATCCGGAAGCCAAATCGTACAATATCTTCGTACGGGGAACACTGCAGAGGCTGTTGAGGCGCTCGTAACCTCTCATCACTCTATCATCAAGCTGATTTTCTCTGCCTTCGATATCTCGTCAGAAGCAAATTGCCCCTTCGTCCAAATTTCATCAAAAGTAGGCCTCATGGAAGGATTGGGATGCCAACAACAGGTGATAAGATCTCTTATCAGGGGATGAAGATCATGCGGCAACTGTGGCCTGTTTCCCTTCAAAACAAGATTGCAGTCTCTAACAGAATGACCCTCAAATGGAATGCCTCCTGTCACGAGTTCGTAGCACAGCATGCCAAAGCTGTAAACATCACTTTTCTCACTGAACTTCAACTTGGATCCACTGGTCCCATTCTTTACTTGTTGGAGAATCTCAGGCGCTCTCTAAAAACCAGTACCCACCACTCCTACTGAGCATTCATAATCGGAAACAGTGACCCGATAATATCTGCCCCCCACCTGCAGCATGGATCATAAAAGTCTCTCAAAAGCACATTCGAAGCTTTGAGGTCTCTATGCAGGATAGGTGGTCTTTCGTTACGCAAAAACCTCATACAATGTGCAATACGGCAAAGTAAATATCAGGAGACCATTGGAAAATCGATGAAGGCTCTGAGATCTCCCCAATACCTATCCGTCATAAACGCAAACCCGTCCAAGAATCTCTCGTCTTTCAACAGAAACGCAGCTCGCAACGAAGACAAGTTTTCAGAGCGGATACTCTGATCGAAAGCATTCAACATACCCTGAGTTCACTGCTTCTGAAGATCATTGAGGAGAAAACCTTCATGGAACACTTTCACCACAGACCTTCCATCAGATTCATAGACCTCCGCCTGAGCTCTTTCACCAATTTTCTTCCCCACCACAACATGATCCATCTTCCTGAAGAAGGGTTTCAAATCCTCGAACTTGGTAGGCCGACTCGGCGATTTTAAATATCGATGGCGTTTATCTTGACGAAGCTTGATCTCCGCAAAGCATTTGCGGTTCATCTCTCCAATCTCTTCTGTGTGGGACACGAGCTCCAATGAACTGTTGAGGACTCCATTCAAAAGTCAACGTTGCTGAAGCTGCTAAAGCTGCTCTTCTGCTTCTCAATCATCGTCTGAATGCGAGGAGAGTAGTAGGAGAAAGCGGGTGCTGCTAATGACCTAGGGTTTTTAGGAGATGCTTCTTGAGTTGCAGGAGCTTCAGGAGCTTCAAGAACCAGAGCTTCAGGCGGCAAGTATTCATCAATCTCTGGGTGCGCGACGAAGAGCAAGAGGCAAGCGTTGAAGGGCGCAGTTACTGGAATCTTAAATGTCAAGGCCTGCGCGACTTTTACTGGTCCCCTGGCACCCTATTGCGCCGCCGGCAAGCCCAGTGCCTCTGCCAGACTTGGGACCGCCGCCAGTTGTGCCGCAAGCTGCTTTCCAGGTTCAAGAACGACATTGCTCTTCAAGCTCTTCGGTATGATTCCGAAATGAAGTAAATTGAAATGAGTTCGTGCAGGAGATGCCAGAGTACCAGCTAGATCTAATTTGTGCACAAGATATCATCACAAACTCAAATGACATCAGACACCAACATACTTCAAAGTTTTTCTTTACTGCAAAGCAATTAGAGTTTCTGACTGTGTACAAAATGAGCTGCACGGCTCAGACTAACGCTGCAGGAAACTTACGGAGCTAGTACAGACTGTCTAAGTGGGCCTCTGCAGAGCAAAACTCGTCCTGAAGAACAACAAACATCTACCAGAAGTGTCGCAGGTCCACTGATGCATCTTCAAAAATCTGGATGCAAGTTATTAGTTGGTCTGATGTCATCTTCGTGTTGCTTGATCTGACGTCATTAACCACCGGGCACGTCCTGAGACACACTAATTGGTCTATGTGTTCAAAACAAAAGGTATCTCGTCATGTCCTGATTCATTCTGCACAGCTCGTTCTAGCCAACCAGCACCAGTTCTTCCGACCAACCTTCCGTAAGGAAACTGAAGACGCTGAAACAGCAATCAGGACCTGTCTCGAGGTAATCTAGCTCACCATCGACATGCACAAAATCCAAACCATTTCCATACAGCATATCCACATTCATCATGCTGGGCTTAAAAGGCACACAGCAAATCAACCCAAAAACAGCTCCTCGAATCATCTCCACAAACACGGGGTCTGTAACCCCAGGTCCAGAAATCCCCAACTCAGTCCAGCAGTTGGAAGATTGCATTTCACATTCGCCATCATCTTCCACGATTGTGAAGGGGTGTTTCGACGCCACAAGCTCCCCGTCTTTCACAATCCCCGAGAACAGCTCATTCCCACGATACTGCTGTGCAAACCCAGCAACATTGCAGCTTGTGACCCCATAATTCCGGAAATAAGTCATGTCTCGCTCCACAAACATTGTAATGAGCCCCTTGGTCCAATTTAGAACCGCCACAGTCCTAGCTTCCCCACAGTAACCATTGCGCCCCCTCTGAAAGGACTGCCAATGATTCCGCGCGTTGATCTTTGTATAGCCGGACCTCCTACCTGTGCTCAAACCGTACGAGTCATCCTCGTATGTGTCCGGTGCCCGCTGCTCAGAAATCAAGACGATTGTGCCTCCGAAATTGGCGGGTTCACTCTGTTGGGAGACGCTCCGGTTGGGCTGAGGGCGTGGTACCAGTTGCCGCTGTTGCTGGGACGGTCCTCGAACTGGGGGGTTGACATATGTGACCTGGTTGTAATGCATGTTGTATACAGGCGCATAGATCAAGTGGTTGTATTGTGGGACTGGGCGATTAGGCGCAGCCATGGAGTAGCCCGCGTGGGCAGCCGTGTAGTTGGCTATCTGGCCGGTTCGGTTGCGCCGGGGGTGATTTGCACGGTATGCAGAGTATGCAGAGGACCCACTAGCAAGTGCAGTCACACCTGTGAACATCATCGCTACTTTCTCGAGCATCGCTACTATCTGTGCTCTTCACTTTGGAACGAAGTTAGAAATCTATACAAGTGCTACAAGTTTTGAAACCTAAGTCCGTTCAAGGTTTCGGGTTAGGGGTGAGAGGCAAACTGATCGAGTCATGATTTGAACCTGCTTGCAATGAACAGATCGACGTTAGTTGTCTGTCTGTCGAGTTGTCTTCTGAGTCGTACCGTCCTAAACATCAACATTGATCAACCCTGGAAAAAATTTGAACAGGTCCGAAGAGCTTTGAGAGCCAAATTGGTTGCATAACGGCAGGTGAAATCGATGAAAGAATAACATATTTCATGTTCCTGGACACGTCACGCTACATTGTGAAGAGATCAAACCATCCTCTCACCTTGCTAAAGTGTAGACGGATTGATATCCTGAGCGCATCAACTCCTGCCTTCCGCCTCCACCTGATTTTTCAACTCGCCGATTTGTATGATCTGATGCGGTGCATCAAAGGTAAAACACAGAGATCAGTTCACAGCAGGTCACAATTTGGAGATACGATAACCAAATCGATCCAGATCGATTGACTGGTTTCTACGTACACAAGATCAACTATTATATATCTACCCAGCTGCCAAGAAAATAGGAGCTACCTAGTTGCAAACAACGCAACCCAACTTACAAAAACTCAACTCGCATCACTCAACTCGAAGCGAGACGTTAAGTACGCGAGATGTTAAACACCCCCACGAAATACTCCTCGGGACCAGGTGGCAGGGTGGGTCCGTTCGCCGCCTTAGGTCGTGGGGGGGTGCTTAACGCGTACCCCCCATCGAGTTAATGCACGCGAGCTGGGGCCCAGCACTGTTTCGCCTTGAAGCCTGACAGTGCGTACAAATAGACATCGCCTAGGATGACTATTACAGTAAATATCGTCGAGAGTGCCGACGTGTTTAGGATTTTTGTGCCGACTGCCGAGAATGTCTACCACCACTCTGACGGCCCGTTCACGTGGCCCGTTCACGGCCGCTCACGTTCACGTTGACACCACTCTGCACTGTTCAAGGCTCAGAAAGTCAATATCCGATGGGGCGCTTGTCCCATGATTTGCTCCTGCCCCAGAAGCACTTCGAACTTTCGAAGGTTGCCGTTGTTTGGAATAATAACTTACTCCATATATTCAAAGAATATATATACATAACCCTGCATGTGCCCACTTATCTCAGGAATACAGCATGATCCATTCAAAATAAGTAAACGAAATGCTATGTTGGAAAAAGTAGTATGCTCCTTAGGATCGACGAGGATACGAGAGTTAGCCCGTCATTTGAAGAAAGGTCTGATTTCGAACAGGTAGGCTGGCCTTGGCTCGTATAATTAATTAGCAGACGAAACTTGAATAGGTCGCAACAATCGCGACATTATTCAGCAACATGCAAAAACTTCAACGAAGTCAGATGGAAAGAAACCACCATACCGCAGATCATCTTCAATGAACACTGAAAACGATGACAAGAACATTTTAGTTAAGCTTGAGAAATTTCAATGAGAAGGTGAAAAAAATTCTGACGCTGAAATCTCCCGAGCTTTCCATTTGATGCAGCAAGACAAGAAAACTCACATCGCATTCTCCACAAAAGATCCTCGGACAAATCCTCTTTTGTTCAAAATTCATCGACCACGTACAATTCGTGAAGTTGCTAGAGAAAAACTGCCTGCGATCAATTACATATACCACAGGAAGAACGGGGAGGCGTTACCCTCCCCGTTCTCCCTGTGTACTGGCATGATATCCGTATAATTATTTAACCTTATTATGCAGCATAATGATTATCACTCCTAATGCAATAATTATTTATGCTAAACTTACTGGACGGTTTGACAGAGCTCCGGGTCACGACGACGATGACAGAAATGGGCAGGAGCGGGAAGAAATCAAGCGAGGCAGAAACTTCAAGAAGCTGCGACGCAAAATGTTTAAAGTTTATTACTTCAGGGTCCGGCAACTAAATAGGAAAAGTGTGAACGCAGTGGTACAGCTCAATCTTCAAATGTGGCAAAAGGAAAAAATTATAGGTGCCAAAAATTGTGACAATCATCGTTATACGAGGACCGGCATAGATTCGAGCCGTGAATTGTGCCCAAATCATGAAATTCTGCCAATTTAACGAAATTGCGCGCATTTTCTCTCTGACATTACACTTGGATTTAATTTGCAATAGTAATAGAACACTGTATAATTAATTAATAAAGTCACGAAAGATCATAGTGTTCGAATCTCTCTCCGTAATAGACCTCCTCGATCATGCTCGGGCTACGGCGACGTCTTCAGACAACAGAACCAATTGCAAATCGAGTCAGAATGATAAGTGGAACGCCAATTAGTCAAGTGAGTGTCTAGCTGGTAGCCAGAACCCTTTATGGGCTTACTTTGTCGGCACCCTATGTGCTGTGTAGTGACGCCCAAAAACAATTGGAGTGCAGAGGTGTCTGAAGAAGCAGGATGACTGAGTGGAAGACCACTGTGGGGACCTGTGCATGTGAATGTGGGATTGTGAGAGACCGGGATTAATGACTCAGTACACTTCGACTAGACACGGTATATTGTGGAAGCAAAGGTTCCGATATGTTTGTAAGTGCAGCATTCAAGCTGGAAGAAATATATAAATGATTGGTATATTGGAGTACTTCTGTACTTCATAACTATTAAATACCTATTTCCGCTTTCTGTACTGCAAATGCTAAGAGGCCTGCGTGTCGCTAGATAGCATAAACGGTCTTTGCTACATGATGTTTGTTCTGAGAGCAAGCTCTTCAGTGCGTGGTGTGGATGGAAACTGCAGACCATTGAATACCTTAGGTAGGACTTGAAAACTTGAAACAAAATTTGTCTGGAATTCCTGAAGTATTTCCAGAATCTAGTGCAAACAGCAGCCACGCTGATAACATAATGAATACTCAAATTCCAGAGGGGAACTACAGAAACATACAACAAATGTACATACCAGGTATCAACTAGGGAGCTGAATCCAATATCTCGAAGTCAGAGAAAGGAGAACCAGGATCCCGCCATTCCCCCCAATCCTCTGAGGCGCTGCTGTCCCTCCTGAAGCTTGGCATTTTCAACTCATGACTGAACACGGGTAACGGCTCTTCGAGAAAGTAAGCATCCTGAAGCGCAGCCTCTGCACTAATCCTCCGCTCAGGATCATAGACTAGAAACTTCTCGAGGAACTTCAGTGCTGATGAAGAAGCCTGTGGAAGGAGCTTCCCAAAAGAGAGAAGCTCCCGTTCATCTGAAAAAGATATTTTATCAAAATCTGGTAACGATGATACACCAGGCCAGATGTTGTCGTTAGGAGCGCCCAGTACTCGTACAATTCGGCTTAGCTGATCAATATCCGTGATTCCTGGAAACAGAGGTTTGCCACTCAAAAGCTCTGCAAATATGCAACCAGCAGCCCACAAATCCAGTCCATTTCCATACTTGGTTGCACCATAGAGTAACTGTGGAGCTTTGTACCACCGTGTCCCTACAAATGGGCTCAAATTAGAACTTTTGTGCCGACTTTCACTTGAATAGGTAGATTCTGTCTCCTCTTGCTGGCTGTGCACCTCAAAGTCATGTAACCTCTCATCATCAAAATGCCCAAACATCTCAGAGATAGTCGCTTGAATACTCATAAACGATGAGCTGGGAGATCTCTTCATGAACTTCTAGTTTGCCCATCACATATGAATCATGAACATATGACTTTCACATATGACTTTCACTTCACCTATATTTTCGGTCTTGCATGTTCTCGCAAAGTGGTCCGAAAGTTACATGTTTAAAACAGGAACAAGGTCTCTGAGCGCCTGCTAGATTTGATTCTGTGATAAATTCGTGAAGTCTCGCTTAACATTCTGGAACTCACTATGTCAGACCCCTTTCATTCTCGCTTACGCGTACAATGCGGTAGAAGACGAGGGGAATTTTTTTGGAGTTCAATGCTTAACTGCAGTATTGGAGATAGAATATTCAAACCTCTTCTGCAGGTGTAGGCTACTCCATGGAACCTGCAAGGTCTGCAACAGGGTTCAGAATTCTTGTAGAGAAAAATTATTGTATGTCTATTTAGATTTTTGTCTTGCTTGTTAGGGGCAAAGAATGTCAGCATCCAACTTCTCTTCGATCTAATTTCGTTTTAATTTACCTATTAGGGGTTGTCACGCATCTTTCTTCCTGCCTCAAATTCTTCGAGAATTGGCACGTGGTGCCGTTTGAGTGGGTGCGTGAGACGGGCGGAGATCCAATTCTCGGAGAATTCGAGGCACCCTTTCTTCTCCTCCGCAGGTGAAGAAAGTGGTCAAAACAATTTCCTCCGATAAATTTTTGGTCTTCCGCTCCCGTTTTTCACCCTCCATTGCCGGGATTTCACCACGCTGCTAGAATTCCACCTCTCCGCAACTCTCTAGAATTTCACCGTCATTGATGTGGTAAACCCATTCTTTGAGAATTCATCAGAGCATCAAGAAAGGGGTGTCATGCATCCTCCGAGCATGAAGGCTCACCATTGGCTCCTCCTTTTCCTCTGAAATTTCTCCGACTTTCAAGAAACTTCATTCTCCGAGGATGCGTGACAACCCCTATTATTGCATTGACGGAGGACAATACGTGGGTTTGCAAGAAATCCTTCTTAGTGGAAAAGTTTGCAATATCATTCATCAAGTTCATAACAGATGATAGCTGCTTCTCAGGTGAGTCCAAGGCTAATGCATGCGTCTGAGCACCTTCTTTGCCAGCCACCTATGACTTTCCATCTTCAATAAAACTTGCAAATCCGAATTGAGACCCAAATGCTTGAAATGAGTCAATGCTTGAAACATCATAACCGGTTGTTGAGTTTTCAACACTCACGTGGCACCGTCCCATTGGCAACCCATCACCATTGCCATTACAAGTTGTAACTCATAACTTTCTCTCCTTTCAACTTGCTTCCTACACCCTTGGATCATGAAGATCAAAGGTTGTGATTGAAAAGTGAACAACCAGTTATGTCCGATAATCTACTTGCCACTACCGCGGCTCGTCGGTTATCTAATATAAATCCCCCCCCTTCCGCAATAGTGCCCTGGAGAGCCTCCGCATGACAAATTATCATAGTGTCATTCAAGCTAGGGTTGATTATTTTTAAAAACCTTCAAAGTATTTGCACATATTCTCGCGTTGTCTCAAAGGGCAATCACAATGCAGCCAATTAGTATTTGGTGTAGCCACTGTGTACACGTTTTTACTTGAAATGAACATCTTATGCTTTGAATATGAAATATACATTTTGAAGATTTTGTTTTTACATGTTACACTACAATGGGTAGTTGTGGAATGAACTCAATAAGAAATAACAAAGGATTTTCAAGTATATGAGACTTAAAGGACAAACAAAATAGTACAAAAGAATAAGAAAAATATTGTCAAAATCACTCATGTGATAATATTGGACTCAACTTATACATTATTGATGATGATGGCATATGGATATCAATCAAGCTAGATAGCAATGCAATTCTTTGCAACCAATTAATCACTATAGAATAGGTGTCTTTTAAAGACCTTTCAACACTAATGTAAGTCACTAGGATTCTACTCTTCTAGTCATTAAATTCCATGATACAAAAGAAGATACTACAACAAAGCTTAAAAGATAGCATCAATGAAATGACAATCTCATTGTTGGGATATTGTGTTTCAATTCTATAGTAGACCTATTAACAATTTAGACTTCCCTTTGAATTTGTATCTACTTCTACTTAATAATTTTTTAAAGAATAAAAATCAAGTTTGTTTTCTTTTTAATTTTTTTATCCTAGACTTTCAATTCAATTTTCAACATAAAAAGTTTTTAATTCGATAATTGGTATTGCAAAAATTTAAGCAAAGAAGATTCAAAGCCTTTACACAAAATAGTGAAATTAGGTTGCCTTACCTGAGATAAATTACATCATGGATCAATGCTTGCACATGGAGGCGCATACCACTCTCCAAATCAAGCCTTGAATTGGTGCACAAATCTATGCCATACACATGGCTCTGAATTGAATGCATCATTGTACAAAAGCAATGAATATTTCTATAGTGTGGACTATCGAGAAATTAGTATGGGACAACCTAATGTCACTATTTTGTGAAGTTAAAACTTAGTCAAACAAGGTGCAAAAAAAAAATAGATTTTTTCACTTCAAATGCAAACATGCAATTCACATGGTCAAAGTTTTTGGAATTTCTTCCACACATTCTTCTACTATTCTAGTGCAAGATTGTTTGGTTAAATCTGTAAAAAAAAACAGTTTTTAACCAAACAATCTTGCATTTTGCAATAGAAATGGCAGTTTTGACTAGAAGTTGACCAATAAAAACAAACCCTTGGGTCTTTGAGAATTAGTGTGAAATTTTTTACTGGGCAAGTGGAGATGCTTTTAGTTCACACATTAGAAGAAAACCTTGCAGCAGACAACACACCCTAGCTAATATTTTCTATTTCCTCTGACAGAAAACATCAAATGCAACACAAAATGCAAAAATTTGTCTTCTTTGGCTCTCAATCATCCTGAGAATGCGTGGAGAGCAGTAGGCGAAGCCGGGTGCTGCTACTGATCTAGGGTTTTATGAAGATGCTTCTTCAGTAGCCTGAGCTTCAAGAGCTTCAGAGAACCAGAGCTTCAGGCGACAAGTCTTCTTCAAACTCTGGGTTGCGCGACAAAGAGCAAGAAGCAAAGAGCTGACGGGTATTCAGAGGAGGTATACAGTTGCTTCCCCCTATCTTGAGCTGTGTTTGCCATGGCAAATGGAATCTTGAATGGCGTCACTGAATTCTAGAAGAATGCGAGAGATGAAATCGAGAGTCCTTCCTTGAGGTAAATGTTAACATACCGCGGTCCAATACTAGAATCTCGAGCTGATCATCCACTGGGGTTGCAATTCTTTCTCAACCTGCCAGAGCCCACAACATCAATGAAATTTAAGATTCGTGACTTTCCCAGACGCTCTTAACCTAAACTGAAGCTGGTGGGTAAACAAGTGATATGGAGATGACTCCCAACTAAAGATACAACCACCTGGCACAGACGTCAATGGTAAATGTACCTAAACACGCCAAGGATGACATGCAAACTCTACAAGGTCAGGTACCGACAGACACAGTATTGTTCAGTTATCTGTTTACCTTGGAAACAAGTGCTGCTTTACCGAGCTGCTCTTGCTAACAATCTGGAAGCAACGGTACTCTCTACGACCCCAAATCGATTGACAGGAACGACAAAAAACTCAGCAGTCAAGTACGCACACACAGCAGCGGAGCAACAACAGGTCAGATCCTCAGGACGGGAAGGCATTTAGGGCAAGTGCGCGTCCTATATTGTGACTGCAAGAACGTTAACACTCAGCATGGTAAATCCAAAGTCGTCATTACAAATGAGCATACAAGTGTGACATACTACATATACCACTCCGATATGAAAGATCTAAGGCACAGCATTGCAGCTCACATCGGTTGCTATCACTCAATAACACTCTCCCCAAAATGCAATTGACACAGGAGAACTCCAAAATGTACATCCATGGAATTTTTTGAAATTCCATAGTCAATGTCCAGTGCTTCTCATGAATCTCCTTTCATTGTATAAATCTTGAATGCAAGCTTGCCCATGAATTGTAGGCCACTGTAACCCGAATTATTTTTGATAGTGTGACACTGAAGAAGGACCCCAAACCTCCGTATTCTAGAAAGTTCAGTGAAGATCGAATAGAATAGACTAGGAATGGGATTTTGGCACAAAAGGACATTTGACCCATTTCCATATTGGATTTCTCCTGTGTGGAAATGGGCGCAACTCTTAAACATCCACGAAATCTAAAAAGCTAGAGACGAGGTCACCGGCAACATCAATATACAATTGCAACGTCCGCTTGCAGGCTAGAAGTAAATACATTCTCCGATCGAGCTCCGCTTCAATCTTTCAAAAACTAAAAGCAAGATCAAGTGCAAAACTGCAATTGAATGAAACATCCGGATGCTTTCGAAGAAAGTCTTCATTCTTCAGACACATTCTGCCTGAATGAAGGTTGCAAACCTGCTCCGCCAAGCTCTGCCAGCTTGAAACACTTGGACTGGAGCTCTATGTTGGAGGTGACTAAAGCGATCGTTTTAACCCCTAAATGCCAGATTTTTGATATAACAGTGTGTGATAGTGTTCCCAGAAGTAAAACTTGCTCACTTGCAAGGTACAAAGAGTTGAGATCCAACCATTTACAAGCTGCTTGAGAGGATGTAAGATAATGGAGTCTAAGTTAACAAAACAACAACAATAACAAGCGTCGTAGAGATGTTCAAAGAAATGATCAAGAAATTAGACTACTCCATAGCATTCAATAAAGTTTGTATCCAGTAATCAACATCATTCTTTTCCACCTGAGCCACAAATATTTGAAGTTCCTTACACTGCAGACCGGGAAAACCAAGGTATGGAATCGAATCGAATCTCCACCAAAAAGGGATACTCATCCAATAAACTAGACGAATTTAAGTAACGGAAGCATGCAGTAAAGTGCTCATCTTCAGGAAAATTATGCCATACATTTGTAGGCATGTGAAAGACTTTCACAATACCACCATGAGGAAAATCATGGCGTTCCACTCCATCTTCTTTGTATAGTTCGTTAACCCCAGCATAAGGCACCGGTAACTCGATAATCAAAACAACCAAGTCATTCATCACACCCCTTCCAAATCAGGGCATTCGCATACCATCTCCCATTTGCTAGAGCAAACCAGCCTCCAAACACCATGCCCTTCCCGCATACAAAGCTTGTACAACTCTCCAGACACGTTGTGCACATGTCCACTGGGATTGGAAGGATAAACCCAAGAATCATACCTTTCGTTTCGTTCAAGAAGATTAAATACGCTGATCGTCTTGGTCTCCTTGTGGAAAGTTGCTGGAACATCATAGTATACTTCTAAATCCGAAGAATAACTCATGTTGAAAACTTTCACATCTTTGAAGTCTGCAATGGCTCTTCCCTCATCATTGCTCCATGTGTTCTTTACAGAGTCATAGACCTGCCATGAAGTCACTTGAAACTCTTCACGGTCTTCTGTATAAATGAACGTGATGGTATAACCGCCGTTGACATTTGCCTTCATCTGGACCAATGTGGGTCTCTCGGTCGTGATACGAGGAGAGGGTAGTTCACGACGAATACAGGTCACCAAATTCGAAGAATGCTCAAACGTGAAAGATCAGGTTCTATTTCATATTTAATGACACAAAATGAGGCCACTCGCGGTACCTGCTATATCAGAGGGACATTCAAACACCGTCTCTGAGTAGCGTTGATTATAAGAAGGTCGATAAGACTCTTGCCTGTTTGCTTGGCTGAAGAAGATTGTGTCACGTTCATAAGTTTCAGCCATCAGAGAAATCTTCACCAAGGAAGCCTCGGAAAATGCTTGCTGGAATTGAGGAGACGTTATGGTAGATCTCCAAGACTTGCTCAAAGAACGAATTTGGAGGATATTCTTCACAAGCACTCTTGCAAGAATGCGTATCAACAATTCTTCGGGGAGATTGCTCCACACGACATGATCCAAGGAGGCCTCGACCTCAAAGTCAACCTCATTTCTATCAGAGGGCCTCAATGAACGATTGTTTCCCAAGAATTTTAGCAGTCAAAATGGCCAATTTCGTTAAAATGGCGGTATTCTTAGTGCCATATTTTCCTTGTGCCATATTCCTCGTGCCATTTTTTCACACCGCCCGTTTTGAACATCTAGAATAGTTATAGAGTCCAGACATCTAAGACCGTTGTAGATCAAACATCTAGGAAGCATATAGATTTCAGACCGACCGTTCTAAAAATCTAGGATCGATATAGAGGTTAGATATCTAGGATAGATGTAGATTTTCAGGATGTACGACAAATGTAGATTTTAGAACAGCCGTCTTGAACTGAAATAACGTGCCATTGTAATGGAATACCGTCATTTTAACAAAATAGCTTTGAAAGCTATTGTTCTTGGCACGTTGCTCTGAAAACAGACCAAATTCATGTTGCCAATGCACAGTTAGAAACCCAAATCAGAGTTACACAAATAGGATGTGATATGACGTAATAGAACCACATTGACACAGTTGGAAAACTCCAGATATTCTATGCTTTAGAGTATTGCCGTTTCAGAAACTGAGCGCCTGCATCCGATAAGTCCTCAAACAAATTGCTACGACCAAAAGAAATCAAACATCAATTGTCTTATTTCAATTCACCATTTACAACAGAAATGTCAGTTCTCCAGATCTCAAAACAGATCTCCTACATTTCTAGTTAATTGAGAGGAAACAATATATTGAATTTGCAGCACAGTCTAACAACATAATATTACATAAACCCCGACTTGCATGTGGATGACCAGTCGATAACTGCATCGAAACGATTCTAGTAGTCAAGAAACAAGCACAAATCATGAAATCTAAAAAATTATCTCATTCCTCGATTAATTCAGACACAATCTCGCCATAAGAACATCTAAAGTACATCAGTTTCACAAATTGAACAAATGCGAAGACCCTACAGCGAGAGTTGAAGAAAAACGAGGCAAATAGCTCAGCACTGATCCGCAATATCTGTCCAGACTCTTAATGCTCTTCCGTAGTTTTACTTCCAAAATATAATTCACATCACTGCACATAAGTTCCATGGTTAGGTTAGGGTTTTAAAAGACAGAAGAGCTGTTGCATTACACCCGGAACCAGAGTCTCTCAAGTGCGTGGCACCAAACAAGAGAAATACTCTACCACCTTCAATTACACAGAACATTACAATGAACCAAACCTGTGAGACAGCACAGAGAACGCACGGCCCTAACAGAAACTGGAAACTAAAATTTGGATGAAAGATGAAGCCAATGAGATTAAGTATTAGATGCAAAGAACTCGATAACAGGAACTCTCAAATATTAAATCAAATATTTTGGTATCTATTGTCTATATTTTTTTAATTGTCAAGCTTGACCATCAAGTGCCGTAATACTTCATTGTTAAACCCTATAGTTGGTAAGGTAGAAGCATCTAAGCCTGCCATTTTTTTGACCCTACTAAATAGGTGGTCCAAATGGTAACTTTTTTCTATAAGAATATTAGCCTTCTCAAGAGAAAATCAATCTCATCGGCTTTTGAAAATTTAGAACATTCACATAATATTTCATGAATTTTCAAAGTTGAAAGCACAATGCACCTATTCATGCTACTAGACTCTCGGGGGGGGAAGGGGGGGGCACTCCCTATTTTTTTAGAAATGATGTGCAAACTAACGAAGAGTGGTTTTAATTACCTTAGCCTAAATTTTAGACAATTTTTAGAAGTACATTAGCATCACTAAAATGGGATGTTTTCAATTATAAATAATGAAGGGTATGGGATAATATACAAATTTTCCTATTTCTTTTTTCTAAAGTAGGGTTGGCAAAAATCCCTCCCAAAAATAAGAATTTTAAGGATTATAATGAGCTTGGTTCCCCCCTCCTCAAATTTAACTTGTGGACAACTGGGGCTTAAGGAGTCCAAGGCCAGATTGTTGGTGTTGTAGACTTATTTGTGCCAATAGATGAGAAGTCCTGGATGAAGTCGTAGTGGATGACTTCTACTTGAATTCCACTTATAATGACCCACCTATTCAACTAAGGATTCAACATCTGTTTGGAGTTAGGGTTTCGTGATTCCAATTGCCGAGCCGCAACTTGGACTTTTGTGAATGCTCGATTTGTCAGAGACGCTGTGAATGCTTGTTGCCAATGTGTCTTGAATTTTCAATGTGTTTGCATGTGGTTTAGGCTTACGATTTTGGATTTGTGTAGAAGTGGTGGGAATGAGTGATTCTCTCATTACAGTAGAATGCAAGTTTAGGGTTGAACGCAAGATGCTTCACATTGCACATCTTGCTAATTCCGCTTTGGCATTTTGGGTTGGAACAACAGAAAGGTGGTTGAATAGGGTTTAGGGTAGAATTCAGAATTTAGAATTCAGAAGAGGTGTAGCTGGCCATATTCTAGAGAGGATCATAGTGTGGACGCTAGAAGATGAGGTTGTAAATCCGGAATACTTTGGGAAGGTCGACGTTGCAGGTGCTATGATATTGGAAGCACTGAGGTTCACATTTGAATCCAACGACATCTCGAAGTGGCTGTTCAAATTTTGGGACAACGAAGACAAATGTTGTATCCAAAAGACATGCGTGTGTGGATCTACATTAACTGCATTGAATTTGGTGCATTGGATGGCAGGCTGAGATCCATGTGCACAAGGAAGATGAAACGGCAAAATCCCCGAATGTTTGGATAACCTCGACCTTCCAATGAGGTCGGTGAAGCATTTGTAGGTCTTGCATGTCTGAGGTCTTCCTTTCCGCATCTAAGATTCATGTTGTTTGTTTTCTTCAATTCTGCAATAGCGTAGAGGAATTTGCAACATGTGTGATTTCACCTTCATGGTTCATATGCCTAAGTTTTGCTTTCATCGTGGGTCGTGGTTTTCAGCTCTATAGGTTATTTGCAAGCATCACCCAAATTTGAAGTTGTGTGCAGAGGCTGCCAGTTTTTTGTGTTCCATTTCCAAGATGAGACACCTCTTGTGGTTTTGGGATGCATTTTCTTAGTTGCATTTTGACCTTACAGTCTTAGAATTTACTTAATGTAGCCTTGAGTTTTTCAAGCAGATTTTGGGACAATTTGTCGTGTTTATCAACACAGACATTATGATTGTGTTCATTGCATTTTCACCATTCATTGAGATGACTCACTTCTTGTCTTATTTGTGAATGCAGCACTGTCTCTGCTTGGTGAATGCTCGGTGCATGAATTTCTTAATGGTTTCTAATTTGTGTGTAGTATTGCAGTTAGTTCTATTGTGAAAGCAAATGCTGTTTGAAGGTGGTTCTGTTGGGTTGCATTGGTTCACAATGTTGCACCTTATGATTTCTGCACTTGACCACCATAGGAATACACATTCTCTTGTGCAAAAGTCTTTACATCCCACTAGTGTTGGGCACTCCTATGGCAAATATTCTATTGTTAAAATTTTATAAAAAAAAAGGGTATCCAAAATGAAGTTAAACATCAATTTCAAATTAAAGATAGGGTATATAAAACAAAAAATTTTTAGAAATTTAGGTAAAGGTAGCCCTAGGAAAATTCACTAAATTCACCTATATAGCCCCATCCAATAGGGGCTTGGTAGCACGTGATGTCTAAGTATGGTATATAGTGCACCCCCCAAGACTAGACTACCTTGACGTAGCCATCTTTGAAGCACAAAATGCTTCAATTCCAATTGCTTTCTTCATAAAATTCTTCAATTTTCTTTGGTAGCTATTTATAATTTATGGTAGATGTTGGTGAAAATGGATGTCCATTCAAGGCCAAAGTGTAGATGGCAATTGGGTGTAGCAACCTCAACTCACACCAAGGTGGACATATTAACCTTTGAGAGAGACCAAATAATCCTACTAAGATCAAGTGGTCAAAATATCTCAAATTAAAATTTAAAAAATAATATTCTCCTTCATTTCTGCATGCAATCTTTACAATTAAAAATAATAAAAATTCCAAATAGTTTAGTTGGCTTGCTAGAACAATCTCACCATTGGAGTTAGTGCATTTTAGTTCTATATTAGAGATATTAATAATTTAGATTTCCCTTCTATCTTGTACCAACTTCAACTTAACGATTTTTTCAAGTATACAAATTAAATTTTTTACAATTTTTTTTTCCTAAACTCTCAACTCAATTCTCCACCATAAAGATTTTAACCTCAAAACTCTGTAGTGTAGAAAATTTAAGTCAAGAAGGTTGAAAGTCAAATAATGTACTCCCACAATGTGTTGATAAACTTGTTTTTTCACTTTAACCCCTAAAGGACCAACATGCTTTTTTGGCCGTATAGAATTTTTGGGCAAGTACGTACGACTAGAGATTTCCATATTTTTGGCTGAAATTTCAATAGAAGGTGGGGGCAAGGAATATCTTTCATATGCACCAAATTTCATGACATTTGGAAATAAGAGTCGAAAGTTAGGTCCTAATATGTTATTTTTTTTGTAACTGGGCAGTCTGGACAGATCAGAAAAAATCACTTTTTTTTGTAAACAAAAATTTGAAATTAGTTTTCTAGAGTTATATACAAATAAAAAGCTTTGAATCATCCCAATTTGATCAATGAGTCAAAAGTTATGAAGATTTTAAGTTTGCGGGCAGTTATAGATTCTCTACTCTAAAATAAACTTTGAAGTCCTTTATCTTACTCAATTTCCAATATTTTTTGAAAAAAATAAAATCATAGAATGTAGATTGTTTATTACAACTTTGCCACCATTGGATTAGCATTTTTCAATTCCATAAATAAATTCTTGACAATTTTGTGCTTTGAATCATTCTCTACTACTATCTATTTACTATTTTTTTTCCTATATGTTGTCCAATTCCAAATGAAGTGAAAATTTTCAAGCATGTAGTCAATTTGTCCGGGAAAAAGAATCCGAAGAAGCACCATCATTTTGGACATTTTTTCATTAGAAAGTGAGCTTGTGAAGTGCTGCTGCCCTATTTTTTGCAGGGCCAAAAAAATGGTTTTAGTGAATTTGAATGCTTATATCTTGCAATCCATGTGGTGGAAATTTCTGAATTTTTTACCATATGTTCTAAGTCACCATAATACAAGATCCTACGGTTACATTTGTCAAAAAAAGTTTTTTTTCAAAAATTTGGTACTTGTACTAAAAATGGCAATTTTGAGCGTTTTTGGTGAGAACATAGTCATGGAGCTTTAGGGGTTAAATGCACATATCTGCAATCTATGCAGTAAAAAATTCTAAAGTTTTTTCCACATATTCTCATACTAGTTAGGTGCAAGATCCTACAGTTAGATGTGCCAAAAAAATAATTTTCAAATTTATTTCTCTTTGCTATAAAAATGGCAATTTTGAGTGGGTTTTGGCAGGAAAAGAAGGTCCTCATCCTTTAAGGGTTAACATAAATTGGGATACAATGTATTAATGTCACAATATGGTATTGTGACATTTGGAGACTCTTCTTCCAGTCGATACAAAATTGTTTTGCTTACAGCATTTGGTAAGCGTATAAATAGATGGTCTGCTGTTGGTAACAGGGGTCAGCAACAGTTTCAGTCAAGGGTCACCTTATGCGGCTGAGATTGCACAACATCCTGCTCGATCCTTAGTCGGACGTGGTCTCTGACAACATTTGGATGTTTCCCTTGGAAGCTACAATGTGTTTCAATATGCAATAACAGCAAAGTCTACAAAATCACAGTACTGTCAGAAACAGTACACAGATTGACACCTAAAACCTCAACAACTACAGCATATAATATTCTGCACACGTGCCATACTGTCATTGACTATAGTACATCTGTGACACATTCAAACTGTAAATGAAATCACTCCACCGAACCAATGCCAGCCAAAAGATCGTACCCTGGACGAGCCCATTTGCTGATGATTCACAAGAACAAAAGAAGGTGAATGCAAACTTGACTAAAATAGAGGTAGTATCATTGTACTAGAAACTCAATGTTAACTTCAATGAGTGCAAATGCACATAACAGTTCCAGTGCCAAATCGTTTGAACGAGTAGGTAGATATGATTGTTATACTGCACCTAATCTAAAATGAGTGGAAATATGGCAAACTTCCACAACCAACTTCATAATATACACTAACACACAATGCCAGTACCCAGATTCAAATGAAGGTGCTTTGCATCACCATCACCTTCCCTGCGGGTTCACCAACTGCGAGAAAATCTCACTAGCAGACTGATCCTCGGAAGAAGTCTCCTCCAGTGTCTTCCGTTCCGTCGAAACAGTCAAGGAATTGTCAAGCAGGTTCGGCACCACCGGCAGTTCTTTGGACATCATTTGGCTGGAGCTGTCGGTGTCGAAGTTTCCTTGCTCGGGGCTTGCAAGAGTTCCAAACTCGGATGTTTCCTGCAACTGCAAAGCGTACTCCAAGTTCCAGAGCACGTCGCCCATAGCAGGTCTGTCAATCCCTTGCTCTTCCAAGCACTTCTCGACTGTGTCTCCAAACTTCTTCAGCGAGTCGGGGCTGATGGTACCGCGCAGCCGCTCGTCTACAATCTGATCCAGCATGTCCGCTTTCTGGTACTTGATTGCCCATTCCGCCATGTTGACTTGCTCGCGAGGAAGTGCCGGATTGATTGCCGGCCGAGCACACAGCACTTCCATGAGCACCACACCAAACGAGTACACATCAGACTTCTCCGTCAGCTGCTGCCTGCGGAAATATTCAGGATCCAAGTAGCCAAAGCTGCCCTTCACGGCTGTGCTGACGTGCGTCTGCTCCAATGCAGGTCCAATCTTTGACAGTCCAAAATCTGCCACTTTCGCCACAAAATTCTCATCCAAGAGAATGTTTGTTGTTTTCACATCTCTGTGAATGATCCCTTGCGCTGCTCCTGTGTGAAGGTAATGTAAACCTCGGGCAGCGCCAATGCAAATCTCAAGCCTCTGCTTCCATGAAAGACAGGCTTCGTCAGTTCCATAAAGGTGACCACGAAGAGGTCCATTTGCCATGTAATCATAAACCAGAATCATCTCCCCATGCTCCTCGCAGTAACCAATCAAGGAGACCAGGTGACGATGTCGCAGCTTCGACAGAAGCTCAATCTCAGTTTGGAACTCATTCAAACCCTGTTCTGACCTCGGGTTCCCCCGCTTCACTGCCACTTTCGAACCGTCGTCAATCTCCCCTTTGTACACTTTGCCGAATCCGCCAACTCCAAGTACCAGATTCTCATCAAAGTTGTTGGTTGCCTCCTGAAGCTCAGCAAACGTGAAGTACCTGCCAAGGTTTGAAGGAGCTGACGAGACGTAGCTGCCAGCGCCGCTCTTCCCACTCTTGCCACCCAATGAAGTGGTGGAAACCTTGCTATGGTCAGTGCTGCCGCCATGGAGCGGCAATGGAAGCCAAGTGGATGCTGCCTTGGAACCTCTTGACTTCGACCTGCGGTAACAACAGTAGAAAATCAACCCGGAAAGAAGAAGAAAAGCAGCAATGCCTCCAACTGCTGCCCCTATGATAGTCCCTATGCTCGTCTTCGACTTTGAGGTGCCTGCCCCTGAAGGAGGACTAGGAGCTCCTGCTGTCACAGAAGGGTTGGGTCCTACCAAGCTACCAGCTGTGCCGTTGATCTTGAAAACCTCCAAACCATTCAATATAGCATCCTTTCCGTTAGTCGCGAAGTTGCTCGTCCCAATCTGAACCCACATTCGGTTGCCACCCCTGAACATGGAAACAATGAAGTCTGCATAGAGGGGGGTGTTGGGCTGTTGTGTGAGCGCAAGGATGTCATAGTTCGGCAGCGCAGACTGATTGTTGATGTAGACATTGAACACGCGCTCACTGACAGCTGTGTAAAATAATTCGCAGAAATGAAGCCGCACGAAGTACGAATAGTTCGTATCCACTGGAAGAATCCACGACACATTGAAATTGGCATTCACCGTGCTTGAGGATCCCAGTGTACGCGCAGTGGCATAAACAGAAGGAGGCGCAATATACCTGCAGAAAAGCAAAACAGAAATTCATTTATCAGTTCTAATTTCCCTTCAAAAACAGGAAAATTTATACTTAACAAATGATAACCCCTAAAATTCAAAGTCTTTAATGATTTTGAAACGTTCAATTTAATTGACCAAATTGAGAAGGACATAAGTCAGGTGGGGCAAACTTTATCAGTGAAGAGCATTGCATGGTTGTCGGTCAATAAATAAATAAAATTGAAAATCTGAAAATCCACATACAACCTACAAAAAAAATTGCAATTAAATAATCAATGCAAGGCAGAATAGAAACGCAAATGACTTACTCTGGAACTGTTGTAGGGTACGTTATGGAAGCAATTTCCGTTTTCCCAGTGACACCAGTCGCAGCAGAGAAGATGTAGTCAGCATCCGGCATCCAAGTCCGGCCAATGTTGGTGGAATCAAGGGACGGTGAGATAGTGGTTCCTCCAACGTTGAGACGATACATAGTCTGTAAGGCTGAGGTGTCCAAGCCAAAAGCAAAAGGACTGGGAGTTCCCAAATTCAATCCATCATCTTTAACTAGGTCATTCGGCAGCGAGACAATCTCGATAGCATTGATGAATGCATAAGATTGTGCCTGGGGAGTGAAAGTCAGAACCAGGCTGGACGCCGTCACATTGAGATTGTACTCCCGCACGAAATCAGGTCTAATAGGTCGAGTGTTTGCGGTGTACGCCACAGCACTGAAGTTGTCCAGAAGCACAAACTCATTGGCTACCAAACTGAAATAGGAATTGTTTGGTTGAAATGACGATGAGGCAAAAGGGTAGAAGTAAAGACGAATCCAGTGGCGTCCCGGACTCACTTTGAATGTGTACATAGACTTGGTGGTGAAAAACCTGGCAGTGCTCAGAAGGGAAGGATAAGACACCGCTGCATTGTTCTGTGGTGTGGTGCCCGGGACTCCTCCATCTGCTAAGGTGTTGCCAACGCTGTCAGCTGCAAATACTCGTGTATCCACAGTGACATTTGTGGCGGAGCCACACGCAATCCGAATCTGGTCAGCGGGAGCAAAAGCTACAGGCGGTGGTGGTGATTGTGCCAAGGCTAATACCGCCCCACATAAGGTAATCCCTACGAGTAACTGTACACATCTGTGGTTTCCCATTTTGTCCTTCACGCAGGACTCCCCTAGTCAACCCTAAACCATGCCTTCCGTCGCGAGAAGGAACTTTGGTTGGTCTTCTCCACAGGAAAAATATGCTCTTCGAGATAGGCTCTAGCACATCATCCAAATCCCACTTCTAGACCTGGATCTGCAGCCAAACACATCCACAGAATTCCACTGAACATCTTAAGTACGATTATAAAAATCTCAAAGAGCCTAGTACAAAACATGATGCAGAATATCACTTCAGCTATTTGGAATCCCAGATTCTAAGACGCCCACTCGCAAATGTGTCCCCTAAGACAGTACAAGGCTCAAAGACAACTAAATGCAAAAGTCAACACTAACAGAGTTTCGGTTACAACAGAGCAACCCAGACAAGCTCAAGTATTTACAAAACTATAGGCTTCTAAACACTCTCAAATTTGTTCACAACTAGACATGCCCTCAGTTTTCTAATCAAATGTATACACAACAAGATATGTTCTGAAGACATGCAGGGACTGTGCGATAGCAGAGCGTGTTATCTACTGTAATACCTGCGCTAAGACCCGACATTGTCACCGATGCAAAGAAGCTCACCCCAGAACAAAGCATCTGTCAAATCTCTATAACCTAAAGCTCAACTAGATACTTCCACCCAACCCCAATCCCTTCCCACTCGCTCAAAACACATAACCAGGGTTTGCCGTTCAAAACGCCAAACACGCTTCCCAATGCAGACTCTTTTCTAAAATGCTGATCTTCGTAACTGGCATCCAACTCTAAGCACCGTCCAACTCGCACACCCACATTCCTTAACCCTTGACCCTCGCTTCCAGTCACCCAAAACATCTCACACCATTTCCCACAAAGTGCACTCTACAAGCAATCCAACACACGGCCATCGACAACACTCCTCAACTCAAACTCAAACTCAAAACTCAAGCTCAAACACAGTGATCAGCTCCACGTCCCAATAACGAAACCTCTAAAACAAGCTCTTTCTCCCCCACAACTCCCCCACATCTCGTACTGTCCCGAAGACCACCACTCACATACTTAAAACACATAACCATGTCACCTTCACACCACATTACACTCCCATCTAAAACCGAATAGCTAGCGCACATTGAAGCTAGCTAACATCCCAGTTGAGGTACTACCAACAGTTTGTTGTTTAGCATAAACTTGTGAAGATTTGCACCCATCTTTCCAAAGATTATCGAGAATGTGGAAGCGGAAGAAGCCGAACCTGGCGGGGGAGAGGGGTCATCCGGCGGCAGTAGTAGTAGCAGCAGCTGCACAAACTGAGGCGGAGACTTGGGTGCAAGCAGCGGAGACATGCAAAAGGGAGGCCCAGCGATGGTGGGGAAACTGGGGGTGGGGACGGCGCGGAGCAGCGCAAAGAGTGGGAGAGACTCGACTGGCCCAGAGCCCAGAGGGACCGACGGTCCCTTCTTGGTCCACGCACGGTGGTAGAGTGGGGTTCCTGTGACCGTGCTTTGTCAGCCTAATCGATGGGACGGAGGTGCTCATAATTAGGGGGATCAGTAGATTTTAGAGAAGGGTGAACTTGAATTTCTTCTTTGGTAGATACCTCGAGTAAGTGCAGGGTGTTCACATTGAAAACATGCTGGGCAGATTTTAGACTTAATGAAGTTTGTGGATCTGTCGATACCGAGGATCTATTCAGTAGAGGATGTTCATAGTTTACGGAGATTTCGTAGATTAAAGATTTAATTACGGCCTTGAGTTTGATTGACTGCTTGATCTAATCAAGTCGGTCGGTTGTTACGACTTTCATAGATTTTAGGCTGTGGCGAGTAGGATGTCTATCCTGGTGTAGAGACTGAGGATATTCGTATTAGAGGAGATTTGGTAGACTTTAGTGTTGAAATTTTGTTTGAAGTTTGTCCCACAGTACAATACAGTAGTAAAAAGCGTTTTGGAGGGTGCCCACTGCCCAAGCAGTTCTGTTTTTTGTTTTTTTGACACAAATGTGTTGAACAACACACTGCAAGGGTTCCGTCAAGTAGAAAAGCTGCTTTCATGTCGGATAAACACAATTTGTTGCTGCTAGATATCAAACCCGCAACCACGCCATTTGGTTTGGGTACCTTACCCCCATCATCTGGTAGTTTAGGGTCATATTGGACCTACAATAGGGTTTTTCAGTTAATAAAATAGTGAAATTAGGTTGCCTTGTCCATTAGATTGCCTTATCTAAGATAAATTACCTCATGGATCAATGCTTGTTAGTCCACATGGAGGCGCATGCCACTCTCCGAATCAAGCCTTGAACTGGTGCACAAATCTATGCCATACACACACATGGCTCTAACTTGATTGCATCATTGTACAAAAGCAGTGAATATTTCTATAGTGTGGACTGTCGAGAAATTACTAGTGTGGGGCAACCTAATTTCACTATTTTGTGTTTGGGTGTCCGATTTGGTAGATTTGAGGATGGATGGTGCCGGGGTTTGAAGTTTATGCAACTCCCTGTTACTTAAGATGGGTGCACCCAAATGCGCCATTGACCTTAAACCGCCATCTATACTCACTGTACATCTCCAAAATCAGTTCTGTATCTATGTGGAAGAAATGCTTTTAGAATCAAACTTTGTTCCTTAATAACTTTTGCATACAGTATCCAAATGCTACGTTCTTTGGTGCCTTGGAACCTCCTTTCACTTGCCAACAAGACAATATGAAAATCTGATCAGCCTAGTAACAAGAACTAGGCATAGTACCAATTTGTGACGGTTTTGGGTGTACCCACCTTATTACTGTAGATGCCGCGTGGAAACGTTGTTGCAGTTGCACCCAGCTAGCTGGTGCCCAGTTGGGGGCGTGGCCAACTGCTGTCAGAGATGGAGGGATTATTAGGTGGAGTGGAGTGGAGCTGGAGTCCGTAACTGGAGAGATGGTTTCCTAGCGGCGTGCACCACGGACGGCACCTGTTGGGTCCCATTTGAATCCATCTTCACTCCTGTTCCTGTTGGAATGTGCAGCTGGAGCGGAGAAGGAAATTATCAGCCTTCAGGTGGCATTCCACGAAGGTGGGTGCCTGGGTACACCGAAGATTTGCCATCCATCACTAGGTGTAAGGTAGTCTACTCTTAAAAGCGACCGTTCAAGAGCTGTTTGCGTTTTTCGGGGAAGCTAAACTCCTTGAAACCATTTTCAGTATATTTTTCATAGGAAGAAAAATGGAATTAGCTTCTAACCCAAGTCGTTTCATATTTTTTGGACCTTCATGGAATTAGTTACAAATTTTTGAAGTTGAAATGCAATGGGTCACTAAAACCGACCACCTCTTGTACACCGTTGGTTACATTGAAGAAAGCAAAATGTACTTGTATGCCATGATTGGTATTAGAAGCCAATTGCTTTTAGAATAGACTACCTTACATCTTCAAAATCAATATATATCCATGCAGAAGATATGGTTTGAGAACATCTACCCAGAAAAAAAAGACTTTGATTATTCATAAGTTTCGCATTTGATATCCAAATGCAGTGTTCTTGGAACCTCCTTCAGTTTCACTTGCCAACAAGAAAATCAAGGAAAATTTGACCAATCTAATAATAATAAATAGGAGCAATAGCAAAAAGTGGTGGTTTGGAGGGTACCCACCAATCCTTTTTTTTTTTACTTCTGAGATAGTGCCAAGATGGCAATCACTTTATAATTTTGTGAAGCACAATATATCTACATTCATCCAAATTTATTGGATCAAAAAACACTTTCCAATCATATTTATGCATTTTTTCATCCAAATTTGGCGACTTCATCCACACTTTTGAAAAAATGGAAAATTTATGGCAAAAAAAGATTATTTTTATCTGGTGAAAAGTAGACATTTATTTTGAAATGGTGCAATCTAGCTCCGTGGTCCCAAAAAAAAAGGCTAATACGGCCATTTCAAGGTAAAGACTCCCAAATGCTCCTTGGCCCAAAAAACTTCATTTTCACTAGATGTAACCCTTAATCCTTAATCCTGAACCCCTTAGCGCCTAAAATCTCTCTTGAATTTTTGCATGTTTATGCTCATATCTTTAAAAATACAAATTATTTACCTCAATTTCATCAAATTCATCATTCAACAATTGTGGCTTTTAAAAGTCAAGCATTGGATTGGATGAAAGAGAAGTTATGTGGTCAAAAAGTGCTTGGAACTCCTTAGTCCATCATCCAAATTTTGGACACCAAACGCTAAGGGTTTAAAGGACGTACATTCTATGTTCCCGTTTGGCCAAAACATCAATAGTTTTGTATACTAAAATATACCTTTCTAAAATTTGATTATTTTCTAATTTAATAATACATATATAAATTCAATTCATTTTTTCATCATTTAAAATATTAAAATGAAATTTATATGATTTCTTTAAGGGATGTCTTTATAAAGATATAGTAATTAAAAATGACTTTATTAATATAAATTTTTTTAGCAGAAATTGTAAATGATAGTGATAAACATCATGGTGTAGCTCATTATAAAAAAATTGAGCTTTTGGAAGGTTGCACCAAAGTAACCAAACCAGGCTATTAAAAAGTAGCTCTGGCATTTGCAAAAGTGGTCACAGTTACAATGAGTAGTCAACTGGTCTAACTTTTGCAAAAATAATCAAGCCATGACTATTTTTAGGAATAAAAAATGTATTTGCAATTTTTGGGAAGTGGTTTTGGTTAGTCAATTTAGAATCCATGGTATTTGATTAATTTTTGCTTATTTAAAGCTAGTTGCCTACAATCTTTAGAATTTTTTTTTCTTGAATTTATGAAAAAAAAAAAAAAAAACTCTGATGGAAGGCAACTAGCTTTAAATTGAGAACCATTTAATTTGGTGAGTTTAGAGATGTGAAGAGAACCTCTTTATGCAGGTAGGGTAGTGGTAGGATTTACAATGCATGTGGGATATATAAATTGGAAGGAGAAGGAGTTCCACCACTTATAGTGAAGTGAGACTGAAAATAGTATTAAAATCCAAATTTTGTGCCTCCTTTATGGAAAACAGTAGATTTCTAGCTGCAAGTAAATTAGGTTCAAGGCATAAAAGAACTAGTGGTCAAATAAAGCTCAAATTACGGTGAAAATACTCCATATATAGATAGAAGTATGTCAATAATCATAAGAAATATGTAGAATACAATGTCTCACAGAGGTATAAAGCAGATGAGCCTCATTCATATTTGTATAATCTAGGTACAATACATTATGCCATATATATATTTATATGAGCCCGTTCAATATTTCAAATAGTATACACATTTCTATATACCTTGTAGAATCTTTGAAGTCATAAAAATATTTATATATAGTATAGTACGTCAAGCTGTATATATATATTCATACATATCTTGGAGAATACTTATAGTCATACAAATACTCATATATATATCATATAGTATATAAGCCAAACAAAATACCATAAACTTGTATAGAAGTAATATGAATTAAATACAAGCCGCATGAAATCTTTTGAAAGTAAATCCAAAACTCAAATGAGTGCCAAAGTTGGCTTAAAATTCCAAATAAAAAGTGTGATCACTACAAGGAAAAGGTGTCCAAGATGACAAGATTTTGACAAGAAAACTATCAAAGTGACAGTAGCCGTCTGCTGGCTGTTTAAACCTGTCAAGTTGACAAAATTCTGTCAATGGTCTGTCAACTTCTTGTCAATATATTTCCATATATATAAGTTTATTTTCGTTAATTTTTGTCCACTTCTCGTCTATTGCAACCTGTGATTGTCATAGATTCAATGCCTCTTCTCTGCAGCAACTATGCTTATTATACATGTGTGTCTTCACAAACATTCAACAGCTTGCATTGCACTTCACAGTAATTCATGATTGCTGAGTACTTAACAAAATAACTGTCCACCCGTCAGTCTCTGCAGATGACATCGCCGCTTCTCTTTCATACATCAAGTAATGTTGTACAAAACACTTTGGAAATAAATAACCAAAGGGAGTTCCACAGAGCCTTAGTGTGCAGTTGAACTTGGCTTCAAGGGGAAGCGGTTAAACCACCTTCGATGAACTATCCCCGTTCCCACTTCAGCAAGCTCCCTTTTTTTAATTAAAAAAAAAGACTACGGTGGCGACTGATAACTACACAATTATGGAATGTGATGCAACCTAATGGTTTGTTGTCCTTTCCTCCATAGGCACTTGTGCATACAATTGTTTTAAAGATCTTCTACAATCTCACAAAATGACCTCTACTCCAAAGATTTATACGATATTTCTAGACATTGAATACAATCTGAGTCATTTTTGAGGAAAATAATGCACTCCTGTTTTCCATTTCAGCAGTGTCTTCTTTGTTCCACTAAGCCCAATCTTCGTTGCTGTAAGCATACATACTGCACATCCTCGTCCCTCGACATTGTCGTTTTTACAAAATGTTGTCGGCACTTCATTTTGTTTGAATTACCCTCTTCGTTTTCAGCAAGACTTCCACAATGCCAAGTCATGAAGCCACCTACGCCGTTGCCGACCAGTCCTTTGAAAAAACCATGAGGAAGTCTTCCTTCATGGCTTCAATCCACTCTGTTCCCGGAGTCTGAATTCCGCTCCTTCCATTTGTCATGTGCCATTCGTATTTACAATGCATTTTATCTCTAGTCCCTATTCTTGCAGACAGTTCCTGCATGGATGGAGCGCACCCACTTAGTCAAGATTTACCGTTTCCTGCTCTTGGAATACGACGAAAGAAGAGCCTGTTGGCCTGTGAAATTGAAATGTCTACCTCATGAAAGGTCACCATCATGTTCCCTTTGCAACTGGTTGGAAGAAGTTTGCACGCATTCACAACGTGTAGGAAGGGGACATCCTGAACTTTGCATTGGTTGGCAGAAACTTCCTCAACGTCTCCCCAGCTGTTAGATGCGGTTGCACTTTCTGTCATTTGCTGGCGGTGGAGGTATAGACCGTTCACACCTGAATTTCTGCGCAACACGCTCCTGGGACTACATGATGGTCCCCCAAAAGCTCTTCCCTGCTGTGGCTTCCCACAATGTCATTCTCGACTGCTCACCTAGGAGATCCACTTGAAGAAATGTAGATAGGTGGTTTTTCACTTTTTGTTTGTATTTTTGGATGTATTTTGAGGCTTTTTGAGCGAATGTATGTGTTTGTTGTTACCAATTTGGAAGTTTTGTCCTGTAAATAGCCGAATTGGAGTCATTTTCTGGTGGTGAATTGATCAATTGAGTGGGTCCTAGTCAGTTTAATAATGGCTAGTTGGCTGGTTGTTTTTGTCCAAGTTGGTTTATGTTTGGGTTCGAGGGGGTCTCTGATTCCGAATTGGTTTTGTGAATGAGTCGGAGATGAATGTGGGTTGGATGTGAATGTTAAGTTCAGGTTATTTTCTGTGTCATGGTTGTGAGAGGCAGTTCCGAATTGGAATTGGGGTGGTTAGGTTGGTTGTCTCCGAGTTGGTAACCGCCAGTTTTGGATTCCTATTTGGTTGTTGGTTTTGTTGTCATTTTCACCCACTGTTGAGAGAGAGCCAGTGCGAGTCCCAGCCAGGTTGTGCTGTGTATTTCTGTGTTTGTGTGATGTTGTGTGTGTGAGTCCAAGTGGGTGTGAGTGTGAATGTTTGTGTCAATGTCCGAGTCGGAGATGTTTGGTGGTATCAGTGTGATGTGATACGGGTCCTAATTGGAGATTTGTCGTGTGAGGAAGGAACATGGAGTTGGGTGTTTAAGAAAATGCAGGAAGTTGAAGAATTTATCCAAGTTGTGGAGATGTGGTTTGCCGGAGAGCAGTGTATGTTAACCGGTGGAGAAAATTCCTATTTGGCGAAGATGAGCGCCAGTGTGTGAGGAAGTTGAAGTAGTTGATTTTGAGTTAGTGTTGAGAAGTGATTATGGAGTTAAGTACAAATTGGAGATCTGAAGAGAGGACTTAATAGAAATTAGAGCTTATAGTAGTGGAGAACAAGTTGAAATCTGTAAAAGGTTAAGCTTGATTATGTTTTAATGGTGATTTGTCACCAAATTGGTTAAATGTAAACGGAAACTTTATGCCAAATGATTGTGCTGTGATGGATGCATTGTCTGGGAAGTGATTGATTGTGTTCTTGTTGATTCCAGTTGGTGAAGTTATAATTTGTTGTAATCCGAGTGGTTGTAGTTGATGTGAGTGGAAACCAAATTGGAAAATTTAAGCTTGAATGTTGTTTGTCTGGTTTTCCGAATTTGGTTATGTGTTATTGTGTTATGTTTGACTCAGTGAGAGATTAATTTGATGATGGGTGATTGAAATCCCGAGTTGGTTATGGACATCCTGTGAGTAAAGTGAGTAATTCCAAATTGGGATATAAGGAGTGTCAATTTTGCAATAAATGGAATTATGTAAAGTGAAGTGTGAAATGACAAGGGAGCAAGAAAAATCAGTAGAGGAAGATTTGGTGGTTGAGAATGTAGTAGATTACAAAATTGGGAACAAAGGAAGTTACCGAATAGGAGAGAAGAAGATTCAGTTGGGGTGAAAAATCCTATTCGGAAAGCTGGAGAGTGCGGTGCAGTGAGTGCTTGTGTGAAGCCTGAGTTGGAAGACTGTCAGCCCGACTTGGTGGTGGTCCCTGTGCCGGTGTAACCGAGTTGGCGAAAAGAATATCAAGACCGACTTGGCATTTGGGAGATGTCTTAACCCTTGTGATTGCAATGTCCTATTAGGCTATTAATTGACTAATTAGAAACAAACCTATTAGAAAGACCTCCCTTGGAACGAACTTTACTATTAGCCTTGGGTTTTGTTTAAATATAATTTGACGACCAAAACTTATCTACAAGAAACAAAGCACCAAGTCTGCTGGAATTGTAGCCGCATCAAAGTCCCTCTGCATGAAACCTAAAAACTGTGAGATACATTTTTAGCGTTCATAACTTTGCATACGCTATTTACCTTTTAAGACCTCACGATTTTCACCGCCGACTCCGTGCCCTTTCCTTCAGATTGTATACTGACTCCAAAGACTTCAAGAATATAAGTGTACCTACTACGTAACTCTGTAAAACTCTTGAAGGGCCCTCACTTGACATTTCCACTGCCTTCCACTTTTAGCTATCCTCAATTGCAATTACCCTTAGCTACCCACGCTCAGCAATGTCCAAGTGAAAGAAAATAGCGTTGACAAGAATGCTTTGAAGAAAAACAAATCATCCATGCATGGCACTCCTTTACTTTGAAGAAATAAATGAAACTCATTTGATCCCTAAAATATCAGACAACGGCACTTTTCTACTCTCCACTGCTTCTGCGCATACCTGACAAGGCACAACATGGGTCGTACAATTACTTAGTCCCTACTTCAGACCTCATCTTCATCTTCCAATCTCAACCGACATGCTGCCAATAAATGACATGTTAAAATCACATAATCCACCACCATATATCCATGCATTCAAGACTGAGCACGTGATCTGACCTATTTTCTAAATAAAATTAGGGGAAGCATGTGCACAACTCAGAACATATATCAGTGCATGTTCATATTGCTTGCAAAATCCAGAACATGCTTCTCAAGAATGACATGGACCGCTGACTGTGCTCCTAATTCACTTTCAACGGTCAACACTTCGCACTCCAATGTTCTACTCTTCAGAAATTTTCATGTGCTCGAAACTTCCCTCTTCATCTTCAAAACTCTTCTTCTGTTTCCGTCAATAAGTTCCTTGCATACCATGAGAGGAAGCACTAACGGCAAACTAAAATTGAAGTCCAACTGCACTCATATAGCAGTGATGCTGGTCCCTCTTCATACTGAGGGATTCACAGAGGTTTACAGGTTTGTCACTCTTTCCCTTTGACAATGACAGTTAAGGCCTTCACGCGTTCCACAGGTCTACTCTTCCAAAGTTCCTCTCTAGTTCTTCAATTCATATTCTGTAAACATGTACGTCAAAGAACTTCACGTTGTTGACATTAAGGCAAAAAATTTTGTGCACAAATTACAGTTGCGGAATGATATAAATTTTTCCTCATCCTTCAATTAATATTTTCCTCAAATGTTTTCTTTTTATGGGGGTGGGGGGGAGATTCTTCAATTGTCCAGGGTTTGAAATAGTAAGCCCATCAATATTTACTTCTTTGCTTTAATGAACCACATTCTTGTATGACTGTGGAACACATTAGAACCTCCAAAGGAGATTGAACGTCATAGCAAATTTCATTCGTTTCACGTACTTCATGCCAGATAAGTATGAACCTAAGCACTCATATAAAATTACACTAGCATACTCATAGCTGTACAGTCCAGAACACATTAGAAAACACAGAGGACATACCTAATCAAGGTCTTGAATTTGTAAGATCCTCTTCAACAATCTTCGGCACATAACCACACACATGCTACAAACTAGTCACCAAAGCTCTGCGGCTATTATCACCACAGCAATGACTGGCGCGTTCTATGCTAGTTTTGGCATGGACAACTATACTACTACATAGGATAATCCCATACAGAGATATTGTCAGTCACAAAAATGCAGCCGACCACTTCATTCATCATATCCTGAATTATAGAAAGACCTACCCGGGACAGAGGAACAATGGAATATACCTTTGTCAAGCCGCAGTGGGAGCTCAACTAGTATGTATACTGCTACAACTACCTTATATCTATATCACAATAGCTAATGTAATTACTTTCAAACTTACATTGCTCTTACTTGATCTTCACTAATATTTTATATGTGCATTTTAAACTTATGACAAAACAATTAGAAGACATATGTTCACTACAAAGTTCAATTTCTAATACACATGCAATAATGGGGAAAACACAAACTCAGAACTGAGTTCGCGAGAGAGACCTCCGCCTCACTACGGTGAACACAATTACAATACATCTCCACTGACACTTCACCTTGTATTGCACAATTACACCACATGGTCGTATTACAGATATATTACCATCTTGTCAACATCTGCCTCAACCTCACATGACACATTTGCAGTTGACGGGATGACTCATGGTCCACGCAATAGTGGGTTCCACCAACACAGCAAATTACATTTCTACCTGGAAGTAAGCAATCAGTGTCCAACAATACATACCTAAAAATGTCATTGAACAGCTCGCACAAATTTGACCAACAAGCGCAGTCACACAATACCCATTCGCTAGAGTCAGTACAGTCTAAAGACATATCATACTCTCATTGCAGAAGCTGCACACACTCACAAAACTAGGTCAAAGGCAATGAGGCTGAAAATTGATGGAGAAGTCAAAAGTTGAAAGACACTGCTGTTGACTTTGTATTCAACCACCAACATCAGTAGCAACCTCGAAACGTTCTGCATCAATGGAAATTGCAACATCCCTAAAATCTTGTTGCCATTGTTATTCATGCGCAATGATAACTACAAAATAAACATGGGTGACTAGTACGGATTGTTCATCGTCATTTTGGTGATCGACAAACTGCACAAACATCGATTTTTGGAAATTTTCTACACACACAACTTTTGAAGGTTACATTTGCTACAGAAAGTTAGGTGACACACTGCCACTCCGCCAATTGTGTGCCCTGCACTTGAAAACAAGGAAGCGGCAAATGTAAAGAACAAAGATTGCCTCCTACTTCCTACTCTTAAGATCGCCTAATTACTTGAAGGCTTAAACATGCAAATTTTTTAAATAAAACTTACTACACACAAGAGAATACATCTGATGAAGATTACAGAACATTCATATATATAACTCAAAAATATAATATGCAATTAACAAATCTAATTCCATCCATCAATCATTCAATGAATGATGTCTTGAAACTATGTTTGTCAAACAGTATTTGTGAAAAAAAAATTCCATGCTCAAAATTCCTTAAACATTTATTTCAGTTTTTTAGGTTTGTAATGAATATAAGGTTGAATACTTATTAGCAAACGCTTTTTCCCATTGTGACTGCCTAATTATCACTAGAAGAAACCCGTGTTTAATGTGACGAGCTTGATTTTTCTTGACGGATTTTTCTAGACATCCACAGTAGACAAAACCATGTTTTAATGTTACAATGGATGTTATACTTGATATAAAAACATGGTTTTGTCTACTGTGGATGTCTAGAGAAATCTGTCAAGAAAAATCAAGCTTGTCACATTAAACATGGGTTTCTTCTAATGTATGTAAACTATACCAAATGATTTCATTTGCAGACGTACAGGTTCTTTGGCTTTCGGAGATCCTGTTTTTTTGGTTCTAAACAAATGCACAATTCCATCTTCTTTTTTCCGATAAAGATACAAGTGACATGAAGGGATTCTCTAATTAGGACTCCATTATGAAGAATCATTTCATCTTCTGAGACTTTCTAAATTTATAACTACCCCAAAGACAGTCGACTAAAAAGGGACTTTTACCCCACAGAAAGTAGTACATGGACTTGTGAAGTTGGAAAGTCACTTACAGCTTTTGAAGGTTGATCACTTTCCACGCTTCTGCATGAATATTTCCCCTGATTCTATTACCGTCAAGGTTGTCGCAAAGCACTGCACTCAAGCAAGAACAGGAAGCACTTCACGAATTCATAGTACACTCAAATGTGTCCACCATGAAAAAACAATACTTCACCGGAAATTGTGAACTCCATTACACTGTTAGACCGAACGCCTTACAATCCCCCAACCTCCTCAGCCTGCTCACTATACGTAGAGTTCTATACTCCACAGTGGAACACATTTCATTACCATTTCCTTAATGACAAAAGGAATACTGAAATAAATAAAAAAAGAACTTCCTCATCTCAAATGCTTCCACATTTGCCTTGTTTGAACGGCTTCCCTTTATTCAAACATGTGTACTCCACTAATGGATTGACCAACTGACAATTCCGAGCTCACACGTTGTCCACATTCACACAAGTTCTTTTCTTGCAATCAAATGAAGTTTGAAAAATTCAATCCTCATTGATTTTTTGAACGCACCAAAAAAAAAATTTACAGTGAGCCTTCACTTGCTCTAGCCACATAACATGAATTATTTCTGTTAGTCTTGTAATTACAAGAAGTACAGATCTCTCCGCTAGAAAATTCCTAACAAAAGAGTGATTGATATTCATGCACTGTCATCTTGCTTGCACATAACATCGGCACTACAACCAATCAGACTTCCAAACTCCCATCATTCACTGTGCACCTGCAGGGCAACAATTTCAAAGCTAACAACTTCTAACACTGAAATCCAAACCTTCTTCCTAGAATAATATATTGAATTGAAAACTACTGATACCTTAGCAACGCTAAAATGCCTCCTCTTATGTAGGAACTTCATGTACCTTGTGTAGACAATTTTTGCCCAAATATATCAACAATGACACTAGCAAGATGCCATAGCAGCCACCTCCTGCCTCACTCCAAATTCAAGGATGACGACGGAATAGGAGACATTGTCGTCCGACTGCTATCACTGCCGCTGCACTCACTGTCAGCAAAGGGGGTTGCCCTTGATCCATCCTTCTATGGATCCTTTGACTCTCTAAGTTGTCGTTGTCTTTTCCACGTCCTGTACAACTGCCACTAACGCCTCTAAGGTTTTCACTGTACAGTAACTCCTCCTCAGCGTGATCTTTAGCTTCAGCAACATCTCCCTCTTCTTCAACAAGGTTTGTGTTGGCAAAAGCTGCCTATTGGCCACAAACTCCTCGAGGAGGACGACGAGTACCACTACGACCTATAGCCAAAATGCTTGCAGCATCTCTTCTGGTGGCCCCATATCCACTTCCACGCCTTCCTCTGCCGCGACCTCTGTTTCCTTGTCCTAGTACAAGCACCTCCTGCCTGACCACATTTTGACCTGTGCGTACTAGTGGTGGAGGTCCCTCTCCAACTTCCACCTGTGGCCGTAACCCCTCGAATTCTTCATCCTCCCCCACGTTGAACAACTCTGCTTCATTCCCGCCTTCATCACTTGGAAAGACTCGTCGACCTCTCACCTCTTTCCTCAATACTATCTTCCATCCTGATACCTCCCTTGCGTCACAGTAAAACACTTGCTCGCAATGATTTGGAAATGCAAAATTGTCTCTACTAACAATGCCCGGCCTTCTGTTGTAGTTTGTTAATGTGAAACCCCACTTGTCTCTCTTAATAGTGGCGTTCTCTCTCCTATAATTGGCCTTCACAAAATCACAAACCAACACTACGACACAATGACGTCTATAGTTCAGTTCCACTATCTCCTCTATTTGCCCTACGTACTCCACATCCGCATGCACTTGATTAGGATCATGGATTCCATTTTGGCACACTTGACAAAAAGTAGCAGCCACTCCAGTGTCACATATTTTCAAGGAATGCTCTGAACTGGACACTCGAAAATGGTTTCCATTAGCGTACATTGACTTGTACGCTGCAGCCACTTCTAGAGGTCCTCAAGCAGTGTCAACGACCTCCAGTGGCACAATTATGCCGCCCTGTTGTTCACGTCTCACTTCCTCTTATATCCAAGAAGAAAACTTTGGTACTCTCTGCAGGTTCCTAGGGTACGAAAAAACGTTCCGTCGGCCCCCTCGACAGTGTTGACGTCGGTAGGCATTTCTTGCCAAGTCCTGCTGTGTTACAGCTTCTTCATATCTCCTGTGCATGCGAACACCCAATATTTCATTTTGTAAATTGTAGTCAGACATTTCCGCAAGTACATGGAAGTCCAAAGAAATTGCGCACTAATAATAAACAAAGCAATAGTTTCAAAACAATAGTTACAAAGTGATTTCAGCCACTCAAACAAATTTGCAATGGATTAGCACAACAAGTAATAAAAGAAACCATGTGAATCACAATAGGTAGCAAGCATCCGCTGCACACTTTCTTCATAACTACATAAACACCACAAGAACTTGAACTGATTAGTAATATAAACTTCAAATACATTACCTTCTTGGATGTTTAACTTACATCAGTGTAATGCCTACATGTTCCCAATTATTTACAACCACCAGTTGTCATGACCACTTCAAGTTCAAAAAAGAAAGCCAGCTATCCTACCCGACTGTGTTCTTGAATGTCATATACATCAGTTTGCATCCCTTGCATTGAATGCAATGTGGGGAGACCTACCACAAATCATAGCGGTTTACATCCCACTGCAGTCAGGGTTGCCGCAATTTACCTTAGGAATTTGAGCTCGCCCTCTTAGAAAACATATGAATTCTACAAGATATTAGTTTGCATTTCAGGTCCTGAGAAGGCTCCGCTGCTTGATTCCAGAAGCTCACCACATTTGTCAATAATTTCTGTTCCATACAGACAACACTGCAATTTGTTTCCTTAGTGCAAACCACTGATACTTAGAGGCACCTCAGCCTCTGATATCTACTCCTCAGACGCTGGCAATGTCCTCTACAGCTTCTCGAGGCATTCACAACTAAAGTTCGCTTGCCTGTAGGTGGCATAAAATTGTCCAGTTCCACTCCACATTAAACATACATGGACATCCAAAGCAACAAAAATTGACTTTTAATACAGAGGTGTAATACAAGGTATTAAATACATGACGCAATAAGCCCAGTGCTAGGGAAAAAAACAAACCTTCTATAAACCTCCATATGCTCGGTGTTGTCTAGAACAAACCTGTAAATGAGTTTGCGAAAGTCCAAGGACAAGTGGCGATCCCGCTTCGCACCTTCCAAAACTTCATCATACATAGCTGGCTCCTCATTATCATCCCAGGCCCGCTTAGTTGTAGGCGTGTAGTCCGCCAGGTACTCATTCAAGAATCCTATTGACTCCTCCCTGAGGTAACCATTTGCCATACAACCTTTGTGTTTGGCTTTGTTCTTTACAAACCCCTTCAATACTTTCATGTAACGCTCGAAAGGATACATCCACCGGGTGTGAACAGGACCACATATAAAGAGCTCTTCCACTAAGTGTATCGGCAAATGCATCATGACAACAAAAATAGATGGAGGCAATTTTTTTTCTAATGCACAGATAGTTTCAGCAACTTCTTCCATCATCTGCAACTTCTTGGATGAGTCGATTACCTTTGAGTATATTTTCCGAAATACTCTACTAATCCACATGATTGCTCCTATGATTGCAAGAGTGCCGACGTTTCTGAGACACACTGGCAACACTTGTTCCAATAGTATGTGAAAATCATGAGTTTTCAATCCACTTAGCTTCCCATCCTTCAGTCTTTGCTTCAAAGAACTTACATAATTAGTAGGAAACTTTATTCCCTCCAATGTTTTGAAAAATTCCTCTCTCTCCTCTCTTGTCAGAATATAAGGAGCATCCGGCATAAAGTATGTTTGTCCATCAGGATTTGCCTGCAAATGCGGTCTTATGCTCCGAGCTCTCATGTCTTCCCTTGACTTTATTCCATCTGTCTCCCCTAAAAGAGTACGAATCACAGTTTCACATAAAAAATTCTCGCAATGCATTGGGTCGAGTAGGTGCCTTACTGGCAAGTCCTGCACACACGACATTGCAAATTCAGATTACATGGATGACTACATCTTCGTGGACATGTACTATCTAGTATAATAGTACCACACTTCAAGTGGACCGCTACTCAAGTACACATAAGCCAGTGTTTGAAATATATACGCATTGCCAAAACATTTCTAGAAAGAAAATGACATTTCATTGTGGGAACTTAAATTGATTGGAGCATAAGCACAAGCTAAAATGCAGGCCAGCAAATACACAAACCTTAGACATAGAAGATGGATAGTGGTACACTTATGAAACAAAAAAATGAAAAAAATGTAGAGGTCACAAGAGTCAAAGTGAGCAGATGGAGCCCTTCATTTGCTAACTCACAAACATGACGGTTTTCCCTATTGGACGTTCATTTCCCTACGAAGTCTGTCTTCAGTAAACGAAAGGAAACCAATACTGCACATCGTGGACCTTACTATTTATGAACTCTGAACTGGTTGTAATGACTCACTTACCACCCAGTAAGGTAGCTTATAGAGAATACTTATTCTCTTTGCACCAGTACATTTGACTGGGTCATGTTTGCCATTCTTCCTCCCACCGCATTGGAGGTAAGACTCTCTCCTTGCTCCACGACTAATTATTTTCCTTCTAGATTGTCGAGGTGGAGTTGGATTGTGGTTTGTGAGGCCGTTGAATGCTGCTCTCATAGCCCTCCACCTATGGGTTCCCTGCAACCACCTCCAATTACCAAGAAAAAGAATTTTGTCTGCTTTGTTGGAATGCTGAGCACAAGTGCCTTCTCCACAAATAGGGCATCTAGCGTACCCTTTGCCCACTTGCCCAGAAAGCAATGTGTACACAGAGAAGTCATGGATGGCCCACATAAGAATGCCCCGTAATTTGAAATGTTGATGGCTCTCATTTGGTTCGAATATGTCCACTGCCAAGACCCCAACCCACAGCTTCTTCAACTCGTGCACAAGTGGCTGCAAGTACACGTCAATTGTGTCTTCTGAAGGAGACCTTGGACCAAGAATGATCATTGTCAGACTAATGAAGAATCGCTTAGTCACAAGATATGGAGGTAAGTTGTAAAGAACAATCAGCACAGGCCAAACTGAGTGCTTTGAAGATTGGAGACTGTGGGGATTCACTCCATCTAGAGATAAGCCCATTCTAACATTTCTGACATCCCTGCTAAAAGTTGGATACTTCTCATCTATGAACCGCCATTATTCACTATCTATTGCGGACCTCATCTTACCATCCTGAGAGTGATTGCTACTGTGCCATCTCAAATGTTTGGCCAATTCAGGACATTTGAACATTCTACATAGCCTTTTTATCAAGGAAAAATATCTGAGGACTCTTATTGGCACTGTGTTGGACCCTTCTACATATCTGGATTTATAGCACTCTGGACAACTACTTAATTCCGATTTATCCTTCCAATAGAGTGTTCTTCCGCAGTCACAGCAATGTATACTTTCATGCAACATACCTAGTTTCATTAGCATTGCTTTCATTTTGTAGGAGTTCTTGGAACACGTATTGCCTTCTGGAAGGACATCGTGCTTGAGGAATGTCAGAATTTCGTCCAAACAGTGATGGCTAACAGAATACAACGTGCATAAAGACATCAAGATCATGCTGAACTATAATCTGCTATTCCGAGAACCGTGGAAAAGAGGCTCCGTCGCTTCCCCAAGAATGTCCTCCAGCACATCGCTTCTATCCGGCTCTTCATCTTCTGATGACAAGTCCTCGAAATCCAGAACCTCATCTCCTTCTTCTGTGCATTGTTCATGTACCTCATTGACTCTAGCAAAGTAATTCTCTACCATCTGCTCCAAGTTCAACTGTATATTAGGGGGAGCCTTCTCGAAATTCTCATAATCAGATGCATCGAAAAATTCCTCTCGTGCATCTGCCATTTCTTCTTGTAAATGAGCATCATCAGAATGTTACAAACCGGGATTGTAATTCCACTGCAGAACAAGTTCCTATGTCAGTTGTTGTACTTGACTGCTCCTTAAGCGTGCATGCAGCCTTATTCATCCTTGAAAGTTGATATGCAAATGGAAACATGTATGCAACGAGGTGCAAGCCAAGCTCCTGTTATTATCCTTTTTATTTCGACAGGCAGCGCCCACAGGGTTAAAACACTCTGCACATTTGATAAGTACTAGGACTCTATGGCTGTAAGTATAGAAATGGAAATTCCATTGATGCTTGTCACATTCTTGGCATTGGGAGTTTGTCTTACCAGGAGAGGGTCTGTCAAGTTCCGATCGCGCCCATATTTACGATGGTGCCGCTCTACAATTTCAACTCCCTGCTTCTTGAAACCGTGGCCCCTCTCGCATGCACATGGGTACTCCCAAAAACCTTGTTGAGCCGCCATAGCCTGTTCAATGTGGTAGGCATCAGACAGCCTGTCTCCATGCATGTTGAATTGGAACTGCTCACAGCAAAAACATGGTCATCAGCACGAACTCGAACATGCAACACTGCATGAGTAACTGACAGTGCAGTGTGCCGTCCATGTTCCACTAATTTTGTAAGTCATGTACACATGGAGGATGTCCTCAGCTTCGAAGAAAGGATTCCATGACAGCTACGTGAAGTTTCCAACAAAAGGATGGGACTGCTGTTCAATGCATTCAACAACAATAAACTGTTGCCTTCGATCGTGGAGATGGTCAGTACTAGGAAATCAGTGCAGTCCTTTTCCTTTAAAATAGAGTAAGTACTAGGAAATATTAAGAGACAGTTTGTACTCTGCTGACTTGGAAGAGGAAGATTTAACACCTTCAAAAGGTGGACATTCCTGTGATATGTGGTTGTGACTCTCCTTTTCCTACACATCTGAAGTTGTTGTGCAAGGATCATAGTTACAATGTGGAGATAGATGCCGTCATTGTTTACCCACTTGCTTATAGTACTAAGATAGTTGGATAGTTTCACTCTCCCTTGTCGGGTTGTACAAATGTATTGATGACCCGACTGAAGTCACGCCAGTTGCCAGGTATACCAGAACCCTGCACACCGTACATGAGTATGTGTGAATTGGAAGCCACCTATAAGTCAGAAAAGGATGTTGACATGTGCATGTTCAAGCCAATCTGCATATAAAAAAAATTCCCAGAGGTTAATGTATAGAAATGGCCATATAATTGCATTTTCGGAAACTTCTTCTCAATGGAACTGAATGTCAATAGTATTCAAAGGAAAATCTTTGGAATTACGAACAAGCAACTCCCGGAGGAGACCGGCAAATGTTAGGTACCTATGTTGTAGGCTTCAAGAATTTTGCTAGTGATTTGTAGTTAACTCTACAAGAAGAAATGAGAGCAAATCAGACTTGGAGTGGCATGTTGGAAAACAAATTCGAAATGGAAAAGGAAGTCAAATGCTTAGGAAATATTTAGCTATGAGGGAATGCACCTTACGTAGATGGGAAATTCAAAATGGACGTCGGTGATGCCATGCTCCTTGATAGGTCGTCCTCTTCCTGCAAACAAAGAGTATAATAAAATGGCAAGGACACGCCAAAGTAGGTTGCTATTAATGTGTGCCAATTTTTTTCCAATGGTGGTCGGAAAGTTTAATGCTTCAATCAATCCTGGAACAACACAGAGGAAAATCCCGATTACAATCTGACATGAAAATATTAAGAGGACGTATGGTTTGCATTACTAAGAATGGAGTGAAGATTTGATCAATTTCTGTAGTCCTGTAGGACCGCGACTAATTCATACATCTTCATAGCGACAGAGGTAAAGGGACTCTACAAATGAAAGAAAGAGCCTCGTAACACTCCTGTCTGATTGCGAAGTAGTTCCACAATATTTTTCTAAATTTACCTAAATTTATAATGGCTGCATTGAGAAGAGAAGTCGTTTCCCATCATCGTGGGTGAGGATTTCACAACAACAATGCATCCTCTATATTCTCGTTCGCTGTGTTGGCAGTGCAGGGAAAATGACAAAAAAATAGTGTTGTTGAATGAACTCACCAGTGGAATAATTCAGTAGGCCTAATCAGGGCTGGAGAACAAAGGTGCTGGTTAGTTGCTGAAGCAGCAGGAGCTGAACAAGAACATGCAAGCGGCATTTGCATTGATGACGTCTTTGTTGCTAATTTTTTGACGTGCAAATGCTTGTGCAGCTACTGTGCTGCTAATCCTCAACACCAAATTGCAACAGTCAATAACGCAAAAGAAAAGAGTGGCGGAATTTGACTTGCACCGTTTTTTGCACAATTGTGGAAATTAAAGGGAAGTTCCGTGAAACTACGGATTGCGAAAGTTTGTGTAAGTTTATTTTCTACAGAGTCCAAAATTTGATGAAGGTAACTAGGCGCCTTCATTGCTAGCCGCGAAGTTGTGGGCGCATTAAATGGACAATTTGTTGCATGGAGGGGTCGTTGAGCTCCGTCTAACAGTTGTCAATTACTACAGGGCCTGCTGACAATGATTTCGGCTAATGGTGCGCCATCCTCGGCCGCCAGGGAGTGGACAACCTAAAACGGGGGAGGTAGAATGAGGACTACGACAAGGGAAGGACCACGGTAGGTGACTGCTTTAGAATTTTATATGTACAGTGGTTCATTGGACGGAACTATATCTTACCATTGGATGAAAAACTTAAGACATCGTTGCATGGGTGTCAGTGGTCTAGGGATGTGCGCCTTGTTTCTTTGGCGCTTTCACTCTCTGCTTTGAGTTCACCGCCTTCTTTGAGTTTCTCACCATAACCTAAGACTACACTTTTGCAGTATTGCTTGGCATGGTAGGTGACTTATGAAGTACAATTGTAGAGTATGCAAAGATAGCTCTTTGCTGAAGCAAAATTTGGTCGCCTTTCATAGGCAGCTTGAGGTCGGAAGGACGACGATGGAAGCTGATCATTGAAAAGTGAAAGTGGAACTTCGACAAGAGCCAGAGCACGATTCAGGAGCCCAGCAAAGCAAAGAGTAATTAAGCCAAGGAAAAAGCGTAAGCACAGTAACGTACGTCACCTGCACTTCTAGGATTCGGCATTGGTGTCATCGGATGAGTGGCCCTTGGAGGACTGAAACTAAGAGTACCACAACAAATCAAGGGGAGGCAGGTACGTATTGCATTCTATAATGCAAATAGGGAGCTAGATGCTGACTGCATGTTTGCAGTAACATCAATTCAATGCTTCACTGCTTTTGGGCCATGAAGACAGTCAACGGACAAGAAGTATTGCGCACTGCAAAGTTTGAAGGACATCTATGGAATGGCAAATCATCGACGAAGATCTTTGACCTCTAGTTGGGGGGACAATTGACTTGAAATGGTAGAGTATGCTAATGAGAATTATTTGTTATGTAATTCGTGAGGAAGTCCTGTTTTGGAAGTGGCAAGAACTGAGAATGTTTAAGGAGAAGGGGAGTTTCTATTTACAAACTTCTGTAGTTGTAGAGCATGTGCTATAGTGATGGACCAGCGAATGGCATGTTTAGTTGGAAGTAATGTTGGTTGGATGTTGGATATGAGAAATTTGGTAAGTCATCTTCCTATGACAATGTCGCAGAGTAGTGACCACGGAATTCCTAGTTGGAGTGACGGGCTGCGCAGCAAACATCTTTAGAGGAGTCAAGCGCAGTTGCAGCAGAGACTGGTTGTGAAGGGTGTGTGGAAATCTTACCTTGAAGATCAGAGTAAGAAATTCTACATTTGCTCTGTTGCTTTGTTCATCCGTTTGTAGCTTAGCAGTCAGATCTAGTCAGTAATCCAAACGAGAGATGAATGAAAATGTTGGCCCTATGATCACAATGTACCAGCCATACATTAACAAAACTGTTGGTAATAAAGTCAGAATGAATTCCTTACAGAGGTGCATATTGGCTCCATATTCGAGCAATTCTAATTGCACATAGGAATTGATACGCTTGTCATTTTTGCGGCACATCACAGCCTGCAGAAGGAGTTGCATGGTTGACTAGGATGACGTATGCATCCTAGTTTTTATGAAACAGAAACCTTGTTGCTGTTCAAACTGTGCTCTATGAATGTGTAGTACATCAATTTTATGTAATCTTGAGATGCACAAGTATAAGTGTAGTCCATTTCTATTCGAAATTGACCTGAAAGTGTTGTGTCACTTGTGTGGGTTTTCAAGTTTTAAGTGTTTGGTAGGGGATATAGAATTCAGCCATTGTTTTCCTGTTGGCTAATTTATTGTAGAGTGACAGAGTTTGGTCGGAGAGGAGTCGAACTTGGCTATTGAAAAAAGTGGACATACTACCCTGAAATAAAATCTTTGGCTTCTTGATTGAACTTACTAAATGTTGATAACGAGTTCGTGCTCAATGTTGTAAGTAAGTCAGAGTGTTAGTCAATCATAGTTGTGTACTTTATATGACGACAAAGATGCTATAGTATTACTCTGGCTTTGGAGTGCAGATTATAATTCTTTTAAATTCCTAATTAGTAAGGTTGAAGTGACCTTTCCCATAATTATGGAAGTAGAGTTTGATACAAAAAACAGTGTAGAATATCATTATCATGTACTCAAAGTATGCAATGTCAATATCCTCTTCATTACAGATATTTCATTCACAATGAAATTAATTTCAGTTAACAATGAAAGTGATATGGTTGTTGAAGTCATTGTCAGTTGGTTCATTGATGAATACTGTCTGATATCTACACTGAGTACAAAGGTCTGTGAAGCAGTGTTTACTTTGGTGGAAGAGGTTTTTTTAAATTGGGCATCCGGATGAAAAAATGAAGTTAGAATGACTGAAACCGTAGTAGGGCATTAATGAGTGCACAGTGAAGGTGACAAGCCTGTTATTTTGTGAATTGTCTCAGCCAGTATTAGCAGACGTAAGATTGGACATGGTGACATCCCCAGTCAGGTTCATCTAAATCAGAAGCAATGCCGAATGTGAAGCCTGTACATGACTGTTCTGTGTGTATATCCGTTTTTTAACGTGACTGAAGGTTATCAACTGTTTGCTTGAAAAACCGTGGACATGAGAAGAGAGATATTAGTCATATGGTCAATGGTGAAAATATGTTGACGTAATGAACATAGTTGAATTATACCAACTCATGAATTGGTATTGAGATGTACAATGTGATTTTGATTAATTGATTGGGAGTGTAACTGCAGTTGAATTAGTATACGCAACAACTATCTTCTGAGGAATGCAACCCATTAATTTGCATAGAAGTCTAGATTTGAATTTTTTGCGGAAAAGAAGCGAGACGATCAAAGTGAGTACTTGTTAAGTTGTTGTGTCACATCTGGTCCTGCGTATGCACAGTACTTAGTTATCATTGAAGAATACCAGTAGACATTGTAAAGTCCAGACAAGGTAGAAGAAAAAATCTGTAATGCATCACTTCTACATGAGCATTACATGCAGTGGTAAGTGAGATGTTTCCGTAAAGAAAATTTGTTTCAAGTAGAGCTTAGCCGTGCTATAAATGTAGACCGCAAACAGTAGTGAATATACAAGAAGGCAGCAGAGTTTGAGAAGAAATTGTCTATATGAACATGAAAGCATTATGCATGTTTGCCTATTTCACAAGATTGCATCATAGAGGATGATGCCAAGTGCCAGAAGAACAAGAATAATGCAGTTCACAAACTTGGAGAGGCCTTATGGAATGTGACTTATTTTGTTTTTGGTCATTGTAGGGCCTGAGGAAATTGAAGCAGAGGAGGATAACCGCAGCAGGAGTGCTGCTTCATTACTTGTTTAGAAGTGTGTGCATGAGTATGTGAAGTTTTTTTGGCAGTCACTCTAAGTTGCATGCAATCAACACGTCTGTGTGATGTCATACCTTTTTTGATTGAAAACATTGGTGAACCCGCTGGCATCTGATGAATAGATTCTTTGCTCATTGTAGGAAACAAGGAGAATCAAAAAATGTCGAGAAAGTCGTTGGAGGCATTTGTCACATAGAAAGATCCAACACCTTGTGAAGGGGCAAGAAGAAGTGCTGCTGGGTTGACTTCAGGATCCAATGGTATAGGGAAGAGGAAAGGCGTGTCAGGTTCTTCAGACTCAATGGTAGCGACAACAGGGCCTATGGCGCTTGCTGTGCACGGGCGAGTGCTTGAACGTATATCCAACAATTGCAATGGTGTAGTTGTAGGGAGGGCAGGGCAATTGGACCGAGTCGCCCCTCGCCGAGAAGGCAATGTAGACATATATTCAAGTATGATTTAAGGTAAGTTCACAAGTGTGGCAGTGGGCACTGAGAAGCGGAAGACCTATCGAAAAGTAGGAGTGCTTTCTTGTTTGGCGGATTAAAATAAATACGATTGGACGACTGAAGATGGTAGTGATTGTCTGTTTGCGTTCTTTGTGATTAAACTTGCAATTCTAATGCACTAAGACGGTCAATTGATGATTTCATGACTCATAAGTAATGTTGGCCGTTATCATGAATTGTTAAGCGTGCAATTACAGTTGTAAGATGTGTGCTGGTTCTAAGATGTGTGTTGTGCATGTCTTCAGGGAAATTTGCTTTGTCTGTTGAGAGAGGAAGAAGTAGTGGTCCATCTGCAAAGCACGTGCGGCCGCCCATGACGGAAAACTTGGATTCTTCCTGTGAAACAGTGACATTCAACATTGGGGCCGTTGTAGGACCTCGACACTTCCCCTAAGTAGAGCTAGTCAACCTTCAACTTCAAAGCAAGTGAACAGTGCGATGGGAGACCGCAGTGCAGGAGGCCAGTTTGGATGTGGACCTAATTTCGACAGACATGGGAGAATTCCATCATCACCCAAGGACGGTGACAGCCTGCCTGCGGAGCGGTTGCAGCTGTTGAGGTCTCCAGAAGGGCAAGTAGTGAATGGAAATTTGAGTCTTGTAGTTTGTACTTCTAAAAGTGCAGATGTTTAAGAATTCTGTGGGTAAGTTTTGCTAGTGTCAATTGCATGTTGTAGACTTTTTGGATTGGTATGTTGTATCTCAAACATCGTGCCCTATCCATATACCGTGAGCCTGCTGTCAGTTGCAGATTCATGTTTGTTATGAGACTTCTTACGCTGCAGGATTTGGGCAATTGAGCAGGGATTAGAAAATGGCGACGGAGACATTGGGACTGAGGAGCATGCGAGCGTTGAGCATAAGCAGGGGATGCAGCGGAAGACAATAGTTATACAAAAGAGTGTGGTATTGGAAGATTTTGTAGGCAGCAAGGAAGAGGAATTTCAAGCACGTATAAGTGAAATGAATGAGGCAGCGGTCAAAGATGCAGACAATGTGAGGGAACTGGAGGAGGTCTCTCTGGAGAGGGAATTGATAAGTAGAAGAGGAAGGCGGCAAGCACAATCAATGCATGACAAGGAGGGCGACAAACGTAGGAAAGAAGGTCGACTACGAAATTTCCTCCTAGTCGACAAGTACACGCACAAACCACACGGAGTAGGAGTGGGAGTGGAGGAAGGAGTTAATGTTACTGTCTTGCTCTTTGAATCTTGCCGTGGGAAATATAAACCACCATCCAAAGGGGGCAGTGGCAGAAATTGTTGACTAGATTCAATGTACTTGGGAATATAGTGCTCCGGTGCGCTTCGAGTTTGTGAAAGAAGTCATAGCTCGTGGGGTGACATTGAGGCATGCAGAGCTATAGAGGAGAATGCAAAATAATGAAGGTAAGCTGGACGGATTCTATGACCGTAAGTGGCGAATATTTGAGAAGCAACTTCAAAGTCCAACTATGATGAGAAAAAATTAAGAGCTGCAGCAGGGCCAATGCAAGCAGAGTTAATTTTGGGAGAATTGGTCCATCAGGCGAGCTGGGCGTTAGACAAAGATTGAGAAGGGTACTTCGCCAATCACCAGATCATAAAAAAATTCAATGGGAGATGGCGCGAGATAAAGGCTACAATGGCCTAAACAGGAAGAAGAGAGGGAGCAGTGACATCATACATGGAAGCGGGGGAGCAACAGGTGCCATGGTAGAGGTCCAGCACTTGGCTGGGACAAGTGGAAATTCAAGAAGCTACACGGGTTTGATGGAGGAAGAAGATGGTGACGTGGATGCAAGAGGTGACGACTTCTCTCTTCCAATGTACAGGTATGAAGGAACTGGATACGAAGGCAATGGAGACATGGAGAAGGAAATGCCAACAGAGGTAATTTTGCAGCACCCAGTGGTTTTGAGGATGATGCAACGTTTGGAATCACTCAAAGGGCATCAGAGGAACAAATCATTGACTCCAGATAGTGAACGGATTCCAAAAATGAGAAGTGGGCAAGAGTAGGCCAGCAATGACCAGGCAATACAGTCAAAGGGTTGTGAGCCGGTGGACGTAAGTATTTCTGACAAATACAGTGTGAGAAATTCCCTTGGAAGCGTCAAAAGTTGTAGTTGTGTATAGGGACGGATGGCTGTTTTTAGTGCTTTGTATCAATAGTTGCAAGTGAGCCGGTGAAATGTGTGGCGAGTGAATTGTTGTGTGGATTGTTACAAGGTGAAGATGAGGACGTGCACAACGATGAAGCTGAAACATTTGCAAAGACTTAGCCTCTTCAGAAGAAAATGAGGCAAAGTGAACGACTTGTTGTTGGTGGCAGGTGCAATGATGTTCCATGTCCTGTGAGGTACACAAATGTTGTTACCTCCCACTTTATAGTGAATTTGTAAAGTTTTCTCAGAGGTCATTACTGTTGGCCATATAAGAGCAGCAGGTATTTTGCAAAACGGAGTATTGGCATGCGTGTATGATGAATTTCAGGAAGGACGTGGGCAAAACGTGAGCAAGAGAAATGGGTGAAGGGAAGTAAGAGGGTGGACTATCTTCTTTTAAGGAAAAGGAAGTCTGAAGATTTTTTACGCGTGGTAGGTGAGAATTCAATGACATTTCTTACTGAATTGGTCAGTAGCGTCTTTGTCTTTTTTTGTGTGAAATTTGTGAACGAGATGTTTTCAAGTGAAGTTGAAGGTAGTGACAATAAGTAGGTCCAGGGTTGACCGTTGGTTTCCAGAACTGGCGAGGCAGTAGACATATAGTACTAGCTTGTACTGTGATTCTATAAATCTGCAGTAGGAGTACGCCGTACAGAAAATAGAAAGCGGGGAGTGTACTGTAGAACCAGATGAAGTGGACTTCAGCGTTCTTGAAGTGCATAGATTGTGGACATCTTAGGTCTCTTTTGTTGTACCTGCAAATAATGAAAGACAAACTTGCCTGTCCAAATTCGATGTATGAAGTGAGCGGAGTAGTAATAGGAACAAGACATTGATCAAAGTTTATACAATGTTTTATTTTTATATATATATTTGTCTTTCATTCTTGGCGGGCCGAACAAATTAAAGCAATAAACGTCCTGCAATGTTAGAAGACGAAGGCAGCTGCGATGTTAGCTATGAGGATGCATTAATTATATATGGATCAGCATGCATCAATTACATACAAATCGAAGTACATATTAAGACAACAAAGTTGATCATCTCTAAAAGCCTCGGGAAATGCCAATTTCTGTTCTTAATTACTGAACCATCATTTGGGGAAAAAAAAATTTGAGGAAGCCACAATTTTTTTTGGAGAAAACTAAAAGATAAGAATACAAATTACTGACTAGATAGATGGAATCTGATGTAACGAAGAGGCCTAAGAAACAAGAGTTGACAGGATGTTTGTCGAAATGGGAAGGCAAGGCGACAGAACTGTGTCACAAGATGACAAGAAATTGACAGAAATTCGTCAACAAGGCACCAAAATCAACACGTCCAAATTGACTGAACAGTTGACAAAATTTTGTCAACTTCTTGTCATCCTAGACATAGTTCCTCTTGTAGTGGATAGATTTCAGAAAGCTAACACAACTAAACCTTCCAAATTTCAAGTTTGTATTTCCTATTGTCCAATGTTTATGGCCAACCAAAGTCTCCTCTCTCCAATTCAATGGCACCTCAACACTCCTTCACTCCCAAACTTATAATTCTCACAGTTTTCTTCTAAACTAAAGTTGTAATAGCTTTTTTAGGAAATTAATAAAAAAAATTGTAATCCTTATAAATTTCAAATTAAATCCTTTCTCTGTCCGACCCTTATAGCTGGTCAAAGTTCTCTCTCTTCAAATCAATGGTAGCTCATTACTACTCTATTTGCAAACCTATAATTCTCATTTATTGACTCCAAACTAAATTTATAGCATTTTCTTGAAAAAATAAAAACTCAGTATATAATTACAAAATTCAAAAATTAAATACTCTTTCACCAAATATTTATAGACACTCAAAAATTCTGCCTTTAAACTCAAAGACAACAAACTTTTTTTATTCCCTCAAACATAACTTCTACATACTAACTCCAAATAGAACAAATGATAGGTTTTTGAAACTATAAAAACAAGAATCATATTCTCTCAAAAATTCATTGAAAAATTCATAAAACACAGCATGATATCACTCTTTAAACACATGGCACTCAACAAACTATGAAAGAGAAGGGAGATTGAAGCCCCATCTCTTTATCCTCCCTCTACTGACCACAACAATCCATACCTATGCCACATGGGTACTAATTTTTTATTGGCTACCTCCTTTGACCTCCCTACAACCTTATCTATTCCTTTAATTTAGCCAAAAGCCATCAAAAGTTCACAAAAAGGTAAACTATTTGTATCCTTTGTTTTATCCAGCTTCATACATATAAAATGAAGTTGGAAAACAATTCTAAGTGCAAAACCAAGATCTTTGGCTCAAACATGTGCCTATAAGAGGTAAAAAATAGAGTTTCAAAAAGATCCTCTGTCCATTTGCAAAAATTTGAAGATGCGTATAACAGTGGCAGTAACATAATCCGCACAATCAGACTTAGTTAGAAGATTCACTAGCTCTTGTAACCAACAATGATAGCCACAATTTCCCTTTATAGGTATAATCATGCAATAGTATTGATCATCGTCCAAACCCTTAAAATTCCCTTCAAAAGTCACTTTTCAATTGCCAAACTCAATACATTCATCCAACAATTAGGTTACAAATGTTCGTGCATCCTGCTGAAGATTCTTGTGCCATCATTACTCCATGCAAGGTTACTTTGGCGGACAAGAAGCACTATAAGAAACCCATGTTTTTTTTTATGTCAGAGTAAAAACATGCAATGTCCAAGGCCGAATATACTATATCCGCGGAGACATCAAGATGTTAAAGAGAAGGATTGTGATTTCAGAAGATTTCCGAGGATGTTCCAGATGACTACGACAAATTTGAATGAAAACAAGTTGGTGTTACCATCGACATCGGGATTTTTGATGACATTTTTAAGGACTCATTGATGTCCGATAAGCCGTCCGCAAAAACATAGACTGCTATGTCAGCTTTAAGGAAAAAATTTCACAGAGGATAAATCTGTGGAAATCACTTTATTCTTGGATAAAGGTCTGACCAAGGTTAAAAAAAAAGAATTGGGCAGCCATTGGGCAGCTTTGGGAGAAAATAAAATGACGTAGCATGCCACGTGTAAATTAGTTGATGTGGCATAAAATTATGCTAATGTGGCATGCCACGTCAGCATAACAAGACTATCTCTTTGCGTTTTCTACACTTATTTTGGAGATTTCTAAATAGATGTAGAAATGTCACTAGAGACATCTTATAAAACATTGAGATGTTTTCTTGGACATTTTTGTAGACTTCTAGATGTTTTAGGAAAAATATTCACAATCGATATAACGTCTATGGAGTCGTTATCAGAGCGGCCTTTGAGACATGCAAAAACATCTTGCTAGACGTCTGTGTGCTGCTCCACCAAAATTTAAATCCAGTGTTTTCAATGTCCCATATAGTTTGTCTTCCTCTCTACTAATCCACTTGTATAAAGAGCTCGTCTTCTCTCCTCTTTAAACTCACATCAAGTGGCTTTTGAAGCCATGTGACATGATTGCCAATTATGATGTATTTTATACGGCATATTGTGTATGGTATATGATGTATGATGTATAATGTACGGTGTATGTACTATGTATGACATGTTATATTGAACATTATGACATGCATGTGGATATCATATGAGACATGTGAGATTGTCCATATTAACATCATGCCGAAGAGTCCATTCCATTCCATGAATGTCAAATGTAACATCATTTTGTTCTCCTAAATCATACCAAACATTGCCAGAGGTATTCATAATGAAAAGTAGATGTTTACCTTGATGTCACAAGAAATTTGGACATTTATGGTGATGTTTCAAAATACATCTATGAAAACATCTGGATGTTTGAGTTGATGTCTCAAAAAACGTACAGATGTCTATGTTGATGTCTTTAAAGATAGCAAGAAAATTCTTAGACAACAAAAAAATATGCTAACGTGGCATGCCACATCATCCTTGCTGGATGCCACATCATTTTTTTGCCGCCACGTCACGTGCCACCTCAGATGCCACGTCATGGCCAAAAATGGATGAAAAAATTCCTACGTGGCTACCCGTGTTCGCGTGGTGCTTAGGTGGCAGCCACATGGCGGCCTTTGAGGACCTTGTTGACCCATGTTTTTTGGACGTCCGGTCCCCCAACATGCTGATGTCCGACGTCAAATCTAATGTCAAACTCGAGTCTTAAGCAACGCAAAATTTTGGATGTCCATGTAGACATTTCAAGACACTAGTCACAACATCAGCACGCAGAATCCAAGAATTAAAAAAAAACACGGGTTTCTTATAGTAAAGGTCCAGCTTTTCTTGTAGACGCTCACATAGCAATGTCAAATCGAGTAGCTGAAGAGATTGATCTAGCATTGAATTAAAAGAAATTCAGAAATCAAGCTCTTATTCATCTTATTCAGGATCCTCATCTGGAAACTAAAAAAAAATCCTTCAATATGGCATACTAAACTCAAAGTGAAGAAAAAAAAAGAATGATGTTAAATTGATGAAGCTCTTAGATGATTCCCTCTTCTTTGTACTTTTTGATGAGAAGGCGTCACTTTGAAGCCATTTCAAATGTTGTCATCTTACTTACCATATTATTATAATTAAATTAACGCAAAAATGTTATAAATATATAATTTTATATAGCGCATACACTTACAATGCGACAATGGTACCACTCTAAATGTGCACGTCTTCTAATATGTACCAAACTAATTTGGCTCATCTTCATGCTCATTGTCATTGTCTTTGGTGTCTGAATTAGTATCCTCTGAATGATCTTGTTCAATTGCTTTAAAATTCAAAATATCCTCCAAATTGAACTTGCCATCATGCCTTCTGAATGCCTTAATTCCTTTTCCAACACCGGTGTCCTTATTTAAAAGCCATGAAGCTCACGTATTGTATAAATACCATTTATGTGCACTTCTACTACAACATAAGATCCAAACTATTTTTTGTTAGTGTTGTGTTGATGGTCTAAGCTACTATCAAATACAATAATCTTTCCAACTTGGATTTGTGTGGTTCTTAATTGATGAGTCTTGTCAAATCTTTCTTTGTTTTTCAATCTAGTTGCTTTCAATCTCTCCAATGCCACCCTTTGGTCTTCAGACAATCTTTCAACTTGTTTTAACTAGAGCTTTAGCAACTTCTCTCTTGTGATCTCATCTTCCCAATCCAAGAGCACCCATGTAGATACTGAACTTTTAGCAGATATAATTGTTTTTTTGGCCCATTATGGGTTCAATTGGCATTTAGCCAGTACAATAGTATTGTATACAGTTCTATCCACCACGATGCAAATGTCAAAAACTTAGGCCACTTTGATTTCCTTTTATATGCCTTGACTAGAGCACGATGATGGGAGGATGCCTCCTTTCATTCTTGCCATTTGCCTTGGGATTATAAGTAGTTGATAGCCTCAAATTCACCTTATACCTCTCAAAAATTCTCTGGCTTCTGCTACATCCAAATTTCCACAATCTACTTTCATCCAACCAATATTGCCATATCTACTAAAAATATCTTCTAGTATGAATTGGCAAATTCTTTTTGTAGACTTGGTCCTTAAAGTTTGGACCTCAACAACATTGAAGAGCTCTTCCCTTGCTAAAACAAGTTACTTTATGCTCCACAATCCTAATGGCATTGCAACCATATCAATTACGCTCTGAAAATGGATAACAAATGGATATATAGGATGCAGTTTGTCTCTATATCTCACTTTGAATTGCAGCTAATATGTAGTATAAAAAGCCACAAATTCATCTGCATCTTTACATAAACTCTTTCACCAATATCACTCTTTGATTTTATAATAGGTGGCCCAAATTCCTCTGTGCATGCCAAGGAGCATCGTGAAGTTCTTTGAGAACTTCATTTTTAGTTTTTGCATCATCAACTATCCTCAATGGTACTCCATCCTTCCTCATTGACCTCTTCTATAAAAAAAACATTCTTTAGAAGATAGTTATAAGACTAGTGTCTGATATCTTTGAAGGTCTTATCTAACTAGTCTTCTTGTCTCCTTAGAGTGCTCAAATAAATGTCAACGTCTCTCACTTTGTCTTGATATAGCTCCTGTTTGAAAGATAGATCATCATCACTTGAACTTGTTCCATCCATTGCCAAAATATAATCATATTCAAGATTCTTCTCCATAATCATCACTAGTATCTTAAACCTCCATATCATTTTCACACATATATATGACTCTAAGCAACATATCAACCATAAAAAAATTCTTGCCAGTAATATGTGGGAATACATGATTAAGTGATATGATATATACTATCCACCGCAACATGGCAATGTCTAGAGTTAAACAACTAGCCATCATATCAAGTAGTGGCAAATAATTTGTCTCCAAGAACAATATTGGCACCAATCAAGTGTTTTTCTCTGCTTTGAATGTTGTAAGTTTATCCAAAGCTCCCTCTTCACTTGCGGATATGCTCTTTGATGCTTTGTAAGGATTATGGCTCCAAATCTTATAGCAAAACGCTTGCCTTTTGCATCATCTTGACCGACAGCCCAACCTATAGCATTAAGGTACTTCCTCTCCATTTTTTTTTATCATTAAGGTAGCCATTTCTAAGTGATTCCAACCTTTAAAATGGAGAGAGAGTGCAACGAGACCAAGTGCTCCAAATTTGTATCATTGGATTGGAATCACTTGGGAGTGGCTACCTTTAATCCCTAAAGGACCATTTGTCCCTTCAAGGGACAATTTGGGTCCGGGTAGGTTTCTATTGTCTCAAATTTTAGTAATATTTTTTGGGGGCTTTTTGAGGTTGTGTATTTTTACGAGAGCTTTTTGAATATATAATTTTTATTTTAATTGATGCTCAAGAGCAAAAGTAATGGCACAAAAAGCAAAAATGCAGTTTGGCAGGCAACACAAAAAAGATCATAGAAAGTCAAAATAATTTTTTTTTAGTTTTTTTTCTCAAATACTATACTTTTTTCTATATGTGAAGCTTTGTTTCATTTAATTTGAACTAATAATGAGAAAATTATGGACAATCTTAGTTTTTTGGGCAATCTAAACATCTTCTTGAACAAATAACTTATAGAATTCATTTTTGAATGCAATTTTTTGAAGTTTTCAAAAACAATTGTTAGGAAAGGTTAGATTTTTTTGCTGGAACAATCTCATTCTTGGATTTATTGTGATTCAATTCTATCTAAAAGCTATTAAGAATTTAGTTTTTTCTTCAATCTTGAACCCACCTCTACTTAACAATTTTTTAATGAGTGGAAATTAAGTGTTTTTTTCCCTACATTTTTTTGGTAGATTCTCAATTCAACTACTTAACATAAATAAGTAGAAAATCAAAATCAGTAGTGCAAAATTTTTGAACTAAAACGAATCAAAGCCAAAAAATCTAGTCAAGCAAGGTGCAAAAAATATTGTTTTCTTCACTTTAAATGCATAAATTTTGCAATTGATATGGCCAAACTTTCTAAAATTTCTTCTATGTGTTTATATACTAGTTAAATACAAGATTTTACAGTTGGATACGCAAAAAAAAACAAATTTTAAAGCTCTTTTCTCTTTGCAATAGAAATGACAGTTTTGAGTGGTTTTTGATGTGAAATCACCTTGGTCCTTTAGGGATTAATGAGATAAAAAATGGAGAAGAAATGCAAGCGGGACTAAGTGGTCCAAATTTTTATAATTGGATTGAAATCATTTAGGAGTGGCTACCTTAATGATAAAAAAAGACCTAATTATAGTGATTTAAATGTCACTAATAAATTCATATTACTCATTTATATCACCTACTTTTTGGATTTCATTTTGTAGTTTGAAGAAGTGAAGTTTTTTTCTTTAATTTCCACAAGTTTATGTTTAATTACTAAAGGACCAAGGATTGTTTGCATTTCCAAAATTGGAAAGATGTATTATAACATATTATTTAGAAGAATAATCTAATGATGACTCTCAAACAATAGTTGTAAAATGTAGCATATTGATCATAGCCATATGGTTAGATCATCTAGTACACAAACCAATATATTTGAATAATTCTTGAAGCCAAAAATTAAAAAGATTTCCAAAAATGAATTGTAAATTGAATATTTGTGGCTTTTATAATAAGATTTTCCTTCTAAATTCAAAATATTAAGTTCCAATCATAGTAGTAATTTTGAAGATTTTTCTTTTACCTTTTTATTCAAGTCATTTTTGAAGGGTAATTTTTTGAATTGAAAAAGTAATTTTTCAGGCTAGAACTACTTGTATTTTTTTGAATTATAAAAGAACTGAAAAGTTAAAGAACTAACACAAAAAATCTTCAAAAAGTCAATGGATGAAAGAATGCATTTTTTAATGCTTGCAATGTATTAATATTCATCAATTGTTTGAAATTTGAATGCCTAGTCTTTTAGGGATTATATTTGATCTATCTAATTTTGCCTTGAAAATTAACATTTATGATCACTTTAAGGCTTGAAAATTTTGGTCTTTGTCACCTTTTTTGGTCGGTATAATTGTAATTGACATCTTAGAGCCAATTTTTGAGTTTAAGAAAATGATTTTGCCGCCTAACATTTAAAAAAGTAAAAGAATTTTTACCACCGTTTTTTTATTAAGAAATTTATAAATCTACCCCAGCTGCAAAACTCTTAAAAACCACTTGTATAATAGGAAGATTGTAACTTCAACAGGGTGCAATACAAGAAGCCTTGTCCAAAAAATTCATTTGAAGTGCTTGATTAATTTGTTTGATGTATGACAATTTTTGGTATATAAAATCTACACGTTATTACACAAAAGCATAAATGCTTGATATTATAGACTTAAAAAAAAGGGGATTTGTTTGCATTCCTAATTCTTTAGCATTCCCAATTCTTTAGCATAATCGCCAAACAACGTCACCCTTTTGAAAACATGCTAGAAAGTTTTAAGCAAATTAAAAACAACATCATTCCACTCTCATTGCAAAGGAACTTCAGTTCCTATGCATTCAATCTGCACAATCATTTAGATAGAAGAAAGTAAATGACATAAAACAAAAGAGGGAGCAACTTTCAAGTGTTAGGAAAGACAACACGATGCCACGAAACCAACTTGATGAATGTGTATGACAAGTGGCTCACTTTTCATCACCAAAAATTGCAACCCAAGCCTAATTATTATTAACTGGCTAACTTTGTTTCTAAGATGTCCAATTGGAAAATGAAAATTAAAGGGATTTTAATACAATTTATGATGCATTATTTGAACAATCTAAGACTAAGTGATGAATTTTCTATGTGCTAGTGCTAGGTGTAATATAAATTGACACAAAGTTCTAATGTTTAAACCTTGTACATCCTCAAAATTAATGTTTTTATTCTAGGAAAGAATTTGGACATTTTTTGTGACAATTTTTGGTTAATGATGATTTTCAATGTATTTACTTTATAAGTGTAAGTAGACAATTTTGTGAAATTGGTGAAACTTTAGATAGGGACTATAGCTAAGAGCATTGCCACCGTGGCTCAGTATATCTTCATTGCACTCCACACTTTGAGCCCGGGAGTCAAAACAACCTCCAACATGGCTTTAGGTGATGTTTCCATGCATGCCAAGTTTCTTTGTTTTTTTCCTTAGCTTCCAATGCATTGTAGAAATTTGGATGAGCTTGGGGTTGACTGCTTCAACATTACTTTTAGGGGACAACCGCTAGAGTTGCATGAAGAATTGTAGCTTCATCAATGTAAAATTAAAAAAGGATTAAACATTATAGCGATTGCACAGACGAGGCTTTAGAGCATTGCAATGACTCCAAGGATGGAGAAGGGTGCTTTTGGCTAGCAAAAAATGGGGAGGTCCTAGCTTATTATGGTTGGAATTTCAACAGTACATGCCAAGCTAGTGTTCCCATAGGGATTTCACCACCTCACAGTGGCTATACTCCAAGGTTGATTTTGGACCTAGACAATGAGTTAGGCACCTCCAAATGCGCCACTGACCTTAAACAATCATTTACACTTTGTAAAGATTTCCATAATCAGTTAGGGACCTATATAGAAGAAACGCTTTTAGAAGCAAACTTTGTTCCTCCAAATATTGTGTTCTTTGGTGCGTTGGAACCTTCTTTAACTTGCCAACAAGAAAATATAAAAATTTGAACAATCTAGTAATAATAATTAGAGATAGTAGCAATTAGTGGCAGTTTTGGAGGTACCCACCTTAGAGGCTCTTCTATCCAATAAGTAGTTAAGTACCCTTGCATAGTGAGTAGTAGAATTCTTGCAAGTTCTCTACACAAAATAGTGAAATTAAGTTGCCTTGCCAATTTGATTGCCTTACCTGAGATAAATTACCTCATGAATCAATGTTTGTTCCACATGGAGGCGCATGCCACTCTCCAAATCAAACCTTGAACTAATGTTCAAATCTATGCCATATACGTGGCTCTAAATTGAATGCATCATTGTACCAAAGTAGTGAATATTTGTATAGTGTGGACTGTCGAGAAATTAGTGTGGGGCAACCTAAGAGCATCTCCTGCAGACCTCCAGATAGCCAGGCTCCTTCAATCCAGATCCATCTAATTTAGAGGGGATGGCCACTTGTATCCCAAATAGTGTAATTCTCTAAAATATACTTCCAACCAATCACAAGTCATAGAACTTGCAAAAGCAATAAGTAAGCTATCATTTATTATGACGACTTGTTAATCCCAAGAGAGTATATAGCATATAGAGGGGTTAGTGACCCCTTCCAATATGGCCTTATTTGAAGAGAAAGTAAAAATATATTGTGAAATACACTAGATAAAAAAATAATAGTATGCAATACACCAGATAAAAAAATAACACTATGCAATACACCAGATAAAAAAATAATCTGGTTAAAAAATGGTAAAAAAAATGGCAAAAAACTTGGATGAAATCGCCAAAAAAAATTCAAAGTAAAAAAAAACTAGATAAAATTGCCAGATTGTGGATGAAAACCAAATTATAGACATGTGATATGTATATTTTCTATCTGATATGGATGAATGTTGAAATTTGAAGCACCAATGCAAAATTTTCTATCGCCACTATAGCACTTCTTAAAAAATGAAAAAAAAAGCCCTGGTAGGTTCATCAAATCGACCAAACACACCAACGGAATCGAAGTCCTTCCAAATTGGCACTATATTGTACAGTACATTCCTGTACCACAAATGCTTTCTAGCAGTAACGCTCAGTAAGGGAGCCGACCCATTTTTGATCATTTAAGCAATTACGCATATCTGCAGGGCAGGGTTCTTCAAGGGAGGAATTTTCCCATGTGTAGAAATTGAGTTAAGAAGGTTCCCATAATTTTTCAGATTTTTATTTCTCAAAACATAATTACTATGAATTTTTTTGCTAAAGATTCTATTTGACCTATACTCATTATATAGACCTCCCTATTTCCAACCAAGGGCTTGGTTGCAATACTGATCATCTTGTAGCCAATCATAATGTGCCACCACTGCATCGGGAACCGTGTTGTAATTAATGACCGTTCTTCTCCTGGTGATCGGAAAGAGAATAGTCTACAGAGTGGAAATGGGGTGGTGATCGGGAATGGGTCGGCTCCCTTAACCGTTTCCAGATTACCTTCATCACCTCGTTGATGGCACGGGAATATAGTAATCCCCTCAACTCAACAACTGGGAGCACTAAATGTACAGTCCCGAGACTTCGAATTTGGCTTCAAAGTCGTGCTCCAGGCAAGCTTATTGTGAATTAACTCGCAGGCACGGCTCTTCTCCAGTTGCACATGATCTGTGACTTCACCAGCCGTGACTTATGTTAAATTCCCAGAGTATACTTGGCAAGCTGAATTTGGTTGCATACCATTCTTTAACTGTGTAGACTCTGCTCCCAAATGTATTGAAACAGACTATCCACATTGCATTCAGAAGAAGGCCGGCAAATTGAGAGTTGCGTCTCAAACCTCTGCAAGGCCGGGGCAAGTACTTAACTTAGAGATTAAAAATCCCTTTGGCCTAATTGCAATTGGAAATGAACTGAACCTACAAATCACCAAGCAAGAATCCGAAGGCCTCACACAGGATTGAATAATCACAAACAATGTGTTAAGCTTGGATCCTGGCTAATAACATTAGAGCATTCACAGTCCACCTTGCAAAACAGCCCAGCACGAACATTTGACTGATGTGGAATTAAAACAAGAGAGTACTATCATTGGAAGTGCATTTCAAATTACTAAAAACAGACAAGAAATAGGAATTTGGAAATTGGATAACCAAAGCAGTGTAGACTCAATTGAACGCAAGGTAAAAGACGGACAAAATAGAGGCTACGGCAAATAATTTCTAAGAAAGGAAAATAATGCAAATAGCACAATAAAATGGCCATGCCATTTGCTTGATTAATGATTATCCTTTCCTAGGCTTTGATATACTATGGCCTCTACAATTTCGGTCTTTCAAGCTTGCTTTCAAGTGGGTCTAGTTTGGTTATTCCAAGTCTAAATCCAAATATTCTTGTGTCCGTTTTTAGAGTTTTTGGACTCACTTCTAGTGATAACACTCCCAAATTCTAATTCCACATCAATAAATAGTCAATAATGTATTTGCCGGTCTGTTCTGCGAGGTGGACTGTGGCCGCTCTCACCAGAGTACTTAATTTTTCGAGTTCTTTGTTTTGGCTTCATGTACACGGAACCTCAGTACAGTATGAACTTTGAAGGGAATCCATAATTCTGAAACTCTGATGCTTAGGATGTTTCCAACCGTTTTAATTTCTAAAGAAAGAATACGTGCAAGTGGTACCACCTCAATTTTTGGATAACAGCCCCCAAATTGGAGGCAATATCAGCAGTGGTTTGAATTGATTCGTTCGATTGTAGTTGAGACAGTTACAGTAGACCTGTGTCTGCACAACTTGTCCCACTTGGCAGCACAATGTTCACGAGTCTCCCTGTTCTGCGAAACAATTCCCCGTTACTCGAATGCAGTACTGTACTGTACAGTCCATTTTAGTCCAAGATTCAATCATTCAGACATCATTGAATCTTGTACGGTTTGCCATTGCTCCACTATCCTCCTCTAATCCATGTTCACACATTCTAATCGCCCCATTGCATTTCCTAAGCATCAGTAAAAAATCCAGAATCAGCACTGTCGGTAACTCATCAAATAGCACACAAGTACAAACACACAACTGGTTTGTGTACTAAAAAGAACCCAGAGCAGAAAACCCAGCGCACTGGAGACTTCCTTCACTCCGAACCGGAAGCTCTGAAGATCCCCACTGATGAAGACCCCAAATCCCAACTTCAAAGTCCTCTACAATGACTCCAAAGGCTTAAACATTCCAATCCCGCCAATGCACTGAAGACCTCCAATTCCAGCTTCAAGATCCTCTCTGAAGACCCCAAACTTTCCAACCCCGCCAACGCTCGGAAGACACGACTATTGAAGACCTCCTACCCCAGTTTCCAGGTGCTCTTTAAAGACCCCAAACATTCAGAAGCAGGGAAGCTGAAATTCTAAAACAGGTGTCCAAAAATTCCACTCCATTCATAACGCCTGTATGTAAAAAAAAAGAATATTCTCACGGTGCCTTGCGACACCTTTTCTTCTGAGAATGTGAATACTTTACATGATACAAGGCGACACTATCTACCGACGCACCCACAGGTAAAACCACCGACACATCCACCGACACTTGCTCTTCAGCTGGTGGTGAGCTGCATCCCCAAGTCGGCCCCGTTCACTTTCACGAACGGCTTCTCTACCAAGTGACAATCACCCAAATACGGCACCACGTCCCTCATCAATTTCCCATTCACGCCGCGATCGTGCGGACAAGTGAAACTCTTGGTGGCCGGAATCTGATAACAAGTCTCTGATGATTGCGCCCTCACGCACGGCGTCGACGTTTCGGGACGCAAATCCACAAACCACGGCACCACTCCGCCATAGCCTTGCGCCAATGCCCCGAACGTGGACTGCGGCGTCAAAATCAGATGATCCGTCAAGCTCAAGCACAGAACCTCCGTCAACGCTTGCCGATCGACTTCCACTCCGAAGTTCTGCGTGTCCTCATGCGTCAATTGGACTAATCCCACGGCGTCGCCCGATTGCAAGGCCACTCGCACGAAGTCTTGCGTGAATCGCGTGAACAAGCTCTGGTAGAGCGACGTGATGAAGAGCGTGGTGACTTTCAAGGGCGCCATCGGAGGATGGTCTTTTCTGAGAGGGAGCACAATTTTAGGGTTAGGGTTTGGGAGCCATCCGTGGGAGAGGAGGCACTTCACGATATTGTCCTCGGTGGCTTGGTGGAGAAGCTCGAAGTCGGGTTTGCCGTTGAAGTAGCGCTCCTGGACGCCTACACGGCGTTGGGCGTGGCGGAAATGCGCGTCGTGGACTTGCTTGACGCGGCCCCAGACGGGGTCGCAGGGGAGCATCACGGTGCGTAACAGAGGAGTGAAGACTTTGCGAGTCGGGAAGAGATCTTCGAGTACAGGGCGGAAACTCGGGACGGCGAAGAGCTTTGGAACGAAGTAGAGGTTATTGCGGAAGTTGATCCACTCTACTTGTGTGTACTGCGATTGCTCCGTGTCGCAGAAAAATCGTGGCTCCGGTTGCGCATCCCAATTCTCAGTCGTCGAGACGGCGTACACAGGGTTGATCTTTGTGTTCGCGTCTGATCGTGAGTCCACCTTCGTGTAGAAGGATTCCAGAGGCTCCCAGAGATCCTTCCTCTTCTTGCTCTCCGACCATTTCTGCGCATGAGCAGTTGACTATGTTTGGAATCACATGTTCAATGGCTATGGCCTGAATCAGAATCGAAATCAGAGAAGAGAGGTCAGAGGTGAGGAGTATTGTACCGACCTTTTGGGGATCCACCATCCACGAGGAGCCTTCAAAAGGCTCGCAGAAGACGCCAGGAACCGCAGTGATCTGCGGCACGAGGAGCACACGCTGCGTGAGCACGGCATACACGAGCGCGGACACGATCGACAGCGCTTTGTTCCCGATCCCGCTCCCGGCCGACACGCCCGCCACCACGAAGTTGCACCCATCGATGTGCCGCTGCTTCAAGAAAAACTCATCGATGTCGCCCATCCTCGCCACGCACGTCCGGTGCAACTTCGTGTACTCTTCAAGTACCTTGTTCCACTTGGGATTTGTTTTTGTGTCGTGTGTGCCTTTCCGAAACTCGTAGAGTGCGTGGAATTCGTGACGGCTGGCACAAGGGTTCTCCTTGTGCCATGCCGAGGAGGAGAAGAATTCGCTCGCGTTCCGGCCATTCGCGGCGACTCTAGTCGTAGCTGCTAGTTTTGCAACGAGCTCCGTCGTGTTGGAAGGCACCCGATTTCTAACTGGTAGTGGATTGTCCAGATTCACGACGTGCACTTCGTGCTCGCGTGAATTCTTCGGCAGAATCTGCGAGAAGGAGATGAGCACAGTGCTGAGCATGATGACCGAGAGCGCCATGATGAGGAGCGAGGCCCGCACTGGGGAGCTTCGAAATAAGTTGCGATGCTTGCAGCTCGCCATTGCAAGCCTCTGGAGTGTTGCGCCTTCATTCACCCTGTCTTGTTGTCGAAGCTCCAATTGATTCGTCCTGTACATTTCAACTCATAGAGTTTCTACAAGAGTTGGGAAGAGTAACCACGGTGATGAATCGCCTGTCAGCGACCAACCCAGAGAGAAAGCGCCGCAGCTTCGCAAGCTCTTCCGCAGGCAACAGCAGCTCATATTTCATCTTCACCAGTCACATCCCACTTTGAAAACCTCCAGGAACTAAGCACCTAACCAGATTAAAACCTAGAAAATCATCCCAAAATGTCAACATCAAGCCCTCTTACGCGTCACGCGTCACGAATTCGCCACTGCACTCTCGAACGGTTCAAATTCTAGTCAAAATCTCGATCCGCGCGCATCCAGACGCCCAGACTCTCACACCACCACCTGCTGCTCCATCTCCCAGCCACTCACCAATCCACCGACTTTCTGCTCCCACAAAAACAAACCCTCAGATGCACTTCACGGGTTTCAAATCACAGACCCATCAAAGTTCAAACCCACCGCCGCTAATCATCTACACACCACAGCCACTTCTAGCAACTAGAATTCCAACCAAATCAAACAGTCACCACTCACACAGTCACCAGATCTAAAATCTTCTTGCGTCCTTTCGAAACCGACACCAGAACTAAAAACACGCACACTCACTCCAATTTCTTCAATTTCTTCCCTCCCGCTGCATCGATCCGAGCACCAACCGTTCCATAGAACTCGACCCCACCAATTCAAACGTCTCCTAGATGAGGGAATCCATCCCGTCCAGCTACGAAAGTGGCTGGGCTTTGGTTTTGGTGGCTGTGCTGTGCGTTCTGAGTCTTCTGATGTGTGCCCAAGGCTTTGCACCAGGAGGCGCATCTTTATTAGCGTCATTTTTAATAAAGTTCCAGACCGGGGAGGGCCTAGCGTCCTAGCCTGGCGCGACTGACTGATACCGCCAGGTGCATGCGCTGGCTGTGTCAGCGGAGACTGAGATTACCAAACTGAAGTGGCGGTCAAACTGCAGAAAAGGAGCTCCTTGCGGTGGGAGAGAGGAGTCTGTACAGAGTTCGTGAGTGACGACAGAAGAGTCGCGGCGTGACGGCCGTCGTCCGTTGCGAGGCTGGGATCGTGACGAATGACGATGTGACGGAGCGTCGTCGTGGCACACGCGGCGACGGAGCTTTCGGCGTTACGACGGAGAGTTCGCGGCGAGGAGTTTTGTTGGTCCTTCGTTGATTGCCTCAATCTATTTTCGAAGTTCAGCATTATAAGGGAACTAAGGTAGAACCACCCATTCCCGACCAGTGACCCATTTCCCGCCTAGAGGTGCATGTATTTTTGACCAAGCTTAGAATGTTTTTTTTTTCCTTTTCAAGGTTGGAACTAATAAATACATGATACATGTCCCAAGTTGTGAGAAAGAAAGTAGGAAATAATAAATAGGGAAAAAGTTATTGAATGATCGGCATTGGAAGAGTCTAGACGTTGGCCATAGGTCCAGAGCACTTTTTGCCTCCCAAAATTTCTAGTAATTTCAATTCAAGCGATAAAATTACCAATTTTTTTGCAATCCTTGTCATTTATATCGATGTACCTCTGAAAAATATTTGTTTTGCCTTCACTACTCCAAATCATGTTGGAGTTCCTTATTCAGTCAATTATGGGTGGCTCTATCTTATACCTGAAATCGACCCCTTTCTAAAACAAAATTTTTGGGATTCTTGCTTCAAATGTACTCCTACTATTCATGAGGGTATCTGTCCGTTTTGTAAAACACTTATTTTTAGCACTTTGAAAATTTATAGTTTATTTATACAATGTCTCAAAGAGAATCTAAAATTCCCATTCAACTACCAATAAGATCCTACAAAACCATTTTCAACATAATGAAAGGAACCATGTTGAATTGCTTATTTGATCAGTTGAGGTATAATTACCTTATTTTTTTATCATATCAGCTTAGCGTTTCTCTGTACTACGCATATTCAAATAGAAGAACCACCCTACTTGCACCACTAAAGTAAGTACCAAAAGGGTACACTTTGACCCTTCAGGGCCGAAGGAGGCAAAAAATGCCTTCTTAGATTTCGGGACGCATTTTTAGGATTTAGGGCAAACTTGGATCATGGTGCAACTAAATAGTAATGTGTGGGGAATTGAATCTAGTTTCAAGGGCATTTCTTTGATCAAGATTTGAATTTACAAATTGACAGAGGGAGAGTGATTCATGGAGAGAGGTATCGGAGAGGATGAGTGTTTGTAGAAAATACTCCCTCAAAACACCAGCAAGCGGATGATGTCACCTAGTGCAAGCAAGTCTGACACCGGCCTCTCTCCAGGTTTAGGGTTTTGTGCCAACTCGGGCCCGGCCAAGCGGCTGTTGCATGTCCCTTTGCAAGGACCTCCTATGGATTCAAGGTCGTTGGGTTTACCGTAGAGTGCTCTCATTGTAGGTTGATGCTCTCGCGGTTTGTGCACTTGTCCTGGTATTAGATTGCAATAGAATAATCTAAGGGATAGCTTGTCATGGACATGTGCTGAAATTTTGGAGTGGAGGTCGTTTTTGGAGCGCCGTAGGAGTCAGGAAGCCGTGGCGTCACAATTTGGCTAAGGGACAACCATCGCCATGAAGGAAAGAAGTGGGAAGCAAGGCTAGAGCGATTGCCACTCCAGTAGGCTTGAAGGAGATTGGCAATACTTGAGCAAGGCAAGTTTTGAAGTTGTGAGGAGTACTATGCTCCCGCCAGAGATTTTGCTGCCCAAGCTGCAACGTGTACTAAGTGCTAGAGAAGCAAGGATACAAAGGGAGGCACCTGACTCCAACCAAATTCCCCGATCACTTGGAGGATGAAGCTGAGCTCCTGGACAATTGGATGGTAGAAGATCAGAGGAGTGACTTTAAGAGAGTCAATGTCCTCAATTGCTTGAGTCCGAGGCATTTGCAAAAATTGCCTTTGCCATCAAAGAGCAGGCAGCTTAGTGCAAATCCTGCAGCACAAGAGTGGCGATACTTGTTCTATAGACACATTGCTGATGTTTTAGGGTTTACAAAGAGAACTAATTTTCCAACAGTGGTCAGCGAAGTTTCACATCGGATTTGGCCTGAGGTAGAAGATGTCATCTCCAATGTCGTTCAAGGAGGCGGGCAGAGCCGCGGCAAAGAAAAGATTGTCAGAGCGGAGCCCAAAGACCCAGTCAAGAGTCAAGCATCAAGTAAAATACCGCCTAACTTGGGGCAGAGATCAGTAAGGTGTCATTCACATAAATTCACCAAGGAACAAGCGGTTTGTTCATGCCACAGCTGGAGAGCGGGGAGTGCCGACAGGCCCCAACGATGTCATATGCAGACGTCCTCAGATCCAAGGTGCAGGGTAGAAGCGATGAGCTGATGAAGGTGTAGCAACAATCCATAGTACTCACTGTGAAGAAAACGAGAGAAAAAGGGAAGCAGCCTACGAAGGCGCAAGAGCCAAGAAAAAAAAAGTGACGGTGGAGACTGCAGTAGAGGGTGGCGAACAACCTACCGCTCCAACGAATGAGTCTGTAGATGGGGCAAAGGGAGGGGGTGGAGAAGAGGGTGGACGACAGGGCATACAAGGTTGGCGTGGTGGTGGGAGGGGGCGGGGGCGTGGTAGGGGTCGAGGAAGAGGCCGTCGAGGAAGAAGCCGTCAAAGAAGGGAACAAGGTCAGTCCCAGGACGAAGGCAGTTGCAGAGATTCAATTATATCGCCAGAGTATGCTGAATCACCAGAGGGGAAACGGACCCCAATTTTGCCTATTGGCAATCGGACACCACAGGTTCTTAGGCCCCGACCGTTGTCAAGGACCCATGTTGCAATAAGTAGTTGGGAGAATGAGGGAGATCAAACTCAGCATGTGTTGGCGATTGAGGAATCTATCCAGTGGACAATGAGTGCAGAAGGTTTTGAAGCACAAAGAGCTACTCGGGTTTTGCCGTTGGCTGAACATGTGGAAGAAATCAGAGGAGGGGGAGGTCACAATGTTCACACAGACTGTAAAGAAGAAGAACAATGTGGTTTCATGTCGTCCAAAAAACTGCGGAGTAAAGGGGATTCTTTGGATTGGTACACAAGTTGCAGCAGTCATTCATCATCTGGCAATGAGGTCATCGGCTTGCAAGTACGAGTGCAAAAATTTGTATTCCAGTATAATCCGGTTCTAGATGAAGACTCAACTATTGTTGGAGAGGTGACTTGCCGATTTGTTCACAAAATTACCGGAGAACCCACGTACATGGTGTACTTTGAAGGTTTCCTTGGACATCAGGCGGTTGCTGCGTATGAATGTCAAATGGTTGGTGGTGGTCTCTTAGAATAGCGGAAGAAGAAGAGTGCGGATCCAAGTTTAGATGGCCTCTCTAATTTTCCGGTGCAGCTTGCTCAAGCTACACCCACCAAAGCTGGCATGGGACAGTTTGAAGTATTCAAGGACATCAATATTCCTCAGCTTACTCCCATAAAGTAGAATCTTCCAACTTTGCTTTGTGATTACCCATGATATCTTGGTCTGGGGGACGACAACATCAATGGGATTTCATCGGAGGAGTCGACTGAAGACGAATGGGTTGCACGGCATGGTGACTACGTGAACTCTTCTAATTCAGGTAATTCGGATTGGTTAGTCTCAGAGGATCTTACTGATTTACTAAAGATGGAGTGTGTCGCCTGAGTTTATGTCATTTGCTCACAAATATGCCGATTGTAATTGGCAAGAAACGACAACTCAGTTAGAAAGGAGTCGAGATGATTCTCTGGTCCTACCTCGAGTCCACTGAAATGGCACTTTAGAAGACCAATGGCTCTACATGAACCATTTGAGTCTTTTTGGCCCAAGTCAACATTCTTAGAGATTTGCAGTCAAACAAACTTATATGCTAAACAGGTAGCTACTAAACCAATGAAAGGGGGGCTGAATGGGGGAACGAAATGGGTTGATCTAGGTCCTGATGAACTGAAAGGATTCATGGAAATTCTTTTGTATGTGGGTCTAAAAAAATTGCCTCAAATTAGGTTGCATTGGGAAAAAAGGGCTTTGTTTGGTTGCCGTGTGATCAAGTCTATAATGACTCGAGATCGATTCGAGTCAGTTCTTAGGTGTATTCACTTTGTAGATAATCAGACATTGTTTTGTAAAGGTAAACCAGGTTATGATAAGTTGGGTAAGGTCAGATGGCTTATAGAAGACTTTATCCGAATCAGTCAATCCCTTTACAATTGCGAGCGGTACATAACAGTAGACGAGATCATGATCAAGTACAAGGGTCACTTCTATGACTTTAGACAATACATGCTCGCAAAGCTAGTCCAATATGGGATTAAAATTTGATGTGCAGCAAACTCGCAGTCCCGTTATATTTGGAATCTTCAATTGTGTCTAGGTGCGAGAGGAGAGGAAAAAGAGGTCTACCAAGGGACACAGGTTGTATTGGAGCTTATAGAGAACCTTAGTCACCGCGGTCATATTATCGTCACTGATGATTTTTTCACTTCGCCGAAACTGCTGGATGTCTTGCTAAGTCAAAGGTGCTTGGGTATTGGTACTGTAAAACGGGGCCGTGTCGGCATGCCGTCAATTTTGAAGCAATATGCGCGGGAGTTTGAATTGACGCGAGGCACCTTGCTAACTAAGATGCATCGGTCCAAGCAAATGGTTGTGATTGTTGTGGGAGCCCGAAATGCCAAATTCTATTACTTTGTAATAGAATTAGGTTAAAGACATTTTATTTCCATGTTTTTTTTTTGTTTTATAAGTTAATGTATATAGTTTAGTAGATTTTTAGATTAGTAGCCATCGGATCTCTTAAAAGAGATAAAATGGTTAAGACGGATCTTAGTTGTTCCTGTCTTGAACCGGAAACCAGAAACCGGAAACCTATGTGGGATCACAACCGAAATTCTAGGGATTTGGAAACAGTCAAACCGGTATCGGAAACGGAAACCGGGAGCCAACAGTCACTAACGGAAAAACTAGAGAGCCGTTGAACGGAATCATTTCTCGGTGTAGACAGAAATGGCCAGTTCCAACGGTGGGGAAATCGGACGGTCAGGAGAGAGGAAGGGGTCAGGTAGAAGCATCCCCATTCTATCTTCTCATTCTGGTGTTTCTTGATTGTGAGTGAATGTTTGCAAGGAAGTGTGGCGCTGAGAGCTTGAAGGAGTGCAAGTTTTGAGATTCCGGTCCCGGTTAAGCGGTTGTAAGACTGATTGGCTTTATGAGTAAGAACAATAATAGGGCGCAAGTGATTAGGGCAAGAAGAATTGAAAGGTTGTAAGTCAATCCAAGTAGTTGCTCAGAGCCATGGTGAAGGCAGAGGCAAGTGAAGAGTTGCCTTCACTCAAACTCTGGTCAGTGGTACCCGGACTGCCGAAGAATGCCAAGGAGAAGGCGCTCTTGCGGGAGGACTTGAAAGGGCTGGGATGCGATGGTTTCATGCGGAGGCCGTGGAACCTGAAGAACGAGTCAGTTGTTGGAGAGCTGCTCACGAAGCAGTCAAGCAAGTGGCATCACACGATCCAGGCGTAGCCAACCGGATGGACTTTGGAGATGTGGAGCGAGGTGTACAATTTTTCCAAGGAAGGGAAAGGAATAACTGGACGGCAGTACAAGTTTGACAGTGGTAAGTTTTGCAACCCTGTCCACCCCAAGGATAGATATGCCGTGGCAGATTGCACAAACTTAAGGCATAGGAGAGTGTTGGAGTTTTTAGTTTCAATTTTGAATCCGGAGCATCCTATCCGGGCCATCAATACAATAGCAAAAACAATTTTTGGAGCGCTAACCGGAGGGAGGAAAGTGAGTTGGGGTTTAATATTGAAGGAAATTGTGGGCAAAATGGTCTCAGTTGTAGGCAAGTCCAGACCTTCCGGTTTATTTCCTTTTCTTTTCCACCTCTATGAGCACAATGAGTTATTGAGAGGAAAGGAAGTAACCGAGTACAAGTCTGCAGACGTGATGTTACAGCATGACATTAGTCTGGAACCGGAAGAGCAGAGAGAGGCGTCAAAAGAGGAGTCAGAACCGGAAGAGAAACCAGAGGAACCCCAAAAGAAAGGCAAGGAAGTAGTTGGAGAGGGGACTAGTAAGGATCCGGTTTGGGCGAAGTCAACTGACCCTCTTGGGGCGATTATAAGTGAATTGAAGGCCATCCAAGAGAAAATGATGAATGATAAGGAGGTGACCCGGAAGTCAGAAAACCGGATAGTTAGCCTAACCAGTCAAGTAAAGGATCTGAAGAAGGAGATAGGGAAAAAGTCTGAGAGTGAGGGTAGACAGCTCTTGGTTGAAACCTTAGACACCCTTAACCGGATCCAGAAGTTTATTGGGAATTCGGGCGATGTAATTAACAAAGCCAAACTTTTTGAGGCTGGAGTTCTCAAAGAGGGATCTCAGATGGGACCCAAGGTTGTTTTAGTCTTGGTGTATTATGAAAAGATGGAGCATACCTTATTTGAGTTGGGAGAAGTCATGGAGAATGCGGGCTTCCACTTGAAACCGGAACCGGCGACGGCAAAAGAAAAGGTGAAGGAGGAAACTCTGAGCAAGGCAACGCCGTCAAAGAGTTCAGTTGACCGGAAGTCAAAGGGAGAACCGGAAGAAAAGACCATACCAGTCAGCCGCTCCAAGTTGAAGATTGATACGGTTTTTCACCTGGATCCCAGGCCGGTAGTCAGAGTAAGTTTGCAGAACCGGATCAGGGCACTCCACAAAGCACCCTTTCCGGTCGGTCAGACAAACCAGCAGCAAAACGACGGAAATCAACATCAAAGAGGGGTAGGGATGTGTCACCCACGATTGAGGTTGAATCTGAAGAGGTCAAGTTGCCAGAGACCATAGAGAAGGAGGAGTGTCAGTCCGAATCAGGAGAAGAATCCAAAGAAGGAGAAGAAGAATCTGAACCGGAACTGGAACTTGCATGTGAAAAGAGGAAAGGTAGACCTCCAACTCCTCTAAAGGAGAAAGCTTCTAAGTCTACTGGTGGTAGACAGCAGCCAGCAAGGAAGACTACACCAACGCCATCCAAGCGGCAAAAGAAGTAGGTAGAAAGTTTTTAGAAGTTGAGTTAGGGAGTTAGTGAAACTCCAGTTTTTGGTAGGTGGAAAGTAAAAGTAGAGTCTAGTTAAGTTTACTTTAGGAAAGTAAAAGATAGGTGGAGTTTAGTTAAGTAGAAGAAAGTTAAAGTTTTAGAAAGCAGCTTTCTAGTTGCTTTCCGGTTGCATGCACCTGGACAACTGGATCCGGTTTTCCTGGATCTAAGATCCGCTTTTGTGGAAAAGGCTGGCTGTTAGAAAGTCAACACTACTAGTTAGGACTTTGAGATTGGGGGAATGACGCGTGTCATTCTCTGGTCTGTAGTTAGGATTTTCATGAAGCCTTTTTGGGTTTCCCTTGGTTTGGTATTTAGGAGATTGAGGTTAGTTTCAATCCCGGGCTTGATAGGATAGTTTTATCTTACAGTTGTGTTTTTTTTCATTTTCCATTACAAAGTATTTTGATTTCCACATCCTAAGTGTTGGTGTGAAAAATCTTGATGCTGGATTGGTATGCCGGTAATGCTAGAACCATTACTTTGTGCGGATAGCTGTGTTTGCAAGTTTTGGAAGAAAATGAGTGCCCCCGGATGTTTCCTGTATCCGGTTTCCGAGAGTAGCGTCTCTGTCTGAGAGCTTGGGTCGGGAGAATCTGTCATTGTAGTATTGCGAGGATGGTAGGGGTTTCCTGAGTGACCTTCTGATCCGGATTAAGCTTTTGGGTTAGTTGTGAAGAGAAACTGAAGTCCTATTTCTTATTGTCTTTTGTTATTTTTCTTTTTTTTAGTGAAACTTCTGTCACTCTAAACATTGAAGGGTAGGAATTCACGCAGCCTTCCTTAATTGAAATATGCGGAACCCACTGATATAGAGGCTAAACTTTTAACCGGTTACTAAATTTGAGGATCCGGAAGCGGAAACAGGAAGAGGCACAGGGTAACGACACTCCTTTCGGTTCCAATTTTGAGTCCTAGGATTAGAGTTGTATTAGTGAGAAAGGGAGCGGTACATTGTTGAGACACTGCCCTGTTGTTGTTGAGTGGATTAGGACTAGAGTGGGATAGTCCAACCGGATGGGAAGCAATCACTTAGGAATATTAAGCTTTCTATTTTAGAATCCGATTTGCTTGTGGTTCTTGTGACTTCCGCATCCGGTTCCGGTCATCACTATAGAAGTCCAAACTAGATCTCTAAGGGAATGATACTCAAGTCATCCTAAAGACGTTTTTCACACGTTAGAACGTCTACTGGAGGGATTTTACTTTCTTGTGCTACGACAATTTTACGGCAGGATGCACAACCTGTATTTCTCATCAGCACATCAGTTGATTCTGTAGCATCCGAGTGGCTTAGCTGTAAGTGTTGGGTTGATAGTGAGCAGAAGGAGTTCTTCACTAGCCCGAAATTCCTTGAGTATCAAAAGCATATGAGAGGGGTTGATCTTATAGATCAACATAGAGTAGCATATTCATCTCAACTTCAAACAAGGAAGTAGTGGCATAGGCTTTTCTTATTTGTTTTAGATTCCTCAATTGAAAATAGCTATATTCTTTACAAAACACATATTGAAGAAGCAAGGTTAGTGAAGCCCATGGAGAGAGAGAAATATCAATACATGATAGCTTCATGGCTGTGCAATCATTGGATGAAGCTAGGTCGCACTTGCCGGTCATTCAACATTGAAAATAGAGGCATCCATTATCCTGCTGGGAAAGGCAAGAAGCAACGACAGAAGTGTAAGATTTGCGGGAAAGTGATGAATCAATATTGTCCAAGTTGTGACGGCGCCTACATGTGTGACGGAGATTGCTACTACAAGGTTCACACCCAAGCTCGATATGCTGCCATGGTACTGAGATGAAGGCTTCATTGTGTTTGCTTGTGTAGGCAGCCTCCAAAGCTTGATCAGATCGGACGCAAGGAAGCTGTTGTTTTCACCGTTGAATTTCCCGTGCAGCAACTTCTCCACATTGTTGAAGGAGCAGTGCAGCAACTTCTCCACTCCGTTGAAGTTGCAGTGTAGCGACTTCTCCGACGTATCAGTTGACTGCCCCCTTGATGAAGAATATAGTTCGGAGTTAGTTACATATCTTGCATGGCTTGGTAGAAACTAGAGCAAATAGTGTGTAGAATTCCCAATTGCATGCGAGTCCGTTTTGAGTAATTGGTGTGCATTTGCGGCTTAGATCCACCATGAACTGTGAATTCTGTAGTGGTGGTCAATTTTCCACGGAGTGCTGATTTTGCGATAATTTATTTATCTTATGTGTAGTTCTGTTTTTATGTGTAATTCACGAACAATGTTCTTTCATTTTGTCGCCTTTCTTAGATCCAAAACGTTGGATTTTATGAATTTTGGCTCTTCATGCACTCAGCGTTTTTGCACGCCAACTCCATGTTGAAGCGCAGTCCCGCCTTCACAATGGCGGGAGCAAGAGGCGCGAGAGGCAACCCAGCCAAATGCAATGGGGTTCTGCCGGCAATTGACTTGGTTCAGGATGCCACAGCAGCGCTCAACTCGAGCTTACTTTGGTTGGAGCCTCCTCGACTAGGCCAATGCTAGGGTTTGAATGTTGCACACTTCGCAACAATTGCAGCTATGGCCATTGATTTTCTAAAAATTTGTAGGAGTAGATCATTACCATTGGAAGTACTTGAACGGTTGGATTTTCAAACTACCCAAATTCCATTTTTCTAAAAATACTCATGCATTCAGGTGATTGTGGCTTTGATTTGTTCCCTTGAAACCGTCATGACTTCACCTTGTTGCCTAACCCACATGATACCCTTCTATCCAATATTCCAAGTCCAAAGATATCGTCATCTCAGGTTCTCATGAATTCCACAGTTTCACCTTGAGAATCTACAACAAATGCTCGTAGGCAGCAGTTGCACAACTTGAATGATCCTAAAATACCATGGCGTACACCCAAGCACTAACATGTACTTTTCACTGACACCCTTAGTCTGGAACCCTTGGGCCCCAAAATTTTACAACCCCCACTTGAAGCACCTCTTGATGCATCGATACAATTCAATTTTGAATTCATTACTTGATCTCTCTCCCAAAATTGCCACTTCAAATAGCACTTCCTGTCCAGTAACTCCGCCTAGAAAGCAGGCGGCCCTGAAGGGTTAAACTTTCAGATGTACTCTATTGATATATAGTAACCAACCATAATTTGCATGAGGTATGATTACGAACCTAAGTGTTGCACTAATTACAATTGAGCATAGTTACTATTATAAACTCCTAAAAGTCTTTAACTATATTTCACCAAAAAATATTTAAAATGGATCATTTTTATGGCAAAGGCCAAAAAATTGACAAATGAAAATTTAGTGCATTGAAACTTAAGATTTAGTGGTAGACTACTTCATTATTTTATGGTAATAAAATAGAAAGTTTTGACCTTACAGATTGTGAGGTTATAGTGTTTGAACTAAAAAAAAACGTTTGATAAGAACATCCTAATTCTAGGAAGTTCTAATTTGGAGAGACTTTTGGACAAGGTAGTATCACTTTATTTTATTGATTTTTGTGATAAGATTGGCCACAAATTTAGAAATTTCCATAACATTTCAAATTGAGGAATATGTACAAAAAAATTTGAATAGGGAACTAGCTTTAGGAAAACCTTTATACAAAGCCAATTTTTGAACATTTTGCAATTTGCACATACGATATCATCTTCAAAAAGTAAAAGATAATGAGTTCTAGGTTTCAACTTGTCCTAAAGGGGGAAAATTACAAATTGCCCAAAATTTGTGGCTTTAGCAAGTTTGATCAATCTATGTTTAAAAGGCACAAGCTAAACTATAGGCAATTGGATATACTGAGTGGTTTGGTATAGGAGGAGCCCTCATCAGACTCATTATTGGTGACCATTGACATTAGATAACCTTACTACGTCATGTTATATCCTCTAAAGCTATGTTTAAAAAAAATTTAGAGCTCCTTTAGCTCTTTCACTCCTTCCACAAAAATGGACTAGATATTTTTCAAGGGTCACCAATTGCATCCTCCCATTAAAAATTGTACCAATTTATTTCTTATAATATCAATTTCTCACCATCCAATTTCTTCCAATTGGAAATTGGCACTAGCTAAATTTTTACATTTCTGTAATGTAAAAAAAACAATTATGAACTTGAGTACTAATTCATATTGCATCTTTGGCAAGAATTAAACTTGGCATAGTCCTTCACCATTTGAAGGCCAATGATCCTTGGAGATGCACTCAATGTATTATTTATTGATCACATGCAAATAAGGGAATCTACAATCCCTATTTATTTTTTAATAAATTTTGATTTAGCTCCAAATATTTGGGTGTTGTCACATAATTATTTTACCTTTTATGTGAAAAAAAATTAAATTCAATTGAATTCAATAAGACATCCAAACGCACAATTGAAGATTGCACTAAAATGGTTGTATTTTCACTTCAAATATTTATCAAGATTGCATTTGAGTAATAATTGTATCTTACTTTGGTATACATAAACTGTATCCAAGGCTTCATTTATTGGCAATTTAAAAATAATTTTTTAAACATTTTTTACCATATAAAGTAGGGGGTTGAATTTTTTTTCTAGCAATACTATATATTCATTTTCTTACAAAATTTGTAAGTAATTATTTAGAAAAAAACAAATTCTCAAAAAATGCATGATCACAGTTTAAACTTTCAACTTAAAAAAACATACTATAAGTTTTTGAAACTATTTGATTGATTTTTACAATATAAGGTAAGGTTGTAGGTTTTGTTTGCACATGGTCATAAAAAATATATTGAGTGCACCCTGGGCAATGATCCTTCCACTTCATCTAAGATGAAGTTGAAAATGGTAATGAAAAGTTTGCATGAAACCAAGAGAATTTAGGAATTAAAGTTTTCACCTTCTTCAAATGGTTCTTCTATTGTCTTTTTAGGATAATGCTCAAGATTTGTATATAAATGTCAAAGTTCTTTCTTTGGTTTTATCAAAGCCAATTGCACGATACTATTCAAGTTTGTGGTTGTCTTGTATTTTCAAAGCTTTTATTTAATGTTATATTGAATAAAAATAGCCCTTTTACATATTGTGGTGTACATATATTAATCCCTAAAGGACCAACATGCGTATTTCGGCCGTATAGAATTTTTGGGCAAGTACGTATGACTAGAGATTTCCATACTTTTGGCTGAAATTTTAATCGAAGGTGAGGGCAAGGAATATCTTTCATATGCACCAAGTTTCATGCCATTTGGAAATACAAGTCAAAAGTTATGGCCTAATATGTTACTTTTTTTCGTAACTGGGCAATCTGGGCAGATAAGAAAAAATCACTTTTTTTGAAACAAAAATTTGAAATTAATTTTCTAGAATTATATATAGGCAAAAAGCTTTGAATCATCCCATTTTGATCGATGAGTCAAAAGTTATGAAGATTTTCAATTTGCGGGCAGTTATAGATTCTCTACTCTAAAATAAACTTTGAAGTCCTTTATCTTACTCAATTTTCAGTATGTTTTGAAAAAAATAAAATCATAGGATGTAGATTGTTTATTACAACATTGCCACCATTGGGATTAGCATTTTTCAATTCCATAATTAAATTCTTGACAATTTTGTATTTTGAATCATTCTCTACTACTATCTACTTACTATTTTTTTCCTATATGTTGTACAATTCCAAATGATTTGAAAATTTTCAAGCATGTAGCCAACTTTTTTAGAAAAAAGAATCCAAAGAAGCACCATCATTTTGGACATTTTTTAATCAAAAAGTGAGCTTGTGAAGTGTTGCTGTCATGTTTTTTGCAGGGCCAAAAAAATGGTTTTAGTGAATTTGAATGCTTATATCTTGCAATCAACGCGATGGAAATTCCTGAAATTTTTATCATATGTTCTCAAGTCACCATACTACAAGATCCTACGGTTATATGTGTCAAAAAAAGTTTTTTTTCAAAAATTGGATACATGTACTAAAAATGGCAGTTTTTGAGCATTTTTGGTGAGAATATAGTCATGGAACTTTAGGGGTTAATACTACTTTGCAATTTCAGCAAAGGCTAGAAGGTCAGGGTACTTCAATTTCAAAGACGGACTCTAACTAATTGAAGCCCATAAATCCCCAAAAAAGTTCTAGTAATCTATTCAATGCTTCCTTGCAGCTTGAAAGCAAAAAATCCTTACTTACAAGTTGTTGCATCTACCAAGGAAATAAAATCTTTCTTCCTTGATTTTTTTCTTGCCCACACTACAACAAAAGAAGATCAAGTTCTACAACATCCCATGATGATAAATTAATTTGTCTATGAAGTAAGTGAAATAGCATTAAAGACTTTAAAAGCATCGATGACATTATTGTTTTCAAATCTAACATGTAAACAATCTAAAGCCATACAAACCGTCTTAGCATAAAACTTTTGAAATATTTGAGCAACTTCCAGAACAACGCTTATAAGATCCCTAATCATTTCAGCCTAGTGAAATTTGGCCCCCCTTATTTCACTAGGTAAAGAATGGAGGTAACCAAATTGAGTTTCAAGTTATTTCAAGGAGGACGTAGAAACTTGTAGTTGGATTAAATGTGTTTTGGTTCAAGCTATAAGAGTAAAAAAGAAAGGACATCCTAATGGACACAATCTCCATTTTCACAATGGACCCAATAGTAGAGATATCAATAAGTTTACATTGAAAAATATTAGAGAATTTTGAAAGCATGCATAGAATATCAACCAAGAAATAGAGATTATAAATAATTTAAAGTCATGCAACTTATTAAATAAGTTAGGAATGGAAGCATCATTCTTACAAAAATATCATAAAAAAATGAAGGAAAGATTTCAAGAAATCATACAAACTAGTCATGGCTTACTACATAGACAACCAAGAATTTTATGGTACCTTTTTAGGATTTTTGAGCATCATTCAATTCACTATGAAGGTTCTATGAGACAAATTTTTTTGATGATTTCTTAAAATGACTAGCTAATACATTGACAAATATAAAATCCATTGCGAAAAAGATTTCTTTGCAAGATTTGTTTTTTGAGGCTTTAACAGCAATTAGTTCTGTTCCGTGAGTAATACAATGAGTTGAAGTAAAGAATGAATACGCCTTTTTTTAGATAAGTTATCATACTAGTATTCTTTCCAACTATGGTGGAAGATCCATTGTATTTAGATCCAATGCATTTACTCAAATTTTGCTCCCATGTCTTTGCAACAACCATAAAATTGTAAAATATCACCTTAGATTTTTTTTCCATCTTCAATCAACAATAAACCCAAGAAACACATAATAGGTAGACGAGCCTCTAAGAAAATCATGTTGAACTTCTCTACTGTAAGCATTTCAACAACAAGTCAATACAAGTCAACAACATTAATTCAATAGTGAATACCATACTACTACACAAAATAGTGAAATTAGGTTATCTTGTCAATTAAGTTGCCTTACTTGAGAGAAATTACCTCATGCATCAATGCTTGTTCCATATGGAGGTGCATGCCACTCTCTGAACCAAGCCTTCAACTGGTGCACAAATCTATGCCATACACATGGCTCTAAATTGAATGCATCATTGTACAAAAGTAGTGAATATTTCTATAGTGTGGACTGTTGAGAAATTAGTATGGGGCAATCTAATTTCACTATTTTGTGTAGTCAATTGGGAGCAACAATATACATCAGTTCCATCAATGGGATGAGTGGGGATGCAGAACCAATGCCAGTGAGCAATAAGGTGGGTACACCCAAAACCGCCACAGATTGGTAGTGTGCCTAATTACTATTACTAGGCTGGTTAGATTTTCATCTTGTCTTGTTGGCAAGTAAAAGGAGGTTCCAACATACCAAATAATGCAGCATTTGGATACTATATGCAAAAGTTCTTAAGGAACAAAATTTGGTTCTAAAAGTGTTTCTTCCACATAGTTACATAATTGATTTTGGAGATGTACAGAGAATTATTGATGGCGGTTTAAGGTCAGTGGCACATTTGGATGTACCTACTTTATAAGACCTATAGCAGGAGAAGAGTGAAGTGACATCAACTAGCAAGCATGGAAGTAGCCATGGAGTCACAACGAGATTACAACATGAGCTAGTGAAGTGAGCAAAGCATTAGAGCAAAAATCAGCCCTCCCGAGGGCCGCTCCAAGTTGACATGCCAAGCTATTTCAAGCTTGGCCTATCAATCTAGAAAAGTAACCCGGGTGAGTAGTCAGAGTATATGATTGCTCGCCGGTCAGATTTCGCATTTTTTTTTAAATATTTTTTTAAGATTGATTTATTAATTTTTTATTCGTAAACCTGAGTTCTTGCTCCATTGTCACTGCAATTTCAGCTGCGCAGAAATAAGGGGAAAAAAAATTTTAGCCCCATAAACAAAATTTCAGGGTACTATAGGGGTCCGTGGAGCAACCCTATACTAATTTTATCTCTAATATAACGAGCGATACAAGCTAGCATGTGAGCAATGATCAAGTGAGCCAATGGGACTTACAAGAAGTGGAAGATGGGAGTGCAAGAGGTGGTAGGAAAGTTGGCCATAAATCCTAAGTTACTGATCTGTTGCGTGAGTTTTTGTTGCACAAGGTCTGATACCCTGCCACCTATCAACCTGTCAACCTTGTCCTCCAAGGTTGATATTCTAATTAGCTTGGGTATGAACCTCACCTTGTCCAAATATCAACTAATGAATATCATCCCATAGCAACAAAAATCCGTCAAATGTTGAAAAGAGGTGGGTAAAATATCCTCCAATTTTTTTGAAGCAATGGTTGATTTCCGGCTCTTCCAATTTTCTTCCGGTTTGACATCTTTTGTTTTCAAAATGCAACCGTTTTTTTTTCACTTCCACTACACTAAAAACTATATTTAGTGTTGGATTGCATTTAGTGTAATTACCAGCCTACCCCACCCAACACTAAATTTGAACTTTGGAGTAATTAGTGTAGTGTTAGACTTGAATGCGCCGCCTTCACTTTCTCTTCCCTTCTACCTTCCCCTTCCCTGTTCTAACACTAAATGTAAACATTTTTGGATTTCAGATTTATCATAGAATATATTTAGTGTTAGAAATTACATTTAATGTTACTTACTTTAGTAGGCTTAATGATATTTAGTGTCATGGTTCGTAAATAGTGTTGCTAACACTAAATATATTTTTTAGTGTAGCTAGTGGTGAATTAGCTGATGGTGTTTCCCAATCATTGCTCTGAAGTTGATTGACATCCACATTTCCCTTGAGCATCAAGATTGGGGCTTTTTAATTCATTTTTTATAAATTGCCAAAGTGGCGATATGAAATGTTATAGTGGTATCTAACATTCATCCACATATTTGGATAGAAAATATCACATTAGTACATATCACATATCCATAATTATATTTTCATCCACAATTTGGTGATCTCATCCAAGATTTTTTTCTAATTTGATGTTTTCTGGCAAAAAACTTCATGATATTTTGTCAATTTTTAGCCAAATTATTTTTTTTGGTGCAATCTGGCACTAATAAGCTAGAAACAAAAGCTGATCAAGATATTCCCCTACTCTATGGAATCCTAAATAAGAAGACATACTACATGAATTTACCCCAAGGACTATAATGCAATCTAAGGACTAAGGGGTGTTTTACACTATGTCCCAAGTCCCAACTTTCTAAGTCTCGGTTCAAGGCCAAATCCCAACTTCAATGGGTTGTAGAAGGTGAACAAAAAATAACAAATGTTGGACTTGAGACTCATAGTATGAAGGCCAAAGTCCTAACTCTAAGTCCTAAATTGGCTCTTGTATATTATATTCTAGTATTTCAATGCTCAAAAAAATGGATCAAAAAGTCAAAAATCCAGTTTGAGGGCACTTTTAGCACCAAATCTACATTAGACAGATTTGGAATAAAATTCATCCTACAAAATAGCCTTATATGGTATTTTTTACTTCTTTTCATGTTCAAAAAAATTGTTGGGAGTTGGAGGCCTAGTTAATTGGATATATGATTTGGCTAGATCAATCTAATTTGCTTTCTAAGTCCCACTTCTTTCGTGCCTAAATTTCCAAAATGTGTTTTCTTATAAGCGTTTTGGAGTGATGTGGATATTGAGATTGGAACGTCATGTGAAATGACTTTGAAATTGACCTCAAATTTGGATTCCACATTTAGAACTTTTGGAAAAACTCACATGATTCTCTTATAAAAAATTGTTGTACAGGAGCCAATTAGGAATGAACTCACTTTTCTAAAATCGTAAATTTAATCTTCAAGTGAAAGGCTAGGAAGTAGAAATAAAAGAAGTCAAAATAATAAAAACAAAAGCGATAAATGCTAATTTGTATAAAAAGGAAAAAATACATTGTGAAATTAGTTATTCCTAGAGTACAAATATCAAAGAAACAACTTTATCAATAATTCTAAATTTCAATTTCCTATAAGAGATATCATCTAGAAAATAAAAAGCTTACATGACAAGACCTAAATTGCCAAATACACATGTAAAAGTGCTTATTGTAATTCTCAAATATCAAACCTCTATTGCTATGATCAATGACACCACAAACAATTTCTATTATAGCCATTTGGAAAAATAAAAGACAATTTCTATTTAGGGAATATAATATAACATCATGCAAGAATGAGAAGAAGAATCAAAGAAGGGGAATACCATGGCATTGGAGAGAAGTCATGCCTGCAAGGTTTGTTATGCTAGCGGTTTTGTGGCCCATAGAATTAAATATCAAATTCTTGTTTGAATCATCTTAGGGATTTTGGACAAAATTTACATGTACTATAGAACAAACTTCAAAGTTATTTGTCAAAAGAGTCTATGTTATGCATCATGAATAATAAATAGAGATTTTCTATATGGTCAAATTTTGAAATTTTGAAATTGGTATCTTTCTAATCAATTTTAGAAGCATCATCACTTTATAAATTGATAAACATGGAAATTGGTGCACCTAGGGATTAATTTCTAAACGTCCTAAGTTCGTACTCTAGAGTTGATATTTCAGATTTGGCCATCCTTTGTAAAAATAAAGCACAAGCTATAGAAGTTTTCAAATTGAGAAGATTTTGAAAATCCAACCTTGAAGGCTTGATTTTGAGAATCTCCAAAATTTCAATATAATTTGAAGCGCAAATTTCAAGATAATAGCATTTGCAGTTAGTTAAAAATGTTTTACTTTAGACTACTCTAAGTAGATTAGTAGAATTTTGGCTCCTCTTGGAATATGATTTTTGCACTTAAATTTTTATTTAATTTTTAAAATTGCACATTATAATATGTTAATTACATACATGCCAAATTTTAGAAGAAAATGAGGAATTTAGTAAAAGATGCTCGAACCACCCAAAGCCCTAAAATGCTTGGGTTTGGGAAGAAGCGTAGCTTTTGAATTTTGATTTGGGCTTTTGATTGGAATATTTTCTTAACATGCATATAATTTCAAAAATCTACATCATCGTAAAGAGAATGTCCCCCATTATACAAGGAGAGGTCTTCCTTTGATCACAATGACCATATGGAGGTTCATTTAAAGTTGACTTCCCATGAATATATCCAAAATTTCATGAGTACGTTAAACAATCACTCGGTTCTTTAAAGGTTAATGAGAAAAAAAAATCTTCTAGGTTAATTTTAGATTGCATTTAAATTTGTAATCAACTTTTTGGGGGATAAATGATGATAAGTTGCATGACTACATGCATAACATTGTGTACCCATGGCATTGGGGGCCCTTCTACATCCTTGAAAAGAAGACCCCTGTAATGAAATATAACCGTATAATACACATGTTCTTCATGAAAGTCCAAATGGAGACATTGCCATGATACTTGAAATCTATTATTAAACCCTCCCCAAATATTATGCTCTTTTTGGCAAGGATGGGACCTAAACCTCAATTTAGGAAGAAGAATATCCAATGTGGTTAGATTGCATGCAATCATACCTTGTTATTATTACAAAATAAGATACAAGTTAAAAAACAAATTCAAATGCATTTTAGAATTAAAAGCAAACTACAAATTAGAAAGAGAGTAACTCTAATAAAAATTGCCATTTTCAAATGCATGTAGACACTTTCTCTCCCAAAATATTGTCTTCTTGTATGTACTTATATAACTTACCATTGGGATACAAAATGCAGTGAAAAGCTGTTAGATCTTACACATAGTAGGGTATTGTGCAATATTAATTGTGGATGGATAGGGTAAATCATCCTATTTGTGCTACAAGAGAACTTCTCTAAATTGATTGATTGGGTACCACCTAGCAAGGTTACTTTAGAGAGGTTGATTGCTTTAGAGAGGGTTTGTACTATACAAGAAGCTACCACAGAGGGACATGTTCAACATTTTTAGGAAAAGGAGCTTGTTCAAAAGAAAATTTTACCTTTTTTTGACAAGGTTGAGGTCCACTACAATTCCTTGGCAGGCTCTCATTTAGTGCTACCACTTATTTTATTCCCGAAGTCAGGACCTCCCGACCTTATTCATTTATAGAGGTTTATCGGCTTTGAGAGGAACAACTTTGGGAGGTTCTGTTGTACTTTGTCAACACTTTGTGAACATTACGCATTGGTAATATACTGTATATCCCTAATTCAAACTTATCCACTGCTCTACATAATCAAGGTGGCCATTCAATTGTGGCACAAGTAGGATGGTTTAACCAAATTACAGTGTATAATAAAACATAGTCAACTCTCCATTAACCCCTAAAGGACCAAGGCCATTTTTGTACCCAAAAACACTCAAAACTGCCATTTCTATAGCAAAGAGTAAAAGAAATTGAATTTTTTTTTCACATCTAACCATAGGATCTTATACCTAACTAGTATTAGAATGTGTAAAAATAAATTCAGAATTTTTGACCACACATATTGCAAGATATTTGCGTTTAAAGTGGAAAAAACAAGTTTTTCAATACAATGTGGGACTAGATTTTATGACTTTGAACATTTTTAACTCAAATGTTTTGCACTGTCTACAGAGTTTTTGTCTTTTAAAATTTTACAGTGGAGAATTGAGTTGAGAATCTAGGGGAAAAAAAAATCCGAAAAAACTTAATGTTCATTATTAAAAAAATTGTTAAGTAGAAGTACGAGATAGAAGGAAAATCTAAAATATTAATATCTTTTATATGGAATTAAAAAGCACTTATTCCAATGGTGAGATTGTTCTAGCAAAATACTAAACCTTGTGGAGCTTTTTTTGTTGAAGAATTGTAAAAATTACATTCAAAAATGAATACAACAAGTTATTTTTTTCAGGATGATGCTCTAAGTGCCAGAAAAACAAGATTGTCCATAACATTCTCATAACAAATCCAAATGAGATGAATCAAAGCTTTTCCAGATAGACAAAAATATAATCTATAAAAAAAATTTAAAAAAAAAAAAAAAAAATGAAATTTTTTTTTCTGCCCCATGTCCCCCGTTTTGAGCTTATTTGGGCATAACTTTTTTTCCCGGGCACTGGTTGAAAAAAATTTATATTCCCACAAAGCTTAGCAGTTTTTTTATCTTCAAAAAAAATTTCAAAAAATCACAACAAAAATTCAGCCTGTAGCTACCTACCTGAAATCCCATTTGCCCCCTAAAGGGACAATGGTCCTTTAGGGGTTAATAAATCTTTGAACCTCAATTGCACACATCTCAAAGAATTAAATTTTTTATTGTCATTGTAAGATATTGCTTCAAATAAAAAATCTTTATATCATGATTTTTACAAAATAACCTTTGCAAAGATGAAAACATTGCAACAAGAATTAATTAATGAAGTGAACAATATTGTAAGTAGAATCTTCACATTTGAATATGTAGAGCAACGCTAGTGGTTACTGCTTCCTTATTCTTTAATATCACATTTTAAAAAGACATGGAATTTATCTATAGTTTTGTTTTGTTGTCTGAAAAGTTTCTTTGAAATTTTTTTAGAAGTATCCATTTGATTTTCAAATATTTCACAAAAAGAATACATAATATATAGTAGAAAGTATCCTATGGCTATTACAAAAGCAATTGAATTTCAATTTCTATAATATTATTCAAAATTGAATTGTGATATTATAGAGGTCGTTGTGATTTTAGTAGTATGATATTATAGAGGTCGTTGTGATTTTAGTAGTATGATAACTTGGCATTCCCTATGCACATGTTGGGCAACCTGTGTCGTAACATCAATGCCTCTTACTGAGCAATTTTGGTGTATGTTCTCTCCTATATAATTATGCATCTGTAAGCACTTGTAATCTACTATTACAACTCGGTTCAAGACTAAGCAATCTCTTCTTCCTAATTTGTGCAAACATGACTCTAAGTCACCTACAATTCATTTGCTTTATCCCTCATAGAACTACCAGCTTCTAACTTGACAACAGTAGAATTATCAAGGTCTCTTCTAGCACTAGCAGAAAGCTCCTTCAAGTATACCATAATGATACAACAAGATCTACAAAAAGGAAGTACAAAGCTTCAATTGAAGGACTATGCAATGTGCAAGAGCATCTGAGTCCATTGTCCACTTACCTTTGCATTGATATAGCAATCCTAAAGCTCATTGTGTTCAATGTGGAGGAGGCATGCAAAATTGAGTCATGTGATGTGCTTGAGTTCCATCATTAGTTTCCAATCTAAACTTCTATATTTGGCTCTGTGGATTGATTGCAAGGCTCTTTAATTACTTTATATTGCACTATATAAATTTTTTCAAAGAATATTGTATGAGGATGTCAATATTTTCATTTAAAAATTATACATACTTTGTTTATCTACATTCTATCACATAAAATATTGATGAAAGTAATATATTTAATGCATAGCAAAGCAAGCGCCAATCGCTAATTGTAAGTGTTATACAGTGAGAAGGGCTTTACGTACTGTAGGGCTTAGTTTGAAAGTGAAGCAGAAGAAGCCAAAATTGAACCAAAAACACATCAAGGAGCAACTTGAATTTATTAGACACCATGAATATTGGACCATTTGTGATTGAGAGCGCGTTACCTTCTCTGATGAGACAAAGGTAACTGATTTTCTTCAAATGGTTGCAATTGGTGTTGGATTCGTGATGGACAATCTTGTGATTCAAGATAGTTTCAACAGATAGTAAAGTTTGGTGGTGGTTCGGTGATGGAGTAGGATTGCATGGCCCTAGTATTTGTTGTAGAGTTGAAGGAAGAATGGATCATCATCAATATAAAAAAATCTTGCAAAGGTATTTTATTGTACACTATAATGGCTTATAATCTTGATCCTCCCTATTTGATTTTGATCCCAAATATACAACGAGAACTGTCTACCAATGGTTGAAATGACAAAAATTTAATGTTCTTCAATGGCATGTACAATCTCTTGATCTAAACCCAATTGAGCATCTTTGGGCAAGGCTAAAATGCCATCTCAATCAATATGAAAGTTCTCCAATAGAAATTTTAGACTTGTAGGAATGTATTAGAAAATGTTGGGCTTCCATTACACTAGAGGAATGTAGAAAGTTGTATAGGAGCATGCCAACGTGAATTCAAGTTGTTCTAGCTAGCAAAGGTAGGTGAATAAAGTATTTAGTTGTTTTGTAATAGAGGATACAAAAGTAAGTCAAGGAACAAAGTTTCTATAAAGTGTAATTTTCTTGAATATGCTAATGTGAAAGAGACTATTTTTCCTATGTAGAAAGTTGTATGGGAGCATGCCAAAGTGAATTCAAGTTGTTCTAGCTAGCAAAGGTAGGTGAATAAAGTATTTAGTTGTTTTGTGATAGAGGATACAAAAATGAGTCAAGGAACAAAGTTTCTGTAAAATGTAATTTTCTTGAACATGCTAATGTGAAAGAGACTATTTTTCCTATCAAAATATAGCTTGCTTAAACTATTATCTTGCACAATTTATGGCTTATGATTACGTATTACCAAATTCATTGTTGATTGAATCAGGAATTACAAGAGTTCGACTCACTTTTGCTACACACTGTATACGTATTAGGCACCCATTCACCTCAGTTGTCTAAACTCTGAGCCTCATTTGTACTCACAATTTGATAACCATTTTGCCATGCAATGGACTTAAAGCCAAAAAAAGGACAGACAATGCGATCAACAGATGCAGGCAACCAGCATAAGGATTCTCTTGGAGTCGGGTTTGAATGAGCTCAGCGATCGATGCATTTAGGTCTCAATAATGATCCAAATACGCATCCTACATATCCCGAGAACCCAAACTAACACAAATAGCAACCCCTTCTACATCTTGAATAATAATTTCTTTATTCTTGAATCAATCTGAATGTGAATTTTCATCAAAGCTCTTTGATATATTTTCTAAACGGACCACTTCAGTCCATACGGAGAGACATAAACAAATCGGGAACACAACACGTAAAGATCAAGAATATTTTTGCCCATCCATAATTTCACAGATTGGGATTTGTTGTGATATAAGTACAAGCAGCACTAACAGGGTGCTGCAGCAGCAACTAGATGTTATCTAAATTTCTACTCGGAAGGACTAATACCTATCTCGCTTTGCTCTGAGGGCTAGGTTGCATTACATCTTTGCAAGTACGTTCTAAAATGCCTAAAAATTCTCGAACAACAAAAAATACCTTAAAAGGTTGTGAATCGAAATCTTTAGAAGCAGCTTCGCCATAGAAGTAGACACTAACCTTCTTCACGGAGTCAAACGCTCCTTTGAAGTCCCCTTCTGCAGTGGCCACATTCGATTCTGCTTCTGACACAAACTTCTCCATCGCATCCTGAAAAGAATCATCTGTGAGGTCTACAGTACTATCTTTGACTTTACATTCCGCCCCTTGCGTTTCTGTGAAGCGCCCTTCCGTCACCTGCGCCTTAATTCCGCGCAATCCATTCACTAGCTTCTGAATCGCTCCTTTCAAAGACGAAGCATCGAAGCCACCTGCTTTCCTAACATTTGACATCTCTACTGGTAATCTCGAAATCACTTCCATGCCCATCTTTCTCGACTCTTCTCCATTCGTCTTCTCCATCTGATTGCTCGCAATAGCCGTTTCAAAAAGAGAAGCATTTGGTGATTGTGGAGTTGAAGGAGTCGTAGGCACGCTGTTGGGATCGGCGCTGTTCAGCCTTGCAACACGTGCCTCCTCTGAACTGATGATTTGCTTGATCACGAAGTGAAGCAGGGTGGTTTTTCCATCAGCTCCTTTCACATCATCAAGTTTCAAGAGATTATCAAGTTTGAATGCTTGAGCATCTCCTCGAAACGTGCCCCTGTTCAGGCTGTTGCCAGCCTTCAACACAGCTGCTAGAAGCTTCGCAAACGTCTTGCTCCCTTTCAGCTCTTTGCATGCCAACTGCATCAAACGCACCAATGCAGATTAATCTCACTTGTGATCAAAAGCAGCTGGTCAAGTTTGTAGCTACACAAGACATTCTTACAGTAACATGAACACTGCAGATAAAACCCAAGCATTATGTGACCTAAACACAATAATACAAAACATGTACTAACCTCCAAGACTTTAATTGCTTGTTGAACATGTAGCATCTCTTCGTCGTACTGCGTTCGATACAGCATTGCACCCACACGAGAAAACGCATTTGGAACATGCAAAATGGCATGGAAGAAGCGATCTGGAGGACCAAGGCTCTGAAGACTGCCATCGAACTGCATAAACTTCTTTTTCTCATCAGCAGTGGGTGCCACCTTCACCAGCATTTCCAGCACATCCATGCTCAAGCCATCACCTTTGGAGCCAAAGAACAGAACACTAATCAGCAAAAGTAACAGTTATTGGAATTTCCTGGTGATTATCAAATTCCAACATTGATTTCTGTTAACTATCAGGAGCCCATACAGAACCTCGCCTTCTCTTTGCTCGTGCCACTTGACTTTCCGAGCTGGCAGCGTGGACAACATTGAATAAGTAACAGACAGACGATCATATTGCACGATCTCAATCTTGATACATGGACAGACTGAAAGCAGAAATTCAGAATCCCAGGCGAAAGAATATGCAGCAAACATTAGATGAGTACAAGACAATCCAAAATTGATGAGTCTTTTCATCAGAAGGAAAGGAATTAAGTGAACCTTCGAGCAGATGTCCAATAACTTCGTGCTTTGAAAGGTTAAGAGCCCGAAGCTGGATAGAAAAGTTGTGCGCCTTCCTTGACTCCAATATTGCAACTTGCGTGGGGGCAGACGACCCTGACTTTTTTGGGTCAATCTTCCTGGCTGCCGGGGCAGCTAAGCCAAAGAGTGCTTCAAGCATCTCAGTATCAAACCTGCACGATCACAAGCAGTATGAAAAAAAATTAAGAACTATCTAACGCATTGGGCACACAACAGGCTTAAATTGCAAACATTTTATCAATGACGATCCATGATCACACTCATTCAACACAGGTAAGCACAAAAAAAATATCACAGGATGATGCAGAAACGTACTCCTCCATAGATTTATCCAACGTATCCCACACCATCGATTGGTCTGTTGCCGCTTTCAATTTATCCCAATGTAAAGGCTTGAGTGGGTTCTTTGGAGGGGAAATTACCCTAGCAGCTGGCGCCTTCTTACCAACATTAATAGGTTTCATGCCAGGAGGTGGTGGAGGGGAAGGACCCCCTCGCCCTCCTGGAGGTGGTGGTGGTGGGGGTGCACCTCGTCCTCGACCTCCTGGAGGGGGTGGTGGGGGTGGTGCACCTCGTCCTCGTCCTCCTGGTGGTGGCGGTGGCGGTGGAGCACCGCGGCCTGCAGGAGGAGGTGGTGGTGGAGGCGGTCCACCTCGGCCTCCTGGAGGGGGTGGTGGGGGTGGAGGAGCCCCGCGCCCTCCAGGGGGAGGTGGGGGAGGTGGAGGAGCAGCTCGCCCTCCTGGGGGTGGAGGAGGCGGCGGTGGAGGACCGAGTCGCCCTGCTTGGGGCTTGGGTGGAGGAGGAGGAGGCGGAGGAGCAGTTCGCCCTCCAGTTGGTGGAGGTGGAGGTGGGGGTGCACCAACTGGCCGTCCTGCAGGAAGAGGAGGGGGTGGGGGTGGGGGTGGAGGTGCAGCAGCTGCTCGTCCTCCTGGAAGTGGAGGTGGTGGGGGCGGAGGTGGAGGAGCAGCAGTTGCCCTGCCACCTGGAAGAGGAGGCGGGGGAGGAGGTGGGGGAGCAACTGACTTTGCTGGCAGGGGAAGCAGAGGGGCAGGAGCAGCTGCCCTGCTTGGCATGGGCGGAGGCGGAGGCGGAGGGGGAGGGGGAGGAGGAGGCAATTCTCTTTGAGGAGCAGTTGGGAGTGGAGGTGGATCAGCAGCTGCTGTCTTCGCTTCCTCTGCGCCTTCAAGAGGGGTGCTATTTACTCTAGAGACAGTTGACTCTATGCTATACAGAAACGGTTTTGAAGTCTCTTTCCGGCTGGGACGCCTTGAAAGCCCAGAGGTACCATCTCTTCTGCTAGGACGTCTTGAAAGCGCAGGAGTAACATCTGAAGAGAGGGTGCCAGGTGCAGTTGGACCTCCTTCTTTGATAAACCTGATAGAAGGTACAGGTAGCTTTGCAGAGGTTTGTCCTGATCTAGGTGAGGAAGGTGTATCTGAAGAGGACCATCCACCACTGGTGGAGGAGTCGCCGTCGTCGTCGATTGATGGCAACGGGATATAGGTCTCAATGTTTAGATGGCCAACAGAGACGGACTCTGCAGGAGCATCTGTTTCTTCAGGCACAGCCGTTGGGGGTGCAGGAAGAGGTCGAGGGGCTGTAGAATTATGAATGAAATTCGATTTTACTGAAACGTCTCTCTTAAGATGCGACTTGCTCTGTTGACGCTGTATTCCTAAAACTGGGACAAAATTTTCGATTTTAGCGTCTCCACTCGAAGTACTCCTCACTGTCCTTCGTTCATAGCCATGAACTTTACCTCCCCCGGCACCAATTCCACTCGCTTGAGGGAACCGGCTTGGCCTCCTATACCCTCTTAACGATGAACCGGCACTTTCGCGCATATTATTCTCCTCAATATCATCTCTTCCTTCAACCTCCCTGGATGGTTCCACTTTGTCCTCGATGCTGCGTGACGATCGGGTTAGTCGTCTAGGTCCTCTCAATGAAGAAGAGGCATCATCCTCCTGCACGTTAGACTGTCTCCCTTCTGCATCGACTTCCCTGTATGCTCCATCTCTGTCCCCAACGCTTTCAGACGATCGGGTTAACCTTCTGGGTCCTCTAGACGAAGAAGAGTTAGCACGCACCTGTATATTAGCGTCTTCCTCGTCCGCTGCATCCAGTGCGTTGTTTGCCCCAACTCTACCTTCACTGCTTTGGGACAATCGGTTCGGCCTTCTTGGCCCTCTAAGGGAGGAAGAATCTGCACTTTCAAGTTCAGCCTCTTCCTCTGCTTCGACCTCTCTGTATCCTCCAACTCTGTCCCCAATACTTCCAGACGATCCGCTTAACCTTCTGGGTCCTCTAGGTAAATAAGCACCAGCAATCTCCAGGGTGACAGCTTCTCTCTCTTCTTCTGGATCGAGGTTCCTGCGCGTTCGACCTCTGTCTGCACTCGTTTGAGATAATAGACTCGGCCTTCCAGATCCAAGAAGCGAAGTACCCAAATTCACCTGCAGGTTAGCGTCCCTCTCTTCTGCAGCATCCAGTGCTCTGTGTGCTCCAAGTCTACCTTCACTGCTTTGAGACAATCGGTTGGGCCTTCTCAACCCTCTCAGCGCAGAAAACCCTGAGGATTCGAGCATGGTAGCGTCAGTCTCGTCTTCTTCTACCACGTCCCTATACGCTCCGACTCTATCCCCATAGTTCCGAGACAATCGGTTCGGCCTCCCAGATCCTTTCGGGAAAGAACCAGGAGTCTCCTGCATGTCTGCATCTCCGTCGTCTGCGGCATCAAGCTCTCTGAATGCTCCGAGTCTACCTTCACTGCTTTGCGTCAAGCGGTTGGATCTTCTAGACGCTCTCAGAGAAGAAAATCCCGTACTTTCAAGTAAGTGAGCTTCAGACTCCTCTTTTCCTTCAACATCCCTGTATGCTCCGACTCGGTCCCCATAGCTATGAGACATTCGGCTCAACCTCCCATATCCCCTCAGAGAAGGACCAGAAGTCTCCTGCATGTTAGCTGCTCTCTCTTCTGCTGCATCGAGCTCTCTGAATGCTCCAGCTAATACAGAAATTGATTGTTCGTCCACAGCTTTCCTAGACCCTCTTCCACTTCTCATACCTCTCCTTTGAAATGAACCCGAACCAGATTGAGGAGGTATTTCTTCAACACCAGCAATATCTTCATCCCTAGTAGTATGATGCATCATCCTTTGATACGGACTGTCGAACTCTTCGCCATCGTGTCCTCGTAACAGTGGAGCCCCTCTGCCAACACCTCCGCCTCTGAGGTCTCTAGACCTCACCCTAGATACGAGATCTGAATCAACTTGTCCAGAACCTACATCTCTTCCTAGGTCTCCTGGAAACTTATAGATTCTTCCAGGTCTCTTGGGCTTTTCAATTTCCATGTTCAGATGAGATTCCGTTTCATCTGACGGAGATTTTGAAGGTACAGGAAGAGCAGGAAGTGAAGGGATCTGCGAGGGCATCACAAAACTGCTCTTTCGATGCGCTGCATCATTTTTATCTGCATTCTTTGTTGCTGTATGTCCGTGCGACCAAGGTCGTGCATCATTATCAGGATCTGCTTCTTCATTGGCAGCCTGATTTTCAAGTAAACCATCCATCTGCAAAAATGCACTTGTTGCTTTGTTGGGTTTTTCAAGCCATCCACTAATCCTGCAATAGTTGCCAGGATAAAAATTATTAGCGAGTAACCTACAACAGACCCTCATAAACTTGATTACTAACTGCATAACGCGGCAAAGGGGAATAGCTAATAAAATGATTGAATGGTGTTAGGGTTCCTCTCTTGTAAGAACTTATACCTACTCTCAAGCTTCGCCAATTTGAAGTCCTCTCTTAATTTGACGAACCTGCCAAACAACCGGTCGTTAAAGTTCAGAACAGCATCACAGCATTTACATTGACAACTCTCAAAAGGTAAGTTGATAACGTACACTAAAGAGAGTCATGCCCCACACGACTCGTATTACCAACATTGGGCAATCTCACAGGTAAGGAATAATTCCTACGAACCCAATATTCAGAAATATCAAAGCAATCTACATAGACGACATGTAGAAAAATGAGCACTGAAAGCCAACTGCTAATAGATCATACCGTACTGCCTCCTCTCTAGCCTCCTTAAGACTGCTCTCGATCAATGTGAGAAGGCTTTCTGGAGTCACAATGAGAACATTCACCAGTCTGCAAGACGCATGTTCAAAAATCAGCTCATAGATGAAGCCTACCAGGGTCGGACGATACGAAGAAATCCAAAAAGGACAAAGTCAGTATGGAGTATTACTTACGTGCCCAGAAGCTCAAATTTTTCGTCCACTGCTGGAGCCTTAAAACTTCTTACAAATTCCGTAAATACGGCCACATCACGTTTCAATCGCAAACCCCCACTGCACAAACACAGACCTGAATGAGGCGCCAAGTGTTGAAAATTGCACAGAACTGGACTTCCAAAAAAAAGCACTGTAGAATTGCTACTGAAAAAATCACCAAAGCTCCCACAATAATAACTATATGGGATACTACTACGTGCTCAGTATGTTCCCGTGCATCAACAACACTAAAATGAGATCATCAAGCCACGCACCTGACACTGAAAGTGAAACGTTGCCAATGAATCAGAAGCGTTCTATTGAGATGGATGCCCTGCAAAATATCCTGAAGGTTTAGAATCCTTCCAGGATATGAATGCCCTTGATACATATAACTGTCTGACTGGCAGAACTGGCACAATCCAACTTATGACGAAATGCATCGTGCTAAAATACAGACAAATATATGATAAGCAGAAATCCTATGCTCTGCGCTCTTCACTATACTTTTTCAAGGCAGCAGTGAACACTGAGATACATGGATCCACCCACAGTAGCTAAAGGTTAAGTACCTATACCAATTCTGTCAAAAACGCTTGCTTGTTGAGCCCTTCCAAGGTGGCGTATCCTGCATCGAGCATGTGCTCCATGTATGATATAACTCTGAAGAATTTCAACATTTTGTCAGAATGATTGCAACAAATGAGACTCAGGTAGGCCTTTTGCGTAGACTACAGGGAGTCCTGAAAACAGGGGTTCCAGAGGACTTAAGAAATGTAACTGGTAATTCACCGACAAACAAAATTCAACAAGGATAAGCATCGCAAAATTCCGGTTCGTCATCAAATTCACAAAGCGGTGGGAAAAGCTACCCACTTGGTACAGGCACTGGTGGATTGATGATCTGAAGAGCTTCCATGCTCTGCTGGTTTAAAATCCGTGGCCCTCTGTTCTGCAGCTAGAACGCGCTCTACCTGCAAATCCGCTGAAAGTATCACTAAGAGAATATGAAACTTCAGACATCACATATTAAGAATACGCACAACGAAATCCATGAAAAAGTCTTCAATGAGCATAATGGAACTTCAATATAGAGAAGTGCAAAGTAACCTCGGCCATGATAGTGTCGATACACATTTGAAGACCTTTCAATGCAGCACGTTCAGAATTAGCCATAGCCGTTGCCATCTGTTCACAGCATGCCGCATAAGCTCCATCAACGGGAAGTAAAAATCGCGAGATGCTATTCGCCAAATACTGCCATAAGAATCACACCTGTAAGTACGCCTACAATTATATGTAAACACGTGCTTGCACACAGACAAGATAACCTCTCAGCGACCAATACATCATTTTCAGGTCGCAGCCCGAACTTCAGGGTATTAGATTTGGAGGAAAATCAATTTCCCAAAATTTCTTTCTTTAAATGCCTTACAAGTCTGCTTACAATTGCGTTGGTTTATCTCAAACTTAGATCACCAAGGTCAATCTTATTTTATGTGGAAAAGTGTCTTAACATAATCTTAGAGTTAAGAATTCATTAATTGGAGAAAATGATTACAATTTCACTAGCAATCATTTTCTAATTTCATTAGGTGATGGTCAAATACAGTATAGCCAAACTTGCAAACTCTGAAGTCAAATGCTTCTAAATTGATTTGATAGATATCTATAAAGATAGTTTTGGAGTTTGACCGTACTGATCATTTCTCTTTTGTAGTACATCGGGTCAAATATGCATCTAAGCACTTTATATTTTCATACATGGGTGATGAGAACGCACCTGCTGAACTGAAGCCACATTAGAAGTGGCTCTATGCACAGAGACCATAAATCCACGAACCGCACGTTCTCCAGCAGATGCGGCTGCCTCTGCCTGAAAGTCATTTTAAAACCACAAAAGGTCATTTCCAACGCACAAGGGAACATCCAGCAGAACTTTATTGCCAGAAACAAAAGATCTAGTGAGATTAAAAGAGAATGCAGACTAATAGGCCGCGTCCAACGTCAACTGGAATATCTAACAAAGCACATAGATAAACATATTTTGATTACGAACCGCAGTGGCGGCAGCAGCAGCTACACGTCGGCTCACGGTGGAGCCAATCGAGTAAAGATTTCGCCTCTGCGCAGCTTCATTCAACGCATTCATAGCCCTCTCTAGTTCTTCAGTGGTGTACTGGCTGACCTGCAAAGAAACAGAATCCTAAAAAATTTAGACCTTGTTTCAAGAGCATGAAACACAGTAAGCAAACAGAGTGCCGTACAATCTAGCAGAAAAGATGTCATATTCGAACACTCTCTTACCAAGTTAACTAGTCCGCCCAAACAACAAATTATCAAACGCCTAATAATAAAATACAAGCCACTACGATGCGTACAAAAGTATTTCAATGGATGATAGAAGACTGATTTTCCTGTGGGTAGCCTAAACACAGATGCCCGGTAAGGACATTCACAACAAGGAACATAAACGCAAAGATCACTCATAGACACGGTCGTGCTACATCTTCCTTATGAACCTACTTTCTCTGACAGTCCTTCCCATGCGCTTCACTAGACAGTAGAAGATGAGCAAGCACACAATAAATCCACTATCAGAAGTGGAAAAAACAAGAAGGCACGAAGTTCTTCAATGGATCCACATTTACCTGGTCAAGTAAGCACAAAAAAACAGCCCTGACATTCATAGCCAAATTTGCAGCCTGTAACATTCAAATACCCCACAGATAGCCCAGAAAAATCAGAATGCACGCCTTACGCCTTTAGGTAAACTAGACAATGATAATTAAATATAAATCTGTATTTCCAAGCAAACTCCAATCTGAGACTCTAAAGCACTTACAATCGTCAAGATACCACATTGAATGCATTAAAACAGGACCATCGTTTACAAAACCTGAAGTGAGCGAGTAACAAACCTGAGGAGTAAAAAGCACACAGCGAGCTACAGCTTCTTCATTCCAATGCCTAAAATCATCCACGGCAGTTTCGTGTTTTGCTGATTGTTCCTTATTCAACTCCACTACCTATTGTGAAAAAGAGAAACAGATAAATTTTAGTTCCGTGTGCAGCAGCATGAAACATAAACTTAATGCTAGATCCTAATTGAATTAAAAAAGAACATTCAGAATAAATAATATGACTGTACAAAATCACGATGAACTTATTGCATCATTTCCACTATCCTAAACTAACAAAAAGTTCTGAGGTTGTTTATTGCAGGTGAGGGAAACAAAAACAAGTATATCTTAAAGTAGTGGATTCTTCCAAAGATCACTGTACCTTGCATTGAAAAAGCTGACCCAGCGATGCAACTTCAACTTCTGGATAGACCTCCAAATAGGATGAAAACAGGGATTCAGCTTGACCTGTGCACATCGCTCCACCATCATATTACGGAAAATCTCGTTTTTGTTTTCCATAGTGAGGTAACAAAATAGTGACTAAAAGGCTTTCTCTTATCGCACTTGCATTACCGTTCACATTAGACAGAGCATTCGAAGCCAAAATGCACTTAGTTATTAGCACTAAAAAAATAAAAAATAAAAAAAGCCCAAACAACACAGACCAGATACTCTCCTAAAAATAATAAAGTTCAAGAGGATGAAACACTGACTAGCACAAATTGCCAGAGCCAAAATGATCCAATTTCTGCTTACGTTTGTATTCAAACTCCAGAAAAAGATTGAAACAAATAGTTACATCACAGCTGCTGAACAGGCAATTTGTACTGACACCATCATTTGCGCCTCATTAGACATGAAACTCTTCAGACAGTGAAACACATTGATTAATAAACATCTAGTTCACCAGAGTTCACGGACAAGCACAGTTGTCAGGAATATACCTTCAAAATCCGGCTCCCCACATCCCAAGGTGAAGAGTTCCTTGACCAATTCTTGGGTCTTCTCATAGGCTCCAGCCAGCAAGCGCAAGTACTGCCAAGTTATGCATACATCGTGTCAGCGCAATCTCATGTCTAACTAAAGCGAATCAGAACTGTAAATAGAAACCGCATGGGCACCATGCAAATTTCAAGTCCACAAGGTGGGCGTACCACATAACAGGAAACAATTCCAAAACAGTACTATCAACTTCGAACGCATATGGTTAATAAATTCTACGACGGACTTCAGTCACATTCACCAAAAATATAGGTCCCCCACCTTCTGATAGCCACCTTCATTCATTGGGATGGCATTCATTAGAGATGGGATTGGAAGAAGTTTTTCCAGTGTTGCAACCACTCTTTGCTCAAGCACTCGCTGCAACACATTTCAAGTGTTAACGAGAAGGAAAAAATCAGCTGCAACATAACTTCATTGAAAAGATACTCGAGGGGAAAAAACTCTAAGCAGTGAACATGGCGAAGCTCATGGAAGCAATTACCTGAACCAGATTGGTCATCAATAATTTCGGTGATGGGAACACAGCGGTTACTACTGTAGCCTCCTCCCGCAGAGTTTCTACAGGTCCAAAAGTAACTTAGTTTGGTGATTGGAACAATTAATCATGATAAGACCACTCAAATATTTATCACCCCACGATATCACAAGATTTGGCAGGTGCTTAATATCTGAACACATAACCAGAAGCGTCAGTTTGAATTGTGCACCTACCACTAATATCCTCGTATATCACAGAAAGACCATTTATCGTATCAGAAAGGCTCCCAGCTCCAGATCCTTCTACATTCTTAGCATCCTTATCCATGACCTCCACATCCATGAACATGGGTCGTGATGCAATATATAGCTGCATTACACTTTTTCCTCGATTGAACTGCCAAGGCCAGGAAGTGATGAGTATGTAAGTTGGAATAGTAGAAATGATAATGGCATGGAGACGAAATGCTCATATTGTTCTCTGATACAACAGATATCAAACATTCCTGGCAAGAAGAAGATCCAATTACCAAAATATTTCAGAGTTTCAGACTCAGGATTTCAAAACAATGAGTGAACACAACAAACTGGCCATAGTTTAATTAAAGGTAACAGAAGCTGTACAAAATCTCATAATCTCGTAATAGATAGGTAGCCGTTATTAAAATAGTTATCAAAGAAAAGGAATACCAATTGCACCCAAGGTTCACTGATTGTTCAAGCAGATGACAGGAGATGACAGCAAATGTAAGGAGAGTAACCTCAAAACTAATCCTGCCACCGTATAAAGCATAGCATCAAACATTTGGAAATTCCATTGTAATCGTTCTCAACTTGTCTTCTTCAATTAAGTATTGAAACCTACACTTATATCCAACATTACGAATCCCTATATTCTTTTTCGGATCTCGACTCAGTTCGGACAGATTATGAATGGACATGAAAGATGCCAACAACTTGCATAGCCTCGACAAAAGATATTCATGATAATTGGAAATTGAAAGAGCATTACAGAAGGCCAACCTGGCTAAGAATTTTGGCACACTCGGCCATGACAAAAAGATCCGTCTTTTGGGAAGCCATCTCAAAACGAGCCAGTAAACGATTCTCCACATCTGGAATTAGAGAAGGGAAACTTGTCAGCTGATACTGTCAATGATTGCATAAACAATTTCCGAGCTGCGACATACACAAAACGCCTATAACCATCCCAACGGCAAAGAGGTTCTTGCTGGTATATGAAAATAATGTTACAGCCACTCATAATACATTAGACATTAATACTAATCCACGCAACATGAATCACTGTAGCCCAAATGACCATCTGATTAACAAAGTCGCACCGTTGCAATACACTTGAAGGTTTTCCAATGCAACTTCTAAGCCCGCACTTGCACCAAGTCCTCCACTTCCAGTTGCTCCAATTTCTAATCCAGCAATCGAACCTACAAACAAAAATTGAGATAGTTTGTACTCAAATCCCTGATTCATAATTTACAAAAGCTTTTTAAGAACATATGAAAGTTGTCGAGAAAAAACTTGTTCATAGCATTGATTTCCAGATGTAGGCTTCCAAAACTATATTCAAAATCCCCTACTACAGATTCCTTCGACTAATAAGAGCTCACCGCCAGCTCAGAGATCCTCCGCATTCTGATTGATCAAGGAAGACCCTCCCTGACATTGCATACATCCTTGAGGTTTACTTATGATTAGCTTCTATCATCTAAGCTGACAATTGATAATCAAGCACAAAAAGAACTGTACCAAATGTACTTACGGAGCTTCAGAGCAACAGCTGCAGACTCTGCTACGCGCTCATCGTCAGAGAACAATGGAGAAAGCTCCAATGATCGTGAGTTAAACTCCACCAAGTACTGATAGTAGATAATCAAGCAACACTCGTTAAGAAATTGCTACAAATTCCCCTCTTCAAAAGGAGATAGAAGACATAGCTTACACATTAGCGCAGACTAGCCCAAACTGGAACAAGTTTTATACAGCAAACTGCGGGCGAGAAGAGGAGAATAAGACGTTTGTCATCGAGATAAATAAACCCAAGCTCATAAGAATGTCCCTAGCGCAATCGGCTTAAACACCAAAAGCCCCCAAACGATTGACACCAAAACTACTGTTCTGACAGTTCACAAGCTTGATTGTTCATGTAGGACAAAAATATAGAGAATTAAAAGGCCAGCCCTTAGTCAGTAGTGCCATCATAGAGGACCTCCAAATACTATGCCCATGTAGTTTGATATATAAAAATACTATCACGCCTATGATAGGGACTACCGAGTTCATAACCACGCACCTTTGTTAGATTGATTGTCTCAATGGCAGCAGATTTTTGACGATCTGCATTCTGCATATACCAAAAGAGAAGAGGTTCAGGAATAGAACACAACAGCAACATTTGCCATAAAGCAACTCGATTTGAAAAGAGTAGGGACTTGCCACTAAGACGCCTGTATCTAAATTGCATATTAGGCTAATCGAGAGAAGAACAGCTTAGTACCAAGGCAAGTCGTTAACAAATAGTCAAAACATGGCACCTACTCCGATGTAGCTCACAAAACCAAGCCCACAGCAACCGCGAACTTAGAAGTGATATGTCAGCGTCTGTGATAGGATTCTAGTGAAAGACCAACAAACCTGTAAGTGCTGTCCGACCTTGACAGCAGTATGGCATACACCTGATAATCGAGAGTCCAGTCGGTGGGAGGTACTATATAAGGCCTGCACTCCTTTATCCAACTGCAGATGCAACCCCTTTTCATTAAAGAAGATTGCCAACACCACACCTCTGGAGAAGTACCTTCCTCAAAAGTAACCATGGAAAGAGACTTGGTTAACCTTATAAAGTTCAACAAGCACTGGACGTCATATACACTCTTACGAGTCAGACCAAATGTCAAAGTCAATAACGAACGCTCCAACGAGCTAGCACGACAGCAGCAGCTTGCAATCTGCAAATTTAAAAAATAAACTTTGAGGCAACGTGAGCCATGTAAATTTTCTAGTGCATGGAGAAATTGACCGACCTCAAGGAACTTCTTCTCATGGTCTGTATCATAACCTTCCAGCTCATGCCGTAGACCTCCCAAATTATCATCAACCTGTTGCACCGTATACCGATGTCAATCTTTTTTCATACGTACGTGCTCTATGAACTCTCAGTATACTGGTCCTAACTAAATTCAGGTCGTTCCCAAAAACAAATTGAGAATGTTCAAAATGCCACAACTTGCTTTGTCGCGAAGAAGCAATTACTACGACGCACATTGGTTCAACATTCACCTGTTCTCCTCACCACTCGAAGCACCCTCCCCAATTGTACTACAAGCAATCCACTCTTTAAATCTAGACATAGGATCCGTGAACGTTTCGGCGCACACCTGATAGCAGAGGTGAATAAGTTTTTTGCGAGCAGCTCTACAAGCCTGGGCAAGCCCTCCAGCTTCGAAGAGCGGTGAACCAAGTGCTTTCTCGCCCCCATCCTCCGAAGTAATCCTCCTCGTATTAGCACGACGATCAAGCTTCGTGACGGAATCCTCATTTTTCAATGCTGGCGTTCCCACCAGCTTCTCGAAAAACTCATCGAACAGCAATTCACCCTAACAACCCCCGGGTCACCGACACAAGTTACCAACCAATTTGCTAACCCTAATTCATGTAACAACCTCTCTCCAAATCTGAGCCACCCGAGCTCTCAACCCTAATTAGCTCACCTGGAACACATCCGCATTCACATCCGCAGCCCGGAACGCTTCCGCGGACTCCTTGCACGCAATCGACTTGTCCGGATCCCAAGTCCTAGTCCCACCCCCTCTATCCGGCATCTGCAATCCACCCCGAATCCCTTCAACACCAGTCCACATCCTCCGAATCTCACCACCACACACAGTACACTCCATTACCGCCAAAACGTGCTACTGTACAATCTCAAAACCCGCAATTCACTCCCAAAACCCGCTCCCAATCCAGTCCCGACAGCCCTAACACCCAAATCCGAAATCCGGAATCCTGACCTTTATTGCTCACAAGAGCCGCAAGCACGCAGCAGTGGAGAAGCCGGGGAGAGCGAGCGAGCATCCCTCCCAGTGGAAGATACACAGTCCTCTCCTCACATGCGAGCTAGCGAACTCGAAACGAACTCCAACTCAAGCTGCTGCTACTACCAAACTCCGGATGAAAACACCACGGATGCAAAATGAAGACACCACTAGATGCAGAGTAGTAAGTAACACTCGAGCACGATGAAGAAACCAATTGCAACCCAGCAGGATACGAATCAACGACAACAACTGAGCCGGCGAAGAGCTCCTCCGTTGCTCGCGCGCGCGCGTGGTTGACTTGGCTCCCGTGCCGCATTAAAGAATTCCGTCAACTGCTTTTTCCGTGGACAGAGCTAGCCAGTGAGTGCTTCCTTGAAACGCACTCACTGCGCGGGTATAATTGATTCCGCTTGCAATTGTTTGCTATTTGCGGTACGCCATCGCCATTGCTCACTGGAAGAGGACCGTGCCCTGGGACAACTCTACTGGAGCTCATCAGTGTCCCCGGCTTCGTCATATCCGGACCTACGCCGGGTACTTCCGGGTATCTACATTGCCCTGTCAGTCGTCCTACAAAGCAATCATGTCCTTCTTTGTACTGTCCTCCGGCCTTCCCATATCCGGATGTGGTAGGGCTAGTTCCGGGTACCTTCTACGTTTTTTATTGCACAAACATTGTTTTTTTAATGCACGATTTTTTGCCAATTGGCTACCAATACAGCCAAAAGATGGCTATTTTTTGTAAAGGAAATTTTTATTTTTGGAGGGCAATATAGCCTAATTATTGCTGTACTTTAAGACCAATAACCAAATTTTACGTACGTATCACCTAATTTTTGTATAGTTATCACTAAGTATCACCCCAGCATCACATGAGTACTGAAGAAACAGTTGGCTCCTTCTCCAAAATGGGGAAAAAAAAATGGTCCCAAGTAAGCCTTGCAGGTATCTCCCCTCCTTTAACCCTTGAAGGACGGACTGGTAGTCGTGGAAATCATGTATTGTGATTCCGTGTGACATCATCAACTTTGAAAAAGCCTAATATATTCATTGGAAGTCAAAGAATTGTTGTAGATCTTTCCTTCCCACTCCTAATACCGAGGATGAAAAGTTGCACTTCTGTCAAGTAGGGAAAGATTCTTTGTCATTCAAAGGACGCAGAACGTCCTCGTCGGCGGTCAAGGGTTAACGTCCTTCCCTATATCCAGGATTGGTTGGGGTACAGTTCGTGAGTTCAGTTCGTACTGTGTATCTTCCGAGTTTTCCATTTCCACGCTTGTCGCGGTCGGCTTGGGTTTCGCCCGGTTCTAAATCCGGACCTCGTTCACGCCCTTTCCATTTCACTTTCACTCCAATTCGTTCTTTGGAGTTGTTGGGAGCACCAATCATCTTTTGCATTGAAAATTACGGTGAACAGTAGAACATTTGTCCATGTCGTTGAATTTGGAGAATGGTCTTGGAGTGTGACTTCCAGTCCACTGTGTAGACTTGTGTGTCCGCAATTGGGCTTTTCATTTTCATTTCTTATGAAGTGCCAAGTGGCTATATAAATGTTGTATTGGTGCTCCAAATTTGAACATTCATCCACATATAGAATAGAAAATATCACATCAATAAGTTAGTACATATCACATACCCATAATTTTGTTTTCATCCACAATCTAGTGATCCATCCAAGCATTTTTTTTAATTTGAAATTTTCTAGCAAAAACTTCACAGTTTGTCACCATTTTTAAGCCAAAACTTTTTTTGAGTGCACTTTTTTACCAAAAAGAAGCTCAAGTGCGCATAGGAATGATTGTGCGACGACCACAAAAGAACAAGAGAGGGTCACTATGCACCACTATGCACCAAAAATGCCAACCATGTATCCTTGTTCTTTTCCCGTGTCCCACATGGATATACGGATATGGATACATCAATACACAAATACAGATATGGAAGCAAGAAACAAACATTATCCCATATTTTTAGAACTCCCCAACTTTGAACTTCTAAAACATATTCGATTAACACATAAAAGTCAGAGACTATGTTTTCGCCCAAAACAATCCAAATCTATCATTTTTAGTACAAGTACCAAATTTTAGAAAAAAAAACAATTTTAGACACATATAACTGTAGGATATTATAGTGTGCTGGTTTGAGAAGATATGGAAAAAAATTCAAAAATCTCCACTGTGTCGATTGCAAGATATTAACATTTGAATTGACAAAAATCTATCTTTTGTCCCTACAAAAAATTAGGCAGTTGCACTTCACAAGGTCACATTTGTATGAAAAAATGTCCAATTTGGTGGTGCATCTTCGGACACATTCTTCAAAGCAAGTTTTCTACATGCTTGAAAATCTTAGATCATTTGGAATTGTACAACATATAGGAAAAAAATAGTTAGTAGAAAGAAGTAAAGAATCATTCAAAACACTAAATTGTTAAGAATTTAGTTATGGAATTGAAAATGCCAATTCCAATGGCTGTAATGTTGTAATAAACAATATCAATCCAACATTTTTATTTTTTTTCAAAAATATTGAAAACTAAGTTAAATAAGGGAATTCAAAATTTATTTTAGAGTAGAGATTCCATTACTGCCCGCAAACAAAAACTCCTCATAACTTTCATCTCATTAATAAAAATGGAATCATTCCAAGCTTCATATATATGTATAAATCTAGACAACCAGTTTCAATATTTTATTTCTTAAAAAAGTGATTTTTAAGAAGTCTTTGAACTGCCTACCAAGCAATGAAAATGACATATCATACAATAACTTTTTTAACCATGTAGTCAAAAGTTATGAAAATTGTTGGACCTTAACGCTATTTCCTGGTCACATGTTGTGTGAAAATTTCAAATAAAAAAGGAAATTTTTTTATTTGTACACTATAAGAATTTCAACCTTCTATGACTATGTATATGACTATGTTTTCAATCATTGTGGACGTGTATGACTGCCATAGAAACTTGGGCGTTGTAGTCATTGTAGACAAGTCCTTTATAAAAATGACTACATTTTTTATATCACCATCCGTCTTTATACATGGATGTTCATCCACGGATTTGTCCTACAAGGCAGCTTATGTGTCCATGGTGACATCTGACGTGGCAAATTAAATGTTCAGTTATACTTCAATCATACACACAATTAACACTAATGAATGACTGGTGGTGGAGACTTTTGGAGACGTGGAAACTTTTGATTGGTCGTTGATTTCTCCAAAAATTATATATATGCACAATAGTTACTTAGTAGTCAATTTCCAGTAGAATACCAATTGTATACTGGTCATTTATTTTGTTGTAGTAGTAAGTGAGTGGTATTGCAATTGAAGATGAGTGATGTTGTAGTCTTAACTAGTTTTGATTGCGCCATGACCATGAAATGCAAAAATGCATCCTTGGAAACATAGATTGAGTAAAATAACACATACAATTGAAACAACAATGACTGCAATGTTAAATGACTAATGCAACTTGCACAGAGTCATTTTTTAGTTATTTATGCAACTTGTCACATTGTCAATGACGACAAAATGATAAGACCAAGTCTCGGCTAAGTAGAGCTTTGTATACAAATTTCTAACAATAATACACCTCCATTAATTGCAAATATGAAACTCACCAACTTCTATACTCTACAGTATCAACCCCTCTGCAATTGCAACTTCCAAAGCTTATCATGCTAGAAGCATCTTTTGTTTTAGAGGCATTTTCTTCCACAACTTCTGATTTAAGTTTATTTTCTACACACAAATAAAATCCAAGTTAAAAACATACTTAAGACAAGGTGAGAAATGATTTTCAAACTAAACCATGCAAATGGATCAAAAACACAAAGAACATTGAATTCTATTCTTTTGGGGGGGTAGAATAACAATATATATATGAATCTTAAGTGAACAAAAGCAAAAGCTATGAAGTCCATGACATATCAGCTCACTTTCTTGAATAATCAACTAGCAAAAAAACTAAAAGAACCAAAGTGAAAACTGTAATACTTGAGACTAATTAACGCATTGTTTTAAACAACAACTAAGAGACTTAAAGTAAGAGCTATGCAATAAAGGGGATTTGGAGCCTTTGGAGGGCAATCTGGCCCAATTCTATGAACAGCGGTATGGGCTGTCAAAAATTTTAAAAAAATAAAAAATTCCCAAATATCATTTAAAGCAAATTTTTTAAAATAAATAAATAAATGAAATTTCCAAATATCATTTTAAGCAAAAATTAAAAAATAAAATAAAAATGACGTGGCACGATCTCGGCCACATCAACCAGCAATTCTCCTGCGTTCTCGCAGTCTGGGAACGCATGATAACTTGTAGTCTTCCAAAGGCCCCAAATCCCCTCTAATGATACCCAAGACAAATGAACTCATTTTTTTGAACAATTCACTTACACAAACCCTAAGAGAACCAAATTTTGAAAGAGTTTACTACTTGAGACAAATGAACTCATTTTTTTGAACAATCAACTTACACAAACCCTAAGAGAACCAATGCAAAAGCTGTAATATCTAAGAGAAATCAATTCATTATTTTGAACAATCAACTTATTTTATTCTAAGAAAAACAAAGTAAGGGTTGTAATACCTAAGATCAATTCACATCTTTGCAAGGATGGAGCAACGAAGATGAGATGCAGCAAATATAGTAGTGAAAAACAACAAATACAATCGTGAGAAGCAACAAACCCGATAATAAGAAGCAATAAATATGAAGGTGAGAAACAACAAACATGGTGGCTCTAAACAACAAACGTTTGCAACAATAAGAACAACAAACACAACAATAAGAGGCAACAAACACGGTGGTAAAAGCAACAAGCACAAATTGTAGTGGCGGCTCTGTGGAAATATAAGGTTCTATTCATGCCAAGGAGAGAGGTGAAATTTGAGCTGTTTGTGTCATGTAAGGATTAGATTGAATCACAAGATGCCACGTAGCAACCCTAACTTTGTGTTAATATGACTATTCTATGAATAATCTACAACTGATCTATGACTACATCCATTCCAATTCAAATTAATCAATATCCACATCATAGGTTCAACTACTTCTTGAATGAAAAGGTGTAGACGTACGTAGAGTTTGCTCAATTTTTATAAACTCTTCATCTTGCAGTCATTTCCACGACTAAACAATGACTGCAATATTGTACACGTCATAGAGCTAGTGCAATTACGGAGCAAAACTTTGCTATAGTTGTTTTGCAATCATTTAGGACAGTTAGTAAATCATGTTTAGTTGGTTGTGAAAGATTCCTTTTTCATATAGTGGTAGTGAGGTGCCCAAAATTGCTATGTTGCCAAGAAAACGGAGTTTGGTCCTTTAGGGGTTAATTTTCCAAAATTGAAAAAAAAGTCCTTACAAGACATAGGACGTGGGATGCCCATGGTGTTATGTATCCAAAATTGCCAAACATGTGTCCTATGTCATCTTCCATGTGGAAACAATATACAAATATAGATAGAAAAACATACATTAATCCATACATCTGTCAATAGATATCCTATTCTCTCAAAATCTTCTAAAGAAAAGGCTTAAGCTATATATTTGATTAAGCGTGTGTCAATACTATGTACCCAAAAATCCACCAAAAGGGTCACTTGATCCCTCATAGAATTTAAGGTGTGATTCTTTTTGCAAATAATTAAACCATGCCAATATAGACAATAAAGTGTAGTTTTATATCATATTATTAGCTAGAATTTTTGTACTTTCTTTGGAAAGTAGAGAATCATTTTATATTATTATAAAGTCTTCAATATGCAACTAGACTTTTTTTTAATTTTAAAGAAATTCAATAGGATTTGTGTACTTTAGAATGTCCCAAATTGTATTTGACCAACTTCAAAAATATATATAAGCCTAAACTTCTGCAATTTATAACTCCTATTCTTTTGTTCTCATTCTTCAAATAACTTTTGGGTAGACTATCTCTTATATAAGAGAATATCTAAGTTAGGATCACAACTCTAGATTCTTTGAGATTTTTCTAGGCTTACAATGATCAAATTAATGTACCAAAAAAATAAAGTTTTCTTTGTTCTATAGAAAAGAATCTATAATTTAAATGTCAATATCCTTCTTTGAGTAGCTCACATTGACAACTTTGGTGAACTTTGATCATTAAAATCTTCAAGCTGCACAATGCTCAACTCAAGATGTTGTTATTTCATCCTTGTAGGATAATGAAATTGAAGGGCGGCAATTATTGCCACTTTTGAGCTCATTGGCATTGGCATTGGCATTGTGACAAACTATCACAATGAGCTAAAAATAAATAAAAATTTAAATTATCATTTAAAATTTTAAATCATCCCGTCGGTAAGCTTAAAAAACAAATTTGAATTTAATTAAATTTTTTTGTACACCCCTCCCCCATCCCACCCCTTTGTAATTTTCAGGTGATGGTTGAAGTGGCATTTGATATGGGATATATCATGTATCCCTAACATGTATTCGAATTTTGTATTTTAAATTGAATCTACATCCGTATTTATATTTGTATCTGTATAGTATCTATATTTGTACCATATTCATATCGTATTTGTATCTATACCATATCCGCATCCATATCCATAGTGGTTTTTCAAGATCAATGGCATCCGGAAGGGGAGGGGCTTTAACCCCTAAAGGCCCAAGTGTCTGTTCAACGGACAAGTGGGATTTCGGGCAGGTACCTACGGGCTGAAATTTTGTCTTGATTTTTTGAAACTTTTTTAGAAGATAGAAAAACTGATAGGCTTTGTGGGAGTATAATTTTTTTTTCAATTGGTGCCCGAAAAAAAAAGTTATGCCCAAATAAGCTCAAAACAGGGGAGAGCGGGCAGCAAAAACATTTTTGCAAAAAGTATATTTTTTTTTTTTGAATTTTTTTTCCCATAGATTATATTTTTGTCTATCTGGAAAGCTTTGATTCATTTCAATTGGATTTGTTATGAGAAAGTTATGGACATTCTTGTTTTTCGGGCAGTTAGAGCATCTTTTTGAAAAAAATAACTTGTAGGACTCATTTTTTAATGCAATTTTTCAAATTTTTCAATTTTTTTTTTGGCATGGTTTAGTTTACTTGCTAGAACAATCTCACCATTGGGATTAGTGCATTTTAATTCCATCTAAAATATATGAATGTTTTAGATTTTCCTTCTATCTCGTACTTAACTCTACTTAACAATTTTTTTAATAATGAAAATTAAGTTTTTTTGAATTTTTTTTTCCCTAGACTCTCAACTCAATTCTCCACTATCTATACCTTAAGTTTGGCTGTTTGTTTGTTTGTTTGTTTGTTTGTTTGTTTGTTTGTTTGTTTGTTTGTTTGTTTGTTTGTTTTGTTTGTTACGTTGAGATCTCCCGGACCGTGCATCCCACGGCCACATGCTTGGTACCATTGGAAAGGGCTCAGCGAGGAGGGGTGCACGGGCTTGGTTTTGTGGCGTTTGGAGCGGTGGTGCAAAAGTTATTGAATTTCAAAGTATTTATTGATTAAAAAATTAGAAAATTACTTTTACTTTGATTTTGGTGGTGTTCTTGCTACTGGGAGTGGAACTGGGAGTGGAACTAGAAGTGGATGAAAATTGGGCCAACGACAGAGGGCCACACTATAAAGATTTAAAGCTCAAAACGCTATAGTGCAAAAATTTTAAGTGAAAAATGTGTAAAGTCAAAAAATCTGGTCCCGCAATGTGCTGAAAATCTTGTTTTTTCCACTTTAAACGCAGATATCTTGCAATCTGTGCGGTCAAAAACTCTGAAATTTTTTCCACACATTCTCATACTAGTTAGCTATAAGATCCAACGGTTAGATGTGCAAAAAAAAACATTTTTAATTTTTTTTCACTCTTTGCTAAAAAAATGGCAGTTTTGGGTGTTTTTTGGCAGAAAAAAGGCCTTGGGCCTTTAGGGGTTAAAAAAAAATCAACGGCTCTCAATTTTTCAAGCAAGGGGGGGGAGGGAAGTAATGGAGGGTTTGCCTCTTTTTAGTAAATTGAAGTGTATGACAGCAAAGAAATTTTGAGCTTTTTTGTGCATAGGGTTATTTCTTGGCAGCCAGTGGCTTACAAGTTTAAAGCACTTAGGAGCAAATTGAGAACCCAAGAGCCCTATTAATAGCCTTTGTAATACACTATAAAATCCTATTTGTTACGCTTTTTGAAATCACATCCTCTCTTATTAGATGCATTTCAAAAGAATGAATGTAAATTTTTAAACTTTCAAATGTCAAATATCACCCTTCTATTATTATATATTTATTCTAACAAGAGTAAATGCTCCTCACAATCAATTACATTTTGATTGCATGGGGCCTCATTATATAAAATCTTAAGAGGCACTTTACACATAAGATCATGGAAAAAATACAAAAAATCATGAGTGCTTGCATTGGTCAAGCAAGGACCATTTTTGTATTCTTAATAAATTTTTTTTTTTTTTTTACTTGGTTCCAAGCAAAGACTACTCTACATTTAATTCAATTACAAATTTTTCTTTAAAGACAAAGTATATTGAATTATTTTCAATAAAAGTCTTCTTCAACTCTTAAAAGAATACATAGTAGTTCAATCTTCCAAAAATGTGAAGATCTATTATAAAATTTTATTTATTCTAACTAACTATTTAGATCAAATTCATTCAAAATTCATCCAAATTAGTATAAAGGTGTCTCATACTATTCAAAATCTTACACTACTTGAATTAATTTGAGTAATGAATTTTTTAAATGCTTTCTTGCTTGAGGTCGATGAATTTTTCAAGGCATATTTGTTGTGGCTATTCTAATATTTGCCTGTTCATAGTAATTGAACACTAAAAATATATTAATGAAACCTAATAACATCAAAATAAGTACTTGAGCATGGTTCTAATCATTACACTTGTGTAGTATTTATTAGATCTTATTAAAAATAGAAAAGTGATTTTATAGTCATAAGTATAAGGTTTGAATACTATTGGAACAGGTTATGCCTGATTGTCAAAATTTTGGCTGTAGGTGAGTTTGAAATCAACTGTAGCCTTTTAAATTTAGAAAGATTTACATTTTAAGCAATTAAAAGTATGTAGGAGATAATATTGCATTTAAGTACACTCTAATTTTTTTGTTATCCTACATCAATATTATATTAAATCCACAATATCATAACCCACTGTAAAAATTCATCTATTTGAATGATCATGTATTCATCATCATACATTTTGATCCAAATTTTGAAGTCATTCTTTAGTTTGAAATCCAATCCTAGTAGATGACTTATTGTAGATTATGATGCTTATAGAATTTGAAGGTCAACCTAGGAAGACACCAAAATGTCTACATTTAGACTGTGAATCCAAATTTGAATTTGTTTGATCAATAGTACTCTAAAATGACATACATAAGGATCATCATTTGATCATATAGAATGTGTGACCTTCCAAAGGACAAAACACATAACCATGTAGTCAAACTTGAAAGCCCTTCACTTTACATCCTTTATTTCTTCCCTATTTATAAGTGAATTTTTTTGGTTTTATTTTTCAAAGATGAAATCATGTGTCTAATATTTGTCATGAAATTTTCAAATGCTTTTGCAGAAGTTTCAAATTACCATATACCAGTTTGAAGAAAAAATGAAGAAAATTCATATCAAATACAAATCATGTAGAAAAAATGCAAAATTTTCAAAGTAGAAATACATTGAGGTGTAGAACATCATATAATAAAGAAAATTTCTATATCACTCTATATTTTAAAATGTAGTTACAAATCTTTAATAGCAAACTTCACCAAAATGCCTATTTTAAAGAATTTTTCAAAATTTTCAAATAAGATAAAAACAAAACTTCAGAAGATTCACGCTAATAGTTTTTTTCAAGAGCAAAAGAAATTGTTTTGAATGTCAAAATCAAGTTTTAAGGGGAAAAAATTGAAAGTATTGAAATACACAAGACAATGTATTATTTTTTTTGAGAAACTAAAAAATTGTTAAAATGTCTTAAATTTAAATTCAATGATGTGAATATAACATCAATATATAAATAAAATTGCACACAAAAAATAGAATGAAAATCATCTATTCTTCAATATGCACAAACATTGACATTGATAGTTGTTGACCATCCCAAGGACAAAAAACGTCCTTGGCAGGATTAAATATGCCATTAATCGCCACCGTAGGAGTACTGAAGCTCCAGGCCTATGTGGCCCTGACATGTGGTCTTAGGGCACGCATGCAATTGTTGTTTCCTCGTCGGCCAGTCTGCGCGTACAAGCGATCACCACCGTTGTTGCAGAATTAGGGTTTCGATCGTTTCGCGGCTCGTTTTACGGCAGGCGTGATACTGTATTCAATCTGAATTGCGCAAATCAATCCTTTCTCACATGATTATGGTGTTGATAGCCTCCTTTTTTATCACTCAACTTTTTTTTTTTGAGTTAGGGTTTGTCACGGGTTTGGCGGGATGCATGGAATTGTTGTGGAAGAGATCGCCTCTCTAAATTGCTATGTTGAATGCGAACCTGATTCGCTTGTGCAAAAGTTCCGGCGGTGGCGTCTCCAGCTCTAGAGATTTCGAAGAAATGAAATGACGCTGTGAAGCTGTAAGAAGCGATCAACTCTTGAATTTGGTTCTTCGGGGGTTTCTTGTGGCTTTAATTCGGTTGTGTTATCGTTTTTGCTCAAGGTTTTGGTGCCTGAATCCATTGTGTACTAGTTTCGGCGATGATAGAGATTTCGGAGTAATGAAAGCTGTGAAGTTTCAAGAAGTGATCACTACGTGAATTTGTTTTTTCTTGTTGATTTCATTCGTTCCTCTTATCATGTTTTCTTAGGTATTTGGTGCCTGATTCGATAGTGTAATACTACCGGCGATGGCGTTTTCAGGTCTAGAGATTTTGAAGACGTGTAGTTGTAAGAAGCTATCAACTCGTGAATTTGTCTGTTTTGGGAGGTTCTTGTTGCTTAATTCGTTCCTGTTGTCGTTTTTTCTTAGGATTTTGATGCTTAGGGATGAGCGAAGGCGGTTAGGATGGGGGATTGGAGCTTTGCCGGGGGCATGAAGGCGAATCCGGAGCTGTATTCACGGTATGAAGTGCTGGAGAGGTTAGGAGAGGGGACGTATGGTGAGGTTTACAAAGGGAAGAGGAAATTGGACGGGCTGGTTGTTGCGTTGAAGGAGACTCGCGATCCACAATGTGCCACCCGGGAGGCGGAGGCGCTGTTGGCATTGAACCACCCGAATGTTGTGAAACTGATGGAATATTTCGTTCAGGGTGCCAACCTAATTCTCGTGCTGGAGTTTATGCCATCGGACCTTTTCCGTATTCTGGATGGGAACGATGGCCGGATAGCAGAAGCGCAGATAAAGGGCTGGATGCTGCAATTGCTTCGTGGAGTGGCGGCATGTCATCAAGCGTCCATTCTACACCGGGACTTGAAGCCTTCTAATCTTTTGGTTGGCGTGGATGGAAGTGTCAAGCTTGCTGATTTCGGTCAAGCTAGAGTGGTTCCTCTGCAAAGTGCGGACCTGTTAGGTCAGTTACGATTTTCAAGGCTGGTTCGATACAATTTTTATCGCTTTTTATTATTTCGAAGTAAACTGTTCATTGTCAACAGCGACTTTTATAAATCACCAGTCCAGAGCGGTAGTAAGAGCATGGTTTTAACTTGTTTTTGGTTTTGGATTGTTATTAGTTTTGTTTAAGATCTTATTCGGAACTTTTTTCGATGTCATGACATGTACTTCCACGTATGCAGGAATCAATGATACCATTTTCGAAAGAGATGAGGTAGAGACGACTCACAACGTGGAGAAAGAGGAGATTGATGCTTGGATAGGTGGTATCGCTGTTGCGAAGAGTATTGTGAAAGAGTCTGCGGAGACGAGGGCTGGCTCTAGCGAAGGTAGGTTAATTCACGAGCAAAATTGAATCTTTCTCACTTTACGAATCTTGAAACATCGTAGTACTTTGATGGTTGTCAAGACCGAAGTTGTGAACTAAGGCCTTTGTTATGATTATCAGACCCACAGAAACCGATCATCAATGTCGCAGATGATGGGACCGGACGGTGCTTCTGTCTTACGAACGAGAGGGGAGAACTTCAGGAAAGATCGTATTACACGGGCGACGCAGGAGACGCTGCTGGGTGCAGAAGTTTGACTTGTAGCATGGTAAAAAGAGATGGCCTTATTGTGGCCAGGAGCAATCACTTTGTGGAGATGGAACAAAAGGTGGAGAGTGTCAAGAGTGCACATGATGAAGAGTTGGGGCGTCGAGAGTGGGTGCTGACTGAGAAGAACATGGTCAATGCTCAGCAGGAGAAAGATAGTGACTTTTTCTGCAAGCTTCGAAGTTTCTTGAAAAGGAGAGGAAGAAAACCTCAAAAGCACTTCAGAGTAAGTATTCCACAACCTACTCGACAGTGCTTTTCTTCAGGGTTTTAACCTGCTTGGTTTGACTGGCACCAGTCTTCGTTTTGTCATCTTAAAGATAGTGGTTGCAGCACGAGTTTCGTTTGTGCTTGGCCTCATTGTGTCCGTTGTCGCATTTGACATTTTCTCGTTTCAACTTTCGAATCACGGTAATTTAAGTTTTTGCGCGTGCATTTGTCATTTCCAACATTTATTTACTTTCTGGGCTGATTATGGTTGCGACCTGCAGTGGGGAAGGGACAGAAGTGATACTGAAAGAAGTCAAATGATATCGGGGGAAGAGGGAGCCCGGCTAGATTACATGTACCAGGAGCTTGACACTGCTGTGATCCAGGAGTCTACACATGACTTGAAAGTTGGACAACGGCCGTCTCCGATCTCTGCCATGCCAAGCACGAGAGGGGAAGGTGGAATGCGGTTTGACAGTACATTGTCCAAGGAGATTGTTGGGAAGTTAGATGTTGAACACATGGATAATGTGGGAATACGACCATTAATGGGGAACGAAAGTACTGGGGAAGAAATTGTATTTAGTGGTCTCGAGGAGCCAGGCTCTTTCGTTGAAAAATGCTCAAAACGTTCAACACTTGATCTAAAGGAGAGCGAGCCTGCTTTTGTTAACCAGCCACCAATTGAGAACCCTTTTGATGGAACATACACAACCCAGGTCTTTGGAGATTCAGGACGTATGATTACGATTGGCAGCCATGGTGGTCGCGACGACACAGGTAGTGAATCTAAACGAAGGAAGGCTTATGATCTTGAGAAGTGTGCAGAGGAAATCATGTCCACAGATCATGTCGTAGAAATGGGGCTTGAGGCTGATAATACTGATTCTAAGGTCAATCACGATGAAATCATTGACATGGAAACAGATAAACATTTATCAGAGCTTCAGGCAGTCCGAAATAGAATCCTATACGGAAAGCAGAGGAGGACGGACTCGCAAAAGAGGGAATTTCCTTCACCGCAGATTGGAATTAGCATAGATCCTACGAGAGATTTGGAAGCTTCCAGGGTATCCCCAGTAATCACTACCAATCCCATACCACCTCTGGAAAAGGATGTTCTACCCGAGAGCAAGGAATCGGTTGTGGAGGGCGAGGAGCCTGAAAAGGCTGTGCGGGTTTTAGGTTTGGAAAGAGTGTACAATGGTGTTGAAGGTTACACAAGAGAGGTTGTATGCGCTCAGGAGGGAACTGCACCTTGTAAGTCAGAGAAAGAGGGTACCATTCGTTTTTGGGATGGAGACCGACAAAGGTGGGAATCTCCTTATGCTAGTGATGAAGACACAGGTGTTGAAGATCCTTTTGATTCAAAGCGGATTACTGGTGGCAGTGGGTATAGTAGGAAAGATGGAAATGGCTTGTTTTTTGATGATGGTTCTTGTCCAGTTGATCAAGTTCCAGGTTATTATGCGTTTGGAGACTCTGAAGTGGAGGACAGTGAGCAAGAAGGTGATATGGCGTGTCAAACTCGGTGGTACGGACCTCCAGATGTTCGTGATTCATATGTGATGGGCAAACTAGAAGTTCATGAAGAGATCTCCCAGCACAACGTTGATGAGTATTCAAGAGAGATGTTTGGGCATTTTGATGATGAGAGGTTACATGACTCTGAGGTGCACAGCCAGCAAGAGGAGACAGAATCTACCTATTCAAGTGAAAGTGGGCACAAAAGTTCTAATTTGAGCCCATTTGTAGGGACACGGTGGTACAAAGCTCCAGAGTTACTCTATGGTGCAACCAAGTATGGAAATGGACTGGATTTGTGGGCTGCTGGTTGCATATTTGCAGAGCTTTTGAGCGGCAAACCTCTGTTTCCAGGAATCACGGATATTGATCAGCTAAGCCGAATTGTACGAGTACTGGGCGCTCCTAACGACAACATCTGGCCTGGTGTATCATCGTTACCAGATTTTGATAAAATATCTTTTTCAGATGAACGGGAGCTTCTCTCTTTTAGGAAGCTCCTTCCACAGGCTTCTTCATCAGCACTGAAGTTCCTCGAGAAGTTTCTAGTCTATGATCCTGAGCGGAGGATTAGTGCAGAGGCTGCGCTTCAGGATGCTTACTTTCTCGAGGATCCGTTACCCGTGTTCAGTCATGAGTTGAAAATGCCAAGCTTCAGGAGGGACAGCAGCGCCTCAGAGGATTGGGGGGAATGGCGGGATCCTGGTTCTCCTTTCTCTGACTTCGAGATATTGGATTCAGCTCCCTAGTTGATACCTGGTATGTACATTTGTTGTATGTTTCTGTAGTTCCCCTCTGGAATTTGAGTATTCCCTATGTTATCAGCGTGACTGCAGTTAGCACTAGATTCTGGATATACTTTAGGAATTCCAGACAAATTTTGTTTCAAGTTTTCTCGTGAGTGTGGAATTCTATCCACTATCCTGGACATTATGTTTCTTTAGTTGTATATATACATATTTCAAAATGGTGACAGGTTATTTATTTAAGCTGTTACTTGTTTAGTTGCTGCCTTGAATGATCCATTCTTCAGGTGTTGTGTTCTTGGATACATTTGAATAGCAGATTCGGTTTAGCGATTCATGTGATCAATTGCGAGACATTCCGGTAGATGTTCAGACGCTTTTATCATGGGTGTGAAAAATATATACAGTTTCGATGTGCAGTGTAATTATTTCTTATAGTATCCTCGAGATACTATGCGACAGGATGTTACCAAATTTGTATGACGGTGCTGTCCATCTGACCGCTGCCGTTGGTTTTGGATGCTTCCCAGCCCATGTCCTTGTACGGCATTCTATCTATCATCCTGGAGGATCTGTTCAGTGGTTTAGGGTTTAGAGTTTAGGTGGACTTAGTTAAATTTCAGAACTGGAGTTCGGATGCCTGAGTAATCGATAGCAAGAAGGAACTTCGATGATGAATTGCATGTGCGCACCGCGAGCTGCCCCTTTCATGGTATTGGTTCGAACCCTTTTCTGCGTGCTAATACTTTTAATTCTGTGCTATCTCCCTCAATTTGGGTGCGTTGGTTTCTTGAATGATTTTTCCTGGTTCCTACCTAAGTTACTCAATGGTCTGCAGTTTCCATCCACACCCACGCACTGAAGAGCTTGCTTTCAGAACAGACATCATGTAGCAAAGACCGTGTATACTATCTAGCGACACACAGGCCTTTCAGCATTTGCGATACAGAATGCGGAAAGCGGCAATTAATAGTTATGAAAATATGATAACAGAATCAGCAGAAGTACTCCAATATACTAATCATTTATATATTTCTTTATGAAGATTACAGCTTGAATGTTGCGCTTACAAACATATCGGAACCTTTGCTTCTACAATATACCGTGTCTAGTCGAAGTGTATTGAATCGTTGCTAATCCTGGACTCTCACAATCCCACATTCACATGCACAGGTCCCCACAGTGGTCTTCCACTCAGTCATCCTGCTTCTTCAGACATCTCTGCCCTCCAATTGTTTTTGGGCGTCACTGCACAACACATAAGGTGCCGATAAAATAAGCCCATAATGGGTTCTGGCTACCAGCTAGGCACTCATTTGACTAGGGTAACTACGGACAAACTCAAATCTTCAAATTAACATATCAAACATTCGAACTCTCAAGAGCAAATGCAGTCAGTTGTCCTCTATCCTGTCAACTTGTCATGTCTAAACACCTTCAACATCAAGTATCACTGACTCCGTGCCCCCGTGTAAATATCTTGGGAACTTCGGAGAACAGACTGCAAATATCGACATATGGATATGTATCACAATACATGCGGATATATATGTATATATAGAGTAAATACGGATGTAGCGTACATGTATCCCATACTGTGAATTATCCCATATCCTTGTTAAATGTTTCTCACTGGTTCCAGCATATGATTCGGTAAATATATTTAGAGAATTCTTCACAAGAACGTTCCAGTATTTGAAACAATTGACACGTGCCCCCGTGTATTTCAGTTACAGAAAATCAGCTGTTAAGTTACTATGTGCTCAAATACACCACCACCTTGAATTGAAGGTCCTCCAGGATTATTTCGTCCATAACCACCAGGAGCCCCAGGCTGCTAACCCACATGTCCTCCGCCCTCCACGATTGTCCGTTAATCTTCATACCCACCGGGAGAGCCTCCTGTATTTCCCCGCCCTCAGAACCTTCACACTGACCTTGACAATCCAACAATTCCAATGGGACATCCGTCACAAAATTATGTCCGCTGACCTCCTCCAGGCCCGGTGACCCTCGTGAGCAATTTCCTCCACGAGCCTGCGCCAGGTCTTTGGCTACATATACCTCCCACATTGTCTGCAAATACCTTGTTTACGTGAAAATTTTCCTCCTCTGGGTCTTTCCTCTTCCTCGTCACCCTCATCATCCTCTTCGGACGAATAATACTCTGCTTCGTAATCCTCCAATTCTGAGTTTAGCTTTACTTCCAAGCACTGCAGAACATAATCGCACACTTTATAATTTGGGGACTTATATTCAAAGAATATATATACAGAACCCTGCATGTGCCCACTTATCTCAGGAATACAGCATCCATTCAAAATAAGTAAACGAAATGCTATGTTGGAAAACATAGTATGCTCCATAGGATCGACGAGCACACGAGAGTTAGCCCGTGATTTGAAGAAAGGTCTGATTTTGAACAGGTAGGCTGGCCTTGGCTCGCATAAATTAGCAGACGAGATCGGCTTTCAGAATAGGTCGCAACAATCGGGACATTATTCAGCAACATGCAAAACTTCAACGAAGTCAGATAAGAAAGAAACCACCGTACCGCAGATCATCTTCAATGAACACTAGTACTGAAAACGATGACAAGAAACAGATGAGTTAAGCTTGAGAACTTTCAATGAGAAGGTGAAAAGTTCTGACGCTGAAATCTCCCAAACCTTCCATTTGATGCAACAAGACAAGAAAACTCACATCGCATGATTCTCCACAACAGATCCTCGGACAGATCCTCGGACAGATCCTCTTTTGTTCAAAACTCATCGACCACGAACAATTCGTGAAGTTGCTAGAGAGAAACTGCCTGCGATCAATTACATACACTGGCGCGATTTCCGTATAATTATTTAACCGTATTATGCAGCATAATGATTATCACTCCTAATGCAATGATTATCTATGCTAAACTTATTGGACGGTTTGACAGAGCTCCGGGTCACGACGACGATGACAGAAATGGGCAGGAGCGGGAAGAAATCAAGCGACGCAGGAACTTCAAGAAGCTGACGCAAATGTTTAAATTTAATTACTTCAGGGTCCGGCACTAAATAGGAAAAGTGCGAACGCCGTGGCACAGCTCAATCTTCGATTGCGGCAAAAGGGAAAAATTCTAGGCGCCAAAAATTGTGACATTCATCGTCATACGAGAACAGGCATAGATTCGCGCCGTGAATTGTGCCAAAATCGTGAAATTCTGCCAGTTTAACGAAATTGCACGCATTTTCTCTCAGACATTACACTTGGATTTGCAATAGTAATGAACACTGTATAAGTAATTAATAAAGTCAAGAAACATCATAGTGTTCGAATTTCTCTTTGTAATAGATCTCCTCGAACATGCTATGACGACGTCTTCAGACAACAGAACCAATTGCAAATCGAGTCAGAATGATAAATGGAACGCAAATTGCTTCAGCCGGGCTGTGCAGGGATCGATCGACGATCGTCGATTTAGTTAGATTGATTCCGCCGCAAAACATTGTAATAAACGTCAACACGAAGACCTCTAAAACTAGGACAGCTCTGCAATTAAACCGAAATTTCGTTTACTTGGTGCAATTCTCGCGTCAAAAATTGTCACCTACATCTTCACAAAGATCTAATTTCAGGTCTAAAACCAGGACAGGTATGGATTTATGTTTCATTAGAGAAATTCTCAGCCTTCTGGAGGGCCGCTCCAGAGCAGTTGAAAGCACCCCACGATTACATTTAACTTTGTTTAATGATTTGTTTTTCCCCTATAGTTGATCACTTGAAGTCACGGTACCAGTAGTTAAATAATTAGGATTCAAATCTTGTAATACCTTATCCCTGATTATTGCATACCTTGTTTTTTAATCAAGTTATGAATAAAAAAGAAAATGTCAAAAATAGTCCAAGGACATTTATCATCAAGGGTTTTTTAGTGGCATCATAATAGACTTATTTCATTGACAATTGGTAAGAAGGAATGGTGAAGAGGTTATTTTTATAGAGAAATCAATTGTCTATGGTAAATCTTCAAAGAATATGGGTTATTTAGAAGAGAGATCACTCATTGTCAATTGCAGGAATTGTGTTAAAACTAGAATTTTAGACCTCATTTAGGCATAGTAGAATGAATTTTTTCAAAAACTGTGAACTAAATAAAGTTGGAAAATCAAGATAATTTTCATTTCCAAAAATCCTTTTGAGGTTTCAAGCATCCAGTAAAAATTTATAAACCAAAATTCTAAAAGGGATTGAAAGGGAGATTTTCTTTGACATTTTAAAATACCTTCTCCTAATTTTATCCATAACTTTTTATTAGAGGCTCTAAATCTCAAATGGATTTTTGGAGATGAAAACTAGCTTGATAATCCAAATTTCTTTGGTTCAAGGTTTTTTGAAAAAATTCATTCTACTATTGTAGGTGTAGGGCAGCTTCGCTTAAAAATAATTCAAAAAATGATGGCAAAATATTTTGGAAATTATGTTGAACATTTGGCGAAAAATAATAAAATTAAATGAAAGAAATGGCAAAATATTTGGAAATTACATGAATAAAAAAATAAAAAAATTTAGACTTCAAAGTGAACACAAAGTCCATGTGCCATTTACCATCAAGAATTTTTTTGATGACAATTTGAAGGAATTACCTCAATATCATTCTATGAGAATGAAGGGTAGAAAATTTATTTTTATAATGAATCCTCAAAGGGTATGGGACACTTCAAGTTTTCAAGAGATAGGCAAATTGGGAAGCCCTGGCTCGTCTCGCTATGGGGTTCGACTTCACTTTTACACTGACTTCGAGGTACTGACACCCCAAGCTGGCAATCAAAAGTTATTACAAGAATTTAACTATCATGAAATTCCCTTCTTTTGTATGAAAAACAAAAGAAAAATATACTTTTGACTACAAGAAAGATTTCCTTACTTGTGTTTCAAATTGGACTGAAAGTATTTTCAACTTTCATTGAGTTCCGAGTGAGAAGTGTAGTTCACTATATACACATGGGGTGGTAGGAGGTAGAACAAACAATGTGGGATAAGTAAATTAGGTGTAGGAGGAGTTCCACCACTCATAGTTTATTCAAAATTATGAATTGTGTTAAAAGTAGAATTTCAGACCTCATTTAGGCATAGTAGAATACTTTTTTTCAAAAAACTTTGAACTAGGAAAAGCTGGTGAATCAAGATAAATTTTATCTCCAAAAATCCATTTGAGATTTTAAGTCTCTAATCAAAAGTTATGGACAAATTTCTACTATGCATTTCTACAAATGTAAAAAAAAATTCCCTTCTAATCTTCTTTTGAATTTTGTCCATAACTTTTGATTGAAGTCTTGAAATCACAAATGGATTTTTGGAGGTGAGCTTTATCTTGATTTAATATCTTTTATTAGTTCAAAGTTTTTTAGAAAAAATTATTCTACTATGCTTAAATGAGGTCCGAAATTCTAAATTTAACACAATTCATAATTTTGAATATACTATGAGTGGTGGAGCTCCTACTAAATCTAATTTACTTATCCCACATTGTTTGTTCTACCTCCTATCACCTCATGTGTATATAGTAAGCTTCTCTATCAACTCAAAAATACAAACTAAGTTGGAAATGCCGCTTTGGAACAATGTGGTCTAGTTTTCAATGAAGTAACTAAAAAAATTGAGTTTAATTTTAAAAACCATCAAAATCTTTTGAATTACATATTTGCCACCATTACATATTTGGTATCCTGGTTTGGCGCGTCAGGCGTGGGGATGCCCTTAGAAAGATCTTTGCTAGGAGGGGTGCATAGACTTTGTTTAGTGGCATTTGAACCTACGGTAAGAAAGTTATGGATTTTTGAGTTATTTTTGAGTTGTGTTTTACACGGGGGGTTCTTTATCATTTACTTAGGGCCAACAGCACAAGGCTGCACTAGTGAAGGTTGAAGTCTAAAAGTGTGGGCATGCCTCCGCACTACTGTTAACACCACAAGCTAGTTACCATCATGATTTGGAATTTGAATATCTTGGGGCCAATTCCAAGAGGGGCACATATTATTTAGAGGTGTGTACTTGTTTCACAAATCAACCTAAATGGAATTAATTTTTTGATTAAAATTATATTTTCTGTAAATTTTTGAAGTGGTTTGCCTTATAATTACAAAATTGTCTATAGAGTGGAGTCATAAATGTCCCCATTTCAAAAAAAATTAGCCCTCCAAAAGGTTGCGTGTTCTTGCACCCGCTTGGTGCAATTATAGAAAAAAATCAAAATCAAAATACTTTTTTTTAAACTTTTTTTAAAAAAAGTTTAAAAATTGGGTGTTGATGTGGCAGTAGTGCCACATCAGATTTTTTATTTTTTTATTTTTTTGTTTTTTCAATATTCCAAAAAATATATATTTTCTCTTAAGAAAAAATATTTTTTAAATCATTCTGAAATTGCACTGGAGGGGTTCCTAAAATCAATTCTTATCGGCCTTCTAGAGGGCTGAATTTTTTGTAATGTTTAACATTCCATAATTGCCTTTCCATATATCTAATGTCACTTAAGTACTCACCAATCAAGCATTGACATGTTACTCCATTTGGGCATTATTTAATGGATTGATTTTGTCATAATCTTGAATAGGTTTGGATATGATTTGCACAAATTTGGATATTTGAATGGACGGAATTGGGGCTAAACATACAAAATGATGGAATTGGACACTGAATAGTGATGGGTTGGTTTACCTTATAATCAATTAGCCCAATGCCATTAGTCATCTAATTCCACCATCTACAAAATTCTTCCATTTGCGCTTGTCTCCCACCAATTTCTGCAGAATGTAAAAGTCATATACCTTTGGATAAGCAATTGGGTGCTATTATCAGAGAGTGATACCAAGTTAACATCTATTTATGGACAATTTAAGGTTGATAAAAATGTGATTCAATAAATGTTGATTTACATGGACTTAATTGTGGATAAATGCATGTTAGAATTGATAAGTTGTAGCTTCAGCCAATAAAAGAGGTGTTGCTAGAATTTGGAACTTGTAATTTTAAAATACTCATTGATCAAATAGGATTAGGAAGGTGGTTCACTGATTTTGAACCTTTTTAAGATGGTCATGAACCCCACCTACTAATGCTTTCATGTTCTTGGTTTGAAAATTTATATATCAATTCAAATTCTTATTAGACTAATATGATTCCACTTGTATTTCAATCAATTCAACTAATTCTTTCTTTAAAGAATACATGCAACAATCAACACATAGTATAAGATATCCAGAATGCAAATCTAGGTGATCATATGCTATATTCTAGTTTAATTCCAATCAATTTTGAGGTTCTACTTGGTAGCCCCCATGGGCAAATTTTGTCCATCCAATCAAATTCTACCCACCTGCTTGATGTTTGTCTTAAAGGGAGTATATTATAGTAGTATTTTAACACCTAAATCCTATGTAATAGAGCAATTAGATTTAGGCCTATACCAAAGCACTGTTATGTGCAAAGCGTTGCGTAGATAAAAATTGAAGGATAATCTCTATTATTGAAAAGGATCTTTTGATTATATATAAAAAAAATAATATAATTAAAATTGGGCGGCATGCAAAATTCTAAGGCAAGCGAGCTGAATTTGGACATGTAGACAAAATTATAGGTGGACAGGCGGAACCCCAAAAATGAGTAGAGCTTACTGTCGAGTGGGCATGGGAGTCAAACTATTATGAGTTTAATTCCTAAATGTCCAAAGTCTTCTCTAAAATTTGTTATTTGAGAAAGATCATCATCAAATACTAATTGAAAGAATATTTTGAAACTGATGTACATTTTGGATTTTGAATTGTAGATTCCATCTATATGGTTAGATTTGCCAATGCTATTATCAATATTTTCTATAGATTTTGAAAGGAAAATTTCAAAATTCCTTCAAAATTTAATTACAAATAAAATATTATCATTTTTTGAGAATGGTTCTGAAGGAGGTTCTCTTAACATGGTGAAATTTTGAAATCTTTTGGATCTTAAAATCTATGATCTCATTTTTGCAAATCTAGTTTTGAATTATAGTCAATGCAATTTTGTCTTGGTCAAACGCTTGACATACTTTCACATTTGTAATTTAGAAAAATATGTACTCTAATAACACTAAATACAACCATTAGATAGGACAACAACTTGATAAAATATCTCCACAAATTAATATGACTATCACGCAAATAAAATGAGAAAGAAATAAGAGATTCAATCTGTTTGTTATCCAGAAATTGGACGTCAGAGCACTTAGGGACTAAAGTTTCATATATTAGCTGGTCATGAGCAATGGAGTCATTGAATTGATGGGAGATACTTTTTTTTTGGAAACAAATAGACCATTTCCATTGAAAGAAAGAGTACATCAACCAAGATCCGGTAGAGGTTTTTTATAGATAGAAGATGATTTGAGGACCTCAGGACCCTACCTTTCCTTTGCGAGTCTTCTGGAAAGTAGTGTACTTGCCAAAACAATATGCTTCATAATTTAGAGTTAATCTTAATGTTGTCCCCAGTTTCACAAGACTACATAACATCTAGTAGCAATTAGTAAAGTACTACTGCCTTCCCTGGACGGAATAATGTGGAATATATCACACCATTTCATCCAAGGGATAAATGGTGTGGTATTTTCTACACCAAATCAGTAACTATAAGGACACTTGACAAAACTTATCAAGATTTGTGGGTTGGTTTTGGATGAAATGATGTGGTATACTCCACACCAAATCAGTAACTATCACTATAAGAAACCCTTGTCTTTTGCAGATAGGCAATTTTGACATGAGTGCATCCCTTGTGGTGTCCGATTGTGTCATTGTAGATGTCATTTTTTTCGCATCATGGCAGAAATGCAAAAAACATCAAAAATTTGAGATAACATGGACGTATCAAGGGTCAGACATCAGAAGGGACATGGATCCAAATCTGCTAAAATTCAGCCATGTGGCTGCTATGCTAGCGCCATATCAGCGACGAAGGCTACGTGTGCATTTTTTCATCCGAGCTGTTGGTGACATGGCAGATGATGTGGTAGATGATGTGTCCGCGGGAAAAGTGATGTGGCATCCGCCAAGGATGACGTGGTAGGCCTAGTCAGCATAGTTTAACGTTGTCCAGATGCTTTTTGAGCCATTTTTTGGACGTCAAATTAGACATCTAAATGTTTTTCAAGATGTCAACTTAGACATCCAGACATTTTTTGCGATGTCAACTTAAACGTCCAAATATTTTGCGACGCCATCTTAGACGTGTACATTCCAAACAGAAACACCTTTTAGAATGTCCAGTATGATTTAAATGAACAAAATCATGTCACCTCTGATGTTCATATGATGCAATGCATTGTTTAATATGATGTTAATATAGACAATGACACATGTCATACACAACATACATATGCATTTTATAATATCCAATATAGCATACTATACACAATATCCCATACATAGTACAACATACACTATATACCATATGCCATATACAATATACAATAAACTGTATATAATATGCCATATATAATACGTCATATTTGGCAAATACATCACATGGCTTTGAAAACCATTTATTATGAAGTAAATAAAGAAAACAAGACAAGCCCTTTATACAAGTGAGGTGCCAAGAGGTAAGACAAATCATATAGGATATATAAAACGCATAAATTGTATTACAAATAGAAGTTGCATAGAGAGGTTATGGAGGACATGCAAGATGCAGTCATCTAACATGCAAACATCACCTATGACAGTCGAGTGTCCGCTTCAACATATATCTATTTCAACGAATAGGCATAGAAGGGGACAATCGCATGCAAGACAAAACGCACATTGTTTTCTGGAACGTCTATGTAGTCGTTGAAATGTCTAGGAAGACATCGGAAGAAAATAGTGCAGAGAAGGTGCTCTAGTAGGCCCCTATGCTGACGTGGCATGCCATGTCAGCAAAGACAATTGCCACATCACTACATTCCATGTCACGTGCCACGTCAGATGCAATGTTTTTTGTCTTTTTTATGGGCAGGTCGTTTGGCTGTCCTTCTCCATTTTTTTGGAACTCAGGTAGGTGTTTTACCATTGACTGAAGTAATTCTTGCTGACTTACTTGCAGTCAAAATGTAGACCCTGCTGAAGCGGCAAGCTATGTTTTTCTTAACGCTTAGAAAAACAAATGTCTGTCGCTACTTGTGTCTAAAAGAACAGAACCGTTCGTTAGAGTAACACATTGTTTTCGCCTAAATCTGCTCGTGCTCTCTACAACATCGACGGGAATCCAACACTTCAGGCCAATTGCTCGTAGACAATCCCGTGTCCTGTCAAACATCAACGTCCGAACCCGGACACTAGAAAAGACATGGATTTCTTATAGTGTATAAGGACACTTGACAAAATTTGTCAGAACGAAACAAGATTTGTGAATTTATTACAAGGTTGCAGCTGCACATTGGAGTTAATGGAAAATTAAGTACTTTGAAATAAAACTATAAATAAAATAATAAACTTATTCAAAATGGCAATCAATATATAAAGAATTAATTATCTCAATGCTTGAATTACCTCACTTTGATGTGATTGTCATTCATATTTTGTGTTCTCAATTGACAAGAGAAGCTCTACATATACACATAAGGTGGTGAGAGGTAGAACAACCCATGTGGGATAAATAAATTAGAATTTGTAGTTTCTCAAGCACTCATAGTTAAGTCAAAAACAAAGAATTGTGTTAAAATATAATTTTAGACCTCATTTAGGCATAATAGTATAGCTTTTCTCAAAAATCTTTGAACTAAAAGAAGTTGGAGAATGAAGATAAGTTTCACCTCCAAAAATGTGTTTGGCATTTGAATCTCCTACCAAAAGTTATGGACAAATTTGAGAGAGGATTTTTAAAAATTTTAAAGAAAATGTCCATTCCAATCCCTCTCTCAAATTTGTCCATAACTTTTAATTGGAGATTCAAAATGTCAAACGGATTTTTGGAAGTGAAACTTATCTTCATTCACCAAATTTTTTTAGTTCAAAGATTTTTGAGAAAAGCTATACTACTATGCCTAAATGAGGTCTAAAATTCTATTTTTTTACAATTTTTTGTTTTTGACTTAACTATGAGTGCTTGAAAAACTACAAATTCTAATTTATTTATCCTACATGGATTGATCTACCTCCTACCACCCCATGTGTATATATAGAGATGTTTTTTCACTTGAAAATCCAAAATGTGTTATTGATAGCAAATAGTTCTAATGCATTACTCATTGGATTTTTTGCCAACATTTTTTTCTACAAATATTTGTTGATTTATATATCTAGTCCTAATATTAACAAACAAAAATAGAACATTCTATAATGTATTGCCACTATTTTGGTACCCAAGCTTACATTATTTATATGAGGATGAATATCGTGGATGAGGACTCCAGAGAGGGAAAGGCAACCTCTTTGAAGGCTGCTCAATGTTACGTACACAAAATAATGAAATTAGGTGTCCCAGACTATAGCTGACCATGTCTAAAAGTGTTAGATATGAGAAATTAGTGTGGGGCAAACTAATTCCACTATTTTGTGTAGTGACCTTTAACTTAACCTCCTCTCTAAATGTAAATAACTGCAAAGGAATTTGCTTTTTTAAAAGATGGGCAATCAAACCTTACTTCCCTTCAAATAGTTCAAAGCTTACCTACTCTTTCCTTGACGTGGATGAGGCCAGATGATGCCTATGTCTATTGATGTACTTGTAACACAAATTAAAACTAAGCACCAAACTAAAATCATTAGAGAAAAAATCAACCTTTCAAAGGATCGTTCCAAATTGACATGCCAAGCTATTTTGAGTTTGGCTTGTCAATTTGGAAAAGTACCCCCGATGAGCAGTTAGAGTGTATGACTGCTTGCTAAAGCAGTCAGACTTTGCAAATTTTTATTTTTATTTTTATTTTTTTGTATGTATATTTAAAAAAATTATTATTATTAATTTTTTATTCATAAATCTGGATTCCTGCGCCATAGTGGCAGCAGTTTCAGTTGCACAAAAATTGGAGAAAAATAAATTTTTAGACTCATAACAAAATTTTAGGGTATTAAAAGGGGATCGTGAAGCAGCCCTTCGGAGGATTGATTTTTTTTTCTAAAGGGAGCCCAACTTTGGTGCTTGGAAGAATTTATGTGCTGTATTTATTTTAAGTCAAAGACAAAATTGCCAACTTTTCAACAGGTAGTGTTTATTTGACATGCTTTTTATAAACTCTGGTTCTTGGTCCTTGGTTTGAGGTACTTTGTGATTAACCCCAAAAAGACTTTCAACGCCACCGTGTAGCTTCTGCAACTATATTTGTAGAAAATTCAAAATGTGAACATCACTAAGAATCCGTGAACAACAAAAAGATACTAGATGGTTTTTTTCTATTGAATCCGTTGGTGCAATCCAATCAAGGAATGATTGAGGGTGCATATTTTGGTAAATTTTTTGGCAATTTTTTTGAAAATGAAAAAGGTGTTTTGGATTGTCGTTTCACATCCTCATATCTTTTTTTCCACACCTCCGAACTATTTTGAAAAAAGGTACACATCAAAATCATGATGATATGTACCCGTGGGAAAAAAAATCAAAGTTTTGGATCACTTTCAAGCATTCCAAATTTAGTGTATATACAAAGTACTACCTAACCAAACATTTTCATCAATCTTGTCAACAATGGCATTTTCTCAAAAATTGTGCAATTTTGTTGATATTTTTCTCATAGGAAAGCTACATAAGTCTTCTTTCATTTCAATGGTGGCAATCATCAAAATTATTCCACACAAATGAAGAATTCTATTTGTTACAAGAGCTAATCAAGAAAACAAAAGCTATATTCAAACACCTTCCGGTCCTTTAGGGATTAACTCTACTAGGGGATGATATTATTGGGGACTTATTTTTCAAAAAATAGTTTTCCTAGATAGGAAAAAATTGTCAAAATGATGAATTCTATATTTATTTTGAAAAAGTTTCAGTTCTATATGGTGGATGCGATGAATTGTTGTTATTCAAATAAGGTAGGAGGCTGTAAAAGCAACCCTCTCCTTCAAACCGACCCTATAATTAGTTGTAGAATGGATTGCATGTGATCTTTGAATGGACCACTTTAGCTATTGAATGCATCAAAGAAAAATTAGTTATCTATTGCAAGAGCCAATCATTGACCTTGATTTCCTCAAATCACTATAGAAGTTGCAAGGGGAAGGATTTTGGAGACCTAGGTGTCACAAATAGGTACCTACAACAGAAATCTTTGAAAGTTTGTAACTAATTCAAAAATGCTTCAAAAAATATAAAACCACTTGTGTTGCGTTTAGCATCTATTTAGCTTTCTCTGAAAAATGAGCTAAAAATATTTCTGATCATGCAAACCTATGAAAAAGGCGAATCCGCCCTTAAAGAGTCGCTTTTAGAGCCTCCTACCTTAAAGATGTCAGCCTTTCAGTAGCCGTATGTGGGTATAATAGCTTCTTCACCCGTTGTTTGGTTGAAGATGGAATTCATTGCAGCGCAACGGCTGACCACCAGCTCCAAGGATTTTGCCAAAAATAGCATCTGAAACTAAAGAGTACTGAGGTAGCCGACCCCTTTCTAATCCCCCCCATTTTGGTAATGTGGATTGTTGTCTTTCCGTGAATTTGTGGCTCCATTTCGGAAGCAAGTGTGGAGCAATATGATTGGCTACAAGGTAGTCAATATTGTAACCAGCCCTTGGTAAATTTTGCAATCAGCTTATGATCAGAAATAAAAAGGTCTATATCACCATTATAGGTCTAAGAGAATTTTTCACTAAAAAATTCATAGTAACTACGTTTTCAATAATAAAATTTTGGAAAAATATGCAATCTTTCCAAACTCTAATCTCGTGAAAGAAAAAAATTCCGCACTCAAAAAATCTATACTCTAAATATGCGTAATTACTTGAGTGGCTGGAAATGGGTTGGTTACCTTATCCATAAGATTCAAAAGCATCAGAGACTACCTTTTCTACTCCAAAGTCCTCATCTACACATCATTAAAGTAAGCTTCTATATTGGGATGGTGGTAGTACATTTATGGTGTACTCCATTTTTTTCCTAATTCTAGGACCAAATATACAAATCAACAAAAAACTGTAAAGGAAGATGGTTTGCCAATAACCCAAAGCATACATTGAATAATATATCACTGCAATCTAACCTTTTGTCAACATTATCTCATTTTGAGTTTTAAAGTGAGAAGAGAAGCTCTTTATATACACATGGGGTCGTAAGTAGGAGGTAGAACAATCCATGTGGGGATATATAAATTAGAATTTGTAGTTTCCCAATCACTCATAGTTAAATCAAAAGTAGGAATTGTGTTCGTAAGGTGTTGAAAGGGAGATTATCTTTGACATTTTCAAACTTCTTCTTTGAACTTTGTTCATAACTTTTGATTAAAGGCTTGAAATCTCAAAAGAATTTTAGGAGATGAAACTTAACTTAATTTTACTACTTTTTTTAGTTCAAAGTATTTTGAAAAAAGTTGTTATACTATATGATTCATAATTTTTAATATTTATTTTAACTTTTTGGTGTATTTGCACATCTGGCCAACAGTGTCCAGATTTTCTGTAAAGTTTTTGAGCTTGTGCAAACGAATGTCACAATTTTGCCAATAAAAGAATTGATAATTACAATTTCATTATTCTCTTTATCCAACGAAGCAAGTAATATACATCTTTCTCTCATTGAATCTGCATCCTACATCAACTGAATTATTGATTAGATTTGAACAAGAATATCTCCAATTCGATCAGGCTTTCACTTTCTCAAGGCACTGGTTTAGGACAATAAAAATCACTCATTACGTTGGTATCTTATTGACTTCAGTAGCACTGTATCAGTTTTCCTTTCAATCTAAACATCGAACATACGTTTAAATTGCGAAAATAGATTATATTTGGAAACAGTGAAGCCATTTCGCAAAATTTCAGAAACTTCTCTTATAAAATAATCAAGGCTCATGATAGTATTCAGTTTAGAACGAGGTCTCTTTAGACATGCAGTTGTTGAAAGGAAATCAAGGCTCATGATTTCGGACAGGTAGGCTGGCCTTGGCTCGTACAAATTAGCAGACGAATTTTGAATAGGTCGCAACAATCGCGACATTATTCAGCTACATGCAAAACTTCTACGAAGTCAGATAAGAAAGAAACCACCTACCGCAGATCATCTTCAATGAGCACTTAAAACGATGGCAACAAATAGATGAGTAAAGCTTGAGAAATTTCCATGAGAAGGTGAAAATAATTCTGACGCTGAAATCTCTCTAGCTTTGCATTTGATGCAACAAGACAAGAAAACTCACATCGCATTCTCCACAACAGATCCTCGGACAGATCCTCTTTTGTTCAAAACTCATCGACCACGTACAATCGTAGTCAGAGGAAAACTGCCTGCGATCAATTATATATACTGGGGCGATTACCGTATAATGGTTCAACCGTATTATGCAGCATAATGGTTACCACTCCTAATACAATGATTATAATGCTAAAATTACGGGACAGTTTGACAGAGCTCCGGGTCACGACGATGATGACAGAAATGGGTGGGAGAGGGAAGAAGTTCAATTCACGCGAGGCAGGAACTTCAAGAATCTGACGCAAAAGTTTAAATTTATTTGCTTCAGGCTACGGCACTAAATAGGAATTTAAATTTGAACGCAGTGGCACAGCTCAATCTTCAATTGCGGCAAAAGGAAAAAATTCTAGGAGCCAAAATTGTGATGTTCATCGTCAGAAAAGCGAAATACGACGACCGGCACAGATTGGGGGCCCTGAATTGCGCCAATTTCGAGAAATTCTGCCAATTTAACGAAATTGCGCGCATTTACTCTCTAACGTTACACTTGAATTTGCAATAGAAATGGAACACTGAACAATTAATTAATAAAGTCACAAACGTCATAGTCATAGTGTACGAATTTCTCTTCGTAATAGACCTCCTCGATCATGCTACGACGACGTCTTCAGACAACAGAACTAACTGCAAATCGAGTCAGAATGATCAGTGGAACGCAAATTGCTTGAGCCGGCCTGTTCAGAGATCGATCGAATATCGTCCATTTCGTTAGATTGGTGATTCCGGCGAAAAACATTGTGACAGACGTCAACACAAAACCCTCTAAAACTAGGACAGGTATACAATTAAACCGAAATTCTGTTTACTTAGAGCAATTCTGGCGTCAAAAATTGTGACATATATATCTTCACAAAGATCTTATTTTAGATCTAAAACTAGGACAGGTATGGATTTATGTTTCAGGTCGCGGGTGGTAAGAATTTAAAGTGCCAAATGAATTAAGTGCCAAAGAAGAAACAAAAACAGAAATCTCTGAAATCCAGGTGAAATCCCGATCAGGAGATGTATATATAATTCCTACCCAAACGAACAAACAATGAATGATGGGTTCAATTCATCAAGCTGAGGCGTGCGTATGTGTACCTGGATACGGCATCGCATCGAAGTACAAGCTCCTGCCACTCGAATATTGACGCCACGCCAATCACTTAATAAAATGCAGATGCACACACAAATTAAGTTCATGTACTGGTAACATGTACTGAGTATAATATATATTTATAAGGCATTGAAGAAGGACAGGCTCCACAATAAACACAGTAATATCTGAGATGACCCCTGAGAAGAGCCCTCAACTTGCCCAGTTGGAGCAGAGTGGCACAAAAGTTGCACAAACAGAGTCACAGCTTCAAACAGCAATTGAAACTCTGCACCTCTTTTCAAGAGGAACTCTCCTAGTCCTTATTCAGCCAGTGTAAATCAAGAGTGACATGCAGTTGTCCAAGATCCTCATTCATTCTCAACAGGCTGATTCCTCGTGAACGAAAAATTTATCTACCAGGCGACAAGGATAATTGTTGTCCATGGCAAGTTTCAAAGTCTACATCTGGGTCAAATTGAAAGAAATCGTGGCTTCACAACTACTGGCATCTTGAATGACTTCCTTGTCCTAAACGACAACTGCTTTACTCTGTAGTAAATGGCCCTACTAAAATATGTTACAAATGCTAGTACTGTAACACTCACAAGCGTCACTGTAAACTCCGAACACACCAGCACCCTCACTCTCACAGACTGGCCCATCATCCCAAACACACTACACAAGAAGCTAAAAACCATGGTAACCAGGGATAACAACAAGAAGTAGCTTGCCAATGCCACCAGCACGCGCACCAGTCTCACTTTATGTCCAATATACTCACTGTGCCACCCACTGGAATGCCTCCCAACATAGAACCGAAATGAGAATGGCAAGGCAGCGCACGCTCCAAGGATGGTTGCAACGATGGATGTCAAAAACGTAGTTGGCATAGTGATGTAAAACAACCAATAATGATGGCCTTTACCATAGCCATCTGTCAAGGGTTTAAAACAACTGCCATAGGAAGTCCCTGCCATCAAACCAGCAACCACGAGGATGGCATTAGCAGCCGCGACATAAGAATCCTGCTCCTTGTGCAACATGCCAATATACTCCTTCACATCCCCACGTCGCATCAGACACTCACATACATCCCTCTTCTCAAGAGCATACGCATAATCCACAGCGGTTTTGTTGAGCTTGTCCTTCCTGTTTGCTTGCAACAACCAGCCTTGCTCCTTACACAATGCTTCCACCACATCCAGTTGACCAGAGATTGTGGCAAGGTGTAGAGGGGTTTGGTTTCTTTCCTGGTCCAGAGTCTCATTTGCAAGGTGGGGTTGCCACTTCAGAATTTGGGGGATCAAGGTGGCGGAATGGGACTCGATTGCCCAGAGCATGAGAGACGAGGAGCCTTGCAGCTGTTGCTCCAGCTCCTTCAGTAAAAACGCCGCAATTTCGGAGTGCGTGGTTGTTTCGAGAAGCTCAATGAAAGTTTTCGTGGGGGACTTCGAAGTGGAGACGTAATGGGGGATCCAGTCTTGGAGGATTTGGAGATGGCCGCCGCGGATGGCGAGGTGTAAAGGAGACAGCGCTTCATCGTCGTGAGCGTGAAGTGTGTGCCTCGCGCGGCGCAGAAGCAAGAGCACGACCTCGCGGTGACCTTTCTGCGCGGTCAAGTGCACAGCCAAGCGGCCTCGGCTGTCTGTCGCCAGCACCAAGTCGACCAAAGAATTCGTGGAGTTCGTAGCAGAAGCTTCCGCATCAGCGACGAGAAGCTCCGCCACGACAGTGATGAGGTTATTCTCAGCCGCATAGTGAAGCACGGTTCTGCCACGGCTGTCCCTCGCATTCAGAAACCCGAATCCGTTCGTTGCAGATGCTTTCACGAGCAAGCGCACGACTTCCCATCTCGAGTCACTCTTGCTCGTAGAATTTCCATCCCCGCAAGCACAATGGAGCGCAGTCCGATGATCAAGCGTCGTGGCAGTCAAAGCCACGCGACGGTCACGCAACAAAGAATCCACAAGGTCGGAACGCGACAACGAACACGCCAAGTGGAACGGCGTCAACCCCTTTGTGCAAACCACGTTGAGGTCGACCTCGGGAAGTGTTAGCAAGAGGTGCAAGACGTCTGTCCCGCGCAGCACCGCCGCGTGCAGCAGCGTTGTGGGAGCGCCGCGGGAGGGATACTCAGGGACGATGTTGTTGACGTTTTGGCGAATCTCGGGGTGCGAAAGGAACGCTCTGCAGACGCCTACGTCGGGATTGCGAACGATCGCGCGTTGACAGGCGATGAGGCCTGTGTCGCGCGTGATGAGCGATCCGGGAGGTAAGCGGTGGAACCAGTCGAGTACCTCTTGCTCACTCGCAACATGCGCAATGCTACAAAGAGACTCCACAGAGTCCATGTCGGCAACAAATTGCAAATTGAAGGTTACATCTTCTAACTGTATGTTGCTTAGGCTATCATACCCTTGAAGGTTAGGCTATGGTGGTAATGTTGGACGTGCTAAATGAACGTTCTCATCTTCAACTAGATGTCTGTATGGTACCATGTCACTATCTGCGAAGCTGTTAACATCGAGTCCACGCCTTGGCTATGGTGGTAAGCATTCTACAAGTTCCGCGATCGAACTGAAAACTGCTCGGAAAGAATTCTTTCTAAGAATGTTCGATAAGAGGCTGCTTTGGTACCATCCGGTTCCATCTTTTCTACATTTTCAAATGAACTTTGGGATAGTTTGTCAAACTGGACTCTTCGTTATGTTGTTGTTGAGGCCAGAGTGATTCTACTTCCAGAGGGACTGCAAATTGAATCAAGAATGAAGGACCCAATACGGAATTACGTACTGATCCAGAACGTCAACAAAGAACAAAACTAGGTACTGGTCAACTTCAAGACCAGTGGGTCCAAAGCGTGGACTGGATTGCATGAACATGATTGCGTACTTCCGACATGGAAATTGCGGGATGCTATTGACAATTGCTTCCATGTTCGTGGCGTTACGGTTTGAAAGTTATGTGTCTTAGATTATTCTAATTACAGATCTTTTTGACTGTACATCCTCTGATTGTGTCCTTAAAGTGGGTACCCCTAAAATCGCGCCGTGCCTTGAAGTGCACTCTAAAATTAGCCCCAAAATAGACTTCAGTCATAAGGAAATCGTCATTGTTTGCAAAATGGCGGCTTTTAGTTGTGTCAGTGTCATTACTGCTTAGTGCTTATCATTATAAGGTGTGTTTACAAGAGTAATCAGGTGACGATTGAATGATTAAAAAGTGTAAAGAAGATTATCACAAGCATAAGTGCTGGCACTTTTAAACTTGTTCATTATGATTTAAAAGAGTGGTACAGGCATTTTAGAGTGCTTATTGAAATTAGTTAGAAGCACAAATGGTGCTCTCTAATAAACACAATAAAACAATTTTGAAATGCTTGGGCGGCAATTTTACTTTATTGAATTGAAGATGCAATCCCAAGAAGGTGATTTAGAAATGGTCAACAAAAGCTTTAGTACAACCACATTGTTACATGCAAAACATCCAGAGAACGTAGGAAGAACTTGGAGAGAGAAAGAGAGAGTGTGTTAGTTGAAGAAAACGTCACTATTCAATTTTAGAAAGTAGAGAGCTTCTTCAGATCAGGCAACTTTAGATGAAGAGAACTGAGATGGAGGGCCATGAGGGCCAGAGAGTTGAGGATGATGACATTCAGTTCTTGAAGAGAGGCAAGGTTTCACGTCCAAAAGCAGCAAAGGGAGGAATTGATTTGGTAGCAGCCATAAGGGCAAGGGATGCAATGGACCAACTCCATGATATGAGGGTATTATACTCGAAATCAGCTAAGGAGGAGAGAGGGCAAATGCAATCATTTTGTGCATTTAGTGGAGGAGAAGGTAGTTTAGTCCTACCTTGCAAATCTGAGTAGCTTGAGAAAACAAGCTACACAAGACTACAACCTAACAACAAGATGGAAGACATGTAGGTGCAGAGTGACTATATTGACTTACACATGGGGGAGGCTTCAAGCAGACAAATGCAACTCCGACCACATGAGAAGAAGAAGGGAGCATTGAAGCTGTGGCAGCTAAAGGATAGCCAAACCATGGACAACCCGTCAGGAGACAAAAGAGAACTTTTGAAGGAGGCAAGGAACATGCAACCAAATGAAGAGTGTCCACCATTGTCTAAATCTAAAGGTATGGCTACAACTTCCAAAGTAGACAGAAAAAAGAAACTCAAAAAGAATGGAAACTGGAGTGATTCCCAATTCAAGGTAGCTATGAGAGCAGTAGACAGAGGAGCTAGGATGTGCTCAGCAGCTGATTACTATGGAATTCCTAGGACGAGCCTAAGAGATCATGTACATGGTAGAACCTTGTCTACAAAAAGAGGACAAAATATTGTACTCACATTAGATGAGGAACAAGAACTTGTGAAGTATTTACTAGACATGGCTGACCGAGGCTTCCCTCTAACTTGGTTGATATAGAGAATAAGGGTAGCCATCATGACACAACATCGCCCAACCCCTTTCAAAGAAGGAATACCTGGTAATGGATGGGTCAGATGGTTCAAGCAACGCCATCCCAATATCTCACTGCGGAAAGCACAAGAACTGGAGGTGGCCAGGGCAAAAGCCCTAGGCCCAAATCATGTGGCCACTCTGTACAAGAACTTGCAGATGCTGTACAAAAAATACAAGTATGAAGAAAGCCACATATGGAACACTGACGAAAGTGGAGCACAAGCAGGAAGGAGTGGAGGAGCAAGAGTTCTAGCTTGGACTGGTGTAAGAAACGTCCATATCATTACCCCCAACCACCGTCAACACATGGCAGCATTGTCATGCATCAATGCAGCAGGTGATTGTATACCTAACTATTATGTTTTTAAGGGGAAGCAGTATCAAAATGTCCACATTGCTAAATGTGAAGAGGGAGCAAGAATGGGGATGCAAGAGAATGCACGAATGACAGGGTACTTATTTGATAAGTGGATAGATCACTTTGTAGACAATCTACAGAAGAGAAGAGGTGTCTCACCTACCAACCGTCATCTACTCATAGTTGATGGACACAATTCTCATGTGACTCTTCAAGTGATAGAGAAATGCAGAACTCTAGATATAGATTTATTGACTCAACCCTCTCATACTTCACATGCACTACAGCCCTTAAATATTAGTTGTTTCAACAATTTTAAACTAGCATTTTGCATCTACAGAGACATCTGGACAATGCACAATAGGGGAGCCAAAGTCACTAAAGTGATCTTAGGAGAATGGGTGTGCAATTCTCTCATAAAAGCCCTAATCTTCAACAACATAAAGAGTAGATTTCGAACTATAGGGATATTCCCCCTAAACGCTCATGCAATGGGCGGAAAGTATGGACCATCTAAGCTGCTTGTAGATGTAGAAGAAGACAGTGATGCAAATGGAGAAGCTTATGAGGAACTGAAGCAGAAAGTTCTCCAAGAACCTAACCTCACCATGGAAGAACCTCAAAGTGTAGACTTTGACCATGAAGAATCCACTCCTAATCAAGACAACAAGGCAAGCCAAGGCGACAAAATGTCAAGCCAAAACCAAAACCTCAATGACATGCAAAAACCATTACATCCAAGCCAGAGAACTCAATCATCAAAGAGACAGAGGATACAATCCTACATAGATTACTCAAACTCACTTCTCTTGACTGAGAACAACCACATCCAAATGCTAAAGGACTTGCAAGAGAAAAGACAAGAGGTAGCAAGAGAAGTGCAAGAGAAAAGAATTCAAACTCAAGCAAGAAAGAAGGAGAGGGAAACATTGAAGGTAAAGAAGGCAGATGAACAGAAGGACATAAACGAAGAGAGGGCCAATGAGAAACGGCTGAGAGCATACTATGAAGAACAAAAGAAGAATGGATGGGGTGATGAACTCCAAAAACTGTTAAAAAGTGGAAGAACTCTGCCAGCCTCCCTATACCACGCTCCCTATTGTGATAAGGTCCCTGCTCCCTGTATTTGGAATCAAAGAGTGGCTGCTCTGAGATTGAAATTCAAAAGAGAAGGTAAGGACCCAGATCAGTAATTCCATCAAGCGTTATTCCTTGGGCAAGACGGATTTACTCAAGCTACCCACCTGTTCAATAGAGGAAAGCATTTGGAATTACTACAACTGTTGTACTTGGAACAGAAGATTACCATTGAAGATACTCACGTTGCTTGATTCTGCTCATAGTCCCACTACTCCAACACTGAACTGTAAGTTTGCAACGCCGAATCTCTAGTTGTTTATGATTCTATAGAAGCGTTGATACAAGCAAATTTTGTATTAAATATAGGTGTATTCTATTTAGATGTTTTAGCAAGGCTGAAGGACTGATGTACAAAGATATACAGCTTCTACCTACACACATGCTTGGTTTGTTATAGGAATCGGAGTTATGTAAAATAGTACAAAAGAAATAAAGATCTTTATAAAGAGTATTGAAAGGAGCTATAGATGCAAGTCCTTCCAAGCCTCGTTTCTAATCAATATCTCCTTGTTGGCAACTTGACTATTAGGCAGTAATATAAACTCCCACTGTCACTACATTAGGCTGTCCAGGCAACATCCACAGTACACCTGCACAACATAAAACAAAGGTGAACAAGGAGATCTAATGAAAGTAGACCAGAAAACCACAACATTGACGATGAAGAAAGTGAAAGAGGAACCAAACTAGAAGAGCTAACAATGACAAAGAAAAAAGGCAAAGTACAGTCTTCTGCAAACACACACACCTTGTCATGCAAGGTGTACTTGGTTTCGTCTCTGGGGGCAAAGCTTCTATGTCTTTGGGGTCAAAACGTGTCTGGCCCACTACTTTAATGGATGGAGACCAGCACCAGAACTGGATCTGCAAACATTACGGACAAATTCTGTTGAGTCGGGCAAGTAGGGTCAAGTACACAAAAACTAACCAGTGGAACCTGCACAAATGCAACTTGTTGAGCTGATGCAAGAGAGATATGAGGACCAATTTGAGACATTGAGCAGAAGCATTCACTTGAGTAATCAAAGCAAACAAAAAACAAACTCAGTTAAGTTAATCAGAGTTAAACTCAATAACCTCATCTGTAAACCTCATCACTCATCTGAACGACCTGATCTGTAAACCTCAGTACTCACTGGACATAGAGTCCAGCCCCTTTGACTCCGAATTTGGAGATGACTACTGTGATTCACATACTCCTTAAGTTAAACGGCAAACACCCTCATGAAAGAACAGTCCGGAGTGGAGATCTTCAAGCACTACTCTTACCTGTGCTGAGAACTGCTGAGAACTGCCATTGACAGTGCTTGCAGAACTCCGTCTCTTCCTTCCAAAAAAACAATCATCAATGAGCCGTAGCTCACAAGGCAAAGGTTCCGCCATATCAATGTTCAGCTCGTCGTAATTTTGATCAGCATCTTCCGCTACGTACACCCTTTCACTCCTTTGTGCCTGCAAAATGCACAAATAATTTAGAACCGCCCTGGTGAGAAACACCCACTAAGCACAACGTACTGAACGGGGAGCACACTTACAAGGGAGGATTGGAAATCAATCCCATAACTGGATACCCTAACACAGAGAGCAAACTTACAACGCAGGATCATAATTGAATAGTCTTACGATGGAGCAGACTTACGACGGTGACTGCATGAACCTGTCTGTAGCTTGAGCAAATTGCAAACAACTAGGGCCAGAAATACATCAATATTAGTCACATAACTGAATACCCAAATATGAAGAAGTCATTGCACCCAAGGAAGCATCGACAAACTGGAAAGTAAAAAAACATGACCCTGATCCAGTACTTCGTAAGTGTAACAAGCAGATCAAACGTGCAAGCTCTGCTCACACTCTTGCCGCTCCCTAAGATTTACAGCTCCGCTATGAACGTAAATATAGGACAAATAACAACACAAACAATGAGCTGTAAACCCTAGGGAGCTGAGAAGAACTCAAAAGTGGGTGACACAGGCAGAGTCGAAGCGCGGCGGCTGCTCCAGGTGAACATCCTCCTGCTCTCCATCTCCACAAAAACTCCAACAACCTCAAAAGATGATCAGATGAGACCAGCTAGCTAGCTTTCGACCATTCACTGTAACTCAGAGAATTCAAAACAGACAGACAAAGATACAATAAGCCGCACAACACACGAAAATCCTTACCAAGTGATAGCACTTGGGAGTGGCCACCTTTGCCTTAGCGCCAAGCTGTGAACGACACAAAGTGGCGGTCAAGAAATGAATTATGCATCACTAGCTAGGGGTTAAATGCCTCTCCCCGGCACTCCAACGCGCACGAAATCTCATAGGATTCCTATGCTTGCTTGAACTGACAAGCTCTTAATGGTTCTTTGGCTTTTGAACTGAACATACTAACAACTGTCCAATAGTTCTTGAAATGAGGGGTGACGGTTTTGGCACGTTTGGCAAGCCGTTGATGTTCACATCACATGGTTATTTAGATTTCTAACAAGCCCTTCCATTAACATTTTTTTTCAATATCTTCCATATCTTATTCATTTTTAATAACTTTACTGCTGTTGTATCTCTTTGATTTCTGGCACCTTGAGGAAGGAGCTTTTGCATGTTCTCCATTGTTTTCAAGGCAGCCTATGAGCTGTTTTAACCACTCTACTGTCAAAACTTTCAATGCCTACTGTGGTCTTATATTTGCTAGAATCTGAAAATTAATTGTGCATTTCTTCCTTTTTACCATGTTTCTTTGCTCTCCTATATTCATTATTTCTCAGTAAGCCCTCTAATTATCCACAGCACATTTTTTGGCGCTTTTAGGTGTATCCACCTCAGTACTCTTAGAAAGATCTTTGCGAGGAGGGGTGCATGGACTTTGGGTTTTTTTGTAGCATTTGAATATACAGCCAAAAAGTTATGCATTATTGAATTATTTTTTAATTGTGTTTTACACGAGGGTTTCATTATCTTTACTTTGGGCCAACTGTACAAGGCTACCGGTGAAGGTTGAAGTCTAAAAGTGTGGGCATGCCTCAGCACTAAGGTAGACAAACATATTACCACTATAAGCCTATTACCGCCTTGATATGAAATTTGAATATCTTGAGGCCAATTCCAAGAAGTTTCCTAGAGGGGCACATATTTTTCAAAGGTGTGTGCTTGTTTCACAGATCAAATCCAAGTGGAATTGTAATTTTTCGATTAAAATTATAATTTTTGTGAATTTTTGAGGTGGTCTTATAATTACAAAACCATCTATAGAGTGGTTTATAGATAAACATCCCATTAACACTCCACAACCACCTTTCTATGTATCTAATGGCACTTAAGTAATCACCAATCAAGCTTTGACACGTTACCCCAATTGGGCATTAATGCATTGATTTTGTCATAATCTAGACAAATTTGGATGTTTGAATGGACGGTCTTGGAGCCAAATATACGATGATGGAATCGGATAGTGAATAGTGATAGGCTAGTTTTATAGTCAATTAGCCCGATGCAATTTGTCACCTAATTCCGCCATCTACAAGACCCTTCCATTTGCGCTTGTCTCCCACCCATTTCCGCAGAGTGTATAAGTCATATACTTCAGACAAGCAATTGGGTGCTATTGTCAGAAAATGATACCAAATTCACATCTATTTATAGATGGTTTAAGGTTGATAAAAATGTAGTTCAATAATTGTTGATTTATTTAAGCTTAATTGTAGATAAGTACTTGTCAAAACTAATAATTTGTAGCTTCAGCCAATAAAAGAGATGCTGCTAGAATATGGAACTTGTGCTTTTAAAACACTTATCAAATAGGATTATGGATTGCTCATTGATTTTGAACCTTTTTAAGATAGTTATGACCCCCATCTACTAACAATTTTATATTTTTGGTTTGAAAATTCATTTCAATTCAAGTTTTTAAGGGATTAATATGATTTTACTTGTACTTTAGTCAATTCAACTAATTCTTTCTTTAAAAAATATAGGCAACAATCAGCACATTGTACAAGATATCTAGATTGCAAATCTAGGTGCTCATATGCTATTCTACCTTAATTCCAATCGGTTTTGGATTCCACTTAGCAATCCATGTGGGCATATTTTTGTCCATCCAATCAAACTCCACCCACCTGCTTGATTTTTGCCCTCTAAATGAAAGGAAGTATATTATAATAATATTTTAACACCTAAATCCTACATAACAAAGCAAGTAGAGTTTAGGCCTATATCAAAGCACTGTTAGGTGCATAGCAACATTAATCAAGCACAAAGTGCCATGTAGGTTAAATATGAAGGATAATCTCTATTATTGGATAGGATCTTTTGGTTATATAAAAAATATAAAATAATTACAATTGGGTGGCGTGCAAAATTCTAGGCAAGCGGGCTATTTGGGCAAGTGGACAAAATTCTAAGTAGGTACTAGGCGGAACCTCCAAAAGGATTCATCACAAAGTTCCCATGTCAAGAATTGTCACTAGTAATTGTATGATTATCAACGGGCATTGCTTTCATGTTACATTCATGAATTGGAAATGTTGTTGTTACATGATATTGACATTCATTACTACCATGTAATTTAGGCATATCATTCATATTTGAGTTTGAAGTGCAAAAGTTGCACAAACACTATGCATGACAAAATATGTATGACTTCAGTGGTTTAGTGATGCGTAACTAATTTCGTGCAGCATTAGTGCTTTTCTAAGACACATAAAGTTAGTGCAATAATTACACAACATCATGTCTGTGCATAATTATTGTACAAACATTGCATATTTTTATTTTTCACAATTTCAATACTAAGTCAATTGAAAAGCAAGAATTGTTTCAAAGTAAAAATTTAGACCTCATTTAGGCATAGTGGAATAACTTTTTTCAAAAAACTTTGAACTCCAAAAAGTTGGTAAATGAATCTAGCTTTCATGTCTAGAAATCCGTTTGAGATTTAGAGTCTCCAATCAAAAGTTATGGACAAAGTTTAGAGATAGGTTGGAAAGGACATTTTTTTGACATTTTCAAACATTGCCTTTGAATTTTGTCCATAACTCTTGACTAGAGGCTCTGAATCTTAAATGGATTTTTGGAGATGAAATCTGGATTCATTTATCAACTTATACTAGTTCAAAGATTTTCTTAAAAAGATATTCTACTATGCCAAACTAAGGTCTGAATTTCTACTTTGAACACGATTTATACATTTTCAAAATAACTTGACTATGAGAAGTGAAGCTCTCATCTTCAAGTTCTCCCATATCTTTTGAGTGTCCATAGATTGGATTATAGTATAAAGAGGACCCCTCCACTTTCAATTCTCACCAACTACTAGTGAAGAGATTCTTTTAATATGTTACCAAGTTTCTTGCTGACCTACTCATAGAATCAATTCAAGCTAAAATGAAATAATTCTTTCACTACGCTATCAGGTTTCTTGGTAGCCTATTGATGGATTTAGTTCAAACTTAAATTTGATGGCCTACAATAACGATGGATATAATTCAAAATGCTAGAGATTTAATTAACAAATTTTTTAAAATTAGAATGGTAATCAACAATTGAACATTGACAATACTTTTTGGAACAGTGATACCATTTAATAAGCATTATTCCAATAATGACTCCAATAACATTATTGTCATAGATTTTCTATGTCTTCCAATGAATAGAAAATGCACGATAAAGAATGTAAATTTTTGTGCATAATTTGTGTTTTTTGCGCACTTGTGATTAACGTATAAAAGCTACATAGTTAATATAAATTACAAAATCGTGCCATTTCTTTGTAGTAATCATGTACATTGTAACGATGCAATAACTTGCAAATTAACATATGCACCCATGAAATAATTGTAACTACATGCTAATTGTCAACAATTCGTCGGTTTTGAACTTTGAGATGTTGGGACTTAATGCCAAGAGTAGGCATAGGAGTTGAATTATCATTAGAGAAAATTCCAGGCCTCCAGAAGGCTGCTCCTCAATCCTCCAAAGTACCCTAAAATTTTGTTTTTCAAAGCTAAAAAATTCAATTTTTCCCTATTTCCGCAGAGTTCAAATTGCAATGACAATAGCACAAGACTCTAGTTTTACAAGTAAAAAATAAAAAAATAAAAAACAATAATAATAATAATAATAATAATAATAATAATGTCAATAATAATAATAATTTGAATCTCTTTAAAAAAATTTAAAAAATTTAAAACTAAAAATTTAAGAAAAAAGTACAAAATCTTACTGTTCACCGGAGATACTTTTTCATATTGACAAGCCAAATTTGAAATAGCTTGGCATGTCAATCTGGAGCAGCCCTCTAGAGGACCGATTTTTCCTCTAATGTATGCGTCTAATCCCTAAACCATTAGAGAAAATTTCAGGCCTTTGGAGGGCTGCTCTATAATCTTCCAAGATACCCTGAAATTTACTTTTTTTTGGCTCAAAAATTCGTTTTTCCCCTATTTCCGCGCAGCAGTTTCTGTTGTAACAATGGCGCAAGAACCGAAATTTGCAAATAAAAAATTAATAATAATTTATTATAATCTTCTTGTTCGCTTGCAATAACCAACCTTGCTCCATACACAATGCTTCCACCACATCTAGTTGACCAGAGATTGTGGCAAGGTGTAGAGGGGTTTGGTTTCTTTCCAGGTCCAGAGTCTCATTTGCAAGATGGGGTTGCCACTTCAAAATTTGGGGGATCAAGGTGGCGCCGTAGCCAAAATGGGATTTGATTGCCCAGAACGTAAGAGACAAGGAGCCTTGCAGCTGTTGCTCCAGCTCCTTCAGTAAAAACGTTGCAACTTTGTAGTGCGTGGTTGTTTCCAGAAGCTCAATGAAAGTTTTTGTGAGGGACTTTGAAGTGGAGACGTAATGGGGGATCCATTCTTGGAGGAATATTTGGAGATGGCCGCCGCAGATGGCGAGGTGTAAAGGTGACAGCTCTTCGTCGTCGTGAGTGTGGAGAGTGTGCGGCGCGCGTTGCAGAAGCAAATGCACAACCTCGCGGTGACCTTTTTGCGCGGCCAAGTGCACAGCCAAGCGGCCTCGGCTATCTGTCGCCAGCACCACAGCAACCACAAAATTCGTGGAGTTCGTAGCAGAAGCTTTCGCTTCGGCGACGAGAAGCTCCACCACAACAGTGGTGAGGTTATTCTCAGCCGCGTAGTGAAGTGCAGTCCTACCATGACTGTCCCTCGCGTTCAAAATCCCAAATCCATTTGTTGCAGATGCTTTCACGAGCGAGTGCACGACTTCCCATTTTGAATCAGTCTTGCTCATAGAATTTCCATCCCCGCAAGCGCAATGGAGCACAGTCCGCTGATCAAGCGTCGTGGCAGTCAAAACCACGCGACAGTCACGCAACAAAGACTCCACGAGGTCAGAACGTGACAACAAACACGCCAAGTGGAGCGGCGTCAACCCCTTTGTGCAAACCATGTTGAGGTCGACCTCGGGAAGTGTTAGCAAGAGGTGCACGACATCTGTCCCGCGCAGCACCGCCGCGTGCAGCAGCATTGTGGGAGCACGGCGGGAGGGATTCTCAGGGACGAGGTTGTTGACATTTTGGCGAATCTCGAGGTGTGAATGGAATGCTCTGCAGACGCCTATGTTGGGATTGCGAACGATCGCGCGTTGACAGGCGATGAGGCCTGTGTCGCGCGCGATGAACGATCCAGGGCGTAAGCGGTGGGACCAGTCGAGTACCTCTTGCTCACTTGCAACATGCGCAATGCTACAAAGAGACTCCACGGAGTCCATGTCGGCAACAACTTGCAAAGTGAAGGTTACAACGGATATTTTGTTAGAATGGCAATATTCCACAAACTTGGCAGTTGTAGGTTTAGACCATGTGATCTGAAATGTATACCAGTCCTATATATTACACCATGTGGCCGGAAATCTATACCAATCATAGAAAATAGATGGAAAAATGACAATAGAATATTGCCATTTTAACGAAATATCTATTATTACATCTTCAAGTATATGTTGCATGCACAGGCTATCATACTCTTGAATGCAAGGCTATGCTGGTAATGTTGTGTATGCTAAATGAAGGTTCTCATCTTCAACTAGATGTCTGTATGTATGGTGCCATGTCACTATCTGCGAAGCTGTTAACATCGAGTCCACGCCTTGGCTATACATGGCGGTACCCATTCTACGAGTTCCAATCCTCGATTGAACTGAAAACTGCTCGGAATGAATTCTTGCAAAGATGTTTGACAAGAGGCTGCTTAATTTTATTCCATTGATCTTTTCAAATGAACTTTGGGATAGTTTGTCAAACTAGAAACTCGATTATGTTGTTCTTGAGATCAGAGTGATTCTACTTCCAAAATGGACTGCAAATTGAAGCAAGAACCAGGGACCCGACAAGGAAGTCCTAAACAAGTTAGAACTTCAATAAAGAACATAACCAGGTACGTATTGGTCAAGACAAGTGGGTACAAAGCGTGGACTTGATTGCATGAACATGATTGCATATCTCCGGCATACTGTATAGGGAAAATGCGGAATGCGATTGACAAATGCTTCCATGCCCAGAAAGTCGACGGATCAATCGATTGGAATAAGTTATATTGCTACAAATTATTGGGAACTGCAGCGACAGGATCGTCACACACGTCAACTGTCAAAAGAGGGGCAATGCCAAGATTTTAGTTGTGAAGCATTAGATGAGATTCAGGGGTCTTGGAGGGCTCCGAGTTCCCCTGCTGTCTGCTGCATTCCCAGACTGTGGGAATATAGCAGCAGCTAGCTGACATGGCACAGCGATTGCCACATCATTTTTTGGAAAAAAAATAAAAATAAAAAATTGCTTAAAATGATATTTTGGTAAAAAAAAAAAAAAAAATTATTTTGAGAAAAAAATTCTAACACCCCCGTACCGACGTTCATTGAATCTGGGCAGATCAGGGAACGGGCCTGAAACGGCCCTCCAAGACCGCCAAATATCATCTAATGTGTGGGCGGCTTAGGACTAAGCACAGAGCAAGCCCAATGCGAACATAGGAAAACGTACAATTATTGAGCTTTTGAAGCTTTCCGTTCCTGCAGCTTTTAGAAAAAAATTGCCTCAATGCAAAGTCGGCAAGCCAAACTTCAAATTGACTTTTTGCAATATATAAAGAAAAGAAAAAATTCTACATTAAAAAAAGACATTTCATGCAAAAAGGGAGCTCCAATCAATTGGCACACATTACAAGGTTTGAGAAGAGGAGACATTTATGACTTTTGCTATTGTTTGTCAATTTGCAGGCTCTCCAAATTTCTTTAAAATGCAGTGCAGTGGATGGAAAATGCCGAGTCCGGAAAAATTAAAAAAACCCATACTGTATGCATTAGGGCGTGTTTTTTTGGTAGGCCCGTCATTTTGCCGTTCCGTGCGTAATTCAGTCGCTGCATCAGAGCTGCTCTATGGACCAACTTACATATGAGTCCAGTGGGCATACTATAAGAAACCCTCATTTTAGGTGACGAGCCCTAATTATTTATGACAGATTTTAGGTGATGTCAATGTTGACAACCCAAAATTTTTATGTCAATAAAAATGATCAATGTAACATCATTGTTGACATAAAAACATTGGATTGTCAATATTGATGTTATGTTTTACATTTTTGTTGACATAAAAATTTTGGGTTGTCAACATTGACATCACTTAAAATCTGTAATAAAAAATTAGGGCTTGTCACCTAAAACGAGGGTTTGTTATAGTGATAGAAAAAGGAACTAAAAGATAGAAGAGTTCCACCGATGATTGGTAAGCTCAGAAGGAGGAGAATGAATTTCACCAATATTTGTATATCCCACATTCTAGAAGGAATATAAAAGTGCTTCCTATTATTAGGAAAATTTTCAGCCCTCCAAGGGGCGCAAGATTGTGATTTTCAACCCCCTAGGGTGCAATTACGGAAAAAACAAAATAAAATAAAATAAAAAATAGTAGTTTTTATTTAAAAGAAAAAATCAAAATATTTCAAGTCTGACGTGGCACCATACATGCAATGTTAGGTTTTAATTTTTCAAAATTTTTTTTTTTTTTAAAATCTATAATTGCTCCGTCTTCTCGCGATCCCTTCAAGGACTGAATTTTTTTGTAATGATTTGGGTATTGTTGATAGCACCCACCCACCAGTACATGTAAGGTAGTGTGCTCTTAAAGCAACCAGTTAAGCCTACCTAACTCATCATTGACAGTAAAACATACTTCAAGCAACATGTTAGTCCTTCCTAGATAGGGATTGCAATTAGAACATGGTTGATTTTAGGTGTAGTTACCTTAAGCTGGTCCTAAGTTCCAGTCAGTTTTGGGGTTATATTTGGCAGCCTGCCTGGCAAATTTTTGCCCATCTGCCCAAACTCCATTTGCCAGCCCGCGGGTTTGAATTTTGCCCTCTGAGTGAAAGTGAACATATTATAATAATACTTTACTACCTAAATCCTATCTAACAGAGCGAGTAGGTTTGAGGCCTATAACAAAATATTGTAAGGTGAGTAGCTACAGTAGCCAAATAAAAAGCACTATGTAGGATCAATGTCCGAGAAGAACCGGCGGCTAATACAAAGCTAGCCGGTTGAAATGGTCAAAAAACCGGTTGAGCTTTGAAAGTGAAGGATGGAAAACCAGAAGAAAAATTGATAAGATAGGCAATCAACCGGTGTACATAAAAATTTGGGGGATAATTTCCCCGCTTCAATTTATAATAGGGTGGATTTTAACCGGTTTGTTTTGTAAAAAGGAGGATTTTAGCTGCTATACATGTACCGTAAGTGGCACATATCCGGGGTTTGGATAGGTCAGGTATTGCGATAAAGAGGCCGGGTATTGCATAAGGAGGTCAGTGGGACCAATTGAGGACAGGGCCAGCTGGCCGTAGGGGAGTATTTAACAAGGGCAGCAGAGGATCCTTTTTAAGAAGGTGAAAATTCGGAACCCTAAACTTTGATTTCTGCAACCTTTTCAATGACCATCCTTAACTCCATATTGCAGGGGTTGGGAGGATTCTTGGCTTTCAGTTGGTGAAAGGCTATGCCAGGTTCAATTCCTGCCAAGAATGTAATGTCTTTTTTAGATTGTAAACCGGCAATTTTTTGACATTAGAGGATTTTTACTTTTCAAATTTTCACTTGGAAGGAAATAGGCCGGTTACAAACTGATATGGGAGGCAAAAAACCGGAAAAATTCAGAGTTAAAAGGATGAAACCGGTGCCCTCTAAAAAAAAACCGGACCATTATTGTAGAAGGAGGATATCTACTGGTAGAGCTCCAAAATCTTCCCGAACGCTGTGTAGGATAACCCCTAAAGGATCAATATGCGTTTCTGGGCAACATAGAAATGTTGAGCAGGTACGTGTGACTAGAGATTTCTATATATTTGGCCCAAATTTTGATAGAAGATGGGGACAAGGAATAACTGTAAGGTCCAACAATTTTTCCTAACTCTTGACTATATGTTTAAAAAGTTATTGCATGATATGTAGTTTGTTTCTCAACTAGGGTAGCCCGGGCAGATAAAAAAAAATCACTTTTTTCAAAAATAAAAATTGAATTTGGACTAAAAACCCAATTTACATATCAGTGCAAAGCTTTGAATCATTCCATTTTGATCAATGAGTCAAAAGTTATGAGGATATTTTGTTTGTGGGCAGTTATAGATTCTCTACTCTAAAATAAACTTTGAAGTCCTTTATCTTGCTCAATTTTCATTAATTTTTTAAAACCAGACGTGTGCCCCCCGGGAATCACCCTAAAAAATCATATATTGAAGATAGTTGGATCTGTCATAAAAAATTAAATTTTGTTATTTTAAATATTTTTTATGTTTAAAACATTGAAATAACTGTATAGGTTGGCAACAATGTAGACTATCTTTTAGACTATTTGTAATGGATACTTAATGTCTAGATCTTTCTGGACGAGGTAAAATCTTTGCATCATCTTCTTGTATGTAGCTAGTTAAATCTATGCACCAATCACAAGATGACATTAGACACTTTCTTACACAAATGACTTACTTTATGCCAAATCTGATCCTCATGTAGGTTTCTAACTCCCAGACAATCAAGAGTTAATTTTCTCCATAACCGAGTCGCATTGAGGATGCTCCAAGTTACAAAAAATCAAACAAGTGACTGCAGAACTGATTTTCAACAATAGTAAACTACCGGAAATCAAAATTTGCAATTTCATCTCAACTTCACATTCATTTGGAAGCATTTTCGTGAAGACATCCTCCCAATTGTTCTGGAGTCTACAACCTTTTGAGGTATCAATGCAAGCTAACAGCCCAAGTTTTCAAATTGACACCCCAAGTTTTCAATTTTGAAGATTTGGTGTGACAATATTTGTAACACTAATTTAAATCTATTACCATTATGATAGTACATTATTCTTAAACTCGTAAAGGTTTTTGATTATGTTTTCACCAAAATGTTCCAAAACTGCCATTTCTAGTACAAATATCAAATTCTAGGAAAAAAACAATTTTGGACACTCGTAACCATAGGATCTTGTAGTATGTTGGTTTGAGAAGACGTGGAAAAAATTTCAAAAATTTCTACCTTATAGATTGCAAAATATTAGCGTTTGAATCGACAAAAGTCCTTTCTTTGGCCCTGCAAAAAATCAGGCAACTGCACTTCACAAGGTTACATTTGTATAAAAAAATGTCCAAAATGGCGGTGCTTCTTTGGATTCATTCTTCAAGGCAAATTGGCTACATGCTTGAAAAATTCAAATCATTTGATATTGTACAATATATAGAAGGAAAAAATTGTAAGTAAAAAGAAGTAGAGATTGATTCAAAATACTAAAATGTTAAGAATTTAATTATGGAATTGAAAAATGCCAATTCCAATGGTTATAATGTTGTAATAAACAATTTGCATCCTCTAATTCTATTTTTTTCAAAAAATATTGAAATTTGAGTTAAATAAAAGACTTCAAAGTTTACTTTAGAATAGAGATTCTATAACTTCCCACAAACTAAAACTCCTCATAACTTTCATCTCATTAATCAAAATGGAATGAATCAAAGCTTTTCATATTAAAAAATAAATAAATTAAATATATATATATATATATATGTTTAAATCTATAAAATCAATTTCAAATATTTATTTTTTTAAAAGTGATTTTTAAAGAATTTTTTTGAATTGCTCGGGCCGCCTGCCGAGCAATGAAAATTACATATCATGCAATAACTTTTTAAACATGTAGTCAAAAGTTATGAAAATTGTTGTGCCTTAAAAGCTATTCCTTGGACACATGTTTGAAATTTTCAATGAAAAAAAATTAAAATTCCATTTGTAGTGAACTACCCAAAATCACTATGTTGTCCAAAAACGTCGTTTAGTAATCATATCAACTTGTAGGATTGGTAGATATAGATGCATGACATATTAAAGTGGTTCGAAACCTCATATGACCTTTTTAATGGCTAAATCCTTTCCCTCAAAGAGTGTGCATGCAAAATGAAGATTTAAAAAAAAAAAATCTCAATTGCACTTGTGGTGGAGGGGGAGGTTGCAATAAGAAGATAACTTATGTCTGAAAGAATGAAGTGCTCAATTTTTATTTCTTCTCTCTGCTTGAATACGCTTCTGAACATGATCCATATCATCAGGGAAGAAATACCAGAAGAACAATAGTGTGAATGACATTGAATGCTGTGTATGATGCATTTAAGCGGGGCTTGTGACAGCAATTACTAGAGCCGAAATTCAGTATGGATCAATTCCGAGGCATCAGCGATTTGTATTGGACTAACATGCAAAAATTGAATCTTGGCAGCACCACCTCGAATCAGGAAGTTGATGAACGATAGATGCTAATTAATTCTGTGTTTTAAACTACCAAAATTATTTGTACAAAGCTGAAATCCCACCAAGAGATCTGTACATCTCAATGAACTGAAAAAACAAAAACAATCCAGTACCCTGCAAAATTTTGAAGGTTGGTTTCAAGCTACACAAAATCAACGTCGTGGTTACTTCCCATTGAGGATATGAGGATTACTTCTCCAGAGACTGTCCCGAATTATATCTTCATGCTCCACTACGACGCAGCTCCTCAATCTTTTGATCTCCTGACCGTCTTCCACCTTCACAGCCTTTTCCATCTGCAAGGTCCAGAAATGAAAATTTGTTATATATTTTGAACTTGTCACCGATAATTGATATAGACAATATTATTACTGCAATACATTGCAACAACTAGAGAGAATATTGAATAATACACACTGTCCACACAAAGCACAGTATGATAGCCACATGGCAATACATTTCGCTAGTGTCTCCAATTTACGACAATTTCTATCTGCTCATGAAACTGTGAACTTTAGTTTGACTAAGATTATCATACAACCAATCAGAACCACAGGAACTCAACATTATACAGATAGAGGTCTAAGATAAAACAGCAAAAGGATACCTTCACGATGTTTTGAGCTTCAGCAGTGCTCTTCCCAGCCCGACAATATTCCAGAAGCAAGTGATGTTGATGTGACCAGGCAGCGATCGAAACCTCAGGATTCAGATTAATTGGCTTCAGCTAATTATATTATATTAAGGAAGGAGATCTCTTCAAACTCGATTTCCATTTTGTAGACAACTCCACGGTAACGATTGACAACTTGCAGCTTGGCTCCCACAACCCACACTGCGAGTCTGTCACGACACACACATTCATACCCATTAAATCTCACCACCTGGGATTCCAACTTTTCACGATGACATTGTTAAAATTTGAGAAAACCGTGCTACATTCGATGATAACGTGGCAAGTGTGCAGTGCCGAATGCCATAATCAAGAACTTCAAGTGCCTAATACGTCCTGGTTCCTTAATCCTGAAGAGCAGCACCCTCGTCAACCCTAAAACGTGCAAATACCGGAGGTTCTCTTCACACCTAATGTCTTGAAGGCAAAAGATCTGCAACTACTTCCATTGGAAGTAGCACCACAGCAAAGGAAGATACCTTGTTTGATTTATCTAAACAGAAGGCAATGATTTATTAACCCCGGAACTTTGCTTGGGCGGTCCCTGGGTCTTGAATCTTCAAAGGCATGAGGAGGAATTAGGTCAAAATTGGAACAGAGAAGACTGGTCTTCTTAGAAAGAGTGAACATCGATTGCGATCCCTGCATTACGAAAACTTACAGCAAGATTAAGGTCACGGCTCTCATTCATCGTCCTCTCCGCCGTTGTCTTCATCGCCATCATCAACTTCAATCCCCGCAAGCAAAACATACACCAACACCGCCACGAACTGCATAATCATGAAATACTTCGCCCGCTTCTTAAATGTAATATCCTTCTCGTTGGGATTTGCATTTTTCAATTCCATGATTAAATTCTTAACAATTTAGTATTTTTAATCATTCTCTAATATTATCTATTTACAATTTTTTTTATATGTTGTACAATTCCAAATGATGTGAAATTTTTCAAGCATGTGGCCAACTTATCTAGGAAAAAGAATCCAAAGAAGCACCACCATTTTGGACATTTTTTATAATAAAGTGAGCTTGTGACTAAGTGTAGCTGCCATGTATTTTGCAAGGCCACAAAAGTAATTTCAGTGGATTTGAATGCTTATATCTTGCAATCCACGCGGTGAAAATTTCTGAAATTTTTACCACATGTTCTTAGGTTAGCATACTACAAGATCCTACTGTTACATATGTCAAAAAATGTTTTTTTCAAAAAAGTTGGTACTTGTTCTAAAAATGGCAATTTTTGAGTGTTTTTGGTGAAAATATAGTCATGGAACTTTAAGGGATAAATATGAAAGGATAATCTCTATTATTGGATAGGATCTTCTGGTTACATCAAAATAAAATAAAATAAAATACTTAATATTGGACGGCATACAAAATTCCATGTGGGCGAGTAGGCTGAGTTTGGACAGGTGGATAAAATTCTAGGCAAGCTAGCAGAAATCCCAAAATGAGTGGACTTAGTGCCAAGAACTAATGGGCATGGAATTCAAATTATTATGTGTTTAAAGTTTCATATAGCATCTAAACTTAGTTGTGAACAATGGAGTCAATAAAGTGATGGGACGGATGATTTGAGGACCTCAAGACCCTACTCAGTCCCTTTGCAAGTCTTCCAGACACCAGTGTACTTCCAAAAAATATGCTTCATAATAGAGTCAATCCTAATGTTGTTCCTAGTTTCATGACAATGCTAGTATGTGAGTACAAAGTCATTACAGAAAATCGCAGGCCTCAAGTGGGCCTCTCTAGAGAAGCTGAAAGGACTCCACAATAACATTTAAATTAGATAAAGGATTGTTTTTTCCCCTATAATCGTTCACCTTACACCGCGATGTGTCAATGGTTCAATATTCAAGTACAAGGCATTAAATAGTCAGGGTTTAGGTATTATTATGCACCTTAACCCTGATTATTGCATACCTTGTACTCTAAACAAGTTTTGGAAAAAAAATCAAATGTCAAAATTAGTCCAATGACATCTACTGTTGAGTCCTTTTTAATGGAAATGTAATAGTCATAATTTATTGACAATTGATGAAAATGAAGGGTGAAGAGGTTGTTTATATAGAAAAATCAGTTGTCCATGGTGAAATCTCAAAGAATATGGGATATTTTGGAGAGATCACTCATAGTCAAGTTAAGTAAAAAGCAGAAAATGTGTTAAAAGTTGAATTTTAGACCTCATTTAGGCATAGTAGAATAATTTTTTTGAAAAGTCTTTAAACTACAAAAATGTGGAGAATCAATCTAGTTTTCATCTCCAAATTTTTTTTTGAGGCTTAGAGCCTCCAATAAAAAGTTATGGGCAAAATTCTAAAAGGGTGTTTAAATGTCAAAAAAAATTTGTTTCCAAATTCTTTTAAAATTTTTTCCATAACTTTTTATTGGAGGATCTAAAACTCAAACGGATTTTTGGAGATGAAAACTAGATTGATTCTCCACATTTCTGCAGTTCAAAGATTTTTGAAGAAAGTTATTCTACTATGCCTAAATGAGGTTTGAAATTCAATCTTTAGCACAATTTCTGCTTTTTACTTAACTATGAGTGGTTGTACTCTTATTAGTTCTAATTTACATATCACACATGGATTGTTGTACCTACTACTATCCCACTTGTATAAATATCTTCCCTTCTCAACTTCAAATTCACTAAACTATTTGGCTTACAAAGCTAATTTGAAATCACTAAAATCTCTAATTTTTTTGACAATTAGCATCAAAATCCACTTCATTTTGGTTAATTAGACTAAATTTGATTAATTACCTAGTTAATCAGACCTGTATTACAATTACATTAGCCCCTAAAGTCCTTAGGCCATTTTTTGTCTAAAACCACTCAAAAGTGCCATCTTGGCTACGTTTACCCAAGAATACAAAAAAAAACATTTTTTTAGAATCTAACAGTAGAATCTTGTACTTCACTTGTCAAAGATCAATGGTAAAGATTTCATGGAGTTTGACCATATAGATTGGAAGATATTAGCATTCAAAGTTGAAAAAGAAAGTTTTTTTGAACACTGACCTACAATCTCAGATGACTTTGACCACCATTTGTAAAAAAATTTTGCACTACAGACTTTGAATTAACAAAATTTTATGTTGAAGAAGTAAGTTGAAAGTCTACAAAAAAAATTCAAAAAAATGACACTTGATTTTCATTCTTTAAAAAACTGTTAAATAGAAGTAGGTCCAAGATTGAAAAAAAAACTAAATCATTAATAGCTCTTAGATGGGATTGAAATACAATAATCCCAATGGTGAGATTGTTTTAGCAAGCAAACACAGCATTTTCAAAAAGAAATTGTAAGAAATTGTGAAAATTGCATTCAAAAATGAATCCTACAAGTTATTTTTTCTAAAAGATGCTTAAAGTGCCCAAAAAACAAGATTGTCCATAACTTGCTCATTATTAGTCCAAATAAAATGAATCAAAGCTTCACATGTAGATAAAAATATAAAGTTTCAGAGAAAAAAAAATTAAAATTTATTTTGATGTTTTGCAAAAAAAATTGTGCTGCCCGCCGAGTTCAATTTGAGGCTTTTTGTGGTATAACTTCTGCTCCCGAGCACCAATTGAATAAAAAGTACATTCCCACAAAGCTAATCAATTTCTTCTATCTTGTGGAAAAGTTTCAAAAAGTTTCACTAAAAATTGAGCTCGTAGGTACCTACCCGAAATCTAATTTGTCCCCTGCAAGGACAATGGGACTTTAGGGTTTAGTGAGTCCTGACATCCTTCCCAAAATTCACACACTATGACTACTCACTGTGGCTACATGCCTACTTTCAAGTAATAGATTGGTTGGGTCACTTTGGAGCGGCCCTCCAAAGGCTCGTGATTTTCTGTAATGTATGAGTCTACAAGCCTTGAACTTAGTTGCAGGTATGCACCTACAACATAGGTGCACTATAACATGGAAAGAGTCTATAATATAAGTACCTAAAGCATAGACACCTATAATCATAAAAGGTGTCTATAAGATAGATTTCTAGACTCATGGACTCATTTTTTTATACTCAAATGCTAGCACTCCCCCTAGTATCACAAGACTTAACCTCTTTTATGTAGTTAACCGCAAAAAAGTACATTTTTTGAAAGACTGGCAACCAATTTTTTTTCAGTTTCAAATAGTTCAAAAATTGCCTTGCTCTTTCCTTGTCGTAGATGACGCTGATGGCTATTGCTGTAGCTATGACAAAATTAGAATTGGCCACTAAACTAAAATGGAATGTAGCTTTGGTGCTTGGAGGAACACATCTTTTTTCCCAAGCCTCCAAAATGCTTTGAAAAAAATTTACATCAAAATCATGATGATATATACCCGTGGGAAAAAAAATCAAAGTTTTTGGAGCACTTTTGAGCACTTTGATTTTAATATTCTAATTTTAGTGTATGTACAAAGTATTGCCTAACCAAACATTTTTCATCAATCTTATCAACAGTGACATTTTTTCAAAAATTGTACAATTTTGTTGATATTTTTTTCATAGGAAAGGTACATAAATCTTCTTTCATTTTAGAGGTGGCAATCATCAAAAATTATTCCACACAAATGAAGAATTTATTATGTTTGTTACAAGAGCCAGTCATAAAAACAAGAGCTATACTCAAACACCCCTGGTCCTTTAGGGGTTAACTCTACTAGGGGATAAAATTATTGGGACTTCTTTTTCAAAAAATAGTTTTCTCACAAAGGGAAGAATAGTCACACTAATGAATTCTATATGAATTTTGAAAAAAACATTAATTCTGCATGGTGGATGTGATGAAGTTGTTATTATAATACTTTAAATCGTGCCATCCTTTGTAGGCCCAGCAAGATGAATTTGGGATTCTTGAGGGTAAAAGTAAAAAAAAGCCCCCTATATTTGAGTTGTGTCTAGAGATACTTACTAGCCCCCCTAGCTAATTTGGGGGCTCTAATTGCAAATATGAATTCAGATTTTGAAAGAAAAGAAGGTTTGTGACAAATAAAAAATTCCAACATTTTTCCTGGGGTAAACTCAGCCTGCAGGGCCCACCAAGGATGGCACGATTTAACGTCCTGTGTTGTTATTCAGGTATGTAAGGTAATTTTATGCACGAGACGTCAACCTTTCAGCAGCCGTATGTGGGTAGAAGAGCTTCTTCACGCGTTGTATGGAATTGGGCACAGTGTAATAGCTGAGTACCAGCTCCAAGGCAGCTCCAAGGCAGCTCCAAGGCAGCTCCAAGGATTTCGACAAGAATAGCCTTCTGATCTGGTTAACCCCTCACCGCCCAAGTCATTTGGGTTCAAAAACAGCAGTGCTTTTGAAGTGATGTAGATTTCAATGTCACTAAGTTATAGAGATCTTAACCGTACAATCTTGTAGTGAACATGTTGTAGATGATGTGGATCACATTTGGAGTCATTCGACCGCATGGATTGCAAGATTATAATGTTTTAGTGTTGAAAAAAGATGCTGAAATTTTCCTTGCAACACACTTGGAGGTGAAATTCGATTCCTAAACCTACACAAATGAAAAAAATTGAAATTATAAAGTGATTCAAAACCAACATACAAACACATTGGTGAAAAAAAATATCATTCAATTGATTCAATGTGTTTGCAAAATGGCTTGCAAATGTCAAAAATTAGGCAAGAAAAGTTGCAAAAAACACGTATGAGGATGAACCTCTTTCTACTAAAATGCTTCTCAGTCACTCATAACTTCTTGGATTGATATGAAATTTTAGCTACACAAACTAGACTAGTATGTGCAACTTTTCCAAAAACATTTATTGGAAACGGACACTGTATGAAGAAGATACAAGCTGCCGAAGTTCATTGTAGTCCAAGAATGGCAGGATTTTGAACTTTGAATTGCTCCCAAGCATTCAAAACAACTTGGATTGACATGAAAATTTTACCACAACAACCAGACTTCAAGGGGAACGTAATCCAACAAATTTTATTGAAAACAAACATTGGATGAAAGAGATACAAGCCCCCAAAGTTGCAGCCTTCAAATGCAGTTTGGTGAATTCAAATTGAACCCGTGAACTTTGATTGGCTTTCAAGAAATCAGTACAACTTGTATTGATCTGAAAATTTTACCACACAAACTAGAAGAGAGAGCGCAACTTTACCAACAAATTTTATTGAATTTCAATATCGGATGCAAAAGTTACAGCACTTTGAATTTTCTGTGAGGACACTTTTCGTCCCCTTGGGCAGTGAGGGGTTAAGGTAATAGGATGTGAAATTGCACAGGCTCTAAAATCGCTCAACCTATGTACTCAAATGTATACTGCTTGTACATGTTGCTTTTTCATAGCCTTCAGCAATGTACAAATAGTGTACATTTTAGGGGGTGGGCGATTTTGGAGCCCTATGCCACTTCAACTTCAAAATTTCATAACTAATTCTAGAAAGCTTTAAAAAGTATAAAACGACTTGGGTTAGATGTCAGTTCCTCTTGTCTTCAAGGAAAATTTACTGAAAATTATTTCAAGAAGCTTTGCCACTCCAAAATTCACTTTCAGCTCTTAAATGGATGATTTCTGGACCTGTTACCTTACTATGAAACTCACTCACCCCAAAATGCAACTTGCAAAATGAAGGTTATTAATACAAGCTTGTCCCCTCCCATCGAAAATCCACAATCGTTGGATCAGGTAGTGGAATCAAAATTCAACACATACATCCAAGCCCTTGATTAAGTTTTTCTTGGAAAATATGAGTTGTCAATGTTGAAGTGGAAAATTTGGCCCTCCTCCTCTGCCAATGATCTTGATATGGATACTTATATAGATATGATTACAATACAAATACAATTATAGAATGCAAGAAGAAATATACAAAAAATATGGATATTAAAATATGAAAATATATATACAAAAATACAAATACAATATATATATATATATATGTGTGTGTGTGTCCCACATGTCCCACATTGAATGCAATCCCATCTGCAATCTGAGAAATACAAATATGGGGAATGGGAGGTGGAGGCGGGTTGTTCATTTACTTGTAATTTTAATTTAATTTTGGGCTCAATTTTGGGCTCATTGCATTGTGCAACTATCTCTCACAATAGGCTCAAAAGAGGCAAGAATTGCCTTAGTGCCTTACAACTCAATGGATAAAGCAATTACAATTGTCTTACATCTTCATACTCTGGAATGCAAGGCATTGGTGGTAAAGTCGGTTCGTGGCAAGCAAATCCTAGATTCAAGACCTTGACGGGGAAGTGATCAATGCTGGCCACCTTGTTACGATTAAGTGTTTGTAGCGAAATTAATGAACTCAAGCTAGGGTCGAGCGTAATTACCGGCCCCTAAATGCCCAAGGCACCAATTTGGGTGTCAACAATACTTAGAAGTTAAATAAAACCCAATGAAGTTGCTATTTTTTGTCGTTTATACTTTTGAGAAATTATTTTTGAAGTCTAATTTTAGCATCAAAAATCCGATTCTACAAATGAGTGATTATGATGTTTCTATTCAACATTATATGCAAGGGTGTCCATTGCAATCTTTGACTTTCTGTAGTAGTGTTGAGGGCTCTTGGAAATGAGCCTCAAATACATTAGATCCTGGAGGAAAATTACATTATAATTTCATTTGAAAAAACTGTAGAGTAGATTTTGGAAAGCCATAAATTAATTGGGGTTATGTATGTGAAGCTCTTTAATTCCAAAAGGACCAAGGCATTTTTTTGCCAAAAACATTCAAAACTACCATTTCTATGAAAATAGTTTTTTCTCCCACATCTAACCAAATGATCTTAAACCTAACTAGTATGAGAGTGTGCGAAAAAAATTCAGAATTTTTGACCGTACAGATTGCAAGAAATCTGCGTTTAAAGTGAAAAAAACATATTTTTCAACACATTGGGGGGACTAGATTTTTTGACTTTGAACATTTTTAACTTAAAATTTTTGTACTACAGAGTTTTGAGCTTTAAATCTTTATAGTGGAGAATTGAGTTGAGAATCGAGGAAAAAAAAGGAATTCAAAAAAACTTAATTATCATTCTTAAAAAAATTGTTAAGCAGAAGTAGATATAAGATAGAAGGAAAATCTAAAATATTCATATATTTTAGATTTAGTTAAAATGCACTAATTCCAATGGTGAGATTGTTCTAGCAAGTAAACTAAACTATGCAAAAAAAATTGTAAAATTGTAAAAATTGCATTCAGAAATGAATCCTACAAGTTATTTTTTTCAAAAAGATGCTCTAACTGCTTGAAAAACAAGAATGTCCATAACTTTCTCATAACAAATCCAAATGAATTAATAAAATCTTTCCAAATAGACAAAATAAAATCATTGAGAAAAAAAGTATTTAAAAAAAAATTCCAATTTTTGTCCATTTTTTTTGGTTGCCTGGACTGCCCTCCCGTCCCTTGTTTTGAGCTTATATAGTCATAACTATTGTTCCCGGGCACCGATTGTGAAAATGATTATATTCCCACAAAGCTTATCAGTTTTTCTATCTCCAAAGAAAGTTTCAAAAAATCTTGACCAAATTTTAGCCTGCAAGTACCTACCCAAAAACCCATTTGTCCCTTGTAGGGAGAATGGTCCTTTCGGGGTTAACCTCATATTTTTTTGGTGGACAACTTTGTAGATTTGACATGAAAAAAGAAAATTGAAAGGCTTCATAAAGTTTTAACACCCTCATGATCAACATTATAATCTTTCAATCCATAGGTGATATTGCTATATTTTTTTTTCATGGGATTTCTAATATGTCTAGTTTGAATTTGTATGATTATAATTTTTTTTAAATTGATACAAGTTATCACAATGTTGGTTTTTTGTTCAATTTAGAGCAAATTCCTAGAAGTTCAAAAAGATATTGGGGCACTTAGACGTTAAAAAACCCTAGAACTATTTGTTGTGCTTTTGTAGGAGCTATTCTACTGGAGTGATTGTGAAGTCGACTACTTAATACAATAAGGTAAGGTTGAGGCACCAATTGCCAACCACGTCCAATACCCAACTTGTAGTGTGCGATGTTTCCAACCTTAGGCTGGAATTTAGGGTTGAAATGTTTTTTTTGGTCCTTTCAAGGCTTGGACCAATAAGGTTATGACACATGTTCCAAACTATTGAGCAAGAAAATATAAAATAGTGAGTGGAAAAATGATTTTTGAATGATCGGAATTAAAAAACTTTAGACATTGGCTACTGATAAAGAACACTTTTTGACTCCCAAAATTCACAAAGAGTTCAATTTTGGAAATAAAATTCTGAAAAATTTGTAATCCCTATATTTCCTATTTTCTACATGGAAAAAATTTCCATCACCTCATACTACTCACGATCTGCTCCAAAAGTGCTTAAATGATCGGCTACTAATGCCTCTACCTTATTTTGTCTGTATTCTGCCCATGCCCGTTATAGGGACCATGCCTAAATAGGGGAGGCAACTCATTCCCGATTACCCTCCCATTTTGACTGTGTAGCCCATTCTCTTTTCGTGAAGGAGCAGATGAGCGGTTATTAATTATAGTATGGTTCCCGAGGCAATTGTGGCACATTAGGATTGTCTCTAAGACTCTCAATACTGCAACCAATCCTTGGTGGATTTTACACCAGCCCTTGGTTGGAAATAGAAAAGTCTATTTGACGAGAATGGATCAAACAAAATCTTCAACTAAAAAATTCATAGTAAATGCATTTCTAGAAATAAAAATCAAGAAAAATCTAGAAACCTTTCTAACTCTATTTCTACATAGAAATAAATTTCCCCGCTAAAAAAACCCGCCTTGCAGACATGCATAATTCTTTAAGTGATTGGAAATGGGTTGCCTTCCCTACATCCTTATTAGAAAAATTTAATGTTTCTTTAAGACTCATTCGGTTCAATTTTACTTTAGAGTCTATAAGGAAGGAGGTCCATAAGCACTTAGGCTCTATAAGTGTCTTCTAATGCAGAGGTGTATTTGTTTTCTCTTTGCACTAGAAATGTACAAATAATATACATTTTAGGGGTGGATGTTTATAGTAACCATTACATTTCAGTTTCAAAAAATCTTTACCATTCCACAAACCTCCAAAAAATATGAAACAACTTAGGTTAGATGCCAATTCCATTTGTCTTCTACGTAAAATTTACTGAAAGTATTTCAAGAAGTTTAACCCTTAATCCTTAAGGCTCAAGTGTCCCCTCGGGGGACACTTGGGACTTTGGGCAAGCTTATTCAAACTTCATATTCAAAATGATTTTTTCAAACTTTTTGTGAGCGTGTAGTTTCTCATAAGCTTCGCGTTAATACAAATTTCGTCAAAGTCCGACTTATTCTCAAGAAGTTATGAACATTTGAATAAAAATTTCAGTTTGTTCTATTGTGCCCCTCAGCAATTTTCCTTTGACTCCTTAGGGGCAGCAAAGGTGGCAAGAGAGGAGAGTTAGGCTATTGTTGTGCCTATTGGGAGGTCACATTAGGCTTTAGGAGCTTCTAAAAGTTAGAGGTTTTGAGGTTTTCCATTTTTTTTTTCTTCCTACTTCTCAAGTATAAGTACATCTTTCAATCCATTGTTCAGATTTTCTATGTCTAAAAATATGTGATGGGAAAATTCATTCAAAAATGGCCTAGTGTATTGTCAATTCTTGGGACATTGTGGCAAATTTTACTTTTTTTGAATGTCTTACTTGTCTAGGATTGCCTTGAAAATTGGCATGCACATGCCTAACATGTTTTCCCATTAGGAAATTTTTTAAATTTAAGGTCTGTAGTGGAAAAAAATTCAGCAAACGGCGGTCAAAGGCATCTGAAATTTTTGGGCATAGTGGAAAAAATAAAGGCTTTGAATGCAAATATCTTTCAATCCGTATGGTCAAACCTCACAAAATTTTTACTGCATACTCTCATACAAGTTAACCACAAGATCCTACAGTTCCATTTCCGAAAGAAACATTTTGAAATTTTTTTTGATGAATGCTCTAGAAATGGCAGTTTTGGGTGGTTTTTGAGTTAGAAAAGGCCTTGGGTCTTTAAGGATTAAGTGCTTTGACATCCAATTTTGGGACGATAAACAAATTAATACTTAAATTTCATCCTCATTACTACTTGGATGAAAGTCATCCTAACTTGTAAAGATTTGTTGTCCTATCTAATGGTTGGATTTGGTGTTAGTAGAGTATATATTTTTCTAAAGTTGCAAATGTGGAAGTATGCCAAGTGGTTGACCGAGCCAAAATTGCATTGACCTTAGTTCAAAATTCGATTTGCAAAAATGAGGTCATAACTTTAAGAACACAAAAATCCCAAAAGATCACCATGTCATGAAAACCTCATTTCAAATCCATTCTAACAAATTTTCCTCAAAAAAAGATAACATTTTGCTTGTAATGGAATTTTGAAGGAATTTTAAAATTTCCCTTTCAAAATTTATAAAAAAATATCCATGATAACATTGGTAAATCTAACCATACAATTGGAATCTAAAACTCAGAGACATTAGATGACATTTTAGGGGTCTAAAGGGTTGTGAGTTTCCGCAAGTTCCAGGGCTATGAGAACTTCACAATAGCAGTTGGCTGATGTGGTACAACAACTGCCACGTCAAATAATAATATTTTATTAGTTAAAAAACTAAACTAAACTTTTTTAAATATTCCATTTTAAAATGATATTTTGAATTTTTGAATTTTATTATCATTATTTAATAATAGAATATTTTGACAACATTGCTCTTCATTCGGCAAGGTAAATAGGGTTGAAACCACCCATTACACCCCAAAAATGACATCTTAACCCCTAAAGGACCAACATGCGTTTTTTGGTCGTATAGAATTTTGGGCAGGTACATACGGCTAGAGATTTCCATATTTTTGGTTGAAATTTTAATAAAAGGTGGGGGCGAGGAATATCTTTCATATGCACCAAATTTCATAACATTTGGAAATACGAGTAAAAAATTATGGCCTATAATGTTACTTTTTTTGTAATTGGGTAGTCCAAGCAGATAAGAAAAAATCATTTTTTTCAAAAACAAAAATTTGAAACTGGTTTTTTAGAGTTATATGTAGGTATAAAGCTTTAAATCATCCCATTTTGATCATTGAGTCAAAAGTTATGAAGATTTTAAGTTTGCGGGTAGTTATGGATTCTACTCTAAAATAAACTTTGAAGTCCTGTATCTTACTAATTTTCAATATTTTTTGAAGAAAATAAAATCATAGGATGTAGATTATTTATTAGAACATTACCACCATTGGGATTAGCATTTTTCAATTCCATAATTAAATTCCTGACAATTTTGTATTTTGAATCATTCTCTACTACTATCTATTTACTATTTTTTTCCTATATGTTGTACAATTTCAAATGCAGTGAAAATTTTAAAGCATGTAGTCAACTTGTCTAGGAAAAAGAACTTAAAGAAGCACCATCATTTTGGACATTTTTTCATCAAAAAGTGAGCTTGTGAAGTATTGCTGCTTTGTTTTTTGCAGGGCCCAAATAATGGTTTCAGTGAATTTGAATGCTTATTTGTTGCAATCCACGCGGTGGAATTTCCTAAAAATTTTAACATATGTTCTAAAGTCACCATACTACAAGATTGGATGGTTACATGTGTCAAAAAAGTGTTTTTTTCAAAAATTGGATACTTGTACTAAAAATGGTAGTTTTTGAACATTTTTGTTGAGAACATAGTCATAGAACTTTAGGGGTTAATCCCTAAATGCCCAAGGCACCCAAATGTGGTGTCGAAGAAACTTTGGAGTTAAACAAAACCTTACCAAATTGCTTTTTTTAGTAGTTTATATTTTTAAAAGATTCATTTTGAAGTCTAGTTTTAGCATCAAAAATCCAATTTTGAAAATGAATGATTATGATTTTTCTATTCAAGATTTTGTGCAAAATTACCCATTGCAATCTTGACTTTTTGTAGTGTTGAGGGCTCGTAGAAATGAGCCTCAAATACACTAAAACTTGGAGAAAAAATCACACTAGAAATTCATTTAAAAAAATATAGAGTAGATTTTGAGAAGTCATAAATTGATTGGGATTATATTTGTTAGGCCCTTCAACCTTATATTTTTTGGGTCTTGAATTTTTAGATTTGACATGCAAAAAGAGAGCTCAAAGATTTTCATAGTTTTAACACCCTGATGATCAAACATTATAATCTTTCAATCCTTAAATTATATTGTTGTGATTTCTTTTCCTATGTGATCTCTAACATGTCTAGTTTGAATTTGTATGGTTACAGTTCAAAAAAATTGATTCAACCTATCAAAATGTTGGCTTTTGTTCAATTTAGAGCAAATTCCAAGAGATTCAAAATAGGCCTTGGGCATTTAGGGGTTAACCCCTAGAATTTCATGACTATGCTTTCACCAAAAACACTTGAAAACTGTCATTTCTAGTTTAAGTATCAAATTTTTGGAAATGACAAATGTAACAGTAGGATCTTGTAATATGCTGACTTGAGAACATGTGATAAATTTTTTAGAAATTTCCACCATGTGGATTGCAGAATATAAGCATTCAAATCCACTGAAATTATTTTGGTAGCCTTGCAAAATACATGGCAGCTGCACTTCACAAGCTCACTTTTCTGTGAAAGAATGTCCAAAATGATGGTGCTTTTTTGGATTCTTTCTCCTAGACAAGTTGGCTACGTGCTTGAAAAATTTCAAATGATTTGAAATTGTACAACATATAAGAAAAAAATAGTAAGTAGAAAGAAGTAGAAAATGATTCAAAATACGAAACGGTTAAGAGTTTAATTATGGAAATGAAAAATGCCAACCCCAATGGTCACATTGTTGTAACACACAATTTGCATTCTAAGATTTTTTTTTCCAAGAAATATTGAAAATTGAATAAGATAAAGGACTTCAAAGTTTATTTTTGAGTAGAGAATCTACAACCACCTACAGACAATAAATCTTTGTAACTTTAGACTAATTGATCATAATGGAATGATTCAAAGCTTTCCACGTATATATAACTCGAAAAAAACAATTTCAAATTTTAGTTTTTGAAAAAAGTGATTTTTTTTAATCTGCCTGGACTACCCATTTACAAAAAAAAGTAATATATTAGGCTATAAATTTTGACTCATATTTTCAAATGTCATGAAATTTTAGTGCATATGAAAGATATTCCTTGTTTCCACCTTCTATTAAAATTTGGGTCAAAAATATGGAAATCTTGAATCACATGTACCTGCCTAATATCTCTATGTAGCCAAAAAATGCCAAAAAATGTATGTTGGTCCTTTAGGGGTTGGTGCTACTACTTTAATTTGTGTATCACTTCCAAAATATTCTTCCAAATAACACTTTATGATGATTTTTTCTCAAATTGTGAATTCTGGAGAAGGCGGGCTTTGGAGCAATGTTTTTTTTAAGCACAAATTTTTGCCACTTGGCTACAGTAAAAAGGTACTATTATTTTTTTTTTATGATTTATTTTATTTTTTTAGATCAAAATTTTTTAGTTTACTACTGTATTTTAGGCCAATAGCCAAAATTTACATGGTTTTCATATAGATGTCGTCAAGTGTCACCCGAGTATCACACGAATATTAAAGAAGCAATTATTCTCTAAAATTAAAAAAAAATCACTGCTCTGGACTCTGGAGTCTGGAGTCTGGACGTTTATTAGGGATTAACGTCAGTCCCCAAATTAATTTCAGCTCTTAAATGGGCGCTTTAATGCCGCAGGTTCAATGCAAACTGCCAAGTGTTCACCATGTCCCGCAACCACGTGTCCGCCTTCCACCACTTACAACGGACCCCGACCAGACTCAGAATAGCCTTCCAAGTGGCACCACCCTAATCCACCAAACCAAACTACGCGCCACACCATTCTCATTGCCCATCCAGACCGTCCAAACTCCATACCGCACGATCCCAACCTCCAAAGCGCTCGCCATTCTACCGCTTGTGTTCTAACGGCAAGTAGAGACGTGTCGAGCAAAGAAGCGATCCCAAGTTCCCAACTGGATTTGAATGCAGCTTGTTTCGTCACCCTCTGGCCGCCACTTGTCAGCTCCTGTACACAGCAGGGTACTGTAGCGTTCCATTGGTCGGATTGTCCTGACCCCCATTTCTCTCCCGCCTCGTTAAAAGCCTCTGTTCTTGATCTCTGGGTTTCTTTCCTGCTATCTGTGAGCTCAGCGATGGCGATTGCGGGGGAAGAATTTTACTCATAGTTCTCATCTACTGTAGTCTTTTTGTGGCGCATTTTCCGTGCATTTTCCGTCCTTTTGTTGCTTTTTTGTTGCATTTTGGGGTTAGTTTGCAAACTTAGAGACGATGATGAACCTTGTGGCATTGGCGATGTTGTTGTCGTCGCTGGGATCAGCGATGTTGTTGTCGCCAGAGCCCATTCTAACGAAGTCGCCTGAAGAAGACGAGAGTCTGTTGCAAGCGGCGAAAGATGCAGTGCAGGGCTCGTTTTTGAAGGGGGAGGAGACCCTGGTGGAGGGAGTGACGAAGCCTGTAGACATAGGGTTGGGCTGGTTTCGAAAGAAACCTCCGACGCCCGAGGACCGTCTTGTTGCAGCCAGAGAGAAAGCAAATGAGGCAAGGGAGGCCTTTGAGGAGGCGAGCGCGCAGTTGAGAGACGCCGCAGCGGGGAAAGCGGTGGATACAGGTATGACCACACTTTCGCAATGACGCTTGTATTGTCCTTCTTGACTTATTAGGTTTCATTGAGAGAGGTTGAGAGAGGCACCAATCTTCTTTTGTGATCACCATTTCTGTTTGCATTACTTTCTTCAACACTTAGAATAATCAAATTGGGACAAATACGTTTGTAATATTTTGAGAGTGTCATATTGGAGCTTTCTTTGTTGTCCTTCTTGGTCTCCTACTCATTGAGAGAGAGAGAGACCAATCTTTTTGTGTAACCACCATTTACTGTTCGGAGGTTTCGATTACTTTCTTCTTCAACACCTAAAGAATGAAATCTCATCAATCTTCTTTTGTAATTACCGTTTGTTATTAGTCGGAGTTTTCAATTGCTTTCTTCAACTCCTAAAGAATGAGACTGGGACGAATAGCTTTGTAGCATTTTGAGGCACGGTCCTAGTGTGTGGGGCCCAATATTGGACCCTATACAATTAATGGGTAGTAAGTAACTAAAAGAGATTAGTGCCTTGAAACAAGGAGAGACTTGACAAGAAAATAGACAACAAGGGAGAGGTTGGCTCTTTTTAGCTGAGGGGAGTTAGCTCGTGTCTAGAGAGTTCTCATTAGTGTACAGAGTAAAAGTGCTGGTAGTGAGTGTCTTGAGACTATTGATCGTCACGTTGTGGTTTAGTAAGCCTGCAGTTGATTACACATCCCAAGTTTTGAATGGCTTAGCAAACCTTAAATTGTGTCAAGTGATTTGAAGCTTACTAAATCTATTGACAGTGGAGTCTTCGAACTTGCATTAAACGATAAACACTAAAGATTTTCATGGAAACTGAGTGCTGTTCCTCCCCTTCCCCATGCAATGGTTGCAAGAAATAGTCGTTCATGTTTAGGAAATCTGGTTGCCTTCCTTTGCACTTTATCGGTTGTCATTGATTGTAAAATTGCAAGAAACATTATTTTATGACTTTCCTGTACTTTTAGGCATCAGGGCAAGAGATTTGACGAGTTGTGTGCAATGACTGTTCAGGGATGTATGTGGATGACAAAGTACGTCAATCAGTGGGAACTGCGAAGGACGCGACTGGAGGAGCTAAAGGATGGGTAAAAGAGGGTGCTCGCGCGGTGTACAGCAAAGCAGCTGATGTGAAGGATGGAACCTATGGCGCTGCTGCTGCTGCGGGACAGAAGGCAGGGTCTGCATTACGTAGGGTGAGCTCTCTTTCTTAACTCTTACCCATTCCATTCAGTACAATATTTCTGATTGTATTTCCACATAGTGGTTAGAGGTCGAAAACACATTAATAGCTAAAACAATATATGGTTTTGTGTGGCAACTTTGCCTGTGAAGGTTTAAACCCTCAAGTGCCAAGGCTGGAATTAGAATGCACATGCCGATAGTAAATCATATTAACTGTCAATACATGCTTCTGTCTTTCGCAAATGTAGGGCATGGCCTTTTCTATTGGTACATTTCATTATCTTGAAGCTTTTTGAATGACTATTTTGAACTTCTTTGACTGCTGAAGTGACCTTTGGGCATTTGTGGGATAAGGAAATGTGTTCCCATCACAGTGATTGGTGTAATGAAGTGTACGACTTAGGAGATCGGTTCGCTTTTGATTAATTGCAGACTGTATCGAAGGCAAAAGAGGGTGTTGAGGACACATACGATTCCGCAGCCGAGACCGCAGCCGAGACGTTCGGATCAGCAAAGGAGAAAACGTATGACACTCTTGGGAATGCGAAAGACAACGTTTACGACGCGCAAGATGCAGTGGTGGACAATGTGCAATTGGTAGCAGACAAGAGCAAGGGGACAGCCATTGATGCAGCCGAGAAGGTGAAAGAGACGGGAGAGCTTACGAAACAGGGAGGGCAAGGAATCCTAGGGAAGGTGAAAGATGCAGCTTGTTACACTGCGGAGTGCATACGAGCACGAGCACAGGAGGCTGGATCCTATCTCCCCCTCGTTGGTCAAGGAGTTGGCTATGTGTACAATGACGAGAAGGGTGACGTTGCGCCATCTGTGAAGGAGAAAGTCGGCAATGCGGCCGAAACAGCCAGGCAAACTTACGATGGTGCAAAAGATACCGCAGAGCAATATTATGATGATGGAAGAGACTGGGCAGAGGATAAGTACGATTCGGGGAGAGAGACAGCCCGAGAATACTACGACGAGGCGGGTCGGCGTTACAGAAGAGCACGAGACTACTACGATGGACCTAGTGATTACTATATAGGCAGAAGAGGCAGAAGTACCAGAGATACTGCTTCGGGATATTATGATGCAAGAAAAGAGGAGCCTGAAGATTTCTATGACCGCGGGATCAAGGACAGAGCAAGGTATGCTTACAGAGGCGCCAGAGATAGAGCAGGAGATCACTACGACGATGGAAGAGGATACATCCCCGGCCGACGTCAAGAGAGCCCTAGAGATTATTACGGTCCATCAAAGCGGAGAGCACAATACAGAGGTGAAGATTATTACGAGAGGAAGAAGTTTCAACCAGATGATGAGCTCGGTGAAGTAGTGGAATCCATGGGCTGGAAGAGAGTTGGCAAAGTGCCGAAAGATCATGTTTCAGTTTCCAATCCCAAGGAGGTAGTGATTGGAGATGTGAAGTACGTGTGGCCGCAAGGAAAAGGGCAGCCTCCTAGTGATGTGCTTTACGACACCGTACTCCACCAGAAGGGGGCTGCGCACACTGTGGGTGAAAAAATGGGGTTTGCTAAGGAGAAGGCCAAGGATCAGACATATGATACCCGACGAGATGGGCGCTCATGGTCGAGGCGACCGTACTATGAAGACGAGCACAGTATTGAAGATGAAGAGGACTCGATTCTCACTAGAGGGGCAAGGAATCTGAAGGAAGGGGTGAGGAATGCTGGTCGGGCGTACGAGGAGCAGCGATCTAGAGCAGGAGAATACGCAGACGAAGCTCGACAAGAGCTTTCAAGTTTTGCTGGAGCTGGCAGTCTTCAAAGAGGAAGTTCTCCCCGGTCGTGGAAGGATGTGCTTATCAGGAAACCCGTGGGATTCTTTCTAGCCTTGATGCGCGCACTTCATCTTTTTACATTTTCCGCGGTGTATGGGTCTGCCTTCTGGGTGACTTTTGTGTCGGGAATGATCTTAGCCAAGCATATCCCTCGTCAACAATTCGGATACGTACAGAGTCGCATCTTTCCTGTGTATTTGAGGATCTTGGCTGTAGGACAGGTCGTGCTACTTTTGTTGCACTCTCTCCTGCATCCTTGGTTTTCCACTGAAAGTGGCGAGCGGATGCAACTACTCAACTTTGCTGTGATGATCGCCTCCACTCTCATCAACGCCTATGTACTCGAACCAAGGGCCACCAAGGTAAGCATGTGTTACAGTTTTGCTTTATCCAACGATCCATGGTTTTAAAGTGATCATATTTGATTGATCATATCGCGGAAAGTATAAATAGGAACGAACTCTATATCACCGGAGTGAGTGAAGCACATTCCATGCGATGTTTAGTGAAAAGCTTTTATACAAAAGATATTCCCTGCTTGAACGCCTCAAAAATACCGTAAGAAAATATGAGGCTAAACATGTTTTCTTCCTTCTAAAAGGGCTAGCCATCAGCTCACCTTAGCGAAAGAAAAATGCACCGTAGTCTTTGTTTGGTCTTGGCCAATTTTTACTTTTCACAGATCTGTGATCTCCTATCCTTGGGACACTAGAACTCACTTTTCTTACGAATGTATCGCCTGAGGATTCGTGAGAACATGGTGATTTTTGACGCAGCTCAATTGTAACCCCGGGCTAATTCGGATTTTGGTACACTGTCAGGATTTTAGTTTAAATTGAGATAATGATATTGCTGCAGGTTATGTTTGAGCGCTTGAAAGTGGAAAAGGAGGAAGGAAGAGGATTGGAAAACACAGTGGATGAGCTGGATGCGAAGCAGTTGAAGCTGGATCAGCAGGAGAAAGTCAGAATTATCAACGAACAGTTCAAGACGGTGCATGGCTACTCCTCTGCACTGAATTTGATCAGTTTGGGGGCGCTAACCTTTCATTTATGGCATTTGGCTAACCGTCTTGAGACCTAGCACTGACACAACCAATGTCGAACAGAGAAATAGAATTAGCCACCACAGTGTTGCGTTGTAACGATGCACCCCATTTCACTTGTATTTCCTGTAGAGATCGACACGAATTCTGCGAGGGTGACGCAACCATTTGAAGCAACGTTTTTATGTAGTTTTTTTTGTGGAGCTTTCAGCTTTCAGTGCTTACCGGGACTTTCCTTTTAGACCTTTGAAAATCATCCTTAGGCTTGCAATTTGTTGCATGATTTCCAGCAATGTATATATAAAGACTCAAACTTGTCTCTCAAATTGCGAAGACTCGCACCCTTGTTGCTAATAGGGTAAGATAGACTCGGTAGCATTCAATGAGATTGCCTTTTACTCTCCGGAGTCCTCATCTACGAGTTTCATCCACATATTATTAATGCACTCTTCATGACCGACACAATGACAGTATATTTATGGTGCACTCCATAAAGCATTGTCAAGAAGTATTGATTGCCGGTCCCAACTCAACAATGTGAACCACATCCAAAACATCATGACCCTCCCTAATGTAATAACCTCTCTATTGCAATGTGTTTGATTGGTCCTAATTCTATTACATTAAAAAGATTCTACTGTAGATGGTTTGCCAAAACCCAAAGAATCCATTGAGTATTATACCAGTGAAATCTAACCATTTGCCATCGATAACTTACTTTGAGTTTTCTATAGAGAAGAAAAGCTCTTTATGTACACATGGGGTGGTAGGAGGTAGAACAACCCCATATGGGATATATAATTTAGAATTTGTAGTTTCTCAAACCTCATTTAGGCACAAGGGATAATTTTTTTTAAAAAGGTTTGAATAAAAGAAAAGTTGGAAAACCAAGTTAAGTTTCATTTCCAAAAATTTGTTTGAGATTTCAATCTTCCACTTAGGTTATGGACAAATTTCAGAAAGGATGTATGAAAATGTAAAAATCCTTTCCAACAACTCCACAAAATTTGTCCATAACTTTTGAGTGGAAGATCTAAATCTCAAACAGATTGTGTAGATCAAACTTAACTAGATTTTCCAACTTTTTTTAGTTCAAACCTTTTTGAAAAAATTATTCTACTATGCCTAAATGAGTTCTGAAATTCTAGTTTTAATACAATTTCTACTTTACTATGAGCGGTTGAAAACTACAAATTCTAAATTATTTATCCCACACACTATAAAAAAAACCCATGTTTTTTTAATGTCTTTTTCTAAAAGTCCACATGTTTTCATGTTAATAATAAACTCAAATGTAACATCAAAATGTTTCATATGACCTTATTAATATGAAATCACATAGATGTCTAGAAAAATCCGTCAAGAAAAACATAGGTTTCTTATAGTGACATAGATTGTTCTACCTTCTACCACCCCATTTGTACGTAAGAAAATTTGTTCTAATTCCAAATCACAAAACATGAATGGCTTACAAAGCAAAGTGAGGAAATTCAAACACTGAAATTATTGACCTCAATGAATTGATCTTCATTTTGTTTAAAGCTAATTTTTTGTGTATTGTTTAAATTGAAGGTGTTCAATTTCCTAGTAATTTGATTTTGCAGTCGCAACTCTCAAGTACCGAGTATAATTCTGACATTATTGACGCATGGTCATTTAGCTAATTTGGATGTGGAATACTCCACATCATTCCGTCCATGGGAAGGTTGTTTTTTTGACTGCTACTAAATCTTATGTAATTGAAAAAACGGTTCAATATAGGAATAAAAAGAAAATAGTTGACAAAATTCAAAAAACATCCCGCACCTTCTGTACCTTGTGAAAATCAACCCATTCAACTTGAAGCTAGTGTAATCATTGCCAATTAGGCCCTATACCTAACCTAGAGGGTACACTGTTTCCAACCAAGGCAAGAACACATTTTCAACACAAGCTTGGAATGTGTTTTTTCCTCCTTTTCAAGGTTGGAACTAATAAAGTTATGGCACATCTCCCAAAGTAGTGAGTGGGACAAGCCCCATATCCAACCTATAGAATATAATATGGAATGTGTTTTTTTCTACTTTTCAAAGTTGGGACTAATAAGGTCATGACACTTATCCCAAAGTAGTGAGTGAGTAAGTAGTTTCTGAATGATCAAAATTAGAAGAGTCTAGACATTGAGTCTTACAACTCTTTCACCTCAAACATCAAATACTTTAACCCTTCAGCATCGGACAATGAATGGAGGACTTGCAAGCACTATTGAGTCCAACTAACTTCTCATTCATCCAATGTAATAATTGAATGTATAGAAGACAACCTTCCTCAATGATCAATTTCATGAAATTGTGCTAATTTATATTTTCGTACAAAGATATAAGGAAAAATGTGCAAAAATTCAAAAAAGGATCAAGGCGTTGAAGGAAAATCAATATCCAAACTGCATGTGAGCACAATTAGACGATACCGGTAATCTTTCGAATACGTCAATTAACCCCTAAATGATAGACCCATAACAACTGATTTCAAACCTCACTGTCCATCACTCAATTTGCTATCATTTTGCAACTAGATATGTATGAAAAATTTTATATTTATTTTTCAGAGATGAAAGTACATGTCTTCTTTACTTCAAGAAAAAATTTAGATTTTTTTTGTGGAAAATCAAATTTTTTAAGAATATTTGAAGAAAAAGTGAAGAAAAATCATATTAAATAGAAAAATATTTTAAAAAATCTGAAAATTTCACCATAAGTGTATATCATAATGACAAACATCATGGTGTAAACTCAATTTCCGTGTCGTTCTATAATTAGAAAATAATAGACATAGAAAATATACCCAATGTTCAAATTGCAATAAAATATGCAATATTAGGAATTTTTTCAAAATTCAAATTGGAGGTGAAACTAAAGTAGATGACCTTTATTTTGTTAGTTAGACTCAAACTCAAAAAATATCATTTTTGTGAAGAAATTTCAGATTTAAAGCAAGGAGCAACAACTTTCCAAAATATTCTAAAATAGCATATTTTGTGATCCGTTTTTTTTAATTGCTTCTCATCTCCGTGAAGACAAAAACTGGAAAGAGTACAAACTCAATTCGATACTCTTCATAACCTAATGTGAAAGGTCAACAAGGAGAAGGAGGATGAAAAAATACTTTTGAGCTCTCTTGGCTCAACAGTATTGTCATCGGAACGCCACGGATGGAGTCCGCGGCGTTCCAGGGTTAAATTAGTGAAAGTTCGATAGACGAAGTCACAAAACTTGAGAATAACAAGGAAAAACATGAAACTTTCATTGGTAGTAACAACCCCAACCCCCAAATGCACTCGTTCCAATCTGAGATTCAGCAAAACACTAACTTAGCTTTTCAGCAACACATATACCCACACCAACAACGCTGTAAAGGATCAGTAGCTTTCAAAGTTTTCTAGAAACTTTGATCTTGCATCTTCAATTGACAGCGATTTGCAAGTAGCTACGTGAACTTTGCAAACATTTGCAAGAGACTGGCTGCAATGCTTGTAGTCACCTCCCCCCAACCATCTGCAAATCGTGACCATCAGACGGTAAACTTATTTCACTTCAAAGAAGTTTCCACATCATGATTCTCACTCTCATGAATGAACGCAACAAAAACGCTAAAGTCAAAATTTTTCACTATAGATTTGAATAAATAAATAAATCCTTGTAAGTAAAACCCAGTTGATCTCAGTCTCACCAAGTATAAATCAGACCTTCTAAACTACCGACCACAATCAGAGTGGTGAGTTCATATTGCACCCAAACCGTCTTTAAGTCTTGTCTCTCAGTCGAAAATGAAATGGCAATAACTAAATAAATGCTCAATGGGGGTGTCCAGAGTGCGAGCTTTCGATTCCAAACTTAGTAGCAATTCTGTTCCGAAGGACTTGAATACTCTACCCAGAACGAGTACTTTGGAGAAGGATTTTGAATAGTGAAATCTAGTATCAAACTGTGACCCCCCCGAATTCACCGTTGTGGTTGGGATGAAGAAAAGGACGCTTGCAATGGGAGTTAAGAATTAGCTAAAGGTGAGGGAACTTCTTATTTGCGAGCTGTCTCCTCAGGTCGCCAGAAACGCTTCTGCGCTACAAGAAGCTCCTCCTTATCCTGCGTATACGCAAGCACGACGTCCCAGTGTAATGACTTCACTGTCTCCTCAACTTCTCGGAGCACTTCCCCTCTGTCACGGAAGATGGCCCAGCCGTCGGGACGCAGGATACGGTCCATCTCCATCACCACGTTCACAATGTTGCACCTGCCATACATAAAAATCAATCACCAGTACAATCAGTTACAGTTTGTTCTTTTGTACATGGATCGCATGGATGTGATATATGGCTCATATTTTACAAATCGTTCTTTAAATGTCATAATTACGTTATGCTTGTAAGTAACACTTTGTCATAAAGATATCCTTCAGTCCAACTCTACTTTTTATATTGCGTTTTTACCTTTGACATCCTATAAGAAGCATTGATCGCCAGCTCTCAAATCATTAGAAGGTCTCAGCTCGGCAATTTTAGTCACTAAGTTCCATTGAGTTGACCATCCATGTATTCTAATGCCACATGCTTCTCAAGATTCTAAGCATGTGCCAATAGCGTACTTGATGTCACATAAGGGCATTCCGACCAAATGATGTATCTGTATTAGCACACGAGGTCTCCAACCTCATTTTCAGCTACTTTGTGGTGGTGGTGGTGAGGATACAGATACAGCAAGCGTTTGTTTCCAGTAAAAGAGCTAATTTTTTCAGAAACATGACAGTTTCCTGAAAAAGGAAAAGACGACATTCTGATTTAAAATGAATTGTGAACCTAATGCGATAGGTTATCGTGGCAATCATGTCTTCTAGTAACATAGACACCAGGGGAAATGCTCTAATACATGTATCACCATGGAAGTAGCAAAACTCTCCAGGAGTCGTCCACTAGAGAATAAACGAAACTGGAAACCAAATGACTTCGAATTCTTTTCTAATCCCACAGAACATGAACAACGGAACCTTTGCTCACGGGAGGTTAATGCAAAGACATCCCACGAAGGAACGAAACGCAGCAGTGTTGTGTGTTGGTGGTACTTACTTCTTTGTGAGGGTGCTGATTAAATGGTCAGCGTGCATGAGATCGTAGGAGCGAGGATAAGTGCTGTGTGGCTCACACCAATCGTGGTACATTCCCAGGAAGCCACGGTCATAGATGATGGGCAGCGTGTCTGGCTCGGTTACAGGGACGATGTTCATCACCCACACGGGCTGCGACACCAGAGCAGCCGCAAACCTGCATGGCAAAAAAGCACAAGAATCACAACAGCGGTATTAGTTTCAGACCTTGAGGAGTATTAAATGGCGTTGAAAGAGACAATGTGGTTGAGCTTGCTACAGACCAATCACAGAATTCAACAACACAAAAACTCAAGGACCCCAAGTGGTACTTCCTTACCATGCTGATTAATGTTCAACAAGCGAACAAGTTAGCTTGGTCACCCAGGAGATAATGAACAACATCAAACTTGACGTTCAATTCAATACAATGCCATAACCTCGATGAAACGTAAATTACGGTATATTAGCGAGTACTAGAGAAGCTCTTGACGTTTCATTGAGAAAATGGCATTGTACTCAAAGCACCAGATTTGCAACACTCTACACGCACAAAGATCTTAAACCTAGACCTCGTATTAAATTAAGTTTCAAGGCGCACGTCATGAAAGAATCATGTCGTGAATATCCACCAAATAAACGAAATTGACGATGAGGACTTATAATCTACGTGAGTCATTTGAAAATGTTACAAGTCATAATCACTCGCCTCATTCCCTCTAACACTCGGTGTCCCAAGCTACGGTTACTTCACCATCAAATCACTCAAGACCATAGTGTCTTTATTGAGATCATGCTAGACAGCTAAAATTCAGAGCCTGGTTATCGAAAAAGTACATCCTTCAACGCTAGCACAGCTCAACAACTACTAACTTCCACACCCACTCAAACTCGAGTTACCTAGTACATTCGCAGGTGGAACACTTCAGTGCCCACTCCCAAATTGCCACTTAAACAAAGGTGGAATTCATCATCGCATTCAATGAAGCTTGAACCCCACTATTGTCAAAGAAGCAAAGTTACCAGCACGACATGAGCCGGAGATTGTTTGACCGGGCCTACTACTAGAATTTGGAGAGTTTAGCAACGTTTTGTAGCGACGCTTTGAAAGATGATTTAGCAAAGTACGTTTTCTGAGCAAAAATGAAAATTTTGGAACGGAACATTTTTCAGCAAACATTTTCAAAGACGTTGTTCACGTAGCAACGTTGAATGTCAATGTCACGTTTTTGTGTTCAGCGTTCAAACGTTGCTACAAACGCTATTGTATGGGGTGAATTCTGGTAGTGGCAATTGATTGCACAATGAGCAAAGAGAGAGAAGCTGCCTACCCGCCATAGCCCGCCTTCATGTCCATCACGTTGCGCATGGCGCTCCAGTTGATGCCGAGGCCATTCAAGTAGGACTTCTCGATGATGCGCTTCCAGTGATCGGTGTCGGAACGAAACTCCTCCGCCAGGGAGCCTCCGTAGATCCCTTTCTCAGTAGTTCTCAGCCACGACGGCGTCGCCTCCGCACGGAGCGGCCACTCGGCTGGCCAGCTCATTGCCCGTGCTCCCTCTGCAGACGGCAGCTTGTGTATGCACGCTTTCATTGGAACATACCTGCACATTCAAACGGCATTGGTAGGTTTCAGACTTGGAGGATGGGCGTTCAAAGAGAATGCGGTAGAATGAGCACCCACAACATTCAACAACATTGGGGATCCAAGTAGTAGTACTCATCTTGTTGAGGAATGAACACCAATTGAACTAGTTACCCTAGTCACCGAAAAGATGGTGAGCAACATGAGTGGTGATACACGACTCTATGTTCAATTCAATGAGGTGTCAGTCGAAGTGGAAGTGATTGGAATTAATTTTAATATTGAAGACTTTCCGCTCTAAAGTGTCACTTGGACATATGCATCAAAAGAGAATGTGGTTGAACTTGCCACTGATCAATCACAACATTCAACAACGAAGAAACTTTTCGTATTGAAGATAACGCTACTATGAACTCGAGAAGTGATAACGCTACTATGAACCAGCCACATCGACAATTGAGTTTCTGTTCAGACAATTGAGTTCTTGTTGTTGCACTCGAGAAGTGTGAAACCTACTAAATGAACCAGCAACATCGGCAATTGCATTTCTGGTTATATACTTGAATTCTTGTTGTTGAGCTCGAGAAGTGATAAAGCCACTAATGAACAAGCAACATCGACAATTGAGTGTGTCAAGACCATCAAGTCATTGATTAAGCTTCTGGGAAGATGCAATACTCACCAGGCGGCGTCCGGCTTGTCATCCTCTTCACAGAGAGGTGGCGTAGTGTCCGCAGGGCGCTGCTCGTACAAATCATTGTCTTTGGGTTTCTGGAACACAGCCACGCCGATCTTCGTGATGGGATCGTTCTTCTTCGCCACCAACTTCCATGACATCTTCTCCGCAAAAGCTTGCGTGTCTCTCCATATTTGCACACTCTCGTCATCCTTCCAGTACACCGGCGTGGCGGACCACAAGAAGAATCCTCCAGGCCTCAGAACGCGGTTGAGCTCCACGAGCAGCATGCCCCCATCCAAATGCCAGGGCACACGGCACCGAGCGCAGTGCACGGCGTCGAATACGTTGCTGGGGAACACCAGCCGCTCCGTTCCCATCACCGCCGACAAGGCGGGGATGCCGCGCTCCAGCGCCATTTGCACCTGCAACACCGAATCCATAAAAAGAGGACATTAACCCCAATTCTTTTCCTGCAAATTTTTGCACAACTTAGTGGGGTTCACACTTTTCAGTCCATTGAGTTCAATGCAGTTTGCTTAACTTAAAGCTCTTCTCCTTCTGAGTGTTTGTAAATCAACAAGGTTTGTGAAGCCATTGACTTAGCAACCGTGAAACACTGTAAAGGTCATCAAAGAAATTATAGATAAGGAATTAACCAGTCATCTACTTTGAGAACCCCAAACAGTCCCTATCCCGTGGCACAGTGATCAATAAGAGCACTAGTCATCTTAGGCATCTAAACGATGATGCACAATTCAAACGCAGTACCATATCCCAAGAGAGATGGGAAATAAGTTCAACGTTGAAGATTTCTGATTCCACCCGCAAATTGCCAATTAAAAACATACGCATTCACCATTGAAAGCATTCACTCAACGAAATCCGGAGTAACATAGTTGAAGACAGAAAAAAAGGCTCCATGCAATTAGGGTTACCTGCGCTTCGTGCTCGTCCTTAGGCGCAATCGACATGGCCAGCACCTCTCGGTCGAAGAGGTAGCCTCCGAAGCTAGCCACGCCGCAGCCTACGTCGAGAATCACGCGCGTCCGCTTTCCCCAACCGATCTCCGGCTCCGACTGTTCCAGAAACTCGATGTAATGGAGGGCCCCGGCCTTGAATTGTGTGCCGCCACCAGGGAAGATCAGCTTCTTTTCATCGGTAGACACCTTAACCCAGTTCTGATCCGCCTTATATGACACCAATTGCGTATGAGGGACGTTGCTGAACCAGACCTGCACAACGGGGCTTGTAAGATTCCATGGTTCCATGGTTTAGAAATGACCAATTCAATCATTCACAATGTGAGAATAATACAATTCAGATTATGTCACATTATAACTCCAGAATCAGTAAAGAACTTGCTTGTGTGGTCAGAACTAAGTGAAAATTGAAGAAACGGAGTGCCCGTATGTGTCCCAAAACTGCTACGGAAGCTTTGGACCCGAGCAGGACCAAGATTTCATGGTTTAAATGACCAATGCAATCAATCACATTGTGAGGTTCCACGGTTTAGAAATGACCAAGTCAAGCAATCACATTATGGTTAGAAATGACGTCACATTGTGAGATTCCACGGTTTAGAAATGACCAATTCAATCAATCACATTGAGAAAACTTCATGGCTTAGAAATGACCAATTCAACCAATCACGTCCTAAGAATCATATAATTCAGCTTATGCCATATTCATAACTCCAGAATCCATGAAAAACTTGCTTGCGTTGGACAATAACTGCATAAAAATCGAACCAATGAAAGTCCTTGAACACTGTACGTCCTTCAACTCAAAACTGGTACAGAAGCTTTAAGCCGACATTTCACGGCCTTAAAAGTGCCCCAATTTGATTGATCACTTCGTGTAAACAACACAATGCAGATTATGCCATACATTATTGTTCCCCAGAATCAACGAAGAAGATTGCATTGTGTGTTGTTCAAGCAACCAATAAAATCGAACAGAAGAGAGTCCCTACATTGCCCTCTCAGAACCAATAAGAACCACGAGACTTGATTCGGGATTCAGAAAGTTTGTGACAACCACTAACTTTCCGAACTCAGAAAGTTTGTGCGATTCGCGAGTTTGGGATTCAGACAGTTTGTAAGATTCACGAGTTATTGGGATTGTGAGAATCATGAGTTTCTGAGAATTATGGTCTCACTTACTTGATCTCTGCTGGTGGGCCACGTGATCGGCACCTTATAATTCGACGGCAACGGCAGCAAGCACTTGGGCAGCTCTTCTTCAGAGAAGCAGTGACGCTCGCGGTGCTGGTAGTGCTTCCTCGACTTGAGCTTCTTGATAGCAACTTCGTTGTCCAAACACGGGATGAAGTCCTGTGCGCCTGCGAAAACACAAAGCTTCCACTTCGTCCTCCCAGAAGCAACATCCTCCACCGTTGATGGTGTTTCAGTTGCATTCTCCGCAAGTATTGACGAATCTGTCACCACAAGCTCCTTCTCTTCCTTAGACTCCGCAGCTTGCGTCTCAAAATCCGTCTGATTCGCTTCCCTGTTCTCGGTTGTGAGCTCCGCTTGCGTGGAAATCGCGTCAGGAAGGCCTGTGTCAGGAGGCGAATCCACAACAACAGAAGGGGGCTCATCAATGGAAGGGGACTCGTCCTTGGAAGGGGACTCGTCCTTAGAAGGGGCGTCATCCTTGGAAGTGGCATCGACGACGTCTGCAGGCGCATCTTCATTGCCGGTTTCAGTGGGAGTGTTGGTGTCGAGAGGAGTGTTGTTGTTGATGTTGTTTGTTGCTGGAACTGCTTGCTCTGGAATTGCTGCAGGGGCGGTGAAGACCCAGACGGCGATCAAGAAGAAGCCTACTAGCACGGAGCCGGCGATGATGAAGTTCGAGGAGGTGCCCCTCTCACCAGCTCTCGGGATCTTCGCCATAGCCATGATGGTCTGGTCACACAAGTTTGGGAACGAGGGCGACAACGGGGATGCTTACGGCATCAGGATCATAACCTCGGCAAAAATGCTGTAACAAGAAGATCCGCTACATTTTCTTGGAAGGAGGTTTGCCATATACACTGATCGGATTTTCTGCACACAATCGAACCCCCGAGTTTAGTTTACTTCTTCAGTGGAGTCGCACTATCTAAATTTGTCATAAAGTAAACTGCAGTCGAATAATGGTCTCGCCGCTAAAATTAGGTCATCTCTTCCTAAAAACACGAACTCGTAGCTCTGAACCCCGCCGGCAGCTGAGATCAGAAAATTTCGATTATTCGAGAGTGCAAGCAATAGCTGCTCTCTATCTCTATCTCTCTCAGACTCTCTCTCACACATGCGCACTGACAGCCTAAACTAGCTCCAAAATTTACACAAAAACTTTTACAGAAGCTGAGAAACGGAAGAAGTGGGGCTTGTCATCTCATTGTTGTCAAAAGATATCGGAGCTCTAGCTACGGCCACCGAAGCTGCCGTACCCGAGTACCGTCCTCCCCGCCTGGCACCTGTCCAGGAGGCGATCATAGGCGAGCTACCCAGATTGATAGCGACTATCACCTTCTCACCCCAATTGTTCGTTTGCGATTTCCACTCAATGCTACTACAATCGAAACAACGTCACCTTCACCCAAGCTCAAACCTACTTCCATGAAAACAAAACCGTTACAGCTCGAATCACACAATAACCCAACCAGATCGATTTCTTCCTACTCAAAATCGAGGCTCACCCTGCACCTACACTCAAAACTCCGCGACGTACGAGCTTCGGCCCCTTCGTACCACGAATGCTCTCACGATTCGTGCCGCGAGCTACGACTGGGATCGATTCGCCCGAGACAGACAGACAGAGTCAACTTCGGTGTTCAAATTCGATTGTAAATAAAAACAACGCGTCAATGCAACTGACCAACCCACAACCCAGACCTTTACCTTTGTCAAAGGATCGGATGATGCTCCTGCAAACCAGAAGCACGAATCTCTCAACCAAATGGCGACTCTCCACTCACACACAGCAGTCTCACACAGTCGCGTCACACCCAAAAGTCAGATCTTTGGGAATGTAATAAGATTCTCACAGGAACAATAATGGCAACAATGTCGGACCCCACAGACCCCACCCCGAATTCACGCTTCCATCGAGTACCTTCAAGGTACAACTCCAACTGGAAATGTATGAAACTCCCTATATATAAAAGTGTATCCTCCCCAATGCTCACTGCATCGTTTCTCGATCACCGACTTCGGAGATGGCTGAGCTCGCGATGGTGCAAGAGGTATTCCAGACCTCAAGCTTAGCATTTGGGGATGCGAAGGTTTTCAGAGTGGCGATGGATTGAATGAATGCGCCATTACGGTTGCCACATGCCACATGCGAGACGTCAGAGGTCGCGCTGGGCACCTGAGTACACTGCCAGGACACTACTGAAGGCAGCATTATTGAGCCGTGCGCCAGGTGGGTTTTAAGTTATTGGCTCTGCCTGGAGTCTGGACTCTGACGGAGTGGACCAGGATTTTTTATATTTTTTTATTTTTTTATTTTTTTATTTTTTTATTTTTTTATTTTTTTATTTGTTGGGGGATCATGGCAGTGCAGAAAGCGATCTTTGCTAACACGGAATGAGGTGGGTACCCCTAAAACCGCCACTAATTGTTACTGTGCCAAATTACTATTATTAGACTGTCCAAATTTTTGTATTTTCTTATTGGCAAGTGAAAGAAGGTTCCAATGCACCAAAGAATATGACATTTGGATATTGTATGCAAAAGTTATGAAGGAACAAAGTTTGGTTTTAAAAGCATTTTTTCCAAATAGGTACATAACTGATTCTGGTAATCTTCACGGAGTGTAGACGGCAATTAAGTCCCTAAAGGATTGAGGCCTTTCTTCTACCAAAAAAAACTCAAAACTGCCATTTCTATAGCAAAGAGTAAGAAAATTTGAAAATTGTTTTTTTTTTTTTGCACATCTAAGGTCAGACCACCCATTTCCAAATAGGGACCAATTCCCAACCGGTAGTGCCCTATTTCCAATCAAGGCTTGTAATGTGTTGTTTACTCTTTTTTAAGTTTGGAACTAATAAAATCATGACACATGTCCTAAAGTATGCAAAAAAATAACAAGAAAGTAGATAGTAAGGAGCTAGTTCTTGAGTGATTGAAAATTGATTCGGGAAACTTTTTGGCTCCCAAAATTCACAGAAATTTCAGTTTTGCAAAAAAAAAATTGAAAATTTTGCAATCTTAGTATTTTCTATCTTCCTTCATGGGAAAAATCTCCATCGCATTCAACTGCTCACCATCTGCACCACAGGAGCTTAAGTGATTAGGTGGCCTGACATTAATCGTAGGATCTTACACCTAACTAATATGAGAATGTGTGGAAAAAATTTCAGACCAAGATTTCTGCGTTTAAAGTGGAAAAAAATAGTTTTTCAGCACATTGCGTGACTAGATTATTTGACTTTGAACCTTCTTAACTTTAATTTTTTGCACTATAGAGTTTTTGAGCTTTAAAACTTTATAGTAGAAAAATGATTTGATAGTCTAGGAAAAAAGAATTCTAATAAAATTTGTTTTCATATTTCAAAAAATTGTTAAGTAGAAGTAGGTACAAGATAGAAGGAAAATCTAAATTATTCATATCTCTAAAAATGGAATTAAAATGCATTAATCCCAATGATGAGATTGTTCTAGCAAGCAAATTAAACCATGTGGAGTTTTATTTTTTGAAAAACTGTAAAAATTGTATTCAGAAATGAATCTTATAAGTTATTTTTTCAAAAAGATGCTCTGATTGCTCTAAAAACAAGATTGTCCATAACTTTCTCATAATAAACCCAAATGGAGTGAATCAAAGGTAGACAAAAATATAATCTATAAGAAAATAAATAAATAAAATTTAATTTGAATTTTTGAATTTTTTTGCTACCCCCTCCTTCTTTTTCCAAATTCCAAGCTATTTGGAGCATAACTTTCCTAATATGGTTATAGTATGAAGGTCTAAAAAGGTCACTTCTGACAATGAATTTACACTCAAAAGGTGGAAGCCTTCCTATTGTACTAGTCACTAATCACTTCATCACCATCATCTAAGACATTGATTGTGGCCACTAAGGTAGTCTGTTCTAAAAGCGGCCATTTAAAGACGGTTCCGACCACCTTTTTCATATTTTTTCATGGACAAAGATATTTTTAGTTCATTTTTTAGAGAAAGAAAAATAGATGTGGAACCAAGTGGCTTTGTATTTTTCCAAGCATTTTTGAATCACTCATAAATCTTCAAAGATTTAGAGTATGGACACTTGTTTGTGATCCAAAATCCATCCACTTATACAGAAATGTGAGGAAATCAAAGACAATGATTGGCTCTTGCAATACAAAAATAAAAAAAATTCTCGATTCTGTCGATGTTAGCTAATTCTAACATTCATGTGCTAGTACTTCTGCATTACACAACAACTATAAGATTTTATAACTACTATATTTCACACTAAAATATTAAATGGGTGAACTGTTTATGAGCTTCTAAACATTGTCATTCTTCTCCTTTAGTTTTACAGAGTTATTTTTTTCCTTTATTCCTTTATTTTTTGAAATTAATCCAAGCACCTGAATATGACCCGAATATGAAAAGAACATTCACTCTGACTTGTGCTCCAAACTGTAAAATAGTATCCAAACATGGTAAGCCAGCATTCATGTGCTTTCTTTTTTGAAATTTTATTCATGTATTTTAAATTAGTTAAAATAAAAGAACACAATATGAATTCTTTTACTTCAAAAGTAAAAGGAATTGTCTTTTAAATTAAAAAACCAATTTTACTTTAATTTTTAATTTTAGTTTTTTTATTTGGATATTTTATTTGTTCTTTTACTTTGATCTCATACTTTGTTTTTACTTATTTAATAGACACATGATTGTGTGTTGTTGAATGTAGTGGAAGAAACCATGCCAAACATCTAAATGTTTAGTTGTATTTTTATTTGATTTCATTTTGTTAACAGCGTACTACATTCTTGACAGTTATTGATTACCTATCTATCTACAATGGAAAACCACTTAGCCAAAAGTACAGTAGAAGAGAATGAAGACGAGGAACAAATTGCCAAAAACGTTTTTTTTGAACTAGAAAAGTTGCAAAGCATGGCAATAAAGAAGCAAGCCTTAGGTCAAAAGGTCAAACAAATGAAAATGTTGGTCCAAAAGTCTTTGTTTGAAAATAAGAGGCAACAAGCATGTCTGTGTAGACAAATGGCGGAAGAAGTGGATAAGGCCAACAAGGCAGGTGAAGAAGCTCCAACTAGAACCTTATGCATCCTACAAGAACAAATGGACCTAAGATCAAAGGCAACTTCAATCCATACTAGTGTGACCCTGTACCGTTGGCCCAATTTTCATCTACTCCCGGTTCCACTCCTGGTTCTACTTCTGATTCTACTCCCAGTTCTACTCCTGGTTCCACTCCCAATACCAAGAACGCCACCAAAATCAAAGTAAAAGTAATTTTTTAATTTTTTAATCAATAAATATTTTGAAATTCAATAACTTTTGCACCACCGCTCCAAACGCCACGAAACCAAGTCGGTGCACCCCTCCTCAGCAAGAGCTTTCCGACGGTACCAAGCACGCGGCCAGGGGACGCACGGTCAGGAAGTTGTCCACGCTACAAACAAAACAAAACAAAACAAAACAAAACAAAACAAAACAAAACAAAACAAAACAAAACAAAACAAAACAAAACAAAACAAACAAACAAACAAACAAACAAACAAACAAACAAACAAACAAACAAACAAACAAACAGCCAGCCTCATTTAAGGTATTGATTTCTAATATTCTTCAAAAAATACATCAAGTTGAGAAGGAGCTCAACAGTATGAGAAATGACATTTTGCATATGCATCATGGTGTGAGGAGGTTGTAATTGTCAAGTATATTGAAGCAAATGAGGGGTGTCACCTACACTTCTTAAAAATCACATATAATTATAGCTTAACCTTTCAAGGCCCAAGGCCTTTTTGGATTTAAAAACATCCTTACCTTTGAAGTGATATAGTTCAAAATGTTAGTAAGGTATAGAAAGCTCAACCATACAATCTTGTAGTGTATGTGTTGTAGATGACGTGAATCAAATTTGGAATCATTTGACCGTCTAGATTGCAAGATTACAATGTTTTAGTGTAGAAAAAAGATGCTGAAATTTTCCTAGAAACATATTTGGAGGTGAAATTCGAATTCTAAACCTCCTCAAATGAAAAAAATATTAAAGTACAAAGTGATTCAAAATCAACATACAAACACATTGGTGAAAAAACTCATCACTGAATTGACTTATTATGTCTGCAAAATGGCTTTCAAATGTCAAAAAATAGCAAGAAAAGTTGCAAAAAAACACATCTAATGCTGAACCTCTTTCTACTAAAATGCTTCTCATTCACTCACACTTTTTTGGATTGATATGAAATTTTAGTCACAAAAACTAGACTAGTGTGCGCAACTTTTCCAGAAATGTTTATTGGAAACGAACACTGTGTGAAGAAGAAACAAGCTACGGAAGTTCACTGTAATCCAAAAAATGTTGGGATTTTGAACTTTGAATTGCTCCCAAACATTTAAAACAACTTGGATTGACATGAAATTTTTTCCACAATAATAAGACTTCAAGGGGAACATAACTTAACAAATTTTATTGAAAATAAACATTGGATGAAGGAGATACAAGCCCCCAAAGTTGCAACCATCAATAGCAGTTTGGTGAACTCAACTTGAATGTCATAACTTTGATTGGCTTACAAAAAATCAGTACATCTTGGATTGATTTGAAGCTTTACTACACAATCTAGAAAAGAGAGCGCATATTTTACAACAATTTTTTATTGAATTTGGACACTAGATACAAAAGCTACAACAATTTGAATTGGACTTGAAACTCTGTAAAACCTTTTTTGGGCCCCTTGGGGGCTGAAGGGTTAAAGTGTTCAAAAGCTATATATGAGCCCAAAAAATTGTGGCAACAAACTTGAAACCTAAGGCATAACTTTGATGTTGAATATTCTAGGCCATCCAATTCAATGACCAATAAGGTCTTTTTTCACATATATGGGAATTTGGTCACAGCTACGTACAACTTTTGCAATCAAAGTGGCTCAACAAGAAGATAGAATTTTTTAAACAGCTTGAATTGAATTCAATCTGATGTCATAAATCTGCAAATGTAAAAAATGAGACATGCACAAAGTGCTGAGAGTATCGCCACCCATTCATGGGGGAGCTCCCGGCCCGGAGCTCGGGCGGGGCCGGTCAAGAAAAAGTGAGCCACCGCGAGCAGGGGGAAGGACAGAAAGTTGCCGGTCACGGCGCAAATGGCTCCGAGAACGGTAGTGCCCCGTCCCCAGCTTCTTGCCCTGGTTGTTGACTATGTACATAGATTCTCTTGAGATACAGCTTGTCGGGTTTCTTTTCAAATTTGGTCCACTTGTAGGTGCAATGATAATGCACAGAATAATGCTAGCATGAGACTTTGGCCGTGAACAAGTGGGGGACCTCCCCGGCCAAATGAAACCCGGGAGAAACCGGGCCCTGGCCAACCCATGCCCCGAGCCACGTTCCCCATGAATGGTTGGCGATGCTCTGAAACTCAATTTGTGAAGGAATGCAGAGACAAGTGAAGACAGGGCTTGCAGATCAAATTTAAATCTCTAATTTAAAGTGGTCCATTAAGAATCACCTCATATCCATTCTATAGCTAATTATAGGGGCAATTTGAAGGTTAAAGCAGAGGAATTTAATTCAACCTAATGTAGCCCTCATCTCATTTAGTGAAAAGTTTTTGTCATTGTGTGACACAAGACTATAATGGATCATTCCCTAGGTGTTTGTAATGGATGGTTTGCCTATCACATGTTGATTTAACTTACATGAAGGCACATGGGCATTCTTCTGCCCAATATTAAACTTGTAAAGGACAAGGCATTCAAACAATGAATGAACACAACCACATCCCAAACATACAAAAATGAATTTTTTCACCAATCTATTCTTTTAAAGATTATTGTGTTAATTCTTTAATATTTGCAAGTACAGAATTGGAGTCTTTTTCTTGCAAATATATGATAATTAAAAGGGTATTAGTAGGTCTAACCTCAAAAAGTAACTTCTTTAATTCAAAAATTGACCATCCTAAAACTAGTTGAATAAAAAATTAAATAGAAATCTTCAAAAATTGCTATAATTACAATTAAACACTTTGAACTAAAAGGAAAAAAATTCTTGTGAAAATAAAAAATATTCAATTTACAATCAATTTTAGTATTAAGTTTTTTATTTTTAGCTCCAAATTTTATTGAGTATAAATGGCCTACAAAAAGAACACTAGATGGTATTCCCTCATAAATAAACGGGATTAAAATGGTCCCCTTGTAAACTAAAAAAATCTTGATTATTTCTATATCATGTCTTGATGCTATCTTTGGCATTAGAGGAGTTTTGGGCCTCCAAAAGACTATTTCAGGGCTGTTCTTCTAGCTATGAATTACTGCCCCGCTATCTGAATATTATAATAATAATAAAATATTAAAAAATAAAAAATTCAAAAAAAACATTAAATTTTTATTAAAATCATTTTAAAATCATTTCTTTTTTCAAAAAATACTTAAAAATTAATTATTTAATAATATTTGAAGTGGCAATTTTCGGCCACGTTAGACTGGAGTTTCCATAGAGTTCTCAAAGTTTCCATAGTTCGGGAACTTGCGATCTTTCAGGGGTCCAAAAATCCTCTAATGGTGTGTAGTATATAATAAGGTTGTATTTTTATATTACTAAAATCAAGTAACTTCAATAATTGAATCTTGTTGAATTATGCACATTTGAGAATCTATATAAAATGACTCTGTAATGCTAAAAAAGAAGGACAAGGACAAGAATATTAGGTATTAACATTCTTACAATATCCAACATAAGGTTTCAAAATCTATAGAAATGAATTTGAAAGGATGACCTACACTTGCCTTATCAGTGGTCAAGTATAAAGGAGATGGATAGTTGCTTGCAACCACACTTTAAAAATATTCATTTGAAAGGTGCCATCTACCACCTAATGATGTCGGCTTATAGCCATGCTTTTGCTTTATACTTGAAGGACATGATCTATCCACACCACATTCAAAATTTTCAATGAAGATTTATAATCAACAGGTGGAAGCCTACCAATTGAGTAGAATGGCTAAAGTAAAAAAGCTAATTGTAGACTGTTTGGTCACTGCGCATAGATATAGTTATTGGATTCACAATTATTCTGGTCAAAAACTGACAAATGAAGGTTTACTTCTTATATATTTGGATCAATATATTTTTGGAAACAAATGATATAATATAGGCAGTCAAAACAAAAACATATAGCTTCTCATTGTAGCCCTAGAAAGGACTATTCTTGCTCTTTTGGATTCTATTATATTTGGATAGCAAATTTGGCATTGGGATGCCAAATATTTAATTAAAGTCTAAAAATAAGGTTTGACACTTCAAAATACAATTTAAAAGTCTGACATTAAATTTAAAAAACAAACAAAATATATAGCATCTATTCTACAATATCTTCATCTAAAACAAAGGAATATTTTGGGATCCATCTAATTAATTCCTAAATGAGTAAGGCACAAATTGTGAAGAATTGCCATTTTCCAAGGTGATGAGAATTTTTTTCAGAATTCAACCATATAAATTTCTACTAGACTAGTATAGGATTGTGTAGAAAAGTTTTTAGAAAGTTTGTCCCTACAAATTGAAAGATTATAATATTTGAAGTTGAAAGAAAAAGTTTTTTTTGACCTTGCTTGGCAAGGCTAGTAGACTTTAACTCCTCTTAGAATGAGTTTTTTACAATACACATGGGGTTTTTTTGGACATTTTGCATCTTGTATCATATATTATATACCTACCAAATTTCAAAATTGTAGGAGGATTTTTGTACATGCTACCCAAAGTTGTTGAATTTGAACCAAAAGTTCAGGGTAGCGTAACTTTTGATCCAAGCACGTGATAGGAAAAGAAATTGTATTCCCACTTAGGGGGTACGTGTTCACACCTAATCTCAAATAAGAAGAATATCCGTTAAAAAATGACTTCATATACGCCTATTTGAGATCACCTGAATATGTTCAACGATCATGCAATCCTTTAAAGGTTAAGCAAATACTATTCATTTTATCTAGATTTTCTATTCTAATATGGCTACTTAACTTATATATTAGTCTTTTACATAGCTCCAACGGCCACTTAACGTATATGAAGAGCTGTAAAGACAAATTGTTTATACAAGTAGGGTAATAGGAGGTAAAATAATTTATATAGAACATGTAAATTAGGATTAGTAGGAGCTCAACCATCATAACATTATTGACCTTTGCTGGGGGGTTCTTTTTTCCTCTCCCAAAATTTGGAGCCCCCTAGCGAATGCAGTTGCAAACTTTGACAAATAGAGAGACTTCATGTGCCTGAGACCAATCACAAAGGCAATATTATAATTTAATACTCCCTCTAGGTATCTTGGGGGCAATTTTACCTCCATCTGGGGGAGTCACCACAACCAATAAACAATGTTATGATTCATAGTTAAATCAAAAGTAGAAGTTGTATTTAAAGTAGAATTTTAGACCTCAATTAAGCACAATAGAATGACTTTTTTCAAAAACTTTGAACTAAATTAATGTATATGAAAAATCAAACTAACTATCATCTCCAAAAAAATATTTAAAATTTCAAGCGCCTAATCAAAAGTTATGGACAAAGTTTAGAAAGTAGTTGGAAGGGACTTTTTCTTTGACATTTTCAAAAATCTTCTCGAAAGTTTGTCCATAGCTTTTTTTGGAGGCTCAAAATCACCACCAAAATTTTGAAGATGAAAACTAGCTTGATTTCTCCACTTTTCTTAATTCAAAGTTTTTTGAATAAAGTTATTCTACTATACCAAAATGAGGTTTAAAATTTTACTTTGTATGTAATTCCTAGGTTTTGACAATGCCAATGAGCAATCAAGCTCTCATGTTCAAATAATCCCATGATGCCCTTTGATAACGGATAATGGATTTCATTATAAAAAAAAGTTTTTTAATGTTACCCATCATTCTCACTTGATGCTAATGAAGTAATTCCATCATCCACCATCAAAATTTCTTGATTGTGTATGGTCAAATGACAGATTGGTACGTATTTGATTCAATGTATTGTTAATGGATTCTTTCGATGTAGACAAACCATCTTTACATTTATTTGTAGATTTCATTGTTTGGTCCAAAAATTAGAAATAAAGATCGGCTCTTATTATATTTAGTTTTAAGTCAAACTTACTATCTAAATATTGTATTGTGCCTCTCTTACTTCCATATATGGTTCTAATGGAAATTCAAAAGCACCCCTTTGTAAAATGAAACAATGAATGAACCTTTGCCATGTGTAGAAGTTGTACGGGTGAGTTTGTTGAATTCATCAAATGGTGATTTTCCAACCCAATCCCAACCCTTCCATCCCCAATTCCAAATCTTTAAATCCTAAATCACACACTCAATGCAATAAAAACTACATTAGAATGTAGCATAACTAAATTGGATCCTAAAGTAGAGCTCCGAATTGGGCATCAATCCATAATGCTAAGTCCAGTTTTCAAGGTAGATTTATCACCATTCCATTGGATAGAAAAGCATAATAACTCAGAATGCAACCCCTCTTTCTACACCCTTATATTTGCTAAAAGTACGGCTATTTGTGATGAAATATTAGACTTGACATTATGTCCCATAATGCTCTCAAGCCTCCCAGCTCTCAAGCATTATCTAGTTCATAATGAGTATGCTTACATTATGCTACAACCTGTAATCACTTTGACATCATTCAGTAGTTTCAATTCTACCTCTCTGTACCTCAGATTTCCAAAGAGATTTTCTTACTCTACCATTGGATCATTCCAGATCATACATCATCATCCAAAATCATTCCAGATCATACATCATCATCCAACATCATCCCAGATCAGCCAGAGATATGCTGCATAGTTAACTCAAGTCTAGAGCCCGGATGTGGAAAAAGTACTGTACTGTACTGTACAGTACAGTACTGTATATCCTTCATCACTTCGCCGCTCAACACGAACTTCTTTCCAGAATGAAGCTCTACATTTTAGTGACCTAGTGCATCATGCTACAATGATTAACCAACAAGAATCTGCCAAGATCGTTGAGAGGGAGAGGATTATAACGGCCTCTAAATCTGCATTCAATACGATCCCTTCCAAAACTATATTTTTGTAAATTCTCGATTCAAGAGTACGTACAACTTAACATTACTTCCTCTAACCTTCTCAAGACTCCCAATTCTTGAAGGTATCTAGTCCACAATTGCAAGGAAGCTTTAACAATCTACAGGTGGCATCCATATATTCAAGACCAGGGCCTGCATTACAGGTCCCAACCACCCCCCTTTCCTCTGTACGACTTCTAATGTACTTCTTAGGTATCAAATCTTCCAGTAGATCGATTTTGCGCAGCTCAACACACACAATTTTCCACGACCAAGTTCTAAATGCTCATCCCCAATGCAAATTCGAATTCGAATTCGGGTTTGAAGCTCAGAGAGAACGAATACTCCAGACGTGAATGGCGATAGGCGGAATTGCATCGTAATCCTGCAGGGATTACAGATTGAATCCTTCCGTTTTGAGCTTCCCATGTCCCATGCCCGCAAGCTCTAAAGGCTCACCTCCGAATTCTAATTCTATTTCGGATTTGAAGTTCAGAGAGAGCGAACAGTCCAGACGTGAATGACGAGAGGCGGCATCACTTCGATTCGTAATCCTGCAAGGAGAGCAGATTGAATCCTTCGGTCGTGAGCTTCGCCTGTCTCATGCCCGCGAGGTGGCGGGTGCTGGGGGCAGTGGGCACCGCGGTCGTCATAGAGTGGTGGGAGGATTTGATTGTGGGGTGGGCGTCCGTCCTAGGAAGCCTGCGATTGTTTCGAAGTATAGGAGCTGCTGTAGAGCGAGAAAGAATTTCTGGGTGAGTGAGTTTCACAGTCACAGTGACGTCAGTACTTCAGATGATTGGAAGACTACTCTTGGCGAAATCTTTGGAGCTGGTGGTCAGCGGTTGCCGCTGCGGCGAATTTCAATCAGAAGAAGCGGTGCCCACGGCAGCTGACTGAAGGTTGACGTCTAGTGCATTGAAGTACCTCATCTGAATAGCAACTTCATCAGATCCACCATGTAGAGTTAATATTTTTCGAAATTTAATGTAGAATTCATCACTTTGACTATTCTTCCCTTTCAGAAAAAACTACTTCTTAAAAATGATTACCTAATAATTTCATCTCCCATTGTTTTTTGGGAGTCAGTAAACTGCTGTCCGGAAGACTCGCAAAGGGAAGGTAGGGTCCTGAGGTCGTCCTGAAATCATCTTCCATCACTTCATTGATTCCGATGCTCGCAATCAGATGTTGCATGAAACTTTAATCAGAAGCGTAACTCCAGTTTGAAAGGCTAGCGTGAATGGAGAGTCTCTTGGAAAATGGGAATGGCTCAACTATTTAAACCTCATGGACTTAGATGGTAAATCCTGTGCCTCGGTTAGGAGACAAACCCTATAATAAAGAACCAACATGTTCCTTCCCCTTGAAAAATTCTTGTTCCTTCCTACCAAGAAATTCTCAATTCCCCATATGACGACCGCGGTGCCCACTGCCCCCAACAACTACCTTGTCGTATGATGATCTTGTTCGCTGTAGATCCTAATAATTTGTAGCATTATTCCAATCGAGTGATCAGTTGACTTTGTGTACGTGGAAGCAACTGTCAAAGGCATCCCGCAATTTCCATGCCCGTAGTATGCAATCATGTTCATGCAATCATGTAAAAAAGGAGCCTATGCTTGAGAGCTCCATCGGTTGTGCCACAGTCGCACCTAATTCTCAGCAAAACATTCGTAGGAAGTCCACGCTTTGGCTATAGCGGTACCATATATAATATAGACATCTAGTTGAAGATGAGAACGTTCATTTAGCATGTCCAACACTACCACCATAGCCTTGCCTGCAAGGGTATGATAGACTGTGCAACATATAGTTGAAGATGTAACCCTCAATTTGCAAATTGTTGCCGATATGGACTCCGTGGAGTCTCTTTGTAGCATTGCGCATGTTGCGAGTGAGCGAGAGGTACTCGACTGGTTCCACCGATTACCCCCCGGATCGCTCATCGCGCGCGACACAGGCCTCATCGCCTGTCAACGCGCGATTGTTCGCAATCCCGATGTAGGCGTCTGCAGAGCATTCCTTTCACACCCCGAGATTCGCCAAAACGTCAACAACATCGTCCCTGAGAATCCCTCCCGTGGGGCTCCCACAACGCTGCTGCACGCGGCGGTGCTGCGCGGGACAGACGTCTTGCACCTCTTGCTAACACTTCCCGAGGTCGACCTCAACGTGGTTTGCACAAAGGGGTTGACGCCGCTCCACTTGGCGTGTTCGTTGTCGCGTTCCGACCTCGTGGAGTCTCTGTTGCGTGACCGTCGCGTGGCTTTGACTGCCACGACGCTTGATCAGCGGACTGCGCTCCATTGCGCTTGCGGGGATGGAAATGCTACGAGCAAGAGTGATTCGAAATGGGAAGTCGTGCGCTTGCTCGTGAAGGCATCTGCGACTAACGGATTTGGGTTTCTGAATGCGAGGGACAGTCGTGGCAGGACCGCGCTTCACTACGCGGCCGAGAATAACCTCACCGCCGTTGTGACGGAGCTTCTCGTCGCTGATGCGGGAGCTTCTGCAACGATCTCTACGAATTCTGTAGTCGCCGTGGTGATGGCGACAGACAGCCGAGGCCGCTTGGCTGTGCACTTGGCCGCGCGAAAAGGTCACCGTGAGGTCGTGCGTTTGCTTTTGCGCCGCGCGCCGCACACACTTCACACTCGCGACGATGAAGCGCTGTCACCTTTACACCACGCCGTCCGCGGTGGCCACCTCCAAATCCTCCAAGACTGGATCCCCCATTACGTCTCCACTTCAAAGTCCCCCACGAAAACTTTCATTGAGCTTCTGGAAACAACCACGCACTACGAAGTCGCGGCGTTTTTACTCAAGGAGCTGGAGCAACAGCTGCCAGGCTCCTCGTCTCTCACGTTCTGGGCAATTGAGTCCCATTCCGGCTACGGCGCCACCTTGATCCCCCAAATTCTGAAGTGGCAACCCCACCTTGCAAATGAGACTCTGGACCAGGAAAGAAACCAAACCCCTCTACACATTGCCACAATCTCTGGTCAACTGGATATGGTGGAAGCATTGTGTAAGGAGCAAGGATGGTTGTTGCATGTGAATAGGAAGGACAAGTTCAACAAAACTGCAGTGGATTATGCGTATGCTCTTGGGGTTAGGGATGTATGTGAGCATCTGATGCGACGTGCAGATGTGAAGGAGTATATTGGCATGTTGCACAAGGAGCAGAATACTCATGTCACTGCTGCTAATGCCATCCTTGTGGTGGCTGTTTTGATGGCAGGGGCTACTTATGCCAGTTGTGATCAACCCTTGACGGACAGCAACGGTAATGGCCATGAGTATTCGTTGTTGTACATCACTGTGCCGACGACATTTTTGACAGCCATCGTTGCAACCATCCTTGGAGCATGCGCAGCCTTGCCATTCTCGTATGTTGGGAGGCATTGCAGTGGTTGGCACAATGAGTATATTGGACATAAAGTGAGGCGGGTGCGTGTGCTGGTGGCATTGGCAAGCTATTTCTTGTTGTTGTCGCTGGTTACCATGGTTTTCAGCTTCTCTTGTAGTGTGTTTGGGATGGGTCAGTCTGGGAAAGCGAGGGTGATGGTATGTTGGGTGTTCACAGTGACGTTTGTGAGTGTTACGGTACTATCATTTGTATCATATTTTAGCTGGGCCATTTACTACAGAGTAAAGCAGTTGTCCTTTAGGACAAGGAAGGCATTCAAGATGCCTGTAGCTGTGAAGCCACGAGTTCTTTCAATTTGACTCAGATACATGTAGACTTTGAAACTTGGACAACAATTACTCTGTCGCCTGGTGGATGAATTTTTTGTTCATTAGAAATCAGCCTGTTGAGAATGAATGTACGTGGATCTTGAATAATGTCACGCTTGATTTACACAGGCTCAACAAGGAATTGGAGAGTTCCTCTTGAAGAGAGGTGCAGAGTTTCAATTGTTGTTTGTAGCTGTGACTCTGTTTGTGCAACTTTTGTGCCACTCTGCTTCAACTGGGCAACTTGAGGGCTTTTCTGTGCTGCATGATATTGCAGGGGTCATCTCAGATTTTAGATTAGATGTTTCAATCTCCGGCAAGGTGGACACAGTCAATTGAACCTTGTGGCCATCACCAGAATCACTACAGGAGTGAGGATTTGTATCTAATGACATGGTTTCATTGCTTGAAATGAGGACTTTCAGTGATAGCGAAGGCACTTTCTGAATATGGCCTAATATCTTGACCTTGGTCGTGATGTTTTTGTAAACAACATTGACACATGTCTATCTATATATTTCAAATTGAATCCAAATATATCACTTCAATTGTTCCAACAAATCAAAAGATTATATTCATGATTTCAAATTTAGATTTATCACGTAAATAAAAGATTGAATCAAAGACGTCAAATCATTTTTATAGTTTTAGCACCCTCTGGATAAGATATTATAAGCTTTCAATTCATAAGTGATATTGTTGTGTTTTCTTTTCCTATATAATCTATAACTCGTCTAGTTTGATTTATTCAGTTACAATTTTAAAAAAATTGATGAAACTTATCAAAACTTGGACTTTTTATTTAGTTTTGAAGCAAATCTAAAAAGCTCCTAGAAGGCCTTGGGCCTTGTGCATTGAGGGGTTAAACTAGAGAGCGTTTTCAGCTAGTTCCACCTTAACCCAAAAAAATCCTGCTTCTTCAGCATGGCACATTCTTGCATTGGTACGACCAAGCCTTTCAATGACCACCCAACACGAGTCTTCCTTCATGCCGCCCACCCTGCCAAGCAAGCCTAGTGCCACCCATTGCCACAGTCACTTCTTTGCACACTCAGAGGATCATAGTGGCATCAAAAGCTCCGCCCAATACAGAACCCACGTGCAAAACACAATCTTTTCTCTGCAAAAAACTCCAGTTCATGTATGCACGGAGACTTGAGTAATTTCTATCATTGCACTTGAACCTCTCTCTCTCTTTCTCTCTCGATCGCCATGGGGGAAGCATCAGCGACCTCCAATGGCGCAGCAGCAGCAGCGGAGGTGGCGGATTCGACCAAGGACGAGCTGCGGCTCCGTGAGCTTCGACAGTTGTTGGGGAAAGCCGAGGGAGATCCGCTGCGCGTCGTAGGCGTGGGAGCCGGCGCTTGGGGGAGTGTTTTCATCGCCATGTTACAAGACACTTATGGCGCGTTTCGGGATTCGATCCAGGTCAGAAAAACCGACTTTCGCAATCCAAATTCATGTCTAAACCCTAATCTTGAGTGTAACTGAGTGATTCCGCGCTTGGAACTTGAAGGTGGGAAAAAATAATGGAAGCATTTGGGACTGGCGTGTTTCCGGATCCTACTCAGGTCCGGCAACTCGCGTTCGCAATTAATTATCTATGTATAAAGCCTAATCTTGTATGGAACTGAGTGATTGCGCACTTGGGACTTGAAGGTGGGAAAAAAATAATGGAAATGATTGGGACTGGCGCGTTTCGGGATACTATTCAGGTCTGGCAACTCGCTTTCGCAATCAAATTTCTCTGTCTAAACCCTAATCTTGTGTGTATCGGAGCCATTGCGCTCTTGGAACGTGAAGGTGAGCAAAGCCAATTGAAGCAATTGTGACTGTCGCTCTGAGAAAGATCAGGGGACTTGGTTTGTGAGGTGATCACACTCTAATTGCTGAGCGTAGGTAGTATTGCAGTCAAGATTCTAGTAGACCTGGGGTTCCAAGTTTTCCGAGTTTGACGTTTTTTGAATGTGTGTGGTTTGCTGCAGTCAATGATAGTGTGGAGTGTGCGTGATATTTTAGTTTTTGCTAGATGACCTAAAACGAACACAAGTCCTACTGTTTGAGGTGGTTAACGTTCTCAAAGTCAAAATTTACTTATTGTGCAAGCTCATCAGGGGTGTTATATCTAGGTACGTGTTGCGACTTGCGATTAGGTTCGTCTGCGTTGTTTGGATACCATATGCCAACATTGCAAGTTTTTTAAGTTTGTAGATAGATAACCTAAAACCAACATAATTCTTTGTTTAATGTTGAGATGTTTTACTCCCTCAAAATCAATCAATATAGTTATGACGCGGTGTAGCATGTAGGTAGGTGCTGCAATTGGGGACCTCTGGCTATTCAACAATCAGCATAGCCATCTAGCTGGAAATTCAACAATCAGCATAGCCAATTGAGTTGTACTAGAAATTTTAGCTGCCGTTATATGGTTCAGAGTTTCTTTGATAGATGACCTCATATTTGCATAAGATCTCGTGTTGCGTTGTTATATATTCTCAAAATCAATCTCTGCACTCATTGTGAGTTGAATCGGTTAGGCTGGTGTTGCGATTAGGTATCTCGACCGTTATGCAAAAGTTGGAAGTTTCAAATTTCCATTGATAGATGACCTAATGCTGTCACAAGATCTAATGTTGAGGTGGTGTTCATTCTCAACATCACTCATTGTACTTATTGCGAGGAGTAGCATTTAGGCTGGTGTTGCAATTAGGTACCTCTACCTTCCAGCTGCGGTTATGCAACATTTATAAGGGTTCAAAGTCTCATTGATGGATTGCCTAATACCGGCACAAGATCTAAAGTTGAGGTAGTGTCCATCCTCAAGATCAATCAATGTATCATTGTGAGGGGTAGCATTTAGACAGGCGTTGCAATTAGGTACCTCCAGCATATGTGACTGATGGCTATGCTGATTGTTGAATTTCCAGCTGCGGTTGTGGAGAAGGGGAGGCAAGGAAGTGAGCCGGCAATCAGCGGAACATCTCTTCGAGGTGATCAACTCCCGGGAAGACGTGCTGCGTCGCCTGATTCGGAAATGCGCGTACCTCAAGTACGTGGAAGGGCGACTAGGCGAACGCACCTTGTATGCCGATGAGATTCTGCGCGATGGCTTCTGTGTGAACATGCTGGACACGCCGCTGTGCCCTGTCAAGGTGGTCACCAACCTCCAGGAGGCCGTGTGGGACGCCGACATTGTGGTGGCCGGGCTTCCCTCCACTGAGATAAGACGTGTTTTCAAGGACATTGGGCGGTACTGGCGTGAGCGCCGCACCATGCCTATCATCATCTCGTTGGCGAAGGGTGTGGAAACGGCCTTGCAGCCTCATCCCCATATTCTTACTCCTACTCAAATGATTGTGGATATGAGTAAGATCAGTTCTCCCATTCACACGTCAATTAATTTCATCACACTACCTCCGTCCCGAAATAAGTGTCTGCAGTTTTGTTCAAAACTTTTGATACCAGTTTGGTTGCTCATATGGTGAAAATTATAAATTCGATAGGGTTCAAATTTTAAATCACCATAATTAGTGAAGAACGTTGCAACCTAAATTTCATTGCAAACTAAACGAAATTAGACAGGGAAAAGCCTCCATATGAATTACTCATAATATCTTTAAAAGAAACACAAGGTCCAATTAGGACATTTTTGTCGGGACGGAGGAGGTACAACTTTTGGGATGACATTTAATTCCGACATCAAAGACTCACTGAAAGAAACAGAAATCATAATTTCTCGAGACATGCAGCAGTTTAGTTGTCCAGTACAGCGCTAGGAAGAGCGTACAGCAGATTAAGGATTCAAAGCTGTATTGTTAGATGACGTAAAACTGACTTGGGTTCTGATGTTGAGGTGGTTCACATTCTCAAAATCGATATCTACTCCTTTGTGCAAGATTTTAGGGTTTTGCAATTAGGGGTATGTGTTGGCTTTATGTGTCCCAATGTGGTAATTTGTGTGATCATTTGACCATCAGCTGCAAACCTGTTTTGTGAAGTTGAGGAGCTGCAAACCTGATGATCGGAACTTAGATGTGGATGTGTGTCTGTGATTCAGCCGGCGTGCCATCTGAAAATGTATTTTACCTGGGAGGCCCAAACATTGCATCTGAGGTCTATAATAAGGAATATGCGAATGCACGAATTTGCGGATCAGAGAAATGGCGACAACCCTTGGCAAAGTTTCTGCGGCAGCCGCATTTTATTGTTTGGGATAATCCTGACATCGCCACACATGAGGTCATGGGAGGTCTCAAGAATGTGTATGCTATTGGTGCTGGTGAGCCTGTGTTCTCTCTTTCCTGTTGTGATGAACACGTCAATCTTTTGTGATGTAATCATGCTGTGAAATGTTGTTTTTTGTCTGAAGAGTTAACAGATCATGCTTCGGTAATCGTTAGAGTAAATGGATTTGTGATGATTGAATTGTATTTTGTAATACGCAGGAATGGTGGGCGCTTTGACCAATGAGTCAGCCACAAGCAAGGCCGTATATTTCTCGCACTCGACATCAGAGATGGTTTACATCACTCGTTTGCTGGCAGAGAATCCTGGTCCCCTAGCTGGCCCATTGCTTGCGGATACGTATGTCACACTTTTGAAAGGTCGAAATGCATGGTATGGAGGAAAACTTGCTAAAGGGGAGATCGCGATTGAGATGGGTGACACCTTTAGTGGCACGGGTACAATTCAGGTCTGTTGCAAAGAACAACCTTTTTTGCTTCTCTTAAACAGGTCTTTGGTTTGTGCTAGCGATTCTCCATGTTAACTTCGCAGTTTACAAAAGTAAGCTGTCTTTACAAGCTGTTTCCAATATTACACTGTCTTACGTCTAAAAGCCAACCTCTTGGTCTTGTGCTCTTTCTCCAGCCTCACTTTACGATTGTGATGGTTTCGTTTGGAATTTGGGACTGCAATACATTAGTATGAAGAACGGTCAAATATTCTAGATTTGAGTTTTTTGACCAACTGGTTTTGCATCATTCTCTGGGTTTTTTCATCATCTTGTGTTCTTGATCTGTACTCTTAGATGTAATTCAGAATCGTTGGAAAAACGTTCAAATGCTCAGATGTACTATTTGAAACCGATCTTGACGATAGCAACATTGGATTGTTACTGCAACATCAGAGACCTCACTTCCTATTTTTTTATACATCCAGGGTATTTCTGCAGTGAAGGCATTCCATGAGTTGTTGCGACAGCCTTCCTTGAGTGTGATCCATCCTGAGCTTGGCACGCCTGTCCGACCAGTTGACCTATGTCCCATCCTGCGAGCATTGTACAAGATTCTGATTCAAAAGTAAGGCTCCATCACAAACATCCCTCTCCGTTGATTATCAATTATTTCAGTGTTGCTTTTATTAGTCGAGAAGTTAACAATGTAATATCACTAGCTCAGCGTAATTTCATTGTGTCTTTTGCATCCTTGTGGTGCTCTTCCAAATTCCGATCTTTAGACACACTAGAAAGGCTTTAATAAAACATTGAAATGGCTCTAAAACAATGTCATTTAGGAATTGACCCATCAATCAAGGGAAGCAACACAAAAACTATCGACATCGAGTGGGGAGAGACTTCTGTGATGTTTGTTTGTGATGTATGTAAAGATGATTCATTTGCTACCCCTTTGAAAAGTTGAGATGTTTTGTTGCCAAAAATCACTCTGCTCAATACTGAACTCCATTATGCCGTCATGATCTCTGCTATTGTGCAGAAGTGCTCCCATTTCAGCCATCGTGGAGGGATATATGAGCGAGTATGATCCAAGGCATTTAGTTGAACTTGAACATGCGTTCATTCCGCAGCTTCTGCGTCGAGGGGAGGACGAATGGGGGCCAAAGCTGACGCATAATTTATCCTCACTATCTGTATAATAGTATAAAGTGGTTTGGTCATTTAGAAACTTCTTGAATGCGTAGGTTCTTTCTGCTTGACCTAACCCATTGTAGTTAATTAGTGACAGAGGTACGTACATAATTTTATGAGGTTTACAGCAATCGGTTGTCACTGCTTGTAAATTAAGAATATCACAGAAACATGGTTTAGTTTCCAAACCATTTATTTGCTTTACTTTGGAGTCCATATTTTTAAAATCTGTGCCAGTTTGTTTTCTGTTCTTTCAACCTACAAACAAAATGAGGAATGAGCCTCATCTTACAGAGCAACGTGCCAAGAACAATGAGGACTGAGCTCTTCTTGAATTTGAGGCATTAACAAACATTGAGTGCAAAATTAGTGTCATCTATTTATTGGGAAAGTAGTACCATACAACAACATTTCAGTTTACGGTGATTTAGCCGGCCTAAAGTCCCGAGGGCTGTTTTTCATCAAATTCCACTCAAAACTACCATTTCTATTGCAAAGTGCAAAAAGCTTTAGAAATTGTTTTTTTCCACATATCTAACTATGTGATCTTACACTAAACTAATATAAAAATGTTTGAAAGAATTTTAGAAACCTTAATTGTGTGGATTGCAAGACATTTGTGTTTTAAGTGAAGAAAATTGGTTTTTTTGCACCTTGCTAAACTAGATTATAAGGGCTACTTTGCATGATGGCTGTCCAAGTCAAGAAGTTGTGGGACTGAATGGTCAAATTTTATTGAGAGTATGAAAAAATGGGTTGAAAATAGGCAATAAAATATAAGATGTAGAGGCTTTGGCCGGCTACGGTGTATAGCTTCTAATGGCTAAGTCAAAGCCAAAAGTTTAAATCCTTGACAATGAACTTCTATAGCCTATTAATATGGATATTTATAGTGTAAAGCTTCTAGAGGCCAATTTCAAAGTCCAAACTTATACCATTTGTTGGGCTTCTATCCATCTCTTTCCACATTATTCCATCTAATTCTTAAAATTTCCCTCCCACCTTAACGTTTTTAAACCACAAGTTCTGAAAAGGAATGCATTCTTGTTTTACTTTTGTTTTTTTATAGTCATAAAGTATTGTCATTGTGGGCATTTTGGCATTGCAAAACATTGGCGTGACAACATGAAGCTGTACAAATGTGTCACTTCCTACAAACAAAAGATTAAAAAAATATAGGAAACAAATCATAAATAGCCTTAGATGAATAATCATATCATATATTCATCATCAAATAAGGACTATGAAGGATATGAATAGAAGAAGAAATTGATAGAAGGCAATAGGCAAATATTGTGAGAGAAAAAAAGTTAGAAGGAGCATTTTACTTCCTTGTCTTGAAAAAATGACTCCTATCTACAAATTGAAATCTTGTAAGGTTTTGATTTTTTTATGAACAAAATTCTACAACTTCTCAACTATAGTTTGGTTATTCCAATCTTGTTTGATCAAAATATCTTTTGAGAGTCTACAAAGTTTCCACACATAAATGTATCACATTTTGGTATCTTTCATTTACATTTGGGCCTTGGATTGAGACGAAACCACCACATTCTGTTTTCTTCCATTTACATTTGGGACTTTCTCTCAAGAACAACCGCTTGAAATTGTACAATTCTTTGAGGCAACCAATTGGATTGAAGCATTTTTTGTCCAAAGGTGACACTTTTAGGACAATGGCCATTCTAATGGCATGAATAGGTATCCTATGTTTTCCACTTTGAAAGTTCATAGAATATTGTGCGAGTGTCAAGGTAATTACTAAAACAATAGAAGTTGATTTTCATTAGAAGAGGCTAACATTTTTATTGAATAAAAAATATCATTTAGACCGCCCATCTAGTAGGACACAAAAAGTGGTGGATTTGGATGCTTCAACCTTACCCAGCATAAGGATTAATGATGAAGGAATAACTTCAACTATGTGATTTGATTTGGCATACATCTATACATTCATTTGTCCTATTAATGAAAAAGAGAGATTAGAATCATCTAAAGAACTAGTGGCCCCACAAATATGAACTTCATAGAACTATACAATAATATTTCAACTTGCACTAATCTGAAATAGTATGCTACTTTGGTAAATTAGTATCACATTTACTACTAGGACAATTAAATGCTACAAGCTTTTCAAGAAGGGGCATGGGAGTTTTATTTATTTATTTTATTCTACGCTTATTATGAATGTAAATTCCTATCTCTTATTTTCAAACGTCAATTACATATTTCATGATTTGAAATATGTAATACAACATTTGTGATTCTAATATAAATTCAAAAATTTCAAATTTCTTTGTCCGCAATAATTGATGTGCTCCTACATTTTCCTTGGGATAATAATTTGAAGTGAAGCTCACATTTTTGCCCTCTTCAAGAAGACTTGTAGTATGAGTATGGTGAATTCTTCACATAGAGACCATGAGGACCACATACCACTGTTGCTTGGAAAATTGTTGATTTTCTATTTCCTTGAAATTTTCTAAAATGCACTATTTCATTGAAATTCTAGAAATGACAACATGAAATTAATTTTTTTTTGTAAAGCCATTTTGCAATTTACATAGTGGAGTTTAAGGAATTGAAGCTAGTAACTTCTTTTTATATTGACAAAAAAAAATCTAAATCACAAATGAGTAATTTATCTATAAAGCAATTTATCCTACATGTAATCAACCAATCACCATTTGTTACCGGACATCATTAGTATCTACATTTCAATACCTACTAGTGTGCCCTACGTTGTTGCCACAATAAAAATAAAGGTAAACGAAGTTTAAATTAAAAAAATTAAATTTTTTTTAATGTCCAAATGGGAGCAAAGGCTTTGTTGCAATGTGGAAGGTTGCCTTCTTGATATGAATATAAAGCTTTATGCATGAAGGAGTGCAAAGGCTTTGTTTTGTAGCTTTGGACATATGATGTGAAAGTTATGTATTTTCCAAAATTAAAGATAAATTAATACCAAATTTTTAATTTATAAAGACTTTAAAATTCAATAACTTTAACATTGTAGGTCCAAACGCCACGAATCAAAGGCCGTGCATCTATCCTCACTAAGAACTTTCTAATAATACCAAGAATCGGATTTAGAGACTCACAATTTCTTAGATCTCCACATATCAAACAAAGAAAACAAAATTAAGTAATTTACTAACTAACTTAAGGTATAGATAATTATAATTGTCGTACATTACAAATCTTCAATGTCAACCTTGGCAACCAAAATGGATAATTTGAAATTTATTGCATAAATATTGACAATGTTAGTATTGCATATAAACATAACATTGAAGAGGTAATTAAGGTAATTCAACTAAAATATTCAACAACAAATGGAGGTTAGTCAAATGAATTTATACAAAAGTAGATAATTTAATTAGCCCATACATTAGTTAATGAAGATAAAAATACAATTCAATCCATTGCCAATTATCATTTGATTTCTTTTCAATTGTGTTCACATATTTTGCCTATTGGATTGTAAATAAACTCCAACCTTGTTATATACCTTGTTATAAATATAGTATATCTTTATAAAGCTTCATTATACTTACTATACTCTTTGATATCAAATTTGCATTCATACGATATATAAAGGTGTAATATTGTCCAAAAAATGCTCACTTCCAAGGCACAAAGAATTGATCTCTTCACCTTACAAAGATGCGGCCCCCCATGACGAAGGTGGTCACCAAAATTTTCTAATTACTAGACCAATAGATACATTTTCTTTTCTACAATTAAAAGTAGAGTCATCCATAGCACCATCCTTCCGGGGTTGAGCAATTGCAAGATGCTTGACAGGATGAAGGTAACGGAGTGTATAAGTTTACAAAGCAACGACAATCACAAGAGTCGTACAAAATTCATGGAAATGATCAATAAATTGTAGACTACTCAATGTCCTTCAAAAAAGTATGCATCAGTAATCAACACCATTCTACGCTACTCAATCTGAATCTCAAAAGTTTGGACTTCTTTACACTACAGACCGAGAAAATCAAGGTATGGAGTCAAATTGAGTCTCCACCAAAAAAGGATACTCATCAAATAAATCATGCCAATTACTGAAACTGAAGCGTGCAGTGAAGTGTTCATCTTCAGGAAAACTATGCCATACCTTTGTGCCTTTGTGGGCATGTGAAAAACCTTCACAATACCACCATGAGCACAATACTTCCTACCATTACACCAATCAATAATCTTGTAAGGCATCAGTAACTCGATGATCAAAACAACCAAGTCATTCATCAGGCGAAGGCAAGTCCACACTCCCTCCAAATCAGGGCATTCACATACCATCTCCCACTTGCTTGAGTACATTCGCCTCCAAACTCCATGATGCCCTTCCCGCGTGCAAAGCTTGTACAACTCTCCAGACACATTGTGCACATGGCCATTCGGATTGGAAGGATAAAGCCCATGATCGTAACTTTCATTTCCTTCATGAAGATTAAAGACGTTGATCGCCTTGGTCTGCTTATGGAAAGTTGCTGGAACATCATAGTGTTGGCCATCGTAACTAAACGTGTTGAAAGCTTCCACATCATTGAAGTCTGCAATGGCTCTTCCGTCATCATTCCTCCATGCGTTCTCTGTAGAATCATAGACTTGCCACGAGGTCACTTCAAGCTCTTCATGGTCTTTCGTGTAAATGAAAGTGATGATATAACCGCCGTTGACATTTGCCTTCATCTGGACCAATGTGGGTCTCAAGGACGCAATCCGAGGAGAGGGCAGTTCACGACGAATACCGGTCACCATATTCATAACAAAAACTCTAACAATGCCACATGACACTCCACGTTCTCCTCCTTCATATTTAATGACACAAATGAGGCCACTTGCAGTACCTGCTATATCAAGGGAACCGTGAGGATTAAAATTAGGTCGAAAGCTTTCCTCTCTGTTCTCTTGGCTGAAGAAGATTGTGTCACGGTGATTGTTTTTGAACAGAGAAATCCTCACTAAGGAAGCCTCGGAAAAAGCTTGCTGGAATTGAGGAGACGTTATAGTAGATCTCCAAGACTTGCTCAAACAACGAATTCGGAGGACACTCGTCACAGGCAGTCTTGCAAAAATGTGAATCAGCAACTCCTCGGGGAGTTTGCTTCACACAACATGATCCAAGCAGATCTCAGCCTCGGCCTCATCTTCAGACTCAGAGTCAACCTCATCTCTATCCGAGGGCCTCAAGGAACGATTTCTTCCCAAGAATTCGTCTCTAGCAGTAAAATCAGCAGAAGCATTCAAAGTTGTTTCCGAAACACATGAATCCATTGTTCTTGGCATGTTGCTCTGTACACAGACCAATTTCACAGTGCCTATGCACAATTAGAAACCCAAATCAGAGTTACGCAAATAGGATATAAAATGACGTCATAGAACCACACTGAAACAGTTGGGAAAACTTCAAATGTTCTAGGCTCTAGAGTACTGTCGTTTCAGAAATCGAGCGCCTGCATCCGATAACTGCTCCAACAAATTGCTACGTTCCAAAGAAATAAGACATCAATTGTCTTATTCCTATTCACCATTTACAACAAAAATGCCAGTTTCTTATGCAAAACAGATCTCCTACACTCTAGTTTATAGAGATTGAAGAAACTTCCTTAACATGTTGTAATAATTTGAATTTGCAGCGCAGTCTCTAGTTATCACAATATTTCATAAACCCCGACTTGCAAAGGACCAGTCGACAACTGCTTTGAGACAATTCTAGTAGTCCAGAAACAAGCACACAAAATCAAATCTAATACGCATTCTCATTCCTCCATTAATTCAGACACCATCTCTCACAAAAGCATCGAAACGTACATCAAGCTCACAAACTGAACGATCGTCAATACCTTTGTGCAAGAGTTGTAGAGAAACGAGGCAGGTATCTTGAGCAGCACTGATTATTAATTATCTATGGAGCCTCTCAATGCTCGTCCTTCGTTCTGCTTCCAAACTGTAGCTCACGTCATTGCGCACAAATCGCCGTGGTTAGGATTAGGGTTTTACAAGACAGAAGTCTCTCGCACATGCGGGTTCGGAGCCGTCCGGAGCCGCTTCGCTGGATGAAACTGGTTCGCAGGAGCCGCTCAAATCGGCTTCTCTCAAACCCTGCAAAACCAAGGCGCTGCTCCCAGCCGCGCCCGAAGTCGAGGAAGACAGGTAAGAACCTCGACAACTGTAGCAGCACTGTTTCCGCAACAACTTCACCCCATAGTAACTTCTCGGCTACAAAACGCAGCTCCAGGGAGTCCAGCGATACTGGCTTCTATGCTCTCAAGGACTGCGAGGCCACACTCCAGGGACTGCCTTCCTCTTATAGTGCTCTTCAGTGTTCTTTAGTTTAGTGCTACTTTGGAAGTTTTTTTCTTCCTTTTTTTGAGGATTGGGATGTCCAACCCCGACATTTTGGCAAGTATAATTTTAGAGGGTGATGATAGTGGGGAAAGTTTGTCGGAGGAGGAGTTTGAGGGGGATAGTTTTGAGGAAACCTCCACGGATTTTCCAACAGAGGTGCCTCCGACCGCTACATCCATTCCACCCTCAACATTGCCCATGAGTGCTTTGGGTCCTCTACATCGTGAGTGGGGCAATTCTGAGACGTAGTACTTCCTTGACATGGTCCGTGAACGCATTGCAGAATCGGGGTGGCAAACTTTCCGGGCCAAAGACTGGGCTGCTATGCATGAGTGGTTGGTTGCTCAGTTTCCGTTGGAGGCCAATCGTCAAGGGGTGCATCTCAAGGACAAGTGGGGCAAAATGCGACAGCAGTATTACAAGCAAAAGAAGATGTACAATGTTTCCAAGGACAGCTCCAGGCTTACAAGGTGGACATGGTATAATGCCATGGACGCCATGTTGAGTGAGACATCAAAGGCGAATGGTGTATTGGGCGCCAATGATCAAGGGGCACCTGTCATTGGCACCGAGGTTGTCTCGGAGGAAGTTGAAGTCAACGACGTTGCAACTCACGCCGGTAATTTACCGGGAGTTCGTGGAGCCCTTGTCAAATGTCGAAAGGTCAACAACAAAATGGCAACTACATTGGACCGTTTCACCGAATCATCTGTTCGCATCGAGCAAATGAAGATGGAGACTACAATTCAGCTTCAAAGAGACAACAAGAAGTTCAAATTGGATGTTTTGCAAGCAACTCAAGCTTCTCAAGAGCGTGTAGTTGCTTTATTTGCTGATGTCATTTGTAGTCAACGGATAGGAAAGGAGCATGTGCCAGAGTAAAAATTTTGTATGAATTTTTAAATATGCAATAAAAAATATATATTTTTATTGCAATGCTTTGTATTCCTTTTTTTATTTATTCATTCATTGTATGTACATCTCCCACCAATAATTCATTACTCATTTTAGACATGCATTTGTACGTGCCTTCAAAATTTTATGGGTTTCGCATTTCCAATTTGTTGTGCACACTTTAGTTTATCACATCTTACATTAAGAATCTCTCTCTTCAAAATCCATTCATACATATATGTATGCATTGTGACCTTTTTCCTAATTGCATTTCTAATCAAAGAAAAATGGGTTCAAATGTTGGACATGTGTAGATGAAAGATACAATTGGTAAAGGGGTCATAATGCATACCCTTCCTCTCACATGTCTATGTACTAGAAGAGATGCAATCCAAGGGAAACATAAAATAAGTTATTGATACATTTTCTTCAAACCACATTCAAACTACACTTTTGCATGGCACTTTTTTGATTAAATATGTTGAAGAGTCTTTTCAAAATACTAGTAATTTGGTATACTGGTATTTGATCCTGTGGGCACGTTGTACAAATTCTTCAAGTATTTAACCCCTCAAAGCCCCAACGTTCATGTTCTGAAGAACAAACAAATGTAAATTCACATTCCAAGTATTCATAAATGAGTTTTTTTCATGCATTAAATCTTTTGAAGATTTCTTAATTAGTTTTTGAACACCGGCATGGCATGTACATTTTCAACGTTTTGCTTAACAAATAATCTATAATTGAAAGCGGATTGGTAGTTGCAGATTTGAATAATAATGTTTTTTGATTTCAAACAACTAGTTCAATAAATAAATGCAATAAAAAATCTTCAAAAAATCTCAAATACAACAAAACCAAAATTCAATATGCCTAGAACAAAAAACATTGTATGAAAATTCATAGAAGTGTATGGAATTCATCTAATCGAAAGCAAATATCTGGCAATCCGCATGCATAAGAATTTTGAAATTTTCTCCGCACCTTTTCTAACCAACATACTAGAAGATCCTACGGTTATGTGTGTGTAAATACGTTTATAATTAGAAACGTAGTACTTGTGCTTGAAATGACAGTTTTAGAGTTTTTTTGGTTAAAGAACTATCAAAGAATTCGAAGGGTTAATCAGTTATTGAACAACATCCTAAGCTTTGAAATGTACAAGAAACAAGTTCAACTTTTTTGGAACAAACCAATACGAATGGCATGTCTCAATATTTTTGGTAGATGATAAGCATAAGGATTTTGGAGTTGCAATTTCTTAAATTGTTTGTTTTAAGTATTTTTCGCTCGTACCTATCACTAATGAGTTTTTGTATCCAAAACAAACTAAGGTGAAGATAAAAACTGTGATAGGAAGAAAATATATGTACTCCATAAAATAAAGAGACAATATAATAAAAAAGAACTATGAGTGCTTAAAAAACAAGTGTACATCTATTGCTACACTATAAATATCTGCAGTGAGTACCTATGTACTAGGGTTGTTTGCTAACCAGGCCCCATATAGAGCCCTACGCATACATTTCCCAGCAAGTTTTGCTGCACCGCCATCACTAGGCAAACGTTGTGTTCTGTGGCCCCTACCAACAAATGGGTCCGTACTTGCCTAGGAACTCTAGTACTGGAAGCCGTTCTCTATGGAGCTCGCAATAGTTATGCAGTACGCAACACGCAATTGTAACAGTCCTGCACTTGTCGATGTTGCTACCAAAGCTCTTCAAAATCCTCCACCGATTCTTCAGAGCACCAAATGCATGCTCGATGACAACCCTACTTGTATTGATTGAAGCATCAAACCTCTTCAGATCACGAAAAGCAGGGTTAGCTAGCTTGTAATTCTTCAGCAGGTAAGGGCGACTCGAATACGCCGAATCTCCAATCAAGTATGGCTTCACTTGTACACCTCTGACCACAATGGTAGGATCAGATAGAATCCGCCGATGATGCAAATCAAGGTATAAAGAAGACCAATGGAATTGCTCTGCATCGTGAACTCCACCAGGCTGCCCTGCACAAACATTTCAAAAGATCCTGTCCATGTCACAAACCCCCTACAAAACAATACTGTGGAACTTCTTCCAGTTGACGAAGTCTGCAGGCATGGGTGTAATGTGATTGCCAGGGCGCCAAGATAGAGGAATGTAGATCCCATCTATAGCTCCACAAATGTTAGGTAGCCTCGTGGAATTCCTGAATCTCTCCATAATATTCTACAATCTCTCTCCAATCGGTGTGTGAATGTACATGGTAAAAATGCCATGGTCCCGACTATTTAGGATTCTACAAACAATATCGATGTACTTACGAATTGTGAATGCGCCACATCCATACAAGTCATTCATTTCCTTGCATGAATGTCCAGAAGCCAACCGGTAAAGTACCAATTTCACTTGTTTGCGAATTGGTATAGAGGCCCAAACAAAATAAGGCGCAGGAGACTGTAAAAACAGAGTCAACTCTAGGACCAACTGCTCAAATGCCAAAGAAGACATCTGAAAAGTGTCGAAATACTTTTATCGAGCATGTCGTGGGACGTATGCCAAACATCATCTTCTACAACATCGTGGTACACATACTGGTAGGGTTCTACCCACCAAAAACGCCGGTCAAATCGCTTTAGCCACGTAGCAACCACTACAAAAGGCAACGCAGCTGCACCTGCAGACAATTCTAAAAGGTCTATCGGTACTGGAAGGCGCCTTTGCCTAGGGAAAACCGCCAAGAAATTAAAAAAGAATGCTAAAAGATGCAAGTTTGCTTTATTCTCATCAAGTGCCATAGCTACCAAGAAACACGAGCAAACTTCAAAAACCGTTTGAAAAACAAGGGAGAACCCTAACTACTTAATCAAACGGGAGAGACTCAAAAAGCCGCTTCCATTGTGTGAAAAGAACCATTAGTGTATGTCGTTATTATTTGTTTGTAATATTATTTAAAGGGATTTTTAATTTTTAGGTGATAATGATGGGAGATTAAAGTTTATAATATGTGCATGATTGAAAAGTTGGAGAATTATTAGGCCAAAATATAAAGTCTTACCAAAACACATACATTATTTCAAGATTGTAGAATTATGAGACCATGACATTAAGACTTCCTAAAGCACATGAATCATTTGAAGTTGTTGAACTATTAAGACGTGTTATTAAAGCTTCACCTAAACACTTGCATTATTTTGATAGTGTATAATTTTTAAGCCTCCAAGTTAATGCTTACCTAAACATGTTGTCTTAGCCCTTCATTTCAAAACAAAAAACAAGGAGTTACCAAGCCCTGGCTTCCCTGGCTTCCAAAAGCTCCTTGTGCGGCAAGTTGGGGGAGCAGCAGCTGCCGGGTGCAGTCAATCCCAGGCATTGCTCCCCAAGAAGAAACGACCCCTCCTTGTGCGCCCTGTGAATGGTGACGAATTCCATCTATAGCTGCCGGCAGCGGCAGAGGCCGCATGTGCAAGGGGCTAGAGAGTTGTTGGGTTATACCTGGATGGTGGCGGCTATGATGAAGTGGATGAACATTTTCATTTCTCCTTGATGACATCCATCGGGAAAGTACTCGGCCTCCCATTGCGATAATATTGTTTCATTATTGACGGAGCAGTATTATTGCAGTATTGTTACCACTAAGCATTGACTGCAAGAACTAAACAGTACTAGGGGTAGTCACACCTTCTTGATTCCACGAAGGTTGAGAAGATTGGGAGAGAAAAGTGGAGCCAATGAGAGCACATTCTCAACAAAGAAGGTGTGACCCCCCTTGTGGATGGTCCGGAGAAAGAGAGTTGAGAACGGACCTCACTTTTACTTGTTCTAGATGCATCAGTTATACAGACTTGCCTGGTTGTTTGCCACGTTTTACGGTCAGTCATTCACCGGGCTTCAAGGTGAAATCTTCAAGGATCGTTCATGGTGAAATCTGCAGCAGAGGGTGAAACTTCAAAAAGCAAGGTTAATAAACCCCGTGTGTAAACTTCTTCACTGAACGTTCTTGTCCTCTGGAGTAGAAGAATGGCTCTTCTCAACCTTCATTGAAAGGAATGAAATGAAGCTGCGGAATGCCAACGCCCAAGTGCCATGTACTGATTCTCAACCTTCACGGAACTGCGTGAAGAAGCTATGACTACCCCTACTGAAAAAATTGGAATTTTTGCAATATTGTAACTATTGGATTAGTTGCAGTACTGACTAAGCTAAGAGCAAGGCGGCAATACTGCAATAATATTAACAACTGAGAATTGCATTACGTTTATATTGCAAATGTTTGATTTAAAATAATAAATTTGTATTCAAACAATACTGCATGTGTATTGCAACAGAAGGGGGACGTGGCACTCTCTCATTGAAATGTGGAGGACCCATCCTCTGAAGATGCAGAAGTTTTTTTTCAGGTGAAGGTGCGGGCGTGAAGGAGTTCCGTGCGTGAAGTATTCATCGCATTTTCTCTCTGCGTGCCTTTTGCAGTTTTTTGTTGTTGGAGAGCCCGATCATTGGAGACCTTTGTTGTTTGTGCTAGTAGCGGCTGCGAGCATAGTTGCGCATCGACTGCAGGTAAGCTTAGGTGTTAGGGTCCGTGGTTTTTATTACGATGAGCTAGGGTTTGGGTCGTGGTTTAGGGTCTGAGATAAAAGCAAAGCAAAGCAACACCAATTTCAATTAAGAAGGCAAGCAAGCAGGGATCGCACAAGTTGTGTTAGGGAACTGTGGGTGTGAGTGGTCAATATCGATTGATTTGTACATTTTAATGTAACCCAAAACACTGAACCACAGAAGTGGACCTGGTTATATGAAAAAAACAAACCAGAAAATGTGAATTCAAACAATTCAAAGTCTTCAGGCACTTCTTCAATGATTGTTGTAAGACTGCCAAATGACTTGGTTTAGGGTGGTGTTAGATGGGTGAAATGTAGATGTACTAAATCATTTAAGCAGTTAGGGGGGTTTGCATATACTCTGCAAATTTTACATAAATAATCATCATTCACATTTCAGATGTCATTGGTGTTGGATGAGGACAGTGGAAGAGGCAAGCTTGTGAATTCTAGCTGCTCACCAAATCACATATGCTGTATTCAAATATGGCAGCGGTTGTCAGTGATCAAATCTTTCATCTTCATTTAGGGTTTAGGGATGGTTACAGTATAATGTTGCCAGCGCTTGACTTCAATTTCTGAGTTGTTTCGGGTATTTGTGGATCAGATAATCTTTTTGGAATTTTCTAGAGTGACATAAGCTCTTATTCCGACTGGTGTTTTGAAAAGACTTGCTAATGAATTAGTGGTCTCCTGTTGATGAATACAGCATCCAGAGCCAATTAATTAGGTCTTGCTCGTGAGACTTATGTGGAGCCAGGTGGGCCTCATTGCATTATTCCTGGTTTAGAAAAGCTTGTTAGGGTTCTAGGGCTTCAAGTGCGAACCTCCTCCTTGATTGTTACTTTCTGAAATGAGAGTTGCTTGGATTTTGGTCCATGTCAATTGTTTACGTGAAACTATACCAGATGAACCATGTTCTAATTATGAAGGTCAAACTATGAATCTACATATCTTCAATTCAAAGTGGACCTGTTTCAGCTCTGTATTTTTGAAAAAACCAATGGCTTTGTGGACCTTACACAATATAAGATTCATCAATTGACCAATCTAGTTTTCAGTGTTATGATAACTGTACACTATTCTTTGTAGAAGAATGTTTGCTTTTCATTCTGGCCTTGCAATTCTGTACTCTGTCTATCTAGTGGGCTACATTTTGTGTGTGACTCTTGCTAGAAATGTTGTTCTTCAGTTGAAAAGCTCACTACTTACTTACGCGCTTTATATTCACGAGTCTCAAGTTCCAATTGAACAACAGTTGAGAGCACATCAAATAATTGCTCACCAAACAAGGTGGAGGAGCTTTGGAAGACAAACCCGGAAGCCGCTTTAGAAGATTTGGAGAGGCCTAGCGTGGACGAAGAGCCACAGGTAGTAGCACTCAAGTACATGAAGATGCTTACCAGGTTAGTGGTTGTTGCTCTCTGTGACTTGTTTGGTAGTGTCCGTTATATTTTCATTCAAGCATTAATGTACATATTGAAATTCCATACTAACAATTTATGAGTGATTTGCATCTGTTCCTGGGTAGCAATGGCAATGGATTTCTCCTGTAGTTGAAGTTTATTTTATTTGTTTTGAGACCCTAAGCGCAATGTGAGGATTATGTTTTAATACCAATCTATTTTGGCAGTATCAAAGCGCTTTTGATCCATTGGTCAAATTGGAGGCAGATTATGATAAGGTAATGGCAATGAGTTATTTATTTTTAAACAGTTGTTCTCTTTTTGCTTGGGATGGAATGACTATAGAGGGTTTCTTAACTGGAGAATTGATTGCATTGGTAGAGTGAGCTGGATTATGTGTTTCTTGATATTAGGAGCTACATATCTACTTCTTTGAATTTTATTGTCCTTGGAAGTGACTATTTGTATCCTACAGTCAATTCTTGGTAAAGGATTATCAATGGCATTGACGGTTTTGATTTGTTGAGGAGGGTAGTGTACTTTAGTTAGTTCCGGTTAGTTCCTAAATGTGTTTTTGTCTTCCATCATTTCATTAGCATGGCAATAATACATTTTCATAATAAATATTGTTAAGTTGATGACTGATTTAAATTTTCAATTGGTGATGCAAGGGCATTACAGGGTAATCCAAGAAAATTGTTTGTGGACAATGTGTGGGATTTTAAATGGGAGTTGCTCCATTTGAGCAAATGTTTCCCCTCATTTATGTACTTGTCTTCTCGTTTCATATTATTCTGGGGCAATCCTAGGTAGTGGAGTATAATAGTTTGGTTGGATCATAGTGTTTGTAGAAATTGTGGTATATTGTAGATTAGTGTTTGTAATTATTGAGCACTTGCAAATGGACATTTTTGAAGATTACATACATGAATGTGAAATTGTAATCATTTTGAAGTTTTTGTAATTTGATATGTGCACAAATGCAATTTAATTACTCTGTACGATATTTTTCGCAATAAACAATTTTGCACTTGCAGTATTGCAACAATATAGATAATGAACATATTCATTATAAAAGCGTGCATATTTCAGATTTGAAAGAGTACTGTTGCCATACATTAATTATACATCAATGCAACATTGTACACTTTCACTATTGACTAATAAAAGCTTTTCAATACTGAGAAAATATTTTGCAACAAATGCTGTAGTATTATGTAGCAAACTACTTGGCAATATTGTTTTGGCACTAATGCAATATAGCATGCAATATTCTCCTCATTTGTATTGTAGCAATACAAATTTTGTACTGCATTATTTAAACCTTAAATGACGAGGACTCGAGGAGGCCATTTTTTGGCCGATGGATGACAGAGAATCAAATTGTATAGGATAGAAATGCAATCATTCATCCTTGGAATTTGTTGTGAAAAGGGGAGATCTTCTATAGTAGCTTGACTTCCAATAGGTACTTTTGGATTTTTTAATGTAGATGATGCCACAAGGTAATGAAAAAAGATGATTTCCAAAGTCACCCCTTCGTCCTTTAAAGGTTAAACACTGACAAAGTACTAAATGAATACTGTTTGGACCACTACTGTTTGGACCACTATTTTTTTCCTGATGGAATCTTGAATGAAATGATAATTGTCCATCCAATGGTAGTGTTTTTCATCCCTGCTATCTTGCGCCGATACTGTGAACATCATCCCCTCCTAGGTATCAGCCTACAGTAAGGCATCAATCCAAATTTATGCACTGCCCCACCGCCACCCCCACCCAAGTTGAAGTAAAGTAGTCTTCTGTAAAAGCAATCATTTAACCCTTAAATGCCAAAGTGGATGTTTTGCAGCTGATGTATGTCTAGGATAGATATGCAACTATTCATCTTTGGAATTTTGGTGTGAAAAAAGGGAGGTCTTCTACAATAATTTGACCTCCATTGAGCACTTTGGGGGTTTTCAAAGTGCCAAAAGGGGTGATTACCACGATCACCAATTCGGCGTTTAAGGGTTAAGAGCTGGTCTGCCTTTTTCATAGGTTTGCATGAACAAAATTATTTTTAAAGCCATTGTTTATAGAAAGAAAAATAAACACCAAGCCATAAATACAAGAGGTTCTATTTTTTTGGAAGTATTTTTGAATTATATATGAATTCTCAAAGTTTATAATACAGGTACCTATTTGTGACCGCAGGTCTTCTAAAATGCGTCCACTTGCAACTTCAAAAGTGATTCAAGAAAATCCAAGCCCATGATTGGCTCTTCTTATAAAAAACATTTTTTTTTCTCAATTCAATCAATGGCTAAAGTAATCCATTGAAGGACCACCTCATATCCATTCAATAGCTTTTTAGAGGGTCATTTTTAAGATCCAGGACGGTTTGTTTTAGAGCAAACTACTTTGGTCGGAGAATTCCTGCATATTTACAAAAACTTTTGCCACAGGAAGTCAATTGCTTCCTCATTAGATACAACCATTATCACAAAAGGGTGCGACTCAATCCAACTCAAAAAATCGAATTGGTTTGTTTTGCAGTTGTTTTGCCAAATCCCAATTATAATGTTGTATAAATTTTTGATCACTAACACCTTGACATTGAATTCTTTGTAGTATAAATTAATTCTTAGATAATGTTTTTTTTTCCTAAAAGTAATATGTGCACATTGATGTTTCTTAAGCGTTTGCACAATAAAATTTCATTCATCAGTAATATATTTCAATCAACTATTTTGTATCACAATGAAAAATACACAAAATAATCTTCCAAAAATAGAATTCTTATTTTTGAAATTAAAATTTGGCGTATTGATCAAGATTGCATGTAAAAAACTTTAATAGATTACTTTTGAAAGTCAAGTTTGAAAGGGAAAATTTTTGAAAGATATTCTTGCAAGTCAAAATTGGAGTTACCTTACTTTTTAGATGGCACTAAACATAATCATTGTAGTGATTTACATAATCTTTTTATATAAGTCTACAAACAATTTAGAGTAAGAGACAATGCGTTGAGAAGTATGATACGGTGTCCATATACTAGAATAAAAAACACATACGGATTGATAAAAAGAGACTAAAGACTTAAGGAAGGAAGGTTGCATAAAATAAGAGCCTTTTTCTTTTTGTATTCAAACTCATTATGGCAAATTATGTGATATATTTGAAACTCATATCAATGGTTTAACCCCTAAAAGCCCAAGGGGTTTAGACAAAATACAAATCTGTTATAAAATAAAAGTTTTAAAACTTTTTTGAAGTTTGCATCAAAGAAGATAATGTGAAGCACAAAAAGTAGAAAGCATCTGTACGGTCAAAATTATAACATTATTTTTAGATTTAAAAAAAATGGATTTTGAAGATATAACTTCAAAAATTCACCAAAAATACAATTTCTATTTTTAGCATTTGAATTTTTTGATTGGTCAAAATTATGGTTTCTATTGATTTGTGAAAAATGCATGAGATCTAGTAATGATAACACCAATACTTTCCCCATATAGTAAGTTTTTCAACACTAAGCAGATCTAGACACTTTGTGCTATTTCTCTTGTAGTTTTTGTTTGACCGTAGCGATCTGAGTTTTGAATACAAACATTGATAGACTATCCAATCTTTTGAAAAAAAAAAAAAAAAGTTGTTAACCTAGAGACATTGAATCTAACTATTTTTATTGTTATGAAGTAATTGTCGTTGCTTAACATTTGACAACTTGACCTTTTCTTAGAAGAATCATCATTAGAATAGGTTATTTGGGTTACGAGTACCTTCCTATGTTTCATGACTAAACCACTTTGGGGCTTCAATGTCTTTCCAAGTTAATTGGGATTAATTTGTTGTTCTCAAAGGTTAAAATATGCACCTTTGATGTAAGGTTTTGACACATAAAAGCACCACATTCCAATTTCTTCCATTTAATTTGGGCCTTGAATGGAAACTTACCTACCTTCTTCCAAAACCACCACAAGCTCTCAAGAGCAACCGATCTAAATTGTACACTTCTTTGAGGCCCACTTTGAGGCAATCAATTGAGTTGATGCATTTACTTTTAATCCCAGTGATATTTTAATTCTAATGGCCATTCTAGTGGTATAAATAGGTCCCCTATGTTTTCAATTTTGGAAGTTCATAGAATATTATATCAATGTCAAGAATTACTAAAATAATTGAGACTAATAGTTTAATACAAGAAAATACATCATTTGGACCACCCATCTAATAGGGACATGATCCTTGTGGTGGGTAAGGTAGAAACACCTACTTCTTCTATGCACAAGAAGTGGCGGATTTGGGTGCTTCTACCTTATCCACCATAAGGATCAACAATGAAAGATTAACTCCAACTATATGATTTGATTGGCATACTAACATGATCATGTAGTTTACATTAATTTGTCCTATTAGCATGGTGAAGTCCATGTAGCATGAAGGCTACACATCAAGTGTTACCAGTGAAATTGTTGTTTTTTATTTCCTTAAAAATTCACTAAACTTTGCTATTTCTTTGCTATTTTAAGAATTCACATTGTAAAATTTTTAGAAATTTCCGTAAAGCCATTTTGCATTTGAGAATTGAAGCTAATAACATCTTTGCATATTGACAAAATAATCCAAATTATAAATCAGGCATTTATCTACTAAGCCGCAAGTTATCCTACATACAACCAACCAATCACTATTTGCTATATGACATTATCAATGTCTATATTTCAATACCTATAACCATTGTAATACACTCACACCTCTTTAATGTATACTTTGAAACTTTATTACATATTGATAATGTTAGCATTGCATGCAAATGACATTGAAGAGGCAATTCAACTTATTCAAATAACAATATTCAACAACAATAGAGCTTGGTCAAATGAATGTATGCAAATTAAAAAAGATAATTAAATGAGCTAGCCCGTACTTTAATGAAGATTTAAAATATGATTTAACTCATTGCCAATCAATGTTTGATTTCTTTTCAATTGTATTTACAAATCAATGAAGATTTCTTCTGCCTTCTAAGATGTTTGATGAATTATCAGCAATTGATGATCACATTTTGCCTCTTCAATTGTGAATAATTCACCCTTGTTGAAAAGTGGTAAGTCATTACAAAGGCTAATTTACACTCACCATATTCTTTGATATCATATTTGCATTCTTATAACATAAAAAGGTGTAGTATCATCCGAGAAAGGGCACAAAGGATTTTTGAGCTCTAAACCCTAAAAGGACGCTACGGACATTAAGAGTCTTGATGGATATGTGACAAAGAATCTTATTAAATAGGATAGAGGTGGAAATGTCCATCTTTGAAATTTTATGTGAAAAGAAGAGATCTTTGTATAGTAGTTTGACCTCCAACGAGTGCTCTTGAATTTTACTTAGCAAATGATTCACACCGTAAAAAAAAAGATGATTTCAACGGTGATCAACCTATCCTTCTGAGGTGAAACAATTGCAAGATGCTTGAAACCACAATGTAAGATGATGAAGGGTATAATTGCAAGTTGTCTGATATAATGTAAGATAATAGAGTGCATAAGTTTACAAAACAACAACAATGACAAGAGTTGTACAAAAATCAAAGAAATGACCAAGAAATTATAGACTATTCAATGTCCTTCAATAAAGTTTGCATCAGTAATCAACATCATTCTACACTAGTCAACATGAGTCATAAAAACTTAGAGTTCCTTACACTACACTCTATAGTACTCAACCTGAATCACAAAAATTTGGAGTTTCTTACACTATAGACCGAGAAACTCAAGGTATGGAATCAAATTGAATCTCCACCAAAACAAGATACTGGTCAAATAAACAATGCTGCATACAAAAACCGAAGCATGTAGTAAAGTGCTCATCTTCAGGAAAACTATGCCATGTCTTTGAGGGCATGTGGAAAACCTTCACAATACCACCATGAAGAAACTTATAACCTTTCCCTCTAATTAGTTCATCATACCACTCCATAAGCTCGTAATGCACCGGTAACTCAATAATCAAAACAACCAAGTCATTCATCACGCGAAGGCAAGTCCACAGTCCCTCCAAATCAGGGCATTCACATACCATCTCCCATTTGCTTGAGCACAATCTCCTCCAAACACCATGACGCCCTTCCCGTGTGCAAAGCTTATACAACTCTCCAGACACATTGTGCACATGGCCATTGGGATTGGAAGGATAAACCCAAGGATCGCACCTTTCCTTTCCTTCATGTAGATTAAACACGCTGATCGCCTTGGTCTGCTTATGGAAAGTTGCTGGAACATCATAGTGTTGGTAATAGTAACTAAATGTGTTGAAAGCTTCCACATCTTTGAAGTCTGCAATGGCTCTTCCCTCATCATTGCTCCATGCGTTCTCTATAGAATCATAGACTTGCCATGAGGTCACTTCAAACTCTTCACGGTCTTTCGTGTAAATGAACGTGATGGTATAACCACCGTTGACATTTGCCTTCATCTGGACCAATGTGGGTCTCAAGGTCGTGATCCGAGGAGAGGGTAGTTCACGATGAATGCCGGTCACCATATTCATAACAAAAACTTGAACTTCAAGAATAATCCGATGTGAAAGTCCAGGTTCTCCTCGTTGATATTTAATGACACAAATGAGTCCACTTGCAGTACCTGCTATATCAAGGGAATCCTCAAACAGCTTCTCTGAAGAGTGAGGATTATAAGAGGGTCGATAAGACTCTTCCCTGTTCTCTTGGCTGAAGAAGATTGAGTCACAGTGATTGATTAAAGCCAACAGAGAAATCCTTACTAAGGAAGCCTCAGAAAAGGCTTGTTGGAATTGAGGAGACGTAATGGCAGATCTCCAAGACTTGCTCAAACAACGAATTCGGAGGATATTCGTCACAGGCAGTCTTGCAAAAATGTGAATCAGCAACTCCTCGGGGAGTTTGCTCCACACAGCATGATCCAAAGCCTTGGCCTCAGAGTCAGACTCAGAGTCAACCTCATCTCTATCCGAGGGCCTCAATGAACGATGGTTTCCCAAGAATTTGTCTCTAGCAGTAAAATCATCATAAGCCTTCGAAATTGTCTCCGAAACACATGAATCCATTGTTCTTGGCATGTCGCTCTGTAAACAGACCAATTTCACATTGCCTATGCACAGTTAGAAACCCAAATCAGAGTTACGCAAATAGGATATAAAATGACGTAATAGAACCACATTGAAACAATTGGGAAAACTTCAAATATTCTAGGTTTTAGAGAACTGCGGTTTCAGGAATAAAGCGCCTGCATCTGATAACTGCTCAAACAAATTGCTACGTTCGAAGAAATAAGACATCAATTGTCTTTTTTCAATTCACCATTTACAACAAAAATGCCAGTTTCTTATGCAAAACAGATCTCCTACATTCTAGTTTATTGCGATTGAAGAAACTTCCTTAACATGTTGTAATAGTTTGAATTTGCAGCGCGGTCTCTAGTTATCACAATATTTCATAAACCCCGACTTGCAAAGGACCAGTCGACAACTGCTTTGAGACAATTTTAGTAGTCAAGAAACAAGCATACAACATCAAATTGAATACACATTCTCATTCCTCTCTCATAATTCAGACACCATCTCTCATAAAAGCAGTGAAACGTATATCAAGCTCACAAATTGAACGAACGTCAATACCTTTGAGCGAGAGTTGTAGAAAAACGAGGCAGATATAACAGTACTGATTAGCAGTATATGGAGCCTCTCAATGCTCGTCCTTCATTCTGCTTCCAAACTATAGCTCACGTCAATGCGCACAAGTCGCCTTGGTTAGGATTAGGGTTTTAGAAGACAGAGAGTTGTTGGTGTTAAGAATTATCTTATCTTAATTCGCTCTCCAGCTCTCCAGTCTCCACGGAAGTTCACTGTAGTTCAGTGTAGTTATAAAGACAATTACGGATTAGATGAGAATCGGCTTGTGGACCATACAGTAACTTAGAACCTCCCAAAGTTAATCTTCTCTAAACTAATAAAATGTTGTCAGGAAGTATTGATTGGCGGTCCCAACTTAACAGTATGAACCACATACGAACATCATGACCCTCCTTAATGTAATACCTCTCTAACTTGATGTGTCAGACCGGTGCCAACTCTATTAATTTAGAGAGGTTTTATTGTACTTTGGTTCTTCAACCTTTTGTAGATTTGTTTCCTTTCTTATTCTCAAGAGTGGGTAATTATTAATCCAAAAAATGGCGTATGAGTTTGGGTGCTAGGATGAAGTGGATGAACATTTCCATTTCTCCTGATTGGAATGATAACTGTTCCTCCAATGGTAGTGTTCCTCTCCAGCAATATAGGACACTAACCAATCGGGTCTGAGGGAAAATGCAATCATTTTTTATTTGTCACACATGATAAAACTTGCAAATTTTGAATTCATATTTACAATCACAGACCCCAAATTAGCTTGGAGAGGTGTCTACATAGGATTGACCATTGGAGTGAAACAACCCCTTGCTTGTCCCTCAACTCATTCCAGGGGTGCATGTAAGAAAATACTCCCTATTTTGTGCTCGGTTAATGTATCTTGTACACCTCTCTTAGCTAATTCAGGGCCATTGATAGCAAATATGAATTTTCAAAATTTGCATATTTTATCATACGTGACAAATAAAAGATTTCAGTATTTGTTTTTCCTTGAGATGAGTGGGGGATTGGTTCACCCCGGCTAAATTAACACGGCACAAATATTGTATGAGTAGGCCAGTTTCAAAAATAAGTAGGAAAAATTTGGATCGTGTTTGAACTTTTAAAAATTTTACAATAGTATTTTTGAAAATCTGAAAAAATTTCACTGTGGCTAATTCTGAATATTCATAAATGATTCTTGAGAAAATTTAGAAAAAGGAACACATCTACTTATGAATAGTAGTATCTGAAAACTTAAAAAAATAAAATAAAATAGCTAGATACTACTATTTTAAGTTCTAAAAAAAATACTAAAACGATAGTATCTAAAAACTTTTTAAAAAAAAAAAAAAAAGTGCCGAAAGTCAAGAAATCCATATCAAGTTGTTGTATTGTCGAACTACAAAAAGTAAATTATTTTGACAACAAGGTGGCGAAACTGACCTATGTATACAGAAGGGAGCTTTTTCTTACACATACCCTAGAGAACAAAAAATTCACCCTGCTGGTCCCACTTTGAATGGAGGATTTGGCGTCCAATTCGCTCAGCAACCCAGCCGTTTGTGACTCTGGAGCAATGAAATCCCTCCTACGCCGGCGCCGCGGGCATCAACCCCTACCAGGTATCAACCACAAACAAGTTTTCAATCCGGATATATGCGCCGACCACACCCCCATCGAAGTTCTCCATCGTCTCCTCTCCCGAGTAGTCGCAGATCTCCTGCGCATTCACAGAAACTTTCGCCGCGCGCAGTCAATTGCTTTCTCAATCGCGACACCCATCTCCACAAAAGGGTACGACTCAATCCAACTCAATAGATCCAATTGTTTTGTGTTCCTCGCAAATCGCAGATTATATTTTCGAAGCTCATCTTTCTTTGAAAGTATGGTGCACTAGGGTTAGCGCGAGCGATCACTTACACGGTGTGGACTTGCCTTCTTGTGGGTATGGACATTTTCGAATGTCTTCAATGTAGGTCATGTTTGCAGGGTTTGTGCGTGGGTGTGACTCCGTGGGGTTTAGGTAAAGGGAGAGTTGTGGGATGTGAAATTGATGGTGGAATGTTGGTCTCAGGTTGGATGAGGGTTGGACAAGGGCTTCAGGATGAATATCTTCAGGCTCATTGGAGACTTGACGCACTTGATGAGCATAATTGTGTTGCTCTTGAAGATTCACACCATTAGGTCATGCGCAGGTATTTCGTTTGGACTTGGAATTCGGTGGGAGACTTGTGTTTTGAAAACCTGGGTTTTTGAAAGAGTGCTTGAGTTTTCAGCAGTTTAGGAGATTTTAAGTAGCAAAGTAGGGGGATGGAACTCGTGTATGTTGAGCTGTCTTTCTGTTTTGCATGAAATGTATATGTGAGCTTCATGGCCGCTTTGATGGTGTAGTTATTGTAGTTGGTCATCTCATTTGGTGCTCTTTTGTATTTCCTTTTGTCGTCTTTCTCTTTTGATGCTTGCCGATGCTACATTGGGAACGAGTGCTAATCAGCGGACATCTTTACAGCTCTAGTACCTTCTCTTGGTTTGACATGCACTGGATGTCCCCTGAGATGTACTGTGCCCCTACATTTTAACAAGGAGTGTGTTTTACGAGTTCACTGGGCACCATCTTAAATCTGTCCAATGTGCACCAGAATCGCTTTTGGGGAAGTGGTTATTTATGACAGGGTTTTGTATGTGAAACCTCTGCAAACCGCGTACAGATGTTTTAGGATGACGTTTTGACGTTTTGTGTTATTTTCAGGGATCTCTTTAAAGACGCAGGAGCTCTATGCTCTTGTATTTGCGGCTCGCTACCTGGACATTTTTGTGACCTACGTCTCTTTCTACAACACGATTATGAAGCTGATCTTTCTTGGCACCTCATTCTCCATCGTGTGGTACATGAGATACCATAAATCAGTACGCCTGTCATATGACAAGAACAACGACACATTCCGACACTATTTCCTGATCCTGCCGTGTTTTGTGCTGGCTCTCTTGATCAACAACAAGTTCACCTTCCGGGAGGTATGCCGAATCAACTGAGGACTGTAAATACGTAATAGTCTGTCATTGTTTTGTGTGAGCAGCGATTGACGGTGAAGACCAACTGGCTTTCACTTCTTTCCATTATTTTGCATGTCGTTAGTTGGAAGTCTTGATGAAAATCATGAATTAATTAAGAATGTCAATTTAAATCAGTATTCTAGGATGCTCTTCTCGAGTCTAGAATATCCCCGTTTTCGAGAGGAATCTAGCGCATTAGTATGTCTTATTTGGATACGAACCTCTTTTGAATTATTAAAATTTTGAAGTAGCAGGGTACCGCATCTATGATATATTTCATTGACTTGTCTTTGATAAAGTTTTGATTGAGATAGAAATTAGAAGCTGATGTCTTTTCTTACAAAGTCACATGTTTGGAAAACAGTTGCATTGTAAATGTATGACTTTTCACCTCATGAAAATAGGTTGCCTACCTTATTCTTGTCTATTGTGTTTGTTTGCAATAGGTCATGTGGACTTTCTCCTTGTGGCTTGAGGCGGTTGCTATTATTCCACAATTGGTGCTATTACAAAGAACAAGAAATGTCGACAATCTTACGGGCAACTATGTCTTCTTCCTTGGGTACGCCATTGTGTCTTTAGAAGGGGAACTATAATAATCTCCGGTTATTTTTGTTGACCTCTATTCTATCATGGTTTCAGTTTTGCTTTATTCTAGTAAGGACGAATTCAATCTCACAACTCTTTAATCAAGCCAAGAAAATAGAAAGTCCATTTTAGAAGCTCATAGTTCATTTTAGGAACTTCGTACTGATCATATTTCTTTTGTTGAAATGGATGAACTCTATTGGTACATTTTTTAAACTTTCCTAGAAGCTTATGAAATGGTTCATTTCAACTCCAATTGATATGGACGTATTCACTTTCAGCCACTTCGGCGCTTAGTGGTTAATGCAGATACAATTTACCCTTCGTGTTTGGGGTTACCATTTCTTGACCCACTTCAGTTTTAGTCTACTGTTAAGTATATTCTAATCTGACTTTTTTACCTATGCTGCTGACAGAGCATATCGTGGATTTTATCTCATCAATTGGATCTACCGATTCCTCACAGAAGATCACTACCGGCAATGGATAAGTGAGTGAAATTTCTTTGGGATTTGGGTCATTCAATTAGTTTTTCGCCTGAAGTCGCGGTTTGCTGGAAGTCTACTTGGCTATCCTTTTCTTTTGGATCTTGTACAGCTCTGTCTCTGCATGAAAGAAAGACTTGGTTTCTTCCCTTGTTTCTGAGCATGTATTTCCTGGTTTGCAGCCTGGATTGCAGGAATTGTCCAGACGGCCTTGTACGCCGATTTCTTCTATTATTACTTCAAGAGGTGCGACTTTCTAATACGCCCTCCCACCCATAATTTAGATTAGTTGATGGGTTAATACCAAAAGGGCAATTTTTAATGCCATTTCAATGTTTTAAAGCTTTGATCTTTAAGCACACTAGAAAGACGCTAAAGAAACATTGCCGTATTACAGCACTATAACATTTTCATTTCAGTACTTAATTATCAATTAATTGAAGCAGCACTAAAATAATCCATAATTGGTGGAGGAGCCACTTCTGTGTCGAGTAAAGTAAGAGATCCAATTTGTGCCACTATGTATCACTATGTATCAATAGTATCAAGTGTACATTCAAATTTTCAAATGTACTCTATTGATACATTTGGGCTACATGGCACATATATGGGGTCTCTACCTTATCTGACCTTATGTGGCTGTATTTTGTTGGCATTTGGGGATAATGACTTTTGGATATCCTTTTGCAGTTGGAAGAACAACGAGAAGCTCAAATTACCAGCTTAGGTTTTCCTAGCGAAGGACGTGTCTGTCAATTGGTTCGATCTTCTCATTTTATTATGCGACCTTGTGGACGCATATCAGTCACAGCCGCCAATTTGCCGAGCTGGTAGTGTCTCTTATTTCCTCAGCTGATTTAGCAGACAGTTATATATATTTGTGCTTGGGCAGAAACGGGGTTTCACGAATGGGGAGCCCTTGATTCCAATGCATGGATGTAAGACTTTCTTAATCAATTTGTATTGTTTCTGCCATGTTCATTGTGACTTGGGTAAACCTCGATCACCGTGTTATCACTTAACACTGTAATGCGGCAGAAGGCTCTAAAGTCTCCTATGAATGACTTGGATTTCAACTATTCATCTTGATCCTGTTCAACCCCTGGTGATCCAAGGGACTATTTTCTGGTCGCTGCTTCTCTTTATTGAGCTGCTCGTTCTGAAATTTCGAGGGGTTTTTTCAGTAAAAATTAATTTTAGGAAATAGACTGTGTTATGAATCCAATGGTGGTAGTTTCATCAAATTCCGAGTTAAACTCCACCTTGTGGAATTTTTTTAGTTCAGTGGTGTAAGTGTAATTTATAGCTCCTTTTTTTTTGGGGGGGTGGGGGGTGGTCAGTTTTGGCATGGACTGAAAAGTCAGCCAATCAATGTTGCCTAAATGAAAAATTAGTTGCATACTATAGGTTGAAATTATCTCCCACATATTTACACTATTTGTAAATTCTATGCTTGTAATAAATAGCATCTTTAAATTATCATGATTTGGAGCAATTGCATTGAAGAATGTTATCATTAATTGGCCATAGTCAATAACTCCTTTCTTCCCTAATGGAAATTACAAATGTTTTAAGACTTCTTTAGTCATGGAAATGTAGAAGCTAGTATGTAGGTTACTTTTTAGATATCTTAGCTTTACAAAGCCTAACATTATTTAAGAATAACCTTTTTGATTTAATCCTTAGATCAATTTTGATCAATTTCACCATGGTATTTGAGAGAAATTAATGCCCTAATTGTATCCTAATTCATCCATAAAAAGATTGTTGGATTATACAACTTTCTCAAGCACATAGTTGAAGGTGGACCTTTCTAAATGTGCCACTAAGCTTAAACCTCCATCTTCATTGTGTATACATCTCCAAAATCAATTATGTACATGTGGAAGAATTGTTTTGCAATCAAACTCTGTTCATAATTTTTGCATATAATATCCAATTGTTACATTTGTTGGCGAGTTGTAACCTCCTTTCGAGTGCCAAGAAAAAAATATGAAATTTTGACCAGCCTAATAGTAATAACCAAGTATGAAAGCAAAAAGTGGCGATTTGGGAGGTACCATTTTGAGAAGTGGAAGTTGTTCAAAAATTTTAAAATCTTAATGGAGTTTTTCAAAACTATCCTTAAAAGTTTGAAATAATGGTCAAAGTAGTCATCAACTATGCAAATATCCATTGACCAGATATGTAAATTTTTTGTTTTCTACAAAATTAGACTGTAAAATTTATTCATCAAATATTTTTTTAGCCTCACATTGTTGCAAGACTTGATTGATGTATAGATTTAGAACCTACATTTATTCCACCATATATGTAAACCAATCCATCATAGACACCTAGGGAATGATCCATTCAAATCTTTTTTTGACAAGCTTTTTTCAAAAAACAAGATATGGGCTATATTGGGTTGAGTTAGTGGCTACAATCATTATTACGGATGACAATGATGGAATAAGTACAAACTAGTCAATTTGGAAATCATCCTTTCTAATAAAATGTAAATCATCTATTTAAAAAAAAATAATAGCATTCACTGGAGGCCAATATGGTATATAAAACCTCCCTTTTCTATACAAAATTCTCTATCAACTACCAAATACTAACTATGTACATATTTGGTCAATGGAAATACTAATTATTTGCAACATCATAGAATAATGACTACAATAGAAGATTTTATCTTTTGAATGACAAATTATCAAAGGAAATACCTTTTTCAAGATTTCATATTTTATCCATATTAGAAAGTATTGTGACCACCTTTAATAAGTAAGATAACCACTACAAATACATTTTTTGCTAGTTTTTGATGGCCTAAAGATTGTTTTGGACCAATTGGATATCACCCTTCAAAAATTCATAACAAATTCTTTCTTTATAGAAAGAAATATCTCACCCGTTCTCACACTTGTCTTTGAAGTGGAATTTTTTTGAAATTCTTCAACAATGCCAACAGGGCTAACTAATCATTCTGCTTGCAATGGACTGATTTACCTTAAGACCTCCAGGTAAACATTCACAATATCAGATAATTTCTCACGGTACAAGACAAAAATTTGTCTTAATCAACACACTCCTTACACTATTGCAATACAATATGCAAAGACATAAAACTCTGCCTACGTGAATTACATAAAATCCTGATTACAAGTATTACATAAACATCACCTCCAAATGGCTATTGAAACTTTTAGGAATCAGAAAAACTCAAGTACACTATCCACAGCACAAAAGGTATCTATATCAACACGACTACGACATGAGATGCATGCAAATGCAAGCATGGCAAGTAGGCACGACTCTATCCCAATACACACAATTTTCAACTTCTTTTACCTATCCTGTACAAGTTTTTGCTTCATTTGATATTTTCCAATGATCGGAGTTGTTTGCACATGAACAATCTTGAAAATATACTCTGCCACATGACAAAACAGAAACTTCGTTCAAAAAATTGATTTTTTTTATAGCAATTTGAAGTTGATTCGTTAAAAAGCAAAAGACATTCAACTATACTCATTGAATTTATTAAATTCCTTGTGCAAATGTAAACACATTAAGAGAGCAATGCATAGGAAATTCGCCTCTTCTAAGAAGTCTATCCTTATTTATATGTGGCACTTTGAATCTATTCTAACTTCCTATTTTTTTTATCTTTCCTTGGTTGCTATTAATAGCCATGCTTACTTGTTTTGCACTAGAGGGGACATATTGTATATTTGCTATGGTTGTAACATGCATTGGAAAAAACTTGCCAAATCCTTAATACTTTCATGAGTCCAAAAAAAATACTAGTATTATGGGATGGAGGGAGTAGTTAAGTAGGAAAATGGTTGTAGATTGAGAGGATGTGACTTCTTAGATGTTAAGTTCTCTTTCCATCTGTGTAAGATTGATGATTCCACTCAAAAAAACTATTAACACTTTGAAGTGACATTCAAAAAGTAAAAATATCTTGCTTACCACTTATTAACATCAGTGCTCATAACACTTGTGGCGTCCTGAACGGTGTTGATTGTCCCTGTTACTGCACCGGAAACTAAATTGCGAGCACGCTCTTTCAGACCTGGACCTGCTTCCGTAATAACATCAGGATCCCTTGCTGGCTTCAACAACACCTGCATTCCCAACCAAATAAAACTGTGTGAGTGGTTTAAAATGAAATCAAAGGGAGAATATTTCTCCAAGTGTATTTGGTATGTGAGTAGAGCCCCGCGTTGTACACTCGCCCCTATTCTGTGGTTGTGTTAATCGTTCCTCTCAATGGCAAAGCGTGTACACTACTGGACAATGAATTCAGGAAGCTAGGAAATATCAACTTCAGAATCACAAATGTAATACAGTTCTCATTTGTATGAAAGAATCTGCCCTACTAGATTGATTTTCGAGACCAGTACCTTCACCCATCCCTCCTCTTTCGCATTGAAACGTTTGTAAGCCTCTGGTGCATCGCCCAGGCCCAAGATTTGCGTGATGACTGTGGTTGGATCCAATTCTCCAGACTGGACAAGCGGCAATAGTGTTGGCCTGTGTACACAATTGCTTGATACATGTGAGCAAGTACGCATACAAACCATTCCTTAAAGCACTATGTCAAAATATTAAACTAAGCTTGCAGAGATAGGTTCAACATCCGCTTATTGTTGACAATTTCCTCCACGTAATTAAAAACCTGACTATTCTAGCTGAATTGCACACAGTTAAAGGTAAACAGTGAAGCTTACAGCACAGTCTAAAAAGTTCTCTGTACAGGAGAAACACTTCCTGCAAATAGTATAAGACCATAATCTTTAACGTACCAGTATTTTTGTACAGGTGTTTGACCTGCTGCCATGGACATGCCCTTCTCCATGAAAGCTCCAATGTTGAAATGGCTGTGAATGAAGAAAATTTAGGTGAAAAGTCTCACAATCCAAAAAATTAAATAATCTCTTCATAATAGAATGTAGATACCTAAAGACTTTATGAACTAGTATAATGAGGATCATGAGGAACTAATTCACAACACAAGCATCAACGACAATCATTTTTCGTCTTCTAATTAACCACTTGTTTTTACTTTGCAATTCTAGATCTTTGACTTACTTTGCATAACCAGCGTAAACAGCCACCATACCAATACGCCCTCCCTTGCGAACAGCATAAATAATCTCGTTTATAACTTCAGTACTGTCGGTCTCCAATCCGATCATAACTTCCACCTTGTGCAGCGGATTCTGTGAAACAAATGACGCATATTAGATGTAAGGTAGCGGAAAGCAAAAACCCTAAGCTCATCTCCTAAACTATTATTTTATTACCAACAGCAAACATCTATTCACAAAGTATGTTGGTCTTCAGTTAGCAAGTTGGGTGTAAGAAAGACTTACCTAAGTGCCTATAGCCACTGATAATTTAATGGAAATGGAGTTGCCAATTTGAATGGTTCATAAGAAACCATAAGACGTCGACTGATAAATAAAGGAAATATCGAGAGAAGTTGACTCGAGCAGTGCCCAAAGAGATCTCTCCAGAGCTTTTGTCACGGTCTCTCAATGAAAACACTCCAATGAATTGATTACAATTCTAAAAAGTCATACTCTAGCACATGCAGACATGCAGGTGAGTAGTTACAAATGGGTCACTGATTATCCGACAGAAGTGCACGTCGTACTCACCGCTACATAATGGACGCCAACGGCATCAATGCCAACGTCTGGACCATGAGGAAACAGCCTCCGAAGCTCATCAATAGTCTTCTTCTTCTTGAAGTTTATAGTCTCTATGTTTTTCACTTTCTTTGTTGCGAAGTCCAAGCGGGACTGTACTTCATCAATGATGACGACACGAGCTGCTCCTCGCACAAAAGCACATTGAGCGGCCAGAATGCCAACTGCATCCAGAAATCAAGAGCATTTTCAAAACATGATACTAGGCTTAATATTGACAACACCGTGCATGACCAATAAAATCAACCTTCAGAATTATAACAAATCCCATCGAGCACTAAAATACTGAAGAACATGCTCACTTTTGAGGTAATATGTTTCGTTACCTAGCATGCAATCATTTTCAGATGAGCTCACATGCTGACATGACGACCGAGAACCGGATGAATGGAAATAAAGAATCTTAATGTAAACCTCATTTGCGTTTGCATCAATGTGCTTTTGTGCGAAATGTGGTTTAAGAGAAATTTAAACCAAAAAATGCAAAATTTATGAGGCAGAAATTCAATAAATATGTACCTGGTCCACAACCCCAAATGGCAACGTTATCTCCCTTACCAACCCGACCCAACTCATTCGCGTGCCAAGCAGTGGGTAAAATATCAGACAACAAGACAGCGTGCTCATCATCCATATCTTCCGGCACCTTCAAGCAATTCATGTCCGCTGCCATTTCACAATCACTTATTTCAGGTTCATACAGTTTGGCATGAGCATTCAACATCACTGGAAAACTCAGGATGCAAAAAACAGCGCTATGTGTAGATTCACCCAAAAATGGATGCACTGCTTCACCGGCATGCACTCTGACCATGTATAATCTCACAAACAATTCATACTCGAAAAAGGCTCCGAGCAGGATCAGTTTTAGTTTAAATAATTCAAGGGATTGATTTTACCAAAAGGAATACGAACATATTCGGCTTGACCACCCTCCCATCCACCAGTTAAGTGGGAGTACCCAAACATGCCGCAAGTTCTGCAAACATAGTGAGATAACAGGCTGCTGTAAGTGGAGACGAGGATCTTGAGAACAAGGCCAAACATTCAAACTAGAATTTAAAACTCTACTAGAAACCTTGATCGACAATTTTACCATCAGATTAAAAGTTAAATTCACATAAATAACATCTACAAGCATAGGAAAGAATATCCTTATGTTGAGAGGTTTCTTTTCGCACCTATCGTTGTACATCAGTCCCTGCTCCATGGATGGATTGGTGGAATCGCAGCCAGTGAATTCTTTCCTCTGACAAGCAGAACAACGCCCGCACGCAATGCCAAACGCACTGACAACACGATCACCTGCTCACGACAATCGATAGCCAAATTGTCAGCTTTCATTCACAGGAACAAACAACGCAAACCTGCAACCAACATGAAATTTCTTCACACAATCCTGATTCATATCCAATGTCACATCAAAAATGAAGTGTCAAACATTCCAGGAAGACGCATGATTGCTATGAAGATTCATGCTTAAACCCTGATAGACCAGAGATTCAAGGTTTTGACTGGCCAATTCAATACTAAGTCACATCCAATGCCACGTCGAAATGAAGTGGCAAACATTCCAGTAAAATGCAGGATTGCTTTGAACAAGACATTCATGCTTAACCCCTGAAGGACCAAAGATTCAAGGTTTTCGCATTACCAATACAATTAATCAATTGTGGAAATACAATGACTCGAAAGGTGCGAAAATCAGTGTCCGTGAAGAACGAGGCCTCTGTTGGTAAACATCAGATGAAATCCCACAAAAGAAAGCCTCGGTATGAAATAATGTAAAGTCTGCTTTCACCGTACAGTACGGGAGAGGTCCATTCTCCGAACAGGTGAAGTTTGCTCCATTCCCTACAGCAATCTAGAAACTTGTACCATCTGAAATTTTCTGTTGCGCTAAAAATCAAGTGAAAAAAAAGACGTGCTACTAGGTTGAGAGTTTTTCACAGTTAACACAAATTAAAGCTCAACTGTATGGTTAACTACTAAACGCCTCAATCCTTTTCTGAATTTTTGCACATTTTTGCATATATTTTTCTACAGAAATGTCATTTATCGGAAATTCATGAATTTGGTCATTAAGGAAAGTAGTCTTTCCTAGATTCAAGTATTATAGTGGATGAATAAGAAGTTAGTTGGACAAAACAGTGCCTTGAAGCCCTCCGTTCATCGTCCAGAATATGGAGGTCGGAGCGCTTCAGGGTTAATAGAGCCTCTCCAGTATTCAAACCTTTTATGGAAGTAACATGAGGTGCAATTCGAGCTTCAATTCTAGTGCTTCAGCAAGATGTCATATCAATCTAATGGAAACTTGGATCACACTTGCCTTCTTTGATGTCCTTCACTTCAGGTCCTACAGCTGCCACCACACCCATAAACTCATGCCCCACCACATCACCGCTCTTCATGCCAGGCATGGTGCCCAGGTACATGTGCAAATCGGAGCCACAGATGCAAGAAGTAGTAACACGAAGAATCACGTCTGCCTGCACAAGGACAAAATTCCAATGCCCAATGTTCCATGTCCAATACCGGTTATTCCAAGGTTCAATGTCCAATTTCCAAAGTTCAGTGTTCAATTTGTTCTCGTGCAAATGTCTAATCTCCATGCTCAATGCCAATGTTCAAGGCTGGATGTCCTATCCCAGTGGGTCCAATGTTCAATGCCCAATTTCTAATGTTCACTGTTCAACTTGTTCTCGTACAAATGTCCAATCTCCTATGCGTAGTTTACAATATTCAATGTTCAATGTCCAATCCCGGCCATTCCAGTGTCCACTGTTCAATTTGTACACGTGCAAATGTCCAATTTTCAATGTTCACAATTTAATATATCCAATGCCATAGCTACAGAACATACCAGGGTTTCTGCCTGTTCAATTAGGCCGTGAACTTACCGGATCTGTGAGCATGGGTCGAGGTCGAATCTTGACCTTCATGTCCATTTTGCCGTGAAACTCCACTGCGCGCATGGGATGCGACGCATCTTTCTTGGACGTCACGGTGCAAGTCGGCGTCGCCACGTGGTTCAGTTCCGGATTCTTCAGCATGGTGGACACCGGGGGGACGTCCCGGGGCTCGATCACAGCCGACGCCATCGGAATTCACACTTTGGAGTCAACACAAGCCGCTTCCACTACCGAAATCTCAAAATACTCGTAAACCTAAGATCAAAGGAGACTTTGACAACTTAGTTGGCTAATTCGAAACTGAACCAAATTCACATATGAAAAATCTTAAGCAGAAACAGAGCTGCAACCCGAAATTGCGAAACCGTGAGAACTGCCATTCCTAGCATAAGGTGCAGAGTACCTAAGAGAGATACGAGTCCCGAAACAAGCCCAAGGATTGCAATTCAATGCAATGGAGCATGTACTGACGAATGGTGCGAGCTAAAGTGGAAGACTAATGAAATGCAGAAATCGATAGAGGCACGTACAGACGTTGACAAATTAGCCTACTACTTCGAAACCAAAGCCAATTCACAAAGGACAACCCTTTAACAGAAACGGACCTGCAATCGGGCGAATCACAATTGCAAGGGCGTAGTGCACTAGTACCCAACACAGATATGGGTCCCGAAACAAGCAAATGGGTTGCAATTTTATGGTAAGAATGACGTACTGACAAATTGGTGTGAACTGAAGTCGATCGAAGTTCAATTCCAGAGCAAAATGCAGTGAGAAATGCTGAGGAAAATTTTCCAGAGAAAAATGCAATGAGAAATTGAGGAAATTCGAGATTCAGGAATTTGGGTTTATAAGATCGGATGGACGAAGGGACAATGATGTGCATGACAGAAGGCTCGCACCAGGATCCACTTGTTCTGTATGCAGGAATGCCAAATGGACAGTCAGTCCACTTGGCGAGATGAAAACACGCCGCTCAGACGCCGATGGACGCCGAGAGACGCGTGGCGACAAGTGGCGGCCCGTCGGAGCTTCGACGTAAGAAAGGCGGGCTTTAACTTAACCGCCTTGAAGGGCCAGGTGTTCAAATTTCGAAAAACGGATGAACGCAATCACATCCCTTGCTTTTCATCCATTGATGTTTTGAAGATTTTTGTACTCGTTTTTTAACATTTGCGCATAATAGATTACAAAGGTTTTGATTTGCATTTACAAACGTTATGTAAATCAAAGGATACTAAGAGGTCTAACTTCAAAAAATAACTTTTTTAAGTTCAAAAAGTGACCTTTCAAAAATGACTAGAAGATAAAAGCAAAATGAAAATCTTCAAAAAATATTATGATTAGAATTTAACATTTTGAATTTAACATTTAACATTTTAAAGGAATGAAAATCTTGTGAAAATAGCAAATATTTAATACTCAATCAATTTCAAAAGGAATTTCCAATTTTTGACTTCAAATATTATTGAAAAATATTGATTTGTATAGTAGTTGATCTCACCATATGGACTAGTGTGGCCCTGTGCCGTTGGCCCAATTTTCATCCACTTCTAGTTCCACTCCCAGTTCCACTCCCGGTTCCACTCCCAGTAGAAAGAACGCCACCAAAATCAAAGTAAAAGTAATTTTCTAATTTTTTAATCAATAAATACTTTGAAATTCAATAACTTTTGCACCAGCGCTCCGAACGCCACGAAACCAAGCCCGTGCACCCCTCCTCGCCGAGCCCTTTCCAATGGTACCAAGCACGTGGCCGTGGGATGCACGGTTCGGGAGATCTCAACGTAACAAACAAAACAAACAAACAAAACAAACAAACAAACAAATAGCCAAATTTAAGGTATAGATATGATCTATGAATCATTTTCTACAACTATTGTTTTAGAGTCATTATTAAATTATTATTTTAAGGTACATTTTATTAATACATCTTTACAATTTTAGAAATTTGGACTATCCCCTAATCATTAAAAGATTGACTTATCTTTGAGGCCAAGGCAAGAAAACAGCCAGAATTGGCTCTTGTTAGACAAGTTCAATTAGTGTGCCCTGTAGAAACAACTAGTGTTGGATAGATATCTAAATATGTACTTTGAACGTTGTACAATAACAAATGATTTTTGAATGTCCATTTCACAGAATTAGCCACCCAACACTACTCGTAATAACATTTCATTTGCATAAGGTTGAAACCTATGTAAAATTTTTAGGCTCACTAATTCCAAAAATTCACAATGTTTTAGATTTAATTTGTAGAACATGGTGATACTATTTGAATACTTACTATCTCAAATAGTGTGACTATCAACAATGGTAGCATATGAGCTTGGAAATGCAAGCATATGGTCCGTGAGCATATGTATACATTAGAGGGGATTTGAGGGCCTTGGAGGGCCATTTCTGACCCGTTCCCTAGTCTGGCCAGATTCAGTGAACGGCAGTACGGGCATGTCAGAATTTAAAAAAAAAAAAAAAAAAAAAAAAAAATTGTTGTTTTGATACTTCTTTGATAGATTCAAAGTAGATTCTACTTTTCTATTGAAGCTCAAACTCATATATTAAGACTTCAGATACAATCTTGTAATTATCCTTTTCCTTTAAAGGAACAATTGATTGTACAACCAGCATTTTATAATCCAGATAGTACCAGTGATTATGAAGCTACAGACTGATGATCTATGCTTAACACATACAATATAGCTAGTTAGTGTAATTACACAAATTAGAGAAATTAGGTTGCCCCAGACTATAGTTGACCATGTCTAAAAGTGTTAGATATGAGAAATTAGTGTGGGGCAACCTAATTTCACTATTTTGTGTAGTTAAACATGAAGGCTATCTCATAACAGTCGTCAAACCTCCGTAGCATTGACTTAATCAAATTGAAAAAGCCTTTTCAGTAATGGAAATCACAAACTGTTATTTGAAACCTTAACATCACTGGAATCCAAATCAGCACACTCGTATTCATTATCCAAAGCTGTAACAATCTCAAAAAGCTATTGTTAGAAAATGTTTTAGAAAATGTAAAAATCTTTGCCGAGGTCGTGTGCCTCTGGTTCTGTATACTTTTTCTTCTATCAATGGAATTGGTCCATGTGTTTTAAGGAAAAAACAAACAAACTGTAACAATAGCTTTTCCAACAAGAATTCTTTTTGAGTAAATAAGCAATTTCTTTCACTAGACAACACCACAACAAGTTACTGAAGAATCTTTCAGTCGCAGCCAATATAATTGACGTCATTGCAAGCTGTGGCCGGAATACAATAAAACCTCCCAAAATTAATCCTCTCTAAACTAATAAAGTGTTGCCAGGAAGTATTGATTGCCGGTCCCAACTTAACAATATGGACCACATACGAACATCATGACCCTCCCTAATGTAATAACCTCTCTAACTTGATGTGTCAAACCCGTCCCAATTCTATTAGTTTAGAGAGGTTCTACTGTACAAGCATCCAGAATGGGAGCGATTTGTGCAATAATCAATCAAACTTTCCATAGTTACCAACAAGCAATGATAATTTCTGAAAGCTGTCGCAGAGTTGGGGTTCCAACATACTGTATCACGACTCAGAGTCTCAGGTACTTCATCCGCCAAAAGTATAACTTGGAGATTTTTGAAAAAAATCCACCGAGGAGGTAAACCTCACCTGTGCCCACATCAACCAAGTCAACAATTAGTATGCTAGTTGATGTACAGGAGGTGTCTATAGTTTACCACAACTTGTCATTGTTTGTTCACCAGAGAATTATTTCAAGTAACTATATTCCATCCTACAAGCAACGATTGTAAGAGAAAATCATACTACTAAAATCATAATTCCCTCTGTAATATCACAAATGCTACCATTAATAATAGGGGCTCATGCTTGCTATGCTACACATTCATTGTATCACATATTAGTAAAATTTTGATATATTTGAATAGAATGCATGATAATGATTTCAATAAGTCTTTGAAATAATTAATTTTAATATTTTGTAAAAATATTTTCAATCATGCATATATAAAAATAATATATTCACACAATGTTATATTACAGAAATAGAGTAGTAGTTTGCAATCACCTCTGTAATATCACTTTTACAGCTTTTATGATTTCAAAATTCTATTGCTACTACCAAAAAATCTGAGAAATTTATTCAATTGAAGCGATTTTGGATTTCACAACAATTAAGTTGTTCATGAAGTTTTTGAAATTTACAAGTTTTTTTTTTCAATTCACCAAGCTTTTGGGTTGCCATTGTTTCTAACAATTGAGTCAACTTTTGAATGCATTACAATAAATGTGTATCTTTTACAATATTCACCATTGCATGTATTTCATTCCTCATTCAATAAATTTCTATTGTACATTTCAATATATGCTTACTTATAAATAAATTTATACAAAGATTTTAGTGATTTTTATTTGAAGATTTATTGAAATTTTTGTTCTGCATTTTATCTAATATATAAAAATTCCTATAAAATTCTAATGATGAATGCGTAGCATAGCAAGCACCAACCGCTAATATAATACTAAATTTGCTAGATTCATTCACCACCTATTGGTCGCTATTCTGTGATCCAAGCACCATTGCAACTACACCAAAAATACTTCACCGTATTGATCCCAAGCTGTAAGAATTACTCCCAATATTCAGCCTACAACAATTTACCAGTTGCAACTAGTATTGTTGTGAAACGGCCAAAGAGAGTTCAAGTAGAGAGAAGAGAAGAGGCGCCACAGTTATTATTACATTCAAGCAACTAGGTACCATCCTCCATAGTGAAACTCTTAATTTAGTGAATTAAGGCACAATCTTCTAAAAAGGCCATCAAATCATTTTTAGCTTCTTGTCAAAACCAAAGAAGGTAGTTGAAGGTTACTTTCCTTTTATGGTAAGAGCTAAGGGAGGAGTTGGTTGTCAATAGCTGCAGTATTAGCATCCAGCATGTGGAATGTACTGCAAAGTCACCATTTGGTAGATTTTTTAATGGATTTTTCATTTAAGAAAAATAAATAAATAAAAGTAACTATAAACATCACTTATCCCAAGCATATTATATAAGTATATAAGATAAAAAGTATATTTTGGATAGGAGAAGACTTATAGAAAACTCAAGAGTTATTTCAAGAATTAAAGTCTAAAAAAGAAGAAAAAGAAAAAGAAAAAAGAAATTACCAAATTATAATGTTAAGCAAAAAAAATAAAAAAAAAATAGCATGGCAGTCATTGTGTCATGTCAGTTAGTTGCTACAGTTGCGTTCTCGGAGTCTGGGAATGCAGAGGAACTCACAGCCCTCCAAGACTCCAAATCCCCTCTATTGCATAGATATTCTACAACTTAAATCGTAGGCTCATATAATAGCAATTCTTGTGCTCGCTTTTGTGTGATTGTCATCCAAATTTTATTTAAATTGAATTTGCATTCATTCAACTTTTATCCAACTTTCACTCATCCAAATTATTGAGAAGGAATCTTTAACAATTTGAATTAATCAATGCTTTTTTTAAAAACATGGCATATTTTAAAAAAGCATTGATTAATTATATTTTATAGTGTAGATTGATCCCTACTAAAAAATATTAGAACCATTCAACTACAAAGAATGAAATTAAAGTTACGAAGAGTTTTATTTTGCGGATAGTGAAGGTAGAAAAAAGTAAAAAACATTTAAAGTCATTTTTTAAACTCAATTTTGAAAATTTACCAATACAAACAAAATAGGATATATATATTGTTTGCTAAACATTCTCACGATTGGGATTTAATTTCTTATAAAATTATTAGTAATTTAGTTTCTCTTTCATTTAGTACTACCATCTACATTATAATTTTTTTAAGATGAATACAAAAGTTTTTTTGGTTACATTTTTTTTGTGTAATCACAATCCATTTTTCCACATATTGACTGAATTGTACAAGTTTTGGGACATATATGTTTTTTCATAAAAAAATTGAAACACAGAACTTCACCTTTAAGAAGGGCTAAAAAAAACTACTTTCTAAAGTTAAGGCATATTGAACTTGCAATCTGTGGAAATTTTCACACTCAAATTTTATAAGGATGTATTTGAACAAGTTTACAAAAAGAGCCTATGGTTGAATTTGATGAAAAACAAATATAGATGAAGATTTTAGCCTTGCTTTGGGTACAACTAATTTATAGTAGATTTAGGCTTCAAAAATCAATAGCAAATTATTTAGGGGTTAACCACCAAGAAAGATCAAAGTTTTTTTTAATTTTTTTCTTGATTCAAACATAAGCAAAAAGCACCAGTGAAGTTCAAAGATTGTATTTTGTTTACAAATTCTATTATGTTCCTACAAAGTACACTATAATTCCATTCAAATTTCTTTTTGATCCTAGATCCAAATGCATTGATCAAAAATTTAATTTTCATAATTAAAAAAGTTGTTAAGTAGAAGTATGTACGAGATAGAAGGAAAATCTGAAATTATCTATATATTAGTTGAAAAATCTTTGAAATTGTATTAGTATATTAGTTGTTTGAATCTGATGATGGCACAATTGTCACTTGCTCTTTGTGCAAATTCAGCATGTTCAAGATAGCATCCTTTATTTCTCCCTTTCATCTAAATTATTTCTTCGGAGGGTATTTGAATACATTTTCAGTGAATATTATTGTAAAGTTTGTTGTTTATATATTTTGAAATAAATATAATAATAATTTCTATTTTATTGGATCAAAATTAATCATTTGATTTTTTTTTCCTAGCTATTTGTATTTTTAACAAGTGATTGTTAGAACAATAGTGGATTCTAAAGTGATTTTAAGAAAAAATCCACCTTGTTCTTTTATAATAAGGGCGTCAGTTTAACCTTAAAACACTTAAGAAGACATTTTTTGTCCTTGTGATAACTTCAGAAGATTTCTAGGGTGGAAAAGAAATGGTTCATCATTTTGGTAGAGGCACTTTCATGAGCATATTTCAAGTGAATGGTTTTGAATATTACCTAAACCAGATATTTTTGCAATTTCTATCATTTTATTCTTCATCTAAATATTAGTTGTAAGAACAATGTTTTGAATGTAAACACTACTAATGTAATGAAGCTTATCGAGTTTAGTTTCAACTCAAATTAGTTTTTTTGAGAAATTTTAAAGTTCAATATTTCAATGTTATTTAAACTTTGGGTCAATAGCTATAGTCTATTGATTTTTTAATTTTGGAATGACATGATAATTTGACGACCACCACAATTTTCTATTTTAATGAAGAAGTTCTTAAGTTAATTTAATTATATTTTTGATTTGTGCTAATTTTTACTAATTTTTATTCCAAAATTCATAGTAATTTCAAATTTTTTCAATTTTGTAAATATTTTATTTCATACATTAAACCACACTCAAAGTCCGAGTACCATTATTTTGCTAGGACTAGGTCTAAAGTTCTTGTTTGAATTTTTAAAGCTCTATATAATATAGCACTTTAAAATAATATTTTTATCCAAATTTTTTATACTTCTCAAGCTTACAACTATTAAGAAGTATTTTTAGTGATTAAATCTTGGACACAAAATAGTATCATTTTAAAGGTAATTTATTTATTATTGACAAGTTATTGATTTATTCTTAAAAAATTTAAACATTTACTTTCAAAAATAGCTTATATATTAAAGTGAATAATATACACATTTTTTTGTTCTAACACATTCTTCATTTGGATTACTTTTTATATTGAAAAGGATGTTCATAAATTTTTACTTTGAATATTATAAAAAATGAAAAAGTTTTCAAATTGTAGCAAAAGAGTCCTTTTCTATTCTATCTTATGAATATATGCACGTGGTTATTTTGGATTCAATTACATTAGTATTCATTAGAAATTAGATTCCTTTTCTACCACTGAAAACCTGACAGGCTGACATCTGAACCTTAATTGGAACTTTAGTAAAGAATTTTTGATTTTCTAATGAATAAAATAATATTAGTCTTAATAAGACTTGAAATATTAGTCAAAAAGGACTAAACTACCTATAATTATAGATTCATTTCAAAAACAATAGATAGAAAGAAGTTACATTGCAAATTTGACTAGGTTTGAATCTTCTTTTGGTACCTTTAAGGGTTATTTGACCCTCATATAGCAGATATAATGTAAATACATCTCTAGAAAAAAAGGCATAAATTCAATTGTAGTTGCAAAATGAAAGTATAGTGAAGGACTTTGAAGTTTGGAAAATTGGTCATAGGGCATCTTTTCAAGGTTAAATCTTCTACTTTGAGAAGTGAGGAAACTTAGCAAACACATTTAAAATCTTTAAAAGGGACTACATGATAGCAAGAGAAAAAATATAATTTTTTGTAGAGCAGTGTAGTATGTAAAACTATTAATATATTGCACCACCTAAATTTATGCATTCAATATGAGAAGCTATCAAAAATAATAATTTTTAGGTTTGTTGTCAAATTGGACTCAATCTAATTTGATATTGTTATTCCACCAAGTGAACAATTGCCCTATATAAAGTTGCCCACATAGATGTGGCATATCAAATGGACAAGGCTAATCAAGGGATAAGTCTCTTTTATGTCAAAACATAGAGTTGACCATACTTGCCTGACAGCCACTTTGGGATGTTGAACACTTGTCATGTTAGATTTTGAATTGAGATGTAGAGGAGAACAATCTTGGGCTGAACACAATTCTTCTTTTCCAAAGTACTAGTACCCCCAGGGTTTTTTTTCTCCCGCAATTTGGTGCAAAATTGCACCAAATTTTATAGCCTAGCACCACACCTATAGAAAAAATTGGTACTTAAAAGATGGAAAACCGTCAGAAAACTTCAAATAATAAAAAAACCTTAGATGAAATCGCAAGATTATGGATGAAAACTGAATTATGGATATGTGATATGTTCTACTATGATATTTTTCTATCCAATATGTGGATGAATGTTGAAAGTTGGAACACCACTGTACCATTCAATATTGCCACTTTGGCACTTCATTAAAAATGAAAAAAAAACACCCTGGTACCCCCTTAGAGTTTTGGCACACAATTTGAAAATCAAATTCTTTTATAAGTCTACTCTCACACCTCCTGCTTTGAATTCAGATTTTGGGATTTAGATTTGAATGAGAACCACATTTGGAAACAAACAATTCGATTACACCGCTAAATTCCAAACTTGTTAGAATTTTGGCACACAATTAAAAAATCCATTCTTCTATAAGTCTACTCTTACACCTCTGGCTTCGAGTTCAGATTTTGGGATTTACAATTGAATGAGAACCAAATTTGGAAACAAATAACTCACTTACATGGCTAAAATTCCAAACTCATGTTAGCATTACCAAAAATTTCAGGCCTCAACAAGACTGCGAGTGCGTGATTTTTGTCACCCGCGGGGTGCAATTATAGGTTTTTATTTTTAATTTTTTTTAAAAAAATTTTGAAAAAAATATTAAGAAAAATTTCAATTTGATGTAGAGTTGACATGGTGCTAACAGCGCTGACGTGGTTGCAATTTCAAATTTTCAAAAAAAAAAATTTTCCATAATTGCACCACTGGGGTGCAAGGCTAGCGGCCTTGTTGAGGCCTAAAAGTTTTCCTAATGAAAACCTCTAATATATTCTCAAGTGTAATTCAAGCTACAAACTTTTCTTTGTACACTTGAACCTCTTTAACCCCTATTGTAATAATCCAAGGGAAGTGTACTTTCAAAATGGGCTAAAATTGTTAAGAATTGGAGCAATTTATTTGTTCATTCTTTCTTGAGATTGGATAGAATTTAACCATAGGCTCTTCAGTAGTTCACATTGAAAGTGTGCACCTCAAAGCATTTCACATTATTTGACCCCACAATTTAGTTGATATTTAAATTTGAACTTTTACTCACTTCAATGGGAATGCACTTTGAAGAAGCATATCTTAATGAGAATATTTTGAAATGATGACCTTTTCTTGCTTAGTGAAAGACAAGAGAGTTGAGAATGCTCATCTAAAATATCACAATAATATATAGTCATTTTGCCAGTTCTAGTGGAGCTTGCAATGCGCATTAGTCATTGGAATGAAAGTATTGTTTGTAAGAAAAAACAAGAATTGGCACACTTGCCTTTAATTTCCTTGAGCTTCTTGGATCTGCCTTTTCCAAGGTGTACAACAATTGCATTCGTTGACTAACTTTTCAATCCATGCCCAAACTGAGGCTCCATGAACTGTATTACACTATCCAACTCTAAAAATTTCCACAAGATGGAGTTTGACTTGGAATTTGATGAAACTACCACCATTTGATTTATAACGCACTACAATTCCTCGAAACAATTGTCATTGAAAAAAAACACTCAAAAGTTGAGAATGAACAACTCAAAAAAGAGGGAGAGTGACTAGAAAATGATCAATTGGGTCATTAGAGGGTTATTCTGACCTTGTCTTCAATGACATTCCAAAATATCTTGGCCCACTTGCCACAATATTATTGACTGGAGCACATTGGTCTTACATTCAAACTATTTGACCTTTACTATGACTGTCTTCCAAGGAGTTACATTACAGGAGTTAGAGTGTATTCTCCGGCCGGCACACACCTAGAGTTCATCCAAGAAGGAGGGACTTGACAATGGTACAGTAAGTCATGCCGATGTTTGGTCTATGTCCAATTGTACAGTATAATATTGTGCGGAATTTCAGCAAAAATGAAACAGAAACTACTCTAGAATTTTTTCTAGGCACCTCTCTTCTTCGCGAAGGACCTCCTGTTCTTGTTGTGGCGTTTTGTTTCCCTTCTCCTCCAATCCCAGGGCGGCTCAGGGTTTGGGTGTGCCCATAAGCCAAGGCGAGCAGCTTTGGCAGCTCTCTCCAACTGATCAAGCACACATTCAAACCAAACAACACTGAACTGTGAGAACAAATCAATCTTTGAATTGGACACATAACTTGATTTGGGAGTCGTAGTGTAGTTACGTTTTGCTGATCTAAAATTAATGTACCAAGTCACCATGATGTCAGTTGTCATTTTCTAGTCTCCTTCCAACTAAGTCTCAAGTTTTAGAACCTACAAAGTCAATTAATTTCTGTGATCTTCTGTTTGTTGAATTTTGGGTCACTGACAAAGACAAAATAATCGGCTTCTTTTCTTATACTCTTGGGAACAATAAGACTAAGATAGCTGAAAAATTTAGTAAAGCAATGCTCCGGATCCAAGAGGCTCCAAAGCACTATTTAGACACACTGCCAACTTTCATATCGATTATATGTCCACTTGATGTATGACCCTCTTCAATTCGTTCGTACCAACTGGAACAAAGCATAGATGCCGCAAATCACAACTTAGCATTGTGTTTCCATAATCTCAATGCAAACAAGTTTCACAAGTGTAGCAAGTTGCGATTCATTTGACAAAAGAACAACGAAGTTCAGACTACCAATTCAAGAGTTCTAACACAATGGACCTTAACTATATGCATGGTATATTATATCCAGTCCAGAGAGTTACTTGATATAACGTAGTACTGCGCAGTCCAACCTGCGGCTTGTAATCCAGTTTCTGGGGCAACTTTACCTTTGCAAATTTCACGCGTTTATCATGGAACTCGTAATGCCATACCGAACCCTTCTTCAGAAGCTCCTCCTGGGAAATTTATCCAAAACCCAGAACACATTGTCAATTGAGCAATGCTTGTGTTGTTGGAAACTCAAACAAATGGATCAACTTGTACTTTCAACGAAGTTGACCAGTAATACAACCCCAAGTTCTCACAATCTTCTACTTCTTTTTCTTTCTTTGAGAAGCAAGTAACAAGGGGTTCAGTGAAATTCTATTTTTTCAGAACATCATAAAGGACATGATTTTCTGACTATCAATATGTTCAAAGTGAGTGTTGGGACGGCTCGTTGTATGTCATTGATCGAGAAGCCTGTGAATGAACACTGTGATCAAAGGGAGACATACTTATGAATCATCAGAAACTGAAACCCATAGATTCTACTAAAAGCTTCAGTTACTTTCAAACATTCAGAATGTTCAGACATGACAACAAATGAAGGCTTGACAAAGAGAAATTCAAATAATGAGTACATGAACACAAAAGATCAACGCGAATAGTACCTGAATGAATACTCCACGGCAATAAACATCTCCAATTGCTCTTTTGTATCTGTCTATACCATACACATGAATCACCAGCCGTTGATCCTTCACGAGATCCCTAAGTATATCTCTCGCTTCGTCGCCGTAATGTTGGCCAATCTCTGGTGCATCCACACCCCTACGGCAGATGAACATTGAGGTGAAGTGAGAATGAATTGACCACAATGACACAGAAACCACTAAAGAATACAACACAAAACTTCAAAGTTTTAACAATTGATTTGGTGAGATCAGGGGTTTAATAAGTCTAGGTAACCCGCCGAGGGCCGTTAGGCCTAAGTCGATTATTGGACATAGCCCTCTCCTCCGCACTAAGGTGACTGAACTAATTGTGTCACAATGTATACCTTGTCTTTATTTCAAAACCTAAATCCAAGATAGTCATACTTGTCTTATGAGATTTGTGTCAAATAAGTAAGAGAAGAATGACAACCCTAGATTTAGGTCCTGAAATGAAGAGGGGTTTACTATATGATGCAATTCAGTATGGATTGAAATTAGGTGTGCTTACCGTGGATCAAGACCATCAAAGTTTGGGATCAATGGCTCTCACAAACAGTGCACGTGCAGCAGATCGAGTTATGACTCTAAACCACCGTCTTTCTTTCCATCCACATTACACAATTTGTAAATGGAAGGGACTGCGGAGGGTTATATACCTCAAGCGGATTTTATACTTGTGCGCAAGGCAAGAAGCTTGACCATTCTTCCCATCAATCACCCTGAGAAGCATCACCAAAATTCCTCAATTAGTGACTCTGAAAACGACTAATTTGATTGGTCACATTGTGAAAGGGACTAAATTCTATATCAGTGAACAATCTTGCGTGTCTTGGTCAAAGCATAGATGAAATTCAAACAAATTAAAGTCTCCAACTTGAGACTCTTCACCCTTTTGTGGGTAAAGAAATTGGTAGCGAAGACAGACTTGTAATTTCCAGCCGCAATTTGCTTTCGTAGAGCAATTTCAGAATGGGAATTATTCTGAGCCCGGGCTATTTGTCTGCTCTTCACAGCATCCTTGATCTCTTTCGGGACATTGTTGGCCTCTCTAGCATCCTTACCCACATCTACAAATACTGTGAGTCCGTCGCCATCTCCCTCATTTTCAATCCACGTGATCTGAGGAGAAAATCAGGCCGTAAACAGGTCAATTTAAAGTTTGAACAAAGGTCACTGCTTTTCAAAGGCGTTTATTCAGAGCTTTAATGCACTCCCAACAGCATTGCACACTTCTGATGCATACCTATGCTTGTAAGAGCTCACAGTGAAGATATTTAACTCCAGTTTATTACTATTCGGCGAACATTACGAGTGTTCATTCAATGTCCCACATCAAAGTCTAAAAGACAGCAAAGAGTGACACAAGAACACAGGACACCCCTTTTTAAGAGCTCACTGAGATAAAGGTTGTCCACAGCTCTATCGTACATGCCAGTCTTTGAAAAAACCTAGAATATATATAATAGTACATTTCGAGGAAACTTTGATTAATCATTGAATGTGTACTTTTAACGGGAACGGTGTTATATGAAACCATAAAAGCATACCGGCAAAGTTTGAATTTCAAACTTTATATCTTCAGCAGCCTCGGGTTCCACTAGCCATGTTCCACTAGCTTCAGGCTTTGTCACTTCAGGCACTGGCTGACGGACAGGCACGGTTGGCCAGGGGAGGTGATAAAAGCTCAACAAACCCTGCAATAGAAAATATTCACATCAGTAGGGCAAGTCACAATAGAGCGAAGTAAAAATTCGATAAGTGCGGTGAATTTTTCATCAAAATCCCTCTTTGAAATTGGGGGGCATGGCCTGCTCAAGTGCACCACCTTGTGTTTTCGATGCAATCATTGAAATTCAATTCATCAAGAACTGAAGTGACGAAATCAAGCTTTCACATATTTGGAATTCATGCGTTTACAAAAATTTCAACTTTTCTAATGTGACTCCTCCCTTTCAAAACATGAGACTATACAACGATTTAAAATCTCAAAGCAAATCGCTCACGAAGGCTCCTGTGTGGGGAAGACCCGGAGAAACTCCGGAGTGAACCTCCACAAACTGGGCATTGGGAAAATCCCAAACAGGAACAGGTTGAGCAGTTTTGATGCTTTACAGTCACAACTTTGATCACAGTAATTAAACTTATCTACAAAGCAATGAAGCCTTAGATGAACCCGCAGCCCCTAGCTTGCACCATTCTAAGTATCCCTGTAAACAAAAGGAGCTGGTATTCAACTCCATATGTCAAAAACTAAGAACATGTTACCTCGATGCCATGATAGCCTTGCAACGTCTGGATAATCAAAACAGCAACCGCTTCGGCAGATGCTGGAGCTGGATTTGCCCTTTTCCAAGCAGCCAAAAGCTTCTCATACCTTTGCAACAACACACAAATCAGAGCTGGCCTGCAGAAGTATGGAAGTTTTTGAATCGAATTCCAAAACTATACCAGAGTGTTCATACTTTGAGGAAAGAAGAATTGTTTTTTGTAGTCAATTGGGTAACAAACCTACAAATCGCAAGGTCTGACAGCCCCTACTCAAATCATTCGAAGTAATATTCTAGTCATTTGGCCCTGGAGACTTTAGTTCCTTGCATCGACTGTAACTTGCACAACCCTTGCAGAACTTTGATTTTGCATGACAATGACCAGTGTACTGTATACTCTAAAGCACAGTTGACATGGTGGTTCAATAGTGGCTAGCATGGCTTTTAGAAATGGCCAGATGCCAGAGCGTTAATCCATTTGGGGAAGCTATGTTGGACACTGTCCATCAGTGTAGTACATAGCTTAGCATATTGCATGCACAAACTTTGCATCTACAACAAAGAAGGGCTACAATTTTATCTATGAGCAAGATTGGTTAGAGTGTAGAGTTCTCTAGCAAGTGTTAATACAACATCGACCGTTTCTTGCACGCAGTTTATATTATGTGATAAACAAAAAAACTCTTTGACACGAATGTATGATCAGTTTCTTGACATAAATCAGTACTTTTTCTTGTAGCTACCAAAAGCAAGTGTCACTTGCTTACTAAACATACTCGCCACATCTGCTTACTTACATAATGCACACTGCTTTGGGAAACGACACTTATTTGAATGGTCACCTAACCCTTAATCGGAATGAAACTCAGGAACGGGATATGCAATAGAGGACCAGATATGCAGAACGCTAGAATGCGGGATCCTAGCCCCTTAGCCCTAAATCTCTTTTTGGACTTTTGCACATTCTTGCTTATATATTTGTACAATTATAATATTTACCTCAATTTCATCAAATTAGGATTAAATATTAGGAAAAAAAATCACGTAAACTAAAATCTTTCCTCAGCTTGAGATAGCGCACTGTTTCAAGCTTACCAAATTCTCTGCGTAGCTTTAGATGCTGAAACATAATATCCCAATAGTCCTGGCACCTGCAACCCATACAAATTCTCCCCATCGTCAACAAGCCCCTCCACAGAAGAGGAAGAATCTAACAAGAATTTCGAAAATCATATAAAAGAGAGAAGCACACCTTGTTCGTGGTTTCAAATTCAAGCAAATCTCGAGCCACTGCCGTAAACCCCACAACAGTGTACACAATGGGACCTGCGCCACCAGCTGCTTGTCCGCCATAGCCGACCCCTGCGTAATCCGAATCCGAATCCTCTCCGAAACATCGCCGAACACAGTTCCCCATGGCTCCTCACTTCTCGATCAAACAAACCTCTAGTTCTGGAAAGCTTCACAATCAGAGATGAACAATGTTCACCCCTGCAGTGCCATGTCCTGTCGGTGATGCCATCGTAATTGTTGGGTGTCACCGTAATTGCAAGGATGAGCTCCTGCACATCACCAAAGTACTCTCTGTCTACTTGATTAGAGTGGGAGGGATCCAGGATAGACTTCTTATCAAGCACAAGCAAGTGAATGGTGTTATCAGCAAGGTATTAGAGTCCAAAGAAGGGGATGCAACACGATTGAGGAACTCGTAAACAACTGCGGACACGAAATGGACTTAAGAGAGCTGGGTTGCTTATCAAGCACAGTCTTGCGAATAGTGTTGTCATCAAGGTAAGAGATTCCAAAGAAGGGGATGCACGACAATTGAGGAACGTGTGAAACAATTGCTGGACTAAATGGACTTAAAAACAGAGTTCTAGTTCCAAAAATTCCAGTTTCTGATCGATCTAACCTATTGTTCTGGCAAGCTCCACGCTAATCAATCAATGGTGGTTTGGAATCACAACACCCCTGCTCTGTACTGCCATGTCTTGTCGGTGGCGCTCTAACTGCTAGCCGCGTTGTTGTTGGGTGTCCACATAATTGTACTCCTGCACATCGCCAAAGCAGTCTCGGTCTACTTCGAGTGGGAGGGTTCCAAACATGGGCTTCTTATCAAGCACAGGCTTGTGAAAAGTGTTGTAGCCAAGCTAATGAGAGTCCCAAGAAGTGGGACGGTGCAAGACGATTGACGAACTAGTAAAGCAATCGCTTATACTAAATACACTGGAGCAGAGTTTGAGTTCCAGTTTCTGATCGATCTAACCTTTTGTTCTGGCAAGCTAGGCGCTAATCAATCAATGGTGGTTTGAAATCACAACACCCCTGTACTGTACTGTACTGTAGTTGCCATGTCCTGTCGGTGACGCTCTCGCTGCTAGCCGCGTTGTTGTTGGGTGTCCGCGTAATTGCACTGAGCTCCTGCACATCCGATTCGCCAAAGTATTGTCGGTCGACGTAGAGAGGGAGGGTTCCAAACATGGACTCCTTAGCAAGCACAGGCATGTGAATAGTATTGTCGCCAACTTGATAGTGTCCAAAGTAGCTGCAAGACGATTGATGAACTAGTAAAGCAATCGCTGACACGAAATAGACTTAAACAGAGTTCGACTTCCGAAATTTCCCAGTTTCTGATCAAAATGAAGCGAGTGAATCGAAGCTCCAGTTCAAACAACCCAGACAGTACATGCATGCGCAAGTTATGGAAATCATTTTCGTACAGCGTTAAGGAAATCAAACATGCTATGGAAATTCATCCATGTTAATTATGGAGATCATACATGCTACCTATGGAAATTCATACATGTTTCTCTTAATTACTACAATCCCACGGAGAGACAACCGCTAGATACAAATCTTGGGAGCTTGCAGAACCAAGACCAGAAGCTGAATTGAAGAATTGAAAGGTGCTTGATACCACTGAGTGAGTTAAAGGTCGATAAGCATGTATGCAGGTGAGCTCCAGTACTATACCTTAGTTTTAGTACCCAAAGTGCAAGAGCAGCTATCATATACAGTAGTTGTGTCGAATGCTGAGCATGATAAGCTTTTGGAATTGAGTCATCGATCAGTTGTGTTTGTTGAGAGCCAGAGGGAAGTGAGTTGCAGAATGCAGACAGTATGCTCTGAGTGGATCGAGGGCTGGTGTACTTGTTGTTACTGTACTAAAGGAATCATGCGCAGGGATGACGACATTGGGAACTGGATCCTTAGGAGACTTGGTCTTGTGGCGTGCAAAACTATCGTTTGTGTGATAAGGTATCATAAGTTTGGAGAGACTGCACATGATGGCAAGCAGTGTTTTTTTTAATATCATTTTGGAGATTGAAGTGGCCAGATTGATTTCTGCAATCATTATGGGATTCTTGGGCAATATCTATATCAAACCTAAACAAAATAGTGCAATTAGGCTGCCTTATCAATTAGGTTGCCTTCCCTCAGATAAATTACCTCATGGATCAATGCTTGTCCACGTGGAGGCACATGGAACTCTCTGAATTAGGCCTTGAATTGGTGCACTAAGGTAACTACACTTTAAATCGCACAGTTAAGCAATTCAGCATGGTTCCCACTATTATATTGGAATTTTTTCTGTGGGGTCTTGTTGATAGTCAAAGGGTATTCTAGATTCTCTTAGAATGCACTTTTTGGACACCTTGTAAATAAACTATGAATTTTCAAAGTGCTAAAAATAGGTGTATCCAAAAATGATCATAGGGTCATATAAATAGTGGGAGTACATTTTAGGCAAGAATATCAGCTTGCAATATTAGGAACCGTGCGATTTTAGGTGTAGTTACCTTAATCTATGCCATACATATGGCTCTGGACTGAATGCATCATTGTACAATAGCAATGAATAATATATAGTGTGGATTGTCAAGAAATTAGTGTGGGGCAACCTAATTTCACTATTATGTGCAGGTGATACTTAGGTAAAATTTGCTATTGGTCTTAAAATATAGTACTATGTAGTAATCTGACTATTTTAACCTCCTCCAAAGAAATTTTTCTTAAAAAAAAATAACCAACATCTTTTGGATGTAGCCAATTGGTGAAAATTGTGCATAAAAATATACTAATGGCAACAAACTCAAGGTAATTGACCCTATTTCCAACACTTTAGATAATTGGATTATCCTTGTTTGTTCTTAAGAATCACAATTGATTATTTGATTTTTGTATTTCTTTTTGGTCCAAAAGTATGTTCCCATATTGATCAGTGATAATAATCGATGTGCATATCAATATTTTTCTATTGGATAATTTAAGGATTTAGAAAGAGGATAAGGGTTATAAGATATAAGGCTCTTTTGACTACATGATGAAGCAATGACAAGCAATAACAGTTGCCTCAAATCGGGCCTCAAATCGGGCCTCAAATCGGGCCTCAAATTGGGCCTCAAATACTGTTATTAAACAAATCTCTTTATTTGCTATGATGAGTAAACTTATGAATGAGACTGATTGTTTTGTCAACAAACATTTGGTCTTTCTTTCAATATTATTGATTTTGGACTAAAAGGTGAAATCTTTATATGGAAAGCTACATATAGTTACAATGAAATTAAATTTGAGTAGGATATGAATCTAATAGCAAATCAAATAGCCCATGCTGCAGGAAAATGACAATTATAGTAGATGTACATGATGTTGTTTGATTAGGATAGTATATTTAACACAAGTCATTGCTACAAAGACATAGCTTCTCGTAGGGTAGTTGATGTGCACGATGACATTCAAATAGGACAATTATTAGAAACTGTAGATGCTGAAAAACATATCACATTCTCAATTTGAACAATTTTTCCAAAAGTTATTGGCCTCTAGAGTTTGCAGCCAGTCACCGCAAATTTGTCCGATTCGTCCGTGAACAGTAAAATTCTGTCCGATATGACAACCGTGATTAGAACATTACACCAAACGCAAGTCAGTACCACAAAGACATAGCTTCTTATGGGATAACTGATGTATGCAATGATGTTTGATTGGGACATTTGGACATTACACCAAATACAAGCTACTACTACAAGTGTTGAGTCTCTCATAGGGTAGACGCTTGATTTCAATTGCATGTAAAATTTAATGCATTTTATAATTTTTAAAATGACATCAAAGCATACTTGTAGGCAAGTTAAACCCTTAAGACAATTTTTTTTTTTTCAAAAACATGCTTAGATTCTCCAAAAATTAAGATTGTCCATAACATTCTCACCACTAATCTAAATAGTATGAATCAAAGTTTTTTATGTAGACAAAAATGTATTATTTTAGGAAAATTTAAAAATATATATATTTTGATTTTTTATGATTTTTTTGGGTTGCCTGTCGACCTTTGTTTTCGACTTTTTGTGCCATAATTTTTGCTTTGGGGAATTAATTGAACAAAAATTATATTCCCAAAAAGCTTATGTATTTTTCTAGCATCACAAAAAGTTTTAGAAAATTATGATGAATATTGAAACCGCATGCGCCTACTCAAAGTTGCATTTTGGCCCCCATAGGACTAATGGAACTTTAGGGGTTGAGTTAGGATGTTTGTTTGCTTTGTTTTGTTTGATTGTTTGATATAGTGAAATCTCCTAGACCATGAGTTCCCTAAGTTGTGTTTTTGGTACCGTTGGAAAAATTCTCTACAAAGAGGGGTGCATGGACTTTGTTTTGTAGTGTTTGAACCTATAGTTTGAAAGTTATAAATATTGAGCTATTTTTAAATTTTACTTTATTCTGAATTATATATCTCTTGGACCGTAACATTACAAAGTTCAGAACTTGCGGTTTGTCAACAATTATCATGTGGTTATTACTGTTTCATGAATTTACACGTATATACATAATTTAGCAAATCATTGCGATGCATTGTTTTGCAATTTTTCATTGCAATTTACTATGCATTACTATGCAATAAATTAATTGCAAAGTAATTCATCGCAATGATGCGTTAAAGTGTACATTAATGTGCAATTCCATGAAGCAACAATAACCACATGATAACTGTTGACAAATTGCAAGTTCTAAACTTTGTGATGGAGTCTCCAATTGCGTTCTTCATACCGTTGGAAAGCTTTTAACAAAGAGGGTGCACGGGCTTTGTTTTGTGCATTTGGGACTATAGTGTGAAAGTTACTGAATTTTGAAGTTTTTATGAATTATTATGAATTACAAAATTAGAAAATATTCATATTTTTATTTTATTATATATATTATGGCAATGGTATAAGGCACACAAATATACCTTAAATGAGTCTGTTTGTTTTGTTTGTTTGTTATTAAAGTGAAATCTCCGGAACCATCTGTCTTTCAATTGCATTTTTAATACCCTTGGGAAGCCCTCTGTCGGAGGAAAGGTGTACATGTTTTGTTTTGCAATGTTTGGAGCTTGCAATGTGGTAAAATATTAAATTTTGAAGTTTTTATTATGAATTAAAAATTTAGAAAATGACTTTCCCTTTTATTTTATTATATTGTGGCAACGACACAGGGCATATTAGTGTTGATGAAGTCAAGAATGTTGTTGAAAATGAAGATTTTTATTCTTCTTTAGGCACTTTGTAACTACTTCTTCTAGGGGAGGCAACCCATTCCTGATCACTTAAAGAATTATGTATGTTTGTAGGGCGGGGGTTTCTGAGTGCAAAAATAGAGTTTGGAAGGTTTCCAAAAATTTCAGATTTTTACTTCTCAAAACTTATTTACCATGAATTTTTTAGTTGAAGATTTTGTTTGATCCATCTGGTCATATAGACTTTCCTTTTCCCAACCAAGTACTGGTTGCAAAATCCACCAAGGGTTGGTTGCAATATTGAGAATCTTGGAGGCAATTTTAAACCCATGGAGGTGCCACAACTACCTCGGAAACCATGCCGTAATTAATCATAATTCATCTCTTCCTTCACGATAAAGAAAACAGCCTACAAAGCCACAATCGGACACTGATTAGGAATGGGTTGCTTCCCCTACCATTAGTTTTAGAATGACCTAAAAGTTTACAAAAAATAAGTTATCCCTTGCATCAAACTCAATAGTCTCCAATGCTGACATCCACAAAGGTGTACTTGATTCTTTAAAATTTCTTGAGCCATTCGCAGCCAAGACGAAATTGAAACATTGGTGGTAAACTGGGGTAGTACTTTTTTCATTCATCACTGTTATACTATATCATCGATGAAATAGCACATCTTTTCATCCGTCCATGACAAGGACTGCTCACTACATATCGTACACTGGTACCGTGTGGCGCTCTTGACCGCGCGGGTAGTGGCGCGATTCAGGCACGGGCGTAGGGCAGACAATCCCCTTCGACCGTGGTACACACGATAGAGCTCACGGGTATAGGACATACCATCGCTCATGACCGTGACTCTGCATAGACGCACGCAGCGACTGATGAGCTACCATCTTTGTTTTCCTTCCACGCTCCTCCGTTCTAGGGTTTCGTTGCAGTGCTGCAATTTGCTGTGACAAGTCAATGTGGCAGGAATTTCGCTCTCTCGTAGCGTGTCGAGGATTGTGTGGAAGCAATTTTAGAATTCTCGTAGTTTTTGAGAGAGTTTGCCTGAATTTGGTGCATCTTTGAGGAAGTTCATCAGCTGCCGACGGAGTGACCATCGCACTTGCAAGGGCTTTGAAACTGGAAGCCCAGTTGAGAAGCAGGATCAGCAGCAGCGATGGCGGATTCCGCGTCGGGGGCCTCGGGACAAAGCGATAAGGTGCAATACTTCCAGGATGTGACTGGGGTGGACGATCCGTTGCTTGCGGAGCAGATTCTTGATGCTCATCAATGGGATCTTGGTGCGGCGGTCGGCACTCTGATGGATAAATCTGTAAGTCTTGTCTCTGCCCTTTTCGCTAATTTTCGAGCCCTTTGGTGCAAGGTGTAGTTGCATGGCTGTGTGAGTATGCCACTTGAATGTTGTCGGGGTGTGGTTGCCTCTGAGTTGTGTCCCTTTGATTGCTTGGAAACTTCTCGATGTGTCAGACGATCTCTTACCTTTGATTCTTACGATCAAATTTTGACTTTGCGTTGTCTATGTATGAGGCTGAGATTAGCCTTTGCTACTGCTATAATCCTTTGAGCTCATTCTAGCGCACACTTGTGCGGAGTAAATGATGCTTTCTCTCTTTCTCACTTAATCTGGTACGTCGGTGTACTTTGCATGTAGGTTCTGTTATTTAGGGTTAGTTTAGTAGCTGTGGTGAAGGTTTTTCCCGACATGGAATATTCACTCTTGTTGCTTCGTAGTCGGCGGCTGAGTATGATGATTACTGGCCGTGGTATTTGAGAGCTGCAGTATTATTTTACCTTTATATTTCCGAAGATATGTAGACTGTTACTTACTGATGACCCTCACGGCTCCTGGGCTTCTTCATGAGCTCTTACTCTAGTCTTGTCTATCAAAAATGTTTATACTCAGTAATTATTGTCGTATTTTTTGCTGTGTTTTTTCGATACTATTCTCTTCTTACCCTGTTTTTTCCCTTCGGATACGGGTACTCTCTTTGGTCAAAACAGTTTTCTCAAATTCTGGGTATTTCTATGCAGGATGAACTGCTTTTGTGCAAGGTTTTTAAATGTGTCTTTCTGTCTCCTCCTAATTGGCGTTGATGTCTCGCTCTTTGCAGGGAGATGCAGGTTCTAAGCCAAATATTGGCGGAGGAACCTCCAGTGATTGGGAACGTCTCCCAGACGAGACTACTGGTCTGCTAGAAAGGGGAGTTGGACCAGTCTCTGTGAGCCCAGCCCATTACGGACCCTCGGAAGTATTTGGATCACATGCATCGAGATCAAATTTTGACAGATACCAGGGCCCTGTTCCGACTTTTGACAGGCTTGGGGAGTCTCACGGCACACTACCTATTGTTCGCAACCGGCCAGGACCTAATGTTGTGTGGAGAGTGGTTTCTCTGCCCTTCTCAATTTTACGAGGCAGTTTCAATCTTGTATACGGTGCTGTAGGTCTTGGCATGTGGATTGCAGGAGGGGTGGTTAATTTTGGACTGGGAGCGTTGGGGTTTAATGGGTCGGAGCGGCGTGGGGATGAGGGCTCACCGATTTCATCTGGAACTTCTGAAGCTGAAGGTTTTTTGCGGAATTTTGAGCAAGAGTACGGAGATTTTCATCCTGATTTCCAGAGGACCAGTTTTATGGACGCTTTGCGTCATGCTGGCCAGCAGTTTAAATTCCTCTTCGTATATTTACACTCTCCTGAGCATGCGGACACGCCCTTGTTTTGTGAGAGGACGTTGTGTTCGGAGGCTGTTGTTCAATTTGTGAACGAAAATTTTGTGGCTTGGGGCGGGGACGTGCGAACAAGCGAGGGATTCCAAATGAGCAATAGCCTCAAGGCATCTACTTATCCGTTCTGTGCTGTTGTGATGGGTTCAAACAACCAGCGAATAGCTCTTCTGCAGCAGGTTCGGCTCTGGACTTGGTTCAATACGTGATTTCTGCTGTGATGGGAGATTTCTATTTACATTTAGTAATAAAAGTTAGGTGAGCATGGGTGTTTCGATTTACATTTAGTAATAAAAGTTATAAAAGTTGGTGAGTATATTGTGTTGGTTAGTTCTGCATCGAGGTCGCCAGTCCATGGAATCCTGAGACAGGAAACCCATGGGATTAGTGTATACTCCAGCGCTTTTGTTTCGGCTACAATTCGTGAAGGGGTTAGAGAACTGCCTCTTCATATTTTTCCATTCTATGGGCATTTTCGTAAGGCTCTGGGTTGACAACGTCAGTATTTTAAGGAATATCACTTGAATGGCCGTAGTTCTAGAGGAAAACGTACATTCAGCTCACCTGGAAGCTGGGTAGCTCTTAAACTGTTGAGCATGCGTGGACTTTTGATGCACCATATTTTCTTGGAAGTACGATTTTTTTTCCCGGCCACTTTAATCTTTCCTCTCTGTCTTTGAACAATATTGCTCTATTTCATTCTGAACTTGCAACAGGTGGAGGGTCCCAGGTCAGCACAAGAGTTGATGAATACATTGCAGAGAGTAGTTGAGGAACAAGGTGAATATTTATTGCAATCGCGTGTTGAGGAAGAGGAGCGACAAGTTAACCGTCGTCTGCGTGAGGAACAAGATGCAGCCTACCAAGCTGCATTGCAACAAGATCAGGTGTGTTACTCCCTCTTGTGATATCCAACGTTAATTGCGTCGAACTTGTCCACGTCTTGCTGCCACGTACGTGCAGCTGGTTTGTGGATAAACGTCCAGGGTTGGTTCGTCTACTTCATGGAATTACATTCATCTATGTACTGTGTAAACATGTGCTGTTGTTTTATGAAACCCGTTGCTGCAAACTTTTGCTGATTATTTTAGGGCTTGGTTCTGAAATGGGTCAGGCGAGAGAGCGATTAAGGCAAGAAGAAGCTGAGCGGAAAGCCAGGGAAGAGGTCGAAGCGCAGCAGAGGAAGAGAGAGGAGGAAGAGGCCGCTGCACAAGCTGTTAAAGAGGCGGCAGAAAAAGAGGCAGCCTTGGAGGAACGAAGACGTGAGAAGGCCATGGCACTGGGTGTAGAGCCTGCGAAAGGGCCTGATGTTACTCAAGTATGAACTCTTTCTCTTTTTTTCAAATTCGCTATGCATGGACATTCGTGTGTAAAACTCAGAAGTAGAGACTGCTTGTTAAGGAATGTACTATTTGCAGGCTGCTTTTGGCTTGTTTTTCTATTTCTAGTGATATCTGTGCTCTTGTCGATCTCAATACGGTTCTGCCTGTTTGTCTGCTAGGTTCTGGTGCGCATGCCTACTGGTGAAAGGAAAGAGCGACGGTTCCAGAATAGCACCAAGGTATCTGCGATCTATGATTATGTTGATTCGTTGGGGATACTTGATGCTACCAAATACAGTTTGGTGACCAACTTTCCTCGCGTCGTTTATGGACCTGAGAAGCGGGATCAAACCCTTAAAGATTCTGGCCTTCACCCTCATGCCAGTCTCTTTGTCCTTGTTGAAGATAGTTAGGATGTAAATGACTTGCAAATGCTCTTCCCTACAGCCCTCTGTTTAGATTTCCCGGTAATCCTTGGGCTCAAACAGAGATGTTCGCAGATTCTTCCCTTACCTTCACAGAATTTGTGTCGGATGGCCTGGCTTTCGGCCAGCTACATTTATGTCGCATGTCCTACGGGTTTGATATAGGCTCCCCGACTAGCTTTTTCTTAGGACAGGTCATCTTTCATGAGGTGCTTATACTGTTTATTCTTGCAGTTGACTATTGGCATCAAGCAGGATGGTTTGAGAATTGAAGTTAGACATGTGTAGTTCCAACATTCCAGAGACTTTGGGTAGACGCCTGTTTCAGCATTACGATTACAATTGTCCATATTTTTGTACACAGATAATACTATGGCTGAGGAGCATATTGCTCGCCCGTCTGATTTTACACCTTTTTAGTAGTATATGTTGGACTTGTGCTCCTTGTACAGGGAATTGTAGGTGGGGGGTTTACTGGTATGTGAGATATGCTTCATTACATATTCAAGTTGGTATTTCGAGAATATAGGACTATCTAATGTCTCAGGAATTGATGTCCTTCGGAGAGGTGTCTTTTTTGAGGGAGTTTCAAGCCCCTGTTCAGCCCTCCCTAAGGTTGTGTAATGAGTCTTAATATCTTTTGCTCTGTGTATTGCCACTGAATATTAGTGGAAGTTTTTTTATTTTATTTTTCAGATGAGATTACATATTTTGTATAGGGCAATGCCCTCATCGTCCTAAATTGCAGGAAAAAATGCAACGAGGAGGGTGGAGGCCGATGAGGAGGTGCATTTTTTCCCGCAATGCATGACAATGAGGGCATTGCCTGACGTAAACTACTCACAAGGATGAACATTCAGGGTGAAACTTGGATTTTGGATGAGAAAGTTGTAATGCCCAACTATGCAGGTAAAACTGCATAATTAAGATAGAACCTCCCATTCCTGATCAGGGACCTAATTGCGATCGGTTCTAGGATGGGTAGTCATTTTATAACTTAAATGTAGGTACACCATAGATAGCTTATTGTTTGTTGACCAAAACAATAAGCTATCTATGGTGTACCTACATTTAAGCCCTAGAATGACTACCCTTCTAGAACTTATCGCAAATAGGTCCTTGATCGGGAATGGGTGATTCTACCTTAGGCATTACAACCTGATTTTGACCTGGAACTCGTCTACAAAAGGAACTGGGGATTTCTTGGGAGTGGTTTATGTATGTCCTAAAACTTCAAACTTTTTTGTGAAAATTTAAAATGATGTGAAATTGAAGAGGAAGTTAAAAAATCATATCAAGCACAAAATTTCAGTGTCTTTATAACTACAAGAGCAATAGACATTGGTTATAAGTCCAAAGTTTAACTCCTAAATGCTGAAGGTACCAAATTTTGGTGTCGACAACACTTTGAAGTTAAATAAAACATAATCAAGCTATTTTTAATTATTTATATTTTTGAAAAAATCTTTTTGAAGTCTACTTTTAGCATTAAAAACCCAATTTTGAAAATGATTGATTATGAATTTTCTATTCAAGATTTTGTGCAAGGGTGTCCATTGCAATCTTGACTTTTTGTAGTGTTGGGGGCTCTTGGAAATGAGCCTCAATTACACTAGATTTTGGTGAAAAAATCACATCAAAAATTTAGTTTAAAAAATTGTAGAGTAGATTTTGAGAGGCCATAAATTGATTGGGGTCATGCATGTTAGGCCCTTTAACCTCATATTTTTTTGGTGACCAACTTTTTTGATTTGACATGTAAAAAGAGGATTGAACGACTTCAAGTCACTTTTGTAGTTTGAACACCCTCATGATCAAACATTATAATTTTTCAATCTATAAGTGACACTGTTGTGTTTTCTTTTCTTATGTGATTATGGGTCGTTGCAAGAAATGGCGTCCACTTTTGGTCCATTTTGGCTTGTTTTCGGCCAATACTCTAGTACTCATGAGCTTTTGCATATGAATTTTTTTTAAATATATAAAATAAGGACAATTAGTACAAGACTAAAAGTAGCATATCCCCAAAAATTTAGATCTAAAAAAAATCTAGGTAAAAAGTTATTCACAAAAAAGAGCGAGCTGAAATTTTGAAGAAAATACATACTTTGACATTTTAATTTGTAAAAAATAGAAAAAATAATTTTCAAAGAAAGTAAAAATAGACCATTTGGGAAGACTTTATGCTGAAGAGATTTGACTAAAAAATTGATCTTGAAGTCATATAAAATGTTTAGAACTGTGCGCGCAAGAGAGCCCTCTTTGCATGGATGTAGACAACACAAAATAAAATATTTTTATATGCCCCTTGGTAGAAACATGAGTTCCTACTATGCAAATAGACCATAGAAATTTCAGCTCTAAATCATTAAATTTGGGTACTCCTTTTTACTCAAAACCCCTAAATCGCAAAACGTGACAAATTAGCTAAATTGAAATTTAAATATATAATGATTTTTTAATTTTTTTGAAAAATATGAGATATAATTAACCTCAAGTTAGACATCTCCAATAAAAAATTCAACTTCATGAAAATTATGCTTCAAAAGTTATTGCAAAAGGAAGCTTCCACGAACTCCTTGTGACAATTCAACAATACCGGTGTTTCTTGCAATGACCCTTATGTGATTACTAATATGTCTAGTTTAGAAATTTATACAGTTAAATTTTTTTTTAAATCAATACAACTTATCGAAATGTTGTTTTTTTGTTCAATTTAGAACAAATTCCTAGAAGCTCAAAAAAGGCCTTGGGCATTTAGGGGCTAAATTGCAATAAGGTATGTAATTTTAGAAATGTTTCAAAATTTAAAATTGGAGTTGGAATCTCATGGATAAGCTTCATTTGATTACTTAGGTTCTTATTTAGAAATGATCATGTTTTGGCTAAATTTCAAATTTAGAGACTTCATACCCTCCTTAACCCATTAGTGACTAGTTGACCACTTTTTGGTTGAATTTTGGATTCTATGTGTTTTATTACCTTCAATACAGGGTATTTGAAAAACTCAAAGAATAATGCAAATAGAGCTTCAGCATGCACTCCAAACAAATCCAATTTCAGAGAATTTTGTGTAGTAGCAAGGTAGCTGTGCTTGTTCGAAGACAAGAGGGCCGACCTGAGTCATACCTTCTAAATCCCATATACATTCAGTAATTCATGTGATTTTATTTGAAATTGATGCCTAAAAACGATAGAAACGTTGCCTAGCAATTCCATGAATTGTGGAGGCATGTTTCAAAAGTTATAGGCAATAATGTATTATACTACTTCAGCTGAAGGCTACTTCGATGTATTGCACTTTGAAGATCACTCACAACAAATTGCACCATCAGATCATGTTCACTTTTTGTTTTTCTCACAGATAAAGTCTACAACATCAATTCCTACAGTCTGATCTAGGATTCCTTCCTTGGAGTAGTGATGAAATCTCCCTTTTCCAAATTTGTATCCGAAAACTGCGCTCGCCCCCCAAATCAACGACGGTCACTAATGGGATGCCCATGTAATGCTTCCAAGCCATTTCGTAGCTTTTAAATGACAATGCTATTATGTGTATAGAAATTGGAAGCATTTTCCCATCCACATTTTTCTTGTTGATCTTTCATGGTGGGTTATGAAAAGTATTCAATTGAGTTTGTAGTTTTGTCGGCATAGTTTGTCTTAACCTCTGAAGGACCATTGTCCCTTTGGGAGACAAATGCGTTTTTGGGCAAGTACATACGGGCTGAAATTTTCTCTTGATTTTTTGTAACTTTTTTTGGAGGTAGAAAATCTGATTAGCTTTGTGGGAATACAATTTTTTTCACAATTGGTGCCCAGGAACAAAAGTTATGACCAAATAAGCTCAAAATAGGGGATAACGGGCAGCAAAAACAATTTGCACCTTTTTTCTTTTTTCTTAGTATTTTTTTCCTCATAGATTATGTTTTTGTCTATCTTAAAATCTTTGATTGATTTCATTTGTTATGAGAAAGTTATGGACATTCTTGTTTTTCGAGTAGTTAGAGCATCTTTTTGAAAAAAATAACTTATAGGACTCATTTTTTAATGCAATTTTTCAAATTTTTCAAATTTTTTTTGGCATGGTTTAGTTTATTTGCTAGAACAATTTGCCCATTGGGATTAGTGCATTCTAATTCCGTCTAAAATATATGAATATTTTAGATTTTTTGTCTATTTTGTACCTACTTCTACTTAATAATTTTTTTAATAATAGAAATTAAGTTTTTTTGAATTCTTTTTTTTTTGGTAGATTTTTCAACTCAATTCTCCACTATAAACATTTGAAGGTCAAAACTTTGTAGTGCAAAAGTTTTAGTTTAACCCCTAAATGCCCAAGGCCTATTTTGGGCTTCCTGGAATTTGCTCTAAATTAAACAAAATGCCAACATTCTGATAAGTTGTATCAATTTTTTTTGAATTGTAACCGTGCAAACTCAAACTAGACATGTTAGAGATCTCATAGGAAAAGAAAACACAACAATATTGGTTATGGAGTGATAGATTATAATGCTTGACTATGAAGGTGCTAAAACTGCAAAAATCTTTCAATCTTCTTTACACAATTCAAATCTAGAAAGTTGGTGACCAAAAAAATACGAGGTTAAAGGGCCTAACTTGTATAACCCCAATTAGTTTATGCCTTCTTAAAATCTATTCTACAATTTTTTTAAATGAATTTTGAATGTGATTTTTTCTCCAAGATCTAGTGTATTTGAGGCTTATTTCAAGAGCTCTCAACACTATGGGAAGTCAAGATTGCAATGGGTCCGCTTGTACAAAAACTTGAATAGAAAAATCACTATGATTTATTTTCAAGATCGGATTTTTGGTGCTAAAATTAGACTTCAAGAAAAACTTTCTAAAAATATGACCTACTAAAAATAGAATTTTGGTTACTTTTAATTTAACTTCAAAATTTTGAAAACACCAAATTTGGGTGCCTTGGGCATTTAGGGGTTAAAAATGTTCAAAGTCAAAAAATCCAATCCCACAATGTGCTGAAAAACTTGTTTTTTTTTACTTTGAACGTAGATATCTTGCAATCTATGCGATCAAAAATTCTGAAATTTTTTCCACACATTCTTATACTGGTTAGGTGCAAGATCCTATAATTTGATGTGAAAAAAAAACATTTTTCAAATTCTTTTACTTTTTGCTATAGAAACGGAAGTTCTGAGTGTTTTTTGGCAGAAAAAGGGCCTCGGTCCTTTAAGAGGTAACGCAAATGAGAAGTTAGTGAAAAAATGGATCACAAAATATGCTATTTTAGTGTATTTTGGAAAGTTGTTTCTTCTTGCTCTGAGTTTGACAAAAAAATGATATTTTTTGAGTTTAAATCCAACTATCAAAATGAAGGTCATCTATTCTAACTTCTACTCCAATTTGAATGTTGAAAAAATTCCTATATAGAATATTTTATTGCAATTTGAACTTTGATTGTATTTTCAATGTCTATTATTTTCTAATTATAGAGTGACACAAACATTGAATTTACACTATGATGTTTGTCACTACAATATACACACATGATGCAATTTTTCTTTTTTGAAGTATTTTTCTATTTGATATGATTTTTCTTCTCTGTTTCTTCAAAAATTCTCAAAAAAATCAGTTTTTATGGGAAAAAATAAAATAAAATATTAAATAAAGAAGACATGTCATTCCATCTTTGAAAAATAAATATAAAATTTTTTATTCATATCTAATTGCAAAATGGCAGCAAATAGAGTGATGGGCAGCAAGGCCGTGAAATCAGTGGTCAGGGGTCCGACCTTTAAGAGCTAACCTTATATGGTCAAGTCTGTTGCCATGGATAAATTTGGGATTTGGGTCCCATTGCTGTAGGTGCTCCTGTTCAATTATTGAAGATCCAATGCATTCATTCATAACATTTAGTCGCTCTACAGTGATGGTGTGGTATATTCCACACTCCAACAATGCTTCATTAGTGGCTACTGATGAATTAGATAGGTGGAGGGTATAGAGGCACAACATCACTGTGGAACCAAAGCAACATCAACATATACTACTAAATGTTGTGTTTCCCTTCCTCTCATTTCCAACAGAGTTAGGTATCACCAGAGCTTTTTTTTTTCATTTTTGATGAAGTGCCAACGTGGCGGTATAAAATGTTATAGTGGTGTTACAAATTTCAGCATTCATCCACATATTGGAAAAAATATATTACATTAGCACATATTACATGTCCATAATTGTAGATAACCTAATTGGTCTTAAATTTTTAACTTTTTGGGTATAATTTTGAGGCTTTTTAAATGTATTTGTCATGTATTTGAGATGTTTGTTTACCAATTTGGTGTTTTTGTGTATTTTGTTTGCCAAGTTTGGAGTGTAATTTTTGGAGTTAATTTTTGAGATTGTAATCCAAATGGGATTCTAAGTCATCATGTTGGCCAGTTGGCTCTCAACCGAGTGGGATTTGGTAGTGCGTGGTGATGTATGGAATTCAATTTGGGATGTAGTTAAAGGGCAGAGTTGGTGATGTCAATTCCAATTAGGAGTTATAAGGTAATGCCAGTTGGTCATACAAGTTAAAATCCTAGTTGGACTAATGGTTGGTCATATCCAATTAGTTCCAAATTGGGCAGTTCATTGTCAAGCCAAGTCGGTTAATGAAATGTTGGTTGTTAAACCGAGCTGGTTAGTGGAACTATCAATTTGGTTTCTATTTAGTTCATCTTTCCGAATTGGAATTTACCCACTGTTTGATGAAAATATCAGTGTGTGTCCCAGCAGGCGTGCTGTGTTTTTTGTGTTTGTGTTTTTTATGTGTTCCAAGTCGGTTGCCTGTGAGTGTTTGTATGTTTAAATGTGTCCCTGCAGTATCATGAGGGTGATCCAGGAGAATGTGTGAATGTATGTGCATGTCCTAATTGGAGAGGAATTGGATATTTGCAGTGTCACGAGGATGGTCCAAATTGGAGAGTTTGAAGTGGTGTTTGGTTGTGTGCGAGTGTGTGAGTGTGAATGTCAATTGTGATGTATGTGTCCAAGTTGGGAAGTTAATGGTGTTTGTGAGATGTAGTGGAAGTTCCCAATTGGAGTAGGAAGTTAAATCTATGAAGTACAAGTTGAAGAGTCAGTTGTTGTAATGGTGATTGAGTAGATATTTCCAGAATACTATTCGGAGTGAAGATAACAAATTATAAGCTTGTGTGAGATTAAACTATGATAAATGTTAAACGGTGATGTATTCACCAATTCGGAAATAAAAAACATGTTCAAGCTGAACTGGATGTCTTTGTTGTGTATGATTTGATGAATGATTTAATGTGCACATGTGTGTTATGGAATTATTTGAGAATGGAGTATGATGGTGTTAGTCAAACTATGTGTGAGTGAATTATATATGCAATGTCGTTGTAGATTGAGTGATTATTGATTTTCCAAATTCGATAATAGTCTTCTATTTTGGAATTGGATTACCTATTTTAGGTATTAGTCCCATTAGCATTGATTTCCTACTTGGTCTTCTCTCTTGAAACAAACTTATTATACTAAATGGATAATTTCCAAATTGGTCATTATCTTTCTTCAACAATAATTCTATTTTCATCCACAATCTGGCAATTTCATCCAAGATTTTTTTTAGTTCAAAGTTTTCTAGTAAAAAAAATTCATGGTTTTTCATCATTTTTCAGCCAAATTGTCTTTTGCTAGTGCAATCTAGCACCAAGAAGCCAAAAAAAAAAAGCCAAGGGCACCACTGACATTGTGTGATTCATTGCCAAACTTGAATTCACAGAATTAATCTTGCTGTACATTACATTTCATTTATGAGAGCCGTTGAAGACACTTTCCGGCAAACCCTCAAATTGGAAAGGAAAAAAATAGAGAATAAACCAGACTTGGCACTTGAATAATCGGATTAATATGGGAATTGGAGAAAATAGTTAGTAAAACTCAAAAAATATCGCAAGCATTAGATATGCACTTTCAAACATAGAACATAGAGGTTGCTCTTGGGCTTGTTGAATTAGAACCTCGAGGTCCATCTGGTAGTATTGATGAAATGAAGAGTAGCCTTTAGATGGACGTAGTCCACCATAACCAAGGTAGTCACTAAAAATACTTTGATTATTGGACCAATGGTTGCATTCTATATTTCTATAGCTAACAGTGAAGTCATCCATTGATCCTTTATATTCACAACATCTTTCCATGGTTATATTTGCCCCCCTCTTAAAATTTAGGGCATTACAATATTGTAACCTTCTTAGCCCATTCATTATGGCGAACACTTGTGTTTAATTTGCAATATTGCATCTATGAGTAAATCCTCTAGGACGCTCATCTCTACTTCTATGTCTGCATTTTAAGTAGGAGGTCCATAATATGCCTATTTAAGAGTTGAAAATTAATTTGGGGAGGTTAGACTTCTTTTAATACTTTTGAAAAATATTCCTTCATAGACAAATGGAATTGGCATCTCAACCACGTCATTTCAAGCGTTGTGGATTTAATTATGAATTTTGGAGTTCAAATGCAATAGTCACTAACAGTGTCCACCTCCTGAAATGTATACTATTTTGCTTTCTCATTGAATTTTAGGAATTCTTCAAAAACTCAAATTGAAGTAGAGACTAGATTTAATAAGTTTCATTTAATTAATTGGATTCAAATTCAAAAAAGATCATTTTTATTGTGAGAATTCAAATTAAGAGAAATTAGCAAAAATTGCTAAAATACTCTACATAGTGATCTATGGATTTGCCAATCTTTTATATACGAAAGTCAAAATATATCACAAGGAGGAAATTTCCAACACCTTTCATTGAAATTAGGTGAAAATACAAATTTCAAGTTGGCTTCATGGATGGAAAAAACGTTTTCTTTCATCCAGGCAACTCCCCCCCAATTTGGATGAACAAAACCTATGTTTCCATCCGTGAGTCTGAAATGTCTGAAAAGTCTGAAATGTCTGAAATGTCTGACAAGTCTGAAATGTCGCGTTCCAGGGTTGACGTCCTTGCTTTTTCAGTTTGAACTTTTTACAGTGACTATTTTGCAAGGGTTTCGAAATGAATGACCTAGTTCTTGAAAATGAATGATCTGATTTTGGAAATGAATTATCTGGGTTTTCGGGAATACAAAGTTGTTTGCAATGGTGTTCTATGAGAATACTAATGTTCGACTTGCTCAGGACTATTGGAAATCAGTCTCCAAAGTCATACATTTTGAAGGATAATGATATAAGGAATTCTAAGAACTTAACCCCTAAAGGACCAAACACCATTTTTTGGCAACATAGCAATTTTGGGCAGCTCACTACAAATGGAAACTTTGATTTTTTTCTTTGAAATTTTTACACAAGATGTGCTCGAGGAGTAGCTTCAAGGCCCAACAAATTTCATAACTTTTGACCTTATGGGTAAAAAGTTATTGCATGATACGTAATTTTCTGCGTTCAGCGGGCAACCCGGGCAGCTCAAAAAAATTCTTTAAGAAACACTTTTACAAAAAATAAAAATTTGAAATTGGTTTATAGATTATATATACTTGGAAGCTTTGAATCATTCCATTTGGATTAACAAGTCAAAAGTTATGAGGAGTTTTAGTTTGAGGGTAGTTATGGAATCTCTACTCCAAAATAAACTTTGAAGTCCTTTATCTAACTCAATTTTCAATATTTTTGAAAAAAACAAAAAACATTGGGTGTATATTGTTTATTACAACATTACAACCTTTGGAATTGGCATTTTTCAATTCCATAATTAAATTCTTGACAATTTAGTATTTTGAGTCATTCTCTACCTCATCCTATTTAGTATTTTTTTCCTATATGTTGTACAATTCCAAATGGTTTGAAAATTTTCAAGTATGTAGCCAACTTGCCTTGAAAAATGAATCTAAAGAGTAACAACCATTTTGGACATTATTTCATGCAAATGTGACCTTGTGAAGGGCAGCTGCCCGGATTTTTGAAGCGATTAAAAAAGGATTTTTGTCAATTCAAATGCTATTATCTTGCAATCTACATGGTGGAAAATTCTGAAATTTTTTCCACATCTTCTTAAACCAGTGTACTACAAGATCCGATGGTTACATGTGTTCAAAAATGTTTTTTTCCTAAAATTTGGTACTTGTATTAGAAAAGGCAGTGTTGTAGTGGTTTTGGTGAAAACATAGTCAAAGACCTTTAGGGGTTAAATAAAACATTACAAAATTGCTATTTTCAGTAGTTTATATTTTAGAATTATTATTCATAAAGTTTCTTTTCAGCATGAATGGTCCTTTTTAGGAAATGATTGATTACGATTTTTCTATTCAAGATTTTGTGCAAGGTTGTCCATTGCAATCTTGACTTTCCGTAGTGTTGAGGGGTCTTGGAAATGAGCGTGAAATACAATAGATGTTTTACAAAAATTTACATTAAAAATTCATTTCAAAAACAATTGAAGTGGTTTTGAAAAGTCGTACATCAATTGGAATTATGCATATTATGTCTTTTGCTGTCATTTTTCTTTGCGACCAATTCTCTAGATAAGACACATGTACAAAGGACTGGACGATTTAAAATCGCTTTTGTAGTTTAACCCCTAAAGGACCAGAGGAGGGAGTGTCCAGATTTCCAAAATTGTAAAGATCTATTATAAAATATAATTTAAAAAAATATTTTAATGATAATCTTCAAACAGTAGTTGAAAAATGCTATTTATAAATCACATCCATATGGTTAGATCAACAAAAATACATACAAATATTTTACAATAAAATTTGAAGCCAGAAATTGCAAATTCCTTCTAAAATCAATTGTAGATTGAATATTTATAAATTTTTAAGAGATTTTTTTCCTACAAGTTCAAAATATTGAGTTCTAATTATAGTGATTTTTGAAGATTTTTATTTGATTGTTTGCTTCAAATCATTTTTGAAGGGTCATTTTTTGAACTTGAAAAAGTTACTTTTGGAGGCTAGACCTCCCAATACCTTTTGAATTATAGAATATTTGCAAAGCAAAATCTTCATAATCTGAACCATACAAATGTTAAAGAACTAACAAAAGAATCTTCAAACAAAATTAATGGATGAAAAAACACATTTCGGTAAGATTTGTTTCTGTTCATTCATTGTTCAAAATCTGCACTCATGGTCCTTTAGAGGTTAACCCCTAAATGACGGTCCCATGACTATTGATTTCAAGCCTCATTGCCCATCACTGAATTTGTTGCCATTTTGCAAATAGATATGCATGAAAAATTTTATATTTATTTTTTAGAGATGAAGTTACATGTCTACTTTAAATAAAATAAAAATTAGATTTTATTTTAGAAAATTGATTTATTTAAGAATTTTTGAAGAAAAAGAAGAAAAATCACATCAAATAGAAATTATTTCAAAAAACCTAAAATTTCACCATTTGTGTATATTACAATGACAAACTTCATGGTGTAAATTCAATTTCCGTATCATTCTATAATTAGACAATAATAGACATTGAAAATACATCCAAAGTTCAAATTGCAATAAAATATTCAATATTAGGAATTTTTTCAAAATTCAAATTGGAGTAGAAACTAGAGTAGATGACCTTCATTTTGTTAGTTGGGCTCAAACTCAAATAACATCATTTTTGTGGAGAAATTTTAGATTTAGAACAAGGAGCAACAACTTCTAAAATACACTAAAATGGCATATTTTGTAATCTATTGTTTTAAAAAACTTCTCATTTATGTGAAGGCAAACACTAGCAAGACTACAAATTCAATTGGATACTCTTCATAACTCAACATGAAAGGTCAATAATGTGAAAGGGGGATGAAAAGTGCTTCTAATAGCTTTACAGCTCATTAGATTGTCATTCAAAAGCCCCAAAATAGTGTTCTAGGCGTTCCAAGGTTAACCCCTAAAGTTCCATGACTATGTTCCCATCGAAAACGCTCAAAAACTGCCATTTTTAGTACAAGTATCCAATTTTTGAAAAAAAATAAGTTTTGACACATGTAACTAAAGGATCTTGTAGTATGGTGACTTGAGAACATATGTTAAAAATTTCAGGAATTTCCACTGTGTGGATTGCAAGATATAAGCATTCAAATTCACTCAAACCATTTTTTTGGCCCTGTGAAAAACAGGGCAACATCACTTCACAAGCTCACTTTTTGATGAAAAAATGTCCAAAATGATGGTGCTTCTTTGGATTATTTTTCCTAGACAAGTTGGCTACATGCTTGAAAATTTTCACTTCATTTGGAATTGTACAACATATAGGAAAAAATTAGTAAGTAGATAGTAGTAGAGAATGATTCAAAATACAAAATTGTCAAGAAGTTATTTATGGAATTGAAAAATGCTAATTCCAATGGTGGCAATGATGTAATAAATAATCTACAACCTAGTTTTTTATTTTTTTCAAAAAATATTGAAAATTGAGTAAGATAAAGGACTTCAAAGTTTATTTTAGAGTACAAAATCCATAACTGCTCGCAAACTCAAAATCTTCATAACTTTTGACTCATTGATCAAAATGGGATGATTCAAAGCTTTTTACCTATATAAAACTCTAGAAAACCAATTTCAAATTTTTGTTTTTGAAAAAAGTGATTTTTTTATTTGCCCAAACTACTGAGTTACGAAAAAAAATAACATATTAGGCCATAACTTTTTACTCGTATTTCCAAATGTCATGAAATTTGATGCATATGAAATATATTCCTCGCACCCACCTTCTATTAAATTTTCAGCCCCAAATATGGAAATCTCTATTGTACATACCTGCCTAAAAATTCTATACAGCCAAAAAATGCATGTTGGTTCTTTAGGGGTTAACTTGATGGTAAAGTATAGTTTCTTTCAATCCGTAAGTGTTACTGTTGTGTTTTCAATTCCTATGTGATCTCGAACATGTGTGGTTTGAATTTGGACCGTCACATATATTTTAGAAAAATTATTTATGAAGTTTAGTTTCGATATTAAGTGTGGTCAATTTTTTAAAGCCTGAAGCTCTAAACCCGAGGCTGCTCGAGTTGTAAACTTATGAGAGCAACCCCACAGCTAATGCGTGCAACAAGGGCGCCAAACAAGGAAATCTTGTTGTTTGGCGTGTTGCCATTTTCAATTGAAGAGTCACAGTCCCACAGGAAGACTTGCCAAGTGGTCAAAAGGTACTCCAAACTTCCTATTTTATTATTTTAAAAGGAATCTCTTCAACTTTTGAAGAGAAGCTTTCAAAAGGTGAGACTCAAAAGATTATTTAACCCTGAAGAGCTTCGACGTCCATATTTTGGACTATGAATAGAGGGCTTCGAGGCACTACTTTGTCCAACTAAATTTTCATTCATCCAATGTAATACTTGAATCTAGAAAAGACAACCTTCCTTAATGACCAAATTCATAAACTCCCAATAAATGATGTTTCTATACAAAGAAATCAGAGAAAATGTGCAAAATTTTAGAAAAGGATTGAGACATTTAGGGGTTAATAGCTTGGCGAGCTGCATTCAAGACTCTTCATTTGCCCGCTTCTCCTCTTCATTTTTGGCCGTGGTTGGGCATGTTTTTTCACTTGGCGTGCGTGCCATGGGACAATTTCTAAGCCACGGCCCACTCATTGCCCGTGTTGACTGCCTTTGACGCGTTGTTGTGGGATTGTTCTGAGAAATTCACCTGGCGTGACGTGGCTCGGCTGCTGTACAGGTGCGTGGTGAGAAGCCACCGCCACCCCCATCCGCCCGGTATTTCCTGGACGGTCAATGGCCTGCCCAGGTGGTGGCAGATGGCGTGGCTGCCTCATAGGTTACACGGCCGTGCAGAGTTGCAGAATTGCAGAGTTGCAGAGTTGCAGAGTTGCAGTTGGCCGTGCAGAGTTGCAGACTATTTTGTCCGTACAGACGCTCTTCTTCCCTAACATCCGCAAGAGGAAAGGGAAACACAATTGAAGGCCCCTGTCTGCGCTTCTCGGTTCCACGAGCTCTGCTTGAATTTATGGTCTCGAAGTTAGTATCTTCAGGAAGTTCTGTTTTTTCCGCTGGTTCCGTAAATGGGGGATTTCAGTAGCAACTCTGAAACTCTGGGGACACCTGCTGAACCGACGACTTTGCTCGCCATCGCTGGAGGGAACTGCGCGTTTCCTCATCCCGCCCCCCAACGGATGAGCAGTGCTGGATTCTCGTTTCTCTTCCTCTTCTGTTACAATTCAAAAAAATAAAATAAAATCCAAAGAACTCGGCCAATCAACCCCTATTCCCCTTGAGCAGACCCTACGGAGGATTGTAGCTACGCGCCTAGCGGTGCTTCGCTCCCTAGGGTTTAGGAAATTCATCTAAGGTAGACATCCCAAAAGCGCCACTGACCTTAAAGCGCCATCTATGCTTTGTGTACATCTCGAAATTCAGTTTCTTACCAGAGTATAGATGGCGCTTTTAGAACCCAACTTCATTCCTTAATAACTTTTGCATATGATATCCAAATGTCACGTTCTCTAGTGCGTTGGAACCTCCTTTCACTTGCTCACAAGAACTTATGAAATTATCACCAGTTCGATAATAGAAAATAGGCTCAGTAGCAAAAAGTAGCGCTTTTGGGTTGCCTACCTTATTGCTGTGTTTGTTACCCCCATGAAATTCATCTTGTGCGTGGCGGTCGCCCAGCGATTCTTTGGGCGCCATCGCTGAGCCGCTGAGGTCGTCGATTCAGCAGTCTACCCGAAACTCTGAACTATTAATCGCCTGTGTGAGGCCATAGCTATCAGTCCTTCCAGGTCTCTCATTTGCTAGTCGATGAGATTTTCCATCAAGCTGGGTCATGGTTGCTTGCTCTTCCAGCCGTATGGGAGCTTGGCATGAGAAGATCATCTGGAAAGCTGGATTCAGATTGTTCTGTTGGTTGTGTTTGCATTGGGAGTGGGAGTGCTGGTGGATAACTTAATTAAGGTTGAAGGGGTTGGGAGTACTGCAGCTGGCCGGGATCGAGGCGAGGTTTAGATTGCGTCTTTTGACACGAAGAAGGGAACGTGCTTGCTTGCAGACTGCTACATGAATCTCAGGTATGGTAGGGAACCATACGTGAAGCTTTCAGTACTGGTTTTCTTGGATTGCGTTCAGTGGATTTGACTGTTTTTTATTACTGCGGTAGAATTTGTTTTGGGGTGGATTCTGTCCCCAGTTCTGGAAGTAGTCTATGTCACTGCACTAACAAAATGTAGAGCTCCGTTGCAAGCAGTAGAGACTAGAGAGACGTGAGGTTTTTTCTTTATTCTTTTCCATTCTGGAAAAGTGACCTTGTTCTGTCTGAAAAGGAAGTACAAAGTAAATCACTTAGGGTCCCCCTGCCTGATTAGGTTTGAAAGTTTATCTTCTCGATCAGTAGGGAAATGTGTGAAAGGCATACGCAACGCCTGAGCATGTTATGTGATGCATGCCAATTTTCTGGTTTACACATGCACGTACTGAACAGACTTGCAATTGTTTGTACAATCACTCTACTTTCATGCTTGCAACTTCAAGGTATGTAGACAAAATGAAGTCGCTTCTGATGGACTCATCTTCTTGTGCATTCTATGTTGTCAGGCTAGGAACTTGGCCAGATGCAGAGGTTCCAGTCCAGTTTTGCTTAATCACATGACTTCTCCAGACAACCTGCAAAGCAAATTTAACAATCTAAAGTGTGACCTAGTCTTTGGGGTTCACATATGTTCATGGCAGACTACCTCCAGCACATAGTGACTCGTGAGGAAGACCTGCAAAGCTTGATATTAAATCATTCCGTCCATCTCAATCATCTACAATGTGAATTCCTGGGGTCCAAGCTTCACTTGGCCGTTGAGCAAGCAAAGTGCCTTATTGAAGTTCGTAGTAGGTTTCCAGAAGATTACACACCAGTGCCTCTACTGCGACCATTTTATTGGCATGTGGAGGGTGCCGTGACTCTTGTGGAAAAGTTTTGTGATAATTCATGGCTAAGCGTGGCCGCTGCAGGTGCACAAGCAATAGAAAGCTTCGCCTTGGCTTGCCAGGAACTACAGTGGTTTACAGCCCTCTACAACAACCTCTGCAGCCAAAGTGAGTTAACTTTAGAGGACATTTTAGAGCTAGCAGGACAAAAGGAGACTGTGGAAACAGTGGCGACTCTTGCATATCAAGATGGAGAGGCATTGGAGCTGAAATTGGGGGATGTATTGGTACATGGGTCCCCATCAGAACAGGCGCTTGCCCAAAATTTTTTGCAAAAGCTGCAAAATGTTGGAAGGGAATCTCGCCCAGACTTATGGACTTTGGATGCAAGAGAACTCATACTTGGCAAGTCCATTGGAAGGGGTTCTACCAGTATGGTGTTGAATGCCACATGGTTGAATGCCACACATGCCCTTAAAGTTTTCTCTCTTGGTTATCAAGAAATTTTTGAGAAAGAGGTCGCTATTTTGGCAGGGCTCAACCACCCTCATGTTCTACCCATGATTGGATGTGCTGTGGACTTGCGGGGAAATTGCATGCTTTTGGTGGAGTTGATGGATGAGGGGCTGGATACTTTCATAGCCAGAAACACGTTGACGAATCCACTTCCACTTGACGAGACTTTGGATTTGATGCTTCAAATTGGTGAAGGTGTGAAATATTTGCATCAACAAGGTATCGTTCACAGGGACTTGAAATCAAGCAACATTCTTGTCAAGGTAGGCTCGTTTGGGTATGCCAAGTCCGTGCGGGTCAAAGTTGCAGATTTTGGAATTTCAAAGAGGAAAGAGAGAAGCTCAACATGTTCTCCTCTGACTATGCACATTGGAACCACGAGATGGATGGCTCCTGAGATTTTGGGAACCACATGTGGTGAAATAGCTAGTGACTCTGATCCAGTGTCCTACCCGTTCAAAGTGGACATCTATGGCTACGCTTTGATCTGTTATGAACTCTTGACTGGAAGAGAGCCTTATGGTGACCTGTCCTCCTTAAAAGAACTCAAGAGAAAGGTGAAGGATGAGAACTTAAGACCTACACTACCACCATCATGACCACTTGGCTTAGCAATCTTGTTACGGAAATGTTGGGATGCAGATCCCAAGACGAGGCCTTCGTTCAAAGACATTTGCAACGATTTGCGGCAATTGATAGGCCTCTTGTTGTCAGGTAAGTAAATATTGATGCTCCTGATAACCTTGAGACCAAGACATAGATAAATATATTTGTTGGTAATTTGGCGTTTTGTGGATTAATCTCATCTTTGTTTGAGTAATGCACAATTCAGATGCTAGAGCTGAAATGAATCTTGAGTAAAATGTGATTGATACTAATTCTAGAAAATTCCCCAAGAGATATATTTGCTCGTCTTGACTCTATGTACAATTTATCTTGAGTACTGTAAGGTAATATTTTACTGTGGTGATGCTGTTTTGGAAACTGTAATCACTTTAAGGATATTCACCATTTGTCTCAAGATGCATTTTTACAGGCATTGATAATTCTAAACCTGCATTGCAGGGCATTCTTCAATCATGCTGAAACCCATCAGGGAAGTTCTGAACACAGGTACGTCATACAGCAGTATCTTTTTTATGCAAATGCTAATCAAAATTTTGATGAAGTTTTCTCGTAACTGTGTTCTTTGTATATGTTGAAAAATCTGGACATAGTTTTCATATTATAAATAAATTTATGAGCCAGAACCGTTTAAAGCTTTCTTGTACATCAGTAGCATCATTTATGTGGTAGCATTGTACATTTTTTGCAGATATTCCAAATTACAACCACATCCTTTCTATGAACGCTGGGAGAACTTACAATAAGTTCACTATGCTGAAGAACAACAAAATTGTGGATTTAATTACTCATAGAGAGCTCACGCCAGAAGAAATCCACAAAAGAGCTCACCGGAGGCAACTTATAACTGGTGCTCCGTGTATCCGACCCCCATGTAAGATCTCTGCTGACTGTTCGTCTTAGAACTATGTCGCAGATAACCCTCTTGAAGTTAAACCTTAATCCAATGATATTTTGTGTTTTGTCCAAGTTTGATGATCAGGAATCTTTGTTATTGCGACGCCCCCTTGATTATCACAATACATCTACTGTAGTTATTTTATTTAGTCTTAAACATTATTTGACGACTAGAAGGCTGTATAATTTGATGCATATTGAGGTGCAAATTTGCAACAGATTTTTGGCCAGCACCAAATGCTCCAACTGTTCAATCTCATACAAATGTTTGGCTTTCACCATGGATTAACAAGATCAACAAAACGATGAGGGCCCCACATGCCAGTGAGTTTGAATCCCTTCAAATTTTTTTGATTTGTTCTGTGTTGTTGCAAGTAATCAGCACAGAAAACCATTTTGGCATTTAATTTGCAGAAAATAAGTCAGAAATGTCAATGGAAAAGGAGGCTTCTAATGAGCATTTTAGATTGGCATAATGCACCTCCCTATAGTATTCAGGTGTTTACTTTTTGGTAGCAAAAATACAGTTGCTCTTTGCAATCAATTTGTTTTGAATATTTTGAATTTGTTTTTTTGTGTATATGGAGGTTAAATAATTCACTGGAGGAAATTTCAAAGTTAGGCAGTTCTTGTAGCAGTAAACATATTCTGTGACTAGTTAGAGGGATTGTATCAGAACTTATGGAAAACATAGGTGAGTAACCATTATGTCTTCTAGATTACATTGTTTGATGCTGAAACTAAGGTGCGGGTGTTACAATTTGATATTCACGATTATGTGCTTTTAATGGCAGGATTTAATCTCAGCGATGCATGCAACCCTTCAGAGGATGAGGTTTGGGATATGATTATATCAGCTGCTAATCGAAAATTTCAAGGAGAAGAATATGTTGTGCACACTCAAGTTGTACGCCCTCAAGTCACTCTTTCACAGGTTAAAGATTTTGTTGACCATGTGCATACATTTTTGGAAAAGCAGTGCTTTTTTCAGAACCTTGGAGATTGAGCCCGGGAGCCTAAGAACATGTGAGTCTCCAATTTGTGAGGTATTTAATATATAGTTTGGGTTAGGATCTATGACCGTGGTTTAGGAATTTAGGGTCTTTACAGCTGGTGAACTTAATAGAACTCAGTAGGCTTGAAATAGGGTTTTATGGTAGAGAGCCTTGGGATTTAGGTTTAGGGTATAATAGCCATGCAACTAGTAAGAGTACATGGTACATTACAAAATTGTCCAAGCTATATAACTTAGAATTACATAGAATTAGACATTTTTGCAGCTTGGGGGTGTACATTACACTTGGCTTGTACACGACCAAAAAAAACAGTTTCAAATTAAGGGGGGAGGGATTCTTGCATATATCATTTATACTTTGTTTGAAAAATTGTTGGGTGAATATTTATTGTAATATTCCATATTTGATGATTATTTCAATAAAACCATATAAGTACATTTTTTACTTTCCATTGCTTTTAATGTATGTTAGTATGTGCTTACTTTTTAATGGTACATCTAAATGCATATAACTACAACGTCTAAAGTACATTCAATACCACAATACTTCACTAATATATATCCAAATCATTTTGCAAGCATTCCTCATTTAGGTCTTCCACTTGCATTGCTATGTATTCTAATTTTTTTTTTCTTACAGATTATATTTTTGTCTACATGCAAAGCTTTTATTCATTCCATTTGAATTTGTTATGAGAAAGTTATGGACAATCTTATTTTTCAGGCAATTAGAGCATCTTCTTAAAAAAATAACTTGTAGGATTCATTTCTAAATGCAATTTTTACAATTTTATAAAAAAAAGTTCCTCATAGTTCAGGTTGCTTGCTAGAACAATCTCACCATTGGAATTAATGCATTTGGATTTCATTTTAGAGATATTAATAGTTTAGATTTTCCTTCTATCTTGTACCTACTTCTATTTGACAATTTTTAACCCCTAAAGGCCCAAGGCCTTTTTTCTGCCAAAAAACACCCAAATCTGCCATTTTTATAGCAAAGAGTAAAAAAAATTGAAAAATATTATTTTTGCACATCTAATTGTAGGATCTTACACCTAACTAGTATGAAAATGTGTGGAAAAAATTTCAAAATTTTTGGCTGCATAGATTGTAAGATATTTGCATTTAAAGTGGAAAAAATAAAAATTTTAGCACATTGTGGGACTAGATTTTATGAAAGAAATTGAACCCTCAAAGGGGCTGCGAGAATTTTTACTATTTGTATGGCTAAGTTTGGAAAAGTGCTCAATAGTTACAATGTCCACGGTGGCATGAGGGGTACCACCACGCAGGCATAGGCAATTTTCACTTCGCAGTTCGGAGTGTCTATTCCCAAATAGGCACTCCAGTGACTCTCGTGATGCAGCGGCTATCTCGCGATTTCGCGGGTCTCTTGCAAACCGACTGCACTCTTTGCGATAGTCATGGGAGAGCAATCCCAATACCTCGGCACCTCTTTCTCGTTGTTCGAGCCTGTCTCTCTTTTGTTGTTCGTCTTTTGTTGTTCGTCTTCTACTTGTCCGTGTGTATGACTCTCTGGTTTGTGATCTTTTTGTTTACAGTATCAACTTTTTAGGTACTCCAAGGCTCTCTCACCTCTCCTGTATTCTCTCAGAACTTTCAGCTTGTGTTTCATAGGGTTTCAAGTTACGGTCTTAGTGTAAGGTTTCAGTATGCGTTCTCGATCATGTCTCGAAGCTGTTATGCTTGACCTCGTTGATGAAGAGGAAGGTAGTTGCATCTCGACAAGGATTGAGTTGAATTCTTGGGTTTCGTTGATGCCGGAAAAGAGGGGAGGGCACGCAAAAGATGCGCACAAGCACGGAGGTAGCACTGTCGAGGGGTCATGTAAAGCTCGCATTTTAGAATTTTGCATGAAAATGGTTCTACGGCTGTAGAACAAATTCGCGTGCAGTATGCATACATGCAACAACAGGTGTTTCATTTGAGGCGTGAATCTCAACAAAAATTTGGCAAAGCTAACTGTGAGTATTTTCCAATTTGCTGTCTCATTTGTTTTATCTTGTGTCACGATCAGAGGCTACGCTTGTATTATCAATTGTTACACAAGCCTTCAGCGTTGACATTGAAACTAGTGCTGATGTTTTTTTTCTAGTCCCTGAGGTTGAGGTTGTAAGTCACTGTCAGAGCCTCTAAGTGCATTGAAAGACCTACATTATGCTTTGAGAGTGTTTAGACCTACCTCCGCTAATTTTGAAGTTTCAGAGGCTACATTTCTCATCGTAACTAACGTCAAGAACCTGCTGCACAGATCTGTACTTGTCAGAATACGAGGATTGGGTTGATGCCAAAAGTGTGATTGTTATTATTACCGTAGTTCATGCAGAGATTGGAGAATTGTACTGAGATGGGCGCTCTCATAAGGACCTTGTTCAGGCAAGTTTGTTCTTCTATAACGCACGTTATTACCCACGGTCAAGTGAACAAGAACATGGACGTCTTGAGTACATACCCCTCCTAGATTTTCAAGATCCCATGTGGCCACTACCGGATATGCTCACTACTGAATCTTTTCGAGCAAAAATGCGTTCAGATTTTCTAGCAGCAATGAAACGTAGCACCGGCAGCAGACAAACCCGTTTGCAGTGGTTCATGCCAATCAATGTAATGGTTGATCTATTTGCTTTAGCACCTAACATCCACAAAACTAAAACCTTGTTCAGCTTTAAAAATGTCACAAGGGACCTGATGTTATCGATAATGGACTCTGGTTGGGATTCAAAAGTCACCAAGGCAGGTGATGTGTTAAGATGTTCCGTAGACCTCCTATCAATTACCTTCAGATTTCACATCTCTCAATCAGTCTTGTACGTAAACCTCCAATTCAACCGAGAACGCTATGTACTGATTATGGGTTGGCAACCTATTGACCAAGTAGGCCAGGTTGATATTGTATCTATAAGTTGTGAATACAAAGATTGGAAGTCAACCATTGAAGTCGGAAGGGATTGGCAATTGACTAATTTGCGACAAGAAGTTCTCATTGCATTAGGTGCCGAATGCTCTGATAAGTTCGTATTCTGCATTCTGGACGATGAACAGGCTCCTCAAAAGGTATGACTTCCTTCATTGTATTTTTGTAACCTTTTAAATTGGTCATTCACTCTAATGCCTTGTATTTACTGACGCATGCTTCATTCTACAGATCAATCGGCGCAATGAATCAAAATATACTGCTAGAGATGGATGTACTCTTCCCTAAACGACTTCAGATTGTCTCAAAATAGCAATAGATAGCAAGCTATAGGTACTACAAATTCACGATGACAATCGGCTCTGCTTAGAGAGCAAGGTCTCAAGGACATGTTGCCAGTACATCTAAGTGACACAGGCGTCATCATACGGGAGAATTCTGAACCATGAATTCCTCGTTCCTTCTCCACTTTCCTTTGGTGAAGTGAATTTTTGTCACCTAGTTTAGTGTCTGAATGCTAATTTCAATGACTGTGACCAGATTCAAAAATCTATAAAATAACACTTAAAGATCTTCCATACATAAGTCATTGTGATCTATCTTGGCCTTGTGAATACTGAAGTAAGCCCTTTCATTCCATTTTGAGGCCCTAACCTGGAATGAATAGATAGATTAGAGTCTTCCAAGTTTTACATCCTCCACTTTTGATAAGAAAAAACATTGCTAAGTGTCAACTCCCCGTGCAACTCTCTTACTGCAATGTCCATCAGACGTACACATACTGATTGGATGACAATTGGGGGAAGCAGACATACCCGCTTAATTGCAGTCCAGGCTTCAGTCCACGTTTCCTTGCTGTCGTCCCCACGCCATGGCATCCCTGAGCCTTTCTAAGTTGTCTTCAATTCCTCAACCTGCATGCACACAAATGTTGAATAGATAATTACAGCCTCGAATAAGAAGGATCGTTCCAACTTTTATAATCTTACCCTAAAACTGTCAACTTTTGTACATAAAGTAACACATCATGATATTGAATCACATATACAAAAGTTGAGGACATAATTCATGCTTAGAAGACACAATAGCTGAGAGCAAGATATCTAATCGTCATAAAGGATTTACAAAGTCAGTAGCATGAGGACCTTACCAACGCTGGGGTGCCTTCAAACCCAAGACAGTTGCACGAGCACCCTTAAGCTTGCTTAAATTGCCATTAGCAAGTTGTTTCTAAAGGTAGCAATTTCTATGGCAACACCTTGAACATGAAACGAATGCGCAATTTCAATAACAAGATAGAGCAACATTCATCTAGGCACCAGAACTCAATGAATCCACAGGGAAAATGCATACTCCAGTCTACGCCAAGAGAGATAGCTCTTGCGTCAGGCACTTTTTTAATAGATCCATGCATCAGGACAAATGTCAGAGGGGAACAACTAATGTCAGTATATGAAAACGAGGTCTATGAGGTTATGGTTTCCTTCTACTCAAAGGTAGAGAATGGTGAATTCTCACAACTGGTTAGGAATGTCACGCTCTTCAAACAACACAATTCAAGTCTTTGTGTCGAAGTAAACGTCTAGTAAGAAAAATATGCCCTCGATCAACTATCAGTGTTCTTTGTGGATGATTGTCACAATTTTGACGCCCAGTACTTGACGATGTAAACAAGGGTTCAGGGTTTTGGGTGTTGCCTTCGAGCATGAAGGCGAGATCACCAAAATTGGCAACGACGGCATTGTGAAGATTGGTGCCGGCACAACTCCAGCACATGAAAACATCTCACTAAGCTGAGGTTGACACTTGATCAAAAAGGCTATCAAAAAGGAACTTAAACACCAGACGCTTATAGTTCCAGCCGTTATCCAAGACATCAATACCCTAAATCTCAACTGATTACAATCTCGTTTGAGCACGTGATCCTGGAGATATCCCAAAGTGCACATACCACAGGATTGCTTCGTGAGCTTGTCCTTGATGATGTTAATCTCGTACCCAGTTCCTGCTTCGGAGAAAACTTCCACTAATTGCTGTTCAGACACTTGCTTGGGAACCGACGAACAGTTTCACAGAATCCAAGGCACGATGGACTCCATTTTCCATCACACCCTCCATAACTGCAAAAAAATCAACAGAACACTAAATTACGCAAAGTCATGAACTTGCAGAGCACTGACAGTCAGATTTGAAAACCTGGCCTCAAAGCTTCTGATTTCCAATATAGTGAACAAAGACACAGCTCCAATCTATCACAAACCAAATTATCATTCTAGGTACTGTATATCCTTGAAGCGTAAGGAATTCAGAGTCAAAAACATCAGGAAGACACTTCTGCAGAAGACAGATGCAGTCTTCTGGTACAAGCTATCCGCAAAAAATAAAAACTTTTCAATTCTTGAATTTCTTGGAGTAGAAGATTCATATACTCGTCAAAGCAAAACAAGAAAGTGACCAATCTAGAAACCAAACAAAAAATCCAACTCCGCATTCACGTCCACCGGATTCCAACAAAATCAAAAGAAAACACAGAACAAACTCAGAAATATTCCCAACTCGCTTTTCCTTTTTACCTCACAAAAATATGCAACTGGATCTAAATTCCACAGGAAATCTCAAAACACTCCTCTCCTATCTCCTCTCCTTTCTGAGTAATAACAAGGCAACATGAAGAACTTAAAAATGGCCTGCAATCAACAACAAACAACAAACAATCCAAATACAAAATTCCAACAAGTAAGATTCACAGAAGGTCGGGGACAAGTACAGATAAGTTAGTTTAATCAATGGAATAGAGGACATGGAACAGCAAGCAACTGAAGCTTGTGCGTCACCCTAACGATAGTGATGTGCACATATACGCCATACCCAGAAGAGGAAGACGGAAACCTGTTTGTCACTCGTCTTCATATTGTAAATGGCTGCAGTATCAATGGAGGCCTCACTAGACTATTTTCTTCTTTATAAAGTTGGAGTTGAATTAAAAACATCTTGTGAATGCTCATCTTCGTAGGGAATGTTTGCATGTTGATCTTCTGATACATTCGGCACCCAACGGGAGTCGTGCCTTGTACAGTTTGAACGCCACTCTTCCCAGTGTGCAGAAGCACTAAAATTCACTGATCTTTCATGCCTTGCAGCCACTGCATCCTCATTAGTAAGCTCAGCTACCTTGTTGCTCTTTTCAAATTCTTCTTTGTTTCGGAAGCGATGTTGGATAATACAATACCAATGTTCAAATGTAGACCTGCAATAATGAACTTTTTTCTAATCTTCCTCCGCCATGTTGAGTATGCCGGTGGTAGGTTGCTTTCGCAGCATGATGCGAAGCCTCCATGCCTTGGCAGGACCATACTGATAAGGACCCATACTTGCTTACAAACCATGTAGCATGTTTAACCATGACATGCTGCACCCAGACATACACAATTCACACATTTAGCAATATTTGAACAAAGTTCATAAAAACTAACTGGAAAAAATAAGCAGAAAAGGATTTGGCTAAAGGAAAATATTTTGGAACCAGGCACGTACCATGTACTGTGTTACATGGTTCTCACCAAAACATTCCAGAATCAAATGACCCCAGTTCTCAACCTTTTCCTTGAACTCAGAAATTTGATCGTCTGTTAACATCAAATGAACGAAATAGGTGTATAATTACGGGTTGCATTGACAATATCCTTCCACACTTTGTCTGATCCTCCTGGAAGAGTACTGGCTTTGAAATTTTTTGCACAATTAGCTCCGCTTAGAGAAGGCTTGTTCGGAATAGAGTTCAAACTCCCAGAGAGGTGTTGGTCTTTGAATATAAGAACATTACCACCGTGGGCACCAGTAGCAGAAAGTACTCTCTGTAGCTCCTCAATTGCCAACTTCTGCATCTGCTTATCCCTCATTGTCCAGATAAAAATGAAATGCAAATGTAAAAAAATTTCGACAATACAATTTAGGGCATGAAGTGTACAAATGTGAACCCTTGTTAAAGGCATTGGGAGAATTGGCTTCCACCGTCCTAGAGTACTTGCCCGTACAAGAGGCTTTGGATGAATGGCGGTAGAAAATAATCCACGTGACCAGGCTTGAGTTTTCCTGTTGGACATCATAATTGCTTGAGCTGCACTGGTTAGGAGTGGCGTCAACCGCTCTTGATTGCAATAAATGCACGTACGAAGACAATTAGCTTCGTGTTTAAGGCCGTATTTGACTTTGATTGTCTTCATATCTGCAGTTAAATGCTATTGTACCTTAAATTCTCCAACGTCAGGGACCTCCAGCATTTTACCTAAATCTTGAGCAGCTATTAGTTCTGGTATTTTGCTTTTTTTAAAAACCCAATCTAGTACTACATGTGATACCTTTGGTACTTGAAAACTAGGAATTGGCCAAACTTCCCTTTCACTTTGAATTGAAAAATAACGGCGGTCTTTTTTCAATTCATCTGCACTCATCCCCCTGAATGACATCTCCAAGGCACGGTTCATGAGAGTTATTGAAACTCTTTCCATCTTTTGTCCATAAATTATCTCTACTTCATCAAGTTTGATCACGAAGAGTAATGGGTCACCCTGTACTTCTGTAAACGTCACTTGTTAGAACTTACATCCTATGAAATAATATTTCAAACAATTTCAATTTAATTTCACAACATAATATGACTATTTTAACAAGCATGCAAAGAACAAACTTCTCCACCAACCATGGTGAGTAATTCATAGTTCCACAAAGAAACAAGTTGACTAATTAGCAACAATAGTTCCATCTTATGAAGAAGAAAAAAAGTAGTAGGGAGAGAAGATTTTTTCTCATCTTCGCATTCTTGAAACCATTTCATTAAATATGATAAGCTACATGTTCATCCTATCATTCTTTTACTGAAGTGTGTGAATAGACCATACAATCACTAACAAATTGATTTCAACGAACAACAGAGTTCAACAAGAATAGGGTCTTGATAGTGGACAACTTTGGTTTATTCTTTTTAGAAATCAAGACATACACTGAGCATAAGGAATTGAATTGACTAATGCAAATCAAGCCACTAGCACTTTAATACAATGAATGAAAGCTCTATCAAAGCTCTAGGCATTGAAAATCATAGCAAACTATATCCGGACCTTGTGAATAATTTATTTGGAGTCTCCTGGACTTGTCATGGCTTCACGAGATGAAATAGTGAAATTAGGTTGCCCTTCACTAATTTCTTGACATTCTACACTATATAAATATGTATTGATTCTCTCTATAAATATTTGTAGAACTAATTGTTGACTTTGAAGTGACATTCTTGAAGTAGGGCAACCAAATTCTATTATTTTGTATCTAAATCATAATTCAAATAATTCAAATTAATCACTTTTATGCATGATATATCCATATATCTTTATGTCAACTTCATGTCAACCGTAATTTAGTCGATTTGCACACATTAAATTCATCAGATGCATTGGGGTGTTATCCTAATTCATTGAAATATACTATGATTTTGTCTCCTGACACAAATTCTTGTATGATTAATTATTGCATTTAACTGTTGAATGAGAGGGGAGATCGGGGTTTTTACCAATTTCTTGACAATACATTATTCTAACAGTGTATGAAAGATTGATTACATTAGAATGACCACGTAGCAATCCAAGGAATACATGGGATTGACAAAACTAGAATTACCTTTGGAGTGATCCCATAAAGTCGCACTATTGTTGCTTGTACTGTTGCATGTAGAAATTCCACCTGGTTCGCCGGGTACGGAGATTAACCAAGGGTATGTTAGTAGTGAGCAGTTGGTTAGTGAAGAGCAGTTAGAGCAGGAAGTTAGCAACCAACTGAGCCACCATGATCACTACAAAGGAGAGAATGTGGGAGGGAGAAGTGGTGAGATTCGAGAGATCCAAGTGATGTAAGAGCAAGACGATTAATATTAGGGTGATGAACCCAACCTTTTGGGGAAGCAACTTGTGTTTTTTGATTCTCTGTGTGCATGAAGTCGTCTGGTGAGAAGAGTCACAGGGAGTCCATGGAAATATTATTGTCACATTTATGGTTTAGTTGCTGGGACCCGAATTTGTCGCCGGTTTGAGTAAGAGTTAGAAGGGTTCTTTTGAAATGTATGAGTGACAACGAAGGCATTTGAAGAGCCGTGAGAGAAGATTCCGGGTGCCTCGGCGAAGCAATGTCGAGAAGCTCATGGCCGGTGTCGGAGGCTGGGAATGCTGACTAGACAAGATCATGCTGAGTTATGAGGGAGTATGAGGAGATTGAAGCTGTGGGAGCTGAAATTTGATGGCGCTAGTAGCTCGTTGTACGGCTCAGGAGCGGGGGTCGTGCTAACGAATGGCTACAAGGCACGGTACACGACACAACGACATTTAGGTGAGAGCCTAACGTGTAATCAAGCTGAGTACTTAGCATTAGTGCTGGGTCTGAAGCTAGCGTGTAGGCTAGAGACGAAGAGAATAAAAGTTCAGGGCAATTCACAGCTGATTTGCAAGCAAGTGGAAGGAGCTTGGAAGGTGAAGTCAGAAGGTTTATAGGCGTTGCATGGAGAAGCCGTTCGGTTGCTATCCAAGTTTGATTATTTTACTATTGCACATGTACCGGGAGGGTTGAATGGAGAAGCAGACCAGCTTGCCAAGCTGGCTTGCGAAGGTTAGATCAACTACAATTTTGCGAGCGACAAAAGACTTGGCACGAAGATTGAATGCATGGGCGTTCACATGACTCTTGTTGCATAAGCTTAAGACACTTGGAGAAGAGAAAGATGACTGTGATACCGGTATTCCATGGAGAAGATAAGAAGGATCCAGAAGCATACTTATGGGAGTTCAAAAGAGCATGCATGGTGAACGGCGGCAGGAACAAATCGGCTTGGCTACAACTTTTTCCAGACTTCTTAGAGGAGGCAGCACTGAGGTGGCATGGGAGACAAACGGCTGTAGTGTGCAATAGTTGGGAGGAATTAAAGGAGGCTTTTGTTAAGGGAGTTCCAATCTAAGGAAAGCTACCAAAGTTTATTAGCTTCACTCAGAAGCATTAGGCAACATGCACAAGAAAGTATGTGGACTTATAGCAAGCGGATGCGGAAGCTCTAGTCAAGCATCGAGAGAAGCATCTCTCGAGATATCTCAACAGTTGGAGAAGGCGTACCGACGAATATGTCCACAACTATGCTTGGGATAAGCAGCCTGGTGTTGAAAAGCTTCATATACGGTCTCCTCCCCTCGATTCAAGAAGTTGTAGCTTTTATAAACCCTCCCACCTTTGATGAGGCTCTAGCACTCGCCCAAAGAAAGGGAAAGAGTTTGTGCAACTTGGCCAGGCCAACTATAGAGATAACAGTGATAATGCCGAAATTGACAACCAAGACGGTCCAAATCACCCCTGACTCTCCTGACATCCCTGAGATTTCACAGCTCGTCAACAACATGAAGGAGCTAAAAATATTTATGCTACAAGGACAACAATCTACGCCTCGCAAATCCAATTGGGAGCCAAAGAAGGGGGCATCCTCGTATGTAATATGCCATAATTGTGGCCAACCAGGACATTACCGCTCAGATTGTCAAAACGAACCAAATAGACCCCACTCAAGCTTCTTTGCCTAAGAAAACACACCCGTCTACCCTCCTTTGTCCGAAACAGTGATATAAAATACTCAAGCTCCTTCTTCATAGCCAAACATAATCCGTCTCTAGTTGGACCAGATCACACTCTAGTGTGGGCCTTATCATGGGCATAGAAGCCAGACAACATAATGGGATGACGAACCTTGAGAGATGTTGTGGTTGAATGCATACTTGGAATCGTTGAAACATAGTCAAGCTTCTATGCCTTGCGGATGTCGTCCTCTTCCAAAAAACTCGTCACCACCGCATAGCTGCTGGACATCATGCATGGCTTCATCCGGAATCACATCAACTGAAATTGCATGTTGGACTAGTTCAAAAGTTGTGTCTAGCACAAAGTCATAGAGGCAAGGTTGGTCAATGTATCAGTTGCCATATTCTAAGTACAAACAAACACATTTGTGAGATCAAAGGTGGACCTTTCAATTATAGCATACTCCAAGAGATACACATGCAAAGGACAGAAATAAAAATAGAAGGCCAACATTTTCAATATCAAAAGTTAGAAGTCCAACCAATTCTGCTTTCATCCAAATATATTTTAGAATCCTCATGTTGTCTATAGCTGTACAACTCATGAATGGACTTTCAAAGCCCGTAGTAAAGACACAGAGTCTTGTCCCCTATTAAAGAGCTAGATGACACCTCATACTCAAGAAAACTATAGAATTCTTTTCCAAAAGTCATTAGAGAATCAAGAAGGATGTAAACTTCATCATCTAAGCCCAATGACATACAACAGGACATTAGAGATGGGAGGTCCCATTCTCCTATAAGGGCCCTTAATAAAATATCAAGATTTACCAAATGCCTCTCAAAATACAGCAGACTCACTGTTTCCAACAAAAAGTAGCACATTCATCCCTAGTGGAGGAACCTACAAAACCACAGAGTTCAAAATAAAAAGAGACTAGATTAATCAAGTAATATAAAAAGCACTACATGCAAATCACATAAATGACTTGAGCCTAAACTATAAACTGAGTATCGGATATCAAAAACCAAAATTGACACAATACTCAGGTAGTGGAAAAGAGACCTCGATGGAGAGGACGGGTGAGCTTGATTGGAACAAAAAAATTAAGAGGGAATTTGGTCTCCCCTCCCCTAATCTCCACGACTAAAATTGGATACCAAAAAATAAAACTGTCGCAACACTCGGTAGTGAAAAAGTGCCCTTGGTGGAGAGGGAACTTTTATAGGTGAGCTCGGTTGGAACAAAAAAAATTAAGAGGGAATTTTGTCTCCCCTCCCTCATTTCACAACTGAAATTGGATACCAAAAAATAAAATTGTTGCAATATTTGGGTAGCGAAAAAGTGCCTAGGTGGAGAGGGGACTTTTACAAGTGAGCTTGATTGGAACAAAAAAAAAATTAAGAAGGGATTGCTTCTCCCCTCCTTTGTTCCACAACTGAAATTGGGTACCAAAAAATAAAATTGTTGCAATACTTGGGTAGTGAAAAAGTGCCCTTGGTGGAGAGGGGACTTTTGTGGGTGAGCTTGGTTGGAACAAAAAAAACGCTAAGAGGAGATTGCTTCTCCCCTCCCCCGTTCCACAATTGAAATCGAGTACCAAACACTAAAATTGTCGCAACATTTGGGTAGTGAAAAAGTGCCCTCGGTGGAGAGGGGACTTTTGTGGGTGAGCTCGGTTAGAACAAAAAAAAATTAAGAGGGGATTTGGTCTTGCCTCTTGTGTTCCACAACTGAAATCAGGTACCAAAAAATAAAATTGTCGCAACACTTGAGTAGTGAAAAAGTGCCCTCAATGGAGAGGAGACTTTTGTGGGTGATCTCGGTTGGAACAAAAAAAGAATTGAGAGGGGATTTGGTCTCCCCTCCCCCGTTCCACAATTGAAATTGGGTACCAAAAATAAAATTGTCGCAACACTCGGGTACCAAAAAATAAAATTGTGTATAGTATATGCTCTACGGAATGCCAAAATGCTTTGTAGGGAACAACATGAAATATATTTGGAAAATGCCTAGTCATATTTGCTAGTCATATTTTTGTATGTGACTTTGTGTAGTTATATTCTGTAGTCACATTTTTAAGGAATCATTTTTTGGAGGGATAACCCCCAAAATATAGGTAGTTTCAAAAAATGTGGACAAGCTATTGTTCAGGATTTGAAATCCTAGTAATCACTTCTTTAGAATTTAAAACCTCTAGGTGCTATTGTTTTAAGGTTTTGAAATCCTAGTCGTCATTTCTTTTGCCTCTTCTTCCTTGTCTTTCGTTGCGTGTAGCTCTTATATCTTATTGTCTTCTGTTGTTTCTTACCTTTGCTTTTTGTTACTTTTTATTGCCTCTTATTTCTTTTTTCTTGGTTGTTATCGCCTTTAGGTTCTTGCTTTTTGTTGCCATTTACTTCTTACATCTCGTAGTTACATTTGCCTCTTAGTTCTTGACTCTTGTTGCTTTTTAGTTCTAGCTTCTTAGGTCCCTTATTGCATCTTAATTTTTACTTCTTGTTGCCTCTTATTACCTCTTTGCTCTAGTTTGTTGTTGCCTCTTAGCACTTGCCTTTTATTCCCTCTTTTACCATTATTATTATTATTATTATTATTATTATTATTATTATTATTTTTCTTTTCTTTTCTTTTCTTTTTTATGATTATTAGAGATATAGTTGTTTTGGCATTAGAAGACATTTGAGGCCTCTAAAAGACCGTTTCAGGCCTATTCCCAATGCTGTCCCAATTCTGTGAATAGCCGATACGGGTTGTTAGGTGTGTTTTTTTTCAATTTTTTTTCCCCCCAAATATCATTCTAAGCAATTTTTTTTATTTTTATTTTTTCTAAAAATGACGTGGCACGGTGTTGGCCACATTAGTCAGTAGTTATCCTGCAGTCTGAAAACGCAAGATAACTTGCAGTCTTCTAAATGTCCCCTAAAATGTCCTCAAATGTCCCCTTCTCCTCAAATGTCCCCTAATGCTTTTTTTTACCCCTAATTGTAATTCCTTCCACTCTTAAATTTTTTTGACCTACAATGAAGACTAACTATTATTTTTCATTGATACAAACAACTTTGGACCATATTCAACCTTCACTAATGACACACTTTAAAATTCCACATTCTCTTCCATCCTTGTAGTATATTATATTGTATACACTTTATATAGGACAACTTTCAAATGTTTAGTGGTGATAATATGTTGTGATACTAATTATAATTTTTTTATTTTTATTTTTCAATGATTGAATTTTGATCATTTCTAAAAATTTAAATATTCAATAAATTTTTTTATTCTTTCATACAAAATTTTCCTTCAAATAATTGAAAAGATTGTCACATCCATAATTACACATTGGTACATCAACTAATAAAGTAATAAGTCCTTAAATCCAAAAGGCCAAGGCCTTTTTTCTACCAAAAAAACACCCAAATCTGTCATTTTTATAGCAAAGAGTAAAAAAATTAAAAGATGTTTTTCTTGCACATCTAACCGTAGGATCTTATACCTAACTAATATGAGAGTGTGTGGAAAAAATTTCAAAATTTTGACCGCACAAATTGCAAGATGTCTGCATTTAAAGCAGAAAAGCAAGTTTTTCAGCACATTGTGGGACTAGATTTTATGACTTCAAACATTTTTAACTTATATTTTCTGCACTACAGAACTTTGAGCTTTAAATCTTTATAGTAGAAAATTGAGATGAGAATCTAGGGGAAAATAAAAATCCAAAAAGACTTTTATTTCATTATTAAAAAAATTGTTGAGTAGAAGTAGGTACAAGACAGAAGGAAAATCTAAAATATTAATATCTTTTATATGGAATTAGAAACCACTGGTGAGATTTTTCTAGCAAAAAAACTAAACCTTGTGGAACTAAATTGTTAAAATTGCCAGAAGACTTCAAATTTAAAAAAATATTTTGGATGTAATTGTCAGATTGTGGATAAAAATAGAATTATAGACAAGCAATGCTAATGTGATATTTTCTATCCAGTACGTGGATGAATGTTGAAATTTGGAGCACCACTGTAACATTATATTGCCACTTTGGCACTTCATAAAAAGTGGGAAAAAAAGAAGCCCTGGACTTCTCATGTGACAAGCCGTCCCAGGTACGTGCCCTTTGCTCGCAAAATGGATTCTCTGCTTCCTCTTCAATTGAGTCTCTGTTAATTTTCCTGCTTTCCTTTTGTACGAACAATTGCTTTAATACATGTTCGTTCAATCTATTGTTTTCGATGCTAACAATCATGAGGTCGTCGATCTGGTTATATGCAGATCTGATCAGAGCGCAGTGCTGGACGTTGCAAACTCTCCTTAAATTACTGAAACGGCATGCACGTAGATTAGTGTTGAATGAGAACAGCGACAGACATCGGATATGTCAAGGCCAAAAACCACCGTGAGGTTCTTGGACCGCCCTAAGACCGCGTTTACCCTTCAACTGGATGAATCTTTGGTGGTAACTTGTCAGGTTCAGTTATCGTTTGTAATTGATCTCTGAGTTCGTCGTAATGTCGGCGAAAGTCTGACTGGAATGCTTCTTTATATTGATAGAATGATCGGATTTTCCCTTATCAGCAAGGACAGCATATTCTGAAGATGCGCGTTCACCTGCTACTGCACCGCGTTCTGCGGAGTCAGGAGGTATAGCTCAGTGGTAGAGCAATCGGCTGCAGTCCGATAGGTCAGCGGTTCAACCCCGCTTGCCTCCTTTTTGAATCGAGACCCATACTGAAGCTAAGCTGCCAATTCTTGTGGCGGTGAAGTGTATGTATATCCGGCTATGCATTTTACTGAAGGAGATTTGCGCCATTTTGTGACCGGATTTCTTGGCACTGGGGTACGCATACATTTGGCTTAAGGCTATCGTGGTATTGAATTGCTTCGAAGACTGAAAGATCGATTGTAATTGCCAGAGGTTACAATCTGTGAATTAAGCGAGTGAGTGATCAGTTCGATTTTCTTAGGATTGCGCTGCCCAAAATTAATATCGATGTGTACATGTGTTTGGGAGGGTTACCGTCGCAGGTATACCTTGTGCATGCGTATATATTGTGGATTTTCTCAAGTAATTGAAAACGTTTAGCTCTTCAAGGAAGCTTTAACAGCAGCATTCACACCTTGGCCCGCGTATGAGAAGCACTTCAGAAACTCCGCAACTGAACTTATTGCTGATAATGGGTTGTCTCATTTCACAAATTTAAAGCTTGGAAGGCGTTTTGAGCCCAGGCTTCGTTTCGACTGACTCGCACCTCTTTTATGGATGGTTGCGAGTGCCCTAACTAATCTATTGACCTTTTGTATTAGTCTGAAGCTCCGAAATGCTGTTACCCGGGATCACCCGGAAATGTACAGTACAATACAATGGGGTAGGCTGGCTTTTCGTTCTTTGTCAGTGCACAAACCTATCGAGAAGCAAGAAAGGAAGGCTCCAGTACCTTGTCGATGGATGTGCTTTCATTTGGGAGTGAAGAATTTCTTAAAATTCTTGGAACTCGGCTCTTACCAATGTCCAATACGGGCCTTATGGACCACCCTAAGTCCTAAAACCCTAAAAACCCTAACCCTAAAAACCCGAAGCTTTTTGGACCATATTTTCACATCTTTTCTGAAACGCAAGTTGTTTAGCAGCAGGACGGAGGAGGGACTGTCCCATTCCGGTAGCCAAGAGAACACTGTCGCAGTATCCTTGAAAGCTCCAAACTTCAAGTCTGCGTACATCGAAGGTCGTCAGTTCAGGGGTCTCCGCCCTAGGAGTCTGGCTGGCACGGGGATGTAGCTCAGATGGTAGAGCGCTCGCTTAGCATGCGAGAGGTATGGGGATCGATACCCCACTTCTCCAGGCACCACAGCTTCTATAGCTCAGTTGGCTAGAGCACCCGTTTAGTAAGCGGGAGGTCCTGAGTTCAACTCTCAGTGGAAGCAGGTATTCATCCGACCATAGCTCAGTTGGTAGAGCGGAGGACTGTAGAGTGTGCAGATATCCTTAGGTCACTGGTTCGAATCCGGTTGGTCGGATCCCTTTTTAATTCGTTTTTAGTGTTTTGGGTTGCTATGACTTTGAGAAAGAATTTGGGTATTTGCAATTCTTTGCAATGCTTTGCAAATCTTTGTACCATTCATGTGACCATAGCTCAGTTGGTAGAGTGCAAGTCATTGTGGAAGAACGTTATGTAATAGAGCTTCTTTTACAAGATCACCTATAAAGAAACAAAGAGGAGAAGAAGTAGGTAGTGTGCAAAAACATACCTAGTTCTAGTACACCTATCAGACAATGATGGAAGAACTTTATGAAATAGATCCTTCTTTTGCAAGACCACCTATAAAGAAACAAAGAGGAGAAGAAGTAGGTAGTGTGTAAAAACATGCCTAGTTCTAGTACACCTATCAAACAATGATGAATGTTCAACAATTGAACATTGCTTCTTACAATATTCGGGCTTTGGGTCAGGGTATTCATGGAGTCAAAAAGAGGAATGAGATTAGAGATTTTTTGGATAAGGCTATTCCTCAGCCTTCTATCATTCTTCTTCAAGAGCATCATTTGCCCTGGAGGATTGCTTGGAGAATATTTAGCAAATGGATTTTAAAGGGGAACTAGCTTTTGGAATAATGTGATCTATAATGCCCCAAGAGTTTGTTTTAAAGGGGGACAACTATAATAATTAGAGCAAGGATGGCTCCATTTAATTTTGACAATGGAGTTATTGTAGAAGCTCGGGCACAATATGTGATTTTTGAAGTTGGGCATGAAAAGAAGATTGGGATTCTTAACATATATGCTTCCAATGGTAAGGCAAGGTCTATGGGTTAAATTGTTGAAAGGCAAATTTTCTAAGGCCAACTAGATTGTGGCAGGTGATTTTAATATGACTAAAAATGCAGAAGACAGGAGTGTGGAATATACAAGAAAGTGCTATGGGTAATCGCAAAAGAAGATCTTGGATGAATTTTACTGTACATATGGGGATCAATGATGTTTACTACTTGGATGAATATCGAAACATTGGGACAAAGAAGTATATTTGGAAAAGAAAAAAACCAAACCAATTTGGTCTAAAGTAAATTGTTTCTATCTAGATGGTACATTATAGTTATATGGTGGCAAAATGGGATTTGGCAAACCATGAAACACATTTTTGATCATTCAGGGGTATATTTACATATTAATATGGATAAGAAAAAATTTAAAGGAGTCATCCTTTTTTAATTTAACCCTTCAAAAAGATGTTGAGTCTAAAAAATCTCTCTTAGAAGTTTGGTATGGAATAGAGAAATCTAGTAGCAATATGTCTGATAGATTTGTAGAAGCTTTGAAAGCTATTAAGACAGAGAGTGATACTATTACTAAGAAAAAGAAAAAAGAGGATAGGAGGATTTACGAGGCTCAATTTTAGGGAATCAATTTCAGAGAATCAAGAAGATTGGTATAATCTTCACTCTTGGGAGAAATTAAATGAAGCCCAAGAATTTCTTGAGTAAGTCAAGATGGAGAAGATGGATAAAAAAATATGCTGCAAGATCGAATTGGACAAGAATGGGAGATTGTTGTACTAAAGAATTCTTTTAGTTTTCAAAGGGAGATGAAATCGAAGGGAGGGATAAAAGAACTATTGGATGGTGGGAAGATTCATAGTCCTCAAGAGGAGATTTTGAAGTATATTTTGAACTTTTATAAAGACTTATATACAAATGATCCAGAGGTTGAAGTGAATGATGATGGAAGAAGAGAATGTATTTCAAGTGTTCTAAAGATTGTTATTGCGGAATAAAATAAAGAACTGACATCTATAATTACAGAAGAGACTTTTATAGCTTCTAAGAAGTTACCAAAACATAAGGTCATTGGACATGATGGAATATTTAGGAATAGTATCATGAATACTGGAATAATCTTGGGAAAGGTCTTATGGGTCTGTTGAATGAAACTTTTGTGACGAGAAAACTTCATGACTCATTCAATCTTGGATTGATATCTTTGATACCAAATCCAGGTCCTAAAGTAACTATTAAGAATTACAGGCCCATTTCAGTATTCTCTAGTATTTATAAAGTGATGGCTAAGACTTTAGCAAACAGGGCAGAGCCTCACTTATTAGGATGGATCAGACCTACCCAAACAAGTTTTGTTAAAGATAGATATATCATGGACAATGTTTTCACAGCTTTTGAATCCATGGAATATGCCAAAGAGACAAAACATGACTTGATGGTATTATTTTAGACATGGAGAAAGCATATGGTAGAGTCAGTTGGAGGTTTCTCTAGGAGGCAATGCAAGCTCTTCATTTTAGTGAGTAATGGATACAATGGACGTCGACACTATATGTTGATGCCAAGATTCATGTTCTAATCAACGGACAAAAGAGTGAAGAGTTTAAAATATATAGAGGGGTGAGACAAGGATGTCCATTAGCTCCCTATCTCTATCATTTTGTTTGAGATATTTTAGGATATATGATTTCTGATCCAAAATATAATCTGAAAGGTCTTATCCTTTGAGGTGGAAGAACATTGCTTGAAATGTTCTTTGTTGACGATACTTCTCTTTACTTGAAAGGGATGTTAGAAAATCTGGAGAGAGCTTTTCTAGTTTCAGAAATATTCTGTAAGGCATTTGGTGGTAATATCAATTGGGATAATAATACAGTAGCAATTTGGGCTTCAAATAGACAAAGGGACTTTAGCTGGGGTGAAGGTTTGGGCCTTAAGTGGTTAGCTGAAGGTCAAAATACAAACTACTTAGGTTTTCCAATAAATTTTAGAATGTCTCAGAGAGATAAAGTGAGAAAGTCCTTCAACAGATTAGGAGTAAGTTGAGTGTTTGGACACCTAAGCCTCTATCTTTAGTAGCTAGATTCTTGATTTTTAATCAAGTAATTTTAGCCTCTATCTGATATATAGCGTCTTGCGCTGATATTTCATTAGGAGACTTACTAAAAGTTTGTACTTTGATAAGAAATTTTATTTGGGGAAAGAATCCTAATCACAATTTTAGAGCTCGGGTAGCTTGGGATTCAACAATTCTTTCCACAGCTTATGGAGGAATCAAATTTTTGATCCAAGTGCATAAGCACAAGCCCTTTTGGCTAAAATGATAGTTAAAGGCTTAGTTCCTAGCCCAGAGCCTTGGAACTCACAGGTGTCATAGGATCAAATTCTTAGAAATGACATTGGGTGGTAAATGGGATAAAGATGAGAATTGGCTCTTCTTTGCCAAAAAAAATTCTAATTAGGAATTGCCTTTCTAGCAAGGCATTTAGGCTGCTTAGTTAAAGTTTAGACCTGGAGTCATAAAATAGGAACCTTCAGGAAATAGACAAAACAATGAGACAAAATCTTCCTTTTAGCCCTCACATTAAGAATGATGAAGGCAAGATGTGGGGAGAATGTTATGAACATATATTCAAGAGTTGGTCAAATAAAGTTATTTTTAGAGTGAAGGATATCTAGGACTCACGCAGTATAGATTTTGCTGTCTGCAAATGGATTTGAGGAGGATGACTCATTCCACTAACTTGATTGGATCAGGGAAGAGATAACGGAAAGCTTACCATTGAATGGGTAAAGCATTGGCTAAAGAAGATTGGTTAGCACTCAATAAAGAAGGGGAGAGACTTGAGTTTTACCAAATTGAAGAAGTCTCAGATGAAGGAGTTTATGTTCACACTTACATCAGGAAAAAATGGATGACCAGCTTGTTCAAGTGTCTATTGAACCTAATATATTAGTGGAACAGGAGGATTACTTAAGCTAGGGGTTGCAAAAGATCTTAGACATGCTAAATAGAAAAAATCGATTCGAAGAGGTCAGATTTTGATGGCTATTCAATTTGGCCAATTGGAAATGGCAAAGTAATTAATTTGGAATTTGATTCTAAGAATTGGAGGTAGAAAAGAGCAAGAGTTTTGAAAGGACACTTTTATGAATATTCCACTAAACGGGGTTATAAAGATATTATTGAAAATTAGAAGAAGCAAGCTCCATATAATAAGTGGTTGGAGGACCAAGGTTACTTGGCTAATGAGAAGGAAAAATTATTTTGCAAAGATGTGGCACCCATGGTTACAAAGAAAAGGTTTCTTCAATGATTTGGTTGATTGCTTCGGAGGGCTTACCTTTAGCAGATTAGAGAGGTAGGAAGATGAACCATATAGGCACATGTAGCTTGTGTATTATAGGGTTAAATCAAACTATTGAATATGCTTTTATGACTTGTCCCTCAGTAGTTGAAGCATGGGATAGATTTTGGCATCTTAGAGATTTGGCATTAAAATCAAGACACCCTTATACATGCAAAGAGATTCTTATAGGATTGGATCCTCCAGTGGATCCAAATCCCCACCTACAGTTTGTGTCTACCATTATTGATCCTGAGACTACTTGACTTCTTGATACAATTGAAATCCCATGGGATATTTTAAGGGTTTGTATTATTTGGAACATTTGGTATCAGATATGTGGCCACGATTTGAGACAAGGCACGTTTAATATAGGAATAGCCTTGTTTTGAGCTTGGCAATTGACTATTCAGGCAAAAAAGAGAGCTTAGAGGTAATTATGTCAATATGCCTTAGAACCCAAATCAAGGAATCAATTGATTAAGGAGGAATCTTTTATTCGCATTTGGACTCATCAAAAAATCTTTTGTAAGAATGAAGGTCGTTTGAAGTGACGAATGGCACCACATCACCAATTCTTTCCCAAGGACTTGACTAACTTGTACAGATCTGTTAGAAGAGAAGTTGTTCAATACAACTCATTGAATGGATACTTCTGGATCATTGGAGGAAGCATTATTCCTTCCCAAGCACAAGATTTATTGGTTGAAGCTTTATTGCATAAACGAGAGGCAAGAAATCATATGGAAGACCTTGCTAATGTCATTATTCAACAATTGATGGAAGATATTGTAGATGAAGTGGTTGAAGAAAACAATATTGATGTCAAGTTCATAGATTCTGGAAACAATTTTCATGCATCTAGTGATTAAGAAGAGCCAAGTTCTTCTTAAACTAATGAAATGGAAGTCACCTTATTTCCTATTGACCTTCAAAGCCCTTCTGAGTTGCACTTGCAAGCTTGTTTTTGGGCTTCTATTGAAAGACGGACCTTCTTTGAAGACAAATAATGATGTTTTTCTTTTTATGAAAGAATTTCAGGGTCCCTACTTTAATACTTTCTTTTTCAAGGCCTTTGTTTGTTCTCTCTTTTAGACTTTCCTTCTAGTTCAGATAATTTTTTTTCTTAGGTTTTTTATGTTTGGCTTTCATTTAGTTGACATTTACAAATTACCCGCTCCTGCGCAAGCTTTTTGTATACGTGAGCTATTGGTTCCTTTGTATTTGGCTCCCATGATGCCTTTTTGGACTTTGTCCTTGATTGTGTTTCCTTTTCTTTAACTCAAAGCAGGATTTCAGCTCAGTTGGTAGATTGGAGGACTGTAGAGTGTGCAAATATCCTTAGGTCATTGGTTTGAATCTGATTGGATGGATCCTTTTATTCTTTGGTGTTTTTGTTGCTATGACTTTGAAAATTAATTTTGGTATTTGCAATTTTTTGTACCTAATAGAAGCATTCATATGACCATGGCTCAATTAGTAGAACGGAGGACTGCAGATATCCATAGGTCATTGGTTCAAATCCGATTGGTCGGATCCTTTTATTCCTTAGTGTTTTTGTTGCTATGACTTTGAGAATTGATTTTGGTATTTGCAATTCTTTTTACCCGCATTGACATTTTTCATTGAAGTCCAAGTTACATCATCATTTTGTCTACTATAGACATTCTATAGTAATTGCTAGTGCACCATTGTTCTCCTTCTTGGATCCTCGATGCACAGTGAAAACACATGGATTTTTCTTCTTGAAATCTGGAAGTTCTAAATGTTACGGAGTATCTGACTTTGTCACAAATCTAGATTGATAATGAAATCAAATCCAAATGGTTATAAAATAGTTGCTTGGCTGCTAAATGTGAAAGTACAACAACTACTACAGTGTTGTGCAAAACAAGTAGCCAAGTAGGTAAGAAACATGTCTTGTTCTTGCAAGATTGCCTTGTTGATGTCACCATAGGCAAAACGTGAGTCCCCGGTACAAAACTTCACCGTCAAACATGTTTCAATCATGGCTGAAGTCAGGTACTCAAAACTGCTCTCAGAATCACTGAATGGCTGGACTATTTGATGTTGTTTTAATAGAGTAGATGTTTTAGTAGAGTACATATTTTTCAATAGAGATTTAGAATTTTTTGTTCAAAAGAGTAACGAGATTTTCCACCAAGTTGTGAGACTCAAAATCTGCTTCAAGATGGTTGAGACTTGAGAATGCCAATTGGCTTTTTGCATATTCCAGTTTCATCCATTTGACAATTACTAATTGGGCAGACGTGCAGACAACAAATTTCTAAATATAATTTGCAAGGAGAAATTTTTCAAAATATTTCTTTTTAGGATTCAGTAGATAGCTATTAGTGAGATTGCTAGATCAATAGCTGCAAAATGACTAGAATGTCAGTGGCAACCCTGCCATTTCATATTTGCTACAATTCTATAGCGCATTGATTGTCCTTTAGTTAGAAACTTAGGCATGTTCAGAATTCAGATTACAAGGTGGGACCAATTTATTTTTATCAATTTTACAGATTGTAAAAAGACTCAACACTACTTTTATTGCATTGTGGTTCAAATTGCCGTCAAAAATTGAACATTTGAATTTCACCATCTCCCAATCTTTGGATCTCATGTTTTGCAATTCCATTAGAAGATTTCAATCTTGTAGAGCGTGCAATTATCAATTTTGCAATACTCCATTAAATTTTCAAAAACACTTATTCTTGGGAGGTTCCAGTGAAAATGTGAATGAAGTTTTCCAATTAATACAAAATGTCAACAAATTTTTTTTGCTATACATCTTCCAGAAAGATTTTTTTGGCTATACTTATCCCATCTTGGCAAATTAAACCCCTTCAATCTTTGTAGGATCACCTTCCTATTATATATGGTTGCCACGCTAAATATGCTAGGCAATGCACATGACAAATCCAATTCATCTATTTGGCATCCACTTCTGCAGACCCTAATTGCCTTCTTTAATATGGATCTCTTGGCAAGCTTCAAGATAGATTGTCAGGCATCAATTCCGTCACTCACGTTACATAAAATTGCAAGCCTTAAGTAGGCCGCTCCAAAGTAGCTGAAAGGACCCCACAATAACATTTAAATTGGATAAAGGATTGCTTTTTTTCCTAAAGTCGTTCACCTTGCACCACGATGTTGGATGTCAGTGGTTCAATATCCAAGTACAAGGCATTAAATAATCAGGGTTCAGGTATTGTAATGCACCTTAACTCTGATTATTGCATACCTTGTACTCTAATCAAGTTTTGGGAAAAAAATCAAGTGTTGGGAAAAAAATCAAGTGTTGAAATTAGTCCAATGACATCTACTATCAAGATCTTTTTTAATGGCAATGTGATAGTCATAATTCATTGATAATTGGTAAAAATGGAGGGTGAAGAGGTTGTTTATATAGAAAAATCAATTGTCTATGGTGAAATCTCAAAGAATATGGGATATTTTGAAGAGAGATCACTCATGGTTCAAATTCAAGGATTGTGTTAAAAGTCGAATTTTAGACCTCATTTAGGTATAGTAGAATAACTTTTTTCAAAAATCTTTGAACTACAAAAATTTGAAGAATCAGTTGAGTTTTCATCTCCAAAAATCCGTTTGAGGTTTAGAGCCTCCAATAAAAAGTTATGGACAAAATTCTAAAAGGGTGTTTTAATGTCAAAGAAAATTTTGCTTCCAACTCTTTTTAGAATTTTGTCCATAACTTTTTATTGGAGGCTCTTAGCCTCAAATAGATTTCTGGAAATGAAAAATAGATTGATTCACCCCATATTTTAGTTCAAAGTTTTTTGAAAATAATTATTCTACTATGCTTAAATGAGGTCTAAAATTTGACTTTTAACACAATTTCTGCTTTTTACTTAACTATGAGTGTTTGTGCTCTTATTAGTTCTAATTTACATATCCCACATGGATTGTTGTACCTACTACTATCCCACTTATATAACTATCTTCCCTTCTCAACTTCAAATTCATTAAACTATTTGGCTTAGAAAGCTAGTTCGAAATCACTAGTGTTTCTAATTTTTTTGACAATTAGCATCAAAATCCACTTCATTTTGGTTAATTTGATTAATTATCCAGTTAATCAGACATGTACTACAGTCACATTAGTGAGTCCTGACATCCTTCCCAAAATTCACACCACTACAAGAAAATGGAGTGTTTTAATTGAGTTTTTAAGTATAATCCTAGACATAAGATTTTAAATATTGACCTTTAAGGCAATTTTCAGCAAAATTCTACTAGAAATACATGTGTTTCTAGTAAAATTTTGCTGAAAATTGCCATAAAGGTCATTACTTAAAACCTTAAGTCTAGAACTATACTTAAAAACTCAATTAAAACATCCCATTCTTTTGTAGTGCACACTCTAACTACTCATTGTGGCTACATGCCTACTTTCAAGTAATAGATTGGTTGGGTCACTCTAGAGCGGCCCTCCAAAGGCCTGCAATTTTCTCTAAAGAAAGCATTTCATTCCTATCAAGCCCAGTTCCAAAAAACCAAGGATCTTTAAACTGTTATATATATGTCATCACTAAAATGTGTGAGATTTGAAGATAAGGGATAGTTTGGGGAACCTAAGACCCCTTCAGGAAAACTTGTAAACATGCTTAGTGAATCAACATACCCCTTGCTAATGAAGTGTTAGCATTGCAAGAAAAACAATTATAAATTTTCCAAAATCAGCAAAGACTTCTTTTCACTGTACCTTTGGTAATAAATTGTACAAACTACCAAAAAGAAGGATTACCACTACCTCCTACATCACGGCTTACTAGCAACTCAGCTAAATGGTACCTTCAGCGATCAATGGCAATCAATGAATAGGAAAAAAAATCGACAAGTACTACCTCCGTTCCAAAATGATCTTCTTGTTGGACCAAATGTTATGGATTAAGGCTAAAAATAACATTTTAAAGACTTGTTTTGCACTATAAATAGATTTTGGTGCACTCTCAATGTCCAAAAAACTTTGAGCTTCAAGGACCTTTTCAAGGTTTAGTTTTGGAAAATTGAAAAGTAGAATTTTGGAGGCATTTTCAAAGAGCACCAGTGGACATTTAATTGTTGAGTGTGAGGTTATCATTTTACAGACATGTAGTATGTGCCCAAGACTATGTTTAAACTTCTATTTTGCCTCCCAAAGCTTCATCTCCTTCAAATGAAAAATACTCAAAGAGATGCAAAAAATACAAACAAAAAATGTTGATTGATCCCTCTAATCATTTCATTTGTCTTTCAATTGTCTTTCAATTGATGATTGCATAGATGGAGGGAGAAATACTATTCACAATTGTTTTGCTAGTTCCCCAAAGCAATAGTAAGCCAAATCCAATTTATTCCATCATCACAAAGTATAATAGGTAGATCATTTTGGGACAAATTATTAAGGCCAACATGAAGATCATTATGGGACGGAGAGAGTGTATAAAATAAAACATATTTCTGTGGTTCAAATTACATGATATGATTTCTTTTTATTCAACATTAGAAAAGAATTGAACCCCCAAAGAGGCCGCTTTGTAATGCAAAAATTTGGGTGGGAAAAGCCTTCACAACTTACTAATTAGGCCAAGAATTCTATAATGAATTCAAAAATCTGTCATCATTACTCAATCCATCTCCATGATCTCTTGAATTAGTGGGTGGGAAGAGCCTTCTTAATTCACTAATTGGCCAAGAATTGTATTATGAACTCAAAAATTTGTCATCATTATCCAATATAACTTCAAGATATCATAAATTTCATGATGGTTTCCTCATGAAGGATTGAACACATGCCAAGTGGTGGTTGTAATGAATCTATGATTGCTCTCATATTCATGCGATTACATGCAATTAGTACTAAAAGTGGTAAGAAAACTCAAGGCCTCTTTTCTAATGACTAATTTCTATGGTTCAAATTACAGAAAATGATTTCATGTTTCTACTAACCCATTTCGGTACCTTCATTTTTTGTGACTTCCAGATATAGAAGACAACATTGTTAAGTTAGTGAATTGATTTCAGGCTAGGAAGGTACTTATACCACATGATCTTAAAAGCATTTACTTCTATGGTTCAAATTCCATGATACAACTTCTTTCAATTGATTCGTTCTGACTTCATCTATATAATTTTATTACCTTCAATTCTTTCAACTCCTACACATAAAGCAATGGCCACTAGTACCCATTTCTATTGACACGCACATTTCTACACACACACACCACTTCATTGCTACAAAACTCCATCATCCCTTAATGTTGTTATGATTACTTTGTTCCCTTCATTTCTTTGAATTCCTACAGATAAAGCAACACCAACTACTGACCAATTCTATTTCATGGTTACTACCACTTTAGCACACACCACTTTATTCCTACAAAACTCCTTGCCATTACAGACAAAAAATTCATGATTTGGAAATGCCTGTTTTAATTGATCCCATTGAAAACAGGGTTGAATTCAGACGTGAGAAATCTTTCTATCACTAGACTGAGTGAACATATGGTATGCATTTACATGTAGTAGACACTCTTCTCCGGCATATATTTGGTCGCCTGATCCAACCAATGCACCACATTGTGCACAGTTGCATTATACGCCTAGCACACCCTGCTCACTTCCTCCTCCTTTGCCACCAGCTTCCTCCCCATATAATACACAAACCAATTCTGCTTCATCTTCCCTCTATTCCAGTGATGCCTTCTGTTGAACACCAATACATCCATGAACTTGAGATGCGTCGCGATGAACTCCTCCGGGTGGTCAAGGTGGAGGGCATTCATGGTTCCCAACTTCCCGGGTCGGACGCATTCAGGGGTTGGATGCATGCGAGGGTGATCGACCACTTGTACATGCTGGTGGTTTTGGTGTCGTCGAAGCCGAAGGCGAAGCCATTGGGCTTGCGCTCGCCACAGGGGGTGAAGAAGCCGAAGGAGTTGCTGACGTCGGTGATGGAGGTCGAATTTTGACCGTGGTTGAGGATGTAGAGGAGAGATTGGAGCTGTTGGTGGCCTAGGGAGTCACCCACAAAAGCCACTACCTTGTTGCGAAGCCTAATGAGGGGTCTCAGTACAACAAAGAGGTTTTTTGGTTAGAGAATGCAATGACAAAGCATGAAGGGTTGGGCACTTTTAGAATTAGCACTAGAATTTGAAGGTAAACTGCGATGATCTTGCATCGGTGAGATTGTTCCAGAAAAAGACTTTAGCCTTGTGAAACCTTTTTTTTTGAAATTGCAAAAATTAATTCCAAAAAAGAATCCTGCAATGTTTTTTTATGCTTTGATTGCCCCGCAAACAAGATTGTCCACAAATTTTACATCATGATTCAAATGAAATGAATCAAAGCCTCCCATATAGATAAAAATACAATCTTTGGGAAATAAGTTTTAAAATTTTTTTATTTTAAGTTTTTATGGAGTTTTTATCTACCTGCTGAACTGAAATTTGGATTTGTTTGTGCCATACCTTTTGCTCTTACTATAGGCACTGATTTAGCTAAAAAATAATGTTTCCACAAAAATAGTGTATTTTCTATCTTCACAAAACAATTCAAAAAATCACAACAAATATTGAGACAGTAGAAGCTTGTCCAAAATCTATTTTGTCCCCGAAGGGGACAAGAGGACAAGGGAACTTTAGGGGTGAAAGTACTAGAAAAACATTCTTTTTAGCCTTATACTTATACTCAAGTACAATCATCCAAATCCTATACACGTTTCTAAAAGCGAGCCTTAGAAAACACAAAGAAAAGTAGATGCTTATTGCACACTTTTCAAGACAATGATTGAAAATAGGGCATGGTTTACCAATTCAACTTTGATCTCTCATAACTTTTGTACTACGTATATATTATATTCAAATATAATTATTGTATTTCATCCAATTTCTTTGCAATTTGCCTTTATGTGATTAGAAAATGAGAGCTTCCTAACACTCAATAAAACTTGTCAAAGAAATTTGATCTATATAAGGCACTCCTATTTTAAGTTGAAAAAGTCTATTATCATCTATATAAGTAATCTAATTGTCTTGAAGAAGGCCTGGAAGTGCTTTGTTCATCGTCCGGAATATGGACGTTAGAGTGCTCCAAGGTTAAGGTTCTTCAAGTTATTTAGAATATAACCTTAAATGCGCCCTAAATCCTATTTAATACAATATATCCCTGTTTCAAAATATTTTATAATCATTGAACCCAAACATTTGGAAGATCTTTTTTCCGTCAAAAGTGACCTAAATTTGCCATTTATATGGCAAAGAGTAGGAAACAATTTTTTTAAAATATTTAATTGTAAAATGTTGTACTAGATTAGTAAAAAAATGCATAGAATATATTTTAGAGAATTAGACCTCATAAATTGCAAGATAGTTGCATCTAAATTGAAGAAAACACTTCTTTGTAGACCTTGAGTTCCCAAACAATAATTTTTGGCTTACAACTTTAGTTTTTGCACTAATATTTTGATTTTCTAATTTTTGAACTGAAGTATAGGGGAAAAGTGTCACTAGAAAAAACACTTAATTTCTATTCATATTCAGTCACTTCAGTGGATGTAGATTCAAGAGTGAAGGAAAAACTACTACAAATAGTTTATATCTCTGGGATTGAATTTAACTACAATAATCCCAATAATGAGATTGTTGTAGGACGCATACTTAACCTTGTTTGACATATTTTACTAAGAAATTGCGAAAATTGTAGTCAAGAAAGAACTGTATAAATTATTTTTTCAAGAAGATGCTGACATTGCTTAGAGAACAAGGTACACTACAATCATTAGGAAAATTTTCAGCCCTCCAGAAGGCCGCAAATTTGGCACCCGCCTGGTGCAATTATAGAAAAAAACCAAAATTAAAAATTATTTTTTAATACTTAAAAATTGGATGTTGACATGGCATTAGTAGTGCCATGTCAGATTTATATTTCTTAAATACTTTTTTAATACTTTTTTTTATTTTTTTAATACTTTTTTATTCATTCTGAAATTGCACCAAAGGGGTCCCGTAAATCAATTCTTTAGCGGCCTTCTAGAGGGCTGAAATTTTTCCTAATGTTTACGTCTTGTTGTACCACAACTCAATCTCCTTGGCACTAATTTTCAAAACAAATGACCACGTTTCTACAAGGAGGTGGAGAGAGCATTGTCCCTAACAACTACCCGTAGAATTTACTATTGAAGGTAGCAAGCACGTAGACTACTGCCAGTAGTTTTGTATTGATCGCCATGCACATGCCTACAACGGCGGGTAGTGTTGAGTGTACGCCATGCACATGTAGTTAACTGCCAGTAGTTTTGTGTTGATCGCCATGTACATGCCTACAATTGCTAGTATTGTTTTGATGATCACCATGCACACGTAGTTAACTGCTAGTAGTTTTGTGTTGATCGTCGTGAACAACAAAGTTGTTCATTCTGACGTGACGTTGGCTTTTCACGTCGGGATGTCCGTCGGCAATGGTCCAGACGCGTCAGAGGGGAATTTTTTTTCTTTTTTTGGGGACGGCTTGTCCGTCGACTTGGACGGACTAGCCGTCAACAGGGATGGACCAGCTGTCAATGGGACGGACGAACCGTTCAAAAAAAAAAAATTTTTTTTTTTTTTTTTTGGATACGGACGGATGCTGGGGTTGGATCTTGACATTTTGTCTGAGTCACGTCCATCTAGACGTGACATGATGGTGACAACTATGGTGAACAACTTGACACATGCAGATGCAAATCTATCTTTTCTTCTGTCCAATCTACAATACGACTGAGCTAAGTAAGAAGGAGGTGCTGGCCAAAAGCTTAGCTGGTGAGAATCTCATTTCGGGTTGGACTTCAAATTTACGTTTCTTCTCTTAAGCCCATGAGTTACAGCGCGTCGGTTGTAAGGATAGGTATTTGTTTGGTCTAGAAATATTTTCTTTGTAGGTGACAACTTCATCCAACACCCACGACATGTAGGTCGCGGCAACGCACCCTGAAGCCTTTCTGTATACATCACCATTTCCAACAACAATTTCACTAGCTCCATCACTGCAGGTGCTATTCTGAATGTTGTGGTTACAGGGTGTGTAGTTCTTTAGTGTGGCCATGGTGTCGGACGAGAAGCTTGGACAAGATGCCGTGTCCGTGACTGGGGACTTCAGTCCCTTCGAGCCCATTGCGTGGGTGGAGTCAAATAAGGAGGAGGAGCAACAGATCAAGGATCCATTTGGACTTGATTTTACCCAATTAGCGGACACATAGAGAGTCCGCATAGGGGGGGGGGATGTGCTGGGCTTGGGATGTGAAAACCCATTGATTCTGACATCCAATTCTGAAGGGGAGACAGACGACAAAGATGAACATCAAATACGGGATCTAGTTGGACGTGACCTTGCTCCATGCAGTGTAAATGTCCAGCAAATTGTAGATCCAATAAAAAACAACCTCCCTCCGTGCAGTGAGGATAGAGAGGATCTACGGTCAATGGATGAACCGATTTGCAGGCCCCTTCGCAAGGGCCTGGTGGAAAGAGCGATGCCCACAAAAATGGAGGGTCTTGTTGGATGTAGCCTTACTTCATGCAGCGCAAATGAGCAACAAATTGGGGATCCAATCAAAAATAACCTCCCTCCATGCAGTGAGGACAGAGAGGGTCCACGGCCAGTGGATGAACCGATTTGCAAGCACCGTCGCAAGGGCCTAGTGGCAAACGCGATGCCCACGAAAGATGAGAATCTTGTTGGACGTAGCCTCGCTTCATGGAGCCCAGATGAATAGCAAATTGGGGATTTGGTTGGACGTGGCCTTGCTCCATGCAGTGGAGACGGAGAGGGTCAACAGTCAATGGATGTGTCGGATTGCAGACCTACTCGGAAGGGCCAGGTGGTAAGAATGATGCCCGTAAAAATTGTCAAGGGTTTGGTCAAACGTAGCCTTGCTCCATGTAGCACAAATGAGCAACAAATTGGGGATCCAATCGGGCACGACCTCCCTCCGTGCAGTGGAGATGGAGAGGGTTCACGGGCGGTGGATGAACCAGTTTGTAGACCCTACTGCAAGGGCCTGCTGGCAAGAATGATGCCTACAAAAATTATTGGGGAACCCACATTCAAACCCGATCTCTTGCGTCCGACACCACATGCACTACCCCTTCGTGCTAGATTGGCTGATTGTAGGGTGACTTACACCAAACTTCTTCGGCCCAATCCTATTCCTCTTTCTAGGGAGAGAGTAGCGTGCAGTAGTCGGGAGTGAGGTTCAAATGTGGCAATCATGGGTTTTAGGAAATGGAATCCATGATGTAGGTCCAAAGATGTTTGAGACAAATGTGTTTCATGAGCTTTGCCCTAAACCTCTTTTAATATTTCTATTGCTGGAAGCATTTTCCTTCCCACAATGGTACAAGTCTCCAGTCTGCACCATGTGGATCACCCCCTAAAATACATAGCTTTGTGCTAACCCTAAACCCTCTCATGAGTAGGACTTTGTTCAGTTTTTCTTTCAGCATTTTGGTGGAATATGAGAACATGAAAGTTAATTACTGGCTTTGTTTACTTCAAGGGCAATTGGAAACATATAAACTAATCCATATTTCATAAATGACAATGAATCGTGAGAACATGCAAACTAATGCTGAACATCTTTCCTGAATCCAAAGCATGAGAAAGCTAGAATTCCGAACCCTTAATCCCACAAGGGTTTTTAAAGGGACCCCTAAACCCTGTAAGTACCCTAAATCTTGAACCGAAAATAAAACCCTGAACTTACAATAAAAGATAATCAAGCTTGCTATCTTCCCCCTTTTTTTTTTGAATCCCGAAATATGTGTCGTGTTGCATTTCCTTTGTTGTTGAAATTATGCATATTCAATATGTGTGCACTTTGTTCTCATACAAGGATAAATCTTCATATGCTCCTTCAACTTTTGAATAGGCCCTAAAAAGTGGGAAACCCTATAGTAGCTTAACAATCTTAAACCATTAGTGGTGGAATGGTGCCTCCACGCCCAACTTTGCTTTTCCTAAATACATGAAGCTCTTTTGTGTTACCATAAACCTTGTTGTATCCTAAAACCTATATTTACAATACAACCAAAAGAAGAATGTTAATCAACCCCTAACCCCTTCCATGAACCCTAAAAACCATGAACTTGTCTGCCTACTGTAGCTACGCACCTAACGGTGCTACGCTACAGGCCTAAACCCTACTCGCCTCACTACATAAGGTTTAGGGAGTCAAATCTTGCCTTTGTCATATCCTAGATGAATTTCAACTAGTTTGGCCAAGGTTGCTGGAAACCTTGTTAGATGACACTTACAAGTTTGTCGTTGCTATGTTTCTACAAAGGAAAATATTTTTGCTCTAAAAAAAAGGATTTACATCCCATGTCCATGAAGTGTCTTTCTAGGCTGATTTAGAACCCTATCTTCAATAATTTTAATCAAATCCTAACATTAAAGCCAACAAAGACCAACTGTCTTTACAGAAAAACTTGGGGCTTTAGTAATTGAATAGCTCCATTGAAAAGGTAGTATAGTCATGTCTTAGGGTGAGTTGGAATACCCTAAATCTTCTAGATCAAATTCAACTCCTAAAAAAAACCCTAACTCTTGAATATACAATATTGATGTTATGACTATAAGTAAACAAAGTACTAGTTGCACACAAGTAGTCAGCTACCAAATTGACCTTGTTTAAAAGTGACCCCTAATAGCTAAATAGATTTAAGTATTGATAATGTATGTATTAAAGGTGACCTCCTAATATAGGTGTATTTTTGACATTTGGATATATGAATGTGACCTTGCAAAGTGCATCAGCCCAAATTTTTGCATGGTCAATAAATGTACCTACAAAACTTCAAGGCTAAAATCTGTCAAACTACATGGTGAATAGTTTGCCATTTCTGTCTATGACTTCTAAAATTGTCTATCCATAGTTTTCTAATTGTTGAAAATAGGAATTTTTTACCTTACAAGGGTATCCTTTAGTTTATGAGTTTTCAGATGTTGGTTTTTATTTGACCTACCCCTGCATTTTCAAGGTCTACAATTTCAACAGTGCAAATAAAAAGTTAAGAAGTTTACCATTTGCGAGATATAGCAACTTTGACTTTGGGTTCGAATGATTTGACTTTGCTATTGCGGATTCATTTTGGAGAATTTAGAAACGAGAGTTAACTTTTTGGAGATGGCTCGGCAAGAGCTTTCCGAAAATGTCTGTTTTTAAAAAAAATAGAGACTTTAGTTTTTGACCCTAGACTTTGACTTTGATGCATTTTCACTTTTGTAAAGGGCTTTGTATTTTGTTTCAAATTAGATGAAGTCATAGTTCTTATTCATGGGATTGCAAAACGACAAAGCACTTTTGGATTGGACATGTAATCGATGTGTTATCGATGGATGAAATTTTGTTTTTCAAACTTCATCCATTAATTGCCGCCATTCAAAAAAGCGGATGATAAAGTGAAATACATTTTTGGAAAGCATTGAAAAGCATTTACGAGATGGTGGGTTTCATTTAGGCCAAAAAATAGATATATACTAGCACCAAATTTTGAGAAGCTACAATTTGGCTTTTGCATGTAGAAGGGCGTGTGAATATAGATTAGACAATGCTGTAGGTCTTTTTCATAGGACTCCAACAGGACCTAGCACTCTCAAATCGGACATCCTATGGATGAGTTATGAGTGGATGAAGTTATTTTTTTCAAACTTCATCCATCAATTGCCGCCATTTTAAGAAATGGATCATAAAGTAAAATATATGTTTGAAAAGCGGTTGCAAGCATCTACAAGTTGATGCATTTATCCTAGGCCAAAAATAGATATTTATTGGGATCAAAACATATTTCTATGATTCAAATTACATGATATGATTTCTTTCAATTCAAACCAATTTCTATGATTCAGATTACAGAAGATGATTTCCTGTTTCTACTGATCCATTTCAATACCTTCATTTCTTACGACTCCCAGATATAGAAGACAACACTATTAATCCCTAAAGGACCAAACGGCGTTTTTTTGGCAACATAGCGATTTTGAGCAGCTCACTACAAATGAAAATTTTATTTTGATTCTTTGGAAATTTCACACAACCATTAGGAAGAATTGGAGCCCTCAAAGGGGCTGTGAGTGAGGGGAACGAGGGAACAGCAACTGATTTTTTTTTTTTTTTTCAAAAAAAAAAAAAAAAAAAAAAAAAAAAAAAAAAAAAAAAAATTCCCCCTCTAGCGAACGGGAGAGCCTGGACAGCGCCTGACACTGGCACTGAACCTTATTTTAATATTTAAAAAAACATAAAAATAGTTAATTTAATTTAATTTAATTTAATTTTTTTTTTTTTGGAATCTGATGGGGTACCATGGCGACCACATCAGCTTCCTAATTTGAGAATTAGTTTATTTTAATTAGTTTATTATTATTTTAATTATTATTTTAATATTTTTTATTTTTTATATTATTATTTTATTATTTATTTTATTTATTTTAATTATAATTATTATATTATATTAATATTATATTATTATTATGAATTTTTAAATTTTTTAAAAATGAACCCCCCTGTTAAAAAACAGAGGCGTTCCCCTCAAAGGGGCTACACCTCCCTAAGGGGAACTCCTCAAAGGGAAGCAACCCCTTTGAGGGTTGCCATTTTTCCTAATGATGTGCCCAAGGAGTAGCTTCAAGGCCCAATAATTTTCAAAACTTTTGACTACATGGTTAAAAATTTATTGGATGATATGTCATTTTCAATGGTCGGTGGGTAGTTCAAAAAAATTCTAAAAAATCACTTTTTAAGAAAATAAAAATTTGAAAGTGGTTCTTTAGATTTATATATATATCTGTGTGTGTGTGTGTGTGTGTGTGTGTAAAAAGCTTTGAATTATTCCATTTTGATTTAGGAGATGAAAATTATGAGGTGTTCTAGTTTGTGGGCAGTTATGGATTCCCTACTCTAAAATAAACTTTTGAGTCCTTTATTTAACTCAATTTGCAGTATTTTTTGAAAAAACTAAAAGCATAGGATGTATATTGTTTATTGCAACATTACAACCGTTGGGATTGACATTTTTCAATTTCATAATTAAATTCTTAACAATTTTTGTGTTTTGAATAATTCGCTACTTCTTTCTACAACCTATTTTTTTCCTATATGTTTTATAGTTCCAAATGATCTGAAATTTTTCAAGCATGTAGAGAACTTGCTTTGAAGAATGAATCCAAAGAGTAACCACGATATTGGATATTTTTTTGTTTAAATGTGACCTTGTAAAGTGCAGCTGCCCTATTTTTCGCAGGGCCAAAAAATGGGTTTTTGTCAATTCAATTGCTAATATCTTGCAATCTACATGGTGGAAATACTGAAATTTTTTCTACATATTCTCAAACAAGTTTACGACAAGATCCTATGGTTACATGTGTCCAAAAATGTTTTTTTTCTAAAATTTGATACTTGTACTAGAATGACAATTTTGGAGTGTTTTTGGTGAAAACATAGTCTCTGACCTTTAGGGATTAGATTAGTGAATTGATTTCAAGCTAGGAAGGTACTTATACCACATGATCTTAAAAGCATTTACTTCTATGGTTCAAATTCCATGATATGACTCCTTTCAGTCGATTCCTTCTTCATCTATATAATTTTATTACCTTCAATTCTTTCAACTCCTACAGATAAAGCAATGCCCAATACACTAAAAACTATATTTAGTATTGGATTGCATTTAGTGTAATTACTAGCCTACCCCATCCAACACTAAATCTGAACTTTGGAGTAATTAGTGTAGTGTTAGACTTGAATGCAATGCCTTCGCCTTCTCTTCCCTTCTGCCTTCCCCTTCCCTGGTCTTTCCTTGCGATCTAACACTAAATGTAAACATTTTTGGATTTCAGATTTACCATAGAGTATATTTAGTATTAGAAATTACATTTAATGTTACTTACTTTAGTAGGCTTAATGATATTTATTGTCATGGTTCGTAAATAGTGTTGCTAACACTAAATATAGTTTTTCGTGTAGTGCCCATTTCTATTGATATACACTTCTACACACACACCACTTCATTGCTACAAAACTCCATCATCCCTTAATGTTGTCATGATTACTTTGTTCCCTTCATTTCTTTGAATTCCTACAGATAAAGCAACGCCGACTACTGACCAATTCTATTTCGTGGTTACTACAACTTTAGCACACACCACTTCATTCCTACAAAACTCCTTGCCATTATAGAAAGAGAGTTCATGATTTAGAAATGCCTGTTTCGATTGATCCCATTGAAAACAACATTGAATTCAGACGTAAAAAATCTTTCTATCATTAGACTGAGTGAACATATGGTATGCATTTATCTGTAGTAGACAATCTTCTCTGATGTGTATTTGGTCGCTTGATCCACCCAATGCACCACATTGTGCACAGTTGCATTATACGCCTCACACATCCTGCTCACCTCCTCCTTTGCCACCAACTTCTCCCCATATGAGGGAGGAGATTCTAAAATTGCTCAAGTTTTAAAATCACCAACCTCCACAAATGTACACTATTTGTACATGTTGCTTTTTTGTTGTACTGACACTGTGCAAATAGTGTACATTTGAGGAGATGGGCGATTTTAGAGCCTTATAACATTTCAACTTCAAAAATCTAGAACTAATTCCACAAAGCTCCAAAAAAGATGAAACAACTTGGGTTAGATGCCAATTCCATTTGTGTTTCAAGAAATATTTATTGAATAATATTTCAAGAAGTTTCACCTCCCCAAATTCAGGTTTTAGCTCTTAGATGGGTGCTTTCTGGTCCTCCTTTAATACACAAACCGATTCTGCTTCATCTTCCTTCTGTTCCAGTGATGCCCTGTGTTGAGCACCAGCACGTCCATGAACTTGATATGCGTCTCGATGAATACCTCCGGGTGGTCGAGGTGGAGGGTGTTCATAGTTCCCGGGTCGGATGCGTTCACGGATTGGATGCATGCGAGGGTGACCAATCACTTTTACATGATGGTGGTATTGGTGGCGTCGAAGCGGAAGGCGAAGCCATTAGGCTTGCGCTCGCCACAGGGGTGAAGAAGCCAAAGGAGCTGCCGATGTTGGTGATGGAGGTAGAGTTTTGACCGTGGGTGAGGAGGCAGAGGAGGGATTGGAGCTGTTGGTGGCCTAGGGAGTCACCCATGAAAGCCACCACCTTGTTGCGAAGCCTGGTGAAGGGTCTCGATACAAGAGGTTTTGGTTAGAGAATGCAATGACAAAGCATGAAGGGTTGGGCATTTTTAGAATTAGCACTAGAAGGTAAACTACAATGATCTTGCATCGGTGAGATTGTTCTTAAAAAAGATCTCAGCCTTGTGAAACCTTTTTTTTTTTAAATTGCGAAAACTAATTCCAAAAATGAATCTTGCAATTTTTTTTTATGCTTTGATTGCCCTTCAAACAAGATTGTTTACAACTTTTACATTATGAATCAAATGAAATAAATCAAAGCCTCCCATATAGATAAAAATACAATCTATGGGAAATAAATTTTTTAAATATTTTATTTTAAGTTTTTGTGGAGTTTTTTTCTAACTGCTGAACTAAAATTTGGGCTTATTGTGCCATACTTTTTGCTCTTACTATAGGCATTGATTTAACTAAAAAATAATGTTTCCACAAAAATAGTGTAGTTTTTATCTTTACAAAACAATTCAAAAAATCACAAATATTGAGCCTGTAGGAGCTTGTCCAAAATCTATTTTGTCCCCAAAGGGGACAACAGGACAAGGGGACTTTAGGGGTGAAAGTACTAGGAAAACATTCTTTTGGACCTTACACTTGTACTCAAGTATGATCACCCAAATCCTAACATGTTTCTAAAAGTGAGCCTTAGAAAACATAGAGAAAGGTAGATGCTTATTGCACGCTTTTCAAGGCACAAACATTGAAAATAGGTCACGGTTTACCAATTCAACTTTGATCTCTCATAACTTTTGTACTACGTATATATTATATTCAAATATTGTTATTGGATTTCATCCAACTTTTTTGCAATTTGCCTTTATGTGATTAGAAAATGAGAGCTTCCTAACACTCAATAAAACTTGTCAAAGAAATTTGATCTATTTAAGGCAATCCTACTTTGAGTTGAAAAGTCTATTATCATCCATATAAGTAATCTAACTATCTTAAAGAATATCTAACAGATAATCCATATTCTTCATAGACTGATGAATACGGGGCTAAAAGTTTGCAAGGAGAAATGCTTTTTCTTTGGTATAAAATTGTAATTTCAATGAAAACAATTCACAAGTGGGGGCCAAGAGCATCCAAAAAGAAATCCATTATCAAACATTGTTCAACCTATGCTCACAGTTCGGTAACCCTGAACTACCTAAGATGTATCCTAAAACCAACTCCCTTTGAGACACTTCCGTACTGATTGCAAAATTCAACTAAATTGTCAATCTTGAGTAAGAACTAATGTGTTGCTTAATTACCCTTGGACAAGCCTAACCCCAGTCGTTAAGAGTTGTTGAAATCCCTAAATCGTCACCCATTTGCACAGTTCACCTGAACTTTTCATATCTCATTCACGTTGACAGGAAAGGACATGAACATTTGGGATTGGATATGTCCACCTTAGGCCAGTTAGCTCCTGCTATCTTGGTTCTGATAATGGTTGCGCCACACAACTGATGGTTGTGTCTAGACCCATTCTCTCATGCTTGAATGATTCCTTGCATAACCATGGCACGGGTGGTATTGGTATCTTTACAGGATGCACGACCCGCATGCCATAGGTTGCTAACAAAGATATGGAATTCACTCAAGAATCTGGAGCTAGGAGGATCTGACATGAAGAGCCTACCCTTGAGAGAGCCAGCAACCGAACTTGCAAGGCCCCAACTTGATATTGTTGTAATATCCTCTCCACGGGTTCAATCGAATGCCTCTGACTTCGACTTCTTTTTCTTCTTCTCTTTCTTGCTCTCCTTCTCAATTTCGGCATTTCCAATAGATGCCTCCGTCACAGTACTTGTTTGCTTCTCATCTGTAAGTGCCCGTTTCTGAACCGACCTCGTTGAATCTGCAATTACAAGAAAACTCTCGAGTCAGGAGATGGACGTAAGTAGCAGCACAGTGATCCTCGCAGGATCACCAATGGAGACTACCGGTATACTAGATAACTGGTTGACGGTTGGGAGGTCAAGACGGTAATCAGAATAACCCTCAAGACTTTATCAGGACTGTCAGATCTAGATTTAGCTTCTGGAGATCTGCGTCTCTCTGAGAGTGTGGGGGGGAATGAATGGTGACCCTCGACCCCTCCTCTTTTCAAATCTTATTGCGTCACTTGATTTTAACCGGTACACATTTTTTATTAACTTTACAACTCCTAAAGCTTCTACAGTCGAAAGAAGGCGATGAGAAAGGCAAACATACCTCCTCTGGATTTAGCTTCTGACGTAGTCACCCCAGACTTGGTACGACCGCTAAGTGATATCTCTTTGTGGACCTCAAAGTGACGTCTGAAACACACTTTTGATGTGATTCTACGCACTGCAAAAGAGATAACACAATGACCACTTTCAGTAGGGGAACACGACATAGCCCAGAAAGAGAAAGAATGAAGTACAGATAGATAACACTTAGCAGAAAACAGAGTTTACGATTCCAAGTTTTAAACAAAATAAGAAAGGGATCATAATTCGCAAAGGAATAAAGGACAAGTTTGTCGGTGGACTAACAATATGTACTCAATCACTCTAGATCTATTCCAAATAATCTGGTGGAGAACATAAGAGGATAGTACCCGATCACCAATCAAATGGACACAGTTGACCACAGTGAAAACTGTGAATCGATACCAGCATGCTGAGAAGACCCCGGCATCATTGCATATAGCTTCTATTTGTCCATGTTCTCCTTCACCACATCAAATACTTCCCCTGAGAACAACAACATCCCATGTCATTCTCGTGCATAGTCCTCCACGAAACTGTTCTGAAAAATTCTCTAACGACCAAGTGAAATACAAGTGAAGTCCTCCACCTTCTGCTAAGACTTCAGGTACCAAATTGAAACCAAATTGGATGGAGGTTTTGAACCCCCCTTCTCTCAGACTACAATCATCCAGTTAAATATCTCAAACGAAGTCTACAAGTCACAAACCGAATAGAATCATCTAAGACAAAAACATCAGAATTCAATGCGAAGGAGCTTCAGAGAGACTAATTCACGTCGAGTAAATCTCCAATACCGAGGAAACGCTGTAAACCTAATCTCGCACTCCACTCAGATTTCAACTCCAATTCCGACTGTGTACACAATCTGCCGGAAAAAAGATAAACACACAATCGCAACGTGTTGCGCATTCTACCTCGTGTGCTGTAGAAATGCCCAATTTTCCCACCCGAATCAGGTGGTTGCATACTCCATTGTTTGTCCATCAAGTCCTTTGGGCCTAACTGCAATGCCAGGGAACGAAATCAGAGTCTGAAAGCTAAAATCTTGGAGAAATGAAGAGAACCACATATTCAAGCAGGTCGCGGACAGAAGCATATTAAAACAGAATTTTGGCATATTAAAACAGAGTTTGTTCACTCACTTTGTTAACAGGGAGCTGTACAAGACAATCTTTTTAGTAAAATTTTACTTAAAAACTTACTTAAAAGACGTTACTTAAAAGACGTGATGTCTAAGACACTACTTAAAACACCCCTTTCTCTTGTAGTGTTAAGACATTCATTTTGAAAATAAAAAAATTTGAAGGCCCTCTTCATCTTTCTTTTTATCAAATAATTCTTCGGCTTAATTCTATTTTGAGGGAATGGCCAAATCTTTGTGTCAAATTTGACTCTTATATAGTTAAAACTATACATAACATCTCTTTGTTTTTTAAACAATAGAAATTTTACATAATTGAGAATTTTCTATTATTTTTTTAATAAATATATATAAGCTTATATTTGGAACTGCATCAAATAATAATATTGTATATAATGAAGGTGATTAAAAACAAAATGAAAATGATGTTTTACAAATGACAATAAGAGAAGTCTCAAGCAATTAATTCCATGCAAATCATAACATTGGAGAGTGCTAGTACATGTGAGCATCGAATCTATAAGTCGATGAGCCCATGAGTCTATATTATAAATACCTTCTATAACTATAGGTGTCTGTATTATAGGTACTTATGTTATAGACTCATTTCATGTTATGGTATATCTATTTTATAGGTACACTAGTGGTTGGCGCTTGCTATGCTACGCATTCATCATTAGAATTTTATAGGAATTTTTATATATTAGATAAAATGCAGAACAAAAATTTCAATAAATCTTCAAATAAAAATTAAGAAAATCTTTGTATAATTTTGTTTTTAAATAAGCATGTATTGAAATGTACAATAGAAATTTACTGAATGATGAATGAAATATATGCAATGGTGAATACTAGAAAAGATACACATTTATTGTAATGCATTCAAAAGTTGACTCAATTGTTACAAACAATCACTATAAGAAACCCATGTTTTTTTTATCCCTAGATTCTGCGTGCTGATGTCGCGACTGGTGTCTTGAAATGTCTACATGGACGTCCAAAAAATCGCGTTGCTCAAGACTCGGATTTGACATCAGATTTGACGTTGGACATCAACATGCTGGAAGACCGGATGTCCAAAAAAAATGGGTCAATGGGGTCTTCAAGGCCATCATGTGGCTGCCACCTAAGCACCACATGTGCACGGGCAGCCACGTAGGAAACCTTTTCATCCATTTTTTACCATGACATGGCATCTGAGGTGGTATGTGACGTGGCGGTTGAAAAGGTGACATGGCATCTAGCAAGTATGACGTGGCATGCCACGTCAGCATTTTTTTGTTGTCTAAGAATTTTCTTACTATCTTTGAAGATGTCAACATAGACATCTATACGTTTTCTGAGACATCAATTCAGACGTCCAGACATTTTCATAGACGTATTTTGAAACATCACCTTAGACGTCCAAATTTCTTGTGACATCAATGTAAACATCTACTTTTCATCATGAATACCTCTGGTAATGTTTGGTATGATCTAGGAGAACAAAATGATGTCACATTAAACATTCATAGAATGGAATGGACTATTCAGCATGATGTTAATATGGACAGTCTCACATGTTTTATATGATGTCCCTCATGCATGTCATAATGTCCAATATAACATGTCATATACAATACACCATACATTATACATCATACATAATATATCATACATCATACATCATAAACCATACATAATACGCCGTACAAAATACATCATAATTGGCAATTATGTCACATGGCTTCAAAAGCCACTTGATGTGAATTTATAGAGGGGACAAGACGAACTCTTTATACAAGTGGAGTGGTAGAGGGGAAGACAAACTATATGAGACATTGAAATTACTGGATTTAAATTTTGGTAGAACAGCATACAGACGTCCAATAGAATATTTTTTGTATGTTTCAAAGGCCGCTCTAATGATGTCTCCATAGACGTTATATCGATTGTGACTATGTTTTCTAAAACATCTAGAAGTCTACAAAAATGTCCAAGAAAACATCTCAACATTTTATAAGATGTCTCCAGTGACATCTTTACGTCTACTTAGACATCTCTAAAATAAGTGTAGAAAACGCAAAAAGACAGCCCCGCTATGTTGACGTGGCATGCCACATCAGTATAATTTTATGCCACGTCAACTAATTTACACGTGGCATGCCACGTCATATGCCACGTCATCTTATTTTCTCCAAAAGCTGCCTGGAGGCTGCCCAATCCTTTTTTTTTAACCTTGGTCAGACTTTTATCCAAGGAAAAAGTGATTTTCAAAAAATTACCCTCCTTGAAATTTTTTTTCCAAGCTGATGTGGCCATCCATGTTTTTGCGAACGCCTTGCTGAACATCAGTGAATCCTTAAAAATGCCATCAAAAATCTCAATGTCCTTGGAAACACCAACTAGTTCTATTCAAATTTTCCGCAGTCATCTAGAATATCCTTGGAAATTTACCTTAAACTGCAATCCTCTTCTTTAACGTCTTGATGTCTCAGCGGACATAGTATGTTAGGCCTTGGACATCGCATGTTTTTGGGTAGACATAAAAAAAAACCCGGGTTTCTTATAGTGAATGGCAACCCAAAAACTTGATGAATTAAAAAGAAAAACTTGTAAATTTCAAAAACTTCATGAACAACTTAATTGTTGTAAAATCCAAAATCGCTTCAATTGAGTAAATTTCTCAAAACATTTGGTAGTAGCAATAGAATTTTGAAATAATAAAAGCTGTAAAAGTGATATTACAGAGGTAATTGCAAACTACTACTCTATTTTTGTAATATAACATTGTGTGAAAATATGATTTTTATGTATGCATGATTGAAGATATTTTTACAAAATATCAAAATTAATTATTTCAAAGACTTATTGAAATCATTATGATGCATTCTATTCAAATATATCAAAATTTTACTAATATGTGATACAATAAATGCATAGCATAGCAAACATGAGCCTCTATTATTAGTGGTACCATTTGTGATATTACAGAGGGAGTTATGATTTGAGTAGTATGATATGTTATAAACACCTTCAAATGGTTGTAGGTACATATTGCCTACAACTAGGTTCAAGGCTCGTAGGCTCATATCTCTATGCTCACACACTAGGAGAATTAAAACAAATTGTGGGACATAGTACATGAAATATTCTATATAAAGAGACATAAATGGACCCTTACCTCCATATTCCAAAATGTTATGATTATTCTAAAAGATAAAATGCAATGAAATTTTTTTTTTAAAATCTTCAATTCTACATAAAAATGACTTTGCAATCACATGGATACAAAATATGAATCCTTCCTATACAATTCAGAATGATGCATATAATTGAACACCATATTTTCAACATTCAATTTCCATATCAAATTTCATTTAGGAATTACTAAATCTATGTTTCATATGTCCCTCTCATATTACCCCCTAAATGCCCAAGGCCTTTTTTGAGCTTCTTAGATTTACTCAAAAACTAAACAAAAATTCCAAATTTTGATAAGATTTGTCAATTTAAAAAAATTTGTAACCATTCAAATTCAAACTAGATGTTTTATGGATCTTAGAAGAAAAGAAAACACAACAATATCACCTATGAATTGAAAGATTATATTATTTGATCACAAAGGTGTTAAAACCTTGAAAGTGATTCAAAAATCTTCCAATCCTCTTTTTACATGTCAAATCTAAAATTGAAGTCATGAAAAAACATATAAAGTTAAAGAATACAACATGCATAACTATAATCAAAATGTGACTTCTCAAAATCTACTCTACAATTTTTAAAAATTTCCCCCAAGATCCAATGTATTTGAAGCACATCTCCTATAAATCTTTAACACTAGGAACTCAAGATTTGCACTAGACACCCTTGCACAAATCTTCAATAGAAAAATCATAAACATTTCTTTTTCAAAATTGGATTTTTGATGCTTAAAATAGACTTTGAAAGGCATTCAACTTAAAAAAATACTAAAATTAGTATCATGGTAAGATTTCATTTAACTTCAAGGTTTAGTCCAAGACCAAAATATGGTGCCTTGGGCATTTACGGCTTAATACAACTCCTTATATCCCAGATTCATCATTGTTTCTGATCTAATACAAGGACCAGTGATGCACTGATGCTTATCATACTTTTATTTGTCGATGCAAAGAGAATGCTGCAATATTATGACAACAGCATAAACAGGCCTCCGTTCTTTGTTTTGCGATTTGTTGATAAAATGTGAGGAAGGTCCTTGTGCTGAGAACACTGTTCATCCCTTTGTTGCAGACCCTAAACCAGCCAATGTTGCTGGACTAATTCCAAGGCATCAACGAGAGAGGTAGTAGCCAACACGGTGAAAAAACGTAGGCCCATGAATCGCAAAGCAAAGCAATGTTACTGAACACACCGTTCAGCACAAACATTACCTAAACACTCAAGTGTGTCATTCACAATTTTGGAAGGGATTTGGAAATCACCTGGTCATTGACCCAGAAGTTCGAATTGAAGAACTTCAATCAGGCTTCATTCTAAAGTACTTCCATCTAAATTTAATTTTTTTCCAAGCTCAAGATTTCCGTAATTGCCATGTGCTTCATGGACAGCCCTTCTTATAATATCTATCATTAACACTTCAATTACAGTCTTGCGTTCATCTGTTCCTCTCGGATCATACTCTCAATGAAGAATTCTCCAGCTCGATACGAAGATCGGACCTACAGAGGGTGAAACGATGTTACAAAAAGAGAGCAGAATAATCCTAGTATGCAAGGAATACATGATGTATGCTGACATTGTGCCACTGGCAACCGTCAAATCTAGATCCATCTCGACGATAACTACAACCAATAAAATGCTTGAAGTCAGACGCACAAGCATTTCTCTAGGACGTCAGTTTGTAGCACAAAACATTAAGACCTGAACGCAGAGTAACATCGGTTAAGAGAAAACTTACAAGAGGTCCGCTTGCAACATATCTGAACCCAATAGACTCGCCATACTGCTTCCAATATTCAAACTTCTCAGGTGTCACATATTCCTTCACGGTAAGGTGGAGAGGCGTCGGCTGTCGATTTCAAGTTAAAAAAGAGATTAGACAAAAGAGATTAGATGTTGCTTCGATATCTATGTCTCCGTACCAGCTAACCCTTCATAGAAAACATGCATTCTATCAGAGTATTCACCAGAAGAGCACACGAATAAAACAAGTCAAACTTCCATCACCTCACCTGCAAATACTGGCCTAAAGTGAATATGTCTACTCCAACAGCCCGGAGATCCAGCATGGTTTGCTTTATTTCTTCATCCCGCTCGCCCAAGCCTAGCATTATTGAGGTCTTGGTCACCATTCCCTTCAGAGTCTTCGCATGCTTTAAAACTGCCATACTCTGGTCATAGCTGCCATCCATTAGCATCCATAAAAAAATCAAATCAAAAGGGTTCACAATACAGTGCATAGAATTGGAAAAAAAGGAAAAATATCATCAACAACCTGACAACTGCCGTGAAATAACATACCCAGCCCGTGGATCTCGAACAATCCGTTGCAAGCGCTTCACCGTCTCAATATTATGAGCGAAGACATCCAACCCAGAACTGGCGAGATGATGGACAGCATCCAGATCACCTCTAAAATCAGACACCAGGCACTCTACTAATATATCGGGCTTCAACGCCTGCAAATCCAGCCCACACCCACAATGTTCATGGTCTGCATGAAATGTAGAGTAACATCATCTCGTACTAAAAAATGAAGATCAAAAGAGTTGCTGTTCCTAACGGAAGCGCAGACTAACATAATCCAATACTAAAAAATGAAGACCAATATGGCTTCAAGAGGTAGTGCAGGACTCTGAGAACCAGCACTTTAGTGCATCGTGTGGCTAGTTTCTAAGCTCCTACTTAATACCAGTGCAAATGTTAGCTGAAGGGAGAGTGGTATACACACAAGGAAATAACGTGGTTTTCAGTAAAACTAAACTTTTCCATTACATTTTCAACAATTTTTGGACATCGATGTAGGGAGATTAATTATGGGCAAGCAAGAAAAGCATGATGCAATTCATTCGAAGGTCTCTCCGAGATCATCTGTTCATACCAAGAATCTTAAGTCACTATGTAAAATAATCAATGTACAATCTTTCAACCATTTCAAAAAAATTGTATGATTGAGGTCCCCCGCGAGTAATCTACTTAATCACTTGAGAATTTAACTTTACCATAAGCTCTGTTAAATGCTGTATGAAATGCGGCATGGACGAAACGAAGGAGCTCACCTTGAGGGCTTTCACCGTGCGAGCAAAATGGTCGCTTCCACCATCAGGCATATCATCTCTGTCCACGCTGGTCAACACTATATAGCCTACACTGCACCATTCCACCCGCACACCACCACCACCAATGATTCAGATTCTGCTAAAAAAACAATGAAGGTCTAGAAGGCTCCTAATCAACCCTAAAACCCTCACATATGTTCCCACCACATATGCAGTATCCTTTCCAATTCAACAACGCATCAGGATTCGGAAAGAAAAATCTTGAGCAATACCCCCAACTAGCAATTGCCTTGGCGGTGTTTTCCGGTTCCATGAGATCCGCAGGCGCAGGGTTACGACTGGTGGCGACCGCACAGAAGCGACATCCGCGAGTGCAGGTGTCGCCCAGCAACATGATCGTGGCAGTCGCAATGCCGTCTCCTTCACCTCCTGCTCCTCCACCACCATTCCAACACTAAACCCCAATCCCATCAGAAAACACGCACACATTCCTTTGCGTAACATTCACAAGAGTGAATTCTTGCATTCCATTCCAAGAGATGCCCACCTCTCCGATGTTGGGACGCTGCGCTTCCTCGCAAACCGTGTTGAGATTCAGCGTCTTAATGCTCTCTTTCATCTTGCCCAGCTTCTCCCCTTGCGGCGCCCGCTGCCGCAACCACGCGGGTTTCTTCACAGTCGGATCTCGACCCGTGTAGGGACCCAGAGTGGAAGTTTTCTCGCCTGCGGGAGACGTGGAGACCGAGGAGGACGTTGCACGAATCCTCCGCAATCCGTTGCGACGCAATTTTACGCCCGCGCGCGGACGCAGGCCGTCCGAAAAGAACATGCCATCCGAAGAAGCGGCGAGGGAGCTGGAGCTAGCGATGGTGCCACTCCGACCTAACGACTCCATGGCTCAATTTCAATTCTGTGACAACAATGGAAGGGAGTACGGCAAGAATCTCGTTCCAAGCTCCGAATGCAACAATCCAGTGCGGTCACTACTGTCACGGCGATTGCTGCATATCATGTCACAGAAGGGGGACAACGGACGCTGCGAGCGAGGGGCAAGCCAGAGCAGGGCGACTTCACCAAGGGAGAATTGGGCTCCCCAAAGCCTCCGTTCACACCCTCAGTCCGGACTCTCTTTGGGCACTGTTGAGGTCAGTGGGTGTTTTGTTTTTTTGCAAAAGTGTCTTTGGAGTACAAATTTACAGTGCATAGTGACTACGCCTAAGAGCATCTCCAGCGGTTGGGCTATTAAGCCACCCATGGTGTTTTGGGGATTAAAAAGGGAGCGCTAAATGCATGGTCCAGCTGACATATACTTTAACCCTTAAAGGATGCAGCCCCAAGACCAAAGTAATCACAATTCCGATTATTGGACCAATATGTGCATTTTTTATTTCTATAGTGAACAATTAAGTCATTCATTGTCCACATTTCAGCTGCAGCATCTTACAAGGGTTAATACAAGAAAAATTGCATTTTTGACATTGCTTTGCTTTGGTGAATTTTTTTGCCAAATGATACTCTTCATTTTAAAAATAGTATATTGGATATCAGTAATGATGAGGTATTTTTTGCTCTTGTACACACTAGGAAACCTACAATTGGTTGGAAGTTAATTAATAGGGTTATACAAGTAATTTACTCTCCAATTCTTACATAGCATTTTGTCTAGATGAACTTTTGGCCAAACAAATTTCATGCATGTATGAATTTTCAAATAACAATGTTTTTTCAAGATGTAGGATTAGCAATGGAAATTAGTATCAAAATTTATCAATACATTATTTTATCTTTTTCAACACAAATCTTGTTGCATCTAATTGTAAGGTATAGTGACTACTTCACTATATTGTAGTAAAAAAATGGGAGCTTTTGACCGTACAAATTGTGAGATTATAGTGTTTGAAGTTGAAAAAATGTTTTATAGGGGCATTCAAATTTTGGGCAACTCTGATTCAGGGAGATTTTTGCACAAATTAATTTCACTTTTTTGCTTGAATTTTTTTTGCTTTCTTTTTGTAATAAAGTTGGCCACATACTGAAAAAAATTCATACCATTACAAATTGGAGAACATGTACCAAAAAATTCCAATAGGGAACTAGCCTCAAGAAAACTCTCATACAAAGCCTTTTTTTCCAATAATTTATAGATGATGCATACAATATTCTTTTCAAAATGTGAACAGTGGAATTATGGGGTTTTACTAGTTCTAAAAGAAAAAATTAAAAAAAAATACGACCAAAATATCAAACTTTGGCAAGCTTGATCAGTTTGTATCTAAGCTGAAGTGAAGGGCAAATGGGCATATTGAATTTGGAACAGAAGGAGGCTAGGTCAGGGTCATCAAAGCCCAACTTTTTGCAAATCACTACCATTTGATCAAAATCTCCTTGATTTTAAAGAATTTCTCCTTTCCCTTGATTTTGAAGATGTTCTTTGCTTTATAAAATATGATTTTAAAATTTTCAATATTAAATTTCAATGATATCGAAATATGGAGCATCAATCTCCTATAGATTGTAAAGCCATATACATTGTGTATAGAACAATGAAAAGAAAAGATCTTTATACAAGTAGGGTGGTAGGAGGTAAAACAACCCATGTGGGATATATAAAAAAGAATTACTAAGAGCTCATCCACTCATGGTAAAGTGAAAAGTAGAAATTTTGTTGAAATTAGAATTACGGTCTCATTTTGTTATAGTAGAATAACATTCTCCAAAAAAATTTGAGCTAAAAAAATTAGCAAAATCAAACTAACTTTTGTTTCTAAAAAATTGTTTAAGATTTCAAGTCTCCAATAAAAAATTATGGACAAATTTGAGAGAGGAGATAGACTACCTTAGTTGCAAAATTCTTACGCATTCACAAAAGCTTTTGCCGTATGAAGTCAAGCGCTTCTTCAATAGCCACAACCATCATCGCAAAAGGGTACAACTCAATCCAACTCAAAAAATTAAATTGGTTTGTTTTGCAATTGGTTTGCCAAATCCAAATTATAATCTAGAAAAATTTATTGTACAAATTTTGATTGGTGATACCTTGACATTGTATTCTCCATAGTATATATAAAGTTTTTCCTAGGTAATGGTTTTTTTTCCCTAAAAGTAATATGTGCACATTGATGTTTCTTAAATATTTGCGCAATACAATTTAAAAAGTTCATCAGTAATATTTTTCAATCAACAATTTTGTATTGCAATGAAAAACATAAAAAATAATTTTTCAAAATGGAATTCTTGTTTTTTGAAATTGAAATTTGGTGTATTAAGATTGTAGGTAACAAATTTAATAGATTAGTTTTGAAAGTCAAATTTGAAACAATAAAATTCTAAAAGATATTCCTGCAATCGAAATTGGGAATATTTTACTTTTTAAATGGCACTAAACATAGTCATTATATTGATTTACATAATCTTTTTTATAAGTCTACAAACAACTTAGAGTGAGAGAAAACTCATTGAGAAGTATGATATAGTGTCCATACATAACAATGAAAAATATATATGGATTGATAAAAAGAGACTAAAGACTTAAGCAAAGAAGGTTGCATGATATAAGAGCCTTTTTCCTTTTTTATACTCAAGGACATTATGGCAAGTTATGAGATATATTTGAAATTCATATCAATGGTTTAATTGTAATTAGGTGTAGTGAAGGAGATGTCGGACATTAAGAAGAACTCAAATACGCGATAATATCCATCCATGAAGCATTAAGCCACAAAGGCACATGTCTATTTCACCCATGCGTAATTACTACAAATAACATGATCTCTAGTCTTGTCTATTTGACCTAGGATAACACTAGGTTAAACAATCATGCATGTTGTACAATTAATGGAAATTGAATTCTATGTAGGTTAGAGTTCACTGGCCCCTTTAAGACCTTTGATAGTTGTTAACTTAAAGACATTGAATCTAACCATTTTTATCGTTATGAAGTAATTATAGTTGTTTAGCATTAGACAACTTGACCTTTTCTAAAAAGAACCATCACTAGAAAAGGTTATTTAACTTAAGAGAACCTTCCTAATGTTCCTAGACTAAAACCACTTTGGAGATTGAATGTCCTTCCAAGTTAATTGGAATTAATTTGTTGTTCTCAAATGATAAGATATGCACCTTTGGGGTAAGGTTTCCACACATAAATCACCACATTCCATTTTCTTCCATTGAATTTGGGCCTTGAACGGAGACCTGCCTTCATCCAAAACCATCAAAAGCTCTCAAAAGCAACTAATGTGAATTGTACATTTCTTTGAGGCAACCAATTGGGTTGATGCATTTTTTTTTATCATATTGATACTTTAAGGTTGCTGGCCATTCTAGTAGCATGAATAGGTCCCTTATATTTTCAACTTTGAAAGTTCATAGAATATAATTTCAATGTCCAAAAATTGAGGCTGATTTTCCTTGAGACTAATAGTTGTACACAATAAATGAAATCATTCAGACCACCCATCTAGTAAGGACAAAAGAAGTGGCAAATTTAGATGCTTCTACCTTACCTTCCAGAAGGATCAATGAACAAAAGATTTACTCCAACTATGTGATTTGATTGGTATACTAATATGACTGTGTAAAGTACATTCATTTGTCCTATTAGTGAAGGAGGGAAATTAGCGTCATTTAAAAAATTCGTAGCATCACAAATATTTTTTTGTGGAATTATAGGATAATACTAATTTACAATAGTATGACTTTGGTAAATTAGTATTTCATACACTATTAGGACAAATTAATGTAGTACTACAAGCTTTTCAAGGGAGAACGTGAGACTTTTCATTAGAGAAAGTTTTAAGCTATAGGAGGGCCGCTTTCTTGCATGAAAATATGCATTTAAAGGAAATATCAGCCCAAACTGGCCAAACTAATAAGACAAGAATCCGTAAGGTGAGCAGCTAGCAAATATGCTTTGTTGGATTTTTGATTAAAAATAACTCCCATCTATTCCAAAATGATCTTCTTATTGGCCTTAATATTTTGTTCCAAAATGATCTTGTTTTTGCACTTTGTGACGTTGCAATTTAGTAAGATTTGATTTTTGATTGCTATTTGGAACCAATAAATAGCTCCAGGTAGTAGTTCTTCCTTCAACTATGCAATCATCAATCAAAAGACAAATGAAATGACTAAAAGGATCAATCAAAAGTATCTATTTTTATTTTTTGCATCTCTTTGAATATTGACCAATTGAAGGAGATGAAGCTCTAGGAGGCAGAATAAAACGCCATACATAGTTTTGGTCATATACTAAATGCCTAAAAAATGATAACCTTACACTCAAAAATTAATTGACTAGTGGTGCTCCTTGAAATGCCCAAAAATTCTACTTTTCAATATTCCCAAACTACACTTTGAAAAGGGCTCCAAAACTCAAAGTTTCTAGAATCTAGAAGTGCACCAAACCCTACTTATAGTGTAAAATTGGTTTTCTAAATGTTATTTTTAGCCTTAATCTAGAACATTTTGTCCAACATGATTATTATTTTTGGACGGAGGTAGTAACTTTTTAATATTTAAACAAAAATATTTTTTATTTTTATGTACTTGCACATTTGCCAAAACTCAAACGGCCCTTCACAATATCTAGATTTCTATAATGTTTTAGGTTTTTTCTCTATGCTTCTTAGAGAAATAAACCCTATTTCTTCTTTTCTTTGGACGTCAATTTAATATTTTACAACTTGAAATATGTCATTTGAGGTCTATGATTCCAAATATAATTTCAAATTTCAAATTTCATTGTCTTGGACTAATAATTCTTTCCTACATTTGTTCTAGAGTAAAAATTTGAAGCGGATCTCTATATGTTTGCCTTTTTAAAGAAGACTTATAGCACTAGTATAGTGAAGTCCATATAGCATAGGATTCAAAGAAGCCTAGTATTAAGTGAAACTAGGAAAATGGATGATTTTGTATTTCCTTGAAATTGACGACAATTTTCTATATTTCCATAAAATTCTAAGAACTCACATTGTAAAATTTCAGAAATTTCCATAAAACCATTTAGTATTTGAGAATTGAAGCTAAATAACTACTTTACATATTGACAAAATAATCCAAATTATAAATTAGTCATTTCTCTACTAAGCAATTTATCCTATATGCAACCAAGCAATCACTATTTGCTACAGGACATTTTCAATCTCTATATTTCAATACATATAACTATCATAATACACTCACACCTCTTCAATGTCAACCAAGGCAACCAAAATGGATAATTTGAGAACTTATTGCATATTGACAATGTTAGTATTGCATGCAAATAACATTAAGAGGTACTTCCAGTTATTCAAATAACTATATTCAACAACACTAAAGCTTGGTTAAATGAATGTATGCAAAAAAAGACAATTAATTTAACTGGTCAATATTTTAATGAAGATTTTAATCCATTGCCAATTTTTGTTTGATTTTTTCTCAACTATATTTACATATCAATGATGGTTTCTTCTTCCTTCCTAAATATTTGATGAATTATCAAGAATTGATGATGACAATATTGCCTCTTTGATTGTGAATAATCTCCAATCTTGCCCAAAAGTGGTATATCCTTATAAAGGCTAATTTACATTCACCATATTCTTTGATGTCGTATTCTTATGATATAAAAAGGTGTAATATCATCCCAAAATCCCAAATTGACAATTGCTCACTTGTAAGGTACAAAGAATTTTTCAATTCTTAACCCCAAAAGCATATTACAAACACTAAAAATCAAATGGATGACAAAGAATCCTATTTAATGGAATAGAAGTGTAGATGTCCATCCTCAAAATTTGGTGTTAAAGAGGAGGTCTTGGATAGTAGTTTAACCTCCAACTAAAACTCTTGGTTTTTTCTAAGCAAATGATTCACACGACACCAAAAAGAATGATTTCCATGGTGACCAAACCGTCCTTCCGGGGTTAAGCAATTGCAAGATGCTTGACAGGATGTAAAATGACAAAGAGTTTAAGTTTACAAAAAAAACAATAATTAAAAGAGTCGTACAAAATTCATAGAAGTCACCAAGAAATTTTGTAAATTATAGGCTACACAATGTCTTTCAATAAAGTTTGCATCCAATAATCAACATCATTCTACGGTACTCAACCTGAATCACAAAAATTTGAAATTTCTTACACTACAGACCGAGAAACTCAAAGAAACTCAAGGTATGGAATCAAATTGAATCTCTACCAAAAAAAGATACTGGTAAAATAAACGCGGATAATTGAAACCAAAGTGTGTAAGGAAGTGTTCATCTTTAGGAAAACTATGCCATACTTTTGTGGGCATGTGAAAAACCTTCACAATACCACTATAAAGAAACTTACGGGTTTTCAGTCTACCTAGTTCATCATACCACTGCATACGTTTGTAATACACCGGTAACTCAATAATCAAAACAACCAAGTCATTCATCACACGAAGGCAAGTCCACACTCCATCCAAATCAGGGCATTCACATACCATCTCCCATTTGCTTGAGCACAATCGCTTCCAAACACCATGACGCCCTTCCCGCGTGCGAAGCTTGTACAACTCTCCAGTCACATTGTGCACATGGCCAATGGGATTTGAAACCCAAGAATTCCGCCTGCTTTTTCCTTCATGTAGATTAAATACATTGATCGCCTTGGTCTGCTTATGGAAAGTTGCTGGAACATCATAGTATTGGTCATAAAAACAAAACGCGTTGAAAGCTTCCACATCTTTGAAGTCTGCAATGGCTTTTCCCTCATCATTGCCCCATGCGTTCTTTACAGAATCATAGACTTGCCATGAGGTCACTTCAAATTCTTCACGGCCTTTTGTGTAAATGAACGTGATGGTATAACCGCCACCGACATTTGCCTTCATCTGGACCAATGTAGGTCTGAAGGTCGTGATATGAGGAGAGGGTAGATCGCGACGAATACCGGTCACCATATTCATAACAAAAACTCTAACAATGCCACATGAAACTCCACGTTCTCCTCCTTCATATTTAATGACACAAATGAGGCCACGTGCAGTACCTGCTATATGAAGGAAATCGTCAAAGAGCTTCTCTGAAGAGTGAGGATTATAAGAGGGCCGAAAGCTTTCCTCTCTGTTCTCTTGGCTGAAGAAGATTGTGTCACGGTGATTGTTTTCGAACAACAGAGAAATCCTCACTAAGGAAGCCTCGGAAAAGGCTCGCTGGAATTGAGGAGACGTTATGGCAGATCTCCAAGACTTGCTCAAAGAACGAATTTGGAGGATATTCTTCACAGGCAGTCTTGCGAAAATGGGAATCAACAACTAGTCGGGGAGTTTGCTCCACACAACATAGTCCAAGCAGATCTCAGCCTCGGCCTCATCTTCAGACTCAGAGTCAACCATATCTCTATCCGAGGGCCTCAATGAACGATTTTTTCCCAAGAATTCGTCTCTAGCAGTAAAATCATCAAAAGCATTTGAAGTTGTCTTCGAAACACATGGATCCATTGTTCTTGTTCTTGACACGTTGCTCTGTACATAGACCAAATTCACATTGCCTATGCACAGTTAGAACCCAAATCAGAGTTACACAAATAGGATGTGATATGACGTAATAGAACCACATTGAAACAGTTGGGAAAACTTCAAATATTCTAGGTTTTAGAGAACTGCAGTTTCAGAAATAAAGCGCCTGCATCCGATAAGTGCTCGAACAAATTGCTACGATCCAAAAAAATCAAACATCAATTTTCTCATTCCAATTCACCATTTACAACGAAAATGCCAATTTCTTATGCAAAATAGATTTCCTACATTCCAGTTTATTGAGATTGAAGAAACTCTCTTAGCATGTTGTAATAGTTTGAATTTGCAGCGCAGTCTCTAGTTATCACAATGTTTCATAAACCCCGACTTGCAAAATAGGACCAGTCGACAACTGCTTTGAGACAATTCTAGTACTCAAGAAACAAGCATATAACATCAAATCGAATACACATTCTCATTCCTCCGTTAATTCAGACACCATCTCTCATAAAAGCAGTGAAACGTATATCAAGCTCACAAATTGAACGAACGTCAATACCTTTGAGCGAGAGTTGTAGAAAAACGAGGCAGATATAACAGTACTGATTAGCAGTATCTATCGAGCCTCTCAATGCTCGTCCTTCATTCTGCTTTCAAACTATAACTTAGCTCACGTCAATGCGCACAAGTCGCCTTGGTTAGGATTAGGGTTTTAGAAGACAGAGAGTTGTTGGTGTTAAGAATTATCTTATCTTAATTCGCTCTCCAGCTCTCCAGTCTCCACGGAAGTTCACTGTAGTTCAGTGTAGTTATAAAGACAATTACGGATTAGTTGAGAATCGGCTTTTGGACCATACTTTGGTTCTTCAACCTTTTGTAGATTTGTTTCCTTTCTTTTTCTCAACAGTTGGGTAATTATTAATCCAAAGATTGGCGTATGAGTTTGGCGGCTAGGATGAAGTGGATGAATATTTTCATTTCTCCTGATTGGAATGATAATTGTGAAATTGTAGTTTTAGAATCCTAAAAGTATACCTATTTAAAATAGCAAAAGTACTTTTATATTAAAAATAAATTGAATTAAATTAAAATGAAAGTGACTTGATTAAATATTAAAAAAATAAAAGTCGATTGCAAGTGAAATAAATAGAGTTGATTTAACAATTATAAACTAAGGTAAAACAACCCATTGTCGTCAGAATTAGGAGTTTGGCCTCATATAGTTGCTAAAATTTTTCAAATTTCTTCCTACATAAAGATAAATGTGAGAAACAATAAGAGCAATTGAAATTGTATTTTTTTGACAAAGTATGAATTTGCTATGAATTTTTGAAGTGTTCAATGCATCATGGTCCACAAGAATCTGTAGACTACTCCAAAACCAACAAAATTTGAATCCAAAATCCTCATGTTGTTCACCTAAAGCAGTCATAATGTTTTCTACCATAAAAAGGCTTAAAAAGTCAATGGCTTACAATGAATTTATACTTGAAAGTTGGAAGTTTCTAATGAGGTCACTAATCACCATGACTGTCATAAAAGACATGCATTCAAGTGGCCCAAATCTCACATACTGAAAACCCCCATTATGGAGTCATTCCCTAAGTATCCATTATGGGTCATTTGACTACAATGGGTTGTTTTACCTTAAAGAGTACATCTAGTGTGTTTAATATTGAATATGTCATTCCGCAATATATATTTGTAGATAGTTAAATATTAACATCCTTTCATAATACAAAGTCTAAGACATATGCTATGTCTATCAAGGTTAACAAATTCTTTTTGTGAAAGTTAGAACTGAAGTTCATAATGGGAGAGAAATTGAAGGAATGTTTGGATAGCATAGTGGATGATTAAAAAGAAGTAGAGGATATAATGTTTGAAAAGATTATATTGCAAAAACAACTAGTATGTTTTCAACAAGCAGTTGCAATTGAAAAAAGTAGATGTGGTGGTTTAGTACCAGGAAAAAAAGGCAATTTAGATCGAGATTGGAACCAAGGTTATAACCAAATAATGAAAGAGTATTTTGCAAAAAGTCCTTTGTTCACCAAAACCCACTTTTGAAGGCGATATCAAATGTCAAGGCAATTGTTTTTGAAGATAGCCAAAGACGTTGAAATTCAAAATAAGTATTTTAAACAATGATCAGATGCCTCGCCAGATGCCACAAGCAAATTAGGTAGTTTTGCTATGCAAAAGTGTATTGCAGCTATAAAGCAATTGGCTTATGGATTCTCAGCAGAGGTATGAAATGAATACGTACGATTGGCAGAAAGTATCGCAATAGAATCATTAAAATGATTTGTGCAAGCAATATGAAAACTTTACGAAGAACAGTATTTGCGCAAATCTACTTGTGAAGATATAGTAAGACAAATGGAAGTCAATGAAAAGAGGGGATGGCTAGGTATGTTTGGATCGCTTGATTACATGCATTTGGATTGGAAGAATTGTCCCACTGCTTGGCAAGGTCAATTTATTGACAAAGATGGTAATTATTCAATCATATTGGAAGCTATATGTGATCAATCATTGTGGATTTGGCATGCTTTTTTTGGTATGTCTAGAACCAACAATGACATCAATGTTTTAGACAGTAGCCCAATCTTGCATAATTATCTTCAAAATCAAATTCATAATTTAAGCATTGAGGTGAATGATAATGTTTATAGAAGATATTATTTGCTAATAAATTCAATTTATCCTCCATGGGCGCTTTTCATACAAACTCTTCATGGAGTAGAAGAACAAAAGAAAGCACATTTTGCAAAAATGCAAGAGGCTTCTAGAAAAGACATTGAACGTTGTTTTGGCGTTTTACAAATAAAGTGGGGAATTATACAATAGTCCAATAGGCAATGGAAATTGCACATAATTGAGGATATAGTGATGGCATGTATAATTTTTTACAATATAATCATTGAAAATGAAAGGGATGATGGACTTCCTCCTGATGATTATGAAAGGAGTGAAGTTCTGTCGCACCTACAGAACGTGGATTAACATTTCCTGAGTACTAGGAAGGTTCAAGGCAAGTGAAGAATGAATCATGATTCTTTAACCTTAGAAATGTCATTATCCAACCTCATTAGACAATGAAGGGGAGAATGAGTTTGTAGGTCAAGGTTTAGGTTCAAGTTATAGTACTAATTCAAAATCGGACAACAACAATAAGGCATTAGAAAAAAATTCAGCACTTTACAGGGCTATCCGAAGTTGACATGTCATGCTATTCTTTGCATGGCCTATAACTTCGAAATTGCTCTTGGTGAGTAGTCAAGTCTTGTAGAATTTTTAAATTTTTAAATTTTTTTTTTTTAAGATTAAAAAATTTATTATTTAAAAAAATAATAATTTATTTGGAATTCTGGGTTCCTGCACCACTGCTACTACAGTTTCAACAAGGCGGAAATAGGGGAAAACCAGTTTTTTGAGCAAAATAAAGGCAAATTTTAGGGTACCTCCGAGGGCTGTGGAGCAACCCTCCGAAGGCCTGAAATTTCCTCTAATGTCTATGCAACTTTTTCAACACTTGTAAAAGTAAAAAAGTCTTTTAATTTAAATGCATAATTATGATATTCATCCTAAACTAATGAAGTAAGATATTGGTGAATTTGTTTAATAATTATAATTATGTGTGAATAATTATCATGTGTGAATGATTATAATATATCAACTAACAAATATTTACCAAAGCAATAATAAATTGCTTATTGGCCAGCTATCATCAATGCCATTAGAGGAAATTTTAGGCCTCCAGAGGGTTGCTCCATGGCCCTCCGAGATACCTTGATATTTGTGTTTTTTTTGCTGAAAAACTTGTTTTTTCCCTATTTCCGCCCTACTGAAACTGCAGCAGTAGTGGTACAGGAATCGAAATTTACAACTCAAAAAATAATTTTTTTCTTAATAGCTTGGTTTGTCACTCCGAAGCAACCCTGCAGAGGGCTCATTTTTTTTCTAATGCCTCCCATCAGCACACAGTCTCCCATTAGTAGGTGTCATCACCAGTAGATAACTAGTAACTACAATACAATAATTGGGTAATTTGCTTGGATACAGGTTGGATTTGGGAAAGGATTGGTAGAGAGCGGCTTCCCTATTTCTATCTTCTTGGATGAGTTATGTACATAGGGATAGGAATAAAGAAGAGATTGGTGGACATGTCCTTATACCTGGAATCTGTTGAGCTTATACTACTGAGCCTAGTGTTTATCAGTAGACTAGTCGCATTTTCATATTTTCTTATTGGCAAATGAAAGGAGATTTCAACGCACCAAAGAATGTGAGTTTTGGATACTATATGCAAAAGTTATTAACCCCTAAATGTTTTTTACTATGTTTTCATCAAAACCGCTTCAAAACTACCATTTCTAATACAAGTACCAAATTTTAGAAATAAAAACATTTTTGAACACATATAACCGTAAGATCTTGTAGTACACTCATTTAAGAAGATGTGATAAAATTTTCAAAATTTTCCACCATGTGGATTGCAAGATATTAACATTTGAATTGAAAAAAAATCCTTTTTTTGTCCCTTCGAAAATCCGGGCAGCTGCACTTCACAAGGTCACATTTGTATGAAAAAATGTCCAAAATGGTGGTTGATATTTGGATTAATGCTTTAAGGCAAGTTGGCTGCATGCTTGAAAAATTTCAAATCATTTGAAATTGTACAACATATAGGAAAAAAATAGTAAGTAGGAAGAAGTAGAGAATGACTCAAAATACTAAATTGTCATGAATTTTGTTATGGAATTGAAAAATGCCAATCCAATGGTTGTAATGTTGTGATAAACAATGTACACCCAGTGTTTTTATTTTTTTCCAAATTATTGAATATTGAGTAGATAAAGGACTTCAAAGCTTATTTTAGAGTAGAGACTCCATAACTACCCTCAAACTTAAATTCCTCATAACTTTTGACTCATTAATCCAAATGGAATGATTCAAAGCTTTCCAAATGTATATAAATCTATAAAATAATTTCAAATTTTTATTTTTCAGAAAACTGATTTCTAAAGAATTTTTTTGAGCTGCCCGGGTTGGCCGCCGAACGCGGAAATTACATATCATGCAATAACTTTTTACCCATAAAGTCAAAAGTTATGAAAATTGAAGGGCCTTGAAGCTACTTGGGCACATCTTGTGTGAAAGTTTCAAAGAAATAAAATAAAATTTTCATTCCTAGTGAGCTCTTCTAAAATTGCTATGTTGCCAAAAATGGTGTTTGGTCCTTTAGGGGTTAGAAACAAAGTTTGCTTTTATAATGTTTTCTTCCACACAAATACATAATTGATATTGGAGATGTACACAATGTAAAGATGGCAATTTAATTAGGATCAATGACGCATTTAGGGGTGCCTACCTTAATGAAGACTTTTACCGTGCAAAGTCGATCACTTCTACAATTGCCATAGCGATCACCACGAAAGGGCACAACTCAATCCAACTCAATAGATCCAATTGTTTTGTTTTGCAATTGGTTGGCCAAAAATCCCAATTATAATCTAGACAAATTTGTTGTATAAATTTTTGATTAGCGACACCTTGACATTGAATTCTCTATAGTATAAATTTTTTCCTAAGTTGTCTTTTTTCCCTCAAAGTAAAACGTGCACATTGTTTTTTTTAAATAATTGCACCACCAAATTATAAAATTCATCAGTAATATTTTTCAATCAATTATTTATATCACAATGCAAAACACAAAAAATGAGTTTTCAAAAATGGAATTTTTGTTTTTTGAAATTGAAATTTGATTTGGAATTCAAGAAAATAAGATCCATTCCAGGCAATCTGGACACTTCACCAATAAACATGTAAACCTTTGTAGTGGACAACTACAAACAACCAAAGATTAATATATTGTTACAATCATGCATTTCATTGCACTAATAAATAACAAAATTCAAAAATTACCTTCTCCAAGAAGGTCATGACTTCCTTATAGCATGTATTACCTTCAGTCTCCTCATTGTCAACCACGTCAATGATGGAGTCATTGAGGATCAACTCTTCCAAGTTCATCTCATCATCATCACCGATAACAATCACTTCTGTGCCTTGGGTGACCATTTCTTCCGTTAGTTCCTTCAAAACCACCTTCTTCTTCATTCCGCTTTGAGATGCGGACTCTACCTAAGAGCTCTGATCCACCGTCGAAGAAAATGGAACTTGGTTACCACTGTCCACCTTTTTTCTGCCTTTCCCCTTTGCCTTCCCCTCCTTATCGGCCTCCTTCTCTTTCTCTACCAACTTGGCCAAACGCTTGGCTTCCTTCTTCTCCTTGTTCGCCCTAATTTCTTGTCCTTTACCTTCTTTCTTCTTCTCAACAACCATCCTCCGCGCAATGGCCCTTTTCTTCTGTGTGTCCGTAAGATTCGCAAACTCAGGAACAACCAAGTTGATAACATCCAACCCATCAAAGGACTTCCAAAGCCACACCTCGTCGGATGAGTGAATGCCACGGGCCAATCCAAATACTAGCCTCTCCCACTCAAATTTGCAGTTGTGAACGTTCGAAGTTGTGCCGGTGTATACATGCACTGTTCCGAACTCCGGTCAAGCCACAAAGACAAGAATGGAGGAAGATCCTCCCGTGCTAAAGCATTCTTTGCTACAAGCTCAAGCTTGAAGTACTTGCCAAAAATTCAAACATATTATTATAAGTCAAACTTTCAACTATTACAGAGAATTATACATTGTGCATAAATAACTAAATAGAATGTAAATCAAGATCACTCCAGCATTTCATGGACTACCAAAAAATTTGAAAGCCGTACATTCCAAGATTAAAAAAAAAATTGAAATATGAATGAATTATATATTTGTAATGCCAAAAATGGGGGTACTGTGAGGTACTCCAAAAACCTCAGTTGAACCCAACTGATGTTCTAGGAGTACCTCACAGTACCCTTATTTTTGGTATACCAAAATAATTAATAAATTAGAACTCTAAACTTGTCAGAACAGTTAGTGCTGTATAATTTCAAAGTTCTAAATAATCACATACAATTCCTTATCATCAAAAAATTCAACAAACATTAAGATGTAAATTCAAATGAAGGAATACAAGAAATGACCTTCAACTAAAATCAAAGAATCATTGGTGGAAAAAAATTTTAATTTTGTTTTAAAAAACAGGGTCAGAAATCTATGAAAAAACAAAAGTTGGGGTACCATGTAGACTTTTAAAAACCTTAGTCGGACCTGACTAAGGTTTTGGGAGGACCACATGGTACTCTAACTTTTAGTTTGCATCAAATTTCAAATGAAGTTACTACACGCATCATCTAAAAAATCAACATTACAAAACTTTTAATGGCTGCACATGTCAGAGAATGAATGAAATGATAAATTCAGAAGTTCCGCACACTAATCGGAAAAGAACTCTTTGCATGGCTTGGTCTAATCCATCATAACTCAGAAATATGTCAGATTTCTTGAAAGAATTAGCCCCCTTCAAAGTTGGGCTGAATCCGTGCTCCCATATTTTCTTTCTCCAACCTTCAATGTACTCAGATAGGGATTGTTGCTTGAATGGGACCTCCATGTCAATTTTGAGGTGGTCTTTTGCCACCACGTTATCAAAATACTCATGGGCAGCTTCCTCTATTTGCAGACCTACGTAGAAAAATATGTCCTAAATTATTGTCCAAAATAACTAAAAAGTGTCCACAATGACTCATTTAGTCATTGTGGACAATTTTTAGTCATTTAGAACAGTTTTTGATAGCTTGTTTTCTACTACTGAGGGGGAACAAATTATTTCATATTAAGATGGCAATAATACAACTTGAAAAATTAGAATAAACAAAATAAATAATTATAAATAAATAGAATGCAATAACAAGAAATACATGAAATTTAACTTTAAAGACAAGAAAACTTACCCGAGACCACCACACGCACTTGTTGAGGAACGGCAGCAATTTCCTCAAATATAGGATGTGGTGGGAATTTCCGTGCCTCTTGAGAAGGATTGGAGGAATTCCACCACTTCATGTACTTCAATATGTGGCCTACCGTTGTCTTATATGTTGCTATCATTTGTAGCTTCTCCAAGGTCATTTCCGGGTCTTCATTCATTGTTCAGTGCTTCTCCATCTTCAAAATTACAATGTCATATTTAATAACAGACTATGCAATGCTAAACAAATGAAATCACAATTAAACATTGAATCACAAACCACACTCACCTCAGCAAGAAATTTGGGACTTAGTGCTAGATTTGCCATGGACAACAACTTCTCCATCTTCACATACAACTTGGACGCTGATGATTTTGCTCCAAGCCTCATGGCATTGGCAATCCCTTCCGGTCTGATTTCGTTGGCTGGAGTGATTTCATTGTACTCGCGTGCTGTACTATCTACCGCCTGAGAAATTTCTTGCTGCAGAAATTGAACAATATTTATTACTTCTTCAATTAAAAAAATCCAAATCAATAATGTAACGTGACAAATACAAATAAAAGATATGTGAGCTTAAAAAGAAAATTGAATCTCACCTTGAAAATTGAATGACGTGAAAACGTCAACAGGCATAGAATACCACAACTTCCTCCCGCTTTGAAAAACGCAACAGTTCCTCTCCGAAGGTCTCAGCATCTCCATAAACTTTACTAATGGCAGACACCTGTAATTCTGCACGCGATAGAGTGTGTGCACCAAATTCATCTTCACGCAAGAATCCTCCGTGGATCTAGAAACCAAAATTACTTTTAGCCAGTTCAAACTTGTTCACCTAAATAAACACAGGAATTAAAAAAATTGAAGTAAAAACTACAAGTGAATATGAAATAGAAATGAAAGAGCTCACTTGTTGATGTCATGCATCACTTGCATGACCAATTCACTTTTGCCTTTTGTTTTGAAAACAATACAGACAACAAACATGTACCAATTGGAGTTGTTCAGATATCACCAACTGATGTGATTCATCCATGCAATGTGATGGTGATTTCCGTCGCACACATAGAACTTCAAATTCTTCATGAACTTGAGTTCCTCCTTCAATTCCACAAATTCCTTGAACTCCTAGTTTTTGTGCTTCCACCACGGGTCCCAGCGGTTCATCTCATCTTTTGTGAACTCTGAGCTCTCCCTGGCCTTGTTGGTTGTAGAAACATAAAACACCACCGCTCCTTCACAATAACCGTGAACAAACTCTTGCTCAAATTTTATCAAGTCAGAAGAGAGCATTGGACTCACCATGGACATTGGCACGAGTCTGTAAAGGGAAATTTGCCTCTTGAGATGTTATTGGGCTTCAATCTCAAACTTGAGATGGTTGCCAAGGAGTCCACCTTCTGCAATCGTTGGAGCTCATACTCCATCAATTCCTTTTTTTCATCTTCCTCTAAGTCCTCCATGTGGAAATCCAATCTAGAAAGAACCATCCAAAAAGAATCCACCAAGGAATTTGGAATTTAAGAATAACACAAACGTATAAGTAGAAGTAATTTTTGAAATTCCAAAGTAAAAAGAAATTACATGAGAATTTTGATGAACTAGATAACGGTCAAAATTCATCTGTAAAACAGCTTTCACCAAAGAAGTCAAAAGTATTTTTATTTTACCTTCAAGGATAGGAATCAAAATCTTGAAAGTTAAATAATTTAAGCTTAGAAGTAAAAAGTAAAAAGAAATTACGTGAGAATTCTAATGAACTGGATAATAGTCAAAATTCATCCGTAAAACATTTTTTACCAAGGAAGTCAAAAGTAATTTTATTTACCTTCAAAGATAGAATTCAAAATCCTAGAAGTACAAAGTAAAAAGAAATTACGGAATTTTTTTGATAAATCGAATAATGGTCAAAATTCATCCATAAAATAACCTTCATCAAGGAAGTCAATAATAATTTTATTTTACCTTCAAATATAGAAATAGAATCTTCAAAGTAAAACTATTAAACTCTAGAAGTAGATTTGAATTTATTTTCCGTTAGTAATAGTAAGAACTTATCAAGAAAATTACCAAAGAAGGAAAAAATAAAAGAAGTAACAAGTTGAATCTTAAAAAGGATATTCTCAAGATTTTGACATTGTTTACTTTAAGAATTGAATTCGAAACAACTAACTTAGACTAGAAAGAAGCTTTTAACAAAGTTAAAGTAGGAGTGAATGACTATCAACTAGAGTTAATCAAAACAAGTCAAATTCATAACTTAGAAAGAAAATAAAGAATAGAAGATAACTAAAATTTTGTATTTAATTTTGATCATTAGAACACTTAAAATTGTTGGATGAAGTTTTAAGAGATTACTTAATCCTAAATTTCATCCGCCATTATCCGCTAGGGATTTAGGTCAATTTCAGGTTTCTTTATCATTTTGGAAAGGGTAAAACAAACCCTATACATTAGATTATTCTACTTATTTGCTTGCTTATTAATACTAGACCATGATTTGATTGTTAATCGTTTATAGTCAAAACTAGCTGGACAATACTAACATCTTTTGGATTTTCATTGCAAATACAAGTGGACAAAGCTAGGAATAGGAATAACATCAAAGATCCATTGCTTGGAAGGCGTAAGTGGATTATATGTGTTAAACTCCCGCTAGGATTTTATCTACAACAAATGTTAGAGCCCAGTTGTGTACACTTTATTCCAAAGGTGGGAATAAAGCACCCACAGTGAGCTCAAATTTTTGTAGTGATTAGAATGGCTACCAGCCTCAAAGTATCACTTGATTAAAAAAAATGCATCAACCCAATTGGGTGCTTCAAAGAAGTGTAAAATTCACATCCCTTGCTCTTGAGAGCTTGTGGTGGTTTTGGGTGAAGGTAGGTCTCCATTCAAGGCCCAAATTAAATGGAAGAAAATTGAATGTGGTGCTTTATGTGTAGAAACCTTACAGTGAAGGTATATATCTTAACCTTTGTGAACAAAAAAATAATCCCAATTAACTTAGAAGAACAAAAGTCCAAAAGTGGTTTTAGTCTAAAAACATTAGAAAGGTTCTCATAACCCAAATAACCTTTTCTAATGATGGTTCTTTTAAAGAAAGGTCAAATTGTCTAATATTAAGCAACTAAAATTATTTCATAAAGATAAAATTAATTAGATTCAATGTCTTTAGGTTAACAACTCTCAGAGGTCTTAACCCCTAAAGTCCCATTGTCCCCTCAGGGGACAAATTGGATTTCGGGCAGGTTCTTGTGACCTTGATTTTTTATGAAACTTTTTGAAACTTTTTCATAAGACAGAAAAATTGATTAGCTATTTGGGAATATAATTTTTATTTCAATTGATGACCAGGAGCAAAAGTTATACCACAAAAAGCATAGAACTGAACTCGGCGGGGGCGAGCGGGCAAAACAAAAAAAACTGCAAAGATCAAAATAAAATTTTAAATATTTTTCCCTAAAATATTACTCTGTATGTTTTTGTCTATAGGTGCAACTTTGATTCATTCTATTTGGACTAATAATGAGAAAGTTATGAACCATCTTGTTTTTTGGGCAATTAAAGCATCTTCTTGAAAAAATAACTTGTATGATTCAATTGGAATGCAATTTTCACAATTTTTCAAAAAAAAATTGTTTGAAAAGGTTGTATTTGCTTGCTAAAAAAATCTCACCATTGGGATTATTATAAATCCCATCTTAGAGCTATTAATGATTTAGTTTTTTTTCAATCTTGGACCTACTTCTACTTAACATTTTCTTAAAGAATAAAAATTAAGTGTATTTTTTTAAAATTTTGTTTCTAGACTTTCAACTCAGTTTTTCAACATTGAAAAAATATTAATTCAAAGTTTGTAGTGCAAATTTTTTCTACAAATGGCGGTCAAAGTCATTTGAAATTGCAGGCCAGTGTTCAAAACAACTTTCTTTATCAACTATGAATGCTAATATCTTCCAATCTATATTGTCAAAGTGTCAAACTTCATGAAATTCTTACCACATGATCTTAGACAAGTGAAATACGAGATTCTATGGTGAAATTTTGAAAAAATGTTTTTTTTATTTTCTTGGGTGAATGTGGCAAAAATGGCAATTTTTAGTGGTTTTGATAGAAAAATGGCCTAGGGACTTTAGGGGTTAAAGGGCAAGTGAGCTCTAACCTATAAAAAATTCCATTTAAGTACCCATTAATTTGTACAGCATGCATGATTGTTTGTACTAGCTTATCCTAGATCAAATAGACAATACAAGAGGCCCCGTTACTTGTAGTAATTATGCATGGGTGAAATAGACATATACGCTTGTGGCATAATGCTTCATCACTTCATGAATGGATATTACCACTTATTTGAATTCTTGCTAAATGTCTGACATCTCCTTTACTTCACCTAATTACAATTAAACCATTGATATGAATTTCAAATATATCTTACAACTAGCCATAATGTACTTGAGTATAAAAAAGAAAAAGTCGGCTCTTATCTACCTTCCTTGCTTAGTCTTTAGTCTCTTTTTATCAATCCATATGTATTTTTTATTCTAGTGTATGGACACCATATTACACTTTTCAATCTCTCCCTAAATTGTTTGTAGACTTATAAAAAAAGATTATATCATCACTACAATGACTATCTTCAATGCTATTTAGAAAATAAAGTAACTCCAATTTCAACTTGTAAGAGTATCTTTCAAAATTTGACCTTTTCAAATCTAACTTTCAAAACTTACAAATTAAATTCAAATCAAGGCCCAAATTAAATGGAAGAAAATTGAATGTGGTGCTTTATGTATAAAAACCTTACACCTAAGGTGCATATCTTAACTTTTGAGAACAACAAAATAATCCCAATTATCTTAGAAGGACACAAAAGTCCAAAGGTTGTTTTAGTCTAGAATATTACAGAAAATTTCAGCTTTTCGGGCTGCTTTAGAGTGACAAACCAAGCTATTTCAAAGCTTGGTCTATCACTCTGGAAAAGTGCTATAGTGAGCAGTCAGCTAAGCTGACTATTCATCGGTACAATCAGACTTCGCAATTTTTTTTCAATATATAAGCCTAAGAGCCTACATATATAAGTTATCAGTATTTACATTATAAAAACCTTCCATAAACATAGGATATTTATATTCTAGATACCTTTATTATGACTGTTTTTGTTATAAGCACCTTCAATGGTTGTAGCCAAGAGCTACTTACACCTAGGCTTAAGACTAATATGCTTGCATTTCTATGCTCACATGCTACAGCAATCAATCTTCTACATTGGGCTTTTCCTCGACTCCTAAAGAAAAACTTGGATTACTTGGGAGCTTGCCAATCAAGATTTGAGAGCCCATGCCAAACAACGATCTCTAAAATGGCTAAAATTAGCTAAATTTCTACCCAAAAATCCTTGTGCTACTACTACATTGTAGAAAAGGGACTTAATGGAGACATTTTAGCCAAAATTGTAACAAATAATAGAATTTGATAGCCAATTTGCAACTTCCTCTACATTAGAAATAGCATCTATTTAGTCAATTTTTTATTATAGTATTCTTAATAATCCTTCTCAACTTACAAAATCCTTTCTTTTTTCTTTTTTTCTCATACTACTCACCCTCAAGGTAAGGTAAAACAGCCCATTGTGGTTAGATGATCCATAGTGGACACCTAGGGAATGCCTCCATCATGATTTTTTTCAATATGTAAGATTTGGATCACTATGCATGTCTTCCATGACTATAATGGAGTGATTAGTGACCTCATTAGGAACTTCCAACTTTTCAATGTGAATTCATTGTAAGAATTGACTTTTAAGGTCTTCTTTATTAAAAATATTATGATTGCTTTAGGTGAACAACATGAGCATCATGGATTCAGATTTTGGTGGTTCTAGGATAGTCTACAAATTCTTTTGGGCCATGATGCATAGATCATGAGCACTTCAAAAACTCATAGTAAATTTGTACACTGTCAAAAAAAAAAAATTCCAATTACTCTCATTGTTTCTCACACTTGTGTTTATGTGGGGAAAAAAATGAAAAGTTTCAGCAACAACATGAAGTCAAACTCCTAATTCTGACCACAGTGGGTTGTTTTACTTAAGTCAAAGTTGATGCCTGTTTGTCTTGAAGGTAGCATATTGCACTAAATCCTCAGAATGAGCAATTTAGTGCAAAAATCCCTAGCCACTAACGAACCACAATTACAAAAGCATGGGTAGTCAGTGCAAATGTTACACTAAATTCTATAAATTCTATAAACTGGGTAGCATATTGCACTAAATTCCATAAACTAGTTCAGTGGGATCACTGGTGCCGAAGAGTCCACCCCCTTGTGGACTTCTTTGATGGCAGCCAGACTTCCAGGTCGTTGCCCGTCTGCACGAGTTGACTCGTGCTGGTCGTAAGCAAGCTACGCTGTTAGTTTTGGCTCATACTTTCAGTTTTAGGGTCACTTCGCTCACTACTCATTGACATTGACAGATGCAAATTGTCCTTGAAGATTTCTGCACAGATTTGCGGGATAAGGACGAAGATGTAACTTAACTTAGTTCCGATTTCACTGATGAATCTCGCTCTTCCTGCTTCATTCGCTCCTCCTCTCTAACACACTTGGGTTCATTGTTGGTGAAATCGATTGCTTAGTCGGGGACCTCGGTTGCTGCAAGTGAGGGATGTGAGTGCAGTTGCGTGGGGTTGGCGAGGGGGAAGGGCATTGCAGCGGTCGTGTGACAGATGAGGCGTTTTTAGTAGTTCATATTCGAAGTTTTGGTTCCGTCCGTTTAGGGTATTCTAGCTGCAGATTTCACGGATGCAGCTCAATCTGTGGGGGATGGCAATCTGTATTCGAGGTTGTTAGTTGGTTATGCTTTTCCTGAGGTGGATCGCATCGTTTCGTTCGGCAGGTGGGGGATCTGTTTTTATTTTATTTTTTGAGATGCGATATTTTTGAGAGTGGAAGTGGTAGTTGTTGCACCTCTTTGGGAGACGGTTGAATGGTTGTTATAGAGGGCGGAGTGGGACAGAGGAGAGAGAGGTGCGGCGATGGCGAAGCTGAGTCGAGGGCAGAGGACGGGAGCTGGCACCGTTATGTTGCTGGTGCTGGCGTTGTTGTCGCTCTTGCTTATGATCATGTTGCTGCTGGGCTTGGTCGCCGTGCCTGGAGGCTCCCGACGACGATCGATGGATGAAGGAGCTGTGGTGGAATTGAAGCTGCCCTTACACAGGTAGACGCAGGCTGGGCAATCTCTTAGGGTTTGTGTTGGGGAAGGTTGGGTGCATTAGGGTCGCAGTTGAGCTTTGTAATGCTCTTGTGCTCCATCTTCATTCGCTCTTTGGATCTTCGTGTTAATCATGATCGGGAGTTTTTTCAAGGATAGGGATTGGGGGATGTGACATTGAACAGCTTGCAATACCCGACGGCAGTTCTGTTCAAAGGATCAAGGCCCAAATTGGACCTAATGTGTTTTTTAAGCATTTTTGAGAGGGTCAAATGGGGTTTTTCCTTTGTTCAATTTTATTACTTGACTACGGTAACACTGATTCTGGTGATATAAAATTTGTGCCCGTGTGAATTACATTTTCCGCAATATGATCAATCAAATTGGTCATTTAGAAACCCTGACTCTTGGTCCTATAGAATACTTGCAGAAATATTAAGACGAGAAGCTTCGAGAAAATTTGAGTAGTATGCAACATGAAGCATTGCGATTATAGGTCTAGAGTGCTGGAATCAGAACACCTGAAAGTTTTGGGTGGTGCTCTCGATGTGTATACTAGGCTAAGTTTTATAGATTTATAGAAATGGGTTGAGTCGAAGCCACAATTTTTTGGTATGAGGGTTTATCGAAGGATCTTCACGGGGGGGTGATTTTGCAATTGATTCTGAATGCATCTTCTTTGAGGTGAAATAATGAACTTCAAGGATACTGCGCAGGTTTCGATGGGATGATGTCTTTTTATATTCACAGCTGCTTTAGACCTTGGATGACACCTATAAAACTACGTATTTAGTCAGCTGATTCATTATGCTACACACGAATTGATAGAATTCATTTGGTGGAGCTTCAGCTGCTCTTATGGTCTATTGATTTGTGACGTTTTGACTGAATGATCCTAACCATTGATTAACTAAGAGTGTTTCTCTATCGCAGGCATGGAGATGAGAATCCTTTAGCACCTTGGGTTGAAATCCTCTCTTGGGAGCCCAGAGCTTTTCTGTACCATCACTTTCTGGTGAGTCTTGTTTACTAATCGGTCACTACATCGTGATTAAGGTACTCTTGTGCTTTGGGTTTATACTTGCTGCTCTGTTATCATGCTTTTGGAAAATCTATCTTTTTGTTAAAAATCAGCTATTTCATGTCTTTCCAGGAAGAAGGTTCTATATTGGTATGATCATCTGATTGATGTAACGTGATGTTAGAAATAGAAAGACTGATGGTTACTTGTTAGTAAGCATTTATGTGTTCAGAAATTTAATTATTGAGACTGTTGTATCGAGAACAGACACAAGAGGAATGCAACCATCTGATAGAGTTAGCCAGACCAAGCTTGGTGAAGTCGACTGTTGTAGATAGTGCTACTGGAAAGAGCAAAGACAGCAGGTGCGTGCTGGTGCAGCTCTTCCTTGATACTTCCATTTTATAATTTGTTCATGCAATCAGCTGTGCTAGTTCAGATATTTTTTATCCTCAATTGATCCTACAGCTAGATATTTTTGTATTTATCTTTAACAGGTTTCTATTCATTTTATGGGCTTTAAGTTGTCTCTTGATTTTTTGTGCATTAAATGGAGACTTCGATTTTTCTGGGTTGTCATGCATTGACACAAGTGCGCATATGATATATACCAGAGTACGCACAAGTTCAGGAACCTTTTTGATGCGAGGTCAAGATGCTGTTATCAAAAGGATAGAGAAACGAATAGCTGACTTCACTTTTATACCAGTTGGTATGTATGATGTACCCTTGGTTCTAGTGCTAAGTTTTTTTCTGTTCACGATTGGAGATGGTTTACACAGATGGTTAGTAAGCATCTCTGCATATTGCTGTTTCTCCGGTGTGATTGATTGTGTCGGCAGTCCACCATGGGGAGACAATTTTACATCCATGATTCGTTATTTTGCATGGGTTGTTTCAGTTCAGGCCCTGTAGCACTCTTGTTCTACTCTTTTCAATGTTTACGTTTAGGCATGTTGGATTTTGTATGCAGAACAAGGTGAAGGTTTGCAAGTGTTGCAGTATAGAGAGAGTGAAAAATATGAGGCACACTATGACTACTTTCACGACGCTTTCAATACCAGAAATGGTGGTCAGCGGATTGCTACCGTACTGATGTACCTGTAAGTAACCCCTTTTTGCTTCCTTCCTGGTAGTGATCGTGCCACTAACCTATGTCCCTTCCTACAACAGAGAGGACTTTTTCAGCCAACTTCCATGACACGTAATAATGTATCATCTGCTAGGCAGGGACACTCAAAGTTGCAAGTGACCCGACAGCGTTACTGTAGAATCTTAGATTGGTACACATTGATTAAACGGATGTAGACTACCCCAGCAACTGATCAAGTGAAAGTTTTAGAACAATCACCAATGTAATGTTGACTCTTCATAACTTTTGCATCCGGTATCCTAATGACGCATTCCCTGGTGCCCTTGAAACCTATTTCATTTGTCTGCAAGAACTTAGAAAATTTTGACCAGCCTAATAAGAGGAATTGTGCACAGTAGCAAAGCTTTAGGTGCCAACTTTAGGTGCCCCTACCTTCTTAGGAAGGATAGAGCGGAAGGTTTGAAATGATCTAGGTCCAGGGGGAGATACAATCACTCCAATTATCCCTTTGGGTGCTATTACATGGTCTCAGTTCTGACTGTCATTTTTATGATTGGGGGCAGCTCAAATGTTGAGGAAGGGGGAGAAACGGTCTTCCCAGCTGCGAAGGTGAACAGCAGTGAGGTTCCCGACTGGGATAAGCGATCACAATGTGCTAAGGCTGGGATTTCAGTGCGACCGCGGATGGGAGATGCCTTGCTGTTCTGGAGCATGAAACCTGATGCCACTCTTGACCCTACTAGCTTGCACGGTACGCTCCGTTTCAGAGTTAGTTTCAAGTAAACGAGGTCATTTTTTTGGTCTCTTTGACTGGAGGGTAGTCAAAACTGAGTACATTGACTAGGATTTAAAGTGAATCTGCATATGCTTTTCAAGAAATAGGAAAAATGAACAGCCTCAAGAATCATATATTACACCAAGGAGCTTACCCACTGAAGCATATACGAACTAGTTCTTTTTATTGATACGAGCAATTGCACTATGAAATCCCTTCATCAAATTTCTCTGAAGTCAAACCTGGTCTGACTCTTTATATTTGAGAGCCTAACTCTACTATCGCATATGTAACGACGTAATACCAACTTTGTGAGACGAATGAATGCATTTGGTCGAATTACATTTAATAGGAGTTATGTGATGGGATTCGAGTTCTGTTGCTTTCCTACGCAAACCTGAAATAGTTCTCTACGTGCTGGATCTGAGTATATGCAACCGCTCCTTTAATACTAAAACCTTGATGATGGCTTTTGTTGTCAGGTGGCTGTCCTGTCATCAGAGGTACCAAATGGTCTGCTACCAAGTGGTTGCATGTTGAAAAGTACGGAGTGTGAGGATGTCCAAGAAGCCTTCTACAGGTAACTCCTCACGTATCATTAGAGCTTCTATCTTCTTTCACTGTCATTGATTCCTGAACAGTGACTACATGGAGTGAGTTTAGCTCCATGATCCTCTCCTGGACTTCTAAGCGAATAGATGTAAAGAAGCTGATATTACAATCAAATACTTCGGATTATTTTCATCAGTTTTTTGTATTGCAAAGGCGTGAAGAAATTGATGCTACAGTCAAATAGGACTGTTTCCATGTGGTGAGTCCCTTTAATGCATCCAGATGGTGTTATTGTGAGTTATTGGTGATTTCTTTGTGTTTTGCTTGTTCCAATCGTCATTCATTACTTACCAGTAATCCACGTTGCTGACTGCAGGAAGACAGGCGAAGGCTCAATTGGGCTATTGGGAGAAAAGAAAGCATGTTAACAACTCTCTCTCGTCTTGAAGCAAGGCAGAGGTGACCATGCGTGGTTTTATTCTCCTCTTGTTGAGATGGTGAAAATGCTAAAGGAGATCAGTTAGAGTCTGATTTCTCAATTGCTACTGTAATAGCTACTAAAATAGGACAAATTTTATGTTAAGGGGCTTTAATTGAGTGCCACGGCTGTGAAGTCTAAAATTTGTGAGTACATCGGTTTCTTTTAAACAGTGAGATTCACACTAAATTTTCAATTCAGGCTCCAGTGGACTCAAGTAGAAAAGAGATTGCACCATTTTTGGGGGGTGGTTTGATTCACATACATCCAATTCTTACAATATAGTGTTGGTAGTGTTGGTAAGTGACATGTAGGGTGTGGGTTTTGGTTTTGGTCTTGAACAAGTAAACTAAAAAACTGGCATTTCCTTTCAACTGGACATTGTTGATTTATCCAAATCAATGGGTAGATGAGATGCAAAGCATAAGGCTAGAGAGAGAGAGGAACTTTAATCTTTTTATTGAGTTGGTGTAAATTAAGAGTGTTCATATTGGGTCCACATGAAGTTCGAAAACTAACATGAGTTACTCTATTACAACCTACCTTGTTTAGAAGGGAAACCCCATCTGGTAGAAAGGACTTGAGCATGCTAAATATACTTGGTGAAGGCTATATGAAAAAGGCAAACAAAAATGATATCAAAGAGTTGTAAAGAATATCTTGGATAGAAAGAAATCCAATCCATTTAGTTAATAAGCCAAGCAAAAGTTTTTTTTTTACTCCCTAAAATATCCAAGTTAGGTGAGATTGTGAAAAGACCTATTGTGAATGCAAGAAGTCCTATTTGATGCCTAGTTTATTTGATTGCTTGAGCAAATTTGACTATTCTATAGTTTGTTGTTTTCCATTGAAAAACATTTTTTCATGATTAGTTGACCTTTGCATTTTGTTTGTGTCAAGTCAATTAAGTAATAATGACTAAGGTCAGGCCCATTCTTGACCAAGAACCTATACCCAACTTTTATATGTCACTATTTCCAACCAAAGCTTAGACTGTTTTTTTTCCTTTTCAAGGTTGGGACTAATAAGGTCATGTCACATGTCCAAAAGTGCACGGGAAGTAGTGAGTGGGAAAATAGTTGATTAGAATTCAAAGAAACTAGACATTGATTATTAGTTTGGATAACTTTTTGGCTCCCAAAAATTTTAGTAATTTCAATTTTGAGAATAAAATTGCAAAAAATTTGCAATCTTCATATTTCCTATCTTTTTACATGGCAAAATTTCCTCATATTGCATTAGATTTGTCTAAAAATTGCTTAAGTGATTGACTATGGATACTCCGACCTTAGTAAGGATGAAATATTTTGGCCTATAATCTTTATGCAAATAGAATTGTACAAAACCCTTGTAAGATAGAACCATCCATAGTCGATCAAAGAAGCAATTACACATGATTTGGAATAGTGCAAGGCAAATAAATTTATTGAAAGGTGGGTCAATAGAAATGACAAGGATTGCAAAAAAAATTGGTAATTTTATTGCTTGATCTACATTTCCTATGAGTTTTGGGAGGCAAAAAGTATTCCGGGCCCATGGCCATTGTCTAGACTCTTTGAATTCCAATCATTCAAGAATTTGTTCCTACGCATTATTTTCTACTTTCTTTCTTACAACTTGGGAAATGTGCCATAAACTTATTAGTTCCAACCATGAAAAGGAAAAAAAAAATATTCTAAGTTTTAAAAAAATTGGTATAACCTTGGTTGGAAATAATTACACCTATAGATTGGGTATGGATCATTGGCCGGGAATGGGTGGTTCACTTATGTACTATGATGTCATTATTTGCAGCAAACATTCAGGAATATTAGATAATGATTTAAAGAGGGCCACCACAGCTGTGAAGCGTTTGTTTAAAAAAAATCCAAGAGCTCTTATGGGAAGCAATCTGCTCTTGACTACTTAAGAAGTTCCATATATCTACAGGGTGACTATTGTGACTAGATAAATGTTCCCTTGTGTAGAAATAGAGTGCGGAAGGTTCTCATAACTTTTTAGATTTTTTTCCCTAAAACATAATTATTATGAAATTTTCAATGGAAGATTGTGTTCCTTTTGTGTTGGTGATATAGGGCTTTCTATTTTCAACGACGGGCTGAAAATAAAATCGCCCAAGGGGTGGTTGCAATATTGTGAGTCTTGTAGCCAATCAAAATGTGCCAAAACTGCTCCATAATTAATCTCTATTCATCTCCTCCTTCACGGGATGAAAATAATCTATATAGCCAAAATAGGGGGGGGAGGGGGGGGGGGGGGAGGGGGGGGGGGGATTAAAATTGGGTTGCTTCCTATAGTGGAGGTCAAATTATTGTACAAGACCTTCCTTTTTCTTACAAAATTCTAAAGATGAAAATCTACAATTCTATTGTTCATAGTGCAATTCACTATCATCCATCAAACATTTAATGTCCGCAACAACATTACTAAGTTAACCACACATTTTGACTAAAGCTTAGATGTACACAATCAAAACATGAGAGCTTAGGAGAGACTAGAATCAATTTTTTTGGACACCAACATACAATATATACTTAAAAATTTCATAACCTACTCATACAATGTCCAAAGAATGCATATTAAAGTATCTCAAAATCCTCTTTTTCTTGCCAATAAGATCCTATATAAATATTTTGTGTTTTATATTAAGGTAGATGGCAAATTTCATTAAAATAGCGCCATTCTAAAACTTTGGCACTTTTACAGTTCAGACCGGCCGTTCTGAAATCTATATTGTCCTAGATAGTTTAGACCGGCTGTTTTGAAGTCTACACTTGTCCTAGATGGTCAAAATCCCACATCGACAAAATGGCATACGGAATACCGCCATCTTAACAAAATTCCCCTTGTAGTAAGTACAATATGCTCAATTAATATTAGTGTGGATTATGAGTGTCTTTCCCTTAAAGTATGATGGATCATGCCCAAACAGCTCATTGTCCAGGTAATCAAACTGACATGCTTACATGGCCACCCACGTGGATCCCCCAGGCCCCAGGGTTCCATAATCATTTCTTTTCAAGTAATGTTGACTCCTTTGATACATACACCACAATGTCATAGGAGGCAAGGATTCTTGCAGGGGACTTTGACCATGGAAATAATGCTGAGCACAAAAACTTGACCCAAGAGGGACTAGAGTAATGCCAAAATTTGAGTATTCCATTTTGTGACAATTCCACAACAAAGAAACGCACCACATGAGCCAACGATAATCTCAACAATATATGAGCTAATATTCCACAATGTCCTCCAATAGCTAAAGCGATCAAACACCACCACCCCTTTGATGCCACATCATCCCTTGCAAACCTCCTCCTTCCTGCCATTCTCTCCTCTTTCACAACCCCAATCAATGTATAGCCGAACACCACAATTTCTCCACAGACTGTAGTCTTGAACAGATGTTGTGATTTGTAGAAATAGACAAATACCGATGAAGACTAGCTCTTGAGCGCGATTGGGTCGAAGCGCTGATACGAGCAGCTGAGCAGCGTTTAACAACACTGATGCAACAACCACGACGAAACTGAATAATATTGGAAAGGGATCCTTCAAGTTGTCCTTGTACGTAGATTGAGAAATTAATACTTCCTGAAATTAAAGCTCCTTATTGGGTCAACGTTGCAATGCTCCAGAAGTCCAAAACTGCAACTCAAACTGTTTCCTTACACCGAATTTCTTCGCCTGCAATTGAAGGCCACAGGGAGCTGGTAATAGTACTGAGGCGCCGGGATTGTTTCTGTCGTCGGAATAAGTGGTAAAGACCAATTTGGCTTTTAGACGATTTGGACAAAATATCCGTATGGAATGGTGATCAGCTGCAAAGCAATGCATGTGGTCATCGTCAGCAGATCCAATAATTACGCTATGAAATCTAAAAATTTAGATTAGTCAATCAGAATAAAACAGCTGCTTCCAGGATGAACCCAGCACAAACACAATTTTCATTTTCGCCAGTACGTAGATCTTGATTCTCGCTCGTACTTTTAAATACAATAGTGAACCAAAAGTAGCCAAAAATTAAAGATGATAAAGGCTATGGGAAATTCGTTATAATGGCCGTATTCCATAAGCCATTATTTAATTCATTTCTAGGACGGGTATAGATTTTCAGACCGCACCTTCTAAACGTTAAAGTTTGTGGAATACCGCCATTTTAACGAAATATCGATTGGTTTCACTTGAGCACAAATGAACTACCATGTGTAAGCAATCACAATTGTTGGAATTTCTAACTCAGGAGTCAATACCGACCAGATTCCATCAGACCAAATTAAGCACGAGACAACATATGTAAATCTGCAGAAACAGACGAGATCAGATGAGCATGCGCGCACAGTCGGACCACGCGCGTGATCGACTGATTTTATGGTTATTTCAGTTATAAGTTTACCTAAATTAATAATATTTTAACTTATTGACCTGTCATATAATGAACACCCCACCCGGAGATAAAATCAGTCGCAAAAGCTAGCCCCAGTGTGGGCGTCTCGATCACCGGCACTGTGACAGCAATTCAATTCCAGTCTTTTTTTTCTCTAAAAAACTCTCCATCTTTTGCCCCTTGAACCCGAGTTTCCAGGTTTTGACGAAGTCCAGCCTTCTCTGGTGGACGAAGCTCTGTCTTGCAAGACCAGCCTCCATATCGCTTTCAAGGGTATGGCGAGTCTTGTGCTCAGAGGCCTGGCAGAAAAGATTCGTAGGTGGTTGCAGTAATTTAGTTAAGTTAGCTTCGATGACTCTGCAATAGAAGGAAAGATTCACCTCACTACAGTCACTAGGAGCCATGCCAGAGGACCGGACCCTGGTCCCGGTGATCATGGTCTGACAGCCTTCGTCCTCGGGTTGCAGCTAGCTAGGGCTGCTAGCTAGGCTTCCTCTTGTTGCGGCTGGTTTGCTAGCTAGCTAGCTACTGTAGAAGCCTACTTAAAGTCAGGTTTCTCAGATCGGTAACCACGAGCTTTAGGGGTCCTGGGTTCCAGTTGTGGCCGTGATGATACTGTTCTAGTGAGCTAGCCAGCCGATTTTGACGCAACGCAGTATTGTGATCACCATTGCAGTCGAAGCTCTCACTGGTAGGGTGCATTCCAAGTGCCGCCCCTTGGAAGCCATAGTCTGGCACGAAGCTCTTCCTCAGTCCGTTACCACTGGTCTTGGTTGCAGTTGCTGCAAATGATGGAAGTGTTGAGATGCTCAATTTTGTATTTTCTTTGAGGTTGTGTGATTTCTTCGTGCTTTGCAACTTTACAATATATGCCCGGCCATGTCGCTGTCTTCGCAGTCCCGTTTCATTTGTCAATCTAATTGTTTGGTACTTGATACCCTAAAACCGTCGATTTGCTGTGAAGGAGTTTCGTTTGTTAGGACACCTGCTCGAGTTTCAAATTACTGCAGTCAGGGTATTCGTCTTGTTGGCGTCAGTTATATTCTTGTTCTACCGACTGCCGTGACTGCAGGAAGTCGCCATAGTTGGTCTACGCTTCTTCTTCTTGGTGGTTAGATTTTTGGTGAACATTTTGGGTTCTTCTCTATTACCGTTAGTTGTACCGGAAAGAGTTTAAAATTTCGTGCCAAGCTGTGTGCAACCAAGGGACTTGTTACTGATCTGAACGAGTTCCCCTACCAGCAGTCCGTATCTCGGAAGATTCACAAGGAAGAAAATTTGGTATTGCTAAACTTAACCTTTGCCCTCAGCTTAACCATCTGTGATCAATTTACAATGTACCAGTTTGCTTCCTAAGAAAAGTCTTTCAAAAGTAGTCTAGGTGAATGCGCGCATTCTCCATGCCCTGACGCCAACCCTCTAGATTGTTTACAATTCGGATGAGGTAGCTACAGATTTGGTTGTAATTAAGCAACTGGGTTATCCCATCATTTCTATGATAAGCTGACACGTTTTACTAATGAGGGTGACTGGCAGTGATCCCAGAACTAGTTTATGGAATTTAGTGCAAATGCTACCTCAAGACAGACAGGCATCAACTTTGGCTACCTTGAGAGTGAGTAGTATAAAAAAAAAAATAGAAAAGAAAAGATTTTGCAAAGTTGTGAAGGATTATTGGCAGTACTATAACACAAAATTGACTAAATAGATGCTAATTCCAATGTGGAAGAAGTTATATAGTTTGCAAATTGGCTATCAAATTCTATTGTTTGTTGCAGTCTTGGCTGTCTCCATTAAAGGCCCTTTTTTTGTAATGTATTAGGATATTTTGGGTAGAAACTCAGCTAATTTTAGCAGTTTAGGGATTGATGGTGCCTGGGCATTTGAGAGGCAGTGCTTAATGTCATTGCAGGGCTTAGCTTTCTGCGGAAATTTATGAAGTTTGAAGAGCAGGATTCGAGTCCATTTTTCATGCACTTGGGGCTGAAGTGCGGCTACATCAGTCTGCCTACCGGCGTCTGACTGCAGAATTCTGCGCGGAAGACTCTTATTTGTCTGTGATACTCTCCAATGCTTGGGATGCTTAAAATACATGTCGATCTTTACGAATGTGTTATTCTGTAAGGCCTGATATATGGCGCCTTACATCAATGTGCAAGATCTTTTGTGAATTAATTAAAGATATTTTACATTCTGAAGTTTTCTCAACTGGTCAGAATTTCGACACTTGCTATCCTGTCTGACAACAAAGATAATTTCGAATGTGTTCGCAGAATCTGCCCATGTATACTGAAATGAGATTGTTTGTAAACGCCAAACAGTTTTCACAGGCTTGATTGTGTACATTACTCGCTTAGAAGGGGAGGCCCAAATGTACCCTCTGTGCTGGCATGTTTCCTGTAGCTTTTTCGTTTGTACCATAATGAGAAAAGTTCAACAAACTTGAGATACATTGCTTTTGGGAGAACTTTTGAGTCCTCATGAGTTATTCAATCCATAACATTATTCAATTCAGTACTGTAGTGGTGGATGTTCCCCTTTGCTAGTCAAGTACAATACACAGACATTGTAATATACACAAATATTCTAATATACATAAATACCGTGTTGTCAAGTGGTGAAACCTCTGTCAAGAAACGATGTAGGAGAGGCTTGCATTGACAAATTCAGAACTTCACATAACTAACAAGATATAAAAGAGAGATCAAAGATGGGATTGAGAAAGAAGAACAATGGTCGGGATTCATTTTACTAGACAAGAGGAAGATTGCTACTATACCTGGAGGTCACCTTCACCACACTTTTGCTGAATAATTAATTAAAGTCCTAAATGAACTCTAGCACTTTGAAATGTTATTTCTTAGAGATTCAACACTAAACTCAAGAATATGGTAATTTTTTGGTAACTAACTCACATAAATTCAGGAGTCACTTATATTGTGAGTGAGTGAGATTTACAAACAATTTTTCTATAGAAGTGGGGTGGTAGGAGGTAAGACAACCCGTGTAGGACTTATAAATTAGGATTAGTAGAAGCGCAACCACTCATACCTAGTGAAGTCAAAAGCAAGAATTGTGCTTTGTTGTAGAACTTTAAACCTCATTTTCGCATAGTATAATAATTTTTTTCAAAAGACTTTAAACTAAGAAAAGATTTCATCTCCAAAAAACCATTTGAGATTTCAAGACTCCAATCAAAAGTTATGGACAAAATTAAAAGAGATTTTTTTTTTTTGACATTTTCAAACATCTTCTCTAAATTTTGTCCATAACTTTTGATTGGAGTCTTGAAATCTCAAATGGATTTTTGGAGATGAAATTTAAATTGATTTTTCAACTTATGTTAGTACATATTTTTTTGGTAAAATATTATTCTATTATGCCAAAATGAGGTCTGAAGTTCTACATTGAATACAAATCCTACGTTTTGACAATGAGCGGTCAAGCTCTCACCTTTAATCAAATTGGTAAAAATTTATACTTACCATTATGATGTAAGCATATAAATTAATAAATATGCAAATATAAACAAGCCAATTGAAAATATTATTATAATTCAATATAATATTGACTATATAAGTTGTCAAAGGTAATAAAAATTAAGACATAGCCAGAATAAAAGTGAAAGTAATTTTTGAATTTTTGAATTTATAAAAATTTAAAATTCAATATTGTTTCTTCCTTGAATTAGAATGCCATGAAACAAAGTCTGTGCATCCCTCCTTGCTAGGTGCTTTCCAATGGTACTACAAACGCGACCAAGGGAATAATTTATTATATATATACCTAAATATGTGGGCCTTTGGCACCAAGATTTTATACTATAATCTGATACTCAATGCCTTCTATAGTGGTGGTACAAGACATTGATTTGTTATATCAATAAGATTGCAAAATTAGTATCATCAACAATGGACTTTATGTGAATCAAAATGACAATCTGTAATGAACTTTTGCCCTCCTCATATTAATGGGCAATTTAAAAGTTGTTGTACAAAAATTCTAACAACTTTTATAATGCTAAAACTACACATTCATATAGTGATTCAAATACAGAATTCAACTTAATAGATGCAACTCTTGCATACAAAGAGACTAATATAAAAGTTGGGCCACAGTTGAGCATTGGAGATGCAATCCCTAAATACCAAAACTAAACCCCTAGTTTGATACATTACAAAAATTCAAGCCCACAGGAAGGCCGTGAGTCTCCAGAGGTGTGACATCACACTCCCTTTCAAAAAATTAAAAAAAACTAAAAAAATTAAAAAAACAAATCAATGACAATATTGTCACGAGCATGTACAGTATGCACTATAGTCCCTGCTAGCCGAAGTTTGGCCAGCAAGGACCACAGTACATGCATGCTCTTGACAGCATTGTCATTGGACACTTTTATTTTTTTATTTTTTTTTAATTTCTTGAAAGAGAGTGTGATGTCACATTCTCCTAGAAAACTGACAGCCTTCCCGTGGGCTCAATTTTTTGGTAATGCTTAAGTTGTAACACAAAGGTTTGGAACACCAAATATGGGGAATTTTGCTAAAATGGCGGTATTCCGTGTGCCACTTTGATGGTGCGCCATTTTGACCATCTAGAATGGGTATTGATTTCAGAACAGCCGTTTTGAACCATGTAGGATAGGTATAGATTTCAAAATGGCCGTTCTAATTGTAAAAGTGCCAATGTTCCGGAATGGTGCCATTTTAATGAAATTTGCCATAAATCCACCACTTGTTTTTAATTTGTTTCACATACAAGACAAACTTTCTATAGCTGTTATTTATTTTTTGTAATTAATATCCTCCAAATTTCTCGAAGAAATAAAGGCCTATCACAATTGATGCAAATTCTACCTAATGTTTTTTTCTCAAAATCCAAAACAAATCTTATGTGATACTGAGAGCAAAATCCAAAGCAAAATTTTGAAAAAAAAACGATGAGAAGTAAGAGCAGTGTTTTTGGAGGCGTTTCACTATAAAAAAAAAAAAAAGAAAGGACCCTAATTAACAAAATACCAATGCATTTATGTTGATTACAATAAAAAAATTTGGAATCAATTGATTTGGCAATCTTCTAATCATCAATTAACATAATTTGTTGATTTGACCACAAAAAAAATTTACTCAATTGATTTGGCAATCTTCTAAACATCATATCTTTGTTTACTAAAAGAAATAGGAATCGGGATTGAGAAGTACAATTGATAGGCTAAAATGCTTGTCCAAGTCTTAGTGCAACCACTGGAGATGTTTGGAGCAATTTTGAAATACAAAAAGCAAGCATTTTACAACATTAGTTACAGCCGAGCAAATCTCTCAAAACTTTTGTATAGGAGGTTCAAATCTTTTTAGAATTTGCATGTATATTCTATCGTATTTAAGACACCTTTATGCCAATTTGTAGAAGCATTGGACACTTTTAGATTTTTTCACAATTTCTTTATTAATTTATTTAATAAACTAAAAACAAATAAGATTGCGATTGAGAAGTCCATTTTCATTGACTAAGATGCTTGCATAGGTCTCATTACAACAATTGAGGATGTTTGGGACAATTTTGAAATACCAAAGGCAAGTTTTCTACAACATTTGGTCAACTATGACTAATGAGATTTACGGGCCTTAGCCACATTAGTCACAACTGATCAAATCTTCCACAATTTTTGACTGGGAGGTTCAAATCTTCTTTGAATTTGCATGATAATTCTATCTTATCTTAGACACTTCCATGCCAATTTTGGAGAGTATTGGACATATTTATTTATTTTTATATATTTTTGATTGTTTTATATTCTAATGCAAAAAAAATTAGAATTGGCCTTGATATGTCCAAAGTTGGTAAATTATGAAAGGTATTACTAAATTAATAATGACTTCAAACTTGAGTTTGAGACCAAATGCCAATCTCAGTGTTAAAAAATTCATTCAATCTTAGACCTACTTCTACTTAACAATTTTTTATTATGTGGAGATCAAGTTATGATATGCAATAAAAAATTTCTTTGACTCTCAACTGAAATGTCCACCCTAAAAAATGGAAGGATGATCTATATCTCACTTCAAAAATTTGAAAGTAAGGTTTTCATTGTGGCATATTTGGTTGCCCAAAGCATGTTATGTCTCCCGAATTTGTAATACTATTATGTATTAACCCCTAAAGTTCAATGATTGTGTCATCATCAAAAAATGATTAGAAATTGCCATTTCTAATACAAATATCCATTTTTGGGAAAAAAAAAAATTTTGACATATGTAACCATAAGATCTTGTAGTATGCTGACTTGTGAACATGTAGTAAGAATTTCATAAATTTCTACCTCATGGATTGCATTTAAATTCCTTGAAATTATTTGTTTGGCCCTCCAAAAAAAGGGCAGCTGCACTTCACAAGCTCACTTTTTGATGAAAAAATGTCCAAAATGGTGGTGCTTATTTAGATTCTTTTTTCTAGACAAGTTGGCTACATGCTTGAAAATTTTCACTTCATTTGGAATTGTCCAACATATAGGAAAAAAATAGTAAGTACATAGTAGTAGAAAAAGGTTCAAAATTCAAAATTGTAAGGAATTTTATTATAGAATTGAAAAATGCCAATCCCAATGGTTGTAATGTTGTAATAAATAATCATTTTACATTCTAGGAATTGTTTTTTTCAAAAAATATTGAAAATTGAGTAAGATGAAGGACTTCAAAATTTATTTTACAATAAGAAATCCATAATTGTCTATAAACTAAAAATCTTCATAACTTTTGACTCATTTATCAAAATGGAATGATTCAAAGCTTTCCACATATATATAACTTTGTAAAACCAATTTCAATTTTTTATTTTTGAAAAAAATGATTTTTTAAAATCTCTCTATATTTATCCAGTTACTAAAAAAAGTAGCATATTAGGCCATGACTTTTTACTCACATTTCCAAATGTCATGAAATTTAGTGCATATGAAAGATATTCCTAGCGCCAACCTTCTATTAAAGCCTTAAAATACGAAATCTCTAGTCATACACACCTGCACAAAAATTTTATACATCTCCAGAACACATGCCGATTTGTTAGGAATTCAACGACTATGCAATGAATTATTCCAGAAATCACACTTGCACATAATGAAAAGAGAAGTATATATGTATTTTATATGCATTATACAAGACAAAGTTAGAAAAATGTATGACTTGTTCACTATACTATTATCCGCACATCAATATATGTAGTAAATTATGATATAAAAAAAGACTTTATGATTCTGTCTAAAGCCTATAGCTACGTACTTCTGTGCAATCTGCCTTGTTGTTATCTACAATACCATGAAGTGTACTTAATCAACATTCATGGGGCTGTCTGTAGTACCTCTAGGATCTGTTTTGCTATTGTTTGCCCCGGCTTCTACAATGCAATCTTTGCCCAAGCCAAAGTAAAGTCGTTGAACTCTAGACCGGGTTTGTTTGGTTGGTCCATCTTCCTTGAGTATGGCCTTCAAAAATTGTGAGCCATGCAATTGTTCAAGAGCTCACCAAGTCCTAGGATTATGCACGTCGAGTAAAAAATCTATCGCATCATTCTTAAAAATCTCTCTCCATTCTAATTCTGATAGCTGAAGCATCTTCTGAGTTCTCAATATTTCATATCTAGACTCATCCATGATTTGAACCCCATCATCATCAATGATATGTACTCCATCACGCCCCTATCGCTATCATCATGATTTTGGATGAAGTCCAAATCGGAATTGTTTGGTAGTTTTGTCCCAATGTCCATTGAAGCATTGGTAGAAGAAATTCCGGTGTCCAAGATTGAACTTGTCTTAATAGGGATCAAGTTCTCACACACTTGTACAACCTAAGCAAGATCAGTCTTCCAATCCCATTCGTTAGAGAGTTTCGGTTTCTCCCTAGAGTGGTGCTTAAACCTCCAACTCCAGACAAGGTCGTCTTCTCATATATCAAAATTATAGGAGGAATTTATTATATTGAATTCCCAATCTGGCGGCATGTATAGAACTAGGCCAAACAACTCGTATAAGCGCTTGTGGAAGGGAGCCTTGCATACAACACACTGCCTATAAGTTATCATCAAACAGATCAAACAAAACGGGTGGTAGAGATGCTTGCATGTGCTCAAGTACATTCCACCTTCGGAGCCAAATGGATTTAAGCAAATGAGGCACATGGTACTGTCTGAAACAAAGCTAGAAGGCTTTGGCCACAACAACTTTGGCTTGTTAGTGATATGTAAAATAATCGCGTTCTCGAAATCTCTAGTCGTATTTGGACCAGTCAATGGTGGTCTCATTGCCACCAACGGGTTTCATTAGCCAGTCATCCCGATCAAAAAGCTCATCTATATGGGCCCATGATGTTAAGCCAAAGACTTTTTCCTAATTGTGTTCAAAGTAATTGTTGGCCACTTTTATGAACTCCACAGTTTGTCACTCCATTTGTCAGTTCTAATCGACTATAAAGATGTATGCCAATTTCCACTGATAATATTGTGCTACTAACGCATCCAAACAACCTTGCAGCTCGACATTTTTGGCACACAAGTCAGTGAGCTCTTCACTATTTTGGACCGTTTGGACCCCCACCGCTTTTACAATTGGTACGTTTGTGAAGGCATCTAATCTATCAAACGATAATGAATCCTATATTGCTAACATTAATGCACCAGCTTGTGTCTCTAACAGTGGTGCAAGAATCGGTTCATTGAGGCATGTGGTGGGACTCCTCACGCCTTCTAGCGCTGCCAGTTGTTGTATTTTCCTGCGCTAAAGGTATTTTCGTGCCATCTACTTGAGAAGGCATACCTTGAGCATGCCCTCTTGGATCACGACCCTCATTTCTCATTGTAGTGGCTTCAAGAGCTTGTCGAAGTTCTTCTATGTCATGTTCTCGTTGCAATAGTAAGTTGCTATTGTCCTTCAGTTTGGCCTCGCATTGAGCAAAATTGGCATTCAACCTTTGAACAAAGACATCTTTTTCCGCTAGTTCATTCTTCAAGGCATTGACCACATCTGCGGCGATATTAGGCACGTCAACTTTGCCCATCGTTGCATTTGTGGGTGCGACATCCATTGTTAGTTGTATTGCCCTTCTTCTCTTGTTACACAGCGTCGCCCTAGGACCAAATGGACATGGGGAGTACAAGTTCCATCTGAGTCCCTATCTATTTGAGAATCATTGGTCTCATAGTTGTCAACGCTTGTATTTTGCGCCTTGAGACTGCCCAAACCACCCTCTGGAACCTTTTTTACCCCCTTTGAAATAAATCCGTTGGCCGGGGTTGGAATAATGACGATGGAGCCAACATCTTTTAAGGTTGATCAATCCACTTGCTTTTGAAGCTTGATTTTTGGCTTAGACCCCCTATACAATGAAAAAATTGACTTTATTTCTTTTCACAATGGGCTGGTTGTATAGAACTTGGTACACCTCAACGCAACAATTTTTGAATGCTTTGTCAATGCAGTACGTCAAGTTTGCCTTGTGAAAACGTCGGTGAAAATTGTGTTGTTCTTCTAGGAAGGCCTTGTCAATGTGGCATCACTTTATATATTGAGCACAATTATCAGCAGTCCACGGTTCAGGTACCTCCTCCCATCTTTTGAACGCAAGTTTGGTCGGATTTCAAAGTACGTGCAGCCGCTTGCAATGTTTCTGTCCGGCACGTATTCTTATTTTGTCTTGCTCTACTTTTGTCATTTTCTAAGGTGTCTCCATTGCTCGTGGAATTTGGAAAAGTACGTATAATAAAAAAGACCCCACAATGACGCCCAAGCAACCAACTCAATGAATGAATTGGAGGCCCCAGGAAGTTGTGAGGCAAGAAATGAATGTTGGGGCACGGACTTATACATGGACTTATATAGTCATTGGGGGGGGGGGGCAAGTGATGGACGAGGACACAATCGCAATCAGATGTGGACGCAAGGATTAGGGCTTAGACGATCGCGTACGGGCGTGGACGGAAGGACCAAGGTATGGACATCATCGCGTCTGGGTGTGGACGTAGAATTGGCGCATGGATAAATGAGTGACTAGGCATAGAAGGATGAGTGATTGGGTATGGATGGAATCCCGCAAAGGCGGGGACGTAAGGTTACTCACCCGTGAAAATTAAAAAAAAAGGTATCAGAAAAAATAAAAAATCACACCAATCCAAGTGTTGCCCAACCGCCCCCTCCCCCAAAGGATGTGAACAAAAATGAAACGTTTCACCTAAATCAAAGAGTCGTACTTCAAAAATAGAGTTTGAGAAGTAATCATAACTTCTACACCAATCCAATTGTTAAACCTTATGGGTGGGATGTGAAAAAAAATGAAAAATTCAAACCAACCCAAGATCCAAGTATCTAACTTGGGGTCAAATATAAAGAATAGGGTTTGGAAAAGGAAATAAACTTTTCACCTACACCAAAGAGAGTAAAAGATCTATTACCAAAAATAGGATGTGTCGAAAGAAATAAAAATTTCACCTAAATCAAGGAGATGTATTCTAAGAAATAGGGTGTGAACAATAAGAAGAGTCCTTCCCCAAAAAATAGAGTGTGAAAAAAGAAACAAAAATGTCACTGAAACTAAACTTACCAAAGAGACCTATCGAAAAAAATAGGGTGCGATAAAAAAAAAAATTTATATTAACCAACGTGTCTTATCCATTAAAATAGGGTGTGGAAAAAGAAATAATAATCTCACCTAAAGCAACAAGAACTACTCCAAAAAATAGCTATTTTGAACAATAAGTTCTTTTTTATTTCCACCAAAGTCCCTAAACTCCAAAAAATAGGATATGAAAAAAAAAAAAAAATGTCACCTAAACCAAGGAGACCTACCCGTGAGATCCGATTTGTCACCCCAGATTCACTATTTTCTTTTTTTGTTTATAGTAAGTTTGAAAATACTTTTAATTACAAAAAGCCCAAAAAAGAGTGTAAGACCAAAATAGATGTGTCACATACCAATATAGCATTTGGTCCCTTATCAGTAATTTGCCTTCAATTGAACCCAATTCCCATTTGTAAATAGGTATAAACCGGGATTTCACGTGATTAGACGAGTTTATAGTAAATAAAGCTAGAATCGTCAAATCCATGGTGTAAGTGACTTCTTAAGTCTAGATTTGGTCTGAGGGAATACTGTTGAGATCATATGTTCATTCCCGATGATAGGTTTCACTTTCTCCATTCCCTCAAAGAAATAGCAGAAATCCCAATTATTAGGCCTACAAAAGTTACAATCGCATGACAGACACCTGGGAGGAATCTAGGGATGCAATATGTTGTTCTTGGGTGGAAATCATATTTGGAGCCCAACGGCAAAATCGGTTTGCAAAGATTCCCCCCTACACAGAAGATTCTTTTATTAACGATTTCAAAAGGGGAAGATAAGATTTGATTCTCCTATGTCCTTTGTGCAAAGTAAAAATATGAATTTGCACATCCTTTGTGGAATTCCATGTGAGAATCTATAAAAAGATTCGGAATTTTCTGACTTACAAAAAATGCCTTTCCGAATGGTCAATTACTAAAACCTTGGATGGAAAATTCTTGTAAATAACCTAGATTGCGATAAAATCTCATTAAAAATTAGACTAGCTTATTTATTGCTAATAAGATGCTCCAACAAAGTTCAAGACATTTTGATAGTTAAAAGTGTCCAAATCGGCGAGATTCCCCGATAATTGCCAAATTTGAAGAATTCGGTGGAATTGACCGGTGTCCCGGAAGCACACGAAATCGAAATGGGGTCGAAGTTTTATCTTTTTTTACTCTTTTAGACCTTCTAAAGAACTTAGGCTAGTTACTTTTCTCAGAAAAGTCAAACTCCAAAATCTGGGTTTTTACTCCTTTTTTATGTTCAATTAGCGCTAAGTATTATTGTGTTTTTGAGACCAAATTAGGGGATAGCAAACCTCAAACTAAAAATGGCCTTCTGAAACCAATGGCATAATCCATTTGTGATTTGGAGTTGTTCTCCAAAAGTTAAAAATTTGATCTAGCTTAGAAAGTAAAAAATTAGAAGATTAGAATGAAAATCTCAAGTAATAAGATTACTAGGAAAAGAAAGGTGGGTGAGCACCCTTGGAAATGTATATAAGGGGCTTACTTTTCTCTCACAAACACACCTTGGGCCATTATTTTGGCTTTCAAAACACGTTGGTCCATTTGTTTGGACTTTTTTGGCCAGTTTTGGCCAGTTTTGAGCCAAAAGTTGTAAACGTGTGATTTTCGAGCATTTTAAGCTCCGTTGTTGCTAATTTTCAAGCCATCTTTGAAGGACATTGGATTCCCTTCAAAGATCATCTTTGTCTTTGGATTTTTTTTGACTAAAATACTAACTTGGCCTTTTGTTATAGCAATTTTGAAGTTTGTTTTTATTAACCCTTGTACTAATCCTAGATCTCCCCCTCTGTACCTGGGCATATGCCGCTTGAGGGGGCATTCTTCTGTTTTCCTTGAAGAATTTTGTGTTCTAACACTTCTTCACTAACGTGTATTCGAGTTGTAGCCTTGTACTAACAAACCTTTGTCTCATTTTGTTCTAAGTTTCTTGCAAAACACCACATACGGCAAAGCTTTGGCTTTCTTTTGTTAGAATTGTTTAGCAGTTTAGAGATTTTCCAAAATACGGCGAAGCTTTGGCTTTGTTTTGTTAGAATTGTTTAGCAATTTAGAGATTTCCTGAATACGGCGAAGTTTGACTTTGTTTTGTCCGAAAAAACTCCAAAAAAACAATTAGAACTTGTCATCTCTCTCCATGTTTAGTTTCCAAAACGCAAATTTGAAAAATCCAAGTTTAGTATCCAAAAAGACTAGATTTAGGCCTTACAAATCAAGTTAGAAGAGACCCTCAAAGGTTATGTAGAAAGACTCTTAGAGTTTTTTTCCCTTTAGGTGCGTATTTGATTTTTATTAAGACTCTTGAACCTCCAAAATCTCCAAATCTGAACCCACCAAGATCTTGGAGAGGAGTGCTGGAACGAAGCAACTCCAACTGGGCAGCCCAATACCACTGCAGGAAGAGCCACTCACGCCGTGACACGTCACCTCCGCCCTGTTAACATTGCAGGGGTCCATCCAGTAATAGGTCGCCACGTGGCACTCCCGTGAAAAAGGGGGGGGGGGGGGCACAACTAGCCGGCTTGAGGTGACTGCGGGACTAGGTTCTGACTACTGGACTGGTTCTGATTGTTGGACTAGATTCCTACTGGCTTGTTTCAAGATTGCTAGCTTGTTTCGAGACTGCTCGACTGATTCCAAGACTGCTGGCTGTGGCTCCAGGCCCTTCTCTCCTTTTTTCCAAGTTCTAAAAACTCTTGGAAATCTTAAATTAAGGACTATAGTAGTATAAATAAAAATCATTAATTTAAAATTAGGAGGAGAAGAAGTAGAATTAGAGTAGAAACTAGAACTCAAGAGAAATTGCCATCATGCCACTAATGCAAAATATATAGAAGTAGCAATTGTACCAAAACTCTTTAAGCTCTCAAACTTCAAGTAGTAGACAACAATTAGAATAGAAAGCTGTTTGAAGGAAGAAGAAAGTAGGAGGAGAAGATGAAGGGAATTTAGGAAGAGATAGGATTAGGTGGAAATCTAGGAAAAACAATTAGAACCATCAAAACTTGGATAGAATAATAATTGACCAAGGAGTTGAAGAGTCAATTATTGTTTAGGAGTCGACTTCAATTATTTTATTCCAAGACCAGTCAACCTTTGGGATGTTTAAATAATTGAACTAGAATAGTCCTAAAAGAAAAGGTAGGAGTAGAAGTAGAAAGAAAAAGAAGTAGGAAGAAATTAGGAAATTTGTATTAAACACCTATCTTCAAGCGCTGAGCAAAATTTCAAGATAGCATCCAAAGATGGCGGACCGAGAATATCTCGAGGAGCTACTCTACAACATGGCGGATGAAGGGTAACTTGAGGTAAATTATTAAACTTTTTCCCTTTTTAATTGTTTAGATTTAGCATTTCTAATACTTAGCCAAAGTTCAAGATCGATTCAAAGCATCAAAACTAGATATTTTCTTGAGATTAGATTTAGAAATTTGTAGATTAGAATTAGGGCTTTTCAAAACCATCTCACACTTAGGGTTTGAAGTTAAAACGAGCGAGATATGGAGGTATGAAGTTTAGGACCTAATTTGGATGGAAAGTGATTAGAAGATAAACAAGACAAGTCAAAATTAGGAAATATTAACTAGAAATAATCTAGATCTCAAAAGTGAAACTAAAAGTTAATTATCAAATTAGGTTTAAGAGTAATCAACAGATGAAATTTTGAACACCGATTAGCGGTCAAACTTCATTCATCAATAACTTTTGATAGGATAAGTGGAATATCAAACAAGAGGACATTTTGGAGAGTTTAGGTCAGCTTTTAGAAGGAAAAAATCTAAAAACCCTAAAAGTAATAACTTACCAAGGCTCAATCAAAACCTCAAAAAACAAAGGTAGAAAGAATTAGGTTGTCTTAACATAATCAAAAGAAGAAGTTAGGATTAGGAAATCAAATTAGGACCTTGAAGTAACCTTAAAAAATTTTGAACTTTAAGAAATACCACAAACCCTAGGAATTATTCAAGGATGAAGTTTAGGTCAAGGAACGGATGAAGGTGACTAAAAATAGTTCATCCAAGTCAAAACTTAGGATTTAGTCAGGTCTTATTCATCTAAAATCAAGGTTCATTTCTCAAGTGCAATTGAATTCGAGAACATGACTTAAACCGTGGATGAAATTTGAATAGCCCCGGAAGGGCTAAACTTCATCCGCCCATAATTTTTGCTAGGAGAAGGGTCCAGAATTGATTTTTATGTTTTTATAAATGGCATGACATATTCTATGACTTAGAATAGTTAAAATTTGACTGTAACTAGTTCGAATTCAAAACCACCGTAACCTCTTTTTATTGAAGAAGTAAGAATAGAAATCATCAAGTAGTTCAAATTTTGGGTTTTGGTGTACATTGTGGATGTTAGGAACATAGGAAAAAAGATCCGTTGCTTGAAAGGCACAATGGAATGGTATTAGGCACTTGTAAGTTGTATAAAAATCCACTCGAAAATTAGAACCCGGTTGTGCTCGCTTATTTACCAAGGGTGGGTAAATAAACGCTCACACCACCCCCAAAAAAGAAACAGGGTGTGAAAGAAAAGGAATTTTTTATATTAGCCAACGTGTCTTAGTGTCTTAAACCAAAAAAGAAGGTGTAAAAAAAGAAATAAAAATCTCACATAAACCAAAGAGACTTACCCTAGAAAATCAGGTGTGAAAATGAATTAAATTTTTTACCTGAACCAGAGAAACCTATCCCAAAAAACAGAGTCTAAATAAAAAATTATGTGTATTAACCAAAGTATCTTATCTATTAAAATAAGGTGTGAAAAGAGAAATTAAAAACTCACCTAAACCAAAGGAACCTACCAAAAAAAGTAGGGTGTGGAAAAAAAAAAAAAAATCACCTACACCAAAGAGTTGTACCTAAAGAAATAGGATATGAAAAAAAATATTATTTATATGAACCAAAATGTCTTATCCTAAAAAAACAAGGTGTGAAAAAAATTCAAATCTTTCACACCAATCCAAGTGTCAAATGCCCCTAGAAAAGGATGTGAAAAAGAATGAAATATTTTATCTAAACCAAGGAATCCTACCCAAAAAAACAAAGTCTGACAAATAATCAGAACTGTTGTACCAATCAAAGTATCCACTGACGACCACAACTATACTTATAATTTTCATTGTCAACACGTATTTTTTTTTCCTTCTTTATGAACTGCTAAAGTGGCGGTATAAAATGCTACTGTAGTGCTCTACATTTCAACAGTCATCCACATATTAAATAGAGAAAATATTAATGTACTAATATTAGATAGAGAGTTTGTTCACTTTGTTGTTGTTTTTTAGTCACATCATGTTTTTCTACTGCAACTTTGCAGAAAAAAGCCCCCCCCCCCCCCCCCGCGGAAAAAGCCTTGATTGTTGCGGTTGGACAAATGTAGGTTTCATCGACCATGCAAGAATTGAATTGGTAGGGCGGAGACATCATCAATCCCGGATTTAATTCGACGGGCCCGGACTTAAATTGGATGGGTGGGTACTCAAAATCGGATGAGTGGGGACGTATTCGACCCATGCAAGAATGCTGTTGGAGGGCGCAGGGACGCTGTCAGGATAGGCGGGAACGCAAGCATGGCGCACGCGGATGTTGGGCGGGAACGCTAGGGATAAGGCGGGAATGTAGTGGAGCACATGCGGATTCAAGCGGGGATTATATAATCCCCTCCCCACTCCACTTATCTCTTGCCAAGCACTCTTTGGATGCCTCCCATGTTAGCTCACTCAGTGGGCTAATAAGGGACATTGGTGGAGTTAAAGGCTTGGCCCTAACAACATACCCAGTTTTTTTGTTGTTTTTTTTCAACAAAAATCACTTTGGATTAGAAAGCAATCATATATGAAAAATACAATTTTAATATGCAAGCAAAAGGAAGTGGTTCGTCTGGGAAGCGTCTGCTGCTTGTGGACATGGAGCAGATTGATGAAGAAAGACTTCCACCAACAAACGCGTCAATGGCCTCAGCTTCATCACAGCCTTTGTTGTCATCAGGGAAGAAGAAGGCAAAGAAGACACTGAATCCGAATTGGCCTCTACTACAATACTTAAATGAAGATAGGTTAGTATTGGTGGAGTCCTACAAAGTGCAAACCACTGCATCGTTGGAGAAAAACTATGTGAATAGGAACATTAACGGTTACAATGCTCTAGTAGAGCATTTATAGACGAGAAGTTCACCGCATCTGAGAAATTCAACGATTGCTTAGATTATTGGTTATACTCGGACTTCTTGGATAACAAGGTGGTTTAGATGACTACTAATGTTGTGGACAATTGGCGTTGTTGTGTGAAGAAGAAAGAGGACAAGAGCAATTGGAATGAAGCAGATGTAGAATTTGTTTTGAAATTACGCATAGTTGAGAATGGTGTCGGGAGTTTAACTTAAGTAGCCATAAAACAAAACAATTATAGAAAGAAACACAAGAAGATAAAATTTTGCCTGAATGTGTGAGCAGATCAATGTATTAGCTATCACCGTCAATAAAAGTGGTAACAATGCCCAGACGAGAGGTAGAAGGTGCTTACTGGCACGTGAGGAAGGTGCAGCTTACAAAACTTTCCATCATCCCCACCTAGCTTGAGTTTGCGGGGAAGCTCTTGAAGACTACAAATCAAAAGAAAAAACGTTGCTATATGTTGGTTGAGGCTACAGGATGTCCGGTGAAGCATCCCGGCATCATTAGACTGACATACATGCATCCAAAAACAATGGAAGGCTATTTGCTCTTGTGGAATGGAGGGTCTTTAATTACTTTCATAAGCAAATATGATTCCAAAGTTCAACAATCAACGGAATTGGATGACATTGTGAAGTTGATGGATACCTAGTTGACACTTGAGGAATTGCAGTAGATTGCCACATTTTGGAAAAATCAAGTGAACTTAGCACTGTCATTGCTTGTTCTTTTGTGGAAATGCCACGAGGCTGACTACATACACAACAACATATCTACATCCAATGTTTTGCTCCATTTTGCTCCATGGAAAAAGATAAAGTATATTTGGGGATTTGTGATTGGGTACTTTTAAGTCGAGTCCTGGAAAACGCGCCATCAAGATACAGTTACCAAAACCAGAAGGCACTCGATAAGGATAAAGCAGCCCAAAGGTTTGCTGCTTCGAAATTATTCTATTTGTATGGAGTGCAAGGCTCAGCTAACTCGCTTGAGATCATGGAAAAAAACATGTATACTCTAAAGCTATTGATGCATATGCCACATGCTAGATAGTAGCTCAAATCTGGAAAGAAGAATGGAATCCAACTTATTTTCGTATATATTAATTGTGGAAATATACAAACCTACAATTGAAATTGAAAAGCCTCCAAAATGAAGATCCGCAAGAAAGGGCCTCCATCTTGGATGTTCTTGATAAATTGAGGATAATATCGTATTATTGGAGTATGCTTGATTGAGTGTTGTTATCAAAGACTGTAATTTCTTATTTTCACTCTTGAAAGTTTTGTATATGATAGTTATGTTGAAGGCAAAGGTTAACATTGTTAACCTTTTATCTTTAGAGAGGATCATGTACATTTCACCTCAGCCAAACACTATTCCATATATAAACCTACGGATATATTCAAAATACTATTGTTTGCAATTACTATTTTTATTTCTTTTGGCATGAAGTAGAAATTGATGATCTGTACATGTCCAAATTTTTGAATGATACACTTATAACCCTAACCCAAACATTTGGCATAGATAGAAGATACAAAATAATAAACAAATGTATGTTGTATAAATGTATATGTAACTACCAGGTTTTAATTAAAAAATGCGTGGCTATAAAATGAAGGTCATTTATCATCTCCCCAAAGGTAGGGATGTAGCAGTGTAGCACTTCCAAAGGGAAAAATGAGCCCCAGTGTCCGTGCCCCAATCGAATATCATTGGCGCCTTTGTTAAAGTCCGCGCCCGGCCCGACTTCAGTTTGCGCGCCATTATGAATCCACGCCCTTGCCGAGTTGCTGTCTTCTGTCCGCGCCCTAACATGAGTCCACGCCCAGACCCAATTTTTGTCCGCTCCCTGACATGAGTCCATGTCCAAATCCAATTTCCGTCCGCGCCCTGACAAGTATCCGCGCCCTTGTCGTCTTCTGTCCGCGCCCTGACATGAGTCCGTGCCTTGTCCCGCTTAACTTTGCGCCCAGCATCTGTGTTGGTAGCCAGGTGTCGGCAAGGTATTCCACGTCGACATTTTTTTAACTTTACATAAAGTCAACAACATGTTGACTACATCGGACGAGCGGAATCTCAATCGGATGGGTGAACCGGGCGGCTTGTCTAGTATGTCAATAATGCTCCCGCTTCAATAATGCAACAGTAACAAACTTGATCAACGATGAGTAAGTTCCTATTTGAATCAAAAATTAAGCCGCACAATGTGTTCAAACACAATTCATATGAGATTGAGCAAAACCTAGTCCATCTCAAACCGCAAAGCTCTTATCAAGCTCTGATCCTTTAATTAGGCTACTGTGGCTTCTATAAATATACTAGCATCATGCATTGTACTAGTGGTGTTGCTTGTACGCCATCATTCTTGAGCATCCTTGCGTTGTATTCTTGCGCTTCATTGCTGCAATTACCTCTTTAGTTTTAAACAATTCATTGTTGGTGAGGTGTAGAGCCGCTTGGAGCTCGGCTTGGCGCATCTCCTTCTCTTTGGTGTCTACAATTCAACCAAATCAAACATTAATGTTAATGAGCATTACATTGTTTATTTGCAACACAAGAAACAAACTCAAAGCAAAGCTACTAAGTACCTTTTTCAGGTTGTAGAGTCATAGCAAGGCGTTTATCCATAGCTTGCCCACTGTAAGCTGTTACCATGAGGTGACCAAGTACACCAATTCCTGCCGTGATAGAAGTGGGCTATGTTGTCACGTCAAGCCATTAGGGTTATCAAACGGGCAAAGCGGACCTACAAATTGGACGAGACAGACGAACCAAAGGGACAAAGTGACTACCTTAAAGTAGTCACATCAGGTGGCTTAGGGTCATGGGACAGGCAAATTAGACAAGGGAATCGGACAGTTCAGACAACCGGTCTGTCTAATGTGATAACTATGGAAGTGGGCAATTTTCAAGCTTTATGCCATGTCAACTTCAAAAATTTATAACTAATTCCACAAAGCTCCAAAAAAATATGAAATGACGTGGATTAAATGCAAATTCCATTTGTCTTTCAAAAAAAAATTGTTAAAAAATAGTTCAAGAAGTTCACCTCTCCAAAATTCAATTTCAGTTCTTTATAGACTTCCTTCCTTACATTTCTCTAATACCTTTTTTGAACAATATATAGGCAAATGACCACTCACTGACTCACCTTCCTTGATTTTGGAGGGAATGGCCACTTGTGCAGGTACATTGTTCAAAAAATCCTTGTACCATTGCATACTTCACAAGTTGGCATATCGTGTTTAATTTCAGTGTTACACTTGGTGCAATGCATGTGGTGAGAAGAGATTCAAGAAAATCCTTCCAAATACGCAAACTCAATATCGCCGAACCAAGAGCCTAGAAACTTTGAAGTGACCAGGCAGGAGTAGAAAAGTTCTCAAGTGTGCGTGCGAAGGACAAATTGTTTGTTTGCGGTGGCGGTGAAGATGCATACGGGGGCTGTGACCGGATGCTGCTAGTGCAATTCTGAGGTAAGCTATTGATTTGGGGGTTCTAGGTGGTTACGGAATGTGTGATTGATATATTGAGGTTAAGTAGAACTCAAAGACTATACTGATACTATCTCTTAACTGTGTTCTGCATTGAGCTAGAGCCGAGGTGGACAATACTGAAACTGCAATGCTTGTTAGAGTGTTTGCAAAAGCGATGAGAGAAATTTCTGTATATATTCGTGAATAAAGCTAGCTTGACGTTGACTGCCAAGTGGAGTAAGTTCATCCGTCCCATTTTGCAGTTCTCCTCATTCACATGGTGATTTGAATTTGCTAGGACCGCCCACTTACAAAATATGACTATTTTAAGATGTAGCAAACCTTGACAACATTCCGCAATTTACCATTGGGTGAGCACCAGCCTACCTAGTTTGGGGACATTTAGTAATGCTCGTACATATATGAATGCCTCATTTTGTATGAAATCTTTGGCGCATGAAGTTAGAAATCAAGCTGTTGTAAGTCTGGAATGGCAGGCTAAAGTGCAAATAATCTGAGTGCGATGCGACAACCTATTAGCTAGCTACAAATTGGAATGATTTTTTAGTTGTGAATGTGTTTTTGCTATCAACCAGGTAGGTTTAAACTGTTGGAATAGGACAGTATTACAAGATGTTTGATCTAACTATAGCTTCAAAAGTTTGAATGATAGAGCTGTGGAGGCTCCTCATCGGCTCGTTTTGCTAGCTCAAGAGACTATAATGCAAAGGAGCCACTGCAGATGGTTTGATGGTGCAACTCATTTTAAGTGGATAATTGTTCTCATTATAATAAATTTTGCAATTTTAAGCAACTCTGTTCAGAGACTTCATTGCCCAAGCATTTTAGTCATGCACAATTTCATTAAATTAAGCCATACAATGTGTTCAAATACAATTCATATGAGTTCAAATAGCACCTAGACCATCTCAAACCGCAAAGCTATGATTATTGTATATGTTTAATTTAAGCTCTGTCCTATGAAGCATAGTTCCTTGCATTTCAAATTGTCCAAAGCAATTGGTCTTTAACTAGGCTAATCATTGGCAACTTCAGGCCTTGTAGCCCCCCGAGCTTAATCAACAATGTGAAGCCTTGCTAAGTTACTTTGACGCGTGATCTTCAAATCGGGAACGCCCTTTTGCGATGCCTAAATAAGGCCCTTGCTACTTTGACTCTTGTGCGAATGTCTTTGGTCTTCACCCTTCTGCGCTATCCACATAGGTCTATGGTACATATAGAAAATCAAATAGTGCTTTATATAGGAAGCAGAATGAACTGAGAAGCCTTGACGGTTTAAGCGCTTTTCCTAACAAAGAGTAAGATTAACCCTTATTAAAGATTGGGTCCATGACCTTTGATTTCAAGCATCACTATCCATCACTTTGCTTGTTGTCATTCTACAACTACATACAAATAGAAAATTTTACAATTATTTCTTAGAGATGAAGCCAAATGCCTACTATAAGTCATCAAATTTTCAAATTGTTGAGGAAAAAATTGAAATTATTGTGAATTTCTTTAGAGAAAAAAATTTCATATCAAATATCAAATATACTCAAAAAATCCAAAAATTTCACCATATACATATATTATCTATAAGTTTCAATCTTAAATTAGGTTATTTATTTATTTTGTCTTTTTATTATGTTTGATACACTAAGATTTAACAAACTGTAAGTCTCAAGGTGGTGTTTTTGGTACCATCAAAAGCTCTTTGCAAGCTAGGAGGGATGCATAGACTTTGTTTTTGAAATTTGGACCTATGTTTTGAAAACTAATGAAATTCAAAATTTACATGAATTAGAAAATTGAAATAAATTATCTATCATTTTTGAAAAACCATAAATTTTACATTGAATGTCCAAACACTACAAAACAAAGCCCACTTTGCACTCTTTTATGCATACAACTTTTAATTTGTGCCAGTTTTATGGCATTTGAATCTATGGTGTATAAGTTATGAATTTTTGTAGTCATATTAAAAAATTGAATGAAAGTATCTTCTATTTTGGAAAAAACATAAGTTTAAATTGCACGTCTAAACACCACAAAACAAAGACCTTGCACTCCATCGTGCATAGAGCTTTCTTTTTGTAGTAGTTTTGTGGCATTTGAATGTATGGTGTGAAAATTATAAATTTTTTAAATTAAAAAATTGAATTAAGTTATCTTATACTTTCAAAAAACTCTCACATTGCATATTTGCATGCCACAAAACAAGAGCCCTTGTACTCCTATGTGCATAAAGCTTTCTATTTGTACTATGAACGCAACCTTTCAAACTACAATATGAATATTATTGAATTTCAAAGTTTTAATTAGTTGAACAATTATTTTTTTATTTTATTATAGCTACGGCAATGGTATAGGGTATATTAATTATTGTATAATATCATAGTATAAACCAAAATTACTATGTCACTTGAAAATTAGAAAATTAACAAACCATAGTTATAAACCCAAGGTTTGTACTGCTATGAAATACTCCATACTAAAAACTTGAAATTTTGAAATTTTTATCAAATTTGAGTCAAAACTACATTTCAAATGCTTAATCTCAGTAGTTGGATTAGAATTTAAGAAAAAATCATTTTGAAGACTAAAATTTACAAATGTTTTTAAACAGCTGAAATGGCCAAAATACACTACAAGAATGATCAATGATTAAGCATCTTCTTCTTTAAAAAGTCCATAATTTATCACAATGCAAGAATTGCATTACTATTATTTGAAAATCTACTCAAGCAAAATCCAAATGAAAATATATGAAAAAATATTTTCTTTCATCCTAAAAAATTAGATGTGCTCATCCAAAGAACAAAAAAATATCCAAAGTATTCTTCGAGGGCCAGAACTCAAAAGCCAAGCCCATGAATAATTTGCAAAAAAAAATCTTTCATTATAAATGCTCTCGTTGAGCAATTGAATAGGACAGCATTTTGTTTTTGGTTACTTTTCGAAGATTAAATCAAATATTCTCTTCACTCATGAATGTAGGAGGGTATTTTGGAAGATTAGTTACAATTGAGCAAATTTCTCTATCAATTAAAATTGTATACAAATGAAGTTTGATTCATTAATTAATCACAAATGCAAATTGCATATAGGATAAGTGAAGTTGAAGAATGGCATTTTAAATATCATGATTAAATGTGTAAATTGAATTAAATGGCCATCAACACACTCTTCTATAGCTTAAATCAACTCAAAAAAATCCCTGAAGCTCACCATTGCTATCCAGGCTGAGAGAATCTTTGGGGTTGGCTGTTGCTTCAGGAACATGGGCTTCTACATTGCATATAGAGACCCTGGCATGCTCTTCATCGTCCATTTATTCCTCATCAAGGTCTTCAATTGCAAAGGTTGATTGCCAGTTGACTAATACAAATTTCTTTAGAGCACAGAAATGAAATCTACTACATAGAAGGAACAAAAACAACGCAAGGAAGAATTCCAAAGGTTCAATATCAAAGGGATATAACAAAAGATAGGTGCTTAAGGTATGCACAATATTTCCTTGCAGATCTTACTAAGCTCCTGACATAGCACACGTTCAATATCCTGACAAATTTTTTCAGTGAACTGTCATCAATAAATTCGCATTATCCTCCCAAAAGAGCATGAAATGAAAGGACTATAACAAGAACATAAAGAACATTGTGGAGTGGTAACATACCAAGCTCCAACACCTAGACAAATCCTTCTAACAAATTATATATTTTCTCTAGAATCGGGATTTTAGTAGTAAAATTGGATTGCAGCAATAGCAGAGTTGAGCATTGTTGGCAGCACGTGAAGTCTCTACTTGTTAACTTTAATTGTAATATTAGCACACAAATAAGCTAAAACTCCAATGTCCTACCTCTTTTTAGTTGTTTCAAGGAGCCTGCAACAAGATTAATGACAAGAAGCATATGTAAGACCAAAAAGATTTAACAAGTGATAAGATTAACGCTCCGACTTCTATGCCTTGCAATCAATGGCAACGGAGATTCTAAATTCATACTTTGATGGTTCTCTGGTGATCAATTGGCAAGAGTTTCTATTAGGGTAAGGCACAATGATCTTATGACTTAAAATTCATATATTGCTGATTCTCAAGTTAATTGATTGTTTGTATGGAGGTGATGCAAGGTGATAATTTGGATTGCAATTCATGGATAGAGTGATGTTTCCTCACCTTTTGAATTACATATTCTAAGATGCTATTGTTGATGGTTCTCTGGGCATCAACTTGCAAGAAAATGTTGGAGATTAGATCACAGGATGCAAAGTGATCATTATGTTTGACGGACTAGTTGCTTGGCTCTCATGCAGAATTCAGATGCTAATGGTCAACATATATACACAAACTATGGTTGACAAAATATCTCAACTACTACAGCTTAAGAAACCAGATACTATCTCGCATCGCGCAAACCAAAACAATTTCAGGTCACAATTGTGCCCTTTGAACATGCACCAAGTAGGCCTAGATCTTAGGAGAAAGCACTTGGAAAATCCACAAACTCCAAAGCACTAAGTATGATTTAGATAACAATTATTCACATCTCAGTTATACTCTAGTAGAAAGAAAGCATAGGAGACAAGATTCAAAACACAAACATACTATGAAAGATTGAATGGAGGAATAAGGGATGGACCAGTAGAACAACCTAGACCAATGTCCATATACAAGTTCCATCTTGACCTTCGGACAACTCAAATAGGAATCATCATATTGACACCAAAAAAGTAGACAAGGACAAGAACAAACTTTAACTTGAAAGGACCAAGCATTCATTGTTTGAGAATAACAAATTTGACTAACCACATTGTCAAAAGTGGAATTGAGATGGTCCAAAATTTCATACCAACAAAGCACTGAAGAACATTGCATATATCAATCCAAACTTTAACAAGTGAGAATACTTAAAAATTAATAATACAAAGGATTAACTTGCTATGAGCTACTCAAACTGCAAGAACTCCAGAATAAGAAAGCAGTAACAACACCAAAACTAAAGTATATCCATCTTCAACCCTTATTCATTAAAATCATGCCAGCCAACAACTTATAGACGTATCTAAAATCAAACAAATCATTATGACTATCCAAGAAGGAGGTCCAAAACTTCACCCTGCAATTCTTCTGAATCATGTGCGTAGTGTTGTGGCTTGCATCTATGTCAAATGTATTGCAGATTGGGCTCCACAGTTTCCAAAAGTGAAACATCAAGAAATGAATCTTAGTAGTCATACTCTCTAAGTTTCATTGGAGATTGCTTAAGCTCTTTCTCCTCCCACTCACCTTCTATCCAATAACCCTCCATCCACTTGATTTCTACAGACCAAAGCACCTTCCGTCCACCAAGGTCCAACTTGGATATCTCCACTCACGACATGATGAAAAGACTTGCACAGGATGTAGCAATGGCAATGTAGCCAACGCTTGAAGTTCAAGGTCAAATTCCTGAAGGTTCTTTGATTTACTCAAGTCTAGTATACCCCATAGACAAACACAATAACGGAGACTGAGGGATTGTAATGCAAGCAATTCTCCCATATCTGACATTGCAAACTAAGTTTTCACTCGAATTTAATTCTAAAACTTCTAATTGATTGAATCCCCTCAAATATGGGACCTTAGTTGATTTACCCCATGTATGACAAAATTCTTGAAGTTGGCGTGGAATGTGAAGATCAGTAGAATCAATTATGCCATATGTCATCAAAGTTTGCAATTTGGTCAAGGATAGCAAATTGGACACCTCCTTCCGGGCCTCCTTCCAGTAAGGACCCTCCAAGTTTAAGTGCTCCAAGCAAACCAATTGATCTAATTGTACACCAATTTCCACAAACATAAGCTTGAGCTCAAGCAGGATCTTGCACCGAGATAGAACATCATGCTTTGACAACACATGATTGACACACATATATAGATACTTGAGGGATCTTGGAAATTGTATAGTGGGAGGTCCTTACACGAGGGCTTTCCGTCGTGTGAGGCTCCAAGTGTGAGGGGACTCCCGTTGCATTAAGCACGCGTAATAGTGCCAAGCATTATTACAAAATGGTAATAGTGCCAGACACTACTACGAGTGCTTTATGCTCCACAATCCAAACCCTTTTATTAAAAGAAGGAGCCTGGAATTGCTTAACGTCCCAAAACATGATCATGCATGGAAGAAATACGGTAGCAAGTAGAAGTCTATTAAAAAAGAGTAAGGTTCATCAATCCCTCAAGGCCCTCAAGTCTTTCAACACACCATAAACCATTAACTTGTAGGCTTTGTAGAGACTTCATGCCCTTCAAGTTCAATGTTTTCTTCACAGGGTTCAAACCATAGCATTGTAATACCAAAACATTTGAAAAGTAACGCCATTCAATACCCGCCAAACTCTCGATTGGACAGGCAAAGGGTCAATCATCATCTTGCCGTATAGAAAGACGGGTCAAATTTTGCCAACATCCACCAATAGATGTAACCTCAAGCTCCGAGAGATCTCCATCACTAACTCTCAGTACACCCATCTTTGATTTGCAATGCTTTTTGCTTCAACTAATTTTCCTTGTGCTTCTAGGATCACAAACTCACTATACAAATCATGCATGCTAATCCTTCCCAATGACAAATCTCCAACAAATTATATAAACAAGATATGGTCATAAAATATTTTAGTTTAACAGGTTATAGTATTAAGTATTGACTTTTGTTTTATCTAAATGTTTTAATGCATATTATTCCAGTATGGTTCAAGTTTATTTTTTTGTCCCTGAGAGTCGTTGCAAGAAACATCAATACTAGAACTTTGTCACAATAGGGAGAGCTAAAGCATTCCTTTACAATAACTTTTGAAGCACAACTCATATGAACTTGAAATTTTTACTACAAACAAATTTTTTGAGTCTTATCATATTCTATATTGTTCAAAAAATTAAAAAAGTCATTTTATATTTAAAAATTATTTTAGATAATTTGACACATTTTCAATTTTTGAGGTATTTAATAAAAAACAATATCCAAAATTAATGATCTAGAATTAAAATTTTGGTGGTCTATTTCCACAATATGTATGCATGTTCCTATCAAGGGGTGTTTAAAAGTATTTATTTATATCCTCCATATTCATGCAAATAGGGCTCCCTTGTGCGCACTTTTCTAAATATTGAAGATGGTTTGAAGAATAGTTCTTAAATAAAATGTCTTCCCTATGAAGTCCTCCTAAATAGAAAAAAATTATTTTCTTTAAAAATTATTTTTCCTATTTTTTAAATTAAAATTTCAAAGTATCTATTTTCTTCAAAATTTCAACTCACTATTTTTTGTGAAAAACTTCTAACCTAGATTTTTTTTAGGCCTGAAATTTTAGTGATATGATATTTTAGTATTGTATTAATTATCTTTGTTTTATTTTATTTTTCAATTTTGTTTCCAAAAGGTTATAGTCCTCCTAATACTAGCCAAAAACATGCCAAAGTAGAACCAAAATAGCCACTCATTTTTGCAACCACCTCCAAACTCAGATTAAAATCTTCATTTGTATTTATTTTTTTTAAGAAATCAAACCATAGTATCCTTTGGTTAACTTGAACGAGAACATTGTTCCAAAATTTTAGAATGAATATCTCCACCAATTGCAAGTTCAATGTGCTTAAACTTCAAAATGTAGGCTTTTATAGCCCTTCCAAAATGTTTAGTATTGTCTTTAACCTTTTTTAGAATAAAACAAGTATGTCTTATAACTTGCACATTTTGCCAATATGTTGAAAAATGGATTGAAAATATACTTAAAAAATTTAACCAAAAAACCCATCATATTCATCTTTAAAAAATTTATAAAGTGGAAGGTGCTATTGAATAGGAGAAAAAACTAAACCATTCATAATTTTTACAAGAAATTGAGAGTTGTTAATTCTAATAGTAAGAATGTTTTTATAAACATAGGTCTTCTTTATTAATTTTATTATTTGAAAATTTTCAAAATTGAAGCAAGATGATTTTATTTGTTTTTTCTACTTTTATTGCCCGCAAAATAAAATTCCTCTCAACTTTCACCTCAACATATAAAATTGAATGATTCAAATGTTTTTGAGTAGATACAAATCTATACAATGGATGATTCCAAAAAAAAAACTGTCCTATTTTTTGTCAAGTGCTCAATTTAGAAGTTGTTTTGTACCATAAGTAGTGCAAAAATGATTGAATGAAAATGAAATTCAAAACCAAGCTTCTTATAGCAATAGAAAATGTACTTGAATTATTTCAAGTTTTTCAAAATTAATTCAATAGGTGAGATTAAATTTTAAATATATGTCACACATATAATTTGGGTGGTTATTAATACTATCAAATACCTTTTTTGAAGAGTTACATTATTAGATTTGGTAGGCTAGTTTTTCTAACAGAAATACATGGATTTCCAGAAATATATTCCAAGTGTGTTTTGCATTGGCTTAAAGTATTTTATATTCAAGTTGAATTTATATTGAACTAAAAAATGGTTTCTTAGTTTTTCCATGGATTTTCCTACTGTGTTCTTAGATGGCAATAACGGCTATTTTTAAAATAATTTTTTTGAGTTCATTTTTGAATTTTTAAAAATGGAATGTAGAAGTTTCATTTCTAATGAAAATTGCGCCTTGTGGCACAAAATAGTACTTTGTGGTATACATAAAGATTCAATAGTACTGGTAGGAACCTGTCGTGCCTCCAATCTGCCAATGAACTATTTTCTAGCAAATTAAGTACTTCCATCTTTCCTTGCCATCCAATGATGAACATCACGTGCTCTCAAAATAATAGATTCAAAATCCAATCAATTGTTCAGATTTCATGTTCCACATCTCCAATAGTATTGAAGGTGACTCATGATACAAAAAGTATTTGAAAGGGAAAAAAATAAAAAACACAACGAATGTTACAAGTGTTTCTTGTAGTAGTAGAAGTAGAAAATGGTTCAAAACACTAAATTGTTAAGAAGTTAATTATGGAATTGAAAAATGCCAATCCCAATGGTTGCAATGTTGTAATAAACAATCTACATCCTGCAATTTTATTTTTTTTGAAAAACATTAAAAATTGAGTGAAATAAACGACTTCAAAGTTTATTTTAGAGTAGACAAGCCATAATTGTCCGCAAACTAAAAGTCCTTGTAACGTTTGACTCATTGATCGAAAGGGAATGATTCAAAGCTTTCCACGTATATATAAATCTAATAAACCAATTTCAAACTTTTATTTTTGAAAAAAAGCAATTTCTTTTAATCTGCCCGGATTGCCCGGTTACGAAAAAAAGTATTATATTAGGCCATAACTTTTGACTTGTATTTCCAAATGTCATGAAATTTGGTGTATATGAAAGATATTCCTCAGCCCCACCTTCTGTAAAAATTTCAGCCCAAAATAGGCAAATCTCAATGTTGCCCAAAATTTCAATGTTGCCAAAAAATACATGTTGGTCCTTTAGGGGTTAATTTACATCCAATCCAGTCACCATATACTAGTCATTGGTTACAAAGAATGAAGCCCAGGGTTAGGTCCTTAATAAAATCTTCTTGAATTCTTGGATTCACTTAATTACTCCAAATTTCATTTAGGAGGCTCAAATGGTTTCAATTCGCAACATGCAACAATCCCAAAGAAGACTCAAATAACGCAAATAACAGACATGTAAAAATTCAAAGGACATGGAAAGAATTACCTTGTTTCCTCATTCCAGAAAAATTCTCGTAAATAGTCCCTCAGTTGTACATGAATGAAATTAACTACACTAAAAATGATATTTAGTGTAGTATGACATTTAGTGTTTTACCCCCCTACCAGCCACAACACTAAATCTGAATTGTAGCGGATTTAGTGTTGTGTTGGACTTCAATGCGCTGCCTCCGCCTCCGCCTCCGCTTCCTTTGCAAGTTCATTTTTTTAATGTGTTCTAACACTAAATGTCAACCTTTTCAGATTTCAGATTTACCATAGAGCATATTTAGTGTTAGAAATTAGATTTAGTGTTACTTACTTATGATATTTAGTGTCAAGGTTCATAATTAGTGTTGCCAACACTAAATATCATTTTTAGTGTACCGGCCAGTGATCTTTCCAATCTAATCCCCTCTTAGAATTCTTCTCCTCAGAGGAACATTCAACTTCAACTCCTACGATCGTTTTCCCCTTACCCTTGCTGGTCGAGTTTTGTTTCTTCTTAGGTCTCGATGCATTTTCGGAATTGTTACCCTACTTCTTATTTGTTACTTGTTCACCACCACTCTGTCCTTCAAGCGGAGCATGCACACCATCGTTTTCACCTCCAATTTGAGCACCACCACCTTGCTCACCAATTTTGGAGCTAGCACTCTACCCTCCAATCTCAACAATTCCATTGTGAACATGAGAGAATTGCATAAATAGGGGTTGTCATGCATCTTTCTTCCTCCCTAGAATTCTCCGAGAATTGGTAGATGGCGCCGTTCAAGTGGCTACACGAGACGGGTGGAGGTCCAATTCTCGGAGAATTTCAGGCACCCTTTCTTCTCCTCTGCAGGTGAAGAAAGTGGTCAAAACAACTTTCTCCGAGAATTTTTTGGTCTCGCGCTCCGGTTTTTCACCCTCCATTGATGGGATTTCACCACGCTGTTGGAATTCCACCTCTCCGTCACCTGTTTGGAATTTCACCGTTGTTGATGTGGTAAACTCATTCTTTGAGAATTCATTGGAGCGCCAGAAAGGGGTGTCACACATCCTCCGAGCTGGAAGGCTCACCATTGGCTCCTCCTTTTCTTGTGAAATTTCTCCGACTTTGAAGAAATTTCAATTCTCCAAGGATGCATGACAACTCCTAATGGAGCCAAAGATTGAGTAAATTCACCCGCATATTAATGTTTCGAGATTGAGAAAAGGACTCCATTTCTACCACTCACATACATTCCACAGAAGAGAGAACCAAGGTCATAGAAAGACTTCAAATGTAGAAATAATGCTCACCACAAACATGCAGGTGTTTTGGTTGTGCAGAAGAGCCTCACAAGAAAACGTTGCGACAAAGTTGGAGCGCTTCTCCACTGGAGAAGTTTGGAGCTGCCTTGCAAGGAAGTCCCCATTTTGCCCTGGTGGCTACACTGGTTGGTGACGTGGCAACTCGGGGATGTGGACAAACCCTAGGTCTGAACACTCCACTGGACAAGGCTGCGATTTCATCCAATTGAACTTTCAACTCAGTTTATCCATCCGCTCGTCTGAACCGGGTCTTATCCACTTCTGATGGAGAAGTCGCCGCGTCATTTGCGGTGGTGTCTCGGTGAGGGTGGCACTCCACAAGCATTTGTGCCTTCAGTTGGGACTCCAGTGAACAAAGAACGGAAGCATCCACCACACGCTTCCGAATTCTCACTTCCAATACTCATAAAAGCACCAGCAAGATACACACATCACATTTTCATATGTATTAATTAATAAAAAAAGTACAGTTTTTCGATTTCGGAAAACTTTCAAGACATCGATCATGGAGTTGCAACCACAGTCTGGTCGTGTCTTCATTATTTGTAGAGCAAACGCAGGTCGTCGCAGACCATTGAATTTGATCAACGGGAAGAAAATGGTAGCTACAAGTGAGGCATTATCGGCCGCTATCTAGATAAGAACGCCCTCAGCCAAATCAATGCTGGCTGCCAGTGCTGCAGTTGGCTTAATGGTGCCCTGAATGAATGAACTTATCAATACTTGATGCCGCATTTCTTGGCGCACACTTTGTCCAGCGAGGGGTTGGGGTTGTTGGTGACGCTGGCCAGAATTTTCTTGATCTCCGAGTCAGAAAGGCCCGTGGTGGCCCGAATGGCACTAATTGGCAAGTTGAAGAAGGCCGGGGCCGTGGTTTGGGTTCCAGGGTCGCGGTGGGGGAAGCTGGCGATGAACTGCGCCTCCTTGCAGCCCAAGTTCTGGGCGAAATGGATCAAACCTGCATAGGCACCGACAGACATACACGGAGTGAATCATTCATTTCCCCTAGCTTATTCATTATTTGGTAGTTGTATGGTAGGGTGCAATTGCTGCTGTATTGGCCATGCAATACACTACATAATATCATACAAGCCGCTACAAAATGGAAAGTCGTGGGGAAGCTATTGAACTCCAGAAGTCTCACTCGTGCAATATCCCTGCTCAACCCAAATTGGGAGGTTGAAACAACAAGTGGAAGGTTCGAGTAGAGGGAAACGTGCACTCGGAGTGATAAATTCCACTTCAACAGATCGAGGATTTGCACTCGCGAATAGTATTGTAGAAACTCTCTAGTCCAACAGGGGAGACACAGCACTAGCTGCACACTATGTATTCGACCACCTGCAGCACTTGTTACGTTCATTCCGATTTCCCCACTAATGCCTTACCGGCCATTACCCTATTGTTCGATTTTCTTCACAGTAAGTAAAGCACCTGCCCGTGCAGGCATGGCGTTCTACAGGATATGGAATTCGGTCGTTAAAGTCCTAAGCTCCTAAGAATCTGAAGCGAAGAGGACCCTACGAAATTTGTGCAAACCCCAAGGCCTACGAAAATGACTCCAATTAGGGGTTCTCCTTCTCAATTCAATTCGTCGTGCAGTGGGACAAAGTTGAGTACCTTGAGGAATGATGACAGTTTGGCCTTTCTTGACGTTGCCTCCGATGAAGTTTCGCCCGCCATTTTCTTCCGCGAACCCGAAGAATAGCTCGCCTGCTCGATAAACCACAGCATGCATCATTACATGAGCTCACGGACAAACTGTACAAATTACAGCCATCTGAACCTGAAACTCGATCAAACGTCTAGCTAACAAGTGAACGCCTTGGAATTCAGCATATACTGAAGCCATGATTAGCAATTGCACCGCAAGAGCCCACACGAATCCCATGCTTACAAGCAAATACGGGCCTACCTTCAGTCACATGAGAGATTTGGGTGCCTCGTGGGTGACTGTGAGGCTGATTGATAGCACAAGGTCCAACGGTCACCAGGTTCTGCGAGGCGCCATCACCAGGCAGAGTGGCCAGCGCAGCGTTGAAGTCCACGAACATGGGACGGAGGTTCCCGAACGGCGTCTTGTCACTGGTCTTCTTGAACTTGAACACGAAGTCATCGGCGTCGTAGTCCTGCCGTTGCTTCAGCTCCGTCATGAAGTCTAGGTCGCTCATATCAGCAGCAACGGTGCCAGAGACGGAGCAACATGCAACGATTATGGCAGCAGCCAGGAACAACAACGAAGCTCTCATGGCAGCAGCCATTGGAACTACTTGATCAAAGCAGATTGGGATTCACAACAATCGGGAACCTCACAGCTAGCAATTCACAAATACATTAAGCTCAGACACGATATACCTCACTCGGTAATGCCTTCACTCTGTCCACTCCTCTACTGCAGTTGGTAATTGAGAATTCGAAAATCTTGCAAGTGCAGGAATTCCTCTCCCAAAGCGCTGGATAGGATTGTCGATCACGAGCGACCTGCTGTTATACACATACAGCGCTGTAGAAAAGTCTTCGCACGCGCTTGAACTCAGTCTAGATTTTCGCGGTGGCGGTTTTCGGCCTTAAGTCAATTTCAACGGACAAGGAGTCAAGGACTATTTTAGGTACCTTACTGATTACGGGCGTAATCTGGTTTCCCGACTGTAGGAAACAGATGTCAAGAGGGTCTGAAAGTTACTGTAGCCGACTGGATTAGTTAATTAACTAATGCTGGTTTCGCTCGCTGCCGTGTCCATTTGGAGCGCTGTTTTTCTCTCGATTTTTCTTCCGCATTTTGGTCACTTTTTGGGTGAGTATGATTATTTTATTTTATTTTATTTTATTTACATTGGAATTTACTTAAATTGGAATTTATTTCCACGGCGAAAAAACTGGTATATCAGAGCAAAGCCCACTTGTGGTTTTTCAACATTGTCGAGAAGTGCATCCTGAAGTGCTTTCTGCATGATTGCTAAGACATGAAATGATTTTGCATATGTGTTCAGTCTTGGTTATTTTTAACCCCTAAATGCAGCCGAGGCACCAAATTCTGGTGTCAATAATACTTTGAAGTCGAATAAGACCTAGCCATGTTGCGATTCTTTAGTAGTTTAGATTTTTGAAAAATTCTTTCTGAAGTCTAGTTTAGCATCAAAAATTTGATTTTGAAAATGAATTATTATGATTTTTCTATTCAAGATTTTGTGCAAGGGTGTCCATTGCAATGTTGACTTTCCATAGTGTTGAGGGCTCTTGGAGATGAGCCTCAAATACACTGAGGTAGAAGCACTTAAATATAGCAGTAGTTGTTTATGGACATCTAAATCCATGTGCGAGTGGATCCAAAGTGGACAGTTGGGGACCCACATTAAACAGGAAGGGTTCTGGACAAAAAGTTGTCATTGTCATGAAGAAGATTCTTGCGTTGGCCAATCACATGTGTGTGATTCAAGCTTACAATGTGTTGCTTTTGGATGCTTTTGTGCCCACTTTGGTGTTAGTCTAGTGTCCACAATAGGTGCATCTACGCAATTGTTTTCAAAAATTCGTAATATATTCAAACAATCTTGGAAAAATACAAAACCAATTTTGTTGGTTTCTTGAACCATTTCCAAACAAGCACATATCAATTTATTCTATAGCTACCTCGAAGATTTGCACATCTTGAACAAGTGTCACATTTGGGTGCTTTTACTTAGGTGTTGGAGAAAAAAAATCACTTTGAAAATTCATTCAAAAAATTTACAAAGTAGATTTTCAAAAGCCATAAATTGATTATGGGGTCATTGCAAGAATGACCGTGCATATTTTGTAACGTTTCCCTTTTTTGTTCGGGAGCACTTTAAAATTAAAAAAATAATTTTAAAAAATTATGAAAAAACACATTAGACCCTAAATTATGGTATAAACCTTTGGAACAACACATAGTCTTTCTTGCAATGCCCCTAGGATTATGCATGTTAGGCCCTCACATTCTTCTAGTGACCAATTTTTTTTATTTGATATGTAGAAAGAGAATTGAAAGACTTCAAACATTTATAGTGTAAACACCCTCATGGTTAAACATTATAATCTTTCAATGTACAAGTGATATTGCTGTTTAAGTGATATATTGTTGTTTTTTCTTTTCCTATGTGATCTCTAACCTATCAATTTTGAAACTACTTTGAATTTGTAAGGTTACAACTAAAAAAAATAATTATACAACTTATAAAAAAAAAATTTGATTCAATTTAGAGCAAATTCCTAGGAGTTCAAAAAGACCTTGGGCATTCGGGGATTAACTGGTCAGAAATGGATGATCTACCATAGATCTTTTAGGGCTTACTATTATTAAGTATGACGATTTTTTCAACTCGACGTTTCTATTTTCAGTTCAAGGATAATTTCTTCACGGTATACTTTGGACTTATCCACTTCCGAAGGCGAAGTCGGAGTATCTGTGCCTTCGGACTCCAATGAACAAACAACGGAAGCATCCACCACAAGCTTTCGAATTTTCCCTCACAATACACGGCCAAACAACAGCAAGATAGGCACATCACTCTCATATACTCCGTATGTATTAATCAAAAACGCAAGACAGTTCGATTACGGAAAACTTGCAAGACATCGATTCATGGAGTACTGTAAGAGACAACTTCAATCTGGTCGTGTCTTCATTATTTGCAGAGCAAACGCAGGTTTTTGCAGACCATTCAACTTGATCTACGGGAAAAAACCCATGGTAGCTACACGTGAGGGTTTATTGGCCATGGGCGGCACTGCGCTAGCCGCTATCTACAGATAAGAACGCCCTCAGCCAAATCAATGCTAGTTACTAGTGCTGCAGTTAGCTTAATAGTGCCCTGAATGAATGAACTTATCAATACTTGATGCCGCATCTCTTGGCGCACACTTTGTCCAGCGAGGGGTTGGGGTTGTTGGTGACGCTGGCCAGAATTTTCTTGATCTCCCAGTCAGAGAGGCCCGTGGTGGCCCGAATGGCACTAATTGGCAAGTTGAAGAAGGCCAGGGCCGTGGTCTGGGTTCCAGGGTCTCGGTGGGGGAAGCTGGCGATGAACTGCGCCTCCTTGCAGCCCAAGTTCTGGGCGAAATGGATCAAACCTGCATAGACACCGACAGACATACACGGAGTGAATCATTCATTTCCAAACTATTATTCATTATTTGGTAGTTCTATGGCAGGGTGCAATTGCTGCTGAAGTGACCATGCAATACACTACACAATGCCATATAAGCCGACTACAGAATGGAAGGTTCACTCGTGCAATATCCCTGCTCAACCCAAATTGGGAGGTTGAAACAACAAGTGGAAGGTTCGAGTAGAGGGAAACGTGCATTCGGAGTGAGAAATTACACTTCAACAAATCGAGGATTTGCACTCGCGAGTAGTACTGTAGAAACTCTCTAGTCCAACAGGGGAGACACAGCACTAGTTTCACACTATGTATTCGACCACCTGCAGCACTTGTTACGTTCATTCATTTCCCCACTAATGCCTTCCCGGCCATTACCCTGTTGTTCGATTTTCCCCACAGTAAGTAAAGCACCTGCCCGTGCAGACATGGTGTTCTACAGGGTATGGAGTTCGGTCGATGAAGACCTAAGCAACCTAATCATGTGAAGCAAAGAGTACAAACCCAAAGGCCAATGAAAATGAATCCAATTAGGGATCCTTCTTCTCAATTCAATTGTCGAGCAGTGGGACAAGGTCGGGTACCTTGAGGAATGATGACCGTTTGGCCTTTCGTGACGTTGCCTCCGATGAAGTTTCGCCCGCCATTTTCTTCCACGAACCCGAACAACAGCTCGCCTGCTCGACAAACCACAACATGAGCTCAAGATCAAGCAACAATTCAGCAGCACGGACAAACTAAAGCCATCTGTACAAATTACAGCCATCTGAAACTGGAGCACCTGAAACTCGATCATTCAAACGTAAAGCCTTGGGATCCAGCATTTATACTGAAGCCAGAATCAGCAATTACACCACCAGAGCTCACAAATCCCGTGCTTACAAGCAAACGAGGAGGGCCTACCTTCAGTCACATGAGAGATTTGGGTGCCTCGTGGGTGATTGTGAGGCTGATTGATAGCACAGGGCCCAACGGTCACCAGGTTCTGCGAGGCGCCATCACCAGGCAGAGTGGCCAGCGCAGCGTTGAAGTCCACGAACATGGGTCGGAGGTTTCCGAACGGCGTCTTGTCACTGGTCTTCTTGAACTTGAACACGAAGTCGTCGGCGTCGAAGTCCTGCCGTTGCTGCAGCTCCGTCATGAAGTCCAGGTCGCTCCTATCAGCAGCCATGGCGCCAGAGACGGAGCAACCAACGATCATGGCAGCAGCCAGGAACAACAGCGAAGCTCTCATGGCAGAAGCCATTATTTGGGACTCCTCGATCGATCAAACCAGATGGACTCACAACAATTGGACACCTAGCCCAATCGATCACAGCAATTGGATACTCACGATCGATTGAAGCTCAGACACGATATACCGAACCTCACTGACTCAGTACTGCCTTCACTCTGTCGACTCCTCTACAGCAGTTGGTAAATGAATTCTCGGAACACTTACAAGTGCAGGAATTCCACTCCCAAGCGTTGGATAGAAATGTCGATCATGAGAGCTGCTGTTATACACATACAGCGCTGTAGAAAAGTCCTCGCACGCGCTTCAACTCAGTGTAGACTTTCGGTAGCGAAATCCATTCCCAGTCAATTTCAACCAACAAGGACCACTTTCGGTACCTTACTTACGGACTTAAGGTTGTATCCCGGCAGTTCGGAAGCAGAAGCAGAAGAGATTTGCGAAGAGCATCTGCAAGTTAGCCGACTTCCAACTAATAAGCTTCGTTGGCAATTCGAATTCTTCCGTAATTTCATGAACTGCGACGGGTTCAGTCAATCACGTTGCGAACCGCTTGCTGTCGTGTCCCCTCGTGAGTAGAGTTCTGGAGTTTGAGGATTGTTGACAAGTGGCGTCCGCTTTTGAATTTGGATCGCTGTTTTTCTCTCGATTTGTCTTCCTCCTTTTTGGGTGTGCGTGATTATTTTATCTTATTTCATTTTGACACAGAGTACATTGGAATTAGTTTCCGCGGCGAAAAAAGGACACATGATCGCGACTGCGGAGCCTCATTTATGATCTTCCACGCTGTCGAGAAGAGGTGATCTGCCCATCCTGGCGTTCTGCATGCTCAGAGTCTCAGACACGAAATGTTTTTTCACTGTATTGGTTATTTGAACCCTGGAAGAACGGAGCCTATGACCACGCTCTCCATCCTCAAAATCCTTATCAGTTTATGCTCTATTTTGTCACAATTCTCAAAATCCTTATCCCTTCATGCTATTTTGTCACAATTTAAGAGGGGGAATTTCTTATTTCTTATTTTTTTTTATATTTTCATAGATGAAATAACATTTCTTCTATTAGTGACGAAAATTTCAGAATGTTTTGTGAGAACTTGAAAATACTGTCTATTTTTGCAAGAGAAATGGAAAAAGTTCATATCAGATACAAAATTAGATCCCAAAATTTAACAATTTCACCGTAGGTTCTATTACAATGAAGAGTATTCTAGTATTATTAAACAAAGATTCTATGACAATATGTAATTAGAAAATCAATATATTGTGGTACAAGGCCCCAAGTTCAAATTGCAATAAAATATTCAATTTAAGGAATTTTTGAAAGTTTCAAATTAGAGTAGAATTCACATTTTATTAACTACAATCCGTCATTTTTAAAGTTAAACTTGCTTTTTATTTTACACTCAAATTTTAATGTTGTATTTTTAAATGCATTAGACTATTTCTTGTCTACCAATTGAAAGTGGAAATATCTTGTTGAGTTTTTTGAGTATTGTATCTGTTGTTAATTCTTACAGAAATTTGTAAAAACAAATTGCTAATTATAGCAAAAATAATGTAGTCAATTTGAAATTTCTCTGTGAGATATAAGTAGTCATGCACAAAGAACAGTGGGAATAATTTGAAGTCACTAATATGCTTTTTTGCACTCTTGGCTATGACTACAACCAAATTATCACTATTAAGCTAAATATAGTATTTGTACAACTTTTTGTTGATTTTTGTTCACTTTTTGTATGTGAAGGTTTTTTTTGTATAATTCAAAATTTATAATTTTGTCAAAAGTTGGTAGAGAAGTCAAATTATTGGAATATTTCAACCCTAAACCCTAAAATCCTAAAACCCTAAACCCTAAACACAGAAGCAATATCCAAAACAAATATTTGCATTCCAAAGCACTATACCCCCCAATAAACAAGAACTTGAATAAAAAAATGATCCTTGCAACCCTGAAGCATTCCTAGAATCATTCAAACGAACAAATACCTCATCATTTATATATCGTAATTTGTTTTCACAAATTTCTATAAGAATTAAATAACACATACTATTTTCATGAAACTCAACAAGATTTTTTCACTTCTAATTGGTAGAAAATAAATAGTCAAATGTATTTTAAAATATAACATGGAAACTTGAATGTAAAATTGAAAGCAAGATTAACTTTAACCCCTTAAGTTCCTTGACTATGATTTCACCAAAAATGCTCAAAAATTGTCATTTTTAGTACAAGTACCAATTTTTTTAAAAGAAATTTTTTGACACACAAATCTGTAGGATCTTGTTGTACATTGACTTGTAAACATGTGGAAAAAATTTCAAACATTTCCGCCCTGTGGATCAAAAGATATGAGCGTTTGCAACTACAAAATTGTTATTTTGGTTCCTGCGACAAAACAAGCAGTTGCACTTCACAAACTCTCTTTTCTATAGAAATGTCCAAAATGGTGGTGCTTCTTTGGATTCCTTTTCCTAGACAAGTTGGCTACATGCTTAAAAAATTTCACATCACTTGGAATTGTATAACATATAGGAAAAAAATAGTAAGTAGAAAGAAGTAGAGAATGATTCAAAATATGAAATTGTTAAGAATTCAATTATTTAATTGAAAAATGCCAATCCAAATGGTGCCAATGTTGTAATAAACAATTCATTAGAGGGAATTTGGGGGTCATGGAAGTTTGCGAGTTCCCTACGTTCCCAAATTGCAGGAATACAACTGCAGCAACAGGTTGACGTGGCACAATGATTGCCACATCATTTTTGAATTTTTTTATTTTGCCTAAAATGATATTTTCATATAAAGAATATTCTTGAAAAAAATAAATTTTGACATGCCCGTACCACCGTTCATTGAATCTGGTTAAATTGCAGACCAGCCCTCCAAGGCCCCCGAATCCCTTCTAATGTCATATCTTATGATTTTTTTTACTTAAAAAAATATTGAAAATTGAATAACATAAAGGACTTCAAACTTTATTTTGGAGTACATAATTCCTAACTGCCCGCAAATAAAAACTCCTCATAACTTTTGACTCATTGATCAAAATGGAATGATTCAAAGCTTTCCACGTATAAATAACTCTAGAAAACCAATTTCAAATTTTCAATTCTGAAAAAAAGTTTTTACCATTTAATCTACCAAGATTGCCCGCGCAATGAAAAAATATATATTAGGCCATAAATTTTGATTCATATTTCCAAATGTCATAAAATTCAGTTCATATGAAAGATATTCCTCATTTACAACTTCTATTAAAGTTGGGGCCGGAAATATGGAAATCTCTAGTCACAGGTGCCTGCCCGAAATCGCTATATACTAAAAATAGCAGATTGGTTCTTTACGGGTTAAAAATGATGTTTGACTACATACTGCCAGACTTGGATCCTTTAGGAATAAAAATGTCAAATCAAATTTAGAAAATGAAGTTGGACTATATGGTTACACAGTTGGTTCTAAAACAATTAACCCTAGAACACTAGAATCTAGCTAGGGGATGACAATGAAAGTCATTTAGAGGATGTGAAATAACAAGTTTTCATCCACTATTTTTGGGGTGGTCCACTTGCTCTTTTTTGTTGTCACGCACTAAAGTCTACATATACAAGGTTCTTGTATACTTTTGTATGAATTGAAATGTGTGTGCCATGGATCAGCTTCTAGTGTGTTTTATGGCAACTTTTAGTACCTTCTTTAGAATTTTAATTTCAACAATGAAAACGATTTATTTTGAATTTGACCCCAACTAAATGGATTGTAGTTAATAAAATCTGAATTCTACTCTAATTTGAAACTTTCAAAAATTCCTAAAATTGAATATTTTATTGTAATTTGAACTTGAGGCCTAGTACCACAATATATTGATTTTCTAATTATAGAATGTCATGGAATCATTGTTTAATAATACTAGAATACTCTTCATTGTACTACAACCTATGGTGCAATTGTTAGATTTGGGGAGCTAATTTTATATTTGATATGAACTTTTTTCATTTCTCTTGCAAAAATACACAATATTTTCAAGTTCTCACAAAAAATTCTGAAATTTTTGTCACTAATAGAAGAAATGTTATTTCATTCAGTATGAATAATACAAAAATATGAAATTTCCCGCACTAAAATTGTGACAAAGGGATAAGGATTTGTAGAATTGTGACAAAACAGAGCATAAAGTGATAAGGGTTTTGAGGATGGAGAGCATGGTCATAGGCTCCGTCCTTCCAGGGTTCAAAATAACCAATACACTGAGAACCAGCGATTTCGAAACTGGCTAAATTTCGCTTGGTTTCTACTTAATTTTGTTTGGCCTCAGTGTAAATTTTCAAAAAATCTTCCAAAAATGAACATTTGGCTAAAAACGTTGAACCCGTTCTGAGATCACTGCTGAGAACATATGAAAAAACATTTCGTGTCTGAGACTCTGAGCATGCAGAACGCCAGGATGGGCAGATCACCTCTTCTCGACAGCGTGGAAGATCATAAATGAGGCTCCGCAGTCGCGATCATGTGTCCTTTTTTCGCCGCGGAAACTAATTCCAATGTACTCTGTGTCAAAATGAAATAAGATAAAATAATCACGCACACCCAAAAAGGAGGAAGACAAATCGAGAGAAAAACAGCGATCCAAATTCAAAAGCGGACGCCACTTGTCAACAATCCTCAAACTCCAGAACTCTACTCACGAGGGGACACGACAGCAAGCGGTTCGCAACGTGATTGACTGAACCCGTCGCAGTTCATGAAATTACGGAAGAATTCGAATTGCCAACGAAGCTTATTAGTTGGAAGTCGGCTAACTTGCAGATGCTCTTCGCAAATCTCTTCTGCTTCTGCTTCCGAACTGCCGGGATACAACCTTAAGTCCGTAAGTAAGGTACCGAAAGTGGTCCTTGTTGGTTGAAATTGACTGGGAATGGATTTCGCTACCGAAAGTCTACACTGAGTTGAAGCGCGTGCGAGGACTTTTCTACAGCGCTGTATGTGTATAACAGCAGCTCTCATGATCGACATTTCTATCCAACGCTTGGGAGTGGAATTCCTGCACTTGTAAGTGTTCCGAGAATTCATTTACCAACTGCTGTAGAGGAGTCGACAGAGTGAAGGCAGTACTGAGTCAGTGAGGTTCGGTATATCGTGTCTGAGCTTCAATCGATCGTGAGTATCCAATTGCTGTGATCGATTGGGCTAGGTGTCCAATTGTTGTGAGTCCATCTGGTTTGATCGATCGAGGAGTCCCAAATAATGGCTTCTGCCATGAGAGCTTCGCTGTTGTTCCTGGCTGCTGCCATGATCGTTGGTTGCTCCGTCTCTGGCGCCATGGCTGCTGATAGGAGCGACCTGGACTTCATGACGGAGCTGCAGCAACGGCAGGACTTCGACGCCGACGACTTCGTGTTCAAGTTCAAGAAGACCAGTGACAAGACGCCGTTCGGAAACCTCCGACCCATGTTCGTGGACTTCAACGCTGCGCTGGCCACTCTGCCTGGTGATGGCGCCTCGCAGAACCTGGTGACCGTTGGGCCCTGTGCTATCAATCAGCCTCACAATCACCCACGAGGCACCCAAATCTCTCATGTGACTGAAGGTAGGCCCTCCTCGTTTGCTTGTAAGCACGGGATTTGTGAGCTCTGGTGGTGTAATTGCTGATTCTGGCTTCAGTATAAATGCTGGATCCCAAGGCTTTACGTTTGAATGATCGAGTTTCAGGTGCTCCAGTTTCAGATGGCTGTAATTTGTACAGATGGCTTTAGTTTGTCCGTGCTGCTGAATTGTTGCTTGATCTTGAGCTCATGTTGTGGTTTGTCGAGCAGGCGAGCTGTTGTTCGGGTTCGTGGAAGAAAATGGCGGGCGAAACTTCATCGGAGGCAACGTCACGAAAGGCCAAACGGTCATCATTCCTCAAGGTACCCGACCTTGTCCCACTGCTCGACAATTGAATTGAGAAGAAGGATCCCTAATTGGATTCATTTTCATTGGCCTTTGGGTTTGTACTCTTTGCTTCACATGATTAGGTTGCTTAGGTCTTCATCGACCGAACTCCATACCCTGTAGAACACCATGTCTGCACGGGCAGGTGCTTTACTTACTGTGGGGAAAATCGAACAACAGGGTAATGGCCGGGAAGGCATTAGTGGGGAAATGAATGAACGTAACAAGTGCTGCAGGTGGTCGAATACATAGTGTGAAACTAGTGCTGTGTCTCCCCTGTTGGACTAGAGAGTTTCTACAGTACTACTCGCGAGTGCAAATCCTCGATTTGTTGAAGTGTAATTTCTCACTCCGAATGCACGTTTCCCTCTACTCGAACCTTCCACTTGTTGTTTCAACCTCCCAATTTGGGTTGAGCAGGGATATTGCACGAGTGAACCTTCCATTCTGTAGTCGGCTTATATGGCATTGTGTAGTGTATTGCATGGTCACTTCAGCAGCAATTGCACCCTGCCATAGAACTACCAAATAATGAATAATAGTTTGGAAATGAATGATTCACTCCGTGTATGTCTGTCGGTGTCTATGCAGGTTTGATCCATTTCGCCCAGAACTTGGGCTGCAAGGAGGCGCAGTTCATCGCCAGCTTCCCCCACCGAGACCCTGGAACCCAGACCACGGCCCTGGCCTTCTTCAACTTGCCAATTAGTGCCATTCGGGCCACCACGGGCCTCTCTGACTGGGAGATCAAGAAAATTCTGGCCAGCGTCACCAACAACCCCAACCCCTCGCTGGACAAAGTGTGCGCCAAGAGATGCGGCATCAAGTATTGATAAGTTCATTCATTCAGGGCACTATTAAGCTAACTGCAGCACTAGTAACTAGCATTGATTTGGCTGAGGGCGTTCTTATCTGTAGATAGCGGCTAGCGCAGTGCCGCCCATGGCCAATAAACCCTCACGTGTAGCTACCATGGGTTTTTTCCCGTAGATCAAGTTGAATGGTCTGCAAAAACCTGCGTTTGCTCTGCAAATAATGAAGACACGACCAGATTGAAGTTGTCTCTTACAGTACTCCATGAATCGATGTCTTGCAAGTTTTCCGTAATCGAACTGTCTTGCGTTTTTGATTAATACATACGGAGTATATGAGAGTGATGTGCCTATCTTGCTGTTGTTTGGCCGTGTATTGTGAGGGAAAATTCGAAAGCTTGTGGTGGATGCTTCCGTTGTTTGTTCATTGGAGTCCGAAGGCACAGATACTCCGACTTCGCCTTCGGAAGTGGATAAGTCCAAAGTATACCGTGAAGAAATTATCCTTGAACTGAAAATAGAAACGTCGAGTTGAAAAAATCGTCATACTTAATAATAGTAAGCCCTAAAAGATCTATGGTAGATCATCCATTTCTGACCAGTTAAGCAAGTTAGCCTGTCTGCAGCATGGTGAAGTTTGAGGAAAAAATTTCCCAGTGTAGAAAAATACAATTGACACGGATTCCATATTTTTCCACACCTTTATTCTAAAATACAAAATTATCATGAATTTTGAACGTTAAGATTCCATTTTGCCCTGAAAACCTCATACAGGTTATCTATTTCCGACCAATGCGTGGTTGCAAATTCGAGAATGCTTTATAATTGAAATTGATCAATTTCCCAAATATCACCCCCAGCGTTTCCAAATATAAGTAGGTATTTGGAATTTGCACTAATTGCTACATGTCAATTTACGACGCCGCAGACTGCATTATCACCAATTAGCAATATTGTGTCAACGTTTACGGAAATGCACCACCCTACAATGCAAGAATGGGAGGTTGGTTGAGAATGGATGATCTATCTTATGCTAGTGATTGCGCACATATTTCTCCCTATTGATATAACTTACTACTCATTCTATTTGGAAGCTTCTTGAGAAGCTTCTAAAACAAATACGAGTTATATGAAGTGGACAGACGGAGTTTTCAAAACATTCACCATCGGCCTTCTGCATAAATGGTTGAGCACGTTGGGGGCATGAAGTCAAATATAAGACTTTGTATCGTTGGCATAGGAACCTTTAATCACTCCTTTGAGCTCATTAAATTTTTTTCAAGGGCATTAGAGGGTCGTTTCACGACCGTTTCCCATATTGTGGACCTACCACTATTGGCTAGAATTAAAAAAATATTATAAAATCAAAAAATCATTTTTTCATTCAATGTTTTTTTAAAATAAATGAATATTATTATCCAGGGTGGCAAAAGTTTTGCTATGTTGGAGTGCTATTGCAGAAAAGTTCCTACAGTCCAAAAACTTAGGAAAATCCATTGTTCTTTACAACCTTAAAATTTCATCTAATGTGAACATTTGTTGTTGGAATGTTCCAAATGTCCCACTTCAATATACTTTGATATGACACTAGAAAGCTACATCATGTACACTTCAATTGAACCATTACAATCGCAAGACCATTTTTTCCATAAAAAAATACTCAAAACTAGCATTTCTATGGTAATGAGAAAAAAAACTTTAATGTTTCTTTTGCATATCTAAACATAGGGTCTTGCTTTAGACTAGCATAAAAATGTGTTGAAGAAATTTCAAGACTTTTGAGCTCATAGATTTCAAGAACTTTGAGCTCATAGATTTCAAGATATTTTGGTCTAAGGTAAAGAAAACATGGTTTGGGGCAACCTTGTCAATGTAGATGGATACTCCCACCTTATTTTTAATGCATATTCACTTTTGGGTGGAATTTTTATAATCTATTAAGTAACCTTGATGATAAATTTTCATCCAAAAATGAAGAAATGTATTGTCATTACAATTATCAATGACTTGTTGCTTTTAGAATAGTTTTGTGATTTAGAAGACATGCTTTTGTATTATTTAGATAGTTTGTATTCAACCTGGCCTTGTATTCTAATATGTCTAACACTCATAAATTAATTAAAATCTCATGTTTAATTTTTTTTTAAATTGGCTTTTGAAACTAAGAGAGTCATGTAATCTAAATTGGTGATTGAAATGACTCCAGCTAACTAAGACATGCTCCATCCAACAATAGTTTCATACTCTTAGTATGAAAAATAAAGGAAGCTAGCCCATCTAAGAGATACTCGAATTCCTATAAAAACTATAAGATTGAGAGTATTATTTCCAAATATGCACTATACTAGTATTCTATGCTTTTTAAATTTTGAATTGTTATTACATATACTTTCAATTTGTGTTCAAATAATGCAACAAACTCTTATGCAATAATTGCATTTACTTAGTAATTCCACTACCAAGTATCTTTTGTGTACAAAACAATTTACAATTAAGCAAATAGTCAAATCATTTCCGTCAATGTTTTCATATATATTTTTATATCCAAATCAAGTTAAATTAATTTAGTCACCTAAAATTTAGTTAATATTATAATATTTTTATTTTTTGAATATTAATAGAAAACATGAAAAAGGTCACTACAATTTTGTAATGCTACACCACTATTGTCAATTAACCCCTAAAAGTCCCATTGTCTCCTCGGGGACAAATTAGATTTTGGGCACGTTCCTGTGACCTCAAATTTTATGAAACTTTTTAAAATTTTCTCGTAAGATAGGAAAACTGATTAGCTATGTGGGAATATAATTTTTATTTCAATTGGTGACCAGGAGAAAAAGTTATACCACAAAATGCTTAGAACTGAACTCGGTGGACAGCCAAAGAACCCTGCAAAAAATCAAAATAGTTTTTTTAAATTTTCTTTCCTAAAAAATTATGTTTTTGTCTACATGTGAAGCTTTGATTCATTAAATTTGGACTAATAATGAGAAATTTATGGACAATCTTGTTTAGGCAATAAGAGCATCTTTTTGAAAAAATAAGTTGTAGGATTCATTTCTTAATGCAATTTTCACAATTTTTCAAAGAAATTGTTTGACAAGGTTGTGTTTGCTTGCTCAAACAATCTCACCATTGGAATTATTTTGTTTCAATCCCATCTTAGAGCTATTAATGATTTAGTTTTTTTTTCAATCTTGGATCTACTTCTATTTTACAATTTTTTAAAGAATGAAAATGAAGTGTTTCTTTCTTGAATTTTTTCTCTAGAACTTCAACTCAATTTTTCAACACAAAATTTTAAATTCAAAGTTTGTAGTGCAAATTTTTTCTACAAATGTCGGTCAAAGTCATTTGAAATACAAGCTAGTGTTCAAAAGAACTTTCTTTTTCAACTTTGAATGCTAATATCTTCCAATCTATACAATCAAACTTCATGCAATTTTTACCACATGATCTCAGACAAGTGAAGTACAAGATCCTACAATTAGATTCTCAAAAAGAAATTATTTTCTTGGGTGAATGCAACAAATATGGCAGTTTCGAGTGGTTTTTGACAAGAAAATGGCCTTGGGACTATAGGGGTTAATAATGGGATAGATTTTAAATATCATTTATATTTCCATGGGATGATTAGCACAATTCATTATATAGGAATTTATATCAAACTTCTTTTTCAATCTGAACAACATCCTAATATAATTGAAAGCAAAGCAAAATTTCTTGATCCTTTACTTTGAAGATGAGAGCACAAAATAGTTTTAGTATTTTGCATCACACATAGGAGGACAAATATAAAATTGAACATAACTTTTAGGAATTTTGCTCATTGTACTTGAAATTGTATTGAAGGTGAATGGTACATTGCCTAAGTTGATCTATGTTTTTGTGTCAATTCTAAGAAAATTTACTACTTATAACTCAATCTATCGAATTTATCACACTTAACTTTTAGAAAATTTTGGTATTGTAATGAAACCAAGATGATGACTTTCACTTCAAAATTTGGACTTCATCATTGTTCTAGAAGGTTTTAAGAATTTGTCAAAGGAATTTTAAAAGAAACATATATATATATATATATATATATATATATATATATATATATATATATATATAATCCACATAGATGCAAAGAAGGCTTTGATGTGCATGCATTTTTAGACATCCAAAAATACACTTCTATAAAACATTGATGAAATCTTATCTTCATCAACTTACTAAAAATGCCTTATTTTGAAACATTTTTTGGAATGCTTTCATTGTTTCCCAAGCAGTTTAGATTAAACAAACAATAAATTATCATTTACCTTCTTTATGCATAACTTTTAAAGTAAATTTTTTTCACGTCCTAATTTTTGAAATACATTATTTGTAGTGTTCTTCTAATTTTTCATACTTTATTTTATTTTTTAATGTTTTTTTCCAAAAGCTCATGTATTCCAAAGACTTCCCTCTAATGCAACTTAATCAACAAGTGTTTCTTGTTTTCATCCTTAAGAGCAATTATTTCTTCTTTTCATTCTTAGAATTTTTTGGTAGGAGCAAGTTATTTGTTTTATTTGAATAGTGTGTGACAGTAGTTATTTTATTTAGTTATTCAATAAAGAATTCAAACTGAAAGATCCATATATATAGAAAATTCTCTCTCTCCACTACATGCATAAGTTGAGATAGCTTTAATCATTGAACTCCATTTTAAATGTTTTTTATATTCTATTGAAATTCAGCCCAAATTGTGTACTGGGGAAGTTAAATAAACCCATGATTTCACAAAATCTACTAATATTTTTTTGAACTTCTTCCTCAACTTGGAATATTAATTTTTTTATTTGATTTTTGAATATAATTTAGGATCAAATGATTTCTAGGACCTCAAGTATTACAAATAAATAAAAGTTCATCCCTATTAATTTCAATTGATTGTTTTTGTAAAAACTCAAATTATGAAGGATAACTTTTGGGTTATTGAAATATGATATTTTGAAGGGCAACATTGTATGGCATATTATATGTGGAAAAAAATTTAGGATCCTTATATCTATAATCGACCATAGATACTTCTTGAATTAAATTAAAAATCTCTATCAAAAAAATGATTTTTAACCCCTAAAGTTCCTTGACTATGTTCTCACCAAAAATGCTCCAAAACTGCCATTTCTAGACCAAGTACCAAATTTTTGAAAAATATCATTTTTGAACACATGTAATCATAGGATCTTGTAGTACTCTGGTTTGAGAATGTGTGGAAATTTTTTTAGAAATTTCCATCATGTAGATTGGAAGATATTAGCATTTGAAGTGGCAAAAGTCCTTTTGTTGGCCTTGCAAAAAACCGGGCAGCTGCACTTCACAAGGTCAGATTATTATGAAAAAAATTCTAAAATGGTTGTGCTTCTTTGGATTCATTCTTCAAGGCAAGTTGGCTACATGCTTGGAATTTTCAGATTATTTGAAACTGTACAACATATAGGAAAAAAATAGTAAGTAGAAAGAAGTAGAGAATAGTTCAAAACAGTAAATTGTTAAGAAGTTAATTATGGAATTGAAAAATTCCAATTCCAATGGTTGCAATGTTGTAATAAACAATCTACATTCTAAAATTTTATTTTTTTGAAAAATGTTGAAAATTGAGTGAAATAAACAACTTCAAAGTTTATTTTAGAGTAGACAATCCATAACTGCCCGCCAATTAAAAATCCTTGTAACGTTTGACTCATTGATTAAAATGGAATGGTTCAAAGCTTTCCACGTATATATAAATCTAATAAACCAATTTCAAATTTTTATTTTTGAAAAAAGTGATTTTTTTTATCTGCCCGAATTGCCCGAGTTGAGAAACAAACAACATATTAGGCCATAACTTTGACTCGTATTTCCAAATGTCATGAAATTTGGTGCATATAAAAGATATTTCTCGTCCCCACCTTCTATAAAAATTTCAATCCAAAATATGCAAATCTCCAGTCACACGTACTTGCCCAAAATTTCTATGTTGCAAAAAAACATATGTTGATCCTTTAGGGGTTAAAATTCAAATGACTTATGGTTTTCAATATTTAAGGATATATTTGAATCTTATTAAGAGTGATTTTAAGAAAGACATTAGACTTATAGACTAATATATGTTTCACTATCATTGGTGTTGTTAAGGAATATGTATATTTCATATTAAATTTATTTTTGATGAAATATTTACACAATTGTTAAGATCACACATGTAAATTGTGATGTTTTAGTGTAAAGTGCAAACCATTTGGGTAAATGCACAATTATTGTACTAGTTTTGTGTCCATTATTAGTTGTTTTATCATATTCATGTAAATTTGATATGAAGTTTAAGTTGTATTTATCTTGACATTGCTTGTGCCTATCAGAAATAGCTATATTAAACAACAATGGAGTAATCATATAATTTAGAAAACTTATCTTATCTTTACATTGTGAAATATCAATCTTTTTGATATTATGATAGAAGAAGGTTGCTATTATGTGAGCATAGGAGTGTGAGCCCATGAGCCTAGAATACTACACACCTATGTTATAAGTGTATATATTATAGAAACCGTCTATGATTATATGGTATATATGTTACAAATATCCATATCATAGGTGTTTATGATACATACACCTTCTATAGTGTGGGGTATCTTTATCATAGGTACCTATATTGTAGGCTCAATGCTCACAAGCCCTTGCATTCTTAGACTCACATACTAGCACCGTTGAATGAACTATTTTCATAAGATGCATTTTCAAATTTTCAATGTCATTTTTAAATTCAAGCCTTTGATTTTTCATAAATTTTGGTACTTCAGTTATGTAGTTTGCTCAAAAAATTATAGACCACTCCAAATTCAATTTCTGCACTAATGTAAATGTAACTAAAAAGTTTTGAAGTTTAGTATACATTGGTGCATCATGATAAAATAATTGCTACATTGTAGTATGTGTACACCCACTATCGTACCCAGTGGTCAAGGTCGTCATTCATTGCAAACAATTAATGAAAGTAACATATGCTTTAAAATAGAAAGATTTTTTTTCCATATAATTTTTATTTAGAAAAAAACACCCTTGAATTTCTTGCATTTGTCTTTAGAAATACTTTTGCCAACCCTAACCACAATATACATTGTATGACCATTGATACAAAAAGCTTTAGTGTGTCTTTTTTTATAAAGTAATATGCAATTTTTAAAAGTAACAATTTGTGATGACTTAGAAGTGACTTAATAGCTACAATAGGGCTACAATAGAACCTTTCTTAGTGCATAATCTCTTAGTGCATAATATGCAATAAGAGAGGTAGTACTTTGAAGCATTTATTTGTGAACAGTAGTTGGAGGCCCCATAGTGAGAGGCCACATTAGCCAAGGTTCAGTACATAACCTCTCCAACTGTATAAACCTCTCTTATTGAATAGTTTCAAGACTGAGCACTAAGAGAGGTTCTACTGTATATATTTTGTGAGTGTAACTCCATGAAAAATGAGGCTATTTTACTACTTGGACATTATGACCATTTTAGGCATTAGGGGACATTTGAGGCCTCTAAAAGACTACGAGTTATCCTACATTCCCCAACTACGGGAACATAGGATAACTGTTGGTTGATGTGGTCAACCCCGTGCTACATTAGTTTCAAATTTTATTTGTTTTATTTATTTTTTATTTTTTTGCTTAGAATGGTATTTGGGGGTAAAAAAATCGTTTTTTTTTGAAAAAAAAATTTGACAGCCTGTACTGCGGTACCAATTGTTTACAAAATCGGGATAGCATTAGGAACGGGCTTGAAACGGTCTTCTAGAGGCCATAAATGTCCTCTAATGGAAACATTGGGGCCATTTTAAGATTGTAAGATAACCATTTTGGATGCACTCCCTTACGACTTTGGAAGTGACATAGTAGCATTATAGACTTTAGAGCAAAGAAATTTTGAAATTTCATTACAATATACATTTGTCAGAAAAAATTGATACTTCCTCAACTCTCCAAGGGATCACATCAAAAGTCATGGTTTTATTTTTTTTAAAGTGTTGCAGTTGCAATATACAAGGAAATAATATAGCCAAATATTTTAGTATTCATCTATATTTTGAATAGAAGTATCTTTTCATCCACATACTTGGATGAATTTCATTAAAAATTGACAGTTTCATCCAAATTATTTTCAAAAATTGGAACAACTTGGCATCATCATCTAATTTTTCTTCAAAAACATTCATAAGGCTTGGTTCTCCTTAATCATTTTTGGTGCTTTTAGGCATTTAAAACACAGAATTTGTCATTTTTGCACTTGGCTTTATAAAAGTGCACTTACAAACCATACAAGCAAAATTGAGCTCTTCACCCAAAAGGGGGGGGGGGGGGGGGGGGGGCATGTTTGCCCTTCTTCTGTTTTTTTGGAATTGTAGAATGAGACATTCAATCTTTTTTGTCCAATGATTGTATTTGAGCGATTTTTTTTCCTATTCATGGATTAATATACATGATTTTTCTTTTCAATTCACAAGTTTACGACTAAAATGATGCTTTTTGATACATACACAAGATATTGTATATCATTATTACAAATGATTCTTGAAGTGCAAATAGCTTCAATAATTGCATATATTCAACTACATAAGCTCAAGTCCACTACTACTGACAATAAATATATACTACATTGACAACTCCTATAAGTCCCCCTAAATGTAATACTTCACTTCAATATGCATATATATCATTCCACAAACATTCATTGTCCAACTCCTCTATCTGCATTGCAATGTATTCTAGCAAATGAGGTTTCGCTAGTATTGAGATACTGACTTCATTCTCTGTTACCTCTTCATGAACTTGTACATTATCATCTTGCACACTCTCGCTTCTTGATTTCATAGGTATGTTTATCCATAAAAAAATAGCAGCTTCTTTCTCTACTCATCCATGTTGTTTGCAAGAAGGCTCCCACAATGCTTCCATGCAATTTGCATAATGCTCTCTGCTTGAGCTTCCACCTATGCCATTTCCTACCCTCTGAATTGGCCAATACTATACCACTTTCATCTCTGCTGCTCGCTTACGTTGACCAAACTCCAATACCTTTCCAAGAAAAAATGGCACGCCTTCTCGTACTTTTGTTGCCTCTACTCTGAGGGCCACAAATTGTCCAACTCGTAGGTCTTTTTCTGGTTCGAACACTAGAAATGGATCATGCCCTTCCTCTGCGCTCGTTGTTGCAGTTGTATCTGTGCCTTCCTTCACCCTCCTTCTTCTTGGGGCCCTATTCCTCGTCAGTTGTACTGATTTGTTCCTTCGGGGACCGAAGTAGCCTCGTGCCTCTGGATTTGGCATTGTTGCCATGATCGAGTCTATTGCGGCCAACATCACATTCGATTCTTCTCCTTCAATAGGAACTCTGTTCAACTCCGTGTGCTCCTTTGCGTTCCCTTCAACTCTTGATGGCCAAAATGGTACGTCGCGCTCCACCGTTCTATCCATATTGGGAAATTCTCTCAAATACTTCTTGAACTCTTCTGTTTTCTTTTTTGCTTCAAGGTTCTTCTCCACGTGCATTACTCTCTCTACACATTTGTCCTTATATACAATGAAATCTTCGAGCGCCCTCAGCTCTCTCTCATCTGCCGCAAACACCTCTGCTAGATTGGGCTTCTCTGGTAGGCTCGGTATGGATTGTAAGCACATGTGCCCTACTACCGGTCCCCACGCGTCCTTGCTGAAGTGCTTGTGCTGAACTCTAGGCACTCCATTCTCCATGTAGAACCTCATGTGATGTGGAAACATTATCCCTGTCAATTGGTCTCCCCCCCTCAGAAGGTGTGGTGTGGTGTGATGAATGATTTCCAATCACAAACATTCTTAAGTTTTCGTGCACTGATGAAGGACTTTGTGTGTGATGTCCCTTTCTCAACCAAAAACAACAACTCATCCAAAGAATCAATATTGGTCCTCTTAAGCGTGTTTGAAATTATACTAAACCGTTGGTCTATGTCTTTGTGTGTGTGTCCTACAATTAGAAAATATAATTGCACCTCCTAGAAGTAATCCATGCCCACTAATGTTGCACACAAGGCAAACATGTATATGTTCTTGTTTTCGCGAGTTGTACTGTCCGCTTGAATTTGCAAAGTTGGCGGCAGCTTCCCCTTTCGTCTTTGTACATCAGATATCACGTGCATTACTGTGGTTATCACCTGACTGCTGTCATGCTTGTGGTGTGCGTCAATCCACACATTTGCATACAATCCAATCCCATGCACCAATACGCCACAAAGATGAGTTTTTACAAATTGAGATTCTATGTTCTCCACGGTTTGCCTCATCTTTGAAACCATGGTCGTGTTCTGGTCCATACCGTTCACTATCAAGCACATGTACAAGTTCGGTGTTATCATTGCTAAACCTCTTGAACAACCAATAATTGCACCTCTCTTCCATTTGATGTTGGATGTGTATAATGTACCACTTCTTTATTTCCGCATGCGCTGCTACATTAGTTGTACCTTCCATTCCACATTTATATTCCCAACAGTGATAACATTTTGAAAATTGGGAGTATGGTGGAATTTGTACGTGTGGAAATTCCTTGCGCCAAAACCAATGAAAAGAAGCGAGGGAAAGTGGCTCTCCATCTACCATCTTCTTCACTTCTTCGTTGACATAGTTGAATACATCCACCTTCGTTGTGTTCATGGGTAACAATATCAATGGTACTATGCTGTTGTCTGCCTTCCTTCGTACTTGTCTGTGAGGTTGAGTGCATCTAGCTTCATTCACAAACTCTTCAAAATTCTCACATGCTGCAGATAGTTTTGCTCTTTCTCTCAAGGAACATTTGTTTCTATGTATCGCAACCACTCTTTCATATACCTGCTGGGATTGCTTCAATTGCTTGAACTGTTGTTGCAAGTAACCAAGTGCTATAGCGTAGCAAGCATTGCAAACATGAAAGCCATCCAGTTTCGTCTCATACTTGTCCCTCCTCTCCCTTTCCGTTCTTCTGTAGAAAGAGCTCAACATTTATAGCATCCACATTGATCAGAGCTCATACTTCTGTCCCCATGCCATGTACCTCTGGTTCAATATGTACTTCTCGTCTACTTTTGTCAAGCAATTTTGCTTGCACCCACATTTATTTTTTGCTGCCAATACACTTTGCAAGGTCACTTTCTGACTCAATGCTTCTCCTCTTATACATGGTCCTTGTTCTCGTCTCCTTCGGGTAGCCATAGAATAACTTTGGGTACTACTACAATCTGGTAACTCATCCCTCACTTCTACATTGTTTCCAAAGCTATTCAACTGTTTGGCTCTTAGAGAGCTTTGATGAGGGGTGCTACTAGTACTAGGGGTGCTTTGAGATATTTTCGATGGACCAGGAGTACTGTTGCTCTCGTGGAACTCAAACTCCGATGTTGCTACAGGAGAGAAGGTTAAGTTTTGTCCTCCATGAGATTCTGCAATACTTGCCCTTCCTTGTCCTGTAGTACAGACTCTTGATTTCTTCCAACAAATCACCAACCCCACACATTGACCAAGATGTTCCCCTACTAATTCTCCCGTCCCAATTGTTGTATCTACAACATGCAACACCTTCACAACAACCTCATGAGGGCATAGCTTAACATGGTGCAACTCCATTCCACATAGAATACTTTCATCAATGGCTTCAGTTCCAACAACTCCTCCACCTTTTGAGAGCAATTCTACGGTATCTACCCTCCTCTCTGTCCTAATGTCATGCCTTTCAATACTACTGCTTCCAAATAGAATTGCACAACGGGCTCGGACTAGCCTTTCTCCAACACTCCCTCCAGTGGGTCCTCCCATTGTTGCTATCATCGGAAGTGCCATTGGACTCCCAAAACCTTTGACATCCATAGTTGTTGTTTGCTTCTCTTGTTATACCATTCACATGTGCATGGCATTGTTAGGCCAATAAATGAAGACATAAGTTTTGTTGCTATAAAAAAAAAGAAATCAATTCATCAATTCCCTTCAATTTATACTAAATTTTTGGTCATGTCGACCTAGTATTCTTTTCTTGTTAAAAAAAACAACTATAATGCATTAACCAATTCAAATGTATCTTCCATAAAACTGCAATAAATTTTTCTATCATTTCTAACTTGTTTTACAACTTCCTTCATGTAATTAAGGCAAATGAAATGGACATTGCTAATTCTTACTAAGTTTCCAAACACAACATACCGTTTTCATTAACATCATGAATTCATTTCAAATTTTAAATATATGTACATGTATTTCAGAAATATTTTAAGTCCAATTCAAAAATTAGTACTCATACTTCAGATACTATAAATACAAGGTCATATATCAAATTTTAAATAGCATATCTTCAGAAGGTCAGTTCTTTCATTTACTATACTTTGTTCACTCCTCAATATTTGCTTGCATTATGAATTGTAGAACTCTGAAATTACTTAAAAAGGTTTCTTTTGATTTGCAATCTCACATTTTTTCAAATGTAATATTTGCCAGTATAATTGTCGTGCAACTTCCAACCTTATAGGAATTCATAACCACATTTACGACTCTCCTTATCTATTCCTCAATAATCACATATTGTGAAATATGAATTAATTAAAAAATTCTACATTCACAAGAATATGGTTGTATTATTTCATTACAATCACTATAAACTATATCTAATAATAAATGGCACCACGTTGAACTTCAAGTTCGGCATTGGAATCATAGGTCCATTTTCATTTCTATTACTCACAAGATACGAAGTTAAAAAACACCCATTACATCCTAAACAAATTGTAACAATGTTTTATAACAAAATTCACAAATTATATCTACATTCTATAGTTTGATGCTACATTAAATAATAATATCCAATAAAATTTGAATGCAACATTTAGACTTCTTTTAAAACTTTTTTGAAATGTGCTTAATAACTCTAACTTCTTCAAAAATAAAAACTCCTTCTGTTTCAAAGTTCAAACTATTTTGTTCAAAATGTTTGGTTTCTACAAACATTGTCTTCACTACCTCTTATATTGCTGTTTGTCAAGTTTGATTTTTATTTTACAAATTTTAGATCAACGGAGTTTCTAAAAACAAAGTTTAAAATTTTCATTTAACACATATAAGAAGAGTAACATCATCTACACTATACTAATTGTGAATGACGTGCATGACAAAGCACGTACTTCTTGTTCTTTGCAAATGTATCCTTGATACCATATATCAACATTTCAACATTTTTTTTTTGCAAGACATCCATACTATTGCAACACTTGCATTGGCTTATTTGAGACGTGTATCTCACAATTCCAAATTCTTAATAATACCATTAATCCTTTTCTAGTAATTATTTACTTCTAGTCATCTATAACTTACCACTCTCTATTGTTCCTATTCTACATCTACATTGTTCCTTTCTATAGATTTTTCAACTATTATTATTTAAATTTGGAATGTATTACATTCACTTTTAAAAGCGCTACCTTCAATGCCGTAGAAAAAAGCAAGTGAAATTGCACAATACTGTGTAACTGCCACAATAAATTTTAAATTATGAAGCAAGAAATTATTAATGTTCAAAATCTATTTTTTTCCTGTGTTTTTAAGCCTTCACTTACTTCTATCAAACGAAACCAAATTAAGGGAATAATATTGAATTACATTTCATAAAAACCAAAGAAGTCAACTAAAAACTATATTCAGTGTTAGCAATACTATTTACAAACCATGACACTAAATATCATTAAGCCTACTAAACTGAGTAGCATTAAATGTAATTTCAAACACTAAATATATTCTATGGTAAATCTGAAATCTGAAAATGTTTACATTTAGTGTTAGAGCATATTAAAAAAATGAATTTGCAAAGGAAAAGATTGAAGACAAGGAAAATGATGGAAGGAGTAGGCTAGTAATTACACTAAATACAATCCAACAATAAATATAGTTTTTAGTATAGTAAGGTAATTTATGCTTTAGATGTCTTCTTCTTTACATTGAATACAACTAGCAATGACCTTCAAGTCAAATTCCTTGGTAACGCTGAATTAATCCTACGATGCTTTTGATGTATATAAAATCTTATTGTTTTTCACGTGTGCAGTTTTTTTTTCCTGTTCACTCCAATTTTTGTAATTGTTCATGAAATAATCAAATAATTATAATTATCATCAAAGTGGAACTAAAACTTAAATCAATTATAAGATATTTTAGTTTAATTTTTGAATTATTATTGTTAATAAAATTTAAGTAGAAAAGCATTATTTTAAAAAAAAAAATTTAATTAAAGAAGAAATTTGGAATGAAAGGCACCCAACATGTTATAAGGATTAAGAAATATGGACCTCACAATTGCATCCATTGTTTCAATTTCCAATTTCTTAAAAATTCTATAATGAAATAGAAATAAAACTTGTCATGCTTTTTTTCTAAGATTTCTTGCTTAAAGGTCCGCAATTCAAAAAAGTGTATGCACCTACGTCAACCTTGACTCTTACTTACCCTTTATTTGTACGTGCTTTAATCCCTAAATGCACAAGGCACCAAAATTTTGTGCAAGGGTGTATATTGTAATCCTTACTTCTCATAATGTTGAGGATTACTGGAAATACACCTCAAATATAGTAGAACTTGGAGAAAACATCACATTAGAAATTCAAAAGAAAATAAATTATAAATACATTTTGAAAGGCTATAAATTGATTGGGGTTATACACGTCAGTACGTTCAACATTGGAGCGCCATGGGTGCTTTTCTATAGTGTTTTGATAACAATATTGTGAGTTGTAATGCTTCAAAAGCATTTCTTCATCCTCCTTTTCTTTGTTAACCTTTCATGTTGGGTTATGAAGAATATCCAATTGAGTTCTTAGTCTTTCCAATATTTGTCTCCATGTAAATAGGAAGTTATTAAAATAAACAAATCACAAAATTTGTTATATTAGAGTATTTTGTAAAAATGTTGCTTCTTATTCTAAATCAAAAATTCCTCCACAGAAATTATGATTTTTGTGTTCAAGCCCAACTCAAAAAATGAAGGCCATATACTCTAGTTTCTAATGTAATTCAAATTTTCAAAAAATTCTTTATTGTGAATATTATATTGCAGTTTGAACTTTGGATGTGTTTTTAATGTCTGTTATTTTTCAATTTTAGAATGACATGGAATGGGGAATTAACACCATAATATTTGTCATTGTAGAATATACACGTAATGAAATGTTTAAAAAAATTATAATACATTCTATTTAATATGAATTTTCTTCGTTTTTTCTTCAAAAAATTTCAAATACATCAATTGTGCATAGAAAACCTAAACTTTATGTGAAATACGGATGATGTGTAATTTAATATATAAAAAATAAAAATAAAATTTTATATGTATCTAGTTGCAAAATGGTAGCAAATTGAGTTATGGGTAGTGAAGTTAGCAATCCATGGTTACAGGTTTGTCATTTGAAGATTAACCTTTTATTTTTGGGTACCTATTTTTTAGATTTGGCATGTGAAGAGAAGATTTAAAGAATATCTTAGATTTAATTTTCTTATAATCAAAATTGTAATCTTTTAATCCTTAAGTGATATTGTTGTGTTTCTTTTTCAGATGATCTCTTACATGTCTACATTGAATCTGTATAGTTACAATAAAAAAAAATTTGATACAAATCATCAAAGTTTTTTATTTTTATTCATTTTAAGCACAATTTCCTAGAATCTCAAAAAAGGCCTTCGGCATGTAGGGATTACAATAAAAAATGTAAGCTTCACATTTTTCATTTCTATTCCATTTTAAAATTTTGAAAAAATTGAAAAATTTGAAAGAACTCTTGCAGTTAATAGCTTCAAGTGTCAAAATTCATATTGCACCCCATTTTTTTTTTAAAATTTTTAAAATTAAAACTAAAAAATTATATTTTACCTTGAAATCTAATTCAATGGTAGCAATAAATAAAGCAATTTTTTGATTCATTAACCCCTGAAGGCCCAAGTCCTTTCTTGTTGCCAAAACCACCCAAAATTGCCATTTTTATAGTAAAGAGTTAAAAAAATTGGAATTTTTTTTTTTTCCAAATCTAATAATAGGATCCTACACCTAATTAGTATGAGAATGTGTGGAAAAAATTACAATATTTTTGACCGCATACATTGCAAAATATCTGCTTTTAACCTAAAAAAAACAAGTTCTTGAATACATTGCGGGACTAGATTTTATGACTTTGAACATTTTCAATCAAAACTTCTTGCAATACAGAGTTTTAAGCTTTAAATCTTTATAGTAGACAATTGAATTGAGAGTCTATAAAAAAAATCCAAAAAAATCTTAATTTTAATTATTAAAAAATTGTTAAGTAAAAGGAGGTACGAGATAGAAGGAATATCTAAAATATTCATATCTTTTATGTGAAATTCAAAAGCATTCATTCCAATGGTCATATAGTTCAAGAGAAAAAGCTAAACCTTGTGTAATTTTTTTTTGGTGACCCCTGTCTCTTGTTTTGAGCTCATTTGGGCATAATTTTTTCCCCAGGTAACGATTGAAAAAAAAATGATTTTACCACGAAGCTCAGCACATTTTGTATCTTCAAAAACAGTTTCAAAAAATTAATCATGACAAAAATTCAGTTTGTAGGTATCGACCCAAAATCCCATTTGTCCCCTAATGGGACAATGGACTTTTAAGAGTTACATAACTTTGTATACCTCTTCTTTATAATTTGGGGTCTCTAGTTGCAAGTATGAATTCAAAATTAGCAAATTTTATTATATGTGGAAAATTAAAAACTTCAACCTCTTCCTAAGGGGCCGTGCGAGGGGTCAATTCACCCCAATTTTGCTTACTGGGATAGTTCGTGATCTTTTTTTATTACAGAAAACAAAAAGTGGAAGTAATAAAACAAAAAGTAGAACAACCCACTGTGCATGACAATCTATACACTTCTCAAAATCATTTGGATGAAAAACATTAGAATTACAAAATAAAGGTATTTTCCATTCATGAACTTGCTCATCCAACAACTACTTCAGACCCCACGTAGCCACGCGGGGTCGACACTGAGCTCGAGTTCAGGTATTACCTCTCCGGGGTAGTTTATCTTCACGCCTCCTCTTCGCCGCTCCTCGTCTCTGCCCACTAGCTCCTCCTCTTTGTTCGCTAGATCTCCTCTTCCCCGCTCCTCGTCGTCGCTCCTCTCCGCCGCTACTCGATGCTTGGATGATTTAGCCTCCTCGACAGTCGTCTACAGCTCTCCATTTCAACTGCTTGTTGCTCACTGAGAACAAGTGAGTGAGAATTTCTCCTTTTATAGAGTGGTGCCATTTGCAAGTTTAGGGTTTCCATTTTCCTGTGTTTTTGATGTCGCCGTAGTTCTCAATCCTCACTTACTGTCTGGTCAATTTCCTCAACCCTGATGTGAGCTCCAATATACTTGTATGGAGTTGTTTTTTATAGCGACGAGCGCTTTGGTGTTAATTTCAATTTTGTAGCTCTGGAAATTGAAGCTGTCAATGAGGGCTGTTCGGGATATCCATCAAAGCAATAGGGTCAATGCTCGGAATCATTTTCACAGAAATTCGGACTCTAGTACGATTGTAAGGAGAGATAGCCTAATGTAGGACTGATAGCCTAATACAGGACTGATTGGTACTTTCTTGTAGAGTGGACATGTTGTCCTTGTGTATCTTGTGTCTCAGGGTCTTCCGCACCAGTTTGCTCCACTTCTGGTACTCAATCAGATGTTGCCTTTAATTTGGACACTTAGGGAAGGGTTTCCTGCATCCTGAAATTTTGAGGTTTTGTTTTCTGAGAGTAGATATAGTTGGTTTATCTTGAATCTCAGATAAGATAATTTCTTTTGGTTTTCAAGGTAATGATTAGAATCTGACATATCTTTGGCGGGTTTGTGTATTGGAACTGGACGGAAGGGTTTCTTGCACATTGAAAATTAGGCTTTCTTGTAGAGTGTAGATGTAGCCATTATCTATCTTGCGGCACAGCGGCTTGCTCTTCAGCACGCTCTACTTTTTGTTTTGAGATGATGATTATAGTATGTTTTAAATTTGATGGAATTGCATCTTGGGCACTCACGGGAGGGACTCCTGCATCTTGGGATTTTGGCTTTATTTGTGCGTTGTAGATATAGCCATTTTCTGCCTCGCGCCTCAATGGCTTGCTCCTCAGCGTGCTCTACTTTTGGATTTTTAAGTGATGATTAGAGTTTGCCTTCAGTCGTGTCTTATATGCTTACCGAAGGAATTCCTGCAGTCTTGGAATTGAAGTTTCTTGTTGAGGGTAGATAAGGCAGTATATCTTGTGCCTCAGTATTTTGAACCTTAGCATGCTCCGCTTTTGTTTTCAAGGTGATGATTAGAATTTGAGGAAAATCTGGATATGAGGGTTTTCTGAGCTCATATTCTGATTTTATTGGTTTTGCTGTTCTGTAGATGGCCACATTTTCCTAGATAGCCTAATACAAGACTGATTGGTATTCCACAACTAGTTCTCAAATTTTCTTCATTTACTGCGAGGATGGAAGGTTGAGATCTTAGTGGCTCGCAGTGCAGCTACGTTTCCTTGAAGCTTGGGCTTGTCAGCAATCTCGGTGCTCTCTAACGTCGGCTTGTTGACGTCGTTGCTGATCCCGGAGCTCAATCCTGTCCACCAGGATTTGGTCACCAATTCATCCCCAGATTAAACCATCAAACTTCTAAATTTTAAATTTATTAAATTCTAACAGTCTTTCTGACTCCTTCTGCTCAGTCCAACTTGATCTCGGTGCTCTTATTTTGGTGCTATTTGGAAAATGCTGGTTTACAATCATTGTTGTTGCCAATTTGCTGGACCGTCGGCTTTGGTGAACAACTTGTCCAGACGAACCATAATGTGCAACACCATGTAGTGTTCCTTGCAAGGCATCGATCTGCTTGGAACCTAAGGTATGTTGCATTTCTATACCCAATAACTTCTTTGTCTATATGAATGATTTGACTTCACAAATTATAAATAGCAGAGGAGGTTGTATCGGAGAGAATGGTAACTTCCTAGTTTTGAGTAGACCATAGGCTTTGGGACGCGTCTCACAAGGGATTTTCGATGTTTCCCTTTTCAATTGCTTGAATAGAAATGATTACCGGTATGCTATTTTGAAGTAGCTATGGGCTTGTGGCTTCCACCTATGTTTGTCGGTATTGCACGTCACATATTGTGATACCGGTATGCTGCAGCTTGGCTTTCTACATGGTGTACAATTGTACACATTTTGCTCTTTTAAAATTTGTTGTTTTCTGTTGTTATTCCTCTTCCAGAAGAGCTTGTAAACTTGTACCTCAAGGCACAATGAATCTCCTTGATAATTACCATAATTTTTCTATGAAGACAAGGTGTGCATCTCGACATTTGAATCAGTTGGGAAAGTGCAATTCTTTGTGGTTGTATGTGTGGTTATTAAGGTTTAGGATTCTTCATAGATCATTTGTTGCAATTTGGCGGAGAGTTGACCTCCTCGTCTTGATTCGACTGCTGCAGGGGAGTTGTTTAAAGGGAGAGGTTCGGAAACTCTAGGCTGGAGGGGAGCGTGACTGACTGGCGAGCTGGAGCAGCAATAGCAGTGCTGCGTCGGCTGGCGTCATCCACAGCCTGGATTCCAGGCGCTGAAAGCACTCCGGGCCAAATTGCATGTTGGTTGCCCAATCGTGCATGGAGGAAGAATTGCGGCTGGAGGAAAACAATGGAGTGTCAACAGGTACCTTGTCCCGGAAATGACTCATCGTAGTCATTGACTGACCAAATGGAGAATTACTACTCCGGATTGATACTTGTGTGGAATGGCTGTAGTGAGCTGGATTACTTGTATCTTCATTATGAAAATATGGAAATAGACGGAGAAGCTGAGGAGCAACTAAGTCCATGTTCAAGGCTAAATTAATGCCAAAAATCTGTCTCTGATTCGTAAATATTGTTCTTGCACATTGCATTTGTTTTATATAGGCTTTTGATCATGTGTTGTTGGATTGTAGTTCTTGGAAACTTGTTTAGGGTTAATGTTGACTAGAAGACAAGCAGCAACATGAGGAAAGCAAAGTGATACTGGATCAAATGTTATTTTTTATTAAATTGATTAGAGCATTTAAGCTATCAATTATTAAAAATAATGTGGTTAAAGATGTACCTAGAGATGTTTTGGATGCCAGGAGGGCAATTATCTTGGATCCAATCCATTCGCAGAATTTGACTTAGAGTTCTTCAATTGTTGGGGATGGTGAGCAAGTTTGGAATCTTTTCTTAACCTTTGCTTACAAGAGAATATGTCCTGCTCTTCCGTATTCTTCCATTTGGACGATTCTGGAAAGATGTATTTAGTATTGTAGGAAGCAGGATGAAGTTGGCTTCCCTTGGACATCAATATCGACTGATTTCTGAAATATGGAATAATCCAGATTTTATCAAGTATGTTTAGTCTAAATTTTCTTGCAAGTAAAAATGAATTTTGCTTAGAGGTCTCCCGGGCCATAGAACTCTCTAATCTAAAAAAAATTCTCGTTGGTAAATTTATCATACTATGAAGAAAGATTAAATAAATACTTCTATGGGCTCAATACTATGTTGATAACTTAAGGAATACCAGCCTAACATAATAAGATTTAATTATTAAAACCAAAATAGTAGTTTTGGTGAATATTATTAGTTAGAAGCGCCTTAATTAATTTGGCAAAGACTCATTATTTCTTATGAAGCTTACATTGTGTGGATAATATCTAATCATTGTGCTTAACATCGTTTTCAATATCAGCTTGTAAATAATTTTTGAAGACATTGATATCACTACATTTAAATTTTGTCTAAAATTTGTAGGCAATTAGGGTTTCAGTTCCATTCTTCAATTTGTCTTTCTTTTTCAATCTTCTGAAATTATGGTCCTTTTCATATGCTATAACGCAAAGGTGAACATACCAGACAATTTGTTGACCAGGAATCGTTAATATCAAGGATCACCCTATATCTGCCCATGCTGTTAAACTGCGTTGAGATTGGAATAAACCAAAGTAAGAAAGATTTTTTTTATTTTGCTTGCGTCAGTGAACATGTAGAATTGTATTGTAATTGATGTACCAAGAAAGAGTAAATTAGATTGTAATAATATAGAGTAGTAATTATGGACTATGTAACTTCTACATGCTAGCAGCTATTCTTTGTTGTTGCAAGGTTAGGAAGAATCATTAAATGGTATCTAAGCTATTAGCCTTCTAATCGTCAATTAAGTGGGCTACAATATGAAGGACCTGACCACCATAAATGGACAGTTTAATTAAATGTTAGAATACTAAAGAAGAATTTTACTTTAATTATAGACTAAAGCAGGATTGCCAGGAAAGATGACAAGTTTTCATTCTGGTGCATTGATTCAACAATCTTATATAGCTAGGGAAGATGGTTTTTTGGTGGTGGAAATAGAAAACACGGAAATAGTCGTATTGGTGCATTTAAAATTAGGTTTGGAAGTTGTTTAAACTTTAAAGGACGCAGCATCCGGTGACTAAGGAAGTCAACTAAATGCTTCAATTATTGTACCAATAGGTGAATGTTTTGTTTCTACAGTGAAGAATCAATGCTTTGATTATTGGACTAGTAGGTGCATTTTTGGTTTCTACAGGGAAGAATGAAGTCATCCGTTGACAACTTCTTGACCTCAACGGTATTCATGGTTAACATGCAAGTGTGCCTTTATTAATCTTACCAGGGAATGAACGTGTGTTTTTGGGAATTCTAAATGACCAATACCCTTATTATCTTGCTTGCGTATTGACTCAAAATCATTAGAAGAGTGCTATTTTCGGGAATAGAGACACTCGTTCAAGATTATTCTGGAAATACACTTTGTAGAGGTATTTTTTTCGTTGATTTCCCTTCTACTTAATTTTTTCAAGATAATCTTGAATTTTAGCATTATTGTAAATTTGTACAAGGATGGACTGCAATCTTTTTGGATCGACATTTGTATTTTGAGAAATAGAGTTGCTAAAAGAAAGTTTTTTAAGAGGAGCTTTTGTTTTCAATTTTTGGCAAGCTCTATACAGCTATATACTTGTCTAGTTAGTTTTTGAGTTTCCAATGGAAGATGCAATTGCAACAGTTCAGTTAGCTTTGAAATTAGATAATGGAGTAAGTGGGCTAGTCTTGATTTTAGGATGGCTGGAGCTCCCAAGTTGATCCCAATTCCGTAGATTACTAAAATGAATCTATTTACATATTGAATATTTTATAGTTATTTGAGTGTAATATGTTACTAATGAAACCCATGATATTATTATGGGAGAACCCATGCTAGTTACAATTTTGTTTTTATATGTATATGAAATGGATGTAGCGAACATGCTACAATGTTTGATTGACCATTTTTTTTGTTATAGGAAAAAAAAAATGGGAGGTTTGTTGAAGAGGACAAAGATGGGAGGCAATTGATATTGGAGGTGCAAGAGATTGTTGAATTGCATACTAGATTGTAGAAGGCAAGGCAGCAGCTAGTGCAAAAAATTTTCAAGGTTTTTACTCTTGACATTTTCTGAATTGTTTTAACATCTTTGTTCTTGGCATCCATTGTTTCTTGTAGTTCATGATTCCATATCCTCATGTATGTGTCTGTTGCGTTGACTTTTTGGGTTGAGCAGACTTTTCCTGTACAGTGATTTGTAGTTCAAAAATTCGGAAGATTTTGGTTTCTAATGAAATTTGTTTTTGGAGGTTGGACAACCATTGAAAAGTTTCCTCTTATCAAATGAATGTCAAATTTTTTCATAAATATTTTGCCATATTCATCTTATTGCCATATCATTATTTAGAAACAATAGTGTGAGAGAGAAAGGCCTTCACATTGTTAGCCCTTAAAGGATAGACCTATGACCATTGATTTTAAGCCTTACTATCCATCACTCAATTTGCTACCATTATAGAACTAGATATGTATGAAATCTTTTTATTTATTTTTTAGAGTTAACATTGCATCTCTTCTATACTTCACAGAGAATTTAGAATTTTTGGTGGAAAATTGAGTTATTTGAGAATTTTAGAAAAAACATGAAGATAAATCACATCGAATACAAAAATTATTTCAGAAATCTAAAAATTTCCACACATGTGTATATTACAATGGAAAACGTCATAGTATGAATTAAATTTTTGTGTTACTCTATAATTATAATTCAATAGACATTTGAGATGCATTTTAAGTTGAATTTGCAATATAATATTGAATATTTTAAATTTTTTTGAAAAAGAAAACGGTATAAAAATTGGACGGAACGACCTTCATTTCATTAGTTGGAGTCAAACTCATAAAATATCATAATTGTGGATAAATTTCAAATTTAGAGCATATACCAACTTTCCAAAATACAATAAAATGACATTTTTTATTATCCATTTATTAAAAAAAACTTCTCATTTACGTGAAGACAAATACTTTTAAGACTACAAATTGAATAGCATACTCTTCAATCCATCATGAAAGGTCGAGAAAAAATATCTTGATGGAAAAATACTTTCTAACTCTTTCCAATCCATGAGATTATCATCCACATGCATTAAAATGGTGATGGTGACGTTCTAAGATTGGAGGTAGGATATAAGGTTTCCAAAGGTTTTGTCTAATAATGGCTTATTTGTTTTGGAATTATTTGCCTTGAATTTATACTGGATTTTTCATCCTCACAAGTCCACCTTGAAGTTAGAGATGGCCTAATCCTAGAAAGATATTGCTAGGCTAACAAAAAGTACAAGAATTCAAATTTGTTTTACCGATAACCATATTCTATTAAAGCCTAGATGATTCTTTTATTGTTGATCATTAGTCTACTTTAAAAAAAATCAGTTCATAATATGAACTTGAAGAATTACCCCCTTACTAGTTACTAATGACGTTCACAATTTGTGCTTTCATTGTAAATCATTCATTCATTTTATTTTATAATTTTGTTATGTAATATGAATAGAAGTATGTACTATTTATAGAAAAATTGAAGTAGAAAAAAATCTTAAGAATATCAATGTATAAAATTTTCATTACTATATATATATATATATATATTTATATATTTATATATAATCTTTCTTTTTGTTTTCCATTGGTTTTGACAATCATAGTGCTCTATCATAATTTTGTACCACAAATCCTATAAGCAAAAGATGAAATTCTTTAGAAGTACAAGCCATGAATACTATGTACAATTTATTTTGTATAATTTTTAATGGTATTTTTTTCATTGCTTTTTTGCATAAATGCCAAAAATACAAATAAAGAATAATTTTCAGAAGGTTGTCACACCTTTTCCATTAGTCAGTGTTTGTTGAAGGTTGTTTATATTATATAAGGTAAGCAAGACTATTGTAGGCAATATTATCATTCTTGTTGCACTTGCAAGTTCTAAAATTTATACTACAAATATTGATTTACTTGTAATAGATTAAACTACTGTATATAATGAACTTAGAGATATGGAGTGCTCATTTTGTTGCTTTTTGCTAGGCATTATTTCTATGGTACAAACAAGTACTCTGTTATGCTTTAAAAGAAAGGATGATGAAAAAATGTGGAAAGAGTTCCATTAGGCTTTTTAATATGCCTAGTTATATTGGAATAAGAGTACAAACTAATTTGTATTTGAACAAATGTGAACTAGCAATATGGAATGGAGAGTATTCATCATATTCTACTGTTGCTTTTGTTAAAGATTTGTTTCTATTGCTACAAAGCTCTTGGGTTTGTTAGTTGTATGAATATGATACAATGTCTGAATAGGCAGAATTCTATGAGTTTAGGTCTTTGTGAAGTGCATTTGATTCAAAAGTTTTATTTTAGAAATAACTACTACACACTTTGTTAATGCTGTGTAGTTCATCTTTTCTATGGAAGTTATTTTGCAACATTTGTTGATCTGTGCTTCATAAAAATGGAGTAACGTCCAAAAGGACATCTTTAGAAGATAGATGACTTGTAGATGTATGTATCATATGCATATTTTTAAATGTATTATATGTGGATGAACAGATTCATTTCAAATGAGAAGTATCGTAATTACAATGAATAAGAGCATATAAACATATAGATAAGTCAATTAAATAATATGCAACTCGAACTCAGGAACAAGTACTAGAAATTCTATGAAGTCTTTCAATTAGAATATAATGATGTGTCAGTAATGTCCATACAATCCTTTTGCAATGTAATTTTTCTTTCATTCGGTGTTTGCATGGAATACAAAAGTCATCCTTGTTATAGGAAAAAGCTCACTTGTAGAAGATTAGAGCCACATAAACTTTGAATGTTTTAAGAAAAAATTGATATGTATAAATAATATTTTGTAGTACACTCTGAAGTTTGATCTATTAACTTTGGATTAGTGATATAGAAGTTATGGAACTTTTGGTTTTTTAGACTATTGTAGCATTTTCTGCATGAAGTAATATAGCAAATACATTTTTTAGTTGGATACAACAAAGGAATTGTGAAATACTTAATTTCTATACAAAATTAGTGACCTTATTAAAACAATTTCAATGTAATAAAAGAATGTGTAGTACGTGGTGTGAGGCATAGAAATATTTGAATTGTCTATTTAATTTTTTACTTTAATTTTTTTAGTTGTATTTTGAAAATGATGAAACAAGATTGTTTGATCTCCTTACTAGCTTTCAGTGTCAAATTGAAATCATTAAATATAAAAGTAGTGAGTGCCAAGAATTTTAAGCCTAGAAATTTAAGCTAAAAACATTTGAAGTCTTTTATTCTAATTACATAAACTACGTCATAATGTAATTTTTTCTTTTTAAAAGAAAATATTTTACAATGTAGTTGGTCTAAATTCACGGAGTTACTTGGAGACTTTTGTATAATAATATAGGGCATGATAGTTAAATTATATGTAACAAGAAATTTGTATTGCTTATTAATCTCTTCAAGGATAATGGCAGTTGTAGCTTTCGAGGCTTTTTTCATGAGTACAATCTATGATGTAGCAAAAAATAAATCAAAATTTTTAATACTTATGATTTTGAATAGAATGATGTTTGCTTGCAGGGAAGTCATGGTCATCAAAACATACAATGACTGGATTCAACATAGATGGTGGCTTCTGGCAACAGACACACATTCGCCAATGCTGTGGATTACAGATTGGGCACTGCAAGGAAGGCAACGTTGGTCAGCCTTGGACGTCGAGCGTGGGAAGCTGACATCCATCAGTATTGCCGCTCAAGATGTGATTTTTATGAATGTCACTCTGGAAGAAGGCGATGTGGCAAAGTTTAAGTTGCAAAAGAATATGATGATGGTTGCAGTTCCTTCTATTTGTTTGGATATTGCCAAGCCTATGAGGGTCATGCCTAAACTTCAAGAGCATTGGATTTCAATGCGAGAATCACTACAGAGCATACATAGTGTAGCAGTGCAAAGATTTTTGGGATTGAATGCACAAGATCTTCTGAGAGCAAAGTCATACGTAGCGGAAACGTTGGCTTACGAAAAGACGTGGAGGACTGATCCCTCCAGTGTTTGAGACAAAAAAAACCCACGAGAACCTAAAGAAACGAATCCATTGTATCGAATATTGGCAGCTTTGGTGAACGTGGATTGGGTGCCTGTTCAAAATCATGCCAGAAGGCGTTCACTACCACGATCAGTTGAAGACAATGAATCTATTTCCATTGCTATTGGACAACGAAGAGTAAGAACAAAGTGCGGGACAAGCTCACGCGGGGCACTAGTGGAACGTTTATCACCTAGTGGAGGCACATCTAGAGGTGGTGTTCAACACAGCGGTTCCATATTACCACGTGCAGGACCTAGCACAATGATCTTTGTAGGTGTTGGTGTCAACACCTTTCCAGTGTCAGCATCCACACGAGCGGAGGCATCTAGGGAAGTTGTCCAACAAAGAACATGACCTCGAGGTATTGGAGCATCCAGAACTGTTAATCCACGTGGAAGAAGAAAAGAAAGAGGAACTATATGGCAAATACGTCATAAAATGGTGGCAGATATTGGAAGTGCTATAAGAGAAGTGGATGCAAGCATAGTGCAAGAGGAGGTCGAACAGAGCAAAGAGTTTGAAATTATAGACAAAGCTTTTGAGGATGAAAAGATTCATGGAGCTCGCAAATTGGCAACTGTAGGTCCGCTTGTACAATTTCCATCGAATGACGATTTTCTAGCTGGATACTTGTGAGGTATGGACCTAGTTTTTAATGCAAAAATTACAAATGTTCGAGCAATTGAACATGTAGAGACAAACCATTTAGCATTGACCGATAGGCGTGTTTCAACGATGTACAAGAGACTTTGTGGGAGAGAGGAGCCTACTATGTCACCATTAACTTTGCAACCGGTTGCTTACATTCTTGAATGAGTCAATGAAGAAGGTGCTCCAGCATGAAGGGAGATTCTTTTCTCAGAAGTTGGTGCAGCAAAAGAGTTTGACGCAATGTACCTACAGAATGGTAGAGCATTTCCTGGAGATCTGAACATGTCAAAGATTAATTGGTTGGAGAACAATATCATCTGGGAGCCCGTAGATGGTCAACATGTGGTTGCAGCATGCAAACAAGGTGAAAGACAGCATGACACATGACTAATTGACGATGAAGAGTATCAGAAGATATTTACAGAGAGAAAAATATGATTTGTTGTGTACAATGATTCCAAAGTATACATTGAAGCCTCAGTGCAAATAAATGCAAAGGAGTTTGAGAGAAACTTCTACACAACAATAGAAGAGGACCTGGTGAAGTTACGGGCCATTTGGGAGGCATGTGGGAGACCAAATCCGCAATCACGTACAAATGATGCACAACGAGCACGAGCTGTAACAACGGCTGCAAGTGCGCTGCACTGGACAAGGCCGTATGCAGGAAGTGTATTGCTAAGGGGGATTTATAAGAGGATGGCAGAATATACTCGTCATGAATGGCAAAAAGATGAAATCGTGTATGAAGCTTGTTCTACAAGTGTGCCGTGATTACGAGAACGGATTTCTTTGGTACAGCAAAGAAAATCAGAAGAAGTGGAAGAAGTATGCAGATAAATTATTGTTGGATTCAAATATTGATATGAGGGACAACAGGAAAAGGATGGAGAGGCTTTGGCTAAGACCACTAGTGAGGGTTCCAAAGGCACATTACCTACGAATGGCAAAAGAACTGTCTGCGAAAGGAATTGTTGATGGTGAACATTCGAAGCAGAGATTGTTTTTCAACCAAGCTAGTAGCAAAGCTCCTACAAAAGATACTTTAGCTTGGACAACGGAACGGATTCAACGAAGAGAAGCAGTACGAAATGCACTACCGTGGTTGATGGTTGAATCCAAGGTTGCACATCCAAGTACAATGCATAGTTTTTCCTCATAAATGTGCAAAGGTTTGAAGGACAAGACCGTGGACAGATGAATGTGCTAGCTGAAGTAGTGGATACGAAAATGAAGAAAGCGTGGTCGTCTCCTGCAGTGAAGACAGTGGAAGCTCTCCGTAGATTTGAAGCTCTCATACCTCCAATGATAAAAGATCATTACGTGAGTATTCAACGTGGAGAATCAAACTACCACGGATATAGCATGGACGTAAGAAGTTTGGATGAGGCGTGTTGGGATTGGCAAGTGACTATATCATCTGGTTCATTTGACACCAACAATGCACTCGTTCCTATTCGATGTAGAAGGGATTTCTTTACACATGGAGTTGTGGAATTGGGAACGCCTTGTTTGTGGATATTTGATTGTAGGCGGTGCGGAACAAGAGAGGAGAATGCAGCTCGGACAAACGTTGAGTACAATACCGCCATGCATAAAGTACAACAATGGATGGCAGACATACACAAGTGGACCGCAATATTTTTGTTTCCAGCTGGAACCTATTTCAAGAAGGGAATGAAGGAGAAGATGGTATTGCCATTAGAGTGTACGTGGTGAAAATGTTACTGGATGTTTTCACCACAAATAGTGTCAACATATGTACATGACTTGCAACACAATGGTCAAACAGATTGTAATGTACAAGCGGTGGGAGAAGTTTGCAGTTGTAATGGTACATCCTACTGGATCGCGGGTGGCAAATAGTGTACGAAGTGATTGTGAACAAGTTTTTGTAGTATTTACAGATTTGTGTATTGAGGGGAGGATGCCTTCTGTGGTGGATCGAGAAGAGAAAACTCCTATGGAGTTGCAACGGTTGGTTGCTACATATCTACCAGAGAAATGGAGGCTAGTTACGGTTGGCATTACAACAGCTGTACCAGCTATACTGCAAGCTTCTTTTGTGGGTAATCAAATGATTGTGTTGGATGGTTCGAAAGATCGTATTTGCTTTTTCTACAATACATTGCAGGAAATGAACCGTACAAGAATCCAAGCGCAAGAAGCTGCAGTGCCAGTTACTGAGAATGCATGAGCATCAACGCCTCAAAAACAATAGTACACCTCGTGCGGAACCTTCAGTAGTTCATGTGGAACACTTTAAGACAAAAAAAGATGACAAAGACCTTTTTGATGATGAAGAAGAGGACGATGAAAACGGCGAAGATTTGCACTCAGAAGATACACCAATACGAAAAGGATATGAAGTAAGAGAAGGAAGTGCGAATGACGAAGAATATGTTCAAGGGGAGGAAGAGGAGCCTGAAGAAGACGAGATAGAAGAGGACGCAGAGGATGGCTCATCAGATTCAGAAGAGGAAACATCCGACTCAGAGGATGATTCATCAGAGGGCTCTTTTGATTCATCAGAACAAGAGGATGATTCATCAAAAAGAAAGGAAAGCTGTTCAGAAGAAGAAAGGGAAAGGCATGAAAAAGATAGCAGAGGTTCAAAAGCCAACAGGGAAGTCAAAGACTACAATGTCAATGCCACATAGTGTTCATCAAAGCAATGTCCATGAAACACATGAACTTCAAGTGGTAGGTGAAATCGAACATCACGTAACATCTAAGGCAGAGGCAGTTCTACAAGAAGATGTTACAGAAGATATGGATGTGGAGGAGGTAGCTGAAGTCCGTTTGGATACATAGAATCAAGGAAGGAAAGACAATGAAAGGGGAATGCAAGACACAACATGTCAAGTTGCAGTATTAGCAAGCGTGATCCCTTCAACTGAAGCGGCAGTGATAGAAACAGAAAGAATCATACCTGTGGAGGAAACGGTTATTCCTGCAGTGGAAGAGGTAGATACGGAGATGGAAGATAAGGTGCAAGAATCAATGGGAGTGGTTTTGCCTCCAACATTAGGAACAACAACCTTGCAGGAGACAACATCAACAAGGTTGGCAAATGAAACACATTTCGATATGATGGCTTTGGCATGAACTAGATCGATAATAGAAGGAGTGGATGGATTCTATTATGACCCAGAGGGTATTAGGTATTGTCGTATTGTAGTTCAGGGCCAGTATAGATTTGAGCAGGTAACATCAGTTTTGGAAGAAATTTCGCACGTGGATGGAGTACCTTCTGCAGGAGTAGGAGATGTGGTTGATAGGGCCTTATTTTATGGTGAATTGCAAATTCCACATGATGTTTCTGCAATATTCACTGAAGAACTTGTGAATAGTGCAGAGGGAAAAGACATAGGTAGTCAAACTTCAAGGGTAATTGCGGAGACACTAGAGTCACTTGAGTAATAGAGTGATAGATTTTATATGGAGAGGGATCTTAGCGGATATTAATATTTTGAGTGTAACAACAACAGAGTTTGGTCTTAGTGAGTGATGACTACTTTATTCTACTTTTGCAATTGACTAGTACAAAATTGATGGTGTGTTATTTTCAAACCAAGTTGAAACCTTTTATAATATTATGTAGGTGACTAGAAGTAAATGAAAAGAACAAGGAACAATAATTGCATTGTTTGTATTAGGAAGTGAGCTTTTGAAGGATTATATATTTAAAAACTAACAAATGTACACAATTATCAAGTGCATCTCTAATCACACTATATATAAGTGTACTATATGCAATAGAAATGGAAGATTCACGTTGTACAATTGGCAAAGAGAAAAGTTTTGAATTGCTTGTGAAATTGGTATACCACATTTTTGAAAATTAAAAAAATGCACTTATTTGGTTGCATAATTAGTGCACTTGGCCAAGTGCAAAAATAACAAATTTGGTGTTTTAAATGCCTAAAAAAAATATAGGTTTGGGTGATTTACTTTAGAATGTAAGATTTTGAAGTCAAAGGGACTAGCTACAGAGCAAAAGGCAAAAAGCATTTGCATGTAAGGTAGAGCCATCAATCACCCAATTCCAACATCTACTTGGCCGTCCCATTTGCGATAGTCACCCACCCATTACCACAATCTTAGTGACTCTTTAGCATCATAGCAATGTGTGAGCGCTTATAAACCCACCCTTGGTAAACAATCGAGCACAATCGGACTCTAATTTCATGTGGATTTTTATCAACCTACGAGTGACTAGCATCAATCCATTGTGACCTCCAAGCAAGGGATCTTTTCTAAGTTCCTAAACATCCACAATTTGCAAGAAAATAAAAAAAATGCAACAAATTACAACTAACTCTAACTTCTCAAGCAAAAGAGGTCACGGTGATTTTGAGAGGTACCTGTTATAGTCTAAATTTTGCAATCTTAAGTGGTAGAGCACCTTATACCATTTTCAAAAACATAAAAGTCAACCCTATCCTATTTTTCTAGCAAAAGATATTGATGGATGAAGTTTCGCCTTTTCGAGGCTATTTAAACTTTCCATATCTTTGGACTCCTTCCCTATTTCAGTGAATCTTGAAAGTTGAACCCTAGTTTCAAGTGGTTAGGCCCTGTTTAAGTCCTAAGTTTGGACTTGGATGAACTAATCCAAGGTGATTTCATTCATTTCCTAACCTAAATTTCATCCTTTGATTTCTCCTAAGGCCTTTGGTCTTTTTTAAAGGTTGAATCACTTTTAAATTACTTGAAGCTCCTACTTTAGGTTTCTAATGCTAAGTTCTTCTTTGGCTTGAGTTAAATTGTCATAATTCTTCCTTCCCTTGTTCCTTGATGTTTTGAATGAACTCTAATTAATTATTAATTTTAGAATTTTTAGGGTTGTTCCTTAAAGAGGCTAATTCAAATTTTTCCAAAATGTTATCTCACTTGAAATTTAACTTATCCTATTAAACATTATTGATGGATGAAGGTTGATCGCTATTCGGTGTTCAAAACTTCATCCATTGATTGCTACTAATTCTAAATTGAAAATTAACTTTTAACTTCACTTTTATAATCTAGGTTACTTCTACTTACTAACTTCATAGTTTTATTCCTCTTGGTACTTCTAAATGTTTTCCATCCAATTTAGGTGATAAACTTCATCCTTTCATTTTTTACTCCTTTTAGTTCTAATTCTTGAGTGTCATATGTTTTTGGAAAGCCCTAATCTTAATCTACAGACTTCTATGGATAAAATTGAGGCAAAACCTAATCTTGACTATCTGAATTGACTTTGAAGTTTGGCTAAGTGTTTAAACTGTTAATCTAAACAATTCAATAAGAGATGGAGAAATTAACGACTTACCTCAAGTTGGGCCTCATCCGCCATGTTGTAAAGTAGCTCCTTGAAATACTCCTGGTCCGCCATCTTTGGATTTGATTTTGAATTTTTGCTCACCACCTAAAGATAAGGGTTTCATACAATTTTTTAGGGATTTTAACTACTTCCTTCTTTTCTTTCTACCTCTACTCCATCTTTTTTTTTAATACTATTTTAATTTAATAATTTAACTAGTCCAAGGGTTGACTAGTCTTGGAATAAATAATTGACTTCAACTTCTAAACAATAATTGACCTTCTATCAACTCTTTAAGTCAATTATTATTCAATCCTTTTTCTAATGGTCTCAAGTGTTTTTCTAAGATTTCCACCTAATCCTCTCTACTTCTAAACTTCCTCTTCAAATTTTCTAGAGTCTCTACGAGTGATTTTTCCGCGTAAAGAAAAAATCACCCCTAGAGTTTGTCCAAGGGGGAGTGTGTAAATCCTAACCTAATTTGCCTCCAAGTAATGGACTTCTATGATGTTTTTTGGTTAGTTTTTGATTGAGTGAAAAAGAAGCAACACTCCTAAATCACCCAAATATGTGACCTAAAATCCCAAAATCTGCATAATACATAATTTAGAAGATTATATTAACCTCCTGGATCAAAATCCCTACAAAAACCTTCAATTTGGACCCAAAATAGACCAAATGGAGTCTTACAAGCTAATTCCAGCATACACCATCATCACAAAACATCCAACTTTGCCCATACATTGACCCTAATCTTGCACTTTATCTAAGTCCCAAGGTTCAATCCCATCACATCACCCTCTTATTTTTAACAAGTAACCTCCATTTGGTCACTCCAACAACTAATCCAAATTTTAGCTCAATTTGGGCAGGGCTTCCGCCTATGCCCAAAAACCCTGAAAATCAACTTACTACTCATGCATTGTCTCAAGACCTCCAAATCATGCAATGGACCTCTAGGGAGTAATTTTTGGAGTAATTTTGGTATCAACTACTCCAAAAATCACACTCTAAATTCCCGCAAGCAAAAGCAAGCCATACAAGTCCCTTATGAATTCAAGCAGCATGCAAGACCAAGATAGTGTAATTAGCATTACAATTGAATTCCGTCATAACACGAGGTAAACATCCCACCAAATAAAATCCCCTAATTTAAGTCCCAGCATCAATCACCGCATTGACTTGCAGTGAGGGTCAGTGCCCTGGATTTGTGCCTCCAAATGCCAGGGTTGCCAACCAGCTCACGTTTCGTCCCTTGCTTGAAATCCGGCTTGAAATCCGAGCTGTGGAAATTCTGTTTCATTTGTTTCAAAAAATCCGAGTTGTGGGATCCAGTGATCTACTCAGGTGAAATTCCCTCGCACGCCTGGTCGCCTTGCCTTGCGGGCCTTGCTACTGGATTCTTCCCTACTGCCAGGTTGAACTCAATTCATCTCTTTTCGTTGGTCCCCAACTTGAGTTCCCATCTGATCTTCGTCATTTCTTCTGGTGGCTCACCTTCGAGGGTTGTTGCTTGTGGGATATCCCCTCTAGGTTCTCTAGCTCGCCCTCACCCACCAGCTCACGCCCTTCTAATGCCCCATCAGCTCATTCAAAACCACCCAAAAATTCACCCCAAAACCCTAATTTTGCTTCCATTAATCGAAAATCAGATCCCAATCTTACAAGAAAAGAACCATTTTTCTTCACCCATTTCCCCTCCAAAAGAGGTTGAACTACTCAACTAATTGTCCTACCTGTTTTCCTTCCCTAATCTCTACTCATTCATGCTTAAAACGCCCATGAACACCAAATTGCTCTAAAAAACACACATGCACCAAAAGTGGGAAGAAGTTGAAAGAGAGAAAGAGAGCCAAAACCTAATTTCGCCTATATCTCAACTCATAATGGATTTCTTTTACGAATTACGTTCATCCAACTTTAATTTACTAAAAACTTGCTAAAATAGTGTAAAACGCGCCAAATTAGTGAAAACTGCACTAATTTGATGTAAATTGCGCTAATTTAGCGTAAACTGCACCAATTTAGTGGAAAACCTCCTAAAGTACTGTTTTTCCCCAATTTACTGTTTTTATCCTATTTTAGTGTTCCTATCACTACTCTCGAGTTCTAGTAGTAGTTTAAAGTTTACTAACTTCTTTTGTGTTTTTCATATTTATTATTTTTAGTAGTTTTAAATCCCTATTTTTTCCCTAGATTTTTCCCATTGTTTTTCCATAATTGCATTTTGAGATTTTCACCCTAAATTCCTAAAGTTCCTATCCTGATATTACGAAAAATTCCCTAATTTGTGGTCATGGCTTATTCCGGTGTACTAACACTTCCGGACTTGGAAATTCTTACATAATGTTTCTATTTCCTACAATCTAAAAAGTGAACCAACATGGTGGTTCAAAGTCTCTTCATCTTTCAATTGCAATGTGAGTTTAAGTTTCAAATGGCATTGAGAGCTTCTATGAGAATTTTAAGGTTTTCTCCTTCCTATTGTTTTTGAACTCTTCCTTGGCAATGGAAACGTTGTCACCTAAGATGTTCCTAACCTCCTACCCTACCTACTTATTCCTACTTCTACTTGCTAATTTTATTTCACTAATGCACATTTTCCTATCTTCCTAGAATGCAAAGTGGTTTTTTTATAATTTTTTAGGATAAGTTTCCTTCCTAGTATCAATTTATCCTCTCAATCCGAATTCCAAAATTTGCTTCACGGCCTGGATGGTCTAGAACTTGGCAAGTCAAAACTCGGCAGTTCAGAACTCGGCAGTCCAGCACTCGAACTACTGACCTTCCCGACCAAGCACGATTCCCGTACCAAGCCCCGTCTGGCTCCCTCCACGTGGACACAGGGCGGCTGCCAATTGGCCAGACCCTTCTCGTCTACTGATGTGGCGGCTCCCGGTTGGCTGGTGGTGGGTGTGCTTGAGTTAGCCGTTGCATGGTGGCCGGCAGGTTGGTGGTCCGGTCCAGCAGGTGCCAATTTGGTCCAGCAAGCAGTGGGCTTTTTACAACCTCGATTTTCTCATTGAAATTTTAAATACCAAGGCTCGTTTCTTTTTTGGAGGCTAAAGGTCTAAACTAATACTTGAATCTTGGAAGGTAATTACTAGTTTTTGGTCACTAATCTTTTGGGACACTAAACTTGGAATTCCAAACGAATGTTTTGGAAAATAAAATTGGAGAATGGCAACTTCTGTTTTTTGGGATTTTTTGGGATAACTCTAAGTCAAACCTTTGCCGTACTTTTGAAAAATTCTAAAATTTCTAGAAATTTGCACAATTCTAAGTCAAAGCTTTGCCGTGCTTTTGTAAAACTTTAATATCTCTAGAAACTCATACAATTTTAAGTCAAAGCTTCGCTGTGACTTTGTAAAACTCTAAAGTTTCTAGAAATCCACACAACACGAAGTCAAAGCTTTGCCGTGCTTGGGGTTTACAAGAAACTTAAGACAAATTTTGACAAAGGTTCTTGTTAGAACGGATGGTTAGTACGTTCTAAAAATACCACAAATGTTAATAGAGACGGATCCAAGATACAATTACTTGAAGAAAAACACCAGAGAGCCTCCCTAAACAGCATCGTTAAGGTACGGAAGGTGATAAACTCTAGGATTAGTACAATGTTAGTAAAAATTCACAAATCTTTTCAACAAATGATCAAGGTTAGTATAACGGCTTAAATACTTGCAACCAAAGACAAATTTTGAAGGGACCCCAATATCCTTCAAAAAGAGCTTCAAAAATAACAACAATGGAGCTAAAAATGCTCCAAAAACACACACGTTTGCAACTTTGGCTCTAAATAGCCAAAAAGTCCAACTAAATGGACCAAAGTGTTTTAGAAGACCAAAATAATGGCCCAAGGGGTGTTTGCAAGTGAAAAATGAGCCCCTTATATACATTTCCAAGGGAACTCACCTCCTTCTCTTTTCCTAGTGGTAAACTTATCATTTAGGATTTTCATCATAATCTTCTAAATTTTGACTTTTTACGTTGGACTAAATCTCTAACTTTTAGAGAACAACTCCAAATCACAAATAGATTGCACCATTGGCTTCAGAAGTCCATTTCTAGTCCTAATGCTTTTTTATCCCCTAATTTGGCAGTAAAAAACTCAATAAAACTTAGTGCTAACTAAACACCCAAAAGGGGTAAAAATCCAATTCTTGGAGTTTGACTTTTCTAAGAAAAATAACTAGGCTAAGTTCTTTAGAAGGCGTAAGGGAATAAGAAAAGATCCAACTTCAACCTCATTCCGATTCCATGTGCTCCCGGGATGCCGGTCAATTCCACCGCATTCTTCAAATTTGGCAATTGTCGGAGAGTCTCACCGGTTTGGACACCTCTAGTTATTGGAGTGTCTTGAAACTTGTTGGAGCATCTTATTAGCGTGAAAGAAGATAGTCTAATTTTTAGTGAGATATTACCGCAACTTGGATAATTTCCAAGAATTTCCCATCGAAGGTTTTGGTGGTTGACTATCCGGAAGGGTGTTTTTTATAAGTCAGAACATTTTGAAACTTTTTATGGAATCTCTCATGGAATTTCACAAAAGATGTGCAAGATCGTATTTTTACTTTGCACAAAGGTCATAGGAGAATCAATTTTAGGTAAACCGGTAATTAAATTGGTAATTAGGCAATCTTCTACATAGAGGGAATCTTGGCAAACCGATTTTGCCATTGATTTTCAAATGTGATTTCCACCCTAGAACAACATGCGGCATCCTTAGATTCCTCTCAAGTGTCCATCTTGAGGTTGTAACTCAAAGATAGCTTGCAGGCCAACAATTGGGATTTTTGCTATTTCGTCGATACAATGGGAAAAATGAAACCTATCTTTGGGAATGGACATATGACCTCAACGGTATTCTCTCATACCAATTTTAGCCCTAAGATGTCACATACATCGTAGGTTTGGCGATTCTAGCCCTATTATTAAAAAATCTTTGATTTACGTAAAATCCCGGGTTTATACCTATTTACAACCAGGAATTGGGTTTAGTTGAGGGCAACTTACTCACAAAGGACCAAATGCTATATTGGCATGTGACATACCTATTCTGGTCTTACACTCTTTTGCAGGCTTTTTGTACCTAAAACCACATTCAAACTTGCAAGAAAAGAAAAGAAAAGAATTGTGAGTCCCGAGTAACAAACTGGGAGTTCACACAAGGCACTTGCAGAAGGGACATGTCAACATGTGGTTTAGCATGGATCTATCCATGCCTACCAATTTACCAATTTAGTCCCAACAAACTTTGAAAATCACAGAAGATTCATTTCTTGTAAGAATGTCTTGATTCTACTTGCAAATGGATTCTCTCAAACTTCTCAATCTCTGACATATACGTGAGTTGACACATAGCTTCTCCAAGGTACCTAGGTAGCAAATATGCTTGGTAATAAGGTAGTCTACTCTAAAAGCAACCGTTTTTTAGATGTGACCCTCATCAATGACAATAATAGATATTTCAAGGAAACATGTCATTCATTCCTAAATAGAAGACACGTTTAGAACCCGTTCAATTTACAGACCTCCTACCTTTCACATATTTAACCGAATCTAGACTTTTAGGAAGCAAGTGTGAATTGCACATGTCAAGGAAACCTCTGTCTGTGGCAGGTGCACCGGGAGAGTGTGTGTGTGTGGTGGTGGTGGGCACCTGGGCAGTTGTGCTAGTTTCCTTTCCTTTCCTTTTTTTTTCTTTTTTTCTTTTTTTTGGTGAAACAAATGCAACAGATGTTGTACAGTACTCCTTTCCTTTTCCTTTCCTTGCAGAATTTCAGTTCCAGCCACAAAAATCTCAGTGGCGTCAGTCTTGGTCCGTCCCTCAGTCAGCAATAGAAGTTAAAACTGCCACGTACCAACTAAGTTAAAAACAAACACTAAGAACCAGTTACTCTTACTAGCTTAGCTCCCCTTTGTACAGTACCAGCCAAGTGTGTCATGTTGATCATTGTTCCTCACTTCCCCAGCCCTTTGGTGGTTAGCCTCGATCTGTACCTTATTACTCCCTGCTGCTAGTGCCATGGCCCCGCTGCCATTCATGATGGCCCTCCTTTACTAGTCTTCATCATTCCATTGGGCACGGCAAGCCTTTGCTCCCGGGTTCTGCAGCTTCGTAACCCAGCCCAGGTTGGATTAAATAAGTCGGCCGTTTTGGCCACACATTCCCCACCACCACCACTCATATTTTTTTTTTTTCAAAGAACGGTGACCATTGCATTAAGAAACACAAAAAAATAACAATCAATCCAGCTCAAGCAGAAGGTCTAACCTAGGAGGAGGATTAAGGGTCATGTGCCACTCCGGGTGGTGGAAGCTAGTAGAGCAGAACACGTCATTTTTCACCAGGTAGCTAAGAATCCTGGCAAATAAGGTGCCGTCTGTCTTCACTACAATGACTGTAGTAAATAAGGGTGTGACTCCTTTGAGCCATACCCGCCACAATCGTGTCAGGCCAGGCAAGAGTGCTACTCTGAGTAGTGTTGATCTTCACCCTAGTAAAGACGATCACCACCACTCATATTAACCCCTAAAGTTTCATGACTATGTAATCACCAAAAACGCTCCAAAACTGCCATTTCTGATACAACTACCAAATTTTTGGAAAAAAACAATTTTTGACACATGTAACCGTAGGATCTTGTAGTATGATATTTTGAAAACATGTGGTAAAAATTTCAGAAAATTCCACCGTGTGGATCATAAGATATAAGCATTCAAAGGCTTGAAAACCATTTTTTCAATCTTGCGAGAAATCGGGCAGCTGCACTTTGCAAGCTCACTTTTCAATGAAAAAATGACGATAAAGGTGGTGCTTTTTTGAATTCAGTTTCCTAAACAAGTTGTCTATATGCTTGAAAAATTTCACACCATTTGGAATTGTACAATATATAGGAAAAAAATAGTAAGTAGAAAGAAGTAGAAAATGATTCAAAATACTAAACTGTTAAAAAATTAATCATGGAATTTAAAAATGCCAATCCCAACGGTCGTAATGTTGTAATAATCAATCTACATCCTAGGATTTTATTTTTTTTCAAAAATATTGAAAATTGAGTTAAATAAACAACTTTAAAGATTTTTTTAGAGTAGAGAATCCATAATTCCGCAATTCAAAAAAACTCATAACTTTTGACTCATTGATTGAAATGGAATGACTCAAAGCTTTTTAAGTATATATAAATGTAGAGAACCAATTTCAAAAAAAAAAATTCCGGAAAAAATGATTTTTTTTTATTTGCCCAAATTGCCCAATTACAAAAAAAAGTAACATATTAGGTTACAACTTTTGACTTGTATTTTGAAATGTCATGAAACTTGGTACACATGAAGATATTCCTTACCCCCACCTTCTATTAAAATTTCAGCCTCAAATATGGATATCTCTAGTCACACGTACCTGCCCAAAATTTCTATATAGCCAAAAAAAGCATTTTGGTCCTTTAGGGGTTAACGATCGCACAAGTAACTTAGAATTCCATCGAGATGAGATGAGATGAAAAGTTTCATTCATATCCGTCATTCACAGAAACAGTTTAACCCCTAAAGGATATGAGCATGCAGATAGTGTTGCAACTTCTATGTACAAAGGCCTTGAATACGCAGTAAAAATTATTTTCTTCATTGCAATTTTTTTTGTGAGATTGCCTTAGAATGCACACTTTTCTCAATGATTTCCATGGGATTTTTGAAATAGGATTGTGCGAGAAATCTCATACTTAAGGACCATATCCCCTAACATAGGCCAATTCTGGCACCAACCTCGTCCAAAGAAGTTAAATTTCATCCAGATGAGATGAAGCTTTTGTTCCTATCAACATTCACAGCATTCCACAGTTTGTTTAACCCCTAAAGTTTCATGATTATGTAATCACCAAAAACGCTCCAAAACTGCCATTTCTAATACAACTACCAAATTTTTGGAAAAAAACAATTTTTGACACATGTAACCGTAGGATCTTGTAGTATGATATTTTGAAAACATGTGGTAAAAATTTCAGAAAATTCCACGGTGTGGATCATAAGATATAAGCATTCAAAGTCTTGAAAACCATTTTTTCAACCCTGCGAAAAACCGGGCGGCTGCACTTTGCAAGCTCACTTTTCAATGAAAAAATGCCGATAAAGGTGGTGCTTCTTTGAATTCAGTTTCCTAAACAAGTTTTCTATATGCTTGAAAAATTTCACATCATTTGGAATTGTACAACATATAGGAAAAAAATAGTAAGTAGAAAGAAGTAGAAAATGATTCAAAATACTAAATTTAAAAAAATTTAATCATGGAATTTAAAAATGCCAATCCCAACGGTTGTAATGTTGTAATAATCAATCTACATCCTAGGATTTTATTTTTTTTCAAAAATATTGAAAATTGAGTTAAATAAACAACTTTAAAGTGTTTTTTTAGAGTAGAGAATCCATAACTGCCCGCAATTCAAAAACCCTCATAACTTTTGACTCATTAATTGAAATGGAATGACTCAAAGCTTTTTAAGTATATATAAATGTAGAGAACCAATTTCAAAAAAAAAATTCCGGAAAAAATGATTTTTTCTGATCTGCCCAAACTGCCCAGTTACAAAAAAAAGTAACATATTAGGTCACAACTTTTTACTCGTATTTCGAAATGTCTTGAAACTTGGTACGCATGAAGATATTCCTCGCCCCCACCTTCTATTAAAATTTCAGCCTCAAATATGGATATCTCTAGTCACACGTACCTGCCCAAAATTTCTATATGGCCAGAAAACACATGTTGGTCCTTTAGGGGTTAACTAGGGTCTAGATCTCTAGATCAGTAGGCTTAGGGTTGACGGCCCTCCTAGCTAGGGATTGAAAATGAATGAAAGTTGGTGAGAGGTTCACTGGTTCAGTTCCATATTTTCAACGTTGACTTCTGGGAATCAATCTGGTTTCAGGTGACTTGTTCATTGATATTGCTGGTGCAGGTTGCGACATACCGACTTACCTTACTTGAGGTGCGACATGTTGAGCAATCCACATGCTCCAACCCTGATGAATTGGTGGTAAGGGACAGGAAATGAACTCAAGGGGAAAGCCCAAGCTGGCCAGGGAGGATGAATAGGAGCATACAGTAGGGCTTGTCGAGCTGATGACATCTCGTTGGGTCTGTTTCAGTTTGCATGGTGTGGTACAGTTGGTGAAGTATTGATGGGAGAGTGGTAAATGGACTGCTGACAAGAACAACAATAATAGGGATTTTCCTTAAGTCCAGCTGATTTGGTAGGCGTCTCTTTTCACACAAAAGAAACAAACAAACAAACAAACATGATGCTGTTTCTATTTCAAATTTGCATACCTTACCGGTAGTCGGGGATTTGTTGGGCAAGTCACACAATTTCATATACAGTAGAACTTCTATAAAGTAATAGTCCCCGGACCAAGTTCAAATCAGTCTAATGTTGAAGAATCTCATAGGACTTTTCCAACGTGTTTGGTTGGGATTGGACCTATTGCAAGATCAAACAATTGATATCCCATCACTTTAGAGAGGTTGTTGCCTTAGAGAAATTCTATTGTATAACATTCAAAAGCATGCATTGTCATTAATTTGGTTTTATAGTATAGGAGGCAACCCATTGCTGATCTCCCTTCCCCCATTCTAGCTATGTAGGTTGTTCTCTTTCCTTGAAGGAGGAGATGAACAGTGATTAATTATGGCGTGATTCCCATGGCAGTTGTGGTACATTATGATTGGATGCAAGTCTCTTAATATTGCAACTAGCCCTTGGTCAATTTTGTTTTCAACCCATGGTTGAAAAAAACAAACCCTACATCATTGGTATAGGAGGATCAAAATCTTCCACTGAAAATTTCATGATAATTCTGTTTTGAGAAAAAAAATCTAAAAAATTAAAGAACCCTTTCAAACTGTATTTCTGCACACGAGAAAATTTTCCCACTGAAGAAACTCGCCCTGCAAATACATGTAACTGCTTAAGTGATCAAAAATGGGTTGCCACCCTTAGATAGTATGGAATATTCTATATTCAACAATACTTCATCAATGGCTAAGTAGATAGGTGAAGACTCAATGTAATGAACAAGGTACATAAAGGCTATGATATGTGTTGTATTTATTTATACAAATTATGTAATGATATGTAGTAACTTAAAAAACAACTAATCAACAACAATAAAATCATGATGAAATTGCAATGTATTAACCCCTAAATGGCCAAACACCGTGTGGGGGCAATATAGCAATTTTGGGCAGCTCACTATAGATGAATTTTTTTTTTTTCTTTGAAATCTTCACACATTATTTTCCGAGGAGTAGCTTTAAGGCCCAACAATTTTCATAACTTTTGATTGCATGGTTAAAAAATTATTGTATGATATGTGATTTTCAATGCTCGGTGAGCAGCTAAATTTAAAAAAAAATAAACACTTTTAAAAAAAAAAAATTGAAATTGGTTCTCTAGATTTATATACACATGGAAAGATTTGAATCATTCCTTTTTTATAAATGAGATGAAAATTATGAGGAGTTTTAGTTTGGAGGTAGTTGTGGAATCTCTACTCTAAAATAAAGTTTGAAGTCCTTTATTTAACTCAGTTTTCAATATTTTTGGAAAAAATAAACAATTGGATGTAGATTGTTTATTACAACATTACGACCGTTGAGATTGGCATTTTTCAATTCCATAATTAAATTCTTGACAATTTAGTGTTTTGAATCATTCTCTACTTCTTTCTATTTACTATTTTTTTCCTATATGTTGTACAATTCCAAATGATTGAATTTTTTCAAGCATGTATTCAACTTGTCTAGAAAAATGAATCCAAAGGATAACCACCATTTTGGACATTTTTCTATACAAATGTCTTTGTAAAGGGTAGCTAACCGTTTTTTTTGTAGGGACAAAAAAAGGATTTTTGTCAATTCAAATGCTATATTATCTTGCAGTCTACAAGGTGAAAATTTTTGAAAATTTTTCCACATCTTCTCAAACCAGTTTATTAAAAGATCCTATGATTACATGTGTCCAAAAATGTTTTTCTCTAAAACTTGATACTTGTTTTAGAAATGGCAGTTCTAGAGCATTTTTGGTGAAAATATAGTCAAACACACTTAGGGGTTAAGGATTGAATGTTGTCTTTTTGGAGTTTGGAAACAGCATGGATAAATTCATGTATATTATAAAATATATTGGGTACCATTAAATTCCTTCATAACATTACATCAATCAATGAGATAAATGTCTTCTATTCATTGTTACGCTTGGCCCTACTGTGCATAAGATGTCCATTTCATTCTAAGCCCCCTTTATGCATACAATTAGGTATTCAAGTATATTTTAAATACATGAGATATATTTATATTCATATATTTGTATATGAATTCAAATGTGTGAATTCTATTTCTGATAACCTTATTTGTGTATGAAACATGCCATGGTATTTTTTTTAGTTTTCTAAGAGTGGATTTTAAATTCAAGAATGCTTCCAAATATTGAATGGAATTTTGTAAGGATGAGTATGGGACTATGGAATTGTGGTAGGTGGTTGTGATATTATTAACTTAATCTTTAAAGTTGCAAGCCCTTTTTTCCTTCAAATTCCACATCAAATTGCTATTTCTATTACAAAATGCAAAAAAAATTAGAAATAATTTTTTGTATATCTAACTGTAGAATCTTGCTTTAGACTAGCAGTGTAATGTCTATAAGAAATTTTAGAAACTTTGACCACATAGATTATAAGATATTTACGTTTGAAATGAAGAAAATTATTAAATTTGCACCTTACATGACTAGATTTTAAGACTTTGAATCTTCCTAGCTAAAAGCATTTGTACTAATATATTTAATTAAAAAAATTTGTATTGAAGAATTAATTTCTAAAAAAACTCTCAAAAAACACACTTGGTTTTCATTCTTTAAAAAATTGTTAAATAGAAAGAGATATGAGATAGAAGGAAAAATTTAATCATTAATAGGTCTAAAATAGAATCAAAATACAATAACTCCAATGGCAAAATTGTTCTAGCAAGTGAACTGAGCCCTGCCAAACTTTTTTTTTGAAAAAGTGTGAAAATTGCTTTAAAGAATGAATCCTTTAAGTCGTGGATTTGGTTCGTTGGATAAATCTTTGCTGTCATGAATGGCTAGTTTTAGTTCAAACTTTGCTGGACTTGTTGAGCAACATGGGTGGCTTACAACTTGGCACTACTAGCGTGAGTGTATAAGGAAATTTGTGCAATCAACCTGCTATCCATCTCCCTAAGCTATGACAAGGTGGAGTACACCCGAGATAAGATAACGAGCTTGTCCAAATTGTGGTTCTCACTACAACTCCCCATTTTTCTTATTCATTTTCTTTGAGTGCGCTATTCATAATCAAATCAAATAAACAATAATAGATATATCCACATAATGTACCAATTCCTCAACCTATTTGCATCTCAACAACGTTCTTGAAAGCTTGTCTATTTTGTCGTAATGTAGGTTGTTTATTAGTTGAAGTAGGCATCTTTATAGGTTAGAAAGAGGTGTGTAGTGTTGTGAGTTCTTGTTAGTTGCTGGTTGATAATTGATTGGTTTGTAGTTGATGTTAAGATTATGAAGGGGTTAGGATTAGCTGACAGCTAGCCACCGAGTAAAAGCAAGGGTTGGTCTTTTGCCTCTTTTTGTTTTCTTGGTGGATTGGAGCTGAAGGATGAATTTGGTGCAAAGTTGTGTGTTTTATTGGTGAGTTATTATCAGAAGAAGCATTAATGTGAAGAATGTTGTGTACTTTTTTGAAAAAGTGTTGGATGAAGGCAAAATTTTGGATCTGAGTTTTTCAATTCTTAATTTCCATGATCCAAATCTCAAATCTAGATCTATTATAGAGAAGGAGTTATCAGGCTTCAAAGTGGAGGTTTTTGGAATTCAAGGTTGCTATGTATGAAGAGCATACTGAAGAGCTTCAATCTTATTGAGTTTTTTTTGGTGTTGCAATGAAATTTAGAGGATATTTTTTTAACTTACTTAATACCTCGTGTCAAGTATTTGGCTACAATATACTTAGTATCTATGAATTATGCATAAAATACAATTAGAATATGGAGTTAACTCCTAAAGGTCCAAGGCCCTTTTTTTGCCAAAAAACACTCAAAATTGCCATTTCTATAGCAAAGAGTAAATTTTTTTGAAAATTGTTGTTTTTGCACATATAACTGTAGTATCTTCCACCTAAATAGTATGAGAATGTGTGGAAAAAATTTCAGAATTTTTGACCGCAAAGATTGCAAGATATCTGCGTTTAAAGTGAAAAAACAAGTTTTTCAACATATTGTGGGACTAGATTTTATGACTTTGAACATTTTTAAATTATATTTTTTGCACTACAGAGTTGAGAATCTAATAATATAGTAACAATAACCTGTTTATACAATAAAGCAAATGGCTAGGGACGATGTTGCAAGTGGATTACCAGCGTTGGAGAAAGCAAAATCAAAACTCGTCTGTAAAGGATGTGCTCACGGAAAGATTCACCGAACTTCATTCCCAGTGAACGTTGAAAGAAGAAGGAACTCCCAACCTGGTCATTTTTTTCGTTCTGACATCTCAGGATCTTTCCAAGTTCCATCATATGGAGGCCATCGATATTTTGTCACTTACAAAGATGATCTCAGTGGTTATCGATTTGTATTCTTCTTGAAGACAGACAAAACATCATTGCTACCTTTCAAAGCCTCTGTCGGCTTGTAAAAAATGAGATATGATATAGGATTATGAAATTGAGAACAGACAGTGGGAGTGAATATTTATCTCACAAGTTTCAAGATTATTGTCTAACAAAGGTATATGTCATGAACTCACAATGCCATACTCTACAGAACAAAAAGGAATTGCAGAGCATGACAATAGGACGATAATGGAAAGTGCTAGATCTATGTTGCACCATCGAGGCATGCCTTTAGAATTTTGGGCTGAAGTAATTAATACAACAGTTTACACCCTTAATTATGTATCAAGCAAAACTATTCTAGGGTTGACACCATTTCAACTGTGGCATGGAACAAGACCAGACCTAAGCTATTCAGAGAATTTGGTAGTCTATGCTATAGCCACATACCTAAACAAAGGCACCAAAAGCTGGATAGCAAAGCGAGAGAAGTTATTTTTATGGGCTACTCTAATACCTCCAAGGCCTATCGTCTCTGGTGTCTGAAAAAGAAAAAGATCATAGTCAGCCGGGATATCATATTCAATGAGTAGAGTTGTCCAAGTTTTAGAACCAGTGCAAGTATTCGCAACGAAGCTACCGAAGTTGCAATATCGTTTCCAGACACTTGTAACGCACTTGTGAGATCACCTTCTGAACTCAACAACTCTATCTCATCACCTCAATGTATAGATCTGAGTATCCGAGGAGATTAGGAATCTCAATTGAGAACCAATATGCAAGGAACTTCCGAACAACGGAGCATCCAAGAAGATCGAGGAGATGGCGTATTACTCAATATACAAGAGACACCGGCTAGTGGGAGCATTGATCAAACCAGTGGGAGAAATGGTCAAGGTAGAGGAAGCAGCAATCGAACTAGTGGGAGCAACAATCGAACTAGTAGGAGTAGCAATCAAACCAATCGAACTATTGCAAGCAGTGGAAGGTACAGACCACCGTTACCAACACCATCTGACGATACACTAAATCCAACATTGCGAACCAGATTGATAGAAGACTTGTACAACGCAACCGATCCTTCACAGCTGAATGAGCAATCACAAAGAAGTTTATGGCATTGTAGTAGATCGTCTCTATCCACTTCATGCGTTGCTATTAGGCTATTAGCAAAGGAGCCTCTACCAAAAGAACCTCAATTCTCGTAGAGGAGCCTAAAATTTATAACCAGATTGTTAAAAGTGAGTACAAGGAGCAGTGGCGTAAAGCTATGAGTGAAGAGATAGAGTCATTAATAAAAAACAATACATGGACTATAGAGTTCTTCCCAAAAGGAGGTCTATTGTAAAAAATAAATGGGATTTTAAAATTAAAGTCAAGGCAAATGGGAATATTGAATGTTTCAAAGCGCGTCTCGTTGCAAAAGGGTTTAGTCAAACCTACGGTATGGATTACAATGAGACGTTTGTCTTGACACCAAGAACGGAGACTATACGGGTCATGATAGCAATAGCAGAAGCGGAAGGTTTTGATCTTGTCCAATTTGATATCAAGACAACGTACTTGAACGCTACTTTGTTAGAAGAAACTTTTATGGATCTACCCGAGGGTTTTGAAGAAGAAATACATCGGTGATTTCCAGATAGTCAAGGCAAAATTTGCAAAATACGTAAAGGACTTTATGGGTTGAAACAGTCTTCTGGAGGATGGAACAAAACTTTCTCAGACTTCTTGAAGCTTTACGACCTAGTCCAGAGTATTGTAGATCCATGTCTATTCTTTTCAAATTTAGCATTAAGGCTCACTCTTATTTTGTGGGTGGACGATGGATTTGCCATGTGCAAAGACAAACATCTACTGGATAAAATGATTTTATACCTCAAGATGGCTTTTGAAGTTACCGTTGGTGATGCCGATGTTTACGTGGAAATCCACATCAGCCGTGATAGACTTTGAAGAATACTCTACATTGATCAACAAAGGTATATAGAAACTATCTTACAAAAGTATAGTTATCAGGATGCTTGTCCAATTTCAACTCCAAGCGATCCGAATGTTCATTTGAGCTACCCCAGGAAAGACGATGGTGATATTAACCCTCCATTTCCTTATCAAGAAACTGTCGGATCTTTGTTGTACTTAGCGATGCATTCCAGACCTGACATTGCATATGCAATTTCAACTGTTGCACAATATGGGAGCAACTATCAAAAAATTCATTGCACTATAAGAAAATTGTGTCTTTCTTATATCCAATCCAAAACGTAAGATGTCCAGAGCTGGACATGGGATGTTCAAAAGAACATTGAGATGTTCTATGGATGGATAGAGCGAAAGTGAAGATCTTTGTGGATGTTGATAAAAATAGTAGGTAATTAGAGTCTGAACGAGTAAATATAAGGGAAAACAACAACGTTGTTAGCAACATGACTGATGACATATGTATGTTATTGGCTGACATCTGCAAAGACAGTGATTGCCACAATAGCAGCCGTGGTCCATTTTAACTGCGGATAAATAAATAAAAATTATCTTTCACTAGAATAAACCATCTACTCATGGTTAAAAAAAAGGGTTGGGCAGTTGACCAAAAAAAACAATGTAATGTGGACTCTGACGTGGCAAGTGACATGGAAATTTAGTGACGTGGCATTCAAATGTTGATGTGGTATGCCACGTCAGCAACCATGACCATCTACAAGACGAATTCATGATGTCATTTGAAACATCATCAGAGAAGTCCATATGTTTTATCAAGCATTTCATCCAGCAATGACTACTTCATGTTCTTGCCACGGTGACCTCACAATGCGTCAAATCCATTGTGCAATTAGCAACACCTCATCGGACAATCTAATGTGAATATAATAAACGTGCAATGTTGTCTGAGATGTCCACCTTGATTGTAAGATAATATTTTCACCTTTTCGCGTTGACATGATGGTCTAGCAAGAAGTGTAGGAGACATTTGCACCACACATGGAAATAAGTATCTGAAATAGATTTATTTAGTATTAGGGTTCTACAATGGTTTCATAGTGTCAATTTCCTACTATATGGACAAGGACTTGCACTGGAGGAGATGCTGAGTGATGTTGCAAAGGTCTAGACACACTGACTAAAGGCCTATTTCCTAAATCTTCATAGTGCATTTTAGACATTGGCATTCATATGACAATGTATTCTACAAAGCCTATTTCCAAAGATAGAAAAAATGATGCTCTCAAGATTCAGGTAGCAACCCTTCCCATTCACAAAAGGTCAAACTCGTCTCATCTAGCGCCAACAACCACTACTTTTGTCACTAAATACCTCCAATCGAGACTACAGATCATCTTTGAGAACATAGTCTGTAACAACCTATTCTACTGGATAGACGTCATCAGTGACATCTGTAGGCTGTTACAAAGATATGTGAAGGACATCCTAAGCTTCGTCCTCAAGGAATGCATCTTTGCTAATGGCCGCAGGATAGTCCTCTCCGTTGTCCATGGGATGTCGGACTAGGTCCATAGCATGTTCCAAAGGTTGCAGTCCATAAAAATCACTATCATTCTGCAATTGAACCTTGATGGCGGTAGTCTGGGTAGAATGTGGTGCCCTTCATCTGCCCCTAACCTCTGTGCGGCACACAACTTTCCAATCGCATCAGTGTGGGTCATAGGAGAAGAACATCTGTTGGCAGTGCAAGGGAAAGGCAAATGAGTCGGCATGGACCTTCCCGTCCATTTGATTGAAGTTTGCCAAATTGAAACCATACCTATCCCTTTGAATGCTTTAGAATCAAGCCTCACGTGTCCCCCTCACCCAAACGCACAGTAGTACTGTAACGCAGTGGTTTCTATAATCTAGCACCAAGATTTCTTCAATGTATCCCACATACTCTTGGCTGGTCTCTAGTGGTCTTCCGTTCACAAGACCCCAACAAAGTTGGTAGGTGAAGCAAGCAACTACACCTGCGTCACGGGTGACAAGTCTGCCTTCCAAGCTTCGGACGTGTAAATTCATATTGTGACAATTTGACAATGTGATGTGGCATTCCGCTCAAGGGGTTGCGCGTATTGTCTGATGTCATCTTCTAGTGGATGTCCACAACGTTCCGCTTCCTTTACCGCAGACATTAACTACTCCAAAAAGGCTGGGAAGTCACTCAATTTTGGTGGATAACAAACACCTCTTCCTGGATAAGACTTACTTGTTATGTCAAAATGGTCATAGAATGGCAAAGTGTTGGATTCAACGTTAGCATCGCATGCATACAAGAGATAGCCTAAGACATAGTCTGAGACTTTATAATGTGTTCAAAGATGTAGTATGAGACATTAGAGCATCGCCAACCATTCACGGGGGACGCGGCTTGGGGCATGGGTTGACCAGGGCCCGATTTCTCTCGGGTTTCATTTGGCCGGGGAGGTCCTCACTTGTTCACGGCCAAAGTCTCATGCTAGCATTATTTTGTGCATTATCATTGCACCTACAAGTGGACCAAATTTGAAAAGAAACCCGACAAGCTGTATTTCAAGAGAATCTATATACATAGTCAACAACCGGGGCAAGAAGCCGGGGACGGGGCACTACCGTTCTCAGAGCCATTTGCGCCGTGACCGGCAACTTTCTGTCCTTCTCCCTACTCGCGGTGGCTCACTTTTGCTTGACCGGCCTCGCCCGAGCCCCGGACTGGGAGCTCCCACGTGAATGGGTGGCGATGCTCTTAGGACATTTGTGGAGACATCTATGGAGACTTCAAGATGTTTTAAGAGACAGAACTTGGAGTAAGATTGTCTTCATCTCCATTCAAATGCAAACTTGTATTTTATGCTCTCCGACATGCGTTTCTTTACATTCACTATGAGTTAAGATGTTTAGTGATTAATGTAGGACGTATTCTTACATGTCTAGCAACCTAGGACATGACTTCATGCCATATTTACAATGACATCAATGTCCACCAATTACAACTTTTGTGTTACATCATATATGACAACAAATACCATAGACGTATATAGTCACTACCATTCTCTTCTTCAGTCTAAGCAAACAACGTCTTCCTATGGATTTTAGAGAATAGACATAGATGTGGAATGACACATGAACAAGGGAATAGAAGAAAGGTTCAAACAAGATAGTTATTGCATTCTCTAGAAATAAGCAATGCAATAAGTTGTCTTTTAAGTACTAATAAGAAAGCTCTGGACATGGCAATTCACTAAGCAATCCAAAAAAATGTGCATGCATTTCACATAAGCAATCCTAAACATAGCAATGATGTCAAACTCAGCATCAGGAACCACTACCTTTATTGCTTGATAAATGTCTAGTAGACACCGGTACTCTTCAAGGAGACATAGAGGTAGACAATCCACTCTATCTTCCTGATGTCCTACGAGACGTCTGCGTGTTGCCTTGCTGAAACGTGATTTTTGAGTTTTAATTATCCCATATGGTTTGTATTCCTTCCTACCACCCCATTTGTATAAAGAGCTGGTCTTTTCTTCTCTATATAATCACATCAAGTGGCTTTCAAGCCATATGACATAATTGCCAAATATGGTATATTTTGTATGGCATATATGTATGGCGTATTATGTATGGTGTATTATGTATGGCATATTGTGTGCAATATATTATACATGGTGTACTATGTACGGCGTATGGCATATTGTATTGGACATTACAAAATGCATAGGCGCATTATACAGGACATTTGTAACTGTCCACATTAACATCATACTCGAGGTTGCAAGAGGTATTTATGATAAATGCGGATGTCTACATTAACGTTGCAAGACACATAGACATTGAAGTTGCGTCTCAAAAAACGGTTAGACATCTGAGGTAACATCTCAAAATACGTCTCAATAAAATTCTGGACGTTTGATTGGAAAGTATGAAATTTGGACATCTTGAAAAACATCTTTGGCTGCAACTTAGAAGTCTAATACGTCTTTGTTGACATTTGTCATGTTGAGGTAGATATCTTTGATGACGATATATGTTATAAATTGCACGTCTACGTGAACGCCACATGCATGGAGGTGAACATCATGAGAAGCATGATATGTCCTCCTTGACGTCTTTTAAGACGTTCAGACGTCTATGTTGATGTTATAGAAAACGTCACTGAAATTCTCCGATGACGTCAGAGATCGCTTTTGAAAATGCCACGTCAACAACTCTGGGGGCCACGTCGCCCTATTTTGGCCTCCACGTCAGATGACACATCATTGCCACGTCAGAGGACACATCATTAATGGGTAATGGATGAAAAATTTGCCAAGTTGGCTTTCTACGCTTACGTGGCGATAAGGTGGCAGCCACAAGGCAACTTTTGAGGACCCTATTGACCCATGTTTTTTGTAATGTCTGGTGGAAAACATGTGATGTCGGGCTAGGTTTTTGATGTTTTTTGCACGTCTCACTAAACGTAATTTTTTGGATGTCCACGTTGACGTAGGAAAACATCAAACGCAACGTGCAGTTGTCAAAATCCTGATATTAGAAAAAACATGGTTTTCTTATAGTGTTGTACTGCCATAAGTAGGATCTTCAAGTATCTAAGAGGAACAACCAATTTTGACTTGTGCTTTTCATCCAATAACAAGCCAAATCAGATCCTTGTTGCTTACAATGATGCTGACTACGAGGGAGATTTGAACGATTGTAAAGGCCGGAGTGGAAGCGTGTTGATCATCAACAACGGACCCGTTGCTTGGCTAAGTCAAAAATAGCTCTATACTTCAGGATCCACGACTGACTCTGAATATATCACTGCATCCCTTGTAAGTAAGGAGGTTTTATGGACAAGAAGACTTTTGGTGGACTTTGGTTACCAGTAGATGAATCCAACGTCATTACTATCTGACAGTCAATTGGCAATTCGCCTTGTGCTCAATCCAGAGTTCCACAAATGTATAAAACATATCGATGTGATCTTTTATATCATTCGAGAGTTTCAAATCAAGGGTGAAATTTCCCTAGTATACGTACCTACTCACTTTCAGTTAGCCGACATTTTCACGAAGCCCTTGACTCCTGAGCTCTTTCAGAGGGAAGAACTCAACATTTTCAAGACGGTTCATCATCAAGTGGGAGAAATTGTGCAACGATTTAAGTAGCGCTTCTGTGCGTTCTTGAAATTATGAGTGGGAGTGTTGGAAACGATTCGTATTCTGTGGTTGTAATTGTGTCATAGTTACAAACGTACTAGAAGCTCAAGTGTGGATGATGTGGGAGCCCGAAAACTAAAATAAGTCTTGTTAGAGAGGAAGTTAGAGGAAAGAGTCAATATGGGTACAATTTTTTAGTTTATCCAAGGTTAAACTAAAAATCTTACCACATTAACGTTTCCTTCTAGGAGAGTAATGGTAGATAGATAATCATGTTAAAAACAGTAGTTAATGTTTTTTGTTCTTACTGAAAACCGGAACCGGATTGAGATCCGAGATCGTTCCAAATACCGGGGCTGGGTTTCAAAATATATCGGGAGGTATCCTTGGGGAGTTACCATTCGGGAGAGGACAAGTTGCCCAGTCAGTCAGCAAAGGAGGATAGCGGATCCGGATTCGGATCCAAGTCAAAGTCCCAACCTGACTTGGAAGAGGAATCTGACCTGGCCACAATTTCTTCATCCAGCTTCAAGGAGAAGACTTCAGCTAAGGATAAGACAGCTAAGCCTTCAACCAGCAAGAAGCAGCCACCAAGGAAGGGTGCCTTCGAAGCGAGGGACCTTCTCCAAAGAAAGGTAGAAAGTAATTTAGAAGTTTCTTAGGATAAAATCTGGTACAGTCAAGTGAAGTTCTTAGGATAGACCTAGAATAGTAGGTGGAAAGTAAAGTAGTAAAGTACAACCCAATTAAGTTAATTATAGGAAAGTAAAAGATAAATTTAATTCAGTTACGTGAAGGAAAGTTAAATTTTTTGAAGTTAAAAAGCTAATTGACAGCTGCTTTTGAGCTGCATACACCTGAACGTGAGTTTCCAAGATTTTAGGATCTGGAGATCCACATTTTACAGATCGGCTTTTAGAGTGGAAGTTAACTGGAAAGGATAAGGAATGACACTTGTCATTCCCTGGTCCTCTCCTTTTTGTTCCTTGGGCCTTTTGGGGTTCTTTGGAGTTAGTATATAGGGGTTGGAAGTTAGTTTCAACTCCAGGCATTTTTACACTCTTGTTTTCCTATTCAATTTTTGCAAGGAAAGCTTGGATTTCAACTCCACGAGTACTGGTTTGAAAAGTCTTGGTCTTGTGTTGAGGGATTAGGCGATGCTTTGATCATTGCTAGTTCAGGTAGCTTGGTAGTAGAAACTTGAGAAGAGGAGTAGTCCCCAAATTTTGTCTGGATCCGTGTCTAAGAGTATTGAAGATTGGTACTATAAACTTTGTGTACTAGGAAGAAATTCCATTTGCTGATGTTTCTTGGGAGTCTTCTGAGCAAGATAGCCATTCCTAGGTTAGAAGGGTCCTTGAGAGGAAGGACAAACGCTAGCTGACGTCTGAGAGGTCTTGCTATAATCGGAAGAGAGGAACTGTAAGGTAGGAGGAATCTCCTAGTTAGCGAGGTACCACATTCTACTTTTTAAATTGCATCTGGATAAGTCTGTCATTGTAGTAACGTAGGGATTGTAGGGGTTTCTTGAGTGACCTGCTGACGCGGATTAGTTTCGGGGTTAGTTGTGAGGAAGAACTTGACTCCCATTCTTTTCTGTCTTTTTGTTGTTTTCCTTTAGTGAAGTCTTCAGTCACTTTAGTCATTTGGAGGGTAGGATTTACGCGTCCTTCCTTAATCTAAGAGCGGACCCCTCCGTATACGAGGTTAAACTTCTTCTTTCTGTTACTAAGGTTACAAGGTACGGATCCGGAAGAGGAATAGGATTATGATACTCCTTTCGGTTCCGCATCCGCCCCGATTGATACTAAGTTGTTGATCTAGATAGGGAGAGGTACAAGATAATGACACTCCTCTATGTTTAATGAAGTGGTATGAAATTGTATGGGTTGGAAGAGAGAATATTTTAGAAGTACGAGTGTTTAAGAGGCAATTTCCAGATTTTAGTTCCAAATTTTGTTGTCTTGGTTGGGGTTTTCTAATCCTATTCCGGATATATTGAGGATACTACAATTAAAGTCCTATGGGAACAATACACGGGTCATCTTGGGTGTTTTGTCATTTAAAAACGCCTAAAGGTAGGATTTGTGCTTCTTTGTGCTACGACAGATGATACTCATCCCGTTTTGGATGTTTCTTGACTAAGTTTGATGTCTCTCTCCTAGAATATGACTCCCCGCCTTTGTGGCTGTGTATAGCACTATTACTGTGTGTCTTATGTGTGTTCTTGGTACGCAACAAAATTTGAAAGTTAAACAGTGCGTTAAGTATGTGATTCACAAGTTATTGAAATGCATAACTAGACAAGCATGCATGCTCTGTGAACCATACACAATTATCTCACCTAAACTATTCTTTTATTGCAAAGCTCTATAACCATTACATTCAAGGACAAGACAAAAACAGTAATGTCACAATTGTGAATACAAGAAGACATAGTCGCTAATAGAAACAAGAAGCATCCATAGGATGAAAGTCATCTACTCTAAAGTGACCACTTGATGATAGCTTCTACATTCCTTACAATGATACGGCAATTCTCCAACACTCAGTGTAAGAACGTACAAAAGCATTAAAATCATCCTCACAAAGTATCTCCCACTTAATGTTGTACTTTCTTGAGAATGTGAAGAGCTTGTCTGAGTTGGAGAAAGATCTCAAGAGTTAAAGGTTTTGTCAAGATGTCTGCCAGTTGAAATTGAGTACGCACATACACCAGCGTAACTTCTTCCTTAGCTTAGAATTCACAAATGATGTGGAACATCACATCTATGTGTTTTGTTTGCTTGTGAAATTTAGGATTAAGCACAGTGCGGATCACTGACTAATTGTCAGAATATAATGGCATTGGACTATTTTGTTGATACTCGAAATCTACCAAAAGTCTCCTAGTCCAGACAACTTCCTTACTTGTAAGCGATGTAGCCACGTATTTTGACTTGGTGGTAGATCCTAAAGTGCAGAGTTGTTTTCTGTTGAGCCAGACAATTGGTCTGTTGTTGACGATGTGAACGCTTCCACTTCGACTTTTGCGATCATTGAGATCACCCGCATAGTCAGCATCAACTTAAGCAATGAAGCATTGATTTGATTTGGTATCCAAAGAGTAGCACAAACCAAAATCAGTTGTTCCACGCAAGTACTTTAAAATTTTCTTAACAGATGTGCAATGGATCTCTCGAAATTTACTCCCATATTGCGCAACAATTGACACATCACATGCTATATCTGGTCTCAAATGTGTAGCCAAATAAAGCAATGACCTGACAACTTCTTGATACGGAAAAGTAGGATTTATTCCACCTTCGTCTTTTTGGGGGTAGCAGAGATGCACATGTGGATCGCTTGGAGTTGAAACCGGAGCAGCATCTTGGAACCCGTACTTTTGCAATATGGTCTTTGTATATCTCTGCTGATCAATATACAATGTTTGCTAGAATCTGTCACGACTGATGTGGATCCCACATATACGTCCGCATCACCAATAGTGACTTCAAAAGTTGTTTTGAGATACGCAATGACTTTATTTAGTAGCTGTTTGTCCTTGCACATGACAAGTCCATCATCTACCCATAAAACAAGGGTTAGCCTAGATGTTGATGTTGAGAAAATTAGACACGGATCAGCAAGATTTTGTTTTAAGTCATAAAGCTTCAAAAAATTTGAGAAGGTTTTATTCCATCCCCTAGCAAATTGATTTAAGCCGTAGAGTCCTTTTTGAATCCTGCACACTTTGCCTCTATTGCCAGGAAACCTTAAATACATTTCCTCCTCGAAACCCTCAGGTAAGACCATATAGATCTCTTCTATAGAGTAGCATTCAAGTAGGCAGTTTTTATATCAATCTGGACCAAGTCAAAATCCTCTGCTCCTGCAATCGACAGCATCAATTGTATGGTCTTTGTTCTTGCTGTTGGAGCAAAAGTTTCTTCATAATCCATGCCATAAGTTTGGGTGAAGCCTTTTGCTACTAACTATGCTTTGAAACGTTCAATACTTCCATTAGCCTTGACCTTGATTTTAAACACCCATTTGTTTTGAACAGGAGATCTTCCCCGAGGTAGAAATTCCATGGACCACGGTTCATTCTTAAGCAATGAGTTGATTTCTTCAACCATGGCTCTATGCCATTCTCTTTATACTGACTCTTCATAGCCTACCTATAAATTTTTGGTTCTTCTGGAAGAACTGAGATTCTCTCGGGAGTAGCTCCTTTACCAATTGCAACGCATGATGCAGATAACAACAATTTGTTTTTGTCTCGGCAATTTCTTGGTGGTGACTTGTTCTTCTGTACTGGCTGGGTGACAGCATAAAAGTCATCCATTGACCTTGTTCTTAACGTTGGGTTTAATTCATCATCAGATAATGTTAATCAACTTGAGCTTTGACTCTCATTATTTCCTATGCTTTCACTACTTCCACTGTTTAGAGTACCTGCATTGCTACCACTATTTGGAAAATTCTTGGCACTGCTTCCATTGTTTCCAAAACTCCCACTACTTTTGGTAGAACTGTTGATGTGGATATTATGATCATTACTGTCACCACTTTCAAAGCTCTCAATAGCTTGTTGGTCTTTGCCTGGAAGTAACGAGTTAGAATCATTGATTCCAAGAGGCGGTGTCATATTTGGAAGAGTTATTGCAACTTCAATAATTTCTTTACCATCACTCACAAGTGCTTTGAACTGTAATTGGCTATCTTCATCGAAAATCACATCACGACTAACCACAATTTTTTTTGTTTTTGGACACCAAAGGCGATAAGCTTTTGTTGTAGCACAGTAGCCTATGAAAATGGTCTCCCTTGCTTTGCTGTCAAGCTTGCGACGTCTCTGCTTTGGAATATGACTATAGCATAGGCTTCCAAACTCCTTAAAGTAATTGAGGTCCGGTTTCTCTCTGTGCCACAATTGAAAAGGTGTCGAACCTAATATTGTTTTGCTAGTCAGTCAATTAAGTGTGTACACAGTTGTGTTAGCAGCTTCTCCCCAAAATTCCAGGGGCATACTTTGATGGTGAAGCATAGATCGTGCACTTTCCACTATTGTTTGGCTATCACGTTCAACTACGCCGTTTTGCTCTGGACAATATGGTGCCGTTAAATCATGTCAAATTCCTTTGTCAGAAAGATAGTCTTGAAACTCCTTAGACATATATTCGCTCCCATTCTCTGTTTGTAATTTTGACATTCTAATTCCTGTCTCTCTGTGCACAAGTCGATATAAGCTTTTAAAAGAAGTTAGTATATCCTATCGATTCTTTAAGAAGAATACAAATCTGAAGTTACTATGATCATCCTTGTAGGTGATGAAGTAACGATGACCTCTGTGTGATGCAACTTGAAAAGGCCCTCAAATATCAGAGTGAAAAAGTTGTCCAGGTACAAAAACTCTCTTCCTCTTTGTATTGATTGGGAATGAGGCCCTATGGATCTTTCCATGTGAACATCCTTTGCAAATAGATTTTAGCTTTGTTTTTGTCAAAGATGGCAATCCTATTGCTACATTGTCTCACGCCATCTATTGTAATGTTTGAACGTTAACATGTCCTAAACAATAATACCACTTTTGCAGATCCCTGTCAAAATAAGAGACAACCGCTTGAGCATCGATGGTTGATTCTACCACACTAGCAGAACTGATATTAGCAATAGTTTGGATGTCCATGCGCCATAGACTTTCATGTTTGTGTGTTGTCATTATCAATCGACCTTTATCATCTTTTGAAATCATCTTGCAGACATCTCGTATGTGTACAATTGCAACTCGCTTCTCTGTTAGACGACTAGTTGAGATCAAGTTGCGGCGTAGTTTAGGAACGTAAAGAACATTCTTAAGCTTTAGCACAGTGATGGTATCATTTACTTTGGCCTGCACCATAAGATCACCTACGCCCCTGACATAGAGTTTGTGATCGTTTGCTACTAGCATGCTCCAGATTAAATTATCAATCGATTGAAAATTCTAAAACCACTGTCTATTGTCTATCATGTGTTCAGTTGCTCTTGAGTCGGCAAACCATAGGTCGCTTAGCTCCTGCTTTTTTGAACAGACACAAAAAGCTTCACTCGACGATGTTGACGAATTTGACAGAACATCATGAACAATGCTGGCACTTACATTAGCATGACTACGTTTTCCTTTCTTTTTGCCTCTGTGTCGATGATGTCGAGATGACTTCGGTGACATGGATTTCTCTGAGCTTTGACTCTCAATACACTCTCTACCGAAGTGCCCTCTGTGTCCACCCTTGTAGCATCAAGAATGCTTTTTCATGTTAGCCAGTCGCTCTGTTCTCTCCTTCTTCTGTTTGACTGATATAGAAGGCTTAGATGAGCCGCTCTTCATGAAAAATGCCGCATCAGCTTGTGCATTCGACAAACCCTCTCAATCCTTTTTCTTGTTTTGATATTTAACTAGACGCATCTGAAGGTTTATTAGTGTTTGCTCTGTGGTAGGAACACTGTCCAATGCGAGCATAAGCAGATTATATGGCGGGGAAAGATCGCATCTAATTTTAGCAATCAGTGCTTTCTCGGTAATTGTCTCTACAAGATCGCTTAACTGTTTGTACAACTTTTGTAACGCGCTAATGTAAACCCGTATGGAGTCTCCTTCACCAAGTTTACAGCCAAAATATCTTTCATGTAAAGCTATGGTGCACTCATTGGAGTGCTTGTCATGGTAGACCTGGAGCTGTGTCCACATCTCAAATGATGTCTGACAGTTTATCACTTCCCATTTGTGGTAAGAATCAATTGATCCCAGAATAGCTACAATGGCTTGCTTATCGTGTTGTTCCCATTGTGATTTCTCAATATCGCTCATAGTATCGAGTTTTTGTTTTTTTCCGTTTACAAACGAGAACAGATCATGAGAAATGAAAATAAATGACATGTGCATTTTCCATAACTCGAAGTTTGTACCATCATACCTCTCAATTGTGTTGACTTCCTTGACCTTCAATGTTGCAGCTATATTCTTTGCCATGGTTTGGTAATTTTAACTAAACTTGTATCCCTCTCGGATTTTTAACAACCTCCTCAGAATATCTTGAACTTGTATTCCTCTTGGACTATTTAAACAACTTCCTCAAAATATCTTGGTAATTCTAATTGGACTTGTATCCCTCTCGGACTATTAAACAACTCCCTCAAAATATCAAATCTTCTCAATGTCTTACTCTCCGGACTCTATTAATACACGAAAACTTTCCTTACACACGGTAAAGCTCCTGTAATCTTGCAACTAGCACAACTAACCCAACAATCGTGGGCCCATAACCTGCTGAAAACTAAGTTGAGAATCTAAGGGAAAAAAATTTCCAAAAAAAATTAATATTTGTTATTAAAAAAATTATTAGGTAGATGTAGATATGAGATAGAAGGAAAATCTAAAATATTTATATCATTTATATGGAATTAAAAGCACTAATTACAATGGTGATATTGTTCTAGCAAAAAAACTAAACCTTGTGGAAATTTTTTTGTAAAAAATTATTAAAATTGCATTCAGAAATGAATCCTACAAGTTATTTTTTCCAAGAAGATGCTCTAAATGCTCGAAAAACAAGATTGTCCATAACTTTCTTTTATAAAATCCAAATGAAATGAATCAAAGCTTTCCAGATAGACAAAAATAAAATCTATAAGAGAAAAATAAAAAATAAAAAATAAAAAAATTGCAAATTTGTTTTTGCTCCCCCCTGTCCCCTGTTTTGAACTTATTTGGGCATAATTTTTTCTCCCAGGCACCAGTTGAAAAAAAATTATATTCCCATGAAGCTTAGCTGTTTTCCTATCTTCCAAAAAAGTTTTGGAAAATCACAACAAAATTTCAGCCCGTAGGTGCTTGCCCAAAATCCCATTTGTCCCCCACAGGAACAATGGGCCTTTAGGGGTTATTAAAAAAATAAAAATTTAGCAGTAGAAAAATATCCACCAAATTTAGATAATGTCTTAGAATAGGATGAAATTTGTTTGGTAAATATTTGAATAGTTGATATACTTTGCAGTGAAGTTTTAAGTTATTTGAAGCTACTTTCGATCATTTATGCTAGGTATGGCAATTTCTACGATATCTTGAGAAAGATTAGAAGTTAGTAATGGAAAATGTCCACTAAAGTTGGATAGTATTTTAAAATAGAATAAAAAATTGTATATAAATATTTGAATAGTTGATATACATTTTGGTGAAGTTTCAATCATTTGAAGCTACTACTCATCATGTATGCTAGATCAAAGCTCAATACGGCAATTTCTAGAGGATTGTGGGATTATAGTATATGGATGTGGATAAAAGGAAATTTGAAAATAGATTTAGGATTATTTAAGGTGCTTAAGAGTATAAAAGACTATATGCAAAGCAGGTTCATAGCTAGGCCCTATGCTATTCTGTGAGCGCTTATTTATCCACTCTCAATAAATAATTGAGCACAACTAGGCTTTAATTTTTGTGTGGATTTTTTATCAACCTACAAGTGTTTAGCGTGAATCCATTGTGCCTTTCAAGCAATGGATCTTTTCTAAGTTCCTAACATCCACAATGTACACAAAAACCAAAGAAATGCAACAATTGACAACTTTTACTCTAGTTTCTTCAATAAAAAGAGGTCATGGTGATTTTGACTTGTGACTAGTTACAGTCTAAATTTAACAACTCTAAGTGATAGAATACTTCATGCCATTACCAAAGAGATTATAAATTCGACCCTATCCCAATCTCCTAGCAAAAGTTATTGCTGAATGAAGTTTAGTCCTTCCGGGGCTATTTAAACATCATCCACAATTTAGGATGTGCTCCCTAATTCAATTACCCTTGAAAATTGAGACCTAATTCTAAGTGGATAGGCCCTGCCTAAATCCTAAGTTTTGACTTGGATGAACTAATTTAGGTTGACTTCATCGATTTTCTAACCCAAACTTCATCCTTGAATATCTCCTAGAGCTTTTAGTCTTTCTTGAAGTTTGAATCAACGGCGATTACTCAAGGTCCCTACTTTGAGTTCCTAATGCTAAATTCTAAATTCTTCCTTTAAACAAGTTGAAATGGCCTAATTTTTTTATCCTTGTTCTTTGAGGTTTGAATTAAACTCTAGTTAATTATTGTTTTTAGTGTTTTTAGGGTTGTTCCTTGAAGAGGCTAATTTAAGCTTTTTAAAATGCTATCTTGCTTGAAAATCCACTTATCCTATTAAAAGTTATTGATGGATGAAGTTTGACCGCTAATCGGTATTCAAAACTTCATCCATGGATTGTTGCTAACCCTAATTCGATAATTAACTTCTAATTCACTTTTATGATCTAGGTTGCTTCTACTTACTAACTTCCTAATTTAATTCCTCTTGGTTACTTTCTAATTACTTTTCATCCAAATTAGGTGCTAAACTTCATCTCTCTATTTCTCACTTGTTTTAGCTCTAAATCCTAAGTGAGATATGTTTTCGAAAAGACTTAGTCTTAATCTACAAACTTTTAAGGATAAACTTGAGAAAACCCTAGTCTTGACTCCCTGAATCAACCTTGAAGTTCGGCTAAGTGTTAACAAGGCTAAATCTAAACAATTCAAAAGAAGAGGGAGAATTTAACTCCTAAAGGACCAAGGCCCTTTCCCTGCCAAAAAACGCTCAAAATTGCCATTTCTATAGTAAAAAGTTAAAAAATTTGAAAAATGTTCTTTTTTCACATCCAACCATAGGATCTTACACCTAACTAGTATGAGAGTGTGTGGAAAAAATTTCAGAATTTTTGACTGCACAGATTGCAAGATATCTGCGTTTAAAGTGAAAAAAACAAGTTTTTCAGCACATTGCAAGACTAGATTTTTTGACTTTGAACATTTTTAACTTAAAACTTTTGCACTACAAGTTTTGAGCTTTAAATGTTTGTAGTGGGGAATTGAGTTGAGAAGTTCAAAAAAACTTAATTACCATTCTTTAAAAAATTGTTAAATAGAAGTAGATACAAGATAGAAGGAAAATCTAAAATATTCATATATTTTGAATGGAATTAAAATGCACTAATCCCAATGGTGAGATTGTTTTAATAAGTAATATAAACCATGGAAAAAAAAAATGAAAAATTTGAAAAATTGCATTCGAAAATGCATCCTAGAAGTTATTTTTTTCAAGAAGATGCTCTAATTGCCCGTAAAACAAGAATGTCCATAACTTTTTCATAACAAATCCAAATGAAATGAATCAAAGCTTTCCAAATAGGCAAAAATATAATCTATGAGAAAAAAAATATTAAAAAAAAAATTCAAATTTTTGTCCATTTTTTTTTGCTGCCTAGGCTGCCTGCCGTCCCCTATTTTGAGCTTATTTGGTCATAACTTTTGTTCCCCGGCACCGATTGTGAAAAAAATTATATCCCCACGAAGCTAATCAGATTTTCTACCTCCAAAAAAAGTTTCAAAAAATCTAAAGAGAATTTCAACCCGTACGTACCTGCCCGAAAACGCATTTGTCCCCCGAAGGAACAATGGTCCTTTAGGGGTTAATGAATTACCTTGAGTTGAGCTTCATTCGCCGTGTTGTAGAGTAGCTCCTCAAGATACTCCCGATCCGCCATCTTTGGATGTGATCTTGAATTTTTGCTCACAACTTAAAGAAAGGTCTTTGATACATTTTTGGGGGATTTTCACAACTTCCTTCTTTCCCTTCTACCTCTACTCCATCCTTTTCTTTTAGTACTATTTTAATTCAATGATTAACTTATTCCAAAGTTTGACTTGGCTAGGAAATAATAATTGACCTTCTATCAAATTCCAAGGCCATTATTATTCTATCCTTCTTCTAATGGTTTAAAACGTTTTCCTAAGATTTCCACCTAATCCTATCCACTTCTAAATTCCTTTCAAACTTCCAAATTGTCACTTCATCTCTCCCAATTTGCAATGTGACTTTGAGAATCCTAAAATTTCCTACTTCCTATGGTTTTTTAGTTCTTCTTTGGCAATGGAAACGTTGCCAATTAAGATTTCCTAGCCTCCTACCCTTCCTACTAATTCCTACTTCTACTTGCTAATTTTTTATCTCTAAGGTAGGAGGCTCGAATTGTGGAGGGTCATTTAGAATGGACCCTACAAAAGGTCCAGAAAGCGTGCAGAGGTTGTGTTGAAATTAGAGAGTGACTTTAGTTAGGAGTTGTTTGTAGCCAACTAAGGTGTTATTAGAGAGGGACAGTGTGATATTAGAGAGGGGCAACTTTCTATGTTGATATAACCCATAAGGTTAGTCATGGCACTTGTTAGTAGAGTAGTATAAGAGGGCAACCCCTTGCTTGGGTTATTCACCTCTTCCTTGTACTTGTTTGTGTCCTCTTTTCATTGGACTACAAAGCCTTTGTGTTTTTCTTACAATAGGTTATGGTCCCATTCATATGAGTTGCTATTTGAGGTGAGATCGTTTTGCAAAGGCGTGTTGGAGGCGCACTGCTGAAGTTGAGAGCAAGTGGAGTTGGAGGTCGTTTTTGGAGTTTTTTAGCAAGATCTTATTCTTTGAAAAGGTATTATTTTGCATCAAGTGTTATTTTTATTGTGAATATTGGTTGTAAGATTTGAGAGTCATTGAGGGTTAATTTGAGTTGTTGTGATCTTTTGTAGTTACATCGGAGAGATTGCAACCACGTGAGTGTTGGTTGTGGGATTTGAGAGCCATTGAGGGCTGATTTGAGTTGTTGTGATCATTTGGAGTCACATTGGAGAGATTGCAACCACGTGAATGTTGGTTGTGCGATTTGAGAGCCATTGAGGGATTGATTTGAGTTGTTGTGATCATTTGGAGTCACATTGGAGATATTGCAACCACGTGAGTGTTGGTTGTGCGATTTGAGAGCCATTGAGGGGTTGATTTGAGTTGTTGTGATCATTTGGAGTCACATTGGAGAGATTGCAACCACGTGAGTGTTGGTTGTAAGATTTGAGAGCCATTGAGGGTTCATTTGAGTTGTTGAGAACTTTATTAGAGTGGGAGACGTGGCACTATGGCCACAGGTGAGGGAGAGGGTGCTCGGATCATTGACAAGTTCAATGGAGAGAACTTTGGCTTGTAGAAGTTCAAGATGGAGATGATCTTGGCGGAAAAAGACTTGTGGGAGATTGTGGAGGACTCCGAGGAGCCTCCTCTTTCCGACGCTGATCCCAAGGCCAAGAAGTCTTACAAGAGGAGGGTGAAGAAGGCCTTCTCCATGATTGCTTGCAATCTTGTGGATAGGCAACTTGCACACGTTCGATCTTGCAAGGGACTGGCAGAAGCATGGAAGGTGCTTTGCAACATCCATGAGACTAAGAGTTTGTCCAATATTCTCTTTACTCGCCGCAAGTTTTTCACGTGCAAGATGCAAGAGGGAGAAGACATGCTTGACCACATCAACAAGGTCAAGGGGCTGGCGGACCAACTTGTTTGCTTGGAGGCACCTTTGACGGATGGAGACATTGTCATGACTCTTCTCGAGAGCTTACCCACTTCTTTTGAGTATCTCATTACGGCTTTGGAGACAAGATCCATGAAAGAGCTCACCCTTGAGTATGTGACGGCAAGATTGATGCACGAGGTATCCAAGAGGAAGGAGAATGAATCTAACGAAGGAGGGGCAGCTCTTATCTCACGACACGGGAAAGGAGAGGCCTCTCAACCACGCAAAGAGACACGTACATGCTACAATTGCGGTCAACCTGGCCACCTTGCAAGGAATTGTTGGAAGTCTAAGAAGGAGAGTGCCAACAAAGCAACAGTCATTGAAGTGGAGGAGGATTTTGCATTTGCGGCAAGTGATGGCTATGATGACCGCAACATGTTCAAATGGATTATTGATTCGGGGGCCACGCAACACATGACACCACAGAGACAAGCTTTTCTCACCTACCAACCCATTAGCAACCGCAAGGTGTATTTAGGTGACAATGGCATGGTGGAGGCCATTGGCATGGGATGCATTGTGGTGGAAGTCAATGTCAAGGGGGTGATGAAGAAGATTCGCATTCAAGATGCATTGCATGTGCCCAAGTTACATGCCAATTTGCTCTCAGTGAGCAAGTTGGTGTTACAAGGCTTGAAGGTGCAATTCAACAACCAAGGTTGTATTTTGGGGGCATCAAATGGAGAGCCGATTGTCTTGGCACCCAAGCAAGGCAACTTGTACCAACTTAAGTTCAAAACGGTGAATGGTTCAAGTTGGGCTTGTGTAGCTCAAGATGCAATGGTGCAAGACACTGTGGAACTTTGGCATAAGAGATTGGGGCACCTAAATGTGAAGAGTATAAAGGCTCTTCCAAGCATGGTGGATGGCATGCAAGTGAAGAAAAACGCTTGCGATTTGACGTGTGAGGCTTGCATTGAAGGCAAGCAAGCGAGGAAACCATTCCCGACCGAGGGAGCAATGAGGGCAGCCAAGGTATTGGAGATTGTGCACTCCGATGTGTGCGGCCCCATGAAGACCACTTCTATAGGTGATGCAAGATATTTCCTTACCTTCATTGATGACTTTTCGAGGAAAGTGTAGGTGTTCATGCTAAAATGCAAGAGTGAGGTGTTTGAGAGGTTCAAGGCATGGAAGGCCCTTGTAGAGAATGAGAGTGGTCATAAGTTTAAGGTATTGAGATCGGACAATGGCGGTGAGTATATGTCCAAGGCATTTGAGGCCTTTATGAGGGAGCATGGCATTCAACATCAAACTTCAGCGCCACACACTCCACAACAAAATAGTGTAGCGGAGCGTGCCAATCGTACGCTTGTAGAGATGGCTCGAGCGATGTTGCATGCACAAAGCCTCAAATATGAGTTTTGGGCGGAGGCTGTATCCAATGCAGCATACATACGCAATCGGTGTCCCACAAGTGCGGTAGCATCGATGACACCACAAGAGGTATGGAGTGGAAGAAAGCCTAACATTGGCCACATGCACATCTTTGGATGTATGGCCTGTGCCTTGGATTTGAGCCCTCAGCGATCCAAGCTTGATGCCAAAGGCATTAAGTGCTTGTTTTTGGGCTATTGGGAAGGCTCCAAAACTTATCGGCTCATGAATTTAAAAACTAAGAAGATCTTTAAGAGTCGAGATGTGACCTTCATCGAAGATAAGAGGGAGGGTAGCGAGTCTTTGGAGATGTGTCCAAGTGGGAGCAATGGAGACCTTGAGGTGGATAAATCTCCAAGTTTGCAAGAAGTGGTAACAGAAGACCAAGACAAGCTGATGGCAACACTAACACCAAAGAAGAAAGTGAGTGTAGCTCCAATTGATGATGGTGGTGAAGGAAAGTCGTCCCAGGAGCCAAGATATCCCACGAGAGAGCGCAGGCCACCTGGAGAATGGTGGATGAACCACATTTTGCCACAACACCAAGTGGAGCCTGTAAATGTAGCGTTTGTGAGAGATCCAAATACCATGGAGGAAGCTATGAGAAGTGCGGATGCAAGCAAGTGGGAGCAAGCCATGCAAGCAGAGTACGTCTCGCTTATAAGTAAAGGTACATGGGAACTTTCTTCCCTTCCTTCTGATCGCAAGAGTATTGGATGCAAATGGGTGTTTTGCACTAAGAGAGATGCCTTGGGCAACATTGTACGCTACAAGGCCAGATTGGTAACCAAGGAATATTCTCAAGTCGAAGGGGTAGACTTCAATGAGACCTTTGCACCGGTGGCCAAGTTTTGCACCATTCGATGTATGGGGGCCATAGGGGCAGCCATGGACTTGGAGATGCACCAAATGGATGTTGTCACGGCGTTTCTCAATCCACACCTTGAGGAGGTCATCTTCATGGACCAACCCAAGTGTTTTGTTCAAGAAGGGCGAGAGCAACTAAAGTGTAAGCTCAAGAAGGCCATCTATGGATTGAGACAATCAGGGAGAGCATGGTACATGGATATAGATGCCTTATTTGCAAAGGCAGGTTACAAAAGGAGCCACGCGGACCATTCTCTTTACATCAAGCAAACAAACGAGTCCTTAGTGATTATCATCGTTTATGTGGATGATTTGATCATCATGACAAACACCATGAAGACAATGGAGGAAGTCAAAGCTATGTTGAAGAGCGAGTATGACATGAGTGACCTCGGTGAGCTACACTATTGCCTTGGCGTGGAGTTTCAAAGGCAAAAGGCGACGCGCACCATCACCATGAGCCAAAGCAAGTACATTAAGGAAGTGTTGAAGCGCTTCAACATGGAGGAGTGCAAGGCCATTGGCACGCCACTTGATGTGCATTCGAAGTTGGAGAAGCTCACAGATAAGGAATATGAAGCTGTGAAGGTGGAAATGCAAGATGTGCCATACAAAGCTGTGGTGGGGAGCTTAATGTATGCCATGGTAGCCACAAGGGCTGACCTTGCATTTTCCATGAGTGTGGTGAGCCAACATATGGCCAAGAGCGGTCCAAAGCATTGGGCCGCGGTGAAGAGGATCATGCGATACCTCCAAGGCACATTGGAGGCCAAATTGGTCTTTGGAGGCAAGAGTCTTGCATTGGTAGGCTTTTGTGATGCAGATTGGACTGGAGATGCAAGCGATCGCAGATCTACATCGGGCTATGTGTTTATGCTTGGAGATGGTGCCATTTCGTGGAATTCGAAGAAACAACCCACTATTGCATTGTCTACTACCGAGGCAGAATACATGGCTATTAGTCAAGGCACAAGGAAGGCGATCTGGTTAAGACAGTTGTTGAGTGATGTTGGCCTTGAGCAAGAGAAGAGCACACCTATCATGTGTGACAATCAAGGCGCCATTGCCTTGGTAAAGAACCCGATTCACCATTCTCGGAGTAAGCACATTGACATCCAATACCATTTCATTCGAGAGAAGGCTGAAAGGAATGTGATAGAAATGAGGTACATACCCACAAAGCGCATGGTAGCGGATGTGCTTACCAAGGCTCTTGCAAAGCCTCGCCATGAAGTTCTTCGCATAGAGATGGGTTTGACATTGTTTGGCAACAAACAAAGTGGGAGTGTTGAAGTTAGAGAGTGACTTTAGTTAGGAGTTGTTTGTAGCCAACTAAGGTGTTATTAGAGAGGGATAGCGTAATATTAGAGAGGGACAGTGTGATATTAGAGAGGGACAGTGTGATATTAGAGAGGGGCAACTTTCTATGTTGATATAACCCATAAGGTTAGTCATGGCACTTGTTAGTAGAGCAGTATAAGAGAGCAACCCCTTGCTTGGGTTATTCACCTCTTCCTTGTACTTGTTTGTGTCTTCTTTTCATTGGACTACAAAGCCTTTGTGTTTTTCTTACAATAGGTTGATGGTCTTGCATAATTTTTTTGGAAGTCTGAAAATGTCAAATGTTTGTGCTTCATTTTGGGACAGTGATGACTTGAAAATACATAGTGTGATTAACATAATTGAATCTGTATTAAATTAATCAAAAATAGAATTGTGGGCAAGCAAGTGAGTTATTAGTGATTTACAGTGGGCCATGCATTAAATGACAACGCCTTCTGCACCATTTATTGACATCCACAAAATGGAAACATTCATTCTTCAGTCAGGATCATTCAATGAAAAGACAACACCAAGCGATTTAAAAATTGATAAGTCGTGTTTATTGATGCAATAGCTGCCACTTTCTAAAACTTCTTTGATCAACTTTATAAAGAGTAATTAAATAAAATCTAAACAACAATTAAGAAGTCATGTCCTCAGACATGGCAGTTGAGCCTCTATTTGCAAGTGAAGTCCATGAAAGCTTGCTGCGATTCTACACTGCAATGCAAGTCCTGCTAAGAGAGAATACTTCAAAAATTCATGAGAAGAAGATAGAGAGCGTAGATCAATCCAAGGCAAAGCAAACAAATTTAATTTACATTGACAATGGCATGATGAGTGACGACAGTGCTTCGGAGAAAGACGGAGATGAGGAGAGCTGGAAAAGGCGTAGAAGCTGGGGGAGCAGTCTTTCGGATTTTGCTGAAGACAACATCTTCAAGGATGACGAGGAGTATACTGCGCTCTTTGCTTGGGCAGAGTAGCAAGCTGAAGAGCAGGCCTTCAAGGAGATGAGAGATCGGGGTGACTTCAACGACGAAGGCGGCTTTGCTTTGGTTGCACCACCAACATTCAGAGAGCCGGTTCGAAGAAGCATCCGTCGACAGCTAGAGCGGTACCCCAATGGAGACCCCAACAGTAACGATGGAGTGAGTAGAGGAGATTTGGCGACTGTAGGCATTGGAGGACAAATAGCGGATCCAAACGCTGGAGAAGTGCCGGACCCATGCAGTGGAAGAGAAGCGACGTACCCACGCGGTGGAGGAGGAGCGCCAGACCCAGGAGCGGAAATCGAGGACCAGCCACGCCGCAGTAGGAGAAGGACAGCGTCAGGGCATCTTAGTGGAGGAGAGCACTTGTTGATGCACCGTGGCCCCACCGGCTTGATGCGGCAGTCTGTTGCAGCGCCAACGTTGGGTCCACAGGCAAGTTATAGCATCTCTCATGCAGGTCATGATGGTCCTTCAATGGCAGAAGCTGAAACGCCTATCATTGCAAGTGCCGATCTGTTACCCTCTCCACATGCACAAGGCCAGAGGTCCAAACGAAAACAGAAAATGAATGGAAATTGGACTAATGAGGAATTACGTAGTGCAATAGCTAATGTAGATGAAGGTCAGACTATTAGATCTGCTGGTAGAGAACATGGCATTCCCTCTACAAGCTTAAGAGGGCATGTGTATGGCACTATAATCCATAGACGCAGGGGCAGAAAAGGGGTATTAACTGATGTAGAGGAAAAGGAGTTAGTAGAGTACCTCCTGAAGATGCAAAATCTAGGATTCCCATTAACAATGGGTCAATTGCGGGAGAAGGTGGGCATTCTTACACAAGACAGGTTGACCCCTTTCTAGGACGGAGTGCCAGGACCCGGTTGGGTTAAGTGCTTCAGAAGAAGACATGAAGAATTAGCACTTAGGAAACCCCAAGCTCTAGACTAGAAAAGAGCCAGAGGTCTTTGTCCAGAAGTTGTAGCCTCCTTCTATGACAATTTACAGAAGTTGTACAACATTCACAACTACCCACCCCACCATATTTGGAACTGCAATGAAAGTGGCACCCAGGCTGGAAAAGATGGAGGAAGTTTTGTTATTGCCAAAAAAGGATCACGAAATGTACATATGGTCACTCCAGACTAGCGGGAGTGGCTATCAGTTCTATCTTGTATCAATGCAGAAGGGGAGAGCTTACCAAACTTCTACATCTTCAAAGGGAAAAAGAAAAGTAGGAATTTCCTTATTAAAACAGGTGAGGTTGGGGCAGTTTTAGCTATGCAGCCCAAAGTTTGGATGACCCATTACCTTTTCAAGGAATGGATGCTTCATTTCTTGTTATCACTTTGCACCTTGTATGGCATATCACCTACAAACAGGCACTTGCTTATCTTTGATGGCCATGGGTCTCACTTTACAATAGAAGTGATCAAATTGGCAATGTCAAAAGGCCTTGATTTATTGACATTGCCATCCCATACCTCACATGCCCTTCAACCACTAGATGTAACTTGCTTCAAGCCCTTCAAGCTGTCATTCCGTGCCTACAGAGACAAATGGACGTTAGCTCACAAGGGGAAGCTACCAATGAAGGAAGACTTGGCACAGTGGGTCTCACATGCTTTGCAGAGGGCTTTGTCTCCTTAGAATATTAAAAAAGGCTTCCATGCAATAAGTATTTTTCCTATAAACTCAGATGCTATGAAGTCAAAAATGGGTCCTAGTGAGGCTTACCACAGGGCAGGAGCTACAGCAATCGATGCTAACAGCACACACACGGATGATGAGGTTCAGCAGCCGCATGAACTCCAACAATGGGAAATACAAGAAATTAATGACGAGGTGCCAATAAATTTGCCAAACTGCATCCAGTATTTTGTGGACATCAATGGTGATGAGTAAGATCAGCATACATACAACAGTGGCAGTGAAGAAAGTAGCGCAGCAGAGGACGCAGCAGACGAAGATGCAGAGGATCAACAAACAGATGGAGTACAACAAGCATTCCGAGATTTACTAGAGCTTCCTAGGATACAACTACCTCAACGCTCTACCACAAGGATGGAGCCTTGGATTGACTACCAACGTTCTATTCTATTGACAGAAGAACAACATGTGCAGCAGTTGGAAGATGTTGCCGCGAAGAAGGAGGAAGCTGCACAAAAAAAACAAAGGCGGATGTTAGAGAAGGAGGCCAACAAAGCACAAAAAGAGGAAGAGAAGAGAAACAAGGTCATAGCAAAGAAGGCAAGGGCTGATCTTGCTGCATCAAAGAAAAAACACAAGGAGCTGTGGAGTCTGAAGAACGTGCAAGCACTAGGAGACAAACTTCATGCAGCAATCAAAGAGAACGCACCTATTGTTGGCTACAAAGCACCTTACTGTGGTGTCATACCTGAAGTTTGCAGAAACAATCAAATAATTGCACTGGAAAGAAGACGGGCAAAGAAGAGAGGAGAGGACACTAGTCACTTACCCCCTCTGCAAGAAGTGCAACGTCAACGTTGGGCTTCCAGTTTCGGCCAGCAGCCCATGTGCCAGAGCGGTCCTGCGATGTATTTCGGGCAAAACATGTACGCCTCCTCCAGCCTCGTGTACACTCCTCCAATGAATGCAGGCGCTGCGGCATCACCTGTCACAATGAACACAATGCCAGTAAGTTACAACGGCACTTTTGCACGTGGGTGGCAACCTGCACTTTGAAGACAACATGAAGAACAGCATCGATGTGGAGGAAGGAGTGTAGTTCGAAGGGAAAAGTTCAAAAGCAATAGCACAAGGAAAACTAACCAGGGCGGGAGAGCTTCGGCAGTTTGGAGAAGGTCACTTCGCAATCCTGAAAAACTGAAAACAAAGAGCATGACGTCAGAAGAGCAGGGACGTATGCGGAAGTTCACAGAAGGAGAAACACTTTCTTCAGCAAGGGAAGGGGGATGGGTTTACCTGTTATTGTGCAAGTGCAGGAAGTTGATCTTCAAGCTCACCATCAATAGAAGTGGAAGTACTGAGCAGTAGGGACCAATGGTGGGACAGGAAACCCTATCTGAAGGAGAGACCACGATCAACAGCAGGTACCTAAACTGAAGGTTCGGAGACAAACAGGGCTGGAAGAAGAGGTTCCCAAACTGGGAGGTCCGGCGACTGAAGGCGGCTACTGTGGAGTGGAGAAGAAAGAGGAGGTTCAAGGTTGTCGACGCTCTTTCTTATGCATGCACGGCGAGGAAGTGAGGCTCATCTGCAACGGCAATACATTCATCAAATGCTTGAAGCACATTGAAGGAGAAGAGACAGAGGCGGCCTGCAGGAACAAGCAGTTGAGCACCACGCGCTTGCAACGGCTCCTGTCAGCTGAAGTTGGTTTCTATGACAGCTGTTTTTCATTGCGCGCCCAAAGCGCGCTCCATTTTGAAACTCCTGCCTGGCCATTTATGGCGTCAGACCTAGCTACTTGGCGATATGGTGGGTACTATTTTCAATTCTGTGCAATGCTCTTTAATAGTGGCTTTGTAGAATATGAAGGCTCCTGACGTTGAACAGAGGCCATGATGTACAGCAATGTTACTGGATGCTTTTGCGGAACTAAGCTTTCAATTTTAGGACTGACATGAACAATGAAAGCATCAATTACGTTTATTTTTGGAGAAAGTGGGTCGATTCAAAGGCTTGTTTTGTTTGTAAATGTTGTAGCCTATGACCACAAATAGCGACCTACGGCCATTTGTCTTTGAAATTTGATTTCTATTTCTATTTGATTTCAAAAAATTCTGTGAAAAATCCCAGACACTACTGCCACACTTTACTCTCTGGCATAAAAATTTCGACTCCTTCTGCTGCGTAGTTGGGTCCAAAGGCTTCTGTTTCTCCGTAGCTGCTCGCTTCAAGAGCCTCCTACCTTAATGCATATGGTTCTTTTTTCTTAAGAATGCAGAGTGTTTTTTTTTCTATTTTTTTGGAGCAAGTTTCCTTTTGTATCAACTCCAAATTTTAAATCACCAAATCGGCACTTGTGGCATGGACTTCACAAGCCTAGACTTATGCCTGGACTCGCTTGGACTGGCTCTCCGGCCGCCGCAACTGCCGCGCATGCTGCGACCCCTCCAATGGCTGCCACGTGGCGGGTCTGGGTTGGCTGGACCCCTCAGTGGTGACGGGGCACTTGGGGGGGTTTGCTAGTCGTTCTTGCCTTCTTTGTCCTGGTCTGGTCGCCCTCCTTCCCTTGTTTAGAACCCTTTGTTCTGGAGTTTTTGACCCTTGTTCTAGACCTTGTTCTGGAGTTTTTGAACCAACTAGTGGGAGTTGGCCGCCCGCTAGTTCCCGATTTTTCAGGGATTTCCCACACTATAATTGATTTTTCCCTCTGTCGACTAAAATAAAATAAAAAGAAAGACGAACATGAATTCTAGATTTCCTTGGGGGCTTTGGCAAGGAGTCTTGCACATCTAATTTTGGAGGCTAAACTTTGAAGGAATTCCAAATATTTTGAAAACTAAACTTTGGGAGGAAAATGGCAAGGTAGGTGATAGCTTCACTGTATTTTTGCTAACCCCAAAATTCTAAGTAAAAAAGACTATAGCTTTGCTGTATTTTTGGTTTTCACCAAAAATACTAAGAACTCTAAGACCTTGGGAAGTCAAAGCTTTGCCGTATTTTTGGTATTACAAAAACTTAAGACAACAATCTACAACACGTTTGTTAGTATGACTTGGTTAGTACGTTTCTAAAACACAAGCACACGTTAGTGGAGATAGGTAAGGATCCAATTTACTCAAACAAAACACTAGAGGCCCTCCTAAGCAACATGAAGTGTACGAAGGGGGGGGGGGCCAAGGTACGGAGGGGGGGTCGCCAAAGTACGGAGGGGGGGGGGCCAAGGTACGGAGGGGGGGTCGCCAAAGTACGGAGGGGGGGTCTTCTAGGATTAGTACAAAGGTTAGTAAAAAACTCTCAAGACTCTTCAACAATTTGACCAAGTTAGTATTATAAATTTGAAACATGAAAGCAAAGACAATCTTTGAAGGAATCCCAATGTCCTTCAAAGAAAGCTTAAAAAATAGCAACAACAGAGCTTAAAATGCTCCAAAAATACACATGTTTGCAACTTTGGCTCTAAATGACCAAAAAGTTCAAATAAATGGACCAACGTGTTTAGAAGACCAAAATAATGGCCCAAGGGGTGTTTGTGAGAGAAACATGAGCCTTTATATACATTTCCTAAGGGTGCTTACCCCCCTCTCTTTTCCTAATAGTAAACCTATCACTTAGGATTTTCATCCTAAACTTCTAATTTTTGACTTCCTATGCTGGACCAAACTTCTAACTTTTGGAGAACAACTCCAAATCACAAACGGATTGTGCCATTAGCTTCAGAAGGCCATTTTTAGTCCAAAAATCGCTATCCCCTGATTTGACCTCAAAAACACAATAATACTTAGCGCTAATTGAACACCAAAAAGGGATAAAAATCCAGATCTTGGAGTTTGACTTATTTGAGAAAAAAAACTAGCCTAAGTTCTTTTAAAAGATATAAGGGAGTAAGAAAAGACCCAACTCTGACCTCATTCCGATTCCGTGGGCTCCCAAAATGCCGGTCAACTCCATCGGTTTCTTCAAATTTGGCAATTGTCAGGGAATCTTGGCAGTTTTTGGTACCTCTGACTATTAAAATGTCTTGAAATTAGTCGGAGCATCTTATTAGCATAAAAAAGCTAGTCTAATTTTTACTGAGACTTTATCACAACCTTTGTAATTTACAAAAATTTCCCATTGTAGGTTTTGGCGATTGACCATTTGAAAGGGCATTTTCTGTAAGTCAGAAAATTTTGAATCTTTTTATAGAATCTCTCATGGAATTCTACAAAGGATGCATAAGCTCATATTTTTATTTTGCACAAAGATTATAAGAGAATCAAATCTTGTCTTCTCTTTTTAAAACCAGTAATTAGAAAATCTTTTGCTTAGAAAAGAATCTTAGCAAACCAATTTCACAGTTGATCTCCAAATGCAATTTCCATCCAAGAACCACATACTGCATCCCTAGATTCCTCCCAGATATCCGTCTTGAGGTTGTAACTCCTGTAGGCCTAAGAATTGGGATTTTTGCTATTTCGTCAATAAAATGGGGAAAGTGAAACCTATCTTTGGGAATGGACATACAACCTCAATGGTATTCCCTCAGACCAATTCTAGCCCTAACATTTCACATACACCGTAGGTTTGGCGATTCTAGCCCTATTTACTACAAATTCAAGTACCCTCAAACTAAGAATTCTCATAACTTCTCATTCATTCATTGAAATGAAATGATTCAAAGCTTCTTGATTATATATGAATTGAAAGAACCAATTTCTAATTTTTATTTTTTACAAAAGTGATTTTTAAAGAAGTTTTTTGAGCTGCCTGGGCTGCCCGCCGACCAATGAAAATGACATATCATGCAATAACTTTTTAACCATGTGTTCAAAAGCTATGAAAGTTGTTGTGCCTTAAAGGTACTCCTTGGGCACATCTTGTGTGAAAGTTTCAGAGAAAAAAAATAAAAATTCCGTTTCTAGTAAGCTGCCCAAAATTGCTATGTTTTCAAAAAACGGTGTTTGGTCCTTTAGGGGTTAAAAGCAATTAGGAAATGACTAGCTTCACTATTAGAAAATTCAGTTTTTTTGTTAATATGGTTGTATTCATTTGGTTCACTTTTGTATTGACTTCTATCCAAATCAACAAATTACTCTCCAAATCAATAGAAAAGTGAATTAATCTATGCAACCAAATCAACAAGAAGGCTAAATTTTCTAATAGTGTAGGAAATGATTAAAAACCAACTAGTGTACAATTAGAAAGCAATTAGAAAATGACTCACTCCTAAACCACTAAAATGTCAGCACAACAAATCCACGTAGGCAACATCAAATTCCCTCAAAGGCGTCTTCAATGAAAAATAAGTCATTAACAAGTCGCAGATCAATGAGGCCAAGTTGCAAATCAGAAAGGCTAAGTCACAAAAAAATGATTGTGACCTCCACAACAGGAAAACAAATGAACCCTCAATGAAAACACGCATAAGAAGTGGTTTCCATCGCATTTTCATCTCTTAATCGCGACCGCAACTAATAAATGACAAAGGCTAAAAGGTGCAATTAGAGAGGGGTGATCGTGTCATAGTCATTTTGTGAGGGTACAAATGACTCCGCAATCATTTATACCCCCATTTTCTTGTAGTATTCTACAATTCTCTTGAAATGGATGGTGACCTCTAATTTGACAGACTACAAGTATATCTAAGCCTAAAGAACTTTTCAACTGCAAACTATTGACTTCTAATTAGCCAAGACTTATTACATCCACTTGCAAGTTTTGGTTCAATTTCAAATGGGAATCATGCAATCATTAGGCTTGGCTATCTCTTGGACTCCTAATTGTCTCTAAGATACCTAATTAATCTCTCAATTCCTAATCATATCTTAGAAGCAAAGAATTAGAGTGGTTTAGATACTCTAAGAATTTAGAGGGATAAATTACTATATTAGTGAGAATTTCTACCAATTATTGTTTAAACACTCTATTTATAGCTTTTCAACTATAATTATATTAACTAAATAAATAAAAAGTAAGTCTTGAGACCAGAGTAACAATACAAGGGCTTATAAAGACCTGGTGCACTTGTACATATTTTTGGATTCTATAAAAGGTAAAATTGGATCATGGCCATGCTAAACCACGGAACTTATGCTTTACATTATGAGGATTGTTTAGATCCCTTCCATTACTACTTTCATCCCCTTTATCGGTGATTGCAAAAAGAACCGGTACTATTTTGCGTCACATTTGGAATGAGAAAGATGTTATCCGCTATACCTTAGAAGTATGAATCCAATTAATTTGAAATTTTTATCAAAGATGTCAAATTTGATGGCAATTAAATGATTTTTTTTTCAATCAAAAATTATTTTATATTTAAATTTCATTTTAGCTAATTTGTCACACTTTGCAGATCAGGGATTATTAATAATGGAGAGTATCCAAAATTAATGATCTAGAGTTCAAATTTTTCTGGTCTGTTCCCACATTAGGTAGGGATGTGCCTATGAAAGGGCACTTAAAAAAATATTATTTTATATCCTCCACATGCTTGCTAATAAGGCTCCTTTATGCACATACTTCTAAATATTGAAGATGGTTTCAAGATCATTCTTTTAGTGAATTTTCTTCATCATAAAGTTCTTCCAGACTGCTAATTTTTAGTTTCTTTGAAAATTATTTTTCCTAAATTTTACAAATTAAAACGTCAAAGTGTCTATATTCTTCAAATATGATGTCATCCTATTTTAGGAATAATTTTTTACCTACATTTTTTTAGAATTTCAAGTTGAAATGATATTCTATTTCTAATATTATACTAATTATTCACATTTGATTTGATTTTTAAATATTTTTTTAACAAGTCACAATACAACTAGTACTAAATCAATTGCTACAAAAAATGACTAGTCTTTCTTGCAACAACCCTCATATGGATCTTCATATTCTAACAAATTACTCAATACAAGAGCACCATGTTAAAGAAAATTTGAGGCATGTGGAGATCCTTTTAGTGCAAATATATGAAGAAAAAAAATTATTTTTTTATTTTTTTATTAAAAAAAATTTCAACCTGATATGGAACTTGAGGCTATCATATGGTACCTAATTTTTAATTTTATATATATATATTTATTTTATTTATTTATTTTTTGCCAAAAGGCAAACATTCCTTTTGCACACAACCTAGGAGGGTTGGCATATACTTTGGTGGCTAGCATGCTGTCTTTTTGCAATACATGAGTTAGAGAACAATGTTCAATCTTATGAAAATCTAATGCGATGTTCAGTCTATTTTTATAGTCTTCATTTATCTAATTGGACTGTAAGATGGATACATCCAAAATTGCACCTTGTCTAAAGATGCCATCATCACTATGTACATCTCCAAATCTAATACGTACATATGTTGAAAAAATGATTTTTGAACATCTACCAAAAACTAATTTGAGCCTTATAACTTTTGCATACAATATCCAAATGTCAAGATCTTTTTTCACTTGCCAACAAGAAAATATTAAAATTTGATCAATCTTATAATCCTAGGTAGGCACAATAGCAAAAAGTGGCGGTTTGAGAGGTACCCACCTTATGACCTCCTCTCCACTACTGCCTCGTTGTGCACTTGGCACACCCTCTAGTCTAGCTTGCCGCAACTCTACCAATTCCTTCACTTGGCAAGGTTCCATCAACTCCATTACTTGGCTAAACCCCCTCTAGTTGTAGGTACTCCATTTGCCTTGCTACGTAGTTTTCATATGGCCATTCAATTGCCATTTCGTCCATCAAAGACTTTGCGCCACACAATGGTCCGTTTGTGCTAACTTTTGATCCACTGCTCTTCCAAAAGGTCAATACCAACCAAGTTTCTCCCTCCCAATTTTCGATGTTGTGAATGTCTAGACTTTTGTTCTCCATCTCACGCCACGGCCTTCTTCTCTTATACCTTTTGTTTTCAAGGAAGTTTTGCAAATACAAAAGCTCAAGTGGACAAATGAATGCTTCTATGTAATACTTGATCTCTTCTTCTTCCTCTTTCAAATCTTGTGAGTATATATCCCTCACAACTTAAATCTTGTACCTAGATCAACCATTCTTCTTCTTGCTCTTTGCTCTAGATGAGGTCCGGATTTGGGTCACCGATTGGCATGTCACATTAGGAAAGAAGCAAGACCTCCAAAAGGCCCCTTCCCTTTGAGAAACCCAAATCAGCCGAAATCAGCAGATTGCAGCAGTCTGTAGCAATCAGGAGGATTAAAAAAAAAATTCAAAATTCAAAAAAAATTCAAAAAAAATTCAATTTTTTTTGTGTATGGTTTTATCTTATTGACCATATGCCATGAAGATGGAGTACAAAAAATAAAAGTAAATTAAAAATAAAATAAAATAATTTAAAAATCAGCAATCCAATATGGCCAATCATTTGCCACCTAGGATTTTTTAATTTTTTAACATTTTTTTGGAAATCTTTTTTGTACTCTATTTTCACAGTATAGTGAACAAGTCTAAATCCGTTCTTGTTTTTGTTTTTGTTTTTTTTCAAAAAAATAATTTTAGCAAAAATTGAAATCACAAATCTCATGGCCTTTTGGAGGCTTCAATATTCTCTTAACAATGGAGACATTGCAGTGCTTGAGAGGAGTAGAAACCTCTTGTAGAATTGTAGATTTTGGAAATTGCACCTTGATGATGTCAGAGGAGAAGGTGTCAATCGGGGAGAGTTGTGTAGTTCTACGCCACTACAACGAAAAAAGTGTTTTATGACTACAAAAATATAATTGGAGATAACTGATGACTATTGTTAGTCATAATCTTCAGGGCCAACACTTTCAAAGAAAATATGATCGCAGATATGAATACCAGTCATGTTTTGTCCTTGTCCTTAACGAGCGTATAGTATATGCTCAACGGAATGCCAAAATGCTTCATAGGAAACAACATGAAAAATGTCTAAAGAATGCCTATTCATATTCGCTAGTCATATTTTTATATGTGACTTTGTGCAATTATATTTTGCAGTTATACTTCTAAAGAGTTATTTTTTGAGGGGTAACCCAAGAAAAATGTAGGCAGTTTCAAAAAATGTGGACAAGCTATTGTTGAGGATTTTAAAATCCTAATTACCACTTCTTTAGGATTAAAATCCCTTGCTACAATTGTTTTAGGGTTTTGATATCCTAGCCCGCCACTTCTTTTGCTCTTTTTCCTTGTCTCTTTGTCTCTTAGCTCTTATTTCTTATTGTCTTTTTTTGTTTCTTATCTTTGCTTCTTGTTGTTTATTATTGCCTCTTTGTTGTTGTCTCTTGTTGCATCTTAACTCTTACATTTTGTTGCCTTCTTGCTTCTTGTTGCCTTTTGGTTCTTGCTTCTTGTTGCCTTTTGGTTCTTGCTTCTTGTTGCCTTCTATTTCTTACATCTTGTTGCCTTCTATTTCTTACATCTTGTTGCCTCTTAGTTCTTACAATCTACACCCAAGGTTTTTATTTTTTTTCAAAAATATTGAAAATTGAATTAGATAAAGGACTTCAAAGTTTATTTTAGAGTTGAAATTCCATAACTACCCTCAAACTAAGAATCCTCATAACTTTTGACTTTAGATCCAAATGGAATGATTCAAAGCTTCCCACCTACATATAAATCTAAAGAACCAATTTCAAATTTATTTTCTTTTAAAAAGTGATTTTTAAAGAAGTTTGTTTTGTTGCCCGGGCTGCCCACCGAGCAATGAAAATGACATATCATGCAATAACTTTTTAATCCTGTAATCAAAAGTTATGAGTTTGTTGTGCCTTAAAGCTACTCCTTGGAAAAATGTTGTGTGAAAATTTCAAAGAAAAAAAATAAAATCTCCACTTGTAGTGAGCTGCCCCCAAAAGCTATGTTTTCAAAAAAGCATGTTCAGTCCTTTAGGGGTTAACTTTTACTTCTTGTTGCCTCTTAGCACTTGCGTCTTATTCCCTCCATTACCATTGCTATTCTTTTATTTTGTTTCTTTTATGATTTTTAGAGATGTAATTGTTTTGGCTTTTTCTTATCCGTAAACTTATGCTATAGATTTGGTGTGGCTTTAATCTTTAAAGTTTGACCTTTAAAAACATTAAAAAATCGTTGAAGATTAACCTCTTTGATTGTACCATTAGGAAAAAAATGAAACCTCAAAGGAGCTGCTTTCCTTTGAGGATTTCTCCTCAATAGAACTTACAATCCATTTGGACAATGGCCATTGTTCATCTTCAATGATGAATAGTGACCACAAAAAAATAAATTTAAATAAACAAATAAAAATAAAAACTACTCAAAACTATTCAAATATTCAAATTTCTAATACAAATGTTTTAAAAATTCAAAAATGATTCAAAAATGATTCAAAACAATAATTCAAAAATAATAGTTTGACAAAGCATCACTCATGCCACATTTAGATTTGAAAATTTTGTAATTTTATAATTATTTTAAAATTATTATTTTTCAATGTTTTTCATATTTTCTCAATTATTTAATTGAACAATTTTCCGCTATTTAGCCTTGCAGTTCATTGGCCAAAGAAGAAGATTTCCTTTTTTTCCTTTTTCTTTTAGCCATCGTTCTTTGCTGTCCAGAATTTACAGCTCTTTGAAGGTTCATTTTTTGTTATGATGCAAACATTGGAAGTTGTTGGAGGCTACTTGCAATATAATAAAGCCAATGTCTTTAAAATAATGTCAGCAATATAGGCCCTATATGCGTATCTGAATACACTCATTGTGATATGTTTTGCATTAGTGACTAATAAATGAAATGGAAGAGTCTTATTCCTTTCCTCATTTTTTCTTTCTAATATGACTATCTCTTGTGCATTTCTAGAATCATATGTGCTTGTTTTAATTGCATAATGTCTTTTATTCAAATACCAAACTATATTGATGCACAAATACAACATGTCATGTCTATTTAAAATATATGGGAAATGTGATTGTAGTTTATGATTGAAGCTACTTTGGACCTCAATCACTCCACTCACAAAATATGTCCATAAATCTAAAAGATGTAATTGTCAATCATCCAAAATATCACTTATCTGAGTCATATTTTATAATATATATTGGCCCAAACATGACTAGTTGTAGTCACATAATCAATTTTGTTTTGTTTTGTTTTCATTTTTTATGAAGTGACAAAGTGAAAAAATAAAATATTACAGGGATGCTCTTAATTTCAACATTTATCCTCATATTGGATAGAAAATATCACATTAGCACATATCACATATCCATAATTCTATTTTCATTCACAATCTAGAAATTTCATTCAAGATTCTTTTTAATTTGAAGTTTTCTAGCAAAAAACTGCATGGTTTGTTGTTATTTTTTAGCCAATTTTCTTTTGGTGCAATCTAGTTCTCTCTCAAAATAAAAAATAAAAAAATCATGCACGTAGTATTCATAATTCTGCCAAACATGTGACTCTAGGCTTCCAAAAATATGATTGCATTCAGTCATAAAATTATCAATGACATCTACAAAAATCAGAAATATGACTCATGAGAGGCATATTCTACATTAGCAAAGATTATGATTGCACGAAGTTGCTTGCCACTTCAGCTTATAACAACATTCCACTTGTACTACCACATTAACTAAAAAATATGACTACATAAAGTCACATGCATGCTACGTAGACTTTTTTTTCCCGTTGCCTGGGCAAGTCAAGAGAAAGTCTCATCTCCAAGGCCAGTCAATGCATATGCGATATTGACAAAATATGTCCTATTATAGGCTCTAACTATCGTATTTATAAATAAGACTCATGTCCAAAGCGACTAGTCTATAATGACTACACCCAATCATATTGTAGGTCATCTATAGTGATTTTTGCATGAGTCATAGTTTGGAATTTTGTAACTCACTATAGTTATATATTGCAATTATAAGACATCCATTTTGTTGTAGTGTATATAGAGTCTCTCTTTGCATCCGAGATCTTGTCCTGTTGAGCCTAGATCTGTTCACTCTGTCTCGGAGGGAGATCTTCCTTTGCAAGCTTCCTAAGAAAATGCAAAAAGTAAGTCATCTTTCCCTTCATGTTAGTCATTTTCTTTTAGAAAGGGTGCAAGTGAATACTGATGTATGCTCAAGATAAACAAAATATAAAGCTATGGCTATACAAATCAAGGAATCTTTGGCATTACATTTTGAAGCTAATTTTATACATGTACTTGTAGAATGTGGCTACACTTGCTCCTTTATGAGTAGATGAATATTTGGATGAAATAGTCGTCATTGGTACCAGTGCAAGCAATGTGTAGTTTGCCTATAGAAGTGGTGACAATAGTTACTTGGCTGTAGATTGACAAGCCACTTCAAACTCCATTTTGGGACATGCCACTAGCGCTAGTGTGGCACGCTTAGTAATGCTACCACTCTGCTATTTTACAACAAAGATGCTCCCTCCTTCTTAGTAAAAGTTGTAGCTAATCTCCAAAAGATATAACATGTGCATGTTTGACAATGTGGCGTTAGGTTCTCTAATGTAGTGCTATCAGGCTAGACACCCCTCTCGTCCGACTAGCGCCCTTCCTTGAGACATGATAGTGAGCATTCAATTGGCAAGTCTTCAATTTGCAACTTTTGTGCAGGCTAGACCCCCTTCTATCTGAGCATGAACCAAACAAGTCTTGAATCTGCATTGGCTAACTTCTCTTCCTCTCTGAGCACAAAGTTTGCAAGTTAATCACTGATCTACGTAGATTGGCTACTCAATTCTATTGATTTGCCAACAGTTACTTCTTCCATATGAATACCAATCACAACATTAATATTTGTAGTCATGTTCAAGAGCTAGCGTGATTCTAAACTTAGTAGAATAGTGGAGGGAATAATTTGAATTTGTAGGAATTGCTTTGGAATGATGAATGAAGCTAGCAAGGAGATCGGGAAGTACAACTCTTTTTTTGTTTCTTTATTATTTCATCTAAGTACAAATGGAGGTGGAATGATGTCATAAGTTTCTAGATTTTGATGGTTAATTAGTATTGTATTGTAGAAAAGTCTAGTAGGAATTAGTGCAAATCTTGTGTCCAAAATGAAATTGACATTGATAAACACTAAATTTCGCCATAGAAAAATTGGTGTCATACTACATTAAAAGATCACAATTACAAGTAATTTTGTGATTTTATATGAGAATACCTTCTAAATTATTTTGTCATGAATTGGCTCACAATAGTATTCTAATATTGAAGAAGAAGAAGAATCTAAAAAAATTAGAAGAATTCTATCATCAGTTGATGGGATCTAAAAATTTAATACTCAATGTAACGACACTAAACTCAGTCCATGTCAAACACAACGACCTTCCTTCCGTTGTAAAATTGGTTTGCAATTGTTCTTGACATATCTTCCAGAGCTATCAATGAGGACAATGGCAACACTAACAACTGAAGAATAAAAATGGAAACCCATTTTTCAGCGATCATGGATCCCTACCCTCAACTCTGCCCCTCTAGCCTTGGACATTAGCCCAAAAATTTAGCCAAAATATAAATAGATGTGTTTGTATTGCCCTTCGAGGAAGTGAAACTACTTTTCACATAATAACTTTTTTTCAGGAATAAAAAAGGTTTAAAAACCATTGCCCATGAAAGATATTCCTTAATTACCCATCTTTTGAAAATCTTGATTCAAATTTCCATTATTCCACAAGTGGTGGTCTGACCAAAAACACTATATTGTCAAAAATGTATGTTTGGCCCTTTAGGGATTAATGTAAAAAGCACCTAGTTATCAACATTGTCTAAAATTGTAAGCGTGTTTAACTTATGCAAGGTAACTCTTGATTAAGGAGGAGAAATCAAGAAATAGGGGACTAGATGGCCTTTCAAATTCTTTAGGGGGCCTAAACAAGACTTAAGTAATAAGTTCATGCCTTCACCAGATGCAATTCCCTATTTTACTGATACAATGCAAAAGAATAAATTGAATCAAAAAATATACAACATTATTCAACAACACAAAAGCTCTACATAACAAAGGACAAATTAAATAATTGAAAAATACAAGAACATTATGCAATCAAGGAGCATGTCACACAAATGAACTAGAGACTTATCACGATTTGCAAATGATTTTTTCTAGCAGGCTTTGCGGCCTTGGCTCAATGACTTTGGCGGCTGGCACACTAATGAGGTGGTCATGAGTTCAAATCCAAGCGTTGGCGGGGGTGCTTACCACCAGAGTCCACCCAACTATGGTGGTGTGTGTGTATGCAATAACTACCTTGTTGTCATATGGGACCTAAAAATTTCTTGGGGGTAGGAACATTTCGGTTCTTTACTATAGGGTCTACTTCCTAACCGGGGCATCAAAGATGAAATTCACCATCTACGTCCATGAGGCTTAGATAGTTAAGCCATTCGCAACAGTCTGAAAGAAAGACATCAATTACCCTTCTGCTCCTTCTTCTCCATCAACTACATTTTCCAAGTTCATCAATGAATTATCTTTTGGGGCATGAACCCAAAGACATCTTACTTCCATTGCTTCATATCACCATGTATAAGTTAAATTGTTTTGTTTTGTTTTTCTCAACACAAATGGAATCATTTAATTATAACAAGTAATAAATACATTCAGTTGTGCCTCCCAGAGCACACAACTTAACTTCGTGTTGTTCACACTTCCCACTTGCTAGCTCTGAGCTCTCCTCCTCCCTGCCAATGCAATTGTTTTGTCTTCTGAAAGCCCTCCCTCCCTCCGGCCACGGACATTGATCACTTGTGATAATTCACCACATGCAAGGCCGGTGATCATCAGCTACGACCAGAAAACCAGAGTCCAGAGGAGACTTTTCTTGTTGCACTATCTTAGGGTCACCGGCTTCAACACGGAGCTTCTGCAAGGAACATAGCATACACTATGTAAGTTAAGTTAGTACAAGCAACAGACTCAATTGCCCTACCTTACACAAAAATTGACTTCGAGGAGTCTCACAATCATACAAGCAGAGGGCCTGGAAGGGATTGAATCTAATTGAAATCTTGGGAAAAATCATCCACCTCTCCAGATTTTCAGATCATATCACATACGATATACAGTTTTTATTTCAGGTATTAAGTTAATGTAGATGTCTGCAGAATACCCACTTGCTTACAACCTTTTTGACTCTTTTTACTCTTATGACTCTTAGAGGTATGCAAAGCCCAATTTGGGTTGCATCGTGGTATTGTTTTTGTGTATTTGACATACAAGGTGCGTGAATTGGCGTACACAACAATTGCACACAACAATTGCAAGATCTAATGACATATGGCACTTTCAATCTAAATCATTATTGCACCTCATATAAGTATGAGAAGTTGCAAAATGATCACGTATTTTACATGTAAGGTGTTGTATTTGAACCCAATAAGGTTTAGATATTAAAATGATTGACTTCCACATAAAAAATGTTGATTATTGAATTTTCAATCCAAAGGTGTATGTCTGGCCATATTTTAGTACATACTACATATTCTAAGAGTAAAATACATGACCATATATATATATATATATATATGATCTCCAATGTACCTTTCAAGATTATAGCTTTTGGTCAAGAGTTTATCATCTCAAGAATCATTAACCCTTAGAAGTTACACTTGTGTGTGTTTTGAAAACCTATGGTCTCTTTAATAGTTACAACTAGTTAAAAGTTCCTTGGCTTTGTTTTCACCAAAACTCTCCAAAATTGTCATTTATGGTACAAATATCAAACTTAAAAATAAAAAAATCATTTTTAGACATATGTATTTGTAGGATCTTGTAGTTTGAGAAGGTGTAGAATTTTTTTGGAAATTCTCACCGTGTAGATTGCAAGGTATTAGCGTTTGAATTAACAAAAAGCTTTTGGGGGGCCCTACAAGAAACAAGGAAGTTGCACTTCACAATGTCATATTTTTATGAAAAATGTCCAAAATGGTGTTGCTTCTTTGGATTCATTCTTCAAAGCAATTTGGGTACATACTTGAAAATTTTTAGATCATTTGGAATTGTATGTCAATATATAGGGAAACAATAGTATGTAGAAAGAAGTAGAGAATGATTCAAAATACTATATTTATTTGTTAAGAATTTAGTTATGGAATTGGAAAATGCCAATCCCAATAGTTGCAATGATGTAATAAACAATTTACACCCTATGATTTTATTTTTTTCAAAATTCCACTTGTAGTGAACTGCCCAAAATTGCTATGTTACCAAGAAACGCAACTTGGTTCTTTTGGGGTTAAATATTTCAATTGAAGAATTTTTTTTTTTTTGAAACACATGGACAATTTCCATTGACAAGTGGGAAACAATACAATGAACAGGGGAACCAGTCCCGGCGTCTTTTTTTTTTAGCTATTCAGACAACTAGAGGCCTACCAAAAGAAAACAATATCATCGAAAAGCAGGCTAATTGAACCTCCCCATTTTGGGAAGGGTCAGATTCCATTTGATCTTTGAGGTGTGATTGAAGAAAATTTCATAGCCAGAGAAAGAATACAATTGAAGGAATAGTCCCCTAAGTAACGGCGATGAATGACAAAACAAAAATGATATGGTAGAGGAGACTCTTAGGGTAGCTTAGTTCTATTAGCTATTCCAATTGCAACATATATTTTTTTTAAACCCAATTGCAACATATATTTTTTTAAACCCAATTGCAATATATATATATATTTTTTATACCAATTGCAACATATATATTTTTTAAACCCAATTGCAACATTTGGTTTCTCTCTCTACAATTATTCTAGGAAATTCCAAATCGAGGTGTTTTAAATCAACCTACTACCATGAATCCTATCGATTAGTGCCAAATGCCACACATAAAACGGCTCAAAAAATAAAGTGCCGCATCTAAAAATCCAAGAAACGGCAGTACCGAATCGGTTCCTTTACTCCATTCCTCTCAATTCCTGCCTTTAGTATGCAGATCCCAAGGCCAAGTTATATGGTGCCGTGAAAAACTTGATTACCGGTGCCCTTAATTAAGTTTACTGAGGACAACTTAATGGCTTCGTTGCAGTTTGGGGGCGGGCAGGGCCGTACCAATACCCGTGCCGAGTTCACCCATCCGGTTCTCAATCGTCGTCGTCGTTGTACCCCGCCCTTTCATCTCTACGTGTGCTTGATGTATTTGAGTGTATTTGAGAGTGTATTTGAGTGTATTTGCTTCTGTGTTGCAGAGACGGAGCTTTTGGCAGTGGTCTTTAGTGATGGTGTAAACTTACAAGCTCTGTTGAATCAAAAGAAAACTGTGTTTTGACTCCTTTGCTTTGAGCTACATTAGCTTCGGGAAATGTAGTACGCCGCTGCACCGGCACCGGCACCGGTGGAAAGCATAGTGTGCATAGTAGAGTGCTCTGGTCGTGTCAGAGGTAGCTGTGAAATGAAATTATAAAGTGCTCTTGGAATTTCCTTTGTTGAGGTTGCAAAATCGCTCACTTAGCGGCCCTACGTACCTGTTGGCAAGTAGGTACTAGGTCGCATTTGTCAGGTCTGTGCAAGGCTCTGCTTGGAGGAGTAGAAGAGGTCTCGGTTCTGTAATCGTGGTGCACTGCTTGCTGCTTGTGTTTGTTGAGTTTATGTGCGTTCGACGATCGAGATAAGAGGAATTCAACGAGAGAATGAACAGACTTCAAAATCCGCTGCAGTATGCCATGCGCTTGCAGCCTGCCTGCTTGCACATCAACGTCGGCGGAAGAGTCTTTGTTGCCCGGCGCCAGGAAGAATGCTTCGCTCCTGTGCACTCGGCGAGTCTTCGTTCTGGCAATTGTTTGCATCATGTTCATTTCTTGGCCTCTCTTGGTGTACGCGGAGGCGCAAGCAGGTTGGATCTTAGTTACTTCACCTATCTTTTGGCGTGCACAACTGCTTAAACCTCGAGGCATTAATTAGTTGCAGTGTTGGAAGTGCGTGACGTCCAACTTGGTAAGTGGCCGCTCTGACTGACGCATTGTCCACAATTCTTGGTGTTTCAGGTTTCGAGAGCTTTCTCCATTACGATAGAGCTGAGGAAGCTCAGAACCCGAGGGAACTCCGCACTGATAACGAGCAGAAGAGAAGTGCTGTGAGTATCTCGAAGTTTTGGAATCGCAAGTTCCTCCTTCAAGGTATTTTCGAAATTCTGACCTTAGAGTTGACGCATGCACCTTGTAAGTTCCAGCACGGTTGATCAGAACAGCGCACTGTGCTACCTTCTAATTAATTCTCAGTGCCGTGCCACTTCGAAACTTAGTGATCATTTTTTGTGAACGCGCTCGTACGAGACTCGTGTTCCCGTGATTGTTCTTCTTAGATATTCTGTCATGTTATTCCCGAGTGGAATTAATACCATGACAGAACGTCCTCCTGTCACTCGAACGCACCGAGGTCGCTTGATCTACACATGTGATGAGTTTCCACCTAATCGACTCCTTGAGCTTTCCTTCGAGCCTTAACCTTCTTGTAGTCCGATCGGATGGATATTACACGGGTTAGAGTGAAATTTTCTGTTTGAAAGTCCTGCCCATGCTTTCTCAATCCCTGTGCAAGCACGCATCAGAAAATGCTGCGATTGCAAAACAAATCATATTAGAGTACGATTTCTTCAGCAATTCTAAGAGGATTCATGAGCGCGTCCATCAGACCGGGAAAACAGAAGGTTAATTTCCAAGCATCGGTAATGTGTTAGATCATGAGCTGTTCTTTTTCTTAGTCTGGAGAAGATCAGACCGTCAAACATTCGAAGTGAGACTCTGAACGAGGTTCTTTGCTTCAGCTAGATATATCCACGGCTGTTAACTCCGAATGTGCAATTCTTTCATCCTTGAAATTAAGATACTACCGGAAGTGCGGGCATAATTATTTTTCGGGTTCAGCGAGCTGTACCTGATGTCGGGAGGCTTCTGGTCTTAGTTTTATCCAGTCATCCCGAATGTGAAATAAATGGTCCTTTTTAGTGTGTATTTAGTGAACAGTGTTAGACTGACTACATCAGTGATTGACATGCATGCAGGTAGTGACATCGTGGACAAATCCAGACAGGAATCGAACCACGAGCTGATTAACCTTACACCAAAAGCGGCTCTGCTTGGTTCAGGCGGTGGCAATTTTCCAGGACGAAACTCAAATATTCCTTACCGACGAATTTTGATCCCAGCTACCAGTAAGTTTAATACCCTTTTGAATGCCTTAGGGTCAGAGGTAGATAGTTGTTTGTCAAAGCGGGCAGTTGAGAACTCTGTTTGACGCCTATGGGGCAGTTACACGTGAGAACAGGAATAATGTTGGTGCATGTGTGGCGTTATTGCAGATGTGTGCACCAACAAAGACATTAGCATTTCCCAGGGCCCTGATGGTTCTTCTGGCATTCCACGCTATTTCGTGCAGATAGTGAACACTTGCATGTCTGACTGTGCTCCGTCACAAGTTCATGTATATTGTGGTTGGTTTGCGTCAGCCTTGCTAGTCAACCCTAACACCTTTCAGCGATTAGCATATAATGATTGCCTCGTTAATGGAGGGAAACCTCTGAAGTATGGGGAGATTGTGAGATTCACATATGCCAATTCCTTTATGTATCCTATCAGATTCAAATCTGCTAGCTTTTGCAGATGAATTCCTTGTAAATCATGAGCACAAGATCATTGAGGAACACTCGGTTTTGACAGTAGTCGTCACTCGATTTTGAACGCTCGATTTTGAAATCTGAAGTGTAGTGTCGTCATGTGTGCAAAGTTTTGAAGCTGAGGGAGCCCAAGTAGTGAGTTCACTAGTCCCGGTCCTTTGTGCAAACGGTACATATATAGTTGCAGGGAAGATCGATCAGTGTAGTACATGTTGAGAGAGGTGACGGCAGCTCGAGTACGTGTGAGCTATTGTTGGAGGGTCACTTCAAGTGAGTGGATAATTACAAATGTTTATTTTGTTCTTAGCTGTTTGAATTGGTGCGTGATTTTAACAGCTTCGATCACAGTTCGAAGTTGGTGATTCTCTACGTCCTTCGTCTACCTATGTAATGACTAATACTTCGATCACAAATTTGATAGCTCGATCACGAACTGTTAAATTGAGTGATTTGCTGAAGGGCAAAACCTCGTGCTCATTGTCAAGCGGAGGAATAATTAATCGGGTGCCCATGTTTGTGGTGGATATTGCAGATGAATGCACAAATAAAGACATTAGCATAACTCAAAGACGTGATGGCTCACCAGGAATCCCTCGATTCAGTGTCCAGATAGTCAATACGTGCGTGTCTGATTGTGCTCCAGCTGATATTCACGTCTATTGTGGCTGGTTTGCCTCCTCTCCTCCTCCCAACCCCAGCACTTTTCAACGCCTTTCTTACAATGACTGCATTGTGAATGGGGGCCGTCCCCTGGGACACGGAGCCATCATCCAGTTCCAGTATGCCAACTCCTTTATGTATCCAATCCGGTTCCGGTCAGCCAAGTTCTGTAGATGATAGCCATGTGCAAATGTGACAGACACAACCCTGTAACTAGTAAGTTGTGGTACACGGACAGCATGATGTAATAGCTCACTCATCTCCCTGGACTGAATATATGAATTTTATTATGGATTGAATGCAATATATTCTGTCTCTGAATGTCAGTTGATGTCTAACTGGGGAAATTGCTGATCGACGGAGCTTGCAGTCTGGCAACACTGCAATAGCACTCGCTTGCATACGCCTTGTACCAGGTTCTCAGAACTCTGGAACAGGGATTCTGAGGAGTGGGCCGAGTGGTTTCTGCTGTGTGCAGACGTTCAGACTAATGATTAGGCATTGATGAAGACGATGATTGAAGGAAACAGTAAAAGAGCTTGCGAGAAATGTAATTGCAATGGACATGGGATTGACAGATGTGAGAATTTTGTAATTATGCACTTCGTTCAATTCACACCAGGAACTGCAATAATCATTCCTTGTCAAAGGACCTCAAGTAGTTATCGACACAATGAAGATCTACAGTGGTCAGGGTTAGATCTTGGAGGGTACACACACTATGTCTTTCTAGTTAAGTTGCCCTGAAAAATTTGGTTATGATTTCAACAGACTCCTACAATGTCTTTGTTTTAGAAATCAATTCCAATATGGGAAGTAATTAGTGTACAAAGGAGAATTAAATTTAAATTACACCGGAGTACCATGGTACATGACAGGCGCTCAGCCGCTCACTCCCCTGAGTCCCCTCAGATGGGGTTTTAAAGTGAGTACTTCAATTTTGGGCTCTTGATTGCAGCGTATGGGCTTAACTTATCTCAGGTACAGAAAATTGCAGCTAACTTAGACAGATTTTGACTGCTTGGACAGTGTGATGGAGTGTTGACTGTAAGTTGCTGAGGCTGACAGCGTGACATTCAACGAATTCATCCCATATCTCCGAAAATGTTTGCAGTCCAGTCAATCTTACAGAAGAAAATAACAGTTCCTGGTGGAGGACTGAAGGTTGTCTAGGAAATTTGGAATTGGGTGCAGACTGGCCCCTAACTTACATGATATGGGTTTGCACGTCCGGTCAGATTCACACTTACAGAGACGAACAGACCAAGCCTCAGAGTCTATACAATCTAGAATTTGAAATAGAAACAAATTAATATGAGATTGTCACAATTCTCAGGAAAAATGGGAACTCAAGGTTTGTGGTGTTGGGACTTGGGAATGGTTCCAGTCCTGTGACTTGGGTAAGAGCATCTCCTACGAGCATCTCCACTGAGGTAGACAAGCCCATTACCACCCTGATTTGCAATCTGAACTTTCACAGTGTGCGCTTTTTTCACAAATCAAACCCAAATGGAATTATAATTTTCAAATGAAAATTGTAATTTTTGCAAATTTTTGACATGAGCTGCCTTAAAGTTACAAAAGCGCCCATAGACTAGAGTCATAAATGTCCCATAAACAACCCACAACTACCCTTCCAAGTATTTATTAGCATTTAAGTATTGACCAATGAAAGAACGACGCATTATCCTTTGTGGCATTAATGCTCTGATTTTGTCAAAATAGTGAATACATTTGGATGGGTTTGTTGGTGGAATTGGGGCCAATAGTAGCTTGGCGGAATTAGGAAGCTGGCGGTTTTAGGCTGGTTTGTTTGTTGCATCTAGGTGAGTTCTTCTACCCCTTTGTTGGAGACTTGGGTCTTTTTCAACATAGGTTATAAAATATTGCATTGGCAAGAAGTTTGATGTGCCCAAGTGAATTCTTCTATTCCATTTGTTGGAGATTTTTTCAACGCAAGGCACAACAAAATTTTATCACCACACTTCAAATTGCAGGACCTTGCATGTTTAACCTAAGTTGCATCTAACATTGTATATGAGGAAGAGCATTGTTTTTAATGGCAAAGTTCACTGCAAATCAAGAAAAGAGCTCCAAGTTTGGTTTATGAGCATACAAGGTAGAGACAGACTACGATGTAAGCCATGTCACCATATTTCTTATTTTTCATTTTGGAATTAAAGATTATGTAGGTGCTGGTGTGGGCCCGATTAAGAAACAAGGCCTTCAAGCGTGTAAAGACATGCCAAGTATTCTAAACTGGGTTGACTCTACAATCTTATGGTAGAGATGCTCTAAGTACGTAGTGGAGCTTTCAATCTCTCACGAGTCCCTATGTGCAAAGCCATGTGGATGATGGGATGAATCTACTCAACTATTTCTAACACTTTCTCATTTCCACTAAATGCAACGTTTTTTCACCAAATCTCCTCACAAAGGTTACTCATGACCTTCAATACATTTTCATATATTTTTCAAAACTTGTTGATTATCAATAAACAATGCCCAATTGAACGTTATGGCTTCATCTAATCCAATCATTTGGGATAGTGTCATTTGTAGAGTATTTATTCTTGTTTTAAAGAATGGATTTAGATGTGAAATTCGGAATGCTCTAATTTGAGGACATCTTATATGATTACATAAAGTGACAAAGATCTTTCCAAAGATAGCAAAATGTCTAATTTGTAAATATGATCAAAATGCACTTCCTTTGTATTAGCACAAAGGATTATAGAATTTATTTTCTTGAGATGTAAGTGGTTCATGAAAAGCCATTCTAAATTGGAAAAATGATTTTTTTTTTTTTTTTTCATTTTTATGGGAGTGTTTTCTGAGAATGAAAACTCCAAAGTATCATTAGCTTGAAATTTTCATTAACCTACTTTTTGCATATCTTTTGGAGAATTCTTTTCAAGGCTTAAATTTTCAAAACTGTCAATGCTTTGAAGTGTTCTTCTAATTTATTTTTTAAAATTCTTTAAAAGATAAATTCAATTTAACTGAACTTTAATTAACTATCTATTTCTCAAATGAAGTCAAGTACTCCCAATTCTACCCAGAATGCAACAAAATCAACAACAGGTGTTTCTTGCCATGGCATGTGTCCGCAAACTTCCCCATAAATTTCTACTTGAGGCTCCTTGTCGGTTGATGGATGACAAGGAAACCTGAGACTACTGACTGACTGAGACTGAGACATCTCCTTGTCTGTCCTGTGAATTGTGTGCAGGCACTTGAAGGTTGCAAGTGGTCGTACCCGGGCTCTTTCAATTACCTCTTTGAATTTGCAAATCGACCCAAATAGTGCGAGAATGCAACATTCAACAGGTTAGAAAATAAAAGAGAAAATTAATTAAAAGAAAGAAAGAGTACAGTACAAGGGGGGTAACTTAGGTTACAAATTAAAACTTACAGTCAATGATGGTGATGCTGCAGAGAGCGACAACGACGAGGACTGCCATCACTCGTGCATCAAGCTCCATCAACACGCTCCTTTCAACTGTGCGTAACTTCAATTTAATTTCGTTCAACCTTGTCGCAACCAACCGTGTGACTTGAGTTTTCATTTCAATCTTGTCGCAACCGCATAACTTGAGTTTTCGTTAATCTTGTCACTTCGTCAGTCTAGCCGAAACCCAGATTAGGACATACTTAACTAGTGTATGCATGATAATAAGCTCAGTCCCATCGTATTCCATGATGTCCCTCTCATATGTACTGTAACATTTGGCTCTGCTTAGTCGCCATGGATGAACCCAATGTTATTTATGTTTATCTGCTTTTTATATTTTCCAATTACAACAAGTCATTTTTTTTCTTCTGTATTTTGTATATTTTTTAACCCCTAAATGTCCAAGGCACCCAAATCTTGTGTTTGCAAATTTTGAAGTTAAATAAAACCTAACCAAGTTGCTATTTTTAGTAGGATATATTTTTAGAAAGTTCTTCTTGAAGTCTAATTTTAGCACAAAAAATCCGATCTTGAAAATAAATGACAGTGATTTTTCAGTTCAAGTTTTTGTACAAGGATACCCATTGCAATCTTGACTTCCCGTGGTGTTGAGAGCTCTTGGAAATGAGCCTCAAATACAGTAGATCTTGGAGAAAAAATCACATTCAAAATTCATTTAAAAAAATTGTAGAGTAGATTTTAAGAAGCCATAAATTGATCAAGGTTATACAAGTTAGGCCCTTTAACCTCATATATTTTTGGTCACCAACTTTTTAGATTTAACTTGTGTAAAGAAGATTGAAAGATTTTTGCAGTTTTAGCATCCTCATGGTCAAACATTATAATCTTTCACTCTATAAGTGATATTGTTATGTTTTCTTTTTCTATGAGATTTCTAGCATGTCCAATTTGAATTTGTACGGTTACTATTAAAAAAAATGATACAACTTATCAAAATGTTGACATTTTGTTCAATTTAGAACAAATTCCAGGAAGTCCAAAACAAGCCTTCGGCATTTAGGGGTTAAAAAGGAAACTTCATTTTGGAAGTAATGCAAGAGGTCTTTGGTATAAGATACACCAGCCTATTACCACCCTGATTTGCAATCTGAATCTATTGGAAAAAACTCCAAGAAGGGTACATATTTTTCAAAGGTGTGCACATGTTTCACGAACCAAACCCAAATGGAATTATAATTCTCTGATTAAAATTGTAATTTCTATGAATTTTTGAAATGTTCTGCCCTGAAACTACAAAACCGCCCATAAACTAGAGGCATGCACGTCTTGTAAACAACCCATAACCGTCAAATCAAGTACTAACTGTTTACCATTAATGGAGTGACATGTTATCCCTTGTTATCATAATTTTTTTGATTTTGTCATAAGATTCTCTGATTTTGCCATAAAAAGATCGGATTTAGATGTTTTTTGGATGGAATTAGGTCCAAAGTGGGGGGACAAAATTGGGTTGGTTTACTAACAGAATTGGGAAGCTGACATAATGGATTGGTGTACCTCAATTGAAGCTAGAAAGAATAGCTTTGACTTCTTCAATGATGGAATTTGAAAAGTAATAGTGTATTTAGGATTGTAATAAACTCTAGATAAGGTAAAAATAGCCCATTGCATGGTCTGTTTTAGGAATTTGGGTTCATGCCAATGTTGAAAATTTTCAATTTTAGTCCCACATGAAGACAAGTAAATATGAGAAACAACAAGAGCAATTAAATTATATTCTTTTTGTCAAAGTATGAATTTGTTATGAATTTTGAAGTGTTCAGCCCATTATAGCCCAAAAGAGTCTCTAGACTACTCCAGAATCAACAAAATTTGAATCTATAATGCTCGTCTTACTCATTTGAAGCAGTCATAATATTTTTTACTATAGAAGGCTTATCAAGTCAATTCTTACAATGAATTCACACTTAAAAGTTGAAAGTTCCAAATGAGGTTACTAATCACTCTATTATTGTCATGTAAGAGATTGATTTGGCCCAAATCTCATATATTGAAAAAAATTGTAATGGGATCACTTCCTAGGTGTCCACTATAGAGTCATCCATCTATAATAGGCTGATGTACCTTAACCTTTCTTTGGTCACACTGAACACATGTCAATTTTATTTCTAGATTGCATTTGAAGTCTTTCAAAACCATACCTACCTACAAACTAAAACTCCTCATAACTTTTGACTCATAGATCCAAATTAAACGATTCAAAGCTTCACACTTCTATATAAATCTAAAGAATCAATTTCAAATTTTTATTTTAAAAAAAAAGTAAATTTTAAAAAAGTTTTCTGAGCTGCCCGGGCTACCCGCCAACCAATGAAAATTACATATCATACAATAACTTTTTAACTATGTAGTCAAAAGTTATGAAAATTGTTGGGCCTTAAAGCTACTCCTCATGCACATGTTGTGTAAAATTTTTAAAGAAAAAAAAGAAAAAATCCATTCGAAGTGAGCTGCCCAAATTGCTATGTTGCCAAAAAATACAGCTTGGTCCTTTAGGGGTTAACTTAGGTTACAAAACAAAACTTACAGTCAATGATGGTGATGCTGCAGCACAGAGCGACGGCGACGACGAGGACTGCCATCACTCGTGTATCGAGCTCCATCAACACGCTCCTTTCCACCGTGTAACTTCCGTTTAATTTCATTCAATCTTGTCGCAACCATCTTTGTCACAACCAACCGTGTGACTTGAGTTTTCATTTCAATCTTGTCGCAACCACATAACTTGAGTTTTTGTTAATCTTGTCTCTTCGTCAGTCTAGCCGAAACCCAGATTAGGACATACTTAATTAGTGTATGCATGATAATAAGCTCAGTCCCATCGTACATTTCCATGATGTCCCTCTCATATGTACTGTAACATTTGGCTCTGCTTAGTTGCCATGGATGAACACGATGTTATTTATGTTTATCTGCTTTTTGTATTTGACATGGGACTGAGTTTGCTTATTTCAGTCAAATTAATACATTGACTGAGGGCTTCAATTACAATGAGTGTTTTCTTTCCCTTCTGTCTTTAGTAATTTAAAAAAAAGGAAACTTGATTTTGGAAGTAATGCAAGAGGTCTTGAGTATAAAGTATACCAGCCTATTACCACCCTGATTTGCAATCTGAATATGTTGTGGCCAACTCCGAGAGGGGCGTATATTTTTCAGAGGTGTGCGCATGTTTCACAAATCAAATCCCAAATGGAAATATAATTTTTCGAATAAAATTGTAATATCTATAAATTTTTGAAGTATTCTGCCCTAAAACTACAAAACCGTCCATAGACTAGAGTCATAAACGTTTCATAAACAACCCATAACCGTCAATTCAAGTACTAAGTATTCACCATCAATGGAGTGATATGCATTAGGAAAATTCTGAGGCCTGCAAAAGGCCGCCAGTTTCTGATTTTCGGCACCCCGGCAGTACAAGTACAGAAAAAAAAAAATTATTTTTTTCAAAAAAAATTATTTAAAATAATAAAAATATAAAAATATTTAGATGTGCTGACGTGGAGCTGACGTGGCACAAGTAGTGTCACATCAGATCAATTTTTTAATATAAAAAAAATTCTTTAATTACACCGAAATTGCAAAGGGGGGTACAGAACTAACGGCCTTATTGAGGTCTGAAAACTTTTGTAATGTTATCCCTTGTTGTCATAAAACTTCTGATTTTGTAATAAGATTCTCTTAACCCCTAAAGGACCAACATGCGTTTTTTGTCTATATAGAATTTTTGGGCAAGTACATACGACTAGGGATTTCCATATTTTGGGCTGAAATTTTAATAAAAGGTGGGGGGCGAGGAATATCTTTCATATGCACCAAATTTCATGACATTTGGAAATACGAGTCAAAAGTTATGGCCTAATATGTTACTTTTTTTTGTAACTGGGCAGTCCAGGTAGATCAGAAAAACATCACTTTTTTCAAAAACAAAAATTTGAAATTGGTTTTCTAGAGTCGTATATACATAAAAATCTTTGAATCATCCCATTTTGATCAATGAGTCAAAAGTTATGAAGATTTTAAGTTTGCGGGCAATTATGGATTCTCTACTCTAATATAAATTTTGAAGTCCTTTATCTTACTCAATTTTCAATATTTTTTGAAAAAAATAAAACCCTAAGATGTAGATTATTTATTACAATATTGCCACCATTGGGATTAGCATTTTTCAATTCCATAATTAAATTCTTGACAGTTTGGTATTTTGAATCATTCTTTACTACTATCTACTTACTATTTTTTTCCTATATGTTGTACAATTCCAAATGAAGTGAAAACTTTCAAACATGTAGCCAACTTATCTAGGAAAAAGAAACCAAAGAAGCACCATCATTTTGGACATTTTTTCATCAAAAAGTGAGCTTGTGAAGTGCTACTGCCCAGTTTTCCATAGGGCCCAAAAAATGGTTTCAGTGAATTTGAATGCTTATATCTTGCAATCCACGCGGTGGAAATTCTTGAAATTTTTATCATATGTTCTCAAGTAACCATACTACAAGATCCTATAGTTACATGTGTCAAAAAAAAAATTTATTCCAAAAATTGGGTACTTCTACTAAAAATGGCAACTTCCGAGTGTTTTCGGTGAGAACGTAGTCATAGAATTTTAGGGGTTAATTTGTCATAAAAACAATGGATTTAGATGTTTTTTGGATGGAATTAGGCCCAAAGTGAGGGGACAAAATTGGATGGTTTAATGACATAATTGGAAAGTTGATGGTAATGGGCTGGTGTACTTTAATTGGAGTTAGAAAAAACAAGTTTTGACTTCTTCAATGATGGTATTTGAAAAATAGTAGCACTTATGCTCAGGATTGCAATCCTTGACTCTAGGTAAAGTAAAAGCCCATTGCACGGTCAGAATAAGGAGTTTGGGCTCATGCCATTGCTAAATTTTTTCAATTTTAGTCCCACATGAAGACAAGTAAATATAAGAAACAACAAGAGTAATTGAAATATATTTTTTTGACAAAGTATGAATTTGCTATGAGTTTTTGAAGTGTTCAGCAACACATCATGGCCCAAAAGAGTCTCTAGACTACTCCAGAACCAACAAAATCTGAATCTATAATGCTCACTTTATTCATTTGAAACAGTCATAATATTTTTTAACATAGAAGGTCTATAAAGTCAAATTTTTTTACAATGAATTCATATTGAAAAGTTGAAAGTTCCTAATGAGGTTACTAATCACTCCATTACTATCATATAAGACATTGATTTGGCCCCAATCTCACATATTGAAAAAAACTTTAATGGGGTCATTTCCTAGATGTCCACTATGGGGTCATCCAACCACAATGGGTTGATCTACCTTGACCTTTCTTTGGTTCACATTGAACATGTCAATGCTTTTTCTAAATTGCATTTGAAATCTTGTTCAATTTAGTACATTTTGAAATGGCATCAATTCATAAGATTTTGCATACAATCTATTTGTCTCCTTCACCAAATAGAATATTTTTTCTATTCTTGCATTCAAAGCCCAAAAAACAAACCAAAAGACTTGCAATCCAGTGGTTGTTAGAAGTGTAATGTCCCTAGGTCTTCCAATTGTTGCTATCTATCCAAAGTTAAACACATGAGCAATATCTTCAATTCCATTGGGTTGATATGTCTAAAAATTAGAACTACAAAACAAAAATATTCCATCAAACATACTATGAATTTTCCAAAACCTTTAACCCCTAAAGTCCCATTATCTCTACTAGTGACAAATTGGAATTTAGATAGGCTTGTAGTCTCAATTTGTACCACAGTTTTTTGAATTTTTTCAATAGGTGCAATTTTTCAATATCTTTGAGCACATATAAATTTTATGGAATTGGACTTATCATTATTATGAAGTAGTGCGAGTAGGTTTGGAATAGCATGCAGCCTTCACTATAGAAATGCTTTGCATATTATTTCCTTATTTGCTTTAAAAAGCCCTAAGTAATCCTATACCTATTTTCAAATCCCTATCTTATAATAACCACTATAATTTAGAAATTGTCATATCTAACTCTGGCCTAGCATAAATGATTAATCGTCATTTTCAATGTCTTGAAACTTTGCTGCAATGTATATTAGCTTGTCAAATACACACAAATCAATTTTCATTTGAATCTAAGATACAATGCAATTTTGGTGGACATTTCTTCATTACTAACTCCTCCCAAGATAACCTATAAAGTGCTATAGCTATCTGTGACCTAGCATAAATGATATTCAATCACTTCAAACATCTTGAAACTTTGCCACAATGTAGATCAACTATTCAAATACTCATTCCTATATTTTTACCCTAATCTAAGATGTTTTCCGTCTTTGGTAGATATTTCCCCTCTATAAACTTTCTAACCCTTTATGACTTTTACACCCCAATTGTATTTTATACACAACTCATAGATCCTAAGTCTAATGTAGACAAGTTTTTGTTGTAAGTTAGTATATAAGTTAATAAAATTATCCTACAAATTTCATAGCAATATTACAAAAACTCAATAATATTGAAGCTTCCTAATAATCTCCTCTCGATTGCCTTAGAATCCGAATACCTCCATTTTGAAGCCTCATATTTCCTTCTCCATAATAGATTTAGATTTGAAAATTGATAAAATGATAGATCAACTATCCAAAAACTTAGATTTAAAATTTTTCTTTGATCCAATACTTTATCAAAATACAAACTCAAAATTCCTCACATCAATGCTTCTTTCAATAAGAAATAATCAGCAAATATACAATTTAGCACCTAAGTGCATTCTAGACTAAAAACCAAGATAAAGAGAGACAAGGAACTAGTACTAGCAAGAATTCTTGCCACACTAAGAACCAAGATAAAGAGAGACAAGGAACTAGTACTAGCAAGAATTCTTGCCACACTAAGAACCAAGATAAAGAGAGACAAGGAACTAGTACTAGCATCTAAGTAGCCAACCAATGATTAACCTTAAATCTAACCCCTCTGACCCTAACATCAAACTACAAACCAATGGCTTATCCACTAAAAACTTAGAAGAACAACTAGCAAGAATTCCTTATACTATAAACCTCTTTTAACATACAAAGACACTTATTTCAATTAGTAGACGGCCTACATGACGACATTGTTTCCAAACTAAAAGGAATTTTTTGAGAATTTTAGAACAAGATGGCAATTTGGGTATGGTTTTTCCTTTGGCTATGACAAGGGCACACAACAACAAATGGAGAGGGGCAACAAGTTTGTCTGGGGAAAGTCTATTTGATTGAACAACATTTAGCAGCCGCAAATACTACTGAAGATAGCTGCCTCTATTGGTTTGGGAATGGATCTGCCTCTAATGGGAGGGTTTAGAGGTTGGATTGGGTAAATGCTCCAACACTACGCCAAAGTTAAGCCTATTGGCCTTCTTGAAGTTGTGACCCCCTTGGAAAATTGTGCAACCTCAAGGCTACAAATTTGCAAGTGCGCCAAAAATTGGATAGACACAAAAAAAAATTTGATGGATACAATGGGGTTAGCAATCCTGTGACATTCAAAGTTTTACAAGCACTAAGAAAAAAAACATTTTTGTAATGCAGCCAAAGAGTCCACTTGGAGCTTGTAATTTCCAATTTCAGCAAAATTTGTGCCCATTACCAAGTCATGACTGCAATCTAGAACTTCTACCTTCAACAATGCTAGTGTGTGTGCACAAAAATGCGAGCATGTGAGCCTTCAACATATGTATAAGTAGATATCCTACAACCGTTGAAGATATTTATATCATAAACATCTATAATATAGGTACCTATAATATAGAGTTTACACTATAAGCATGGGAGGTTTTATAATATAGACTCCTATAATTTACGTGTATAGTCTTCTAGGCTCATGGACTCACAATTTTAGGCTCACATAAATAGAAACCCTCTCCACTTTGTTGGATCATTGGAGTGCCTACACTTGCTCCCAATTATCTCACTCTACTCGGCAATGGCGCTATATCATCTATGACTATGTACAATCAATAGAAGTTCAAGAAGACACCAAAGTTCTTCCAAGCTCTTGTACTTTGGAGAGGAGTAGAGGTATTCGTGAAAGTTGTCCTTCTCAACTTCTTCACAATTTGAAACTCTATCTTCTATTTGATTCTCCCAATTGTCAATGTAAACTTGATTGAAATCACCAAGGTGTATAGTTTGTCCTTCATCATGAATATTGTCAATTAGATGCTACAATATTGGAAGCACAATATTGGTGTATTTAATATCTTCAATTGCTTGTAGTGGGAGTAGTGAACTCCCAGGTGGTGAAGGCAAATTTGGGGATGTAATTGGTGCTTTAGTTAGCAAAAGGCAATTGGGACATACAAGAAGCCTTTTCCAAGCAACTTGCAATAGTGCAATGTGACGCTACATTAGTCCAAAGAAATTGCAATCCGGATTTCTATGGTAGAAATTGGAAGAAGTTTGATTGGAAGAGTATTGTACCTCATGTGTAGAGAATTTCCTCCTTCTTTGTAGCATTGTACCTCTTACTAGTGAGAGACCTCAAATATTCAAGTTTCTTTGATGCTATGAAGGTCCTCTATAAGAGACTACAAGTGTAAAAGAATTCTCTATGAATTGTTTACTTGTTTAGTAGGGTATAAATTATAAATTGGGAGGCTTAGGTTGTCCAATTTTTTCTACTTGATTCTCGTTGATGGGCTTTGTGGGATGAGGAATTAATGAATAGGTGTTGAAATTGTGCTAAAATTAAAGAGATTGCACAAGTTGTTGTGCAAAATTGGAGTAGTCAAGTCTTGATAAAGACATACTCCAACAAGCTTGGCATTAATTTAAAATCTTTGCATAGCTCATAAAATATCCTAAGTTTTTATGATTAGTATAGACTATAATGTGATGTTGAGCACCCTCCAAAAATGACACCAAACTTCAAAGGAAGCCACAATTGCTAATAATTCTTTATCATGAATTTAATAATAAATTTCTCTTGTTGCAACCTTCCTAGGATAGAATGCAATAGGATAAAGATAATTTTCATCACCGTGTTGAGATAGGATAGCTCCAAGCGCATAATCCAAGGCAAAAATTGCCAAAAGAAAAGGTTTGGTAAAATCAATGTACATATATCAAAAAGGGTGTAATAGACAAAGTTGTTTTTAAATTAACAAAATCTTTCTAAATTTTTTTTGAAATTTTAGAGTAATCCTTGATAAAAATTCTATAAAATTTGGCAAAGCCAAGAAAACATTGCACATCATAAAGAGTGAAAGGTATTTCCTACTCTATCATAGCTTGCACTTTCTTAAGATCCATTGATACACCAAATAGAGAGAGTATATATCATACTTGTTCTACTTGATATTGGTGAAATTTACATTTTTCTAATTTTGCATAAAGGCCATTTTTTTCATAGTTTTATTAAACTTTTAATATTATAGAAATTCAATTGCTTTTGTAATAGCCATAGGATACTTTCTACTATATATTATGTATTCTTTTCGTGAAATATTTGAAAATCAAATGGACACTTCTAAAAAAATTTCAATAAAACTTTTCAGACAACAAAACTATAGATAAATTCCATGTCTTTTTAAAATGTGATATTAAAGAATAAGGAAGCACCAACCGCTAGCATTGCTTTACATATTCATTCTACTTACGTTGTTCACTTGATTAATTTATTCTTATTGCAATGTTTTCATCTTTGCAAAGGTTATTTTGTAAAAATTATGATATAAAGATTTTCTTTAATTACTTTATATTGCACTATATAAATTTTTCCAAAGAATGTTGTATGAGGATGTCAATATTTTCATTTAAAGATTATACGTACTTTGTTTATCTACATTCTATCACATGAAAAATTGATGAAAGTAATATATTTAATGCGTAGCAAAGCAAGCGCCAATCGCTAGTAATTACATAATATCATACTTGCTAGAGTTTATTGAGGAGAACACTTCATAATAATATTATGTGACAAAGACTTTGAGAGTAATACGTAAATGTTTATTACCAATGGCTTGTTTAGGCTTGCCCTAAACGAAGCACTTTTGAATTAATGCTTCTATTGTTTGAAGAATGACAAAGAGTATAATGGTTATAGATCGATTGTTGAGTCTATTAAGCTTTGGTATAAAGATTTAGTTGCATCAATGTATTGTAAATTAGCTAAATCGAGTTTTATAAAATTATTTGCACTACCATGTACTTATTAATTGGAGCATGAGAATTGGCCATAAGGTTCATAATAATTGTATATAATGCTCATTGAAGGCTGTTGTAATAATTGTGTATAAATGATAAATAAATATATATAAAGATGTTGTAGAAATAGAAGAAACTTGTATAAAATTGAAACTTCAAATGTTTCTTGATCCTTATTGCCTAACACACCAAAAGTGGTCACTTTCATATTTGTAGGAGTTGAGATGAATCATTTAGGACGCAAATAAATTAGACCAATAGGAAGTAGAAAATCATAATTTACTTTGAAAAATTAAAAAATCTTTATTGGATATTTATTAAAATTGATTATATACATATCTACTTCAAAAGTAGATTTTCCATTTTAGCTTTGGCATTTGGGGTTATGGTTGTATACTAAAGGAATGTACTTCCTCTACTTTGGGCATATAGAAATTTGTTCTGCATGGGTATGGAACATATTTAGTCACAAACATCGGACTCAAAAAACACTTTGAGCTGTTTGGCAATGTAAAAAGCTACCCTCAAACAAAAGTTGGAGCCAAAATATTTTGTTATTGTCAAACTTTGAATAATCAATATATAATAAATTTTGAGAAGATACATCAACATCATGCAATCAAGAAGTATCTAAGACAAGCACAAGTTGATACAAGGGTATCATTTTATTTGAAGAGAAGTCAAATATAAAAAGGAAAGTATTCTCCCAAAGGATGAGGTAACCTAATTTCCTCTACACAAAAGATGATTCCTTATTTTGAGCCTAAATTTTTTAGTCTTCAAGAGTGTTTTTAGGACCTCTATGTACAATGGTAGATTATATAATGTTGCAATGGCCACTGTCACCAATTGTTTTTCTCCATATACTAAAATAACCATTTTCTGCACAAAAATCTACAACACCGTGTTGCCAATTTGCCATAATTGAATAATGTTATATATGCATAAAATGTGTTGTATAGTATCCTTTAGCAGTTTACATAAGGTAGAAACACTCAAAAGCGTCCATGTTCCATTCATGCACACTAGATTTCCCTTTAAGCGTCCCTAGACTTCTGTTAAAGTGTCTCTAGAAAGTGTCATTAAATTGTCTCCTTACTTAACTGCTATTAGTTGAATGCTGATTTTATCAGATCTTGGTTTCAGGTCTAGCTATATGATAGTTCCAGTGGTCTACGGAGCTACTACTTTGAAAACTCACAGAAATTACATGCCACATCTAAAAAATCTAATTTTTTTCCTAAATATTCATGATTTTCAATTGCTAATACTACAAAAATGGAGAATTTCATTAAAATGGCGGTATTCTGCATGCCATTTTGACCATCTAGGACCGATATAGATTTCAAAACGGTCGTTTGGAATCATCTAGGACTGGTATAGATTTTAGAACGACCGTTCTGAACTATAGTAGTGCCAAAGTTCTGGAATGGTGCCATTTTAATGAAATTCACCATAAAAATATTACTGTTAGGAAAAAGTGTCTCCAACTATGTTGATTTGCTTGTTTAGATGGTTTTAGGTACATCAACCTTATTTCAAAACGAATTCAAATTGCAATTGACACTTTTCAAGAATTTCACAAATTCAAGGCTTTAACCCTTGAAGGACGGACCGGTAGCCATGGAAATCATGTATTGTGATTCCGTGTGACATCATCTACTTTGAAAAAGCCTAATACATTCATTGGAAGTCAAAGAACTGTTGAAGATCTTTCCTTCTTACTCCTAATACCGAGGATGAAAAGTTGCACTTCTGTCTTGTAGGGAAAGATTCTTTGTCATTCAAAGGACGCAGAACGTCCACGGCGGCGTTCAAGGGTTAAGCCTCATACACCGTGATTGAAATATAGAGTAGCAAGCCTGAAAAAGATGTTTCTCATACAGAGAGAAGTATACAAAGTTGAAAACAAGAATCACTGTTTCTTCTCATCTCAGATTGTGTACTCTCGTATCTTGAATATCAAAAATAATATGTACAAATATATCTTTAATGGCGTTCTCTCCATCTGCGCAGCCGCAAATACTGACGTATTTACATCACCAGAGCTGGTCTTCTAGAAATTATCGTTTGTGGAATGGCCTGAGGTTGCATCCCAAAGTCTACATTCTCTCGGAATAACTGCTGATAAGCAGCAGCGGCCTACACGACATTGAGCTGTTTACAAATGTCCTAGACTACAGATAGATACCATCTTCTGAGACCATAACTTAAAAATCTGATATTTGCAATTACGTCAATCGCAGCTCACAAAATTAACCTCTGATGGATGAAGTACGTTGAACAGCTTTGCTCGATCAGATTCAAAATGTATGGTAAAGAGCTGCGGTGAACATTACAGTCATGCAAGCTGCAAAAAGGGCCACAACGCCTGCTGGACTTCCCTCTCGTTTCACGAGACAGCGTTCACCTGTTCACAAAAAACAAACGCAAAATGTAATAAGCAAATGAGAGCCCAGATCCAGAGCTACACAAAAAGCAGCAGTCGAACTAAACAATACGCATCACAAAAATTCCTTCTACTCTTATTATCAACAATTGCAGTGCCATTCTAATTGACTGATGGATTAATACTGAGATAATACTGCTTTAGAGCCATTCTAGAGTTGCTTTAATGCCTTCTTAGTGTGATTAAAGATCAAATTTCGAAAAAGCAGTAAGAAAAACACGAAAAATTAGGAATGGCAAAAACACAGTGCCATTTCAGCATTGACTCATCAACTAATTGACGTAACCATGAAATAGATTGAAAATCAGTAGGGACGGACTTTTGTGATGGCCAAGCCCTTACAGTCGTATAATTGCATTCAGAATTCACAGTAACAGCACGTTGCAAATAATAAGCTCCAGCTATCGAACAAGTAGAGAGAGCAGATAAACTTGGAACCCATTTCATACCTGTCCACACCATAACACCCACAGATGCTCCGAGCCCAAGAATGTAGGCATCAATACCCGTCCGTCTGCATGCAAAATTACCATATTCAGGACATAGGATGGTCAAGCAACCAGAATTTCAATTTTGTTCAGTGACTAATTTAAGCTTCAGAAAAGAAGAGAAAATAAATACTAGGAGTCACTATGCCAGCAGGAGGGAGGCACTTACGCATTGAGACGCAGAGCTGAAATTGTTAGGAGACCAAAAAGAGCAAGAGCTGTACGGAAGAACTCAAAGTCCAGACTATCGTCCTTCACCCAAACAGCAATGCAGTATCCAACATGGAAAGCTGCGAATGCTAGCGTGAGTATGGGCAACAAAAATATATGGTCCTCACCGTCGTCGTCCCCTCCGCCACCACCACCATTACCATCACCACCATCACCACCCTTTCCATTATTAGGAGGACCACCTGAATAATTGAATCAAATATATCGATCAGCCAGAGGAATTTGGTGCAGCAGTATTAATATATATGGAAAACACAGCTCCAAAAACTCCGCAGCACTTCTATCAAATGGCCCATTCATGGGCAATAACATCATAACCTAGAAGTATGTATCCTCCAGGTGCTAGAGGAATTGGGATAACGATGCATGGTAAGGAAACCATACAACATATAAAATGACGCCATGGCTGTAATACAATGAAGTCTAGGGCAGATGCGTACCTGTGGTCTCTTTGATTTCTTTCTCATTCTTTTTCCCATACCCATTCATCATCTCCACGGCCCACGGACTGTACCGTATCTCTAAACTGGTGCGAGCGCTCATGTCACTCCAGTTCTTCTCCACCAAGTACTCAGGTAAGGGGGCATCGTCGTCTCTATAGCAAACAACTGCCGGATAAGTTGTAGCCATCCTAGGAGTCTCTTCAGGATAAAGGCGAGGCATCAACATATCTTCTCGTGGCAAAAAAGAAGAGACGGTAACACTAGATAGGGCGTTCGTTTTGGACCGCAAAATTCCGCATGATACTAGGCCTTGTAAGTTGCCTTGGCACCAGAGGGTACCCACAAATTGTGCCATAATTACGGCTGGAGGTTGTTGACTGAATTGGCCTGGTAAAATCAATGCAAATTGTTTTGAACTAGTTTTGATCAAGTATGCCTTACGAGCTCCGACTATTGGAAAATCCAGTCGTAAAGGAAAGATTCATTCGATACTGAATACGTGGCCATGAAAGGTCGTTTGTTGCAATTCTACAACACCGAACTAATCATGAGCTCTGCCAAATGCCTGTCAACAGAAAACAACAATTACATAGAGGTCAAACGTGGCTAGAGGTTACAAAAAGGATATATCACTGGCTTTTAACTAGAGTGGACGCAATATTTGACATAGATTAAAGAGGGAACCAAAATTGCGAGAACTTTTTACTACTTAATTAAATCTCAGTCATTCATCTCAGAAAGAGGATGAAGAACAATAAGGTAGGGGACATTAAACCCGTTAAGGACCTGATCTCGTCTCCAACTGACTGACACCTGTTACCAATAAAAACTCATCTAATCGTACACTCGGTCCGCCTTCAATCAGCAAGTGGTGTAAGCATGCCTTGGCAAAATAGCTACGGCCGCTGGTCCTTGAATAGGAATGGGGTTGTCTACTGTCCCTTCAATAATGGACAACCCACTTTGAAATTGCTCAAGGAAATACAACCTCCCACTTTGAAAATGCACATGAAATTCATAAATAGTGATAAAAATTTGATCTCAATAGAGTTTGGCTCTTGTACCAAAGAGAGCTCTCCAGTGAGCTCTATTGAGTGATCTCCCAATGAAGCACACTTCTACATATTGGTAAAAATGCTAAAGTGACGAAAATAGTATCCTCCACTTTCACGTCTGTAATGATATTGCAGAACCCTAAATCCCAAAAAATCCACGGCAAACAAATTGAGTCGTCGTGAGTCCTAAAACCCTAAAAGAGCCCTTCAACGAAATGTGTACCTACACATAACCTCCGCAAGCACCAACCTACACCACCACAAACCAAACGCAGTTAAAAACTGCACTAAAAAACTAACAAACCATTCCCGCAACAAGAATTGTCCGAACACCGTCCGGACGTCCGGACACCACCAACGCACCATCCGCAATTCCGCACCACAAGAAAAACCTATAAAAAATTAAAATTCTCTTTCACCCTAGAAGTAAACTTAATTAACTCAAACTCCTCAATACACTCCCTAACAGAGCACTGACTCTTCCAACTCCAAAGTTAAGCAGCGCAATGTAATCAAAACACCTCTAAAGTATTCCAAGGAGACTAAATTCATCAAGAAAAAATTCTCTCCAATTAAAGCTCCGTTTCTAAAAATCAACTCAACTCTAAACTACAAGCGAAAAACTCATCAACCAACACTCCGTGCAATAAAAACGAACAACTCCAGCTCAGCTCCGAGACGAATTCAACTCCACATGCGAATTTCAAAACCAAACCGTCCAATTCGATAAACCTACTTTCAACAGCACCAAACTCCAACCTCAACCTCACATACTCCCCCCAAACCCGATTAGGGTCCCCAAACACCACCACACGACGAAGGAGAGCAAAATTGAATTACGGTCAGTCTCCAGAAACGCGCACTGAAATTTCAGCTCACGAATTTCACCTCCACAAATCTCAACACACTAAAACAACATCATCCAAGCTCAAACAACGTCCCCAATTACCCAATTAGGGTCCCGAAACACGGCCAAAACAGAATACCAACTGCAACTCCAGCTGCCTACCATCAAAATTGAACTACAAATAGTTTCCCGAACCGCGAACTGAATGCGAAGCTCGTCGTTGTTACCTGGAACCCCTGCACCCGTGAATTCTATCTCCCGCTCCATGCAAAACCCTAAGCGCACATTTTCTCCGGCCGTGCTCAGTCAAAAACCGCGTTGCGAGGCTTCAAATGTTCGTGAGGACCAGGCGATTGAAGTCCCGGAGATTGTGTGCAGGTGCGGAGGACAATTTAAGAAGAGCGATGACGAAGGGGAGATTGTCCTCGGAGGTCTGGAATAGCGAAGGAGAAGATCTTCCGCGGAATGGTGAGAGAGATGACCCGGCCTTTCGAGGGGCGAGGTGGGGAAGAGGGGGAGAAGGGGGGAAGGGGTGGCCCGGGGTTTCGGGGGGTTGAGCTCGAGAGTGGAGGTGTGAGGATTGTGTGGCAGGTGAAGTGGGCCACTGGGTACACCGGCTCCTCGCCTCGTAGTCTCGTACCATTGGTTTGGATGAACGGAGTCTGTTTTCATTCGTCCAGGGGGGTTTGCGGTAAGAAAGGAGCGGTGATTTTTTTAATACATAAGCTTAGTTTGGCGTGTGGCCAGCATGATGTTTGTGGGGGACAACTCTCGGTGGTGAAGTTGCGGTTTCAAAACGTAGACCACATCTGGTATTTTTTAAAATTAAAAATTAAACACTAGCCAGTGGGATCTGACTTGGAGCATTTTGTAGGGTTTTTACCCTAAAAGACTTGGGATTATTAGAGAATTGGGCACGCTCTATTGATTCCATTATTCACCGTGTGTCTTGTGTCGTTGCCACAACCGAAATAAAAGTAAAAGAGCTAGAATTCAACCGGGCATGGATGCTAGATGCAACTGTTGCCTCTCTGGAGACAATGAAACCCCTTTAGACAGATTCTATCAGTGTCCTCGGGCCATGGAAGTATGGGAGTATGCGCAATCCATCCTCCACCACTTACTAGGAGAACAACCACTACTGGGACCACATGCCCGTTTTGATTAGACCTTATGTATTTTCGGCTCAACCCTTCCTTGTAGGTTTCTTAGTACGAGAATCATATGGTCTCTCCTACGTGGCTCCTCTCTCTGGCTCATTTGGATTGCTTGCAATCAAAAAGTTTTATCCCAAAACCATTGGCCACGGGAACTAGTTCAGCAAGCCCTTTGGGATGCCCTTTTGGACTCAGGACGTGCTGCCTAGCTGAAGACCAAGACCGCATCAGGCTTCTCTTATTTGGATTAAGTTTGACAAGATTTGGCTTAAAGCCCAGCTTCTCGCCTCTCGCGATGGCAATCACATTAGATGGCACAAGAACGGCCCTTCTGTCTATCAATTCATGTAGTTATCTTCTGCTCTCTTTGTTGTGTTCTTTTTCTTTTGTTTTTGCTCATTTCTCTTCATTTGACCAGCCTTTGGGCTTGGCTATTTTTGTACTTTGTTTTTTCTTTTTATTGCAATGGGTCTCCCATTTGTTAATAAATAAAAATAAATAAATAAATAAATAAATAAATAAAAGACATTTTCTAATTTCTTAGTTCATAAAAAATTTGGAATTCAATATCTTTTCTTCTATAGGTCCAAACACCAGGAAGCAAAGCCCATACACCCTTCTTCACCAAGGCCTTTCCGATGGTACCAAGAACGCGACCGTGGAACACACGGTCTTGGAGATCTCAATGTAAAATACATAACTAACTAACTAACTAACTAGCTAACTAACTAACTTAAGGTATAGCAATGTGCCATGTGCCATTGTCACATCCTTAAATAAAAGTAAAAGTAATCTTTATAAATTTTTAATTCATAAAAAATTTGAAATTCAATATCTTTTACACCATAGGTCCAAACGTCATAAAACAAAGCCCGTGCATCCCTCCTAATCAAGGCCTTTCCGATTGTACCAAGAACGTGACTAATGAATACACGGTTCAGGAGATCTCATTGTAACAAACAAAACAAACACAACAAAACAAAACAAACAAACCGCCTCACTTAACCCTTAAAGGACAAAGGGGTGACCCTAGAAATCATCCTTTTTCATTACCATGTGACATCGTCTACATTAAAAAATCCAGAAGTGTCTATTGGAAGTCAACCTATTGTACAAGATCTTATCATTTCACAACAAATTCAAAGGATGAATAGTTGCACTTCTATCCTATACAATTTGATATTGTCATCCATCAACCACAAAATGGCTTCCTTGTCCTTTAAGGGTTAATGGATGGATGGAATCAAAAATTTGTCTGAAAGTTTTATAATAAATGCTAATCATCCTAATCTATATGTGAAGATTTGCTTCATGCCACTCCAATAAATATTGCAAAAAAAATTAGAATTTTTTTTTCAATTAAGATGTCAAACTTTTCAACTAAAAATATATTACAAAAAATAGTAAATTAATTTTATTGAATAGTCTAGATTGATACTTATTCAAAAACATTTAAACTATTCAATTTTGAATAATGAGGTGAAAGTTATGAGGAGTTTTGCTTTACAGCAATGAAGGTAGAAAAAATATATAAAGTTGTTTTAACTCACTTTTGAAAATTTTGAAATTACAGATTAATAAATAGATTAATTAACTCCTTGCTAGAATTACATTTTTATCATTGGAATTTAACACTTCTCAATTTCTTGTAAAAATTATTAGCAGTATAGTTTTTTCTTTCAATCAATATCACTTCCTATTTTATTAGTTATTTAAAGATGAGTATCAAATTCTTGTTAATAAATTTTTTTACATATATTGGGCAAATTATAGTATATACCATTTTTTTTTCCTAAGATGTTAAAAGGCAAAATTTTCCCTTTGAAAAGGTCAAGAAAGCCTATACTTTTGAAGCTTAGGCACGTTGAACTTGTAATTGGTTGGGATATTCAATCTAAAATTTTGGAAAGATGTATAAGTTTACTAAAGGATCCTATATTTGGATTTGTTAGACAATAAAGATAGATGAAGATAGATGAAGCCTTGCTTGGGATATAAGTATATTGAAGTAGTTTTGGGCTTGTAAACATGAAACTACTTTAGGGATTAAATCCGACAAGGGTAAGATCTTATTGATTAGAGCATTGATTTGTCCCAATAGAGAGGAAAAAAATTATTCACCTATAAAATTAGAACCACCACAAAATTTGATTTTTGTATAACTATTATAACTCCTAAAGTCCCAAGGCCTTTTTTCATAAATACACTCAAAACTTATATTTCTATAGCCTAAGAGCAAGAAATAATTAATTTTTTTTTCATATCTAACTAAAGGATTTTGCCCTAGATAATTAAAAGAATGTGTGGAAGAAATTGCAAAACTTTGACCATATAGACTATAAGATAGTTTCATTGCATTGAAGAAAACAAATTTTTTTGAACCTTACTTGATTAGATTTTTTTGGTTTTGAATCTTTTTAATTAAATTTTTTTACACTAGTGATTTTGATTTCCTAGTTTTCTATATTCAAGAATTGAGTCGAGAATTTGGGAATTCTTTTTTAAAAAACACACTACATTTACATTCTTTAAAAAAATTATTAAGTAGAAATAGGTACAAGATAGAAAGAAAAACTAAATCATTAATAGTTTTAAAAAGGAACTAAAATACATAAATTCAAATAGTGAAATTGTTTTAGCAAGAAAAATCAACTACATGAAATTCTTTTTGAAAAATTGTGAAAATTGAATTTAGAAATGAATCCTATAAATTATTTTCTCATGATGACGCACTGATTGTCCATAAAACATAAAGTTCTATAACTTTCACATCTCAAATCCAAATGGAATGAACCAGAGCTTTACATCGATCTAGACAGAAATATACTCTTTAAGAGAAAAATTGAAAATTAAAAGAATTCAAATTTCCATAATTTTTTTTGTATTGCTTGACAAACAACTTTTTTGGACTTAGAGTGGTATAACTCTTGCTCCTTAGCACCAATTGGAACATAAACTATATTTCCAAAAAGCTAATTTGATTTCCTACCTTCCTAAAAAGTTTCAAGAAATCATGTGAAAATTTGGGGTTACACTAGCCTACCAAAAATCTCAAGAGTCACTAGAGGGGATTTTGGGACTTTAGGTGGTATAATATTGTAATGTTTCAACCTACTCTAATTTGATTATTTTATATACTAGTGTGACTTTGGTAAATTATATCACGCAAACGAATTGGACAAATAAGTGTAGTTTGACAAAAATTATTAGATTTTTGGATGAAAAAATGCATTCTTCATTTCTACAATAAACTATTTAAAGTCATTCGTGAGACACTCCTTGCCTTTAGCATAACTTTAGGATTACATAACTTTTTGTATTGAAGCCTCTTCTTCCCTGTCCTTTTCCTGGTGACATTAGCAATTGAACCTTTTAGGATGTCAAAGCTTCAATGGTAAGTGACAAATGTCTAAACCAACATTCAAAAAACTTACCCAAGTTCCAATCTTGAGACCACTAATTATTACACTAGTCACGATGTTATTCATAGACAATTTAACCCCTAAAGTCCCAAGGCCATTTTTTTGTCAAAAATCACTCAAAACTGCTACTTTTGTTGCGTTCATCTAAAAGATGAGAAAAATTAATTTTTTTTAGAAAATAACCATAGGATCTTATACTACACTTTTTACAGATCATGTAGTAAAAATTTTGTGGTGTTTGACCGTACGGATTGAAAGATATCAGCATTCAAAGTGAAAGAAAAAGTTTTTTTCAAGAAGATGCTCTCATTGCCCGAAAAACAAGATTGTCCATAACTTTCTCATAAAAAGTCCAAATGAAATGAATCAAAGCTTCCCAAATAGGCAAAAATATAATCTATAAGGAAAAAAAATTAAAAAAATTAAATTAAATTTTTTGCAAAATTTTTTTGCTGCCCCTTCTCCCCTGTTTTGAGCTTATTTGGGCATAACTTTTGCTCCCGGGCACCGATTGAAATAAAAATTACATTCCCCAAAAGCTACTAAGTTTTTCTATCTTATGGGAAAGTTTCAGAAAGTTTCATTAAAAATTGAGCTCATAGGAACCTGCCCAAAATTCATTTTGTCCCCCGTAGGGACAATGGGACTTTAGGGGTTAAGCATGTGTCTAGAGGCACCCTATGAATAAATTATAAATTTGAAAGTAGTGATTGTTGGTGTATTCAGAATCATTGTTGGTGTATTCAGAATCATTGTTGGTGTATTCAAAATCAACCCTAGGCCTTCGTACATATTCAATTATTTGGTGAACGTGAGAATCTGAGTTTGATTCACTCAAAAAATTATAGGATTTAGTTTTGCAATAAAGATTGCAAATTAGATATAATTACCTTTGTATCTTTTAATAGTCTTAAGTAAATGGGAGGTAGTTACATGGATGGAAACAATTAAAGTGGATGAGACAATAGAAAAGTGAGACAGTACTAGAATTATCTAAAAATTCATTCAAAATGGGGGTTATTGATTTTATTTCAATGAAAACTTGAGGATAAATCTAATAACCAATTTGTAAATGGATAATTATTAAATTTTTTAATAAATAATTAAAAATCTACATTTTTGTTAATTTAAAAGATACCTCTAATGTAGCCAAATGGCAAGAACCATTAGGTTAATTTTTTTTAATGAAATAGTGTAGTTATGTTTTCCTTGTTTATTTGAATGTAATACTTTGCAATTGGTTTTAACTCAAAATTATTGGATCTGATTGACAAAGTATTAGAAACTTTGATATCAATGAATTATGTAATGAGCATATACGTTTTAACCCCTAATATACGTTTTAACCCCTAATTCCATGTCATTTTCTCAAAGGTTCATATCACCTCATACCAATCACAAGATGGCATGTCGTACTTTTTTTAAACAAAAACAACTTACCGGTATGCCGAATGTGATCTTGTGTAGGGTAACAATTTGTAAATGTAAAATGTCTTTGTATTTCAGTTGATTTAGCAAAATGAAGTTTTCATGAATTGCCACATCTATGCTAGCCCAAACTCCAGTAATTTGTAATTTGATTGATTTTTCTTACTTTTGTACTTTCTAAGGTAAAAATATTTTCAAAACTCAATGTCTTCTAACAAATAGGTCGAAATCATGCAAAAACATCTTTGTGGAATTAGTTGTGAGTTCTAGAAGTTGAAATGCAATGGTTACTAAAGCGACCACCTCTTGAAATGTACATTATTGGTATATTGAAGAAAGCTAAATGTACCTTTGTATTAGTGGTCGCTTTAAAGCAAGGTCGCTTTAAAGCAAGGTCGCTTTTTTAGCACCCTACCTTAAGATGTGAGCATTGAGCACCTATTGTCGCTGTTGCCTACACATCAAACTTACACTTAGCATAGGAGAATGAATGGAGAAGTAGGGTTTGATACACCATTGCAGTGTGGGATGTCATTGTATAAGTGTCAATAGTGAGAGAAGTCATTGAATAAGTGTCATTCTCTAAATCTTGCATTTTGTATATTTACTGCATTTTATTTCAACATGTATACATCAAAGGTGAACCCATTATCCATTATTTTTGCTCTATTCACATAAACTATAGAACAATATTTAGGAAGTTTTTAAAGTTGCCTTGGTAATTTGCCTCTTCTTTGTAGAAAGAGCCAAATTTTTTTCCAAGGGCACCATTTGAATCCTCTCCTTATCAAAATCTCTTAGTTTGTTTCCTCTAGTATCAAATTCTCATTGTCCACTTTCCTTCAACTTCAAGTTTGCAAAGGCTACAATCCTCTTCTTTCAAAGACATGCCGGTTTTGAAACTAATTCCACAATTCATTACATCCTTGGTAGGATTTAAACCTAGCATGGCTCTTCACTAATTGAAGGCCAAGGATCCACCCAACTTGTTAAAGACTAAGTTGAGAGTAGTTCAGAGAAGATTGCAAAACATCAAAAGAGTATAGAATTTGAGATTTTCACCTTCTTTAATTAGGTACATCTTCAGCTACCTTTGCAAGGTGCTTCTCTGAATTTGTGAACAAGTACCAAATTTTTGTGACATTCTTCCACAACAAAATGACATCTACAAGTATAGAGTCAAAATCTTTCTCCAACCCTTCAATTAGAAAGAAACTTGCATGATACTTTTTAAATTCAAAGTTTCGGTCCTTAATCTGTATAGAATTATGTACCAAAAAAACACGTTCATAAATAGTGGTGCTCACACATTGGCACTTCACTATCTATGCAAAGATTAGTAGGTTGGTATACTTCAATTTCAATGAAGGGCTCTAGCTAATAGAAGCCTTCAAATCTTCAAATGTCTTCTCCATCCACTCAATGGATCCTTGCAACTTGAAAGCAAATAATTCTCACTTATAAGGTATAGAATCCGCCAATAGAGGTAAGAATTTTCCTCCTCCCCATTTGCCTTATGTATACTACTGCAAAAGAATGTCTAATCATACAACAGGGTGGTTGCAAGAAACACTTGTACTATTTGTTGCGTTTTTCCTTTCAACATTTTAGTATTTTTTGTACTACAATTCAATACTATTAGAGGCACGGACCATGAAATCTAGATGGTCAATTGGATTTCAAAATCTACTATTTTGACAACTTGTGATGTTCATCATTGGATGGCATGGATGGATGGCAACACTTAAGTCACCATAAAAAATAGTTTATATTAACTAATTCGAGGCACTATAGGCCCACAATAGTACTATTGAGTCTTTTTGTGTACCCTAAAGTACTATTTTGAGCCACAAGCTACAATTTATGCTAGAAAATGGAACTTCGGCATTTTTATTTTCAAAATTAGAAAATACAATTGAAATTTTTATTTTAAAAGTGGCCATTGTTGCCAAATAAAAGCAAAGATCAAAGCTAGAATTTAAAAAACCATTTTAATTCAATATAAATTTAACCCCTAAAGGCCCAAGGCCTTTTTTCTGCCAAAAAACACCCAAAACTGCCATTTTTTTAAGCAAAGAGTGAAAAACAATTAAAAATGTTTTTTTTGCACATATAACCGTAGGATCTTACACCTAACTAGTATGAGAATGTGTGGAAAAAATTTCAGAATTTTTGACCGCACAGATTGCAAGATATCTACGTTTAAAGTGACAAAAACAAATTTTTCAGCACATTGTGGGACCGGATTTTTTGACTTTGAACATTTTTAACTGAAAACTTTTATACTACAGAGTTTTGAGCTTTAAACGTTTATAGTGGAGAATTGAGTTGACAATCTATCCAAAAAAAGAATTTCAAAAAAACTTAATTTTCATTATTGAAAAAATTGTTAAGTAGAAGTAGGTACGAGATAGAAGGAAAATCTAAAATATTCATATATTTTAGATGGAATTAAAATGCACTAATCCCAATGGTCAGATTGTTCTAGCAATTAAACTTGACCATGCAAAAAAAAAATTTTGAAAAATTTGAAAAATTGCATTCAGAAATGAATCCTACAAGTTATTTTTTTCAAAAAGATGCTCTAACTGCCCAAAAAATAAGAATGTCCATAACTCTCTCATAACAAATCCAAATGAAATGAATCAAAGCTTTCCAGATAGACCAAAATATAATCTATGAGAAAAAAAATACTTAAAAAAAAAAAAAAAAGATGCAAATTTTTTTTGCTGCCCGCCGTCCCCTGTTTTGAGCTTATTTGGTCATAACTTTTGTTCCCAGGCACCAATTGTGAAAAAAATTATATTCCCATGAAGCTAATCAATTTTTCTACCTCCCAAAAAAGTTTCAAAAAATCAGGAGAAAATTTCAGCCTGTAGGTACCTGCCCGAAAATGCATTTGTCCCCTGAAGGGACAACAGGCTTTTAGGGGTTAATGTGAATATAACACATTTTAGGCCAATGTAAAACACCCTAGGAATATGTTTTTGGAAATCCCTCTCCTGAAAAAGGTGTATCTCTATTAGAAGAGCCAGCCTACCAAATTTGACAATGTAACTTTTAAAAAAAGGTATTCAGTAGTATTGAAAACCATCAAAACCGTATATGTGACATATATTCAAAAATCAATCTCACTTATTAAATTAGTTTTGAAAAAACTGAAGTATTTCAAGTACATTTTCTATTGCTATACAAAGCTTATTTTTGAATATCATGTTAATTCAATCATTTTTGCAATACTTATGGCACAAAACAACTTCCACAATGAATGTGTGACGGAAAATAGGATAGGTGTTTCTTGCAATCACCCAACACCCCAAGAACTCAACCCAATTTGACTTTGAGGCATGTAAATAGGATTGAGAATTTTAAATGCATCAATCACATTGTTGTTGTCAAATCTAGCATACAAAGCCTCACACACAACCTCAACATATGACTTTTGAAATGACAAGGCAACCTCTAAATCAGTCCTCTAATGGATCTCGTCATTTAACCCCTAAAGTCCCATTGTCCCTACGGGGGACAAAATGGATTTTGGGCAGGTTCCTATGAGCTCAATTTTTAATGAAACTTTCTGAAACTTTCTCATAAGATAGAAAAACTTAGTAGCTTTTGGGGAATGTAATTTTTATTTCAATCGGTGCCTGGGAGCAAAAGTTATGCCCAAATAAGCTCAAAACAGGGGAGAAGGGGCAGCAAAAAAATTTTGCAAAAAATTTAATTTAATTTTTTTAATTTTTTTTCCTTATAGATTATATTTTTGCCTATTTGGGAAGCTTTGATTCATTTCATTTGGACTTTTTATGAGAAAGTTATGGACAATCTTGTTTTTCGGGCAATGAGAGCATCTTCTTGAAAAAAACTTTTTCTTTCACTTTGAATGCTGATATCTTTCAATCCGTACGGTCAAACATCACAAAATTTTTACTACATGATCTGTAAAAAGTGTAGTATAAGATCCTACGGTTATTTTCTAAAAAAAAATATTTTTTCTCATCTTTTAGATGAACGCAACAAAAGTAGTAGTTTTGAGTGATTTTTGACTGAAAAATGGCCTTGGGACTTTAGGGGTTAAATGTTGTGAAATTTGAACCCCCAAATTTTCTATGTAAGCAATGAAGGTAACCAAATGGAGGTTTAAATTCAAGTATCATTTGAAAAACTATACTAGGGTTGGATGTGTCTTGCTTCAAATCACAAGAATTGACAAGAAAATATATCCTAATTGAAGAAATTTATGCCTTCATAATAGACCCTATAGATGAAATATCAGCAAGTTTATTTTAGAAGATTTAAGACAACATGTGCAAAATTTCACTCAGGAAGTACAAAACCTACATGAATTTGAAGTTGCTCAATTTACTAAACAACAAGGGAATAGATCCATCATCCCAAGAGGGAGGGGTATCACACAAAATACTAGTACTAACTCCAAAGAGTCACATAATGTAATTATAGCTTGCCACCAAGAGAGCCAATGAATTCTATAGTACCTTTTTAAAGATTTGTGAGCACCAGTTAGTTCATTCTAAAAGACTTGAAAGGACGTCTTTTTTTGGAGGAGTCTTTAAACAAACTAGACAAAGTACTCAACATGGAATCAAATTGAATAATTGATAGATCTCTGATGTTTTTCCATTTAAAATATACACACAAACACCAAACAAAAAATGAGAAGGAAGAGTTCCTTCTTCTATGTCTTCTATGTGGGTTAAATAAGAGGCATATGTTAACAAAATGAGAGGCAAAAGAGTAACAACAATGTTGAATAAGTTAGCAGGAGCAAGTGGGGGGTAGCAATGCAAAAACACGAGATAGATGACAATGATATGGAGTGCTAGACGGTAGGATAGTAGCAACGTGACGGCAAGGAGATGACAAGGAGGGGGGGGGAGACTTAGCAAAGATGCGAAGGAACTGGCAGTGCGGCAACAAGGAAGTGGCAATGCGCAATGAGCAAAAGGAGGAGCATGAATATAGGCAAGCACAAGCATAATAGTAGTAAGCAAGTGAGCAAGTACCCAATGACGGGCTCATGCGGACATGGACAAAGGAGCAGGGGCTAGGTGCCACGAGCCCACAACCAATTCTAAAGTGATACTTGCTCAATGGCAAGCAGCTACTATCTCACAATTTCATGAAAGTGGCGGCTACATATCTACCTTTTATATTTACACACTAGTTGGTTGGTTGCTAATCCTACCAATTTTTGTCCAATTTTGAATCCTCTATTTTCAACTGTTTTTTTTCCCAAAGGCATTGGCTAACAATGAACTAATTGGTGGTTCTTTCCTAACATTGCTACAGAAGTGAAAATCTCTCCATTTGGGGGCCCAAGTTATGAAGCTCTTCCAACTCTTCTCTATTTGCTATAAATGCACATCTTTCTCATTTCCCCATTAGTTTTGGACCACTTACAACAAGTGGATGATTATAGGTGCTCATTTGTCATGTTGAAGGTCTTTGTAAGTGGTGACTGGCAGAGAGAATACAAGATAATGAACACTATAAGCCACTTGCAATCTTAAAATGTCCAGTATATTTCCTGGGTGGATTTTGTGCCGTAATACCCAATTATGCGGTGTTGTCCCCGTAATCGGGCATTATGGATTTTACATCCAACATCAAATTCTCATCCCAACTCTTCATCCAATTTGTTGATTTCTTGCAGCAATTTACGTTGGGCAAAGGCCCTTATCGTTGGGCAATGGGCATTGCCGTATACGTTATGCCTTGAGAGAAAAAGACAGATTGAAGATTGCCTTCAACAATTGAATGGCCAGAGTAGTATTCTTGAAAATTGAAACATTCTTCAAGTCAAAGTTAAATGGATTGCAGTGGGCAATTGAATGAGCGTTTCTTTAACTTGGGATTTGAGCTTGAGCTTTTGGGAAACAGTGACTGTGGACTGCTAGTTTCCAATACCTAAGCTTAGTCAGTGCGATGCTGTACCATGGCATTCACGTTCATGGCAGTGCTACGGTAAGTTATGTCCAGACCATGCAGCAAGCAAGCTTATGTTCATGCTCCTTCACCAAATTCATGTGGCACCAAATTCACCTGGTCACTTGTCAATTATTCAAGACAAAACTCCTGTTTTAGGTCATAGATACATAAAAGAAAAATACCTACTGGTTCACGTGTAGGATTTAATCCTTAACCTTAAAGTTCCATGACTATGTTTTCAACAAAAACACTCCAAATTGTCATTTCTAGTACTAGTACCAAATTTTGGAAAAACAACAACATTTATGGACATATGGAACTATAGGATCTTGTAGTACGTTGACTTGAGAACATGTGGGGAAATTTTCAGAAATTCCACCCTGTGGATTGCAAGATAGGAGCTTTCGGATTTATTGAAATCCTTTTTCTGGCCCTGCAAAAATTAGGGCACTTACACTTCACAAGATCACATTTGTATGAAAAAATGGCTGAAAGAAGTAGAGAATGATTCAAAATACTAAATTGTTAAGAATTTTGTTATAGAATTGAAAAATGTCAATCCCAATGGTTTAAGGTTGTAATAAACAATCTACAACCTATGATTTGTTTTTTTCAAACTTGCTAAAATTGAGTTAAATAAACGACTCCAATTTATTTTAGAGTAGATAATCCATAACTACCCGCAAACTAAAACTCCTCATAACTTTCATCTCATTGATCAAAATGGAATGATTCAAAGCTTTCCACATATATATAAATCTAGAAAAGAAATTTCAAATTTTTGTCTTTGAAAAAAGTGATTTTTTCTTATATGCTTGAATTGTCCAGCTGAAGAAGAAAACTACATATCATAAAGTAACATTTTAACCATTAGTCAAAAGTTATGAAAAATGTGGACTTTAACCCCTAAATCTCCCAAGTCCCCTCGGGGGGACACTTGAGATTTCAGGTAGGCTTGTATGACCTGAAATTTTGACCTGAAATTTTGATCTGATTTTTTGAATTTTTTTTTGAAGATAGAGAATCACATTAGCTTTCTAAAAATATAATTTTTTTTTCAATTGGTGCATGGGAGCAAAAGTTATGCCACCCAAAGTCAAAAAGCAATTCGCCGGGCAGGAAAAAACCCTTTAAAAAATTGAATTTAAAAAAAAAAAATTTCCCTCAAAGATCATTTTTTTGTCTACATTTGAAGCTTTGGTTCATTCTATTTGGATTTAGAACAAGAAAGTTATGGACAATCTTGCTTTTTGGGCAATCTAAGCATCTTCCAAAATAAACTTATTGAATTCATTTCTGAATGCAATTTTTAATTTTTTCCAATTTGTTTTTTTGAAAAAGGTTAATTTTGTTTGCAAGAACAATCCCACCATTGGGATTATGGTGTTTTAATTCCACCTAAGAGCTATTAACAATTTAAAGTTTCATTCAATTTTGGTCCTACTTCTGCTTAACAATTTTTTTATACGTGAAATTCAAGTTTTGACACTCTGAAATTTTTTTCCCCGACTCTCAACTGAAATGTTCAACATAAAAAAACTTAACTTTATGGTGTGTAGTGCAAAAAAAATCCACAGATAGCCGTCAAAGTCATCTGAAATTGCAGGCCACAGTTCAAAAGAACTTCTCTTTCCAACTTCAAATGCTAATATCTTCCAATCCGTGTGGTCAAACTTCATGAAATTTTTACCGCATGATCTAAGACAAGTGAAGTACTAGATCCTACGGTTAGATGCTAAACAAAAAGTTTTTTGGCTTAGGGAGTGATCACAGCAAAAATGACAGTTTCAGTGGTTTCAAAGCCAGAAAATGCCTTGGGGATTTAGGGGTTAAAAGAAAAACCTTGCCTCCATGTTGTGTGAAATTTTCAAAGAAATAAATAAAATTTTCATTTGTAATGAGCTGCCCAAAATCGCTATATTGCCCCAAAACGCATCTTGGTTCTTTATGGGTTAATAAATTTATTACTAATAATTTCAAATGTACTATTGTTTTGTACTATTTTATTACAAAATATTAAAAATTATATACAAAATTTAATGATGTTTGAATGCAATATCATTAGTTTCGTAATATTTTGGTGTTTTGTAGTAGTATCTATTCTTAGATACATTATTGCATTATTGTGCTTACTGTTTAACAGCTTCTCCCAAGTGCCAAATCTTGTACTCTCACATTTGCATGGAACTAACCACATGAGAGTCAGTATCAAGAGTGAAACAGTGCCTATAAGGTAGTCTGCTCTTAAACCAACCATTTAAGAGCTGATTGCCTCTTCTAGGGGGTTTATCAGTACATTTTTTGTAGGAAGAAAAATGGAATTGGCATCTAACCCAAGTTGTTTCATATTTTTTGGACCTTTGTGGAGTTAGTTACAAACTTTTGAAGTTGAAACGTACTAAAATCGACCACCTCTTGAAATGTACACTGCTAGCACATTGAAGAAAGCAAAATGTACCTTTGTGTCATCATCGCTTTTAGAGCTTGCTCGCTTTTAGAGCTTGTTCGCTTTTAGAGCACACTATTTTATAAAGTAACTAAAGTTTTCAAAACAGTCCATTTATTTTCAACTACCTCATGCTCACTCCTGGAATAAAGAGAGGATGTAGCGTGGGTACCTCCCAGACCACCCCTTTTTGCTACTATGCCTAGTTCCTATTATTAGACTAGTCTAATTTTCATATTTTCTTGTTGTCAAGTGAAAAGAGGTTCCAATACACAAGAGAATACAACATTTGGACATTGTATGCCCAAGTTACAAAGGATCAAAATTGGTTTTGGTCAATGTTCTCCGATTGTTTCTTCCACATATAAAGGTACACATTGATTTTAGAGATGTGCACACCAAATAGTGATGGCCATTTGTTTTAGGCAAGGTGTGATTTTGGATGTACAATAGAACCTCTCTTAGTGCATAGTGTGGGGACTATGCACTAAGAGAGGTTTATGCATTTGGAGAGGTTTTGTACTAAATTCTTGCTAACGTGGCGGGCCACTCACTATGGGGCGTCCAACTACTATTCACAAACAAATGCTTCAAAGTACAACCTCTCTTACTACATATTATGTGCCTCTTTTGAGTTGATTGTGAGATGTCCATTTTCAAAAGGAGTATACGTGGCATTATTTCATTCGTTGTTTAACTTTTGCAAAAGGGTACACAAGGCATTTATGTATTGAATGTCAAACTTTTAGATTGCAAAATTTCCAAAGGAATACACATAAAATTGTTTGTTGGAAAAAAGAAGTTCCAACTCTGCATTCCCAAAAACCAAATGGTAAAAACTAATTTATTGAATTCCCGCAATAAAGCAACTTGATTATTTGTCAAAAGCCAAACTGCTCCCAGCTTCTGCTTGCTTCTTCCAACCTCCGAGCATAATTGCTACTTTAAGGAGACGTTTACTTTATTTTTTTTCTGTACCTAAGAATGTACGACCTGCGTAGACAAAATGATACTTCTCAAAGAATGCACAAAATATATTGCATGGATTCAAACAAGCAGATCCTCGAGGAAGCACAAGTCACCTTCATTTTGCAGACTCAGAGCTTACAAACAAAATCGATAAGTCAGAACTTGATAACTTAAAGTGACTCTGGAGTCCAGCCAATGCATTTGGTGTCACCATTTGCTTTGCAACATGACCACCCTGCAAAAGAAACTTTTTCAATTCACAGTTCACAAAAGCAAGCATGTAACAAAATTCACATACTAAGTTGCAATTTACACACAAGATGGTTAGATCAAGCCAGGAGTACTTTTGACAATTTACACTCTGTACATTACAAAAACCTAAACCTAAACGGCAACACTAAGCACACTAAGCACCTTGTACACAATGTACACACCAAAATTCAAGCATCAAACAATAACGCAAACATACGAGGAAACATACTAACAAACAGCAAGAATTTGCACCTTCTGTTGAAATTAGTTGGCATTCCAAGCTCGATTTCTATAAATTAAGGAATTGAAGTACAAAATTCCAAAAACAAGAAAATGCGACAAATTCTCAAATCATACCGTCCAAGTCCAAACCCGACCTCCACCCAAATTCTCACGCGGCCCATGTCCACAAGCCAGGCACCTAAACTCTCAACAATGCCTACATGAACATGCCAATGATTTTCATTTCAAGATCCAACGTCCAAGGCAACGTCAGCAAAGGCAATTTCCAGGTCTCGATCAAGTCAAAATCATGAACTCTCTAAGGCAGAAGCTTACCAATTGCTCGCCTATTTGAAACCCTACAATTCACTGTTTGCAAAAAATTCAACAAAACTCCCCAAGGTGCATTCAAAACAACAGCTACACCCCAAATTGCTGAAATTCTCCAAATCCTATCAGAATCCGGGTGGCTTCATTAACTGTTCACTTTTTTCCTATATAGCTCTACATCGACGGCTATTTATTGGCAGCACGGGGTATTTCAGTGTAGGATTGTTCGACTCTTTTTGAAGACGAAGAGGAAGAGGGGCGAGGGGCTTCGACCAGGAAGAAGAAGACGAAGACAATATGGGGCTCCAATCACGAAGACGCGTCTGAGGGGGAACCGCCCAACCGTCTCTCAAGCGACATTAGCAGCTCATCAACGGTAGGCAAGAGGGATTCATTTTATTTTTTCGTACAATCAACGGCTTCTTTTTTTTCTCAACCGGGGGGGCTTCCCAATGTGTGTGCAACCACTTTTTGGTACATTGTATGCTCTAAGACCATCTGCAATGCAACTGGCACTATGCACAGTATCGGCACTAAGCAGGACGGACAATAATTTTTATTTTAAATTGTGCTCGAATGCAACTGGTATGGAGACCTCTACTTTCATGGCCTTGGTATGCGACCCCCCGGGATTGGCATACTTTGTCACATTAGATATTATTTGGAGGTAGTAAACGGTTGTTTCAGGCCCATTCCCCAATCTGTTCCCGATGTAGGGAAGGAACGTTGGGCTGCTGTTAGAACCCTAATTATCATTTTTTTGCTTCTGAAATAAATGAAAAAAATGAAAAAGAAAAGAAAAAAATGAAAAAGAAAAAGAAAAAGTGACGTGGTTGAAGTTCAGCCACGTCACATTGTTGCGCTATGCTATTGTGGCGCAGAGCAGCGTGTTTCCTGCAGTCGGGAACTCGCAGCCCTTTAGGAGGACCAAATCCCCTCTAATGTTTTGCCTACCCCGGGAAAACTCTTGGCAAGTTGATTTGTGAGAGTCATCATGACAAAAAGCAGTAGTACCCAATGGATGGCAAGAAAAGTTTATTGGTATGTGCGCTAATCAATTCAACCTTCCTTGTTTGCATAAAAAGTCCTTTTTTTAATGTAGATTCTTTTTTTCTTTTTTTTTTATAATACCAAAAAGTCATTTCACGTTTAGATTGCTGGCTTTGCATTGGGTCAAATTTTCCAAAGAAAGAATCAGTAATGTAGAGGCCTCATGGAACAACCCGCGATCTGCGCTTGCAGGGCCTTTTCATCGCTCTTGCATTGCAGATGGTCTAAGAGCATTGCCACCCATTCACTGCCAAGCTTCCGGGCCGGATTTTGGGCAAGGGCTAGGAAGAAAAAGCAAGCCTCCCATTCATGGGAAAGGGACAAAAGAAGACCGGTCACTCTAAAATGAGCTTTCTAAACACTAGCTCCCCGTCCCCGCCAAGCTTTGACTTGGGCCTTGATCCTGTTGGCTTTGTTGATTAGTGGGCCATTTCTTAACTTTTTCTAATCAATTAGAACTTGGTTATGACAAGTCATTAATACATGAGTTTGTCTTGTTTTGGCGTGTGCGCTTCCTTGTGAATGGGTAGCGCATGGAAGCGGCCCGGAAGGAGCAGGGCCCTGGCCACCTCATTCCCCGAGCCATGTTTGCGGGGAATGGGTGGTGATGCTCTAGGAAAGGTTCTACTATACCAACCACTTTTTTTCTTTTGTGCCTTATGAGGCCCAAATGCCTCAAAAAAAAATGGGCTGCATCAAGCCTATAGGAAAAATTTGAAGAAACATTGGATGATACTGCCAAATTGCTCCAATCTTTTTTTTAAATTTGGATGAAACTGCCAAATTTAAATGAAAGTCATCCAAATATGTGGATGAAAAGATAATTCTATCCAAATATAGATGAATACTAAAATATTTGGCTACATCATTTTCTCGTATGTGGCCATTTCAGCACTTTTCCAAAAACGAAAAATTAAACTCTGGTACCAACCACAGTACCTCTTCCAAAGTGTGATTCCATACCATAGCAAGCAAAAACTTCCTCAGAGTCTGCCGGCCTGTGTACAAATCTTTGGGATCCCCAGGCAATGCCCAAGCCCAGTACATCAGGTCCTTTGAATTTGCTGGTGGCTGTTGTGAAGCAGGTTCCCTCTTTGTCATGCTGAAACCCAGGGCAGGGCAGGGCAGGGCCCAGCATACAACGACCCAGTTCCGTTCTACCTGAGAAGGTGGATCACCATAATTATGAAATGCAATGGAAGGATGCACCAAGCCACCAACCCTGCCATTCAAGCAACTCAACTCAAGGTGATGAACAAACTTTCAACCAGAATGATATCCTGTCGTCAACACTGACACATGGGACCAGTTGTTCCCCACAGGCAGCCGCAGCCGGGTGGAGCTTATAGTTGTATGACAAGCAGAGCTTTTTTTTTTGGACCAGTGTCCTCCCCTTTGGCAGCGAAGCACATGCCAGTTTTGGGAGGGACAGAGCCCTCGTGGCCAGATTTGGCAGAATTTGGCGAAATTTTGCCAGAAAAAGAAGCCCTGATGACAAGCCTCTGTAAGAGCAACCCCATAGCTAATGCGCACAACAAGGGCGCCAAACGCCTAACAAGGAAATCTTGTTGTTTGGCCTGCCACCATTTCGATTGAAGAGTCACAGTTCCGTGGGAAGACTCGCCAAGTGGTTAAAAGGTGCTCCAAATTTCCTGTTTTATTATTTTTAAAAGAATCTCTTCAACTTTTGAAGAGAACCTTTCAAAAGGTGAGACTCAAAAGATTATTTAATTGCTTGGCGAGCCCGTTCAAGACTCTCCATTTGCCTGTGTCCTCTTCATTTTGGCGATGGCCGAGCATGTTTTTTCACTTGGTGTGCGTGCCATGGGGCAATTTCCAAGCCACGACCCGCTCATTGCCCGTGTTGACTACCTTTGGCGCGTTGCTATAGGGTTGCTCTAAGGTAGGGGGCTACAAAAGCGATCCTTGAAGAGCTGATTTGCATTTTGGGGGAAGCTCAACTGCTTAAAATAATTATCAGTAAATTTTTGTGGTAAGAAAAATGTAATTGACATCTAATCCAAGTCGTTTCATATTTTTTGGACCTTTCTAACATTTGGTAGCCCAGATGGAATGATGTGGGATATATCACATCATTTCATCCGAGGGATGAAATGGTGTAATAGCTTCCACACCAAATCAGTAATTATAAAGACACTTGGCAAAACTTGTCAGAACTCAGCAAGGTTCTTGGGTCAGTTACAAGGTCACAGCTGCACATTGGGGTCAATGGCAAATTAAGTAATTTGAAATAAAATTGTGAATAAAATAGCAAACTTATTCAAAATGGCAATCAATTTATAGAGATCAATTATCTTTATGCTTTAATTACATCACTTTGATGTGATTGTCATTCATGTTTCTCAAGTGACAAGAGAAGCTCTTCATATACACATGGGGTGGTAGGAGGTAGAACAACCCATGTGGGATAAATAAACTAGAATTTGTAGTTTCTCAAGCATTCATAGTTAAGTCAAAAACAAAAAATTGTGTTAAAAGTAGAATTTTAGACCTCATGTAGGCATAGTACAATAACCTTTCTCAAATAACTTTGAACTAAAAACAGTTGATGAATGAAGATAAGTTTAACCTCCAAAAATCCGTTTGGCGTTTTGAATTTCCAATCAAAAGTTATGGGCAAATTTGAGAGAGGGTTTTTAAAAATGTTGAAGAAAACTGTCCATTCCAATCCTTCTTTAAAATTTGTCCATAAATTTTGATAGGATATTCAAAATGCCAAACGGATTTTTGGAGGTGAAACTTATATTCATTCACCAACTTTTTTTAGTTCAAAGTTGTTTGAGAAAAGTTATTTTACTATGCCTAAATGAGGTCTAAAATTCTACTTTTAACACAATTCTTTGTTTTTGACTTAACTATGAGTGCTTGAGAAACTACAAATTCTAATTTATTTATTCCACATGGGTTGTTCTACCTCCTACCACCCTATGTGTATATATAGAATTGTTTTTTCACTTGGAAACCCAAAATTTGTTATTGATGGCAAATAGTTGTAATGCATTACCGTACTCATTGGATTCTTTGCCAACATCTTTTTCTACAAATGTTTGTTGATTTGTATGTCTGGTTCTAAAATTAATAAAAGAAAGTGGAATATACTATAATGTATTGCCACTATTCTGGTACTCAAGTTTACATTAATTATGTGAGGATGAATTTTGTGGATGAGGATTGTAGAGAGGGAAAGGCAGCCTCTCTGAAGGCTACTGAATGTTATGTTGTGGAGTTAGTTACGAATTTTTGAAGTTGAAAACATAGTGGTTTCTAAACGCAACCCCTCTTGAAATGTACACTTCTGGTACATATTAGAGGCAAAATGTACCAGATCACTTTTAGAAAAAGGGCGCTTTTACAACCCCCTACCTTATACGGAGGCCGTTTTGTCCCTCCTATTTTACCCTGGGGAAAACACAAGAACGTTTTATTTGCTAAGCATTATTTTTTTTGCAAATTTTGAATTCATATTTCCAATCATAGGTCCCAAATTAGCTACTCTAGGAGAGGGGTTAACATTTTAACAAAGATGGCACTAAATAGGGGGTCTTTTTTTTACATTCACCCTAGGCTTTACCTCCGCAAGAGGCTTGTCCGCATTACAAAAAAAATGGACCACTATAAGAAAAGCCTATTTTTGGCGGCGTTTAGCCAAAAACGCGTCATGTTTTTTCAAACATCAGATGTTCTAAAAAACATATACATGTTTTGCAGAAACATGTACGTGTTTTGCAGAAACGTGTAAGTGTTTTGCAAAAAACGCGACTAAATCATTGTAGATGGCTACGTTTGTGATGATGTCAACTGCAACGTGGCCATGATTTTATATAACGTCGCATACAACAGAAGCTGCCACGTCAGCAAGTAGACTTGGAAAAGGGCAGCTACGTGGCATATTTTGGAAAAAAAATTAAAAATGGATGGATGAACCTCGGGCCAAATGTTTGGAACAACGGGTTGGATGTCGGATTGGACATCTGAGACAACGTAGGCTAATTATCCCATATTGTTTGTCTCACCATGGACAAAAAATGGGTACAAATATGACCCTGAAAATCTTCATTTTCACGTAATTATGTCATCAAGATAAATTTGATGATAAATGGTAAGTTTTTTTTAAATTCTTGGTGGATTCTACTTTTTTTTTATTGCATAATTTTATTGATTAATTTCTATTGACTAATTAGTTTTTAAAAAATGGATTGGATGAAAAAAAATGGGCTGGATGAAAAATAGATTGGATGAAAAATGGGTTGGATGAAGAAAAATGGATAGATGAAAAAAATGGGCTGGAAAAAAAAGTTGCCTACGTAGCCCTCTGTGGATGAAAAAGTTGCCTACGTGGCCCTGCGTGGATGAAAATTTTGCCTATGTGGCCTCCACGTGCTTTCATTTTGTAAGCTTGGAAGACCTTGTTTTGTAAAACGTTAGAAAAAAACAAGCCAGAAATTGGCACGTTTTTTTAAAACACCAGACGTTTTTTGCTTGTTTTCTATGACGCAATTTTAGGTGACATCTATGTTGACTCTCAGACATGTCAAACCGGACATCATACGACGTTTTTTCAAACATTACAAAAAAGGCCAATTTCTTATAGTGGACCCATGACTGGGTTGTGAGTTTAGTTACCAATTTGGCTCACTAGTCTCCCTGCCCAACTATGGAAAAGTATTGTACAGCTTAGCATGCAAACTACCACACCACATGTTGAACGGGGTTCTGACCAATGAATGGACTCGTCCCTCTTGGCACCATCATGATTGCATGGCCTTACAATTTGAACTCAATGGTCTTGCACCACATGCGAAAAAGCAAAAAAGGACAGGTGGATAGGTGCATGTCGCCTTCTCTTGTTTAGTCTTTGTTTACCAAATCTATTGTTCCCTCTGTGGTTCTATACAACCAAATTGACAAGAGTGGAGAGTTCATTCCACAACGATTTGAAGTGAATGGGTGGATAACACTAATATCTGGAAAGAGAGGCGGTCATTCCAAGGACACAATGAAACACGGAGGTTCTTCAAGTATAGATGGAGCATGGAAAGCCAAGATTCTTCAGTTCCAATTCAGTGTTTCTGCTAGCAGTTCTGCTGTTGTTTCTGAGGTGTTGGTACAACATGCCTATTAGTATTGACAATTAGAGCTAGATACTGTGGGGCAATTGCTTATATTAAGAGGATGCAATACTGCAATTGTAAGTTACATCCTCTGTCTAATGCATTTTTGAAAGCAATTGGTCATTTTCAATTTATTTCTTTCCTTGATTCTATACTAACTTAGCAATTGGTCATTTTCAGTTTATTTCTTTCCTTGATTCTATACTAACTTAGCAATTGGTCATTTTTTAGACCTGTATCCTTCAATTTATGAGGACTGGGTTCATCCATCTAGCCTCAGTGGTGTTCTATATGTTGTACACTTGAACATTGGAGAACCAGCAAGAAATGGGCAATCTTACAGAGAATTGCTTCATAACAGTTTATTTTATTACAATGCCATGTATTATCCTCGGGTGGGAAATCAAAAATATGGACGCTTGGAGCCTATTCCACTTTCTGCATTTGACGATCGAAGTTGGCCTTTACCTGACATATGTACCACCGAAGCATTTAGAGCACGCATGCGAATTGACTTCCAGTTTTATATAAAATCTAATACGGGTAGCAGACAGACCCATCTACAGTGGTTTCTACCTATTCCAATAATGGTAGACTTGTTTCCGGTGGCATCCAGCATTCATCGAACACCAACATTATTTGTGTTCAAGGATGTATCGGAGGAGTTGTTAGCATCACTCATGGACAATGGGTGGGACAGTAAAGTCATCCATGAAATGGACAAGATCAAATGTGAAGTGGATCATAAATCAATTGTCTTCCATTTTCACATTGGTCGATTTATTTTATATTCCAATTTCCAATATAATCGACAACAATTTGTATTGGGGAGATGGGTTCTCATTGATCAAGTTGGTTATGTAAACATCATTGAACTTCAACACAAATTTGGCAGCACACAAGGCCTGATTGAAGTAAGACAAGATTGGTTGCTGTCAAATGTTTGACAAGAGCTCACATTCACTCTTGGGCTGACTAATACAGAAGATTTCATCCTCTTCATAGTCAAGGATGGACAAACACCTCTAAAGGTATGGATGCTACTAACCTTATTAGTATTGAACTAGCCTTGTTGAATTAGAGTAGTTGTTGAATTAGAGTAGTTGTTGAATCAGATTCAAATTTAGTTGATCAAATGTTGCTATGTGTTTTAGATTAGTTGTTCAATCAATTTCAAATTCAGTTGATGAGATGACCCTGTATTGTACAGATTAACAAACTATACGAGAAGAACCATACAACAAATGAGGTAGCGCCACCCAAACAAATAAGGATCATTCAATTAGATGATACAGAAAGTTAATGTAGAACTAGCTTCATTAAACTATGAACTTCAAAGTTCAGAACTACATACTGTTGTTTTCTATAGGTTGAACCAATGAGGGCTCACTGTTTGAAGGTTGGTTTGGCATCCAATGGGATCCTATCCGGATGTAGTTAGCCCTCCATTTAGCCCAGTGTACAGCAATACTAGAAGCAAAGTACCTTTCACGCCTAGCTTGTATTTCACCTTCAATATCATTTGTATTGACCACATTAGATGATATTCAGGGGTCTTGGAGGGCCGTTTCAGGCCCGTTCCCTGATCTGCCCAGATTCAGTGAACGCCGGTAGTCCAATACGGGTGTGTCAGAATTTATTTTTTTCAAAAAATAAAAAATAAAAATAAAAATATACCAAAATAGCCTTTTAAGCAAAAAAAAAAAAATTATTATTTTTTTTCAAAAAATGACGTGGCAATTACTATGCCACGTCAGCCAACTGCTGCAATTGCGTTCCCACAGTTTGGGAACACAGCGGATAGCAAGGAACTTGAAGCCCTCCAAGACCCCCGAATCTCATCTAGTGCTGGTTCATTGTCTATTCTATTACATCTTTGTTTCGTAAACAGTGGCTAATTATGCGATACCAATGTTTGAATGTCTGCAGAAGGGCACTTTTGTCATATGCGCCCGAATGCTGAGTGTGTCTCTAGTAAGCCGCCTTTGCCTCGTGGTGTGACTTCTCCATAGCTTGACATGACCAAATCAATAATGATCCCCATTGATCAACAAACCATGGACAATGTCTCACCAACACATGCTATAGTCAACAAATAAGAAAGGAGTGAATAGACTGTTAGAAATTTAGCTTAATTTCAATAAAATTGCTGCTAGCACTAGTAGCTGATGCAAGAAGCTGCATGTTCAGCATTACATGGATGTGGAGAAAAATTTGAAATACATTGTCATATTTGAAATACATTGCCATAGTTAGGGTGCTTACCATGTACTGTGTCACGTGGTGTTCACCAAAACACAGCACAAACAATTGATCCCAATTTTCAACTTTGGATTTAAAGTCATGCCTTTGATTATCCGTTAGGGTGAGCTTCATGAAATATACTCGCAATTCATTGAGAGCTTCCCACATCATGAGTTGGTTTCTCCTATCGGCTTCCACCATTCATGAAATTTTTTGTAGCTTGGATGATGTCCATCCATACCTTCTCTGACCCCCCTGGTAGTGTACTTTTTTGGAAGGTCTTAGAGCAGTGAGCTCAAGAAAGACTGGGACGTCATTACTTTTGCCAGACAAGTCTGCATCTTTGAAGATTAACACATTCCCGCCATGAGCTCCAATGGCTGAAAGAACTCTCTACATATCTTCAATTGCTTGTATCTACACTTTTTTTTATCTTGTATGGTCCATATGAACATAAAGTGAAGGTGAAGGATCTTTTCAACAATCCGATTAAGTGCATGTAACGTACAAATGTAAACCTTGTCTATCGGAATAGGAAGAACTGGATTCCATTGCCCAAGTCCCCTAGCACCCAATACAGGTTTTGGATGTACTGACCTTAAGATAATCCCCCATCCCATGAGCTTGACCTTTTGCTTAGTAATTGCCGAGCTTCATTAGCACTGATAACTACCGGTTTTGTCCGTTTTTGCATGCAATAGATGCATGAGTGTTTAGTATTTGCACCTTGCTTTAAGCCATACATACATTTAATGGATTTCATATCTCCTACAAGATGCCATTCAACTTTGAATTCTCCTATTTTTGACACCTTTAGGAGTTGTCCGTTTTCCTCAGCCCCGATTAGCTTAGGTATCCTTTTTATTATAATGGAATGATAAGGGTGTTGTCAATGTGGGAATGCTAGCCGATTAAGTCCTCAAGATTGTCATTCATTTTTCTTCGCAACAGTGAGAGTTGATGCGGATTTGGCAACGCTGAAACATGAAGTCCTTGACTGGCTGCCTGATTGCCCCGCTGAATGGCTTGTACAAGGCACTATATCCACTGTGTATGATGGCATTTTGATCACATGTCTCCAATATGTGTTCAGGCTGCATATTCTCTCTAATTTTTTGCATGTACCGATTTGCAAGTTGCACACCTTGCCTACTCAACTTTGGGTCATTCAACATAGTTTCCACCTATGTTTGTGACAATATGCTCGCAAAAATTCGACCACTCTGAACTTGCGATGCCTCATCACCATGCAGCCGCCCCAATCATCCTTCTGCATTATTCCTCTCCTGCACAATTCTCACAGTCTCTGATCCTACAAGCGTATAGGTGAGTTGCTTCAAAGCCTTGGCGTGACCTCCAATTTGTGACAAGGTGGAAAGATCTCTCCGTTTTCTAACTTGACTCCAATGTCCAAGAGTTTTTTTCTGTAGTCTAGAAAATTTGTCAACCATTTTCTTTAGAGAGGCTTTGGTTTTTGCAAGCTCCCCCCCAAATTGGTTGCAATGCTTCTGAATGAGTTTGTACAAGATTATCAATATCAATTTTGTGACTCAACTGCTCTTGACTAAACACAATTTGCAAGGTGTGCAGTCATTCATCGCTCATACTTCTAAAACCTTCAAGGCATGCGACTTGTTCCTCTAATCGTGGAATTTCATGCAACCAGATTTCTTGACTATCAGCTTGACGTTGTAAATTTAAAATATAGTCTTTCAGACGTAGAATTTTGACGACATATTGCTAGAGCTGAAGATTATTATTGCAATTTCCTTCAAGGTTCTTCACATAGCCAAGCAAACCATTCTCACCCTCTCCCAAGAATTCTAACAAGTCTTTCAAACAATTCAACCTAGGACGCTTTTCTGTCACTGGACCCCGTGGATACAAAGATCCCTCGAGCCATAAGTCTAGATTCTTATCACCAGCCTCTCTCCTCTGAGAAAAACTGGATTTTGATGCTTGTTCATGCAGGAATTTTCCTCTATGAATGACAGGAGCGTACTTAGCATCAAGAGAAGCTTGAGCTTTGAAAGAGGGCAAATTTGTCACCTCTTTGAATGCCATGACAAAAAAAGCAGAAAAAAAAATTAGATGCAGATTCAATTGACAAATCCTAAACCGCTACTATGAAATCAAGCACAATATGGAAATCAAATTCAATTGCAAATTCTAATCAGGTGCAAACTCAATTGCAAATTCTAGTCACGCATAAACTTAATCAAAAACTCAGTCTCACACTCGGTTGCAAATTCCGATCAAATGGACCAAGCAGATCAAGCGCAAAATTGGTGCAAACAAGACTGATAAAAAATGGCGCGAACAACTCTACATTGGACTCTAGGTGGACTCCATGACTGTTCATGATAACACTGCCCAAAGCTAAAAATAACATGCATTGTAGATCAAGTTCATGATCTCGTTGCCCATTGCCCCAAAGCATATGATGACTGCTATGGTAAGCTTCCAATTGTTCAGACTAGTGACTTTAAATAATGAAGCAAGGCAGCCTCTTGAAGAGTCCATATTTTTTGTAATGATACAACTATAAGCTCGACCCCGTAGCCGCAGCAACTTCTTCTAGTCGGTCCAAGCTAGGCTTAAGATTGGCTCAAATAACTTACGTGGTCAAATTGCTCGTAGGAGCCAAACATCCTGTCATCCTGAAATCCTTGATGCTCAAATCCTTTTCAAAATTTGGGCATAACTTACAGGGTGTTTGGCTTGTATCTCAGTCTATACAAATATCTCGTCTTACTACCTCAATTCCAAGAAAAGTGGCTACAAAGAAAAGGATATAATTTCCTCAAAATTCAAGCATTAGATTGGATTTATGGAAAATTATTGGGATGGCTAGTCACTTTCAGTTGAAGCTAAGGTAGAACCACCCATTCCCGATCAAGGACCTAATTGCAATCAAATCTAAAGACGGTACTCATTTTAGAGCTTAAATGTTCTTACAACATAGATAGCTTATTGTTTTGGCCCATGGAGTTTTGATGGACACAACAGTTCAACCGCCCTGCTTGAGAGTTTTTGAGGATAATTAGCTCAATGGACTGTCCAATCAACAAACACAAAGGACAGGCTCAACAAACTTCATCAACACTTTAAATTACCTCACAAAATCTTGATCCGTGAGAGTCCAGCATGACTGACATGTCGTGACAAACCAATGCAAATAGCCCACGTCCAATCAGGATAGAAAACCTTGATATAAACAAACAACAATCAACAATCAACATTTCAACATAAAATAGAATTATTGTGTAAAGGAAAATGTCTTCTTAGTAAAATTTTACTTAAAAACTTATTTAAAAGACGTTACTTAAAAGACGTGATATCTAGGACACTACTTAAAACCCCCCTTCTCTTGTAGTGTAATGATTAAGAACTCTTTGAAGTAAAAAAACTCTATAACCTTCTCCAACTTTTGAATCTTCTCCTTACATTTTTCTTGCACTCTACTTCCAATGTACGGCTCTTGCTCCAAGTGTTCCTTCTATTGCTCCAATTCTTTCATATTATTGGCAATTGCAATCAATAGCTCTTCTTTTGCTTGCATCAAGTGTTCCATCACTTGCACCAATGCATCCTTAGGCGTACCAAGATGCACTTTAAATACATGATTCCACCCATGACAAAGCCTTCACTTGCCAAAAAGAAAATATAAATATTTGACCTAATAGTAGGAAATAGTCCCAATAGCTAAAAGTGGCAATTTGGGAGGTGCCAATTTAGAAAGTACATACAAACTTAAGACACCTTATCAAACTTGAAGTGCTTTACAGCAAAGGAAAAAAACAATTTCTACAAATGGAAAGATTTTGTTTTGCAAGCAAATGCACATTAAAGAACATCAGTGACTCTCAGTTCCTTCATCCTTCCTCTATTCCTTAACTTCTAAAGGAAAAGGAAATGGAGAACCAACAAGTCCTTAAAATGAGCAAAAACACATATTTGACAAGGAAAACAACGGAAATGGATATTGTCATGATCTAAACAGTTGTTGCACTATGGATCAATGCAAGTTGTTCAATTTTTTGGAAAAAAAATTGGAGCATTGAGATGTATTCTATTGTCCATTATGTGGTCGTATATTTGTATTTTGAAGCAAATAAAATATAACTCACTGAAGCATGTGAAATCAGGTATAAATACATTTGAATACAAAGGTACAAATGGCATACACAAATCAAGGTTGTGGTGTTTCCAAAGGATGATCAATATAGCTTGTAATCATTGTACATTTTGTTACTTTCTAACCAGTTCCATCTTCAAATCTACTCATTGTGCTCATGCCCTAAAAAGAATAAATGTCATTCTCCGAGGAATGAAGTGTAGGCCAAAGGGGGTAGATGCCACACTTGTATGCACATCTCATTTTCCTAAGTGTATGGTGTTTTCATATCCAATGTTGCATAAATAATTTTCTACATTTCATGCAATATTTTTTGTTAAAACAAAATTGAGCCACTCTTATAACAAACATATCTACGCAATGCAAGAATCTACAAATGATTTGGACTTACCTTTTATAAGCTACATCTTGACAAAGTAACAATGTATGTGAAATTGAACCATTATTGTTTGTTTCATGAGTACAAAATTTTATGAAAAATTGCACAATAAAGTCCAAAAAAATCCTAGATTATATGCAACACTTTCATTGATACTTTTGAGTTCATTAGGCATTTCAAGTTAATTAAAACTTTCTAGCATCTTCAAATACCTCTTTGTATCCTAAAATGCACATTGTGCACCACAAAAGCAAATGTTTTCAACATCCTTTAGGAATCAAACACCATTCTAATGCTTAGTTTAAAAAGAGTAGGAATTGCACTTTACCTCACTACCAAAAGATTTGTCAATGTTGGAAAAAATACTCATTTCTGTAGCGAACTAACTTAAGTGCACCTAATTGTCACCCCTTTCTAAACATGAACCTTATAGATTCTTGCATGAAATGTAATACCTCTATTTATGAGAGTCTAGAGTAGCTTTAGATACACCTATTTTTTACAATTTGAAAATTAATGGTTTATTCATTTGGTCTCTAAAAAAATGCATGAAAAGAAAATTCAAAATCCTCTTTGTACTTCCAACAAGATCCAACAAAAAATTGAAACAATTTAATAATAGGAGCATTGCTCAATTGCTTATTCCAATGCAACTACTTGTAGTTACCTTAGAAATAGCTTGCAGATTGTGCACTAGGAAGAGTGTTAGGTAAGGCTATGGAATCAATGAAAAAACACTTAAGATATACAACTTGTTTCCGACCAAGGCCTTGTTTGCGCAAAATAGGGTGACTTATTTTTATAAATGAGTAAAATACGATGTGGCTTTGCAACTATATTATTGTACAACAAATAACACATTGACACCTAATGAAGTTGCTAAGACCAATTTTTAATTTTGTGCTTCTCATAAATATGTTCATCTATACAAGTTGGATCGTAGTCTTTATTTCTTCATCTTTACTTTCTTTCCACAAATTCCAAATTTAATGAAAATTAGTGAAAAATTGTGCAATCTTCCGTATTTTTATTCCTTGACCGCATAAATTTACCCCCTACCATTGCTCAATCAAATATATGCAAAAATACGTAACATTGTCGGAAACAAGTTGTATACCTTACCTCTTCCAACAATAAAATCTTTTGTAGGCTAGACTGCAAACTCATATCTAGGGGATGCAATCCAATCTTGATCGACGCCCCATTGTGGCCATGTATGTTGTTCTCTTTCCGTGAAGGAGGAGATGAAGAGTGATTAATTGTGGCATAGTTCCCGAGGCACTTGTGGCACATTAGAATTGCCTCCAAGACTCTCAATATTGCAACCAACCTTTGGTGGATTTTGCAACCAACCCTTGGTTGGAAATAGAAAAGTCTCTATGATCAGAATGGGTCAAACATGATCTTCAACCAAAAAATTCATAGTAAATATGTTTTGAGAAATAAAAATCTGAAAAATTATTTTAACCCCTAAAGCCCTGAACATGCTTTTTTGAGAACATAGCTTTTTGGGGTAGCTCACTAATAGCGGAGTTTTTATTTTTTTCTTTCAAATTTTCACACAACATTTTTCCAAGGAGTAGCTTTAAGGCCCAACAATTTTCATAACTTTTGATTACAGGATTAAAAAGTTATTGCATGATATGTCATTTTCATTGCTTGGTGGGCAGCCCGGGCAGCAAAAAAAACTTCTTCAAAAATCACTTTTAAAAAAAATAAAAATTTGAAATTGGTTCTTTAGATTTATATGTACACGGGAAGCTTTGAATCTTTCCATTTGGATCTATGAGTCAAAAGTTATGAGGATTCTTAGTTTGTGGATAATTATGGAATCTCAACTCTAAAATAAACTTTGAAGTCCTTTATTTCACTCAATTTTCAATATTTTTGAAAAAAAATAAAAACATTGGGTGTAGATTGTTTATTACAACATTACAACCATTGGGATTGGCATTTTTCAATTCCATAAATAAATTCTTAACAATTTAGTATTTTGAATCATTTTCCACCTCTTTCTACTTACTATTTTTTTCCCGTATGTTGTACAATTCTAAATGATCTGAATTTTTTCAAGCATATATCCAACTTGTCTAGGAAAATGAATCCAAAGAGTAACAACCATTTTGGACATTTTTTCATACAAATGTGACCTTGTGAAGGGCAGCTGCCCGTTTTTTCGCAAGGACAAAAAAAGGCTTTTTGTCAATTCAAACGCTATTATCTTGCAATCCACATATTGGAAAATTCTGAAATTTTTTCCACATCTTCTTAAACAAGTTTACTACAAGATCCTATGGTTACATGTGTCCAAAAATGTTTTTTTTCTAAAATTTGGCACTAGTATTAGAAATGGCAGTTTTGGAGCGTTTTTGGTGAAAACATAGTCAAAAACCTTTAGGGGTTAAGCCTTTAGAACTCTTTTTTTGCACCCAAGATAATTTCCCCGCTGAAGAAATCCACCCAGTAGATATGCATAATTTCTTGAAATGGGTTGCCTCCCTTAGTACACCACTGGCTTTGTCTGATTCTGAGTCATCACTTGTCTCTTTGCAATTGCCGATTCAAATGATGTACAGTTAGAGCATCCCCACGAAGGAGTTCCGTTTTCCTAAAATTTTAGGGAGAGGGACCTGAGATGCAGACAGAGATACAAAAGCATCACCGCACCAACCTTTTTCTATAACCTGTATTTATAAAATTTACAGATATCTGTAAAACTCTCACTAAATCCTGTATCCAAAGGCTCATATGGAGAACTCACGAGGTCTCATCTGTATAAAGTCAAGGTTGACTGCTTTGAGACTTCAAGTTTAGGGATATAGAACTCCCTGGTGGGGATGCTCTTAGTAGTGAAAGTACAAGCCACAACTCCAGCCATCTGGTCACCCAAGGTCCAACGTCACAAGGGCCCAGCAAATCTGCTCTGAAGACATGCCAGTGCCAAATCTCACTTGAATTGAAAAAGGAGGTGGCGGAGAAACAGTGAAAATAGGAAGAGCCGTCACAGACACAACTTACTGCATTGCTGAAGAGATCATGTGCAGGGCAAGACTTACAATGACAATGAAACTTTTTGTTGACATCGTAAAGAAAGCATTTTTTCATGATTCATGGAGAAGTCTCCCCACTGTTTAAACAGAGGTGAGTTATGTATCATGGATCAGTCAAATTTTACTTAAAGGTAATCTGCTCTTAAACCAACCATTTAACCCCTAAAGGTCAGAGACTGTCTTTTCACCAAAAGCACTCCAAAATCGCCATTTCTAGTTCAAATTATATAGAAAAAAATTTCAGAATTTTCCACCTTGTAGTTTGCAAGATATTAGCATTTGAATTGACAAAAATCCTTTTTTTGACCCTGCGGAAAACCAGGTAGTTGCACTTCACAAGGTCACATTTAAATGAATAAATGTCCAAAATTGTGGGTACTTCTTGGATTCATTCTTCAAAGCAGGTTGGCTACATGCTTGAAAAATTTCAAATCATTTGGAATTGTACAACATATAGGAAAAAAATAGGTTGTAAAAAGAAGTAGAGAATGATTCAAAACACAAAATTGTTAGGAATTTAATTATAGAATTGAAAAATGTCAATCCCAACGGTTGTAATATTGCGATAAAAAATGTACATCCTATGCTTTTATGTTTTTTGAAAAATATTAAAAATTGAGTTAAATAAAGGACTTCAAAGTTTATTTTCGAGTAGGGAATCCATAACTGCCCACAAACTAGAACACCTCATAATTTTCATCTCATAAACCATTTTGGAGTAATTCAAAGCTTTCTACATATACATAAATCTAAAGAACCAATTTCAAATTTTTATTTTTTTAAAAAGCAATTTTTCAGAAATTTTTTGAGCTGCCTGCTGACCATTGAAAATGACATATCATCCAATAACTTTTTAACCATGTAGTCAAAAGTTCTGAAAATTGTTGGACCTTGAAGCTACTCCTTGGGCACACATTGTGTGAAATTTTCAAGGAAAAAAAAAAAAAAATTCCATTTGTAGTGAGCTGCCCAAAATTGCTATGTTGCCAAAAAATGCCGTTTGGTCTTTTAGGGGTTAAGAGCTGATTGCCTTTTTCAGGGAAGCTAAATTCCTTGAAACAATTTTCAGTATATTTTTGTACAAAGAAAAATGGAATTGGCATCTAACTCAAGTTGTTTCATATTTTTTGGACCTTTGTGGAATAGTTACAAATTTTTGAAGTTGAAATGCAGTGGTCACTAAAACCGACCACCTCCTGAAATGTACACTATTGGTACATTGAAGAAAGCAAAAAGTACCTCTACATCATGATCGTTTTTAGAGCCTGCTCGCTTTGAGAGTAGAGCATACGCACTACAACACTCTAAAGCAACACTCTAAACATTTTGCACCATTGATCTTCTAAGTTCAATAGTTCAGAACATTTAAAGTGTTGCTTCAGCATGTTGCAGTGGGGCCGCTCTAAAAACTGTTAAAGCTTCAATACACACATGGTCCAAGAGCTCGAAATGCCAACTCTCAAAAGCACATCGTTAGCATAGCTGTAGATCAATCCCAGTATGCAAAATTATACATTATTCTCCAGCTTCCTTCCAAACAAACTCCTGCTATTTTGATAATTGGACTGTTTTGTAAATTTTTGGACAGCATCATCCATCAAGAAAATCTTCACTGTGATTCATGAGGTCTTTCTCATCAACAATCAAATAAAAGCCTCCCCATGATCACTCTGAAGGCCGGCCAGGAGACCTCTCCATGAGCACAATATTTTCTTTAGTATGGGCCCTGCAAAAAGTTTTTTATACAGTCTAATTTCCTGTTGAAAAAACTAACAATCTAGAATTTGAAAAGACTCCTTATTATGACCTCCTCTAAGATGACATTTGTAAACTATGTAGGGACGTGCGGACCTAAAAGGTCCAATGAATGACTTCATTGTTAATTGTAGAAACAAAAAAATATACCTATTGGTTCAATAATTAGAGTACTTAGGTCATGGAGGCCGTGTCCCTCCAGGATTAACATCTTGCGCACTTGTCACACTATGTCAAGTGTAGCACACTTGTCACACAATCAAACTATGTCATGAGGGCGGTTGTGTATTGGCCAATTTCTTATGCGTGATACAATAGTCTATTGCTTTTGGGTGTTCTTGTGACCACTTGTGTATTAGTCTACTGTCCACAACATGTGCATTTACATAGTTGTTTCTACAAATTCATATTATATTAATACAAGGGTGATATATTTTTGAATTTTGGTACTTCACAGTATCATTTTTGATACAAACTTCAAAAAAGTTAAAGTCCAAGGAGTTTGGACAAAACACAAATGTGTTATAAAACATAATTTCTATTAGGAATTATTCCTTAAATGCCTGAGGCACCAAATTTTGGTGCCGACAATACTTTGAAGTTAAATAAAACCTAACCAAATTGCTATTTTTAATAGTTCATATTTTTGTAAAATTCGTTTTGAAGTCTAGTTTTAGCATCAAAAGTCCGATTTTGAAAATGGCACCCATTGCAATCTTGACTTTTTGTAGTATTACCGGCTCTTGAAATTGAGCCTCAAATACACTAGATTTTGGAGGAAAAATCACATTAGAAATTCTTTAAAAAAATTGTAAAGTAGATTTTGACAAGCTATAAATTGATTGGAGTTATGTATGTTAGGCCCTTTAACCTCATATTTTTTTGGTGACCAATTTTTTAGATGTGATACGCAAAAAGAGAATTGAAAATTTTCATAGTTTTAACACCCTCATGGTCAAAAATTATAATCTTTCAATTCATAAGTGATATTGTTGTATTTTATTTTCCTATGTGATTTCTAACATATCTAGTTTGAATTTGTACGGTTACAATTCAAAAGAAATTGGCACAATTTATCAAAATTGTTGGCTTTTTGTTCAAATTAGAGCAAATTCCTAGAGGCTCAAAATAGGCCTTGGACATTTAGGGGTTAAATACTTATAAATTAAAAGAAGTATTTGGAATTGCATTTGTTTGAGGGCACATAGTTAACACAAAACTAAATACTAGATAACTAATCGAGCCACAAAGCAATGAATCAATTGTTGGACATAATCTCCTGCAAAACTTGATCTACATCATCAAATCTTGGAAATCTACGCTCTCTCATAAAGTGAATGGAAGAAGGAATTCAACCTACTAACCACTCTCACTACTCTCTTCAATGTGATAAAGTGTACGGCAATGCCCATTAGAGGGGATTGCAGGAAAAAATGCGTTGACAAAAAGGGCGGAGCCCAACAATGACATTTCTTTCCCGCAATTTCCAACAACAAGGACCATGCCAGGAAATTAGATTTCATAAACATAACAGATTGAATTTGGATGAACAAGTTGTAATGCCTGAAAACCGCGTAATCGGGCATTACAACCTCCTTGCGGACCCAAACCCACCAGGGCTTTTTTTTTGGCGATGTTTCGCCAGATTCAAGGATCTGTCAGAGCATTTCAACCACTCTGCCTTGCTCCCTCCCCATATTGACCTTTCCTAGGAGGGCACGCAGGGGCTCTACAGTGCGAAAAAAAGAGCTCTGGAACCCCCCCGAGAAATAAACGGCGGCGATTTCCTGGCAGTGGTTCACAAAAGTGACAGGAGCTGGTAATGGATAAACGTTCCTCCCTTTCCAGTCTCCACCAAACAAAGCTTTGGCACTGCTGTATTGCAAGTATCGCCAAATGAAGCACACCATCACAACCCAACTCCATTCAAACATTGCTCATGACCCCAAAATTTCCTCAGCTCCATCCACTCCAGTCAAACAAGGCAATCAATTGGCAGCAAAAACCACCAGAGCCATCTCTTGTTTCACGAGGAAAATAAAAAACTAAACTTTCAAAACCAATGTTCCATTTCGAACATGGCCTGTCTCCGTCTGTCTCTCACCTCCCCATCCTTGCATAGTGGCATAGCTCCCCCATGAAAATGGTCCATGAAAGCAGAGCTCCTCCTATTTCTCTCACAACCTGAATCCAAGGTTACTGATGACCCCATCCTACCAATTCTCAGTAAGTTAGCATCTACGAAGCGTCAGCAACCACAACCCCAGCAGCACGGGAGTTGAATAATAAACCGCAATTGACTGGATCCCATTTATTGAGAGCTCCCAACACCTCCAAAAAATTAATTGTTACAGGCGATCGATCCAATTGAGTAGGCTGCGGAGTCCCGTCATTTGGAGGGGTCACCTGGCAGCTGTTCGTTGGCGAGAAAGGCTTTGAAGATGGATAGAAATCGGCCGGGTTGCATCAGGGGCACTTCGTGGCCTGCTCCTCGGATGGTCAGAAATGTTATCCCTTTGTACCACTGGCTGCGTCCTCCAACCTGAGCGCACCACAGTTGCTACAGTCAGCACCATTTTTTAAGGAATTCAAAACTTTAAATGCGAATCAAAAATAAAAATAAATTGAAAACTACACTTGAGTAATCCATGAACTAACCAATCGATTAATCCATGAAGATCATTACTACTCTCGGTAAACATGGATTATATGCAAAAGGACGTTTTACAACTTCCTCAAGAATGCTACGAAGATACGGGCAACTGTTCCAGGTACACCCCTAAACAATTATAATTGTTTGCTTGAACCTGATCATCTTTAGACAAATAAGTAGGGTCTGCTAAAGTAAGAGGGACAGTACCTGGGATTTTTGATACCAAGCATACCAAGGAACCGTTACAGGCAAATTCAGGGACTCTAAAGCGTAAATAGTCCCCGTCACTGGCACGACAGCGTCGTTATCTCCACTGCGCAAGTCCAGTTTTACAGAAGGTTTAAGAAAAAAATTCTCCTCATTTCTAATCCAAATGATGAAATACGTTCAAATTCGCTAAACTAGTGTGACTCGGAGCATCAAAATCGTGACATTCAGTGCTCAGAGCCCTAAAAACTTGGATCAGTAAAAGATTTGAGGCTACAGATGGGCACCTAGATAGTGCCAAAATCTCCTGAAATTTTGCCATTACAACGAATATGACATTAAATTCAGAGGTGTAGAGACCATACCTGTACACCCAAATCTTATAACCAGCTGCAATAAGCTCCTTGTAAACAGGCAGAACAGTAAAAGCTGATTCCACCCAGCTGATGTTATTGCTGTCATATCAGCGGAAGAAACAGAAGACTTCTTTAATTAATACATACTAAAATCTAATAAGCTGACTCCACTGAACAGTTGACAACTCAGTCTTGAATGAAGTTCTTACGTGATACCTTAACCTTAAGTTTCCCAAAACATACCATAATAAAAATAATACGTATAATCAGACGGTAAACGTATAATTGACTTGTGATGAAGCGGGAAAAAGAAAGCAAAGCAAGAGAACATACTTGCAGGAAGTCCAGTTCAACTGTTTTTCACCAAACACTTCGGCGTGGAAGGCTTTCTGCACGTCTCTCCTGGTGAAATACAGCTCAGGGGCATTTCCAGCACAAGGGTCATATCCAGCTTTCCTTCGCAGGAACTGCAGGAAACCGATTTCATATTAGTCAGACTACTCGCCTATACTCTCCCCGCTAAAATGGTCATGTTTGTAAAGAACGGCCTGTTTCAGAGTGCCAAAATTGAACATTCAAAAGCCGAAAAACTACGACTTTTCAAGTGCCCAGAGCTCTAAAATACGGATTGATATAGATCTGAGGTTTCAGTTCAGCATCTCAAACTGTGCCAACTTCACAGAAATCCACCAGTTTAAGAAATATGGGGTTATATGTTAAATAGTTTCACGCAGTGAACCTGAACAAAGCACAACTTGGAACACAGATAAGACTAATGTAAGTTAAAGCCACTCATCACTGAAAAAACCCCCATCAGACTGACAAAGATTTTATTGATAAGTTACCATACATTAGCTTCATATAGTCTTCATGTTAAGTTAATGTTAAGCTAATGTACCACAACTGGTGTTGACTAAATGGAAGTGTGACGACGGTGTTCTCGACATAACTTGAGCTTATCCTAACAACTATTAATTAAAGATGACAATCAGTAAGTTGACATTACGTCAATATTAGGTTTGCTTGAATGGAATAGTATCTGAACATTCTATTAGATTAACACTAATCAGTTTGTGAATCTACAGCACCAAGGAAATACAAAGAGAGACGTACCGGATTGTTCGGGTGCATAGGAGAAGCGCGGTGACTCTGGGAAAGTCGTCTTCGGAAAGGGATCCCCTTGGCGTCAGTGTTGCACGACACCGCGTCGATGCTGTAAAAGTCGATAGCACCGATCTCCACTTGATTGGCGTAGTAATAGATGTCATTGCATTCATTGGAACAGCAATTGGGATCAGTGAAGTTGCAGGCCTTATTCAAGTCATCGTGGGTTTTAGTGGATATCAATGAATGAGATAGCAAGTAATCCAGCGCACCAACTTGGTCGTAATAGTTGTCTGTCGAAGGATTTCCAACCTACAAGACAGTGACCACAATAATAGAACGAAAAATCAGCCATATTTTAACTTGGGAGGCAAGACACTATCAATCTCCAGACTTTTCTAGGGCCCTTCAAGATCTCTCAAATGAGAGTAACCTCCAACCTTGAAATAACTGGAGAACAATAACCAAAAAAGAGAATCTCCTAGTTACTCACTTAGGCAAGCCTCTTATGTCCAATAACGTACTGAATCCTCCCGGATATCAAAGGATATTGATCAGTCCAAATGTGTTGATCAAGGGACCTAGATTGCCAAAAGGAAAATTTACTTCACGTAATTCTCTAATTGTAAAGTGAGGTTGACACTTCGGGGATATGTTACTTACCATCATCCCCTTCAAATTGATTTTCTGTGAAGCTTGTTTGTTGCGATCATGAATCAGTGCCATCAATTGTGGAACGTAGTGACCTGCAGAAGAACCGATGAATAAACAAGAAATGATTGTCTTTCAAGCCTTTCTCGACCTTGCAGTGCAGTCTATCTGACAACATGACCATAGCCTCAACAAAAGCCCATTCCCGTAAAGGTGGCAACTAAGCATCGGATATGAAAGCATGGTGGTATCTCATACTCTTGTTACTTAAGATAATGGCGTCGTTTTCAAACGACTGAGGTTGGTTGCCTAGTACTATGAAAGTATAGCCACATTGTGGAAATAACACCCCACACTATGCGCATGTTATGCCTTAGAACAAGACTCTACTTTCACATTACCAAGTCCTTGATACTCTGCAATTCCAAATATGAACGGTCCATATCCAATTCCAATGTTTGCAGTGCTACATACTACTTCCGAATATCCACCAAAATTGAAAGCAATGCTGCATCTTCAAACTGAAAACGTTGCATGATTTACAACCCTCAAAGGGTACTGTCGAAGCGCCTGTGAAAGGAAGAAACGAAACTCACCTGCGTAGCTTTCTCCCGTGATGTAGAACTCCCGAGTCTTATACTCAGGAAAACGCTCGAACCACATTAACAAGAACGCGTAATTCTGCTCAGCTGGGAATAGTAAACAAAAAAGACGTATCTTTAGATTTTAGGTCAACAACAATCTTGCCACAGCAAGCACACCTTGCTATGGAACGGTAACAAGCAATAACCCTTAAGATTCAACTACAAAGAGGTCAATTCTAGGGCCATGCGTGTAATTACCAGTCTGGTTATCACCGCCAGTAGTATTCTCTTCCGGATCATCTGAGTAGGAGTAACCCGTCCCAGTCGGAGAATCCAAAAACAACACATTGGCGACTGCGGAAACACAACAGAACAGTTGGATTAACATACCCTCAATGAAGCCCATTTCTATAGAGGTAGTAATTACAGATTGAATATGGAGAGCATGCTTATATCTCATTTACAATCCTGTTAGGAAATATCATTATAACCCCATATTCAACCCTTCATTGAACAGAATCCAACAAATTCAGGTTATGTCCAGTAAGGGGAAATCACAGCCATGCTATGGAAAGAACATCCCTCATTACCTCCATGGCTCTACTATCACATTGCCTAGTCCCCAAAACGGCACCCAAATAGAGAAGAAAGAGTGAACAGCCCAAACCCCAACTGAGGAAAAGATTTGAAGATTACATCGGTTCCAGGATTGCAAGTTGATTTCCAGTCCAGTGCCGTTATCCCGGACGCGAAAGGGACCCAGCTCGGTCGCCCATCCAAGGCCCATTGACGAACATCCCGGACCTGAGCAACCACAACAGGAACCTCAAGACCATGGTTACGTTTCTTACATTTGCGTAATACCACAAACTGGAAACAGGCAGAACCCATAAGAACTCAAATCCATCAGTCTTGTATCCATCAGTCTAAAATCCATAATTCTAAAACTCAGAAGTTTCCGCTCTGGAACCCTACACACATTTCCACCACATGAACATCCCAAATGGAATTCGCCAGATGAGCGAGCATGAGCTTGATCACCATTTCAAACCTAGAAGAAACGTAAAGGTGACGCATCTTTAAAATGCCATTCCAATTCGTTCCTGCACTCTTCTCGGCATAGGCGGGAAAGGCCAAATTCAAATCGAGCGAAGGATTCGGAATCCGAAGTACATCCCTACTACAGAAAAATCGAACTAATCTACGCCTTGGAAACATCGATAGGCTTATGAAACTATCTATCCCAACTTGTGAATCCAAACCGCATTATCACACCATTATTGAATACGGAACCGAAAGATTTATGGGAACTGCATTCCTTGGGAACCGAACGGACAGCAATGCACTGCATTGGACACGGTCGAGCTCCATAGCTCAAATCCAGAATCCTCAGTGTCCACCAACCACTCCATTCCTAGCTAGAAAACCGTCGATCTCAATTCACCCTATTCCTGATTTCCAGAAGACGGATGCATGAATTCAATCCAAAGCGAGAAAGTCGCGCACCTCCATTCAACCACAGCACCAAAGGCTTAGAACTGGGGCTCTTGGTCGACTCGGAGAAGTAGTAGAACAAGTGCCGCCCCGTCTCCCCGTCCAGATTCACATACCCCGCCCACTGATTGAACGCCACGGGCGGCTGGCCAGGCAGAAACCGCACCTTATCCGCCGCGCGCTGCAAAAAATTATCCTGCAACGCACTCGAGCTCCCTTCCACGGACACCACTATCAAGGACGCCACCAGGAGCGCGACCACCAGCGCCGCCCACACAGCGGCCATTCTCACGCCTCAATCTCACCCCACCCGCATAGAATCGGGATGCAGCGGCGGGATGCGGGAGCTATCTGGAGTAGGAATGGCGCCCGCGCCCCAAGCGAGCTAGTGGGATGCGGGAGCTGGCTACACTTGAATGGCGCCCCAAGCGAGCTAACCAGGCGATGGAGAATTGAAGTTCGCGTCGATCTGCAGCGTGCGTAATGCGGGCGAGGTGGGTACCTGGGTGGCCCCCGCTGGATTGGTTTTGGTTTGCTTTGCTGGCGTCGGCGTCGGCGTTGGCGGGGGGCTTGCCGTGCGCACGGCGAGGTGTTCGTCTCGGCGCATGGCCGCTTGCGGGTTCGGGGGGGGGGCTGGTGCTGGCGCCCCTATTAATGGCGTGGCTAGGCGAGGGGGAATTGAATTAATGTTTTCTTGCAGACCGCCGCCGACGAGTCGCGACAAGAGCGCCAGATGCGGGGCGACCGGACGAGGTGGACGGAGGCAGGGGGACTGGCTTCGAAGGTGCAGCTGCTCACTGCGGAATTGCGGAGTCGCGGAGTCGCGTGCTGGGTGCCGCTCGTCAGCTGCGACGGAGCGTGCGGCCCGTCCTTCACGGGCGGAACTTACAAACTAACTAGTACGGAGTACTTACTAGTCACAGAGAGACCTCTGTCATTTCGTAACCTACTGCCGTTGCCGATTAAGGGGGGTTAGGCCGCTGATTAAGGGGGATTTATTTTCAGCGATGGTATTATATCAGTCTGGATTGAAATATGAAACTTTGGACGGTGGCGTCATCGGATTAGGGGAAAAAAATTGTATGCATGTGAGTGTTTGAATGTTTGCAACACTTTTTCTTTTGTTAGTATTGATAGAATTTTCTTAAGAGATAAATAAGAAATATCAAAGAATCAATATCTCTTACTTGTAACACAATCATCAACGGTTGAGTGGATGAACAAAAAGTCCTAGATTGTTTTCAAAAATAGAATTTAGAGTTGTGAGGCTGATGACCCCTCTCACTTTGCACTCACTCATTATTTGCCCTAAGCTTCTCTAAAATGAACAAAGAGGTATACGCAAATGATGGACTAATTGGCTTGTGTTGAATGAATGAATTTCAAACAAACTGAAAGAACAAAGAATGCGCCTATTCATCCAAGATTTTGATCATTCTTGGTTATCTATCTTTATACAAGGAGGGTGATCTTCTAAGATTAATGCCTAAATCTTTTCTCTAGGTACTGCTAGTTTGTATCTTTGTACAAGTTATTCTAGTTTATATCTTTGTACAAATATTGTATCTACTCTAAATTAGTCAAATTGATCATATTAATAGGTATTTTCTTAAAGACCCAAATATTGCTTTGGATGAATTAGAAGATGTTTTGGATGAAACACACACCCCAGAGTGCTTATTGATGCTCCAAAATATAGACTCTAGAAGGTTTAAGTGTTAAATCAATTAGTGTTCCTCATATACTAACTCACACTAATTATTGGAATTAAGCAAATTTGTAAGATACATCAATACAAAAATTTGTAGTACTTTGGATTAAAAATCAATATAATGTAGTCTATTCTATTTTATACTATCTCAAATAATATAAAATTATTTATAGCATTTCATACCACATTGATCTATCTTCATCCATTAGTGCTTTTATTGGGCTAAAAATGCAAAAGAGTTTTATGGATTAATACAAAAAATCAATTTTTTTACTTACCAAAGAAGATTGTGCAAAAAGTCATTTCATCTTGAAGTGGACTAGTTTGGGTGAGTTTCATACAATACGTGTTTAATGTGAAAGCTCCAATAATTGTGTGTGTATATATATATATATATATATATATATATATATATATATATATATATATATATATATATATATATTTATATACATTGCAATATCTCTGATTTTAAATGCCTTAACTCATCTATTGATTTAAACTTTTGTAATGATATGTTATCTTCTAAATGCTAAAAATTGTTCAAGCTCTTCACTAGTGTTGAAGGCTTATTTTTTTTTTTTTTAAATTCTCCCAAATGATTAATCTTTTCTAAACCTCACCAATGAATAGATTATGTCCTTGCCATAATTCATGTGTGTAAAATATTATTTATCAAATAAAATTTAAGCTTCTACCGTGAAATCAATGCACTTATTGTATTTTGATTCATGATGGTAACATGCAACTCACAATCACTAAGACATCAATTGCTAATAGCTACCATGTCCCCAAAATGCCTATTAATCATTTAATAATTTATTTTAGTAACTGACAACTTAGATCCTTGTGTTTATTGGACCCATAGATGTGTGCTCTCACCACCTTTTCAAGCATGTATGGAATGCCATTAAATTCATTCCAACCAGAGTGCTATGGTAACTTGTGTACTTAAGACTCTTTATTTCTCTCATCTAATCTCTTGCAAGGATTGGGAAGCCACCTCCATTGACCTCCTTACTCACCAAGGTGGCATAGAGGCACATCTTGGAATGGAAGTTATGACAAGCCACTTATAATCAATTTTGGTATGAAAGGCTTGTTTGTAATAAGTATACAATTATAACGTACAAACTAATTATTTGATTAGTGTTTCCATCCAATGTACATATTTTTGTATAAATAAAATTAAAAATAGGGATTTATATTAGCTTTTCTTATTGCTTTGTTGGATCATTGTTCATTGAGTTTATTGTTTGTAGTTTTTTCTTCTTGTCTTACTATTTTGGAGACTTATATTTGAATATTCATTTCTTTCTTCTTATTCTTGATAAATTTCTTCTCTTTCCTTTTTCTATTTTTCTCTTCCAATGCTCACTTCTTCCATTAGAGGGGATTTTAGGGCCTTGGAAGACCGTTTTAGGCCCATTCCCCAATCTGGCCAAATTTAGAGAACAGCGGAACGGGCGTGTCAAAAAAAAGAAAAAAGAATAAACTTACCAAAATATCATTTTAAGCAAATTTTTTTATTTTTTATTTTTTCAAAAGTGACGTAGTAGCCACTGTGCCACGTCAGCCAGCTGCTGCAGTTGCGTTCCCACAATCTGGAAACGTAAGGGAACTCGCAATCTCCCAAGACTCCAAAATTACCTCTAATGTTTTCAACCATAGCCTCCACATTTTGCAAATATTGTGTATTTGTTAGAATATGTGACTTTTGAATAGTCAATTCTTGGATCTTCAATGTTTCTTCTTGGTATTATCAATTGTTACGTCAATTTCAATATAAGAAACCCATGTATTTTTTTATCCCTGGATTCTGCGTGCTAATATCGCGACTGGTGTCTTGAAATGTCTACATGGACCTCCAAAAAATCGCATTGCTCAAGACTCGGATTTGACATCAGATTTGACGTCGGACATCAACATGTTGGGGGACCGGATGTCCAAAAAAAATAGGTCAACGGGGTCCTCAAAGGCCGCCATGTGGTTGCCACCTAAGCGCCACATGTGCATGGACAGTCACGTAGGAAATTTTTTCATCCATTTTTGGCCATGACGTGATATCTGAGGTGGCACGTGACGTGGCGGCGGGAAAAGTGACATGGCATCCAGAGAGGATGATGTGGCATGCCACGTCAGCATATTTTTTTGTTGTCTAAGAATTTTTTTGCTATCTTTGAAGATGTCAACATAGACATCTATACGTTTTCTAAGACATCTATACGTTTTCTAAGACATCAACTCAAATGTCCAGACGTTTTCATAGACGTATTTTGAAACATCACCTTAGACGTCCAAATTTTTTGTGATATCAATGTAAACATCTACTTTTCATCATGAATACCTCTGGCAATGTTTGGTATGATCTAGGAGAACAAAATGATGTCACATTGAACATTCATGGAATGGAATGAACTATTCGGCATGATGTTAATATGGACAGTTTCACATGTTTCATATGATGTCCACATGCATATTATAATGTCCAATACAACATGTCATATATAGTACACCAAACATTATACATCACACATAATATACCATACATTATATATCATACATCATATACCATACATAATACGCCATACAAAATACATCATAATTGGCAATTATGTCACATGGCTTCAAAAGCCACTTGATGTGAGCTTATGGAGAGGAGAAGACGGGCTCTTTATACAAGTGGAGTGGTATATGGGAAGACAAACTATATAAGACATTGAAAACACTGGATTTAAATTTTTGTGGAGCAACACATAAACGTCCAGCAAGATGTTTTTTGCATGTCTCAAAGGCCGCTCTGATGACATCTCCGCAGACGTTATACCAATTGTGACTATGCTTCTTAAAACATGTAAAAGCCTACAAAAATATCCAAGAAAACATTTCAATATTTTATAAGATGTCTCTAGTGATATCTCTACGTCTACTTAGACATCTCCAATACAAATGTAGAGAACGCAAAGATGAGCTATTTATACAAGTGAAGTGGTAGAGGAGAAGACAAACTATATGGGATATTGAAAACACTTGATTTAAATTTTGGTAGAGCATCATACAGACTTCTAGTAGAATGTTTTTTGTATGTCTCAAAGGCCGCTCTAATGATGTCTCCATAGATGTTATACTGATTGTAACTATGTTTCCTAAAACATCTAGAAGTCTATAAAAATGTCCAAAAAAACATCTCAACATTTTATAAGATGTCTCTAGTAATATCTCTACGTCTACTTAGACAACTCCAAAAATAAGTGTAGAAAATGCAAAGAGACAGCCCCGCTATGCTAGTGTGGCATACCACATCAGCATAAATTTATGCCATGTCAACTAATTTACATGTGGCATATGCCACATCATCTTATTTCACGTCATATGCCACGTCATCTTATTTTCTCCAAAAGCTGTCTAGGGGCTGCCCAATCCCTTTTTTTTAACCTTGGTCAGACTTTTATCCAATGAAAAAATAATTTTCAGAAAATTACCCTCCTTGAAAATTTTCCCCCAAAGCTGACATGGCCATCCCTGTTTTTGTGGACACCTTGTTGGACATCAGTGAGTCCTTAAAAATGTCATCAAAAATCTTGATGTCCTCGGTAACACCAACTGGTTCCATTCAAATTTTCCACAGTCATCTGGAACATCCTTGAAAATTTATCCTAAATTCCAATCCTCTTCTTTAACGTCTTGATGTCTCAGCGGACATAGTATGTTAGGCCTTGGACATCGCATGTCTTTGGGCAGACATAAAAAAAAAAACGGGTTTCTTATAGTGTTTTGAATAGTCAATTCTTGGATCTTCAATGTTTCTTCTTGGTATTTTCAATTGTTACACCAATTTCAAAAATCTCCTAAAATGGGTTCCACTTATGATTGTAGGATCAAGTTCATTGTCAATCACCTGATCTTCACAATTATATTGTCTTTCCTTATTTATATAGTAGTTTACAACATCTTCTTGGATATGTAGAACATCTTCTAGAATTTCTTGTACTTTTACATCTAAAGGTTTTAAATAAGACCCTTTACTTGGCTTCATCTTGTTGTTTAGTTTTGTGAAGTTCAAAGGCCATATGTTGGTTGCTTTCAACTTGATGTTGGTGGTGTCAATGTTTTTGGAGTTCCAAAATCATCCATTGGGCCAAATCTCTTTCCTAACTACTTGACCTTTGTAGCCTTGTAATACATTGTCTAGATATCCCTATAAGCCTTAAAGGTGTCTTGAAGGACTTATAAATGGCACATCAAGGGTCTATACTCTATAGAATATGCAAGGTGTGAGATGGTAAGGAACAAAGACCTAGACATGCCTATTTCGCTATAGTAATCACATCTAAAGTTAAATGTAAATTGGGGCCATCTAAAATCATAAATTATCTTTTAGTTGCGCTCATACTTCTTGTATATATAAATTCATACTATATACTTTTAGTGATAATCCGATCGATAATTTATTACATGATTGGAAGGTTGATCTTCTTAGCTAAATAACAACATTGTGATCTTTGAAAAACAAAAAACATAAATTGCATTTTTCATATACCATTAATATGAAATAGTATCATATATACGTAGCATACATTAGTACTTACACATATACAGTATATATCATGGTTCTTATTGATATATTTTTAGCAAATTTCTAATATATATATATATATATATATATATATATATATATATATATATATATATATATATTGATGTATTTAGAGACCTTTCATGATTTAAAATGCAAAGGTTCTTGTACCAGTTGATACAATATAAGATTTTTAGCCTTTGTCTAGTAAGCACAAAGTTTTAGATTTAGATAAATTTATCTTATTCAAATTAGCCCCCAAAGGACTAGAGGTGTTTGAAAGTAGTTCTTGTTATATTGATTAGCTCTTGTAACAAGCATAATTCTTCATTCATTTGGAATAATTTTGATGATCACCACCATTGAAATGTAAGAAGACTTATATAACTTTTGTAAGAAAAAAATATCAACAAAATTGTTAACTTTTGAGAAAATGCCACCATTGACAAGATTGATGAAAGATGTTTGGTAAGGCGGTACTTTGTACTATCATACTACTAAAATCACAACGACCTCTATAATATCACAATTCAATTTTGAATAATATTATAGAAATTCAATTGCTTTTGTAATAGCCATAGGATACTTTCTACTATATATTATTGATTCTTTTTGTGAAATATTTGAAAATCAAATGGATACTTCTAAAAAAATTTCAAAGAAACTTTTCAGACAACAAAACTATAGATAAATTCCATGTCTTTTTAAATGTGATATTAAAGAATAAGGAAGCACCAACCGCTAGCGTTGCTCTACACATTCAAATGTAAAGATTCTACTTACATTGTTCACTTGATTAATTTATTCTTATTGCAATGTTTTCATCTTTGCAAAGGTTATTTTGTAAAAATTATGATATAAAGATTTTCTTTAATTACTTTATATTGCACTATAAAAAAAATTTCAAAGAATATTGTATGAGGATGTCAATATTTTCATTTAAAGATTATACATACTTTGCTTATCTACATTCTATCACATGAAAAATTGATGAAATTAATATATTTAATGCATAGCAAAGCAAGCACCAATCACTAGTATATATTGAAATTGGAATGTTGTAATTGGAATGCTCAAAGGTAATCCAAAAACTTTGATTTTTTCTTCACTAGTACATATCATTGTGATTTTGAAGTTTAATTTTCTTCAAATCATTTTGAGGTGTAGAAAAAAAGATATGTGGATGTAAGTGATGACCTAGAGTGCCTTCTCCATTCTCAAAAAATTTACCAAAATTCACACACTCAATCATTTTTTGATCGGATTTGCATCAACAGATTCAACAAAAAAAATCATCTAGGGTCTTTTTTTTGTTCACAGACTATTAGTGAGATTCACATTTTGAATTTCTACAAATGTGGTTGCAAAAGCCACCTAGTGGCTTTATAGTCCTTTGGGGGGTAAGTACTTAAAGAGGCTACTTTTGTCTACCCTAGGATCTAAATGATTAATGCATATCAATGTTGTATCTAAAAACCATTGGTCCCTTAGTTACCTTAGTATTCAAAACTGGAATAATTGTTTGAAATTGGTTTCTATGTGTAGTACAAGGATTGAAAATTGATCCCTCCATCGTACAGTCGGATATTGTAATCTTACAACCGGTTGATTTGAACCATTCAAAGATTTTTGCAGAGCATAGAAAAAGAAGTTGAATTTTTCATCTTGCATAATTACCTATCAATCCTCATGCAATTCCAATCAAGCATACCAAATTTCAATTCGAAAAAAGCAAAATTCCATTTTTGGTGAATTTCCAAAGCCAATTTTCATAGTTTTACATAATATTTTATTGGGACAATTGGTGATGAATTTTTTTAATTCAATTGCATAGATATGTGGGGAACATCCATACGCACATCTTTTAAATTAGAAATCATCCCATTAAGTAACAAAAATGTAATCTAGGAAGGATTCAATGTCGAAGCAACAATGTCCAAGTTTTGTGAAATAAATATCTCTTTATTATAATTATTTTTTTCTATTTGACCCACCTACTATAACTAATTTTGTACATTTCAACATGTTGGTATAATTACTTTGCCAAAATCTAGTTAAAATATAGAAATACATATTTCACAAAATTTGGGCATTGTCACTCCAACTTTGAAATCTTCCTAGATTACAATTTTGTTACTTAATCCCTAAAGGACCAAACAATGTTTTTTGGCAATATAGCAATTTTGGGCAATTCACTACGAAAGGAGTTTGTTTGTTTTTTCTTTGAAAATTTCACAAAACATGTGCCCAAGGAATAGCTTTAAGGTCCAACAGTTTTCATAACATTTGACTTCATGGATAAAAAGTTATTGCATAATATGTAATTTTCCACGTTTGGGGGATAGCCCGGATGCTCAAAAAACTCTGGAGTGATTTGGAATCCAGAGACTCCATACCTACCCACAAACTAGAATTTTTAATAACTTTCACCTCATTCAACAAAATGGAGTGATTCAAACTTTTTCACTCTTAAATGCTTCCTTATAACCACTTCCAACTTTTTCATTATTCAAAAAATTGATTTTTACAGGAGTTTTTTTAATTACCCAGGCTGCCTGCTGAACGCAAAAATTATATAACATGAAATAACTTTTTAACCGTGTAGTCAAAAGTTATGAAAATTGTTGGACCTTAAAGTTACTCCTTGGGCACATGTTTTGTGAAATTTTCAAAGAAAAAAATAAAAACTCCATTCGTAGTGAGGTGCCCAATATCGCTATGTTGACAAAAAAACATTGTTTGATCCTTAAGGGGTTAATGAGTTTTTTTTTTTAATTTGAAAGATGTGCATATGGATGTTCCCTACATGTCTATGCAACTGAATTAAAAAAATTCTTCACCAATTGTTCTCAATAAAATATCATGTAAAACTATGAAAATTGGCTTTGAAAATTCACCAAAAATGAATTTTTTTTTTTAAAAACTGAAATTTGGTATATTTGATTGGAATTGCATGATGATTGAGTGATAATTATACTTACCAAAACATACCAATTATATTGCACATTGTAAGAAAAATTGTAGATGGCTCAAGTTGGCCGGTTGTAACATCACAGTACCTGATTGTACAATAAGAAGGATTCTGTGTTTTGGGAGAACCATATGGTAAATTTTTGTACAATAAACTATAGCTCATTTTCATGACATAAGTAATTAAGGGACGCTTTACACCAAGAGGCCGGGCCAATTTCCTATGTCAGAGACTTGAAATCCTCACTTGTGATTGGACAAAGGGTTGAGATCTTCACTTGTGATTGGACAAAAGGCTGAAATTTGTGCAATCGGCCTCAAGGGGAATGGCCCGGCCTCTTGGTGTAAAGCGTCCCTAAGTACATGATTGGATATTGTTACCATTCCGACCCCAGGGTGAAAATTTAAAGCAGAGACACCGACAATGGACCCTTCTGTACACACAAAGACTGTTCAGTAAACAAGGACTGCCAACAGTAATAAGCTTATTCCAGGAGAAATACCCTACGTGAAGGTCAGATTCCGACATAAATTAAGTATTTTTTGGACTGTCTAAATGTTTGGAATGTTACAAGCGAAATGTTCAAAATCTCGCAGAAATTTTCATTCATATTGCCTAAATTTTTGAATATTTATGAAAACCTACATTACGCCTTAAACCTCACATGACAGGTTTTCCAAAACAAAAAAAAACTAGAAGTTGTTGAACACAAAAAAATTTGGACACCAAAATGCTGAAACACTAACACCAATAGTTCCAACTGTCTGAAACCCTTTGCACTGCAAAAAATCAGTCCTACATGTACCATACATGTTTTCTTCACCTTATCACAATACCATAGCTACCTAACATCTAAAAAATAAATAATAAATACTATAAATAAGGATCATCTTCTTCATATAAACTCTACTCACTTGTGTTATAATCTAATAAATTAGCATCTAATTTGTGTTCAAAAGTTGATCCAAGTATTAGTAATGATAATTTGGCATCTCAAATTTCGGTAACAAGTACTACACTAAAAACTATATTTAGTGTTGGATTGCATTTAGTATAATTACCACCCTATCCCACCGAACACTAAATCTGAACTTTGGAGTAATTAATGTAGTGTTAGACTTGAATGCGCCCCTTTTGCCTTCTCATCCCTTTTGGCTTCCCCTTCCCTGGTCTTCCCTTGCGATCTAACACTGAATGTAAACATTTTTGGATTTTAGATTTACTATAGAGTATATTTAGTGTTAGAAAATACATTTAATGTTACTTACTTTAGTAGGCTTAATGATATATAGTGTCATGATTCATAAATAGTGTTGCTAACACTAAATATAGGTTTTAGTGTAGTCAAATTGATACTTCATAAAAATTGCAACTGTCCAAAAATTGGAGTTGTATGAATGCCCAATTTGTTTTAATTATATTTTAAAATTGCACAAGTAATTTTTTTGGATTGCTTGACTGTTCTGCACTTTACTTGATTATTAGAGAGAAAGCTACCAAGTTGTGAGGAAGTTGTGGTATGTCCCAAGACCCAAGTGAATTCTCAAAATTTGATTGGTGAAGAGCTAGAAATTGGAAATTTGTACTTCAGAAATTGGGAATTTGTGTTTCATATTACATCCTAAGTCTCAAGTCCCCATGCATGCCAAAATGCCTACAAAGCAATATGTTTTGGAAGTTTTGATGTCAAGGAAGGGAGACTTGGAGCTTGAATTGGGTTTGACAAAATGGAGGCTCAACATAGGCTCCAAGTCCCAAGTATTGTTTGGAATATAAAGTGTAGAGAAAAATACCATCTAAAGCATCCTTGTGGTCTAAAATTCTATCCCAAGCTATTCAATTTAGATTTAATGCTAAAGTGCCTCTAAAATGAATTTTTGACTTTTGATCTATTATGGGGGAATTTAATTGCTACATTATATTATGCATGAAACAAGTTGGGACCTTGATTTTGCTCTATGAAGTTCCAAGTCCCACAATTGATAATTTTATATTCACCTTCTACAACGCAAGGAAGTTTGGATTTGGCCTTGAACCAAGATTTAGAGAGTTGGGACTAGGGAGTTAGGACCTAGCACTATAAAAAACCGCGTTTTAGGTGACGTTAGCGTAATTTTAGGAGGGATTTTAGAGGACATCCAATAAAATATCCAGATGTTTTTGTGTCAATAATAACATCCAATGTATCATCTGAATGTTATATTGAACATTGTTATTGACATAAAAACATTTGGATGTTTTTTGGATGTCCTCTAAAATCCCTCCTAAAATTATGCTAATGTCACCTAAAACGCGGGTTTCTTATACTATAATATAAAGTGTCCATTAGAAGAGATTTGAGGCCTCCAAGAGCCCGCAAGTTATCCTGCGTTCCCGCAACGTTCCCAAGCAAGAAAGCTATTGGCTGATGTAGTCGAGAGAGTACCATGTCATTTTTTGGGAAAAAAAACCCAACCCCCAACCCCAACCCCCCCCCAAAAAAAAAATTGGCCATAAATGATATTTGGAAGAGAATTTTTTCTTTTGAATTTTTTGAATTTCTTTGAATTTTTTTTTTCTGATAGCCTATACCGGTTGTTCACAGATTTGGCCAGATTGGAGAATGGACCTGAAATGGCCCTCCAATGCCCTCAAATCTCCTCTAATGCCCAATGATCAGCCATGTGCAACAACTAGTATTTAAAGGGTTTTAGGCTATAATTGATGAGAAATTTCAACTTAACAATTTTCAACTAAGCTATCTTCTCTCAAGAATGTAAAGAAAGATGCATCATATTCTACCTCAATAAGTGACAAAGATTCATTAAAGAGGTCCTCAAGGTTAGAAAAAATGGCTTTCATTGTAGGTTTAGAAACAATTGACTAAGTTAGAAGGAGAATAGGCACTCCAAAATTGGTTGTAAGGTGATTTTATATATGTCAAATCAAATACACTACAAGCTTAAAAGACTTCCATGATTTTCAAACAACTATTGTAAAATATGGTCCATAGATTATATTTGTGCAGTTAGATCAACAAGAACCAAATCTATATTTTTCAATAAAATTTGAAGCCAATAATTGAAACACAAGAAAAACATGTCCACCACAACCGGCTAAAATGCGACGAAGTGTCTAATACAACTGTCTAGCAATTGCAGCCTTCTCTATTTGTACCAAATTTTACTTCATTGTTTTGTGTCATTGTTTTACATCATCAATACATTGTTGTAGTTGCAAAATAGTCATAGAATGAAGTGTTGAACATTATTTTAGTCGCAAACCAATTGTAGAATGAAGTGTATGCATTGTTTTAGTCGCAAAACAATTGTAGAATGAAGTGTATACAATGTTTGAGTAGCAATGCAATTGTTAAATGAAGTATATGATTACAAGAGTTGTACTTGAATTCAAATTTAGAATGGATGTGAACTATTCTCCATCCAATATTCATCACAGTTGTCAATGTGGACAAGTCTACACTCTATGGAATCCACCGTTGTCTCGATATGCAGTTGCAAAAAACAACTAAGAAATGACTAAGAAACAACTGCAATTGTAAAATGATAGCAATTATTTCCTTGTCGTTTTGTAGTTATATCCTAATCATTTCATAGTCGTATCCTAGTTGTATCCTAATTGTTTTGTAGTTGTTATGCAATTATTTTGTAGTTGTTTCTAAAGTCATTTGCCGATTGTCTTATGTCAATTGCCTCATATCAATCATCAAGTATATCATTATGCTAGGTTTATAAGACTTGTAAGTTGTTGTACTCTTATGTAATTAATTTTGGTAATAGAATTCTAAGACTTCTACAATCTGTAGAATCTACAAATTGTAGAAATCCAACAAATTTTAAAACTTGTGAAATTGTTAAACTAGTGAAATCTATTAAATACTAATATTTGAGTTTTTGAAATCTATAAAAGCTACATTTGAAATTTCAAAATCTACAAATCATTGAGGTAAGAATTTCAAAATCTATAAATTCTACAAGTCAACAATGAAGTCACAAACAAGCTGCAAATGACTTGTAGAAGAGTCGCAATGAAGTTACAAACAAGTCGCAAATTAGTTGCAAACAAGTCACGACCATGTCAACAAACAAATACCTTGTAAACAACCACAAGGCTGTTGAATGGGAAACATTTTACAACTACAAATTTTACATGCAACTTGTCCACTGCAATTGCGGGTCTCCAAATTATCACCAATTGCAAATGACCAATGCAACTAGATTACCCATTGCTATTTGTAGTCGCAAAACCTCTTGTTTTCCTTTAGTGAAAATTCTTTGTAAAATCAATCAAGAATTGAGTATTTGTGATTTTCACAAGATTTTTTTCCTTTAATTTTATAATATTAAATTCTAATCATAGTGATTTTTGAAGAATTTTATTTTATATTTTTATACAAGTTGTTTTTGAAGGGTCCATTTTTTTGATAATTGAAACAATTACTTTTTTGAAGCTAGACCTACCAATATCCATTGAATTATAGAATCTTTGCAAAAAAAAGTATTCAAAATCTATATTGTATAAAGTTTAAAGAACAAACACAAGATTCTTAAAAAAAACATTGAATGAAAAATGCATTTTTGTATGCTTGGAATGTATTTGCATCCATCCATTATTGAAAATTTGAATGTCTAGTCTTTAAAGGTTTAATCTTTAAAAGACATTGCAAGCCCCATGGGCATTTTGAAAGTCAAACTTGCATTTTTCACATAGCATTTGATTTTAAATGTTTTTAAATTAAAAAAAGAAAATGTAGCACCAATAATCTACTTTTTATTCCATTTGAATTTTTTTCAAACTTATTAAAATTGTAATTTTTGTGACACTTTCAAGATAACATCTTGAAAACTCAAAAGTACACCACTTTATGACTTTTTCTATCGAATTTCTCTTGATGTGACCTCAGGGAATACATCAATTACACCATGATGTTTTTTACTATTATTTTCATTTTTTTTAAATTTCATACTATTTTAGGCTTTTTTGTAATTACTATGATTTTTGCAAAGAATTTTTTTTTTAAATCTTACAAAAATTTAATTTAATGCTTTTCATTATAGAAAAATGAGATTAAACATTATACATATATTATTACATGCAAAAAAATATCAAAATTTTGAAGTGTGCATTTTAGTGTAGAAATCTAATGAAGTTTGACCAAGCCTGGACACGAAATGTCCTTTGAGGGTTAATAATTGAATTTTTAAAATTTCAAATACAAATGAATGCAAATACTTTCCAAATACATAAAATTATGTTTTTCCATCCATCTAACTATTTGTAGATTCTTTGATTGGTCTTAGTGCCAATAATTAGTGCACTATCTTTATATGTCTCCAATTCCAACAAAAAAATTCTTTGAACTTAACATTATTATTTTTCACCCTATATTGACTTCCATATTAATATTAGGTAGCCAATTGGGTCCTATAATCCATGGCAACCCCTAAGTAAAAGAGATATATAATCTGGATTTCACTTAAATATATCCATAAAACATAGTGTAGGGACCAAAAATTTAATTTTAGACTCTTAATCCCTAGAAGATTAAGGTCTTTTTTTTTTGTCAAAGAACAATCAAAATTATCATTTTTGCCTCAAATTGGAAAACTCTTAAAAATTCATTTTTCTTGCACGTCTAACTATAGGATCATTATAAAAAATTTTAGTCCTCAACAAGATTGCGAGTGCGTGATTTTCGGCACCCATGGGTGCAACTATGGAATTTTTTTTTTCTCAAAAAAAAATGAAAAAAAAAAATGAAAATAATGAAAAAAATGATGTGGCGCTGATGTGGCACTGACAGTCCTGATGGGTCAAAATGCAACCATGTCACATTTCAAATTTTCAATTTTTTTTTTTTTTTTTTTTTTTTTTTCATAATACCACCACGGGGGGCCAAGCTTAGTGGCCTTTTGGAGGCCTCATATTTTTTGTAATGCTTTCATTAGACTAGTGTAAGATTGTATGGGAGAAATTTTAAATCTTTGATTGCGTACATTGTAAGACATAATTATGCATTCGAAGTGAAAAAAACATACTTTTTGCACCTTGCTAGACTATAAATTTTGGCATTGAATCTTCTTAACTTGAAATTTGTACATTATAGATTTTGAATTAAAAAATTTCATGTTGAATTGAGAGTATAGGAAAAAAATTCAAAATAAATCATATCATTTTTCATTCTTACAATAATTGTTACACAAAAGCAGATACAAGATAGAAAGAAAAACTAAATTGTTAGTAGTAAGTTCTAAGATGGAATTGAAACACACCAATTCCAATAGTGAGATTGTTCTATAATGCAAATTGTATCTTGTGGAACTTTTTTTTTTGAAAACTTGTAAAAATTGAGTTCAAAAATGAATCCTATAAGTTATTTTTTGGAGTCAATATTTTGATCAACAAAAAACAAGACTCTCTCTATATCTTTCTCATTGCTAATGTTTATGGAATGAACTAAAGTTTTCTTGGTAGACAAAAGTATTTTCTATCATGAACAAAATTTTCAACTTGAATTTTTGAATTTTGAATTTTAATGATTTTTTGGTTGCACAATGAACTACTTTTTAAGCTTTGGATAACATAAATTTTGCTCCCGCGCACCAATTGAAATAAAAATTGTATTCATAAAAAACTAATTTTTTTTTCTATCTTCAAAAAAAGTTTCAAAGAATCATGCCAAAAATTGAGATAATAGAAACCTTCAAGTGTCCCCTACTAAGGAGAAACTTGGTCTTTTCGCGGATAATTCACACCAACCTAAAGCAATTTAAATTGTTCTTTTTTCAGACGACTACAAACCTGAAAAGTTCAGCTAAACAATCCTCGACTTGAACAAATAGGGAGTGATTGAATTCTCTGCTCAGTTTTGGTTAGAAACAACAAACCAAAAACAAATCTCTCAACTAACAACGCCTCAACCCACAAAACCGCAATGGGATTAAGGTTATTGAGTGAGTTTTTGCTAAAAATCAATGCAAAATCTTATTCTAGGTAACGTTTGGCGAGATATTCTTCCTGTTTTAGTGGATGAAATTGCAAAATGCTACCAAACTTTGGGATAATATCACTCTACTTTGGATGAATGTACACTCTTTTGGATGAATAAATAAATTTCCATCTATATATTGCAAGTTTCATCCATTTCCATGGATGTAAATGGCTTCATCACTCTTGCAAAGATTGCATTCTGCACTGCCTAGAATAAATGAAAAAAATGAAAAACCCTCAATGGAATCCAAAGCTTCCAAGCAAATTCTGAAGAACTGGCAAACCTATTTGGGTATGGTCTTGTGGAGTATGAAGAATCATCATTGTTGTTGGACGCTTTCCGGTTTGTGGGCCGGCTTTGTGTTCCAACCTCCCTAGGCGGAAACCGCCCCTCCGCTGGCGCTTAGTTGTACTTTAGTCTTGTTTTTTGTTTCTTTGTTGTGTCTCTTGCTTGCCCTCCCAGACCGCTTGCGGCTGGGCTTTTGTTCTTATTTTTTCCTTGCAGTAAAGGTTCTCTTTGCTTGTGTCAAAAAACAAAGAAAAAGAATCATCATTGTTCTAAAAGTGGGATAACTCATGCTGGTTGCTTCTTCTATTTTTTGTAGCAAACAGAGGATCTCATTGCACAAGTAAAGTAAGAGCTGGAGTTTTCTTTCTAACTTACTATATATATATATATTTTATATTTTTTTATATTTATATATTTTTTTCTTGAAATACATGGACAAATTCCATTGATAAAAGAAAACATACACAAAACTACAAGATCAAATCCCGGCAAAAATATTTTCATTTTCTAAGACATTTTCAATTTTTTACAAACAACTAGGGCGAGAGAAAGTAAGCCGGAAAAATGACATGTATTTTGGCTTTCAGTGAGCATTGGTCTCATCTCTGCCTAATCTCCTAAATTTGAAGGAACGCAGTGCCAAGTAAGATAAATTAAGATAAGTTAAGTTAAGATAAGTTAAGTTTATTTTGGTATTAAATAATTTTCCAATTCATAGTTTCTGGAGGGGATTTTCAATTGCAGAGCAAGCGTTCCAAGCCAAAACTAAGGTAGAAGTACCTATTTTCAATAGCCCCTATAATGGCTTTATAGGGTGATCTATTGTAAATAATAGTTGGATGCATTGTTCATTAAAAAGGATTCTTTGTTTGTACCTTCCCTCATCTCTCTTCCTTCCTTGCTTAGGGAGAAGTGCCAAAGCTAATTGTATTAGGTTAGTCTATGAGACCGGAATGGATCCAAATGAAAAATTTACATTTATATTGAATAATATTCATTCTTGAGGTTTTTTTCATTTTTTTTTTTCATTTTTCTTCATCCTTACGTTTGTACACATTGAGCTCAATTTCTCAATGAATTTCCCATTTCCTACAGATTGAAATGCTTAAATAATAGAAAACAGGTACCTCTACCTTACTACCAGCAGAGGTGAGGCCCGGCAAGCATGAATCAATACCGGTAGTTAACCCCTAAAGGACCATTGTCCCTTCGGGGGACAAATGGGATTTTGGGCAAGTACCTACGGGCTGAATTTTTGTTGTGATTTTTTGAAACTTTTTTTGAAGATGAAAAAACTGATAAGCTTTGTGGGAATGTAATTTTTTTTTCAATCAGTGCCCGGGAACAAAAGTTATGCCCAAATAAGCTCAAAACAAGGGAGAAGGGGCAGCAAAAAAAATTTGCAAAAATTTAATTTTTTTTTTGAATTTTTTTCCTTATAGGTTATTTTTTTATCTATTTGGAAAGCTTTGATTCATTTCAATTGGATTTTTTATGAGAAAGTTATGGACAATCTTGTTTTTCGGGCAATTAGAGCATCTTCTTGAAAAAAATAACTTGTAGGATTCATTTTGGAATGCAAATTTTGCAGTTTTTCAAAAAAAAAAGTTCCACGTGGTTTAGTTTTCATGCTAGAACAATCTCACCATTGGAATTAGTGCATTTTAATTCCATCTAAAAGATACTAATGTTTTAGATTTTCCTTCTATCTTGTACCTACTTCTACTTAACAATTAGTTTAAGAATGAAAATTAAGTTTTTTTGAATTTTTTTTTCTAAGACTTTCAACTTAATTCTCTACTAGAAAGATTTAAAGCTCAAATATCTGTAGTGCAAAAAATTTAAGTTAAAAATGTTCAAAGTCAAAAAATCTAGTCCCGCAATGTGCTGAAATTCTTGTTTTTTTCACTTCAAACGCAGATATCTTGTAATCTGTGCAGTCAAAAATTCTGAAATTTTTTTCACACATTTTAATACTAGTTAGGTGTAAGATCCTATGGTTAAATGTGCAAAAAACATAATTTTTAATTTTTTTTGCTCTTTGCTTAGAAATGGCAGTTTTGAAAGTTTTTTGGCAGAAAAAAGGCCTTGGTCCTTTAGGGGTTAATTTTGCTTCCCCATTTCATGCAGCAATGCTGGGAAGAATTGCCTAGGTCTTTGATGGGAGTGGATAACTTAGTCTTGACCCTCTTCACTTCCAAATAAGGTAACTACATCTAAATTGCACAAAGTAAACAATTCAGCTTAGTTCCCATTATGATATTGAAAGCTTTTTGTGGAATTTTGTTGGTAGTCAAAAGGATATTCTAGATTTTATTAGAATGTATTTTTTGGACACCATATGAATAAACTACAGATTTTCAAAGTGCTGAAAAAAGAATTTAGGATAACTAACCATAGATTCTCATGAATAGTAGTACATTTTAGTACAGTGGTCAATTTTAAAAAGTGGTCAAAATTAGATATCATCATAAATGACTCCGACACAAAATGCATGAGATAGAAAATGCATCTATTGTTCCAAAAATTGAATCATATTTGAGTGAACACCTATGACTGAGGTGGCGTCCTTCTAGGGTTAACTGTTAAAACCTTGGAAGGACACTAAAAACATTTTGTATTCTCGGGATGATCAACAAGGCTTTGTGCATATTAAAGAATGGATGATTTTGATCTAATTTCTTGGTGTTCAAGACATTTCAGTTGTTTCTAATTTTATATGAGATTATTAATTATAAAAATGGTACGGTATCTAGTGTGTTTCAATACTTTGAGCTTTTTCCTTCTAAAACTTGATTTTGACGTTCAAAACAATTTCTTTTGCTTTTGAACAAGACTAACAAAATGAAGCTTTTGAAGTGTAGTTTCTACTCCACTTGAAAATACTAAAAAAGTCCTTTAAATAAGCACATTAGTGAAGTTTGAACTTGAAGATCTATAATTATGTTTCTAAGTATGAAGTGATGCAGAAATTTTCCTCATTTTACAATGTTCTATATTGTAATGTAAGGTAAAAGACCCCATTGCGGTCAAAATTAGGAGTGTGCCCTTATACCATTGCTGAAGTTTTTCAAATTTTTTCCCACACAAAAATAAGTGTGAGAGGCAGTGAGGAAGTTTGAAATTATATTTTTGGACCAAATATGAATTAGTTCTAAATTTTTGAAGTGATTAGCCCACAGGGGTCTGTAGGCTACCTCATGACCAACAAAATCTAAATCCAATATGGTCATCTTCCTACCCAATGCATTCACAACATTTTCAAACATGGAGGACCTAAAGATCAGTTTTTGCAAAGAATTTTACATAGAAAAGTTGGAAGTACCTATTGAGGTCACTACTCTATAACTACCATGTAAGGCATTGACTGTGGTTTGAAAAACCACAATGGGGTCATTAGGTGTCCATCATGGGCCATTTGACTGCAATGGAGTCTTTTACCTTATTTATAATTAGCAAAGAAATGGAAGGTACATAGTAAAGAACTTTTGACAACATAATCATAGATTCTGTCCTTTAGGGGTTTAAAAGGATCTATGTAACTTGAAGAGAGCCCAAGTACCATACGCAAAGGTCAATTTTGGCACTTGTCTGCCAAAATAGTTCAGTTTTTGTAGTTCAATAATTTGGCAACTTGATTTAGGTTTCCTTGGACGTCGGCACTTTATTTTTTCTAATTTTTTGACACTCCTAATTTTGGATTAATTTTTTCTATTCAAATAAATGTGATCTTTTTTCTAGATTTTCTCAAGAATAATTATCGGATATTTAGAATTAGCAACAATTAAATTTTTTCAAGTTTTCAAAAATAGTTGTACAATTTTTAAAATTTTAGACACAATCCAAATTTTCTTCTACTTATTTCCGAAACTGACCTACACATACAATATCTAAGAAAGCATGTTCCTTCAAAGGATGAGGTCATCTAACCTCTCTACCTCCCTTTCAAAGAATGCTTAATTACTTTGGGTCTATATTCTTGATCCTTTAATTGTAAAAAGACATTGCTAACACTAAATGTCCAACAAATGACAAAGAATCCTTCTATATAACATATAAGTGTAAATTATCATCTTTGAAAATTTGTGTGAAAAGGGGAGGTCTTACAATGTAGTTTGACCTCCAAATGACTACTCTTGTTTTTTAAGCAAATAATTCACAACATATCCAAAAGGTTGCTTTCTATAGTGACCAATCCATCCCTCCAAGATTAACACTTGAAAGACGGATTGATGAGCACATAAATCATCCCTCTAATTACCATATGCATCATTTGTTTAAAAAATTGCAAAAGTACTCGTTGGAAGTCAAACTACTGTAGAAGACCTCCCTTTTTACAACAAAATTTGAAGGATGAATAGTTGCACTTTTGTCCTACTAGAAGGGTTCTTTGTCATCCATCAGACAAAAAACATTCTCATTGGCCTTTACAGGTTAACCCAAGAAGGATGCCACGGACATAAGTATCCGATGAATGACAAGGAATTTTCTCTTTAAAGAGTATAACTACAACTATTTATCTTTGGAATTTTCTATGGAAAGTGGAGAACATTTACAATAGCTTAACTTCCAATAAGTATTTTTGAATTTTTTTATTCCAATGACTCTCACTATTGCGTAATACATGGTTTCCAGGGTCACCCCTGCGAAATTCCAGGGTTAATAATGCTTTGAGGTTTATCTATTTTGGAATGTTATATACAAACCTGCAGGCCAATAACAAATCAATGAAAGTTACATTGATTTTTCACATTTTTCACATTTTTCACCATGTATGATTTCTGTTCATATGCATAACATTTTTAACTAGGGGCTTTTGTTCCTTAACACACAAGGGACAATTTCCCCCTGGATGCCTCGAAGGGCATTTAGTTATAATCCTAGGCATCTAGTTGGCTGGGAGAAGTAACTTTAGTGTGCTTATGTTCTTAGTGGGACACTTGGACATGCCTTGACGTCTACAAACTAGTTGTAGGTTGGCCCATCTCGAAAAATTAAAAGTCAACAAGTAGTGTAGGTTGGTACAGGCTTCATTGTAATTAATCAAGGTAAATTCCATGCTGGAGGCTCCGGTTTTCATTAGATGAGATTCGGGGGTCTTAGAAGGCTCTGAGTTCCCCTGCTGTCTGCTGCGTTCCCAGACTGCGGGAACGCAACAGCAGCAGCTGGCTAATGTGGTCAAGCGACTGCCACGTCATTTTTTGAAAAAAAAAAAAAAAAAAAAATTTGCTTAAAATGATATTTTGGTAAAAAAGATTTTTTTTTTTTTTTTTTGAAAAGAAATTTTTTTGACACACCCGTACCAGCGTTCACTAAATCTGGACAGATCAGGGAACAGGCCTAAAACGGCCCTCCAAGACCCCCAAATATCATCTAATGCCAAGGAGCAAAAAGCCCCCCCCCCAACATTGGTTAACAATGTTATTCTCTAAAGGCCTGTTGTCCCTTCGGGGGACAAATGGGATTTCGGGCATGTACCTACAAGTTGAACTTTTGTCATGATCTTTTGAAAGTTTTTTTAATATAGAAAAATTGCTAAGCTTCGTGGGAATGTAATTTTTTTTTCAATCAATGCTTGGGAACAAAAGTTATGCCCAAATAAGCTCAAAATAGGGGAGAAGAAGCAGCAAATTTTTTTTTGCAAAAATTTAAAATTTTTAAATTTTTTTGCTTATAGATTATATTTTTGTCTATCTAGAAAGCTTTGATTCATTTCATTTGGATTTTTTATGAGAAAGTTATGGACAATCTTATTTGTCGGGCAATTAGAGCATCTCTTTGAAAATATAAATCGTGGGATTCATTTTAGAATGCAAATTCATCATTATAAAGATTTAAAGCCCAAAACTCTGTAGTGCAAAAAAATTAAGTTAAAAATGTTTAAAGTCATAAATTCTAGTCCCGCAATGTGTTGAAATTTTTTTTTTTCACTTTAAATACAGATATCTTGCTATCTGTGTGGTCAAAAATTCTGAAATTTTTTCCACACATTCTCATACTAGGTAGGTGTAAGATCCTACGGTTAGATGTGCAAGAAAAACATTTTTCAATTTTTTTTACTCTCTGCTATAAAAATGCAAAATTGGATGTATTTTGGCAGAAAAAGGCCTTGGATCTTTACGGGTTAAGGTAACCAACCGATTTCCAACCACTTAAGCAATTGCCTATATGTGGAGTGAGAGTTTATTCAGAATGGAATTTTTTTCATATGCAGAAACAAAGCTTGGAAGGATTGCATATCTTTTTACTTTTTTTTTACACAAAAAGTAATCACTATGAATTTTTTAGTGGAAGATTCCATTCAACCTATTCTTGATCTATAGGTTGCTGTATTATCAACCATAGGCTGATGTAAGTGATAATTGTGGCTTTCAATATAAAAGTGATCATTTTAATGTACACCTCCTGCACATTACACATTACGTCTTGCTCTGTGTGAGCTATTAGAAATGCAACAGACCTATAGTTGGAAATAGAAGAGCCTATAAGGTAGTATGCTCTTAAAGCGAACATTTAAGCCTACCTAACTCATCATTGACAGTAGAACATACTTCAAGCAACATGTCAATCCTTCCTAGATAGGATTGCAATTAGAACACGGTTGGTTTTAGGTGTAGTTACCTTAGTACCAAAATGGGGGGGTGATTGGAAATAGGTCGGCTACCAGTACGAAGTTACTCGTTTCATTTGTTTCAAAAAAGAAAAAAAAAGAAAAAAAAAAGTGCAAAGTTAATGAGCCCTGAAGCCGGGCATCAGGGCTCATTATGGAAGGTCACTTTAGAATCTTCTCTAAATTCTGGCAAATATTTCCTTTCCTTGTCAACAAATCTCAGGTGCCGAATATACACCTTTTCCAACCGGCAGGACGTGTTGACAAAAATTTCTTGTGACATAAATGGATTGGTACGAGGGTCGTAAAAAGCATAAAAACTAAAGGTCAAAGTGCTCATGCATGAGAAAGTCACCTTCAATGTTCCCATGCTTCGACAAAGTAAGTACTGCTGTGCAATACTTCGAAAATCTGTTTCTGAAAAATGTTGAGGTAGCTCGTAACTATTCAGCTAGGTCAAACGTTTAGACACGAAATTGAAAAGAAATTGCCTGACTTGATACTGTGAAAAACGGGGACAAACTGATATAGGGTCTAATAGCAAACCAGGCAGAAGCCCTTGTCACTCTTCATAATTCCAAGATGACAGGTTCTTGATGATTGTTTGATGATTGTAACTCCCAAAATAATCAGACAGGATAGAAGCAAGAGTCGCTTCGTGAGTTTTAAAAATTCTGACGTATTCACGGTCGTAAACGTATTGATGAAACTTAGGATTACGCTGATTCAAACTTGCGAGACGTCCATGATTCAAAAAATTGCTTTACTCTATGAAGAAAGAGGAAATGGTCGGTGAAGCTGGAGGATTGCCCTGTCGTTCCAAGGTATGTGCGATCTTCACGTCCATCAACCTGTGATTCTGTTTGGATCGGGTTATGTCGAGTTCACCCAGCAACACATCGCCATTTCTTGTACTGACAGCGGGATGCAATAGGAAGACCTGAGGAACACATTCATAAGATCCCACGTTTAATAACCTAATGTTGTGTTCAACATTCAACGACAAGGAATCAGAAGTTGAACAGAAACAGAAACCACAAATAGGAAAAACCTAGAATGTTCACCTGCTGGCCCCAGTGAGTGGTATCGTCAACGCTAGGTGCAGTGGTCAATTCAACCTCAGTATCAGCGGGGTCACTTGGGCATCCCTGTTTCAAGTATGCAAAAAAAGCTTATATAACAAGCAAAAAAGAAACTACGAGGTTTATAAAAATCAAATTGTTCACGGTGAAGGTAACCCTGCCCTGATTAATCTCCAAATTCATCTCCAAATTATTAGCGTTTATATTAAAGAAAATAATTCCAACTACTATGATAAAAGGCTCTCCAGACGAAAAGATGAAACTATGTAAAACTCAAGCTAGCAATTGTGATGTATATTGAAATGTACGAGATGACACAAATCCAGAATGAATAAGATGAGTGAATGCAGAATCTTACCCTGAAGTGAACATCAAACCAGCCAGCGAATCCAGCCAGCTTTGCACCACCAGAATCGAGCGGAATTCTGAATTGTGACCGCACAATCGCTGTTTCTTCGAGTGTTGCTTTTAAGCAGTCAAACCCCATAACCAGGGCAGGTTCTCCAATAATTTGATTGGGGTGTAGACTGTTCCACATTGATGTCTGCAAACAAGTGAAAAAATGATTAGTATTCAAAATGGTGATCCATTTTTACCCAAACGCAATAAAATAAACAGCAGATGAACAACATCCTTGACGCCCACATTGATTATAGGCAGCTCCATTATTTTATAAATAAGAGACACACGAAGCCCATCTACAGATTACTGACCTGAAGAAAATATTTTCGTTGCTCTTCCCGATATGGATCATTAAGAACACGCATGTCCACTCCATACTGGTCACTTGTATCTTGGATAAAGCGAGACCAGTCACCCATAGCATGTTGGTATTCCTGTATTTTGCGCTCCCCTAGGGATGTTTGCATGGGGGCTATCCACATACGTGCATGACTAGGATACCTGACAATCACACCATTCGTATTAATCCCTGATGCCACGATCAGTAAATAGTTCAGTTCTCAAAAACAATGCCAAGGTAAAGAATAGAGTATGAAAAAATATAAGGACATAAGTCCGAATCCTATACTGACCCCTCCCTGTGCCAACAACTCATGCACTTGATTGGCTTTCAATTAGCAATTTAGGATTGGCATGACTTGGTGATAATGCCCATGATCACTGATCTATGAATGGATATGGGGTTGGCTACTATTACTTATACAGGTCTACAACCTCCACCTCGGAATTGCCTAAGAAATCAATTAAAAGTAATGAACATATGATATCAACAGATTAAGCAATTGTATCGAAATGAATTCTCCCCAGCTCTCCCAATGCAAGCACACTCCTACATATTGAACAAGGTACGCTTCTCGTTTGCTTAAAGTGATTCAAACGGTACTTTCTACCGTACAGCAAATTCAATACTCAACTGCCCAGGATAAAGCCAGAGAGGACTGTACTTACATCATGCCCGTAGGCTTGAGCCACTTGTCCCTGGCATAGATAACAGAGTCAAACATGGACTCCCGCACAAGAAAATAGCCCATCCACTCCGAAATGATGATGTCGACTGCCCAGCATGTACAGGAAAGAGTCCGCCACAGTTACTACTCACCAAAACCCTGGTTAAAAACCCAACCTACTTCACAACCCCCAACCACCATAGCATGTTCATGAGGTTCCCTTGCACCTTAAACTTCTGAGCCCAGAACATGACCAATAACAAACATGTCACGATCCTATTTCAACAAGTCAACCAAGAACAATTCAACTATCATGAAACTAGAGTAACTAAAACCGAGGAGCGCACCTTGTTCGGGCAGCGTGATGTCTTCAACAGAACCCTCAATGACTTCTACAATATTCTCAACGTTATTTCCAGCTACCAAAGTCCGAGCATGTGCAGCCATATCCGTGGCTTCCACAGCGTACACTTTCCGCGCACCAGCTTGAGCCGACCAGATCGCTAAGATGCCACTTCCAGTACCGACGTCCAACACAGTCTGCATTAGATCAAAACAATTTTCAGCATAATACATCCAACCCTCTTCATTAACACTTTCTACAAAATGAAATTCTAGAATATCCTGCAACCCCTGCCACACTACCATGGCCAGCAGCACAGTTCTCGCACACTCAACCTACGTCATAGAAAAAAAAGGTAAATAACAGCGGTGTAACTGCAGCTAGAGAACAGTCAATTTAAAATTTCAAACAGAGTAAAGTCGTCACAAATTCTCAAAAAATCGGAGGACACATGTAGATTCAAAAATTTCCTCTGCAGAATGTCTTTAAAAGAAACATCATCCACGGGCGTGTCTGTGTATAATGCAGAGAAGGTTCCCGATTCTAAATTCTTAACCAAAATCGGTATCAACCAAATGAGAGCCAGTCATTGCACCCGAACCCTACCAAAAGCGCCCAAACCAAAAATCCGAAGAGCAGCACCACTCCAAACGAGACAAGAATGAAGTGCAAACTCACCGCAAAAACTTACTTACTTACTTAGGGCAAGCTCAACCTCACCAAACTCAAAAAGCTCTCCAATAAAGGGGGATTTCTACACGAAGCTCATGAACTCATGGTAGCCAGGAAGAAGGTCGACCGACCGACCTTGCCCTTGAAGTGCCGTGCATTTTTGAAAATGGAATCGTAGTAGGCGTCCATGCGCACGCGGTCGGACAGCATCTCCTTCTGGTGGTACAGAAACGCGTACGTACAGAAATAGTTGGCGAAGTCGGCGCCCTTGTCCGCCTTTCCCCCGGGCGGCCCTCGCGTCGCGATCGGTGCAGACGCTCCGCCTCCATTGATGATGGCGTGTCCATTCATGGCGCCCTTGTGAAGCTCCTCCCCGTTTGTTCGATTGCTCTTCTGGTTCAATGGGCAGCGAACACGGAGCAAAGCGGCGCACGGAAACGGGCAGCAACGAAGCTGCAGAAGTGGGGCGGGGGAAGCCAGAGTTTCGAATGCTGCAGAACGACGACTGCGACCGACAGAAAAAAATCAGGAAGAAGGAGACGCCGAGACGACTCACTGACTCACTGACTTTGGGAAGGAGGGCCGGGGGCTGCAGTGCCGTGGGTGGGTCTGAAAGGGGACGCCGTTTAGGGCTGACGTGGTGTGGTTTGAGGTGACGTGGCGGAGCCTGTAGTGGCGCGGGATCCGTGCTGGAAGCACACGTAGGCCCAAATCCCAAGCGTGTGACCTAAAACCTGCATAACATTATTAAGCAACGTTGGGGGGTTCCCTTTTGCATCCCCGAAACACGGAGCCCCCCAGCGTTGCATCCACCAATTACGACAGCGTTGCCCCAACCAGTCACATCCCCTCAAATATAACTAAAATTCCCCCTCAAGCATCCAGGGGGGATTATACCTCATGTCAGAGGGAAAGGAATCCGAGCGTTAACAATGTTATGTGGTGAGAACTCCACAGGTGAAATTAGGTTGTCCATATAAATTTCTCAACATTCAACACTATATAAATATTTACAGTCATTATAGAAGAGTGCAGTAATGAAGGAACTATGTGTATTGTATTGGTTGGTGCACTATTCATGGCTTGGGTTTAGAGAATTGCATGCGCCTCCATGTAGACAAGCAATGGTTCATAAGGTAACTTCTCTCAGTGAAGGCAACCTAATTGTTAAGGCAATCTAATTTTACTATTTTGTGTAGTGAAATTATGGTGCGCTTCATTGATCTCTAGACATTGGACACTATATAAATATTTATCGTTCCCCTACAAAAATGCACTACTTGTGAATCAAGTATTGTTGTAATTGGGGCTCATAAATCTCTATGTGCACACAAACAAAAACATCTAGAAATATTTGTTGACTTTAATGGCTTGTAAAGTCACTTTCTTGAAGTAAGGTAACCTAATTTCATTATTTTGTGCAGGTTGTGTAGGTTGGTTTATGAAATCTCTAGATATCCAAGATTCTTCCTAGAATGGGGTAAGAAATTCTCAAATCTTGTATTTTATATATTTAATACAAAGAGATCATGATTTCATCCATCACATTCTAATCCATGCTGTTTTTTCATTCATTTGTTCTTAGTAACTCCCATGACATTCAAATATCATCTTCTCCAAGAAATCTGCTAAAACGATGTTGATATTGCTGCATTGCAATTAGCTCTTTTTTAATACTCCCTATGTAATAATTTATTGTAGTTTTATTAGTATACACCAAATTGTTTGACATGTCCATCAATATGAGATATTTTATATGATAGTGATAGCTTGTTATAATTTGTTTAAGCATTAGAAGATTTTCAGCTCCTCTGGAGGGCTGTGAGTTCCTTGGGTTGCCAGGGTCGAGGGAACAACCTCGCAACAGTTTGTAGCTGCTGCGTGACGTGGAAGAACGACTACAAATGTTCTTGATCTACCAGGGGAACAACGTCGAGGGAACAAGCCTAAAATGGCCCTCTAGCCCCCCCCCCCCCCCCCCCCCAATCGCTTCTAATGACTCAATTTTAAGCTACTCTAGAATTAAATGTCAAGTATTTCTTCAGGTCTCGTTATAATTATCCATCACGATTTAAGTAATGATATTTCACAAGATAGTGATAGACTATTATAATTTATTCAAGACTCAATTTTAAGCTACTAAATGTGATGTATTTCTTCAAGTCTCATTATAGTCATAGTTATATGAATCCATCACAATCTATACAATGACTGCCTCTTTTGAGTATATATTACATAGTGATAAATGATTATGTCAAAATTCTCACTCACTTCAATGAATGCATAAACTTATATGTATACAGCTTGTGAAATAGTTGATTACCCATCATATTTTTATTTTTTGTGAATTTGTTAGATTGCAATCAATATGGGATAATATAATATGTGCATATATATCCACATATCATTAGCATAACATCCTCTTCCATATCCCATATCAATATCCATGTTTGCACATTGTATTGCATTAGTATTTTACCGTGTATATTCTATGTTTAATATCCATATAATTTTTTTTTTGGTTTGGATTTGGAGGGTGGTATGGGCAAATCTAATGTTTTTTTTACTCTTTTAATTGAGGGCGAGGTTGCTCACCTCTTTTGTTATTTAGAATTGAGATATCTAAAGATACACTCTTAGTGACACCCTTAGTGACATATCAATCCCTTTCTAGATTCACATATGGAGTCTCAAAATGGGACAAGTTGGTGACCCGAGCAGGCAAAATGAAGGAATGCTTGTCACAGCCTCTTAAACTTTAAAGGCCTCTTTCTACTTGGGCTTAAGGTAGAGGCATCCCAATGGCGACCCTATATCCAGGGGCGTCATTTCAGAACCTAAATGTAAACATATCAAACATGGCTTGTTATTTTTTTATTGAAATAATAAGCCATATATGGTCCACCTAAAATTGCATTTTAGAATGACGCCCCTTCCTAGAAATGGACGCCATTGTGTACAAGGTTGCCATTGGGTGCTTCTACCTTAATTAACACCTAAGGGAGACGACCTATTTTCAATCACTTAAGCAATTCAACATATTTGATGTATGAGTGTAGTGAGAGGAATTTTTTTTCCATTTAGGGAAATAGATTTGAAAAGGATATCATATTTTTGAACATTTTTTTCTTCAAAAATAAAATTACCATAAACTTTTTTTGTGAAGATTTCATTCAACCTATTCTATTATATAGGTCACCCTATTTCTAGGTTACAAAATTGACAATGCTACACTGCAAATTTCTAGCCTCCAATGTACATCTTGTGATCATTCTAATATTTCAATATACACCTCCCCAATATACACCTCCCCAATACTTGTGCTACTCCTGCTCTATGTGAATTGTCACCTAAACCACCTAAACAAAGCAGCTGGGCAGAAATACTGAAGCAGCCTAACTACTGTAGTGAAAATGGGTGCCTCGTCGGAAATGGGTCAGCTCCAGCAATCTCAAAACTGGCTAAATTTTGCTAGGTTTCTCTTAATTTTTTTCATGCCCTCAGAGAAAATTCAAAGAAATCTTCCAAAATTGAATATTTGGCTAAAAACACTGAACCCGTTCTGAGATCGCTGAACGTGGGGCGTTTGCATATGGAAATCCAACGACTTTTTTCCTGAGGTCCGTTTAGGGTTTAGGGTGGCCAGTGAGGAGGTCGTCACTCGTCACTCGCATCACTCGCATCCCAGGGAATCGTCAGTGTTGTGTAGCGCCGCTTCCTCGAGGTCGGATTGCTGGACGCTCATTCCATTGGAGTATTGAGCTGCTGCCGCTGTAGGGTCCTTGGACCTCATTTGCCGGAGATGAGCTTTCCTTCCTCTTCATCGAATTAAAGAGTCCAATTCTTGTTGGTAAGCACAGACTTTCACCGATTTCGATTCTAATTTCTTGTTCGACACGTTCTCCTTAGGTTTTGCATTTAGAGTTGGACCGTAGTCCGTTCTTCTTGGACCCCCGAGGAGCTTCATCAGCTTCTTCTGAGCATTGCCGCTACCTATGCAAACGAGTAGGATTCCTGCGAGAAAGAAGCAGAGGAACCCAGAAGTACGCTAGTACACAGAGAAGTCGGGATTGATGTGCATGAGTGTTGGGTTCCGAAATTCAAACCCTAATTCAGAATCCCACAACTGCTTCGAATCTCAAAGCATGAATCCCAATTGTTTGGTGCTCTAGCTTCCTCACAAAGTTTTCAATTTGTTATCAGTTCCGGGTTGCTGACAGTCAGTGAAGCGTGATAAAGGAGTGCAGACTTCGCGATTCGTGCTCCATGACCTGCTGGTTGGTTGCCAAATTGGGCACAGCGGTGTTCTTTGCAAGCACTAGTCCACTTAGGGATCGAGTTGTTTCAGTATCATTCTATTGTTGGTGTCTTTTGAATACTTCAATCTTGGACAGGCGCTTCGATTAACGCCAAAGACTTCAAAGTCACTTGCTAACTTCATGGGAACTTGCGAACTCTGTCTTCAGGAAGAACGTGCTCCATATTCACCTCTGAAAATACGCATACACGGTGCCCTATCAAGGAATTTCTCAAATCAAGTGAATCTTAAGAACGAGAAAAGCCTGGTAAACAGAGACTACTGCTGATTTCAATTCTGTTGTGCTCCTTTGACGTTCTCCCTTCAATGCAAAGAACGAGTTGCAATGCCTGAATTTGTACATTTGACGTTAGCACAAATTCAGAACTTCAACTTGTTCTACTACAGCTTAGCAATATGGATTCTGTATCTACAGCATTGGTATCTATGAAATTTCTTAGTAAAATTTAAGCAAATATACGAACATTGATTGCAGAGATGGAGTAACCTATCTACTCCTTGGCACCGCTCCTTGATAATCGCCCATCCTCGGCACTAAGTCCCCCTCCCTTTCCAAGGAAGGGTTGGCCACGTTTCCTCTGCGTTCTCTCATGTACGCGGCGGAGCTCGGGTTGTATGTGAAGTGAAGTTTGCCGTCGGAGGATTATTGGAGACGAAGAAGAAGCGAATGCAATGGCGCCTACCTTGGATGCTGGGGAGAGAGGCAGTCGGGGGAAAGGATTGATGGTCAACAACTCGTTGAGCAAGGAGAAGGTGCCATTTGTGACGAAGGACGAATCCAGGAATGGTGAGTTGAGATTTTGAGGTTTCGGGGAAGCGTGATTGCGGGAGGTTTGTTTTGATTGCTTTTGGAGTGGTGGGAGTGTGGAGATTAGGGTTTAGAGTTTAGAATAGTGAACGTGTGTGGTTGTTCTGTGGCAGTGACGTGGTATATTTGCGGGCCGACTGTGTACGACTCGTCTCATGTGGGACACGCGAGGAATTATGTCACGTTTGATATTATTCGACGGATTCTTGAGGTATTGTTTTTTTGCGGTTTTGATGATTTTGAAGTGTTTTTTTTGATGGAGTGGTAGTCGGGATAGAGTGGATCGTTTTATTCAAGTGCACTGTAATGGCAGGACTATTTTCACTACAGAGTGAAGTATGTTATGAATGTCACGGATGTGGATGACAAGATCATTAACCGTGCAAGGAGAAACCATCTGATGGATCAGTACCGCGGAGTTGCCACTGATTTGAACAAGGTGCGTGTGTTTGGCATCTTTTTTTTTGTTTTTTTCTGTCAAATGCCATTTTTGAGGTGATGTCGTTCGCTCCTGTGAGGTGTTGTGACGGAGTTTGATGTGGCCTCAGGTGAGTGAAGACTTGGACGGTGCTTTGGAGGAGGAGATGGTCAAGCAGCAGAAAAAGGTTATTTCCTTCTGCCACTGAGAAAGCAGAGTTATTACGTCTTTAAAGATATAGCGAATCCGAATAGGTTGTTGTGGCGTTGACTTTTTACCCTAGCTGAGGGGTGATTGGACCTTCATCAGAGATTCATCCCTTAATGGTTCGGTGTTACTGTTGTGGACGCTATGACATGGCTTATTAATCGTATGTGTGTATTGAGTATGTTGCAGATCTCTGATACAAAGGAAGAGCTGGCCAAAGCCACATCATCCAGGCAAAAAGACGACTTAACAGATGTAAGTGACTAGTTTTTATTGTCTCTAGTTCATCAGTAGTGTTTAGTGCATTGCCTAAGATTTCTTTCTCAATTACAGTGATGAGACGGGGGAAATGTTTTCTTCAGTCTTGTGTAACGCATATCAGTTTTGGTTACGTGAAACTTTTGCTTGTGGATGTAACAGAGAGTGAAGCAGGAGGAGTTGAAAGTCAATAAAATCAGGGAGGCAAGGGATTCGATGCACGGTCTTAAAGAAGAAGCTGCGAAATTAGGTGGAAAGGAGGGAGTTGACTTGCTCTTGGGAGGTAGTGCGGCTGATAGTTTGGCATCTAAATTGGATGCTAAACTTGGGGCAACAGTAACGGATCATGCTATTTACAAGAGTCATACTATGAAGTATTCTTCTTGCTCATGGTTTTGAGTTTTGTAACTTTTTTACAGCATTTTTGTCCAATTCTTGACTCAGATGCAAAAGGATGCGACTCTTTTATTCTCACTTCACTGACGAGAATGCACAATGGTGGCATTTCAGCTATCTATTACCATGAATATCTAATTTTTGATTTGCAGGTATGAAAATGAGTTCTGGAATGACATGACAAGCTTGGGATGCGGGTATCCCGATGTACTTGTGAGAGTGACTGAGTAAGTGCCCTTTTGTTCAGTGATCTTTGTAGTCCCACAGGCTTCTGAGAAGCTTTGCACATAGTGTGTAGACACATGTCATTCTATGTTGTAAATCTCTGAGGTTTTATGTTGACATACGAACAGCTTGAGCATGCTCCTTCCTCTGTTCAGTCTTCGTCAGACATTCTAGGTCTATCATAAAACATGTAATCTTGTGTCTGCAAAACTACATCTGGCTCTACCTGCGGGCAGCAGTTGTTATCGATTGCGAGATGCGAAAGATCACTGAATTCTTTGGCTCTCTCTTTGGCAGGTATATGGATAAAATTATTGAATATGTGCAAACCATTTTGGCAAACAACTATGCTTATGTGGCGAATGGGAGCGTTTATTTTGATACTAAAGCTTTCAAGTATTTTATCCTACCACACCTCGATTTATTGGAACCTCAGTGAAGTGATGGCTTCTTGGGTTGGGTGAAAATGTAGTCGATGTCAAGAGCAGAGTTGGTGTTGCTGAGGTTTGTATGCTTGTATCGTCGGTTGACGCAAAATTCTTTGTATGAAGGACAGAGGAAAGATATCATTCTGACCTCTTTTCTATTCCAGAGAAGGAGGCCACCAGTATGGAAAGTTGAACCCTGCTGCTGTAGGCAGCTCATTATTGGCTTCTGAGAGTGAGTCGAACTTTGAGACCTCTGAAAAAAGAACCAGCTGCGATTTTGCCTTGTGGAAGGTTTGTGCTTTACTAAATGATGTGAGGTCAAATTGAAAACTTGTTGAGGTGAAACTACAGGGTTTGCTTTAGACATAAGAATGTAACAGACATGATTAGTTGAAAATCACAAGAAGTCAGCAACCTACATGTGGAATAAATGAAATGGACAAGGTGATGGTTCAACATCTTGTAGTTGTCTGTAATTCAAATGCTCTGCAGGTTTGACTTGGACTGACTCAACCTGTTGAATGATCCTTGAAAAAATTCTGTGGTTTGGTTCACCTAGTGGTATACGCATCTTTTCTAATTTTCTATCCTTTGTGCCATTTAAATTTAAAAATTAAATGCTAGTGTTAACGATGGAATTTTCATTTTTCATTTTTACGCAATACTGTTATATTTTCTATGGTGCAGAAGAGTAAGCCTGGGGAACCTGCATGGGAGTCTCCTTGGGGCATGGGGCGCCCGGGTTGGCATATTGAATGCTCAGCAATGGCTAGTGATATACTGGGTGATAGCATGGACATTCATTCTGGAGGACAGTGAGTGACTTTTCTTTGACTTTCTTAAGTTCCTAAACACCGATTCATTTCAGAAATCAACTTCCGCCTTTCTTTCTCACAATTTATCATAGTTTGTGACTTGCCCTGGTGATTGGTTATAATGCCATGGATCTTTGTCAAGACCAGCCATTGGCATCTTGTCACGGTTTCGGCCACCTTATATTAATGCCCAGATTGCTTGGTTCTTATGTAGCGATTTGCAGTTTCCACATCATGACAACGAATTGGCTCAAGCTGAGGCGTATTTCCACTGCCATGAAGTACGTTTTCTCTCCCTTAATTTTAAGTACAAATGAATATTGTGCCTGTCTTTACATCTTATGGAATGGCTTGTACTTTTAAGTTTCTAATTTGTATATTGCTGAATTTTACGGCGGATCAAGGTACGTTATTAGTTGCCTTTTCTTAGCTTACGACTCTCTCTGCTCTGTCGCATGTCAGTTGTTTCCTTTAATTGCGATTTAAGCCATACATTTGATGAGGCTAGATTTTTGGGTCACCGAACCTTTTGACTTGGAGTAACATTTTACAGAAGTTTTACATATTTTGGTAGTGATGTTTATTCGCTTCCTTGGTTTGATGAGTGCAGTGGGTCAGATATTTCTTTCATTCTGGGCATCTGTCCATTGATGGCCTTAAGATGTCGAAGTCATTGAAGAACTTTATAACAATCAAGGAGGTAAGGATTCTTTTCTGTGCTTGATTGTGTCTTATGCCTGGCAGCTCTACCTTTATTGATCTTGACATCTATGTTCTTGCCTGTCTTTGCTTATCAAAGTTCGGCGAAGTGAGATACTCTCAGGGAGTCGATATGAAACTTGGATTTGATTGGATGATGTGTTTCTGAGAGCAGGCATTGACCAAATATACAGCAAGGCAGCTGCGTATGCTTTTTGTTATTCAGAGTTGGGACAAGGTAATCATCGTTGCTAAGTATGTGTCCACGTTACTAAATGAAGATACGTGTCTCAATTGCTTCCTGATTATGAGATTCGACATTACAGTGTCAAAAGCATAAAAGTCTCAACCAGCAGGTGGATGGATGCTGATTTTTATCGTGTTTTCTTTTCCAGTCAATCAATTTCAGCACAACGGTTGTGAATGAGGCTCTTGGGAAGGAAAAGCAGTTCAAGAACTTCTTTGCCAATGTAGAGTCTTATTTGAGGCAGCCTGTACGTACATTCCCTGGCTCTTATGCATCATTTGTAATAAATATTTTTAGTCTATGCAACTGTCTTCAAAACATGTGAGTTGCAAGCTTTTATTCTTCAGCTACTGGATCTCGTTCAGATGTGGGCCACTTGCGTCTTCTATTCGGTCCGCTATAAGCTACAGCCGTCGGTGTGCGTATGTTTCATGAGCATCTGGTCGCTCTTTTGAAATCTGTCTCGATGTCCCCTTAGGGACTTGTTTGTGATGATCTGTGGATTTCTGACAACACTCAACTCTATGGCAGCCTATGGAAGGCAATCAAAGGCCAGGGGGCGATGAGAAGCAATTGTTTAACAGGGTGGACCAAGCCGAAGATCAGGTGATATTTTAATCGTGAACCTTGTACAGTTCTGTCAGCCGATTTACTTTCAATCTCCCTGTATGAATATTTCTGGTTTGACATGGACGCTCCTATTCATTGACTACCATTTGTGGAGATTTGAGAACGTCTATGTTCTGGGTTTCATTCCCAAATGCGCTAACTACCTCTCATTATTGTAGGTGCGCGAACGTCTAGAAGACAACTTCGATACTGCAGGTGCTGTTACAGAATTGCTTTCTCTGGTCAGAGACGTGCACTCCTACATAGATAAGTGCAAGTCGGTAAGTTAATGATATCTTCTTTTGTGCATTATTATTAATTATATGTGTACCTGTGATGTCACTCCACCTTGACTGGTCGTGGGTGGGGAAGATTTATTTGGACTTTCATGCTAATTTTTGAAACTTTACGAAATTTAAGGTAAGGGTATTTGAAATTTGGGCTTCTTTCCAATTCTTTGACTGCAGGCAAAGGCAAAACCGCAATCTTTGCTCTTGAAGAACGCAGCAGTTTTTGTGACCAAGATCCTCACTGTATTCGGTAAGTTCTACCTTAATGGATTGACAACTATGTTTGCAAACATAGAATCAATCTGGAAATTCAGCCAAGGTTACTTCAACTGACATTTAGAAAGTTGAATTTGAGTACCAACATTTAGTCTGGTCAGAAACACATTTCTGCTCGAAAGTGTGATTTTGCCGTACTTAATGCGTCAGCATTTCTGCTTGATATGTAGGTTATCAATTGCTGTTATTGAAACGTCTTGATACTTTGGTCGGAACGGTTTTGAAGGGTGCAGAATTCACTTTCTGTTTTCTGAAATCGATTGTTGGGATTTGCTTGACTGACCACTGGACGGATGTTGCCAGGTTTATCTGATGCGAGAAATAATGAAATTGGCTTTGGCAGTACTACGAGTCAAGCTGGCTCAACTGGAAACCTATCAACTACCGTTGTACGTATTTTAACACTGACCCTGTACACACTGTCGAAAACCTATTTCGTTATGAGGATTTTCTGTGCATGCTTTCTGGCCACTTCTGTTTTGTTAGGCAACGAGTGCAGCGTATGTGTTGGGTTGGGTTAGGATACTTCTTAATGCAATTACTAAATGCATTGTGTTTATGAAAATATGCAGGCTCCGTATGTAGATGGATGGGTGTTACTGCGTGACAAAGTCAGAATTGCAGTCAAGAGTGGTGCTTCTCAGGTATTGTGTAATCTCCTTTGATCTCACTGAATTGATCTTTTGCTATTTTTTGTAATAAAACAAACTTTCGCTTAGATGTATGCGTTATTATCAAATTGGAGAACTTTTGCCTTAAGCTTTAGTATTTTCTCCAATCTATCCATTCAGACGTCATTGTAGTCATTAGGAGTTGTTGCTTCTTCAGAATCCATGACAATTTGCTCTTGTGGTTACCAGGGAAAATTGATGGAGCTAACAGATAGAGATCGTGACGAAAACATGGTTGATGCTGGAGTGTGTGTTGTGGATGAGGGCAATACATCTACGTGGAGATTAGACGATCCCTCAGTATTGCAACGAGAACGTGATGAACGGAGACTAAAGGTCAAGGAGGAAAAATTGCGCGTCCTACAGCAAAAGAGGCTACAGAAGGTTTTGTTTGTTCACAACTTATTCTGCTTCGTCTGTGACTTACAATATGCCAAACTTGATATTTAAGTTAGACTTCTAATGTTTTCTAATGAAAGCATTTTGTTTGGGCTACGCCGCCATAATGGTTGTTTTAAAGGGTTAATTTTCATGGATACCCTTGGCATTCACTTCCCACATGCTCTTAATATTTAGCAATCGTTCCCACAACAGCTTTTTTTATTACTCATCTTTGGAGGGAGCCTTCCCTTTTTAATAGATTTCTTCAACTTTGGAACAGGCAAATTTGCTTGAGAAACATGAAGCGGCATCCATATCACCGAAAGAAGTCTTCAAGGGCAAAGACGAGTTCAAAGATTTTGCATTTGATGAGCGAGGTGTGCCCACTCACGACAAGGAGGGTATTGAACTAACAAAGAGCGCTAAAAAGGTGTGTTCGCTGTTTCTGTGGGCTCTGGATTCATGTTTTTTGTATCATTCATAAGTTTCACTGCTATCTCTGTCTCTGTTGGCCAGGTTACCAAAGGTAGTTTTTACAGAGTATTTTGTCAGCGACTGGCTTCACAACACGCTGGTATGCTTACGAACTGGATGCCATTGCTGTGCAGAAAGTGGAGGCAGGTTACAAGAAGGCTGCGGCTGATCATGAGAAATTCAAAGACAGCTTGGCGAAAGATCCACATTTTTTACAGAACATGCAGATTGAACTGCAGGAGATAGACTCACAGATATTGCAGTTAGAACAAAATAGATAATATTCATGAGGAATTGGGTTCTGACAGTCGGTCTCTCTTAGCCATATTGATGCATAACTTAGTGTGTAACCACTATGTGTTCCAGGGCATACTCATTATCCTCTTGTCTGTCTGGTTTTTATTAGGCAGTGACCCATTCTTTGGTATATTTCTCCCATGTGTTTGTGGATGTACTGTACAATGCCCTACTAAAAGTTCTTGCCTATGTAATTCAGACCATTCTGTTTCTTGGCATATTGTACAATAGAATTAATGTTTTTGTTTTGCACAACGAACCGTGATATCTTACGCAATCACCCTCAAAGCATACCAAATTTTTAGTTTCATAAGAACAAATTTCTATTTTTGGTGAAATTTTTTTATTTATTTTCATGGTTTTACATGAAAATTCACAAAAAAACATTAATGATGAATTTTTTAAATTTGTTTGTGGATATATGTAAGAATCATCTGCACGCACAACTTTCCTGTAGCAAACATCTTCAAAAAAGTTTCACAATTCCTTCCAAAGAGACTTCAGTGGGGCCTTGACAATGCCCTAAATTTTGAAAATAGATATCTCTATTTTATCCCAAAATAAAGATTTGCTTTTTTGAAACTCAAAATGTGGTATGTTTAGGGGATTGAATAAGGTATCAAGGTTGGTTATGCAAAACAAAAGTATTAATTCTATTCTACATTATGCCAAAAAACAAAATGGTCCAAATTATATTGGCAAGAACTTTTGGTCGGGCACTGTACAATAGTGAACGATTTCATAAATTGCAAGTAATCACTAGTTTGGTACAGGTGTTAGGTAAACTTTAGGTTGTGGTTCATTTGAGATATCTAATTGATGTTTTCCGCTTCTCAAAATGTTGGTGAGACCTTGAACATTGCGTTTTAACCCTAATACTCATCAAGTTGTCCTATTTAATGGTAAAATTACAAATGTGGAAGTATGTCAAGTGGTTGACCAAGCCAAAACTGTATTGACTTTAGTTCAAAACTAGATTTGCAAAAATGAGGTCATAGATTTAAAGAATATAAATTTTCTAGAAAATCACTCTGCAAAGAATTCATTTCAAATTTATTCCAACAAGACGTGTGCCCCCTCAAGAATCACCGTCAAAAACATATATTAAAAAAAATTGAATCTATTAAAAACATTTTTTTTCCATAGTCTTTATCCTTAAAACTAACACTATAAGTAACAATTACATTGGAACTGTCTTCTACCCTGTTTGTTCTGGTTGGAGGTGGAGATGGTAAACTCGCTGATAACCCAACTTCTTTACATGGCGTGGTCCAAGACACACCACATAGATCTCTACTCTTGAAGACATAGAGGGAGCTATTCATGGCCATTTTGGCTCTCAGGGAGGCATTTCAACAGTACTGGAAGCTTTTCCTTTGTTATATTACATCGATTGGTTTGGAAATTGTGTCCATGCCGCCAACATCAACCATAATGAGCTCTATAGGATTTGGCTGGCGGTGCAAGGCAGCATGCCTTTCAAGATTCGTGTATACGCCAATCTTTATGGTTGGAAGAAGTGTTTCCACAAGTGGTAGTTGATAAGACATGTCTCACTCAAATGGTGCAAGAAATTGGAAGCTAGAAGAACAGATAGGAATGAAATTTACTTCAACCCCCTGGTATTACCTCAATTGTGAAAGCAGCATGCTTTGGGTGCAGACCAAGAAGAAACCGCTCTGGAGAAGGAAATAAACGTTTAAGGAAAAACTGAGCAAGAAGCTAGAGTAGAAGTCATTCATGTACTTGATGATCCTTTGCACGCATGCATGGAGTTCGACATACCATTCCTGGCATTCCTGTTAAAATAGCGACGTCAATTTCGTCAGCCTGTGCAAATTCTAGTGAAGAGGAAGTGCTGTGCTGAGCGCACAAGTACCAAGGGTCTTGGATTATGTGCAACTTGAGGAAAACATAAATTGGACTCTTGGCCATTTACAGCAAGATCAGGCGATGCCAGAACACGTCAAAGTCGCTCTTGAGAAAATCAGAGAAGATCAAGAAGAAGGTCGCGGAAATTTGAGTCCTGAGTTCTCCGACTTCACTGTGTAAAGGTTTGTACATAATATTGAACAAGTGGCTAATTGCAAGTGCCTCTTCACCAATGATAAACATGTAGTTTTCAGTTCATTTTTTCCATGTAATCCTCAGTACAATCCTCAATAGAATCCATAGTATAATCCTCACTAATTAAAACGTAGTGTAAGCATCCTGTTAGCATAAGTCGCAATTCTTCACTTGTGGTAGACGTTAAAAACAGAGGATGTGCACGAATCTGCTCGTAATTACACATTTAGGAAAAAGGAAAAGTTAGCACACCTGTCAAACCCGAACAATTGCAGGCATTGACAAGATTAAGAGATTCGGGATTGTGTTACATCCTTCCTCGCGTTTGATAGGGTCTTCGAGAATTTATCATCAGGTGAGAAACAAGCTGCAAAACGAGTAGAAACACCATTAGCAATCATAATACCGATAATAGGTCCTGATATGCTAGTACTACAAAGACAATGAGACTGACCAAAACAGTTTGATAATGCTACAAAATAACAGAAATATATACCTGGGTGAGCCGAGTGAGTTGGTTCCTCTGTAGGTGACTCCTTCTGCAGAATCAAAATCGGGAGATGAGAACGTAGCCAGGAGAAAATACCACAACACGCATGGAAATTCACAAAACTAAATTGAGCACCTTAAATCCTAAAATCCTATAAACCCTAAATCCTGAGACCCTGCAATCCTCCGGTTCGCATCATTAGGAGAATCGATGCGACCAACTCGTTTAGGCAGGATTCTGATATCGAAAGTCTTTTGCATAGAAACGCATCAGTACATATTCAAATTCAAAAAAACTAACTGAGCACCTTAAACCCTAAGATCCTTAGACTCTGAAATCGTAACGTTTGTTTCATAGGCTTCAAAGAGTATTCAAAGCAATCATCATTCGTAAACTCTTGCACCTCTTGATTACTAACCTGCAGAGTGTACACCTTGTCCCCATTCTCTTTGGTGTGCGCCATAAGATACATGGTAGAAGCTCCAAGAAATGAATTCAAGCGTATCCGACTTCCCGCTCACAACTAAAATGAGGCCTTCGAGGTCTAGATCTAACACTGTCACAGCACCACAGTAACATCGGTGAACCTTCCAAAACGTTCAAGATCTGCTCGTGAAGCTCCGCGTAGCTCAAGGACTTTTCGGATGCGGAGTTCCCAAGTTGCACCGTCGAGAGTTTGTTGTCGGATGTTGACGCTTAAAGCCTCGATACACACGTCGATAATGTGGGTTTCATCGAACACGACTACGCACTCCTTCTCTATTTCCCCTGCCACTTTGGGGTCTAAAAGATACTGGTAATTGTACACCACCACGTTGGCAAACTGAATCATATGACGAGCAAGAAAGTACGGGCACCATCCTTTCTCTCGTCCAGAACCCCGCAGATCGTGCAAGGTGTACACGCCCGATGGAAGAAGTGCATCAGTTCCCCCGTGATCATATCCCTCAAAGAAACTACATGATTCAATGTTTGGATTGTCCAACGCCAAGGCCCTCACCCAGGAAGCCATCAATTTCCTACAACCTGCATCTACACTCTCCCTCGATCCTTCGCCACTGACCTGCACGGAAAAACCCAGAATAGCGTCGCATCATCGACAAAAGCACACAGTTGTTGGCGAATAAGACACATTAGAAAATTCACATTTTAAAGTGCAAGAAATTGTGATCAACCCTGAAAAACTGCTCATAAACCCTAAAACCCTGAGTAGGGCTACCAAATAGGGTTTAGCTTTTCTATCAATCCATAGGCTCAATATTTGAACTTACAACATGTAATCTCCCAACCAGACTCAAACGATTCCCAAATCATTGTTTATTTCCAAAATGTCAAGTTCAAAATTAGGAAGGACAAAAAAACCAAACGTTTGAACTTCCAATATTACAGGAAACTACAGGAAACTTCAAGAATTTCGCACCTGAATTCCATGAACCACAAACAATCTAAAGAATGAGAGCGTACCTCAGAGTGTATACAAAGTTCGCCCACACAAACATGAATAAAAATTGCATTCGCTCCACAATACTGAAACAGCTTGCAGATGAAACCCAACGTGAGCCACAGCAGCAGCACAGTCCAATGTATCCTGATAATTAGCATCTCCCTGGAACTCTCCTCAAACTATGAGCATTATGCATTCAAATTAAGCATTAAAAAGATCTGGAACACAAATGAGAGCACACAGGAGCAAGAACAGCCATAATGAAAATCAAAACTACAATCTTACTATTTACCGTTGCAGCATTAGCTCGATTCAAAAATCAAAATCACCGTCGTCAAGCTCACGGATTCACAGAGATTCGGAACTCAAGTGATCATGACTCGGAACTGTCGATCGAGACGCTCACGACCTCCGTTTTGCGCTCACGCCGCAGCAAGCTGTTCGATCTTTACCACATCGAGCTTCGATCCAGCAATTTAGAAGCCACAATGGCCAGTGCTGTAGCACGACGGAAATTGGCTGACTCACTTGCTGCACTAGCTATGCTCCTTCACGAGACAAATCCATTCATCAACTGCCCTCCTGACAAGCTCAGGTCGAGAATCTGCAATATTGCTGCTATGCCTGACTCCGTCAGCCAGCCAGCCAAGCATCTGACTCAAGCATGCTCCCATGCACTTCATGGCCACTTCCTTGGTTTTTGTGTGTTTTGACCAATGTCCGGGAAGAACCGGCGGCTAATACAAAGTTAGCCAGTTGAAATGGTCAAAAAAGCGGTTGAGCTTTGAAAGTGAAGGATGGAAAACCGGAGGAAAAATTGATAAGATAGGCAATCAACCGGTGTACATAAAAATTTGGGGGATATTTTACCCACCTCAATTTATAATAGGGTGGATTTTAACCGGTTTGTTTTTTAAAAAGGAGGATTTTAGTTGCTATACATATACTGTAAGTGACACATACCCGGGGTTAGGATAGGGGTCAGTGGGACTAGTTGGGGACATGGATAGCTGGCCGCAAGGGAGCACCTGAGGAAGAGGGGTGGGAGGGCTATTTGAATTTTTTTTTAATAAGTAAAAGTAAAAAAAAAAAAAAATCCTAAACCTACCTGCCACAATGCCACCATGCCGACCGTTGCCACCTACCTCCTCCGCCTTCCGCCTAGCCGTCCTTCGCTCCCCACCTCCTGCCCTTGGCTCCTCTGCTCCGGCTCCTCCGTTCCCGTAGTTACGCCTCCTTGCTCTGCGCCTCCTTAGTCCTTACTTTACGTTGCTCCTTTTTGCTGGTTGGTCCTACGCTGCTCTGTTCTTGACTTCTTGTATGCTGCTGCTAGCTCCCACGTTGTTGTGTTGGGCGCCTGGATCCGTGCAACCGTGCCTTGTTGTTGGTGCCTTGGTGGTGGCGTGCTATTGGTGGTGCTAACTACTGATTGCTGCTGACGTTGGTGTTTGTGATCTTGGTGGTTATTTTATCCAGCGTTGTTGCTCCCTCTGTCTCACTGAACTGTGAGCATCAATTAAGTTTTCTGCCCTTTCTTTCTAAGTTTTGTTGTTGTATAATGGCTAAGCGTCAAAGAACCATGAGGGACATGTTTTTTAGGATTGGGGCTGGTAGATAGTCCATGGATACAGAACCATATGCTGGTTCTTCTTCTTCAACCCAAACACCTACTAAAGAACTTAATCCCATACAAAAAGTTAATGATGAATGGAAGGATGCTTGGTATGATCTATTTGATTGGGTAGTCTTTGATAAGGAGTTGGGGAAGATTTTTTGCAAGGTATGTAAAGAAGGAGGTGGCAAATTTGCATATGCTAATGAAGGTTCTACAAATGTTAAAATTTCAGCCTTATAAGATCATGTAAAAACAGTTGAACATAGGAAATTAGCATGGGCTAAGCATGGGGGTCAAAAAGCTTTACAAAAAGCTATAGTACATGCAAATCATACTTGTGATGAGGCTCTAATGTCTCTTTTCAGGGCTGCCTACTTCATGGGGAAAGAAACAGTCCCTTTTCACAAGTTTCCTAGTTTGTGTCATTTACTTGTTTCTTGTAATGCTCCTATGACTGAAAAACTCTACCATGATGAAAAAGCATGTGCTGATATGGTTTTTGCTATCTCAAATGTTGTTCAAAGAAAAGTTTTAGATGGAGTTAGAGACTCAAAATTCTTTGGTCTCATGATTGATGAATCAACTGATATTTCAGTTAAAGGTCACCTTGTTGTCTTTGCCACTTTTTTAGAAGGAGGTTTACCTTTGACATATTTCTTGGGTTTGTTGTTCATTGTGGATGGAAAAAAGGGCTCCAAAGTGATTTTTGATTCTCTAATGGCTGCTGTGAAGATTTGGGGGCTGGATATGAATAAATGTGTAGGTTTTGGGTTAGATGGGGCAGCCACTATGGTTGGAAAGAACTCAGGAGTTGCAGCTCTTCTAAAAAAGGTGAACCCTTTTCTTACCTCTACTAATTGTGTTGCACATAGGACCAATTTGGTTGCATTAGAGGCTACTCAAACTGAATCTTGCAAAGAAATCTCTGTTGATGTTGATTCTGTGGTCAATTCATTGCTGGTCATTTCAAGAAATCATCAAAACGTAAGGCAGCTTTACAAGCACTTCAAAATGAATTAAATGATGCCCAGAAAACACTAAAAAGGTATTACAAAATCCGTTGGCTTTCTAGGTTTCAAGCAATAAGTTGTCTTTGTGATTCTTTAGAATCTGTCCTAGCTTATATGTGTGATACTCCGGCATCAAGAGATGATAGATCAGCACCTTTTTTGTATGCCAAATTGAGGGAATTTAAATTCATCTACATCTTCTATTTTTTGGCTGATATCTTCCAAATGCTTGCAAAATTGTCAAAGATTTTTCAAAACAAACTTGTGGATATATCTTGTATAGGGTCTATAGTCAAAACTGAAATTGCCACTATAAGAATGTACTTTCTTATTGACTCTTGTGATCTGAACCAGGATACCTTCAACCCTACCACAGGATTTCACATCATCCCAAAATTTGGCCCCCCTAGTGGTTATCTTTGTCGCTTGTCAAGCGAAATTAGGGGGTCCAAATTCCATACCATAGACATGGTTAGAGATCCTAGTGGTTTGGATTTAGAGGCAACCCTTTCTTTCCAAAAAATGTATGCTGAATCTGTTTGTGTAGCCTTAGAGGCCAGATTTGTTGATAATGACATTATTGATGCTTTTAAAATTCTGAATCCAATTCATATGCCTCAAAAGCAACTTGGTTTAGCATCTTGGAGGGTGGTACAATTATATTTGCTTTTGAGGCAATATGGAGAAGAAAAACACAGGGGAGAGACAATTTTCCCTCCCTTAGTGAATGCTGCAGCTTGTAAGCAAGAATTCTTTGCTTTCAAGCTGCAAGGAACCACTGAATGGATAGAAAGGACTTTTGGGGATTTGTGGGCTTCTATTGCTTGGAGTGCATCTTTGAAACTAAAGTATCCTAACCTTTTGACACTTGCTGAAATTGCAAGATGTCAATGTGTGAGTACAGCAACATGTGAGAGAGCATTTTCTGTGCAGAATGGCATCAAGCAGAAATTTCGAAATCGCATGACAACAACACATTTGGATAGTGTCATGCGTGTGAACATGGAAGGGCCAGCCCAAGACTTTGAGCCCATTTTAATGGATGCCATCATCTTATGGAAGAATGCTAGAAAGTTTAGATATTTATTTACTAATCCTGAGAAGTATTTAACAAGGGCAGCAGAGCATCCTTTTGAAGAAGGTGAAAATTCTGAACCCTAAACTTTGATTTCTGCAACCTTTTCAATGACCATCCTTAACTCCATATTGCATGGGTTGGGAGGATTCTTGACTTTCAGTTGGTAAAAGGCTATGCCAGGTTCAATTCTTGCCAAGAATGTAATGTCTTTTTTAGATTGTAAACCGGCAATTTTTTGACATTAGAGGAGATTCACTTTTCAAATTTTCACTTAGAAGGAAATAGGCCGGTTACAAACTGATATGGGGGGCAAAAAACCGGAAAAATTCAAAGTTAAAAGGATGAAATCGGTGCCCTCTAAAAAAAACCCGGACTATTATTGTAGAAGGAGGATATCTACTGGTAGAGCTCCAAAATCTTCCAAAACGCTGGTTTCGACGTCTTGTAAATATAGAGCACCCTGTCCCAGATCATCAATGGAGCTAAATCCCACACAATACCATTGTCCACTCATGCTGATTTCTGCCTTTGAAACATTGACCTCCAAGCAAAAAACACATGGAGAATGCTTCTTGCCGATTGCTCAATGGATTCACCCCCCTTGCATTGTTTTCTTGACGCACAACATGAAGTGATTCCATTGATGCAGGAAGTGAAACTCTAAAACCTAAAATTAAACCTCAGAGTTCATAGTGAACGCAAATTCGAACACCTGAACAACTTCTGAATCTTTCTACGAAATGCGTACATCGCCAAATCCTAAATTGAGCGCGCTCCCGATGTTCCTGCTGTCGGCGCTCCCCTGTTGTACAAGGTGACGTTCCCGACTTGGGAGCGTCACCCTTTACAACAGGGCATTAATAAATTTTATCCAAAAAATGATATTCTGAATATTTTGTTTGGATTTGAATTTAGAAGGAATTTTGAAATTTTCCTTTTAAAATTTATAAAAAAATATTGGTGATGGAATTGATGAATTTCATTGTAAAGATGGAATCTATAATTCAAAATCTACAACTTTTATTTGTATATCAATTCTAAAATATTCTTCCAAGTAGTACCTTGTGATGATTTTTCTCAAATTGTCAATTTTGGAGAACATTATGTTCTTTAGGGATTAACATCGTGTGGAGTAATTTAAGAAAACTTGGGCATACTCTATTGACTTCATAATTTGGAATTTTTGCATGAATTTTTTAGGATAGATGCTACTCATCACAATCTGTGAGCAAAGCTTTGTTTCATGTCATTCCAAATCCAAATAATGAGGTGATAGTTATGAGGAGTTTTCTTTTGCGAGCAATGAAGGTAGAAATAACATCTCAAGTCATCTTTTGCTCTCAATTTCAAAAAATCAAATTCAAATTCAAATAAAGGATATTAGTTATTTACTAGAACATTCTCACCATTGGGATTAACAATTCTCAAATTCTTCCAAAAAAATTATTACCATATCAGTTTTATCTTTCATTCAGTAACACCTTCTACTTTACAATTTAGAAATGAAATTTATTTGCTTAAAATTTTTTACATATATTTTCAATCCATTTTCTAACATAGTGACAAAATGTACAAGTTATTGGACATACATTTTTGCAATTTAGGCACATTGAACTTGCAATCAATAAGAATATTCATTCTAAAATTTGGGGACAATGTATTTGAACAAGGTGATCAAGAGGATCCTATAGTTGGATTTATTAAAAAAATAAATATTGATGAAGATTTTGACCTTGCTTCGGGAAAGAGTATTTTGAAGCAGTTTTGGGCCTCTAACCATGAAATATTATTTTGGTATAAAAGGGATGGTGGAGCAATAGTCTACACATCAAATTTTCAAGCATTTTGTCATCTTTCTTAGCTTTTAGAGCATGTAATTAGTTTTACATTTGGCGGAGAATTGACCGTGCGGAAAAGGTCAAAGTGGAGAATGCAGGTCTATTTGCCTTTGACTCTAATAAGGAGTTCCTATATTCTTTCTTTTTTTGAAACAAATGAAATGGAATTTCATTGCAAAAGTAGAAATACAAGCCTGCCAACCACAAGTGGCTTGGCAGAAGGACATAAACAGACAAACAAACAAACAAACATACGATAAGGACCAACGACAACCAAAAGGAGTTCCTATATTCGAATTTTCCTTTCAAGATTTTAAAATACATTGTACATTGTATGGAATATAATCATATTTTGAAATACATTGTACAAAATTTAATCATATTTAAAATTTAATATTTTCTTTTCAAGATTTTAAAATTTAAATTTGGTAGAGAATTGAGTCAACTGACTATGTAAGAAAGATCAAAGAGAAGAATGGATCTATATGTATTTCTCCTTGACTCTCACTGAATAAGAAGTTCCTGTATTCATGTCCTCGTTTTTGGACTTTTAGAATATATTCCGTATATATTTTGATCTAAATTTGGTGAAGAATTGACTGTGTCTATGGAAACTGAAAAAAAGGGCAAATCGTGTGTGATAAGGTTGCATGTGATAAGTTTTTAGGTAAGTGGGGTCGGAACGGGGTTTGTGCCACAATTATTGACTACGCGCCATGTTGGAGACTTACAAACCCAAGGGCCAACTTTGTTTTTCAACCTCCTTAGAATGGTCGCACTTGGGCAAGGTGGGGTGCCCGCCTTGCCGCGGCGCAAAGCGATGTGGCTATCATGTTTTGTTTTGTTTTTTCTTTATTCTTTGTTGTTGGTTGGGTTTTCACCCCAGGCTGTTCTTGGCTAGGGGTTTGTATTTTATCTTCTTGCAATAAAGGCAACCTTTACTTGTGTCAAAAAAAAAAAAAAAGTCAAAGCAAAGAATGGAATCTATTTGTCAACAACTTACATAACATTATTAAGCAGTGCTGGGGGTCCCCTTTTGCTCCCTCCAAATGTGGAGCCCCCCAGCCAATAGCTCTCTCCTACTTTGCAATGTACAGTTTTCGTTCCATACTAGCCAATAGTTCCCAGCAACACTGACACGACCCTGATAAAGTTGCAGCTAACAAGCCAATCAGAGCATGTGGAATTAAACTAAAGTTCCTCCATGGAATAAAGGGAGGAATTATACCTCCTTCCAGGGGGTACAAACTATCCCAGTTAACAATGTTATGTAGTAAGGAGCAACGATCCCAGAACTAAAATTTAGAATTAGTAGGGTCTGCTATGGCCGTGTAAAAGGGTTGCCTTTTCCGCAACCTAATTTTTTTTTGGTGAAATTTGGCACCTAAAGCCGTGGAAAAAAAGGGGCAATGTTACTCCCCATTTTTTTTTTATAATGTAAAGTTGCGATTCTACAAATGAATGGGCAGTGCACTGAGGACTATTTTTTATATTTTATAGTTGTTGGAATTGCTAAGTCACAAAGAAAATGGTGAGATATTGGCAAACTTATTCCTTGCATTTTTTGGATTGGCGATTTATGCATTGCTAGTGTTCATTTCTAATTCTTTCCAATTCAATGTTATTTGAATTATTTCAATCCAATTCTTTTCTTGTTTGTTATGTCATTGTTAAAGGAGTTGAACCCTTCCTGCCATATGGCAAGACTGCCCAAATGCAGTAACAATGTTCTGCATACAAACAAATAAGCCACATTAGTATCAGGGATTAGTACCAAAAAAGTCACTTGGGCACGCCATAATTGTAGCAGACCGTTGCTCCATCTTCTAAAACCACAGCATCGTTCATTTCTCCTCTGCATCCACCTCCACTTCCATTGCAACATGAACAGTTTTGATCACTGTTAATCACCTCCGTTGTTTGATCATTGTTCACCACCTCCTTCGCAGCAGAACTTCGTCAAGAAAACATGAGCGGTTTTGCCGGCAAAACCTCATGAAAACTAAGGAAATTAACTGGCAAAGACACTAAAAAAAGTATACCACTTTATTGATCCCCTTGCTTGCCAACCTTCACAACGCTTTTCCATGAACTAATAGCTTCCTTGTAAGAAAAGTTCTGAAGGGAAAAATACTATTGGCCAAACATGGGCACCACAAGAGGCAAGTGCTTTCCCAATCTATTTCTATGTGTGGATTTCAAGAACTTCAAAGTTAAAAAACAATGCTCATCCTCAACAGATCCCAATACCATACAACACCCGATCTCAACAAGCTTGAAATATTTAGAAATCAGCTTACTCAAGTGGCGGGACTGAGACAATTTCTGCCACAACTTGATGACTGGATTGACGTCCAAAGGCTTGCCACACGCTGCGTCACAATTTTCCTTCATTGTGACCTTGAATAGACCTTGTTGTAGGTCCAAGTTAGAAGCGCTCAACATCTTAGGGGCAGTATGAGGGTTGCCGCCTTCATACAAAGGCTGTCTTGAATTCACAGCTCATGCATGACAATAGAAGTTCTTCAAAACCGTCAAGTGGTGGGCAAAGCTCACATCGGCACCCTTCTGCCTCCAATACTACGGGTAGATTATGCCAAAGGCATCAAGCAATTCCTGTTGCGGAAACCTACGATCCAATTCATCGCTAAGGAATTGTGCGATATCTGCCAAAGCAGTAGAGAAATTCACAAATGAGTGATACGTTGTGTAGAAAAAGATCAGAGCCCTGAGGTCCTGCACGTTAAAAAAAACCCACCGTATGAATGAAAAGCACAGGACATCGCATTGTAGGACAAGGACTAGCAAAATGCCAAGAAACCAATTTGTCCGAAATTGCAAATCATGCAAAGCCAAAAACGTCACAATACAAGTATGTCCACAGTTGATCCTGCAAAACAACCACCATACAACTATGTACAAAGGCATCACTTCATACATCTATAACATTAAGCAATGTTCACCAAGCATAAGAGAACCAAAACAAACCATAAGGCCAAGTCCCACCCTAACTCCTAAGCGAGCTCCTGAATTGAACAGTGAACTTTGAACACATTAAAACCCAAAAAAGTTTCAAACATTAAAATCATAAGTGACCAAGTGATCATGAATGAAACAATAAAGGCAAACACAATTAGAAACAGCAAGTTTACGTACATGCAAGGCCAAAAAAAAATTGGAAAACAAAAAAGAAACCACCTTTCAAAGCCAAAAAAAGATTGGACGCCAACAAAAAAGGAATACCTGAAAATTGCCGCTCTACCAAGTTTTGCACACGAAGGAAATCCTATTGCATGACAAATATGTGCTCTCTAGTTTCTCTGTCATGGCACCTCGCATAGACTCGATTCACAGTCAAATCAAAGAACAGATGGCGTATACCCGAGTCGCCTGGCAAGTCTCTCCACTGCATTTGAATGTCATTGCTCCAAAGATTGACAAGGTCGTTGTACTTTGGGAAGTCCTCCTGGCCGTAAGCCGTGGTCAAATCCAAAAACAGTCAGGCTAACTCATGCTGACAAACTTTCACAGCTTGCATGAAATTGCATACAAAAATATCACGGCTTTGAGCAAGCTTCATGAGATTGTACATTGCATTCACCAACGGGATGAAGCAAGCCAATGACAGCAGCATTTCAACATCAGAAAGCAGGTCGAAGTTATTACCAGCACCCGCATTACTTTTCTGACCAGGACCCCCGGTCATGTCTAAGCCCATTTTTACAAGAAGTGTGCCGTATTCCGCCATGATCCGTTGTGCAGGGCTCCTCATAGAGATCCACAGCGTCTCTACGTTGCAAAGCATTTTGTTCCCCTTAGTTTCCATGAGATTTGCCAGCCTAGCTAGCTCAACGTGCCGCTTGTTACTGCGACAAAAATACGAATAAACAGACTGGAACAATGACTCCAGACGAGAGACCATTGGGTACTCCGAGAAAGTCTCCACAACAAGATTGAGCCTGTGGCTCACACAATTGGCCCCCAACAAAAAGGGAGCCCATTTCTCTCCAATTTGCGTTGTCGCACCCGATTTAGGCCTTTGAAAAGTACTCACACCATTAGCCCCAAAGCAAACTAGTTTAGATGGGATCTGTTCATGAGAAAAACCTCCTTTGTTAAACAAAGCCTGCATTATCACAGTGGTTAGATTATCTGCCGTGCCACCATCGCTGAGACAAGATAAGTGAAGCAAGTGGGGCATTCTTTCCCAACTTTGCATGGCATAAACATGGACACCGATCCATGAAGTAGTATCCACTGCAGTCACCTCGTCGGCACTAATCGAATTTACCTTCGCAGACTGCACAATTTGCTTCAATGCTGTTAGAACAGAAGCATGCAAATGCTCCGACATCTCCCAACCTATACTCTCAGACCAATGCTTAGTTGGCAAATTCTTTACCTTCAAGTGTTTCAGCAAAAACTGTGACCTCTTATAATCACACATGGGACGACCGTAACTGAGAATCTGAAAGAGAGTCGAAAATTGTACTCCCTTCCGTTTGAATTCGCTGTCCAAGCCCGCTGTGAGTTGTTCCGCCACGGTGCCGCAATGCTTTCTGCCTGCCCAGACTTTGCAAAGTTTCAAATGCTTGTAGTCCGCCTTCATGAAAGTGTCGCCCTTGCTCAAGTGTTGAAGTGGCACACTGTCTTCTCTACAAGTTCGCTTGCCTTCGTGCTTTTCAAGATTGTCTAATTTCGGGACCATGACTTTCCTCCTCCCCGTCATCGCGGTACAGCTTGCGCAAACGACACCAGTGAGATTGCCATTTGAATCGAAGTCTCCCTCCGCCTAGGGAAACCTGCAGGCCCACACTTCCTGCCAACGTCGCGTGATGGTCCCCGGAGCAATCTTCTTTTTCTTACGGGATTTGTCTGCAGACAGACGTTTCTTCTTCTTCCCCCCCGTAACACAAAGTTCATCATCCAAGGCCATGGGTGACTCATGCACGGGATCAGGAAGCTTGGGGGATAGAACCGTCGCTTCCGAAGGCGGATCGCAAGGGTTTGCTCGGGAGATCGAATGCGAGAGGCGAGTCTTTGAAATGTGTATGACCTCACACTCAACCATGTCCATTGCCAACGGAACGTCAACAGTACTGAGGTTTGGGAGCAAGTACTTACCTATCCTATTAGTATTGCGACTGGAGCCAAAACATCGGACTCTGAAGTTCTTAGGAAGCTTCAGGCGCGGAGGCATTTCGACCCTGAAGAACAACGCAAACAACCGGAAAGACCACGAAGCAAGTGACCCTAAACCACAACAGCAAACAAGTGCACCACTATCGAACCACAACAGCAAACAACTGGAGCACTATCAAACCACAATTCCAACGCAATTGCCCCAAAACAGAAGCGCTCAGAACAGGTAATTAGCAAGAGAGTGTATCAAAGACAAATCATTCACAGAAAACAAGCAAATAGCACAGACCACGGCGCAGTTGAAGTTGCACTGGACATGGAGCGCTTAAATTCACCGCAAACCTGAAGAAAAAAATCCCTCCCGAGCCACCGTTGGCAATCGACAATTCCGCAGTCACAAATCCGATGCACCAACAGCTCCCTGCAACTCTGAGCGCCATTCAATCACAACCACCATTTCCTAAAAGCAAAGAATGCAAGAAACAACTCTCGCCTCCAAAATTCACAGCAGCCTGGAAGTGGCGCCCTTCCAATTCAAAAATCAAAGCGCAAAAGATACCATTTTCGAAAAAGAATCAATTGCAAAACCATTAAGGTACAAATCTCCAGAACTTGAGAGCAACAGAAGGCGCAGATGTCACCACAACACTGACGACAGCGAACAACATTGAAAACGGAGAGTAAAAACAAGATTAATGTGACTAATTCTGCAAGTTTGGAGGATGCAGGTGCTAATGGAGTACAGGAAGAGAAGACCTCCCCCCCCTAAACCCTCCTTGCGACACGAACGCTCCAGATGGCGCCGCTTTGCGACCTGTAGATGGCTCAGATCACGCCCCAGCGACCAGCGAATCAGGAGCTCGCACATCCCTGCGATCGTCAAGGAGGATGAATGCAGGCTTCTGCTGATGGTCAGAAATTTTGCCGTTGATTTTGGCTCCAATCTCTATTTTTCCAAGAAATTCTACTATGTACATTTTGCGCAAGATTATTTTGGTAGAACCGGAGCGCAATTTCGCGAGTTTTACAATCGTTGGTAAGGAGTTCCACTACACTAAAAATGATATTTAGTGTTGGCAACACTAATTACGAACCTTGACACTAAATATCATAAGTAAGTAACACTAAATCTAATTTCTAACACTAAATATGCTCTATGGTAAATCTGAAATCTGAAAAGGTTTACATTTAGTGTTGAACACATTAAAAAAATGAACTTGCAAAGGAAGTGGAGGCGGAGGCGGAGGCGGCGCATTGAAGTCCAACACAACACTAAATCCGCTACAATTCAGATTTAGTGTTGTGGTTGGTAGGGGGGTAAAACACTAAATGTCATACTACACTAAATATCATTTTTAGTGTAGTAGCACTGTAGCCCTGGCCATTGTACAGTACATTACGATACTACTACGGTACAACTTCGAAGGTTCTTGACTACAAATAGAAACTTGATTTTATTGCAAACAAATCCGGCAAATCCGTTTCGTGTGTTTCGTTGCAAATTCTTCCTCGATTGCAATGCAGAAGACGTTGCAGAGTCCGTTGCAGCCGCAGGAGGTGAGTTCGTGGTCTGGTCTGGAGGTGAGTTTGCTTGTCTGTCGCTAAAGATCTTCAGAGTGAGGGTTCGGCGTTCAGGCGGACGTCTCGGAGTTAGGGTTTTGCTGAGTTTGCTGAAATTCAAATCGTGTATTGGCATTGGAGATTTCTTCAGCGCTGAGTCTTCTGCATTGCAATCGAGGAAGAATTTGTTAGTTGTGGCCATGGAGTGTCCGTTTCGCACCAAGGCTAGAAGACTAGACTTGTCTGTGAACGTGTACCATAGGAGAAATCTGCAGTTGAGAGGCTGCGTCTCATAATCGCCAGTATTGTAGTCAACGTTTCATTCACTGTTCAATCCTGTGTTTCACCATTTTTTTGCGCGAGGTTTACATAGGTCTCGTTCGTTCACATTTTCGAAGTATCCAAAACTTCTTACTCTTCTGTTCCAGTCGGTATGGTCGTAAGGTCTCATTTCTGGAGTTTGTAGTTAACTGAGATAATTGTTTTCGTCTCTCTGTATAATCACAACAAAACAATCGAGTCTCGTCATTTCTCGAGTTACATATATGTGATTCAGGATTGCAGATTGGAGATTGGAGATTGAAGATTGAAGATTGGATTATTGGCTACTCAAAAAGGGTGACAGGCAGAAAACATTTTACAGGTTTCATAAAATCAGCTTTTGTATGATGATATTGCTCTTCATGAAACTAAACAGAAGAAGTGCACCGCTTGTATGACGGTATTGCTCTTCATGAAACTGTTGGATCAACTCTTACACTACACAACATATGCAGTTCTTGGATCTTGGTTCCATTGGCTAGGTTTCTGATTGACTTCTCTATTTAGTTTTTAAGGTATTGGTACAATTGAGATTTTCTAGCTCATACCTGTATTCTGTTTGAATGAAGTTTTTGAAGTTCTTGTACTTACAGGTTTTGAATTTCTTTTACTTACAGGTTATCTTTTTATTTGGTCGCCTTACCTAAAATCTAGCCATCCACATGTGCTTAAAATTTGGGTTTCCACATCTGCGAAATGAATTCTAGAGATGAAGGATTCAAAATCGTCAAACTTTATCATTTTGAGATATTCAGGACGGAATATGAAGTGTGAAATGTTGATAAAATAGCATGGAGCAACCTAATTGAGAAAACAATGAGAGTTAGAAATTGAAGTTGGGATGTGAGCAGGCGCAGACATTACTGGCGTGGTGGTGAAGGTGGGTCCTGGTGTCACAACATTCGTACCTGGGGACAAAGTTGTGAGCTGCCTTGGCAAGGTATGATATTTCAGTTCTACTCGTTCTCACATGGAAAATCAATTGATGTTCAGTTGGCTTGGAGTGCACATGAGCATAGATTGGAGAACACTTCTCTTTTTTAAGCCTTTTGTTCAACCTATTGTTCAACCTGTTGTTGAACCATCTCTAAAATGTTTAAACACTTGTAGATCGGAACATTTTACAAAAACTGGTTGGTTTATGGACCCTTTTTTAACTTAGAATTGGGTGTTCTCACTCAATACAAGCTTTCAATATAGGAAAGCTACTTCAGTACTGGGTAGATCTCTCCAATCAATTAGTGTATGTCCGACACTGTAAAATTCACGAATTGAAAGCCAGTGCAATTCAAATCAGACAGTTGAGTGAGAAGTAGCCAGCGCTCGGAATCCCTCACTAAAGAATGTGCTTGGTTAGCTGCGGTGCTTGGTTAGCTGGTTCCTTACTTACAGAACTTGCGAACAGTGTTCCTACAATGACAAAGCCTGAGTATTTGACACTACCCTCAGCATTCCCCAAGGTTTACGGTTTTAGGGTTTAAGATTTACAGTTTACGGTTAGAAAGAGATGTGGAATACAATCAGGGTCGTAGCTCTTTGTGAATGGTCTCGACATTTGTTACTACGAATTGCAGTAACGCAAATTTTGTTGGGTCTATGAGCCAGACTAGGAGCCCTGTTTGTTATTAAAGTCCGAACAGAGCCTGTGATGAAGTTGTGCATGATTTGCGAGTGCTAAGTTCTCTGTGAGGACTAGTAAAGCTGATGCACTCATTATCAAAGAAGACTCTCTATCGGAAGGACAACCATCTTATATTGCACTTAACTCTGGATTCTCGTGAGTATTTTGCAGTGAGCCGCACTTGGACATTGGGACAACACTCACCATGGTTTTTTAGTACTTAAATTCGGATAAGTGCTGTTCCAAAAATGAAGGGAATGAGGGTTTAGGTTTCAAGATTTTGAACTCAGTGAAATTTCGCTGCAGCGGTGCTGTAATGGCGAATAGCAAGTATGAATACGTGAAAGATTTCGAGGTCCAGGACAACCTGATGCCGCTCACTTGGATTGTTATCCGCATTGATGGACGTGGTTTCACCAAGTATGTCCTCCTGACAAACTACTGTTGTTTTCCTCGGCTCTCACTTGTCCAAGTTTTATTTATTGGCCCCGAAAGGACCAAGAAGCCCAAATTGTGCCTCAAGTTTTTTTGCAGTTTGGAGTAGGTCATAATGGAGCTTTCTTTTGGCCAAAAACGTATTTTTGACCAACACATGCAATGTCTTAAGTGATTTGAAATTTCAACTGAATTTTTTTTTTCATAGCATGATGAACTAGAGCGGTTACTTTCAGACCATGAATCCTTGATCCTCAAGCCCCATGGTTGATGGATAGATTTTCGCAGGCTCACCAGTTCCAGAAACCCAATGACAAGGATGCGTTGCTGCTGATGAACTCTAGTGCGGTGGCTGTGGTTGAGGATCTGGCCGATATTGTATTTGCTTATGGTGTCAGCGATGAATACAGGTATACCTTTATTATGCAAATCTTTGGGATTTACGGAGTTGACCTTTGGACTAAGCTCTTGATGAGGGTGAAAGTTCAATGATGTGTTTGTCACCACCATGTAAGGCAGGGAACATATTTCTGTGGCTTTCAGCTGTTTCGAATGGTTTCCATTATTAGCATGGAAACTTTTATCGTGGACCATGGCCCATTTTTGAGAGGATTCCAACGCACTATAATATATTACTATTGGGATGCTTTTTGAATAAGTTATGAATTGTTTGATGTTTGATGTAGTGGGGTCCATATCATGAGCTCGGAGTAACCTTGAACCCTGAACCCTGAGTATTGCATCTACCGTATCTACGATGTGTCTCATGTAAACATCTTTGACAAAGATCTGTAATAGAACCTAGAAGTGTCTTTTTTTACTAATCACGTCTTCGGATGAGAAAATGGTTGACTTTTCAATCGTTGAGAAAGGAATCCCACGCAAATGGGCTCCCTACCTTATTTATTTCCACCACGATGCATCAACCTCCTCCTTTCTACTTCTTTTAGGACTACAAGAAGAACAGAATGTACAATGAAGCATGTGATACTACCATCATGGACTTTGCAACAGCTTAGTTTGAGTTAATATAATCTGGGGCTTTGCAACAGCTTTGTTTTGCGGAAAACATCAACTCTTTACCAACGAAGAGCGAGGTGCGTCAGCAGTCTTATGTTTCAATGCTTTGAGATCTGTTATCTCTTTGGCTTAATAATCCGGTCACTGTTGCTGACATAAGAGCCCCATGCAATTTCAAGTGCTTGTCTTTATGTGTTAGTTTAGTTAGCATATGCTGCATGAGAGCGTTTGTCAGGTTCTTATGGATTGGCTATCTGTTCCACCTTTTCAAATTGGTGGCATCAGCCGAAATCTAATGTTTTCAGAGAAATTTTCATGTCGTGTGTTGCAGCAAGTTAATCTCCGTTATATGCTCACTCTTTGCATCATCATATGTGATGAATTGGTGCAAGTATTTTCCAAACACTAAACTTCTATGTGCCCCGGCTTTTGACGGAAGAGCTGTTTGCTACCCTTCTGACGAAATTTTGCGGGACTATCTTTCTTGGCGACAAGTGGACTGTGAGTACCGTCTCTTCAAATAAATACACAAAGCGATTCATGGAATCTCGGTTTGAATTGCCCACTTCCGAATTGCTCTCTGCTTTGTTACTGACTGCGATTCGTATGTTGGCCCATATGCGTTATATAGCTTTGTATTTTCCGATGCTGTCTTGCTCACAAGTGTGTCGCAATCTCCTTCCCCAATATAAAATAATTAGCTGAATCAATTAATCTGAACCGTGAGGTTTCGATCACTTCCAGGTCACATCAACAATCAATACAATACTTGCTTCTGGAATATTGTCGGGTCTGGGAAGGGCACTGCTGAAGCTCAAAACATCTTGAAGGTATCCTTCTGCTGTTTTATTTTAGGCCTCTATCTGTATAATGTTGAGTTGCTGCGGTTCTGATCGGTTGTATGATAATCTTAGTCAAACTAAAGGTCAAAATTTTCATGAGCAGATAGAAATTGTCATAAATTGGAGACACTAGCGAAATGTATTACCATGTGGCTATCATACTGCGCTTTGTGTTCAGTGTGTATTATTCAGTATCCTCTCTCGTTGTTACAATGTATTACAGTAATAATTTTGTCTATATCAATTATCGGTGACAAGTTCATTCTTGATTTATTTGCATCCTTCTGTACCTCCATGGCAAGTTCTGAACTGTAGCGGGCTTACAGGGCACGACTGCAGATGTGAAGAACGATCTGCTGTTCAATACTTTCAAAATCAACTACAATGATTTGCCACAGATATTTCGGAAAGGTTCAATCATCTACAGGAAGAAGGTAATTTCAAATGTAGTAGGTTTTCAATTCCTGTAGCATGAGTGCTCATGCGTTTTCAATGGTAGTGACTTTCTTGTGGCATTGGTGTAGCATTTTGACGTTCCTGGCAGTGCCTAGATGCAGAAGTTGCAAATCTTTATGAGTCCTCTGCTGTTGGGAGTTTACTGCCATATTTCTGAGAGAAGCAGCTAGTTTTTTTTTTACTTTTCCTTGTTGTCCTTGCCACGTATTTCCGCGACGTAGATGGGAATTCTAAGTTTTGCGCCAGAGTGTAAGGCAGGGACACCCACTCTAAAATCTTTAGACAATAGGTACGTAGTGATTGAAAGAAGTACACCACCTAACATCGAGTTTCGGTTTGAATTCTTCTCCCGGGTCTCCTACCATACCAACGTTGAACTTGCATACTTTTTTATTACGGTAACCAATTAACGATAGAATTTTGACGTGTTGAAATCCTTTTACATTCGCTAACTAGAATATATAAAAATTTTACCAGTCCAATAGGAGTACTTTTATGCTCAGCGCTAGAAGTATCACTACCTTAATTTCCTCCGTATTCCAAATGTATAACAACTTTTCATTTCTGGCCCTTGCAGATGGAAAAGGTTGTGAAGGTGGAAGACGGTCAGGAGATCAAAAGGTTGAGGAGCTGCGTAGTAGTGGAGCATGAAGATATAATTCGGGACAAATTCTGGAGAAGTAATCCTCATATCCTCGGTGGGAAGTAACCACGACGTTGATTCTGTGAAGCTTGAAACCAGCCTTCAAAATTTTGCAGGGTACTGGATTGTTTTGTTTTTTTAGTTTATTGAGATCTACAGATTTCTTGGTGACAATCAGCTTTGTACATATAATCTTGGTAGTTTAAAACACAGAATTTCTCTTGGTGACAATCAGCTTTGTACAGATAATCTTGGTAGTTTAAAACACTGAATTGATTAGCATCTATTGTTCATCAACTTTTTGATTCGAGCTGGTGCTGCCAAAATTCAAATTCTCCATGTTAATCCAATACAAATCCCTGATGCCTCGGAATTGATCCACACTGAATTTCGGCTCCAGGGATTGCTGTTACAAGACCCGCTTGAATGCATCATGCATCATACATCACTATTGTTCTTTTGGTATTCTTCCCTGATGATATGGACCATGTTCAGAAGCGTATTCAAAACGAGAGAATAGTAGTGTTGGAATGAAAATTGGAGCACTTTCATTCTTTCAGACATATCTTCATATTGCAACCTCCCTCTCCACCGCAAGTGCAAGTGAGAAAAAAATTAAAAAATCTTTATTTCATTTGGGGGGAAGGATTGTGACAATTTAAAAACCTCATACGAGGTTTCAAACCATTTCAATATCTCACCCATCTATATCTACCAATCCTACAAGTTGATAGGATTAGATTAAGAATAGTTTACTACCATAAGGGTAATAGATTTAAACTAGTATTACAAATATTGTCACACCAAATTGTTAAAATTGCAAACTTGTTGTATTGCAAAATTACCCCGTCTTGCAAATGACAAGTTCAATTGATCACACTATAGAGATTTCATGACTATATAAGTGTCATAGTATTAGTTTGCAGATCTTTTAGGAGAGACATATTGGTGTTTACTACAGCAAAAATTCCATTGTTTTTGTTTACAAAAAAATTCAAATGAAAAATTTGACATCATCAACAGTATAAGATGGTTGTTTGTTTATTGGTAGATGTACACTCCTATGATAAATTTCATTCCAAACTACAAAAGAAAAAAAAATTACTTCAATTCTAAATGAAAGAAAAAGAATGTGGGGATCTCTAAATACTAAACCCAGTCACTCTACGTAATAACAATTATACATAATCTTGAGGGATTTTATATCAAACTATACACTTTTTCAAAATCCATACGTTAAGACAGGTCGTTTGTTTGTTACTTTGAGATCTCTTAGACCATGCATCCCCAATGCATGGGCTTTATTTCGTGGCATTTGAACCTACGTTGGGAAAGATATTGAATTTCTCAATTTTTGTTGCATTAAAAATTAAAAAATTACTTTTATTTTTATTTTGACTATGACAACGGCATAGAGTATACTAGTTCGTAGGAAGTTATAACTAGCCCTTTTGTATTGCGCAATTCATTCCATGTTGAATGTTGCATAGTTGGCAAAAAATAAAGCCGTGCCAGAAATCTATAAAAAAACATACTCCGGAGTGATTAGTTAACATACAAGTGATGACGTAGAGACTCCACCACAAAGAAACTCCACCAGTCGTCCTTGCAATAAACTCCGGACTTGTAGGCCACATTACCAAATCCAACGGACCAAATCCAAACCCTATCTTCTAAACTATGCTAATCCATCTAATGAAATACCTCACAAAGCCACTCACATAACGCCACATCTTGATTAGCAATGAAATAGTGCTTCTCATTGTGGCTCCCAACCAAGGTCACAAGACAGTCGGTTGCGGAAAAGGCTGGATCATAGTCACACTTGATAAGACCAAGATGCCTAGCAACAATTATAGATTTGGTGTATGCATTGGAATTCACATCAACAGCCCCCGAGGGGCAACTCAAATTATAATAGGGAGGGCTATGCCGCATAATAAGTCAATTTGGACTTGCTTACTTATATACTTATAATAATTTATAATAACTCAATTAAGAGTTGTTTACTCATTTATAATAACTAATAATAAATAAAGGTTCTTATTATGCCTTTGTCATTGATGTCACATTGGGCAAGTTAGGATCACCAAATGTCTCAGACAAATCGGACAGACCGGGCAGACAATGTGACCACTTTAAAGTAGTCACATTAGGCAATTAAGGTCACTGGACATCCCAGACGAGCAAGCAAATCGGACAGTTTGGACGGACAATCTATCCAATGTGACAACTATGACCTTTACTATATTAAAATAATTATAATAAGTTCTAAAATTCAAAGACATTCTTGTCCTTATTTCCTTGCATAATAAAATGCCTTATTTTCACTTATTATGTGTTTTATCTAATTATAGATATATATTTTTTATATCCAAAATACATATTCTAAAAGCTCTCAGTGTCTTTTTTCTAATGAGATATATAGCGTCATAGTCATAAGTGATTAAGTTATAGTTTTGTAAAATAAGGCATAATAAGTCTCCATATAATAAATGGGAGTCACTCCCCCAAGGCACTTTGGTGGTCAAATTTACATCCATTTCGGTCTTGGCATTCACATGAGTTTGAATGGTGTGGTTTGCGATCGAGAGTGTTGCATGCTTGAGTCGTTGTAGCCATTTTGACGATTGGATTTTACCTTGAGTGTGATGGGTTTGATTTTTTTGCCATGGATTGAGAGTATTTGGGTTCGGTTTGACGGAGCTTTGCTAATTGGGATCAATTGCAGTTGTGTAGTTGCGGAGCTGAAAAATATTGCTAAGGCTACCGGTGCAAACTCTGACACATACACCAAATCCATAATTGTTGCTTCCAACCCTCTCCGTAGCCAACTGAATTGCGACCTTGGTTGGGAGCCGCAATGAAAAGCACTATTTTGTTGCTACTCAGGATGTGTCATTGCAAGGGACAGCCCTATTAGATCACCCATACTATTCTCATTTCCTGAATCTACAAATGGGAACCAATGGTCACTAAAGTGTCCACCTCTTGGAATGTATACTATTTGTGCATTGTTTAAATATATTACCTTCATCAATTTTTTATATGATAGAATGTAGATAAACAAAGTATGTATAATCTTTAAATGAAATATTGGCATCCTCATACAATATTCTTTGAAAAAATTTATATAGTGCAATATAAAGTACTTAAAGAAAATCTTTATATCATAATTTTTACAAAATAACCTTTGCAAAGATGAAAACATTGCAATAAGAATAAATTAATCAAGTGAACAATGTAAATAGAATCTTCACATTTGAATATGTAGAGCAACGCTAGTGGTTGGTGCTTCCTTATTCTTTAATATCACATTTTAAAAAGACATGGAATTTATTTATAGTTTTGTTGTCTGAAAAGTTTCTTTGAAATTTTTGATTTTAAAGAAATTCTAAAGTCTTTGAAATAATTAATTTTAATAATTTGTAAAAATATTTTCAATCATGCTTACATAAAAATAGTATTTTCACAATGTTATATTACAGAAATAGAGTAGTAGTTTGCAATCACCTCTGTAATATCACATTTACAGCTTTTATGATTTTAAAATTCTATTGCTACTGCCAAATGATTTGAGAAATTTATTCAATTGAAGCAATTTTGGATTTCACAACAATTAAGTTGTTCATGAAGTTTTTGAAATTTACAGTTTTTCTTTTCAATTCACCAAGTTTTTGGGTTGCCATTGTTTGTAACAATTGAATCAACTTTTGAATGCATTACAATAAATGTGTATCTTTTACAATATTCACCATTGCATACATTTCATTCATCATTCAATAAATTTCTATTGTACATTTCAATATATGCTTACTTATAAAAAAAATTTAGTAATTTTTATTTGAAGATTTATTGAAATTTTTGTTCTGCATTTTATCTAATGGATAAAAATTCTAATAAAATTCTAATGATGAATGCGTAGCATAGCAAGCGCCAACCGCTAGTAGGAAGTTAGGGCAACCCCACAACATACACTTTAAGGAGGGGCGCCAACTATAGTTTGGAGTTCCATCTAATTTCCAATATTAATCTGTGCCCCACTCCTAGCAGGGAATGTCAACACGGCAAAGCTTTGTCATTGGCCTGAAATTCAAGCACACAATAAATGGAACCCCAATATAGCACCTCATTGGAGATTGTGTTGGGCTTCTCAATAAAAAAAGCTTTATAAAGAGGATCATGAACATTGAGGGCGTCATACTCCCTAACTTTTTGCATTAACTTTCTTCGGAAAGCGTATTCCAACAATTAAAGCTCTCTTAGCGCGATACGCTCAAGGTTCACCATTTGCACGTCCCTTGTACAAATTTGGGCGTGGCCGGCCATAAATTCCCACTTGGCGAGTGTGCCGTGGGACAAAAAATTAGACAGGACCCGGCCACTGGCCGTGTTAGGTTCTTTGGCGCCTCTGCCGTGGGGTTGCTCTTAGACCATCTGCAATGCAACCGGCACCTTGCACAGTATCGGCACTGTGCAGGGTGGACAAGAATTTTGATTTAAAATTGTGCTCCAATGCAATCGGTATGGAGACCTTCACTTTCCCAGTCTCGATATGGGACCCCCCGGGATCGGCATATTTTGTCATTTTGCCAACCCCTGCAAAACTCTCGGCAAGTTGATTGATGGGAGTCATCATGACAAAAAGTGGTAGTAGCCAAAGGATGCCAAGAAAAACTTATTGGTATGTGCGCTAATCAATTCAACCTTCCTTGTTTCCATGAAAAGTCCTTTCTTTAATGTAAATTCTTTTCTTCCTTTCTTTTTATAATATCATAAAGTCCATTTGACATTTGGATGCCGTCTTTGCATTGGGGCAAATTTTCCAAAGAAAGAATCGGTACTTAACCCTTGAACACCGCCGAGGACGTTCTGCGTCCTTTGAATGACAAAGAATCTTTCCCTACAAGACAGAAGTGCAACTTTTCATCCTCGGTATTAGGAGTAAGAAGGAAAGATCTTCAACAGTTCTTTGACTTCCAATGAATGTATTAAGCTTTTTCAAAGTAGATGATGTCACACGGAATCACAATACATGATTTCCATGGCTACCGGTCCGTCCTTCAAGGGTTAAGAGGCCTCGTGGAATGGTCCGCGATGTACTATTACAGGGCCTTTTTGCCGTTACTGCATTGCAGATGGTCTTATAATAGTTGTAACTTGTAAGAGCATTCCCACCGGAAGTTCCTTTTGCCTAAAAGTTTAGGGAAGAGGACCTGAGATGCAGACAGGGATACAGAAATTTCACCGCACCAAACTTTTTCAAAAATATGTATCCGTAAATATACAGAATTCTGTAAAACTCTCACCGAATTCTCTATCTAGAGGCTCATATAGAGAACTGGTGAGGTCTCATCTGTATAAAGTCAAGGTTGACTGCTTTGAGACTTCAAGTTTAGGGATAGAGAACAGATTGGTGGGGATGCTCTAAAGGTCTATAGTATAATACAATAAGGTTACAATTTGGTGACTCATCAGCTGAATACCGAATCTTCGTCCCTTCGTTGACTAGGCTCCTCTGCAGACAAAGCCACCGACAAAACCAACTCAAAGCGGAAAAAAGTCGTCGCCCACCATTTCCACGGGGGCCCGTCACCCAACGTACCCGCATCCCCAGTTGCCCACCCGTCATTCCACCGGGTGAATCACCCTCACCCGCCACTTGCCAAACACTGGGACCTTTCCGCGTACCCAACATTTCCCCCCTGAAATCTAGGAATCGAAGGATCTACGGGTTTTCCTGGGACGTCGGAGCTGGCCAGCTTTCACCGTCTCTCTCTTTCACCAATCCCCAAACAGGGTTTTGTTCATCCAACTTGGAACTTTCTAGTGCTTGATTGTTATGAACAGGCGGTGAACTCCAAATTATAGATTCATTAAGTAGTGTGTGTTTGGATCGACCTGGTCTCGTTACAAATCATTTGCAAACACGAAGCTTAACTGAGATCGAAGAAAGAGATCGCGATCTACACAGACTACTTGTATGTATTGGAATTGAAGGTGAGCAGCAGTAAGAAGTCCTTCTTGTTGAATGTACGAAGTTTTGTATGTTGAAGGTACTGATTCGCCAGCTCTGTTGTGAACTGCAGATTGTAGGGATCATTGAAATTCTTTGAGTTCGGTAGAATTGAAGGGAGTTGTAGTAATCGTAAATTTCATGATATACTTTGGCATTCCTGTAAAAACGCAATTTGAGCTCTGTCTAGCTCTGAAGAGCAGGGTTTTGTTTCTCGTCCTGTTTCTGTTTCAGCCAGAGAGTTCATTTCGTGATTTATTGCATTAATTGGTAGACTCAGGTTTGAACAGGACAGTCATGGTTTGGGTTTCCACAAGTGATCAATATTCGGCAATTGGCTATTTCACTTCCTTTGCTACGAATGGTTTCCTTGTTCATGTGTTAAAATTATTATTGGCGGTGTGGTAGGGTGTGGGTGGTTTTGCTGATGGAGATTGTCATCCGTTTGTGCAGATCAGGTTTGGCGTTTGGCAACATTAATTTCTACAAGTGCTGGAGAAGTAGGAGCACAAGAGTACGTAGTGTAAATTGAAGGTTCAGTAGTCATGCCGAAAACAGTGGTGGATGCTCCGGAGATGATGAAAGCTGTGAGCTACTCCTCATATGGGGGCGGGGCGGAAGCGTTACAGGTGAGTTGTGCTTATGAATTATCTGGACAGTTAATTACCCTTTTTTCTGTGATCTTATGTTGAAATTTACCTGAAGTTTTTAGAAGTGTATAATTATTACCCTGGTCATGAAAGTTTTTGGAGAAAACTCGACTGATCTATGGGCAAACAATGTTAAATGGACTAGGTCACGTGAAAGTAGGGGTTTTACGTCAAATTGACTCATTATGAGAAATAACGTGTTGTTGCGCCATGGAAGTGCGAGGGGTGTTAATTTGCATGACAAGGTTTTACTGTCATGTTAGCAAAGATACCCTCAATGGTTGCATCTTGTTCAATGGAAGGATACCATAATGTTAACTAAAGAGGGACAAGATTATGAGAAAGAAGCTTTCCGCATTATGTTAAGCTTGATTCGTTGTGGTTATTTCTTCGTTAATCTTGACAAAGACTTATGATTCTGGTGGACTGCAGCATGTGGAATTGCCAATTCCGAAACCGAAGAAAGACGAGTTGCTGGTGAAGGTAGAAGCTTGCAGTATCAATCCCATTGATTGGAAAGTTCAGAAAGGCTTCATGAAACCTGTGCTGCCCTACAGATTCCCGCACGTTCCTGGTGAGATTCAATTCAATTTGCTCTGACATCAATCAAATTGCATCCACTCTACAAACAGCTTCGTTACGCGTGTTTATTGGAAACACCTTTCCATGAAATGAAGCCTTGTGATTATTTATGTAACCTTAGAAGGACTTACTATTGGGAGAACCAGAAAGTTTTGAGTCCCAACTAATTGTGGGCCTTCTCAGTTTTGTAATCAACCTGCAGGAATGTCAAGAGGTTCCTCTTTGTGAACAAACTTACGTAGATTCTTTAGGTTATCTTTTTTATTTGGTCGCTTTACCTAAAATCTGGCCATATCCACATGTGCTTAAAATTTGGGTTTCCACATCTGCGAAATGAATTCTAGAGATAAAGGATTCAAAATCGTCAAACTTTATCATTTTGAGATATTCAGGACGGAATATTCATGAAGTGCGAAATGTTGATAAAATAGCATGGAGCAACCTAATTGAGAATACCATGAGAGTTAGAAATTGAAGTTGGGATGTGAGCAGGCGCAGACATTACTGGCGTGGTGGTGAAGGTGGGTCCTGGTGTCACAACATTCGTACCTGGGGACAAAGTTGTGAGCTGCCTTGGCAAGGTATGATATTTCAATTCTAGCCGTTCTCACATGAAAAAATCAATCGATGTTCAGTTGGCTTGGAGTGCACATGAGCATAGATTGGAGAACACTTCTCTTTTTTGAGCCTTTTGTTCAACCTACTGTTCAACCTGTTGTTGAACCATCTCTGAAATGTTTAAACACTTGTAGATAGGAACATTTTACAAAAACTGGTTGGTTTATGAACCATCTCTGAAATGTTTAAACACTTGTAGATAGGAACATTTTACAAAAACTGGTTGGTTTATGAACCCTTTTGTAACTTAGAATTGGGTGTTCTCACTCAATACAAGCTTTCAATATAGGAAAGCTACTTCAGTGCTGGGTAGATCTCTCCAATCAATTAGTGTATGTCCGACCGACATTGTAAAATTCACGAATTGAAAGCCAGTGCAATTCAAATCAGACAGTGAAGTGAGAAGTAGGCAGAGCTCATGGCACATGGCTTGCCTACTATCAATTTAGTTCCTTTACCCAATTCACGTCTAATTTTTATAGAGTTTCTATTCAATCACAACATAATATGTGGCACCCTCCAAAAGATAACAGTGAATGAATTTCTGCTAAAGCTGCTCGTGAAATCAGAGAGTTTTACGACTTGGGGTAGGGGTAGGGTTGCAGGCCGGTGGCGGGCTTGCTGAGTATGCCATTGCTCCAACTAGCACCACCATCAAAAGGAGGCAAGGGGTGTCGCCCATTGAGGGGGTTGCTCTGGGTGTCTCCGCATTTGCTGCCCTGCAAAGTGTTCGGAACTCGGGGGGAATCGACATCGAAGAAGGCAGATCGAAAGAAATCAAAAACCTACTCATCGTTGCTGCATCCGGTGGGGTGGGCACTCTGGCCGTGCAGGTAATTAATTACACACAACACCATAGTTCGCCAAGCTCTAGTACTAGTCGAAAGTCCCCTTGGAATTAATTAACATGAAAAGGAATCCCCTCATACATGAATGGAATGGCAAATGAAAAGAATGGGATTTGTGATAACTTGATTGACAAAGTTCAGTTCCATTTGAAACAAGTGCCCAGGTCTCCTCTCAAGCAATGAACCCTTGTCTTCACATGTGAGATTATCATACCGTTAGTAAGAGCTTTGAATTGGGCTTGGCTTGGCTTTGCATTACCTCCCTGAATTGAATGACTCTCAGTTTGGCCCTCCCCCCCCAAAATGCTCTGCCTCTCCTCCTCAAGAATGTCCTCAACAGCGTCCTCATTAGTATGTGTTCTCGATTTGTCTCTGGATAGCTGAATCACAACCATTCCTGCATTCGTCACGGGAATTCGAGTATAATTCTTCAGAAATCGAGTTTCTAGAAAGATGAGTCTTGTACTTGGAAACGAACACTTACTGTATGTGTCATTTCCATACTACTTCTGATGCATGTGAACTATCAAGTTGACAGAGATCTACCATTCATTTAAGCTGCATTGTATGTTTTTCTTGGGCTTCTACTAAAAAATGCTTGTTGTCCCTTTCCATTTCGTATAGATTGCCAAGCTGGGCGGCGCTCACGTGACGGCCACCTCCAGCCCCCACAACTTCGAATTGCTCCAGAGCTTAGGGGCCGACGAAGTGGTGGATTCCCCCCGAGGCCTCGAAAACCCCCCTGCCGGGGCCGCTAATGTCACCGCCGCACCAGAGAGTCCGTCGGGGAGGAAATACGACGTGGTGATCAATTGCGGGCCTCATCAGCCCTTTCCGTTCTACAAGTCCCAGCTGGCCCCGTCCGGGTTCGTCATCGACCTCAACCCGTCTCCCAAGGGACTCATGACGAGCGCCGTGCATACCTTGCGGCTCTCCAAGCAGAAGTATTTCCCCTTCCTGCACATCCCCAACTGCGCGGACATGTACGTGCTCTTCAACTTGCTCCACAGGAAGAAACTGAAGACTGTGATTGACTCCACGTATCCGTTCGGGAAAGTCCGGGACGCGTGGACACGGTGTATGGAGGGACATGCTGTGGGGAAGGTTGTCATCCATTGCAGCTAAGCTAGCTAGCGGAGGGAACTGAACGACTAAGATAAGCTTAATTGGCTTCAGGATGCGAATGATCGATAAGATGGTCGCAACATCGATCTCCCCAAGGCCTGCACAGTAGTGTATATATCAATGTGGGTCAGTCCGGTTTTGTAAATATCAGTAGGCGTTGATCCATCGAGGCTTCCTCGGAGATGCACAAGCAACTCACGCAGTTCGATTTTCTCAAACCTGTGACCTTTGATGGTCCATGGATGATGTCAATAGATACTGCATATTTACGTTGCCAATCGACTATATATGAGTGGTTCCGAGTTGCATTCAGTTCCTCTGGAAGTGGCCATGAGTCTGTCAAACTGGTGCACATTTGTGAAGATGCAGTCGATGATAAGAAAAGGGTTCAATTGGTTTTTGGATCAATGATAGACTGAATCAAAAGAAAAAAAGACTCCGAAGTCTGACATTCATTCTGAAAAGCATCAGTGTGTAATGCTTCGGAAGTGGCCACCACTTAAGTCTTTTCCATGTATCTTTTTGTATTTACTACCATAATGAGCTTGGATTCCCTTTCCGATGTAGCTTCCCAAGAATGCAGTGGAAACATTCTCAATTTTTATTTTGTTTTGTTTTTTTGTTTTTGTTTTTGTTTGTTTTGTTTTGAGATAACAAATGGAAACCATTGTATTAAGAGAACGAGTAACCGCCAAGCCAAAGGCTGGACAAATGAAGAGAAGATGAGCAACGAGACAAAGAAAACAAAGAATCTAATGAAGGAGCAGAGGAGAGGACCCTCTTTTCTCCAACTAATTGAGTAGCCAATCCTAGTCACTAATACTAGAGTTTGGAGCCAAATATTGGTGAACCTAGACCAAGTTCTATCTAAATGTTGAGGCCGACAACAAGCAGTGAGCTCAGTCTTGAGTAAGGCTGCTTGACTTAAGTCAAGCAGAGCATTCCATAGTGATTTTTGGAGAAGAATAGAGGGCCAATGATCTTATGTAAAATCCATATGGTTATGCAAGATCTAGCAAAGCCAAAGGGCAGCCTCACGAATAAGTGTCTATAACGTGCGGTATCTATGGAACACTTGGTAGATAGATGTACCAAATATACGTTCTCAATTTTGAGTCCTCTACAGAATTTCAATCGAAGAAGGACACGACCCCTACCACCAAAGTAGCTAAGTACACCCAAAGTCAGTACACTACAAAAAATGATACACTGTACTACATAGTAGTGGCCTACATTTAATGCATCACTGCACATCACCATACATTACATAGTGTTGCTTTTGGGTGCACTGTTGGTTTTGGGTGTACTCACTTTAATCCTTAAATGTCAACATGGACATATGGCGTCCAATGGATGACAAAAAATTCTTCTAGTACTAAGACAAAAGTACAACTATTCATCCTCGCAATTTTGTTGTGAAAAGGGAGGTCTTCTACAAAAGTTTGACTTCCAATGAATGCTTTTGCAATTTTTTAAGCCAATTATTCACACGATAATGAAAAAGGGTGATTTCCAAGGTCACCCATTTGTCATGTCCGGGTTTAATATAAAATGGTTACATCCCTTGATGAAAAAGTGCAATTTTTGATCCTACAATCAATTTTCTTGAATATTATTCCTCCAACACTTTTTAGTCCACAGCATCCGTAACGAGTGATTAAACTAGTGATTGCCCTTCAAGTCAAAGGTGAACAACAATCTTCTTTATTGCTGTGTTTCAAAAGTCAAATGAAATGATAAGTGGCATTGTGAAAGCAAGACCAGAAACCGATTCTGGGCGACTTTCCCTTGTTTGGAGGTCGTTTTGGAAGATCTTGCAGGAAGAGTTTTAGGATCTGCCAGGGATTCCTTCAGTTGACCATGAGTGAAGAGAGTGAACTCTGTCTCAGAAAGCCACAATAAAAATTGCATTTTCAAATGATTTAAGGTAGATCAACCTATTACCACCCTGATTTGCAATTTGACTATCTTGGGGCTAATTCCATGAGAGACATATATTTTTCAGAGGTGTGCACATGTTTCATGAATCAAACCCAAGTGAAATTACAATTTTTTGATCAAAATTGTAATTTCTGTGAATTTTTGAAGTGTTTTACTCAAGCGCCATGACTAGGGTCATAAACGCCCTAATAACAACCCATAACCACCTTCTTATGTCCCTATAAGCATCTAGGTATTCACCAATCAGCTATTGCCACATTATCCTAAATGACATAAATGCACTAATTTTGTCAGATTTCCAGGTAGAACTGGCTCACTTCTAGACAGATTTGGATGGTGGAATGGATGGAAATGGGGCCAAAAACAGGGTGGCGGAAATGGGTTGAAGACAGAATTAGGCTGGTCTACCTTACATGGATAGAAGAAGTGTTTGTATATATTAAATGTATTGCAATGAAATAAGTTGAGTTGATTAATCTGTAAACAAAATTGCGGCTGTTTTTAAAGTCGATGAATGACAAAGAATCATTCCATCCGTCCTAGGGCCCATAGGGATAAAAGGTCCCACCCATGACCTTGTAGCAATCGAAAAGTGAGTGGGCCCTTCAGAATTTGGCAAGTCCACTCAACAATTGAGGGCCCACAAGTTTGCTTTGTAGAGCTTAGATTTAGGAGAACCTGCCATACAACAAAAAATAACCGGCTCATAAATTAGCTGCCTAAACCTAGTTTTGTGTGTCATTTATCTTGAGGAAGGGTGGGGATGTTCTTAACCCCTAATACCCCAAGCCATGTGTACTTTCAAAATGGGCCAAAACTTCCAAGAAGTTGAGCAATTTGTTTACTCATTTTTCCTTGAGATCGGATAGAATGTAACTTCTAAGATCTTGAAGCTGACATTGACAGTGAGCACTTCAAAAAAATTCAGATTATTTAACCACACATTTTGATAGAGTCACAACATTCCAATATTTTGACCTTTTAGTTGAGGTGGACAACAATCACATTGAGTGGTTGACTTTTCAGTCTATGTCTAGATCCCCCCCTCCAAAATGAGTTGTGAACTACACTACGGCGGAGTTTAACTTGGATTTTGATGAAACTACCACCATTAGATTCTCAATGCAATATATTTTCTAGAAATAATTTTCATTTTTTTTAAAACTCAAAATTTAAAAACATAAAAACGGGCAGCTCAAAAAGAGGGGCAACGACCAGAAAATTGGTCGCTTCAGGTCACTTGGCATTCAAAGAAGTGGGTCCAAATGCCCCACTTCTGTACTAACATCTGAACACCTGTACTGCTGACTTTCCTTCTTTCTTTTCTCCCAAGTAGAAAAAGCCGTCCATCCCAAAGTCCGGGAAGAACCGGCAGCTAGTTACAAGTTAGCCGGTTGAATTGAAAAAAAAACGGTTGTGATTTGAAAACATCGGCTAAAAAACCGGTGAAAAAGTTCTAAATTTTTTGTTTTGAATAGAAAAGAGAGAAAATAACCTACTTGAGAACCCGGTTGAGAACCCGGTTGAGAATGGAAATTAGAGGAAACTAGCTGATAATCCTCAGAAATTTCCAGGACCCTGGTCCGTCCCCATTGCAAAAAGTCCGTCTATGATCTCAGTCAAGACTCCTTTTTCACCTCACGGAAGTGACGGAACCCCTCCTAAAATTACAAACCCGGAACGTTCCTAGCAACACCCCCAATTCCAAACCCAAATCCCAAAAGTACTTCAACTCCGTCCCGATTCAAAAATTCAAACGAACCCATCCAAGAGTTCCAAAGGAATCAAAGGACGAATCCCCCCAATAATTCCCCTATCGGCCTATCCTATCCCAATTTCATTTACACCAATAAAAAAATAAAAAAACAAAACAAATAATCCCCAGTCAGAATGACACGACACACAACTGACTGAAGTCCCCCAAAAGGCCACCACCAATTTCTGCGCTTTTCACGTGCCAAAAGAGCCCAGAGCCCCCTTTCCAAGAGCGTTAATAAAGAAAGAAATTAAAGGCCCTGGACGAGGGGATCAGACCCCCGCGCCAGGAAATCCGCAGGGTAACAGAAAAAGGGGAGTGGGCCGGGTCGGGTGCACCGGATATTCGACAACTGAAGGGTCTGAGCCCTTTTTCACATCATGGGAAAAGCAAGGGCTTATTAAAGGACGGGTGACCCGGGGGGGAAAAAGTGACGGGCTCCCATTGGATAAACCCTCTGACATCCACGTGACGGAGCTGACATGGCGTGCAACCACTGCACTACCTTGATATGGCCTTCTTTCCACGGTGGATGGGGCTGGCCATGTGACCGTGCTGAGATGGGAGACAGGGAGTGGACGGAGGGGGGAGCTTTCAGGTGGCACACCCGGAGGACGCGGAGGACGCATTATTGGGAAAAAATCAACGGGGAACCACGGTCGTAGGGGGGAGAGGGACGGTCGTAGGGGTCCTAGGGGGGACCGAGGTGCATGAAAAGGTCATGGTGGAACTGTACTGGCCTGGCTACTGGGGTGTTTTGGTTTTTGATATTTGGTTTTTTGGAGTTTTAACTTTTCTTTTTGGATGTTTTTTTGGGAAACAACTGAACTTTTTCTCTGTTCTTTTTGACGGGCTTGTTCAGTTCATGCAATGGTCGGGTCCTTTTTCTTTTTCTCTTTTTTCTTGTTTTCTTTTTTGATCCTTTATTGCTTGGTACTGTCGTTAATTTTTCTGATTTTTTGAGGGCCAGAAAGTGTCGTGCATTCAACTGCATGTGGGAGGAGGACAGGAGTACGCTTCCACCAGTGGGATAAATGGCTTTTTGGCTTTCTATGCATGGCTAGTTACATGGAGTGACTTGAGAAATCTGAAATTAGAATCTAGGTTGGATTCCAAATGTCCAAGAGCGGATTTGTTGGGGGAGAGATGAGTACGGTGGAAACACCCAAAAACCTCAATATAAGCAATTCAGCATATTTGGAGGCACCTTTACCTAAAACTAATATTTTTGTAGTATGAGCAAGTGAAAATCATGAATATTTATTTTTTTTTAATTGTAAGATTTTTCAGGTGTAGTATGAAATTTTTGTGATTTTTCAAAGTGGCAGCTCCTTAGACCATTGAAACAGTCAAATAGGTGAACCTTAAACCAAAATCTGCAAAAATCAGTTGTCAACAAATCAGAATTAAGTATGTGTCCTTCAAATGCGTCAACGAAAGTCTAAGGAGACATTTAGTGGTTTTCTAGGGTACAAGAATGGAAACAAGGACGTTTTAATTTTTCAAAGTGGCGTCTCCTTAGACCACTAAAATTGTTACATAGGTGGATCCTAAATCGAAATCTGCAAAAATAAGGAGTCAACGAATTAGAGTTAAGTATGTGTCCTTCAAATGTGTCAACGAATTTGAATTAAGCATTTGAAAGACACAATAACGAAAGTCTAGGGACATATTTAGTGGTAGTCTCGAGTACAAGAATGGGAACAGGGACACTTTTAGGTGTTTCTACCTTAGTTGAGGGGCTTGAGGAGTTTGGGTTGGGGATGATAATTGCTAAATTATATCATAACCTACAATTGGTGTTTACGACGGATGCTCATTTTCAAGATACTTGAGCTCTTAGTTGGAAAAGAAGAATCCAGCGGATTCCTGAGACTTGAATAGTTCTATCAATAAATGCGCACACAAAGGAAGGTAATTGCACCTTAACCCCTAAAGGACCAAACAGCGTTTTTTGGCAACATAGCGATTTTGGGCAGCTCACTACAGACAGAAATTTTAATATTTATCTTTGAAAATTTCACACACTGTCTGTCCAAGGAGTAGCTTTAAGGCCCAACAATTTCAAAACTTTTGATTACATAGGTAAAATGTTATTGGATGATATGTCATTTTTGACGGTTGGCAGGCAGCTCAAAATATTTCTAAAAATCACTTTTAAAAAAAATAAAAATTTGAAATTGGTTCTTTAGATTTATATATACGTATAAAGCTTTGAGTTATTCAAGTTTGATTTATGAGATGAAAATTATGAGGTGTTCTAGTTTGTGGGCAATTATGGATTCCCTACTCTAAAATAAACTTTGAAGTCCTTTATTTCACTCAATTTTTAATATTTTTTGAAACAAATAAAAGCATAGGATGTATATTGTTTATTGCAACATTACAACCGTTGGAATTGACATATTTCAATTCCATAATTAAATTCTTAACAATTTCATGTTTTGAATCATTCTCTACTTCTTTCTACAACCTATTTTTTTCCTATATGTTGTACAATTCCAAATGATCTAAAAATTTTCAAACATGTAGCCAACTTGATTTGAAGAATGGAACCAAGGAGTAACCACCATTTTGGACATTTTTCATTTAAATGTGACCTTGTGAAGTGCAGCTGCATGGTTTTTTGCAAGGCCCAAATTTTTTTTTTGTCAATTCAAATGCTAATATCTTGCAATCTACAAGGTGAAAAATTTTGAAAAAATTTCTACATACTCTCAAACAAGTTTACTACAAGATCCTACGGTTACATGTGTCCAAAAATGTTTTTTTTTCTAAAATTTGGTACTTGTACTAGAAATGACAGTTTTGGAGTCTTTTTGGTGAAAACATAGTCTCTGACCTTTAGGGGGTTAATCTTAGAAAGACGTTGCCCCCTTTGACCAAGGTAGTCACCAAAAATATTTTGATTATTGGATCAATAGGTGTATTCTTTGTTTCTATAGTTAACAAAGAAATCATCTATTGGACCTTTAGATCCGTACCATCCTTACAAGGTTAAGTCATCTAAATATCCATTTTTATATCCAAATAATCCAAATATCCATAGTCCAATAAATAAAAAATTAAAATAAGATGAAAACAAGTTAATAAATATAACCAAAAATATCTATGTAATTTGAAATTTCTTCTCAAGATGGAAGCAACAATTAAGAACAATATAAAAATTTTAAGCAAATGCTTTCAAGGGATAAAAGCAGTGGAAATATTTTTTTCCGTAATCTAATGTAATCAATAGTAATTACATAGCTTTTTTTGCTTCAGTTTGCTTCCCCTTGTTGGAGACCCTCATACATTTCCATAGTGAGGTAAAAGGTCCTTACAGCGCCCATTTCAAGAATGGATTGCATTTAGGGGGAATGTAAACTCTTTGAACAAAATTTCAAATAATTTTTCATAGAAAGAAAAATGGAATTGGCATCTAATCCAAGTCATTTCAAATTTTTGGGACCTTTGTGGAATTAGTTATGAATTGTTGAAGATGAAGCCCAATGGTCACTAAAAGTATCCACTTATTGAAATGTACATATGTGGTACCGTAAATTGATGGTGTATTGAAGAAAGTAAAATGTAAGATTGCGTTATGCAGCGCTTCTATATAGAATAGTGAAATTTGGTTGCCTTAAACAATTACTTTGCCTTACCTAAAGAAAGTTACTTTAAAAGTCATCAAAGTCAACTAATATTTATCCATATATTTCCATTTGCACACATGGAGGTTCATGATTCCAAATTACAACAAAACCTAATTCAAAAGTAGTGCATTTTTGTATAGTATCAGTAAATATTTAGGGCCTCTTTCCATATGAGTTGGGGGGTGGTGGACCTCATCGATGATCAGTGGGATGGGAGGTTGAGTTTTTCTAAACTGCAGATCCTACCGATCATTGGTAGGATCCACTGTCCCCTGACTCATATGGGAAGAGGCCCTCATATATTGTGAAACGTCTAATAATTAGTGAAGAGCAATCTAATTTCATTATTCAAAGCAATGCACTCTGGTCGATTATGTAACCTTTTACTTTACACAACCTCTTAAAAGGTCGGCAAAGCATCCTTGGGGCCATCAAAATCGCCTTGACAATTGAGTCTATTTGGCAGAGTTTTGATAGCATTTGGCTTCATTCTCCATTATTGCTCATAGGATGGGAGATCATATTGTTTGGAACAAGGCTCCTCCCTCGCATTGCTTGTTTTTGTAGTTCGTTTCTAATTCTCTTTTTATCTGTGTTCATTTTTCTTCATTGTCCAGCCTTTGGCTTGGCATCTTGTATTGTGTGTTTTTTAACCCCTAAAGGTTTTTGAATATATTTTCACCAAAAATGCTCCAAAACTATCATTTCTAATACAAGTACCAATTTTGGAAAACAAACCTTTTTTGGAAACATGTAACCGTAGGATCTTGTAGTCCACTAGTTCAAGATGTTGTGGAAAAAATTTCGGAAATTTCTACCATGTGGATTGCAGGATAATAGACTTTGAATTGACAAAAATCCTTTTTTTGTCCCTACGAAAATCCGGGCAGCTGCACTTCATAAGGGCACAAAAATGTCCAAAACGGTGGTTACTCCTTGAATTCATTCTTTAAGGCAAGTTGACTACATGTTTGAAAATTTTCAAATCATTTGGAATTGTAAAAAAATAGGAAAGAAATAGGAAAAATATAGGAAAAAAATAGTAAGTACAAAGAAGTAGAGAATGATTCAAAATACTAAATTGTTAACCATTTATTTAAGGAATTTAAAAATGCCAATCCCAAAGGTTGTAATGTTGTAATAAACCATATGCACCTAATGACTTTATATTTTCCCCAAAATATTGAAAATTGAGTGAAATAAAGGATTTCAAAGTTTATTTTAGAGTAGAGATTTCATAACTACCCATAAACTACCATGAACTAAGAATCTTCATATCTTTTGATTCAGGAAAATGTTGTGTTAAACTTTCAAAGAAAATAAAATTTAAAAGTCCATTTGTAGTGAGCCGCCCAAAATCACTATGTTGCCAAAAAATGCAGTTTGGTCGTTTTAGGGGTTAATGCAATGGTTCTTCCATTTGTTAAAAAATAAAAAATAAAAAAATAAAAAAATCCTTTGAGTTTGTGCCGTGTTGGCAACGTCATATGTGCTTTTTTTGTGGCTCTGAGCAAGCTTGCCCCCAAAGCTCGGACCAGGTGAAGCTGCCGTGATCCAGCAAACAGAGTGGAGAACTGGAGCTGAGTCGACGCAGACAGACTCTTGGACAAGTACCATAAGCCCCCCAAAGAGGCGTGATAGCGTGACTCAAGGAAGAAGCAAGCTTGACCAAGACCAGTGGGTTTTTTTCCGGCTATTTGGTGCAAAATTGCACCAAATTTTATAGCCTGGCATCACACCTATAGAAAAAAATGGTACTAAAAAGGTGGAAAATCGTCAGAAAACTTCAAATGAAAAAAAAATCTTGGATGAAATCGCCAGACCATGGATGGAAATTGAATTACGGATATGTGATATGTTCTAATATGATATTTCTATCCAATATGTGGATGAATGTTGAAATTTGGAGCACCACTATAAGATTCAGGTGTGAATGGTATGACATGATTCAGGTGAAAACAACCAAAAAACGTCAAATTAAGCATTTCGACATAATGGGAGGAAAAAAAAAGACATTTGTGTAGTATTAGAGATTGAAAATCATGAATTTAAAAAGAAAATATAGAATTTTTCAATAAGACATGTAATTGCTATGAATTTTCAAAGTCGAACTCCCTATTTCACTGAAAACATTGCAAAGCTTGGTCATAATACTAAAATTTAGAGAACCATTAGTCAACCAATCATAGTTCAGTATGGGAAGAGTTTTAAGTGCACTTTGGAGGACACTTTCAGTAAAAGTTTGCTTGTCATGAATGGGTACACAGATAGTTTGGACATTTTCACCTTATATCATCTCCAGACTTTTCCACAACAAAACTTGTCCATTGCTTATTTTAAAGGAATTTGGGTCTTCTTGGTGTTTTAATTGTGTTTTTTATACATAATTGATTACTTAAGATTCTCTAATATTCATGCAAATTGGAGTAGCAATTGCAAGTATTTGAAGGGGAAAACAATTCTTAACCCCTAAGGACTGTTGTGCCTTCGGGGGACAAATGCGTTTTCGGGCAGGTACCTACGGGCTAAAATTTTGTCGTGATTTTTTGAAACTTTTTTTGAAGATAGAAAAACTGATAAGCTTTGTGGGAATATAATTATTTTCACAATCGGTGCCTGGGAAAAAAAGTTATGACCAAATAAGCTCAAAACAAGGGACGGCGGGCAGCAAAAAGAAATGGACAAAAATTTTAATTTTTTTTTTTATGTTTTTTTTTCATAGATTATATTTTTGCCTATTTGGAAAGCTTAATTCATTTCATTTGGATTTGATATGAGAAAGTTATGGACATTCTATTTATTCGGGTAGTTAGAGCATCTTCTTGAAAAAATAACTTCTAGAATGCATTTTTGAATGCAATTTTTCAAATTTTTCAATTTTTTTTTTTTCCATGGTTTATACTACTTGCTAGAACAATCTCACCATTGGGATTAGTGTTTTTTTAATTCCATATAAAATATATGAATATTTTAGATTTTTCTTCTATCTTGTACCTACTTCTACTTAACAATTTTTTAAAGAATGAAAAGTAAGTTTTTTTGGATTTATTTTTTTTCTCTAGACTCTCAACTCAATTCTCCACTACAAAGATTTAAAGCTCAAAACTCTGTGGTGCAAAAAAATTTCCCAAAAAATCCATATTATTCTTCCTTCCAAGTCTTTGGCATTGAAAAATAGATTCTACAACTAAATTCATAAATGTACAACCTTGAGCTACCGGTATTATAGATTTTTTCTAAGTAATAAATGTGACCCCAAATCAAAATTTGCAAGCTAGAATTCATTACAAAGGCATAGTTTAATTCCGAATTTTGCACTTTTATGCATGAATGTAGAAGCTTATCTCTATGTTATATGGGGTTGGTTGGTTGGTTTTTGAATTTTTCTTTCATCTTCAACAAATGTAGAGGTACTATGGTCGATTATCCCAATGCAATCAACCACCTAATTCAGACATTTGTAAGACCTTTCCATTTGCACTGGTCTTCCATCCATTTATGCAGAGTGTGTAAGTCACTTTCTTTGGACAAACAATTGGATGCTATTGTCAAAAAATGACATCAAGTTCACATCTTGGGTTCACATCTATTTATAGATAATCTAAGGTTGATAAAGATGTGGTTCAATAAATGTTGGTTTACTTGGGCTTAACCCCTAAAGCACTGAACATGCTTTTTTGAGAACATAGCTTTTTGGGGCAGCTCACTACAAGCGGAGATTTTATTTTTTTCTTTGAAATTTTCACACAACATTCTTCCGCGGATTAGCTTTAAGGCCCAATAATTTTCATAGCTTTTGATTATATGGGTAAAAAGTTATTGCATGATAAGTGATTTTCAATGCTCGGCGGGCAGCCCGGGCAGCAAAAAAAAATTCTTTAAAAATTACTTTTTAAAAAAATAAAAATTTGAAATTGGTTCTTTGGATTTATATATACGCGGGAAGCTATGAATCATTCCATTTTGATGTATGAGTCAAAAGTTATGAGGATTCTTAGTTTGAGGGTAGTTATGGAATCTCTATTCTAAAATAAATTTTGAAGTCCTTTATTTCACTCAATTTTCAATATTTTTGAATAAAACAAAAAACATTAGATGTAGATAGGTTATTACAACATTATAACCATTGGGTTTGGCATTTTGTAATTCTATGATTAAATTCTTAACAATTTAGTGTTTTGAATCATTCTCTACTTCTTTCTACTTACTATTTTTTTCCTATATGTTGTACAAATCCAAATGCTCTGAAATTTTTCTAGCATATAGCCAACTTGACTTCAAAAATGAATCCAAAGAGTAACCAACGTTTTGGACATTGTTTCATATAAATGTGACCTTGTGAAGTGCAGCTGCCCGGATTTTTGCAGAGACAAAATTTTTTTTTTTCTCAATTCAAACACTATATCTTGCAATCCACACAGCGGAAAATTCTAAAAAAAATTTCCACATCTTCTCAAACAAGTTTACTACAAGATCCTATGGTTACATGTGTCCAAAAATATTTATTTTTCTAAAATTTGATACTTGTATTAGAAATGACAATTTTGGATAGTTTTTGGTGAAAACATAGTCAAAAACCTATAGGGGTTAATTGGGATTAAATACTTGTCGAAATAAGATTTAGCTTCAGCCAATAAAAGAGTTGCTTTTATAATGTTGAACTTATGCTTTTAAAACACTCGTCAAATTGGATTAGGGTGGTAGGTTAGTGATTTTAAACCTTTCTAAGATGGTTATGACCCTATGTACTAACAATGTTATATTTTTGCACCAAAAGTGTGTGAAAATTCATATCAATTTCAATTATTATCAGATTAACCATTGAATGCTCCAATGTTCAATTTTTGAGACGACAAACAAACTGAAATTCATGTTCATTCTCATTACTACATGGAAGAAAAGTCATCCTAATTTGTAGAATTATTTTATTAAGTTGTTGTCTTATTTAATAGATTTGGTGTTACTAGAATACATATTTTTCTTAAAACTACAATTGTGGAAGTATGTCTAATAGTTGACCAAGCCAAAATTGCATTGACTCTAGTTTAAAATTGGACTTGCAAAAATAGGGTCATAGCTTTAACCCCTAAAGGACCATCATTCCTTTGGGGGGACAAATGGGAATTTCGGGCATGTATCTACGGGCAGAAATTTTGTCCTGATTTTTTGAAACTTTTTTGAAGATAGAAAAATTGATTAGCTTCATAAGAATATAATTTTTTTTTCAATTGGTGCCTGGGAACAAAAATTATGCCTCAAACAGCTTGGAACTTGGAAAGATGGGGAGAGGGGCAGAAAAAAAAATTCAAAAATTTGAATTTGATTTTTTTTCCCCCTAGATTATATTTTTTTCTACCTAAAAAGCTTTTATTCATTCCATTCGGATTTGTTATGAGAAAGTTATAAACAATCTTATTTTTTGGGCAATTAGAGCATCTTCTTGAAAAAATAACTTGTAGGATTCATTTTTGAATACAATTTTTACAATCTTTCAAAAAAGAAAATTCCCCATGGTTTAGTTTGCTTGCTAGAAAATATTAACATTGGAATTATTACATATTAATTCCATTTTTGATATAGTAATGATTTAGATTTTCCTTCTATCTTGTACCTACTTCTTCCTAATAATTTTTTGAAAATTTAGTTTTTTGAATTTCTTTTCCCTGGACTCTCAACTCAATTCTCCACTATAAAGATTTGAATCTTAACACTATGAAGTGCCAAAAATTAAAGTTAAGAAGGTTCAAAGTCAAAAAATCTAGTCCTGCAATATGTTGAAAAACTATTTTTTTTTCCACTTTAGACGCAAATATCTTGCAATTTGTGTGGTCAAAATTCTGAAGTTTTTCTACAAATTCTCATACTAGTTAGGTGCAAGATCCTATGGTTAGATGTGCAAAAAAAACATTTTTAATTTTTTTCACTCTTTGCTAAAAAAATGGCAATTTTGGGTGTTTTTTGGCAAAAAAAAGGCCTTGGTCCCGTAGGGATTAAAGAATACAAAAATTTCAAAAAATCACCATGTGAAGAGAGTCTCATTTCAAATCCATTCCAACAAGTTTTACTCAAAAAATGACACAATGTAATATTTGGCTTGCAATCAAATTTCCTATAGAGGGAATTTTGAAATTTTCTTTTCAAAATTTATAAAAAAAAATATTGGTAATAACACTGGTGGATCTAGCCATAAGGATGGAATATTCAATTTAAAATCTTCAACTTTAATTTGTGTATCAATTCCAAAATATTCTTCCAAAGAGTGTTTGATGATGATTTTTCTCAAATTGTCAATTCTAGAAAATACTTTATACATTTTGGGATAATATGACTCCACGTGTATGTTAGTCAATTCAACTATTTCTTACTTTCGAAAAATACACAGGCAACAATAAGTACATTACACAAGATACTTAAATTGCAAATTCGGGCAATTGTAGGCTCTTATACCTTACAGTCCAAATATGAATTACTCCGGTTGCATCAAAATCAATCCGTAGTACTCCCACAATTTCCTACTACAAACCACGGATTTATTTGAGACCAAGGGGCCAGGAATAAAAAATTTCACAATGATGAAAGTTCCTATGCTCCTCCCCGGCCATAGGTCAATTGAATCCCTAAACTCCCAAAGTTCATATAAAGTACTCTTGGGATTTCAGGTAAGCTTGCGTGATCTCAAATTTTGACCTAGTTTTTGGAAATTTTTTAGAAGATAGGAAATCAGATTAACTTTATCAGAATATAATTTTTATTCCAATCACTGCCCATGAGCAAAAGTTATGCTACTTTAAGTCTAAAAAGCAACTCGAGGAGCATCTCCAAAAAATCACAAAAAAGTTTTATTTTTTAATAATTTTTTGCTCAAAGATTGTATTTTTGTTTACATTTGAAGCTTTAATTCATTCTATTTGGACTAGTGATGAGAAAGTCATGGACCATCTTGTTTTCTAGGCAATCTAAGCACCTTCTTGAAAAAATAACTTATAGAATTCATTTTTGAATGCAATTTTTACAATTTTTACAATTTTTTTGTTAAAAATGGTTAAGTTTGCTTACTAGAACAATTTTATTGTAGGAATTCTTGTGTTTCAATTCCACCTTAGAGCTTTTAATGGTTTAGTTTTCCTTTCAATCTTGATCGTACTTCTACTTAACAATTTCTTAACCCCTAAAGGCCCAAGGCCTTTTTTCTGCCAAAAAACACCCAAAACTGCCATTTTTTAGCAAAGAGTGAGAAAATTTTAAAAATGTTTTTTTGCACATCTAACCGCAGGATCTTACACCTAACTAGTATAAGAATGTGTGGGAAGAATTTCAAAATTTTTGACCACACAGATTACAAGATATCTACGTTTAAAGTGAAAAAAACAAATTTTTCAGGACATTGTGGGACTGAATTTTTTCACTTTGAACATTTTTAACCTAAAATTTTTGCACTACATAGTTTTGAGCTTTAAATGTTTATAGTGCAGAATTGAGTTGACAATCTATCCAAAAAATTTATTTTTCATTATTGAAAAAATTATAAAGTAGAAGTAGGTACGAGATAGAAGGAAAATCTAAAATATTCAAATATTTTAGATGGAATTAAAATGCACTAATCCCAATGGTCAGATTGTTCTTGCAAGTAAAGTTAGCCATGCAAAAAAAAAACTTGAAAAATATAAAAAATTGCATTCAGAAATGAATCCTACAAATTATTTTTTTCAAAAAGATGCTCTAAATGCCCGAAAAACAAGAATGTCCATAACTTTCTCATAACAAATCCAAATGAAATCAATCAAAGGTTTCTAGATAGAAAAAAATATAATCTATAAGAAGAAAAATACTACCAAAAAAAAAAAAGGTGCAAATTTTTTTTGCTACCCGCCGTCCCTTGTTTTGAGCTTATTTGGTCATAACTTTTGTTCTTGGGCACCAATTGTGAAAAAAATTATAGTCCCGTGAAGCTAATCAGTTTTTCTACCTCCCAAAAAAGTTTCAAAAAACCAGGAGAAAATTCCAGCCGTAGTTACCTGCCCGAAACGCATTTGTCCCCTGAAGGGACAATGGGCTCTTAGGGGTTAATGATTGAAAAATAAGTGTTTTTCTGTTGAGTTTTCTTTCCTAGATTCTCAACTTAGTTCTTTAATATAAAAATTTAGAAAATCAAAATCAATAGCCCAAAAATTTGAAGTTAAGAAGATTTAAAGCCAAAAAATCTAGTCAAGTAAGGTGCAAAATAACTTTTTTTTTTTACTTCAAATGCTAATATCTTGCAATCTACATGGTTAAAGTTCATGAAAATTTTCTACACATACTTATACTAGTCGAATATCAGACCCTACAGTTGGATATGCAAAAAAAAAAAAAATTTAAGTTTTCTGTTCTTTACAATAGAAATGTGACAGATTTTGAGTGGTTTTTTAAGGAAAAAGGCCTTGATACTTGCATCACATTTAGTAGCACTGGGCCAGTGCGCCTTCCCTCCAACAAAATCGTGTGGAATATTCCACACTATCTCATCCGGGGATGAAATCGTGTTGAATTTTCCACACCATCAATAGTTTTAGAGACACGTGTTGCAATTTGGGTGGGTGGAAGGGGTTGAGCTTTTTTAAATTCTTTTTCTGACACATTGCTTGGATGAGAAAGGCAGCCTCCAGGAAGGCTACTGAATGTTATGTTAGGGGTTAATTTAATTTACTTTGATTTTTTTTTTTTCAAACAAATGAAACGAAATGTCATTGCATGGCAAAATACATGAAAACCAGCCACACCAAGTGGCCTGCCATAAGGTCAAAATTTTGCGACAACCCCACCAGTCCTGCCCCTGCACTACTAATCAATGCAGGGTGCTGCATTTTCAAACATGGATTGCGGTAAATTTTGCAATTAATGACCATGGCACATGGGGCGGAGCAGGGGAGTCCGCCCCTTGGAGCCCCCTCAAACCCCATGGCAAAATCAGTCCTTTTGTGGCTGGCAGGTTCTGTAATAAACATATTTTCCCCCCTGCAATAAAATTCTGTTTCATGTGTTAGAAAAACATGGGCAAAAACATTGATGCCTTCCATTCAGTTCTAGTTCTTACGGCTGCCTGCATGGCCATGATGATTGCCTGCTTCAGGCAGATGTCTCGGACAGACCCCAAGGTGATGAGTTTGAAACACGTTAAATCGGGAAATGTGGGCCCAGCAGGATATATTTGGGGTAAAATGTAAAAAAAAGCCCCCTATATTTGAGCTGTGTTTAGGGATACTTGCTAGCCCCCCTAGCTAATTTGGGGCCTCAGATTGCAAAATGTGAATTCAGATTTTGCAAAAAAAAAAGTTATTATAAACAAAAAAATTCCTGCATTTTTCCTGCGGTAAATTTGGTCCATAGGGCTGACATTGGATGGCACGAATTAACATCCCCCTCCCATGAGTTTACAAAAGTGATCGGGTCCATCCATCCATCCATCCATCCATCCACTATTTTATTTTTATTTTATTTTTAATAAGTTCCGCCCCTGACCCAAATGCCTGAACAACACTGACATTTCCGCAGGCTAAGAAGTTATTACCCTTATTTTCCTGAGTTTCCTCTTTGGGTGGCGGTCCGTAGGGGGGTGCATGATGGGGATCTTTTGGGAATCGTCGCTGTTCTCCCTTTTGATGAGGCTCCATGTGAAAAGCGGATTTCTTGATCCACACCCATGTGAAAGTGCCCATCGACCCATGTGAAAGGCAGGGCCTTTTGAGATGGGATAGGAGTCATAGGCCCCCTACGAGGGGAAAAGTCCACTTTCGGATGGGGCCTTTCCCAGGAAAGCAGGATCTTTCAGGGGCACAAGGCTGACACTCGTTCACTGGGGGAGAGCCAGGGCCCCGGTGATGAGAGACTCGGCCGGGGCTCAGGTTCTTGACACGGGTATAGTAAGATGGGTGTCTACGGATGGATGAACAAGTACTCAGATTCATTCATCCAATAAATGTAAGTAGCATTAGGGGATGCGGACGGATAGTACGGGTGAATAATTAACACTTAACCCTTGAACGCCAGCCCTTTGCAAAAAATAAAAGTGCTCAATGGAGGTCAAACTATTGTAGAAAATTTCCCCTTTTCACAACAAAATTCCAAACATGAGTAGTTGTATTTCTGTCCTACACAAGAGATTCCCTATCATTCATCGGCCGCAAAATGTCCGCTTCAGTGTTTAAGGGTTAAACATCAATATAGACACAAAACATTTGATGAATGATAAAGAATCCTTATAGTAGGATAGAAATGCAATCCTTCATTTGTAGAATTTTGTTGTGAAAAGGGAAGGTCTTCTTTAGTAGTTTGACTTCCTATGAGTGCTTTTGTAATTTTTTTAAGGGAACAATTCCCACAATAATGAAAAGGGATGATTTTTCATAGTCACTAATATGTCCTTTAAGGATTAAGGGCTTGAGTATTAGGGGCCCAATCTAAAAGAGGATTTATATGTAAGCTATGTGGGCAAAAAAATTACTAAAAAGACAAGAGGAGGCTCATTGATCACTAGTGAATGTGAAAATAGGAGAATAGATTCTACCATAATCAGTGCATTCTACATTGAAAAAGGAACATTAAAATGTTTTTTTAGATTCCAATATTCATGAACGCACCTAATCATCCGATATGTATATGGAAGCTCTCACAATGCCACTATTGCACACCACAAATGCTACAATGTCACAACTACAATTGATGTTGAATAGTGTGTCCTTGTAATAAATAGTTTAAACCAGACTAAATAACCATTTTGGAGTGTTGAATTTCTAAGTGCTCCATAGATCAAAGTGGATGCTTTTATATCTATTCGAATTGAAAAATTCATTCAAAAACAAATTCGGGAAGGAACTAACCCTAAAAAACTAGTTCTCTTGCTACATGGTCAAACTTTATACTTGAATTTAATGAAATTACATGGAATTAGTTATGAATTTTGAAAGTTGAAATGCAATAGTGGTCACTAAAAAGGTCCACTTCTTAAAATGTACATTGTTTATGCAATGAGAAAGCAAAATCTACCTCTACATTAGATGACGTTTTTAAAGCCATAGCGCTTTATGGGTCTCCTACCTTCTCCTTTAGAGCATCTCCTACAACCGTCCAAATAAATTGCTTCTTCCATCCAGATTTGCCTAATTTGAAGAGGATGGCCACTTGAATCCCCAAAAGTACAACTCACTAAATATACTTCCAACCAATCACAAGTCACAGAACTTGCAAAAGCAACAAGTAAGCTATGTCAATTGCTAATCCCAAGAGAAGATACAGCCTTTAGAGAACACAAAGGCTCCCTTCAAATATGGCAAATTTGGGGGGCAAAAGTGAAAGTCGAGCCTAACATACACTAAAATTGATTGCTTATCCCCTAAGGACCAAACAGTGTTTTTTGGCAACATAGCGATTTTGGGCAGCTCACAAAGAATGGAAATTTTATTTTTTGAAAATTTCACACAACGTGTGCCCGAGGAGTAGCTTTAACCCCTAAAGAACCGTTTATCCCCTCGGGGGACAACTCGGGCGTGGACAAGTTCCTACTACTTCAATTTTCGTAATATTTTTTGAAAATAATAATTTTTGAAATTGTGTATTTTTGCGAGAGCTTTGTGAATATATAATTTTTATTTTAACTGATGATCGGGAGTAAAAGTTATGGCACAATAAGCAAAATTGGAGTTCGGCGAGCAGCCCAAAAAAAATCACAAAAAGTCAAAATAATTTTTTTTTCAATTTTTTTTTAAAGATTATACTCTTGTCTACATGTGAAGCTTTTTTTCATTCAATTTGGACTAATTATGAGAAAGTTATGGACAATCATATTTTTGGGAGCAATCTAAGCATCTTCTCAAAAAATAACTTGTAGAATTCGTTTTTCAATGCAATTTTTAGAATTTTTCAAAAAAAATTGTTAGAAAAGGTTGGATTTTCTTGCTAGAACAATCTCACCATTGGGATTGTGGTAATTCAATTCCATCTAAATGCTGTTAACAATTTAGTTTTTTCTTCAATCTTGAACCCACCTCTACTTAATAAATTTTTAATGAGTAAAAATTAAGTGCTTTTTATCCTAAATTTTTTTTGGGGATTTTCAACTCAACTACTTAACATAAATAACTAGAAAATCAAAGTCCATAGTCAAAAAATTTGAACTAAAAAGACTCAAAGCCAAAAAATCTAGTCAAGCAAGATGCAAAAAAACTTGTTTTATTCACTTTATATGCATATATCTTGCAATCTACATGGTCAAAGTCTCTGAAATTTCTTCCACATATTCATGTACTAGTCAAGTACGAGATCTTACGATTGAATATGCAAGAAAAAACAATTTCTAAAGCTGTTTTCTCTTTGCAATAGAAATGACAGTTTTGAGTGGTTTTTGATAGGAAAATCACCTTGGTCCTTTAGGGGTTAAGGCCCAACAATTTTCAAAACTTTTGACTACATGGTTAAAAAATTATTGGATGATACATCATTTTCAACGATCGGCAGGCAATTCTAAAAAATTCTAAAATATCACTTTTTAAGAAAATAAAAATTTGAAATCGGTTCTTTAGATTTATATGTACATATAAAGCTTCGAATTATTCCAGTTTGATTTATAAGATGAAAATTATGAGGTGTTCTAGTTTGCAGGTAGTTACGGATTTTCTACTCTAAAATAACCTTTGAAGTCCTTTATTTAACTCAATGTTTAATGTTTTTTGAAATAATAAAAGCATAGGATGTATATTGTTTATTGCAACATTATAACCGTTGGGATTGACATTTTTCTATTCCATAATTAAATTATGAACATTTTTGTGTTTTGAACCATTCTCTACTTCTTTCTACTTATTATTTTTTTCCTACATGTTGTACAATTCCAAACGACCTGAAACTTTTCAAATATGTAGCTAACATTCTGTGAAAAAAGAATCCAAAGAGTAACCACCATTTTGGACATTTTTAAATTTAAATGTAACCTTGTGAAGTACAGCTGCCCAATTTTTAGCAGGGCCAAAGAAAGGGGTTTTGTCAATTCAAATGCTAATATCTTGCAATCTACAAAGTGGAAAATTCTGAAATTTTTCCTACATATTCTCAAACAAGTTAACTACAAGATCCTACGTTTACATATGTCCAAAAATGTTTTTTTTCTAAGATTTGGTACTTGTACTGGAAATGGTAGCATTGGAATATTTTTGGTGAAAACATAATCTCCGACCTTTAGGGGTTATCATCCAAAAATTAGAGGAGAGGGGACACTTGGAGGGTGGGTTGCAAGAGATATTCTTCTCTCCATGCCAAGGGCAAACTAAAAATGAAGGTCCTTCGATGAATATAATTTTGGCTCTCCCTTTTATTTTATTTTATTTATAAAATTGACTTTGTGTTGTCTGTTTTTGAAAAGTGGAATCTCTCTCCCAAGTCCTCCAAGTGAAGCCTGGATAAGGCAATCTCTCCTTTCCAATCCCCAGTCAGCATCTGGAATTCACTGAATCTGAGGTCGTGGCTTCCCAGCCCTCCAATACGCTGAGATGCAGGGACCAAGCTCGGATGGAAGCCAACCGGAACCCGACAACTGGAACCCGAAGTCGGGGCTCGGGAGGCAGCTCCGGTTCAGTTCCAAGCAGGGCTTTTTTTTTTCATTTTTGAAGAAGTGCCATAGTGGCGATATAAAATGTTACAATGGTGCTCCAAATTGCAACATTCATCCACTTATTGGATGTATAGTATGGTTTTCATCCACAATTAGGTAATTTCATGTAATATTTTTTGTTATTTTTGTATGGCAATTTCATCCAATTTTTTGGGCATTTTTTATAACCTTTTTTAGTCAGATTTTTTTTTCTGGTGCAATCTGGCACCAAAAAGCCAAAAGAAAAAGCCCTGGTTCCAAGTGGGCAGTGGGCAGGGGTTGCCTCACTCTGGTTGCTGTAGTAAGGAACTGCTTTATTAAATATGGAACCCAGATGTCCACCATCATGAAGAGGAGCAGCCCCATGGCTCCTTATTACAAGAGGGGGACTGCAGAGTTGCAAATTGAAATGGGAGGACATTAAAGTGGTCATTCAAAGTCTGCGTCGTCCTGCGTCTGTCTTGTCTTCAGCAGTCAAGGGTAAATGTAAAACACAATTAAGGTACGAGGTCCATAAATCGCTCATCTAAGAGCTGAAGCTGAATTTTTGGAGGTAAAACTTCTTAAAATATTTTTCAGTAAATTTTCCTTGAAAGGCAAGAGAAATTGGCATCTAAACCAAGTTGTTTCATGTTTTTTGAAGCTTTGTAGAATTAGTTATGAATTTTGAAGTTGCAGAAAAAGTGCATTTTTGTGGGCTCTAAAACCGACCACCTCCTCAAATGCACACCACTTGTACATTGGAAAGTGCAAAATGTACCTCCAAAGTTTGATTGGTTTTAGATCCCGCTCCATTTTAGAACCTCCTACCTTACCCCTACTTTGTGGTTACTTAGAGCATCTCCTGCAGCCTTCCAAATAGCCAGGCTCCTTCAATCCAAATCCATCTACTGTAGAGGGGATGGCCACTTGTATCCCCAATAGTGCAACTCTCTAAAATATACTTCCAACCAATCACAAGTCATAGAACTTGCAAAAGCAATAACTAAGCTATCATTTATTATGACGACTTGTTAATCCCAAGAGAGTATATAGTGTGTAGAGGGGTTAGTTATCCCTTCAAATATGGCCATATTTGAAGGAAAACGTTATGAAATTCACTAGAATTGATTGCTTATCATCCAAAAATTAGAAGGGGGGGAGGGGGTGGGGCTTTAGAGGGGTGCAAGAGATGCTCTTAGGGACAATTTACATCTAGAGACTCATCACACAAATTTCTGTCTTTTGTCCAATGACAAGTAATGGTTTCACCTTTCGTCCCATCACAAGTTAACATTCCAACCTTTTGTCCAATCACAAGTGATGATTTCCAACTTGCCTTTGGGCGTAAAACATCCTTTAGTGTCCTCTGTTCTTGGGGCTTGGCTCTGATTTTGCTCTGAGAATTCAAAATTTTCAAATTTAATTATGGGTAGCAAAATAAATAAATTTCCAGCCAGTGTTTTCTTCTACAGAGGTAGAACGGCAGACTTCCAATGACTACGATCCCCCTTCATTTCAGTTCCCTGCCTGCACTAAGTAATTAATTATTTAATTATTTAATTAAATGCTGAAAAAAAACAATCTTCTCCGGTGTCCCCCCAAAAGTAGCCCAGTGGAGGATATCAGCTTGATTTCCCGATTATCAATCAATATAAATATATATATATATATATATATATATATATATATATATATATATATATATATATATATATATATATATATATATGTATATATTTCCCTGCCTGGATTTTTGTCCTCCAAGGCTGGCCTGAGGAATTGAGGAGTGAGTCTGCGTGGTCAGGAAAAGACGAGACGGTCTTAGGCGTCCTTTTTGAAAAGCCATGGAAAAAACTAAAAAGCAAGCAAGTCAGGAGTTCCGTTGTTGGGAGTAAAGTACACCTGGCTGACACTTGGACAGACGCCGGAAGGCTCCAAGCAATTCGCCAGACTTCTGAGACTGAGCCCAAAGGCCAAGCCAAGGCAACTGAACTGAAGGCAACCCTAAAAAGGTCCGTCTGGGAATCTTATTTAATACGGAGTAACTTACTAATGAAACGGACTTCGCAGCAGTGTACCCGACCCGGCTTGGCTTCTGACGAAAATCCCAAACTCACTGACGTCAGCGCTAGGTCAGCCTCAATCAGCACTCCGGACAACGGAATTGGACGGACCCGCCAAATAGAAAAAAGGTCGACCTTTTTCACTCTACGCGTTGGAAGTAGATTGACTTGGAACTTTTTCTTTTTCTTTATCCTCATATTGGGAAGCCCCATTGAAAAGTACTTTCAATGGATACAAGAAAACCCAAATTAAAAGACATGGGACAAAATAAAAAAACAAAACCACATTTCAAAAGCGTAGTAAAAATCTACACAAATTAGTGAAATTAAGTCAACTTAACAATTAGGTTGCCTTACTTCAAATAAATTACCTCATGACTCATTCGATGCATGTCCACATGGAGGCGCATGCAACTCTCTGAACCGGGCCTTGAACTGATGCACTAATCTATGCCATACACATGGCTCTAGATTGAATGCATCATTGTACAGTAGCAATGAATATTTATACAGTGTGGACTGTCGAGAAATTAGTGCATAATTATAAAAGACAAAAATTATAGTAATATTGACAAATTACGGTAACGTACATGTAGAATGGCAGGTCATTTTTTGCAACTGTTCAGTCAAATAGGAGGTGCAATAATGCAACATTAGAAGTGCCATGTGTCATTGGATCGAGCTCAGTATGAAGACAAACTCGGTTTGTAACTGGTGTACACGTCAATTTATGCACCTTGTATGTCAAATATAAAATATACACCATGTTACAAACCAAATTGCGCCTCTCAAACCTAGACTGAGAGTTAAAACTAGCAATCAAAATATCTTAGAACTACTCTATTAGTGCAGAAATGAAATGAACAATGATACTTAGGAATCTTTATCATGTTTATGATAAAATAAGAATATCCATTACCACGTCAATTAAAACTTTTAACTACTTGCTACTTCTTGTTTGTGGCATCTAGTCATGTGTGCCTCAACACTTAAAAAAAATAAAAACACATGAAAAAAATAAGATATACAAAATTGCAAGTAAATTTTGTGATACCAATATTGATTTATCCTATGTGGAGGTCAGATTTGGCATAAGTTAAGTAGTTTTTTGTATTAAAAAAGAAGTGCCACGTGTCATCTTGTCAATGGTCTAAGGTGATGTGGATCCCTAAAATCTAACATGGAAATTCAATTTTGGCACCTGAGTGCTGAATTTGAGCTTCATTTATAATACTCTTTATCTAAAGACCCATCAATTTGAGTTAAAAAAACTATTTCAAAAATTCATAATAGGGGAAGTTAAACCTTTGTCACCTCATTCTCAATCTTCAGAGAATAGAGACATAGTGCTATTTCATTGTTTCTTCGTGGCTTGCAAAGGTTCCATTCTCTAAGGACTGAGGATGGCCATTATTTGGCTCGTCTAGAGGTGAATAATGGACGTGAAGTAGATTTCACAGAAGAAGTATATTGTTACACTCCTCTGCGTACTTTCACCCAGAGTTCATTGATATCTCTACATCCCGGATTTTCCATTAGGAAAATTTTCAGCCCTCCAGAAGGCCACTAAGGAATTGATGCAATTACGGCCCACTTTGGTGCAATTTCAGAATGAATAAAAAAATACTTTTTCTTAAGAAAATACTTTTTTTGGAAAAAAAAAATTTTAAAAAAATTTTAAAAAAATTTTAAAAATTTAAATCTGATGTGGCACTAGTGCCACGTCAGCATCCCATTTTTAAATATTAAAAAAATGGTTTTTTATTTTGGTTTTTTTCCATAATTGCACCGGGCGGGTGCCAAACTCGCGGCCTTCTGGAGGGCTGAAATTTTTCCTCATGACTATTCCGATGCACCCCGAGTTCTGTGTTGTTTGGATTGAATGTGCATTCTATACATTTGGCGTGTTCCGCATATCTATGGCGCGTTTTGCCCAACCGAGAGCTTCCCAATTTCGACTGGTAAATCTCGTTGTGCATTCTCAAATCTGAGTCTCTAGAGAACAGAAAAAAGGGGTGTCATAACTTCTTCATGGTTTCTAGCTCCTAATTGGCTCTAAGTTTCTCTCCTCAACTTCTAATTCTTCATAGAATTTCATTTTTTCTTTTTTCCTTAAAACACATGGACAATTTCCATTGATATTATTATTCATAGAAATTTCGTTTTCGGAGAAGGTGTGACTAACTTACTACCCCTAATGTATGTCCAGATGAATAATGGTAAATCATTGATGATAAAAGTTGCAGTAACTGGCTGCCTGAAGTCTGATTTGGAGGTATTTGGAGGCCAAAGCCATTTCATCCGGCAGTCTGCAAAAGCGAAGCATCGTGCGTGTGGTACTCTCACCAAACAGGGGCCCCCCATTTAATAAAAAGCCGCAGAGTGAAAAAGCTCCTGCTGACAAGGATAGACCAAATCTGTTCAGGACCCTGAGTTGGTCCCTTTCTCAACGGCAGGGCTGCCACGCTATCCATGGCCACCAATCAGCACCAGGGTTTAGGTCATGGGAGGGGTCCAATTTGTTCCCAAAACGCACTCCAAAGCCAAAAACTCAACAACCGTTTGGTAAAAAAGAAAGTTCTTCAAGATTTTCGATAGGAATTGTTCTGGAGTTCAGAAGTACGACTAAGGTAGGAGGTTCTTAACCCTTGAACGCTGGGCCGGTGGCCGTAGAAATCACCCTTTTGCAAAACCGTGGGAAATATTGGCTTAAAAAATTGAAAAAGTACTCATTGGAAGTCAAACTACTGTAAAGGACCTTCCTTTTCACAACAACATTTGGAGGATGAATAGTTGCATTTCTGTCCTACACAGGAGATTCTCTTGTCATTCATCGGACGCAAAGTGTCCGCCTCGACGTTCAAGGGTTAAATCGCTTGGGCTCTAAAATTATGTACCTCAATGTTCATTGCTTGTAAGGTAACTACACCTAAAACCAACCGTGTTCTAATTGCGACCCCTGTCTAGGAAGGACTGACATGTTGCTTGAAGTATGTTCTATTGTCAATGATGAGTTAGGTAGGCTTAAATGGTCGCTTTAACAGCATAATACCTTACATGTTGCTTTTTGCAATGTACAAGCACTGAACATTTGAGGAGGTGCGCGATTTTAGAGCCTTCTAAAACGTCAAAAATTTGAACTTCAAAAATTCATAACTAATTCCACAAAGCTCCAAAAAAATATGAAACGACTTGGGTGGATGCCAATTCCTCTTGTCTTTCAAAGAACATTTATACAGATGATGGCTGAAACAAGGTCCTAAATCAGGGATGAAGTTTGAATGGATGCAACATTCTGCAAAATAAAATAGAGATTTTTTTTCCAGAGGCTCCTCCTTGTGGCTCATTTGGATCGCCCACAATAGCACTATTTTCTCAAGGAGCACTTGGCCCCCAACTCTACTACTAGATAAATTATGGAATGTCTTTTTGGACTCAGGCAGGGCAGCTCAACTCAAGACCTAGATTAATTCTCAGCAACATCTCCAACAACATGATATCATTTGGTCCAAGTTTGATAGTATATGGCTCCAATCTCTTGTGTTAGCCTTTTGGAGTGGATCGACCATCGTTTGGAGTAGGAAAGGACCTACCATTTGTTCTTTCACTTAGTTCTTTTGGTTCTTGTTCCTCTCTTTCTTTTTTCCTCTTTGTTCTTATCTCTTCATTTGCCAGCCTCGGCTTGGCTGTTGTTCTTTGGTTTTCTTAATGCAATTGTATTTCCCATTTGTTAGAAAAAAAAAAAAAAAAGATTTTAGTTTGATTGGGAGGTTTCTACAAATAGCAAATTGTAAAAAGTAAGTGCCTAATAAAAGTGAACGTGAATGTACACCACTAATACAATTTTACCCACAACGAGGCTCACTCGCATTTGCTCGAGAATGGGCTCACTTACCTTAACTTAGTTGAGTGAGACTGGTGTGAGCAACTACCCATACGACAGAGGGAAGCAACTCAATCTCACATGAACCCACCGAAATTTTTTTGCTTGTGTACTACTCCATATGAACTATGTGTAAAGCAAGGACATCTTTTGTAAATAAATAAAAAAAAAAGGCAGTTCATGTCAACATCAATGCAAAGAACAAGTGATCAGGTACCCACGTGAACGTCCCGGAAAGCAATTCGTATAGGGCAATGCCCTTATCGTTGGGCATTGCGCCAAATAATCGGCCAATGAGGAGGGCGGAGCCCTCCTCATTGGCCGATTATTTGGCGCAATTCCCGATGATAAGGGTATTGCCCGACGTAAATCACGATTGAAAGAGGAGATACAATTGGATGAAACGATGAGCTAGATGAAAAATCCGTAATCCCCGATTACGCGGTTCTGCCCGCGTAATCAGGGATTACGGCACAGAAGCTTCCCGCCGATTGAACGGGACGGGAACCAGGAGTGGTTTACGGTTTCTTGAAAGACTGGAATTCTCGTCTACTCCAAAGGGGGAAGTTGGCCATCGTAACAAAGAGCACTTCCATGTCATGCCACATCAAAGGTAACCACTCACTTAGGTAGGAAGGTAGGAGGTCCAAAAATGTCCCTTAAAGCCTATTCACGTCATCAATTGCAGGAATATATATTTCAAGGAACTTGCCATTCAGTTTTAGACATTACATTCAGTAGCCTTCAAAGAAGCTGCCTTTCCCTCCACGGAGTCCTCATCCACGAAACTCATCCTCAAATAATTAATGTAAGCTTAGGTACTAAGACAGTGGCAGTATATTATAATTTGTTTCTTTTTCTTTGTTAATTTTAGGACCAGACATACAAATCGACAAGTATTTGTAGAAAAGATGTTGGCTAAGAATCCAATAAATAATGCATTACAATCATTGGTCATCAAGAACATGTTTTGTGTTTCCAAGTGAAAAGACAACTCTATATATACACATAGGGTGGTAGGAGGTAGAACAACCCATGTGGGATAAATAAATTTGAGCCGGTTTGTAGTTTCTTAAGCATTCATAGTTAAGTCACAAACAAAGAATTGTGTTAAAAGTAGAATTTCAGACCTCATTTAGGCATAGTAAAATGACTTTTCTCAGAAAACTTTGAACTAAAAAAAGTTGGTAAATGAATACAAGTTTCACCTCCAAAAATCCGTTTGGAATTTTGAATCTTTGATCAAAAGTTATGGACAAATTTGAGACAAGGTTTGGAATGAACATTTTCTTTAACATTTTTCCAAACCCTCTCTGAAATTTGTCCATAACTTTTTATTAAAGAATCAAAATGCCAAACGGATTTTTGGAGGTGAAACTTGTATTCATTTACCAACTTTTTTAGTTCAAAGTTTTCTGAGAAAAGTTATTTTACTATGCCTAAATGAGGTCTAAAATTCTACTTTTAACACAATTCTTTGTTTGTGACTTAACTTACTATGAGTGCTTAAGAAACTACAAATTCAAATTTATTTATCCTACATAGGTTGTTCTACCTCCTACCACCCCATGTATATATATAGAGTTGTCTTTTCACTTGGAAACACAAAACATGAATGACAATCACATCAAATGGATGTAATTCAAGCATTGAGATAATTGGTATCTATAAATTGATTGCTATTTTGAATAAATTGGCTATTTTATTTACAGTTTTATTTCAAAGTACTTAATTTGTCGTTAACCTCAATGTGCAGTTGCGATCTTGTAACTGACTTAAGCAGCTTGCTGAGTTCTAACAAGTTTCGCCAAGTGTCTTTGTAGTTATTGATTTGGTGTAGAATATACCATACCATTTCATCCCTTGGATGAAATGATGTGGTATATTCCACATCATTCCGTCTGGGGAAGGCAATCACAGCGATTGCTACTGAATGTTATGGATAGGGGACATTTAGAACCCAATCGGTTTATGAATTTACTACTTTAGTGGATTGCTTTTATGGTAGGGCCAATGGATGCTTGTCTTAAGTGGCCAAGAACAACTTTATATCAAGGTAGGGACACCTTACACCCTAAAAAATCAATTTTGTACTATGATCAATTACTATTATTAGAATAGTCAAATTTTTACCTTTTGTATATTAGTGGCAAATGAAAAAGAAGTTGCAATGCACAAAAGCAGCATTTGGATTCCGTATGCAAAGTTATAAAGGGTCTAAATTTTTGTGGTAGATGTTCTAAAATCGTTTCCTCAACATATATAGTTACATATTATTATGGAAGATTATGGTTTCACAATTCAATATATGGATTTGAGATTATGTTGGAGATTATAGTTTCACAATCCAAAATTATAGTCATAGATTATGGTTTCACAATTCTTATATGAACATATGGACTTGTGGTACTTAAGCTCCTAATAAAGCTTGGTACCATAAGATTTATTTTCTACTAATGCTCAAACAACCACAATCTATAGTTGAATTGACATTGCCAATTGTGCAAAATATAGAATGGACACATTGACACATGATAAGATTAAGTAGCAATGGTAGAGCTCATGTTCCATGAATAAAATCTCAATGGTAAGATTGTTCTGGCATGCAATCCAACCTATGCGAACCCTTTTTCTTGTGAAATGACTCTCCTATATTATTTTTTCAAAAAGATGCCATGATTGACCGAAAAAAGAAGACTCTCCATGACTTTCATGTCAATAATCCAAACAAAATGAAGAAAAGCTTCTATGTAAATAAAACTATATTCTATGAGAAACTTATTTTTAAAATTATTATTTAAAGCTTGTATAATTTATTTCTTGCTACCAGCTTAATTAATTTCACTTAGGACACCATAACTTTTTCTCCGAGGCATTGATTGGAAAGAAAAATCATATTTCCATAAAGTTAATACGCTCTAGTATCTTAAAAAATTTCCTAAAATGCCAAAATTTGAGGCCATAGGTACTTGCATGAACTTTGAATTGTCTTCAAATGGGACACTGGTCCTTTAGGGGCTCATAACAATTTTATTCAAGATTAACCCTTAAAGTTCCAATTCCATTTTTTCATCGAAAACCACAAGAAAATGAATTTCTCAATGCAAACCAATTTTTTTAAAGCATTGTTTCTTTTGCATATAATGACAAACAAAGTGTGTATGGATTTGAAACTTTTCATTCAAACCACCATACTATAAGTATCAATGGGCAAAGTTCAAAAGTAGACATATAAAAGTTATAGTATGTGACATATAATACATTGCTATGGAAGTTTGAAGGAAAAAATTAATTGTGATTTGAAAGAAAACTAATTTCAAAGTTAGGCTTGTCAAAATTCAATTTTGTGCACCATAATTTGGAATTACTTTATATTTTGTCAAATTTTTTAGAGCTCCAAAAAACTTTTTGTCCCTTGGCATGTTGGTACATCATTTCAAATTGTTGTACACAAAACTTGAAGGAAGTTGACAAATATAGACTTTAAAATATTCACAATTTGACAAACATGCAAATGATGCTGGTTTTCATGACATTTTAATATTTTTTTGAGAACTGAGAGTATAGAATTGCATTAGCCACCGTAGAGACAATATAGATTGCAACATGAACCATTGCTACATTTTAATATCCTTGCATTTGAAATATTTGTTGAATACGACAATGGGTTCAAATGTTCAATTTATATTTTAGAGCCATATGATGCGTTTTTAGGTTCAGAATTTTTGCACAAAGACTAGAGTTTAAAACACACATAATTGATTCAACCAATAAATATTTGCAAATAAAAGTTGAAATGAATCTTTAGCCCCTAATGACACATGTGACCTTTTTTTGGTTGCTACTTGTCTTTTTTGAGCTGTTCATTCTCAAATTTTGAATTTAAAAATAAATTAAAAATAATTTACACAAAATAGACTGAGATATAAATCCAATGGTGGTAGTTTCATCAAATTCTAAGTTAAAGTTTGCCTTGTGAAATTTTTCAAAATTAAGTAGTGTAGTATAGTTTACAACTCATTTTTGGAGGTTTGGTTTGGGCATGGGCTGAAAAATTTAGCCAACGAACGTGATTCTTGCCCACCTCAAAAAGGGCAGATCCAAGGAGTTCAAGGAGAAGATAAATGTCACATTATCTTTTTTCTTTCTTACAAACACTACTCTCATTTTAGTGACCACCGTGCATTGCAAGCTCTGCCATGAATTGAAAAATGCTTCAAATGTTGTCAAATTTTAAATATACATTCTCAACTTTCTTATCTTTCACTAAGCACAAAAGGGCATCATTTTGAATATCCTTCACAAAGATATGCTCCTTCAAAGTGTGTTGCCCTATATTCCCATTAACGCAAATAAAACTTCAAACTTTAATATCTCCTAAACTATACAGTACACTCAAATAATCTGAATTATTTTGAAGTGCTCACTCTCAATGTGAAATTCAAGATCCTATGGGGGTGATTGCATGAAAGACCAATACTGAAACATTGCCACAAACGTAGTGCTGAAGCTTCATTTTGCAATAATTTTAGAAGCATGACTCGTATGAACTTGAAATTTTGAGTGGAGATTCTTCTTATGAGTTTAATCATATCACGTATTTTTCAAAAAAATTCAAAAATCATTTTATATTTAAAAATCATTCAAACTAATTTGTCACGTTTTGACTTTTAGGTTTTTTACTACGTAAGGAGTCCCCAAATTTAATGATTTGGAGCTGAAATTTCTATAGTCTACTCCTATAGTAGGAACTCATGTTTCTACCAAGGGGCATTAAAAAATATTTTATTTCATATCTTCTACGTCCATGCAAAGAGGGCTCCCTTGCGCATGCAATTCTAAACATTGAAGATGGTTTCAGGATCTTTTTTTTTGGTGAAATCTCTTTACCATGAAGTCTTCCCAAATGGCATTTTTCAATTTTTTTTCAATTACTTTTTCTATTTTTTACAAATTAAAATGTCAAAGTATGTATTTTCTTGCAATTCTGCACTTTTCTAGTTCTCCTATTTAGAGAATTTTTTTTTGCTTTTCCTTTATAGCATGTCCTCTACTTATAGGTTTATACATTTCTCATATTTTTCATATTTTTTTTAAAATGTTTTTCTATCTTTATAGTACTCCCGAAAAAATGGCTGAAAACGGCCAAAGTGGAACAAAAATAGAAGGTCATTCTTGCAATGACCCATGGTTACATTCTATCCAATACCAAGAAAAAATGAGTAAAAAAATTACTTAAATTTTGGATAGTTTTGGCCCATTTTGAAAGTACGCCCCGCTTGCGTCATTATGGGTGAGCAAAATATTGAGGAATGCAAGTCTATTATTTGTTTAGAATAATGTACCAATGGAAAACTACATGCTCTACAATAATAGATTATATATGTATTTGCATATTACGTGCATGCACATAGTTATTCAGATATACACACATATATAAAAAAAATGATATTAGACTTCAATACAAACAATATATGTTCAAAGTATATTATTTGGTAAATCAAGTTAGATTGCACAGATCAAATCAATAAATTTGAAATGCCATTTATATTATAGACATAAATTGTTAAAAATTATCATTTTTCAATGCATTGAATACAAATGAATTTTGTTTTTAAAATCCAATTAAAAAAACTTGTACAATACTACTATGGGGTTTTGTAATATTTTCTGCAATTCTTTTGGAGTGAGGTTTTACAATACATATAGTGTTTTTTAAAACATTGTGTAGTACATCATATTAGATACATAATTGCCAAATTTGAAAAATGGAAGAGGAGTTCAACAAAAGCTTTCCAAAGTTGTTGGCCACACACAAAAACTTTGTGCAATATAAGTTTTGATCATGCACCCAATTAATTTTTTTTCTTCTTGTTGTAGGCTCCTCCAATCTTAATTTTTGTCATGATTTTTTGAAAGTTCTTAACATAGCTTTCAAAGAATATCATTTTTATTTCAATTAGAGCCCAAGAGCAAAAATTATGTTACAACACCCTCAAAATGGCCTAGCTCAAACAACAAAAATATCCACAAAATTGTGAATTAAAAACAAAATTTTCCTTCTTAAATTGTATTTTCATCTATATAGAAAGCTTTGATTCATTGCCACTAGACTAATGATGTGAAAGTAATGGAGCTTCCTGTTTTGTAGGCAATCATGGCATCTTCTTGAAGAAAGATCATATTGAATTGGTTTTTGAATTCAGTTTTCAAAATTAACAAAAACAGTCCTCACAGTTTACTATACTTACTAGAACAACTTCATCTTTGGGATTAGTGAGTTTGAATTCCATCTTGAAGCTATTAACTATTTACTTTTTTCTTTTATCTCGTACTAATTTCTATTTAGTATTTTTTAAAGAATAGAAATCAAAATCTTCTTTATGCATTTTTATTTTTCTACATTTTAAATTCAAACCTTCAACACAAAAAAACTTAAATTCAAAATATTTGGTACAAAATATTTAAGTTAAGAAGAAGCAAAGTCAAATAGTCTGGTCATAGAACACGCATAAATACCCATTTTTTTACTTCGAATGCAAATACCTTGCAATACATGAGGTGAAAATTTCTGACTTTTCTTTCACACATTTTTCTATGAATTTAGCAAAAGATTCAATGGTTAAAAAAACAAAAAACAAAGTCAATTTGTAATGTTTTTCACTCTTTAAAATAGAAACGACAATTTTGAGTATTTTTGGAAGAATAAAAGGCTATGAGACTTTAGCGGTTAAGAAGAGAATCAAACACTCTTTTGACTTCAACAACATATGAAGCAATTTAATAATAGGAACATTGCTCAATTGCTTATTGGGACACAAGGAAGGTAGTTACCTACGTTCATGCACTTGGCAGCAACACAAGTTGCACACCCGTGCCAAACCAAAGCCCACAACATTAACAACACATGCACGACCTGACCCAACCCGAGCCAAATAACCCCGAACCGCACCATCCCGAACCGAACCGAACTCGACCTGATCTGACTCACCAGGAAAAGGAAAAGCAAGAGAAAAAGCCAAGGAGCTCCCCATTCCACCCAATGACGTGGCGACCATCCCCAACCACCTCTCCTCAAGCGGGCAAGCCCATTTCCCTTCCCCAACCGACCCCAAAATTCATCATACCGCCCTTTTCACCACGTGTCACCACATTACACGTGCCCACTCTTTTTTTCGACGTCCCAAGACTCGACGTCCCCAAACGCCCGAGGCCCCTAGTGACTGAGTGGCCCAAAAGCTCTCACTGAAGGGCCCCCACTGAAGTCCCCGTCTGGCTTTTACCCTTTCCACTTTTTCCCCCTTTCCTTCTCTCCCGGTCCTGGCTTTCCACCCACACATCTTTAGTCTCCGTCCTTCCTCAACTTACTACAAAATCACATTCCCGCAATTCCTCAGTTCCTACTGCTCTTCTCACTACCATACCAAACCAAACCGTCTCGTAGCAGCCTCTCTTCTCTTCTCTTCTCTTCTCTTCTCTTCTCGTCTCTTCTTCCTCGTCCTTGTTCTTGCTTGTGGGTTCTCTTGCCCCTTGGCTTTCTCCGAGTGGGTTGGTGTCAAAACTGTCGATTGGTGACCTTGATTGGCGGCGTATTGGTGGAATCGAGTGAATGAAAGGGTGGTGAGAGCTTTTGTTCGTTGGGGGAGTGGGAGTGGGAGTGGGAGAACGGGAATAGATAGATAGAAAAAAGAGAAGCGATGTCGAAGCTTCGGAAGTGGATGATGAAGGAAGAGAGGGACACGACGTCTTGTGGGAGTGGGGATTTGTCGTCGTCGGCGATTAAGCTCTTTGGGAAGACGATTGGCGTGAGCGCCAGTGCGGATTCGGCGTCAATGGTGTCGGTGGGCACGAAGGTAGGATCACGGGGCTGCAATTTGGGCGGACATTGAAGATTTTGGGGTTGGGGTTGGGGTTGCAGTGAGGGTGTTGTTGATGTTGTTGTTGTTGGGAGTTTGTTTTTTCTGGTGGTTGAGGTTTCGTGAGGATGGTGTGTTGATGGCTTCTCTTGGTTTTTGATGTTTTCAGGCTGGAAGTGAGGAAGTGGATGGAGCCTCCACGCTATTGAAAGGGGAGAATTTGGGAAGCTCCCCGGGGAGCATTTGCAGTGAAGGAGGGATGGAAGGGGAGGTCGAGAATGGGGATGGCGTGGTACCTGAGGTCGTGAACGTGGCATCGGTTGTGGTACCATCAGTACAACCTGAGCGCAATCCGACGTCACCGTCGCCAAAACAACAACAACAACAAGCACACCAGCAGCAACCCCAACCCCAAGCCGAAAACGGCAATCCCGCCCCGCAAAGAGCCTTGACGCAGGAGGAGAAGAAGGAGCAGTGCTTGAAGAAGCCCGACAAGCTCATCCCGTGCCCCCGTTGCGAGAGCGTGGACACCAAGTTCTGCTACTACAACAACTACAACATCAACCAACCCCGCCATTTCTGCAAGAGCTGCCAACGCTACTGGACAGCCGGGGGCACTCTTCGCAACGTCTTGGTCGGCGCAGGACGTCGCAAGAACAAATACGGAGTGGGTTCCAAACAAGAGTCAGACAATCCGAATACCCATTCCTCCGGGGCTATAGTAGTGCGAATGGATCATCACGAGCCCGCGCAGCAACCCTCCTTCGCGCCTGCAGTGATGAACGCGTACACTCTTGGTACCGTCCCGCCCATGAACATCCCGCATCACGGCCAGTTGGGGGGCTCCGAGTCGAGCACGGTGACCAGCATGGGACTCGCCAGCGCCTTCAAGCCCCTGCAACCCGAAGTTTCTTCCGACTCCGTGTCAAAATTGCGACAGAGGACCCATCCTGAAGGGACGAAAAATGCCGACTGCGCGAGCTCAGGCAACGATGTGGCTTCCTCCACGCCGACGTATGTTCTCACGCCAAGAGCGCCTCCCGACACGCAGCAAGCGGTGTGGTCGAAATCGTCGGGGGGGGCGCCACTAGGGTTCTTCAACGGCGCTTGGCCACATGGGTACAATATCGGGTGGAGCGGTGCCGGGGCGCCATCGCTGTCGCATTCCGTGACTATGGGCTCAGGAAACACGCCATCGCCGGTGTGGGCAGGGATGTGGGCGCAAGCTGCACCTGTGGGGCCGACGTTCGGGTGGAACATGTTGCAAGGCGGGTGGACCTTTCCTTATCGACCGGTGCCCGCGGTGGGGGTGCAGATGCAGCAGGCGCAAAGCCAAGGAGGAGCTACTACGATTAGTTCGACGACTACCACAAGCCCTCCTCGGAAACGAGAAGGCGCAGCCCTTTCTGAAGGGGAGAGAGGGAAGATTGCGAGAGTGGGAAGTGGGGAAGAAGCCTCTGGGACAGTGAATGGCTCTCGGTCACATTCTCGGTGAATGTGTGTAGAATTTTTGGGTGGGATGGAGCAGATTCAACAGGGAATCGGAAAGATGGTGACTGTAGGGAGTAGCTAGGATTGGCGTGCTCGTTGATAGAAATGAATCCAGGTTGAAGGAAATGGCGAGAGTGTTGTGTCTGTCTATCTCTGTCTGTCTGTCTGTCTCTGTTGTTGCTGCTCGATCCGGACCGGCTTTATTATACTGAGAACTCCCTTAGGCCAGACGAAAAGGAAAGGCGATGGGAGGGGTACATAGCACTGGAGATCGATCGATGTAAACAAAATTCGAAAGGACCCGAAATGGTTAGCTAGCTAGCTGTAGTTGTGCTCGTTACGTACGATGATAATTTTTTGGAAATGGTTCTGCCATTCTGATCCTTTTGTAGTTGGGTGATATTGTAACAATGAGAAATGTTCCACTCAGTTTATGCCACATGAGGTTGTGTTGCGGTGCTCTTCTGGTTACGCTTGTGATGTCTCTGTGATGTGTTGGGTGGTGGAACTTACTTGATTTGCAATGCCTTTTTTCAGGTGTGTTGAGGTTGAATGCTTAGTTTTTGTTCTCAAGTTATTTGTGCTGGTTTTGATGTTGTGATTACAGGTGTCTGACGCTAGCTTAGGTCACTGACTTGCATCACTTGAGACAAGCGCATCCTACAGCTGTTGAGTATCTTGCCATTTTAAGTAGATTTTCTGGACTCTCTCTCCCTGACTGCTTTCCCTAAAGAAGAGTCTCTGGTGCATTGGACTTTGTTGGTTTTCGTACGATCACCCTGGTGAGCTCTTCCATCGATGCCATTGCTGAAGCGATGGCTGCATCTGGTTGCTTTGAACTTTCAAAAAGAGACCTTTGTCCGACTTTATGCTCTGCTGCTGCAGTGATGGTAGGTGTGATGTTTCATCACTCAGTCTACCTTATATAATTGCTTTTTCACCTTCGTACTTGTCAAATGCTTTTTCAGAGTGTTCAGTGTGAAGGTCATACATGCATTTGTCTCATGAATGCATCGAAGGTGATGATGATGCGAAACTACCCAGATTCAGACGCTTTATTGGCAATGGTCAACATTTACCTTTCTTCGTTACACTGGGCATTTTTTGGTCTTCAGTACACGCTCTGTGTGAAAAGTTGAACACCAACATTTCCTAATTTTTTACACAGATGGAGACTTCCCAAGTCTTGCTTCATAATTTCTGACTTTCCACTATCGCTCTGTGTGTGAAGTTGGACACCAACATTTCCTAATTTTTTACACAGATGTCCCAAGTTCTGCTTCATAATTTCTGACTTTCCGCAGTTGCAAATTTGAAGAAATCCGTCGTCTACAAAAGATGTTTCTATACTTTGAAGATGCCAAGACTTTCTATCAACAACATACAACTGTAGTTACTTTGCACGGAAGCCTTGAACGCCCCAAAACGCGTAGACTGGTGACTACTACGGTACTATCCCATGTACTACGTGACCCTTCGGTTCTTGACAAAGGCGGTCACACAAAATTCTCTTATCCCTCTTCCAACTAACCGACTCACTGGGGGGGGCCACTTTGTCACCTGCTGGTTAAGTTAATCAAGACTCCCACCATTCGAATTTCACGCAATTCAATCTACCAAAACACACAAAAAAAATAGACCCCCACTTTCATCACTATCAATTCCCATTTTAATCCTTGAACGTCGACACGGACGCCAAACATCCGATGGATGACAAGGAATCTTTGAATGTAGGACGACAGTGCAACTATTCATCCTTGGAATTGGATTTGGAAAGGGAAGATCTTCAATAGTACTTTGACTTCCAATAGGCCCTTTTGCTATTTCTTAGGCCAACAATTTACATGGTTTTAGAAAAGGGTGATTTCCAGGGACCCCCCTCCAACGTTCAAGGGTTAATAGAAACTCAATACTGTACGCAACCCAAAATACAAAAAACCCTGATAATAAGTAGAAACTCGTGCACAGACACACACACAGCACTGGCACGCTCACATAAGTTAAGTTGAACCCCACTTTCTGTGCTCCATTTGCACCATGGAATCGCCCAACGAATCAAACAACAATGAGGATAGCTTATCAATGGAACTTGTCGATATGTTTCAAAACATAAAAATAAAAAAATTGGAAGAAATTAAAAACAAAAAACCCAGTACTGTACTGAACTGAACGGGAGAGAACTGAAACGACCCCTAAACCCGAAGCCGAATTAAAAAGCTCGCGTGGACCCTGAAATAGCCAAAGGCCTTTAGGGACGGCCTATCCCAAGCCAGAGCCCCTCGTGGGTGCTCATCATTGTGGAGCAGCCCAAGCTAAACTAGGAGTGGCTGCTTTATTGTGGCCTTCACGTGGCTCCCCCTCTCCGAATCCGATTAATTTAGCCTCTCGGATGGCCTTATCTCATAAAGAGAATGCCACCCCCAAAAAAGCATAGAAGAAAAAATTAAAAAAAAGGAAAAATTAAAATAAGAAGGGAAAGGACTGAAGGCAATGAGAGTGAGGTATCCCTTCTAAATTGATATCCCTGGTTTTCTGTCCAAGAGGGCACCCTAGTAGGTAGGGACCCCTACCACTCCTCCGGTACTACTAAGTTAACTTCTTCTTATTCCGTGTTCTAAACTTCAAATCCGTCTGCTGCCCACTGGGTGCTCCTATTCTAGTCTAGAAAAGTTTTCCAGGCACGTAGCCCTTGTTCTTCGTGTGGATACTAGTTCATGTGTTTTAAAATCAATTAAATGTCGTTCCTCAATTGGGGGCCTTGTGTGCCAGGGGGTTGCAGGTAACTGGGATTTGTTACTGGGGCGGGTGGGTTTCATGGAAATATTATTCTACCAATATTACTCAATGGGGCTGCACAATTAACAGTGTGTTGATTACTGTTAATCCTGAGTGTACCCAGGTCAGTCGGTTTTTTCCTTGCTTCTGGCCTTCTGGAGTAAAGGAGATATACTATATTATTATTAGTGTAGCCGTATTCACTGATAAACTTAAGTGGACCCATGCTGTTTTGTCTTTTTCCTGTTTACGGTAAGCTTCGTTCTAGGACGGACTGATGACTGGGGTAAGTAATGGACGAAGTTAATGGATCATGGAATATAGTGTGGGTGGGGAATGGGATCCGTCTTGTCTTGTCTTGTCCTGACTGGGCGTGGCGTTGCCTGGGGTGCAGCCGATCGATACTAGTCAGCCACGCAATTTTCTTAAAAATAAATAAATTTATTTATTTATATTATTTTATATTATTTTTTAAAATTTTATTTTTTGACACAAGTAAAGAGAACCTTCATTACTGCAAGTGAAGAAAGAACAGCCACGCAAATTTCAACAAAGCGCTGAAGTGCAAGAGACTGCCTGGCGGGCCTTTTGGGTGCACTGGGGCAGACATGCCAGGCTTTACTAAGTTACGCTTAGTAAGTAGGCTGGATTCACACCGGCGATCTGATCTGATAAGCAGACTCACTGGAATACCGGCCGTAGTATCACGAGTGGGGGAATGACGTAGACGGATGGACGGACGGACCTACCAAGGCCGGGATTTCCGTCACACAAACCTTTCAGTTTGCGCCAGGGAGGACTAGACCCCTCTATTGCCCCGTCAAAGGGTAAATGTAAAAACTGCCCCCTATTCTGTGCCGCTTAAATTTTGTACTTCTTCACGTCTCCTAACTAGTTTGGGGCTTCTTACTGCAAATATGAATTCAGAAATTGTAAATTTTATCAATGCGGTAAATAAAGAATTTTAGTGTTTTCTGCAAGGATAAAACTCAGGACAATACAAGGGTCACTTCTCTTTGGCCTTCAATTTGTTGCTGGAGCTTTTTGTGTTTTATTTTTTTATTGAAATAATAAAATAAAAAGGGGCAAGCCCATTGCCAAAAAAGAGATTTCAATACATTTTTCAGGAAGCTTTTTGATGCACAATTATTGAGACCCATAGGTTGCATTAGAAGAAAGGGTGTTGTAGAGCACCAAGCTATGATCATTTGAGAACTAGCTTGGTGCTCTAGGATTTGTATGAGAACTAGCTTGATGTTCGTATGATCCTAGAGCACCAAGCTCTAACTCGATAACTTGGTACTAGTGTTGTCCTTGTAATGCGGGTCTTGAAGATCATTCATCCAAATCATCAAACATTCATCTAAATTTTTAATCTTTTAGCAAAACATTTTGGATGTAGAGTGTCCTCTTCCAAGGGCATTTTACTGCAAAAAGTCTTTTAGCAAGGGGAAAAAGTCCTTGATCCTCGATTTTATAGAAAATCAACTAAATCATATGGAGTAACAAAATCATGACCAAAAATCACCTAATATTCTACAAAAGAAAAGAATTGTCAAAAATTAATTTAAAAATTAAAAAAAAAAAAAAAATATATATATATATATATATATATATTTTGAAACACATGGACAATTTCCATTGATAAGGGAAATAGTACAATAAACCAGGGGACTAGGTCCTTGGCGGGAGATTTTTTGCTTTTCACTTTTTCTTTCTCAGCCTAAACAAAGTCAAAATAACAGAGGACCAAAGGAAGCCAACACCGGTCACCTGAGAGGAGAAGCAAGCGCCACTCAGGCGAACGTCCCCACGATGGGCCGAGCTAGTTGCCATCTAATCTGTCTGTTAATTCTAACTCCGAAGAATGTGGTTTGTAACCATTTACAATCAAATATCTTCAGGAATAGGCCGGCCTTGTCCGGGTAAAGAGCACACAGGTTCGAAGTGCAGAGCCATGCACCCCTAGCATGATCAGTTAGTGCCTCCCAAAGCATAGATTTGAGTTTTTCAGTGGACCATGGAGAGTTGTTGAAACTAGTAGCATTCCTATCAAGCCATGAAATCCATATAACTGAGCCTTGGAACAGGGACCACATCGACGTACCTTTCTTCAACCTGCGAGGAAGTTTAGACCTCAATACGTATAGGGCAATGCCCAACGATAAGGGTATTGCCCGACGTAAATCACGATTAAAAGAGGAGATAAAATTGGATGAAACGATGAGCCGGATGAGAAATCTGTAATCCCCAATTACACGGTTTTGCCCGCGTAATCGGGGATTACGGCACAGAAGCTTCCCGCCGATTGAACGGGACGGGAACCAGGAGTGGTTTACGCACTGCAAATTTATTAGAATTTGATGCAACAAATACTGTACTATTTGCTTCATTTTTTTTTTATCATAATTTTTTTATTTCAATAACGTGTTGCCATTGACTTGCAAAGTGGAACACACACCGCCTACAAAGTTCTGAACCTTTATTGCACATATTACACGATGGAGGTGTACTGTACAATCTACGGTATCGTAATTGTCAAGATTAGACAGAATAAAGTTACATTATCAAAAGCGAAGATCAGTCTCTCTCTCTCTGTAGCGTAAGTAACTGCAAACCTGGTTGCTCAGAATTCTTTCATTTTTATCCAAGAATATACTATGTACTTTCCATTTGGTAAAAAAAAACACAAAAAAGAAACACTACAGAAAGTGAAGGTTTTTCTTCATATTGAGCGTGTTCAGTCAATTTGTGTTGGAGAGAATTAAAAATAGATAAAAAGTTCCATAGTATGCAACAAGGGACCATTAGAAGGCCAGAGTTTGAGAAAAACACAGGACGAAACTCCTTGAAGCACCAAAATTTGAGTCTAATGGAGTTTGATGCTGTCTTTTTTTTTTACTATTCTTATTTAAACCTTCCTGTTTCAAACTGGGTTTCCTTTACGGATAAACTCTAAAGTAAGTGCATGAATAAAACGCTTCGGTTGTTCCATGTGGATAGATATGACCCCAAAGACGGAAGGAGGGTACACATGCCAGCTGGAAAAAGCCCTGTTCCCAAAAGTTCCCAAAAGGGCACATTCGCTTGTTGTTGAAGTTTGCTGCAAGTTCAAGTTATCATTGTCAAGTTCCCCACCAGTCAGGCTTTCCTCCTTTTCATTTTACACTTTTTTTTTCTGTTCCCATGGGCTTTATTGGAGAAATGTCAGAGAGAGCGCTTTCATACCCAAAAAGTGGACCACGGTTCTACGTTACATATTTATTTATTTATTTCAAGTTTTCGAACAAATGGAAGAACCATTGCATTAAAAAACGCCAAACAAAGACAACTCCAAAAATTTGACCAACCTCCTCGAATTTGAAAGATGGAGATTTAAATGGAAGAACAATCCATACATTAAATTATCATGTTTTTTTTTAACTATATTTAGATACCTAATTTGTTTGTTTGTTACGGTGAGATCTCTTGGACCGTGCATCTCCCAATTTGTACTTGGTATTGTCGGAAAGCTCTCGGCAAGGAGGGGTGCACGGGCTTGGTTTTGTGGCGTTTGGACCCACGGTGTAAAGTTATTGAATTTCAAAGTTTTTTTATATGAATCAAAAAATCATTTTTCCTTTTGTTTTGGCTGTGGCAATGGCACAAGGTCCGTACCTTAAGTTTGATTGGCTGGCTGTTTGTTTGGCTGTTTGTTTTGTTTTGTTGGGATCTCACGGCCGCGTGCTTGGTATCGTCAAAAAGGCCTCGGCGAGGAGAGGTGCATAGGCTTTGTTTCATGGCGTTTGGACTGACAATGTGAAAGATATTGAATTTCACAGTTTTTATTATGAACTAGAAAATGATTTTTACTATGATTTTGGCTGTGGCAACGGCACAAGGCACACTAGGAGGTAGGAGACTCGGTAACAGCTCATTTAAAGGCTGGTCCGCCCTCTTTTTTCATATGTTTCCTTGAATGGGAATATTTTTGGCTCATTTTTTAGACAAAGATAAAATAGATGTGGAATGTAACACAAATGGGTTTGTATTTTTTAAAGCATTATTGAATTACATATGAATTTTCAAACAAGTTGTATTTCAAATAAGTACCTATTATGATCCTAGGTCTTCTATAAACTATTCACTTGCAACTTGTAAAGAGACATGGGAAAAACAAGAAAAATGATTGGCTCTTGTAATAAATAATATTTCTTTTCCTTGATCTATTCATTGGCTATAGAGAGTCAATTTAAGGATCACCTCATGTGCATTTTAGACGGCTAATTATAGGAGCAATTCTAAATGCCTAAGTGATTTTTGAGCCTCCTATCTTATTACGGTGTTCTTAGAAGGTAAACCATACTTGGTTGTGTCCAAACAAGCAATGGAGCATTGTTTCTATTAGTAAATTGTCTTTTATCTGTTAGATCTTATTGGTATTCAAAGGAATATTCATTTCTTGGATCCCCCATCTTTTTAAATAATTTTCTTGCGCTTAACTTCTAAATGCTCAAGGTCTTTATATCATAAAATCCCGCTCAAAACTATCATTTCTAGTATAAAGAGTACAAATTTTCAAATTTTTTCCATGTCTAGGATCTTGCTCCATACTACTATGGGAATGCGTGGAAGAAATTTCAAAAACTTTGACCACATAGAATGCAAGATATTTGAATTCAAAGTGAAAAAATCATATTTGGGCACTGTGGCTAACTAGATTCTAAGACTTTGAATCTTTTTAACTAATTTTTTTGAAAATGTAGATTATGAGTTTTTTTAAAATTATGTAGAAGAATTGAATCGAAAGTCTACAAAAAAATCATTGGGACATCTATCTTAAAAAAATTGTTAAGCAAAAAAAAGATATAAGATAGAGGGAAAAACAAAATCATAAATAGCTCTAAGATGGATTTGAAACACACTAATCCGAGTGGTTAGATTTTTCTAACAATCAAACTTAACCTTATAGATTTAGAACTTTTGTTTTTGAAAAAATGTGAAAATTGAGCTAAAAAATGAACCAAATAAATTATCTTTTCAAGAAGATGCTATCATTAGAGGGGATTCGGGTTTCTTGGAAGACCATTTCAGGCCTGTTCCCCAATCTGGCCAGATTCAGTGAACGGCGGTACGAGCGTGTCGGAATTTTTTTTTTTCAAAAACAAAAACAAAAACAAGAATTTTTTTTATCAAAATATCATTTTAAGCAATTTTTTTTTCATAAAAAATGATGTGGCAGTCGCTGTGCTATGTCAGCCAGCTGCTGCATTTGCATTCAAGCAATTTGAGAAAGCAGGGAAACTTGCAGTCTCTCAAGACCACCAAATCCCTTCTAATGAATTGCCTACAAAGCAAGAAGCTTTGTAACTTTCTCATCACATTGTCTAAATAGAACAAACCAAAGATTTTCATGTAGGCAAAGATATAATCTGTTGCAAATAAATTATTAAAATTATTTTTTCATGATTTTGTGTTTTTTTTGTTCCCCCTCTTGCCTATTTTGAGCTTAGGAAGGCACAACTTTTGCTCCTAGGCACTGATTGGAAGAAAAGTTATATTTTCAAAAAACCTATTATTTTTTCTACCTTGAAAAAAAGTTTAAAAATATTATGTTGAAAATTGAGATCACAAGAGCATGCCTGAACTATCAAGTGTCTCCAAAGGAGATACTGAGACATTTAGGCAATCATTTAGGAATCAATTGAAGATTATTGATCTTTCAGAAAAGGAATATTTTCTATATGTTCCTTGTTATGCATTTATTGGACGTTGTATGAATAAACTATGAATTTTTAAACTATTAAAAATAGATTTATGCAAAATCGACCCTAGGCTCTCATGCATAGACAATTCATTTAGGCAAGAATTTCTAATAAGGGGTCAGAATTACGTGCAATTATCTTACCAAACAATAAATGCTAAGCAATTTCTCTGTACTGCCACTCCCAAAACTTGTGACCCATGGTTGTTTCATACATACTGCATAAAATTACAAAAAACTACTACAAACTAAAGTAATTATTATTTTCCTGCATCCAAAATCAAATTGTACTAAGTTATATTCTCAAATTTGAATTGACAAATGACATCCATAAAAAACATATTGTATTAAAAAATGAAAAAAATGAACTTTTCTTAGCAATTGACCAAACATTTGAAAACCACAATGAAAATTTCAATGGTTAATCACAATGTGAAAATTGTATGTCTTTAAAAATTGACCATGAAGTATATTTACACAATCTTGAGTTGCCCACCTTGCTTAAAAAACATTGAATGTCTAATATTTGGTAAAATAGACATGAATATTCTTATTTAGATATACAAAGCATGAATTGCCTAACTTGCTCAAATACTTGGGTAACGTAACTTTTGATCCAAACACCTTATTAGTTTAATATTCTTATTTAGATATACAAAGCATGAATTGTCCAACTTGTTTGAAAACTTTGGCTAACATAACTTCTGATTCAAACACCGTATTAGTTTAAAAAATAATATTCTTGACAAAGTAGTACATGTTTACCTTGTGCAATAAAACTTCATAAAGATCCCTTCAATATTGACTTTGTAAGAGCCATTCAATGTTCACTTTTTGCTACTATGCCTAGTCTCTATATTACATTGGCCAAATTTTCATATTTTTCTTGTTGGCAAGAGAAAAGAGGTTCCGATGCATCCAAGAATGCAACATTTGAATATTGTATATACAAAAGTATGTTATGAAGGGTCCAAGTTTTTGAATTTTTTGGTATCAAAGTACGGAATTGCCGATCATAAGACTGTGTAGAATTCTTGTCATGTACCGGTATAAGCTTAGTCCAACTGGTAATCAGAAGCAGTTCAGACAAATTGCGAGCGTCTTCAGTTGGCATGTTTGTCAACAGAAGAAATAGCAGCACATGCTTCTAGAATGAGTAATAATAAGCCTCAGCCTGCAGAATGCTTCCTTATTCCCAAGGAAGACAAAATTGGCATACGGTAGTCTTTTTTATACTCATACATACTTTGCCCAGTGTGATTGGATCATGGATTTTGGACTTGGAAGGATGACGTTGAAGATATTTCGTGTCCTTGGGATGGTCAATGATGCTTTGTGCATATTGAAGAATGGATGATTGTTTTGTGTGCAGCTTTATTGATGCTATGGACACATCATTGAGTTTAAGTTCAAGACATTTTAGATAATTTTTATTTGATATAGGCCAGTTTGGTTTCTAAAAAATGGTACACTATCCAATGTATATCAATACTTTGAGCTCATTTTCCCTTCAAACTTGATTTTGACATTCAAAACTTGATTTTCTTTTGCTTGTGAGCAGAGCTAGCAAAATGAAGCTTCTAAAATATAGTTTCTATTCTACTAGGAAATTTGGAAAAAATCCATAAAAGAAGCATTTTAGTGAAGTTTGAAGTTGAGGATTTGTAACCATGTTTCTAAGTATGGAGCAACACAAAAATTTTCTTTATACCACAATGGTCTACACTATGATGAAAATTTTAGATTTTTGGAACATAATTTGGGTTTGATATCAATTTTTCCTTCATTTTTTCCTCAAAAGTTAATGATAATATTAAATTTCATCTCTGAAAAATAAAACCAAAAAATTTCACTCATAAATAGTGAAGAAAAATGGAGGATCTACAGTGAGGGACTTTCAAGTTGGACTACACAATCATAGGCTCTGTCCTTTTAAGGGTTAAGATATTCCACAAATGAAGTCAACATGACATTCTTTAGCACTGGTAAGAGCACACCTTTCTGCGCTAAAAAGACTCAAAAAGTCTGACATTTAATGTAGAGAGCATGCACGATGCTCCCCGAGTGGCCAAGCGCAGTCTTCTGGAACCTCCCACCTGACAAGAGATGAAGATTATGCACAGAAGAACCTGGACTCCTTTGCCAAGGGTGTTGAGGCAGCTCAAAGAATATGAATACGAAACCTGATGTGGATAAAGAAAATTGAATGAGCAACACAATTTGGGAAACCAAGTTACATGACGGCAATACTAAATGCACAAGCAAGGAAGAATTGTAGCTTCTTAACTCAATTATCTACGAAAATTATTGTATGGGTGCCTTTTGCACTTTGAAGAATTGTCACAAATTTATATCTGCACTTCACTATCTGCTTTTTTCTTCACATTGAGCTAAGATGCCTTGAGAACTAGGAAAATATGATTGATTCAAAGTTGTACACAACTGGAGGAAGATAGAATCTGAAGAACAATGGAAACCAGAAGAGGTAGGTAGAATTGTAGAAGGTATACAAGGGCGCCTTATAATAGGGTAAGAATTTCTACTCCCGATTCTGTAATTAAGAGACTATGTTCAAATTGTGCCGATAAACCACCATCTTCTGTCACACACGTCCAGTCGTCATTCCACATCACGTCCCTTATGCTTCCTTGTGTCAACATCGGCTCTGAGCAGCATGACACACTTTGATTATCAGTTCGTGTGTTAATGGTCAAAACAGGAGATCATAATGCACATCAAATTATGGATACCAATGAAATCTTGCATAGAATAAGCATAGCGTACTGAACGAGGGAAAAGCAGTGCTCAACCAACACGACCGATTCAAAAGGAGAATGCAAGATGGTAGCAATGCAGCTGCGTTTCTGAATCTGGTAGGAATATTGAGAAGCAATTTACCAATAGTGAATGTCTGCCCAACTACCATCCGTCCAGGTTGATTGTTACCTGTTATTAACATATAAAAGTACTGAAATCAGCATGAAATCAACCATCAGGAATGTCCTCGTGAGGTAACAACACCGCAAGGCACTCTTCAAGAGGGTGTTGACAGGAACGTCCGCGTTCAATTCAAACTTATTCCATACAGTTTTTTCTCATTACAGCTCAATCCAATAAATCAATATCAGGATGAAACATCAGGATTTACTGACTGCAAGAAAATTTGAGCAGTCACGAGTGACAGCAATCTTAGTCAGGAAGAAATCTCTAAAAGGGAATTAAAGAAACTTACGATTATGCAATATGGAGGGAGCAGAATGGAAAACTTGTCCAACACCGTGACCTACGAAGTGTTCCACAACACCATAGCCATACTTGTCTGCTACCTCACTGTCGTCAGCAAACAAATACATTAGCATCTCTGATAATGGGCCTTATCAAAAACACAATGTTCTTTAGATAGTGCCATGACAAGTGCTGAGAAAAAATTTGCAAGTAAAATTCTACCCAAAGGAACTTACTTGATGGTCTTGCCAATTTTTTTGAATTCAACACCTGGCCCGCAGATGGAAATTGATTTATCGAGAGATTCCCTCGTGACCTGACTATGCATGAACACCAACCATGAAGCCTTGAAACTTGCGAAAATGAGGAACCAAATCAATTTCATTATGCAATTCATTATCCTGGAAACTTATAATTGAGACAACAGATGCAATCAGGCGTAGTGACGATCACCCACCTCAACTAGCTGTTTAGCATCATCACTAACGTTGCCACAATAGAAAGTCTTCGAAGTGTCACCATGGTAACCCTGGCCATTATGAACGAAGCACCATTAGAATAGCTGAGAAAACTACACAACAATCACCAACACAAACATGGACATGTCTTTTATTACAGCTTCGTGTGCAAAATGAGCACAAATATCACTTCCACAAACCCCACTATAACTCAAAAGTCAGTAACTCCTAAGACCTAAGAAACGCCTACGCATCCTAAACATGACACTCGTGGCCAAACGAGAATAATTAGGTGTCAGCTGTAAAGTACAGGGAGCGTACATTTAAGAAGACCGTGACGTCAATATTGACGATGTCTCCATCCTGCATAGTTCATTTTCATCAATAGCCTTTCTAAAACATGGCACACCTGCTACAAATGCAGCATCCACCTTTGAAATCCAAAGGAAACGTAAGCCATTACAGTGATTGCTGGAATTCCAGACGCATATTCAACTGTGTTTGCAATTTCAAAGATTTTCGAGCATGTTACAAAAGCTCTGGTAGCTATCTATGTCACATAACACATTACAATCTCGCAGTGTCAACATTCCCAATGAAGTCTTGAATAAAGAGCAACAAAAAGGACGAGAATCAACCTGAAGAGGACGAGAATCGGGAATGCCATGGCAGATGCACTCATTCACAGAAGTACATACGCTTTTCGGAAAACCTCCATAGCCAAGTGGAGAAGGGTACGCTCCGGCATCGATAATCATCTGATGTACAGCCCTATCGATCTCATCCGTCGTCACACCTGGCTGTACCACAGCAGTTTACTGACTTTCAGATGACATTGAGGACAAGAGATTGTATTGCACGGTATACAATAAGAAAACCGTTAGGAATCTGACCCCGTCTCCTATTGACTACCCCCTGTTACCTGCAACGACTCATCTAATCATACACTTAGTTGGCGTTCGACTAACAAGTAAGATGTATATAAGACTTGGCTAAATGTCTACAGCCACTCATCAATGAATGGGAACGGATAATTTGTCTATTGTAACTTGTTGTAGTGGTCCACAACCTCCCACTTTGAAATCGCATAAGACATTCATAAATGATGATAAAAATTTGATCTCAACAGATTCGGCTCTAGCACTCTACACAGCTCTCTCCTAATCTACCCAAAACCACTCCTAGATATGATAAAATGCTTAAATAGTGACCTATATCGTACCAGCGGTAAAGCTACAGTAGGAAACGAAATACGCTGAATGAGTTCAAGGAAAGGAGGTTACCTTCACCAGTGATCCTGCAAAGTCGCGGACCTGTGCAGCAAACTTCCCAGACGCTCTCATGCGCTCAATTCCCTCACCATCTTGGATTTGAAACTCATCAAGAAATGCAGGTGCTCTTCTGGACCCAACGTAAGGAGGGCGAGTAATGAACTTCGGAACGTCCAAGCGAGGGGACACTTTGCCGCGCTTCAGTCGGGGTCGCTGCGGTCTAGATTCATCCACCTGTTTCTCCTGTTCCCCTGATCTGCATTCCATTGGATCATTAGCCCCTAAATGCCCAGAAGGCTCCGTGGGGGCTTCTCATGTCGCAAAACTCAAATTCAGTACAACATAATGACAATTTCAGCCAGGGACTCCTATCACAATCGAGAAACACTCAAAAAAAGTTTAAAAGTTTAAACTTTCACATTCAAACTGCTTTGAAACAATGTCAAAAGTTGGCAATCAAGTCAATTGACAAAATAGTTTAAAAATTTATATTGCACATGTCTTTCACTAGCGTGGTCATCTGTTGCTTCACGATTATTGTGGAAGGTCTTGAACAAGTTCATGTAGGGATGGGAAGAAAAGGAAAACTTGCACAAATGAAGATCTAATATCGAGATTCTTCTCAGCCCATAAATTATTTTTGCCTAAAAGGCTCCAAATCTACATCTGCCTTCCTACCAGGGACGCTTAGGGGTTAGGGAAAAAATTCCAACCCCTACGAAGCAAGTTCAAGCAGCTGCATAAAAGAGGTTAACTCATCTGAAAGAAAAATTTCATTCCAAGTCTAGAGTACTTATTGTGACAAAACGGGCAAGCTTAGATATCTATGTGAACTCATCACTATCCATAGTATAATTTTTCTTTTATATGATGATTATTGGCAACAGAAACCTTTTTTCCTCTAGACTCCTCGCACTGCCAGGTGACGAGCTAAACCACCTTTTCTGATCCTTGAGCTTCTTCTTTGACCAAACAGGAGTCAGAGGCCACAAGGTACGTAATGTCTTGTAAGTAAATTCATTATCATCTTTCCTGCAAAGCCCTTCTGAACCCAAATTACAGGGTTGTCTCAGATTAGGCCTGCTCGCGTATTCAGGAACTACAATCAAATGAGCGTCCATGAGTCACCTTGAGAGTGTAGAAATGATCACATGTTGCCATAATTGGGACACCATTACAACCCCATTACGAATTCTATTATCGTAAGATTGATAGCGCATACCTCTTGTTCATGAAAAGCTCAGCGAAGCCGGACCTTTTCCTGGCCAGAATCAGAAGAGGTCCTGGCCTTCGAGTTCGACAACCTGTGTCCCACAATTCCGTTCGGCTACCATCAATAACTTGTCATGAATCACGCAAACCAGTCAAAAAACTCAAGTCCCATACGAAAGCCAAACCAGAAGCAGGGATCGCATCCTCGTAATTGGCACAAGATATTGCGCTAAAATTACAGAATTCTACAACTTGTGTCCCTCAATTCCTTCGGCTACCATCAAAACCACGCAATCTTCAAAACCCTATTCCCATACGAAAGCTACACTGAACCAGACCAGAAGCCGAAGCAGGGTTCAAATTCTCGTAATTGGCACAAGATATTGCGATAAAAATTCAGAATTCTACAACCTCTGTCCCCCAATTCCGTCGGCTACCATCAAAATCATGCAATTCTGAAAACCCAATTCCCATGTGAAAGCCCCACTGCAATCACAACACACGAGCAGGGTGGCCATTCGCGGACTTAGCACACAAGATATTGCCATCAATTCCAGAATTCCTCCTGAAACTCTTGCACGAAAGCCATAAAATGGGGCAACGAGTGGGTCTGCAGTATTTCACCTTCCAATTGGAACCCTAATGCTGCGAATCGCGAGTCCAGAGTCATGAACTGGCGCAAGGTTCGTCCGGAGGGTCCCCAGAAAGAGGACGCCAAACGAGGGGAGGTGCCCATGGCTCCTGCCACTGCTCGCATGGGCGCCATGGCGACAAGCAAATGCCAACTCCAGCAAAGTGCAATTGGGTTCTCGCACTTCGCAACGCCTTGCGCTCTGACTTTCGTGACGAGAGATCACGGGGGTTGGGGCCTTGGGGGAGTGGTGTGAGGGACTCTAAAATGTACACCAATCCAAGATTCTTGGTATGGTCAGTACTGTAGTTTCTTCGTTTGTGGGTACTGCTGAAATCTTACTATTTTGGAAATGTTGAATACGAATGGCGTTGACTCCAAGGTACAATAAGAAAATTAAGATTTTATGGAAAAAATTGTAACCTTTCTAAAATTTGAGTTCACATGGGTTTGTGGCTATTACAAGATAACATTTTTGCCCTTGACTAAATATATAGTTCAATGTGCCCCTTATTTTCAATATTTGGTGGGCGTTTTTTCTTAGTCATCGGACAATCCTAATGCAATTATTTGGTGAGCTGTCCAATTATTGTAAGTGTGTGTTCATTGGCATGTGTATGATAGTGGTATGGATATGTGAATTTTCAAAAATTCTTGATTTGAGATTCCCTTGAGCTACTAGTATAATTACACAAGAGGTCAAGGTAAAGTAGGAAGGCCATTGTGGATCTTTTGATCAATAGTTCCACTTATTGGATTGATGATTTTTTTTTGTAAGAGAATGATAGATCATGAAATAAATACATATGTATTTCGGTCAAATTCATTTTAGAAAAAGAAAGACACACATTATAGGTGGTCAAAGCAAAGTCACATAACTTCCCATTGTGATTCCTAAAGGGAACTCTTTGTGACCTTTTGAACTCTAATAGGGCTCTCTTAATTTCCATCACGAGTTCATTAGCAATGTAGAAGTGTCTCTTGAGATTGTAGAATGATAAACAAAACTTTTTGCCTTTACCATATATAGAAGCCAATAGTAGTGTACAACCCAATTCCAAATCTTTGAGTCCCAATTTCATTCTTTTGAACCCTAATTCTTTACTTAGTACAATTTTAATTACATTAAGATGCAAGGAAGTGAATTGGGATCATAGACCAAGGAACTCCTAATTGGATTGTGGTGTATGATGGATCAATCCATCATACTTCAATTCATACACCTTCAATGTCAAGTACAAAAAATCCACCATGTTGGGTTTAAAATTGGGCTTCCTCCACCTTTAAAGGTTAGTATATACCTTTGATGAGCTTGATGTAAAATTTGGAATGTACCTCAAATGACTTACTTAATTCTCTAATGTCACCCTCACCACATGTGCCGCAAACTGATGCAAAAACAAACAAACGAAGGGAAGATGATGACTGTATCTGAACAGAGGCTCCATATTATCGCGTTCTGATTCTGGGAACGTAGGCTGTGACATTAGAGAGCGTGTGAGGGACTCTGAAGCAGGACCGCGCATTTCCACAGCGAATCTGTCCGACTCCACCAACAGCAAAAGGCATCGAGATCGCACACGGGCTCTTTGCATCAAGTGGAGTCGTGCTCGTAGCAGAAGCTCGCGAGCGATCGAATCGACTCAGCGATGGCGGCTGCGCGGTGGGTGGTCATCTGGCTGCACGGCTTGGGCGACAGTGGCCCTGCTAACGAAAGTCTGGCGTCCTTCTTCACGGCCCCCGAACTAAAGACTTGCAAGTGGCGATTCCCCAGCGCTCCCTACCAGTCCGTCTCCTGCAATGGTGAGACAGCGCCGGTTTCCCCAATTTCCCTGAAATTTCCTTTGCATTTGCGTCCATTGCACTCGGGAGGTATGGGAAATTCAGTACAAGAATTGCAATGCTCTCTAACATACGGGATTAGGGTGTAGGATTTAGGGTTTCGAATTTGGGCCATGCCCTGTGGAACCGTGAGCCAGCGCCGTTCTCCTCAGTCTCCTCAGTTTTCCTTTTCATTTGCGTCCATTGCGCTATGAAGGTTTGGAATATTCATCAAAAAAATTGCAATGCTCCTTAAAATGAGGAATTAGGGTTTGAGGGATAGGGTTTTGAATTTGGACCATGCCTCATGCAGAGGTGAGCCAGCGCCTCACACTTCACACTTCCTTTTAATTTGCGTCCATGACACTGGGATGGTATGGAAAATTCAGGTTAGAATGTAGAATCGGGACACCCCTGCAGAATAAACAGGAAACTCTAGATGTCTCCTGTTCAAGATGTCTCCGTTAATGACATCTTGCAGCGAAGGTTCCCGATTCTACATCTGTCCCCAAATTTCATTACTCGAATTGCAAAGCTGTCGAAGATGTCGAATTAGGATTTAGAGATTAAGGTCTTGATTTGAACCATGCCAATGCAACTGTGAGCCAGCGCCGTTGTTCTCAATCCCCTCACTTTTCCTTGGAAATTTCAGTACAAGAATTGCAATGCTCTCTCCAAACATTTTTGAGTAAATTTTCCTTGAAAGACAAATGGAGCTGTATCTAACCCACTTTTATTCATGTTTTAGGATTCTTGTGGAATTAGGTATGAATCCTTGAAGTTGGATTGACATAAGGCTCTAAAAGCGTCCCTTCTCTGAAATGTTCACTATTGGCTAAGATATGGAATTACGATGTAGGGATTAGGGCTTTGAATTTATGCCATGCCCCATTCGACATTTCTTTGTGGTTCTCCGTTGAAAGATGTGCAATTTAGAGGCAGGTGCGTGATTTGCGTTGGAATCATTGAAAGGGTGGGTTTGGCATTTGGATGGGCAGGTGGTGCGGTGATGCCATCCTGGTTCGACTTGCTGGAAATTCCTCTTGTGGCGGTGAGTCTCGCCACTGCCGTCTGGTTTTCTTATGTTCGTCATCTGGATGTGTGTAAATAGCCTACTACGGTGAGTTGAAGATACCTTTTGCGTCACTCTATGCAGTTTAGCATTTGCAGGAGTTTGATCTTTGGGAGGTCAGTATAGAGCTTTGGAAAAATCTTTGTGTGTAAGAGCCAAATCTATTGAGATCGACTTTTTATCACTATGTGTCAACTTCGATCATTTGCAACTTCGACGTCGGAGGTTGTAGAGCACTGTAAGTGGCAATAGACAGTCTTATTTTCATTCGAAGGTCAGTGGCTTAGCTCAGTCATGCTTACACGCAACTTCCTAGTTTCTGTTAGTAAAAGGAGTCAGTGTAGGTGACAAGACCAGGTCCGTGATGGTTTAGTACCTTACACTTTGTGAAAGCTTCTCTTTCTTGTTTTTATTTGTGTAACTGCTACCTCGGAACTTCCACTTGAGTTTAGAGAGAATAGTGATTATGGCATGCGTAGTATTTGAGTGAGTCAAGGAAATTCTGTGAGCAGGAGTCGCCAAATGTGGATGCGGACGTCTTGAAAGCTGTCGAATCAGTACACGAAATGATTGACAAAGAAGTGGCTGCTGGAGTGAGCGCCCATAATATCTTCTTGTGTGGTTTCAGCCAAGGAGGTAGATTTCTAATGCATAGCACTGCTTCAGATGCGTGGTCAGTGGAACCAATTTGGAAATATTGTAATTGTTGCCTTCGATGTTGCAGGGGCCTTGTCTTTGGCTAGTTCCATGCTGTATCCTAAGACTCTAGCTGGAGCTGCCGTTTTTAGCGGGTGGGTTCCAATGGACAAAGCAGCATTTGCTGCGAAGATGACTCCTGCAGGCAAGCAGGTACCACTTTCGCTTACAATCTCTCATGGAGGTTGAATGTCTAACAATTAAGTTTATGCCACAGTAGAGGAGAGTGGTATCGCAGACGTGTCGCCTTAACCCTGAAGTGTCCAAATGGCCAAACGAATCCGATTCCATATCTATAGATGTTGAGTGTAGGAAGCTTCAGCGGAAGGTAACAAAATGTACAACCTTTCATTTTCGAATGATAGGAATATGTTCTGAAAGTTGCTATAAGTCGACTATTTGCTTCCAAAGTGGACTTTATATGTTCAGCTTAGGCTTTTACGGTAAATTCTGATTCAACTTCTTGATCATGGTGGACTTGTTGCTATATTTCATGAGATTGGATTGTGTTTTGAATACTTTTGTTTTTGTCGACCAGACGCCAGTGATTTGGCTACACGGAATAGATGATCAAGTTGTGAAGTTCAGTGCTGGACAAGCAGGCCCTCCGTTTCTGGCTCGTGCTGATGTGAAATGTGATTTTCAGGTATGAGCCGTTTGTTTTGTATCCAGAGACTTTACTGAACCGTCGGTGTTGCGTATGCAACATAATCGCAATAGTATAAGAAAGTTTCTACTAGATGTCTTCTCTGTGTTTTTTAAGTCCGTATGGTGATCGTGTTGTTGAGCTCGTACTGTCTTTTTTTCAATGTGTAATCTTTCATGTTACCTGTTTGCAAATTACTTGTGTTATTTCGCTCCACCAACACCATGTCCTTGTGATGACGTGCAGGCCATTCCAGGTCTTGGGCATGGTATCGTTCCTAAAGAACTATCTGCGCTCCAGCGTTGGATGAAAGAAAGATTGCAGTAGGAGTCTATCTTTCTTATGGGCATGCAAAGTTTGAGGCTTGCTTGATTTCAAGCCTGAAGCAGTTGGAAGTGCATTCAACATACAACATTTCTCCAGCAAGGTGAAAGGGTTGATGCAAGGGGGTGGAAGCACAGGAAGACCATGAAACCCTGGTTACTCGTAGGATTTGAGGACCTACCTTCGCCAAATCCTTGCGTGTTTACGCAATTTAAGAAACTGGTTCTGATATAACTTAAGTCTTCCGCAGTTCTAAGAACTCCTCTGTAGATGGCAACGAAAACAAACTCAAAAAGGTTGACATTGAGTGTCGAGTGTTTTGGCACGAACTGGTAAGCCATCGCTAATGCCAGAGCCTGCAAAGTTTTATCAGAAAATTTTAGAATTCTTGATTGCAATTGACAGAAATTTACTGAATATCCCTTGTGCACTTGTAAACCAGCTACAGGAAACTCGATGTCCGATTGAAAGTCATTGAATCAAGGTTGAACCTTCTCTGATTGCACTAACTCAGACAATCAAGGGGAAATGAATTCTTAATTCTGTAAGTGTGTCTGCTCGCCCACGTTCGGATCCACTCTAAGTAAATTGCACTCTTTTTACAGTGTGATGCGGTCATACCAAGGCTACTGCACCGGATCCCATCAGAACTCTGAAGATAAACGCCTTTGGCCGGAATAGTAAGTTAATGGGACGGGTGACCTCCCGGGAAGTCCTGGTGCTGCATCCATTTTCCAAAAAGAATCTTTAAAACCCCACGAACATTTTTCCATTTCTTTCGTACAATTTTGGAACATGAGACCTAATTTGGATTTCTTGGTGTTCTATGGTTGTATTCTTGAATTAGTCATTGGGGGTAACAATTTAGAGAGTGCTGAGTGCTAATCAGGATTGTACAATTAGAGATTGTGAAATTAGAGAGGATTCCTAGAGTACAGTACAGTATCTTCAACAATTGCTAACTGGGAATCTACAATCATAGAGTGTGCATTTACAGAGGGTTCAGTGTATTTTTCTCAAGTACTAATGTTTGCGTCTTGATACGGAGCTGTATAAACTTATATGCTGGCAGTGATGGTAGTCCTACACTCTATACCGTTTGCAGGTGGATCTGCAATATCATAGAGTAGTGTGAATCACTCTTAACCGCCCCTAATGGTGACCTGTTTATGAAACCTTCTCCCGCACATTCTTGCCTAAAATGTTCACCCTCTATTCATGAGAGAGCTTAGAGTTTATTTCAAATAATTTCAGTGTTTTGAAAATTTATAGTTTATTCATTTCAAGTAGCTAATTTTAACACTTTGAAAATTCATATTTCATGCTCATAAGTTGTCCCCAAAATGCATGCTAAGAGAATCTAAATTCCCCTTTTGACTTCCAACCAGATTCAATAAATTAATAGGAACCATGTTCAATTGTCTGTTTATTTGGTTGTTTATTTGGTTGATTTTAGGCGCTTCTACATTAGTTCCAGAGTGGCAAGAATTATACAAAACTATGATCGCTAATATGAGAAGTCCATGCACGCCATGCGAGGTCCATGTGAGCCCTGAGGGTGAGTTGCGCACAGTGCCACCCTCCAGACTGAATCTGGGTCAAGCTTAGTGCCTTCAACTCTTGGTTCTCAGGCTCTGCTGCCACTTTTGGCAAGACCACGTCTCACTTCACAGGTCTCAATTCACAGGAAATCGATGTCTTCAAAAGCAGAAAAAAAGTCTTGAAAACATTAAGAAAATCCTCGACAGATAATTTTAGATGTTATATCGTAAGTTATACTCCCACCGCTGGCAACCTTACATGGTGCAAGGGCCATTTACGAATCTGACTGTTCATGGAAAGAAACAAGCTTCTTGAAAATTTTTCCATGAAGCACAATTATCGACATGCAGGTCTTTGCAAGTCACACAAGTAAGCTCCGGAATTCGCCTGAATCTTCAACAGACTTGCAGATTTTTGCGCCGACTTCATTCCATCACTAATGCACCAATGGCTAGGGATTGGACTTGAGACCAAAAAACAAGTGTAACTGACCCTTCAGCTTACAACTGGTATGTAAAATCTCGGGTGCAGGGATTATAGATGGAATCAGCAAACAATTCATATGTAACAAGCAGCCACATTACAAGAGGCTCATAACACTGGATCGCTTGTCAAGCATGGTTCAAACGAAATTAGTTGAATGTTCAGATCCTCAATTCTAAGAGAGCATGTGTGAAAATGAGAAGAACGAAATTGCTGCATCCTTACACAAGGATGCGACGGAATTGATAGCGCTAATAAAACAAGAGCCCCATCGATCAAACGGACCTTGTCTGAGATTTACAAAGGGTACTTCCTTATGTAAAGGGAAGGAACCGTGGGCGGTATTCAGCAAGCTGAACGATGAAGGCTCATGATCGAAGCTTCAACCTACAATTAGTGTCAACCTTCGTCAAAATTTCAAAGCCAAGTTCAGTGCTCCTGGCAAAGAATGACAAAATGCTGGACCATCTGGCTTAGGAAACTGATAGACGGCTATCAATTACCCACCCCCCAAGAAATTCCATCAAGCATCTATAAATCTCGCAGATGGAGCTTCACATTGGTGTGTGTAAGAGTAAGCACTCCATCTGGCACGACTTCCATAATCTTGATCATCGATGCCACACCAATGCGGTGAAGGGCGATGATGGAGCGCCCAACAAAACACAGCTTTCGTTTCTTTGGCATCCTTCAGGATCTCATCTGTAGACTCCGAATCAGTCGCCTTCACTGAACCTTCCGCCAGAAGAGGAATCAGACCCCTGCCAACAAACCAACCCATGAAGACACCTCCAGAAAAAAAAGGTAAAAGATACTCTTTCCATCACTTGAAACATTTTAACAGCTTTAATTTAGGAATGTGCTTTCACTGGGAGATCATTGGAGAGATGTGGAGAGATCACTTTGGGTAAAAGAGGCACACTCTTGTACAAGAGACTAATTTTTTCTCACACAATAGACAGTTAATCATAAAGTGTGTATAATGCAGGACCAGGAGTTAGAGTTCAGGAAAAACACAGGCCCAAACTCAACATAGCACCCAAACTCAGGTTTGATGGAGTTTGGTGCCGTGTTTCTTATGTACTATTCTTAGTTAAACCTTCCTCTGACAACCGGCTATAAACACATGACGACTTTACGATTAACTCTAATGTATGATGGTTTCTTTTGCAATCATACAAGTGGGAAGTCACCAAGATCAGTATTGAAGGGATGGTGCAAAATCAACCCAACTTCCATTCAAAGATCTATGGCCATGGCCATTTACCCAAGTCATACTTGCACTCAGTTTGCTTATTGAAGGCTGAACCAAGTATGTGGATAGATGAGTTTCTTGGTAACAATGGTTATTATAGGAGAGCGGCCTCTTGTATGAGCTTTTAAATTCTCACCTTTGCTTACATGAACGATGAAAGTTTCTCGAATCCCCTGTTACCATTGTACTGAAAATCCACTCCTACAATGGCCTATTTTAACAAAACATAAGGAATGTGGCCATCATAGGTAAAGGCAAGCCAGGGGATTAAAAACGGCCTATTTCACATTTTTAGTGAGCACTATGACTTTTGGGATAAAATATTTAATAATTAAATAAAATATAGATAATTTATAAAGCGTTCAAAAATGAATGTTTCTAAAATTTATGTACAAAGAAAGAACAATGAAAAATACCCAAAAAATAGATACTTTGATGTTTGATTTTTAGAAAATAGAAAAAAAAATAAAAAAATAAAAAAATAAATTTAGCCATTTTGTCTAACTTTAAGGTGCACCTTCGTTACCATTTGCATCTTTGGAAAAGAATCTACTTTCTATGCACTTGTGCAAAAGTAGTGCACTTTAAGTACATGTGGAAGAACAAATAAAAGTAGTGATATAACTTTAGTAAAAGTCTTGTTGATTCAATTTTCATGTGGAAAGACATAGAATAAATTTCATATGATACTGACATATGATGCAAAAGTTATAAACAAAAAACACCTATCCAAAACCATATGGACAAAAAATAGGACAAGAGTGTTTCTTAAAATCAACTTTATTGAAAGAGCTTCAAGAATTTTTTGAATTAAAACAAATCATATTCATGAACATTAGACTAAAATCAACTAAAAGTGTTTATAAGTAGGGCCATAGAATATGGAAGTTGCGTATCCAAGACAATTTGCAAGATGAATAGTGCAAGAATGTTTCAATAGAGCTTAGTGCTTCCAAATTTGACTTTCACTATATGCTAGATGCCAAAAGTGTGCACAATTGACCCAAGTCACTTCATGTTGAAATTATTCATGCTTTCATTTGTCAAATCCACCTTCTGAGATCCTAGAATCTTCAATTGTTTTACTAACCACATAACAATTTAAGTCTAAGTTCAAAACACAAAAAATAAAACCGCAATCTGAACTACAAAAGCAAGGTCTTGACAAACAAGGCATCATTTTAGAATTACTACCGAGATTTGGTTGCCATGAATTTACTTTCATTTATATTTATTAATAGAAAACTAAAATTATATTTATACCTATAAAATGAAATCTTTAAATTTGAAAAAATGTACTTTCAAAGGTATCATTGCTTTTAGTATGCACAAGTCCTCTTTCAAACTTTGCAAATTAAAATCCTCATCTTGGTACATCATTAAAGAAAAATTTAAGCCTCAGTAGAGTTGCTCCACAGCCCTCTGAAGTACCTTGAAATTTTGTAGTTTAGGGCTAAAAAATCTTTTTTTTTCCTATTTCCGTAAAGCTGAAATTGCAATGATAATGGCGTACAAACCCAGTTTTACAAGTAAAAATTAATAATAATAAAAAAATATTTTTAAATCTTAAGAAAATCTTAAGTTTTAAAAAAAAAAAAAAGTACAAAATCTAATTGTTTTGGCAAGCAATCATTGGGGGCCTTTTTGAGTTTGACAGGCCAAGCTTGAAATAGCTTGGCATGTCAATTTGGAGCAACCCTCCGGAGGCTTGATTTATCCTCTTTGTTCAAGCACTATACATTAGCATAATCTAAAGATATCTTTCATTTCAAATTTCATATAATACTGATATATGATGCAAAACTTATGAACAAAAAACACCTATCTAAGACCACGGGGATAAAAAATAGGACAAGAGTGTTTCTTAAAATCAACTTTATTGAAAGAGCTTCAAGAAATTTTCACATTAAAACAAATCATATCCCTAGAGACTAGACTAAAATAAACTAAAAAGCGATTATAAGTAGGACCATGGAATATGGGAGTTGCGTATCCAAGACAATTTGCAAGATGAATAATGCATTATTTAGTGCAAGAATGTGTTAATAGAGCTTAGTGCTTCCAGATCTGAACCTCACTACATGCTAGATGCCAAAAGTGTGCACAATTGACCCAAATCACTTCATGTTGAAATTATTCATGTTTTCAATTGTCAATTCCACCTTCTCAGATCCTAGAATCTTCAATTTTTTTACTAACCACATAACAATTTAAGTCTAAGTTCAAAACATAAAAGACAGAAATTTCAATCTGAACTAAAAAAACAAAGTCTTCACAAACAAGGCATCATTCCAGAGATGGCATATTTCGTTAAAATGGCGGTATTCCTTTAAAATGGCAGGAAAGCTGGTTTAGGAGGCCTGCCGAAAACTAGTGGAAAGATGAGCACAAGGTAGGAAAATGAATGTTATAGCGTGGTGATTTGTGCTTCTGAGGGGCAACATGGACACATGTATGAGTTGAACATAGCATTAACCATTTCGTCTAAGGGCTCAATGTGGGATAAAGGAGTGCCATGTGGGACGTTCATGTCGCACGTGGTGGAAATTCGGGCTTCAGTGAATGTCATGGGAGGAATTCAATTTGGCAATTGCATAGTTGGAGTGTTGCTTTGTACTTATAGGTTAGTTTTGTAAGTAACTTCGCAAAATTTGGAAAATGCCGAGCATTTTTAAAATTCCTCAATTATTCTTGAAAATCAGAAAAACGTGATTCATAACAATTAAGAACATCAAAAAATAAGTTATCAAAAATCCTTGGAAAAGAGGGAAGGGGGGAATGCATGAATGGACAAAATCAATCCAAAATTAGGAATGTCTGGAAAAAGCTTCAATGCTGAAATTGAAAAAATCCAAATCTGGCTATTGAGTTGTCAAACTATAGAAAGGAAACTATTTTCAGGTAATTGCGAGAATTGACCTATGTGTACAATAGTGCATCCTGTGCTGTTGCCCTTGTTGAAATGAAAAAAGGAATTTCTACTTCTTCAATTTAAAATTAACTTTGAAATTCAATAAGATTTAGACATGGATCCTAAATCCATGAAAGAAAGCACGGACGCCTTTGCTTGTTGACAGTTTTTTGATAGTAGTACCCAACATGCAAACCGAGTATGCAACACGGTCCAAGAAATTTGAAGCTAACAAACAGAGCAAACAAAAGACCACCAAATAGTCAACAATGTATGCGTAGATTGGTGTGTCCTGTATTGTTGTCCCTCCGAAAATGAAAGAAGACAATGATTTCCCAAGACTCAATAATAACTTTGGAAATCTGTAGGGTTTGTTGTGCCATCAAAATAGCTAAAATATAAAAAAATTGCATAGATTTTTAATTGGTGGTAGATGTACGTCTAAAGCTCCAACGGAAGGATTTAGACCCTTAGATGGTAGCAATGAAAAGATCATAATGGTAGAACTGTTAAATCTTTGAAAACTAGAAGGCGACATTCTGGCCTACGGGGCGCTAATAGATTAACCCCTAAATGCCTAAGGCACCCAAATCTGGTGTTTGCAGAACTTTGAAGCTAAATAAAACCTAATGAAGTTGATATGCATAGAAAATTCTTCTTGGAGTCTAATTTTAGCATCAAAAATCTGATCCTAAAAATAAATGATGGTGATTTTTCTATTCAACTTTTTGAAGGGTACCCATTGCAATCTTCACTTCCCGTAGTGTTGAGAGCTCTTGGAAATGAGTCTGAAATGCACTAGATCTTGGAGAAAAAATCACATTCAAGTTTCATTTAAAAAAATTGTAGAGTAGATTTTAAGAAGCCGTAAATTGATCGGGGTTATACAAGTTAGGCCCTTTAACCTCATATTTTTTTGGTCACCAATTTTATAAATTTTATTTGTGCAAAGAGGGTTGAAAGAATTTTGCAGTTTCAGCACCCTCATGGTCAAACATTAGAATCTTTCACTCCATAAGTGGTATTGTTGTGTTTTCTTTTTCTATGAGATGTCTAGCATGTCCATTTTGAATTTGTACGGTTACAATTGAAACAAAATTGATACAATTTATCAAAATGTTGGCATTTTGTTCAATTTTGAGCAAATTCCAGAAAGCCCAAAATAGGCCTTGGGCATTTAGGGGTTAAGGTAATGGACGGATGGGTGGAATCATTGGTAAATGGAGTTTCGTGCAATGAAGTGAATTTATTCCCGAGCGACAACAAAGACTGCGAACTTCAAAAGACATCTGAAACTCCCAAAATGGACACTTTACTAGTACTTAAAAATTTGGATTTACAAGGTTTGGGATCCAACTTTCTTCACATCATAGCTTGAACTCAAATAGTGGTTGTGCGATTTTCTTTGTGTGAATACACTACACTTGTGTCCATTGAAGGACAACTTGGAAACATAAAACAAAGAAGTCCTTTCTTCTACTTATGATTTCAACAAGAGGGGAAGAATGCTATAGTAAGAAGACTCGACCTATCATAATATGTGTCGACTTTTTATTGCTATGCTGTGGGAATGTATTCTTGAATTATATTTATGAAAAGAATGTGAAAGGAAGTAAACTATTGTCTACAATCCCATAATAATAGGTGATGTATACACTATAGTGAAGTCTTTCCCGAGTCTATAGTAAGGGCTTGTAGTACAAGTCACATTCATTTAACAATTCCGAGCGGACGTCACGTCCCCTTCTGCATCCTCCAGAACCGCACAGCCTTTGGAGGAGCCCACTCCTTCCGCCATGTGCATCCGTTGTCGCTTGGCCCGTTTGGTAGCGACTTTGGATCCGGCAAGACCGCCTTTCACAAAGACGCGTGCGCGTCGCCGAACCTGCACATGAAGATTCTATGTGAAATGAGGAAACTTTCCCCTTCTCTGGAAGTGAGCATCGGTTCCGACTTTAAAATATTGGCCGACGAAGGCTGGATAACGTAACACGAGGGACTGGTCTTCAAACCAAGCTAATTTCTGGACTTGTCGATATAGAAGCGTCTGCTTCAAGAGGATCCGTCCAGAGCGAAATATGGCATGGTCATCCGACACGTCTTGTCCGAAAGGAGGGGGGTTCTTTGACACGTATTGGGTGACACTGCGATGGGATCGAAGCAGACCCAAGAGGGACGGGTGCAACGATCGGTCAAGAAAGTTATCTTCCTCGTTGCCCGTGTACGACTCTGGGAATATGGCATTGTAATATGGGTTGAGAATGCTGCTGAATGGACAACTGTCAATGAGCAAGGTGTTGGAAGAATTGGCCCTCATGGTGGTCGAGGAAAACCTATTTCCTTCCCAAACTACTTTGTGCAGAACTTCAGCTGCAAAAGCCCCTCCGGGTGGTCGGCGAACTCAACGAAAGTGTCGGACGCAATAGAGGTATTGCAGTCTGTGTCCGTGTGGGGTGCGCCGGACAAAATTGAAGGAGATAATCACACTTCGTCACGGACCAATCACGGGGAAAACTCGGCACGGGGGGGCACCTGCACTCCCACCATGCCCGATACCGGATGATTGTCGTGCAGTCCTCCAACGCCAGGATTGTGACCCTATTCGTCTCACTGCCCCGGAAGAGAAAATTCACCACCAGCTTTGCGACGGCAGCCGGCAGCCTCGTCCAGATGGCTAATCTAAATTTGGAGGTCAAGCCCTTCAAGAAGGGGCGCATACCGGGACTACAGTAAAGTGTATATTTGTCGAACACGTGACGTCTCATGGGATGAAAATCCTCCTCGGTTGGCGTAGCACCCGCGGGCATGGATTCGGGCACAACGTGGCCCTCGTGCTTAATACGACACAGGACCCCTTCTACCTCCAGAACAATCAAGTAGTCCCTAACGACAGCTTCTGCGGGGGTCTTCGCGGATATCGGCACCGGTGCCTGCGTAGGCGATCCTCGTACTCTAAGTATGATTTATAAAAACGGTAGAGGAAGTTGACGGCGACAGAAAACGCAACTCCGGAAATGGCAGGAATCAAGTCCTCCTAGAAGGATCAAATCCAAGATGAAAGGACCGTGCTACCAAATCGAGCAGGCAATTATGAGAGACTTGGATTGCGAGTTACCTTCGTTATGACGTCTGTCGCCAAGTTTGCCGCCAGAGGAAGGCCAACCTCCGTTGCTAGGGTTGGTCCCACTTCCATCTGGACGGTGTCGTGTTGAGAGGAGCGCGCTTTGGGAATACGCAAAGTATTTGGCTGCAACTGGCATTAGTTAGTCATTGACTTCAAATAATCTTCAAGTCTTCTAGTCTTCAATCTTCTTTTCGTTCTTCAGCCTTCAAACTCCTCCCTGTTGGCCTATCCTGTATTGGCTCCAAACGGGTCAGGATTCGGTCAGGTAGGTAATAAGAATCACGGGCCTTGGACGGGTAAAACGGGACAGCATAACACGAGATGCCGTCCGGATGATGGGCTCCTAAAATTCAAACTCCCGGTGACCAGCTCTAACTAGGCTTTTAGCTTTCACCGTAAGAACAAACAGATTCGACCATGTGGGTGATTAAATCCCACCGTCTCCACAAACACAAAACAAGCCTAAGCATTGGTTTAACCCAAGCCGCCCGCAACAACAAAAGTTTACAATAAAAGACAAGCCACAAGCCACAACACACAAATTCTCCTCCAACTCCAACTTCAAATCTTCACTCCAACTTCAATTTCAAAGCTAAACTTTGAATGAACGCCACCAATGCTCCACAACTCCAAATAGAATGAATGATGGCTCTTTGTAAAGCTAATACAATTTCCTATACTTTCACCAAATTTCAACTCATTCAAATACTCTCTCCAATATCTATGATTGCCAAAAGTTTCGGCCTCTAAAAGTGAGGGCAACAGACCCTCCTTCACTTCAACACTCACAACTCACTCATAAATGCTCCAAATACAACAAATGATAGCTATTTGAAAAGCTAACAAAATTCTCTACAACTTTTCAAAATTTCATTGCAAAATAAAAATCTGTCCGTCTTCTATGGTTGGTCAAAGTCTCAGCCCCTTCAATTGGGAGGCAGCAGACCTTCCTCCACTCGAACTAGCACAAATCTCCACTCACAACTTCAATTCAAGCAAGAAAAGACCTCTTCCAATCACCACATCATAATACACAACTCCTCCAATTTTCATTGAAAAATCCTCCTCTCTAAAACATAACACAACAACACAAAAAAAACTCCCTCCTAAAACAATTGGTTTCCCCTCTTAACTCCCAACAGGAGAGAAGATGAAAAGTCCTCTATTTTTAATCACCTATCTCCACTCTAACTTCACTCTATCTCTTTATCTTTTACTTTTCCATTCTATCTTCACCTTATCTTATCTCTAACTTCACTCTATCCACTCTATCTACGAAATAAAGAACTAAAATCCACATATATCTAGTAGAGGTAAAAAAACTAAAACCTCAATTTCTTGAGACTCAGAAAAAAACCTCTAGTTCGACATAGTATAATCTAAATAAAACACAAAGAAGAATATCGAATGAGATGATGCCACCTCAAATGATGTCAACTTCTTCATAATGCAACAAATATTAAAATCTATCTAAATCATATATATATACATAATCTACATAATGTCTGCATTTGCAACACAACAACGGGTGCAACCTCCTCGTCCGCAGCCAGAGTTGGGAGTTCCAAGTCGATTCCAGGAAGTATTGGCACAACATCGGGAGTTGCTAAATCATGCTGCACGGGAGGGAGGAATTCATTCAACGCGGGAGCAACCTCTTCCATGTTCGGAGGGAGGACAGCTACGCCATTAGGCGCAGGCACGTCCAAGGAGACCGGAGGGACCAAGTCCACAAAAGTATGGGCGACGATTGGGTTATGTTGTTGGCAAAGGGGCGTAGCGCAATGCAGTGTTGGATCCGTGCCATGTGACGGCACAGCGGCCTCATGGCCGACCAGAAGAGCCTCGTCACCCTGAACGCACATTATACGAGGGTGACTACAAGGCACATCAAATGCAACAGGAAAGACAAGTGCACCGAGTAACAATGTACACAACGCCTATCGAGCGCACAAGATTTTAATGAAAAAAAATCAATATATTCAAAATAGTTTACAATGTTTACAATCTGAAGTATTTTGTACAAATGTGGGCGAAGGTTTGTCCCGACTACGCCTAACATGCAATGACACCCGCTAGCACTACGGCCCACGGCTCTGCCCCCTCTCTGGGATGAACATCGATCGGCCTGGCATCACTCCCTCACATAGCGTACGCCTATCTACAACTAAGGGAGCTATGTGGAGGGGTTACCCACCGTGGGATCCTCTTGATCCGCGGCTAGCGTGTCCACTTGGGCACGGTCCGCTTCCGCCACCGAAGTCTGCTTCGGATCGAGCGGGGCCTGCAGCATTGGAGCATATTCTGCAGTCAAGTTAGTGAAGGAGACCTCGACATCTCCAAGTTCCACATCCAGGGCGTAGGGGTCATCGTCGTTGAAGCTCGAACGATGCACGGGTTTAGAGGAAGGAACGAAAGGAAATTGACTGAGGGCGAGGTCATCGAACTCGAGGTTGAGAGAACCACTCACCGGTACAATCGTTGGGCTGGGCGAGGACATCTTCAAGAGGCCCGTGGCTGCGGTTTGGGTTGCCAACTGCGAGTTTGTCGTCAACACCCCGGACGCGTTCTGCAACTCGCTTGTAGGGGTTGGACTGGGAGCCGGCGTCGCTGTTTCTCCCTTCATGGTCTTCAACCACGCTTGGATATTATGCAGCATAGAGCAGGTTTCTGCAAATTCGGCCGCCATTTGCTCCCTACTTGCCGCATCAGCTTGCCTCTCCGCTGCCCTTATCCTATCCGCCTTTGCCTCCCTGTCCTTCAACTCCTGGATGGTCTTCGTGAACCCCTCCACCGTCATGGAATGCTTCTTCTTGAACCGGTCGCCCAGACGTTGCAGATGCAAGACTTCCATCTTCACATCGGCCTTATCCTCCGAAGGAGCCTTCTCCTTACTGCTCCCGCCCTCAGTCGCTCCAGCCGCACCCTATTCGGATGGAGCAACGGCGGCCCTGGAATGCCTTATGGCGTCCACCGTGTCCTTGTACTCCACCCTGGTTGCCGCAACTTGATTCAGACGTGCTTGAAGCTCAACGTCACTTTCATCGTCCTCATCATCGTCTATGACGATGACTTCAACCTCGGCCTTCTCCTTGGCTTTCTCCGCGGCCAGATCTTGCCTCATCTTCCGGATAAAGTCGATGCATATTCTCTCCTCGAGAGAGGGTGCAGGAAGCTGCAAGACAAGGGTGTCGATCTGGACTTGGGCAATTGTAACCATCTTGGCCTTCTCCTTACCGCCCACGGGAGCCAGGATCACTCCATTAAGACGGGCCCGCGTCTCCTTCACCCTATCTGCCAAGGAGTTATTGTTCGGCGGATTGGGCACGGAGCCCACCTCGGCACGGACCGTGTTGAACTCCAGCAACTCGTCAGCAGTCATAAGCGACTTCATGTCGTCCACTTGCTGCTGCATGTCTTTGAGTTGCAACCTGAGGGGTGCCTCAAGTGTGGCCGATTCGGCTCCAGCAGAAGTGGTAGCTCCTACAGCTGGCGCGTTCGATGAAGGTGGAGGCGCGGCCTGTGAAGACGATCTGCCCTCATCAGAACGTGCTTTTTGATCCAGTAGAGAGGGAGTGGCAGGGACGGTGGACAGAGGGGTCATCACGATATCCGCATCGTGATATGGCTCGTGGTAGGTTAGGGTGAGAGGGGTGACATGATCAGATGAGACGCCCCCACCCCGCCCAGGTGGAGACGTAGGTCGGGGAGCAGGAGGGTGAACACCTTTGGAATGGACACTCTGATCCTGCGCAGATGGAAACAGGGACCTTGGAGATGGAGGATCCAAGGCCTCGTCATCCTCGTTCCTGTCTTGGTCCCTGGGAGACAAAGGGCGGGGCGACGGAGTGTCGAGGTCTTCAGAACGGCCGCCCTGATCCCGCCTCGATGGAGTGTATGCTTGTGCAGGACTGCCGCCGGGAGCGACACGCTCAAGACGATCGTCTTGACCCTCACAATGGAATTGGGGGACCGGAGGTGTCACCGCACCGCGCTCACTAGCAAGATCGTTTGTGATCGTCGTCTCGCTGGCCGCCGGGTTCTGTGACTGCTCCACCAAGTCATTTGACTCCGTGTCGCTACGTTTGCGGTCTCCTGTCTCGTCCTCATCCTCATCTTCGCTGTCATCGTCGTCGCTCTTGGGTACGTCATCATCGTCCCCACCTTTGGACTCGGCTCCCACGACAGTTGCATCATCGGCTACGTCGCCGGCGTTGTCGTCGACAATATTCCGGGCGGCGTTGGCCTCCACTTCTTCGGCTGTCCGAATCGGTTCTTCCTCCAACGTCATTGGAGGCGTGTTCCTGTCGTAAACATACCTCAAGGCGTATGGAGGAGGGACCAAGAAGTCGGGCCACATCATGGAACCAATCTGATTGTGAACTCTGTGCCGGAAAAGACCTTTTTCGGATGGGAGCATGAAGGACACGGAGCTACGGCACAACATCTGCAGTCATAAGCCAAGATGTTGTTAGATAATGCGGTACTTAGACTTCACCAACTTGGTAGGATACGATAAGTGGGATAATAGAAAGAGCAGGTCACTATCTTACCATACAGGCAGAGATCGGCTTGGCCCCAGCAAACAAGAGCATGACCGTGCCTTGGTCCCTGCAGAACTTGTCGATGAAGCGGAGGTATGTCTCATACCGGAGCTCAAAACCGGACAACATCATCGGATAGTCATGACGACAGACATCCGTGGTTTTGTAGCTCTTGTCGTCCGTCTCCAACGGCTCCTCTTCATCCGCCGAAAGTTTTGGAACGATGCCCTCCTGGTCCACGAGCTTCGAGTTCATGAAACTCTTGGAGTATCTCTGCAGGTACATGACAATGTCTTCGCTCTTGTCCTTCACGAGCGGTTCGCCCTTGCTGCGCTTGTAAACGCAGTCGCGCGTGAGTCTGTGACCCAGCAAGACGTCCTTTAGCATGTTCTGCTCTGTGGCCAACCTCCTCTTGTTTAGGATGACCATCCACGTGTACACGAGCTTGGACATATTCTTGTTCGTGACCTTGTCCACGTGCTTCAGCACATACTTGTACGCAGAGTTGATCTCCATTTTCCCCACCTTGGGAAATTGGCGGAGGTCCATGATCCCGTCCTCGGCGTACTTCCAACTTGCGGGTCCGGGAGAGCAGGTCGACCAGTATTCATTACGGTAGAGATAGAGTTGAGGGTCAAAATTCTTTGTTGGTTGACTCCACCTGCAAACCAAGGCGCGTGAGTACTGACCGACACTGGTCGACCTCTCGTTGTTCTGCATGACTCTGTCGAGGGCCGCGACGAGGTCATTCGATTTCGGTTCCTTCTTCGCCCTCGACTTGCATTCCACCTTCAGCCAGGAATCACCAAGTCTTTGAAGAACCCGCATGTGGAAGCCGTTTATACCGAGGACCGCCTTCAAATTCCGCCAATTCTCTAGGGCGAAGTCACCACTGTCCTTGTCGAAGACGTCCACGGCCTCAAGAATTCCCAATCGCTTGGCCCTTGCTACCAACTCCCTCACGAGTATTGTCTTGTGCTTCTTGTTTATGCACCACTGACCGAGTGAGAGGTCCGTGTTCCAGCAATACGGCTTCCTCAGATATACTTTGGGTGGGGCGTCCAAGATTTTGCGTCCCAGCTCACCAACCGCGGAATCGTCCAATCCGGACAATGCCCTCAACTGATTCTAGGACCACGTGATTGGCCTGTATGGCTTGCAATCTCCATCCGCGTCTACCTTTTCCTTGAAAGGGTAGTCCGAATCGAGGTCGTGCAGATCGCCGGAATCCTCCGAGTCGAAGACACTCTTCCAGACCGCCCATGTGTCGTCCGAGGCCATGAAGAGCTTGCGCTCCTCCCCCTTCTCGAACTCATAGGGCTTTTTCGTCCCATTGTTGTTCTTTGGACTGAAGGTTGCATCAAAACTCTGCTCCACCTTCTCCCGGAACACCTGCACATGGACGGAAGACATACATAAATGGGCAGGTAACACACAAGTTTAGGACGGCCGTTCTGATCCTACCTCCTACCGCAGACACTATCGATATGTGGTGAGGGACATTCAGTTTGAACCATGTAGAGCTAGTCCACTAATCTCTAGCAGTATTATTAACTACTTCATCCACAATGTACTGCATGATTATAACTACAAGACGTGAACATCAAGCGTGCGTTCTAGAGTGTTGGCTTGTCATAGTACCTGGAACCTTTTGAGTTCGTCCTGGTCTTCCGGATTCGCGTTCTTCCAGAATATCGACGGTTTTTCTGTGGCCACCCAGAGGTGCCGGCAGTGAACAATGGTTGCCGACACGGACGTCAGGAACGGGATGCTTGTGTTCCCGTCGTTGCACTTCGATGACAATGCGTGAAGGTGGTCCTTGTTCTCGGACCATACGATCTCGCATATCCACTTCTGCATGGTCTTGGATATGTTATCGTCGTCGACGGCGAATTCCCCCGAAGTGATCTTCCCAGCGGCCTTCCATGTGTGTTGGCCGTTGATGATCTTGAATTTCCCGGCATCAACGCAGTCATTCCAGCAAGTTGGCCTGACCGGCGTGTCGGGCATGACTGTCAGGATTTGTTTCGTGAAATTCAGCTTCACGATTCAGTCAAGAATTTTCACCACCCCTCCATCTTGAAGCGGCCTATAGATTATGCCCGACTTCTTGTCTGCGTTCACCATGTCCTCCAAGTTCAACTCAAAGTAATTGCCACGGCCGAAGATGTACATGTAACGCGATTTCTCCTTGAACTTCTTGTTGGCCTGGGCCTCGGCCTTCAAGCGCCTCCTCATTTCGGATTCCTGACCGCGCTTAGCTTGCAGTTTGAAATCCACCAGCTCTATGAGCTTCTCCGGGATGTCTGCTGGATTGAACGGAACTGTATTCGGGTTGTCAACCCATTTCCCGTCCTTTTTCTTGTATGCGACGGATCGAGTTTGCTCTTCGGTTATTTCCGGGTACTCGGGTAATGAGCTTTGCATCGACATGCTCGGGGCTCCTTCGGACGTCTCTGAACTCGGTGGGTTGACCCGCTGTCGCCGGGTCCACCTATTCGCATCCTCGCCTTCCGCAGGCGACGATGGACCTACGTCAGCCTGTGCGGGCTTGCGTTTCTTTGTCTTCACTTTGACATTTGGGCGCCTCTCCTTGGGGATAGCGTCCCCCGCTTTCTCACCTATCTGACTTCTGTTCGATGGTTCGGGTGTCGGTGTCTGCCACTCTGGAGTCTGTTGCTGCTGTGGTGCAGAATGACCGGCTGCGGATTGTTGTTGCTGGTTCTGCACCGACGCTTGGCTTGGTGGGTTTGGTCTAAGCCGACTTGGAGCGGTTGCAGTTGTCTTTCGGATTTGCCCTGCTGGAACAAGGACAGCCGTCCCCATTGTGACGTTCTGAGGCGGGCTCGGAGCAACAGCGACGGCCTCCCCCGTGAGGGCTGTCGAGGGTGGTGGCCGGGAGCGGGGGACGGCTCCAGAGCCTGAGGCGGCAATTTTCTTGGCCTTCTTCATCGACTTTGACTGAGAGTCCATTTCTCGATGATGAGATTCCTGAGAGGCCATCTTCTGTGTTAGCGTAGCCGTGTGTATAGAACTGGCGTTCTGAAGGTACATGCTAATCGTTTTCGCAGTTTCCCTAAAGTCTTTAGCATGGGCTTGGCATCTATCTTGAATATCTAGCATAAGTCCCCTGTATATTTGGGGCACCTTGTCACGATTCTTTACTAGGTGTTTGGTGCACATCGTCATGCGATCTTCAACGCGAATTACGATGATTCCGAGGACATTGTTTGTGGAATTTACAACGTCTATGAGGACGGCCTCTTGCATGACGCTAACGTTAATGACTATTATCTGCTTGAACGACTTCCACCTGGGACCGCCATTCCTAGTGAATCCAAGCTCCAGACTGAACACGGGCGAGTCGTTCACAAAATCCATCTCGACAGTCCACAGGGCCCTGGACGACATGAACTGCAGAGGGACTTTATCTTCGATGTGCGGTTTCCAGGACTCGTGAATATGATCTGACGATATTCTTCTCAAGTAGCCCGTGAATGGTGGCTTGCTCTCCAAGAATGACTCCATTTCACTGTGCACACGAACTTTTGCACGTCAGACCGCGCGGTCTAAACTGGATATGCTATATGCCAAGCACAATTTAGCAACAAGTCCTTGGTTGTTTAGACCGTGCGCTCTGATGTATTTTGTCATCCCAATATTACTCCTCATGGTGTTTTCGATCACGGATTATTATTAAACATTTAATTTGGTCCACCCGAATGTGTCCCGCCTTAGCCTTGACGCGCTAAGCAGCTTGCATCAGTACAGCTATGAATCTAGAGTCCGATCTCTACTTATGTAGGGTTCAGACCGGCCGGTCTGATCTTTACATGTCGCATGTGAACGTGGCCTTCACTATTCGTCTTACTACATTGTATGTTTACTCATATTCATCCACCCTGACTACTTTCTACTTGCGTATCTAGTGTTAGCTTAGGCTGACTGAGTTAGACTTGTTTCCGTTTTCTATTCATGCTACAGTGCACAATCAATCTTGATGTGACCACTATTTAGACCGGGCGTTCTGAATCTATAGACATCCGTGGTATATCATTTAGTGGTGGCCTACTTTTTTAGCGGTTTGCCATCGGACTGTCGAGCTATTGGTTCTCAGATGCTTATGCATTGATTCTCCCTCGTAATTTGTTTTCTAAATCTGACAGGTTTGTTTTTGACTTTTCCTAAATCTGAGGACACCCTTCATAATTTGTTTTAGAGCGGACGTCTTGATGGGTTTTTTTTTCGAGTGGGCGTTTTGATGTTTCGCATATTTTAATTTTTTTCGACTGTGTTTTTGTTGAGATCATCATATCTGCTCGAGAACCGATTGACTGCTGTCATCTAGTTTAGGGGGGGTTGTTTTGAAGTTTAGGGTTCTGGATTTGGTCTGTACACCTAGACACAATTGGTTTCGGTTACTCTACCTTTGCGTTCTCTATCTATTCAGCTTTGGATTGGGCTTTCTAATCTATTCTCCTTCCTTCTCGTCCTAGTCGTTTCGAGCGGCCGTTCTAGGCCTGAACTACTCTGGGCTTTCTACTTTGCCGCCAGCTTTGGAGCGGGACTCCGATTCTATTGTCCGATTTTTGTTGCCTCTTTTCAGATGTTCAGAGCGGCCGCTCTGATACTTGCCCTTCACATCTTGTGAAGTTGTTTACAACGGCCGCTCTGAACATCTTACCCAGCTACAGTTGTTTAGAACGGCCGTTCTAAACATCCTCCTTGGCAGAAACTGTTTAGAGCGACCGTTCTAAACAACCTCCTCGGCTAGAGTTTCTGTTCTATACCAACAACATGTTCTACTTTTCTGAAATTGGGAAATACGAGTATAGAGATTTGTAGTACCTGGTTCCCGTGATGATCACTGTTGACGCAGGTACCGCCGAGCTTGTCCAACTTGCAATGCCGGGCCTTCCAAGCTTAATGAATCACTCCAAGTAGAAAGATGAGCTTGTTCAAAACCCCGACGACTATGTCTTGGACAACTTGAATGAGAATGATACGAAGTCAATTCTCAACTCCAAACAAACTAACATTACAATAACAACAGTACAAATAAGAAAAAACCCTAGAAATAAGAATAGATCAGTGTGATCTATAATGCAAACATACTGAACATGTAAACGTACTGAAACTAGTTCTTCTGTTTCTCAGAAAACTATAATACAAACAAGGCAAAACACTAAGACATTCTACTGAAACTAAAGCCAATCTGCAAAGAAGTCGGGAAATTTACGTATGAAAGCACCACCACAAATAATTTGGCACTTAAATTCCAGTCAAGTAGATTGACATTGACATTGCAAGACTAAAACAAGAACTGCCACCGCACAAAATAAACCCAGCACAATAAACGTAACTAACCAAAGCTCAATAACATGAAGCCAAAACCTCGAAATGACGCGAAAACCTAAAAATGAAAAGTGAACCTTACCTTGTCTACAAAAGATGACGCCGCCACAAACTCCACCACCGCCGCAGGGAACTCCGGCACCACAAGGAAACACGCGCCACAATGACAGGAGCAAAGTGAAGACACAAAAACAAGGATAATCGAAATGCAAAAGGAGCAGCAACGGAGCAGCGAGAAAGGAAGAACAAAAGCAAAGAGAGGAAACCCTGGCGCGCAGAGACAACAATGAACCAAGGCGAACGACTTCGAACCGGAGCTGCACCAAAGCTCCACCGAACCTAGAGTTTACCCTATGCTCGTGCCGGACCTGCATCGACCCACATTTTGCCCTATGGCCGTGCGAAGCCCTAAACCAAATTCTAGAAAGTTAATTCTTTCGGACATTTGTAACCGTAGGATCTTGTAGTAAGATAGTTTGAGAATATGTAGAAAAGAAATTAGAATTTTCCACCTTGTAGATTGCAAGATAAAAGCATTTGATTTGACAAGAATCCTTTTTTCGGAAGCGCGAAGAATCGGGCAACTGCAATTGAAAAGACCACATTTAAATGAACAATGTCCAAAATTGTGGTTACTCCTCAAATTTTATGGTTTGTATTCAAGTTCACGACATGCTTGAAATTTTGAATCATTTTGAATTTCAAAACATATACGAAAAAAATACATCATAGAAAGAAAGTAGAGAATGATTCACAACACTAAATTACGGAATATAATTATGGAATTGAGAAATGTCAATCCCCATGGTTTAATGTTTTAAGGTTCATTGTACATTGTATGCTTTTATTTTTTTCAAAGAATATTAAAAATTGAGTTAAATCAAGGACTTCCAATTTTTTTGGAAGGAATCCATAACTACTTGCAAACTAGAATAAAACTTCATTTTCATCTCATACATCAAATGGAATTATTCAAAGATTTACACGTATATATAAATCTATAAAACCATACTGAATTTTTTATTAATTATACTAAATTTCTTAAAAAACAATTTCACATTTTTATTAATTATACTAAATTTCTTAAAAAACAATTTCACATTTTTATTAATTATAATTCCTATTTGGCTGGAATATGTTGTAGGGTATATTTACTAAAAATAAGTTACTACTACATTATTTTAGTGTACTCAGTACTTAAAGCTTAGGGAATTTCAAGCTCCCTTCTTTTTTTAGGCCTACTCACGACTTAGACTTAGAAAATTTGAAGTTTCCATTGTTTTTAGGCCTACTTGGTACTCCAACTTAGGGAATTTCAAACTCCATTTTCCTAGGGCCTATTGACTACTTAGAATTAGGAAATTGAAGCTCTATTTTGTTTTTGTCCTATTCATTATTTAGAATTAGAGAATTTGAATTTGCGCTTCAGGATTCATGGACTGTGTCTCTGAAATCTACAAAGTTACCAACTCTCAAGCAGGAGTACTCAATATACATGCATTCAATGTTCATATGGAATCTTGAAAATGGAATGAAACAAGAACATAAACACATTCACAAATACAATTTCGTCATACAACATTCTATTTTTGAACTAACAACTTGATATATGAACTAAAAGAGAAAGGAACATACAACTTCCTACAACACATTCATATAAAATTGAAAGAATTGTAAATGCACCTTCCTACTACACAATCATATGAAACTAAAAAGGCAAAAAAATACACCTTGCTACAATTCAATTCATCATCCGGCTACAACAGCTGCTTCAACGTTCCTCAAATTATTATACAATTACTATACTTATAGCTGGACCAACTAATAAGGCCGGCCAAAACTGGATACTTGTCATCCTAATTTCATATCTACGGGGGTATTCTAGGTTTATCATTTTTTCTACTTGATCCTATTATGCAACATTCTGTAGTTATTAGAAGACATGCAATATTATTCTATGAATAGTATAGTATACCAAATGAGATTATAATTCTTAATTTAAATATTTTTTGAAAAAACTTTTATTTGTCAGTAGTGTCAAATTTAGTTATTTTGTTGTTTTGGTTGCGATGATTTGGTCAATTTTTGACAGAAATCTGTTGAAATCAAAGAAATTTTCTCAAAAATTCACTAGATCAACGAGACCTAAACAACAGAAAACTTCAATTTTCTTCTAGTGTACTTGCATGTATTCAAATATCGACATCGCTTACTGCACCTCCGAGAAAATGACATACCATCCCATAACTATTTGAACATATAGTAAGAATATACCATAGGCTTGTAGGTGTCTCCAAATGTAGCAAATGTTTTTTGAACTCACAAAACATAATTAATTCTAATATTCTGTTGACCACAAAACTTAAAATATTCATTTGGAAAATGAATTTCTATACACCCAGCTTGGGTGCATCACTCTTTCTATGTCTTATACCCCCGTGCGGCAAGGAGGTATTTTTTGGGGGTCTATTTATCTCCAAGGTCTTAAAAAAGGGGCCCGTATAATTATATAATTCGGCAAAATTACTTATATTATGGTACCCTATCATTACTTATACTACCCATGTCACAGCGATTCTTTTCCCCTTCTGTCACCCTATTTTTTCCACCCAATTTTTTTTGCAAGGTACATTGGATGGTGTTACAAGTATCTTCATATTTTGCATTGAATTTTTTTAGTAGACACTTTTGTTTTCCTGAATTCCTTGTGCATGCTTGACAATCTGAATTTGTATTTTTTTCCTATTTGAATATTTATTTGTAAATTTCTAAAGATTTTAAAATACTAAAAATTATTAACACGTGTGTACCCTAGAAAATCACTTATAAGAATAATACATTGAAGAAAGGTAGATCTATTATAAAGATTAATTTTTTTATATTAAAAGTCTTTGTTTATGAATCATTGAAAATGACAATGTTCTTGGTAGCCCAGAAAATATTAAATGGATTCAGCATCATCTTATGAAGATAAGCCAAAAATCCTAAACCCTAAACCTTTAAACCCTAAACCCTAAACCCTAAACCCTAAACCCTAAACCCACATACAGACAGTAGTAAATGGTGAAAATGAAGACCCAAATGAGCAGTTCCTAAATTAGATGTACAAAAAGTGAAAGGATCACATTAGTAGGCCTATTAACTTACTTGGAATACATTTCACCCTTTGCATGTCTCCTACTTTAGTTGTAAATACTCTATACTTTTTTATCTCCAAAAAAGAAAATCTTCCCTACTTTTGGCCACATGTCATTTTTAAAATGTAGTAAATGATCCACCCGGGACAGCCAACAAACGCATGTTTGTCATTTACGGGATAATTGAAAAATAAACATGTGAAGAAGTTGAAGCACCTTTTGGAGATTTGTAATTGTCCAAATGCAATGTACGATATATTTACACTGATAGAGTAGGTGTAATCACAACGGTATTACGTATATACAAAGATTAAATTGGTCTTCATGTTATAAGTGTGCTTGAAAAATAGATTTTATAAATTATGCACTAGCCTCCATGGAGTCATTAGCTTAAAAGTTTAGTGTACACCTGAGATCGGGGCCTACTTTATGGGAGGTTGTTTACCTATTATATTTGTAATTTACTATAAGCGAAGTATTGTTAGAAATACTTTTTATTTTCCATTTAGTATAGCATCCTACATTTTAAAAATCTTTTCTGCCTTCTGTTGTTTTCTTCTCCTATTTTGCTTTACTCTTTTTTCCCTTCTCTTCCGAAACCCTTTATTATGGTTAGTTAAAACTCATATATGCGCCAATTCAGGAAACTTATTCTTCAGCGTATTTGTATATTTTTTCCAATATCTTTGAATATACTGGAATCATCACAATTGTTTTTGTATTCTTGATACATGAATTTGAAATCGAACATTAGAGCTACACTAAAACCTGCAAAAATTGATCCTCTCAACACCCTAAGACCTCTTTAAACAAATAGGGCCGGGTGGTCCCGACTTGGGGATTAAAATAAGCTATAGAACAAAATGACACCTTCCCTAGGAATAGTAGTGCACCTCGGCCTTGTCCACAAAAGAAAAATCAATTAGTTCCAGCAGGTCGTTTTCCTCATGTATCCTTTGGGCAACTTCTTGTGTAGTGCAAATTCTTTCTAAAGCAATTACTCTCTCTAAAGCAATCTTGTTAGGCAGTCCCGGACCAATCAAGTTAGAGAGGTCTTACTGTACAAATGTTTTTTAAGCCCAAAATGACAAAGGCCTATTTGGCGCTTCCTGGAATTTGTTCAAAATGGAACAAAATGCCAACATTTTGATAAGTTGTATCAATGATTTTTTTATTTATTGTAACCATACAAATCCGAACTGGACACGTTAGAGATCTCATAGGAAAAGAAAACACAACAATATCACTTATGGAGGGAAAGATTATATTGTTTGACCATGAGGGTTCTAAAATGCGCAAAAATCTTTCAATCTTCTTTACACAAGTCAAATCTAAAAGGTTGGTGACCATAAAAATATGAGGTTCAAGGGCCTAACTTGCATAATCCCGAATCAATTTATAGCTTCAATATATCTACTCTACAATTCTTCTAAATGAAACTTAAATGTGAATTTTTCTACAAGATCTATAGTAGTATATTTTAGGCTCATTTGTAAGAGCTCTCAACACTACGCAAAGTCAAGCTTGCAATCGGTGCCCTTGTACAAAATCTTCAATAGAGAAATCACAATCATTTATTTCGGATATCGGATTTTTGGTGCTCAAACTAACCTTAAAGAAGAACTCTCTCAAAATATAAACCACTATAAATAGGAACTTCATTAGATTTTATTTAACTTCAAGGTTTTACAAACACCAGAGTTGGCTGCCTTCGGCATTTAGGGGTTCATGTTTACCATACCTTTATCTCACAATTTCTTAATGATTGCAAACTACAAAGAATTTGGAGAAAAAGCATTAGAAGAGTTTCGGGGCCTTGGAAGACTATTTCAAGCCCGTTCTCCAGTCTGTCCAGATTCAAGGAATGGCAGTACGGGTGTGTCAAATTTTTTTTTTCTTTCTAAAAACAAAATAGAACCCAAAAATGTTTTTTACCAAAATATCGATTTAATCAAAAATTTATTTATTTATTTATTTTTGGTAAAAATGATGTGGCAATCTCTTGGCCACGTTAGCCTGGCCATTTGGCAGCATTTCAGCATTCGAACAGAGTTCCCACAATCCTGGAACTCAGTCTCTTAGGAGGCGACAACTCCTCTAATGGTCATTTTTCCGTACAACGAACTAAATTGTTAATCATACCAAAATATAAATTTACAATTGGTACAGTCACAATTGGAAGGTAACACCACAGATACCAAGAGGATTGCATATAAACCTTGTTTTGGAAAAAATGAATATGTATTTTTCCAACCCACCAAGGAATAATGAAAATAAAAATTGGACAATTTCATTTAAATGCCAATAATTTTTTTATTAAGGCATTCATGCAGTTCAGAAAGGCTGTTCTGAATATGTACATGTCCGATATGATTCAGAATGGCCCCTCTGAATCCGTAACTGTCTGATATGGTTCAGAATGGCCGTTCTGAATACTCGAATAAGGTTCAGGACGGTCGCTCTGATATCTACAACGGTGGTAGATGGTCAACAAATATTGAGATCTTTGGAATTTTTTTCCAAAATCCTTTTCAGCAGGCCATGCATAAACAGTGGGACTTCGCGTATTAGCATATCTTGTATTCAGAGAAGACCACATCTACTTGCAAGAAACTGGGTAGATTTCAAATGGATATTCGGAAAACCATGCATGATGAATGAACGTTTGACTATGGATTCACAATATAAATGTTTGGTTTTAGAAAATGAAGAGAATACAAGTGCATCTGTAACACTTGGTCAAGCCAAAAGCCGTGCTATAATTAACGTATCTCCGGTACTACTCTATTTTAGGAAGAGTTAATTCCTTTTTAGTAGACCTGTCCAAAAATGGTCCTTGAAGGACTGAAAGACTGAAGTTCACTCCTTGAGGGACTAAAGTTTAATCTTTCTAATGTTGGGCAATTTTGGTCTTGGGCATGAGGTTTGCCAAATTCACTTGTGCTTGCTCAAGCCTATTACGAACTTCGTCAAAAATAGTGAAGTCGAATTGCACCGTGAGAGACTGTCTATACTGTCGTTCAGTTCCATGCACATCGTCCTGCAAAAGAAGTGGTGTCGGTACACATTTGATTGACAATTTCTCAATAGACACTTGATAAATCCACATGGAAATTAAAGTTGTCTTATGTGACAGGTTGACAAGACACATGAATAACTTCTCTGCTACTAGTACAAAGAATTGTTTAGCACTAACTTCAATAAGTTGAAGCAATAAGCGACCATTGTTGGACATAGAAAGGTTCTCTTCATTATCGAATTTTCCCACGAGAGTCCTGCATACAATGGCAGTCATCACCAAATCTTAAATGAACATCAAAATACCTCATGGATTTTGATTTGCATACCCGTGGCTAAATTATAGTATGCCACCTTGGTGCAACATGATGGAATCGGGTGTTGAAAGTAGAATTCATTGATAAGATCAATCTAAAAATCATTTGTGTTATGCATCCAATCTAAACCAAGTTCTCTTCATCCAAATAGCAACAGATTGATTTTTCTATACGCGTCCATAGAACATTTACCTCACACCGTAAAGAACTCACCCAAGATTTGTGCAGTCCGTGCCGTGTCGAAGAAGGACATATTCCTCCATCATAGTCCATGCTTGTCGAATGGACTCATCGAATTGGACTCCCCATGCAACAACGCCGGTGCTTTGCAATGCACCCATCACTTGACCTACAGAAAGAAGGGCACACAATGCAACATAAGCTGATCCTCCTCCGATCATGCACCTACAGTTGTTGTATATGGACGGCTGACGCAGTCAATGAGGTCACATTGAAATACTCGACTGACGAGGCTCCACAGAGAAAGCTTGGTAAAACTTTGAAGTCCTAAGCCCAAGTACAGCACTTCCATTTGAAACAACATACAAATTGTGAAACAATTTAGACATTGGGGTATATTTCTCACCCACCTTGCTCACTTGAAAATGACCTTTAGAGGAATCACACTAAGAGTAATGGGCAAAACAATAGAGCTTGTATCCTTCCCAAAAATCTGCAGCCCTGCTTCGATAAAAGGCTCATGAATTTCATCTCAATAAACTTGTCGTAGTTGACAATGTGTAGTAAACGGCCCAGCGGACCAAAACAGACCTCCAACTATGAGCAGTCAAAGTCAAAGTCAAAATATTTGAAATTGTGCAAAGGATCTCCAAATTAAATAAAATTATACATAATATCGGACACGTAGAAGCCAATGTCAAGGTCAAGGAAAAGAGACGCACCCGAACTCCTCATTGTCCAAAATCTTCTTGAGTTCCTCAGAGCAGCAGCTGAATCGTGCAGCAGCCATTCAGAATCGTTTCAGCTTCCCTTGCCAAAATATATGTGACCTTGTCAAGTGCAACTGCCCGCTTTTCATTGGGATTGCCGCTTTTTTTTTTTCCAAATCAGACGCTATTAGCTTGCAATGTGCAAGGTGGAAAGTTCAGATATGTCTTCCCGATCTTTTCAAAACAATTTACTACAAGATCCTATGGATTTTGTATGTTCTTGACGTTTTAAATTTTTCCCAAATTGCACCCTCTTACTTTATTTGAACCCTAAAACCCTAAACCCTAAACCCTAAAATCCTCTTACTTTATTTGAACCTAAACCAACATTTTCATAAGTTGTGCGAACTTCTTTTCGATCGTGACCGTACAAATTCAAACTAGACATGTTAGGACCACATATGAAAAGAAAATACAACAATATAATTTATGAATCGGAAAATGATAATGTTCAATCGTGAGAGTATTCCAACTATGGAAATCTTTCAATTCTCATTTTGCATATCACATCTATAAAATTGGTCACCCCAGAAATATGAGGTTGATTAAAGATGCTGAAAGTACACTTCAAAAATAGCTGAACCTCTAAATTCCCAAGGCCATTTTTACGTGAAAAAACCCCCAAAACTGCCATTTAGGCTGTGTTCATCCAAGAACACAAGAAAAAAACAATTTAGAATCTAACCATAGGATTTCATACTTCACTTGTCAAAGATGATGTGGTAAAAATTTCATGAAGTTTGACCGTATAGATTGGAAGATATTATTTAGCAGTGAAAGTTGAAAATAAAATTTTTTTTTGAACACTGACCAGCAATTCCATATGACTTTGACAGCCATTTGCAGATTTTTTTGACACTACAGACTTTGAATTTCAAATTTTTTATATTGAAGTTATAAGTTGAAAGTCTACAAAAAATAAAATATATATATATATATATATTTTTTTTTTAATCTTATATTTTTTTCTTTATTTTTATTTTTTATTTTTTTTTATTTTTTTATTTTTTATTTTTTTGTATTCCGTTCATAGACAATATTCCGTTCTAATTTTTTTTTTTTTTTTTTTTTTTATATATATATTCCATTCATGGCCAATTTTTTTTTTTCATGGAATTGTTTTTTTATCTTCATGAATTTTTATTTTTTTATTTTTTTTTAAAATCCCCTTCATAAACAATTTTTTTGGAATTTTTAAAATTAAAAAGAAAGGTGGATTGCGAGGTTGTAGTCCACGTGTTCAAAGAAGACCAAAACAAATTTTCTTTTTTTTTTCTAACAAGGAAGTGCCTGACAATGGCCGCCACAATTCCTGTGCGCATTAAATGACCCGACCTAAACCGCCTTCACGAAGTGGAATGCAACTGTGGGCGAAGTTTGCTTTCTTCGTAGAGTCTGTTGCCTCTGTCGCTATGACCTTGTGCCTTGCTCGCAGTGCATCCCATTTGATGAAGTGAAAGGTTGTTGTAGACCACCGCATTGCCGCGCCGAAGATTAATTCTTCCACTTCCACTTCCGGTACCATAACTTTACTCTACACTAACCCTAAACCGCTGCTTTTTTCCATGGTTCTTTGCGTTTCTGGTTTTGATTTCAAAGTTGGACGAATTCTTATCGCTTGTGATGGTGTTTTTGTTCGGCCTGCTGTTTTGCGTACGGGAAGGAAAGGCTGCCTTCGGTGGAGACGTCTTTTAGTTTTGGTGGAGACGTCCTCAGTTCCGGAGATTGAAGACTCGGTGTGTGCATCGACTGCATCATATAAGTATGGGCAGAATTGCTTAGCAGTTCATTTCATTGTGAGTTTCATTCCTATTGTGGTTTGTACATATTGTGGTTTATCCGCATTGCTTTTTGATTGGAGTCACTCCCGAAATTTTGAACTTCCAACATTCCTCTGTCAGTCGGGGCCGTCACTCACTTGGATTCAGTGCACTTGATTGCACAATGTAGCTGTCTCTTTCAAAATTGGTGCAGTCCAGAATATGATGGAGTTCATCGACTTGAAATTCAATGGTTTGTAAGATCTTTTTGACTGCATTCAGTATTCACATAAGCATCCTTGTCGAAATATTCAGGATGCATAAATCATCTTGTCCAGGGGCTGAACAATTGAATTCATAGTTTGCTTATTGTCACTGAATTGCTGAATTTGTTAGTTTTTGAATTTTCAAGACGTCCTTAATTGCTCTACTTCAACATACTAAAGTCCGAATCTCTTGACAGAAACTAGCTGCATTATTACTGGTATTCTTGGATCCATTGAATAGAACGATTTAATTCTTGTGTATGCAAAGCACTTTCATAGTCTGAAACCAGCTTCATAATGGGTCTTACGTTCATAAAAATCAGTATGAAAAATCAAATGTGGTCGGCACAAAGTCTTCTTCAGACAATTTAGAGCGGGCGTTCTGATTTGTGATCAATACGTCGCGGACGACTGGTTCAGACACGTCTCCCTGAACTTGTTTCGGCACGTTCATGTCGTCGACGCGGTCTTCCTTGTGACGGTTTAGGGTGCCCTCCCTAAACTGTATTCGTTAAGGCACGCTCTTGTCACGAACCCAGTCCTTCCAGTAGGTTTAGGCCGCCACCCTTAAACTACACCCAGTCCAGCACGTTCTTATCATGGACCGGCTCGTCCGTGTCGCAGTGTCTAGGACATCCCGCCCTAAACTCTTCTCATTACGTCACCTTGTTGTCATGAACGGGGTCCTTTAGCGCATGGTTTAGGGTGCCCACCCTAATGTTCACTTAGTCCGGCACGTTCTTATCATGGACCGGCTCATCCGTGTCGCAATGTCTAGGACGTCCCGCTCTAAACTCTTCTCGTTACGTCACCTTGTCGTCATGAACGGGGTCCTTCAGCGCATGGTTTAGGGTGCCCACCCTAATGTTCACTCAGTCCGGCACGTTCTTATCATGGACCGGCTCGTCCGTGTCGCAGTGTCTAGGACGTCCCGCCCTAAACTCTTCTCGTTACGTCACCTTTTCGTCATGAACGGGGTCCTTCAGCGCATGGTTTAGGGTGCCCACCCTAATGTTCACTCAATCCGGCACGTTCTTGTCATAGACCGGCTCGTCCGTGTCGCAGTGTCTAGGACGTCCCGCCCCAAACTCTTCTCGTTACGTCACCTTTTCGTCATGAACGGGGTTCTTCAGCGCATGGTTTAGGGTGCCCACCCTAATGTTCACTCAGTCCGGCACGTTCTTGTCATGGACCAGCTCGTTCGTGTCGCAGTGTCTAGGACGTCCCGCCTAGACTATGCTCTTACCACACATTGTAGTCGCATTTCTTTGCATTGTTGATGCTTGGCCAGTCAATTTAATTGTTTTCATTACGGTTTTCACATTGCTTGCCTTGTTGTCTAATGCAGAAAGCTCGGTATAATGGGAAGCTGGGAAGTAACTGCAAGGAGTTAGCCCTCACATCTCTTGCACATTCAGTTTGCCAGTAACATCGGCTGTCAAGGCTTTAAATTCTTTTTGGACGGAGAAACCGCTTGGCAGTCTGGCGTCCTTCATTCCCCCTAAATCCGCATGGCTTCTTCTAGCAAGTCCAATGGCGATCAGGTAGGCTAATCATTTCACAATCCGTTCATTCTTGTTCACGCATAGTATTTACAAAATATATTGCATTTACAATGACCCCTTGTTTAAGTCGGTACTAGGAGGGGCATATTCTAAATAGCCTACTATTCTAACAAATGCGTTTGTGCTAGTTTTTAACCAATAAACGTCGTGGCAGCCACTTTCTGGTTGATGAATGACAGAATCGTTCGTTTGGTGTAGGACAGAACAACAATTATTTGTTCTCAAAAATTTGTGTGGAAAGGGGAGATCGTGTACAGTAGCTTCACTTCCAATAGATACCTTTGGATTTTTTAATGTACATGTCACACGGTAATGATAAAGGATAATTTCCAGGGTCAGATTTGCGTCCATTAAGTGTTAAGGGCCTATCATACTACTAAACTCATGACTCCTGAAATATCACGAATGCTATCATTAATAATAGGGCCTCATACTTGTTACCATTATTAATATTATATGCTACCATTAGTAATAGACTCATTTTATCACATTAGTAAACTTTTGATATATTTGAATAGAATGCATGATAATGATTTCAGTCTTTGAAATAATGAATTTTAATATTTTGTAGAATTATTTTCAGTCATGCATACATAGAAATGCTATTTTCACAGTTATTTTGCAAAAATATAGTAGTTTGCAATCTCCTTTGTAATATCGCTTTTACAACTTTTAGGATTTCAAAATTTTATTGCTACTACCAAATGATTTGAGAAATTTATTCAGTTGAAGTGATTTTGGATTTCACAACAATTAAGTTAATTCATGAAGTTCATCTTTTCAATTCATTAACTTTTTGGGTTGCAATTGTTTGTATGGCGATTGTTTGTATTACGATTGACTCTATTGCATTCAAAATTTAAGGTGTATCTTTAACAACATTCACCATTGCATATATTTCACTCATCATTCAATAAATTTCTATTGTACATTTCATTATATGCTTACTTATAAACAAAATGACACAAAGATTTTAGTAATTTGTATTTGATGATTTATTGAAATATTTGTTCTGCATTTTATCTAACACATACAAATTTTAACAATGCTAATGATGAATGCGTAGCTTAATAAGCGCCAACCGCTAGTCAGACTACTAAAATCATACTACTAAAACCGCAATGACTTCTATAATATCTCAATTGAATTTTGAATAGCATTATAGAAATTCAATTGCGTTTTTAGTGAGCCATTGGATACTTTCTACTATATATAATTTATTCTTTTTGCGAAATATTTTGAAATCGAATGGATTCTTTTTTAAGAAGTTCAAAGAAACTCTTCAGACAACAAAACTTCAGATAAATTTCACGTCTTCTTAAGAAGTCCCATTAATGAATAAGGAAGCACCACCCGCTAGCGTTGCTCTACATATTCAAATGTGAAGATTCTACTTACATTGTTCACTTGATTATTTTATTCTTATTGCAATGTTATCATCTTTGCAGTGGTTATTTTGCACAATTCAATTATGATCTTAAAAGTTTGTATAATTACTTTATATTGCACCATGTAAATTTTTTCAAAGAATATAGTATGACGATGTCAAATTTTCATTTAAAGATTATACGTACTTTGTTTATCTACATTCTAGCATAGGAGAAATGGAAGAAAGTAATATGTTAAATGCATAGCAAAGCAAGCGCCAATCGCTAGTCTTATTTATAAAACTCCAGTGTCGAATTGCATAGATTGTTGGTTTCAGAATGTTCCTCTCCCCTTGACATATGTCGTAAGAGGAAGTTAAAATCAGTGAAGGAAGCATGGGCAGGAACCATTCCTATGGATATTTTAGGATTGACCAAGCGACAATTGGTAACCCGTACAGACAAAGTGTCCATTGATTGTAATTCTGAAAATTCGGATAAGATCCAATGAAGTAATTTCTGGTCAGATGTTTGTCCAGTTGACAAAAGATGTGAACATTTACAAGCTTCGTGTAAATAGAATCCTTATTTCTTCCCCAACTTCTTCGCCGTCCTTTGGCACCAAGGCATCTTTTGAAAAATGTCGCGTCAACTCTTTGAATTTAACTTTCACATATATAGTACAATGTGGCTTGTCAGAAGTATCCAAATGACACCTGAGAATAGTGAAACCTTGTTGGTTTCTTACAGCCCAAAGACATGCTCAAAACTTCGTCCAATTCAATCGGACTCCATGAAGAGCAAGTTTTACTTAGTTTGGGTGCAGTCACTCATTCTTGCCACTCGTGTTGGCAACCAGAGTAGCTGGAACAAGGAGGGTCCCCTTGCCTTCTTGCTTAGTTTTTTCTATTCTCTTTTCTTTTCTTTTGCTCATCCTCTCTTCATTGTGCAACCTTCTACCTTGGTAGTTGTGTACTTGGTGGTTTCGTAATGCTATGGGTCTCCCATTTGTTAAAAATAAAATAAAAAACTAAAACCTTATTGGTTATGCTAGAGGGGCTTCGATAATAATCCTTTTCTATTGATGTGGAGCCCTATTAACTAGCCATATGTAGTCAAATTTGAATGTTTTCCCAATAGATTCCATATGCTTGTGTCATTTAGAAAATCCATAAGGATATCTACTCACTACGGAAGTCATAATAGAATTAGGATTGCATTGCCATTGTATTGGACCTCCTTGCATTAAAGGTTGTTTCCGAGTAAGCTAGACACCAAACTTGCTTCTCTAAATTATCATTGACATGTACTTAGGAATTGTCACAATACTCATGTTTGTGTACAACAAAATGTTTACTCCAAGAGACTTGAACCTTCTAAGCCTACTAACCGTAGTTTCCAAGAACAAATGGAAAATCTTCTTTTCACATCAAACATTGTAATCTTTCAATCCACATGCTGTAATGGTCTGCAAGTTCCTCATATTATAATTTCGAACAACTCACAAGAATAGGCAATTTCTGTTTTTTCCTCTTCCCAACTAAGCAAGCTAACAAGCTTTAGATTTAAGGGTTAATAAGATTGATCACCCTAAAACCACTATTGAAAATTTCACATCATCTCAATAAAAATGAATTCAAATCCATGTACACATCAGCTAGAGATTCGAATCAAACAATTTGTAAATTTTTTCCTGTAAAGTTTTGATATACTATTTTCTCTTCCTTGCAATTGGGTTAGATTTTTTAAAAACTCCTTGGCCAAAATATGAAGATGGCATGTATTAAAATTTTCTGAAATTATAACTAGACTTATTCGAGATACTTGAGTATATTTTAAGAAGCCATCAATTCAATGGGATTATTCAAGTTTCGCCCTTTAAGGTCATATTTTATAAACCACCAACTTCTTAGTTTTGAATTGTGTAATGAAGATTGAATGATTTTTACAGTTTTAGCACACTCATGGTCAAGCATTATGATCTTTAACTCCTTAAGTAATATTGTTTTCTTTTTCTATGAAATCTCTAAACATATTCAGTTTTAATTTCTATGATTACAATTTCCAAAAAATTAATACAACTTATCAAAATGTTGGCATTTTGTTCAGTTGAAAGAAAATTCCAGGAAGCCGCACACAAGCTTAGGGCATTTAGGGGTTAATAATGGATGCACTAAATAAACATCGTGAGCTCAATCCTTTTTCCCCCTCGGGGGAGAATGTGTTCATTGGAAGGGATTCAAAGTCAACCGGTCATCTTCCTCACCTGAATATGGGGTCTTTTGCCTAAGCTTCTGTCTTATACCCTTTATTCATTCCTAGCTATGATCGCTTCTGACCTTCATCCTACAAGGTGCTCTGGCTTGGCTATTGTACATGTTTGGGTTGGTGTTCTGAATTGGCTCTTGGTTTATAGCTTCTTATCCAAAAAAGCAAAACAAATGTGAAAAATGTGTATACTTCGCCGGGATCATGGTCCCTTGGTTCTTTGTATTATTTTTCTTTGCAATGAAAATTGTCCATGAGTTTGAAGAAATTCAAAATATATAAAAAGACAAAGAAAAGGAAATCAGATATAGAACACGTTAGGTCAGCAATACATTTACAAGGGCTATTTAACTGTGTGGTCAACTATTTCGAAAGTTCAAGAGGGATGATAGCTACAAAAACTTTATTGTCATGTGAATCTTACTTACGCTGGATGTTTTGTCTGGGATGTGTCACCTTGCTAATACGTAACCATGATTTGGTTGACTTTGAATTTCTTAAAACGTAGTTTAGCTTTGATATTCGTAATATTTCCTAAATTTTCAATATTTTATATAACGGACTTCAAAAAATTAATCATCCAACTGACGAACAAGAATTTCTAAACTAGGAGGTACATATCCGAAAATCATTTCGTATAGAACCATACAAACGTGATTCTAATGTACAAAAATGTTGGCCTCCCTATTCATGCATTGTTACAGTTTTTGCCCCTTTTTTCTAATGTCTTACATGTACACTACATTTTAGTACTAATTTTTCAACCACCATTCACCGTAGGTATTCTGTGTAAGCCCAAAATATTATATAAATTTTCTTTCCTGAAATTAAATGAATCCTATTTCTTAATTCTCGTAGTCTTCCAAAAATTGATAGTGATCTCTGCGGGATGGCAGCGTACCAATTTGAAAGTCCATGTCAAATAATTGTCAGTACTCTTGGAATGTTGAATGTACAGGGATTCCTAGAATTTGAAGAGGAGGATGTTGACATGGAGGATGTTGACATGGAGGAATTCCTTGGGTCAGACGTCGACACTAATCCCATTCTCGACTGTGAGGGCATTGACCGCGACGAATGGTCTGGCAAGGCTCTACTTGCAAAACGAGCTGACGGTTCCGATTTTGCCGAAGTGATTATAATCACTACAAATCCAAACGCTTGTGTGGATGGGCAAAATCGATTGGGGGAAGATGATGTCGGCATCGTTGTGTTGGATGTGCACGACGGGGATCCAAGCGTCGCAGACACATGTTTGCGTTGGCCCATGCGGCAATTGTTTTACCACGGCAATACTAGATATGTCAGTATCTACGATCATGCTCGCAAACGAGATGCCATTCATAAGGAGTTCGAGGAAAGTCGGAAAAGAGTGACCAAACGACGATATCGCTATGAGAGGAGAGCTCGTATCCCCGCCTTGGTAGATAAAGCGACAAAGTTGTTATCAGGAGACAACATTGCACGTGCCTGTCTACAACGTTGCTGCGACACAGAATGTACCTTCAAATTCAATCCTACCACGGTTCGCACATTGCGCACTGAAATGCACCTACAAACTTTTCAAATCAAGTCCACCAAAAATTTGGATGTCCACAGGGCAACGCACGAGAAAGTGGGAAGGGGAAAAGACCTCATTACCGTGGAGGGCATAAACATCTGTACAAAGGCATGGAGGATTCTTCACAACGTTCCTCTCCGCACATTTGAGAGATATAAAGCAAAGGCAAAAGCTGACATCAGAGGTGCTCCCTATGGGAATTGTAATAGAACGAAGACAAGGGTAGCAACCGCTCAAGCCATCGAGACTTTGCGGTCACTATTGGAAGCCAAGGCTGACCACATGCCCCATTTGTCATGCACTTTGCCCAGCGGCGAGAAAGTGAACCTAAGAGTTCTCCCAGCCGGGACGGAATGGAATCAATTACTGGCAACTGTGAACGAGGTAAGAATTGTTCATCAATTGCAATATGACAAACATATTATGGAATCATAGGTGGGATGTCGTATGAACATAACAGAAGTCAAGTCAATAGCAACCTAGAATATCCCTTGTAAACGTTCCAAAAGTAATGCCACTGCGCTTTGCCTTGTTTGCAGGCCAACGAGCAACTCGGACTGTCATCACTATCACAACCTTGCTTCAGTAAAGTTCGGAAAAAACACTTCTCAGAATATGTCATCAAAGGAAGAGGAGACTCCTTTGCAAGATGTAGCATTTGTGACAACTTAAAGCAGTTACGTGCATCATTTGCACTAGGATCAGAAGACTATCAATGAATTCAGAGGCGTTTTGAGAAGCACTTGTTTCTTCAAGAAGCCTGTCGCTATGCGTACTACCGTAGTAGATGGTTATCCAAATTGCAACCATCCCAACTATTATCCATCATGCATGACAAAATGGACCATTCAAAAACAGCATGTCCTACACTAGCACGGAAAACGAAGGCGTTAGATGGATTCATGAAACTCCCCGTCAAAGTGACGGGAATGTTTGCACATGGATACGGGGACGACAAATATGCACACTACAGTTTGGATGTGTTCTCGAACGACAGCAACTTCAGTATAGGATCAATCGCCAAACTTTTGCGAGATTTGGAAGCCCCCCCTGTGAAGTCCTCCCGCTCATTATTTGCAAGGGCCGGGAGCACAGAGTTGTATCGCGCGTTACTCAAGGGTAGTGAGATCTGTATCAATTCCTTGCGAAACGTTCTTTCCCAACCAATCGAACCTCTCCCATTGCCACCAGTGTTACACATTCAAATGGACAACTCGTGGAGGGAAAACAAAAACAGGTATGTGTTTTGTTTCTGGTCCCTCTTAGTTGCAAGGCGGATTGTGAAAGAAGTGGTGGTATCGTTCATGATAGTGGGGCACACACACGACGACATCGACGCATCGTTCGGGCGGTGAAGCATGGCGCTCCGCGAGAAAGACCACCCAACCTTGCCATTGCTGATGCAATCGTACATGGAAATCGAAGAAGTTCCGTTCATTCCTCACCTCATAGAAGAAGTGTCTGATTTTAAGGCATTCGTGAAACCTTATATTGGGATGAACAAGAAACAACTCGTGGGTCACTCGAAAGGAAGGCAATACAAATTCTTCATGGACGACAATGGCTGGCCAATCATGCAATACAAATTAGCATGTACTGACACTACGTGGTTGCCCAAAAACGGAGTGAAGTTATGGAAGGAAGATGCCAATCACAAACCTCTACTTCCCAAAGATGATCCCCATCGCGTGAAACCCAATAAAATGACTAACCAAGCAGAGATTGAGGATGGCTTGGACGGATACATAAAACACTGGACCGACATATCAAAAGAAGACGGGACGGCCGAGTACAAGGCGCACATGTTACGATTGGTGACATATTGGACCGACGTGAGAAATGCCATCCGTGAAAGTGTGGAAGAGGACGCCCCACTATCCACGGAGTTGAATGACAGATTTTGGCCTCAAACTCGACAACTAGGGGATTTCACGACAGACCTCATGCAAGACGGACGCTCCCGAGAAGAACTCGACCTAGAAGACCCGTACATAGGCATTCTCGAAGGTAGGCCACCACGAGCGTACACGAGCGTACAACGAGCGTACAACGAGCGTACACGAGCGTAGCCACCGATATTCGGGAAGATTTCTATGTATTTGTGAGAGCAGCGAAGAATTGTCCTGAACCCGTGTGGCTTGGTAAAGCAATGTCGAATCCTGAATTTGACCCCGAAGCTGAACACTTTCGTGAAGTTCTAGTGCAATGGCTCATACCATGCAGCAAAGCACGTGGGACAACTGTACAAAGGGTGGAATACAAGGACCAATTTCAAATGGAAGATTGACAACAGGGCAGAACATCCTGACTACATTTCAACGGATGCCATTATGGCATCTTGGAAACCGAAGAAGAACAACGGGGCCAATTTTGTGGCACCTCAACAACAAGTGCAATTTGCGGTGGATAATTTACATCGCATTGCAGAGGAAGAACAACAAGGCCGAGAAGTATGAATTCTCTGCAAAAATCATCACCACTGTTGGCCTTGCCACTGGGTACATGCTATAGAAGTCAAATCTATACTTATAGTAGTACAGATTGTAATCACTTGCTTCATAGCATGAATAATGCTTGTGATTGTTGAGCTTCTTTGTAGACAGTAGCAAGCATGTCCTCCACACTAAGCAATATCTGTACTAAGCACTTCATTCTCCACAAAATACAAACCTAGCTTTTTTCCTTTCATTTTTTGTCCATTCGAAAGGGCCATATTTGAACTTCATATTTGTTGCTCTTGAGCTCAAGAATAGTACACAATGACATTCATCCACCTACACTTCTTCCTATAATAACAACGACACCAAACGCATTCCTTCCCATGCGGGGAGCAAAAGAAGAGCCTGACTCAATAACTTCCACATTCTATGAACATTCTACATTCTACAAAATCCAAATAACTTGGGCTAACTGCATCTATGGCCACCATCAAGGCATCACTTGCAAATCATATAGGAAAATTCATGCACTCATCTACGTGCAACAATTGATGGCATACAACAATTGCATTTGACCAACAACTTGATTGGCACACATCGAAAACATCGCAAAGGTCCTTGCCGTCAAAATGGCACATTGTCAAAATGACAAGCGATCAAAATAGCACACCGTCAAAATGGCACATGGAATACCGCCATTTTAACGAAATATGCGATAGAGTTACTACCGAGATTTGGTTGCAATGAAATTACTTTCATTTATATTTATTAATAGAAAACTATAATTATACTCATACCAAAACAATAAATCTTAAATTTCAAAAAATGTACTTCAAAAGTATGGACTCGGAGGGAGGGTAGGGCAGAGGGTTTAAAACCCCTCTACTGTACTGTACTTCTCTCCGCTGTAGTTTCATCGCATTCCTTTCGGCTCTGCAGTTGTTGCCATTGCTAGTTGTCGAGCGCCTACCTTTTATTCTCAAGTCTCAGGCTTCATTAGCGTTAAAGTTGTTGTCGGACACAGTTCTTTCCAGCAATTCTCTCTTCGGTGAGACGGTGAGTATGCGCTTTTCTCTCACAGGATTGCTAGCTAGCACAGACTTCTCGATCACATTGTAAGGATTAATGCTGTTACAATCAACTGTTCGATCGATTTAAGTTTTTTTTAAGAGCTAGTAATTGAGAAGGCTTCATGATTTTTCGTCGTCCTGCTTCTTGTTCTCATGCTTGCAATCTCTAGCTAGTGTACGTAGGCTAGGGCTCCATTAGCTCATATTAATCAGCTTTTCACGTCCAAGTAGCTAGCTTCCGTCGGAAGTTGCAGGTACGGAACATTCTCAAGCATTTCTCGCAATTTCCCTAGCTCCGTCGTAGAAAAATTCGCAGTTCTTTTTGGGGTTTGATCAGTCGCTCTTTACTGTAACCAAGGGAATTAGCCTGCCCTTTCGCTTTAAAAGAACTTAGTTACACTAGTCTCACTTTTGCTCGAATCTAGCTCAAGGATAATTCATCATTATTTTCCTGCTTTTGAGTAGAGTTTGCAAAACGAGAAGGATCTGAATACTTAATGCGCATCAGTTGGTCTTAAGATAAGAAAAAGGCAAACCCTAAGAAGATTGCGGTAGCATGGATTATTGCAACGGTACTACGTTGGCTTTCAGGACGGCTAGCTCAGCCTTTAGTACTACGTCCCATACCCAGTGCATTGCGACTCCTGAACCCTAAGATCGATGCTGAATTCGATCGACGTACCCCATCAGTACTGACGTACTAGATATGTGTTCATTCCGTGGCGTGGAATTGACTCGCAGATATGTCGACCCTGGACGCCAGCATGACTGACCCTGATGAGCAGGCTCATCATTCGGAATCGGAGATGATCACCATCGGCGACTTGGTAGTGTGGCACCAGATGCCCTTCCTCTCGGTCCGCAGGCTGACTCAACTCAATTGCCCAAGATGGTCAATGTGGAATTCCTCCAACATCGCACGCATCTCAAAGGCTCGGACGTTGGACGATACCCGAGATTGGTACTTCCCGATCATTGTCAAGAAGGAGAAACTTGCGACCGAGAGAGTATTTCCTTGGCCCTGGACGGTCGCAGTTCAACTCAAAGGAGTTTTATCCCCGCTCCCGCTCAAGGATGTATGGTCGTCATGGTCTGGAATCTGGCACTCGAGTGCACAACACGCATCGGAAAGGGCGCTCCCGCTCCCTCCCATGACACGTCTCCCGCACGAATGGCTCCACTTCAGCATCCCTCGAGACGACGTCATTGGCAGCGCAGGTGGCCTGCTTCTAATCAAGGGTAGGTGGAGTCCTAGAGGCTACGGCACTGGCGGCGCACGTAGCCGGCTTCTGTTTATGAGCCCGACTGGAGTTGTTCCGATTCGCCGCAGCAAGCGCCTGAACCCGGTGCTTGCTTATTCCAACCCCTTGTCGATCTCGGACACCACGGAGCTGGCGGCCGGAACATCGAATGAACTGAAAAGGAACTGCACACGCCAGTTCTGGAGGCCCCTGCTAGTGTGCAACCCGCTGACGAGAGAATGCAGGGAACTCCCGGCAGCTAATTGTCGACAGGTGGGATTGATGTCGTGGAAGGATGTCTATCTCAAAGGCATGCAAGCCAGCCTGGTGGTCAATGAAGAGGCCAACTGTTACCAAGTGATTCTCACTCTCAGCGACTTTGTGGCCGTTTACACATCCACCACCAACAGTTGGAATTGTTTGAGATTTCACCAGGAGCGTCCATGGGGTCGCCCTATTCCCGGGACAAATTCCTTTTATTTTATTGTATGGGAGTACATTTGTGCAAGTGCACATGTGGGTGGGCGTCTCTACTTCGCAGACGTACAATCCACAACCTCTGCCAATGAAGGTATGGAGCCCAGCCAGAAAGCCATTAACGCTGGTACTCTGCGGCTGTTCGAAGTCAACGCAGAAGCAGGGAAATGGCAAGTTGTCCAGCAGTACACTCTGCGGAAGTTCCATATCCTATCCCTCAAGTACCCCGTCGAGAGTTTTTTCTATGACATGAGTATATTGCCGTACGTCGAGATCTTGGAATGTATGGGAGGCTTGTACGCGGTCCTTCCTGCCAAAATTCACGACGCCTGGCTCATCGGAGAGGAGCAACCCCACGGCCGGAAGTCTGTGGCTCTAGGAAGTGTGGACGAGTTTGGGAGAAAACTTGTTTTCATGCCCCTTTGTTTTTATATAATGCAACTGCAGGGACACGGAGTGGATTGTGGAGTCCTGCGGATCCAGGTTCCTTTCAACCAAATTGATTATCAGTCTCGTGTTGAGCGCTTGATGCCTTTTCTCAACCAGAAACGGTTTTCCTTTCATAACTGGTTCAGCTGCGAGGCACGAGGCAGCGTGATCTGGGTGGCCTGCGTGGACTATGTGCTGTCGTTCGATGTGGTGTCCGGAGAGTCGCATACGCAGATCATATCTTTGGACGACGGCACTACTCATCAGTTCGGGGAGGAGAAATTGCGATTCGCTTACAGACCCAGCTTGCATATGAAACCATGAAGCGGATCATTGACCATCGACTGTGGTCTGACCGTTACTAGCTAGCGATCGACTGGGATCGATAATTATATAGTTAGTATCGCAACTGTACGTCCACGTTACGATTTGTAAAATGCAGTTCTAAAACTTGTTACTGCTTGCTACAACATTAGATTTGCGTATTTGAAGTTTACGTAATGTTGAAACGCATTCGAATTATTTACTTATTTACTTATTGGCATGCAAGTGGATTAGGTTCACCGACAAAGTGGACACATTCCAGACTTCCAGTACATTTGAAATGGATGTATCATTCAATGATTCTCTGGGCGTGCAATTACTTGTGGGACTTGATTAATCACATGAATAGGATTATTTGGATCCATGGTTTGACCTCCAGGAAGGGAAGTAAGACGAGAATCTCTCAATCACATACAAGGAATTCAGTAAGAAACTATGAGAATGATTGAGTGGATGTGAATTTGCACTGTAATAGGGCCATGTAGAGAACACACTTCAATGCACTAAGCTAGAGTTACCAAGTTTGAAATTTGTAGTAGACCTGAAAGTATTCAATGGTGGTAAATTATTTAGTCTCATTTGCGTCCTTGGACCTCGATGATTCTATATCTTGATAATATAGCTTGATGTTTAATGATGGTTTCAAGTTCTCTAAACGTTTATAAAAAATGGATCAAATATTAATTTCATACACGTGCATTGAAATTTCAGCTTTAAGGGTTTGTTGGCTGGGTTCGTATAGTACATCACTACATCAAGCATCGGACTGCATTAGGGGAAAAAGTAGCCCTCCGGAGGGCTACTCTAGATTGACATGCCAAGATATTTCAAACTTGGCCTGTCAATCTCGAAAAGGCCCCTTGTGAGCAGTCAACTTGGCTGATTGTTCACCAAAAAAGTCAACTTTTGTACTTTTTTCTTTTCTTTTCTTTTTTAAATTTTGTAAGATTATTATTATTATTATTATTATTTTCTTACTTACAAAATTGGGTTCACTGTCACTATAGTTTCTGATGCTCAAAAATAGGATAGAAAAGCATTTTTAAGCCTTATAAAACAAAATTTCAAGGTCCTTTGGAGGGCTGATTTATTCTCTAGTGCTTAGTTCTGTAAAATTGTGCTAATGGGGTTTCACTTAGTTTGATGTTCACGAATTCGAAGGTAGTCATGACGTATTATTTAGGCTGCAACAAAGGTTATGTTTAATAATCAGTTCAAAATCATTAGATATATTAAACTCCATAGACTTTAAGTTCATTAATAATCTTTGATTTGAGATTATTAATCAACTTAGAGTCCATAATGTCTAATAAATTCTAATGGTTTCTGCAACTAGCTTCAAATTGAAAGATACTTAATTTGGTATATTTGAAGAGAGAAAAAGGCTTTTTATACAAGTTGGATAGTAGTAGGTAACACGATTCATGTGGTATATGTAAATTAGGATTACCATTACGGAAAATTTTAGCCTTCCGGAGGGCTTCTCTAGAGTTACAAACCAAGCTATTTCAAAGCTTGGTTTGTCACTCTAGAAAAGTGCCATAGTGAGTAGTCAGAGTATATGACTGCTTGCCGAAACAATTAGATTTTGCAATTTTTTCATAAGATATTTTTAAAATTTTTTAAATTTGGTTCTTGCACCATTGCCATTGCAATTTCAGGTAGGCGGGAATAGGGAAAAAAACGTTTTTTTCAGCCCCAAAACAACAAATTTCAGAGTACTCTGGAAGGCTGTGGAGCAGCCTTTTAGCCCAAAATTTTCTCTAATGTAGGAACTCAACCGCTCTTATTTAAATCAAAACATAAGAATTGTGCTCAAAATAGAATTTCAAACCTCATTTTAGCACAGTATAATATTTTCTTTTTCTAAACTTTAAATTTAAAAAAGTTAGGAGATTGAGCAAAATTTTATCTTCAAAAATATGTCAGGTTTAGACACTTCAATAAAAAATTATGGACAAAATTTAGGAGAGGGTGTTTGATAATGTAAAAGAAAATGTCCCTTCTAATTCCTTTTTGAAATTTGTTTATAGTTTTTAGTTGGAGTCTCAAAACCTCAAATGGATTCTTGGAGACAAAATTTAGCTTGATTCTCCAACTTTTTTTACTTCAATTTTTTTGAAAAAAGATACTATACAATGCCTAAATAAAGACTAAAATTCTACATTGAATACAAATCCTTTGCTTCAATTTAACTATGAGCGATTCAATTCCTAATAATCCTAATTTATATATCCTACATGGATTGTGTTATCTACTACAACTCTCTGATGCTGGCATGAGTGGTGCCATGTCAGATTGCTATTTTTGAATTATTATTATTTAATAACTATTATTTTTTATTTTTAGAAATTTTTTTTCTTTATATTTTTTTGTTATATTTTCTTAAAACTTTTAACTCTTTAAATTTTTTCTTATTGTGGCTACTATTCATCATTGTAGTCACTATTCTTCAAAGGGGCTGTGAGTTTTATTGAAGGGAACTAGTCAAAGGAAAGCAGTCCCTTTGAGGGCTCATTTTTTACCTAATGGCTTGTATAAAGAGCTTCTCTTTGCATTTTCCTACTCATCAAATATTAGTGAAGTAAATCTTTTACATTGCCATCTAAAAAATTCTTGATGGTAGATGGTAATTGGACTATTTTGGAGCTTTTTTTCTAGTAACTTGGTCAAAATACAAGGTGCATCATATTACATGGTGTTTCATAATGAATTAGATCTCTAGTACTTAAAATTTTGAGCCATTGACAACTATCCAACATCCAACGTACTATGAGCATCAATAAGGAAATAAATATTAAAAGTGCAAGATAAAATGTAAGATTTGGGGTCCTCTAAGTGCTGTAGAGCGGCCCTTCAAAGGCCTAATTTTTTCACTCTTCTATTCATGTTGAAGATTATGTTTTACGAAAAAATCTCTAAACTGGTAATTTTAGTGCGATGATTAAAGTTGAAGAAAACTATATTTTTTGCACATTCAATCAACAATATATAATTATATAGGATCTTGTATTAGTGTATTAGACTAATAGACTTGTATGAGTCTATGAGAATATGAGGAAAATTTTCAAGAACTTTGATCAAGTAGAATGTAAGATATTACTATACAATTTAGTATCAAAGTGGGAAATTTTTATTTATTTATTATAGAATTAGGTTTTTGGACACTAAAATAACTACACCTAAAATCACACAAATAAATAATTTAGCGTAATTCCAATTATTTAGTTGAAAAGCCTTTCATGGGGTCTTGCGGGTAGTTCGTAAGGGATTTTAGGATTTATAGATGCTCTTAAAATGCATTTTTGGAACATCTTATGAATAAACTACAAATTTTCAAAATATTGAAAATGAATATTTCTAAAATCAATCAGACTCTTATAAATAGTGGGAATATATTTTAGGCAAGAATCTATAGTAGTTGGATATAAAAACAGACTAAAGTTAGGTGTAGGCGATGTGGCCTCAAAAATTCCTATTTCAATGAGTAATATGAATTCTGAAACAAATTTTTAAAAATAAAATAAAATACAATTATTTTGTAAAGCATTCAAAATAGTATGTGTAAAAATTCAAGCCTCAAAAATTTGACTCTAAATCCTTGATCCTATGCTTGGAATTAAAAGAGCTGCATAGTAGCATTCTAAAGTTCAAGAATAGTCCCCCAAGGATTCACGATGAGAAGCTACGGGGTTTTGCTTTTACCATCTTTTATGTGTCTTTTTTTTTTTCTAAAATGAATTGACTATACTACATGTGAAATATTTCATGATTTGTCATTTTTTCAAAAGAAAATTGTGAATCCAGTAAGTGCAACTATCCACATTGACCAAGAGATCAACAATAGACTTCCTACCTTACCTTGACCTTTTGTATAATTATATGGGTAGTTCATAAGAATCTCAAATCTAGATTGTTTGGAAATTCAGATATCTACACCATTGTCGTGCACATGCCAATGAATAGGCACTTCTAATAACTATACAATTCACCAAGCATATTGATCGTCCGATGATTAAGAAAAACACCCGGTGAATATAGAAAATAAGTGGCACATTGACTGTCCGGTGAAGGCCAAAAGTGTGTTCTCATAACAGCTACAAACCCATGTGAACTCAAATTGAGAAAAATCACAACTTTTTCCTCAAAATCTTAATTTTCTTGTTGTACCTTGGAGTCAACTCCATTAGCATCCAAACAATTCCAAAACAATAAGATTTTGGTTGTACCCACAGACTAAGAAATTACTGTACAGGTTGTGCCAAGGAGTTGCTAACGCAAAAAAAAGCTACTTCAAGGTAATAGCATTTGCAATTTAATAAAAAAAAAGTGTAATCAACAATGTAGGCCGGATTAGTACATGTGACATTGGTTAGTGCACTGTAGTTAGAGCTTTTTTCATTTATTTTTGTAAGACAGTCGGTAGTCAGTGCCCACTACACCAAAAACTATATTTAGTATTAGCAACACTATTTACAAACCATGACACTAAATATCATTAAGCCTACTAAAATAAGTAACATTAAATGTAATTTCTAACACTAAATGTACTCTATGGTAAATCTGAAATCCAAAAAATGTTTACATTTAGTGTTAGATCCCAAGGGAAGATTAGAGAAGGGGAAGGCAGAAGGGAAGAGAAGGGGAAGGCAGAAGGGAAGAGAAGGCGAAGGCAGCGCATTCAAGTCTAACACCTCACTAATTACTCCAAAGTTCAGATTTAGTGTTGGGTGGGGTAGGCTGGTAATTACACTAAATGCAATCCAACACTAAATATAGTTTTTAGTGTACCGGTTTTTGCTGCTTCTTGTGAAGCAAGACTTAAAAAAATTGGAAACAGAAGTTCCCGGAATTTGCGACAGCACACCCTTGGATGAGCCGGACGCATGACTCAATATTTCTTCACATTTTTTTACGAATGACAAAAGTGCTCTCCACTCCACTTCATTTTCTCAGCATCAAGTCATTCCTTCATCTTCTCAGTTTTTGAAGCTCGCATTGGCTGAAACTTTGTTCTCCACGGCCTCTCACCTCTGGTGTCAAGAAGCTCTTACTGAAACATCAAAGTCTCCTACCGCTGCAAGGATGATGATAAGTAATACTTTTTGAGGTCATGGTTCAATACATTGCTAACATTACACCATATTGTAACCCTTATCCGAAAGCAACCACTCTGGATTCTCACCTAAAATATACATGGTGCAAACGTTCAAAACATAATTTATCAATTGGTGTCCAAAAAATACATGTCGGAGTCCTCTTTCAGCACCCAACACAAATTAAGCCTAAAGTCTAATGATAGTAACCATGCTCAGCTGCTTAATTGTATGCACATACTTCAACTTGACAGTTGAGAATTTTTTTTTGGCACTTTGTAAGATAGTACATTTATAATACATACGAATGTACATTTGGCATTTTTGAAAAATTAAAATTTGAAATTGGTTTTATAGATTTATATATACTTGGAAAGCTTTGAATCATTCCATTTGCTCGGGATGGCATTAACGTACGTTTTTCCAGGTTGCAGCACCAGCGGCATAGAATCAACAAGATTCTGGAACCATTCGGTCAATCGGTTGTGATCAACCTAAGAGCAGAATGGACCAGTGCATCCAAAGGGGCGGTTCAGAGGTTCACTGACCGGTGGCAAGGACAGTTTCTTCCTCCCTTCCACGAGAATGATCTTAAGGCGAGCTGCAGAACCACGTTGTAGGTTCCAAGCTCGAGCTACGGAGCGCCATAAATGCGTGGAGATCGAGACAATCTGCTCTCGATAGTTGCTGATCCGAGTCCAGCTGCTTCAGCTTAGAGATGTCATCCCCTGTCAACTCCAATGTCTTGGGTACAATCTTGACTTGTTTTCCCACTTCCGATTTAAAGTCTCCTTCTGAGCTTTCGAGGTTCGAGTTTTTGATGATTTGCGCACCCAGTGAGAGTACCGACGATGTCTTGAAAAGGTCCGTAGTCGTAAACCGAGAAGAATCTCCTGGCTTCACAAGCTCACGCCGATGATCGGGACCAGGCGAAATATCAAAATCATAATAATACCATACGTCAGATTCTGATCTGAACTATAAGATTGAGACCAAAGCTCCAAGTATAACAGAAGAGGCAGCCGTAAATTTCTGGAACTGAAGCAGACTTTGATGACTCTGATGTGATTGAGTACCGTCAATCAGATTTGGACCGGTCGGTGCTCATGGCCCATATATTCTATGAGAAATACACTGGGTCTCTGTCTAATATACACCTAATTACTCTACAAGGCCCAGCTAGAAACTCGTCTGTCGAGCAGCGTGGCTCTCAGAATTGGTCACAAAAATAGATTTAAATGAAATTGTTGGTTGACTCATACAACTGGACTAATCTAAGCCGAAACAAGTGTATCCACTCTCTGCACCTTAAAAAGATACTATGCGAATTCTATTGATATGACCTTACTCCATACTAACAGCAACCACTCAAACGCTAGAAAACAATAGTGTGTCCAAAAAAGTATCGAGGGAAATGATCTATCTTCTCCATGACTCCATGGACAGCAGAGTTAAGCTAAGCTACTTTCCGGCATAGCTTAAAACATAGTGGATAGAGAGCCCAAAACGCAGCATAACTGGTCAGACAAACCTAGTTGATGCCCTGCATTGCGTCCTCATTATCATCTTCCGGATCGTCTGCGGTGGATTTGTCTTCAATGTAATCTGTATTGAAGTCGTAGTCATCAGATGCTTTTGAACCGTCACTCAAAGCCGGAGCAGCTGTGGCAGCTTTCTTCTTCAGCTTCTTCTGTGCTCGTTTGGCGTGCGGATTTTGAATGCCTTCTGCATCATAAAGTCTCTCGTTCTGATTCAAATAAGTTCTACCCCGTTTCACAGCTCCTTCAGTTGTGTCCATCAGACTTGGACCCTCATCCATATCTTCTTCATTGTCCTCCTGCTCTTCATCACTGTTCCCTTCTTCCATGGTCTGTACAAATTATTAAGACATCTCTCAGTGCAAGAACAACTTAGAAAAGGAAATCTGCTAAAACTACAAGGCTGCTTCAACTTAGAACCGGAAACTCTCTGAGAATACAGGTACACCAGCCACAGTGCTGAGTGCTGACTCTACGTTCATGGATTACGACTGTACCAGAGAATCGTCCATTGTAAGAGGAGCACTTGACGACATTTGAACATGTGTAGTGTTCGCCAACGAAGGGAGACCAGCAATAACAGCAGTGGCTTCGTTCTGAAACACAGTCTCCACGTCAAACTCCTTGCCCCAATCTGATACAATTGCTCCAAACTCTGCGTGCTCGCTAACTTCTCGCGCAGGTGGTGTTGTAAAGTATGGTATTTTTCCTGAGAATTTGTGTCAAATGTTAAAAGACAACAAAATACGAAAGCTCATGTTCATAAAACCACACGCCCCAAGCACGAAAGAGCTTAAACAATAATCAAAGGAGACAAACTAAGTGTTGTCCACTTTCTCAGAGCATAAGCTTACAGAAGAGACCTTTACTGATATCATTCCTACACTCATATATCTCTCAAGACACATCAAAGAAAATCTCACTCCATTTCTTGGTCCTTGTCTGTAAAGCAGTCTCCAATGAATATTATGGCGTTTTTGGTAATCAAATCAGGGTGCTCCAGGCTCACCTTCATTCCAATCATGAAGTACAATGCGGGCTGCTGCTAAACTATCCACCACACCTCCTTTCTTCAACTTTCCACGAATTGTCGCGACATTCATCAAAAACTCATCTACATCGCTGAAGGTGTTGATCTTGTAAATAGATACCAACTTATCAGCAGGACACAGTCGCAATATTTCCTGCACTGTTGAGATAGATAAATCATATGTTAATGAAACGAACATTGATGCTCTCCGAAACTACGTAGAATTACATAAAATTGGTCGATCTGACCAATAGTTAAGCGCAATGTCGCTTCACATCTGTACTAGTTTACCTGGAGTTGCAGGGTCTGCAAGCTTTTCGATTTTGGTGCAGTTTCGTAATGTGGCAGATGCTTCATTATCGCTTGAAGCAGCGAATACTATTCCAGGACAATCAAGTAGCTTTACATTTTTATCTAAGTGAATCTCCTGCATCGCCTTGGTAACACCAGGTGTTGAACCCACATTGGCCACACGTGTTCTCTTCAAACTGTTGATAAGACTACTTTTCCCAACATTTGGGAACCCTACCACACCGACTGTGATTGCTGTTTTCATCTGTGCAAAAAAGTACGCACACAATGAGCACGACGAGTTCCATGTCTTCAAACGTACACACAACAGTAATTGTGAGACTGGGAGGTTTAGCATTTCTGAGAACCGATCTACGTACATGAAATTCAGTGTAAATACCTTCTGATTTCTCGAATAGTTTTTTAAAAGCTGCAAAAGTGTCTCTGCACCAAGGCAGTCGCTGCCTTGCAAAACGTCAACATTCTCGGTGGCCTTAGCAAATGACTTCCTTCCCAAATTTGTTCGTTGCTGCTGTGTATTACACTTGAATGCAACTGCTGGTAGCTCCTCCCTAAGATACTTTAACCACTGCTCCGCCACTTCTCTAGGTACAAGATCTGGAAAGCACTCATTGACTTAGTGAAATTTCAAAATTTGCGGGAGAATGGACTAAATATCTGAAGGATTTAAGATGCATTAGTTGAGACACTTACCAATCTTGTTAAGAAGAAGAACGATACGCTTGAGACCCCCTGCTTTGTGAACCATACGTTCAACGTCCACATAACGACTACCAAGAGGATCCCTAGCATCCAACACCTGAATGATAACATCTGATGCCTCCACCACTTTCATGAACTCCTTGTAAAATGCCCTTCTAGAATTCTCTGCAAAAAACACGCTCACATTTTAAAAGAAAATGTAAACCTAACCCTAAAAGATCTCAAAACGAGTGTATCAGAAAATAAATGTGATTTCTAAATATACTGCAAATCAGACACTTGGCCACGAATAGATTTGTTAATATAGAAACAACTTCATCAGATATTATTGCATGATAAAGGAGAGTAGAGGAGTTACAAACCTTGCGGACCAACAATTTCAATTTTTTGCTTCTTTGACCTTTCGAATTCAGAAGTCCTTCTAATAGAATTGTCGGCAAGCTGCCTAAGGTCAGCATCACCTCATTGTCCGGCAGGCCAAACTTCCGCTTCGCAGCAGCCTATGCAAAAATATCCAAATAAAAAACAGACCAAAACTTAGACCCTACACTGCACGCGTATCAACAGCAGCTAAAAATGATCCTGAAACGATTGACCCCTCTGTACTTCGCAACGTTTACTTCGATTACTGTACTGCGAGATGCACTAATTGCTTTATATCACAATTTTTCTCCTGGAATACAATTTGCATTTAAGTTACTACTGACGTAAAGGGGAAGAAGACACTCCCTTCTTCTCCTAGTAATCGCCGAACAAAGAAATAAAAAAGGTGGAAAAATGCCACATATAGTTAGGGCTTCTAGCAGTATTTGAAATAAATAATGTAATAAATAAAATGAACCTTCAAAAAAATTGAACAATGCATGCCATTTGAGCCAACCTTCTCTTTTTTCACCGCTCTGTTCTGCTCAAAAAGTTCAATGGCGCGAGTACGTCGGGCTTCCATCGCGGCAACCTGCTCCTCTTGAAAAGTGTCGGACTCCTTCTCATTCTTGGCTTTCGGCTTGGTGTGAGCTAACTTGCGCGCTTCCTTCGCTTTCTTTTCGCAGTGCAACTTTACTTTCTTCAGAATTTTGTTCTTTTTCTTCATGGTGACACGCTTAGACTTACTCTCTGCACCAAATCCAATCCAACGAAGTCAAAAAATGGCATGGGTACTAACAAAACCTCCGCAAATTTCTTTAGAAACAGAAAAAGACTACATTTGCAGACGAATTTTGTTCTTCTTCATCATGGAAATATGCTTTACTTTCTGCGCCAATTCGAGTGCTAAGGCATTAGAAAATCACGCCATTGGAACTGACAAAGTACTGCAAAACTCTTTTGAAACCAGAAAAATAAACAACGAAAATTCTTACTTATATTTTGCTTGTTCACCATCTTGGCTTCTTTTTCTCTTAGACCCACAGCAGGGAACAGTTCCTGGAATAGATTGAAGATCGTAAGCTGGAAAGCTGGAATGCTGGAAAAATTCAAGCCCGAAAGTGAGTCAACAGCAGAGACACCGGAAAACAGATTCTTCCTTCTTATTGCATTCTCAAATTGCGTTTTCTCGCATTCTGTTTCTTATGAGTCTGTTTTCAAGCTGTAAGTACACTTAATTAGATTGTGAAACCTAAAAGAAACGCTAAAACTAGAAATCGGAGATGGAATAAAAGGATTTATGGCATTTTCGGGTAACCACGGTTTGTGGTTACCTAAACTTGCACGACCTTCGAGACGAAATTCAGTAGTCTCTCAAACAAAATAATCGATTTTTCAATCAGTTGATTAAATAGAGTCCCTCTCGCGACCATCCTCTATCAAAACCAACACAACAAGCACGAGATACGTAGTCCGTCCACATAAAATGCAGGTGCAAAATGCTCCAAATTTTTTCTAGAGATATAAAACTATAACCACGCGAATATATATCAAAACTCAGAGCGATCCACGAAACTCTCTGCACAAATATTACTCCGCCATACTAATCACTATCAGACGGAATCTCCAAAGGAATCTCCAAAGCCAAAACTGCACCAAAAAACTTGAGAGATACCTCGATCGAATGCTGGCGCAAGAGAGAGAGATGCAACGCAGCAACAACGATGCGGCAATGAAAGCTCGCCTCGATGGAGGTGCGCAGCCTTTTGAATCGGAGGCAACAGAGGCAGCAGTGCGCAGCCTTTCAGGCAGGGGTGGAGGAAGAAAAAGAAAACTGCGACAGTGAGCACTGGGAAGGTATGGGAAATTCTGTACAAGAATTGCAATGCTCTCTATGACACAGAATTAGGGTTTAAGGTTTAGTTCGAGTTTGGGCCATGGTCTGTAGAACAGTTAGCCAGCGCCGTTTTCCTCGGTCTCCTCAATTTTCATTTTCATTTTGCGTCCATTGCACTGTGAAGGTTTGAAATATTCATCACAAGAATTGCAATGCTCTCTAAAATGAGGAACTAGGGTTTAAGGGGCAGGGTTCTGAATTTGGACCATGCCAATGCAACGGTGAGTCAGCAGCGTTCTTCTCAATCCCCTCACTTTTCCTTGGAAATTTCATTACAAGAATTGCAATGCTCTCTCGAAACATTTTTGACGAAATTTTCCTTAAAATGCAAATAGGTTTTAGAATTTAGAGTTAGGATTTAAACCCACTTTTATTCATGTTTTGGGATTCTTGTGGAATCAGGTATGAATCCTTGAAGTTGGAATGACATAAGGCTCTAGAAGCATCCGTCCCTTCTCTGAAATGTTCACTATTGGCTGAGATATGGAATTACAGTGTAGGGATTAGGGTTTTGAATTTGGGTCATGCCCCATTCGATATTTTCTTTGTGGTTCTCTGTTGAAAGATGTGCAATTTAGAGGCAGGTGCATGATTTGCGTTGGAAGCATTGAAAGGATGGGTTTGGCATTTGGATGGGCAGGGTGCGGTGATGTCATCCTGGTTCGACTTGCTGGAAATTCCTGTTGTGGCGGTGAGTCTCGCCACCGCCGTCTGGTTTTCTTATGTTTGTCATCTGGATATGTGTAAATAGCCTGCTAAGGTGGGTAGAAGATTCCATTCACTTTATGCAGTTTTACATTTGCAGGAGTTTGATTTTCGGGAGATCTGTATAGATCTCTGGAAAAATCTGTGTATAAAGAGCCAAATCTGTTGAATCGATTTTTTATCACTCTTTGTCAACTTCGATTAGAGTTTAGAGAGAATAGTGATGTAAATAGCTGTCGAATCCGTACACGAAATGAGCTGGAGTGAGCGCCATAATATCTTCCTGTGTCAAGGAGGTAGATTTCTGATGCACCCTGCTTCAGATGAGTGGTCAGTGGAACCAATTTGGAAATATCGTAATTGTTGCCTTTGATGTTGCAGGGGCCTTGAGTTTGGCTAGTTCCATGCTGTATCCTAAGACTCTAGCTGGAGCTGTCGTCTTTAGCGGGTGGGTTCCAATGGACAATGCAGCATTTTGCTGCGAAGATGACTCCTGCAGGCAAGTAGGTACCACTTTCGCTTACAATTTTTCATGGAGGTTGAATGTCTAACAGTTAAGTTTATGCCACAGTAAAGGAAAGTGGTGTCGCAAATGGCCAAACGAATCCAATCCATATCTATAGATGCTGAGTATAGGACGCTTCAGGGGAAGGAACAAAATGTACGATCAGACAGAAGAAATTATACCTTTCATTTTCGAATGATAGGAATATGTTCTGAAAGTTGCTTTAAGACGACTATTTGCTTCCAAAGTGAGACTTTCTGTGTTCAGCTTAGGCTTTTACGGTAAATTTTGATTCAAACTCTTGATCATGGTGGACTTGTTGCTACATTTCATGAGATTGGATTGTGTTCTGAGTACTTCTGTTTTTTGTTGACCATGAGCAAAATCACACATGATGGTGATCCATGTCATTCACTCAATAGTCTAAAACCACACACATGGGATGGCAGTTTCTCACCACACAAAATCACTTCCATTTCTACATCCCTTGTGTACTATTTTGGGCACTTTTGTAGGGGCGGTTGTTAATGCCCGAACTGTTTTCGAGCCTCCTCCTTATCATATACACAAGAAATCACCACCTTGCTGGACTCCCAAGACATTTGATTAACTATTAATCCAAATGCATGCGTCCAATTGGCAACAGTCCATTATTATAGTGTCAAAACCGTATCGTTGGAATCATCTGTTCCCCCCCTGTGAAGGAATCGACCTCCAAAGCAAATCAAACTCTTGTGCATCAAGTCCATCAACACTTGTGCATCAAGTTTGCAAAGTACCAAACAGAACAAAAAGATTTAAAACAGAAAAACACACTCCAACAGACAGCCTCAACGTACGTGGTCAAATCGACTAGCAGTTACCTAAATGACCATATTTCGCAACTCACACTTCAAAGTCAGCAATGTTGCAAAGATTCATAAACGGAATTCTCGTGACGAGAAAATTAATCTCGGGAATCAGTTCACGCATGTACGAACCACTACAGTAACATTTTTGTACACTCCACCATAGCTGAAGCTAAACTCCCACGTACCATCACAAGAACAATCACCAATCGATCACAGCAACAGCTGCATCAATTAATTATCAGCCGTGGGAGCTGCAGACCACTGGATCTAGATCATGCATGAGAAGTTTGCCCACCGTGGTATTGATCAAAGTTTAGGGATTTAGTTGAAAGTTGAACCCTAGAATAAGACGCCGCCCTTGCACAGATTTATAAACAGAATCTCTAAAAGAGAAGATATCTTTTATCAGTACAAGCATACGCATGTGCTTACCACTCTAAAATATTACACTCCACCATAGCTGCAGCTCAACTCCCCCAAACCATCATGCACAAGGATAGTCATCAATCGATCACAACAACAGCTGTAACGAGAGCTGCAACAATCAATTTTCAGGCATGGGAGCTGCAAATTACTGGATCTAGATCAATGAGAACGTTGCCTACCGTGGTATTGATCAAAATTTAGAAGTTCAGTTGAAAGCTGAATCCTAGTATATACAATTAAGGAAGCTTGCTCCCAGTGCCGTGACGGGTTCCCTTAATAGCGAACATTGACGTCCTTGAAGCGGGCGACAAACGGAAGCTCCGCCATACCGTGCCATTTGCCGGTCCACGCGCCATCGTTGACGTCGGAGGCGTTCCAAACTGACGAGTACAGGAACATCTTCTTCACAGGATACGCGGCTTGGGTCTCCTTGACCACGGTACGCACGAGCCTTCCGTCCACGAACCACTGGATCTGGCGATGGTCGAAGTGCATGGCGTACGTGTGAAACTCCGACGAGCAGTCATAGTCAAGATCCACCCACTGCTCGTTCGTGCTCGTGCCGTTCACGTAGAAGTTCGTCTGCACGATCTGCTTGTTGTCTCCCAGAAACTCGAAGTCGATTTCGTCCTGGGTGGTGCTGCCTTCGGCGGAGGAGATGTAGAACGACGTGAGCAATCCGCTCGTATCGCCCTCGGCGCATTTGATACGCGCTGAGAATTGTCCGGACATGTACGAGTGCAAGCTCCTGACGCGGCTGCCACACCCGAACTTGTCGAACGTGATGTCGACGCCATAGCCATCAGGGTCGTTCGTGGCGACATTGTTCGGGGAATACTCGATCACCAGTGGGCGCACGGGACTCGCGACGCCGCGCTTGGCGAGCATCCTCTGTTGCGGGGGCCGCCATTGCCCTGGTCGCAACGGGGAGATCACTTGGAGGTTCGCAAAGCTCATGAAATACGGCGCGTCGAACCAGTTGACGCGACCCGCCATGGTGCCGTCAGCAACAGCCGACGCGTCCCATGAGTATCCGTAGATGTGCCCAGGTTTTGTGGGGAAGGATTTCAAGCGCGACGCGCGTAATTTGCGAATCACGACGTCGTCGACCATCCAGAGGATAACATCCTCGTCCCACTTGATGGTGTACTCGTGAAACTCCGACGTGGTGTCGAAGCCCATCTGGAAAGTCTTGAGCTTCTGGTCGTGGTTGCCGTTCACAGCATAAGCCGTCAGCACGCGGTTCGGCTCGTTGCCCACGAAGTCAAAGCTGATCACGTCGGGTGCGTCGTCGTTGGAGGAGATGTGGAAGCTGTTACTCACACCCGGCGCGCCTGCCGGCGCGCGCATCCGAATTGAGAATACCCCAGACGAGTATCTCCCCCGCGAGTGGAATTTCCCTCCACACGCGCGGTCAAGGCGGATACTGGCGGTGGATTTCGTCAACTCCACGTGGTTGGGGCAGAAATCCACGACCAAATCCGTCATCAAAACGTTAATCTTCGGCGAAACAGGCACAATCGCCCGCGGCTCGTTGTCCACTCCCGATGCCAACAACGGCACCCACGCATCCACCGCGCTGAAATTCGAATTCCCTCCGTCCACTAACTCCAGCTCGCTCATCACCTCCTGTGACGGCGGCGCCATCGCCGTGATCTCGCTCTGGTCGATCAAATTCTCCGCAGAGGCCACACTCTGCCCCACGCGCGTAAGCAAATCATAAGCCTGGGAGTTTACCACCGAGCTCAAATTCTGCCCACACGACTGCAGGAAATCTTCCACGCGGCCAAGCTCTCGACGAGCTTCCTCGGGAGCTGCCACCACTTTCTGGCTGGATCGCTGCAAGCCCTCTTGCACGGCTTCCAACTCCGCGCGACAGTGCTCCGCCAGCACCGTCGCCGCACGGCCTGATTCACGCAGCTGCAACTCCGCGGTGTAAATCCGCATCGACGCCAGGTTCAACGTGCTTGCTCGCCGAAGCGCGTGACTTGTTGGACTCGACGTTAGTAACATCAATTGCATCAACAAAACTACCATACTTTGGTAATTCAAAATTCTGTAATTATGAAATCCGAGGCCCACAACGCCACCCATGATCGATATCCAGACGAGAATTTTTTCAAGTAAAGCTCGATCGATCGACGTTCCTCTTGGAAGCTTCAAATTTAAATGCCTGCAACCCAGACCAAACCTGCTAAATCATATATATCAGGACACTCCCACAACAACAACTATCTGATCAATGAATACTCAATCTCGATCAAACGAACATAAAACCAGTCTATAATCCATACAACGCACATCAAACCATTCTTTCAGTAGAACGCGAACCGTGACCGATCCAACAAGCGTCAGAAACATCAACAACAGTGAAACTCCTCAAACTCTAGAAGCAGACACGTACGTACTCAATCAATCAATCAATCAATCAATCAATCAATCAATCAATCAATCAATCGTTCATTCATTTTAAAGATGCGATTCAGTATATAGAAAAGAAAACAAGATAAACCTTCATACAAGGATGCAAGTGCAAAGCTAGCTAGCTCGCTGGAGATCGACTGATCGAATTTGCAAGAATCAACCCAGCAATCACTAGCAAGATCGAACTTACACAGATACTAGCTCTACCACGGTGAAGACATATTCTCCTCCAGTCAATATCTGCTTTAGTAGTGCATATGTAAGCTTTGAGACTTTGGACTACGGGACTTCGAGACCGCTCTGGGACTTTGGGACTTTGGGAGAAGCTAGGAGCGACCGTTGTGTGCCTAAGTACGTTTGGTGATCAGTAATTCAACATGAGAGATCGAGCAAAAGGAGCGAGTTTTCGATATATCGATCGGACTGACGCGTCTTATTTGACTGTGGAGTGAAAGGAGGGCCCGGGAGGGCTGCTTTTCTTTTGAAAAATTCTTTTGTATAATTGGTAAACTTATTGTGGTCAAGCTTTTACTGTGAGGAATGATTCTTTGGGGCCGGGAGGGTGGGTCAGTTGTCACTCGCGTGGCTTTGGCCGGGAAGGCAGGCAATAGTGGTCTGTGGATTGATTGGGCCAACCAGTCACTACCCCTCAAAAGGGACAGCCCACAAGCCGTTGATTTACAGCGGACGCTAAGAAAAGTTCGGGTGCAAAAAAAAATCTTACCATTTGCTCAAAAATAAATAAAAATAAATCTTATATGATTTAATTTAAACAAAATTGATGTTTCTTTTCAGTGCCTTATTCAAAATTTTCAAAGTCATGTTAAGGTATTTGGAATTCGTGCAAGTTGAAATGTTACTGCATTATTCCAACTTCCACAAAATTGAAATTTTGTAGTGACATTAGTTTATTTTCTAGGTGATGTTCAATTTTTACCTTGATGTAGTTTTTGAGTCATTCACTCAACCATGTGGGCCTTAATGTGGAGCCTTAAATAAATAAATTCTCCATGTGCTCTATTATAAGGAATTGACCAAGTATGGTGATTCACTCACTTGGATGTTGAAGCAAAAAAAATGCATTTAACCATTCAAAAGAACTAATATTTCCACCAATCTATAAAAAGATCAATTTACTTCTCAAAATTCGCCGTTCCATTATGAAAATTATTAATTTCATATTGACCTTTGATAATAGGGCTAAATTTCATGTGATAGTTGTATTTGACTTTAGGATTATACCTACTAAGGGCATTTAGAGTGAGAAAAATGAAATAGTTGTTTAAAATTTTCAAATTGTTCTTCAAAACTGCTTGCAACTTGAGAAAAAGTTTCATTTTAATTTGATGTCATTGGTAATAAAACAAATTTAGTTTATTTTTGCCTTTTGCTATAAAACAATTATATCGATTCTTGCACAAAAGTAATTAAAATGTTTGACTGTGCGAAGATGGAGATGATTTTTCAGGGATAAAGAGGGGTAAAAGAGGTCTAGGGCCTTTCTTTGACATCGTGGAAATGAGGACAGCTGCACCGGAAAATCCTTTAGCACAGTTTGAAAACAACGCAATGTACCGTAAGGATTGGAATAAATAACTGGATTTTTAATGAAAACGAATTAGAAAAGAGTGTAACAAGGCTGAAGTTCTATGAACATTTTACGTTTTATAAACAGGGATTGTAATATACGTCAAGTAATGCACTAATACAAATGTTTTTTCACCGTTTAAATAAAAATGGGTAGAAAGCAGTCGTGCAGCTGTTTGTTACTACAGAAGTTTTGAAAATACAAGGTACGTAATTTGCTGGCTTGTGTATTAATTGTGCATCACAGCATTTCGAAGATACTTTAATTCTGTGATCTGCTTAAAAACAGTGACCCAACCACTAACTTCGGAAGTCACCGGCTGTCACCACCGCAACAGCTTCCTACGAGTCCTGTGATGGCAACTAAATAATCTATGTGCTTTACAAATTGTAGGTTGCGGCTAACTAAGAATGATCCATCATCAGCCATACATTAACACCATAAAATTAGGAAAAAACTTCAGGACATCAACAAAAGTCATCTCCAAATTTGCTGCTTGACATGGGGAGTTTTCGGTGCCACCGAAGAACCTTCAGCTTCACAATTCGGTGCAGCTGGCATTTGAAGCGTAAGAAGCTGTTAAGTGTACTAAATCTGGCACTTGTCAATCTTGGAACTTGTCAAATGATGAGAATAATGAGAATAATCTCAAGTTGAGAATTGCACAGACGGTGCACTGTGCTCTTGGGTGCCTAACTTCATGAACAAGGTCGAATCTCTGCAGTCACAATGCGTTGAAGCCATTTTGAACTAGCTAGGTTACTATCTATGAGCGACAAATTGAGATCAATTTTATTTTAGCTGAAATTATTTACACAGCATGCATTGACAGTTGAATTTCGAATTCCATCTTTCGAAAAGTGGGGGTGTAGATTCAAAGTCAATGAACTTAAAATCAATGTAATCCGGCAATTAATTTTCCTTTTCGACGGCTCCAATATCAAAATCAAATCATCACCGAGACGTCAACCCAAGGAGCAGGTCAAGGTGTGAAGGATGTGCATCCTGCTCCTGCCGGGCTGCGTTGTACTCTCCTTTTTGCAATGGAATCTTCGTTTGCATTTGCTCCAAAAGATGTGCATTCGCATGAACTTATGAAAGCTCATTCCCTGTACTTGAACAGGGATCATGTTTCTCTTTTGACACTGCTCCTGATTGCCGGGGTGGTAGGCCGTTGTTGTGATTTGCTGGGTCCTCGTCAAGGTGATGGTGCCGGTTTAGACTGCTGAGTTGACAGGCACTCAATTGAACCTGACCCAATGGTGCTTTCCGAAGCTTCCTGTGACCTAAAGGAAATCATTATAATAGCGAAAAGAAAGAGCGAACCCTGTGTAGACGTCCTTCCAGATCGAATTCCACATAGACCCTGTGTGCACGCATTTCATATGAAGATCGAGAGATGGATTGCGTGTGCAGCTTTGTTGAGCATCATGAAACGCTCCTTTTCAAAGAGCATGACGACTGCCCCGTGCGCACCTTTTTAAGGGAGAAGTCACGCACCTGTTGTGGAGAAAGGAGCCTGGTCAGGACAAGCATCATGGAAGCTGGTTATCGGTTCGCGGCCACCGTGGTAATGCTGGAGGGACCACAGCGATGCGTTGCTGGGGAAGAGGTGACATCCCCGCGACCACCTCGTCAACAAGCGATACTCATGGCCTCTACTTTCCGAGAGAAGGACCCACTCGTACTCCCCGTTGGTTATTTCCTAGACCTGGGTTTCTTAGCTCTTGCTCAGCCGAGCTACTGTGATTAGGTTTTACATACAGCCAGGAAGATTTTTATTGTAAGCTGGGCAGGAGACAATATGTTCTGGCAATGGAGTTGTTACTACTTTTGCCAGCGATCTAAGCGAATAAGACCTTAACTCGGTCTCTATGAAGTGGCAAAGTTTCTAGTGCAATTTTGCCTGCGCACAATCTGTGCTTGGAAGCCAGTTGGCGATGGACACGACCTAAAGATGGAAGAAGCGCAGTGCATGACGGTTGGTTCTTGTCTTCGGTGTTCGGCCGTTGCATGTGAGGTCCTGATGGCCGCACCTGTTCGCCTCCTCGTCAGTCTTAATTACACTATTAACCAATTTATACAGACCTCTCTTGGAATCCCGCTCCCTCCTCGTTATAAGGAATGGCGGCCGTCGTCCCTCCGTCGCTGCCGCCTGTATTCACAAAGCTCACCACGGATCATCTCCCAAGTCGCGCAAAATCTTGCGAAATGGCAGAGTTTCAAAGCTCCAATGAGCAGAAGAAGGGCTGCAGTTCAAAAAGAAAAGGAGATTTCTTTGACACGGAGTTCTTCTCGAGCGGAATTAAAGACAGACAGATTAAATTGTTCGAATGGGGGAGGGTCTTTATGCAGCTTGCAATGCATAAGAACACAGATGCTTGACCTTTGTCGGATTAAGAGCTTCTGCGCTTGAAAACTTGCTCTCCGTTATAAAAGTTTAAGACCACTTTCTTTATCAAAATGGATCACAAAAGACGGGTAGCGCCAGAGGGACCACTTGCGCGCAAGCGCTTGAAGGATCAGTCGCACGCCGCATCGTCCCCTTCGTCCATTATGTTTCAGCTCGAAGGTTCGGCTGGCGTACCTCACAGCAAGTCGATGAGGAATGCCGCGGCCCGAGAACCACAGGATTTGGACAAAATGGTGGAGGACTCTGCTTACAGGCAGATGTTGCCTGTAGTAAAGAGGGTAAGACCCAACCTCTGAACACTTCGTCCTCTAGTCGTCGTCTGAGATGTCGTTTCTTAGGTCTTGTTGTCGACATTTCTTAGTGCCTATACTTGAGGGAAACAAAGGTGTTCAGAATTTTTTTCAATGCCTGCTCTCTGAAAGTCTCAACAACTGCGTTTCCTTGCACTTTGTTCTCCGTGCTGAAGGAGCTGGAGTACAAGCGAGATGTGGACATGGCCCTCATCCGCCGTGGCGTGAAGCGGCTGAATGGGACCGACAAAGAGGAAGTGGTTTGCGCAATATGCCAACAGGACAGAAGATTCAAGGGCTGGGACGCTTTGCTGATCCATGCCGAAAGATTCATGAAGGAGAATGCTCGACAGCACCGTGGTTATTTTCGTGCTCTCAAGCAGGCCCTCCGGGAAGACGAAAGCTTGGACTCTGACAAAAAGTGCCATACAGACTTCGGCCGGGAGGTCGACGTCGAGACTCCTGCCCCACCGTGTTGTTCCTCCGGCAGCTCTGGCCAGGCAGGTAAGTCCGTATTACTTTTGCCTCTTCTGCGCATCTTCTGTCTCGTCTTTCTCGTCCAAATATTTAACAATCAATATTTAACAACCAAGTTCCTCGGCGGCAAACCTTCGATCCTGAAAGAGCGCAATGACAGTTTTCTTGAGACAATTTATTTTCAAGAGAAGTGAAACCCGTGAAAGCCATAGCCAGCATTCCATGGTCAAATTCAAGCACGTTAGATCGTACAGTAGAACCAATTATTGGAGATCATTCAATTTCGGGACGGCTGCTGCAGGTGAGAATGGCAAGCTGGTGCCCTGGAAACCGAATATCTTGCTTGTGCGGGATGACAAACTCAATGAAGTAGAACGAATTATTTGCCCATGGCCATCTCACCGGGAGAGTGACGATGGGCGCCACTCCTGCACCGTTCTTGATAGGGCGGCAAGGCCTCGGCTGAAGGAAATTCTTGCAGTGTACAGCTCCGGGAAAGATGACAAGCGGAATGTGTTCGTATTTCCAGCTGCAGAGGTCAGTTTCTCTGCCGTAAAGATGATATTGTGTGCATTCTTCATTGTCTCAATATCTGAATCCCTTTCTTTGAAGAATACCAGACCTGCTGTTTTGTCTGAACTTGAACAGGAATGGACTCTATAGATGCCTCTAGCTTAATCTGAATACTCAAATGATTAGTATGCACTGAAAACGTATGTTGGTGGGTGCTAATACAGGTCGGTTACATCGATGGAAAAGAATTGACCCTTGCATGTCAGAAAGAGCACAAAGCGCTTGAGTACAACTGTGACGACCATCGTAACCTCGATTTGAAAAGCAATGAGAAGGCAACGTCAGCCTCTGTTTACAACATGACAGTGAAGGGGTAGTCTCTTCCAATCAGCTAAACCAAATTCCCGAAGGATGATGCAGCAGAAATTCAAATTTCAGTGACACAAGGTTGCTTGTGGCAATGTTTTCTCACTTCGGTTTGTATGCCACAGGTGGAAAAACATGAAGGAGAAGCACGGACTGAAGCTCTTACCCGAAAAGGAAGTTTACGGGCGGAGAGGGGAGTTGTTCGATAACGACAAATTTGATCGTATCAATAAAATCATGACCCGTTGGGCGAACAACTTCAAGGCCATCAACCGAAACTTTGAAGTCCAACGTTCCTTCAGGGATGGTCGCAGGGTGCGTTAATAACCTCTTCTCTGCAACACGCACCTGGATACACATTACAGATTTAGGGTAAGGTCAAACTACTGGAGCAAGAGAATTTCTTCCATGTGATTCACCGCAAGTGATGTAGGAATTGGATTGGTAACAGGCTACATAATCATGACCCCTGCAGATGTACGAACTGGACCGCGTCTGGCAAGATGATTTGAAACGAATAGAAAGTTACGCTCCGTCCACCAAGAAGAAAGTGCGGAACCAAATCAATGCCATCGAAGGCGAGCTCAAAAAGGAACAGCTGGTGTGGTTACAAGAGGTGGAGGATGTACGAGAGCAGTTTCAAAGAATGGCGGACAGTATGAAAAAGGAAGAGTAAGTGCCATGCTGTTGATTCGGAGAGAACTCTATACTCTTTAAAAATCTCCAAGACTGGGATCGGTAAATTTTCTTTTAGTTCATTGCAGGCGATTTGGCCCGATCTCAGCATCTTTTTGGATAATGTGAGTGACGTGTCTCTTGCGAATTAACAGGCTACTTCGTGCTTGTTGACAGGGAAGCGACCAATTTGAGAAACTTGCGGTGGAAAGAAAGAAGCTTGAAAAAGCAACAAAAAATGGAACATGAACAGATGCGCTTAGAAAATCTCCAGCGAATTGGACGAGTCAAGTCCGACATGCTATCGAAAAAATACAAGGTACGTTTGCTTTCGGACTCGAAATTAGAGGAACCACCAATTTTTGTGTCCCATCAGCTTCATGACAGAGCATACAAAGTAGGGAAGACTATAACGCACTGCTAGATCGACATTTCGTGAAGCACGGGATTAGAACCAAAGTGAAGCGAGACTAATATCCTGTAGATCTACTTGTGTAATCATCTTGGTTTCTGGAGTGCAGCGTAATGTGGAAGGGCAATTGATGGTGGAGACGTGGATCGACGAGTACCAGAGGTTGTGGCGAGAATCAAATAAAGCCAAGAATGAACGCCTGCGCCTTCAAACTATACATGACAAAGTCCATACCAAAGCGTACCTCACCAAGTGAGAACCACACCTTTCTCTCTCGCTTGCTAGAAAAAATGCGGGTGAGCACTAAGCACCACTTTCTCAAATTCTTCTGGCATAAATGCGAAATCATGAATGCTATCTACAATACATATGTACGAAGAAGTATTCAGTGGCAAACTCACCACTCATGCTGTGGCATTCCACTTGTTGACATTGACGTCATGATCATGGTTTGGTCGCAGGAAGCGGGAGTGTCCTATCTGCTTTGAGAGGTTCAGGAAGGCCGAATTGACAGTGAGGACCAGCGGTGACCGCTTCAACCAGTTCTTTCCAGTGAACAAGTTGTGTTTGGACTTGGCGTGCCCACAAAGACACAAGTTCCGCTCGTGATTGCTTCCTTTGCAGTCGGCCCTCTTTCTGCCATTTTAATCGCAAGGGGACGTTAGCCAACGTCCGTACAATTTGAGAAGTTCGAATCGAAAGAACTGTTTTGTAGCTGAGCTCACCGAACTTACAGCCAGGTGTGCAGTTAGAAACCTGAATTGTAATCGATCGGACCTTGCAAGCTTGAAAATCGCGAGAGAAATCGATACGAGTAGCAGAATATCAATCGGGGTCGACGTCGAGCGGTATGACTTTGTTGCGCAACTTCAGGCACCGGCGCGGCTGAGATTGAACACTAATCTCGAGAGCATTTCAAGAGATGCCTTTCGTAAGACGTTGGATTGTATTTGGATGAAACGCACGAAGTTTTGAAATGCTACCCATTCGACACTTCGCCGACATTAGTGATGAAGAATGTTTCACACCCATCTCTTTGCTAGATTCTAACTAAATCGACCAAATGAACTTTCTAACGCAATCTAAAAAGCTTCCTCCTCCATAGTTCATCTACAGTAGGTTAAGAACAATCAACCGTAGGCAGACTTCCCGAAAACCGTGGCACGAGCCAAGTCTGCCAGATCACATTTTGTGGTATACAGTATTCGATGGGAGTTGAACTCCAATCCGTCATATCTGCTGGTTTTCATTTCGGAGCAGGCTCTTCTCGGCTCTTCCTGTTGTCGAAACTCCGCAGCTTCATTAGGAATTTTGGATCAGGAAGGTGGAATACCAGCTGAGTACCTCGAATGAAGTTAAGGTGATCCCAGTTTACGGACATTTACTGAAATTCTTGTAAATAGCTGCCACGGTCCAGCTTGAGATCACATTAACCCACGCTCAAGGTCGTTCTCCCACACAAGTACACGATGATTTCTTGTATGGAATCTCAGCTTGAAGAAACAATCAGGAGGGAATCATGAGCAATTTTCAACCAAGTGGTGCCTTCTCTCGACAAGGCTTTGAATTCGAAGTGATGCCCTCACCTCTTGAAGGTCAAACATCAGATCTGTTCCGTCCACCGACCCAGCACGGAACACGCACTAGTCATCGGATTATAGGACAATTGCAAGAAACACATGTACTAAATATTGAATTTTCTTATGTCCATTAAAAGTTCTTTTGGTGCACTTCTAATGATACAAATTTCAATTTCCAATTATATACGTAGTAACATTCAAAAGTTAGAAATACATTTGGATGACCAACATACTAGTTGGATTGAGGATGCTGCAAGGCAAGAGAATTACCCATCTCTAGCATCTAAAGCCAATATATGGAAGTATCACTCTACATTAGAGAATTCTTAGCCCTCCGAAGGGCCGCTCTAGAGCAGTTGAAAGGACCCCACAATTACATTTAACTTTGCTTAATGATTTGTTTTTCCCTTACAATCAATCACCTAAAGTTATGATGTCTAATGGCTGTTAGTGATTTGAATCCCAAGTACAAGTAGTTAAATAATCAGGGTTTAGATATTGTAATGCACCTTAACCTTGAATATTGCATACCTTGTTTTCTAACCAAGTAATGAAAAAAAAAGCAAACGTCAAAAATAGTCCAAGGACATCTATCATCAAGATTTTTTTTAGTGGCATCATAATAGGCTTAATTCATTGACAATTAGTGAGAAGGAAGGATGAAAAGGTTATTTTACAGAGAAATCAATTGTCTATGGTGAATCTTCAAAGGATATGGAATATTTAGAAGAAAGATTACTCATTGTCAAATGCAGGAATGTATTAAAACTAGAATTTCAAACCCGATTTAGGCATAGTAGAATGAATTTTTTTCTTAAACTTTGGACTAAATAAAGTTGGAGATCAAGCTAGTTTTCATTTCCAAAAAGCAGTTTGAGGTTTAGAGCCTCCATTAAAAAGTTATAGACAAAATTCTAAAAAGGATTGAAGGAGAGATTTTCTTTGACATTTTCAAATAACTTCTCCAAATTTTGTCCATAACTTTTATTGGAGGCTCAAAACCTCAAACAGATTTTTTGGAGATGAAAACTAGCTTGATTCTCCAACTTTGCTTAGTTCAAATTTTTTTGAAAAAAATTATGCTACTATGCCTAAATGAAGTCTGAAATTTTAGTTTTTACACAATTCCTACTTTAAACTTAACTATGAGCGGTTGAGAAACTACAAATTCTAAATTACATATCCTACATGGGTTGTTCTACCTCCTACCACCTCATGTGTACGTATGGAGCTTCTCTTTTCATCTTCAATTTTTCTAATGATCAACAGTAGTAAATTAGGAATCCAACTTTGATTTGCATTTAAATTGGAAGTAATCAAAATAATAAGAATGGTTAGTGTAGCAATTTTGGTAATGTGATTCTATTAGTGTTTCCTAGTTTTGAAAAATGCAATTGTGGGTGTGCACTGCAAAAGGTGCCTCTATTTGGGGATTTTTAGCCCTTAAAAATTCCATGGCCAATCACAACCTCTATATACCTAAGTGCATCTACGGTGTATACACCCGCAAAAGACAACCTCCCTAGTCTCAATTTCACCCTAGTAGACATTTCAAATCATTTTGCCTGTATTGCATTTGTTGTCAGTTCAATTGACTCATAAAGGAAGCAACCCATTTCCAACCACTTAAGCAATTATACGTATCTGAAAGGCAAGTTTCTTTAGTGGGGAAATTTTTCTGTGTATATAAATAGAGTTTGGAAGGATTCCATAATTTTTCAAAAAAAATTCTCAAAACACAATTACCATAAATTTTCTAGCTAAAGATTATATTTGACCCATATTGGTCATACAAGTCTTTCTATTTCCAACCAAGAATTGGTTGCAAAATCAACTAAAGGCTAGTTGCAAAATTGAAAGTCTTATAGCCAATCATAATGCACCACAACTTGTCCAAGTTAAGCACGTGGACAAAACTAGGAATGGGAAAAATTTTGGATATGCATAAGGTCGATAAGCCTATTACCACCTTGATTTACAATATCAATATCTTGAGGCCAACTCCAAAAGTTGCACATATTTTTCAGAGTTGTGTGCTTGTTTCACAAATCAAATTCACTTAGAATTATAACTTTTGGATTAAAAGTGTAATTTTTGTGAACTTCTAAAGCCTGCAGCCTTGAAATTACAAAATCACTCATAGAATAGAATCATAAATGTCCTATTAATAACTCCTAATAACTCACAATTGCCTTTCTATATATCCAATGTACTTAATTATTCACCATTAAAGGATTGATATGTTATACCTTGTTCGCATTAACCCCTAAATGCCCAAGGCACCCAAATGTGGTGTTGAAGAAACTTTGAAGTTAAATAAAACCTTACCAAATTGCTATTTTTAGTAGTTTATATTTTTGAAAGATTCTTTTAGAAGTCTAATTTTAGAATCAAAAATCTGATTTTGAAAATTAATGATTATGATTTTTCTATTCAAGATTTTGTGCAAAGGTACCCATTGCAATCTTGACTTTTTGTAGTGTTGAGGACTCTTGAAAATGAGCCTTAAATACACTAGCCCTCGAAGAAAAATCACACTAGACTTCATTTAAATAAATTGTAGAGTAGATTTTGAGAAGTCATAAATTGATTGGGGATACATATATTAGGTCCTTCAACCTCATATTTTTTTGGTCTTAAATTTTTTAGATTTGACATGCAAAAAGAGAGTTCAAAGATTTTCATAGTTTTAACACCCTGATGATCAAGCATTATAATCTTTCAATCCTTAAATGATATTGTTGTGTTTTCTTTTCCTATGTGATTTCTAACATGTCTAGATTGAATTTGTACGATTACAATTAAAAAAAAATTGATTCAGCTTATCAAAATGTTGGCCTTTTGTTCACTTTAGAGCAAATTCCAAGAGGCTCAAAACAAGTTTTGGGCATTTAGGGGTTGATGCAATGATTTTGTACAAAAAAATGAACAAATTTGGATGTTTTTCTTAACAAAATTGGGGCCAAAGTAGAATGAGTGAATTGGGCTGATGCATCTTATATCATGGCCTATTATGATTGACTTCATTACCTACTGCTTTCAGATTGACTATTTGCAACTTGCAACACCTTAAAACATTGAAACAAACACCTTAAAGCTTAACATTAGAAGAGATTTGAGGGCATTGGAGGGTCGTTTCAAGCCCGTTCCCCAATCTGGCCAGATCTAAAAACAACCGGTATGGGTTGTCAGAATTTAAAAAAAAAAAAAAAAAAAAAAAATCTCTCCCAAATATCATTTTAGGCAAAAAAAAAATTTATAATTTTTTTTTGAAAATGACTTGGCACTTTCTCAACACGTAAGCCTAGCAGCTTTCCTGCGTTCCACAGCGTGGAAACGTTGCGGGACGCAAGATAACTTGTGGGCTCTTGGAGGCCTTAAATCTCTTCTAATGGGTACACCAATCCAATTTAATTCACTACCTAATTCCGTCATCCTACATTTGGCCCCAATTTTGTTCAGAAAACATCTAAATCTCTTTATTTTCTGAAAAAATCAATGCATTAATTCCAACAAGAGGTAACATGTCAATCCTATAACCCCTAAAGGACTAGGGGATCATTCAAATTTCCAAAATTGTAAACATCTATTATAAAATGCAACTTAGAACAATATTTTAATGATAACTCTAAAAGAAAGTTGTAAAATATGATTTATAAATCACATCCATACAATTGGATCAACAAGTACACAATTCAATATTTTTCAATAAAATTTGGAACCAGAAATTGAGAAGTCCTTCTAAAATCCATTGTAGATTGAGTATTTATGATTTTTACAAGATTCTTTTTCCCACAAATTTAAGATATTGAATTCTATTTATAGTGATTTTTGAAGATTTTTATTTTATTTTTGGATTCATGTCACTTTTGAATAGTCATTTTTTACATTTAAAAAGTTACTTTTTGAGGCTAGACCTACCAAGACCTTTTAAAGTTTAGAATATTTGCAAATTAAAATCTTCATAATCCATACCATACAAATATTAAAGAACTAATACAATAATCTTCAAGCAGAATTTTCACTCATGGTCCTTAAGTGGTTAACCCCTAAAGTCCCATTGTCCCTACGGGGGACAAAATGGATTTTAGGCAGGTTCCTATAAGCTCAATTTTTGGTGAAACTTTTTGAAACTTTTCCATAAGATAGAAAAACTTATTAGCTTTCTGAAAATGAAATTTTTATTTCAATCGGTGCTCAAGAGCAAAAGTTATACTACAATAACCTCAAAATGGGGGAGATTGGGCAGCAAAAAAAATCTATGAAAATTGAAATACATTTTTTCATTATTTTTTTCTAATAGATTATATTTTTATCTAAATAGGAAGCTTTAATTCATTCCATTTGGATTAGTGATGTGAAAGTTATAGAGTTTCTTGTTTTGCGGGCAATCAAAGCATCTTCTTGAAAAAAACTTTTTCTTTGAATGCTGATATCTTTCAATCCATACAATCAAACATCGCAAAAACTTTATTGCATGATCTGAAAAATTGTAGTAAAAGATCTTGCAGTTAGCTTCTAAATTTTTTTTATTTTTTTATTTTTTAGATAAAAGCAACAAAAGTAGCAATTTTAAGTGATTTTTGATAGAAAATGGCCTTGGGACTTTAGGGGTTAATGATGAATACTTAAGTACCATTGGTTACATAGAAAGGCAGTCATGAATTGTTTATAGGATGTTTAAAATTTCACTCTATGAACAGTTTTGTAATTTCATGGTAGACCACTTTAGAAATTCACAGATATTACACTTTCAATTGGAAAATTATAATTCCAACTGGATTTGATTCATGAAACAAGCACACACCTTTGAAAAGTATGTGCTTCTCTCAGTGGAGTTGGTCCCAAGATATTTAGATTGCAAATCAAGGTGGTAATAGGCTTGTCTACCTTGTACGACAATGAAAGAAACAATGTAGAGACGTTCAAGAACAAAGATTTTCAGCATGCATTTGAAAATGATTCAGCACGCATTTGAAAATGATTCAGCACGCATTTGAAAAAATCAAATGGGAAAATCACTCTAAACGAGTGAGATGGATGTGAACATGGAAATCATGCATTACTAACATCACCAAGTTCAAATATACCTTAAGCCATTTACACTAACACAAAAAGTAAACACATACAGAAGTTCATTCTCATAATCGAGCTTAAAACTGCCTAGAGTAAGATTAAAAATGAAATTTCCAGATTCAACTCTATTGATTTATCTAGGCAATGGATGTTCAAGTCACTGTTTGTGTTTCAAACTTGACAATCTCTCCGTAGAGACATATCCCAAAAATAACCGCAAAATGAGCTTCCTACACAAGATTGTCCAGGACAAAGCAATCAGGAGAGAGACGGGTTATGCAAGTACAAGAACTACACAACATATCACTCTAACATCAATCTCCAAAATCTAGTACCAAAAATTGCGAAGAACAAACAGAAATGCAAGAAAGAAGATTATATCGAAATATCGGTACTTTACACACTCATCAGGGTGACGTCCCTAGGACCTACGCACCTCCTTCAAGAAAAGGAAAAATTAATCATCTTCCAAAACAAAAGGCCGTGAGCATCAGAGTCCTAAAAACCACCTTCGTTAGAGTTTAGCCCAGGGATGCTTCCAAGGGTACGATTCAGCCAAACATTCTTCTTTGTTTTTCCGCCGAATCATGCCTCAACTGCGAACGAGCAGTGCGACAACAAGAAGAAGCTCCCAAACCCTGTCAGGGAACAATCACATTGTAAATGTGCCTCCTGGAGACACTCTCCACGGGCAGAATCTCCCGTCGTCTCAAGTCATCAAGTCGAGCTCCTTGATTCCCAAAGCGATGAGCGAGATGGCGAACCCCAGCAGAATGCTGTGCGTGGTGGTCATGATGGTCTGCTCGTACGCCAGCAGCGTGAACGCGGCGCCCACGAAGCCCAACGCGATGGCCACCTTCTCGCTCTTACCGATCGCCATCGCCCAAGTTCGCTCCCCGCCACAACAAAACTTATCCAGACACAGCAATTCGAAAACGAAACAAAACAAACTGCAAATCAAACTGCAACCCAAATCGAACTGCAACCCGAATCAAACTGCAATGCAAATTGAACTGAAACCCACATCAAACTGAAACCCGAATTGGAAACTACACGAATCCACGTGATAGGGGCGAAGTGCAGAGGGGATCCAACGTGAAGGGAAGGCTAGAATTCTAACGAGGATTCAACGGTGGGAATTGTTGAGCGGGAGTAAGTTTCTGTAGTGAGAACTGAGAAGAGACGGGAAGGAAAGTGCGGAAGCTTGTCACCGCGTCGCAGATGCCCCGCCATTCTCATGTTGGGAGTGGCCGTCGCCGAGAATTTGCTTGGGAATCTGATGAGCGTGCTGGGGAGTCGGAGTACTGCCCCCCCCAAAACCCTAAAACCCTCCATTCCTTGAGTTTGGCTCTTCAAAATTATTATCCATGCATAAACTATTTGGATGAATTTCAAGTGGGACTCAAGATGAACAAACTCTTAACCCTTAAATGCTCAAGATTATTTGAATTGTAACCGTACAAATTTCATACTAGACATGTTAGAGATCACATAGGAAAAAAATACAAAAATGTCACTTATGAATTGAAAGATTATAATGTTTAATTATAACGTTAAAATTGTGAAAGTGATTTGAATTCTTTCAATCCTCTTTTCACATGTCAAATCTAAAAAATTGGTCACCAAAAAAATATGAGGTTAAAGGACAAAACATGCATAACCCCAATCAATTTACTGCTTCTCAAACTCTACTTTACATTGTTTTTAAATGAATTTCTAATGTGATTTCATCTCCAAGATCTAGTGTGTTGGAGGCTCATTTCTAAGTGGTCAAGGAGGATTGTCTCCCTTATTGCCCCATCCAAAGGTAATGTAAAAACTGCCCCCTATTTTGTGCTACAAAAATTAAGTATTTCTTCACCTCTCTTCGCTAATTTGAGGCCTCTAATTGCAAATGTGAATTCAAAATTTTCAACTTTTATCACAGGTGACAAATAAAAAATTCTAGTGTTTTCTCAAAGGATAAAGTACAGGGCAATAAGATGGTCAATCCTCCCTGGCCATTTCCAAGAGCCATCAACATTAGAAAATCAAGATTTACAACGAACACCTTTGTACAAAATCTTAAATAGAAAAATCAAAATCATTCATTTTTAAAGTTGGATTTTTGATGCTAAAACGAGACTTCAAAAATAATTATTCTAAAATATAAACTACAAAATATAATAATTTGGTTAGCTTTTCTTGTAACTTCAAAATATTGTTGCCACCAAAATTTGGTGCCTTGGCATTTAGGAGTTAAGTCACGCCAACCTCAAGAGTAAATTAGGATTCTTCTTCTTCTATTTTATGCACAAATTACCATTGAGAAATCTTGCATTTATTTCAAGTGGGTTATTTTGCATAATTAGGGTTTGAGGCAATGTTGCGTAAATTTGCTTGCATCATGCGGCATTATAGATTCTTTATTCATTATAAATTCTTTTGATCCATTGGACTCTTTATCATTGCTTCATGCAACTTCCAAATTATTCATAAATCCATATAGCTTGTAAATCATGATTTGTAATTGTATGATTTTCAATTTGAATGAGATAAATTTAGCAAAGGATCAATGTGATAAGGCTTAGGGCGAATTGACACCCTCATTGCCCCGCCTTTGGATGATGGAGAGATGAAGGGTGCCATTCCCTATCCATCCGCCTCCAACCTTTGACTTCCTGTTCTCCAACTTCCTCTGGCCTTTGACCTCCTCCTATATTGGCCTCCTCTCCTTCAACCTCTTGCTATACCAATCTCAACTTGCAAGGTTTTTGTTGATCCGGACCTACAAAATTTTTTGCTTCTCCAAATGTTGATCCTCACTGGATCTTCCCAAAGTGTGAGTACAAACTTGATTTGCCAAAATGTTTGTATTTTTGCATTTTGATATTTGATCTTTGGATTTTGGTGGTGCCGAGGAGAATTGCTTTAATCTTGTTGATATAAACCCCCAATAGCAATTGAATATATACTATAGCTAATTTAAAAGTTTATAGTATTTTTTGAACCCAAAAATGTGATTATAGAGGTAGAATTGAAATTTGAGGTCATCTACTACAATGACATAATGTAAGGTAGACATTTAATCATTAATAATAAATTCTTAGTTTTGCATTTCAAAGTGTTCAAAGTTTCAATGGTTCTCTTATATTCAATTTGATGTAATAGGTTGGCTAAAAATTTCTTCAAGTTAGAGAAAATAATTAGTTTTTGAGTTTTAATTTTCAAAAAAATATATACATCAAATATGAAAATATGAATTACTAAATTTTTAAAATAAATCTTGGATAATTTCATTTTAGGTTTGATTTCTTAAAAATATATTTGTTTAATTTTTTCAATTTTTTAATTCAATTTTATTTCTTGATAGATTTTCCAAAAGCTTGTAGTACACCTAATACATTCCATTTTGGGACAAAACCAACATGTTTTTCTTGCAATGATCCTAAACATAATTGAAAAAGATCCAACCATTGAAATTATGTTTTTTCAAAAGTGGATTCTTCATTCAAGTTGCCTAGCCTCATTTCCATGGAAAGCTTATAGTTGGGGTGGATCAATGGTAAACAAAGTGGAGAGGAGTTGTTTATGACATTGTGAACTAAGTATCAAAATAAAAAGCAAGATGAGGATACTTGTTATGAATTATCACAAACCTTTACACACAAAACTCTAGCCCATTGAGATTATATTTCTTAGACATTTACACAATATAAATGAGAGATTCAATTTGATGTAGAAAAGCCTCTAAATTGCTGCACTACAAATTCTCCTCTTATTGCAATATAAAATTAAATAGAAATATTTTAGTGAATGACCAACTATCATACTGAATAACAATTTGGATGTGGTAGAAGCAAATGTTATCATCACCAAGCTGAAATAATCAGAGTATTTAATATAAACATCCTCAAGTCCTATTTCAATAGACCTATCAATTTCAAGACCTCTTATTATATTGACATACCTTCTAATTAAAAGATGTGTTTAAAAGAGCCTTCACAATATCATTAACTCTCATGACCACTCTTCTAAGCTCTCCAAATAATAGAAATGTTAGTATACTTGTCAACCTCCCAAAGTATGCACCATCTTAAACCTTATTAATTGGAAAACTCATTGAAAGCAAATTTGAATCTAAATTCTAAGACCCGTTGAAGGCAATTTTGAACTTAAACTTTGCTAAGTTTGATGACTAGGTTTTCTAAAATAATATCTCTAGAGTAGATTCTCAACTCTCTAGTGAAAAACTCAAAAAAAAAATATCATGTGGAAATAAGAGAACTTACAAAACAACATACAACATTAGGATATTTGAATAATAGACACGAATTGGGAAATTGCAATGAAATTTGGTTTTCCATAGTAATATTGATCTCAATTCATGTCCATTATTTTGACATTGTTTCAATGGTGTACTATAGTGATTGCAATCCTCATCATTGCAAAAGTCAATGAGTGATGGGAGTCATTGATATTTTATTTTATTGATTTCCCAAAAGCTCATAATGTGTGAAACCCATTTGAGGGTAGAGCCTTTACTAATGAAGAAAAACACCTGAAGGCGGAATACACACCTGAAGGCGGAACACACACAAGGGCGGGGGAGGAGGAACAAAAACCGTAGGGGTTGAACAAGGGACCAAAGAAAAGACACCCGTAGGCAGGGGGAAGACCAGGAACTAAAAGCCAAAGGCGGGGATGAGCCGGGACCAAGAACCAAAGAGCAAAAACAGTAACAAGCCAAAGGCGGGTTTGATGAGGCTAAAGCCCGTGAGGAATGGCCAAGAAACGAGGGCCCTAAGACCGCGGAACAAAGTACAAAGGGGAGCCTACCAGGGATTCCTAAGGATCAAGACCAGAAAGGCCAAGGTGAAAGAATATACTGCAAAGAACCTGTATGACCTGGAAGAAAGAAAGATGCCTAATTGGGCGGATTGAGCAGTGGACAAAACCTAGTGCACGGAATGACGGAATTGCGTTGATGGGGCGCAGGGTGACGCCTTTAGCCTCCCGTAATATCGGAGGAGATGCAATTGAAGGTTTCTTGCATAGCAATGTCAATAGTTTGGTCGTAGGAGGGTAGGATTTCCAAAACAGGGCAGCTTGGAGCAAAAACCTGTTTGTTGGCCATTTCAATCTCTTGCAGGATTTGTCGCATGATAATGTCCGCCTGTCGTGAGGCTTCGATGCGCGTGATACATGTTCTCCTTGGGTGTTGGGGAATGTCGCCTGGCGATTCGTCCACCGAGTCTTCAGACAAGTTTCCGCTCCAAATGTAGAAATGATGAGCGAGGTTGATGTTGTCTCTGGTTTCTTCTTTGTCATCGATGCGCCCACTTGCTCTTGTTGGTGGCTTGATTGGAGCTGTGGTGGGGGAGAGGTCGCTGTTGCTGCTCAGAGTGGGCGGGGTCCTGTTGAGAGACGGTGCACTCATAATCAACACATTATGCCTGGGGGGCCCCACGGTGGGCCTAGTTGCTAGGTCTTGAGGTAGGAACGTGTTGTCCGGAATGAAGTTCCAGATGGGAGTTCCATTCGCAAAGCAGAAGGCAGGGGTGGCAGTCCACGTAACTTGGAAGACTGCAATCTTGTGGGCTGTTGATTGAGGCGATTTCCACATATTGCGCCAAGTTGCAACTCCTATTTGGATTGTGGTGCGCCATGCGGAGTGCATTGCCATGCCGAGGTGGAACGCTATTCTCTCATGTTCTTGTTACAGCATTGGCACCAAATGTTGCATAGCATTAAGCAGCGTAGTATGTCCCAGGGTGTCTCTGATGTGACCCTGCATGTGTTGGTGAAGTGCTGGATTGTAAGGCCGGCATCTGATAAGGTTGCCCCGTCTAAGATGTCTACTGGAGTGAGTTGCAGTGCAGAGAGTTGGTGGAGCCGCCTAAGGTTGTTGAAATGGATCCAGGTTCTTGCTACGGTTGGACAGTCGATGAACGCGTGTCGTGTTGTCTCTGTGGGGGCCGTGTTGCACAATTTGCATGATCCGTCTATGCCCATCGGAGCTAACCAGCTACCCAAAGGTAGTCCTTCGGTCTGAAGAAGCCATAGGAAGGTGTTGACACGCTTTGGTATCCAGGGATGCCACAACCTGTTGTAGATTTGCTTCTTCTCAGTTATGGAGTGGCCCTGATTGCTTAACCTGATATTGTACCTTGTTGGTCGAATTTGCTGCTGTAGGCCTTGACAATATCCTCTTTTGGTGGTGTAGTTGTAGAGATGTGTGGCAGGTAGGTGTTCCATCTGCTTCCACCGCCATTTGCTTGGGTCCCAATCGAGGTGTGAGGTGCAGCATGGCTTGTGCAGCTAGATCGTAGTGTTGGGGGGGAGAGGGTGCGATGGGTTGAAGCCGATGGATTGGTTTTGGATTTTAAGCTCAACCCTAATGGGGAGGTTTTGGTCGTAGCTAATTACAACCGGGCCCTCTGTTTGCAATTGTAATCGAGTTGAGTCTTGGTGAGGATGATAGATGTCCATGAGGTTGCCTTGGTCTTGCCGTCGTATGATGTGGTAGATGGTCGTGGGATGGCCCTCCTCTGTTGGTGTCGTCCAATGTCCCGCCTATGGTTATTGCGCTTCAATAGGTTTCTTGGGGATACAGGAGATGAGTTGTGTGTGTAGATCATTTTTCTTCCGAGATTTGGTGATGCGCATTAGATCCAGTGCGGGGCTCCAGTCATTGTCTTAGGTGCTTCAGATATGTTAGATTAGGTTGAGGCCCTTGGAGGCCCAATTTGCGAATCTGCTTCCTGTTTGCAAGCCCATTGGTATCCCTTCGTCATCTGTAATCCAAGGGTTTCTAAAAAGGGGTTGCCTAAGAAGATCCTGCTGTGTGATGGGTTTGCTTTGCTCAATTCCTTTTCTTGTTAAACACCATGCACGCCACACCGCCCCCCAAAGCATGGATCTCGCTTTCTTGATGCGCGTGGCTGTCATTTGCCAGTTACAACCTGGTGGCCATGTTTGTGTCCCTGCAGGGTATCCACTATATGCTGGAGGAGCGCTCTCCACGTGCCTTCTCCTTCTTGTAGGCCGCATATCAAAAATTTGGTTAGTAAAGCTTGGGTCTGGGCTAGAAGATCAATAATTTGTATTCCTCCTAGAGCAAATGGGGCCACGGCTGCATCCCAAGCCACTCGTTCTTTGGTCCGTCCATCTCGTTTTCCAAACCAAAGGTAGCCGCATACCAGTCCATGCGCTATCTTTAGGGTTTTTAGCCCTAGGTCGGCAGCTGACGCAAGATACTACAGGGATGCCAAATGACTTGATTTGAGACTAATAATCTGCCTACTTGTGACAGTGTCTTGGAGCACCAGAAGATTAGGGCGTTGCGTATGAGGGTGAGGACTTTTTTGTTGCGGACACTCTGTGGCACTCGAAATCCCATTGGGACTCCTAGGTAACGACATCATTTCCTTGTCTGTAGCCAATTTGCCCCTAATGCCTCTCCCCAACTCCATGTGCGTTCTTCTAGTGATGCCCAGATGGGGTATGTTTTTGGCCAGTTAATCTTGCTTCCAGACGCAGCACAGTACAAATCTAGGATGTGCATCACCTTGTCAAGGTTATCCTTGGTTCCACGGAGGGAGATTGATGTGTTGTCCGCGAATAGCATCTCCATGCTTATGTCTCCATTTGGCAGTTTGAGGCTTTGGACACCGTAGGAGGAGTCTTGCAGCATGTATTCTAAGACATCGGCAACCAGTAGGTAAAGGTAGGAAGCAAGGGGACATCCCTGCCTAACTGCTCTCTCCAATGTGAAGGCAGGGCTGGCCTCACCATTCACGGTGACTAATGATTCCCCACCCTGCTACAATGCAGCACTTCGGCGTATGAATAGATCGTCAAAGCCCATCTTGTGTTTGACGGCCTGCAGGAAAGGCCAGCTAACTCTGTCAAACGCCTTCTCATAATCGAGTAGCATGAGTACTAGATTCTGATTGGATTCGACCGCCCATTCCATGGACTCCTTGGCTAAAAATATGTTGTCAAGTATGCTCCTACCTGGAACGAATCCAGTCTGTGAGGGGCGGATTATGTTGGGCAGCATGGACTTCAGTCGTGCGGCCAATATTTTGGCTTGAATCTTGTTGGTAGAGTTTAGTAACATGATAGGTTGGTCATTCAAGATGGTCTACAGGTTGCCAAGTTTCGGTATTAGAACAATTTTTCCCTTCTTGGTTTTTGACTTGAGCTGTCCGGTTGCTTGTATTTCTTTGGCTAGCTCCGTCATTGCTGGGCTTGTCACGTCCGTCAGTTCCTGGAAGAATTCTGATGGGAGCCTGTCCTCGCCGGGTGCCTTATTGGCTGGAAGTAGCTCGGCTGCTCGCTTGACCTCTTCTAGGGTGATGTCGGCAGTTAATTGCTGATTCTGCTCCGCTGAGATGATCTCTGGTACGTTGTAGAGGCATCGATCTCTTACAATATGGTAAGCGTCCACCTCTTCATCCCTAGTGTACAGCGTTATGTAGTAGTTCATCATGGCTCTTCATATTGCAAACATTGCTTCAAAGTAGCCATTTCCGAGAAGTACTACGCCCTCTAATGATACATGCAAAGTTTCCCTTGCCCATGCGTTAATTTCTCTGTATGCCGGTGATCTGCCAACTACTTATCCTACTACTATCACGTTCTTTGCCGCTTCCTTGCGAGCTTGTATGATACTTCGCTCGTCCTATGTAAATTCTACGAAAAACGCTTCGTTTGACTTGTCTGTCCTACATCTACCATTGCTGTATCTTGTACCTTGGCTGGTGATGTGTTAACATTGCCGTTCTGTTGACTAAACTCTGCTCCATGCAAAGCCGAGGCGTTGAATGCTGGGAGATCAATGGAGCTCTTGCACGTGTCCTCTCGGGCTGCATGCGTGGTCCTCCTTGCCTGACTTGTTGACTTGCCTCACATTAAGTGGGACGTCCTCTTGCCTTGCCTTTCCGCCATTATTGCCTCCTACTCACTTGCCTCGTGCTAACTCGCTTCTTTGGAGATCAGTTGGACTGGTTATGAGCAAAAAGGTGGTCAAAAGGTGCTAGAACTTGTTTAATTGCAAATCTTTTGTGCCTAAACCCTAATCCTAGCTACCATTAGCTCCGCCTAGCGCGGGGGCGGACTTCACAATTGGACATGTTCCCAAAAGCTTATAATACATCCAAAACATTTGGGACACAAGCAACACTACAAACTCCTTTCTTTCTACAAAACTAAATAAATTAGAAATATTTTAGTGAATGGTTAGAGTACTGAAGAACAATTTGGATTTGCTAAAAGCAGATGTTATTGTCTCCTCACAGAAATGATTAGAGTACTTCATGTGAACATTCCTAAGTCCTGCTTCAATAGAGATGCCAATTCCAAGACCTCTCATCTAATTGATGTACATTCTAATTGGAAGATGTGTTCCAAAGTATCAATAGCTCTTGATTCAACTCTTCCAAACTCTCCAAATCAAGTTAAGGTAAACCCGCCCATTGTAGTCAAACTTTGGAGTCTACCCTCATGCCACTGCTGAAATTTTCAAATCTTTTCCCACATGAAGATAAGTGTGAGAGACAATGTGGATGTTTGAAATTATATTTTTTGGACCAAGTATGAGTTAGTTCTGAATTTTTGAAGTGATCAGCCTATAAGGGTCTGTAGGCCACCTCATGACCAACAAAATCTGAATCCAATATGGTCATCTTCCTACCCAATGCAGTCACAACATTTTCAAACATGGAAGACTTAAAAAATCAGTTTTACAAAGAATTTTACACTGAAAAGTTGGAGGTATCTAGTGAGGTCACTAATTACTCCATATTTACCATGTAAGGCATTGATTGTGGTCTGAAAAACCACAATGGGGTCATTAGGTATCCATCATGGGCCATTTGACCGCAATGGGGTCTTTTACCTTACTTGGTGTCCTATGTCCAAACTCCCTCCTACTCCAGCCTGGGTCAAGAGGGTAAATTGTTTGAACATTTGTGCAGCCCACTGATTGGAACAAAACATAACATTCATTAGCCTTCAGAGAAGCTGTCTTTTCCTCTCTGCAGTCCTCATCCACAGAATTCATCCTCTCAGCATTAATGTAAGCTTCACTACTGGGATAGTGACAATAAATTATGGTATTCTCCATTTTCTTTTGTTAATTTTAGGACCAAATTTGGAAAAATATTAAAGAAAATGTCCATTCTAACCCCTCTCTCAAATTTGTCCATTACTTTTGATTGGATATTCAAAATGCCAAACGGATTGGAGGTGAAACTTTTCTTCATTTACCAACTTCTTTTAGTTCAAAGTTTTCTGAGAAGAATTATTCTACTATTTCTAAATGAGGTCTGAAATTCCACTTTTAACAAACTTATTTTTGACTTAACTATGAGTGCTTCACAAACTATAAATTCTAATTTGTTTATCCCACAGTGATTGTTCTACCTCCTACCACTCCAAGTGTATATATATATAGCTTTCTTTTCCATTGAAAATTCAAAATATTATTGATTTTTTATGAATGCAAGCCAAATGTTAAAAAAATAATGAACCAAACTTTTGGCTTGCATTCATACAAAACCAATAATATTTTGAGTTTTTAAAACAGACAATGTATAGGTATAAAACACTGGTTATTGTGTGTTTGGTTTAATGAGGGTATAAACTTTGGTTTTGTTATTAATTTTTAATGTATGTTGTACAGTTATAGCCAACTGACTTATTCTCTGACAAAATTGATGCGTGTAAATTAGCTAATGATGGTGTGGTATATTCCATACCATTTCATCCGTTGGATGAGATGGTGTGGAATATACCACACCATTCCGTCCGAGGGAAGGCAGCCCAATGACTTACTCTCTGACAAAATTGATGCGTGTAAATTAGCTGATGATGGTGTGGTATATTCCATATCATTTCATCTGCCGGATGAGATGGTGTGGAATATACCACACCACTTTGTCTGAGGGAAGGCAGCCCACTACTCTGCTAATGAATGTTATGAAGAGCTTGTAGAATTGTACTGTATAAGTTAGGCCCACTTCATTTAAAAATTGCCGATTTGAGGCATTTTAATTTTTGGGTACAATGTGTGGTGTAGTTGCCATAATTTGGTAAGCATAATTAACATTGCATCTTTATGCAATCCCAACCAAGCATACCAAATTTCAGCTTTAAAAAACAAAAATTTCATTTTTGGCAAATTTTTGAAGTCATTTTTTATAGTTTTACATAATATTTCATTAAACCAATTGGTAATGAATTTCTTAACTTTGATTGTGGATGTATGTAGAGAATATCCATATGTACATCTTTTTCTTTGCAAGCATCTCCAAAAAAGTTTTACAATTTCTTTTATAGAGATTTCAATGTTGAGGTGACAATGTCCAAATATTGTCCAAATAGACAACTTACTTTTCATTATATTTAATTAGAGTTTTCTATATATCATTAGATTTTTCTATATTTCCTCATGTGATAACTAATTTCATACATTTGAACATGATGGTACAATTACTTTGACAAAATCTAGTTAAATGTATAAAGATATTTATTTCATGAAGTTTGGTCATATGACGTCTCATATTGAGCCCTTATAAGACCCCTGTTTTTTTGTTACTTAATGGGGTGTTTTTTAATATGAAAGATGTGCATAAGGATGTTTCCTAAGTACATATGCAATCAATTTTTAAAAATTCATGACCAATTGCTTTCAATAAAATATTATGTAAAACTATAAAAATTGACTTCAAAAATTCACCAAAAATGGAATTTTACTTCTTTGAAACTCAAATTTGGTATGCTTCATTGGGAGCGTGTAAGAATTGGATTTTACTTATACACAATGAAAAATTCTATTTTTTTAAATACTATGCAATAAAAATTGGACTAGCATACATTGCTAGTTCGTAAATGAAATGGACTTGACTGTACACTACATCTCTTGAATTGCTAAAGCTTGATTGACATTAGAGGAGTTTTGGGCTTCTAAGAGATTGCGAGTTCCCGGACTGTGGAAACTCTGCAGGAATGTTGGGACGCTGCCAAATGGCCAGGTTGACGTGGCCAAGCGATTGCCACGTCATTTTTGAAAAAATAAAAAAAAATAAAAAAATTTGCTTAAAATGATATTTTGGTAAAAAAAAAAAAATTCTTTTTTCTTTTTGGAAAAAAAAAATCTGACATTCCCGTACCGTCGTTCACTAAATTTGGGCAGACTAGGGAACGGGCCTAAAACAGTCTTCTAAGGCCCCGAAACCCCTCTAATGATTAGTTTGAATCATAATTGCCATAAGGTAGAAAGACCCATTATATCCTTCAAGACAAAACTACCGTACTCCAATTTGGTAGTTTCCACCGCACTTGTTCCAATTCTTGTAACCTAGACAGTCACTAATTCTATCCCGAGACTTTCCTTTAATGTGTGCTTGAAATGTTTAATTTTAATTCGCCAATGCATTTGAAGGACACATACCTAACTCTCATTTGTTGACTACAGATTTTGTAGATTTTAGTTTTGGGTCCACCTGTGTAATAGTTTCGGTGATATAGGAAGCCGCCACTTTGAAAAATCATTGTAATTACATATTGCAACCAAAAAATATATTTTTTTTTAATATTCATCTTTCACTTGCTAATACTACACAAATAATATTTTTAGAAGGAGGTGCCTCCAACAATGCTAAATTGTTTAATATTGACGGTTTTGGATGTTTCTACCATATGTATGTATTGCTACTTATAGGGACATTAATTATCCTTGCCTCGATCCTTGCTTCTCTTGTGATGATGTCAAAAGTTTCATAGGAGAAATCTAGAATGGAAATTGGGACAAATGGATCTTTTGTGTCAAGTAATCTATGGAAATGGGACAAATGTCTGTTTGTATTCAAATGCCATTCCTAGCCTATATCATATTTTATCACCACTACGTATAGACTACGGAATTTTCCAAAAATTCCATAGATAGACATGTTGGATTTTGTCCATGGTTCTTAATGATTATTGATTTTTGGCGGCTCAAAACTTTCTCAAGTTCAAATTGAGGAACAACCTCAAAGACTACTTATACCTTGTTGTTGGAATGTTTTTGTAGCACATCTTTCCACTTGAAAACTTTTATATGATGCCACCTTCAAAGATAGGTTGGATGGAGAAGAAATTTCTCAATATGGCTTAGTTTTGTTTCTTTTATTTCTATTGGTTTTACAAGCTTGGAAGTTGCTACACCTAAAGCCATTTTCAAAGAGGTAAGTTATGAAGTTCCACTTTTTCTATTTTGATGCACTTTTTTTGCTAATTCACTTGTCATTCATGACCATCACTTGTCTTTGTTGCTAAAATTTGTTTAACAAAAGAGAATGCTTTGCCATTTAAACACTCTAAATTCAGAGGGCCATATTAACTTCTACCTTCTCTTTTTCTATCACCACAATCAAAGTTAAATTTCCATAACTATTGCCAACGCTCAACCTTAGAAAAAAGAAACTCCAAAGTGGCTCCTTTAAAATTGCTTAGGTCACCATCCTTATCCTATTCAAAAAAGAAATTGTCACCATTTTCACTTTAAAAAATAAATGTAATCACGAAAGCAAAAAGATTTTGTCTATGAAAAAAAGAAGCAATGGTAAGATCATTACACCTAAAATTGCACAAATAAGCAATTCATCATGGTTCCCAATATTAAAATGACTTTTTTTTTGTGGGTCCTTATTAGTAATCAAAAGGTGATTTTAATTTCTTTTAGAATGCAGTTTTTGGACACCAAATGTATAAACTATGAAGCGTCCAAATCATAATTGATTCCATTTTTATATTGAATTTTTTTCGGCGGGGTCTTATTGGTAGTCAAAAGGTGATTCTAGGTTCTCTCCAAATGCATTCTTTGAACATTTAATCATTTCTATGGATAAACTAAAATTCTTCAAAGTGCTGAAAATATTTGTTTCTAAAACCAACCATAGACTCTCATAAACAATGGGAGAACATTTTAGACAAGAATCTATAGTGGTTGGTTTTATGGAAAGCAGTTGAAATTAGGTTAGTTTACCCAACACACCCTAAGGGCCGCTTTACACCAAGAAGCTGGGCCAATTCTCCTTCAAGCCAATTGCACAAAATTTCAACCCCTTTTGGGCTGGAGGCTGGCCTCAACTTCCCATTAGAATAAGATTATAATGGGGGCCAATTTTCCCATATGTAAAGGCTTTAAGGCCAAGAAGTCGGGCCGATTCAATAATACCTACAAAAGAAAGAGAGAGGGGCTGAAATTTTTAGGGCCACTTTACACCTAGGGGCCGGTCTTAATCCCCATGAGGCCAATTGCACAAAATCCAACGGTAATGATTAGTTGAAAAAAATAGTTTTTTATTAAAATGATTGTTTTAATTGAAATCTGACATTGGCCCCAAGGCCAAGAATTGGCCTCCCATTTTTGGTGCACCCAATTCAGCGAGCTCGGGCCATGTCAAATCATGTCTTTTTTGAATAAAAAATTCAATTCACCAAATTAGCCCAGCCTCTTGGTGTAAAGCAGTTGGGGCTAATTTGAGCCTTTTGTCCAATCAGAAATCAGGATTCTTGGCCTCTGACACAGGAAATTGGCCCGGCCTCTTGGTATAAAGCGGCCTTAAAGCTCATGCTGGTCCACCACAACAACAAAGTCCAGTTGGCTCTACGGGTCTAGCGAACTAGAAACCTCCACGTGTCATTGCATGCCCGCACGGCTCTGTCGTCGTCCTTTTCCTTGCTCGCACACTCATCAATCCTGGAGCTCCATGCGAGTTTCCAACCCCAGGCAACAATCCTCAAAGCTTAAGTTCGTCAGAGACCACTCGCTACAACATCTTCAGCTTCGTTGCCTAGGTGGGTCTTTGGGAGGAAAAAATCTGTGGCAAGTTTGAGCCAGTTTGGAGCGAGTACGCGTTTCGAGTGTGTCCTTACAAGGTGGGTGCTTGATCAGGTTTGTTTCTGCATTTGTATTGGAACCCTAATTTGCGCCTCTTGATTCTGGATGAGTGTGAGCTGTGACCCACTTTGCAGAATGCCTTTTCGAGCTGCTGTTCACGCTTTTATTACGTGTCTAGGTCTTTTAGTTTCGTGCACTTGAGCTTTAAGATTTAGAGGGTAATTCAAAGAGTCGGTCTTGTTGCATTTGCCTCGAATTTGTTTAAGAAGTTTGCATTAATGGATGTATTTGTTAAACGGCGCTAAATTGCGACAATGATAAGCTGGGAGCTGTAGAATTTAGGAATGATATAGATTTGAGGTTCACGAGGGGCGTCTAGAGAAATGACAATCTCTTGAAATTTCGTCATGTTTAACGATTGTGACGAGATTAGGCAATGTTGCGATTGAGAGAGGAGTTGGTGTTGCTTCGGTGTCCTTTTCTCGTCGACAATGGTCGTGGAAGTCCTTTTTTCGCGTATCAGTCTCATTAGATCGCTTCATTGTAGCGATGGCAAACCTCAGGGAGCGACTGTCTAGTGGTTTATGAAAGCTATGTGCATCTCATGATTGTTTCGTGATGGAATCTTCTAAGAATCGTAGAAAGTGTGATTGGATTGCAAGAATTTGTGGACTTGCGGTTGTGCAAGGAAAGGACGATGGCACGTACATTACAGCTGATTCCTGGAATGTGCTTATGAAGGACTAGTTTATCATTAGGTTCATCATTAGGTATTGCTGCAGCACTTATACTCAACCGTTCACACCATTTATGAATGAAATTTGAAGTCCTGACACTTTGGTCACTATGTATCCCTGTTCTTGATTCTAACCAGCCGTGCCTTAAGCGTACAGTATAATCTCTTCCCACATCCCTCTGTCAGCCAATTTTCTGTGGGAAGGCTGATCTCATTCATTACATTGCAAATTCTAGGAGCCAGCTTTCTTCCACCAACAGGTCGAGTCTCGCGGGAAGAAGCGGAGAGTCAGAGGGAGGGCTGGAGATGGAGTTTCTGAGGAGAGTGGACTCATGAGCAGTTGAATAGGCATCTAGTCGGAATGAAGGAGGAACAGCAGGCATCTGAGCATTTGCAAACAACAAATTTCAGGCAAGGTGATGACAGCAGGCCTGCTGAAATGAATGGCGGTAAAATTTATGAGGACACGAGTGTCAGTGATTTGCAAACAGGAGAAGAGAAGCAGTCTAGATCGCAATTGGAAGGAGGCGTTGCATCCGGTTTCTACAGCAACGATCCGAAGAAGACCGTAAACATGGAGTCAACCACAAGTTTGAAGGCGATGACAAACACTCAGTCTGCAAGTCTTCTAAAATCTGGACATGAGGACGATAGAATACCTCCTCCTCAGTTCTCATGGCCTGGGATTGCTGACCCGAATCACGGAAACGTCCTTGACACAATTGAACTTAACCACCAATTGCAAAATACCCAGTCTATGCCTGTATGGATGCCGTCGGTGGTTGCAACGACTATTAGTGACGGTGCTGCGGAGCAGGAATTTGGAAACATTGGAGATATATCTTTGGATGAGCTGAGAGACGATGTTGATAATGTGTATCATTCACCGGTTCCGAGACCCGAACCGCCTTCAGGTATGGTATTTTGAAACCTTTTTTAGTTCGACATTTGATTTTTCATCCACTTGGTTACTGCGTCAATATTCAATAAGTGTGGTTGGACACACAAGTTGCAGGATTTTTCTCTGAATTTTCATCCATTTGTGAACACAGAACACCGCCTAGGTACAACGAAATCTTTGTCAAGCATGTTATCCCATGACGCTTCCCATCGTCTCCCTTACGCCGATGATGCTTCCAGACGAGAAAGGAAAAACACTGAGAATGCCAACATTCGCAATCTTGTCAACAAGTTTTCAGAGAAGAAAAGGGTATCTCTTTTTTATGAACACTTGGAAACTTTACCTGCGCTGTGAGAGTCAAAGATGTGGTTGGATCTGAAGAAATAAGTTTTGTTCACTGGACTATGCAACTTTCTGGACGATATTGGTATAAGAAAGTAATTTTTAAAGATTTCACTCGGTTCCGAGCCTAAATACGGCGTAAGCGTTTTCAAAAGTGAACATGGTGATTATACATCAACAAACAAATTATCGTATATCAGTTTAACTCTTGAAAAGCTAAGTCCTCATTCTGTTTTAAGGACTTTATGTCTACTTTTAATTGTCTTTTTATCAGCGCATGTAATGTTATTCTTTGATTCCGATGTCCTAAAATCTGGCCTTCTCTGAATTGTATTTTTCACAATATGATCAATCGAATTGGTCCTTTTTAAACAATAAACCCTTGTTTCTTTAGAGGTTATTTGATCAGTTTGAGATATGATTAAGAACGGCATCGTTTGAAACATTTATTAGAATCGCATAATGGCTTCCAATGTCCTCTGGTTGTGCAGTATTGTTGGTAATCTACTATTTAGAGTGAAAGGATAAATGTAAAAAGTGCTTCACTATTGCTTCCTTCGCGTTCAATTCTCAAATGCTGCCGTGGATTTGTTAGATAAAACTCATGAGGGAGCTGACTACGGTTCAGAACGATGGAACGATAGACTTCGATTTTGGAAGAAATAATCAAATGGCTGAGGATCTGTTTGCGCCTGAAGCATTTAAGGGCCCTGGTGATGAATTTATGGAGATGGAGGAGGATGAACGTTGGCAGACGATTCCCCCTCTCAGAATTGTGATGCTTATTGTTGGTACTCGAGGTGATGTTCAGCCATTTCTCGCCATGGGAAAGAGAATGCAGGTACTTTTTACACCTATTCCTCATTATCCTGTTGGTGTTTCAAGAAATCTTGGTTGAGTGGTTGTGTGATTCAGAAACTATTGAATTGCTAGGACATCTTTGAATCGCGCTACTAAACAGGTTTAGAATGCTTTGTTGCTATGCCTTGTGGGGTATGATGCTTCTTGGCGCTACGAAGTTCTGAAGAAATTGTACATCTACTTGAATATCGTCTTTTTCATGTTTTTGTGGATATGTTCACAGGAGTATGGTCATCGAGTGAGATTGGCGTCGCATGTAAATTTCAAAGAATTCGTTAAAACAGAAGGTTTAGAATTTTATCCCCTTGGGGGTGATCCAAAGGTTCTCGCAGAATGTACGTCCTTGCTTATTTCCGAACCTTCGTTATTTTGCTTCCAAAATCCTCTATCGACTGAGAATTTCGTGTAGCAACTCGTTGCATTGGTGTTTTATTCAGCTTTCTGTATGACCTTAATGACCTCACCTGTTTCCATTTGTTTGTTACTTTGTCGTCTTGATTTGTTATTGCACACACATAGTTGAGGGATTTGCGTGGTCTCAGATATGGTGAAGAACAAGGGCTTTCTGTCTACAGGACCCAAGGAGGTCCAAATACAAAGAAAGCAGATAAAAGCAATCGTCAACTCTCTACTAGCGCCATGCATTGAGCCAGATATTGATTCTGGGGTTCCCTTCAATGCCCAAGTAATCATCGCAAATCCTCCAGCTTATGGTACACTTCAGACCCTTGAAATTAAACAGGGCCAGTTACACATTCTGATAGCAAATCATTTGGAAATTTAGGAACTGATAATGCCTATTAAGATTGACTCGTTATTTGTGTGGTATTGTACAGGTCATGTGCATGTTGCAGAGTATCTCAAAATCCCCTTGCAAATTTTTTTTACAATGCCATGGACGTATGCCCTCTGAACTTCGCTTCCTAGCTTGCATCCATGGAGTAGTTGACGAATATTTGGATGTACAGATGAAAGATTGTGATCAACGTATTCACTAGAATATTTCTTTGCGAACATGAGTATGATCCTTTCGACTATTGTGAGCTTAGTCCTGTGTTGTCTTCCATACTATGACATTGCAGTCACTCGACTATTTCTCACATTGTGCATTGCTCTTGATCCGAGACAGACCAACCTCCGCATTTCCACACCCTCTGTCACGTGTAAACAAACCGGCTGGTTTCAAGGCAAGTGGTTGCTAGTTTTATCTTCATATGCCTGGATCATTGTTTTTTCTTCTCCAGTTTATGCTCCCCCTGATGGGAGGTTCACTATCAAATAATTAGATGGAGGTTGCTATATTCTTTCTGTGTTTCAGTTGTCGTATCAAGTGGTGGACTCAATGATTTGGCTGGGAATAAGAAGCATTATCAATGACTTCCGCAAGAAGAAGTTGAAACTCCGTCCCATTCCCTATTTGAGCTCGCAAGGATCACTGGCCGCTATTCCCACAGGTTATATGTGGAGTCCTCAACTTGTACCGAAACCTGATGGTATGTTACAGACTCAACTTTTTGACATTGTTGTAGATTTTACGCAAAAAGCTCTATGTAAAATGTGTTCCAGGGAAGAGTATCGTATTGTAAGATTTCATTTTTTTTTATTAAGGTCAGCATTACTGACGTTGATGCAACATTCTCAATGTTGCATCTGCAGATTGGGGTCCTCTAGTTGATGTGGTAGGATTTTGCTTCTTGCACCAAGCATCTGTATACAAACCTCCCGAAGACCTGTTGCAGTGGCTGAAAGCAGGACCGGCACCTATATATATTGGCTTTGGCAGCCTTGTAAGTTGCAAACATTGGATATTCCTGGAAGTTTATGTGATTTAAGTTTATCCTAGAATCCACAAGCTGATGATGCTGCAACAGTACATCGAATATCACATGTTTATATATATATATATATATATATATGTGCAACTTATCACAGTATTTTACAGTGGGCAAGCTTTAGGTTTTCTGTTGTATTATTTGCAGAAATCGTAAAATGACACTTTCATTTCTGGATGTTCTTTTGTATTTAGTTCTTGCTTTGGGTCAGTTGAAGCTTTGTGGAAGTAACAAGTTTTTACCGAATGCCAAGAAATGAGCAACAGGCCTCTCTTCCTTATGATTGTTTTCTCCTGGTAGCTGAAGTGTTTTTGGGTAATTTCCCTTTTTAGTTTAACCGTTCAAGTGAAAACTGATGTTGGCTCTGTTTGCTTTAGCCTGTCGGAGACCCTGAAGGCATGACAAAAACCATAGTCGAATCGTTAAGGCAAACTAAGCAGCGTGGTGTTATCAATCAAGGTTGGGGGGGTCTGGGAAAGCGTAAGTCCCTGCCCTCGGACTATGCAATCGAGCCGTGCTTTTTCTTGCCAGTGATTGCTGTATTCTTTTTAAACTACCTATGTTGAAATAGAATATTTGTACTCCTGGATTGCGAGGGCAATATTCCTCTCGTTTGTGGGTGCTTTACCCTGTTCTATGTAGAAAGCTTTACCAAGCGAAAAGCCTTAAGTAGCGTATCATATGTGAACAAATTGTAAGCCAGGCATGTAATCTACCCTGATTTGTCCTAGTAATGCGTGTGACACTAATTTACCAAAGCACACTGTTTTGAATTAGTGCAGGTTGAAATAATGTAACAATTTCCACAAAAATTCGATTTTATAGTGACACTAATTTTTTAGGTGACGTTAATTTTCCCTGCCTCATTACTAGTACAGATCAGTGTAGTCAAGTAAAAGAGCTTGCTTTTAGCATTTGTGGCAAGAAGCCTAGTACCAGATCCTGAAATGTCGCATATATCCTTCAACAGTTTTTTTCCGCTCCCTTGCAGTTGCGGAGCGCGAGGAGTTTCTTTACCTTGTGCAGGACTGTCCACATGACTGGCTTTTTCCTCGGTGTGCGGCTGTGGTGCGTTTTCTTCTCTCGACTTGGATATTTGTGGAATTTACTAACGTTGTGATCATGATTTGCTTTTCTCTTAGCTTGAAACGAGGAATGATGATGATTCTATTCAGTGTTGCTTCTCAAGTAGTTTTACTCCTACAAACATGGGACCACACTATATAGAGCTTTTATCATGAATTACTGTTGATTGAACTTCACCTTCATTGCAAACACCATAAATGGCAAAGACCACACTAAACAGGTAATTGTAACACCATTCAAAGTACAAAGAAAAACTCAAATCATTGAATAGTGTGGATTCCTTAAATCATGGGAGCAACACTCAACAAAATTATCTCAAATACTGTAATGTTATCTATTTAGTGCGGTCCACACTAAATAGAATGAAGAGTGTAATCCACACCAATAAATGTGCATGTTCCTTGTTTGCCAGTCTGGTCTAGAGTAATAGTGTTCCAATCTGATCATTAGTAGCACGCGCTGTTTTGAGTTGTGAATCCATTCTCCATGTTTTGAACCCTCTTGCTCTTGCAATGCTGGCCAGGTTCATCATGGTGGCGCGGGAACTGTGGCAGCGGGCCTGAAGGCTGCGGTAAGCACTCTGATCATTTATCACTTTTAGAGTGTCTCTCTTTGTGGTCATGTTTGAACTATATTTTTTTCCTCTCTTAACGATGCACGACATATTCTGAGTTTGCTCAATATTTAGAGTTGAGAACATGTTTGTTTGTGACACTCATATTAGTGGAACAGGATTCGCCAATGAGGTTTGATGATTATGTGTTTTGACAAAATAAATCCGCTCGGTCTACTTTTCAATGATGTAAAGTGCTGGAGTTGAGTGAGGTACGGTCATTGATCAATGAAATTGGTTGAAATCATTTGTAAACCTGGTTCTCGTTGAATGCCTTCCTCAGGGCGCTATGGCATGCTGAAACATCTGAATCTTGGGCAATATTTCATCACTTGCTGGCATTTTTTTTAACTCTTCAGGCTGCTGTCAAGTGGAGAATAACACCTTGATGTCTTTACAGTGCCCAACAACAGTGGTACCTTTTTTCGGTGATCAGCCTTTCTGGGGCAGCCGGATTCAGCAGAGGGGTGTGGGACCAGAACCAATTCCAGGCCACCTGTTTACTATTACTAAGCTTGTTGACGCCATTAACTTCATGTTGAAGCCTGAGGTGTGTCTCTTCATGTTATATATGGGATTGGTTTTTGTAGCTGTAAGTGTCCGATAATATCTGTTCTCCTTCCAATCGTAACTTCAAAAAATTTATGTGCTCATAAGAATTCGGTTTACTGCAACATTTGATAGTGCCATAAGGCTGTCTTAATATTTGAGTCTAAGGTAGAGGATGCTGTTTTCGTTACTTTAGGCATTTTTAACATCTGTAGGAGTATTTTCTGGAGGATCTAGAGAGCTGAGGAGAGATTTTTGGGTAAAATGCCCACATTTGTTGAGATGATTTTCCTATCACAATGTATGAATTTCTTACGCAATATCGAAGTAGGAGGTTGTAGGCCGACATAAGTGACACTATTCAACCCTATATCCATTCAAGAATCAGTGGGCATAGACATTTAGCCAAGTCATGCCTACACCTCATGTTAGTAAGTCAAACCAAGTGAATGAGTTTGAGTTGTTAGTAGCAGGTTCAGTTTAGGTGATGGGGTGAGGTCCATATAGGTTTAGGTACCATCTTACCTTCTACAAAGTGAGAATCTGACGCTAATATCTCTTTTCCTGAAGATCAACAGAATCTCTTCTTCTTTTTTACTATGAATTTAAGTTATATATAGTGCTCTGTGCCGAAATAAGGAAAGAACTTATGACTGCGCAATTCCTATTTCCTCATACGTTTTTTGTTCTGACATCTAAATTTTAATTGTGAGCAGGTGAAGGAAAAAGCTTTGGAAGTTGCGAAAGGAATGGAACATGAAGATGGGGTTCAAGGTGCTTGTGATGCGTTTCACAAACATATCAGGAAGCGAATACCAGAAATTATGAATGAAACACCGCCCCCATCTCCACCTCGACTAACAAAAGGAGAGAAGTTCAGTAATTTTTGGTCTTCTTGTTATAACTGTCAACGTGGCGGCACCACCAAGTGATCCTGCAACCACTTCCGCTGCTTGAAATACGTAATTTATTTTTACTAGGTTCTCTCTGAAACTTGTCGCTGCTTGGTTTAATTTGCAGGTATGGCATGACAAGCATATTGCTTGGAAACTGCTCTCTTTCTCTTGTAAGATCAGGTTTAGCAGTATGGCCTAAAATTATAGATTTGATTTTTTTAACAAAAGTGAAAAGAGATTGTGGGTAGTAGGTTGTATCTCTCCTCAGATCAACACTGTTTTTCTCTATAGCTGAATGGTTGGTTCAGATGCAATTGCTATAGCTGCTCTTCTGATAACACTTGTAAATTATTACCGATTTGTATCTTTGAAGGAGAAAGAAATGAGCCTCTCGTATGCTTCTGTGGTCGCTTCTCATTTTATTCTTGCTCAATATCACATGTAGTACAAATTATGTGGGTTTGTGAGCAAGTCCTTGCGCACATTTTGAGGGGATTTTACAAACTTATTCTTGGATTTATTGACTCCGGACCAAAGGGAGGAGTCTTTGCGTTGACAAAAGCTACATCAAAGCTACATGTGATAAAGATATGTGATGAAGTTCAAGTAGGGCCTTTCATGAAAAGTGAACTTGGGTTGCAAAGATAGAGTCTTACCAAACGCATTTGCTTGTTCCAAGTATTTTGCAACAAGGTAATATTCGACACTATTAGCAACTAAGCATACTTACTACTATAAATCACAAACTATTTTTATTGCATCTCATAGGTAAATGAATGAAAATTCCAACATGCATTATTTGGACACCATGTGAATAAGTTATGAAATTTCAAAATATGATTTGTAGGTGTACCAAAAAGTGGCATGAGGCTCCCCTAGGCTTTGATGTTTTAAGTTTGTACATCTTGTGCATGAATATCTAAGTTTTAGTGTCACTTTTTGGTCTAGGTGTAAATGTCACATTTTAGACAATGATCATTAGAAATGTATATTTCTCTTGTTTGGACATAGTGACTTCAAAATCTTTAGTACTAGAGAATTTTTCTCCATTGCCAATCAAATAACATTTCCTACTTAATATGCTTGCGATTTACTCTTCTAGTTGCATACATTGTAATGGCACATTTCTAGCATAATATTCTCAAGCACCAAAGAGCAAGATCCTTTTCCCTCTACCTTTGTTGTTGTGTATGCTTTACTAAATTATATTAGATTCACTTGCCCTAATTTGTTCTATGTACTAAGAATGCTTGATTGGAATTTTTTTCCACTTCATACGACTATAGTAGGAACATATTTCTATTATGTTGCTATTGTAGAAGGGGTACCCCTCATCCTCTTCAAGAATGTTATACATATACCTTGTGAATCTTTGAGGTTTTATATGCCAATTAGACAATTGTCAAATCTTAGAAACACATGTTAGTGTGCATTAAGACATTTGTCTCTCTTAGCGTAGTAATAGAAATGGAACAAATGTATTGAATAATTTATTGATTTGGAAGAGAGTAATGAGGAGAATAATGACTATGTCACATTCAATCTTTATTTATTTTTATTTTGTCTAATTTTGAATTAAACATAGTTTTGTGCAAAAATGGTATTGTAAACTAATCCAATTATATTTAAAATTTATTCCCAATGAAATTCTAACGTAGATTTGAAGGAACACAAATGGCTGGTATTTGTACCAGCCTCAAGGACTCTCTCCCAATGATTGCATGGAAATTTAGTAGCCTCAATCCAAGTATTTTCTAACCCAACTCCCAAGCTATTTCTTGCTTGTTGAATATACTAGGGCAACTATTGACCTTAATTCCAAGCAACTCTCTTTTATACCGTATAAATAAAAAGTGAAAATCCACTATGAATTTGTTAAGAGAATTCAAATCCTTGAAATTCAAAAAAGTTGCAATTGTTGTTTAAACTTCTTTTTCTGGGGCGCCATCCGAGATCTAGTTTACAACCTTGGTAAATGGCTTTGGAGTAACGAACAACAACTGCTATCATACATGTTGGCTCTTACCAAACACTACCAATTAAAAAGATCAATTCCATTGAAGTAGAGCGGCCTCCTTCTTCCCACCTTTTTATCCATTTGAGAGGACGTGTGGCACAAATCTTGATCTTAGATAGAGGCGGCATTCATGTGGTTAGTCTGGCAGTACATTCTTGGGGACCAAAAATTAGCTTGGGCGTTGATATTAAATGCAATTATTGCACCACTGGAGTGACAAAACACCCGTCCAAAGGTTTAACTATTGTCCTCGTGCCTTAGAGGTGCGGAAGTGTGCTCAAACCATCCTCATCCACTTCAAATGGACAACAACCGCTGATGGGGCCTCATGTCCGTTTTGACTCAACTGTCTATATTTTGGGTTCCCCCCTTCTTTGGAGATTAATTAGCCTTGAAACCATCTGGTCCCTCTTGCGTGGATCTTTTCTTTGGCTTATTTAAATGAATTCGATTAATAATGTTTTCTCCCAAACTCAATGGCCACGGGGTTTACTCGCATTAGAAGAAATCTAAATCCTACAAAAGGCTAATAAATTTTTGGCACCCCCCGTTGTGAAAGTACAAAAATAAATAAATAAATAAATAATAATTTAATACTTTTTAGGGATAAAAAAATGATTTTTTTTTTTTTTTTGGAAATTGCCGATCTGCTGTGGTACTAGTAGTGCCTTCTCAGATTCCAAAAAATAAATAAATAAATAAATAATAATTTAATACTTTTTAGGGATAAAAAAATGATTTTTTTTTTTTTTTGGAAATTGCCGATCTGCTGTGGTACTAGTAGTGCCTTCTCAGATTCCAAAAAATAAATAAATAAATAAATAAAAATATATATGTATATATATATAAATTATTTTTTTCTGCTATAATTGTACTGTTGCCATTTTTGCTAGCGGCCTTCGGTAGGCCTGAAACTTCTTCTAATGAACAGGCCCTCTGGGATGCACTGTTGGACTTGGAGAGGGTGGCTCAAATTAAAGCACAGGGTGGTGCCAGCCTTAGACCTCATTGGGTTGTAGATATTTTTGCCGATTTTGACAAAATCTGACTTCAGTTATTGATTTTTGCCTCTCACTATGATGTTACATTAGGTGGAGCTTGAGGAGTCTCCCTTCTTGTCAGTTTTTGTAGTCCTTTTTTAATTTCCATTCGGTTTTGTTTGCTTTCAATGCTCTTTTTTTGTTCATTGTCCAGCCTTTTGACTTGGCTACCTTGTATGTGGTTGTTTTTTAATGTTGTGGGTTTTCCATTTGTTCGGGAAAAATAAAATTCAATGTAGATTTCTTGCTTTTTGTTTCTTTATCTTTCATTTTACTTTTGAAATCAAAGAAGTCATTAACTTTGTTCTATTTTAATTCAATGTAAATACGTTCATATGCATTTTCAAAACTACTATCAAGTCAATGTTTGATACATATGATGTCAGGATGCAAAAGTTACTTGAACAAAAATAATTTTAGTAATTGTTAAAATATACTATAATTATGTTTGGGGTTTACTTGGATAATTCATTATCTCTACAATCCAATGTAAGAGATTAAGCAATTGTGAAAAATAACTCGAAATTCAAAATTTATGAAGTTGAATGAAACTTAGATATATACTGTAGATAATTTTCTAGAAATTGTAAGTTTCATGAAGAATTTGGTATTTTGTTATTAGTTTGGAATAATGAGTAAACTCACTACTAATTAAAATTCTAATAAGATAATGGAAAATATTGAAAAGAGACTCTAAAAGAGAGAAAATTGGCTCAAATTTGAAAAACCCAAGAAAGTGGGGTTAAGTTGGGTCAACCCTTGTCAACTTCCTAAAAATCTTTATGAAACTTTGTTAATGAAATCCGCTATGTTTCTCCAATTTATACCATCTTTATACACCTTTTGGCTTTATTACTATTATAACAGCAACAGTGACATGCTAGGATTCAATATTCAAAAGAATATATTTTGTATATCTAATACAAGTGCTTAATACTATGCAATCAGAGGAATAGTGATATGAAAGTCCCAAAGTACATACCTCCCTAAAATGATATACATATAACTGTGACACAATTAATAGTAGTATATTAGTATCTATCATTCTTTATATGTAATTCCGTTTAAGTTTAGATAATTTGTTATTTGCAAATATTAGAAGAATAGCATTCTAATATTGACAATTAGGGATTTTGATTTTCAATTGGACAGGGTAATACAGAAGATTGTACAGTGGGGTACCATTCAAAATGGCGTTTTTGCATTTACAAGGAAGGAAATTTCACATGTACCAACTTTGACAGCCTCCCAAGGGCTGAAAATTATCTTTGACCATGAAATATTTGGCATAACATCATCTTATATGTGTGCCAAATTTCAAGGCCAAAATATTTACACAAGAAAATATAGTTGAATCTACCAACTTTGACATCCTCCCAAAGATTGAAATTTTTTTCTTTTCCCATGAAATTTTTGTCTTAAGACCATCTATATGGTGATTACATGTGTAAAAATTTCATGTACAAAAGATCCACAAAAAGAAAGATATTCAAAATCTATCAACATGTGTAGTTGTGAGAAACAATTTCACTACTACCAACTTCAACACTATTCCAAGGGTTGACAAATTATTTATTTACCATGAATTTTTTTCATGACATCATCTCTATGTTAATAACATGTGTGCCAAATTTCAAGGTTAAAATATTCACACAAAAAAAGATATCAACATGTGTAATTTTGAAAAAAGTTTCACTATTTCCAAATTTGACACTATCCCAAGGGTTGAAGAAAACTTTTTTAACATAAATGTTTTGTCATGAGATCATTTCTATGTTAATAACATGTGTGCCAAATTTCAAGGTTAAAATATTCACACAAAAAAAGATATCAACATGTGTAATTTTGAAAAAAGTTTCACTATTTCCAAATTTGACACTATCCCAAGGGTTGAAGAAAACTTTTTTAACATAAATGTTTTGTCATGAGATCATTTCTATGTTAATAACATGTGAGTCAAATTTCAAGGTCAAAAGATTCACACAAAAAAAGATATTTGAAATCTATCAATATGTGTAGTTGTGAGAATGATTTTTTACATGCGCGTGTAACTTTATCCATAAATTGACACTATCCCAAGGGCTAAAAAAATCATTGTCTTAAGTACACATGTTGGAAAAATTAGAATATCTTTTATTGTATGAATCGCTTGACCTTGAAGTTTGGCTCATATGTTATTAATATAGAGATGATGTCATGAAAAAATAGTTCATGGTAAATAAATAATTTGTCAATGCTTGGAATAGTGTCAAAGTTAATAGTAGTGAAATTGTTTCTCACAACTACACATGTTGGTAAATTTTAAATATCTTTTTTTTTGTAGATATTTTGGAATTGAAGTTTTCAATACCTGTAATCAATATATAGATGTTCTTATGCCAAAAATTTTATGGGAAAAGAAAAAAATTTTAGTCTTTGGGAAGGTGTCAAAGGTGGCAATAGTGAAATTTTTCTCAAGGCTACACAAGTTGGTAGATTTCAAATATATTTTCTTGTGTGAATATTTTGGCCTTGAAATTTGGCACACATATAATTAACATAAAGATGGTGTCATGCCAAAAATTTTATGGTCAATGATCAAATTTTCAGCCCTCAAGAGGCTATCAATGTTGGCAGATGTGAAATTTCTTTCCCTGTAAATGCAAAAAGGCCATTTTAAATGGTACCCCACTATACTAAAGATGATATGAAATTAGATATACAAAAATTATAGATTTTGTTAGGGTAGAGACATTTGCAATTAATATATTTCTAAAATCCAAATTCATTTACAAGTATAGAGTGCAGATGGAAAATAAGATGAAAATTGTTTGAGTAAAAATTACACATGACTGTTCAAAAATACTGCATTGCAACTATAAGGCATAAGTTCATAATGTTTGCCCCCCAAAAGATATTTACAACAGTAAATAAATACATGTCATATAATATAAGATACTTCATGATAGGCCCTAGAAGGGATTTGGAGCCTCTAGAGAGCCGTTTCAATCCCATTCCCCAATCTAACCTGACCCTATGAACAGAGATATAGGCTACCAAAAGAAAAGAAAAAGTTTTTTTTTCCAAATATCATCTTAAGCAATTTTTTTTAATTTTTTTTCCAAAAATGACGTGGCATAGTCTCAACCACATCAGTCAATAGTTATCATGTGTTCTTGTAGTCTAAGAACACAAGATAACTTGCAGTCTTCGAATAATAAAAGTATTATTGTCAAAAAAACAATCATGAAAAACCAAACACGGAAGAAATTATGAAAAATGTAGTGACATAGCCAAAAGTTGGAGTATTGTGAGGTCGTCCAACTACCCCCGTCAGATCCGCCGGGGATAATTGGAGGACCTCACAATACCCCAATTTTTGGTTCTATCACTGCATTCTTTATAGTTCTTCTCATAAAATCTAAAAAGTCATCCAAGTCTAGTGTCACTACCAATGCTAGGCAATTGCACACTATAGTGGACCATAGTGAGCAAGAAAAGTAAAAAACATCCATTAAAGTTCATTTCTATTTCTTGCATTTAATTTCTAAAGTAACTTATTATTTTTCTATAAAGTCTTCATAGTGTGTTAGAATAAAAGATGAAGAAATTTAATTGAAATTTCTTTAGTACATTTTTCTAGAACAACTTCAAAAATGACATTATATTTTTATATATTTCTATAAATTGTAGAACTGAGTATATTGAAAATTAACTCTACTGAAAGTTAGGTCATCCTAGAAAAAACTATTTCAGTTGTTGAGATAAGATAGATTTGTGTAAAGGTGATTTTGAATATGTCTAATGTACCTCCAAAAATCTAAAGTATTTATCATTAATCCCTAAAGGCCCAAGGCCCTTTTTCCATCTTAAACCACTCAAAACTGCCATTTCTAGAGCAAAGAGCAAAAATAAAAATTTAATGTGTTTTTTGCATATTTAACCATAGGATCTTGTACTACACTAGTGTAAGAATGTGTGGAAGAAATTTTAGAAACTTTGACCGTGTAGATTGCAAGATATTTGCATTTAAAGTGAAGGAATCAAGTTATTTTGCACCTTGTTCAACTACATTTTTTGGCTTTGAACCTTTTTAACTTAAAATTTTTGCTCTAATGATTTTGAATTTCTAAATTTATGTGATGAAGAATTGAGTTGAGAATCTAGAAAAAAAAATTCAAAAAAGAAACATTTAGTTTTCACTCATTAAAAATTTGTTAAGTAGAAGTAGGTTCAAGATTGAAGGAAAAATGAAATCATTAATAGCTCTACATAGGGTTGAAATACACTAATCTCAATATGGTGAGATTGTTCTAGAAAGAAATCTTAACCTTGTGAAACTTTTTTTTTTTTAAATTGTCAAAATTGAGTTCAGAAATGCATCCTAGAAGTTACTTTTTCAAGAAGATGCTTTAATTGCCCGAAAAATAAGATTGTCCATAACTTTTGCATAACGAATCCAAATAGAGTGAATCAAAGCTTCCCATGTAGATGAAAATAAAATCTATATGAAAAAAATTTAAAAAAATTTAATTTAAAGTTTTTGTGAGGGTTTTTTCTGCCTGCCGAACTAAAATTTGGAGTTTTTATGCCATAACTTTTGCTACCGGGCACCGATTGAAATAAAAATTACATTTTTGGAAAGCTAATGTGATTCTCTATCTTCACAAAAAAGAAATCAGAAAATTACAACAAATATTGAGACCGTAGGAGCTTGCCCGAAATCCATTTTGTCCCCCAAGGGGACAATGGGCCTTTAGAGGTTAAAGTAATGATATTTGAATAGTTCATCTTTGTAAATTTAGGGAAATAACTAGCTACATTTCAAAACAAAACATTTAATTTCATACAAATCTATTTATATATAACTTCTTCTTTTGTACAATATTCGAATTCTAAATAGATCAATGAGTGTTTATCTTTAATGCTATGGATTGTGACAATATGTAAGAATATACTTCAAAGTCCTTTATAGTTGTGTATAAAGGATTAAATAAAAATTTCTTTTATATTTCATAGATCATCAAGTATATATAGTAATATGTGTCCTTTTCCATATTCTTTGACTTGAAGCTTTTAAAAATTGTTCAAATGTCAAGAAAATCCAAAAACCTAAATACTGTAAATTTCTATAGTGGATCAGCATTGTGTGTGATTGCCCTGCCTTCAAATTAATGAAATAGAAGACATTGCTAAAATTCACAAAATTACCAAATGCACTTGTTGAGGAAGGGTGACAAATTTCTTCCAGGCATGGCTTCACTGGAAATCATCTTGCATCTCAAGAGGGAATGGAATTAATCCACCACTTTTGAAACTTTGTTTTCTGCAATGGTGAGGTATTGGATGTTGCAACCATTTGCAATTTTTTGAGTGTCATCTTGGAGATTTTGTTTGATGTCTAGTGCTTTTCAACCTGCAAAATTTAATAGAAATTAGTTACTAACAAATGTCACATGCAAAAAAAATCAAGCGCAAAAAATTTAAGGATTTTTGAAGGACATCCACCTCTTCAAGAAATCCTTGGCCATGTGTAGGGTTTGCAACAGCCAACAATTTTCCCGTCTTTGAGTACAATTTTGAGGCCTGAGATTTTGTTGCAATCCTCATGGCAGTAGCTACCACGTCCTCATGTTTTTCTTCAAAGGGGGTCTACAGCCTATGATATCTCTTGCTGCAAGAGTTCCAAAATATTCGATTTAGCAAACTATATATAATTTGAAGCTATTGGATTAACAAGATCAAATAAAATGATAAAAATTAAATATATTTCATGCATAAGGAATATTATCCGAAAAGAAATGTCGTAAACACTTCTTGAGGCATGGAATACCATGTCCTTGGGTACTACAACTTCTCCTTTCCGATGGTCTCAACATCTCTTCAAAACGTTCACATGGTGAAGGTCCATATTTTTGCACTTGGTACAAAGTATATACAAGGTTGATCTTCATGTGAGAGTCCTCCGTACATTTGCAATTCACATAATTATGAGTTAATTGACATTCAGTTTTTTTAAGGATTTGAGCACATAAATTTATTAATCACAACACACAAAATACAATTAAATGACCATTTTCAAAGAAATACTTACTTGTTAATGTCATGCATCATTTTCATGACTAACTCAATTCTACCCTTCGTATCCAAAATGACGCAATCAATTGCATTGTAAAATTTGGGATCCTCTGAATACTTCCTATCAATGAGGTTCATCCAAGCAATTCGACAATGATTTCCGTCACACACAAAAAACTTCAAGTTCTTCGTGAACTTGAGTTCCGACACCAACTCCAGCTACTCGTTGAATTTGTTGTTTTGTTTCTTCCACAAAGAATCCCAACCGTTAATTTCATCATTTGTGAATTCGAAAGTGTGACCCCCCTTGTTTGTGGTGGAAACATAAAAGACGGCTGCTCCTTCCCAATATCCATGAACAAATTCATTCTTGAGTTTCACAATGTCGGACGCCAAGGTCGGCTTCACCATTGGCATTGTCACTAATCGGATTAATAATATACGTAATTGTAAATGCTTCTCAAGTACCATCCTCAAACTTGCAATGGTGGCTATAGAGTTTACCTTCTGCAGTCGCTTAAGTTCATCTTTGAGCAACTCTTTTTCTTCCTCCCGATCATCAATATCTTTCATAGAAAAATCTCTTTCTTCGTTGACACCAATTTTTCGTTGCATAGTCTCATTTGTCCCAGGTGTTACAACTGGTGGATCATCTTGGGCCAAATCTAGAGGAGACTCATCCATCTGCAGTGGCAAGCACAATACTTAAAACCTTGAAGATAGTTTATCATAAATAATATAAATTCAATAGCAAATGCAAACATACATATGAAAGTAATACTTTACTTCAATAGATGAAATGGATCACAAAAATGCTTACATTAGACAAATTTTGGATATTAGTCATAACTATATCCATGATCTATAAGTACAATGAACCCCTAAAGGACCAAATACCGTTTTTTGGCAACATAGCAATTTTGGGCAGCTCACTACAAACGGAGTTTTTAATTTTTTTCTTTGAAAATTTCACACAGCATGTGCTCCAATGGTTAGCTTTTAGGTCCAACAATTTTCATAACTTTTGACTACACGGTTAAAAAGTTATTGTATGATATATATATATATATATATATATATATAATTTTTATTACTCGGCGAGTAGCCCAAGCAGTTCAAAAAACTTCTTTAAAAATCACTTTTTAGAAAAATGAAAAATTGAGAATGGTTCTAAAGAAGTATTTAGATGTAGAAAAGTTTGAATGATTCCATTTTATTTAATGATATGAGAGTTATGAGGGATCCCAAACCTATCCGCAAATTGGGATCCCTCATAACCCTCATCTCATTAAACAAAATGGAGTGATTCAAACTTTTCTACCTCTAAATATTTCTTTAGAACAACTCTCAATTTTTCATTTTTGAGCTGCTTGGCTACCTGCCGAGTAACAAAAACTACATATCATGCAATAACTTTTTAATTGTTTAGTCAAAAGTTATAAAAATTGTTGGACCTAAAAGCTACTCCTTGGGCACATATTGTGTGAAATTTTTAATGAAAAAAAATAAAAACTCCATTAATAGTGAGTTGCCCAAAATTGCTATGTTGCCAAAAAACGATGTTTGGTCCTTTAGGGGTTAAAGCTTCAATAAAAAGATAGCCATTCCATTCAAATGGAATGAATATTTCATTTTGAGTCTGAGCTCAGGTGAATGAACACAACTACCTACTTGCCCACAATTCCACTACAAGCACAATCACAATATTCTTCCATCTGAGGACTACAAACTGAAACTGAAGATAATGTCTTAAAACTATACTCGGTGTCTGAACTCTCAAACAAAAACACCATCTGCTTGTTCTTTCTTTTCTTTTGGCCACTAAATCAACTTAAATGTGGCTGTTCCACATAGTCACAGGCCCGGTTACATGCATTTAGGATATCCCCAAACTTACCACGTCCGCGATTTCTATTGGCATTGATTTGCTTGAAACGTCAATAATTGCCTCTCTTGGACTCCTTGGCTCAGAAAGGCTTGCCACATCTGTAATGGAGATTGCCATGGTTGCCAAAGGCAATGAAGGTACTTGCCCACTTTTGATCATCAGTTGTCTGAACCTGCACAATAAACAAACTCTATATGAATTTCATCATTCAAGTCTAAGATTGAATTCTGTGCACTTGAAGAATTCTGGAACAAATATTTGAGACTAAAAGTGACAAAGAATCAGAAGAAAAGATTAAGCCCTCAATGGTCATTCATTAAACACAAAAAATTTCACAATAATTCTAGCCTTCTACTAAATTATAAGAAATCACTAAATCTTTGTATTTTGGCAAATTAAATATAAAACAAAAGCTATTGCATTGAAGTATATAGCTAAAGGAATATCTATATAGTCAAGTTGAGATAAGCCCCAGAAAATTTTAAATAAAATTAAAACTTGATTACATTAGACTTCTTATGACTTGTATCATTATTCACAAACTTTGCAAATATAATCTAAAATAGAATTCATCATAGAAAAAATAGGTTAAAATCGATTCGTGATCAAGACCTCAAACAAACAAATACCTTAATTGCTAATTTACAATCTATAGTAGAAATAATGAAGATATGATATTTGGTACTTAAATTTGCCTACTATTATATGTTAAATAATCCAAAAACTTAAGACCAAGAAATAAACAACTTTTTGAAGAATCATTGAACTGTTTATTTATGAATCGAGATTGCGAATCTATCAGTTTCAAAAATGAATCTACGTTTTGATAATTTAAAATGTAAAAATACATAAATAACATATTTAATGTTGAATCATCAAAATGGGCTTCCATTACTTTCAATTTTGAATCCTTGAATTGAAATTGATAATCTATAGTTTGATAATTTTGAATTTTGAATTCAAGAAGTATCCTAACCTTTAAAGAATCTTTGAATCTCAAATCTGTGAGTTCATTATTCCGAATCTATAAAAAGCACAATCAAAATCTTTGAAATGAAAACACGTGAAGATTGATACAAATTGAAAAATACACCTCATCGCAAAAAAAAGAGTAAGTCTCAGAATTACGGTAGTACATAAAGGAACAAGAGAGCTTGTACTGTCCTCTGTGACTAACAATTCTAGGTTGTTTATATTCTTCGACCAAAACTACTTCCTCGGCACATATTTCTATAGAAATCTGAGAAGATTTATCAATAATTGACCCGTTAGTCGTTCACTTGATATCTCACTTTGGAATCAAAATCTCAATAATCTCAAAAGAATTGGCACTTTCTACCTTCAGATATGAGTTTCAGCAAAAATGCAGGAAATGAAACCAAAATTGAAGGTAGTGCGAGCTATCCCCATGACCCCCGTCGGGACCAATAGGAGTCATGGAGGTAGCTCGCGCTACCCTCAATTTTGGTTTGCAAAAAAAAAACTTGTTAAATACCTAGAAAAATCTTGTGAAGAAAGACATTAATTCTACATTCAAACTACTCTCTCTCCGACAGCTCAAGATACTCAATACACAACATTGGAAGAAAGATCAAATTTTTGTGAGTTTCATAGATGATCACAAGCACCAAATTTTGTCAGCAACTGAGAAGTAGAACTTGGCCATCCTGCAACTCTCTAAGAGTAAGAACAACAAATTGACGAGAACAATCACACAGCCAATTTTCAATAAAATAAAAAATAGGGGTAGTGCAAGCTACCTCCATGACCCCCGTTGGCCCTGACAGGGGTCACTAGGGTAGCTTGCGCTATCTCTGTTTTTGGTCATGGCAGAGTTGACTTTTGTTTTCAAGACAATGACATATAATTTGAGGAGGCATTTTTTCCAACAAAGTTTCATAGGAGATCTATACTCTCAAATGAATAAGTTCTAATGTGTCCTTGATCCACTGGTTTTAAGAACCCAAACACAACGTCGCTTCAAGAAGAATACGAAATGGCTTCAAGAACCCAGGCACGACGCCGCAACTTCATAATTTTCAGCCAAAGTTGCAATCCAAAATCATGATAATGTCGGACAGTATTTGATAAAAAAATTTAAATTGAATGCACAAACCAAAAACAGGGGAAGCGCGAGCTACCCCTTTTTTTGGTCCTCGCAAAGTAATGATATTCTTCCGCCATTGACTTGTGGTTCAAGCAGGTTCCTCCTTCAATAAAGTCTCACTTCATAATTGAATTTGGATATGAAAAAATTCTAATGTATCTTTGATCTACTAGTTCGTAGTTTCTATACATGTTATGCTGTTGAAGTTTGGGACGTCAGTCAAAAGAGATTACATGGCGTTTTGTCCTTGAAAGTGTCCTTCTTTCTCAATGCCCAGGCATCCATCCGATGCATTATTTTGGACAAAGCAGGAATTGAACCTACCTCACTAGTCATTACCAGAATATTTGCCAATGAAACTTCTATCCATACTTCAAAATGGCGGAAAGTCTTGAAGAACCCAAACATGGTGGCGCAACTTAGTAATTGACAACTGAAGCTGTGACCTGGAATCTTGAAGAAGTCGAGCAATGTATGAGCAATAAGTTTGAATTGAACGCACAAACCAAAAAGAAGGGTAGCGCAAGCTACCTTCCATGACCCCCATTGGCTTCAACAGGGATCATTGGAGTAGCTTGCACCACTACAAAAAATTGGGGTATTTTAAGTGAGTTTTTAATATAGTCCTAGACATAAGGTTTTAAGTAATGATTTCTAAGGCAATTTTCTGCAAAATTTTACTAGAAACACGTCTATTTCTAGTAGAATTTTGCTAAAAATTGCCTTAAAGGTTATTACTTAAAATCTTATGTTTAGAACTATGCTTAAAAATTCATTTAAAACACCCCATTTTTCTGTAGTGTGCTACCCCTTTTTCTGGTTCATGCAAGTCGTCTAACATTATTCCAGCTTGATTTTGGGCATGTGTCCACTATAATCGACACAATTTTATCTTATTGCAAGAGATTGGAAACCATCCCAGAGCTAGACTAGTTCAAGCTAGTTCTTTTGAATTCTCTGCATGGCAAACAAGCACACTTGGAACCTTAGCGTGACTAGTAATTCAAAGTGATTTGTACTTCTATTATTGAAAAACTTCCCAGGCTAGCTTCGTTGCTTGTATTTGCAACAACCTCACACCTTTGTTGCCATGATTAAGAGGAATGGTCCGACAAATGCAAAACCACATTCTTGGTCACTGCAAGAATTACCTTACTTTTGCGTATGCTCTAGTGGGCAGCTGTGACATTCAATTTGCAAGGCTTGTTCATATCAAGGCTCTTCGTTCAAGTTACCATTTATAGATTTGTACTAAATTCAAAAGTACGTGACTGAGATCTCATGGCGATTGTATCAATTCAATCTGACGACCACGATTAGAACAAATTGAAGCAGGACTAGAAGATCCATTTGAGTTGGAATGCCATAGATCTATAAAATTGAACTCAAACGCACAAGATACTACAGCACAGTTTATGAATCATGAGTTGCACGATGACTTTAACATCATTAAGAAAATGAGGCTGTGCAGATGGTTTTTTACGTTGTTTACGTCTCCAATCTGTGGTGCAGGTGTGATCTACTGGTTTGGCGCCTCCTCTTCTCTTGCGCGGCTCCTTGTGGTCCTCATATTTTCCATTTGTTTATCGCCTTGAGGATCACACATGAAGTGAAATTGAGATCTCGTGAGGAAAACAGAAGCCACAACGTTGCAAAACTAGTGTAGTTGAGAAGTTCGGAATGCCACCTCCCAGTGAAGAGGGAGACAAAGATCAACTAAGGTCTTATTGTGGAGCGCAAGCAAGAATCACAAAAATCGGTGCGCAAAGGAAATATCCCAAATCTTTGGGAAAGGCTCTGAGAATGCGCCATCCATGCAAGACAAGTGATCCTACTTTAATTTGAAATTGGAAACTTTCTAAGCTAGATACCAATCCACAGATTAATCGGCATCCAACATTGGATTACTCGTTCATATTGGTTTTGAGGATCTGTATTCGAAAAGGCAAGAAATTGCTTTACTAGATTAGAAGATTCAGATTTCAATTTTGTAATGGCTTCTAGTGCAAGACTCCTAATCCCATGCACCAAACCTAGCTAGTTGACAGCTTAATTCTATCGGAAGAAGTTTGTTTATTAAGTGAATGGCAAATATGGATAATAAGCATTTTATTAAATTTTCAAGACAACCGCTGTTAAATGGTTATCACCATTGCATGAATAGAATTTAAACTGATCAAGATTAGTAGTGCACAGTTCTATTCAGATGAGGACATTACGGAGGACATTATGTAAAAAAAATCAACGTTGTAGGAAAGCTGGGAGAATTTGGACTGTCACTACTTTAGCATAACTCAATAATAGAAATAAATACATTCTCCTAACTTGGTAGAAGTATTTGATAGCTACTTTCATTATCTTTAGTTATCTCACTTATATTTATTCTAAAGGTATTAGATAATATCAATGTAGTTCTAGAATTTTGCTATAATTTGGTAGTAAGAATTACTACATCTAAGCAACAAGATCTGACATTCTTTGCATTTTGCTAATACCTTTTGTTATTATTTCTTATGAGTTATAGTTTGTTCTTTTTCAAATGCGTAATGCAAAATCTATCCATGAGTAACTGTAGTTCACTTAAGTCTTAAGGTATAATTTGTTGCTTACATAATCCCTTACTGACACTTTCCATATTCTTTCACATGTTTAAAATTATAAATCAATATTCCAATTTGAGATAAATTTTTTGTTAATTTATTTAAAATTACTGAATTTTGAACAATTGTAGAAAATAAAGTTCCTTACTTTTATCAGAAAAAGAGTTAAATATGTAAGGAATATGAGAAGACAATAACTATATCTACTATATAATTGAGCACCTAAATCTTTTATGAATATGTGGGTTTGATTACCTATTTTCCTAAAATTGGATATCATTCAACCAATGCATTAAATTAATTTAGTAATGATTAATTGTGCTACAGTCTTCTAAGCTCACAAGACCCCAATTATGAATTATTTCTTTTTAATCTATACTGATGTGACCTTGTAGCCCTATTCGGTATTATTTCTATTTTTTAATTAATTTATACAAGTTTTAGTGGTGTTATAATTTGTTTGAATTTAACAGTGAAGTCTATTTAAAAAAACTTTATAATAAATTTTAGTACTTTTTTGACATATACAATCAATCAAATAGTACTTAATAATTCTTGACTACTGACATTATATATATTATATAATGTTACTTTAGTCATTTGTAATTTAAGATTGTTCTCCATTAATTTCTAGGAGTTTAGCAATAGAGGAACCAATGGAATGATAATTTACATACATCATCATTATTCATATATGACAGCAGTATCATTTTTCATTTTTCTAGTTGAAATCTTCAATAGTAATTGCATGAGTAATGGCCATTTTTAAATTGAATTTTTTTCCCTGAGTGGTTTAAAATTTAATAAGATATATTAATATTTATCCAAATGAATAAAAATTCAGTAATCTACTTTTATGACAATTGCATGTGTTAAATAGGAATGAAATTAATGTATTCTGAACTCCTTAAAGATAGAAAATATGTAGCCAATCAAAGCATTCACATTACTATCTTTGTGTTATTCACTATAGAATTGGAAAACACTTAAAACGGACCAATCATCTTGTTCTGTATAGGAGGGCCTAATGAAATATTTTTTGCTAACATGTACAATGAACTCAAATGTATTGTATCCTATTGACTATTGTCTATTTATCATCTAAAGCATTAAATTGATACAATTCAAATGAAAAGTATTGAAGGAATACTAGCAGATAAGCACATGAAACATAAAAAGATCTCATAGTTAAAAGGAAGGGATCAAAAGAGAACAATAGAGATTCAAAATTATTCAAAAGATAGCAAATATAATACAGAGAGGCTTACAAATTTGACTCCTTCTTGCCCTGAATGATTTGATACACCACTGGTCTTTTCCAATATCTCTTGAATGGAATTTAAGTTCTGCATTCCAGAAGCCTCCTCTATGCCGCTAATTCCTCCTTCAAAGCGAAGGACCTTCTTCAAGTTCCCGGCGTTGACAAACTAGTTTTCAAAACTTGTTTCTTCCCTCAATTCATTATTAATCTCTGCAATGCCTTAAAAGATGAAAAATAAGGTGAACTATGCCTTCTACACTTCTTTCTTTGAATCAATAGATGATGAACTAAGGTTGTCTGTGAGCATGAGGAAAGGCAAATTACATCCCAACTCTCACTACAGATTGTCTGTGAGCATGAAGGGAGGCAAACTACATCCCAACTCTTACTACAGAACGCACTAGGTATCTTATCGCACCGTATAAAAAGAGACTTCATTTCATGAGAAGTGAACAATATTTATATGCTCTTGGAAGCATTGAAGGCGTCGCTAGCACTAGCACTTCTTAGGGTAGTGTAATAACAACTGCCGGAGTGCCGGCACTTGAAACTGACACACTTGGCAGGTGAAAACTACTTCAATGCATTGTCAATCTTAAAGATCCAAATGTAACAAATTAGAAAAGCACTCCAACACTGTCATAGTCTTTACTGCTATAGTTGAATTTTGGGATCTATGGTTATTAATATTGGTGCACCAAAATTTCAAATGCGCACACTTTTTATATGACTGACATAGTCACCTTATATAGTTAAGACCATCCAAAAACATGGTGAAAATAATGTGCTTGGCAATTGATAGGTGGTTTGACAACTGTGATTATTATTGATACTAAATATCCATGCACTTGCTTCCATTATGCTATTTTCTTCCAGAAGTGATTATAAGAGTACCATGGTGGCTGAAATACTTTCACGATGATGAATTGTCTGTCACCCCGCCCTCAATTTTCACTCCTATCATTTTTAGTTTCCTCTGGCCGTGTAGTTTGTATGATGGCGTCGGTTCGTGTAGATGGTCATCAGGTCTCCCTTGTGTTTACGGTTGATGCCAAAGAAATTGCAAGAATATATAGCCATTTGTTTTATGTACGCTTTAGATTTGTAGAGTCATCTATCTATGTCGAGGAAGAGAAGAAGTCAAAATCTAGAAAGTTACAACAATTTATTCCCATCGGAAAGTGTCTGTAAGACGATGGTCACTGTTAGTACCTTTCTATAGGAAACTATAGAGCTTACGGGCTTCCTTTGTCCATGCTAACTATGTCAACTGAGATATTAAGTCGTCAATCAGATACAACGACAATTGATACGCCATACATCCGGGCATACATCACACACACCGTTTTTCCTAGTCCACCTCGCAAAGTTTTCTCGGTCCTTTGATAGACTTCAATTCTTCGAGCAGTGAAGGTCGAGAAGTTAGATCCTATTGTAGAGTTCTCTAGCGAATCGAAAGGAGAGTCTCCTAATATGATACTTTTGAAGCATCGACCTGTGTGCAAACTTTTATGAATGAAAAGGCTCTTTGAAATTCAAAATGTGGCACCCCATCCAATAGTCCTGCGCAATTTCTAGTATCATGTCCACCGATGCATTCAACTCCGGTTGATGGAATCAATATACTAGAGTGTCTAAAGACATTAGGTAGTATCAAGGGCAGTATGCATCGCTCACGCAATGAGTTGTCTACAATGGATCTAAACGCCTTGAAGCATCATCATGTTCACTATCTTCCAACAATATTCAACGAAAATGTCATCTTTGAGTTGCTCCTATGTTGCTTGTCTTCTTCTTCGTTGAGGCCTGGAACTTGGAGAAAATGGACTGGCGTTACAATAGACATCCATGGTGTAAGCTAGTGACGACAAACATTCATAATTTTGATAACTTGAAATTTCATTGTCATACTGTGCTAATCATCTTGTTTGTGAAAATCCAGAGTGTAATTATTTAAAGAGAGCTTCTAAACAAAATGAAACTGAGTGGACTAATTATACAACCTTTCCTTTTGCAGTAAAGAACAATCCTTCAAAAGAGTATACTCTAGTTTGCAAGCTGTGTAAAAAGTCACCTACATGTCTAAATACATGTGATGCTTGAATTTACTACTTTTATAGTGATAATCCAAAGATGAGTAGGGTTGTAGTTCATTTCGGAGAGCACGCTCACCCTATAGCAAAGGGCATGTATAGTGATTCAACAGAGAAGATTTGTGGACTCATTGCGGAGTAGGTGGCCAAGACATCAACATCCACCAACTCTACAATTGCTCTCTCTGCCAGCAAGGACTTCCTTACAAACTATCTATTTCACAATGGAGAGGGAGAGAAGGAGATATTGAAGGGGGAGGAAATGGAAGAGGTCATGGATCGCTTCCAGTATTTGAGCAGTCCAAATATAAGGAATGTGATATCTTCATTTCACTCAAACAACTAAGGAGGTGTCATAGACAATATCATGACCATGAAGAAAGAGTCACGATTTGAATACATTCACAACAACATCTTCCTTGGCCAAGGGAAAAAGAAGGTATACATTTTCAAGATGCTCACTGCAAGACCTCAAAGTGGAGTGGACTTGGTGAAACACATGCAACCTGGAGGGAATCTGCAAAATGCGTGGATGATGTTCGATAACATTAAGCGTGTAAAGGAATGGACTACAATGGCTTGCCACGTGTACGATCCTAAGTACAAGAAGGTGATGACCATTTCAATATGCAATATGCAATTTGAAGATATTGAGATTCATGTTCAATTTTGAAGGTGCTTAAACATTGTAATGTCACGACACAGAGTAGATCATCCAAACTTCAAGGGATTCATGGCAGACATTGCTATGGCCAATTGGAATGCAATTTGTATTATCTATAGATCTAGTTCTGCTAGTGACAAAATGAAGAATTGAGAGAGGACATGCTTGTTGCATTGAATTACTCTTCTTCAAAAAAACACTCAAAAACACATCAAAGAACCATTCTAGCAACAATATAATACACTATGCAAATAGTACAAAGATGCAAAGACTACGAATGAGGCAAAAACACGTTACCTTGAGATTCAGTTATTGTGGTTCTCTTCTAGAGCTGCCATTAAAGATGCACTTCATCAATTGGATCATTGGCTTGCATTTTGTTGTTTTAGGTATGGTCAGTGGGGAGGCTTCATGCAAATGGTACGTGCACGTTCAACTTTAAATTTATATATTTCATATTTTTATAAAAAAAATTTGTGTGTAAAATAGTTTTTTCTATATTTAGTTTGAAATTGGCATGCATGAATTCCAAATGAAGATTTTTCAATACTCTTGAATGCAAATTTTTTTTTGGAAAAAAAACAACTAGATAAATTTTGGAAGTTTGACGAAAAATAGGGGTACTATGGAGGGGGTCCAAAAATACTCGTTGGATCTGACAGGTGTTTTTGGACCACCTCCCCCCTCCCGTAATATCCTTATTTTTGGTCAAAGTGCCCTTCCCCTCCAAAAAATCATGGGAAGGCAATAGGTATTGATTGCTTGACATTCCAATTGTCAAGTTGGTTGATTTTTTGCCAATGCTTTCTTGTAGGGTAGATGGTATGATTTTCTTGCATTGGAATGTCCTTCATTTTATGTGAACTACATATGGACTTAGTTCTAGCAGTTCACAGTTTTGGTTGGTGGGTTGTGATGTATGGCACTAAAAGAGTGCTCACATTTCGTGTGGATGGCTTTTTAGGATTTGAATTTAGAGGAGTTGGCGGACATGCCTTTGTGCAACCTATCGAAAATAATTCACAACAAGTGGCTTCAAATGTCCGTCAACCGAGGTAACAATCAGTTTGACGCCACTTGCAATGATAGTATCCGTACATGGATGCAAATGACAAACTATTGTGCTTACTTAAAATGACATTTCTATAAATCTGGTCCATCGAAGGAAGAGTTGAAGTTGAAAGCTGCAAGACGCAACAGAGACCCCCAAAAAATAGTAGAGGCACTAAACACATTTCCTGGAGCTCATGGTGTTGGAAGTCACATACCACATTTGGAAGGAGAAGAGATCTTTGGAAGCACAAAGAGGAAGTTGGACGTTCCCATTGGTGAAGAAAAAGACTCACATAGACCTGACAAAGTAAATTTCTCTAAACCTTGTGTTTGAACAAGATCTAGTAAGGCTTTTGTGGAGTCTTCTTAAGGTGAAGGAAAACAACCTGAGGTGCGACCATCCCAACATGTTACAACTGCATTTGAAACCGATTGCAACACGTCAAAGTGGCACATTGCAAGGATCAACCACAAATCAAATGTAAAATCTCAAGCTCCACAACAGACGTCAAACATCAAGTGCACAACTAAAATTGCATGGGGGTGGAAGGGAACTCCAATTCCAACATGTCGTGGTAGAAAGGAAGATTACGGGACTAAGAAAGAAGTGGTGGCAAACTTCTAGTTCTGTTGGGATGACATTAAACAATGTGTGAAAGGTACAAAGCAAAAGTATATTATAGATAGACCCAAGGTACCGAAGGTTTGGCCTTTTTTGACAAAGACCAACCTCAGTCGAGAGAAGAAGCTGCTACTACAACATGCTACCTTCCATTTGCAAGAGCGTCCTACATTGTCACTACGATGGCTTTTCAACATGTCTAACATCTTCAAGAGTGTCTTTTATGATCAACCAACACCCTAGGATGCAAATGTGTATCCAACAGTTAGAACAACCAAACCATACGGCAAAATCAAATGCACCAACTACAAAACAACAGAACAAGTGGGAGAGTGCTGGCAATATTAGAGGACAAATTTTGGTAGTGAATTTGCTTTCTTTTCCCAATCTTGGTGTAATAGTGTCACTTGAGATTGGGGCAAACCACAACAGAAATGTGTATCGAATTACACTAGAGATGTTTCCCACATGCACATGCCGGACTTTACAAGTATGGTTGTTTCCGCTATAGAAGGTCGACAACAGTATGTTAATTGCAAGCACTTGTACTATCTATATCGTTATTTCTGCAAGATGGACATCTATGAAAACATATTCATCCATGCACCAAGTTATAGCTTCAATGAGTTGAAGCTTCTTTTAGTCCAAGCAAGGATCATCACTATTCCAGAGGAGGCATGAACACGTTCTTCTACGTACTTTAGTTGTATTGTCTTAATTTACATTTAATACAATTGAAATGATTTTAAGTATTTGGAATGGAAATTGTTTATGTATAGGTGAAGTATAGGTGAATATCTCTTTAGTCAAATGTTCTGAAGTGAAAAGGTATGAATGTCCAAGAACTACAGTATTTCCAATTTTTTTTTTACTTTTCCTTTATTTTTAAATCCTAGATCATTTTCTTTTCCAATGAATCATATAGTATCTCTTCCATTCTTTCCATTTGAAAACCTTTTGTTTTAGTTTCTATTTTTTCTCACATTTTTTTTCCATTTTACTTTTCCGTTTTTTTTATCTTTTTTTTTCATTTTAGTTTTTCATTTTTTCCCATATATTTTGAAATACATCTTCTGCATTTTCTATTTTTTTTCCGAATTGGGTCACACCTTTAACCCTTAAGTGCCTAAGCCTTTCCAAGTGTGTTCTTCCTATGAAAAAAGAGCATGGATTCAAAGTTATCCCTGATGACGCAAATTATTTTTTTTTCAAAATTTGATTTTACAAATGTTTTAAGAGCTAGCTTATTAGTATGTATACCAATTTTGAGTGCAAAATTGCATAGGATTTGTGAGATCATAACAAGAGAAATGTATTTTTTCTATTTTTAGTATGCTGCCCTTCCCCACAATGTTTGAGAAATTTGCATATAAATATTTTTGGGATTGGAGGTGACATGAACAACTACAAATTATGTTAGCACAATAATATATAATTTCAAAAAACTTAATTTCACATGAAAAGCTATCAAACTCATTACACAATCCACCTTGCAATTGTTGAAATGCAATTTTTTTTAGAAGTAGAAATCGCAAATAACTCCAAATCAACACTTGCATGTTTAAATTTTCAATGGTGAAAATCATGAAAGCACTTTAATCTTTCCATTGGGGCCATTTTCAAAGCAAATGAATAAGTAGAACTTTTCAAAGCTCAATTCAAGTAAAATTGGCAAACTTTGCTTAAAGCCGAGAAATAAAATAAAATTTGTAAGCTTTACTCTTCCTCAATGAGACATATATGCTTTTGAGGATCTCTCAAAAATCAAATTTTTACCTTTTTTAGTGAAAAATAAAAGTTTCCAATAAGTAACCTTCAATACTGTCCGTAAAAAAATTTTAACCGGTCAAAGGAATTTAACTGCCCATACCCAAATGAGCTTGAAATTTTGAAGTGACCATATTTGGTCGCTCAGGCAGTTAGGGGTTAAGTTGGAGTATATTTGCAAGTGCTCTATGGGACTTTGATGGAATGGCTTGGTTTCAAATTCGTCTAAAGTGGCGGCAGTGGAGGCTAAATAGTACCCACATTTGTTTTTGTCTATATTATTTCTTAAACTATTTATATTGTGTTCCACAAATAATCTGAAATTGCATGAAGAACAGTAGATGAACTAAGTGTTTCCTTATAGAGTGAAGTTTGAAGATTTTTTCACATTGGAAATGGTTATGGGTCCAATAGTTTTTTTTTCTCAAAAATCCATGGTTATAGGTGAAGCGGTCATAGGTCCAAAAATTTACTATAAATAATAAAAAAATTATATTTTGATAAAGAATTTTGAAAAAAAAAGGAAAAAAAAAGAGCATCTGAGGCTCCAAGCTCACAAGCTCCACGCTTGCACACTAGTGTTGTTGGAAATCAAACTACATGCTGTGGATCATATAAGGAAAGAGAACATAAGATTAATGCCATATTTAACTACTTTTGGACTTTAGGAGTAATTTTAGACTATGTCCTGGGAGACTACATTGGGAGAGCTCCCGTTGTATTGGTTTTCAAGACCGCAACACCTATGAAAGTGGGAAGATTAGAATGAAGTAGACCATGTTCATACCCAAGAAGAGGACAAAGAAACATAATAACTAAAATATTTCACCCATAGTACATTAATTCTACCTAACAGTAGAAAAGATTCATCGGGAAAGTTGCTGCTATCGTGCATATCCCAGACTTTGGGATCTAAAGTGTTGCAAGAAAACAATGAAAACAAATATCATTCAACTTAGATTATTACAAAGACTAGTAAGCAAGCACTGTCTAACCCATTAGTATTTCCCTGCAGAATAAGGATCCGGAATTTTCTCGGTGTAATTCCCGCATTCAAACTTACGGTACAAGAGGATTGTTGGCATGGTGGAATGGAACTTGAAAGTAAAGAAAAGGTGAAGAAGGGTCACCACATTTTATTAACACCAATAAAGAAGGTCACAATCAAGAAGTTGCCCACGAAAAGAAAGAAAGGCAATCCCTATAGTATCTAAACTACTGAACTTGACTAATGCATAACAGAATTCCCAACTATAAGTAGCTCCTTCCGTACATACCATGGATCTTCTAATTTCAGGAGATCAATATCATCCCTCACGTCTACAGAGGGACCTATCAAATGAGAACGTGGCCATTCAAGAGGATCTATCTGAAGTACTGCAATAGTTTGATCCAAAAAAATGTTGCGCAGTCTAGGGCTACCTAAGATCCGGTTTAGTGATGCCCCACGGTGTGGATAGGGATTATTCTTGTTAGGAATGTTCGAACCGGCAAAAAAATGAAAACCTCTCCAAGTCTTTCACGGTAGAAGACGCCGCATAAGCACCTCCAAAGTAGACAAATGCATGGAAGAATACAACCCACAATGAGCCCATTCAACCAACTGACTAAGGAAGTCATGGAAACTAGAGGGAACGTCGATTACTTCCGGAAGATCCAGAACAGCACCCTCTACGCATAAATCACCTGTAAGAACAACGACAGCCGCCTTCTGCACAATCAGAACATAGCAAGGAAGTTAACTCGTCAGACAGAGGAGGACAAAATTTCTAAAGAACGGGAGATTTCCCGATGTTATTCCAAAGGGGACTCAGTGTATTGAGAACCTTCAATGAATGGGAGGTATCCTGATGAATTTAGAATGGACAGTCACTTCACTTAGAGCCAGTAAACAATGAGAGGTATCCCTATGATTTATTACGGACAATCACTACACTGAGAAGAAGTAAACAAGAAATGATCTCCCGATGAATTAAGAATGGATAGCCACTTCACTGAGAACCGCTAAACAACAAAAGATCTCCCGGTAAGCTTAAAAGGGACACTCACTTTACGCAGATCTTGTAAATGGAAGATCTCAAGAGGTTCAAATGGACACAAAACTTGACGGAGAACCCCTGCCCAACGGGAGATCTCCCAATATAGTAGAATTACACTCTTACATTACTATATACAAACTGGATATCGATGACATGGAAGTGTGCCTACGAATTTGTAATGCGGTAACTTAAGATAGACAAAACTCAACAAGCATGAGATGCAATAATTATCTTGCATCTGAACTACGAGCTACAAGTACAATCATGGTCGCGAGTCCTTGCCAAGGAATTTTGGGACAGCTAAAAAATTGACGGGGAAACTCAGAAATTATGCATGTGACCAATAATTGAAAAGCAAATACGGGATCACAGCTCACATAGAATTCATGTTGGGTGTAAACAAGGAACTATGAAGGAACAAGCCGAGTGTGCATATGCAATGAATTGTCAAGAAGTATCACTTCAATCATTATCCCTATTTGCTAATGTATTGACTATTTGACATTTACAGGTTCAGAGAAATGTCTAATCAAGAATTTACAACAGCATTTAGAATTAAAATTACAATGTGTAATCAGACGATTATGAAACATCATTCCAAGAAACTGTCATCTCCAACAACGGGAAATATCCCGATGAAGCCCCATGCCAACAGGAATCAACGACGCTGAATTCTGGTAATGATTCCCCAGCCCAATGTGGATTCTTGATCCATTGCATTCTGCCCGCCTGGAAGGGGATTCGCCTTCACATACACCGGCACCGCCTCATTCGACAGAAAGAGGCCATCAAGTCACGGCATCAACTGCATGCAGAGGTAGTTGTCGAGCAGCTCACCGCAAAAAGACTGAGGAAAAACAGCGTTATAAGAATTGTTCAAGATGTTCTTTTCTGGACTGTCGTCAATGAGAAGAATGTTATCTAATGTGGACAAACTGGCCATGTTCGCAAATGTCGTCAGATCTTTCAGGAAGATCAGCTTATTGGGTGCAGATGGGACCCTGTACGTGGACTTCGTGCATGCCTCTTGACACAGACAAATGACATCTCGACGGCCAAAGGAACAATCCTCGAGGACAATGTCCAACAAATTGTCCATGTTCTTTGGAGTAATACTACTCCAGAATGCAACATCCGCTCTACAACGCAGCTAATTAAGAAACGTGGTGACACCCGGGCGACGCTCAACATGGGGTTTATTACGCTCGTATGACCTGTGAAGAAGCACTCCATTCAAGTCAAGGACCACAGAATACTTTTGCCAAGCTACCTTTTCCAATGTGCTTGGTTGCGTTGTTGAAGGTCCACCACAATCTATAGACAAGTACGGCAAAGCCTAGTTAGAGACAAGTCCATGAAAAAGCAAAAAGAACTTCAATGAAACCCTTAGAAATATGGAAGGTGTCACATGAAGTACCTCTCACAACAGCTTCTTCTTTCCTCACCCGTTTTGCTTCCCCGACTTTCGCACTCCTTCGACCCCCATATCCTTCGGCCCTTTCCTCTATTTCCACCGATCCACTGTCAGAGGCTATCTGAAAAATGTCGCGATTAAGAAATGAGTGCGCCTCCCAGACGGCCGGAAACTTGGACCGGCTGTTATTCACCAAATGGCGCATCTGTCTAGCATGAAAAGCTGGCAAATTCAAAAGATCCTTAACCCTACTCTTCAAGGAAACCATGTCAGCATGCGTACGTCCCGGGTGTGGGACAGCAATCACTGGATTTACCTTTGGTTCAGTCGCATTCGGACTCATTTGCGTGAGGTCCGCCATTGTATCCACCATTGTATCCGCCATAATGGTATCCGCCATTTCTGCGAACGGTGGAACAACAGGTGTCTCAGGCAACGGGATATCTCCCGTTGCATCAGTAATCGGCTCCTTCTTCTTCGAATGTCGAGGTCCAGGAAAAGAAGCATGATCACCTGGGATCAGGAGATCTCCCGCTACACCGACGCACTGCTCCGGCCTCGAAGGTACGTCATGTGAAGACTCTATTGTGGGAGGCACTATGTCAACGATTGTGTCCTTCGCAGATGCAGCTCCTCCCTGTATTGCAACGGTAAGAAGAATCGATGCAGCGTTTGTCGCTTCAGGAGTCCGCGTCGAAGCAACCATTGCTCCGGACGGTGTAGGGGAGGAGACGCTAGGGCCTTCATTTCCTGCAGGCTGCTGAGGGGCATGCGGCCGACTAACCAAAGGATCATCACGAGGGAGGCTGATATCCAGTCTTAGCTTCGTCCTCAACTCATTGCGCCGACTTGACTCAACCTCAACGAGTGCTGAGCTTGAGGCCATCCTTCGCCCTACCGTGCCTATCTTCTCCGCTGAACATGGCGTCCGTCTCCATGCAGTCTTATCCTGCGATTAGAATACGTAGGATACCCTTAGCAGATGATTATGCGCAATGCGGAACTGTCAGCGGGAAATATCCCGATGATTAGGTACAATGACTGACCTTTCTGCCTGGACTAGTATCTTTGTCATTCTTCATGTCCTCCTCGACGTGAGGGGTACTTGCGGTGATCAGAGGAATAGGAGTTTGAATTTCCTCATCGTCATGATCACTCTCTGTACGGGAGGTACTGTCTTCCTTGTCCGAAGCGTTGTCTTGACGTCCCGTGTCCGTTCCTATGGTCTGGTGGTCTGGAGAATTGTCCTGCACTCCCAGATGAGAGGAATCACCCTCCCCTGCGGCGACGACGACTTCGTCTCCCTGTTCACATTGTGAAGTCAGGCGGTGATCCGAAGGAACGATGTCAGCATTGTCGCCAACTCCTCTAGCCTCTCCCCCTTCCTCTTCGCCCTCTCCTCTCCCTCCCTCGCTGTCTCCTCGTCCCTCCTCTTCTTCTCCGTCGCCCTCTCGTCCCTCCTCCTCTTCCTCGTCGCCGTCTCCACCACCTTCCTCTCTCCCACCCTCCTCTCCTCCACCCTCCTCTTCTTCTTCGTCCTCATCCTCCTCACGAAGGAATTGAGCATTATGTAGTTGCTCCCAAATCTGCCGGGCGACCAAAATTGCCTTGGACTCTGATTCGGAGTCATAAATAACTTCGATAACCTTATTCGAGGAGACCTGACAGCATTGTAGAAGCAAATGTTAATGCACTGCAAACTGATTGAGCTACAAAAAATAATGGGAAAGAGAATGAATTAGGGCTTACCATTGCAAGAGAAGTAATTTCTGGAACGCCGTTCACGTTAACAATGACCATGTTGTCGGTCATGTGGTTACGGAAAATTTCCATCGCCGCGGCAATAGAGAACCAAGGCATATTCGACCGCCTGTACAACTTGTCCACTTCGTCCAAATCTCTCAAGAAATACACAGCAGACATCTCGATTCCACTCGGGAAGAAATTGTGGAAGCTGCTTGTCGGACCATGGACTTCGTCGTAGGCAAAGAGCAAGACCAAGTACACGGTGAAATGCGAACCTGTCACTGGAAGGGGGAAGCCATCCTCTTTCTCCGGAATGTAATGAATTACATGCCAATCCCAAAGTCAGACTTTCATGTCTTGCCGCCGCCTCTCTAGGTGTGCTAGAATTGTGTGAAATCCAGCACCATCCGTTATAAGTACTATTGGTGAACGGGCTCTCACAAGGCGTCGATCGGTATCCTTGTACTCCATGGCATCAAATATGCGGTTCAGACTCCGGTTCTCCAGGAATTTAGCACGAGCACCGCGGCTGGTCATTTCGAAGAGAAACCAGAAATACATGTGGGTCTTCGCTTCACCTCGCCATGCCTTTACGGAATCTTCTGCCAAAATCTTGCTGATGTCCCAGCATTTCTCGTCCATGACCTTGCACAGATAGTCCCTTCCGAAGTCCTCGGCAACATATTCCTGGATCTCCTCTGTGAGCTCATTCATGAAGATCTCCCACATCTTCTTTACCGCCTCTAGACAGTTGCTTGGATCGTGTGTCTTGTTCAGGGCCTTCGTACGACCCTCTAGCCACTCCTTGCCCAGCTCCGTCGCCATGCTCTTATCCGTCCACCACTCGACTTGCTCCTGGGTAATCTTCTTCGCAGCCACAAAGTCTTCCCATTCTTCTGCTGGGTAGGGAGAGTACTTTGGCTTCTTGCTCGGAAGCGGAAACTGCTTGTAGTGGCATATGAGCTTGTTCTTCATAGCCCTCACCTTCTTCTCCCGACCTGCTGCCACAGCCACTGGAGTGACTGACATTCCTTCAATATCAAGGTTGATAGCCGTTTTCTTCATGCAAACCACTCCCTGCTCCACCTAGCTAGCCAAGTAGTTCAAGTCCTCATCTCGCAATCCCCACAAAAGCTTGAAGTCAGTGTATGCCAGCAGCTTATGGACACCCTTTGATTTTGGTCCGGTCCCGTCAGGAAGCTTTTTGGCCAGAAAGTCCTTGTCAATCTGAACCCAACGGTTGAAGTCTTCATCCTTCTCCATGAAGAGTAGCGGGATTTTCAAATCCGGGTTGTCGGCATTCTTGAACCCAGTGAAGATTGAGGACATCACATTATAGAATCCCTGCACATGAATGCCGACAATGCGAGTTTTATTGGGGATTACTGAGAAATCAGAAGACAATGAAAGTGTTCGTCATCGGGATAAATCCCATTGCTGGATTGATTCGGGGCTATGCTGTGAAGAACCGGATAATTTCCGCTGAATGCTAGTGAGAAATCAATGCATTTTCATAACATCTGTATCTCTCCCTCCTAGTAGGAATATTACTCTGATCCTGTTGACAGCAGGATATGTCCCGTTGTAGACAGTCATCGGGATATCTCCCGATGATTTCCAAGAAGGAATAAAACAATGTACAAGCATAACTCGGGCATAAGTTCAGTAAAACTTACAAGGTACGCTGCTGAATGCGCTCGTCCTCCGTATGATGGGTGCGGGGACTCCATGTCTTTCCACTTCACACGAGTATGAGCAAGCTGCTGTGCGAATCTCTGCTCCTTCTGCTCACCAGCGAGGTTCCGGTTGAGAGCTCTCGAAAGGTGAAGGATATCATTCTTCTTTGTTTCATGCAACGTCCATATGGGAATGATGTTGAACGTGGAAGCGTCGTCCTTATCCGCCTCAGTGATATGTTTCTTCTTGATCAACTCCTTGTGCGCTTCAACAATGTGCTGACCACCAATAATGTAGTGGTGGGATTTGGTGGTCAGACTCTCCTTCCTCGGACACGTGTCTCAGAACTCTATTAGATTATTCGGCCCGTATGGTCCTTTCTTCAAGGGCAAGACGGTTATATATCGGTTCTCCGAGTGGAGTCGTTGTCCACAAGAACCTTATTCTTAATCCCTTTGAGCCGATCCTGGTCAATAGCTCTGTATATGAGATCCCGGCTTTTGCCTTGTGGAGGAACTTGTAGTGCACCCGGAGGAGTTCTCCCTTCGCATTGGCTAGTGGCTTCTTGTCCCATCTGTACATTGGCTTGAAAACCTGATTGTACAACTTGTTGATCTCCTTTATTTGACCGGGCCTGAGCTTGCTGACCTCAGCCTCTGTCATTTTGACTGCCTGCGCAATAGTCAGTGGGGTGGCCTTTTTTTTCTTCTTACCCCTGCCCTTCTCCTCTACTTTCTCTACAATTTCATCTTCTGGCCCACCCGCTATGGCTTTCCTCTTCCTCTGCTTCTTTGGGGCAGAAGGCGTTGATGCAGTAGCAACGACTGGTACTATGTCCGTATTGGACTCGCCACGGCTGTCGTCTATAACAACCCATTCGTTGGACATCTCCGCTGGTGTCCAGAAATGAAATCCGTTTGGCTTGTCTAGAAATCCCTTTATTGTCATGGACTTGCACATCTGGAGATCCATGGTGGCATAGTCAAGGATGAGGTCGTAGTTCCGTGCTTCCTGCTTCTTGGGAACCATCTCTCGGACAATGATGAGGACAGTAGAGTTATCTAGCCCTTGAAGCTCCACGACGTCTAAGCCTGTCGTGGCATGAGCCTTGCCTTCAAATGAGAGCCTAAGGCATATGATTGCAACACCTTCGGCTTGGTCCATCCACTCAAGGCCCCACATTGTAACTTTCTGGTTGCATCAAAACACAACTCTTGGATTGCTCTCGCCGATGTACTGGAACATGTGTACCACTAAGTCGATAAACTTGTACAGCCTGATGGGTGACAAGTCTGCAGGCAGGTCGATCGATGTATTTTCTCTGCGCAATGCCATGCACAATGGTCAGAAGTCCACCTCATATCCCATCCTCTGAGTTTCATCAGGATTATTCCCGTTGAACGTCAATGCCGTCCTGTTCTACATCGCTTCTTAATTTTGGCCGTCTAACATATTCAGCGGGAGTTCTCCCGATGAGTATGTCCAGTAGGTGCCGGCATAAGCAACACCTTGCATATTATAATCATTTCTCCTCTGCTATTGTACTGATCATTACTTATGCTTCAAATCATCGGAAGATCTCCCGTTGGATTTGTGTCTTAACGGACCGTCTTCAGTCCCCAGTGCATACGACTCCTATCGACATTATTCACGCAATCCGTCCCGAGTTCTCTTACCGGTTATATTTGAACAAGAGCATTTTGGGAAATCCCGCTGATCTTCTCTCCACGTTGCTGTGTTGCAAATGCAGACATTACGTAGATTATATATATATATATATATGATTTAGATAGATTTTAATATTTGTTGCATTATAAAGAAGTTGACATCATTTGAGGTAGCTTCATCTCATTCAATATTCTTCTTTGTGTTTTATTTAGATTATACTATGTCGAACTAGAGGGTTTTTTTCTGAGTCTCAAGAAATTGGGGTTCTAATTTTTTTCTTACCTCTACTAGATATATGTAGATTTTAGTTCTTTATTCCGTAGATAGAATGGATAGAGTGAAGTTAGAGATAAGTTAAGATGGAGATTGTGTGGAAAAGTAAAAGATAAAGAGATAGAGTGAAGTTAAAGTGAAGTTAAGGTGGGAAAAAGGTGATTTTTTTTCATCTTCTCTCTTGTTGTGAGTTTAGATAGGGGGGATCCGTATGATTGGAGGTTGTTGTTGTGTTATGTTTTGAGAAGGGGGTTTTTCAATGAAAACTGGAGAAGTTGTGTATTATGATGTTGTAATTGGAAGAGGTCTTTTTTTGCTTGAATTGAAGTTGTGAGTGGAGATTTGTGCTAGTTTGAGTGGAGGAAGGTCTGCTGCCTCCCAATTGAAGAGGCTAAGACTTTGACCAACCATAGAAGATGGACAGATTTTTATTTTGCAATGAAATTTTGAGAAGTTGTAGAGAATTTTGTTAGCTTTTTAAATAGCTATTATTTGTTGTATTTGGAGCATTTATGAGTGAGTTGTGAGTGTTGAAGTGAAGAAGGGTCTGCTGCCCTCACTTTTAGAGGCCGAAACTTTGGGCAATCATAGATATTGGAGAGAGTATTTGAATGAATTGAAATTTGGTGAAAGTATAAAAAATTGTATTAGCTTTGCAAAGAGCTATCACTCATTCTATTTGGAGTTGTGGAGCATTGGTGGTGTTCATTCAAAGTTTAGCTTTGAAATTGAAGTTGGAGTGAAGATTTGAAGTTGGAGTTGGAGGAGAATTTGTGTGTTGTCGCTTGTGGCTTGTGGCTTGTGGCTTGTCTTTTATTGTAAACTTTTGTTGTTGCGGGCAGCTTGGATTAAACCAATGCTTAGCCTCGTTTTGTGTTTGTGGAGACGGTGGGATTTAATCACCCACATGGTTGAATCTGTCTATTCTCACGGTGGAAGCTAAAGCCTAGTTAGAGCTGGTCATCGGGAGTTTGAAGTTTAGGAGCTCATCATCCAGACGGCATCTCATGTTATGCCGTCCCGTTTTACTCGTCCGAGGCCCGTAGTTCTTATTACCTACCTGACCGAATCCTGACCCATTTAGAGCCTACACATGATAGGCCAACATGGAGGAGTTTGAAGATCAAAGAACGAAGAGAAGATTGAAGACTAGAAGACTTGAAGATTATTTGAAGTCAATGACTAACTAGTTCCAGTTGCAGCCAGATATTTTGCGTATTCCCAAAGCGCGCTCCTCTCAAAACGACATTTGATGCTTCATGTTATGCCCTATCAGACATCGGGATATATCCCGATGCCAATTTCATGTGTTGTCTATGGTTTGCACGAGGAAGCGCTTTCATCTTTTGAACGCGGTGTCAACATCTCGGTCGAAACTCTATTATTTTTTTCAATTTTATCGGGAGATCTCCCGCTGTTTCTTTGTCTGTTTATTCGTTTTCTGTTCAACTAAAATCACTTTGTTTCGTTCCCGGCTGCTTTATTGTACTATGTGTATTGCGAAACTATCAGTCAATCTCCCAATAGTCATATGTTGTAGCACAGAAAGCACAAAATGCTTCTCTAAGGCCTTAATGGACCTTAAAGTGACTCGTGTATCGTTCCGCAGAGATCTCGGTGTAATTCTCCTAAATGGCCGGAATGAAGTGAATTAATATCCCAAAATCAAGCCCAAGTACTAGTCTAGACCGGGTCCAATTCTAGTAATCCGGAACCGGAAACTCCTTTCCCAATTATATATCCAGTCTAGAGTATGTAACTATATGCAATAAATTCGAGTTTAACCTCTGGACTAAGAGGGATCTGCAACTTTGGACTTCAGGAAGGAAGCTTAACTCCTATCCTCCGAGTTTTAACGTGTCAGAAGATCCACGATATAAACTTGAAAAGAAAACTTTGACAAGAACAATGAGAAAGAGACCGTCCTCACAACTAGATCGGATGGGCTACGCAGGCTAGCAGGTCATGCAAAAAAGTCTAGATTCTCCTAACAATTACTACAATGACAGACTACAGGACAATCCACGGCCTAGGTAGAGAAGGGGCGTCAGGAATAAATGGAAGAGCTATAATACTTCTTGACAAAAGCAGCTTCTTGACAAAAGCCAGCTCTAATCCTCGCAAGGAAATCCTACTGTATCCTGTCTAACACGCAATCTCTCCAGGGACTGGATACTTCCTGTATCCGGGTTTCACTTCCTCCTTACCCAAATCTGCACGATCTCACTGCTCTCACAATAACACGGACAAGTGCTAAAAGGTACAGCTCACAATTGTGAATTGAAAAATTCCAATGGCATTTGCAGAAAATTGGGAATACAAAGTATGGAAAATGCTACCCGGATCAAACCTAAAATCTGCCTTTAAATACTAAACTACACCTCAAATTCAAAAAGCACATAAAGCTAAATACAGCTAATGAAATGACATGTTTCATTCCTAACTTCGAGTCTAATTTAGATAACTTAAGCTACAGTCAAAAAGCTCCCACTAAAAGTGGATCTTAGATCCTAAAAATCCGGAATCAACTTAAGTCTTAACTTCTTCTAAACTAAAAATATACCTACATATCTATTTGTCAAAATTAGGCATGTAGACTTACAGTCACTGTCAGAACCTTCATCTACTTTCTAATCTTCTTAACTGGAAAAAATCCCGCCTTTGCTGGTCCCTTCCAGGTCAAGGGCTTCTTTCCGGTCTGTGGCTTGGCAGTCTGTTTAGACCGGACTTTGGCCTTCTCTCTGGCCGCCTTCGCCTTTGTCGCTCGGGTCTCTACCGAGGCCTGATCGGGATCCAAATAAGGTTCAGAATCCTGGTCGGAACCGGATTCCTCTTCATCATAATCGGAATCCTCCTATTCTTCCTCCTCCTCCTGAACCTTAGTGAATTTTTTCTTGGCCGACTGTGGCTCAGGAACCTTTCTCTTATGCGAGACTGGAACAGGCCTTGCTACCTTGCTCTGAGGTGTTGCATCTCCTCCAACTGGTTTCCTGATTAGGACCTTACTCGGGGAGCCGGATGAAGTGCCGCGACCGGCTCCAGTCTTTGACTTCACCACGGATTGCATCAGGGTTGTCATCTTCCCTACATCCTCAAACTGCACCTTCTTTCCGGGAGTCTTGGGAGAAGACTTGGAGGGTGAGAGGGCACTGATCTGCTTCGTCTTGGCACTTCCTCTGGAATGGACCCTCCTAGTCCGGTTGCCAGTTCCGGTCCTTGTGCCTTTGCTGGATCCGGTCCCGTCACCTTCGTGATCTCCAAATCATCATCCTCCGGATCTGAATCGGTGACTTTGGTGCTCTCCACCTCAGTCTGCTGCACCTGATTTGTCTTGGCTTCCTGGTGCTCCTTGGGTACATGTAGGTTTGGTTGCTCGTGAGAAGTCTCACCTTTATCCTTGTCCTCTGCTGTTGACTGCTGAACTAGTTCGTGATCCGGTTCCAGTCTTGGTGTAGAATCACTTTGAGGGTTTACCTCGCGCATCACTTCTCGCAGCTGCTCCAGTGTGGACTCCATCTTCTTGTGATAAGTTATCATCGCCAGTATGAGCTTCTGATGCAACTGTCGTCCCTCCATCATTACTTATTGGTCAAACAAGTTAGCCTTGTTGACAACTTCACCCGGATGGGTGATGAATTCCCGGATTCGGGAAATGGTGTCTCGTGTTTGCTTGGAGAACGTTTTCTCCTTCTCCACCTCTTCTGTTTCTGGCGCAACTCCTGTTTAAGAGTGGCTACTTGGCCAGAAAACTTTGCCAATTCTTCCTTGTTTTCATTCTTCTCCTTTTCTTGAGTAAGCCGTATTACCCGGATTAAGGCTTGAACTGGGTGGACGGCGCCCATTGTGGTGTAGATGGTCTGCATCGCCCCTCGCACTATCGCGTATCGGTTCCTGAAGTCGCTCAATTCTCGGGTGATTCTTTTTAGCGGTTCGTCTCCCCAGACCGGATCGGTATCCTTGGTCTGCTCTCTCTCTACCTGACCCTTTCCTCTGGTTTCCTCACCCTTATCATCATTCTCACTTTCATCCTCATCGTTCTCAGACTCGCTCTGCTCATCCTCATTATCTCCCTCATCTGAGGACTCTTCCTCATTTCCGGTCTCAGGATTTAAATCCGGAACTTCAAACTCTACTAGGGCAACAGCGGCCTCATATTCTATCTCTTTCTCTTTTATCATTACCCCCTCAGAATGATACAGATGAAACAGGAACGGACAGATGGCAGAAGGTTTGGCCTTCTCAACATTATTCACCATTTTCAGTATTTGGTCCTGGATGACCACTCCCCAATCTACTTTCCGGTCTCCAAACAATGTGCCAAATATTGTGTTGGCTAATGTCAGAGAAACTCGGCTTGGCCTTTCCGGGTTGAGAATGGCCAAGACATAATGTAACAACCGCTTCTCTCTCTGATTGATACAGTCAGTAACTGAGAACCCGTCTTTCTTACTAATTGAGTTTCGGAACTTACCCACCGTATACTTGTGTTTCCGGGATGCACTTCCTTCGCCTTTCTGGCCGAATAGATAGACCTTCCTCCACATGTCCGCTGTCCATCGCTTGAGCTTTGCACGGATCGTGGTTGCGACGTGAGTTGGCACTCCAGGCCTCAATTCCGCCAATACTGCTTCGCTTCTGAAGTCCCACGGTCGGATCAGGAACCCAGCGCACCCCATCTGCTTCAAATCTTCCTTCAGCTCCGCCAGCTCCTTCTTGTCCTTGGGCAATCGTGGCGTCACATACCGGAGCGAGATGGTGGCTCCCCCGCTCTGACTTGCGGCCATATCTTCTCTTGTTAAGATGCGGCCGGTCTACTCTCAGGGATCGGAAAACAAATGATCCTTATGGCTCCCTCTCTCCCCCTTTCAGCTGTGCAAGCACTAATGCTAAGTTGGGATGCTAGCAAACCTCTCTTTTGCGCTCAATGTCCTTCAAGCACTCTCGTCCGCAGTCTGTCAACTCAAAACCCAATACTGATGCACAAACCGAAAACCAGTAATGGTGCACATTGCTACAACTTTCAGTCAGGGCAGGAAAATGTAAGTGACCAGTCTCTGGACAGATGGGGTTTAAGAGAGCCAATCCCAGCTGCTCTTAATGATTCCCCTAATCCAGGCTTTGCCCTTTAAACCTGCCCGTTTAGGATTTCCGTTCATTAATGATTAGAACATTCCCGTAGTTCCCTAGGGTTAAATAGGTCACCATTGGATGCCGGTTCCCGTTACCCCTTTCATGATCCGGTCTAGGCGAATGCGAACTCCGGTTCCTTGTTTCCGGTACATTCGGTTAGCCTTTACATCGATTCCTGATCAGTCCACTTCCGATTTCCGGTTCTAAACATTAGATGGTCTATAACTATCTTAAAATCGAAAAATTTTACTGCTAAGAAGAATATTATTCCTTCATTTATATTTTAAATTAGTAAAAGTGGATTTTCAGGTTCCGACATCATATCATTAAGCACTATTTCAGTTGTACTCCAGGTCTTTATCGGGATTAATCCCTATGAAATTAGGACTCAGGGTTTGTACTTGCAAGTGTCTCCGATGTTCCCACCGAAGACATTGTCCGGTCTTGCGCGTCTATAGGGCATTTTGAAATTTCTCCGTGCAAACTGGATTACAATGCTTACCATACTGACTTTCTATCTAACACAAACAACCACAAGAACCCAGAACTTCAGGGGACTGCAATCTTACGGGTCATTCCAGAATGCTGGTGTGACTTCGATTGCCGATGATGTAGCCATGATGGTGTGCTTGTGCCGTATACGCCGACGATACGGTGCTACTCGTCGACAATGACCTCCTGCCTTTGTAATTCCTGCGCAGTTCAAAGTGCTTTCTTAATACACGTCCAACTACTAAGCCAACCAATAGATGCCCTCACAGAATCCAATGATCGAGCACACCACAACCTCTCTGCTTTCGGAAAGCAAGCTCCGCAATGAGCTCTGAGATCCGGAAGAAGCAAGACACCCGGAAATGGCACAATGGAGACCCTCGTAGCAAGCACGGAATCGATATTCTCACAAACCAAAGACCAAATGAACATAAACTTCCTCACTTGTAAATATGTAATATCCACAGCGCAGAAATTCAGGCAAACAGTGCAGCTTCAAGCTCATTGCACAGATGATTGAAACTGATAGAAGTTCCGTCCCTCAAAAGAACAGACCACAATCCACGCCGCAATGATCAACGCGGGAGGTTGAGCGTCTTTTCTCTACACTGTCTTCATCTACTTCACACCTAAAGTGTTCTCTCTTAATCCAGATAAGAGCATCACCTATAATTCTTGTCGCTACTCTCACGCTCGTTTCGAAAAACAAGTAACTAAGCAGAATTTTGGATTATTTGTCAGGGTTCATTCGATCAAACAGATCCAACTTGGAAACTTGACAAGAGAAAAAAATCAAGAGCAGCAGATGGAAAACCCTACCGTGTCTTTGCAGCGTGGACCTTTGGCGCAAATTCAATCGCGATGCCTCCCTTCAAGCAAACCAAACAGCCGCAACTCCGACGCCTCCCTCGAAGCCACGGAAACGTGCGGAAATGACGAACTGGACGCCGGGGTCTCCTCTCCCAAGTCCCGCAATTCAAGCAACAAACTCAAAGATTTCCAATGGGCCGCTCGTTGCAACGGGAGAAAACGAGGAGGCGCTTCGTAGAGGAAGACGATTACCAAAGGGAAAGAGCCTGCGGAGGAGGACGCTGACCAGTGAGAGCAACGGGATGAATAAGCGATTTAGTGAGAGAGGCACGTAGCCCTAGGTCAGGAACTTAGCCATCATGGCGCGCCGCCCGCTGTGATTACCGATCTGACAAGCAAGGGATGACTTGACTCGCAGCGAGATGGGGTCATGATGAATTGGATCCCCACTTCCTATGCAAGGAGTGATAATATATTGAAATTAATGCGAGGGGGGTAAGTTACCCTCAAATAAGTTAGGGGGTCGATTCATCAATTTTTCCACACCCCTTAACCCCTAAATGCCCAAGGCACCCAATGTGGGTGTCCAAAATTTTAAAGAGTTTAATTAGAATCTAGCAACTCCGCTGCTCTAACTTATTACTTTGTATTTCTGGGATACTCATTTTGAAAGTCTACTTTCAGCATCAACAAGCGCTGGGTACAAAAAGCATATTTTTAATTTTTTGACTTCAGATTTTGTGCAAGGGTGAACACTGCAAATAATGACTGAAAATTAAGTGTTTTTCACTTCAAATTATTTTTCCAACCGCTGGGTAGAAAATTAATGCATTTTTTTAATTTTTCGACTGAAAATTTTGTGCAAGGGTGAGCATTGCGCATTTAGAATGAAAATTAAGTGTTTTTCACTTCAAATTTTTTTTCCAATTAGTTCCCACCAACAATTCAACTGAAACAGTTAGAAAATCAAAACCAATAGTGCAAAAATGTTTAGTTAAAGACATTCAAAGCCAAAAAATTTAATTAGTACAAGTGAGTTGCAAAAGAACTTGATTTCTGCACATTTAATGAAAAATAAGGTCTTGCAATGTATGGGGTCAAGTTTCTAAGAATTCATTGACACATTCTTATAGTTACAAGTCTAGTATTATATCCTATGGTTAGATTGCCCACAAAATATTTTTTTAAGTTTTTCTTTCTTTGCTATAGACATGGCAGGTTTACCGGAATGGTTTTGACAGAAACCGCACTTGGTCTTCTAGAGGGTTTAGGTGAAGAAAATAAGTTTCCTAGCACCTTCAATGACTCACTACTGTTCTTCACTTTAAATGTTCTTAATTTCAAATTCTTGCACTTCAACTAACTTCTGCATTGACAACTTTTTATATGCTTTGGAATTGAGTTCTGAATGTGGAACCAAAAATGTAGGGAAAAATCACATTGTTTCCATCTTCCAAGAAAGGATTTATTAAAGGTATGTCCAAGATTCAGCAAATTAAAAAATAAATCATTAATAACTCTAAGATGGAATTGAGTCAACGTAATTGCAATGGTGAGATTGTTCTACTAAGCAAATTGGACAAAATCATGAATAATTTGTTGAAAAACTGTAATATGGATTGCATTCTAAAATGAACTGTACAAGTTATTTTTTTCTAAAACATGTTTAGATGGCCAAATAAAAAAACCCAGAACTTCCTCTGTCATATTTAATGAAAATACAATGCATCAAGGCTTTCTTGTACACAAAAACATTATCTTGTACACAAAAACGTTATCTTGTAGAAGACTAATTCAAAAAAATTTAAATTCACTTTAAATGAATTTCTTATGTTGCCCGCCCGAACTGGATTTTGGCTTATTGTGCCATACCTTTTTTACAACTTATCCAAATATTAGTTTAGGGTTAAATTTATAGCACATTTGGCGAAGTTGAAAAAAAGAAGGGCATAGAGGGGTTAATCATTCATTTAGTAATTCCATCATTCCCTTAGAAATTCCATATTCAATTTTCATTTCCTCAATTATCAAGGATTTGGTTTTGGGTTTGGTTCAAAATATGGGGCACCACTAAACTAAAATATTGTCAAAATGACTTCAGTAATTTAAAAGTAAAATACATTATTACAGGACAAGTGGTAGACTCACTGGCCACTGGGAAGCAAATTACAATCATTTAGGACCTTCAATTCTTTTCCCATTATTGACGCAAGGCACCTTCAATTCTAAAAACTTAGCTACGAAGGCATAACTATACAATAGACTTCCTTCTATTTTGTGGTTTAGGGTGCACTTCACCATAACTCTTTTTCTGTGGGATCGTAAATCAATTCAGAAGAACTTTATTTGTGTACTCGATTCTTTTGCATCATAGGCTATGAGCCTCCATGACATAGTATATAGTAATAGAGCATCATATGCTATGATATGGGCCTCCAATATCGATACACTAATATTTTCATAGGGCATCACATGCTATGATATGGGCATGTAAGAATGACATAATCATATTATGTATGAAATTTTATGATTGTATTTTGAAATGGAAATTTAAGGATGTATAACATTGGCTACTTTTTGGCTATTAGTTCTTGATGTGAATTGTACATCATATAATTATTAAAATGTAGGCCCAAAATGATGGAGATGGTCGTATTAATTTGAATTCATCATTGCTAAATATATTATTGAATTTCATGAACATGAGGGTTCCCGAATAATTATGTACAATGGAGTAAAATCTAATTATATTCAATCTAGCTACATATGAAGCATAATGTTCACATTTAAATAAAATCATTTAATCAATGTGAATGTCCTCGATTATATATGAAGGATATTCAACAAATATGAGAAAACTAATTTCATTTTTGAAAAGGTAGTACCAATGAATCCTTCTACATTCTTCAACTCCTTCCAAAACAGATTGGAGAAGTACAATCCAATAATTTACTACATAAAAAAAAGTTACATAGGAGATTCAAACACTTATAAAAATTAAATACTATAATAAATCATAGAAGTGCTCACATTATCTAATAATAGCCCTCTTCAATGTATACAACAACAAAATGATCTAAGATTTAACAGAATCCTTACTTTGATCATTAAGAAGGTAGAAGAATGATTGAAATGCATCCTTGAACATTGAAAAACTATAACATGTTTTTTGAAGTTCATAAATGAAAGAAAGAAAATACTTAATAAAGAAAATATGTGCAATCACCATCAAAAAACCTGAAATAAATATCTTAGAAAGAAACGTGGCTCCTCAAATGCTTTCAATTAAAAGCTGTTTTTGATACATTAAACCAAACAAAAGACCCGAGTATGTGTATAGTAGTTGCAGAAATGCTCAACAACCTCAATCTTCAATTCCTGGAATTAGATTTTGGAAACCCTAAACCACCAAAACCCTCAACCCTCAACCCTAACCCTAAACCCTAAATCTTGAACCTGATCCCTAATCCTAAATCCTAAACCCTAAGCACTAATCGTAAATCCTTTTTTTGGTCTAGATAATTAACAAAAATTTGGAGACAATTTTCTTAACCCCTAGTAAGCGCTCGAGTGACCATTTTATGGTCGCAGCCCAACTTTAGCCTAAATTTCTGGGCGAAATTTTTTTTTTTTTCAAATTCTTTTTATTTTTTTCTTCAAAGGATTGGGTTGTTTAGCAATATTCATATTCAAAACTCAGATCGCTACGGTCAAACAAAAATTAAAAGGGAAATAGCACAAAGTGTCTAAATTTGTCTAGTGTTGAAAAATGTACTATTTGGGGAAAGTATTGGTGTTCTCATTACTAGATCTCATGCATTTTTTCACAAATCAATAGAAACCAGAATTTGACCAATCAAAAAAAAATTCAAATGCTAAAAACAAAAATTATATTTTTGATGAATTTTTGAAGTTATATCTTCAAAATTCATTTTAGATAAATCTAAAAATAATTTTATAAATTTGACCGTACAGATGCTTTCTACTTTTTGTGCTTTACATTATCTTCCTTAATGCAAACTTCAAAAAAGTTTTAGAAATTATATTTTATAACACATTTGTATTTTGTCCAAACCCCTTGGGCTTTTAGGGGTTAACAAAAGCTTAAAACTTATGAAGAAGGAAAAGAATAATAAAATGGAATTACATGCCGGTCATCTCTATAAACGAATATAAATATTTGTCTTTATAGATATTGAAAAAGATAAATTCTAATACTATGGTTTTAGATACTATAAAATGTATGGACAAAGAAAAGATTTTCAACTTCCTTTTATTTTTTGTCCCACCCACCCACCCACCTACTAAACCTATGCTAAATATGTTAGAATATATATATATATTTGTCTTCATAGGTATTATAAAAGATAAATTATAATACCATGGTTTTAGGTACTGTAAAATGTATGGACAAACTAAGAAAAGATGTTCAACTTCCTTATTTTTTTTGTACCACCCACCCACCCACTAAGCCGATACTAAGTATGTTAGAAGGGGATACTGAAGATTTTAGTTTAATAGAAATCACACCAAGCCATGTAGCAACAAAAAATTAGTGAAGTTCACATTATTAAGTGAAACAAACCCATTGACCCTAAACTGGAGTACGTTTATAGTTGTTCCGAATATGTTAGAAAACCTTAATCTTGAATTCAATGAACCTAAATGTAGAAATCCGAACCTTAAACTGGAAGTCTTAAAAACCTGAACCCTAACCCTAAGCCCTAAACCCTAAACTCTGAAACCCTAGCATTGAATGCGGGCAAGGCACATGGCATGGAATGATTAAGTGTATGGTAACTCTATGTTGTCCTATAAATGTCTATGAAGACTGGTGGATGTGCTATGTGAAGTCATTAATCTGTTTGTTTAGTATAATTGAACAAGTTGAGTAAGTTAGTCTGCTCTTGTAGCGACCACGTAAGAGCTTTTTGTCTATAATGATGTCGAGGAAGGGTAATTCCTTGAAACACTTTTCAATTAAATTTTTTACTTTCCAAATCGGATTGCCATGACTGTAAGCCAAGTTCGTTAATATGTCTTTGACCTTGGTGGAATTCGTTACGAATATTTGAAGTTGAAATGCATTGAACAATGAATCCAACGACCTCCACAAATGTAAACGACAGATGTATTGCCGGAATGAAAATGTCAGGGTGCGGCATCTTCAAAGTTAGAAAGGCAGTCGGTTTATTCAAGACAGCACTGTAAAGATCACTTTAGCCTGCCAGCTTGAGTATTATTTCCTTTGCATGAAAAATCCCATTGAACTGTGTCAAATGAATGGAAAAAAAGGAGTAGTCCGCATGCAATTACAGACACAAGAATGCCAGTTAGAGTGGTAAATGTTGAGTCCGGTTCCCGAGAAATGCCAAGCTTGGAGCTTCAACGGGTCCTTGACAGCCGCAGTGAATGCTACAGGGTTCTGGAATCCCGATTAGATTTGAATTCAAATGCCGCACGTATCCCCTCGAAAATCTCCCAGGACCCGAATTACGTGCACATTAACTCATGTGCGACAGTTCTGCATTGAAGGAATCGAGACGAACGAGAATGCAGTCAACATTCCGCAAACACGATCGCATCTTAAGATTCTACCTGGACACATTGGTGCACGGCTTTGAAGAGTGCACGTGTTAATGAACATGCAGGTGGATCCTATCCAAGTGAAAGCAGGAAATAGGACCTCCGACAATATCCTGAATTTCCAACCAAGTTTCCTTCTTTTTCCCAGGTGCACGTGAACGAGCAGTGGCGGTCGAGGAGTCTGGACACCTATCTTTCGTTAATTGGCAGCGCTTGTGGATTGTATGGAGCTTGCGGATCTGTCGTAGTCTTGCATTTCCTCTCTAGGTATGAATTCCTCAAATCTTATTACCCGTGATTCCGACTTTCACCAGCAGTTTAGTGTTTTCAGGGCAATATAGAAGTTGTGAAGGAATATTGATCGGGCAAGTGATACCAGCAGTGAGGAATGGCCGGAAGGTCACCTTCTACAATGATTTGACTGTCCACACATCAGGTCCTTTGAGTTTGATACTTAAGCATTAGTTGCGTATCACATGAGTGCTAATTGGTGAAAGAGAATAAGTGCTTGCAGTGCCGAAGTAGTGCAGACTGTGCACAGAACCGTTTGCTGGGCACAGTGCTGTAAGCGGCGCTGTGCATACCGCTAGTAATGGCAGTTTATAATGTTGTTTTCTTCAGTGAAGGACGGTCCTGGTCATTCCGTCAGTGGCGAAAGCAACGAAGTCATAAGCTGTAATAGTGTAGTCGTCTGCCTTTTGTACCGTATACGACCGTAGACTACAAGTACAGATTATAATACGTAGTGAATGCTGTATACCGGAGCCGTACAGCTACGACAATTGATTATCTCATGTGTGTCGTTCAAAACATCGGGAAATATCCCGCTGTTAAGAACTTACTGATAGAAGTCATCCGTTGATTTTAGCGGGAGATATCCCGTTCCTCCCAGCGGGAGATATCTCGTTGTTCCTAGAGAGAGGTATCCCATTGTTCTCAGCGGGAGATATCCCGCTGTTTCTATGACAACATCTCAGTTGGTCAATAGTGGATATTGTACATGGTAATATGTACCGTTGCATCAAATCGATAGATAAAATTGTTCCGTGATGTGACCTTCCGATCTCGTAGATTTTTGGTTTCTCAAGTTCCATATTCCGAATGACAATATTCCATTTGTATTCTAATTCATTCTTCTTTTTGTAACGTAGTAGTGAAACCCCAGTCCACCTCGGCCAAAGGCGCAAACTTCACATATAACTAGGTCAGGGGATAAATCAACGTATCTCCTTTCCCTATCGAAGTCCAGTCCTAATTACAATGTGGACTGATATTCTAGAATTTCCGTCTCTAGGTTCACTCTTCATTACGTATTTGCCACTATAAGGTTTCTGGATTCAGTGCGTCAGAGACAATGGATTCGTACTCTGATTCATTTCATGATGCCATCACTCCATATTTTGGCGAATCAACCGGGGACGCTGGTTCTCAAGAATCTATTGCAAGGACTGCTCTGCTAAGCGATGGTGACGTAGTGAGGCTTTCTCTACCGTATTTTGGAGAAGTTGGAGTGGGTTCTGTTGTGGAGGCTCGTCTTCACGGCGAGTGGCTGGGTGTGCCAATCCCGGTCGAGCCGTGGGTATTCGTTCTCGTAAGGCCTTCATTGGTCGTCCCAGAAGCTCAACATATCAGGGTCTCTCCTTGCCAGAGAGGTCTGAGTACGCTGGGGGAAGTTCAAAACAGAACCATGTTGTGGAGGGCAGCCGGCGTGGTGAAGATCATTACGGATCCGCATGTGGATGGAAGCCCATTCATTCCTCAAGAAGATTGGATCAGCCTAGAGGTGCATCAACTAGATTCCTTTGGTGTTCTTCAATTGTCCGGTTGAATTACTTGCTGGAGGGCGGATGATTATTTCCAGAGTTCTACACTCGGTGAAGGCTATGTAGGTGTGACAGTCCTTGACGTTTTCGGGGGTAACCCAGACACGATTATGACCCATGCTCGGTGGCCTCTTTCTAATTGCTGGTTCCCTAGTGGTCGGTGCTTGAAGGATATAGTCGACCACTTCTTCACCTTCCCTAATGTACCAGATCCCCTAGCCTATTTGGGTGGAAGACAGAAGGCGCCCTATTGTTTCATAGTTCGTCAACCCTCCCTCAGTGAAAAGGAGACACAGTTCACGCGGAAGACGACGGACTTCGAAATTCAGAAGATAAGTTTGCAAAACTACTACGATAGTCATTGCTGCCAACTGTTTCTGCGTGAGAAATTGCTGAAGGTCAGGCAGAGATACTTCTCGAAACCATTTGAAGAGCGTCGAGAGTATAGAATTGCAGTTGGTGGATAATTGCAATTGTGGAGTGGACACGGAAGCGGAAGTACATTACGCTGGAAGAAATGGAAGTCTGTGCCACAACGTGGTACATTATTCACCGAATATCGAAGTCAACCTATCACAATTACATTGACAAGTACAAGGAAGGCATTCTTTCATCTACACACGGGAACAAAGGGGTTAAGCGGCCTCAACTTCGAACGGTGCAAGTCACTGGTACAATGAAAGCGATCATCAACAATAGTGCTAAGCAGATGCCGCACCAAATGCGGTGCATTGGAAATGGGAGAGTGGACACACTTAAGTTCCTGCCTGCTGGGAACAACTGGAAGCGCGTTCATGCTAATGCCAATGAGGTAGTTCCATAAACTGTCCTTCTGTTGTTTTTTATTATTGATGGATTTGTAGGACTGCTACGTCAACGGGATATATCTCGTTGAACTTCTGTATAGGGCCTTCACTAAGTTTTTTCCCTCTGCTGGCACTACAAGAAAATGATAGAAAAAACGACTGCAGGAAACGACTTCAAAACGACTGAAATGCAGTCGTTCCGGACAAAACGACTGCAAAACGACTCAGGGCCCTGCAGTCGTTTAGGACAAGTTGTTTATGCAAACGACTGCACTTGTATTATCACCATCCATTTCTCCTGGGATGTAGACTTCCACATGAAATGGATGATACATTGACGTGTCGAAGTTGACGTGGACAGGGCTTGTGGTGGGCACACGCCTAACATCAGGCGATGTGGCATTTTTCCATTGGGCGATGACAGAAGTCGTTCCGAAGTCGTTTCAAAGTCGTGTTTGGAGCTTGTCAGAATTGTCAGAATTGCAGAATTTTTAGACCTGTCAGGCTGACGTGGACTGCCACGTCGGGCCACCGGCAGTCATTATGGAGTCATTTCGTAGTTGTGCATCAGTTAGGGCGGCGACATCCATGTCACTTGCGGGCACATTATAAGGACCCCGGGTGAAGTCGTTTTCAAGTCGTGTCAAAGTCATTTATTCATTGCACACGCATTTTTTAGAGTAGGTAGCAGTCGTTCTGAAGTTGTGACGGTGTTTAAGAACAGTTCTCTACTAGTTATCAGCCTATTGGTGCAGTTTTGAGGGAGTTGAAATGCAGCAACTGGCATGTCTTCCTACTAGGCCACACACAAATGAATCTCAGAGTTTACATACAAACTTTGCCCTCAGTCCAAGAGGATCTCCTACTGAACTAACTGCACACACCAATGGTAGTGTCCAGAGGTGCTGTATGCACCACTGCACAAGCCCAACAAACTAGACTGACAACCTCCAAATGAAATCCTAAACCTGACACCACCATTGTTTCGTTTAACATATTACGCTCAATTCATTGACATGGTAATTATGAAAAAGCAAATGGGCATGGTATTTCACAAAACATCAATTCAATTTCTGAATAATGGATGTCCTACGTGCCTCCTCGCAGAGCCACACATATCCTGCATGTCTAACCCCCCGGAAAGCCATCTATCAAAGACCGCCTCATGAAATGGACTTTATGTACTTCTCATTCCAAACTGCGCATGTGCCCTTTGCGTCTTCCATTTTGAGCTGCTCGCTGGCTTCATGGGGTAACATGAGTGCTACCCCTTGGTGCAAAACATCCCGCACGTCCACCTTCCACCACCCCTCCGGTATGTCCTTGAAGTGGAATTTTGATTCTCCTGCTGCTCCGCTAATGGTCCCCACTGCTACTTTCTGCTTCACGGAGCGGGGATTCATGAGGAATACCTCCTCCCCCATGTGGAGCTGCATCACACAAAGCATTAGCCAATTGCAACACCACGCTTAAACATTTTGTGCAAGTAGAGATGGCATGTCCGCTGTACTACTGTCGTTGCTCTCATATGTCACTCACAAATGACTAGAAGACTGCAAGAGGACTTCCACGCAACTGCCACGCGACTTCCCAGCGACTGAGTGGTAACGACTATATCACGGCAGCCTTGGTTTCAATGCAGGCGGCCTACTGTGCAACAACATGTTCAAGAAACCCGAGAAGCATCCTTTCATTTCTATGTATTCATCAGAACTTTACGACACCTTGTACAAGTTCATAAAGGGCCTCCTACAATGCAATTAGTGACAGAACAATGTAGTGCAAGGTGCGACAGCAGTCTGCATTCTTTGGGGCTGAGAGTGGTTTGGCGAGACAGAATGCTCACCACAGGCCACAATTTTGAAATTGCCACATTCTTAACAGCAAGAATTCTCTGCTGCGAGCACCGGGGATCTAGACACTCACACTTTCAAGTAGAAGGAACTCAGCAATTCTGACCTGTCTTGACCTTCAAAGAACCCTGCATGCATGTTGGGCCGTTGGCTGCAGCAGACCATGCCTGGCCTATTGGGTACACCACAGAGAGGACACCTACTTCACTTACTCTCGACTTCAAGACGACACAATTGTGAATTCCCTATGACTGCAACTTTGGGTGCACTCCAAGTTTGCTATTTTGTGACTTCGATACAACTACGGCATGTGCGCAGCAAAAGAAGATGACGAAAAAGACAAGTGGGCAGAATTGACTTACCTTCTTGTCACATTTCTTCTCCGTCGTCTGCCTTGATGCATTGTTTCTTGTTTCCCGCTTTTGCAGTTTTACCTGCACCAACAGAAATTTCAGATTAGGAATGCGAGGCTAATGAAGGTGAGGGGATCACCATTGATGCAACCACGAGGTTTGCGAGCCCCTTCACCTCCCACAATCTCAAGAAAATCATACGGTGAACCAGTTCGACGTTTCTCAATTTGTTGCGCCATTGTTTCGTTGACAATTTCAAGGAACTTAGCCCTGAAGGTGGGTACATCAGGGCAGTCTTTCAGCGCCTCCAACAACGGCCAGAGGTAGGATTTCAAATACTCCTTGTCACCAGCCAATGTGCTTAGCCACTTCATATAAAAAGGGGTGCTGATTATGACATTGGCATCCGGATTGCATGCCACCCGTGAGGACTTGCTATCAACTATCACGGTGTTCAACGCACTAAAGCGGGGCCAAACCCCATACACCTTAGACAAATTTTTCCCCCCGCACATTACTTTACCGCCTTCTTCCTTATCATCCTCACACTCCTCACCCGACCAAATGAAGACTGGATCTGCTTCAAAGGAACCCGTCAACCCAGTTAGCATAGTGGGGACAACATCAGCCATATATGATGGACCCGTACTTCCCCAGAAAGCAATCGCAAAGTGCGAAAAACATCTTGACAAAAAAGGTTTTAGCCAAGGCCTCAACACGACTCTCCGAGAATGAGTTCTGGTGGTTCCACGAATTCGATGGTGCGGGTTTGTGATATCTAGCGGGCTGCAGTCCAGCAGAGTGCCATGGACATAAAAATTATTAATTTCAACCTGGAGGTTCTACGGCGTGAGAGAATGTCGGAAACAGTGATGGCTGGACCCACCTCATTTGACGTACAAGTATGGACGTCAATGGGGGTGATTACCTTGCTCGGAGACTTGGGAGCAAGCGCTCTCCGCGCCTTCTTCTGCCCAGTCTCCACCGCAACGGGTCTGGCCGCTGCTACGACTTCCTCAGACGCCACAGATTCCTCGTGAACCGGGCCCGCCTCAGTCTCCGCCACCTGCACTGTTCCTACGGTGGGCAGTTGAGGGTCACCCTCCTCCGTGTTTGAAGCCGGGACTTGAGCTGGGGCACCCTCGTCTGGGGTACTCGCAATCACGATTTGGTCGGGGACGTGGCCACCTTCGTTTGTCTCAACGCCAAGTGCGGGATTCTCTTCAGTTGGGGTCTCCTGGATTTTGGGGATGGCATCTTTGACTGCAGAGGGCTGCGCAAGCTCGGGCTCTGCGGATTCCCTTGGACTGACATGCCACTGCTTCCGAATATCCTTCGCTTCTTGGTCTGTGTCGGAGGAGAGTAACACTTGCGCGACAGTCACGTCGCCTTCATCAGCCGATTGTCTTGCTCCAACCCGCACCCCTCTCTTCTCTGGAATGCGTCCTGCAGGCAACTCTAAAACGAGTGTATCCAGGGACTTTACCTTCCGGCTGGAATTCAGAAGCGCATCGATAGGGTCCACCTCAAGCACACCACGATTGTCTTTGGAGTCACTCTCCAATTGAGTTATGCAAGGGCTGTCATTGTGGGCAACATTGGACTTCCGCATGAAAGTTTCAACCATAGAGCAAAGGTCTTCAATTGCCCGCGAAGTCGCGGTGTTTGTTGCCAGAACTTGGCTAAACTGATCCGACACATTCTGTTTCAGAGCAGCCACTTCCGCCCTCAATACCGAGTCGCTGGCCACCCCTCTCTGCGCAAACGACAAAACAAGAAAGAGGGAGTCAACGCACATGTGGGTTCGCATATTGAAAGTATAGGGTCAGACAGGCTACAAGGACTAGCTGCGACACTTGAAGAGAGCTTTCGGACGACTGCAAGGGCACTCGGGCACGACTTCACCGTGACTGCATTCATGTTGTCACTGCAACTAAATTGAACCTTCCAAATTTCTGCCGTCAGACTTCAGTTCTAATTATCCCCCCTCAATTTCATCCGTGTGAGCTTCACACAGTGACCATACATACAAGACACATCTAGCCAACCAGTCCTAGAAATGACAGCAAACAGACTTCAACATGGCAATTTCAGTGCTTCGCTATAACACCCCCTGTCAATTTCCCTGCTCAGAAGTTCAGTTGTCAGTGCAATTTCCTCCCAACAATTTCGCAACATTGTGAAATGAATCGGCCAAAAATGAAAAAGTGTAGGGTGGCAGAGACTGAGGCGATTTGACCACGGGACTCCATTCACGGCGGAATATCCTTCAAGACAAGAACTGGGGGAAGTCAGAGTCATGTAAAAGGGTCATGTACAGGAAGATAAATAACTTGACATAGCCCGGGACCATTCGCAGCCACGTACAACGAAGACAAACGAAAACATGAAAACATGCCACAAGTGTACGAGGATGAGTGGAGAATTACCGAAGCTGCAGGGGTGACGCCACCGCTTGCCCGCATGCCCTCCGCCAGTTCTGTGATCCCCGGACTGCTGGACCGCCCGTCTCTCTGCAAACATACCGGCAACCAGTCAGGATGTTCGGGCCTCATGAAAGCACATGCAAAACAAGTGGGCAGGAAGAAGATATGATAGGACGGAGCAACAGACACAGTGGACACAAGCACAAACAAGAAGGATGCTTACCACTTGCGCTTCCACGCCTGCTTTTCCTTTCCGCCCTATTACACTACAGTGCTTCACACTGTAGCGTGCAGCAGTCATCTTCTCGGACTTCCGTTTCTGAGCATCCGTATCCCAGTAGGCAATCAACCGTTTCCACTGGTCATCGTCAGTTATGTGCATAGGCGTCTCTTTGTGGCCTTGATTGTACCGCATCTTCAACCGAGATTTCTCGCCTTTCATGAACCTCGTGACTGCAGTACGAAATCCAACCATGCTCAGAGGAGTACCCACATACTCGAACTCGTTATCCAGTGCTTCCCGTAGTTTGATTAGAGTGTGAGGCTTGTGTTTTCCCCATTCCACCACGCTCATATCTAGGATCTTTGGCGTGAACTTCCTGATCGCCTCGTCCCAGGCATTCTTCCCCTCACAACCTGCATCTACCTCGCCACCTTCCTGGACGAACACAAAATTGGGCTTCATGGAAGTCGAGGACCGCTCGAGACTACCTAGCTCATACGCAGTGCGCTTTTTCCTTTGCTGACCTCGTTCCAATACATCACTTCCCGCGCCACTTGCTTGCCACGCACCCTCGTATGTGTTTGGCGGACCTGCAGCCCAAGGCAGTGGTGGCTGGCTTGGCTGCTGCGGCATCCACTGGCCGGGCATCCACGACCATCCTGGCAGGTAAGGCACAGAAGGCGCGGTTGTGGGCTGCGTCGGAGGATTCACTGTCGCTTGATTAGTCGCGGCCGATCTTCCTAGAAGTTCGGATTTTGAACGCTTCTTCCGCCGGTTGAGCAAGGGCTCCTCGACCTGAACATCATCGTCGCTGGAGTCCACAAAGAGTGGTTCTTTGTACTCTGCACCGACATTCAAAGCCAAACTGTAATTTCATGAAGCAATGTGCCGGATGACGTGACCCCTCTCTCTGAAAATGTCCTCACAACTATCGCTTTTTGACCCACGACTCGATTTCATGGAAACATACAGCTTTGCGGCATTGCGGACCGTCCAAAATGGAATAGACGTCAAGAAGTCAAGCACAGTGTCGGCTCCCTCAAACCCTAATCCTTGAGCTCTCCGGGGTATAGCAAATTACCTGCGGCAGCTGCCTCATTCTCCGATTGCTGTCGAACATGGTTACAAGCAAGTGCTAAATTCATCATACCTGCTGCGATTGTTTCAGAATTGGACTCCGTGGCATCGGAGGAGGAGTCCCACTTGCTGGTCATCCCTGTGGCGCCCGCGGCTTCTTCTTTGCGCTTACGAAGTGTGCGCAACCTCCGTCCTTTCCGTCCTCGGAGTCCTCGCTGCCGCGCACTCCTGCGCAGTCCCTCACCCCCTCCTCCCGCGATTTCAGCGCTCTCTGGCTTCTTCAGCGTGGGCTGTTTCTCCTGATCCCTGCAACACAGAGTTCCAACCGGCAGGAGTGAAGAACACTTGCGGTGAGATCAGCGGGCTAAAGTGATGGACTCAAACTATGGTGACGACTCTCCCCAAGGCAACACAATCGCAGCAAACAAGAGGCGTGCGCTAGGGTTTTGACAGGCCAAATACTCAGAAAAGGTGCGAGATGATACACGTGGCCGCCCGCAAGTCCACACCCTTTATATGCTGCACTGGACTGGCGGCCACAGCAATAACATGACCCGCGACTCCCACGTGACTGAGAAGCAGTCACGTAAGGAAAATGGGCCCGCAAAGCGACTCGTAAACAACTTACACGCGACTGCAGATCTCTTGACTTCCACCGTAGCCCGATTTCAAAAAAAAAAAGGGTCCCTTAACCCTAGCGCGGTATGTAAACGTATTGAACAAAGGAACTCAGCGATCACAGACTTCAAGAAGAAAAACAAACACGCCACGAACTCAACTATGGCCTAAACAGATCAGAAAAACGTACATGCACCTGTGAGGTTCGTCTTTGCAACTTACGCCGTCAGGCCGTTTGGACCTGCATGGCGATGCAGCATGAAGAGGGCACAAATTTCAAGGCAGACGACAACAGCCACTGCAAACTGAAATAACTTACATTGCTCTTTTCACGACGAGGACCTCCTCTAGCCTCTTTTTGTTCTCCGCCACCCGCGCGTCTCTGAGCAGCTCGTACTCACACCGAGGATGTGGCGGGCTCGATGCTGGCGACTCCATCTTCCCCGCCTGAGTCCAGTTGCTTCTGCGCCTGAGTCCAGTTGCACTTGCGCTGGTGCCTGTTTTCCTTCAATTGCAGGCAAGACTACCCAGCACGTCGAGTGCCTCCGATTGTGGCCCTCTTCCGCCCAAGTTCGATGCTCACGCACTCACCAGGAGCGATCCTGGAGCTTCACAGGATTCCACAAAGAGAGAAAAAAGCACAAGAAAGTGCCTCCCCCTTCAATCCAAGGTGCGTTTGGTTGAATGCATTCATTGAAGGGAAGTAGTGGTCATGATTTGGCGGCTGGCAATAAATTTCGGCAGCCTTGAGTTACTGCATTTGAGCCTGATTAGACTACTCGGCTGATGGCAATCTGCCCCTGATTTTGCAATCCAATCATTACATGATAATCTAATGATTGGGAGATTGTGAAACTAGCAAGAGTGGCACCGCTGATTTCGTTTTCGGCAGGTTATTAGGGTTGGTAACTTGAAGTTCACAATGTCATGTCGGCCGAGGCAACACAAACGTTGTCGGGCGCTCTTGTAACTCCAGAACGACTCCAGAAAGTCATTTTTGAGTCACTGCTTGGGTCCAGAGACTACGTAGTCACTCATGACAGTCGTCGCGCAGTTGCGTACTGTTGTTTCCCGAGACTGCCATGATGGAACCCTGTGTTTCAAAACTTATTTGAAATTTTAATGTGCATTTTCCCCGTAGACTGTCAAGCGAGCTTCCAGGGAGATGTCTGTGAAGTGCAGGGGGGTGCACATAATTAAATACCGATCTTCTAATTCGTGTACTGGTCCACTAAGTTGCGCACAACCATTGCACATTCTTTTTTTCGTAACAATTTGCATGAAACAAATCGATTTGCAGTGACTACCTATGTATTCAGCATGGAAATGTGTGACATGTGAGAGTGCATTAGCTTGTTCCTGCACTATGCCAAAACATGTGCCGCACTATTTTTCTCAGTCCTCTTAGTCTCCTCAATCTTTTATTCCTGTGTAAGGTGGGGAAGCGGTGGTTCTTGTCAAAGTGAGTCCATTCATTCAAATCACTAATTGTTTTCATGTTTCAGAAACAGGAGCTTATATATGCACTGAAGTCCACACAGTTTGCGTTGCGCACAACAACTGCAGAGGGTGAATCACGCTCAAAGCCGGTGAGTGTCTCAGTGAAAGCATTCCAATGAATTTGACCATGTCTGCTCCCCATGCATGGACCAATCCATATGTTAATAAAATATGGAACCTCCTTATTTTTTTATAAAGTGTCCAATTCGTGGAGCCCCCATTCTTTCCCAATTTTTTTTTGGCTTCTCAAACATTTGGAGTAGAAATGCATTCCATGCATTTAATTTTACAAAGTGTCCAATTCATGGAGCCCCCATTCTTTCCCAATTTTGTTTTGGCTTCTCAAACACTTGGAGTAGAAATGCATTCCATGCATTTAATTTTACAAAGTGTCCAACTCATGGAGCCCCCATTCTTTCCCAATTTTTTTTTGGCTTCTCAAACACTTGGAGTAGAAATGCATTCCATGCATTTAATTTTATAAAGTGTCCAATTCATGGAGCCCCCATTCTTTCCCAATTTTTTTTGGGCTTCTCAAACATTTGGAGTAGAAATGCATTCCATGCATTTAATTTTACAAAGTGTCCAATTCATGGAGCCCCCATTCTTTCCCAATTTTTTTTGGCTTCTCAAACACTTGGAGTAGAAATGCATTCCATGCATTTAATTTTACAAAGTGTCCAACTCATGGAGCCCCCATTCTTTCCCAATTTTTTTTTGGCTTCTCAAACACTTGGAGTAGAAATGCATTCCATGCATTTAATTTTATAAAGTGTCCAATTCATGGAGCCCCCATTCTTTCCCAATTTTTTTTGGGCTCCTCAAACATTTGGAGTAGAAATGCATTCCATGCATTTAATTTTACAAAGTGTCCAATTCGTGGAGCCCCCATTCTTTCCCAATTTTTTTTTAGCTTATCATGAAAGGATATTCTGTATTCCATTAAATATTGACTTATGGAGCCCTCGTTCATTACCCATTTTTTTGGGCACACCCCGTTTCCATAGACTCCTATTTCCTTGTGCTTTTCCCTTTTTTTTTGATTTTCCATGGAGATTTTAACTCAATAATAAGTTACTACTTCTAACACTTCAAAGTAGTTCCTTTCCCATACACTCTACCTTCTCCTACCTTGTTCCCTCCCCTAGGTACAAGGCAAAGTAATAGTTTGAAAATCACCTGCATCATATGTGTTGCCTTCTGCTCACAAATGAGAACTTGTCATCACTGATGTTGGTCCAGGAGTTGACGTCCCTTTTCTATCTGCACAGAATACATATCCTTTGTCATGGGTGTCAGTCAGGACGGACTCACATTTGCTACAGAACGACACCAGCATAACTCTCCCTAGTCACTCTGCAGTCGCAGGTTAGTTGTAAGCCTTCGCAACCCAGCTTGAGCCTACATCTACCTTGGCAGTTTCTTGTGCGACTAGCGTAGGCGAGCTTCGTTGGGCCCTGTCGGATCTTTGGGTTTCCACAAGGGATTCTCAGACTCCTGGCAACCGGTAAATGTCTCTATTGCAGGACCGGGGGCTATTCAAGACGGTAGAGTAGGAGCACTTCCTAGTCAGTAGCAGCCCATCTTTTGCATTCGGAAAAGTTCTGAAAGAATTCCTGGATGTCGTCAATGCCCTCGCAGAAACGCCTTAGAGTTGCGCCGTTCTCCCGTAGTTGTCATGGATCACTGTTTCAGTATTCTTTGGGGCGTGTTTGTCTTGCTCTTCAACTACCCGGAAGCCCATATCAATTCTTGATCCTCACTTTTCCTAGCATGTTATCCTTTAAAGAGATATTTACTACCACCTCTTCTTTATCGCCACAAAATTCTTGTACAACTGTAATTTTCCACCACACGACCATAGCATGTGGCATTGCGAGTTGGACAAGGTAGGAGTCTTCAATAAGTGTACCTGTAGTTCCAGAAGTCATTGTGAAGTTGAAGGAGTTGTACTGCAGTCAAGTTGAAGTCTTCCAGTAGTTGTTCTGTAGTTTGTCTCCCACTGTTATACCCTGTGATGTTTTCCTTGAAGAAGGGTCGTTTTGACGTCCGCATTGTGCGCAGTGCGCAGGAGGCAAAGCAGAGGACTTCACACATACAACCAGGATGATCCCTGGTAGACTTCCCTTGTCTGATAGCGTCAGACAGCGATTGCGAGATGATTGGCTGTGGAGTAGACAATTGCAGTGGGCTACACAGTACAACGTGAAGAGACTACATTGTCCGTGCACTGCATGCCGTGGGGGACGCCGACTACTGATACGGAACGTGAAGGAGCACCTCATCCGCAATGGCAGAGATCCTAATTCCCATATTTGGAGACGTCCAGGTGCCCGAGACTCTTCCAATGAAGAGTGGGAGGAACAATTTTGGGGACCGCATATAGATAGAGAGCAGGAAGTGGATGCCACAATTGATACACGTGGGATGATTGACCAAGCACTTGGACAGATCAATGTCGCTGATACAGCTGCGGAAAGAGTCCAGCGTGAGGCCTTTGCCACCGCGGACTCCATCCATGAAGAGTGTTTTGAAGTGGGCACGGAAGATGGTGCAGATGTTGATGAATGTTGGAATGAAACACCTGCTGCGGATATCCCAACTGAGAATGCAGCAGAGCATGCCAACTTTGATGGCCACTTATTGGAGGAGAGTTTGGAGGATTTGTACGAGGGGTCGCGATCCAGCAAGCTAGCTGCGACAATGTTGCTAATGAATCTTTTCACTGTGCATGGGGTGAGCAATCATTGCGCCAATGAAGTTTTCAACATTCTTCACTTGCATCTACTACCAGAGAAGAATGTATTGCCAAAAACATACCATGCTGCAAAGACGTTGACCACAAAATTGGGTCTCACATACAATAGCATCCATGCATGTGAGAGAGGATGTGTGCTGTTTCGGGGTGAACACAAGGATGCCTTGCGATGCCCTAAGTGCAACGGCCGCCGGTACAAAGATGAAGCTCGTCGGGCCTTTCCAGTCAAAGTTCTCCGACACTTCCCCATTATTCCACGCTTGCAGAGGATTTATAGGAGCCCTCACATTTCGAAGTTGATGTTGTGGCATGCTGAAAATCATAGCAATCGGGAAGGTGGAGACGGCCTGGTCCGGCATCCTTGTGACTCAAAGGCATGGCAACACTTCCAAGAGAACGTGGATCCAACCTTTGATAGTGATCCACGTAATGTTCACTTTGCTCTTGCAGCGGATGGAGTGAACCCTTTCAAGCAAAACAAATCATCTTGGTCAACATGGCCTGTCTTGTTATTGAACTATAATCTCCCCCCTTGGCTGAGCACAAAGAAGTTCTTTGTTATGTTGGCGCTATTAATTCCTGGAAGGGAATCCGTGACATCAGAAGTGTTCGATGTGTACTTGGAGCCCCTTGCCGATGAGTTGCTGGAGTTATGGGAGGGAGTTCCAGCATATGATGTGACAAAGGATGTCGGGTCCCAATCATTTCAACTGCGTGCCATGCTATTGTGGACTATTCACGACTTTCCCGGATATGGCACAGTAGGTGGATTCTCACACCAAGGCTACGCAGCATGTCCTTGGTGCGGAGTGGACCTAGGAGCTGAGCACTCCCTGGAGCTTGGTAAACAGACATATGGTGGGACTCGACGGTGGTTGCCTGCAGACCATCCATATAGATTGGAGGAAATGAAGGAGAACTTCAATGGCGCCATGGAAAACCGTCCTAAACCACGCTCAGTTACAGTCGAAGAGCAATTGCAACACGCACTGGAGTGCCAGGCTTGGAGGGCGGCTGGCCATAGAGACGGTGCAGCTGGGGATCCATCAAAAGTTTTTGGTGTGAAGCGGTTAAGTATTCTATTCCGATTGCCATATTGGAAGGTGAGCTACTGTGGTCCTCTCTGTGAACAGGGGACGTGACTTGTAGGGGACATGCATAGATTTATACAATCGTTTTGAAGTCACCATTGAGTAGTGGTGAAGTCTCATCAGTTTAGTAAAACTAATTCATGACAGATCCTATGGACGTGTTTTGAAATTAGAGATTCTGCAGAGAAAGACAAGTACGGATAATTTTGGGGAACCCTTGTCCTGAATAAGGCATGTGGACAATAGAAGCGCTGCATGGTCTGTGCAGTTCACAAATGAGATCCTCAGCAATAGTGTAGGGGCGACCTATATCTTGGTTGCTGCTTATTTGTAATCTAATCCCAAATATTTTTGTGGAATGCCTTGCAGCATCTCTTAATTCGCTACACATTGGACGTCATGCATTGCGAAATGAACCTTGCAAAAAACTTCCTGAAGACCATAGCAGGGAAGAAAGACACAGTGAAGGTGAGAAGAGATTTGCAGAGGCGAAACATCCGAAGACACTTGTGGTTGACTCCAAACCCACGCAATCCAAGGAAGATGGTGAAGCCGCGGGCATCATATGTGTTGACGGAGGATGAGTTTGAGAAGTTTTCAAGTTGTGTGGAGTCCTTGAAGACACCTAGTGGCTTTTCTTCCGACCTAGGCAAGTGTATACGGAAGAAGAATTTTGGTGGTCTTAAATCACACGATTACCATGTATTGATGCAACAAGTTTTGCCACTAGCGCTTCGAGGGCTGATGGCACCACGTCCCCGTATGGCTGTAATGAGGATGTGTAGGGTTTTCAGGCACCTTTGCACCAAGGTCTACAATCCAGCAGACTTCACGTCATTGGAAGCCGATGTAGCGGAAAGCATGGCATTATTGGAGATTGAATTTCTACCATCTTTTTTTGACATTATGACGCATCTTCCTTATCATCTAGCACAAGAGTTGGATTTGTGTGGACCGGTGAGTGCCCGTTGGATGTATCCGGTTGAGAGGTACATGAAAGTGTTAAAAAACCATGTGCGGAATATGGCCCGCCCCGAGGCATGTATGGCAGAAGGGTATTTGAAAGACGAGTGCATCGGCTTTGTAACAGAGTACTTGCAGAGATTTGAGCCCACGCGTCGACGTGTATGGGACGAGGACGAAGAGTATGGGGATGCCGAGGAGGTGTTGCAAGGTGCAGGCAAGCCGTATGTGATGAGCCTAAGTTGCATGACAGTCACGGTACCGTCAACCGCGTCGGAGTACAGTCGTAGCGGTTACGGCGTGCATGCATGTTCCATCCTAAACCTAACACCCCCCATCGTTTTTTCTTGTAGGAAGTGGCGTGCAGAAGCCCGTGAGAATCCGTCAACAGCCGCATTGGCACAGTGGATTCAGAGCACTGTTGATGATTCGGAGCATGATTTCAGGAACCCCAACAACGTGGACCAGTTTCTGTTGAGCAAGAAACCATCACAAAAAGCGACCTGATACACTCGCATCATGGCATTTGGCAACCACTTTCGAGTAGAAGATGAGGCGTCAGCTGAATTGGTGAGCTATAACAGTGGTGTGGCTTCCGTTTTTGAGGTACCGTCATATAATGCAGATGATGCATCTGTTCCCTATGTCAGCATCTTGAAGGATATATTGCTATTAGATTATGGGCCTCTACAGACAGAGATCAGTTTGTTGCGATGTGAGTGGGTAAAGCCGTCCGACAATCGCGGGAATCCTACATACACACGTGATGATGCCGGTTTTCTTGTGGTGAACTTCCACCACAAACTTCCACGGTTGGCGGAGCCTTTCATTTTCCCTAGCCAAGCCATGCAGGTTTTCTTCTCTGATGTTGTAGACAAACCTGGTTGGAAAGTTGTTTTGCGCCAAGAAGCGAGAGCGAAGCGGGAAGTGTTGGATACAACGAATGCCTTCATCAGTACAACCGTGGACACAGCAGGTCTTACAGCTCCACGTCAAATGCCAATCCCCCCCCCGATGCGGTCAATCTTGTGGGCGCCATAGACTTGTCTGTGGAAGACAATTTACTGGCGCAGTCAGGATATTAGGAATACTTTCCAGTCGACTACTAGTACAGTAGTAGTCGTTCTGTAGTAACACTGAAGTTGCCGTGCAGTCGTGCCCGGGAGTGCTCAACATATGGCCTGAAATTGGTAGAATGAATCTTTGTATCTGTGTTCCATACGCGGTGATGGTTCGCATGTCTCCCTGCGCACATTTGTATTCCCACTTAATCTAACGCTGATTTCGTATAGTTGGCTTTGTTGACCACTCCCCTGGCTTGCATTGTTCCATACATACTAGGACTCAATCCTATGAGAGTGAGTACATCCGCCTTTCTTGCGCAATGTGTATCCATGAATGGAGTATTGCTCTCAGACTCAAGGACATCATCTCTTTCGTAAGCACTTGACCATGTGACATGTATAGGTTTAGGCCCTGGATCCCAAAGAACAAATAAGCCAACCATAATTAGACTAGAAAACTTCTATGGAAAACATTGCCTTCTATCGTGTTTCTGTTTTAGAGCAGCCTTGTACATTGATTGCATCTACCGTACTGCTCACTTGTTTCAAATCGACAATGCATACTGGCGGTAAGATTTCCAAAAGCCATCATGCATGCGACTCATGCATTAGTGGATACCAGATGTATCTGCAATGTAAAATTAGCCATTGCATGTGAATGCAAACTTGTAGCCGAGGTTCTGTAGTTCCTCCCTCCTTCTGAATGCAAGTACAAACTTGACTAGGTCAAAGAAGTTCACCACCCAGTTTCCTCAAACCGACTACTCACGGACTGCAGTCACAATTTTTTTATCCCAGTCACCCTGTAGTCGCTCTGTAGTCACTCAGTAGTCACTCGAAGTTGTAATATCCACTCTTCACCAACTAGGTCTCCACGTCCCCATACATAGTCTGCCACATCAGGAAGGCATCGACGCTGCGAACGGGAAGTGCCGGATGAAACTAAGTGTGCGTTATTTCCTCATCCCGAATACAAAATTATAACATGCCATATATATAAAAATATACGTATATATTATATATATTATTCGTATTACATATATAATATATAGTGTATTATATATATTAAACTATATAATATTATATTAATATATTAATACACTTATTTATGTTTATATAATATTACAATAAATAAATAAATATATTAATATCATAATATTAATGAACATGTATTAATTATTATATTAAATATTATAATGTTATATATTATATATTATATAATGGTGTAATTATATTAAATATTGTAATATATAAATATATTCATTATTATGTTAATATATAATTATTAATGTTATATGTTATAAGTATACATGTATATATGTTTTTTGTTATATTATAATTTTTATTAATATCTTCAATGTATTTAAATTTAAATACATTGGTACACATACTTAGCCAAAATTGTATCAGAAGGGATGATAACAAAGAATAATGTGAAACGAAATTACAAGTGCTTATTTAACGCATGTAACCAGTACAACCAACTGTCTGTCTAAACAGAGGTTTCAAAATATCAAATCGGTCGACTCATCAAGCGTACCTAGGTGGGGGGGGGGATATCACTGCAAAAAAATGATGAAAAAACAACTTCAAGAAACGACTGCAAAACGACTGAAAAGCAGTCGTTCCGGACAAAACGACTGCAAAACGACTCAAGGCCCTGCAGTCGTTTAGGACAAGTCGTTTATAAACAACTAGACTTCTATTATCACCATCCATTTCTACATCCAAGGTAGAAATGGATGAAGTGATAAAGAAAGTTGGGCTTAAGGAAATGTCTGTAGAGATGCCATGTGGAAAGTGGGAGTGTGGGACTTCTAAAACATCTGACGTGGACATCTGACATGGACATCCACGTGGCCAATTGTTTTGAAGTTGTTTTAAAGTCATGACTGACCCATGATGAATCTGACGTGGATGGCTACGTAGGAAGTCATTTTTGAGTCGTTTTTGAATCATTTTGCAATCATTTTGTAGACTTTGCTGTTGATGTTATTATTGACGTTTCTAGTCATTTTTGAATAATTTTAAAATTAACATGATGTGTGTAGAAAAGAATGTGGGGCCCACTATTTGAATAGTCATTATGTAGTCACATATCAATACATTCAAAGTTTCACAATAATATACCATATACAATACACTACATACAATACATCATACATCATATACCATACACCATATAATATACACCATACATCATACATTGTACACCATACACCGTACATTGTAATTGACATGTGTCACTTGGCTTTCAAAGCCACTTAATGTGTGAGTAAGAAGAAATGAAATGACAAGGCTTTTATACTAGTGGGGTGGTGGGAGACAAGACAAACCATGTGGGATATGTAAAACGCAGGAATTGTGTTACAAGTAGTATTTCAAATCTCATTTAAGCATGGTAGATTAATTTTTTTCAAAAACCTTTGAACTAAAAAAAGTTGGTAAATCAACCTCACTTTCATCTCCAAAAATCCATTTTATATTTTGAGCCTCAAATCAAAAGTTATGGACAATTTTGAGAAAAGTATTAGAAAGGATATTTAGTTGAATAGCTCTACAGTGATCCAAGATGTTTCAACTCATTTTGCAGTTGCAGGAAGTTGTTTTGCAGTTGCAAGAAGTCGTTCTGCAATCGCAAGAAGTCATTTTGCAGTCTTAAGAAGTCATTCTACAACAACACCAGAGAAGGAGCATTATTGTTCATGTAAGAGGGGAATAAGCTTTAACAATTGCGGCTACAACTATGAAAACACCTTCCTACCTTTACGTTGGAACCTTCAGAATGTCTGTTTTGAATCATATGAAATGTCTGGAAATATTGCAAAGTTACCAATGCAAATGAGAAATTATAGTTGTTGTCCTAGTAGGAGTATAAATGAATTTCAAAGTAAACCCCGACAAAGAAAACATGAGACCCTAACAAAACAAAAAGGCCATCGGGAATGAATAATTTATAAGAGAAGAAAAAAATAATTTTTTCTTTTTAAAGAAGGTTGAAGAAATAAATTTAAGAAGATAAATAAAGACTAAAGAAAAGAAAAAGTCAAAAAAGATTTAAAGAAATGAAGAAGAAAATAGAAAAAGAAAAAATTGAGTAACAAAAAATAAATTACAAGGATTACAAAACTCTAAAACAATATGAAGGAATAAAATTACCAAAATAAATAAATAATTATGTTTGTTTTTATAAAAAATTCTAGGAAATAACAGCAAATGAAACTAATAAGAGAAAAATAAAAAAATCAACAACACATGAAAAAGAAAAAGGTAGAAAAAGAGATGAAAAGACTAAAATAAATTTTAAAAAGAGAATGAACAAGAAATAAAAAAAAGAAGCCTTTTTGTATGCATCATATTTTAAAGCTCAGATGAATGACTTCAAATCATTTGATCCCTACAAAAAAATAAAAAAATAAACAAAGAGTACATACTAAAAGTATTTAGGAACTAAGGCACTTTAATTGCCTAACATTTATTAATTTGTTTGTAGACAACACATCATCTTGTTAAAGTTGCATCCTTTAACACTATATTGCATGGAAACATCATAATGATTAAAACTATTTTGCGCCAAAATACAGTGATTAGTCAGTCATTCTACAATGGCCCTACAGTAAAATCAAGGTTGTACGGAACATCTTTTTCTATCATGTCTTTTGTAGTAGCCTCTTTCTTTTTCTTTTTCCATCAATAAGCCAAGAAGTCGTCTGCCAGTTACATATTTGTCTCAAAGTCATCTACCAGTTACATTACAGTCATTTCTTAGTCGTGCTACAGTCATATTTTTAGTCATCTTCAATGCCACCCTGCCACATCAGACTGTTAACGACACTGTCAACGGAATGTGCAGATGAAACTCACCTTTTGTTAACTCTTCATCTCGCAGTCGCGGACGCGACTCTATGGCGACTCTGTGGTGGTTCAAGGGCTGTAGGGTTAGCAGCGTTGGTGCAATTAAGGAGCCGTAGTCGTTTTCTAGTCATTGTGGACATCCAGTCGTTTATCTCTAGTCGCATTTTGGCCCTTTTTCTTGTAGTGTGGACATCTCTATGACATAGTATTCCATGGGTACTTCATTTGGATGGTTCTCTCATTTGAATACCTCTTCATATGTTTCGCTGTAGGACTTGAATGCAGTCATCTTTTCAGCGGGATATATCCCGTTGTTCATCCCTTTAATCACTTGTCCTCATTGTTGCTGTTCTCTTTGCTCCTGTTCGTTTATCAGTTCTCATAGTATAACTGCCTCCGCGGCTTCTGCTTCTGTTTTTCGGAAATCGCAGTTGAATGTGGAGTATGGCCTTCCTCCAGTGAGCCAAGCAACGGTTAGTACAATAAAGAAAGAGCACTTCAACAACGTCTCGATTAAGCCTGTTGGTAGCTCTTTTGCGAAGTGTACGAAATGCGACGAACTGCAGCAGTTCATTCTGAAATCACCAAAAGGGAGTTCGGACTTCGTGGAATTCATAAAGCAACAAATTGAACACCTTAATCATCAAGCATCCTGCCATCGTCTGTATGCTTCGTGGCGTGAGGAATCCAGGAGGAACCCTCAAGAGATACTGTGCATTATTCATGACAAGATGGACACAAGGAAGACGGCTATTCTAAGAATGCGGGTGACGACGAAGGCTACACAAGGTTTGGATCAGCTTCCCATGAGTATAACTGGAATGGTGGCTCATGGTCATGCCGATGGTGCGTATGCTCATTATGCACCAGCCTGCTGGCCGGGGGACTCAAACTTCACCATTTCATTGCTGGCTAGACTGTTCAGGCGACTTGAAGGTCCACCAATTCGGGAGACGGGCGACCTCTTTCCCTATCCGCCTGCAAATGCAATGTTCAATGCGCTACACAAAGGGAAATCTCGGTGTATGGACACCTTGAAATTGATTCCACAGGAAGTTCGGCGTGGATCTAGTCCCCTTCCTAACAAGCTCTATCTTCAACTTGACAACTCCGCCAAGGATAACAAGAACCAGTACCTCATGGCGTTCTTGTCTTTGCTTACTGCGCGAGGAGTCTTCATGGAAATTCAAGTCGATTTCCTTTTAGTCGGACATACTCACGAAGATATTGATGCGTATTTTAGCCACCTCTCGAAGGCTTTAAAGAGCAAGAATACATTTGTTGTCGCGGACCTCATGAAGTTGTTCATGGAGTCCCAGGAATTGTCATTCATGCCCGAATTCATCCAAGAGGTGGCGAATTTCAAGTCCTTCGTGAAGGGATACCTATGTAGTGGCATGGCTAAACTAATTGGTTTGGGGGAGATGCACCTTTTTCGGTTCTACGTGGATAGTGATGGAATCCCTGTCATGAAGTATAAAAATTCTGCAGTAGATTCACAGTGGCTACCATCAGATACACCTTCTCGATGCCTGTGGAAGAAAGACCGCATGGGTCATGCGACACTCCCTCGAGGTTGCTCTAAACCTGTTCCTTTCAAGCCTATGTGGGGTAGCGAAGTTGCAGAAGCCACGGGAAATCAAGAGAAGGTAGTGGAGGCAGCAAGGAAAGCGACCTTAAGCAAGGGTTTGATTTTGTTAGGAATCGAGAAATATATTGAGTATTGGCGAAACAGAATGTCCAAATGCGAGGGGTTTGCGTCCGCCTTTGCGCCGTACGTCGATTACTGAAAACGTGTGTTGCGGGAGCTCAAGGAGTCCCTTCCCAACTGCCTTTTGGAATTGGTGGAAGGCTTTTGGCCAAAGTACGATTGGAGGTTGCAGGAATCCGCTTGCCAGCGGCCGACCATCAACCATGTCGACATGGTTCCAAAAAAAGAGGAATTTGAACCTTATTGCGGACCCGCAAATGAGGCGCCAAGGGAAAGCTTTAATCCTTGGGTTGATATTCGACCGGGTTCATGGGTTCTGCTTAGATCTGAGGACCCCTCAGTATGTGCTGTCTGGCAAGGAAGAGCACTGTCCGATGTCTGCAGAGAGGAAGGGCATGAGAATAATGGGAAGTTCATGCTCCAGTATTGGCGACCAGATAATTCTGAAAATAACTTGGAATTGATGTACCAGAATTGTTGGTACGGGAAATGGGTTGTGGAGAACAGGCCTCTCACTTGGGTGGACGCATGTTGTGCATTGTACGCCAATTGGTTCAAGAAAGTGAACCCAAAATCACGTACTATTCCTAAGAAAAGAAGAGAGGCTGCCCAAGCGAATTTGAATAGGGCAAATAAGGTGGACCCCTGATCGACTAACGTCTCATGGTCCACCACGACTACTGAGAGATTTCCCGATGCTTTTCTTTGTTCATTGTGACCATGGCAGGGCTATCGGGATATCTTCCAATGGTTTATTTTGTTCAGCTTCATAATGGCACAGTTCATTTCTTTGGTAAATGATTCTCTATGTCTTTTACGGAAGTTACTAGTGCTGGCAGTGGAAGTTGATGTGAGTAGGATGGGTTCATTTTATTAAAAAATATCAAAATGTGTGGTTCTTGTTATAATTCCTCGAGGGCACCCTCCAAATCCCATGTCGTAGTCGTAGCAAATGTCCACGCTCTTTTCTTTTGCTATTCTTTCTTTTCTTGTACTTGATCTCCTGTGGGATTACTACAATGTTGCAAGATTTTTTTTTCATTGCCACTTACTGTTGTCAATATTCATCTTCACTTGCCACCTTTGGAACCTGCATTCAAACTTGGAGCATCATTCAAAGTTCATATTGTCCGTGACATACAAGTTTGAGTGCAATTGACCTCTCGGGGGTTTCACAGCACACTTAGGTGCTTGAACTTCAAGGTATCTGAATATCTCCCGAAGTTATGCCTACCATTATGCATCACAGGCTATATACTGATCCGTATTTACATTTTATGTATATCTTGAGATGCATGTTCATGGGCTCTCATTGACCTCTTGGGGCATGTGAACACCCTCAACAAAATGAACTTCAATGTATCTGGATATCTCCCAATGTTTTGACAAACACCACGCAGCCATTCGAAGGCTATGTATTTCACATTTGCAGTTCATGTATATCCTGAGATCCATATTGCTGTGCGTCAATGGACCACCCGGGAGCCTTCCAACGCCTTCACAAAAATAAACATAATTGTGTACAGAAATCTCCCGGTGTATTCCCTAACACCATGCATCGGGAGATTTTAAATTCTGGACTTTGAATAGTCCAAAAGTAGTTAAATATGGCATATTATCAATTATAGACTAAAATATTATAATGTATGATTAAGAAGATGCTAAAATTGTGATAGTGATTTGAAGTCTTTCAATCTTTTTTCTCCATGCCAAATTTAAAATTGAGGTCATAAAAAATATGAGTTTGACGGACATAATATGCATATCTATAATTGAAATATGGCTTCTCCTATTTACTCTATAATTTTATTGAATGAATTTTCAATGTGATTTTTTCTCAAGATCTATTGTAAAGTATTCAAGCCTCATCTCCAAGAGCCTCTATACTAAAAAATCAATGGGCACCTTTCCATAAAATCTTCAATACATAAATCACAATTTTTTTTTAAAATTAGAATTTTGATGCTAAGAACAAATTTTAACAGATACTCAACAAAAAAATACCCAAAATTGTACTTGAATAACATCCATACTGTAAATTAGGCTATTTGTTGTATTTTGTTTTATTTGTTATGGTGAGATCTTTGGAATTGTGCATCTTCCAATCGTGTTCTTGATACCATCAGAAAGCCCTCCGCAAAGAGGGGTGCTTGAGCTTTGTTTCATGATTATTCGACTTAGGGAAGAAAAGATATGAAATTTCAAATTTTTTATGAATTAAAAAATTATAGAAAACGACTTTCATTTTTATTTTAGTTGTGGCAATGGCACAGGGCTCACTTATTTTATTTAAAATTCAAAGTTTAGTCGACACCAAAATATGGTGCTTTGGTGCATTGAGGGATTAAGTTTGACAACAGCACCCCAGTGACCCACTCAAAAAATTACCAAAATTAATATACCCCCCTGGCTCAAGAATAAATGCCTTAGTTCTCGTGTGAACAGGCCTACCTTGTGGACCCTCGACCAATGACCATCAAAATAAATACTCTTCCCACTGGATGAAAAACGTCCTTAAACCCTCCCGACGGAACTGAAGCCATCCACTTTCCAGTTTGGCTGAAGCCACATAACGACCCCAACGACCTACCAAACAAGGAAAGGGTAAAAGACGGCCTATTAAAAGCACCCTAAAAGAAAAAGAAAAACGTAGAAGCTCCCCGTCGCAACTCTCTTTTTCTTTCCTCCGCCCCTGCCTTAAAGCTGGCGAAGGAGGCTGCACACTTCCGCCTCTTAAGGTATTCTCTAACGTCGCCTCCGATTCAGAAGCACCTCCGTCGAGCCGAGCTTTCATCGCCGCATCCTTGTTGCTGCGTCGCATCTCTCTCTCTCTTTTGCGCCAGCTCTCGATCAAGGTATCTCTCAAGTTTTTAGGTGCGTTTTGGCTTCCTTTGTAGCTTCCTTTGTAGCTTGATAGTATTGCGGAGTACTATTTCTGCAGAGAGTTTCGTGGATCGCTCTGAGTTTGATTTTTATTCGCGTGGTTATGGTTTTGTTTCTCTAGAAAAAATTTGCACCTGGGGCATTTTGCACCTGCATTTTTATGTGGACGGACTGCGTATCTCGTGCTTGTTGTGTTGGTTTTGATTAAGGATAGTCGTGAGAGGTACTCTATTTGATCATCTGATTGAAAAATCGATTATTTTCGTTTGAGAGTAATGCGATAGATTATATTGCAGAGTTTGTGATCGATCAGAGGAGCAATGGATCTTTCGTATGCGGATCTTGGGATATTCGGTTTCTAAAGTGCTTGGGATGATTGTTTTTTTGAACTCTTGTTTGATTGTTTATTTGATTGTTCGTGTTTTTTTTTTGGTGGTTCGAGTGTTTAGGCTAGCTTAGTATTTGTAGGGCGGCAATGATGTTGTAGATTCAATGTTATCGTGCAGAGTTTCATTGCGGAATCCTTTAGTGGATGCTTTGACTTGCGTTTTATTGGCGGGATTGAGAGCACCGGTAGTGTCTTGATCCCTCGAAATTATCGCCAGCCGTTTTAGGGCGATCGCGATATATTTTGCAATCATTTATTTTTACTTGGCACTCTTGCGGGTGACTAATGAATTTCGTCTCGAAGGTCCTGCAAGTTTAGGCAACCATAAAACGTGGTTGCCCGGAAACGGAATAATTCGTTTTATCCCATCTCCGATTTCTAGTTTTAGCTTTCTATTTAATTTCTGATCTTTTGAAGTGTACTTACAGCTTAAAAACAGAGTCTTTGAAAACAGAATGCGAGAATTATGCATTTTGAGAATGGAATGAAAAGGAAGAGTCCGTTTTCCGGTAACTCTGCGATTCGGGACCTGGTACAGGAACCTCAAGAATTTAAATCACCCCCTGGTCTGGCAATTACTTAGTTCCCATGAAGCTGAGTACCAGCTGCAACAGGGAAAGACTGAATTGTTACTGACGGCGCCTTTGCTCCTATTGTGGAATTAGGGTTTGTAATTAGCGGTTTTCAATTGCTGAGAAGAAATTGCTGGTATTCGATATTAGAGTGGTATCTGCTGCATCAATGTTCGATGACTTGAATGACGACTAGAACAGATTGCAATCTGCATCTATTCTAAAAACTTCTCCAAATCTTTATCTTTATTCTGGTCTAATAGACGGTGTGGATCAGGTGCTGAGAAGGTGCTCACTAATTTAAGGCATCTGGCGAGAAGTCTGTAAGCGATGGCGGTTGTGAAGACTGACATTCCGCATATCCTGGGACACACTGTCGATGATGGCCACAGCAAAGTCGCCAAGACCAAGATCGTCTGCACCTTGGGGCCCAAGTCCAGAGAGGTGCCCGTTCTGGAGAAGCTGCTGAAGGCTGGCATGAATGTGGCCCGGTTCAACTTTTCGCATGGAACCCACGAGTACCAGCAGTACACACTGGACAATCTGCGCCAGGCCATGCAGAACACGCAAACGATGTGTGCAGTTCTCCTGGATACCAAGGTACTTTTGGAGATGTTTGTGTCCCCATTGTTTCACATCGCAACTTTCTTGTAGTTTAGTAAAGCTTTTGTCCTAGTGAATATTTTTGTGCTTTTGATTTCTTTGCTTTTTCGTATCCCCAATGTGCTATCTTGGGTGAAGGAGTTGTCGCTTGCGTTGTTTTAATATTCGGGTCCTTTAATTTTGACAGGGTCCGGAGATTCGAACGGGGAATTTGGCTGCTGGGAAGCCCATTAAACTGGTCCGCGGCAAGGAGATCTGGATCACCACTGACTATGGCCACCTGGGAGATGAGAACATGATTGCCATGAGCTACGGGAAGCTTGCAGTGGATTTGGAGCCGGGAAACACCATCTTGTGCTCGGATGGGACGATCACTATGACGGTGCTGGAGTGTGACCCTGAGAAAGGCATGGTGAAGTGCCGTTGTGAGAACACGGCCATGCTTGGAGAGAAGAAGAACGTGAATCTGCCTGGGGTGATTGTGGACTTGCCGACCATCACGGAGAAGGATATCGATGATATTATGAACTGGGGCGTTCCAAACAAGATTGATTTCATTGCAGCATCGTTTGTGCGTAAGGGTTCTGACCTGCTAGAAATTAAGAAGCTTCTGGGAGCGGCATCGAGTTCAATTCACATCATTTCGAAGGTAAGTGCGAATTTGATAATGCAATTCCACATTCTGGTTTATGATGGCTAGATGTTGGTTTTTTGTAGATTTTTCTCGAACATAACACTTCCCCTTGATCCTTGGCATTTATCGGCCTTGTTTCTGATCGCCCGAGGTTGATTGACACAGGTTGAGAACCAGGAAGGATTGGTGAACTTCGACGACATTTTGAGAGAGACGGACGGCATCATGGTGGCCCGAGGAGACTTGGGAATGGAGATTCCGACGGAGAAGATTTTTCTGGCTCAGAAGATGATGATCTACAAGTGCAACTCTGCAGGGAAGCCGGTGGTGACGGCCACGCAGATGCTGGAGTCGATGATCAAGTCTTCTCGTCCGACTCGTGCTGAGGCCACTGATGTGGCGAACGCCGTTCTGGACGGGACTGATGCCGTGATGCTTAGTGGAGAAACAGCCAATGGATCTTACCCGGAGCTTGCGGTAAGTTCCTGGCCTGTTTTTATATCTGTCATCTTATGCTTCGTCTTTTGCCGTGTATAGTTAGTAACCTCCGGTCGATAGCAGCACCTGGATTTCGGTCTTGTTTGAAGAAGCATCTTAATAGCTGACAATGGCGATTTCAACTTGTGTACAGGTGGTAGTGATGTCCCAGATCTGCCAAGAGGCGGAGGCTTCTCTGGACTATGGAGCCATCTTCAAGGAGATCATGAAGTCTGTTCCTTTGCCCATGAGTCCGTTGGAGAGTCTGGCCTCTTCGGCTGTGAGGACGGCCAACAAAGTGCGAGCCTCTCTCATCATTGTGCTGACACGTGGAGGCAGCACTGCAAGGCTTGTGGCGAAATACCGGCCGTCTGTTCCTATTCTTTCTGTGGCTGTTCCCGTCATGACTACAGATAGTTTGACCTGGACTTGCAGCGAAGAGTCTCCAGCCCATCACAGTCTTGTCTGCAGGTATTTCATTCAAAGTTTACTTCTACCGTATTCTTACGATGTGTTTTAATTGAGGTGTTGCTATCCATGAAATATGTACAGAAATTTTCTTTGCCTTCTTTGCCAAGGACTTTGATGATTTTGTTGTTTTGTTTAGAGTCAGTTCTTATTTCTCAGTATTCTTGGTGAATAGACGTTTTGGAAGTATACATTCTTTACTTCGGGAAGAACGTATTCCAATTACGAGGATTTCGTTGGAGAACTTTTCTTAGCAGACACGCTCTTGTATGCAGAGGCATGATTCCTCTTCTGGCTGAAGGCTCGGCAAAGGCTACTGACTCAGAGTCAACAGATGAGATCCTGAATTCCGCTATCGGATACGCTCTGAGCCGGAAACTGTGTCTTGTGGGTGATTCCATTGTGGCGCTTCATCGCATTGGTGTTGCATCAATGATCAAAATCATGGAGGTTAAGGGACCCACAAACGTTATTTCTACCCGTATAGAAGAATGCATTTAGTTTTGCAGAGATGTTCTCTACTCCATTCAGGTCCTAGAAATTCGCTGTGATAAGAGACGGCTCGGTTATCAGGCCTAGAAAAACTGATAGATAAAACTCCTGCGATGACTCGCCACCAACCTGTGTTAAGGGCCAGGCGACAGCAGTTACATTCAGATTATAAGTTACAGTAGATTGAGAGTTACATTCATTTAGCCGGCTTGACCCCTTGGATCTCCCCGTGGAGACAGAAACTTGCTACGAGACACTGGCCAAGATGTACCCTTTGGATCTCTGCCAGTCTTTCAATTGCATTGCATTGCACAGTAGACTTATGTCAATGCATATTTTTTGCGGACTTGCGGTCCTGTTCCTTTGACAGTCCGCCTCATTACTTGTAACGAATATTCTTACCATAGGATTCTTGCTTAACGGTGATACGTGCTTTGTGTGTTGTGCTTTTTTCAAGCGCGCAGAACGCAGGAATCCTTGATTCCGAAGTATGTATCTTAATTTTTGCTGGTAATAAAATATCCCGTCAGCGCATTGCTAAATCGTGTTGCACGGTACAGTATCTACTTTTTTCAGTTGCTTGGATGTACAGTACGGTATTCAGCTTCTCCAGAAGCTTGTCACTTGTCACAGTGAAACACAATCGTACTGGAAAGCTAATCGTAGAAAACTGTTTAATTATTTTGACCTCTTTGTAATTCGTCAAAGAGCTTTCAGTTACGACTCAGGCAGGGAGAGGAACAATGAAAAGTACCAGGACGTGCTGCCTTTCCCAGCATCGATGGGTCCCACTGGCTTTCCTTGAACTTTGGGAGGCAGCAGCGAATGATAAAGCAGACTTTTTCAATGGGAAGCGGAGGCCCGATAGCCCAAAAGGACGCCCCGAAGAGATGGGAGGCCTCAAAAAATGATACTCAAGTGAGTGGAACCCACCATAAAAAATTCCTAACCTAAAATGTGGGCCACATCTCTTTGGTGGAATTTAACTCCGTTTTCTTTGCTTTGTGCATACAGTGCGCCAGCGCCACCCTCGGGGTGCAGCACCGACCTCGATTGCACGTACTTTCACAGTTGTAAAGGGGCGTGTGGTTGCATATGGAGTTTTGCTGAAGTATGTGCTGTGAGTTTTTTCCCGGGAATCAGCTTTGAATTTTTTTCTGGGAGTGCGCTTTGAGGTTTATGGGGTTTAAGGTTGAGGACTTGGAATTGGTGTGGTTTGAGGGAATACTTTTCGTTGCATTTGCTTGCTGTCTCACTTGACTTGGGCCTAGACTTGCTTGGCACGTAAGTATAATTTCCGGGAAACGGACTGGGTTTTTGGTCACTTGACCGAGACCGAAACGTGGGAGACTTTGGAATTCGTAAGGTGTTTTCATGTTCAGTGATTGAAGTCGAAATGAAGCTTTGGTATTGGAAAATAGGTCTCGTTTTCGCTTGTTCTCGCTTTTGAGGACTACAAGACTATCACCTTGGTCCAAATTGCTAACAATTAGCTTCGTTTGTTATTACGTGTAGAGCTTTTGGGCATGTCTAGTGCATGTTGTACGATTTTGCTTCTGGCGCGCTGTTCACGCTCAGTGGAATTGCAAAATTGGGACCCTGTTCCAGTTGCTAGCAAATAGCTTCGTCTGCTGTTACATGCAGAGCTTATTGCATGTCTTGTTGCCTGAATTACCATGATCTGTTTTGAGGTCTTTTCTTGAGGTCTTTAACATTTTCCTCACAATTGATGTGTTTTGGGATGCTTTGTGCAGAAGCTTCTCTGAAGTCAGAGCGGTAAGAAGAGGCTTACTTTGATTCGGGCGAGAAGCCAGTAAGCGATGGCGGTCGTGAAGACTGACATTCCGCATATTCTGGGACACACGGTCGATGATGGCCACAGCAAAGTCGCCAAGACCAAGATCGTCTGCACCTTGGGGCCCAAGTCCAGAGAGGTGCCCGTTCTGGAGAAGCTGCTGAAGGCTGGCATGAATGTGGCCCGGTTCAACTTTTCGCATGGAACCCACGAGTACCAGCAGTACACACTGGACAATCTGCGCCAGGCCATGCAGAACACGCAAACGATGTGTGCAGTTCTCCTGGATACCAAGGTACTTTTGGAGATGTTTGTGTCCCCATTGTTTCACATCGCAACTTTCTTGTAGTTTAGTAAAGCTTTTGTCCTAGTGAATATTTTTGTGCTTTTGATTTCTTTGCTTTTTCGTATCCCCAATGTGCTATCTTGGGTGAAGGAGTTGTCGCTTGCGTTGTTTTAATATTCGGGTCCTTTAATTTTGACAGGGTCCGGAGATTCGAACGGGGAATTTGGCTGCTGGGAAGCCCATTAAACTGGTCCGCGGCAAGGAGATCTGGATCACCACTGACTATGGCCACCTGGGAGATGAGAACATGATTGCCATGAGCTACGGGAAGCTTGCAGTGGATTTGGAGCCGGGAAACACCATCTTGTGCTCGGATGGGACGATCACTATGACGGTGCTGGAGTGTGACCCTGAGAAAGGCATGGTGAAGTGCCGTTGTGAGAACACGGCCATGCTTGGAGAGAAGAAGAACGTGAATCTGCCTGGGGTGATTGTGGACTTGCCGACCATCACGGAGAAGGATATCGATGATATTATGAACTGGGGCGTTCCAAACAAGATTGATTTCATTGCAGCATCGTTTGTGCGTAAGGGTTCTGACCTGCTAGAAATTAAGAAGCTTCTGGGAGCGGCATCAAGTTCAATTAATATCATCTCGAAGGTGAGTGTGATCATGCTACTGAAAGCGTACAGTTCACTACGATGGTTTCAGATGATTTTTCTTTCGCCTTTGCATAAAATTCTTTTCCAGGCTTCAAAGTTTACCTTGCTTAAAGGAATGTAGTGGCTAATATGCCTGCACCTACTTCTAGATATGTAACATTCTATAAGTTTTACACTAGTTGATGCTCCATAGTATCAATCTGGATGAGAAGCTGTAAAATAAGTAGACAGATGTTGCCTTTCATTTTATTGCCCCTTGTGTGACAAATCTCAAACCCAACACCGATTGTATTGCTAAGGAATATTCTCTGGAGGATAATTGCAGGTTGAGAACCAGGATTTGATAATGCAATTCCACATTCTGGTTTATGATGGCTAGATGTTGGTTTTCTTTAGATTTTTCTCGAACATAACACTTCCCCTTGATCCTTGGCATTTACCGGCCTTGTTTCTGATCGCCCGAGGTTGATTGACACAGGTTGAGAACCAGGAAGGATTGGTGAACTTCGACGACATTTTGAGAGAGACGGACGGCATCATGGTGGCCCGAGGAGACTTGGGAATGGAGATTCCGACGGAGAAGATTTTTCTGGCTCAGAAGATGATGATCTACAAGTGCAACTCTGCAGGGAAGCCGGTGGTGACGGCCACGCAGATGCTGGAGTCGATGATCAAGTCTTCTCGTCCGACTCGTGCTGAGGCCACTGATGTGGCGAACGCCGTTCTGGACGGGACTGATGCCGTGATGCTTAGTGGAGAAACAGCCAATGGATCTTACCCGGAGCTTGCGGTAAGTCCTTTCACAAGACACGATGTTGGAAGGTGATTTTATTCTTTAAATCACATGACTCAGAATTGATAGGAACAGAAAATCAAGCTTCCATCAAATCACAACTTGTAAGTCATGGGCACGGACATGGACTATTCATTTTCAACCAATCATCGTTTTAACCTTCAAACTTGTTTCCTGTGCCTTACGAAAGGGCATGTTAGAGTGCGAGACTCCAAATTATTACTTCTTACAATTGAATCAGTTTTAGTTCTCTCGTTCCCAGGGCAGTTCGGTGAGGTAGGTGTTCACTGCTTGTGAAACCTTTTTACGGAGCACATACTTTTGTGTGCAGGTGGCAGTGATGTCCCACATCTGCATAGAAGCGGAGGCTTCTCTAAACTACCCGGCCATCTTCAAGGAGATCATGAAGTCTGTTCCTTTGCCCATGAGTCCGTTGGAGAGTCTGGCCTCTTCGGCTGTGAGAACGGGCTACAAAGTGCGAGCCTCTCTCATCATTGTGCTGACACGTGGAGGCAGCACTGCAAGGCTTGTGGCGAAATACCGGCCGTCTGTTCCTATTCTTTCTGTGGCTGTTCCCGTCATGACTACAGATAGTCTGACCTGGACTTGCAGCGAAGAGTCTCCAGCCCATCACAGTCTCATTTGCAGGTACTTCATATACTAACACCTCTTCGTATTCAGTTTTGGGATTGATGTCTTCGCATGATTGTAGGGTAGAGTATACTAATTCCATTAGGGCCCAACCCCCTCTCCTATACTAACCATTGTTATCAATAAACTCATCTAACCACGTACTTGGTTCGGCCTTCAATTAGCAAAATGAGTGCAAGTCTGACTTGGGTAAATGGCCATGGCCACTGATCTTTGAATGGAAGTTGGGTTGATTTTGCGCCATCCCTTCAGTACTGGTCTTGGTGATTTCCCACTTGTATGATTGCATAAGAAACCATCATACATTGTGAGAAAAATTTGATCTCTTGTACAAGAGTGTGCCTCTTTTACCGTAAGTGATCTTTCCACATCTCTCCAGTGATCTCCCAATGAAAGTGCATTCCTAAATTAAAGCTGTTAAAATGTTTCAAGTGATGGAAAGAGTATCTTTTACCCTTTTTCTGAAGGTGTCTTCGTGGTTTGTTTGTTGACAGGGGTCTGATTCCTCTTCTGGCGGAAGGTTCGGCGAAGGCGACTGATTCGGAGTCTACAGATGAGATCCTGAAGGATGCCATTGCATATGCAAAGAAACGAAAGCTGTGTCTTGTTGGGGACTCCGTTATCGCCCTTCACCGCATTGGTGTGGCATCGATGATCAAGATTTTGGAAGTCGTGCCAGATGGAGTGCTTACTCTTACACACACCAATGTGTGAAGCTCCATCTGCGAGATTTATAGAGGCTTGATGGAATTTTTTGGGGGGGGTAATTGATAGCCATCTATCAGTTTCCTAAGCCAGATGGTCCAGCACTTTGTCATTCTTTGCCAGGGGCAGTGAAGTTGGCTTTGAAATTTTGATGAAGGTCGACACTAATTGTAGGTTGAAGCTTCATGAGCCTTCATCGTTCAGCTTCTGGCTGAATACCGCCCACGGTTCCTTCCCTTTACAGAAGGAAGCACCCTTTGTAAATCCAGACAAGGTCCGTTTGATGGGGCTCTTGTTTTATAAGTGCTATCAATTCCGTCGCATCCTTGTGTAAGGATGCAGCAATTTAGTTCTTCTCATTTTCACACATGCTCTCTTGGAATTGAGGTTCTGAACACTCAACTAATTTCGTTTGAGTAGGACCATGCTTGACAAACGATCCAGTGTTATGAGCCTCTTGTAATGTTGCTGCTTGTTAAATATGAATTGTTTGCTGATTCCATCTATAATCCCTCCACCCGAGATTTTGCATACAAGTTGTAAGCTGAAGGGTCCGTTACACTTGTTTTTCTTGTCTCAAGTCCAATCCCTAGTGATTGGTGCATTGGTGATGGAATGAATTCTGTTCAAAAATCTGCAAATCTGTTGAAGGTTCAGGCGAATTCATGTCGGTAATTGTGCTTGACGAAAAAATTCTCAAGAAGCTTGTTTCTTTCCATGAACAGTCAGATTCGTAATTGGCCCTTGCACCATGTAAGGTTGCCAGCGGTGGTAGGTAAGTTATACAATATAACATCTTAAATTATATGTCGAGGATTTTCTTAATGTTTTCAAGACTTTTTTCCTGCTTTTGAAGAAGACATCGATTTCCTGTGAATTGAGACCTGTGAAGTGAGGCGGGGTCTTGCCAAATTGGCAGCAGAGCCTTGAGAACCAAGAGTTGAAGGTTCGAAGCTTAACCCACATTCAGTCTGGAGGGTGGCACTGTGCACAATACCCTCAGGGCTCGCATGACCTCGCGTGGCGTGCATGAACTTCTCATATGGAGCAGTGATCATAGTTTTGTAGGGGCATGACCCAAATTCAAAATCCTAATCCCTACACCGAAATTCCATATCTTAGCCAATAGTGAACATTTCAGAGAAGGGACGCTTTTAGAGCCTTATGTCATTCCAACTTCAAGGATTTCTATCCTTCCATTTGTCTTTCTAAGAAAAATTTACTCAAAAACGTTTGGAGAGGGCATTGCAATTCTTGTAATGAAATTTCCAAGGAAAAGTGAGGGGATTGAGAACAACGGCGCTGGCTCACCGTTGCATTGGGCATGGTCCAAATCAAGACCTTAATTTCTAAACCCTAATTCGACATCTTAGACAGCTTTGCGACTCGAGTAATGAATTTTGGGAAAGATATAACCTTCGCTGTAAGGGACATCTTGAACGGGAGACATCTAGAGGTTCCTGTTTATACTGCAGGGGGGTACCGATTCTACATTCTAACCTGAATTTTCCATACTATCCCAGTGCAATGGATGCAAATTAAAAGGAAGAGTAGGGAATTGGGGAAACCGGCGCTGGCTCACCTCTGCATAAGGCATAGCACAACATGTAAGCTTAGCCCTAATCTTGATTACCTCAAACCGCGTAGGTAATCTCCTATCTCCCGGCGCCTATACTTGCGGCACCAGAAGTCAACCCCCCGCCATCCTCCATTTCTCCCGCAATCCAATTCCATCGCCGTTTGCACAATCTGCACCTGTCCACCATCACTCCAACAGTACATTTTTCATTTTTTTGGTCTTCACGCGGCGGCCACCAACTCAACAATTCCTGGCTTGCCCCAACTTGTCAACACTTCTTTAATAAGCTTAAGCTTATCTTAGTTTCGATTTTGGGTTGCAGTCTTTTATGTCACTATCGTCCAGCACGTCGGCCACGTTTCCTCTTCGTGCTCTCATGTACACGGCGGAGCTCGGAGGATTATTGGAGAAGAAGAAGAAGCGTACGCGATGGCGCCTACCTTGGATGCTGGGGAGAGAGGCAGTCGGGGGAAAGGATTGATGGTCAACAACTCGTTGAGCAAGGAGAAGGTGCCGTTTGTGACGAAAGACAGATCCAGGAATGGTGAGTTGAGATTTTGAGGTTTCGGGGAAGCGTGATTGCGGGAGGTTTGTTTTGATTGCTTTCGGAGTGGTGGGAGTGCGGAGATTAGGATGTAGGGTTTAGAATGGTGAACGTGTGTGGTTGTTCTGTGGCAGTGACGTGGTATATTTGCGGGCCGACTGTGTACGACTCGTCTCATGTGGGACACGCGAGGAATTATGTCACGTTTGATATTATTCGACGGATTCTTGAGGTATTGTTTTTCGCGGTTTTGATGATTTCGAAGGGTTTTTTTGGTGGAGTGGTAGTCGGGATAGAGTGGATCGTTTTATTCAGGTGCACTGTAATGGCAGGACTATTTTCACTACAGAGTGAATTATGTTATGAATGTCACGGATGTGGATGACAAGATCATTAACCGTGCGAGGAGAAACCATCTGATGGATCAGTACCGCGGAGTTGCCACTGATTTGAACAAGGTGCGTGGGTTTGGCATCGTTATTTTGATTTTTTTGGTCAACTGCCATTTTAGAGGTGATGTCGTTCGCTCCTGTGAGGTGTTGTGACGGAGTTTGATGTGGCCTCAGGTGATTGAAGACTTGGACGGTGCTATGGAGGAGGAGATGGTCAAGCAGCAGAAAAAGGTTATTTCCTTCTGCCACGGAGAAGCCAGAGTTACGTCTTTAAACATATAGCGAATCCGAGTAGGTTGTTGTGGCGTTGACTTTTTACCCTAGCTGAGGGTGATTGGACCTTCATCAGAGATTCATCCCTCAATGGTTTGGTGTTACTGTTGTGGATGCTATGACATGGCCTATTAATCGTATGTGTATTGAGTATGTTGCAGATCTCTGATACCAAGGAAGAGCTGGCCAAAGCCACATCATCCAGACAAAAAGACGACTTAACAGATGTAAGTGACTAGGATTTTATTGTCTCTAGTTCATCAGGAGTGTTTAGTGCATTGCCTAAGATTTCTTTCTCAATTACAGTGATGAGACGGGGGAAATGTTTTCTTCAGTCTTGTGATGCAACGCATATCAGTTTTGGTTACATGAAACTGTTGCTTGTGGATGTAACAGAGAGTGAAGCAGGAGGAGTTGAAAGTCAATAAAATCATGGAGGCAAAGGATTCGATGCACGGTCTTAAAGAAAAAGCTGCGAAATTAGGTGGAAAGGAGGGAGTTGACTTGCTCTTGAGAGGTAGTGCGGCTGATAGTTTGGCATCTAAATTGGATGCTAAACTTGGGGTAACAGTAACGGATCATGCTATTTACAAGAGTCATACTATGAAGTATTTTTCTTACTCATGGTTTTGAGTTTTGTAACTTTTTTACAGCATTTTTGTCCAATTCTTGACTCAGATGCAAAAGGATGTGACTCTTTTATTCTCACTTCACTGACGAGAATGCACAATTGTGGCATTTCAGCTATCTATTACCATGAATATCTAATTTTTGATTTGCAGGTATGAAAATGAGTTCTGGAATGACATGACAAGCTTAGGATGCGGGTATCCCGATGTACTTGTGAGAGTGACTGAGTAAGTGCCCTTCTGTTCAGTGATCTTTGTAGTCCCACAGGCTTCTGAGAAGCTTTGCACATAGTGTGTAGACACACGTCATTCTATTTTGTAAATATCTGAGGTTTTATGTTGACATATGAACAGCTTGAGCATGCTCCTTTCTCTGTTCAGTCTTCGTCAGACATTCTAGGTCCATCATAAAACATCAGATAATCTTGTCTCTGCAAAACTACATCTGGCTCTACCTGCGGGCATCAGTTCTTATCGATTGCGAGATGCAAAAGATCACTGAATTCTTTGACTCTCTCTTTGGCAGGTATATGGATAAAATTATTGAGTATGTGCAAACCATTTTGGCAAACAACTATGCTTATGTGGCGAATGGGAGCGTTTATTTTGATACTAAAGCCTTCAAGTATTTTATCCTACCACACCTGGATTTATTGGAACCTCAGTGAAGTGATGGCTTCTTGGGTTGGGTGAAAATGTAATCGATTTCGAGCAGAGTTGGTGTTGCTGACGTTTGTATGCTTGTATCCTCGGTTGACGCAAAATTCTTTGTATGAAGAACAGAGGAAAGATATCATTCTGACCTCTTTTCTATTCCAGAGAAGGAGGCCACCAGTATGGAAAGTTGAACCCAGCTGCTGTAGGCAGCTCATTATTGGCTTCTGAGAGTGAGTCGAACTTTGAGACCTCTGAAAAAAGAACCAGCTGCGATTTTGCCTTGTGGAAGGTTAGTGCTTTACTAAATGATGTGAGCTCAAATTGAAAGCTTGTTGGGTTGCTTTAGACATATGAATGTAACAGACATGATTTAGTTGAAAATCACAGAAATTCAGCGACCTACATGTGGGCATGGTGATGATTCAACATCTTGTGGTTGACTGTAATTAAAATGCTCTGCAGGTTTGACTGGGACTGACTCAACCTGTTGAATGATCCTTGAAAAAATTCGGTGATTTGGTTCACCTAGTGGTGTTCATCCTTTGTGCCATTTTAAATCCTAAAAATTAAATGCTAGTGTTAACAATGCGATCTTCAGTTCTCATTTGTACGCAATACTGTTATATTTGTATGGTGCAGAAGAGTAAGCCTGGGGAACCTGCATGGGAGTCCCCTTGGGGCATGGGGCGCCCGGGTTGGCACATTGAGTGCTCAGCAATGGCTAGTGATATACTGGGTGATAGCATGGATATTCATTCTGGAGGACAGTGAGTGACTTTTCTTTGAATTTCTGATATATGCTTAAGTTCCTAAACACCGATTCATTTCAGAAATCAACTTCCGCCTTTCTTTCTCACAATTTATCATAGTTTGTGAACCGACTTGCCCCGGTGATTGGTTAATGTCATGGATCTTTGTCAAGACCAGCCATTGGCATCTTGTCACGGTTTCGGCCACCTTATATTTAATGCCCAGATTGCTTGGTTCTTATGTAGCGATTTGCAGTTTCCACATCATGACAACGAACTGGCTCAAGCTGAGGCGTATTTCCACTGCCATGAAGTACGTTTTCTCTCCCTTCATTTGGAGTTCAAATGAACATTGTGCCTGTCTTTACATCTTATGGAATGGCTTGTACTTTTAAGTATCTAATTTGTATATTGCTGAATTTTACGGCGGATCAAGGTACGTTATTAGTTGCCTTTTCTTAGCTTACGACTCTCTCTGCTCTATCGCATGTCAGTTGTTTCCTTTAATTGCGATTTAAGCCATACATTTGATGAGGCTAGATTTCTGGGTCACCGAACCTTTAGCTTGGAGTAACATTTTACAGAAGTTTTACATATTTTGGTAGCGATGTTTATTCGCTTTCTTGGTTTGATGAGTGCAGTGGGTCAGATATTTCTTTCATTCTGGGCATCTGTCCATTGATGGCCTTAAGATGTCGAAATCATTGAAGAACTTTATAACAATCAAGGAGGTAAGGATTTTTTTCTGTGTTTGATTGCGTCTTATGCCTGGCAGCTCTACCTTTATTGATCTTAACACCTATGTTCTTGACTGTCTTTGCGTATCAAAGTTCAGCGAAGTGAGATACTCTCAGGGAGTCGATATGAAACTTGGATTTGATTGGATGATGTGTTTCTGAGAGCAGGCATTGACCAAATATACAGCAAGGCAGCTGCGTATGCTTTTTGTAATTCAGAGTTGGGACAAGGTAATCATCGTTGCTAAGCATGTGTCCACGTTCCTATGTGTCTCAATTGCTTCCTGATTATGAGATTTGACATTACAGTGTCAAAAGCATAAAAGTCTCAACCAGCAGGTGGATGGATGCTGATTTTTATCGTGTTTTCTTTTCCAGTCAATCAATTTCAGCACAACTGTTGTGAATGAGGCTCTTGGGAAGGAAAAGCAGTTCAAGAACTTCTTTGCCAATGTAGAGTCTTATTTGAGGCAGCCTGTACGTACATTCCCTGGCTCTTATGCATCATTTGTAATAAATATTTTTAGTCTATGCAACTGTCTTCAAAACATGTGAGTTGCAAGCTTTTATTCTTCAGCTACTGGATCTCGTTCAGATGTGGGCCACTTGCGTCTTCTATTCGGTCCGCTATAAGCTACAGCCGTCGGTGCGCGTATGTTTCATAAGCATCTGGTCGCTCTTTTGAAATCTGTCTCGATGTCCCCTTAGGGACTTGTTTGTGATGATCTGTGGATTTCTGACAACACTCAACTCTATGGCAGCCTATGGAAGGCAACCAAAGGCCAGGGGGCGATGAGAAGCAATTGTTTAACAGGGTGGACCAAGCCGAAGATCAGGTGATATTTTAACCTTGAACCTTGTACTGTTCTGTCAGCTGACTTACTTTCAATCTCCCTGTCTGAAAATTTCTAGTTTGACATGGACGCTCCTATTCATCGACCACCATTTGTGGAGATTTGAGAACGTCTATGTTCTGGGTTTCATTCCCAAATGCGGTAACTACCTCTCATTATTGTAGGTGCGCGAACGTCTAGAAGACAACTTCGACACTGCAGGTGCTGTTACAGAATTGCTTTCTCTGGTCAGAGACGTGCACGCCTACATAGATAAGTGCAAGTCGGTAAGTGAATGATATCTTCTTTTGTGCGTTATTATTAATTAAATGTGTACGTGTGATGTCACTCCACCTTGACTGGTCGTGGGTGGGGAAGATTTATTTGGACTTTCATGCTAATTTTTGAAACTTTACGAAATTTAAGGTAAGGGTATTTGAAATTTGGGCTTCTTTCCAATTCTTTGACTGCAGGCAAATGCAAAACCGCAATCTTTGCTCTTGAAGAACGCAGCAGTTTTTGTGACCAAGATCCTCACTGTATTCGGTAAGTTCTACCTTAATGGATTGACGACTATGTTTGCAAACATAGAATCAATCTGGAAATTCAGCCAAGGTTACTTCAACTGACATTTAGAAAGTTGAATTTGAGTACCAACATTTAGTCTGGTCAGAAACACATTTCTGCTCGAAAGTGTGATCTGGCCGTACTTAATGCGTCAGCATTTCTGCTTTTTATGTAGGTTATCAATTGCTGTTATTGCAACGTCTTGATACTTTGGTCGGAACGGTTTTGAAGGGTACAGAATTCACTTTCTGTTTTTCTGAAATCAATTGTTGGGATTTGCTTGACTGACCACTGGATGGATGTTGCCAGGTTTATCTGATGCGAGAAACAATGAAATTGGCTTTGGCAGTACTACGAGTCAAGCTGGCTCAACTGGAAACCTTACAACTACCGTTGTACGTATTTTAACACTGACCCTGTACACACTGTCGAAAACCTATTTCGTTATGAGGATTTTCCGTGCATGCTTTCTGGCCACTACTGTTTTGTTAGGCAACGAGTGCAGCGTATGGGTTGGGTTGGGTTAGGATACTTCTTAATGCAATTTCTAAATGCGTTGTGTTTATGAAAATGTGCAGGCTCCGTATGTAGATGGATGGGTGTTACTGCGTGACAAAGTCAGAATTGCAGTCAAGAGTGGTGCTTCTCAGGTATTGTGTATTCTCTTTTGATCTCACTGAATTGATCTTTTGTAGTAAACACAAACTTTCGCTTAGATATATGCTTTATTATCAAATTAGAAGGACTTTTGCCTTAAGCTTTAGTATTTTCTCCAAATTATCGATTCAGACTTCATTGTAGTCACTCGGAGTTGTTTCTTCAGAATCCATGACAATTTGCTCTTGTGGTTACCAGGGAAAATTGATGGAGCTAACAGATAGAGATCGTGACGAAAACATGGTTGATGCTGGAGTGTGCGTTGTGGATGAGGGTAACACATCTACGTGGAGATTAGACGATCCCTCAATATTGCAACGAGAACGTGATGAACGGAGACTAAAGGTCAATGAGGAAAAATTGCGCGTCCTACGGCAGAAGAGGCTACAGAAGGTTTTGTTTGTTCACATCTTATTCTGCTTCGTTTGTGACGTACAATATCTTGTATATGCCAAACTTGATAGTTAGATTTCTAATGTTTTCTAATGAAAACATACTGTTCGGGCTACGCCGCCATAATGGTTGTTTTAAGGGTTAATTTTCATGGAGACCCTTGGCACACACTAGCTTTTTTTATTACTCATCTTTGGAGGGAGCCTTCCCTTTTTAATAGATTTATTCAACTTTGGAACAGGCAAATTTGCTTGAGAAACATGAAGCGGCATCCATATCACCGAAAGAAGTCTTCAAGGGCAAAGACGAGTTCAAAGATTTTGCATTTGATGAGCGTGGTGTGCCCACTCACGACAAGGAGGGTATTGAACTAACAAAGAGCGGTAAAAAGGTGCGTTCGCTGTTTCTGTGGGCTCTGGATTCATGTTTTTTGTATCATTCATAAGTTTCACTGCTATCTCTGTCTCTGTTGGCTAGGTTATCAAAGGTAGTTTTTACAGAGTATTTTGTCAGCGACTGGCTTCACAACACGCTGGTATGCTTACGAACTGGATGCCATTGCTGTGCAGAAAGTGGAGGCAGGTTACAAGAAGGCTGCGACTGATCATGAGAAATTCAAAGACAGCTTGGCGAAAGATCCACATTTTTTACAGAACATGCAGAGTGAGCTGCAGGAGATAGACTCACAGATATTGCAGTTAGAACAAAATAGATAATATTCATGAGGAATTGGGTTCCGACAGTCGGTCTTTCTTAGCCATATTGATGCATAACTTACACTAAATAGCGCAATTGGGTTGCCTTAACAAGTAGGTTGCCTTGCTGAGAGAAATTACCTCCAGACTCATTGCTTTGTCCACATGGAGGCACATGCAGTTCTCTAAACCCAAGCCATCAAGCAGTGCACCAAGCCATACAAGACAGTTGGCTCTTCCATTACTGCATCCTTCTACAATAACTTCACTTAGTTATATAGTGCAAAATGTCAAGAAATTAGTGTGAGGCAACCTAACTGCACTATTTAGTGTACTAAATAGTGCAATTGGGTTGCCTTGACAATTAGGTTGCCTTATTCTAGAGAAGTTACCTCATGCTATTACAAGACTCATGGCTTGTCCATATGGAGGCACAAACCATTCTTTGATCCCAAGCCATGAAAGTGTACCAACCCATGTAGTACACATGTTTCTCTACATCCTTCTACAGTAACTCAGATATTGATATCGTGTAGAATGTCATGATATTAGTCTGGGGCAACCTAATTGTACTATTCAATGTAGTGTGTAACCACTATGTATTCCAGGCCATACTCATTATCTTCTTATCCGTCTAGTTTTTATTAGGCAATGACCCATTCTTTGGTATATTTCTCCCATGTGTTTGTAGATGTACTATACAGTAATGAACGATTTCATAAATTTAAGGTAATACCAGTTTGGTATGGGTGTTTAGGGGAATTTTAGGTTGTGGTTCATTTGAGATATCCAATTGATGTTTTTCTACTTCTCAAAATGTTGGTGAGACCTTGAACATTCCGTCTTAACCGGATGTCTTGAACAAATTGAAATTCATGTTTTTTTCTCATTATTGCTTGGATGCTAATTTGTGGAGATACTTATCAGGTTGTTGTCCTATCTAATGATTGGATTTGGTGTTATTAGAGTACATTATTTTTCTAAAATTACAAATGTGGAAGTATGTCAAGTGGTTGACCAAGCCAAAATTGTATTGATTCTAGTTCAAAACTAGATTTGCAAAAATGAGGTCAGATTTAAAGAACATCAAAATTTCAAAAAACCACTGTGATTCTACTTGTAATTAAACTTAGAAGGAAAAATTGAAAGTTTTCTTTCAAAATTTATAAAAATATATTGGTGATAGCATTGGTGAATTTAATTGTATGGATACAATCTACAACTCAAAGTCTATAACTTTTACTTGTGCATCAATTCCAAAATATTCTTTCAAATAATACTTTATGATGATTTTTCTCAAATCGTCAATTTTAGAAAACACTCTGTACTTTAGGGGTTAACATTACGCGCAGTAATTTAATTTTTTTCAAACTTGTCCAACTAAGAAAATATGGGAATTGAGGTTGGCCTTCAATCTCCAAAAATTGTTTATGATTTACAGTTTCTAATCAAAAGTTATAAAGAAAGTTCATAAAGGAGGTTATATGTAAAGTTGTGTAAATTCTTGTTTATGTGGTAGCCTCTTTCAATAGGGAGTATTAAAGGTTGATTCACTTTAAAATCTGAATCTGCTTTAGAAGCAGAGAGAGCCAAATATATAGGGCCCTACAAGTTTATACCCTAAAATCTTGCTCTTATATGGCCATCCTTGCTTCGAGAGTAAACTTAGAATTTCAATTGAACCAACTTTGAAAGAAGTCTATTAATGCTTATTGTAGAAAGCATTTGAATTCTAATCCAATCTGAATTTACTTTGAATGACAAGAAGGTATACAAGGTTGCATGAAATATACTTATATAGTGTTGTCTTTTTCCTAAATGGAGGTTTAGGTTGCAGTTTTGCAAAATGAAATAATTAAACACAATTTGCATCACTTGAGGTGTTCATTTGTATTTGATCCCCTCTTTTTGCAATGGTGGCACCTAAACCTCTATTGAAGAAGAAGATAACTTGATGTGATTAGATTGCATGCAACCATACCTTATTGTCACCAAAGACATTAGTCAAGTAAACCAAGAAGTCAAATGCATTGGTAAATAGTATTGAAAGAAACACTTCATAAATGGAGGTTTTTGGTGACTTCATACATAACATGGGCTCTCACTACTCAAAAAGGGTGTTATTTACTATAGTCTTTTCTATAGTCTTTTTAAACTAAATTGTCAAAGAATTGTCACAAAAATGCTTATTTTTTGATACTTTGGTGTCAAAAAAATTGATAAAAAGACTATCAATATGTGAGGATGGATGCAAACTTAAAAGGGATGCAATACTTCAATGTCTAAAAAAATAACAAGTTGTAGAAATGAAAGGGTTTGTGTTGCCTTTGGTTCAACAATCTTTTTTATTTGACAATTGTATCCTCTTTCACAATGAATATAAAGCTTTTCACTTGTGTCAAAAAAACTAAACTTACAAGTCTTTTTTGCCTTCAATGAGCAATTTCATCATAAATGAATTCAATTTTGAAGTTTAAAGTCTTTTGCATGTCATTGGTTGCAATAGTTTTATTTTTCTAAAAGAGGCAACATTGCAACTTAACTACAGTAAAAATACCTAAAATCATTCTTGTATCTTTTGGTGCACCTATTGAAAGCACTTTAATTTCAAAGTAGACTATTATAGAAACCGTCATTTGATGCTTGGAATATAATGAAGGGGAATTCTAGACCATGCATAAGGCACAATAGGAATATATCAAAGTGATTATTGAGTAGATTTTCTCATGATTAAGACCATATCAGGGACAATAAAATAGTTGCCACCATGCTATTAAAGTAAATAAGCTAAGCCAATACAGATTGCTAGTACAGACTACCATCAATTACTTGGGGACATCAATTTTTGCATGGTTTCAAAGTTGCCACATACCCCTTTTTGGATTTTTCTAGGTAATGAGTGGCATTGAACGTTCAAGAGGTCAATAATAGGCAAGTCTAGGGTGGATTTCTGTGTCTACACTTTTTCAACTATGATTATGGAACTCACATGGGTAATTCAAAAGATATATCTTCTCTTGGTAAATTCATGATTTCCTAACCGGAGAAAAATAATTCCTCCCCTAAAGACATTGCACCTGTGCCGAATTTTTTTATTTTCATTGTTTTAGGTGTTTTCACCTTAGAATACTTCTGGGAAACTGCACCTGTAAAATGCCTCGACTGGAATTGCAAAAGTTGTGGATCTGAGGCTTCAATCAAATAAAAGCCTCAAGACCAGCATTACCAATGAAAATTACACAGCAATCCAATATGCCTGGAAATAGCCAATCTTGGATGACATTCGAGAGGAAAGAAAATATCAGAAAATTAAGAATCGCAGCTAAAGAAGTAAAAGCGAACGCCCATCTTCTTGAAGCAAGAATCTCAAAGAATTTCAAAATTTTGATAGAGCATCAAATAAGAATACAAAGTCAAATTCTGTACAATGTAACCACAAAGCTCTAGCTACAAAATTTTCTCAACTCTACTTCGTAACAGTCGGAGACGTACGCCCATCTTCCATTTCAGAACCTAAAACTCGCGCTCCACTGATTGTACAAGATCAACAAATTCTGTTCATAATACAGAATCTGATCATTCAGAAGTAGAATTTCATGCTCCATAATTTGCTAACAAATTGGGAACAACGCAATCAGTCTTCTCTCCAAAGTACTGGCGCCAATGTAGAATTCCAGAATGCAATTCTGAATTTACCTTCTTCTGCAGACCAGCTCTAACACCCGAGACTCATACCTCCAATCTATCACGTATGCTGCTTCCTCTTCTTCAAATGTACTGTACATACGAGCAGCTCCTGCTGGAAAATCTTCTTTCATGATTCTCACAAGCAATTTGCTACTACAGCCACTCATTCCCATAGTAAATGAGAGACCTAAACACCTGCAGTTTGATTTTACTCAAATTTCAATGACATGCGAAGATTGAGCCAGGCCAGCGAACCCAGCCTGCCGTTCAAAACTCTCCCATCCGCCTTTATACCTTGGCTTGTACAAGTATGTCTCAAATCCCAGCTCTTCCCTGTTCCGAGACGGCCCCGTAACAAGCAAACCCTCGTCCACAGACGCTAAACACACAGGGCTCACTTCACCATCAGGAACAGTCTCCACCACCGTCCATGTTCCACTAACTTCATTGAAACACAAAAGATTCTGCTCTTTCACCATGTAAACCCTCCCGAGCATGACTGCAAAAGGACCAGGTGGATGAGAGCTGTCTCTCCACATGCCTTCTATCAATGCCCAGGAGTTTGTTGATGGATTGTAAATCTCCGCACTTTCAGTGAAATGGCCCTGAGAGTTTGAAGAGTATCCACTTACGACGTAGAAGGTTCCATCTCTGCAGAGCCCTGTGCACTCGTCTCGCTCTTCGTGCATCGGAGGAAGAGACGTCCACTGATCTGTATCGACGTTGTAAAATTCAGCTGATTTGAGAGCAATTTTGGAGTTGTCGTGGCCTCCTGCAATGAAGATGTGATTTTGGTCCACAGCTGCACATGCGAAGAAGGAACGCGGGGTCGGCATGGGAGCTCCGCTTGACCAGGTCTGAGTTACGAAGTTGAAGATGTACACTGATTGAAGAGTTTCGTATGTTGTGGGGTTCCATCCACCAAGGACTACCAGCTTTCCATCCACGGTCACCAGTCTGCAGCAAGAATACGAGAAGCATTAAAATCTATTTCCTGAACAGATGTGGAATTTGAATCAAACATTTTGCTATCCGATAAAGGTAGAGGATACTGTCTGCAACACTTTAAGGAAGTGTGATATTTCCTTAAATTTTAGTGTGGTAGAGAGATCATACGGTACAAGCGCTAAACCAGGTAAGATCAACTCGGTTTCTTATGCAATTTCAAAGTGGGAGATTGCAGACCACTAGAACCCCATTTCCATTTGGCAGTCCTGTGCAGAGGACGACTACTTGTTCAATCGCACTCTTCTCCTTAGCCCGCTCCTTAGTTTAAGTCGAGTCATGTTTACTGTTAATTACTGGCTTAACGAGCACGGCAAATCAGACGAGTGTGCGTAACTCTCACAAAGGATTGTAACCCAAGACCAAGGTCTAGCAAAAACGACACTGTAAATCAGTTAGTCGCTTTGATAATTGCGCTATCGAAGGATCCAAGTCATGTATAGAATTTCTTAACGGCAATTAGGACTTGAGCTAGCAAGAGGAAAGTGTGCCATTGAGAAAAGGGTGAGAATACGAAGCCTACCTGCAGAAAATGGGTAAACCTTCGGGGAAGTCAGGAATACACGGCAGCCTCTCCCACGTCCTCCTCCGCACATTCAAGACGCTAATCCCAAACACCGGCGACGCTTTCGCCGCCTCGGGTACTTTCCCAGTGGCAATCGAAGGCGTGTCCAGGGCTTGCACCATCGCCACCAGCTTCTCACTCGTGCCCTCGCGCTTCCGCTCCTGGTAAAACTTCGGACTGCTCACGAGCTCCCGCCACCGGGGCGACACCTGCTGCAGTTGCAAGTGCGAACGCGGGGGGACTCGTAATAAGCACTGACGCGCGATGTCGTCGGGAAGACACGGAATCAGAACTCCGAGGTCGGCTTCCGACTTCGACATCGCCTCGTAATTCGCGCCACCGGTCATTGATACGAAAACAGGGGGTTTGCAAAAAACTTCACTTTGCAATTCGAAATCAAGCTCCGAATTCTTCAATCCCAAACACACTAACTGTAAATAATTTCTTCACCCGAGACTCTCCACCCAAAAATATCGATCAATTCACGCCCTCGAGACTCAAAAACAGGAAATCGCAAATGAACTCCAAGATTTTGGAATCCAAAAGTTTGGGTTCAAATTTCAAGCTCCGAATTCTTCAATCACTTAACAAATTGTTCACCCCAAGAAGACTCTCGACTCCCAAAACCTCGATCACTTCACAATCTAGTAACCCCCAAGAAACAGGGAATCGCAACTGACTGACCCCCCAAATTCCGAACCCGAAGACTGGGTTCAAATTCAAGATCTGAATTATTAAGCTTGAAATCCTCAATTTTTCAATTTCAAGCTTGAAGTTTCTTTAACCCCCAACGCTAATCGGAAGAAATCCTTCCAACGCAGAATCGTCCAAAGACTCTCTCCGCGCTAAAACGCGATGACTTCACACTACTCTCGCAACTGAAACCGACCAGATTTTCTTCTCCAACACTACAGAAGAGGAATCTCCTCGCCAATCAGTAGCTCAAATTTCGTACCGATTCACGTTCGAGATCACCCGCTTGAAGACTTGAAACCTGACAGCCCACTGGACAAATAGACGTTCTATGTGCGGACGGAGGAAGGCCGCCGGGTATATAAGCTTCAGCAACATGACGTACACGCACGACAGCAACGCCGCAACTGCGACATTGAATACCTTGACCAAAATGGCACCAATATCTTCATACGAAAATTCCGAAGCCGACGGAAGCGCGGCGGTAGTTGTCAGCAAACTGTAGAAGACGTGGAAGAACTGGCCTTGAAAGGGGTGCTGGTGGATGAAATTCGTTCATAGGATGGACGAAGGTTCCTGGTGCCGTTGCTGGCGTGGATGAGAAGCAGGCTTCTGAGGTTGGTGGGATCAGGTACACGTGTTTTTCTCGGTGGGCGGGTGGATAAACATGAGCGGCCGCTTGGGATGAGAAACGTGCCCGTTTGTCTGGATGGATGAATGATAAACTACAAGAACGGAACTGTGAAGTAATCAGAGAGACTCTCTCATTGTAGCGAATGAAAGGAGTCATCATTCCCTTTCATTATCAGCAATGAGATTTTCGGTGAACAGTGAATTTCTTTTTCTGGATTTTTGCTTCCTTTTGTTTCTTAGGAAACGAACACCTGTCTGTATTAGAGTTTTCGGTTCTTTTCTCTTGCTTCAAAATTCTATCTGTTGTGCAGTTTATAACTTATTCTTTTGTTCTTGTTCTTGGTTTGGGACGGAATCAAGATTTTAGAGACATACAGTAATTAGCTAAAAAGCTTGAACTATTATTGTAGAATACGTATTTTCAAACAAGTGTTTTCGTAGTCACACTAATTTGGAAGGCAACGGTAATCTTGCGCCGTCATTGATAGGGGACTTCAATGATGACTTCATCGCTGATTTGTTCTACAGTAGTAATGAGAAGGGAAATTAGCGTCTACTAGAAAATTAGTGTCACCACATAACATTATTAACTAGTGCTAGAGGGCTCCCTTTTGCTCCCCCCAAAGTTGGAGTCCCCCAATATGTAAAAGTGCATTGCAATAGGAATAGGCCCCACTTCCACGTTGTATAGATCAACTGGATCTTGACACAAAACGTAGTGAGTAATGGATCTAGCCACAAGCTGCACCACCTGACCTATGACATATCTGGGTTTATAATTGAATTCCATCCCCAGGTAGCTAGAGGCGGATTATTCCTCCACTTGGGGGGGAGTTCAGCGCGTTAAAAATGTTATGCACAAAAAATTCACTTTTGTGGAAATTGGTACCGTAAGTTCAACCCACATTAAATCAAAAAAATGTGACCTTGGGTAAAACTAAAGACCAGTGGTTTGTTTATTTATTTGGGTTTTTTGTTTTTGGGCTGGTGTTCAATTTTGGGAGAGAAACTGACATCACTCCAAGTAGATCCACTAGTGAGTCCCCGGCCAGTATCAAATGTCCAGATCATAGTCTAGGTGAGTTTGTTTTTGTTTTTGTAGGGAACAAATGGACCATTTCCATTGATAGAGGAAATAGAGGAAAACGTACAATGAACCAAGGGAACCAGTCCCTGGCGGAAATATTTAGCCCAGGTGAGTTTTCAAAAGGTTGTGGAAAATGCTGACCCCACTCACTGCAACTGAGATTTCAACAGACCCCCCCCAAAAAAGTTGACAGAAAATCTCACATTCTTGCCAGTGGCCTAAGTTACTACGGAATGCCTTCCATGTGTATGAGCCATGTGCCAGGGCGAGGGAACATTTGTCCTTCCATTTGAACCTCAAGTGGTGACTTTGGAGATCGTTGCAAAATTTTAAAGTTAAAAAAAAAAAGAGCTCAGTTCGTGGCATAGAATTGAACCAGGGTTTCATTGCCCAGGGAACATCTGTCCAAATAAGAAGTAACTGAAGAAGTAACTCTTTTGCCATTAAAAATTTTAAAATTTTAAAATTGGGTTCCTCGGAACCATCCGTCCAGAACATTCAGTAGCATGTGTTGATGTTGCCTTGGTTCTAAAATAATGGTGTGCCTCTACATCCTCCACCTGTCTAATTCATCAATAGCTACTGATGAAACACTATTGGAGTATGGAATATACCACACCATCACTGTAGAGCTAATGAATGTTACGTTTGGAAATCGTTGCCATATTTATGACAAAAAGATATAAAATCAAAAAATCTGTGAGGTAGAGACCGATGAGGCAACGTGTGTGCCCAATGGCAAAACAAGGTTTTCATTTTTCTCTAAAAAGGTATTGCCGGATTTGTTTGCAATAAAATCAAGTTTTTTCTTTTTTTTTCTTTTTTCTCTTGTAACACATGGACAATTTCCATTGAAAGGGAACCAGTACACAGAACCAGAGAGGCAATATAAAATCAAGTTTCATTTGTAGTCAAAGTTCTACAGTAGTGCCGTATTGTACAATGACCAGGGGCTACAGTGCTACACGTTGCATGACTTGCATCTGCCTGGTCTTGTGGACAGACAGGAGCTCCAACCAAGGTGAACGTAGGAACTAGGAGCTAGGAACTGAACTCCTTACTAAGCTTAGAGTCGTTGACAAATAGATTCCATTATTCGCTTTGACCTTTTTTTCAGTTCCCACAGGCCACAGGCACAGTCAATTCTTCACCAAATTTAAATCTAATTACATATATTCCTAAACCCCAGAAACCAGGACATGAACACGAGGACTTCTTATTCAGTGAGAGTCAAGGAGAAATATATGTATTGACCTTTCTTACATAGTCAATTGACTCAATTCTCTACCAAATTTAAATTTAATTATATACTCCATACAACATATTTTAAAACCTTGAAAGGGAAATATGAATAAAAGAACTCCTTTTGGTTGTCGTTGGTCCTTGTTGTTTGTTTGTTTGTTTGTTTCTTTCTTTCTTTCTTTCTGCCAGGCCACCTGTGGTTGGTAGGCTTGTATTTCTACTTTTGCAATGAAATTCCGTTTCATTTGTTTCAAAGAAAGAAAGAATATAGGAACTCCTTATTAGAGTCAAAGACAAATAGATCTGCATTTTCCACTTTGACCTTTTCCACACAGTCAGTTCTTTGCCAAATGTAAAACTAATTATATGCTCTAAAAACTAAGAAAAGATGATAAAATGCTTGAAATTTTGATGTGAAGACTATTGCTCCACCATTCATTTAACTCCAAAAATTCTTTCATGTTTAGAGGCCCAAACTACTTCAAAGTATTCTTTTCCAAAGCAAAGTCAAAATTTTCATCACTATTTATTTTTTTAACAAATCTTTTCTTAATCATACTCGCTTTGATGCGTACAATACCCTTTTTTTCAAGCCCGCATGGACCATGAGGCCAAAGAATTTGCAAACACTAGAATCATGCATAGGATCTTCTTGGTCAACTTGTTCAAGCACATTGTCCCTAAATTTTAGAGTAAATATTCCTATTGATTGCAAGTTCAATGTGCCTAAATTGCACAAATGTAGGATACTCTAGCCCTTCTAAAAGATGAAATGTTGTCTTTTCAACAATTTTAGAAGAAAAAAAAAATGTATGTCCAATAACTTGTACATATTGTCACTATATTAGAAAAGGGACTAGAAATATAAGTAAAAAAATTTTAATCAAAAAACTTTCAATATTCAATTGTAAAAAGAAAGTGTTATTGAATGAAAGATAACACTCATATGCTAAAAACTTTTGGAAGAATTTAAGAATTGTTAATCACAATGGTGAAAATGTTCTAGTAAACAGTTTAATATCCTTTCTTTTTATTTGAATTTTAACTTTTTTGAAATTGAGAGCAAAAGAAGCCTTTTTATGTTTTTTCTACCTTTATTGCCTTGCAAAAGAAAACTCCTCATAACTATTACCTCATTATTTGGATTTCAATTTTTGAAATGTTTGTGAATAGGTATCAATCTATACAATCTCTAAAAAACAATTACTACCTCTGTCTCACTAAAAACCTCTAAAAAGCTTCCCTACAAGGGATTAATAATATTTTTAGTCTTTGTACTAGTGGTACATGCATTCAAAACCAGCAACTTACCCCTTAAATCTATGTAAAATTTCCATTTTAGGCACCATCATTTAGGCACCCAAAATCCATGCGGAAAGTATCATATTTGAGTATAGTTTGTGAATGCTGCCAACTCCGTCATTCTTGAAAATTTAGAGGTTGGTGGTAGCAATGGGATTCTAGAAACATTTATACCAGGGTAAATACCCGCAACAAAGAAACATGGCCTACTTCATGAACAAATCTTTATAGCGCCAAAGTGGTCATTGAATCCATTCTCAACAATATGGTTTGAAGAAGCACAACAACTACTGGGTGCTTCATATGGCAAGGCCAAGTTTTCTAAGAACAAAATGCTCCCTAATCACTTGACTTGCCCCCACAAGGTCATTCAATATGGCCAACGCTTATTCAAGAATCAAAATCATTAAATGAAGCATTTTAGTGGAACAAGAATTGCGCTTGATTTGGAGTTTTTTAGTGGGGCAAAGGGAGTAATAGTTTTTAGAATATGTTTTTGTTGCGTAGATTGACACTGAAATAAAAAAAATCCTTCTAAATTTTGCAATATTTATTAAAATGACATGAAACAATGCTTCGCATATAGATTGTAACGAGTAGCATCAATTCTAAAAAATTCATGCAAAAATTCGAGATTATGAAATCAATAGAATATGCTTAAGTTCTCAAATAGCCCAAATTGGGATCCTTGGTCTTCTAGAGGTTAATCCATGCCATATACAATTTTGGGCACTTACAATTCCTGAGGACTATGCCATATTCATCAACATCTAGTAATGTTGTTTTAGCTATGGACTATTCTTTAGAACTTGAAAGCGTCTGAAATCATGTAAGCATCTTGTAGATTGAGAGTACAATAGTGATAAATAGGTGGTATATTGGTGGTAGATTTAAAGCAACTTATAGAGCTTTTTAACCGTGATTGTCCTTTATTGCTTCTAATTTTTTTAAACTACTTCTCTTTGTTTGACTTGCTTCAATATTTAATTCCTTTTGTTTATCTTTTGCAGATTTTAGAATACATTTTTAGTTTTAAATTTGGTGAAGAATTGACTATTTGGTAAAAAGACGCAGTGAAGAATGAATCATTTTGTCCCTAACTCTATTAACATGTAAAGTACCAGATCTATTATAGAATGGTCAAGTATCATGGTTGGGTTAAATTAGCCTTTTAAATTGTGTTCAAATATCAATCTTATATTTTTGTGTGTGATATTATGGATTGTCTATCACTATATAAAAGTTCAATTTGTTTTGTGAAAAATTGTAATTTGTATCATTCTCCTAGCATAAAGTGAAAAAAATGGATAAACATAACAAAAAATTCCAATTAATTTGAATTTTTTCAATAGATACAAATATCAATAGAGATTGGTGTGGAGATTTATCAATTACTTATTTCATACCTTACACCCAAAATACCCTTGCAAATGGCGTTCAAATCAGATGCTACCATCAAGCTAAATATATATTTTTATATAATTGATATATGAATTTTTGATAAATTTCACTTGTTGAAAAATGCATTGAAAATGATTTTTTAATAGTTTTGATGAAAAATTAAAATTATTGTTGACTTTTTTAAAGTACAAAGTGAAACTAAAACTGTCTATACTTTAAATTGCATATCCAAATGCCATGAAACAAAGCCATTATACTCCTTCATAAATAAATCTTTCTATTTATATCAAGAACACTACTCCTCACACTACAATAAAGCCCTTGCACTCCTTTGTGCATATGAGATACTGAATTTCAAAAAAACTAAAAATTAAAAAACCAAAAAATTATTTTTATCTTTATTTTGGTTGTGGCAACAACACGAGGCACATTAGTATAAATTATAATAGATATTAAAATAATTTGCAATGTTTAATATAAATGGAATATAGAATGATAAGTATATTCTTTAATTTAATTTTTTTTAATTAATAAAAAATTGAATAAAATACAAACAATGTTGTATAATTTTAATTGTATAACATGGAGCTTGCAATTACAATAATTCTTTAAATTTTTGTGTTCAAAAAAACAAAAAAAGAATAGAGAATAGCATTGTTGAGCTCTATTTTTTTTTAACTTAAATCAAACACCAAAAATGATTTTTTGAAAGTTGCAATGAAGGTTGACCAGGGAGCATTCACTTTTTGGATGCTTGGAATTTTAAAATTTAACCCCTTAAGGACTAGGTGCTAATTTTTGAACAATTAATGAAGGTAATCACATCCCAAGCATGCAAAAATGCATTTTTGCACCCTGACTATCAATTTTTTTGAAGATTAATTCTTGTGTTAATTCTTTAACATTTATATGGTATAGATTTTGAAGATTTAGCTCTGTAAATATTCTATAATTCAAAGGGCATCGATAGGTTTGGCTTCAAAAGGTAACTATTTCATTTCAAAAATTGATCCTTCAGGAATGATGACTTCAATAATTAAATAAATAAAAATCTTCAAAAATCAATATGATTAGAACATTACAAGAAAAATAGGGCCTCAAAAGGGCTTCCAAAATCTAAAGGAGCAATGATGTTTCTTTTCCAAAAAAAATCAAGAAAAGATAGTTCAAACTTGTCGAATTTTAGCCGATAGAGGTTGAAATTATTAAATTATTTAAAAAAATCAATGATATTATTATTTTTTGGAATTAAAAAAATTCAACATGAGATGTCACTACAAGTCAAATTTTGTGGCCTTCTTCAATCCCCCTTTTTCATTTAATGGCTTAATCTTTTAAATTTAGAAGGAAAAAATTCTTTTTAAAATCACAAATCTTCAATCTACAATTGATTTTAGAAGGAATTTTCAATTCTTGGCTTCAAATATTATTGAATAAATATGGGTCTATATACCAGTTGATCTAGCCATATAGATATGATCAATGAACCATATTTTACAACTATTGTTTGAGAATCATCATTATATCATTCTTCTAAGTTGCATTTTATATAACATCTTTACAATTTTCATAATCTAGACTACCCCTGGTCCTTTAGGAATTAAAGAAGGTGAAATTTGGAAAATTGGAATATGTTTTTGGAATCAAAGATCCCAAATAAGTTTGTAAGGGTTATGATATATAATATTAACTACTCTATAGTAGGGAGCAAAATTTTACATTTGTTTGCCTTAGTGAAAACTTTGGAATTTTTCACCTTAGAAGCTAGCAAGATCTTCTGTGGATTAATCTTGGGACTCTACAATGGTCCTCATTTTAGTAGTAGTATCATAGCATCACTCTGACATTTTTGGTATGAAAAGTTCTTAATTTATCCTATTATGTCCTAATTTTTTGTTGAAGAAATCAAAGAAGACCAAAAATTTGGTAAAATTTTGATAGGAAAAGTAGAAGGTCAATACATGATACTACTAAGATCATAATTTTCTCTGTAATATCACAATTGAATTTTGAATAATATTATCAAAGTTTAATTGCTTTTGTAATAGGCATAGGATACTTTCTACTATATATTATGTGTTCTTTTTGTGAAATATTTGAAAATCAAATGGATAATTCTAAAAATATTTCAAAGAAACTTTTCAAACAACAAAACTATAGATAAATTCCATGTCTTTTTAAAATGTGATATTAAAGAATAAGGAAGCACCAACCGCTAGCGTTGCTCTACATATTCAAATGTGAAGATTCTACTTACATTGTTCACTTGATTAATTTAATCTTCTCGCAATGCTTTCATCTTTGCAAAGGTTATTTTGTAAAAATTATGATATAAAGATTTGCTTTAATTATTTTATATTGCACTATATAAATCTTTTCAAAGAATATTGTATGAGGATGTCAATACTTTCATTTAAAGATTATACATACTTTGTTTATCTACATTCTATCATATGAAAAAATGATGAAAGTAATATATTTAATGCGTAGCAAAGCAAGCACCAATTGCTAGTCAAGATGAAAAAAATAATAATAACTTGGATCAAAAGCAACAAACTCTTTGATTAGTAGAATATAGGATTATGATGTTTGGCTATGGAAATTATGGTGTTGACTTCCCAAAAGGGGCTTAAAACACCCAAAAAGTTGTTTATGCATGTCCTTATTACTAGACATGAAATTTTCAAAAATTAATAGATAATGATTGACAATTTTGTAGACGTGCTCCACAATTGCACATCTTAAATTTTACAAATCCATTGGTAAAAAATGAGCTTGCATCAAGAAGCCTTATAAATGTATATGAAGATGGCTTAGTGAACGGAATTATTTTATCCTACAAGGGTGGAAAAGGAATACTATAAAGAAGGTGATGACATTATATCTTTTCAATTAGGAATCATCTTCTTATTAAAACTTTTTGGTGATGAAATTCTCTCATTGTTAATGGATCTTATATGCTACTTATTTTTTTTCTACATTTATCATTGATTCACTCTATTTATTAGAATGACCATTAATTAGAGGCATTTTTTGAGAATTTAGCAACTAAAATAAGTACACCCGGCCATAATCAACACTTATAGCAACTAAGCACATTTGAATTTATTAAATTTTACTACCTCCGTCCCAAAATGATCTTCTTGTTAGACAAATGTTCCGGATTAGAAATAAAAAATATATTATTAAAGCCCATTTTGCGCTATGTGTGGAGTTTGATGCACTTCTATTGACCTTGAGACTTTGAGTTTTGAAGCCCTTTTTAAAGTGCAATTTTGGATTATTTAGAAGTGGGATTTTTTGGGTATTTTCAAGGAGCACTAGTGGTTATTTAACTGTTGAGTGTGAGATTGTCATTTTGTGGATAGTTAGTATAAGCCAAAGACCATATGTGGACCTCTATTTTGCCTTCCAAAACTTCATCTCGTTCCATTAGGCAATATTCAAAGAGATGCAAAAAATAAAACCAAAAGTGTTGATTGACCCCTTCAACCATTTTATTTGTCTTTTGATTGGCGATTGCATGGATGACGGGAGAACTACCGCTTGGAGTGGTTTTGCTAGTCCAAGAGAATAACCGAAAGTTAAATTTGACCAATTTGCAGCTCACAAAGTATAACACGAAGATCATTTTGGGACAAAAAATGAAGGCCAGTAGGAAGATCATTTTGGGACAAAGGAAGTACTTATTTATTTTTGGATTTTACGTGCTAATGAAAGAAGATTTTAACATATTTTAGCATGTATGATTTAGACATTAAGGTGAAAACACCCAAAACCGTCCATGTATACATTCCTGACAAGTAGACTTCCATTGAAAGTGTCTCCCAAAGTGTCATTAAACCATTCTCTTATTTAATTGTGGTTGTTTGACTGTTCATTCTCTTTTGGTTTTATGACTAAGCTATGTGACAGTTTCAGTGGCCTAGGGGGCTTTTACTTTAAAAACTTATAGTAATTAAATGTTTCATCCAACTTTTTTTTTTTAAATTCATGAATTTCAATTGCTAATATTACAAAAATGTTTTTTCTTGAAACAAGTGCTCTCAACTATAATGAATTGCTTCTTTTGACAATTTTTGTTCTTTTCACCTTATATAAATCTATACAATAAATTAGACCATTTGTTTTGTTTATGTTATTTGTTTGTTGCGGTGGAATCTTTAAAATTCTGAGATTCTCTGTGCATTCATATACAATCAAAAAACTCTCTGCAAGGAGAGGTGCACGGACTTGCATGGACTTTATTTTGTGGCATTTGGACATACGGTGCGAAAGTTATAAATTTATTTATTTATTTTTGAATCTTAAATTATCCTAAATATGGATCATGACAAAAACTAAGCCACTAACATAGGATTACACTAGTTATAAACTTTAAAGTATTGTTCGTAAATGTGCCAATATATATTGACACTAGGCTCTCCTAGGCTTTCACCTTTTGATTATGTGCACATTCTATCTTGAGTATTTAGATTTCACTGCTATGTACCTAACCCATTTTCAAATACTGAACCCATTTTCAAATAGTGAAGTCAAGGTGAACCAATCCCCTCGCCTATACTCCCAAAGTCCCTAATTTTTTTCCGGGGGGAAATGTTACCAAAAAGACCCCATATTTTGTGCTTGATTAACACCTAAAGTCCCAAGGCCATTTTTCTATAAAAATGACTTAAAACTGTCAATTCTACCATAATCATCTAAGAAAACAGAAAAAAAAAAAATAAGATCTTAGGATTCAAGCATAGGATCTTGTACTTCACTTGTCTTAGATCATGTGGTAAAAATTTCATGAAGTTTGACATACAGATTGGAAGCTATTAGCATTCAAAGTACAAAAAAAATGGTTTTCTTGAACACCGGCTTGCAATTTCAAATGGCTTTGACCACCATTTGTGGAACTTTTAGCACTACAGACTTTGCATTAAAATTATATCTAAGAATTGTGTTAAGAATCTAGGAAAAATATCAAAAAAACATACTTGATTTTCATTCTTTAAAAAATATTAAGTAGAAGTAGGTCCAAAATGAAAGAAAAATTAAATTGTAAATAGCTCTAAGATGGGATTGAAACACTATAATCCCAATGGTAAGATTGTTTTAGCAAGCAAATACAACCTTATCAAACAATTTTTTGACAAATTGTGAAAATTGCATTTAGAAATGAATCTTATAAGTTATTTTTTCATGAAGATGCTCTAATTGCCTGAAAAAATAAGATTGTCTACAACTTTGACATAACAATCTAAGTGAAATGAATCAAGCTTCCCATATAGATAAAATTACAATCTATGAGATTTTTAATTTTTTTTAATTTTTAATTTTTTTTGTATGAGGAGGTTTTTGCCTGCCACACTAAAAAAAGGACATTTTGTGCCACAACTTTTGCTTCCAGGCACCAATTGGATTAAAAATTATATTCCCAGAAAGGTAATGTATTTTTCTATCTTCACAAATAGTTTCAAAAAATCTTGATGGGTCAAATCATACTCAAATGTACCACAAAAGGAGTCAAATCCATTCAAATCTGCCATGTAACTTCTTTTAGCTATCGTTTTTTAATGCTAATCTTTTAATTATAGGTATTTTTGTCATTTTTTACTAGTGTTTCAAGTCATTTTGAGCCTAATACTGCTATAATTATCAAAAAATAAAAAATTATTTATTATAGTTCCAATTGAAGTTCAAATGTCAACATGTCAATTTTTTCAATTGTAGAAAAGGATTTTATTTTTTATTAATAATAAAGTGATTGAAGCAAAAAAAATTATGTATATATATAATCATATGATAGAATAAAAAAAGACGTTTTTTCTACAATTTGAATATTTTGGCATTTTCTATAATATTCAGAGGTAAAAACTTGTAAACGTCCTTTTCAATATAAGAAATAATCCAAATGATGATTTTGTTAGAACAAAAAATGTATATGATATTGACTTTAAGGTCACTACATAATCTATTTTTGGAATTGAATGTCTACATTTTGTAATTAATAATTTGTCAATATCATTTAATTAATTAAAAAATACACTATTTTTAGTTCAAGATTTAATCACTAAAAATTCTTTTAAACAGTTGTATGTTTGAGAAGTATAAAAAATTTCAATGAAAATATCTTTCTAAAGTGCTATGTTGTAGAAAGACATTAACTTTTGCCTTAAAACTGGTGATTTATGTCTTTCTAAGGATTTTTTCTATGAACTTTTGTCTCCAATTTTTTAAAGGGACACATTGCAATACTATTCATCTATAATTTTTTTCTTTAAAATGACAACATCAAAGGAATTTTTAGCTTTTAAAGTTAAAAAAAGGACTCAAGTCCTGCCCTAGCTTAGTAATCCCAATGGTACCTTGGAGTGTGGTTGGCCCTGATGAATATTGAAGCCATAGAAGCCTGCCTAAAATCCATTGTGTCTCTGAGGGGACAATGGGACTTTAGGAGTTAACTTCTAAAGGCCTAAGGCCATTTTCTTGCCAAAAAACACTTAAAACTACCATTTCTATAGCAAAGAGTGAATATAAAATAAAATGTTTTTTTTTGCACATCTAACCATATGATTGTACATTTCATTAGTATGAGAATGTGTGGGAAAAAATTTAGAATTTTTGACCTCATAGATTGCAAGATATCCGCATTTAAAGTGAAAAAAATCAATTTTTCAACATATTGCGGGACTAGATTATTTGACTTTGAACTTTTTTAACTGTAACTTTTTTCACTATAGAGATTTGAGCTTTAAATCTTATGGTAGAGAATTGAGTTGAGAGTCTAGGAAAAAAAATATTCAAAAAAACTTAATTTTCATACTTTAAAAAATTATTAAATAGAAGTAAGTACAAGATAAAAGGAAAATCTTAAATGATTGATATCTCTAAAATGGAATTAAATTCACTAATTCCAATGATGAGATTGTACTAATAAAAAAACTAAACCACGTGGAACCTTTTTTTTTAATTTTAAAAATTGCATTCAAAAATGAATCCTACATGTTATTTTTTTCAGAAAGGTGCTCAAAGTGCCCAAAAAACAAGACTGTCCATAACTTCCTCATAACAAATCCAAATGTAATGAATCAAAGCTTTCCAATAAGAGAGAATAAAATCTATGTGAATTTATTTTTTTATTTTTTTACTGCCACCATTCCCTTGTTTTGAGTTTATTTGGGCATAGCTTTTGTTCTCGGGCACCGATTGAAAATAAATTTATACTCCCATGAAGCTTATCAGTTTTTCTATCTTCAAAAAAGTTTTAAAAAAAAAAGGGAAAAAATCGAGCCTGTAGGTACCTGCTCAAAATCCCATTTGTCCTCGAAGGGACAATGGGCCTTTAAGGATTTAAGGATTTAAAGGACCATTCTTGGTTTGGCGGACATTTGGGATTTGGGCAAGTACCTACAAGCTGAATTTCTGTCTTGATTTTTTGAAACTTTTTTGAAGATAGAAAAACTGATAAGCTTCATGGAAGTATAAATTTCTTTACAATTGGTACCCGGGAACAAAAGCTATGCCCAAATAAGCTCAAAATAGGGGAGAAAGGGCAGCAATTTTTTTTAATTCTTTTTTTCCATAGATTATATTTTTGTCTATCTAGAAAGCTTTGATTCATTCCATTTGGGTTTGTTATGAGAAAGTTATGGACAATCTTATTTTTCAGGCACTTTGAGCATCTTTCTGAAAGAAATAACTTGTAGGATTCATTTCTGAATGCAATTCTATAATTTTAAAAAAAAAAGTTCCACATGGTTTTGTTTTTCTGCTAGAATAATCTCATTATTGGAATTTGTGCATTTTAATTCGATATAAAAGATATTTAGATTTTAGATTTTCCTTCTATCTTGTACCTTCTACTTAACAATTTTTTTAATAATGAAAATTAAATTTGTTTTATTTTTATTTTTTTTGCTACTCTCAAATCAATTCTCCACTTTAAAGATTCATAACATTCAAGAGCAGGCTGCAAGACTGCCTTCTCTTTGACAAATGGTGTGGAATATTCCACACCATTTCATCCATCGGATGATATGATGTGGAATATTCTACACCATTTTGTCAGCTAAAGAACACCTGTCAGCTAATATGGACACCACATGCCCGCATTGATGAATTTTCAAGGATGTGGCCTCAAGGAGGGAAAGGTAGCCTCCTTGAAGGCTAATGAATGTTATGTTTAAAGCTCAAAACTCTATAATACAAAAATTTAAAGTTTAAAACGTTCAAAGTCAAAAAATCTAGTCCCACAATGTGCTGAAAAACTTGTTTTTCGCACTTTAAACAAGGTTATCTTGCAATCAATGTGGTCAAAAATTTTGAAATTTTTTCCACACATTGTTATTGTAGTTAGGTATAAGATCCTATGGTTAGATGTGGAAAAAAAAAACAATTTCAAATTTTATTACTCTTTGCTATAGAAATGACAGTTTTTATTGTTTTTTAGCAAAAAAATGGCTTTGGTCCTTTAGAGGTTAATCTATTTTCTACACCTCTCCTACAAAAAATAGTGAAATTAGGTTGCCCCACACTAATTTCTCGACAATCCACACTATAGAAATATTCATTGCTTTTTGTACAATGATGCATTCAATTCAAAGCCATGTGTATGGGATAGATTTGTGCACGATATTGAAGGCTTGGTTCAGAGAGTGGCATGCGCCTCCATATAGAACAAGCATTGATCCATGAGGTGATTTATCTCAGGTAAGGCAACCTAATTGACAAGGCAACCTAATTTCACTATTTTGTGTAGCTAATTTGGGGCCTCTAATTGCTGAAATACAAAATGAATTGAAAAATTCCAAATTTATCATGCGTGGCAAATAAAAAAGCCATGTGTTACCGGGGACAGGCTAGGGGCCACCTCGGCCAAAAGTGCGCCTGACACAAAGGAGAAACTTGTACAGCACTCTGCTGTCCTTGTTGTCCGAACAATGACGAAAGCTGCCCACTCACAGCTTTGGATTCTGGAAGCTAATAAGGTACAAGAGGTCCAAGACAGTGCGAAATGGCAAGAGAGTGCACCATGTTCTTTCGTGGGAGCGTCCAAAGCATGTTGCCCACAGCTTCCGATTCTGGAAGCTAAGGGCCTCTTCACACTATGGCCGTCCAAGTCGAGAGTCCGTCGTTTCCACCAATCATATTGCAGGGTTTGTCAGTTCTACGAATCATATTGCAGAGTTCCACGTCCTCTCGACTTGGACGGCCATAGTGTGAAGAGGCCCTAACTAAGGTAAGCTTAAAAGATGTCCAAGAGTACAAAAGGTTCAAGAGAGTGCACTACGGTACACGATCGCCGGTTGTATGGTGAGAGGATTTAAATTTAATTATCCAAACATGGGAAGTGTTTGCTATCAATTCTTCTCACATGAAAGTAACACGTGTCACCCCTGTACCTGCTTAAGCACCACCTGTGCATTTTCTTTGGATGTCCTATGGTAAGGTAGGAAGTCCATAAAGCGCAAGAAACTAAATTTTGGGGAGGTAAAACATCTTGAAATATTTTCAGTAAATTTTCCTTGAAAGATAAGACAAAATGGCATGTGGTTCGAGTTGTTTCATATTTTTGGAGCTTTGTGGAATTAGTTATGAAAGTTTGAAGTTGAAATGCCATGAGGCTCTAAAAGCGACCACCTCCAAAAATGTACACCATTTGTACATTTTGATTAATGGAAGAAAGCAAAATATACCTCTATGTCATGTTCTGTCCAAAATGCCCGATTTAAGTTCGAGCCTCCTACCTTATGTAAAGTAACTACACCTAAGGGCCACTTTACACCTAGAGGCCGAGCCAATTCCTCTAGAGGCCAATTGTACAAAATTTCAGGCCCTTTTGGATTGAAGGCTGTCCACAACTACTCATTAGAATAAGATTATAACAAGGGCCAATTCTCCCATATGTAAAAGCCTTAAGGTCAAGAAGCTTGGCCAATTCAATAAAAGCTAGAAAAGGGCTGAAATTTTCAGAGCCACTTTATAACTAAAGGTTGGGCCAATTCCCTTTGAGGCTGATTGCACAAAATTCACAAAAAAAATTCAACAAATGTGGTTTGTTGAAAAAATTAATATTTTATAGAAAAAAAAAATTCAATTGAAATCTGACATTGGTCCTAAGGCCAAGAATTGGCATCCCTGTGTTTTTGAATAAAAAATTCATTTCATCCAATTCAACGAGCTCGGGCTATATCAGATCATCTCTTTTTGAACAAGAAATTCATTTCACCAAATTGGCCAACTTCTAAGCTGTAAAGGATTTGAGACTGATTTCAACGTTTATCCAATCACAAGTGAAGATTTTTGGCCTTTGACACAGTAAATTGTTCTCGCCTCCAAACATAAAGTGGTCCTAATTTCAACCGCTTTCTAAAATTGATCACTGCAGATTTTTGTCTAAAATATACTCCCACTATTCATGAGAGTCTATGGTTGCCGGTTTTAAAAACATCTACTTTTAACACTTTGAATATTCTTAGTTTATTCAGACAATGTCCAGAAAATGCATTCTAAAAGAATCTAGAATTTGCTTTTGACTACCAACAAGGTCCCACAAGAAGTTTTTAAATCTAATAATGAAAACTATGTTGAATTGCTTATTTGTGTGATTTTAGGTGTAGTTACTTATTTGAAGCCTTTGCCAATTTTCTGGAAGGTGAAAACACCCAAAAAAATCCAAATTAGCAATCAAAAATCATGAATTTCTAAAAAATAAAATAAAAAAATGGATAAGAGTTAGAGTTATTATGAATTTTCAAAGTCAAGTTCCCTAGGCTACTAAATCTATTATATAGCTTAGTTAATCATAAAACCAAAATTTAGATCTAATCAAAAGTCTATCAACCACAATGAAGTATGGAAACGATTTAATTGTACTTTAGTGGACACTCTTAATAGAAGTCTACTTGTCAAGAATGAAGCACACAAATGTTTTAAGGTGTTTTTTGCCTTAACACTAGGAGCTGCGTCAGAAGAAAATGATATCCACTACAACCGGCTAAACAACAACTACTTGTTGTATACAAATAATGTATGACTGCAAGCAAGGTAATAAACACCAAGTTTGATGTATACATTGTTGGAATTGCAAAAAAAGCCATAGAAACAAATAAAAGATTAGAAAATCAATGACAAGGTTTGCAAACATTGATGACTTCTATATTCTTTCATCCCTTACATTACAAAAGCTAATGTGGACTTTAGAGCCTAAGGTAGATTCCATCGTGTCAATCATCAGTTGAAAAAAAATGACTGTAACTACAAATCAAATGACCATAATCTTGCTTCAAAACAACTAGCCTAATAATATTCTAACATCCTTGTGTAATGTATTGTTGTAGTTGTGGAGCATTTGTACAATAGTCATTGAGTAGTCATATATTAGTAGACATTGTAACAAGGTAGCTACAAGTTTGAAAAGAAGATTGATGATAATAATTTAGGGTTCATCTCCAAAGTCAAGGAATTCCTAAGCTGCCTCTTCATTATTAATAGCCATATCTTGCTATTGTTGTCTTACACATTTTTATTTTTGCCTCTAGATATTGTTGTTGTTGATTTTTGTTTTTCTAACAAACAACACTTATTATTTCCTCTCTTAGCGTAATGTGATTTCTTACCACAACGACTCTTGCTTTATGGTATCATAAGATTGTATTTGTTCTCTTCCATTATTATAACTTGCATTCTATTTCATCTTTCAAGATATGTTTTTTGTTTAGAGTTCCAAAGTTTATATTATTGAAAACTTGTAAATCATTTGATGCTGGTAATTATAGCATTAGATGATTATGTGGACTTTGGTTTGTAATATACAAATGTGTTGAAAGATAGAAATTAGTGGTAGGCACTAAAGTAGTTTGAAGGGATTTTGTATCTTTGTGAATGCAATTTGCAATGTGCCAAGAATCCAAGACAATGGACACTTGTGAACATGTCTCCAGCTCTACAAATGAGCGATAGGTCATTGTAATTCTTTCTTGGTTGTTCATGGGAAATCTGTCTCTAACAATGTTGCTACAATGCCATTCATACCTTTTAGCTGTTTCGATTGTTTTCTAATTATTATTGAAGGTGTACACAACTGTTACAGTATCTGCATTTGAAGTGAAAAAAACAAGCTTTTCATCACATTGTGGAACTAGATTAATTGACTTTGAACATTTTTAAATTAAATTTTTGCACTACAGAGTTTTGAGTTTCAAAATATTTCTAGTGGAAAATTGAGTTGAGAGTCTAGGAAAAAAAAAGAAATTCAAAAAAACTTAAATTTCATTCTTAAAAAAATTGATAAGTAGAAGTAGGTACAAAGTAGAAGGAAAATCTAAAATATTCATATCTTTCAGATGGAATTAAAATGCACTAATCCCAATGGTGAGATTGTTCTAGCACAAAAACTAAACCATGTGGAACTTTTTTTTTGAAAAATTGCAAAAATTGCATTCCAAAATGAATCCTACAAGTTATTTGTTTCAAGAAGATGCTCTAATTGCCTAAAAAACAAGATTGTCCATAACTTTCTCATAAAGAATCCAAATGAAATGAATCAAAGCTTTCCAAATAGACAAAAATATAATCTATAAAAAAAAAATTTTAATTAAATTTTTTGCAAATTTTTTTTGCTACCCCCTCTCTCCTGTTTTGAGCTTATTTGGGCATAACTTTTGTTCCCGGGCACGATTGAAAAAAAATTATATTCCCACAAAGCTTATCAATTTTTCTATCTCCAAAAAAAGTTTCAAAAAATCATGACAAAAATTTAGCCTGTAGGTCAAAATCTCATTTGTCTCCCAAAGGGACAATGGTCCTTTAGAGGTTAATGGAAATATTTTAGCCAAAATTGCAACAAACGATAGAACTCAATAGCCTATTTGCAACTTCCTCTGCATTGGAATTAGCCAATATTTAGTCTGTTTTGTGTTGTAAAACTCCCAACAATCCTTCACAATTTGCAAAATCCTTCTTTGCTATTTTCTTTTATACTACTGGCTTTTAAGGTTGCCAAAGTTGATGCCTTTTGGTCTTGAAGATAGCATATTGCACTAAATTCCATAAACTAATTTTGGAATCATTGGTATCCACTTTTGTGCATTGTTAATAAATTGGACATTGGGATGTCAGGGTGTACATAACATTCAGTAGCCTTCAAAGAGTTTATCCAAAGCATCCATTTGAAATTCTAATGATTCATTCTAATGATTCATTGAATTTGATTAAGTTATTTTAAGATTTGATGCACATTACAAAAGAATGGGCAGCACATTACACCAACGATGGTATTTAATGTTACCCACACTACTTGCTTTCAAAATGTCATAAATTATTACTCTTGATGAGTATTTTTACCAATAGATGCTATTGTAAGCAATCAAAAAGAGCATAGGTATTGATATGTTCCCTTTCCAACAATAGCACTCCTGGAACATATCAATACCTATGCTCTTGGTAAAAATATTCATGAAGAATAACAAGTCATAACATTTTAAAATTAGTTAGTGTAGGTAACACTATTTACCATTATTAGTGTAGTGTGGTTTGGAAAATATGAGGGGACCCACATTTTCTTGCAGATGCTATTGTAAGCAATCAAAAAGTTCAAATTCTCTTTCAGTTGCTTCTGCAAGGACTTAATTGCATACCAGTTAAATATAGTTGTCTACAAATTCAAAGTATTGGTGAAATATTAAAAACAATAAGAAGAAGCCAAGGGCAAGTCCGATATGAAAGACCGGTGTAATTGGAGCATCTGTTGGGAAGGGATCAACTATCTTAACCTCATGGACTTAAGGTATGTTCACACTTGGTGTTAGAGAATGTTGTTATTAAGGGTCTTAGAAACAAATTCAGGCCTATTCATAGACTAGATTCATATTGCAAATGTCACCCCTATCGTCAAGTGCAAACATACCTTCTTTGATGTTGGTGAAACATCATATCAAACTCACACCTATCATATATGTTTTTAAACTTGGCCTCTAACAGTTTTGTACCTTTAAAGATTTGACCACCGATTATCTTGGTGCAACATGTGGCTAATGAAGACTAATTGGAGCCAGACAAGCAACATTTTGGAATTCAAGTGGGGGAATGTATGTCAATTAAAGTATTTTGCATCCCTGTTGAGTTGCAACTTATTGCTTTTGATTGTTATTCACCATTATCCTACTTAATGCCACATGCCCCCATAGCTATTGATATAATGTGGAATATTTTGCATCATTCTATTTGAAGAAAAGGCAATAGAACCACAAACTACTGAATGCTTAGACTTGCCAAAAGAGTCTCATTGATATGGTCAAAAATCCCTTTTGACCTAGGTTAATTTGGCACTTCTCCCAAACATTGCTTTATCTTCTATAAATAGTTTAATGGATCAACAACGATGGAGATTCATTTAACTTTTTGCATGTGAATGTTGATCATTTTTAATTTCCCTCCATGTGAAGGCCACCCAAAATCTCATTGGTAACATCAATGTGACAATGTCATGGGTCATATATTTTGCTGAGAAAGTGTTTAGTTGGGAGGTCATTCTGAATCAGCATGAGGGGGTTCTGAGCAAGGACGGCAAGGAGGACAGTTACCGTACCTGACATCAAGTTTAATTTAAGCAACATGAGAATGTGTGCGAAAGACACTGGTTTCTTCAAGTAAGCGATAATCTCAACAATGACAGAAAACACAAAACTTGTGACCCAAGTGATCATAAGATTGCCAATCAGTTCAGGTATTTGCTTCTAGAAACAAAAGCAGTGTCCCTTGCCTGAAACTTCCAGATTGCACAGAAGATGTGTTATTGTACCTAAAATTGTTTTCAGGTTTAACCCTGTAAGGAAGGACTGGTCTCCTTTTTGATACAGTGTGCATCATCTATTTTAAGAAAACCAAAAGCACTTGTTCGAGGACAAGCTAATGTAGAAGGTTTGCTCTTTTTGCACAAAATTCCAAGGATGAACAATCGCACCTTTGTCCTACATGCAAAGATTCTTTGTCATTCATCAAACACTTAGTGTCCGTGGCAGCGTTACAGGGTTAAGATGGGCATCTTCAAAACTGCATCCTGTCTAAAATTTCCATCATCACTCTTTGTACATCTCCAAAATCAATATGTAGCTACGTGGAAGAATCAATTTTCGAACTTTGCAAAAAAACTTTGATGATAACTTTTGCCTATGGTGTCCAATGTTGCGGTCTTCGGTGTATTGGAACCTCCTTTCACTTGCCAAAAAGGAAATATGAAAATTTGATCGATCTAATAATAGAGACTATGCACAAGAGCAAAAAGTGGCAATTTCAAGGATGCCCACCTTATAACACCAACAGATGAACTGAGGCTATTTGGAGGCATGATGTACTCTCTACTTGTGTGGTCACTGTATAATGGATTCACGAAGAAATTAGAAGGAACCCACAACTTAACTCTACAAAGACAGTGCGGACTAGAGTGGTGCAATGGATGACAAAGAATACATTAGAAGAGATTTGAAGGCAAGGGAGGGCTGTTTCAAGCCTATTTCTGTGTTTAGAACTAGCAATAACACAGTCAATTTAAAAAAAAAAAAAAAAATAATTATTATTATTATTATATTAAAAAGTGAAAAGAAAAATTTATTTTTATTTTTTATTTATTTATTTTCAAAAAAACTGACATGGCAAAGTCTTGACCACGTCAAATTGCTAATGTTGTGCGTTCCCAAAATCGGGAACTCAAGATAACTCGCGGGCTTCTTTAGGCCTCAACATTCTTCTAATGCTTCTATGCAAGATAGAAGTGCATGTATGTTCATCCTTCAAATTTTGTACAAAAAGCAGAGGTCTTGCAAAATAGTTGGACCTCTAATGAATGCTTTGAGTTTTGATAAGTAGATGATCCTTACTATACCAAATAGAATGATTCCATAATGACCTTGTAGGATTTACTCTGCAAGGACAAGATGGACATAATGTATCCAATGGATGACATTCTCTAAACTATATGTGATAAAGGAGAATAGAGGTCACCTTTATTGATGGCCAAATCCAAGTCTTTGAGGATGGAGAGAGTTAGCTTACTTTAGATTTGTTGATGCCCACATGCCATGCCATCATGCCAAATCTAATTTGTTTGAACTACTTATGGGTATTACATGAGTCTTAATTCTATTAATTCCTAAAATGCTAAGGCCTTTTTTGAGCTTCTTAAAATTTGTTCAAAACTAAACAAAAAGCCCAAGTTTTGATTAGTTCTATTAATTTAAAAAAAATTATAACCGTATGAAATCAAACTAAATATATTATGGATCTTATAAGAAAAGAAAACACAATAATATCACTAATTTACAGATTGAAAGATTATAATTTTTGATCAAGAGGACGTTAACCCCTAAAGGACCATTGTCCCTTCGGGGGACAAATGCATGTTCGAGCAGGTACTTACGGGCTGAAATTTTCTTTTGATTTTTTGAAACTTTTTTTGGAGGTATAAAAGTTGATTAGCTTCATGGGAATATAATTTTTTTCACAATCGGTGCTCGAGAACAAAAGTTATGACCAAATAAGCTCAAAACAGGGGACGGCGGGCAGCAAAACAATTTGCAATTTTTTTTTTTTTTTTTTTTTAAAGTATTTTTTTTCTCATATATTATATTTTTGTCTATCTATAAAGCTTTGATTCATTTCATTTGGATTTTGTACGAGAAAGTTATGGACATTCTTGTTTTTCAGGCAGTTAGAGCATCTTTTTGAAAAAAATAACTTGTAGATTCATTTCTAAATGCAATTTTTCAAATTTTTCAAATTATGTTTTTTCATGGTTTAGTTTACTTGCTAAAACAATCTGACCATTAGGATTAGTGCATTTTAATCCCACCTAAAATATATGAATATTTTAGATTTTCCTTCTATCTCATACCTACTTCCACTTAACAATTTTTTTAATAATGAAAATTAAGTTTTTTTGAACTTTCTTTTTTTGGCTAGATTTTCAACTCAATTCTCCAGTATAAACATTAAAAGCTCAAAACTCTATAGTGCCAAAAAAATAAAGTTAAAAATGTTCAAAGTCAAAAAATCTAGTCCCACAATGTGCTGAAAAACTTGTTTTTTTCACTTTAAATACAGATGTCTTGCAATTTGTGCGGTCAAAAGTTCTGAAATTTTTTCCACACACTCTCATACTAGTTAGGTGTAAGATCCTACGGTTAGATGTGGAAAAAAAACATTTTTCAATTTTTTTTACTTTTTGCTATAGAAATGACAGTTTTGAGTGTTTTTTGGCCAAAAAAGGGCCTCGGTCCTTTAGGGGTTAATTAGAATTGCAAAATTGATTTGAAATCTTCAACTCACTTTGCACATTCCACATCTAAAATTGAGATCACGAAAAAAATATGAGGCTAAAGGACATAACATGTAAAACATTAATCAATTTGCGGCCTCTCAAAATCTACTCTACAATTTTAAAAAAAAAATTCCAATGTGATTTTCCCCTCAAGATCAATAAACTTGAGACTCAACTCAAATGAACTTTTAACACTAAAAAATCAAGATTTGCGATAAACACCCTTGCATAAAATCTTCAATAAAAAAATCATAAACATTTTTTTTTCAAAATTAAAATTTTGATGTTTGAAATAGATTTAAAGGATACTAATTTAAAAAAACTACCAAAAATAGTACTTCAGTAAGATTTTATATAACTTTGAAGTTTAATCAACACCATCATACGGTGCTATGGGCATCTAGGAATTAATGGTTGTCATATAGTGCATTTGATAACTTCTAGACACTTCTTTTTGATATCACATTTATTTACTTTATTTATTTCTTTTGTGTTTCAGTGAGATAATTCTTTCTACTTGCCAATGTATACTTTCTACGTGCTCCTACACCTACTAGGATTTGTGGTTGGCCCTTGAAAACAGAGGACCCTAATCAATACCAAAATAGGGGCCATATGTGCACTTGTAAAGTATGCACATAGAACAAATTTTCTAAATGTAAACTTGCCTATTGAAATGATGCATTAATTATTTTTGTTGTTTATTGCAGACCTAAGCTACTATGCTTATAAGCTTTCCTTCCTATTTGAAACATTTAATGATACACAAAATATGTTTATAAATATGATTTACACTTTTTTCAAAATAAAAAAATATATAATGGGTGTTTCTTATATTAGAATCTAACATCGATTTTTAATCAAAACTTTACATAATTCAATATCTTCAAAAATAAGTTTGAAGTCCTTTTTGCTAGTAGAAGTCATGCAATTTCATATATAAAAACATTAAAAAATCTCCATTTAATTATCAATGGGTATCAATTGAGTTCACCCACTCTATACCCATGAAATTTGATTATATTGTGAAGCTTTGATTAACCTAAAACATCACAAAGATTCAAAGTGTTTGATGAATAACTTTTAGGATTCACATAGAAACAAATGCATCTACTTATCCACTATTTTTGGACTAATTGCATCACTGACAGACTCCATCATTCCAAAGCTAAAAGATTTATCCTACTTGTTAAACTACAAATTTATAAACAATTGTTACGTCTCTTTTATTAAGTGCAAATTGTGTCATGGTTCCATCCATCACGTTTTCATGGGCACAATTTTTCATTCATTGCAAGCCCTATTGACTTCCAAACATATTCTTGACTAATAAAACCTTGCAGCTCAATGAAATCTTTTTGGTATTGTTGGTTTGCAAGAGGGTATGTTCTTCTTCTTCTTCTTCTAGAAGTCAAACTATGGTAGAGGTACCCATTGTTAATCTTGACCCATATCCAACCTGTAAGGTGCACTGTTTCCAACCAAGGTTGCATTAGATTTCCAACCTAAGTTAGGAATGTGTTTTTTTCTCCTTTTCAAGCTTGGGGCTGATAAGGTTATGGCACATGTTTTGAAGTAGTGAACAAGAAAGTAGGAAATAGTGAGCTTGAAAGTAGTTCTTCAATGATTGAAATTGGAAGAGTTTAGACACTTGCTATGGGCTCCAAGCTCTTTTTGGCTCTCAGAATTCATAGTAATTTCAATTTTGTCAATAGGATTACAAAAAAATTTGAAATCCCCATATTTCCTATCTTTCTACATGGGAAAAATTTGCTGCCCCTTAAACTGCTCAGGATCTGTTGCAAAATCCCTTAAGTGATTGGGTATGGGTACATTTACCTTAGGTGCAAGCCTTTGGGCTCAAAGCAATCAATTCAGCCTGCAGATTGTTGTTTCCAGTGTGAACAGAGTTTAAGGCAAGGAGACTCTTTTGTGAAAGGGCAAAGTCGGCTGAAGGCCTAGGCTTCAACTAACTTACCGGCCGCTGCTCAATGCTCCCCTTTTGTATCGTCCCCTTCCGCAGCTCCACTTCCAAACGCCTTGCCTTCCAGGCAGGCCATTCCTTCCACACTAATTCTCAAGACACACATCAACAACAATGGAGCTTCCTGCTTACACCTTTTGTCACCCTCCTGTAAGTTCTCACTTCTCCTTCAAACTCCGTTGTAGCTCTTTTTACAGCATTTACAGCATCTGAACTTCTAGAATTTTTGTATTCATTTTCTCACGTTTTTATCTCTCAAATCAATGATGTACACTCAAACCTCTTCAATAAGCAGAAAGCTCGTCAGCGAGCCATTCAGTGAATTCAGTGAATTCCGGTTACAAATTCTTCAATGAGTTTCATGAAAGCCTCTCAAACCAACTACAGCACTCCACGTTCAGCCTTTCTTCGAGTTCGAAGAGGGACAAGGAACCGTGACTCTCCCTATTAAATCTTACCACTTGGAGCCCCAATTTTTCCTACATGACATAGTTCGAATGTGTGGCGAGGGTGCCACAGGCAATGATAATGTGATGAGTGTGCATTTGATAAGTGTGCAGAATGTCTTTGTGTTTTTAAGAGAAGGGCATGAGGAAGAGGATTGTGTGTGTACTTGTGAGTGTATGGCATGCTCATTTTCTGACATAAGCTTAGGTTTTGTTGGTTGTTGGCCCTGGAGCAGGAGCAACCACGGAGGAAGAGCCAGACACTGACATTCTCAGAAGAAGGCTTTCCTGTTGTACGCCCTCTGGGGCAGTCCAAAGTGTTGCCTGTGAATGACTCACAAGAGAATTATGACAACTCCGGAGCTTGTTATGCTTGTGTCAAGCAAAGCACCGGACCCACGCCTGCATGGCTCAAATTTGACCGCCAGGTAGGAATCAGGGTGTGAATTGGGTTTTTCTTTGCAGAAATCATAATGTGATGATCACAAAGGAAAGAATATGCAAAGAGAATGTTGGAGTTTTGCGTGGTATTGCTTGTGTGAATCTCCAACTAGCGTATTAGTGGGTTTTGCTTCATGAACTACATTGCATGCCGGAATTTTTTCTACAAATGTTTCGAAGTTCATTGATGGGATTAACTACTGAGGAAGATTGTGTTATGCGAAAAAGAACCTGCTATTGAGGCTATCACATTCTTTGCAAGCGCTTATTTTTATGAAATGTCTTGCCCTGTTATCTTACCCTCCACAACAACATTCGGTGGTGATTTGCGGTGGATTTGGGTTACTTTCAGGTGTTGCGGTTTTATGCATATTTCAAGGAGCAAGTGGACGAGCGAGTGGAAGAGAATGCTCGCTACCGCAAGTGCACCATCTATTTCTATCTTGCAGATGGCATGATCCACATTGGGGTACTGAACTTCTGCACAACCTGAATTCACTGAAATAATCATTCGTCAACTCATGTGGTAGAAAATCTCACATTTCTGCAACTTCGGTAGATGTTCCAAGCAGAACATTCTTGAGAAGTTTTGGTAGTAACTTCACTTGTCTCTAGAAGTTGACTGAATAAGAACAATTCATCGTTGAATTCAAGATGTGAGAGGATCTGTGCCAAGAAAAAATTGTGTCAGAGATGTGGAACATCTTGGATACCCTAACTCTACCCTAATTCTTCTGTGAATTAGCAGCTCCTTTCAAGAATATTATAAGGTGAGATTTGTACCCACGAATTGTTCCCAATTGATTTCTCGGGCTGAACCAAAATGGTTGATTATTGCAGGAACCTGCGCAGAGGAACAGTGGAATATACTTTCAGGTCCATTCTCTCCTTGTTGCTCTGCTCTTCTCAGTATCTTCTGTAGAGGTGAAATTTAACCCTCTATAGACGAGACTCATCATCAAGTTAGTCAGACAAAAATCATTCAATTTTTCAACCAATAGGTGAAATCTTCATTTCTACACTAACCTTAAAGTCATCCATAGATCACTTTTTGGTGCCCTTATTAGGTTAACCCCAGAAGGGTATGGCCCTATCATCAATATACATAACATTCTTGAACTTCAAAGCAGGTTTACCCCTTTATTTTCTATGAATCAAGGCGTCTTTTTACTATAGAACATTTTGAATAGAAGCTTGCTCATGTATTGTGGACCACTTACACTGCTAATGTAAAAGGACCCTCTTGCCTTCCTACTCAAGAATGCAATGAAGTTAGCCAAGAAATTTCGATTATTAGTCAAATGGGGACATTCTTCATTTCTACAATTTCATTCATCAACCATTTCTTGGCCTCAGTGTCCTTATTAGGTTAACCCCCGGACGTATTTGCCTTAATGATAGGTACTCAGTAAAAAATGATTCAATTTTCGAACCAATAGGTGCATTCTATACTTTTAAAATAACAGAGAAAGTCATCCAGCCGACACTTATTGTCCTCAACATTCTTCCATATATAGTTAACCCTTAAATGTCATTCACTTGCTTAGATGATAGTCCAACGGGAAATACAAAATCTCTTTGAAGTTGGGTATGGGTCTTGTTGCTTGTCCAAAGTTTGTATGCCTAAGGCATGCAAAATTGAGTAGTGAATAGTGTTTTGATTGTACAACCTAAATGCAGTGCTTGGCAAGCCATATTCACTATTAAAGTAGGTCCAAGAGGATGAAACCTTCCCCCAAAAATACAAAAAACACTTTTTGTCGAGAATTCTCTCAAAATCACACGCGGAAAGCCTAACCTGTTGTCAACCCATATTGCACCTGCACCTTCTTGGCTATTGAAATGAAAGTACCTTGCTCTGAGGTGAAGATGGCTGGTCCATTGTTGGGCCTCCTTCTTGTTGTCTTGCAGGGAGTGTTTCTGAAGAAGCAGAAAGTCCCGAATGGGCGAGGCGGGTTCATGGCACCTGCGGATTTCCAACTGGGCAAGGACATCACCATCTACAGTCACACCTTCCACATTGTGGGCTGTGACGTCTTCACCAAGGTGAGTCCCGTCTTTTTTCCTTCCGAATTTTCCATGCAACAGAGCTCCCAATCCGTTTGACAATGATACTTCTGGCTCTTCTACAATAGTTTTATAGATACAAACATTCAATCTACAATGTCACTGTAAAGTATTCACTTTAATATCATAGATAGAGTCATTTGGTGTATAATATCATTGGAAAGTATTGATTTTAGTATTTCTTCTTTACTTTCTTGCGACATGTGCATACTTTAATGATTCAACAGTAGAATGGGACCTAGCATGAGTTTGGAAATGTTATGACAAAACTTCAGACTTTTTGAATTGTCTGACAAAGTTCTTTGTATGTGCGCGTGTGTTGGTTGGGACTCTTGAGAGGCTTGTCTCTTAAGAAGGGAGGTAATGAAGTGGAAGCATGTGAGTGGTCTATTAGAATAAGTGATAAGCACTCCAGAAGGGTGGAAGAGCCTTTGTTTCACGTGGACTATGCTTCATGCATTTTATATATATTACACATGAAGAATGACATGGCAATGTCCAAGACAGTGCTCTTCCACTGTATTACTATTGCTTTGAAGTTCTTGGAAAAAAACTTTTTTATTTGTTATTTATTTAGACTAATTTGAATTGAAGTTAGGAGTGATGTGTTAAAATTGCTTTACCCAAAAACCATATGCTAATACAAAAGCATATATTGGAATTTCAATTAATGACAATGAACATCTCAAGGGGAGTACGCTTTGAGAGCATTATGCCATACATAAATTTAAAACTAATCCTAAAAAGTCCCAAAAATATGAATAAAAAATGGTTAGATTCAAACTCCATTAATATTCTTTCAAGGAACCTTCTTAATCATTAGTCTTTACCTCTATTATACAATGGTAATATCGTGAATTGGTGCAAAGGCAGAGATACTTGATGAAGCAAAGGCTGCCAGTAGGAGACGAGGAGCCGTGGCCAAATGAGCCACTGGAGGAGTACCGAGCCCATTATCGGGCTGTCATCAAGCCCCACCACAAGGAGTATGCTCTACGTCAATTTTTGGACTTGGATGGCAAAGTGCTACGCTTTTTTTGCATCTGGGATGATCGGGCTGTTCCTTATGGGGAGCGTCGTCCTTATGTATGTTCTAGCATGGACCAATGAATTTGCCGCCCTCTCCTTTCAATTTCTTATAAGAAAACAAAGTTAATAGAGATTTTTGGTAAGTATTCAATGAGGTTTATGTAGAATAGTCGGGAGCACAATTTGAGCAAAAGTTTTTTGTAGCCAATTTTGAATCTCCTTGCTTCCTAATATATTGTTTGCACCTGTTAACGGATATCTTTAACAACAATGACTATCAATTCAAATTCACAATTGTAAACTTCAATATCTTTAAATTGGTGGAATTCAAAGATATTGGCACTTTTTAGGAAACACTATCTAAAAATATGTATGTAATCGAGTTCTAGTGATTAAAGCTTTGTGCAGATGGATGTCATATTTTTTGGAGTCCAGAATGGATGTCACACTAATTTAAGGGAATCGATGATTGTGTGTTTGCTTGATGTGTAAACAGGTTTTGCACTACTTTTTAGGTGATGATACAATAGAGATTCTGGAACTCAATGAACGCAACAGTGGACGAATGCATTTCCCCATGCTGGTCAGGCGCAAAAAATTGGAGAAAGAAACTCCCCACGACCTCTTGAGTAAGTTCTTCCAAACATGTGTAACTATAGCATAACACAAGTGCAAGCTAGTGCTTAGAACTTCAAGGTCCTTAAAGCATTATCATAAAGCACATTGGAACAACATACTTAAGTTTTTTGAACATGTTAAAATTATGACAAGCATTGTGAATGTCGTTTCAATGTGTTACAACTACACTGTAATGACATTGTAATGTTGTTCCAACTGTCATTCTAAGTTGCTTCCCCTCTAGTAGATAGATCAAATTTAGAACCTTGTGAAAATAGATGTGGAAAAAAATGCACTTGTAAGCATTATCGGACATAATGCCAAGTTGTTCTAAGCAATCTTGAGCAACTAATTTGTACTTTGGGGTTGATTCAAGGGCTTAGAATGAAGAAGATTATGGGTACTAATCCTCTTTTGACAAGGCAATGAAATAATGACTTAGCAGTATGACTTGAGCGCTAAACCATCCATCTTGCTCTCCAAACTAAATATTGCCAAATTTTGCCAAATTTTGGGACTTACCTACCAGCCTGTAGGAATTGAAGGAAGACAGATTATTCAGCCAAATTTTGAATTCCAAATGTGTTATGAATCACCAGAAACTAAATTGTAGCAATTAAAATAATAAATCTATTATGCATAATTCACCAGAATTGGCAGCCCTCAACCAAATTCTTGAAACCAACGAAAAATGGAAAATGAATGCCTGCGAAGAATCGACTTGGCACCATGAATTATGGCCTTCATAATTCCACCAAAAAAGAATCCCAGACGGAGGAATGCGTGTTACATTTCTAGATAGCTGCAGCTTTGAATCACTAGGAACCGAATTGTAGCGTCTAAAATCGAAAAACAATTATGCAAATTTCACCAGAATTTAGCAACCTCAACCAAACTCTCTTCGAGCCAACAAAAACTGAAAATTGAATGTCTGCTCAGGATCGACTTGGTATTTATCATGGGCCCATCAATTTGACGTTATGACCTTCCCAACTTTTTCCAAAAAAAAAGTCCCAAACAGAGGAATGGGTGTTACATTCCCGGCCATGTATGTAACCTACGTCGTCTCTGTAGGAATCAACTTGGCTTTCATTATAGGCTAATCAATTGAGGTTATGCAAATGTGTTCCAAAAGAGAATCCCAAACAGAGCAAACGTGTGTTACGCTTCTGTCCATGTAAATAACTCGTCATGCCTGTAGGATCGACTTGGCACTCATTATGGGTTTGTGAATTGAGGTTATCACCTTCGCAATCCGCTCAAAACAAGAGTCCCGGACAGAGCAAATGCGTACTAAATTTCTGGCCATGTACATAATTCGTCATGGGCTCACCAATTGAGGCTATAGTCTTCCCAAAATTATTCAACAAAAGAAGAGTCCCGAACAGCTAGAGCAACGTGTATTACGTTTCTGGCTCTGTATATAACTTGTCGTGTCTGCAGGGATCAACCTGGCATTCCATTTGGGTTCATGAATTGAGGTTATGATCTCCCAAATCTACTCAAAAAAAGAGTCCCAGACACAGCAACCATGTGTTACATTTCTGCTCATGAATATAATTCGTTATGAACTCCCCAATTAAGGCTATGCCTTTCCCAAATTATTCAATCAAACAACAAGAGTCCCTAAGGGCTTGAGCAATGTGGGTCACTGACCTTTCTGTCCATGTATCTAATTCTCCGTGTGTGTAGAACGTGCTCAGGTCAGAAGAAGATCTGCGGCGAGAAGGCCTACGGTCCCAAGGACATCTACTACCGCGACACGGACTTGCACATCGGGAGCTACATCCGCGTGTTCGACCGCGACTTGCTCCTGCACGACGTGGATGAGTTCACTCGCAACTACTACCGCACCAAGTATGGCTACAGCGAAGACATGCTGGCGGCCATCGACGTGCAAGAAGACGGACCTGAGTTTGCTCGCATGGAGATTCCGGAACACAACGGCATCGGCTCCGAGGCCGATAGCCTCATGAACTGCATCATGCTCATCCCGAAGGCGCCGCAGAAGGACTTCATCAAATTTATCTACAAGGACGGGAAAATCATGACGTTCAGCTGCCGGATGGTCGAGGACGACGTGCACAAGCTGCACCCGGTGGACAAAACGCGCATGATGGTCTTCCAGGTATCCCATACCCTAAAACCCTGCCCTTTAAAACCCTGCCCTTTAAAACCCTGCCCTTTAAAACCCTGCCCTTTAAAACCCTGCCCTTTAAAACCCTGCCCTTTAAAACCCTAAACGTAACGTAATGTAACGTTAGAACCCTAAAAAATCCTAAGAAATCCTAAACCGCGGAATTTCATGCGGAACTCTATGGAATTGGGGGGCATTGTGAAGGTTGAGGTCTGATGAGAAATTGGAGCAGTTTTGAGATGTCCAACTGAAAACTAGAATCCTAAACCCTAATCTGCGGAACTCAATGGAATTGGGCAGCAGTGTTGAGCAGTGTTGAGTCGCTCAATTGATATCTGGAACCCTGAACCGCGGAAGTTCATGGAATCTGCAAAATTTCATGGAATCCGCAAAATTGTAACCGTACAAATTCAAGCTGGACATGTTAGAGATCTCATAGGAAAAGAAAACACAACAATATCACTTATGGAGTGAAAGATTATGATGTTTGACCATGAGGGTGCTAAAACTGCAAAAATCTTTCAATCTTCTTTACACAAGCCAAATCTAAAAAGTTGGTGACCAAAAAAGTATGAGGTTAAAGGGCCTAACTTGTATAACCCCAATCAATTTATGGCTTCTTAAAATCTACTCTACAATTTTTAAATGAATTTTGAATGTGATTTTTTCTCCAAGATTTAGTGTATTTGAGGCTTATTTTTAAGAGCTCTCAACACTAGGGGAAGTCAAGATTGCAATGGGTACCCTTGTACAAAAACTTGAATAGAAAAATCACTATCATTTATTTTCAAGATCGGATTTTTGGTTCTAAAATTAGACTTCAAGAAGAACTTTCAAAAAATATAAACTACTAAAAATAGCAACTTGGTTAGGTTTTATTTAACTTCAAAGTTTTGCAAACACCAAATTTGGGTGCCTTGGGCATTTAGGGGTTAAAGGGCGTGCTAGTGACTGTGGAAATCATCCCTTGTGAATCATATATTAAAACATCCAAAAGTACTCATTGGCAGTCAATCCACTATAGAAGACCACCCCTTTTCACACAAATTTCAATGATGAATAGTTGCACTTTTGTCCTTTATAAAAGGATTCTTTGTCATCCAGCGGACCAAAAATTTCCATTGTCTTGTTTATAGGCTAAGGAAATGAAACAATTTTGTGTGGCTCAAATGCATAACATGTTTACCAATGAGACAAGATCCCTTTTACATTGATGAAAACAAGATTCCTATTGGGGAACAAAATTGTTTTACATGGCTCCTCAGCCAATTCCAATCCTTGATTTAACTGTAAGTCTCTCCCATGCATCAAGGGAGCCATAATACCTTCCCAACATAGGGTAGACAACTGTCTGGTTATGCAATTTTATGTGGAAATTAGAATGTTACTAAAGCTCGTGTCTATCTTTCTTAGAGCTTTGGCTTTCTATAAGCTATGTGAAAGCCTATAATGTTCAATTCAAGTTAATTTCAAGGCAATTGTGTCAATCTCTCATTGAGTACTCTTTGGCTTGTGAGACCAAGGTTATAACGTCTGATGGTTCTACTCAAAATTGAATCCTTTGATCAATCAAAAAGAATCATTTTAGACTTCTTCATTAAAAAAATTAATTGCACATTATGTTCAATCATTTTCTTGAGGCTCATGACTCTTGAAGGTTATGTAGTCCACAATTGCAATGGAATTCATTCTAGAGAAGTAAGAAGCAAGCATTGACTATGGAGAGCAAAAATTTATCTCATAATCTTGTCTTCTTTTAATATTATGGTGTCTTTCATTATGGTTATAGTGTCCTTGATCCTAGACCTTTAACCCCTAGAGTTCCATGACTATGTTTTCACCAAAAATGCTCCAAAACTGCCATTTTTAGTATAAGCACCCAATTTTTGAGAAAAAACTTTTTTTGACACATGTAACCATAGGATCTTGTAGTATGCTGACTTGAAAACATGTGGAAAAAATTTCAGAAATTTCCACCACGTGGATTGCAAGATATAAGCATTCAAATTCATTAAAACCATTTTCTTGGCCCTTGCAAAAACCAAGGCAACAGCACTTCACAAGCTCACTTTTCAATGAAAAAATGTCCAAAATGATGGTCCTTCTTTGGATTCTTTTTTCTAGATAATTTGGCTACATGCCAAAAAAATTTCACTTCATTTGGAATTGTACAACATATAGGAATAAATTTATAAGTAGATAGTAGTAGAGAATGATTCAAAATATTAAATTGTCAAGAATTAAATTATGGCATTGAAAAATGCTAACCCCAATGGTTGCAATGTTGTAATAAATAATCTACATCCTATGATTTTGTTTTTCTCAAAATATGTTGAAAATTGAACAAGATAAAGGACTTCAAAGATTATTTTAGAGTAGAGAATTCATAACTGAAAATCTTCATAACTTTTGACTCATTGATCAAAATGGGAGGATTCAAAGCTTTTTACGTATATATAACTTCAAAAAAACAATTTAAAATTTTTTTTTTGAAAAAAAGTGATTTTTTCTGATTTGCCCGAACTGCCCAGTTACAGAAAAAAATAACATATTAGGCCATAACTTGACTCACATTTCCAAATGTCATGAAATTTAGTGCGTATGAAAGATACTCCTTGCGCCCACCTTCTATTAAAATTTCAACCTGAAATACGGAAATCTCTAGTCACACATACCTACTCGAAATTTCTATACAACCAAAAAACGCATGTTGGTCCTTTATGGGTTAACCTCTAATTTTCTTTCTTGTTTAAAGGTCCAGAACTACTTCAAAATACTAATTTCCAAAGCAAGAATAAAATCTTCATCTATACTTATTTTTTAACAAGTCCAACATAGGATCTTTAAATTAACTTGTTGAAGTATACCTTTCTAAAATTTTAAAATAAAAAACCTTACCAATTTCAATATCATGATGCGTGGATTTCAAAATGAAGTATTTTCAGCTCTTCCCAAATGGTTAGATTTCATCTTTCAAACTTTTTGTCCAAGAATGTGTAGATCCTACAACTTGCAATTCTCTATAATATGTTGAAGAAATAAGTTGGGAATACACATAAAAAATTTCAACAAAAATATTTTATTTCATGCTTGAAAAAACTAGTAAGTAGAAAGAAACAGAGAATGATTTAAATTACAAAATTATTTATCAAGAATTTAGTTATAGAATTTAAAAAATGCCAATCCCAATGGTTGAAATATGTTGAAATAAAAAATCTCCATTATACGATTTTATTTTTTCCAAAAGTATTGAAAATTGAGTTAATAAAGGGCTTCAAAGTTTATTTTAGAATAGGAATTCTATAATATCCCGCAAACTAAAATTCTTCATAACTTTCATCTCACTAATCAATTATCAAAATGGAATGGTTCAAAGCTTTTCACCTACATATAAATCTAGAAAAACAATTTTACAATTTTTTTCTTTAGAAAGTTATTTTTTTTTGAGCTGCTTAAGTTGCCTAGGTTCTAATGGAAACTACATATTTTACAAAAATATTTTGAACCATATAGTCAAAAGTTATGAGAACTGTTGTACCTTATAGATACTCTTTGAAAATTTCATAGATAAAAATGAATGTTGAAATTTAGAGAACCACGTTTAATATCGACCCTTTGGCACTTCAAAAAAAAATTGGATTTAACTTTTGATTGTAAATGGATGAGTAAAATTGCTATGTTGCCAAAAAATGCTATTTGGTCTTTTAGGGGTTAATTGAGCAAAATCCATCAATTGAAGTTAGATCTAAAAATGTGAAAGTATAACCTCATTGAAAAGATACATTTATCACCATTCATATGACTCACATTAGATGAGATTTGGGGGTCTTGGAGGGCCGTTTCAGGCCCGTTCCCTGATCTGCCCAGATTTAGTGAACACCGGTACAGGTGTGTCAGAATTTTTTTTCAAAAAATAAAAATATAAAAAAATATCATTTTAAGCAATTTTTATTTTTATTTTTATTTTTTTCAAAAAATGACGTGGCGGTCGTTGTGCCACGTCAAATAGCAGGGGAATTCGGAGCCTTCCAAGACCCCCCAATCTCATCTAATGACATATCATTTTTCATACCAAAGAGTCTATCTTGACAATACCTAATCTATTTCTGCACTTGAAAGTAGTAATTTTCAAACACTGAGCACTTGAATGTCACATTCCCAAAGCTCTAAAAAAACAATCCATTTTTACCAAAAGAAAATAATATAAGTTGTTTGAGATTTATGAGAATGTTGATGTTGTATGGATGATAGTTTTACTTGGCGGATGATACGGTTCAAGTCTTTGAGCCACCAGCTCGAAACTCAGGGTGTGTTTCTGGGAAGTACATCCAACGAATTGCAGCGCCTCGAATTCCTGGCACGCAACGACCTTATGGTGCTAGTGATTGCTTCATGGATCAAAGGATGTACTTGTTTAATCGCATTTTTGAGCTCATAGAGGCTGACGAGTGGACGATGAAGCACATGGAGGACAATCCCAAGATGTTCCCCCTCGCAAACTACGAATGGGTGGCTAATAAGGTTAGTTCCTTTATTCAAAATCAATCCCAAAAGGATATAATATTGTTTCTAAAGTAGTTTGCCAAAAAATTATCAGATTTCAAGATGAATGCAGGCATTCTCCATTTCTTTAGATTCCTTGAAAATTAGTCATTGGATATTTTTAGTCCTATTGGATATTGAATATTGGAATATCAACCTTACAATTAGTCAATCTTTTACATTGGTATGAATGTAGGTACCAAAAATTGTGACATTTATCTACACAAAGATTTGAAATAACTAGAACCATGTATATTTATGTTTTAGGTTGTCCACCCTAAAAGATGCAAAAGTCAAGGAATTCTTCTAATTGACCAAAATTGACATTAAGGCATCCTCACCCTTTTGCAATACTAGACATTTGCAAAATAGATAGAATAGACTTCTTTACAATTGCTCATTGGTCCAAATATGATAGAATAGATTTTTTCCTAGCTTCCTATTGACCCAAATATGACAAAGCATTTGTTCAAACTCAACACTAGTTTTCAACAGGAAATAATAAATGTTGAAGAATTATTTAAAGCAACCAATGAGAATTGAAGCATTTTGTACTTCAAGGATATCCGATTTAGGATGGTTTGGTAGCAAAAATAGATATTCCTATGAATTCAACCTTGAAAATTTGTAGTATATTTATACAGATTCTAAAAATGCTCAAATCAATTGCATTCACTTTTGTTTTTGTTTGCTAACATTGCCATATGATATTTTTCCAAATTATGCTTGAAATTGTTGTTTTGGAAAAATGTCTATTTCAAGTGCGATTATATTATAATCACTTGACTATTGGTATGTTGTAAGCTTTTGAAAGCATAAGTTAGACATATAGTTGTTGTTACGGGGGAATTTTCTACATGTATAGTACCCTCTAAGAAGTCTTGCAACCTCCAATTTTCACTTGCAAGAATATCGTTTAGAATTTGACCTTTTCAGACCTATATTTCAAAACGCACATATTAAATTAAATTAATTGTGCAATGTAGACCAATACACCAAATTTCAATTTCAAAAAACAAAAATCCCATTTTTGGTAAATTTTTTTGTGTGCTTTTTATTGCGTTACATAATAATTGATTGAAAAATATTGATGATGAACTTTTAAAATTTTATTGTAAATATTTAAGAAACATCAATGTGCATATCTTACTTTCAAGAAAAAACTACATTATCTAGGAAAAATTTTACACTACAAAGAATTCAATGTCAAGGTGTTGCCTTCCCAAATATTATTAAACAGATATTTCTAAATTATAATTATATTTTATTAATGGTTAATTAATGGAGCTTTATTTTATGACAACTACTGTACCTTTGAACACAATGGTGCAATTTGTTTGCCAAAACCTATTTATAATTTAGAAAAAATTGTTATACAAATTTTTGATTAGTGATACCTTGACATTGAATTCTTTGTAGTGTAAAATTTTTCCTAGGTAATGTAGTTTTTTCCTAAAAGCGAGATATGCACATTGATGTTTCTTGAATATTTATACAATAAAATTTCAAAATTTCATCAGCAATATTTTTCAATCAATTATTATATAATGCAATGAAAAGCACAAAAAATAATTTACTTAAAACATAATTTTTGTTTATTGAAATTGAAATTTGGTGTGTTGATCAACATTGCATGAAAAAATTAATTTAATAGATTATTTTTGAAAAATAGGTATGAAAAGGTCAAATTCTGAAAGATATTTTTGGAAGTTAAAATTGGAAGGTTTTCAAGACTTCTTGGAGGGTACTGTACATATTAGGCCTCAGGATATAATCTTGTCCCTTCTTTTGTGAATGACTACCCCCTGCTTCCAATTGGAATGCCATTTACTAAAATTCATGTTGAATGTTCCATAAATGTTTTGAGTAGGAAGGTTCTAGGATCCGTTTACAATGTCACTAGACATGGAAAATTGCCATATATACTGCATCATGATTTTATGACATTTGGTTAAATTGATGCTAGTCACATTGTGGTAATACAGATTAGAGCAGCAATAAAAAAATTACCAGCAGACAAGTCGGCAGAGTTCAGCAAAAGCATTCGAGGGCCTGATCCTCCAGCATCGCCCCCACCCAGGAATCCTTGTAGCCCAATGCCGCCTGCTTCACCTTGTGGCAACAAATGTGCTGAGATGGCTGTTCCCCCATTGTCACCCAAGCGACCTTGTTCACCTCCTGATCCACCATCCCAAAGTCCACCTTCGTGGCCCCAATCGCCTCCCAAGTCACCGTAAGTGTTCATCTCTCACTTCTTCATCAATGTGAAACATGAAAGCTGCACTACAAGAGAAAGGGGTGTTTTAAGTATAAGATAGGAGCACCTGATGGCGTCAGTTTCTATGTAAGGCATTGATTCTAGAACATAAATGTAGGTAGATTGTAGGTAGCTTCATTTAGGTCAAAATAAAATAAAATATCTATGGTCTACCTACATTTAAGTATTGAAATGACTATCACTTATAGAAACTGACGTCATTAGGTACACTAACACCGTTGGGTGCTCCTACCTTAGTCTTAGTAGTATTGTCCTATTAGTAATGCCTTTTCGGGAGATGTTTTGTAAAATTTTATTGAAAACATATGTATTTTTAGTAAAATTTTAGTAAAAATCTCCTAAAAAGGTCAAGTCCTTATAGGACTACAGGTATGTTTGCACTTGGTATTGGGGGTGATATTTGCAATGTGAATCCGGTCTAGAAGTAGGTCTAAATTCATTCTTAAGACCCTTAATAATAACACTCTTTAACACCAAGTGCAAACATACCTATATATACTACTAAGACTATATTTGAAACACTCCTTTTTTTTGTAGGCAAGTATACTTTCTTCAATTACTTTTGATGCTTTGAAATGAAGTGTACTTTTTAGCTCATGTACCATGTATAAAATTGCTTGGAAGTTGGATAGGGTTGACAAATGCTATAAATTTGATTGGTGTTTCAGGCTAAATTCATCTGCATATAAACCAATGCCAATTAAGGAACTTTTGGGCAAGTACGGCATTTGTGTTACCAAGCAAGAAGTTGTTGCTTTGGAGCGTTATGTTGGTAGGAACAAAGACAAGTTTGCCAATGTATATGCCCTTCTTAAATCTTACTTTTAACTTGTAAGACCACCCAATTGAAATGCTTCTTCATATTATAATCCATCCATGCAGCAATTGGTTATTGTTCAATTTGAATTTATAGATGTATACTTATCCTTGCATCATTTGATATTCTATGCAACTTGATAGATTTTTTTACGCACATGTATACATAGCAAGTATTTCTACAAGGTATGTGAAAATTTCTAAAACAATTGAGAACATGGTAAGATGTTTCATATGAAGTTTCTTAACTGGATTCCAAAATCAATATTCAAGTAAACCTATCTGATGACACCTGGTCCCCTATGAATTCTTGAGGAATAATTACTAACAATCATATGGATGTTGTTCTTGTGTGGATCTTGAGATACAGATATATAAAGGTTTGAACATTTTGTATAAAATCTTAAAGCTTTTTTAGATTTTTAGATATATGTAATTTTGTTTTGATATAAAATAATTGCATCATTAGTGGCGTTTATACTATTACAGAGAATTGCCTTGAAATACTCATTCTAATTGTAGGAAAAAATTATTGAATGAAATTATGCCATTTTATAATTTACTTAAAACTACACCTATTTAATTTGAACTGCTTTGAACAATATAATTACAATAATTTGCAATACAATACCTTAAATATCACATATTTATAGATCTTACATTAATCATGTCAAGGTTTGAATTGTCATAAGTAACAAAATCTTTGTTTTTTTCTTCACTATCCCCTTAAAGACGAGGGGATAGTTTAGATTTCCAAAACCATAGAGTTGAATAACAAAATGGAGCTTAGATTAATAATTTAATGATGAATTTCAAACAAAAGTTGTAAAATATGATTCATAGTTCATGTCCGTATTGTGAAATCAATGTTGCACTAATCAATATTTTTCAATAAAATTTGAAATCCAAAACTAAAAACTCTTTCTACAATTGACTATAGGAATATATGTAATTTTCACAACATTCTTTTCTTTTCAATTCCAAAATGTTGAATCCTAATTCTGGTGACTCTTTAAGACTTTCATTTTGACTTATTAATTGAAGTCATTTTTTTGAACAACAAAAATTAGTTTTGAGGTTAGAATTATTTATATCTCTAATTAGTACAAAAATACTACAAATAATATTGTAAAAGATTTGTCAAAATGTGTATAGAACAAATGTAAAAAAACTAACACAAACAACTACAAATATTTAGATGAATGAAGTAATGAAGATTTTGAATGATCAAGACATGTTTGTATTCATCCATTCTTTAAAATTTGAACTTTTAGTCCTTTAGAGGTATGGCTCACATCAAAGCTTCTATTTAGATTAATCAATTAGAACTTGAAGGAACTTCACAACTCATAATCAACTCAATGTGCAATAATTTTGTTTAAGTATTTTTGGAGCTCAATACTAGTAGTAATCTTGAATTGTAAGTATATATAGAAAAACACCCTAAACTCCAAGAAAATTAACTACAAATAATAACAACATGCAATAATGTCCCTCAACAATGTCCTCTATTCCCATCAACACCTCAAAAAGAGTGAAAGCCAGTGTGAACATTAGTGCATATGAGCAATAACACCTCCCAATTACAAAATCACCTGCTTACAAAATATTGTTCTTTATAGAAATATAGAAGTATATACATAGATTTCAACCACAGAAAGTGAAGAGCATTTCTTGATGGTATGGTGTATTACATTTGATGCACATTCAACTATGCACTTTGGAATGCATTTTTTGTATTTCAAGGTATATAATTGGGTAGTTTGTTGTGTTCATCAAACATTTAGAGAACATAGTAAATTTTATTCTACTAAAGCAAACATGGGTACAAAATTAGACACTTTAACATTTCCAAAAATACATTGCAAGCAAATGTATAAAGTTTTTCTTTACTTTTTGTTGAATTTGAAAGTTAGAAAACATGATCTATACATTATTAGCGTATAAGATCATATGTGCCTTTAGTACTAATTCATGAATTTATTATGAGATCAAAAGATCAATTATAATAATTAAATGTCATCTTTGTGATCTTCAAAAAATAAAACATAAAAATTGCATTTGCGTTTGTTGTTAGTAAACAAATATATTGTTGTTTATATATTGTCAAGACTTAATAGGGTACATTGTAGAATATTATTGCATTTTTAGCATATTGTTAGTGTATATTGTGCTATATGGACATCTTCAACATAAAATGCAACAATTCTTATATCAATTTGATGCCTTCTAAGATTTCAAACATTCAGTCAATTTGCATAGAGCTTTAGATCTAGGCAAATTCATGTTTGTAAAAATGATATGCTTATAGTAACCACTTTTGTCTCTTTAGGGATCTAACTGATTAATTAATCCCTAAAGTCCCATTGTCCTCTTGGGGGACAAAATGGATTTTGGACAGGCTACTATGGCTTCAATATTCATCGTTATTTTCTGAAATTTTGGTGAAGATAGAAAAACACATTAGCTTTATGGGAATATAATTTTTATTCAAATTGGTCTAGGAGCAAAAGTTATGGCACAAAAGGTCGTTTTTTTTTGTGCGGCTGGCAGAAAACATACATTTTTTTTTTTAAAAATTTTTAAAAATTATTTTCTCATATATTGTATTTTTATCTATATGGGAAGCGTTGATTCATTCCATTTGGATTTGTTATGTGAAAGTTATGGACAATCTTATTTTTCAGGCAATTAGAGCATCTTCTTGAAAAAATAACTTGGGGGGCTCATTTCTGAATGCATTTTTCACAATTTTTCAAAAAAATTGTAGAAGATGTCTAAGCTTGATTGCTAAAACAATCTCACCATTGGGATTATAGTGTTTTAATCCCATTGTAGAGCTATTGACGATTTAGTTTTTCTTTCAATATTAGACCTACTTCTACTTAACAATTTTTTAAAGAATGAAAATCATGTGTATTTTTTAGAATTTTTTTTCCTAGATTCTCAACTTAATTATTCAATATAAAAAAAATTAGAATCAAAGTCTATAGTGCAATTTTTTTTTACAAATGGGGGTCAAAATCATATGAAATTGCAAGTTAGTGTTCAAAAAATCAAAATTTTCCAACTTTGAATGCTAATTTCTTCTAATCTATACGGTCAAACTTTATGAAAATTTTACCACATGATCTGAGATAAGTTTAGTGCAAGATCCTATGGTTAGATTCTAAAAAAATTATTTTTTCTCTTTTCTTTGATGAACACAGCAGAACTAGCAATTTTGAGTCTTTTTTGACAGAAAAATGCCTTGGGACTTTAGGGGTTAAGTTAGCATTTGCCAAATGAAAGCTTGATAGCATGAACTCAATAGTATGAGCTCCTATTGTGAGACACCCTTCCTTACCACCAATTCTAGTGCTTAATGTTTGAATCACATGCAAGTATATGACTAGTTATTGTGGAACAATAGTATTGAATTTATATATACCTTTGATGATATTAATACAACAATTGTGATATTCATCTATTGACTCTTTGCTAAAATTTTTGTCTTTCTCTATGGCAATGAATTTAACAATTTCACAACATTCTAATCTTTTAAGTTTTCAATGGCTTTTTATATTTTCATAAGATCTTCATTTCTTTACTAATTAAAAGCAAATAGTATTGTAATTTGATATATTATGACAATTAGTCGATGATCTTGGCATCTATTTTTTTTTCATAGTATATATCTTTAAGGCATAGACTTGTCTATTTTCATTTTTGTTCTTTGTCTCATAAAACTTCTTAAATACTTTAATGCATTTTGTCATCTCTACTAGTAGAGCTAAAGCCAATATCCACTTGAAAGAATAGACTATTAGAGGGGATTCGGGGGCCTTGGAGAGCCATTTTAGACATGTTTTCCAATCTGGCCCGATTCTATGAATAGCGGTCCCAACAATGATATGAGCTGTCAGAATTTTTTTAATTTTTTTTAATTTTTAATTTTTTTCAAATATCAATTTAAACAAATTTTTTAAAGTTATTTTTCAAAAATGACGTAGCAATCGCTGTGCCACATCAGCCACCTGCATTCCCGCAGTTTAGGAATGCAAGGGAACTTGCAACTCTCCAAGGCCCCCAAATCTCCTCTAATGCATAGTTAGTTAATGTTCAAACTTGACCTTGTACTCTCAATCAATTATTATTTTTCCTAAGAAAACCCTCTTTTTGTCTCAAAATGATCTTCATGTCGCTTAATTTTTTGTCCCAAAATGATTTCTTGTTGCGCTTTGTGATGTCTTGAAGTGGTGAGATTTGGCTTTTGATTGCTATTTGGGGCCAACAAATTAGCTACGAGCAGTAGTTCCTCCTCTACTTATGCAATCATTAACCAAAAGATAAATGAAATGTCTAAAGGGATCAATCAATACTATTCCTTTTCATCTCTTTGACTGTTGCCTGATTGAAAGAGATGAAATTGTAGGAGGTAGAATAGAAGTCCACACATGGTTTTGGACCTATACTAACTACCCACAAAAAGACAACCTCACACTCAACAATTAAGTGCCCACTAGTGTGCTTTGAAAATGCTTCCAAAATTCTACTTTTCAATACTCCAAAACTTCAGTTTGAAAAGGGCTCCAAAACTCAAAGTTTCTAGGACGCTAGAACTACTTACAACCCAAAAGGGACTTTTAAATGTCATTTTCGGCCTTAATTTGGAACATTTTGTCTAATAAGAAGATCATTTTGGGACAAAAGGAGTACATGATTTCCATATTCAAGTCTATAGTCATTCACTATGTCATCTATTGGGGATGTGAGTTACTTTGTCTTCAATTATTTCATCCTAGTTAAGAAATTGTATCATCAATCTCATTAGATCAGGAAGATTCAGGCACCACAAATTGTGAGATACATCTATAGATACATCTATAAAAAGCTCAAAGTGTAGTTTTATACTTTAGGTTGAATGGTATAGAAAACAAGAAATTTTATTCTTTTAAAATTCCATTTGCAAATTCTTGAAACCTTCATAGATTCATAGAGGAATATGGTATCCAGATTTTGAAGTGAAAGTCATCATTTTGAATTCATTATAGTAATAAAAACCTCTAAAACTTAAAATGAGCACGGGCATTTGGTATTAGATGCAATTGTTGCACCACAGGGAATGACAAAACATCCATCCACAAGTTTTACAATTGTCCTCATGTTTTAGAGGTGTGGAAGTACAAACAAACCATCTTCATCCACCTCAATGGAGAACAACCTCTAATGGAGCTTCCTGAATGTCTATTTTAACTCAACTCTCTACATTTTTGATTCTACCCTTCCTTAGAGATTTCTTGGCCTTCAAACTATCTGGTCACCTCTGTGTGGATCTTCACTTTGGCTCATTTGGATCACTCAGAATACAAGTTTTTTTTAAAAACTCAGTGGCCATGGAGTTTACTCCTATAGGCCCTCTGGAATCAAGGTTGTCTTGTGAGACACATTTTGGGGTCCAAGCGTCATGTTGTCCGTCTGATGTTGTATGTCATCCGACATATTGTCCGTCCAACCATATTTAATAAGGCTATATTTAACAAATGAGACAATTTGTAATCTCACTTGAGTTATGACTCAAAATTTAGAATGTAATAAGTGTTTATAAAATAGAGACACTTCAATAAAATGAAACTTTAATATGTCAAGATTGGAAATAGAAGGTTCTTTATTTGAAAGTTATTTGAAAGTCAACCTTAAAGTTGACTTTTTAGACAAGACGGAGGGGCTATTAGACGTTGTGTATGTTGAACTGTCGCCAGGTTTGAGCAAAAAACCATGTCTAGGATGTACTGTTGGATTCGGGGAGGGCGGCTCAAGTTAAAGCGCAAGGTGGTGTTAGTCATAAACCTCATCGGGCTGTAGATATTTGGGCCAATGTTGACAAGATTTGGCTTTAGTCGCCGATTCTTACCTCTCGCCATGGTAATTATATTAGGTGGAACAAGAGAGGTCCCCCTTTCTATTAGTTTCTGTAGTTTTTTCTTAGTTTCTGTTTGGTTTCTTTTGCTCTTAGTATTCTTTCTCTTTTCATTGTCCAGCCATTAAGCTTGGCTATTTTGTATGCAAATTTTTTTTAATGTGTTGGATTTTGCATTTGTTCAAAAAAGAAAGAAAGAAAGAAAATGCTACAAATTAAAGGTTATACCAAAGCTTCAGGTCACCTTTGGCAAAAATAACTAAATTTCTGAAAAACAAATGGTTTTAGAATTAATAAGACACTTTGCCAAATCTAAGGAAAATTAAACTAAAGGAAGTCAAAATATTGGAAGAGATACTTGTAAAGCTTGATCCCAAGACATTTCCTCTAAATAAAGTGGAATCCAAATTCATTCTTCTAAAAAATTTTCTATTTTCTATTGGACATGAAATGTATGATGCAAAATAATATAAGTATTTTATATTTTCACCCTATAAATGTGAGTGGGAAGACATCCGCTTGGTTTGAACCAACTAGTGGCTAATCTTTATAACCTCTCTTTCTTTGATACCTTACGGTGCAAAGCCTTTTGGTATTTCAATTTTGGTATGTAAGATTGTAGCTTTATGGCTTATTGTATGCATATTAAATTATGTCTAATTTGCATCTCTAAATAAAAAATATAGGGCAATTGTTAAAAAACTTAGTACTCTTTGTTGCATTTTAAATGATTTTATAACATTGTTTATCAATTATCATATACATTGTTTTCCATAACATTATTGAAGACCCAAGATTAAAGATAATATCCTTTTGTGTGACTCAAAAAAGTTAGACCACCTCATCTTTGAAAAAACATGCTTCTTTGTACACGTAGTCTCTCTTCAATCTAAAATGGAGACTCCTATAGCTTATCAATAATGTTGTGCTATACTAAAGTCTTTTTAAATTGGAAAAACATTTCTAAAGAATTTCTAATGAGACATTTCCTCCTACTCTGAAATTAAGATTTGACAAGCAAGTATAATGGATTGTAGTTCAATTTCTTTTGAAGACAACACATATCAATTTGGTGTGGCAAACTTTTTATTTCTTGTGCTCTAGTCCTACAAAAGTCTTTTGTAATCTCATTTCCTAAAGTGGAAATTTTGCACTTGATCCAAATAAACTCTACAAGAGGAAATTTACTAGATTGCATTTAATTTTTTGTCTAATTGATGTGGTTAGAATCCAATACACATTACAAGAAGAATGAGACCTGAAAAAGGCTTCCAAATTTGGACTAGCAATGTTGTCGTAATTAAATTAATTAATTAATTGAGTATAGATAGTCTAGGTTGGCCATCAAGGACTGCAATTATTAAATTATTAAATTTTCTTTTGAACTTTTTTGAAAAAAACTCAAAAATTTCAAAATTTCAAAAGATGGCATCACTACAAGTCTAGTTTTGCTACCTTCTTCATGCCCCAATTTTCTTGTAATAGAGATGCTTAGATTTATAAATTGTATAGTGGTTAGAATGTCAAGCTAGTTATGAGTTTCTTCCAAATCTAGTCTAGGGACTTCCAAAAGGGCATCTACTTTTGAGATGCTCCTGAAATTGGTATTCAATCAGAGGTGGTGCTTGAAGTAGAGCAACAAAGGCATATCCCATGATCACTATATTGATTGAAAATCATCAATTGAGTTATTTGTATTTGTTTTTGTTTTGGTTGGAGTAAGACAAGTGGTTACAAGAGCATGGCATAGCCAAGAGCAAGACAAATAATCAAAATCCAAGAATTGAATCCTTTCTTAATATTCTATAAATGGTTTTGACTTAAAAATGAAAAAAGCTTTCTATTTGAATATTCTTGTAAATTTGTGTAAATAGCTTTGCTATTAATTAGAAGCAAAGGGCAAAGACAAATTAAGAATATAAACATATTTAAAAGTGCAGTTTAGAAGAAAGATCAACATTTTATCAAAGTAGACTACTATAGAATGGATGTTAGATAGCCCCATCTCCATTCAAAGATGGGTGGGCATTGACATTTAGCCAAGTCGTGCTTACATCACTTGCTAAAAAGTGCAAATTAGGATAAGTCATATGCGTTGGTAATAGAGATTTGTATAAGAGATGAAATTTGGTTCATTAACACAACATGATTCATACATGGTGGAACAAAGCTCAGCTTCAAGCTTCTTTGTAGAGTGCAATTTTACAAACCATTGTCATTAGATTGGGGTTTCCCATTCTTCACATATTATAGGGACTTGTTTAATACCCATAACCTTGGTCTAGAAGACCAAGTGGTTAAGCATGTGCAATTGTAAGGGGCATGCACAATGTCATTGAATGCTTTCTAAACACTAATGATTTTTGTATAAAGTTCCATTTCACTTGTTTGAAGTAATTTTTCCATCCTATCTTTTCAAATGCATGTTAAAACTTAAAAGTCTTTGGGCTTGTATGTGTTAGCACAATTTCTTCCAATCCAATACAAGCTTACCATATTAGAAGGTGCTACAGCTATAGACAACAAATTTGAATTGAACTCATTTAATGGAGTCCTTTATAACAATCCTTGCCATTCTAAAGAATGGACGCAATTTAGAAAGCACAATTCAAAATTTCTACAAAATGGATACTACTTTAAAATGAGATTTTGGGTTTCAATATTTTGTGGGGTCAATTTAGGAAGTCAATAAACAATAGAATTGCACAGCTAAAATTGCAAAGCAACTCTTACTAGTTTTATTACTATCAATTTAAATGAGGCTCAAAACAATAAGCACAATAGAAATTGATAGGATTTCCATTGATCTTATATCAATGAATTCTACAAATGATCAAATCTTAAAAGAGGAAAACTCATCAATAGTTCAACAAGCACTTGACAAAGATATTGAGATCCTCATGACACATATATAGATATAGTAATCTTAAGAATTCAAAGTCTATCAAAATGTCAAGAATCTCCAAGTTCTGAGAAATATCATTATCTATTGTCGGACAAAGTTCTCTAAGATACTCAATCCCATTCCCACTCAACGTAACTCCAAAGGATCCCACTTTGATCTTTTGAAGATGCTTGCAACCACTCAAACTTGGGATGGCTATCAAACTCATACAATCATGGAAAGAAATACTTTCAAACTAATCAATTGCTCACTACTTGTCAACCTCACCAAGCTCTGACAAGCACCAATAAGAAGCACTTCCAATTGCAAAAGGATGCTCAAATTTGGTACCTTTGTGATTGCCAAATTAGAGAGATCTAAATGTCTTAACCCCTAAAGGACCAACATGCGTTTTTTGGCCGTATAGAAATTTTGGGCAGGTACGTGTGACTAGAGATTTCCATATTTGAGGCTGAAATTTTAATAGAAGGTGGGGGCAAGGAATGTCTTCATGTGTACCAAGTTTCATGACATTTTGAAATACAAGTCAAAAGTTGTGACCTAATATGTTGCTTTCTTTCGTAACTGGGCAGTTCGGGCAGATCAGAAAAAATCATTTTTTCCAGAATTTTTTTTTTCAAATTGGTTCTGTACATTTATATATACTCAAAAAGCTTTGAGTCATTCCATTTCACTCAATGAGTCAAAAGTTATGAGGGTTTTTGGTTTGCGGGCAGTTATGGATTGTCTACTCTAAAAAAAACTTTAAAGTCGTTTATTTAACTCAATTTTCAATATTTTTGGGAAAAAAAAAATCCTAGGATGTAAATTGATTATTACAACATTACAACCGTTGGGATTGGTGTTTTTAAATCCCATGATTAAAATTTTAACAATTTAGTATTTTGAATCATTTTCTACTTCTTTCTACTTACTATTTTTTTCCTAGATGTTGTACAATTCCAAATGATGTGAAAATTTTCAAGCATATAGACAACTTGTTTAGGAAACTGAATTCAAAGAAGCACCACCTTTTTCGACAATTTATCATTGAAAAGTGAGCTTGCAAAGTGCAGCTGCCCGGTTTTTCGCAGGATTGAAAAAATGGTTTTCAAGACTTTGAATGTTTATATCTTATGATCCACACGGTGGAATTTTCTGAAATTTTTACCACATGTTTTCAAAATATCATACTACAAGATCCTATGGTTACATGTGTCAAAAATTGTTTGTTTCCGAAAATTTGGTAGTTGTATTAGAAATGGCAGTTTTGGAGCGTTTTTGGTGAGAACATAGTCATGAAACTTTAGGGGTTAAGTTGAAAAAAGTTTCACCACCCTGTAAATCCACCCCAATTGCTTCAGATGATATTCCATTTGTTCTACTCAATCCATCCCATACTCAAAGATTCTTGCAATGCAAAATGGTAAGAATCTCCAATTTTGTGCCCTTGAGCATATCAGGAAATCTCTCCAAGAGATTGCACCCTTGTATGTAAACGTCGCATAATCCAATTAGATCCTTTAAACATGCCAAATCCTTGAACTTGCAATCATGCAAAAGAATTTTGGATAATCTTGTTACCTTTGAGAGGCCACTCAAGCTATCAACACCTCTACAATCTTGAATAGAAAGAAGCTCCACGTTCACCAAGCTGTCAATACTTGATGATCCATGAGAGTTCCATCCTTCAACACCAATAGTTTGCAACTTAGTCAATTTATGTAGATCATTGAATTCTTCAATTCCATTGATGGAGATCTTGCAAGCTTGCAGATTAACCAACTCACTCAATCCCATCACTACCCCTTTTAGTGAACACTTAAATAAGAATAATTTTGCAAGGCCAAATTACAATGTTTGATTTGAGCTACAATCATGAATGACCAATCTCTTGAGATTTTTTAGCTGTTGCAAATAGGGCAACCCCTCAAGATTTGGACAACTCAATACTTGAAGTTCTTCTAACTCAACTAAGTCACCTACTCCATTGCATCTTCGCAAAGAATCCAAAGATATACAACTCACAAGATGAAGCTCGTAGTTGGTCATTGAAGAGTTGTAAGATATGGAAACAACTTCATTCAATCCAAATAAGGCAACACTTTGTAACAAACTTAGGCAGCTCAAATTTGGCAACTCAATCATCACGCTTGAAACATGATTTGATAAATTCAAGATTTGAAGGTTGGTTAATCCTCCAATTTCTTTAATGAATGCTACATTGCTTGGCATTTTGCCAATACACTACAATAGACACAATTGCCTAAGCAACCCAAGTCCATGTACTTCCCAGTTTGAATTCATCTCAATTTTTAAACTCTTGAGATTATACAAACCATTCAAGTCCAAAATAGCACCTTCCAAATTCACATACTCCAAGTGCAATACTACAAGGCTGGAGGAACAAGTTGATTCTCTTCAATATTTCTCGAAGCATGTGCAATTCATCCCCAACTCCAAACTCAACAAGACAAACTTGACCATGGAACTCTTCCAAATAGTGATTGCATAGTTATACAAGCTGTGCATTTTCTAATCCCTCCCACTCCATACAGTCCCAAGATCCAAACTTTATAGCATCTTGATAACTCCAAGCCTCCAATCTCTCATCAATAATCTATCAAAAACAATGGTTGATCACAACAAATTAAAATTCTAGAAAATGCTCCAACAAAATCCACCATAGAAGCTTACAAAACAAAGTTTCAAGTTGCAAATAACTTTGTGATGTCATGCATAACAATCTAAGAACATTGCCTATCAACTTGTAGCATGATGTCTACTGTGAACAAAAGATATGTGAAATGTTGAATGGGAGAAGTTTTACAAATATACATAATAAAGAAAAACTTCAAAGTTGTTTTTGCAAAAGGAAAATTTCACTACAACTCGTTGTGGCCAACTATATATAGAAATGGCAAACTATGATAAAAGCAAATACTCACATTGACAAGTGCAATTCTTTGAAGGATAGCATATTCAACATTCCAAAGGTGCACATAACTACTCCAATAAGAATGCAACAAAAAATACCCAAGACATGAAGTTTGCATGTGTGGGAGTACGCAATGTCATTATTTAGAAATCCGGATTAGTTTAGGATCAATTCCATAAATATTTTCGAAATTTTGTAGTAGTAGAACCTTGAAACGGAACTTTTAGTAGAAATTAGGTAGCCGGAAAGTTCCAACTCACAAAAGATTGTAGAAGGAGTAAAGGACGGACTTTTACCGGATCCGGAAACCGGAAGGAGATCCGGATTCCAGCAAACCTACGAACTAGGGGTCCGGCCTACGGAAACTAGGGATCCGTTTGAAAAAGGCGGCGCATTAAATGACCGAATCAACGGATGTCGATCACTGGCCGGGTACTTAAACGGATCATCTTCTCATTCTTCTCCCTCTTTCTTCCGCTCGAGGAGGTGTGTGTTTGCAGTTTGGAGCGCATTTTCTCGTAGAAGAGTGAAAGAGTGGTGAGTTAGGCCGGATAGGGAGAGAAGGAAAGGAGGGTGCCGATTGCACCGGATTAGAGTTCAATGGCGGAAACGTCAGCGTAGGGACAGAAGACAGTTCCGTCTGTCAAACTCTTATACCCGATCATTCCATCAGATCCCGGTGAACGTTTAGAGTTAGAAGAAGATTTGTCCACACTAGGGTGTATAGGGTTCATCCGGAAACCCTGGACGGTGAGGAGTGAGGACTTTCTTCAGGAATTAGTTTTTGGGGCGCCGAACCAGTTCGACGCCAAGAGGGCGGTTATCGTCCTGGACGGAAGGGATGTGGGCGGAAACTTACGGGTTAACGCAGTCCGGATCCGGAAGCGCAACCCGGACGGATAAGTTTCATGAGGGGAAATTCAAGAAGCCACCACACCACAAGGAGGGTTTCTCCGTAAGTGACTGTAGCAATGAGCGTCATAGGAGGTTACTGAATTTCCTGATCCCCTTAGTATATCCGGAAAAGCCCACGAGAGTTACGATCACAGTCGCGAATACTATTTTCGGAGCGCTGGAAGGCCGGGTCGTGAATTGGGCAGGCCTAATTCACCAGAAGGTCAAAAAGATGGCGATGGCGGTTGAGAAGGCCAAGCAGAGTCCCGTCAAGGAGTTGAAGCCGACGGGAGAAGCGACCGAAGAAGAAGAAGAGGAGCATCCGGAACCGAAACCGCTGGAGAAGAAGAAGCGGCATAAGTTAACAAATCCGGATTCACGAAGAGCGAGTATAGACGTGCCAAAATTGAATCCGGCCCTATATACCGATGTCTCCAACTTCTATGACGCCGGAGCCCGGTGGATGGCACAGTGTCGGAAGATGCACGCCGAGATGGCAAGGGTGATCACGGGCGTCGCCAGCGAATTGAACGTTGAGACGGATCAGATCTTCAACAAAATCTGGAAGAGACCTGATCCGGCACTACTCCAAGAGAAGGACAAGGAGATCGCACTACTGAAGGCGGAACGGGATAACTACAAGAACAAGTTTTACTGGACGGAGGGGCAGTCGATCTCAGCCCAGAAGAAGGAGACGGATGCCCTGAAGCTCGTCCGAGATTTGAAGGGGTTGGTAGAGCAACCGGAACATTTGATCATCCGGTCCGCGCTCTTCACAAAGAAATTAGATACCGATGGCATCGTCACCGGATCTCGAGTGTTGCAGGTCTTGGTCGATTACGAGGCCAAGATGAAGACTGTTTTGGACGAGATGCGGTAGCTGCTGAGACCCCTGGATGTGGCCAAGGACGAGTTCGGGCCGCTTCCGAATATCTTCATGGAGTCACCGGGCAAGTATGGAGCTGGAACTTCCAGAACGAAAGAAGACCCGGGTTTGAAGTCTCTCTTCAAGCTGCCCCAGGTACCTCCCTCAGGTCAATTCCCGAAGTGGGGAACCGTGAGTCATTTTAGTCCTTCCTCACAGTCTCCGGCGGAATCCAGAAAGACAGGGCAGAGATTGCCAATCCGGAGGGACCTCTTAGAAGGTATGGGAACGATAAATCCGGCAAGGGAGCATCCGGATAAATTCCCCCACATGGCGGAACCATCACCAGCACGGGGGACACAATTGATCGATTTGGAAGATCCGGCTCCAGAGGCGAGACCGGAACTCAGGCCGGAAACCCGGAAGAACACGAAGACGGAAATAGTGGAGGTCGAATTCTCCGATCCGAATGAAGAACTGGAAATGGTACCACCTGGGAAGCAACTCAAACTCCGGAAGTCGGAGAAGCGGAAGCCGGAAGGAAAGAAGCCAGCAAAGCAAGAGATCGAGGACTCTGAATCCGGTGAGTTTGAATCCGCTACTGATTCTGATGAGGATACGGATGAAGAGGAGACGTCTCCTGCGACCCGGCAGAATCCGCCTCGGGCTGCCAAGATGACGCCAGATAAGGGTTCTGGTAAATTAACCAAGCAAGGAGCCGGGAGTTCAAAGAAGTCTCGGATGACCAAGTAGTTTAAAGGGGATTACTTATAGTGGTGGATTAGATTTTTGTTAGTTAGGTCTGGAACCGGAATCCTAGTGTGAGTCCGGGTTCCGAAAGTTTAGGGATAAGGACTTTCCGGTTAAATCGGGATTTTCTTGGTGTGTGTGTGAGGTTGCCCTGGTTTTGGGCTGCCCTTTGTTGTTTTTAGGCTGCCCTTTGTTGTTTTTAGGCTGTTGACTTTGGTTTTGATTTGGGTTTTTAAGGGCGGGCAAGTTAGTTGCCCCTCATTCCCTCCTAGTTGATATTCATTTGTATTTCATTCCCTTTTCGAAATCTAAGCCCTCGGGTATGCAGTTTGGCTTTATCAGTGTATCCGGATTGCGTGGACTTGTGGTCTGGGTGTTGGAAGGAAAGGACGGGTGAGGAGGAAATCCGGATTTAGGAGAATACGGTCTAAGTCGAGAGTATGCTATTGTAATGTTGTCGGATTGTTGACTTAGGAGCTGTGCACTATGTCTTTAAATTACTACTAGAGTAGTCCGGATCTGAGTAGCGGGGAAGCGAGTCCGGTTGTCAAGCCGTGCGGAGGTAAGCGCCCGCCCAAGGAAGTTCCCACCTGTCCGGAAGATCTGCCAACTTTAGAATTCATCCAATCTCTAGAAAGATCGCACTCCCTTATATTTAACTCTGAGAATCTGTCGTTGTAGTCAGGGGGGAGTGAAGTACTCCTGAGTGACCTGCTTTCCGGAATTACTATCCGGGAGCTGTGAGGATCCGGATCTTCTCATCTTGCTACAACCCTTTGAGTACTTGGGTGTTTTGATTTGTGTTTGTTAAGAATTGTAGGAGAACAACAAGTGGTGAGTCCCTACCCCTCTACAAGACCAATAGTGGACCCTCTGATGGTAAAACAGAGGTATAGAAAACCGGATTGGAAGCAGAGACGTAAACCGGATTCCGGATAGTTCATGATCTGGATTGTAAAGGAAGCCGGAAAGAGAGAAAGTAAGTGAGAAGAAAAGATAGATAGAAAAGCCGGATAGCTAGAACATACTACATAGAATCCGGAAATTCCCTGGGACGATATTCCGTGTTATCTTGGCACAATTTTTGTGTTAAGGATACTTACGCCTAGATTGCGCGTACGACAACATGCATGGAATGTCCTCCACCCAATCAAAGCATGTCCATATCCTTTCAAAATCGATCTTCCACCTTGCACATTACATACCTTGCAGATGCAAGATCTTCCTTGCACATGAGAATCATAACGTCATGTTTCTATTGGAACTTCCTTACAAACAGCATCCACAATATCTTCTCGACACTTCACTTCATCCCAATCACAAAGAGAAACGCTATTGATGTATCCAAATACTTTGAAGATAGCCATCCCATTGTCAAGGATTATTCTTCTATCTTCCTTGGTCCACCTTTCCCACAATGGCAACCCACGACCATGGTTCACTTTGTCACGGCGTTGTTTGCGGGTCAAGCCCAAGAACATAGGCATAGTAATTAGATTTGGGTCACAACTCTTCCTCTTCACCAAAGCAAAAAACTCCAACGTCGGCCACTCAGTCCTGGAGAAGAAGTCCTCAGACAAAACCACCACTGCAACCTGACATTGCCTAATGGCTTTGAAGATTGCCTTTGCAAAATCACATCCAATGGATGAACTTGTTTGAAGTACATCAAAAAAAGGATTTCTATCATATCTTTCAATATCTTTGGACAATTGCTTCACAAATCTCTTATGTGCGCCATTGTGGCTGAGGAAGATCTTATACTTGGGCTTAGGTCGGTTTTCATGCAACAGAAGGCAAAGACCAAGACCATCCGGACTCTACAGTTGATTCCTACAGCTGGTTTGGCCACCCATACCATAAGAAATGATCGGGAGCTAACATTCAAGATGTTTCTCACTCCTATACACCAAAAAGCAAACACCAAATCCCAGATGCAATTTGTCATTTGCAAAAAATCATGCCAAGTTCTGCTTCCTTATACATGCAATGCAATGAAATATCACATTCTAGGTAGCAGAGGTTGGAGGCGCGATGCGGATTGTAGACGGAGCTGCTGATGCAGAATGTTACGGATCTTCATTAATGAATATTGCTACCTTCGATTGAGAGTCGGTTTTTTGATCTAGTTTGTGTATACCAAGGGCATACTGCTGGTGGTTTTAGATCTTGAATCGACCCACCCAAACCACTAGAAAAGCTACAGCGCTTTTAGTCAAACCTTATCTCCTCGCACATAGTCTTATCAATTTTTTATCCTTCTTTTTTTCTCAGATACAGATCTAGATCTTGCAATGGCTTTGCATTGTGACATTGTTAGAGAGGATTGTTGACACTCAGCAGACGAATACTTAGAGCTTCACAGGCAACTTGCTTACAATATTAAATGCGACTTAGCTGCTAACAAACTTAGTGATGTGAACCGGACGCAGGAATTCAGAAACCAATCTTAGTGGCAGTACGCCCATGCCTGGAGTCCAGAACGGAGAACTCATCTTCTAGATCAAAGAGCCCAGGAGTCAAATCTGAGGCCCCAGATGCCAGATCTAAGAGCCCAAGTGTTAGATCTGAGGCTCGACTTACCAAATCTAAGAGCCCAACAACTTCGACTGCCCGGGAGGTTGCGTGCTGATCCAGATCTATGCTATCTCAAATGACAAGCGGCGGATCTCAGCCCTAGGATTGTGAACCTAGGCCACGACAGGGTGAAGCCTCCCAAACTTGCACTCAACCCGTATGAAGCCACAATAGGCAAAACGCTTCCACCTAACCTGCATCAAAACTGGGCGGGACTTTTAGTCCAACCTCATAAGGTACTACCCCCTGGCGCCATTGATGCTTCTGACTTACATCAAGAGATCTTGTATCTACAAGGTCATATAGTGGTAGCCAGCTTTGTAGAGGGAAACTTAAGTGAATCTACTACCCAAGCCTAGTTAACAGATTTGGGTAAACGCTTGCACCCCCATTGTGTGATTCTTCACAAATGGGATGGAAATGGATTTTGCTATGTAAAGGTTGATTGTGTCGCGGCGGTAGAAAGAGCAATCAATTTGATGCTGCACACATTTTTGGGAGGTGACGCAGCTTACCAATATTGGCAGCCATCATTCAACCCATTTTCCAATACAGTCTCTAGCAAACCCTACTAGCTAATCCTAGTTGGACTTCCTCTGGAGTTCACTCCGTTTTTTGAAACCATCGTTCGTATGTTAGGTCGGCAGTTAGTAGCTAACATTCTGAATTGTGCTCTGAGCCAGCATAGGTACTGTTTAGCATTAGACCTCTCGGAGGGATGGATCTCTAAAATTTACTTTGAGACCCAAGAGCGTGAAATGGAAGAAGTACAAATAATGTATGAATATCCACGCCTTAACTGTCCCAACTGCGGGTCTCCATCTCATCCTGCCAAAGATTGCCTAGTACCCAGTCGTCAGGAAGGCTACACAACATACAAGATACAAACCAGACCAACTCATAACCAAGTAAGCAGCCACCACAAAGAGGACCCAACCTAGAATGTCAATAGGCAACCCCAAACAAACAACCAACTCCCACAACCAAACCCTGGCAGACGTTACAACAGACACAGTAAGACCCCATCTTACCAAGCCCCTACCAAATTGGTTGTTCCAAATTCGGAAGGATTTACCCTAGTCCAAAACTAAAGACATAAATAGGACTGTTTTCCACGTCTCCCGGTTGACCAAGCTAGCACCTCGCAACAGTGGTCAAGGCAAGCCAAGACAGAGCTACGGAGTTCAGAGGCCCAAGAACAAAATTCCCAATTGAATCTCGACCTAGTATAGGACACCCGCATAGAAACTTGTTGCCCAGAAATCCCACCTACCCACTCCAACACGCATGTACCTATAGGAAACCTCTCCCCATCTACAAGCCAGGCCAATCATGCCAACTCTAGTATCCTCCCCTCTCCTCCGACTCTCTTGACTCACCACAACCCGCTACACATCTGAGCATTCCCAAACTTCCTTAGTCACATAGATTCAAACCTAAACTCACCTCATACCAACCAAAACATCCACACCCCACCCAACCAAAATCTAGACACCCGAGGTAGTAAAGCCAACAGCGACCCTCTTTATTTCATTCACTTAACCAAAAACCAGCAGACCCATGCTCCAATTAAAAGATTATCTACCACTTAGACAGACAAAAATCATCAACCATAGACATAGCAGCCTTGAACCTAACCATACCTGAAATTGAAGCTAGACTAGCATTACCTTAAGATGTCATGCACCTTATTGACGACCAGCTAGACACTGACAACAATACACTAAGCCTCAATCTAGACGATCTTTTTTCCCAAAACCTTAACCTTATTTTAGAACCGGACCACTTTGAAGGTGCACCGTCTAACCTACCCATTGCTCAAGGAACCTCTGGGCCATCTTTACCCATTCGCACTGATAGTGGACAATCTCTTGCTGTTAGGGTATTTAACCACATTTCCGGCTCACTCCCACAGTGGACAGCAGTCGAGTCAGAGCACCCAGTTACCTTAGCAGTGGATGAAACCTCCTTTAGGAATATCGAAGCTTTAGCTAGGCAACGTGTAGGTCCCTTGTCTCACCAACTAAAGATGAAGGCGGCGGCAGTGGAGATCAATCAAGCACTGGATCCATGGAAAATAAAAAAAGCCCCACAAGTTGACCATGCAGGGAGCACTAGGCAATCTCCCGATCCACGGATAATATGAAGCTACAAATGCTAACTCAAAATATTAGAAGGCTCAACGATCCCCTAGCCTTAGATAACCTTAGACAATATATTCATAGTCATCCAGTCGACCTATTGTTCCTGCAAGAGCATAAATTGCGCGGCCAGGGAGCTGCCAACATGGGGCGGCAAGTTTGGAGAAGGGCGACCACCCTATACACACAGGCAAAGCCAGGCTATAATTCTGATGGCTCCCATTCAGGCAAAGGCGGAGTTGCAGCTTTCATCACGCCCCAAAGGACCAATCTCCTTTCCAACTCAGGTACGATCTTTGATGGCAGAGCTTTATGGTTTACGCTTACAGGATTGCCGGGTGGTGTTATCGATTTCGTCATCATCTATACACCAGTGGAACCCCAAGCACAAAAGTTACTACGAGAAATCCTAGTTCGTGATCTTCCCAACAATGCAAGATGGATACTTGTTGGTGATTTTAATATGGTCGAGAGGAGAAGCAACAAATCTAGCACAAATGGATGTTCAATCTAGACACAAGAGCGATTATTATTTAATGCTCTCAATGACCCCATTTAGGTAAATGAGGAGCCGTTTACTTCACCCAGTCTTTCCTTCTCTTGGGATAACGCTTGCACAGATAGCAGTTGTATTGTGGCAAGGCTCGATCAAGTCTATACCTTCCCCAGAGTCTATGCATTGCTACCGCAAAGTATTGGAATATCAGATTTGGAGGGATCACTCCCGATCAAACCATAGCCCAATTTCTCTTATATTAGAGCTAGCGAGGACACCTGCCCGACCAAGTAGATGGGCGATGTCAAACTTATTTTTTGCTGAAGCCGAAGACGGCATAAGAAGGATTTGGCTCTCAACTCCTATCACGGCATCCTTCTTTGCCAAACTTAAGAAGGTGACCAGATACTACAAGTAGTTCTGCGTTCGCAAGGCATGCAGCGGCAAGCTTCAGGAAGAAAATCTTAGAGCCAGCCTTGACACCAAAGCCCGATAACTGTATCTTGATCCAAAGTCCACGAAGCTTCAAACTGAAACCAACACAATTGTTTTTGAGGACAAAAAGTTGGAGGGTCAAAAAGTCCGTTCTCGTGCCAAGTGGCAACTTTTTGGAGACCGTTTATCCTCTGAATTTTTCAGAGCTATCCAAGAGACCCCAGCTACATTGGCCATCACTAAGCTCAGTGACTAACAGGGCACCATCCATCAATGCAAATCGAGAGGCTGTCCTGAACTATGTTTCTAAGTGTTTCACCCCGCATATGGCCCAGGAACTAGATGTTCCCATCACCAAACAAGAGCTGCACCAAGCCCTCATGCAAATGGCTAAGACCAAAAGCCCAGGACCAGATGGGGTCATTACAGAGTTCTTCTGTTACTTTTGGGACATGTTAGGTGACAATTTCTTTGACATGGTCCAATTATCAATCGCCAAGGGCCAATTACCTTCAGGGATGACCTGAGGTACTATTGCTCTTATTTTTAAAGCAGGAAACAGAGCTGACTTGGCTAATTGGAGGCCAATTACCCTACTTAATGTATCATATAAGGTAGTGGCAAAGGCACTCCAAATCCGGCTACAACATCTACTTAAAGATGTAATAAGCCCAAAGCAGTCAACATTCTTACCATTTTGCTACATCCTTGGCAATATATTGTTGCAGTATGAGACGATGGAGTGGGCTAGAGAGTTTGATCAAGACTTGATCTTCTTAAAATTAGACTTCACCAAAGCATATGATGTGGTCTCGTGGGATTTCTTCTCATCAGTCATGAAGCAAATCGGGATTCCCGACTCCTTCACCCACATTGTTATGATGCTACTACAGGATGCCTCAACCACAGTTCTTAATGAAAAAGTCACTGTCCCATTTTCCATCCAGCGTGGTGTGAGTTAGGGATGTCCTCTGGCTCCCTACCTATTTCTACTTATTAGGGAAGCTCTTCATATGGCCGCCACAGAAGAACAAAGTTTAGGCAACATACAAGGCATCAACTTACCAGAATGTGACCTGTTTCAGCTTTTGGCTCAGTATGCAAATGACACAAGACTATCTATCAAAGGATTAAAACAAGACTTGCATAACACTATATCCCTGCTTGATAGATCTTGCAGCGCCTCAAGGCTGATTATCAATTGGACCAAGAGCATTCTCTATTGGTTTTCCTCTAGACCTCGGCCTAACTGGACTAACGCACTCCACCTAACTTGCCTCCCCCCCTCCCCCAAGTCATTGTCCAAACTACTTGGCGCCCCATTTGAGATTACCTTGGAGACGGCTGATGTAGATGATTTCCTTCATTAGAAGATCTCCAAGAAACCATCGTATTGGTCCTCCCAAAGGCTCTCCTTAACTGGCAGAGCCACAATAGTCAACGCGGTCCTGTTATACACTCTTTATTACTTTATTGCAATTTGGACTGGCTCTCTTCAGGCAATTAGGAGCATTTGTGGCAACCTCAAGAACTTCCTTTGGAGTGGGAAGGAACATATAGCTAGAGCTAGAGTGAGCTGGGATGACTGCTGCCTCCCAAAGGAGATAGGGGAATTGAAGCTCCTAGACCCTGAGGTCTCCTTGACGGCTCTTCTAGCCAAATGGATCCTATTTGCCATGGAACTAGGCATTACTAACCTTAAGATCCTACTTAGGTTTAGGATCCACAGGATGAAACCACATCCAAAGTGCGGGTATTGGTTTCCTACTCAGGCTTGGCTCATGATACACAAACCTTCTACTTCAAGGGGGTCCAAGGTTTGGAACTGCATCACAAGTGCATGGAAGATTATTGTTAAATACATTGATCTTGCTCCACCATCCACTGCAGATGAAGTTCTAGCAACTAGCATCTGGTGGTCTACCAGATTCATTGGGTCCAACTTCAACTTTTCAGCAGATAGAGCTTGTACTCTAGCACGAAGCAGCTTACGTTCCCTTGGAGATTTATGGAATATCCAGTCCCAAAGTTTCTCCTTGTGGGAGATCTCAACAAAGTTTCAATTTACACCTATGGAAAACAGAGTTGTCTTCCTTGATAGACGAACAATATGACAGATAAAATTTGTTCGACATCTAGTAGAGTGAATAGACCCCTCGTCTGTCTAATAAAGTCAACTTTAAATTTGACTTTCAAATAACTTTCAATTAAAGAATTATCTCTTTATAAATCTTAATATATTAAAGTTCCATTTTATTAAAGTGTCTCAATTGAATTAACACTTATTACATTTTGAATTTTGAATCATACTCAAAATGAGATTTCTATGAGCAGTCAGCTATGTAGAGGGCCCTATTAGACATGGTCAGACAGACAAATTGTCATATAATATGCGACATCAAACGTCTATCAGACGCCCAAATCCAAAATTTTGTCTGACAAGACAACCCTGATGGAAAAGCACCACTGGTTTTACTTGATCTCAAGAATCCCTCCAGAGTGGCTTCATCTTCTTACCAATCAGCCAAAGTTAGCTCATAAGGATGATTGTATGGGCATCTCCCAACATATGGAAGACACGCTACCTACAGCAATTTGGAAGAACTCAACTCCCAACAATCATATCCTATAGCCCCAAGCTCAAGGCATATTACTTCAAAGAGACATGCTGAGTTCAAGTGTTGGCACGAACTCCAGATAACTCTCCTTTATAGGAGAAGCCACCGACCCCACCCCATTATATGGATTCATTAGAAAGATACGTATTTTACAGATTACCAAGGTCCGCAGAGGCACCTCACATTTCTTCTTTGCAGGGGCAATCCAGTCCTTGACATTTGACCCAAGAAGGTGGAGATGGAGAGATGGACGTTAGTTGATGGACTATACAACAACCTTAGGCAGCAATCTCATCAGCAACCAACATCAACTCAAGAGGTCTATCCCCTCTAAATGGTCAGGGCATCTCCCGGATACATTTCTATCAGACTGGAAGGAATTATGGAAGAAGACTAGATCCATGAAGGAAGTCACGTTTATGTAGTCCGTCTGGCACAATGCAGTAGCAGTTCACTCTTGGAGAGCTAGGATTATCCCTGGCATTGACACTAACTGCATTTGTTGTGACCTAGGACTGGAAGAGACCCTCCTCTATAGATTCTTCACATGTCCACGTGCGCAAGAAGTTTGGGATAATGCCCAATCTATCATTCACCATATCTGAGGGGCGAACTTGACAGGCACATATGATAGACTGGACTTCTCCCAATGTATCTTTGGTTCATCAACACCTAGAAGATTTCAAGAAATCAAGACCTTATGGACCTTAATCCGTGGTTCTGCCATCAGGATTATTTGGATTTCACGTAATAGTAAGGTTTTTGCCCAGCACCCTTGGCGTCTGGTTTACACTGAGAGTGTGCTTTGGAATGCCTTTTCTTGACTTTGGTCGCGCTGCCCAACTTCAAGCCCATAACCAGTCACATAATAGGCCTCCGGATAGGAACTAAATCTAGGCTAAGTTTGATCGGTTTTGGCTCAGAGCTCCGGTAATTGCTAGTAGGAATGGCAATACCATCTCTTGGAACAAGAAGGGCCTTCCTTCTTGCATCTTCCATTAGGCTTTTAGTCTATCTTCTTTTGCTCTTATCTCTTCATTTCCAGCCTTCGTGGCTTGGATGTTGTGTATTGTGAGTTTTTTTTCTAATGCAATGGCTTGTTCCATTTGTTCAAAAAAAAAAAAAAAAGTATATATATATATATCACATTCTAGTGTAAAATCATTATGCAAATTGGCTAATGCAGTAAGAATTCATACAAAGAGCAACCTGTAGAAAAACAATATAAACCAATTCACTATTTCAAGTGCCCTCTCCAATATATTCCTCGAAAATGCGCAGATTCAAACCATACATATGAATGCACAATGATGTAGCAATAGAACCTCTTCACAATGTTGCTATCAAAAAGCGTAGCCATGGTGACGCTATGCCTAAGTAAGACCTTGCACATGCACTGCAAAAAAGCAGCCACATTTATGACTGCGCAATACAACTTTGCAGCAGTCGTTTTGAAGTCAAATAAGCACATATGATTGGAAAACGACTTCGGGGCCCTAATAAACGACTTCAGTTTTTATTATCACCAACAATGAAGTAGAATTGGATGACTAATGGTTTTCATTCAAGTGATAAAGAAAGTTTGAGTTAAAGAAATGTCTCTTTGGCTGACATGTGGAAAGTGTTTCCCACTTTTGTCCGATATGGACAATCATTTCAAAGTCATTTTGAAGTTATAGAAGACTCTTTATAAATCTGACGTGGGCAGCCACGTCAGAAGTCATTTTAAAGTCATAAAGACCCCTTATAAATCTGACGTGGACAGCCACGTTGGAATTTATTTTCAAATCATTTCAGAGTCATTTAGAAGTTGTAATGGAGTTCTTGCACCAATTTGGTGGATTGCCATGTGGCACATTAGTCATTCTAAAGTAACGTGGATTTAGGGTTCAATACATTCCTCAAAGACATAGAATGTCATTTTTCTGTTACTTTCAAGTTGCAACAATGTGTGCATGAAGAAGTGTAGTGATAATTGCATGGGGATTTGTCATTCTACAATCACATATGAATACATTCAAAATTCTACAGCAATATACAATACACCATACACAATACACAATACACCATACTTGACATATGTGACACATGGCTTCCAAAGTCACTTGGTTTGTAAATTTAAAGAGATGAAATGACAAGCCCTTTATACAAGTGGGGAGGTAGGAGGTAAGACAAACCATGTGGGACATGTAAAATGCAGGAATTGTGTTACAAGTGATATTTCAAACCTCATTTAGGCCTAGTAAATTAATTTTTTTCAAAAAAATTTGAACTAGAATAAGTTGGGAAATAAATCTCACTTTCATCTCCAAGAATTTGTTTTAAATTTTGAGACTCCAATCAAAAGTTATAAACAACTTTGCGGAAGGGATTGAAAAAGATATTTTCTTTGACATTTTCTAACATCCTATCTGAATTTTGTCCATCCTTGTCATAGATGGCGTATATGAAAAATGTGCTATAGATGTAGGTAAAGTAGGATGAAAGGTACGCACAATGTTTAAAAATTGTATAATTCATCATAATGCACAAGGCGCCAAAGCAGTATCAAAGTAAGTGTGCAGTAGTCCGAGACATTTTCAACTCATTCTCCAGTCTTAGGAAGTCATTTTGCAGTGGTACCAAAGAAGCCAGGAAGCAGTGTTGAAGTTGATGTTCAGTAGTCTATGACTTTAGCATAGTTGTGTCGGAAGTCATTTGGAAGTCATTAGTTAGTGGGAGTCAGAGGCAACGTAGTCATCAACACAAGGTAGAAGTTCAACATTTTATTTGTTGCTGGCAGCATCAGAGTACCGCAAGAAATGTGTATGGAGACCTGTACTAATTCAAATGTTAGTGACTTGAACCTTTTAGAAATTATTCTATGACCAAGGCCCCATTTGGCTAAAATTATTGCTTCCATATTTGTAGAAGATGACGGAGGTCATATAGGAGACCTTGAAGTAAAAATTGATATATCTTTAGAGTGAGAAAAGGCCAGCCAAAATGCATGACCTCTAAAGAAAGCTTAAAGAATACTCGTTCCAATAGAGAAATTACAAAAAAAAAAGATGAGCACACTTCAATGAAATCATAAAAATCAAAGAAAATTTGAATAAATTAAGGAATCGAGAAAGGATTTTGGAATTGTTGAAGGAAAAAATAATTTAAATTAAATAAACAATAAACAGATTATCAAAAAGATATATAAGAGAGAATAGAGAAAATATATATTTTTTAAATTAGAAAAAATTTGAAGTAATGGAACGGTCAAACAAATCTAGAATGAGAAGAAAATTAAAGGAGACATGAAAGAAAGAAAAGACAAAGAAGCGGAAAAAAGATAAATGAAACTCATGAAAATCGGAAAAATTAAAGAAGATTTGAAGACATAAAGCAAATTAGCCAATCATAGAGATTCAAGAAGGAAAAAATTATCAATAAATAAATTTCTTTTAAAAAGGATAAAAAAAATATATAAAAGAAAGTAGAAAACATAAGTTTTTTAAAGAAAAGGATGAAAAAATTTACAAGTAATGAAATGGTCAAACAGATACAGAAAGAATACAAAAAGAAAGAACATATAAAAGACATGAAAGAAAAAGATGAAATAAAGATAAAGAAAACATAAGATGACCAAAGTAGTTAGTATTATTCAGTCACGCAGAAGTCACTATGCAGTCGCTTTAGAAACACGCGCAGTCACAATGTATGACTGCATTGTACTTTTTCATGATTTAGGTCTCCGCCAGTCATTTCATTGTGTCTACATTGGATGGTGAAGAATACTTTGAACGAAATTCAATGGATGAAGGTTAAACCTCCTGAACTCCTCATCCAAGAGTCGCGCCCGTGATTGCAAGAGGACTCAAATGCCATGGAGCCCGTCCTTGCCAGTGCAATTAGGGAGCCAAAGGCACTGAGCAGTTGTATTTTCGGTGAAGTCATTTTCTGCAGTCACAAATAGGGCCATTTTGTTGTAGTGACGACACATGCAACTATACAGAAGTCCAAAAAGGAAGGGAGTACCATGTCCCTCACATCCAACACGTCCAACACGTCCAGCAGAACTATTGCAAGAAATTCGGGCAATTCACATTAGGGGTTGTCACGCATCCTCGGAGAATGGGATATCTATGAAATTGGAGAAATTTGTGAGCGAAAGGAGGAGCCAATGGCGAGCCGTTTTGCTTGGAGGATGTGTGACACCCCTTTTTGGTGTTTGGAGCATGGAGAATGAAAACACAAGAATGGGATAACTTTGTAGCTTTCACAAACCCAATCACAGCACAACAGTGCAACAACGGGTTGAAATTCCAGCAACAAAGAGGTGAAATTAGAGAGCGCAAGATCAAAGAATTCTTTCAGAATTCTTTAAGCCTAATTCTTCACCTACAGAGTAGAAGAAAAACTGCCTGCAATTGAACCTCCATCCGCCCCACGCAGCCACTGATACGGCACCGAGTGCCAATTCCCCAAGAATATTTGCAAGTTGAATGATGTGTGACAACCCCTACTACGTCTCGAGTCTAAATTTTCTACGTCTTGGAACGTAAGTTATAGTATGAAACGCCCAACTCTGAATGAAAGTTGGAGGTCATGAAGTATTTACTTTCTAGCTGGTTCGCAATTTCCGGGAGTTTGACTTCTCAAAATATTTTTTAGTTTGTTTTCCTTGAAAGATAGTGGAATTGGCATCTAATCCAATTTGTTTCATGTTTTTGGACCTTTATAGAATTAGTTATGAATTTTGGAATTAGAGCTATACAGGGCACTTAAAGCGTCTATCCCTTGATATGTTCATTGTTATTACATTGACAAATGCGATTGGTGAATTCAAGAAAGAAATATGTAGCTTTGTGATAGAAAATGCTTTTAAAGCCTAGGAGTCACTTTATGGACTTTCCACCTTATAATACTGTTGCCTCGAAGCATCCACACCCTTGCATTGCAATGATCCCATACATGGCCAAACGAGATTGAAAGGACTATTGGTCTTCCAAATAAGGTAATCGCACCTAAATATGTGACTACTTTCTAGGTATCACTCACAATTGTTTTTCAGAGCCTGACCTAGCCCCTAAAGTCCCAAAGCCATAGTTCTAATCAAAAACCACTCAAAATTGCCGTTTTTTCTGCATTCATCTAAGAATACAAAAAAATCATTTTTTAAAAATCTAACCATAGGATCTTGTACTTCAATTGTCAAAGATCATATACAAATTGGAAGAGATTAGTATTCAAAGTTGCAAAAGAAAGTTTTTTTTGAATATTGGCCTGCAATTTCAGATGACTTTGACCGCCATTTGTGGAAATTTTCTGTACTATAGACTTTAAATTTAAAAAAATTTATGTTGCAGAATTGAGTTGAAAGTCTAGAATAAAAATTCAAAAATAACACACTTGATTTTCATTCTTTAAAAATTTGTTAAGTAGAAGTAGGTCCAAGATTGAAAAAAAAACTAAATCATTAATAGCTCTAAGCTGGAATTGAAACACAATAATTCCAATGGTGAGGTTGTTTTTTTGCAAGCAAATACGACCTTGTCAAACAATTTTTTTTTAAATTTGTGAAAATTGCATTCAAAAATGAATCCTACAAGTTATTTTCTCAAGAAGAATGATGCTCTAATTGCACAAAAAACAAGATTGTCTATAACTTTCTCATTATTATTCCAAATATAATGAATCCAAGCTTCATATGTAGAAAAAAACACAATATTTTAGGAAAAAAATTTAAAAATTTAATTTGACATTTTGCAATTTTTTTGTGCTACCTGCCGAGTTTAGTTTTAGGCTTTATGTAGTATAACTTTTGCCCCCGGTCACCAACTGAAATAAAAGTTATACTCCCACATAGCTAATCAGTTTTTCTATCTTATGAGAAAATTTCCAAAAAAATAATAAAAAATTGAAGTCACAAGAACTTGTCCAAAATCTAATTTGTCCGCCGAGGGAACAATAGACTTTAGGAACTAGGAACCTAAATGAACAAACTCTTTATATATGCAAACTACTTAAAGTGGTTAAGTTATTTTTCTCTTTCTTTTTACTGCTTTCTAAACCATCCCTCTACAAATCTTTGTCTCAAATAAATTACTTCTATGTGTGTGAGTCTTTAGTTGGTTTTGAATTTACCTATTTTCAGTACGAAAGCAACTCATAGTTTAGATAGACAAAATGTCCAAAAAGAGCATAAGAAAAAAATCCACAATACCCTTTTGACTTCTAACAAGATCTGCTAGAAAAAATTGGCAAATAAATAATAGGAACAATGCTCAATTGCTAATTTGGAAGCATTTAGGCATAGTTCATTTTATTTAAAAAGGACTCCATCCATTGAATCAAAGTTTTATCCTACACTCTATTTGTGATTGGTTCATTAAATATTGACTAAACACGTTTGGTGTGCACGGGTGAAGGTGCTCTAAACATTGGAGGGCTCTTCAGACACAAATGCACTATAAGAAACCCGCATTTTAGATAACAAGACCCAATTTTTTTAAATGGATTTTACATGATGTCAATGTTGACAACCCAATGTTTTATGTCAATAAGCACGTCCAATGTAATATCAATGTTGATATAAAAACATCAAATTGTCAACATTGACATCACCTAAAATCTGTTTAAAAAAATTGGAGCTTATTACTTAAAACGTGAGTTTTTTATAGTGATGTAAAATATTTGACTTTTGATTTTGGTGTGCTAAGGTGCAGATGCTCTTATACATGACTGATGTGCATCCAAAATTGACACCTAAATGTTTAGACTATGTTCATTTCAAGTGGCGATTTAGAGTGCACATATCTTACTCTTGTTCATAAGCTCTTGAAAATTCTGGCACTATTTCTTCGAAGTTTTATGTAAATGTGAATGCAAAGACTAAGTTTTGTGGTTTGAACCAATAAATGGCCATTCTTTAAAACTCATGAGAAGAAAAATAAGGCTACGCAAAAGCCGTTTTAGGATTGTTTCCCAAGTTGTGAACCAACGCATTGCTAGTCAAAGTATTAAAATAATTCAAAAAATAATAATAAATACAAAAATTATTAAAAAATTAAAAGATTTTTTTTTAAGATTAAATAATTAAAAGAATTAAAATAAAATATTATTATTAGACGTGGTAGTGTCCTGACCATGTCAAATTTTTTGATGTGGCAGAGTTCCCAATCATAAAGCATTTGTAAACTAAGGTTACTTTTTATTCTTAAAAAGTTAAAAAATCTATCTAGTCATTAAACTATCCCGTGCAATTAAGGCCTTGCAGTTTGCTGAACTTTGTGTTTTCTTTTTGCCACAATTCTCCGCTATCCAAAAACTTGTGGTCTTATTCAAGCCTAAAATCTCATCTAATGTCCCTTCTTTGACACCTTGTAGTATAAAGAATCTTGATATTTTAGGTTCGGCATGTAAAATTATTGTAAAGTATATGGCTTACTGAATGCTAAACTAAACTATGTTTATTTTTGCATCTTGAAGCTAGAAATATAGGGTGATTGTTAAAAACTTTTGTACAGTATACTTTGTTGCATTTTGAACTATTTCATAACATTATTTTTTAGATAGCATTGGTTACCATAATATTATTGAAGACCCTAAGGCTGAAGCAACCATTTTCTGGGTCACTACCCTTCTTTTTTGAATTGCCCATTTCAAATCTTGCATTTATTTTAAGTCAAAATAATTTCTAAAAATAAATTGGGGTGTCAATCTAGTGAAAATAATTTAATTAAATTCCAAGTTAAACTCCGCCTTTTGGGAATTTTTCAAAATTAAGTGGTGTTGTGTAGTTTAAAACTTGTCTTTTGGGATTCAATTTAGACATGGACTAAAAAAATCAGTCAACCAGTTTTATTTATCTTTCAAGTACTACTTTCTTTTTTGTGACTACCATGCATTGCAAGCTCCACCATGAAGTGAAAAATGTTTGGAATGTTGTGAAATTTTACATTTACATTTTCAACTCTCTTATCTTTCATTGAGATCAAAAAACTTTTTTTGGCACATGTAACTGTAGGATCTTGTAGTATGCTGACTTGAGAGCATGTGCTAAAGATTTCAGAAATTTCCACCGCATAGATTGCAAGATATAAAGCACTCAAATTCTGTGCAATCATTTTTTTGGCCTTGCAAAAAACAGGGCAGTTGCACTTCACAAGATCACTTTTCTATGAAAAAATGTCCCAAATGGTGGTGCTTCCTTAAATTCTTTTTCCTAGACAAATTGGTCAGATGCTTGAAAATTTTCACATCATTTAGAATTGTACAGCATATAAGAAAAAAACAATAAGTAGATAGTAGTAGAGAATGATCAAAATACTAAATTATTAAGATTTTATTTATGGAACTAAAAATTGCCAATCCCAATGGTTGCATTGTTGTAATAAACAATCTACATTCTATAAATTTATTTTTTTCAAAAAAAATGAAAATTGAATAAGATAATGGATTGCAAAGTATATTTTGGAGTAGAAAATCCACAACTGCTTGCAAACAAAAAATTCTCATAACTTTTGATTCATTGATCCAAATGGAATGATTCAAAGCTTTCCATGTATATAAAACTCTAGAAAACCAATTCCAAATTTTTGTTTTTGAAAAAGTGATTTTTTCTTATCTGCTTGAACTGCCCACTTACAAAAAAAGTAACATATTAGGCCATAATTTCTTACTCATATTTCCAAATGTCATGAAATCTAGCGCATATGAAAGATGTTCCTTTTTCCCACCTTCTATTAACATTTGGGCCAAAATATGGTAATCTCTAGTCACATTTTAAAAATACACCCCCTTGCATCATTAGGGATTAAAGATGACATCCCTTTGTGCATTAAGGGTTAAAGATGATATCCTTTTGTGTGACCCAAGGAAATTAGGCCACCTCATCTTTTGGAAGAACATACTTTTTTTGCATACCTTGGCTCCGAAACTTATTCACAGAAAAAATTGATGATAATTTCTTGCTTTTTGTTTAATTTGGTAGAATATATTGAAAATATACAAAAATATAACAAAAAGAAGACAATATTAACAACTTGATGGCGATAAGATCCAATTATTTTTTATAAAAGTCCTCTCTTGGATGTCTAGAAATGGGTGCACATCGTAGCTTTATTTGCTTTGGTGTAAAACTTCACCAAATAGTAAACTACCACCAATTTAACAAATTTGAAATTTTGTATTCATGATCATCATCTTACCATTCTAATCAGCAAGCAATCTTCTTGTCAAATGCTATGCAATACAGGTAGCCACAACTTGTTCAAGGTACGTGTGAACAATGGTGATTCAATAGTGGAGAGTGTTTGGATTAGCCAATGAAAAGCCACATTTTTTGAAGAAGCTTTGACCACCCTCAAATGGTCGATTGTTGAGAATGGATAATGGAGTGGACGGAAGTAATTGGAGGCTAATTCTACGCCGCCACGACTTCAATCTCCATTGTTCACTCCTTGCACACTCCCAATCTTCACCTCCGAAGGTGGATGTTGAAGGTGAACAAACAATGCCACGCTAAGAATATTCCAGCAAAAGGAGGCCAACCCGTTAGAGACAATTTCAGGCCTCCGAAGGGCTGCTCCACAGTCCTCCGAAGGACCCTAAAATAGTATTTTTGGGGGCTAAAAATTGTTTTTTGCCCTATTTCTGCTCTGGAGTTGTTGCTATGACAGTGGCGAAGGAACCCAAATTCTTGAGTAAAAATTAATCAAAATATTAATAATAATAATAATAATAATAATAATAACAATAATAATAATAATAATAATAATAATAATAACAATAATAATAATAATAATAATAATAATAATAATAATAATAATAATAATAATAATAATAATAATAATAATCTTTAAGAAAAAACAAACTAACTAACTATTTCAGCAAGCAGTCAGCCAAGCTGACTGCTCAACTGGGGCCATTTCAAGATTGACAGGCCAAGCTTAAAATAGCTTGGCCTGTCAATTTGGAGCAGCCCTCTGGAAGGCTTCTTTTTTCTCTAATGCCTATGCTACTACAACTTCAATCTCCATTGTTCACCGCAATTGTAAACAAGCCGTGACTAGCCCTAATGACTTTTCAAACAGATTTTTGTCATTGGCAAAGCTAAACATGTTTATTTATTTTTAGCAAATAGAGAGAACCCACTGCATTAAAAAAAATACAAAACCGCTAAGCCGTGAGGCTGGACAAACAAAGAGAATATGAGCAAAAAGGACCAAAGAAAACAAAGAAAACAAAGAATCCTAGGAAAAACTACAAACGGGAAGGCCACACCCTTGCCACATGATAATTCCGCCCTCCCTCGACGCTAACAACTTGAAGCAGAGCCAGATATTATCAAATTTGAGCCACGCAAAGGCCACAAGGTGAGGTTGGAGCCTAGCGATTGTTTGAGCCTTAAGTAACACCGCTTTGCCCAAGTCAAGAAGCGAGTCCCATAGCACTTGTTGCAAGAGACCACACGGGCACAATGTATGAGAAAACACCTTTTGGTTCCGAGCGATCCATATTAGCCAAAGTGACAATCCTCTCAATAGGGACCAAATGATTCTGAAGTCATTGAATTGTTGAGGTTGAGTCGAGCCAAAAATACATAGTGTATGATCAAAACGCACATGAGGACCCATCATAGGTTGTTCATAGAGTGGAGATCCATGCTCACACATCACTTCTTCCAAGCCCAAACAGGAGAGTGGCTTGGCATCTTTGATCAGCCAAAGGAAGCTCTTCCCTTGATTGTGTGGCAATACCAAGAAACCCCTACAGACATTCTCAAGCCAGACACCCCATAATTTTTAATCTAAAGCAGAGCTACTAGAGCAACTATCGGGCCGAGTTCTAGACAGCTAGTCATCTTGCCCAATTAGGGATCCCAGAGACCCATATAGGATTCATCCACAAAGTAAGGATATTGGAAATCCAAAAAAGTCGCAAATCATCGCCCGGAGTTAATTATGCAGACAATACTTGTACTTTGGATTATGACCTTGGACGTTGGTTTTGAAGCAATGGTACATAGTTGTTATCTTATACCACATCATGTAGTAGACTATTCCTCACCCAACACCGTCAGCCCAAACAAACAATTCCATCAAAGTGGCCCAATATTTTAGCTCCAAAATTAACCTGGACTTGGACATAGCCCGCAACTATTGTTCAACTGGGACCAATGAAACATGCAGTCATAGATTCTACCACTGTCCCAAAGCACACGAAGTTAGGAACTATGTTCAATCAATCTTACAACACTTACTATAAATCTAAACATTTCAGGGCCTTGAAAAGTATATGGGATCTTCAATTGCTTCATCACATAACACTTTACTGCTCCTCGCTTGTTCGCCACACAAATTGCCTGCAGTAGGAGCTTTATAGCACTTGTGATTCCTAAAACAATCTTATTGCAGAACTGAAGACTTCAAACAGAGTAGTTCAGTGCCTTGTGTGAATTATGATCTTCACAGCACAAAAATGTCTTGTGTGAAATAATGTAGATAATTACCATGTCCATTTCATGATCCTTATCAAGATCCTTGTCAGGTACATTTCATCTCTGCACATGAAAACAATTCATTGTTACAAACTTTCAACATATGAAACTGTCCACCTAGCTAGTCTGGAGTACATACTGCTATTTTATTAACCTTTTTTTGAAATTCTCATCAGTAACAATGTCACAAGAGAATGTAACAAGAGAGTTTGAATCAGACAGGGAATATGCACATATTAGGTTACCAGGGAATATCCATGCCAAATTGTGAAAGGGCCAGTGTCAATTTGAGGACAGACTGAAGCCATTAAGGTAAACCAGCCCATTGTGGTCAGAATTACGAGTCTACCCTCATGTCGTTGCTAAAAAATTTCAAATGTTTTTCCATGCAAAGACAAGTGTGAGAGAGAGAGAGTGAGGACATATGAAATTATATTTTTTGGACCAAGTGTGAATTAGTTCTGAATTTCTGAAGTGATCAGTCCAAAAGAGTCAGTAGACTACCCCATAAGCAACAAAAAGTGTATCCAATATGCTCTTCTTAATCACCTAAAGTGGTCACAAGAATTTCTAATGTAGAAGGCCATAAAAAGTCACTTCCTACAATGATTTACACTGAAAAAGCAGGTGTTCCTAATGAGGTCACTAATCACTCCATTGGTGTCAGGTTAGACATTGATTGTGGCCAAAAAAACTGTCATGGGATCATTGGGTGTCCACTATGGGTCATCTGACCACAATGGGCTCGTCTACCTTACCTTGCATCTCAAATGAAAGGTGACTAACTTAACTTACTTTATGTTCATAAGTTATTTGGAATCTGTTCACTGCATTCTGAAATCACCAGTTCTAACTATCTGGAAACCTGGAACTTCAATAACAACCATAATAGGACAGCAAGTGCATCTGATAAGTTAAATGTTCCTGTGTACTGACTGAGGAATGAGGATGGAAGCATTGTTTTAAAGCACTCACCTGCTCAGGTAGTCTTGCTCTTAAAGCAACCGTCTAAGAGCTGATTGCCTTTCCTGGGAAGCTTTACTCCTTGCAACAGTTTTGAGTAAATTTTCATAGGAAGAAACTGATGGAATTGGCATCTAACCCAAGTCGTTTCATATGATTTGGACCTTTGTAGAATTAGTTACTAATTCTTGAAGTTGGAACGCAGCGGTTTCCAAAAGCAACTACCTCCTAAAATGCACACTGGATTGCACTTGTTGCGTCATGTTTGCTTTTAGAACACGGACCCTTTCAGAGCACACTAGCTTATCCCTGTTCAAGATATCTGGAATGATTTTCTTCACTGGAGTTTTGTATTTACGTTAACGCTATGATCAGTTCAAGCCTTATATTCGCAAGTGCTCAGGAGTTTTATGTCAAAACTCCAAGTCTAAACATGACCATTCAAATTTTGAATTTGAATGGATTGGGATAAGGTTACGTTAAGGTAGAGGCACCTGAAAACATCCGTGGACCAAACGTCATCCCTTTCTAGGAAGGGGAGTAATTATGAAACGTAAATCTAGGTGGACTATATAGTAGAACCTCTCTTAGTGCATACTATCTTAGTGCATATATGGACTAAGAGAGATCGTGATATTTGTGAACAATAGTTGGAGGCCCCATAGTGAGAGGCCATGTTAGCCAAAGTTCTAACAGAACCTCTCATACTGCATAATCCCCGCACTATGTACTAAGAGAGGTTCTACTGTACATGGCTTATCATTTTGGTCAACAAACAATAAGCTATGTATGGTTTGTCTACATTTGGGTTCTAAAATGATTCCCCTTCCTAGAAAGAGACACCACTGGATTCAGGGACGCTTTCGGATGCCTCTACCTCAGCTTTATCTAGGGTGTGCAGAACTGAGCCCTGGCACCCTGCATGCAACACCTCAACACACAGGACACTAAGTTCCAGCTGCCCTCTGCCCGAGACCAGAGTGTGTCCGTGTATTGTATGGTACAGTAGTATCATGGAGCTTGGTGTTTGTACCAGAGCAGACTAGCAGAGACGTGAGAATTCCAACCAGTAACTTACTAAGTTACAGTAGTGGTTAACGGAAAGTTAACGGAAATGAAGAGCCTGTTTACCAAGCACAGCTGACATCTTCAGTTACAGTTTGTCAGAGCTAGAGAGGGACAGATGAAGGTGGAATTCTTGAAAGTTTGACCCAACTGTCATGTCCTCCAATTCTCATCATTTGAACTGCATCTAAGCTTGCTCATCATTCAGTTGGGACCACCCAAAAAAACCTGTCATTTGATATGCACTCACAAAGAATTGGACAGTAAGCTTGTTAGTCCTTGCACTGAAGCCCTGGGCACTAAGGTAGTGTGCTGTAAAAGCGACCCTATAATTAGTTGTAGAATGGATTGGAGGTGATCCTTGAATGGACCACTTTAGCTATTGAATGCATCAAGGAAAAATTGTTTTTCTATTGCAAGAGCCAATCATTGACCTTGATTTCCTCAAATCGCTTTAGAAGTTGCAAAGGGACAGATTTGGAGAGACCCAGGGGTCACAAATAGGTACCTACAACAAAAATTGTTGAAATTCATAACTAATTCAAAAATGCTTCAAAAAAATGTGAAACCACTTGTGTTACGTTTGGCATCTATTTTGCTTTCTTTGAAAAATGAGCTAAAAATATTTTTGATCAGGAAAAGCTATGAAAAGGCAAATCAGCCCTTAAAAGGTCGCTTTTAGAGCCTACTACCTTAAAGCATTCCCACCATGGCGCTAGGCCCTAGAGCCTATGGCATCTACGACAAAGTTTTTTTTTTTTTTTTGAAATCTGGAGTTTATTCCAAGAAAAACCAAGAGCAAACAACGGAAAGCCCAGGGCAAAGCCTGGGAGAAAAATAACATGTCCAACAACCAAGAAGCCACAAAGAATGCTAATTTACACAAAAGACATATACGTAGTTTTTTTTATGTGCCAAGTGATAACACTACCTTGTCTAGTCCCAAAGAACAAAGCACGCATCTAGTTATTCTCGAATTTCAATGGAGATACTTGTGGGACTTGCCCGGAAACCTATTACAAAAGTGTGGAGGTCTGAAGCTAGGTTGTCCTCCCGTGATCCACTGTGGCCTTCCAATTTCACTGCTCCAGTTTTGGTTGGAGACCATGAGTCTTGACTAAAGACTTAAGCATTCCTTCCTATCCAACGGAGCCACACAACTGACCCTCTTAAAGTGGGTGGCTCAGAAAGCAAACTTTTAAGGGTTGTTGGGCCTTTTTGATGGTTTTCAAATGCCTCCAAAAAATTCCCTTATTTTTCACTTGAAGAAAAATTGATGCAAAATCTAACACAAGTGGTTTCATATTTTTTTGGAGCATTTATGAATTATTTATGAATTTCCAAAGAATTTTTTGGAAGGCACCTATTCTTGATCTATAGACCTTGCAACCCCTACTCATGTGCAGTCTGAAAAATGATATGGTTTGGCCAAAAACAAGCACTGCCACATTCAAAAAGTAATTCACAAGGTTCCTTAACCCCTCATTGCCTGAGGGGACAAAAAGTGTCCTCATGTATAATTCAAAGTGTTGTAACTTTTGCATCCAATATCCAAATTCAATAAAACTTGTTGGTAAAGTTGCGCTCTCTATTCTAGTTTGTGTGGTAAAATTTTCAGATCAATCCAAGATTTACAAATTAAATAGGAGCCAATCAGAGTTCACAGGTTCAATTTGAATTCACCAAACTGCATTTGATGGCTGAAACTTTGGGGGGAGGTGTATATCCTTCATACAATGTTCGTTTTCAATAAACTTTGTTGGATTATGTTCCCCTTTTAGTCTAGTTATTGTGGTAAAATTTTCATGTCAATACAAGCTTTTTTGAATGTTTGGGAGCAATTCAAAATTTAAAATCCAGCCATTTTCGGATTATAGTGAAATTCGGCGGCTTGTAACTTCTTCATATAGTGTCCATTTTCAATAATTTCTTTTGTGAAAGTTGCGCATACTAGTCTAGTTTGTGTGGCTAAAGTTTCACATGAATCCAAAAAGTAATGAATGACTAAGATGCTTTTTAGTGGAGGAGGTTTAGCCTTACATGTTGTTTTTTGCAATTTTTCATGCTGTTTTTGACATTTCAAATCTGTTTTGCAGATACATTGAGTCAATTGAATGATGTTTTTCTTCACCAATGTGTACATATACATGTTCCTATCTAAATTTACAGATCTCCAAAAAATATTAAACAACTTTGATTAAATGCCAAATTCATTTGTCTTTGAAGAATAAGATCTTGGAAAATATTTCAAGAAGTTCCAACCATATATGAAGTTCAATTTTGAAAGAAGTTTAATCTAACAATTTTAGGTAAATTGAGTGAGTGCTTGAAGGTCTTTACAAAAATATTATGTTCCAAACCAAATTTTTAGAGAACAATAATGTTTATGGGAACCGCAAACAAAGGCTACAAATGCAAGCCCTAGCTGAAAAGAGAACATTCTAGCAGTTGTTGAATTTCAAAGCATTGCTATCATGCAGCCAAAAAACATTGTTGTTATGCAACCAAAAAGCATTCAAAGCTATACCCTTAGATTGAAATTGAAGCCCAATTTGTGAGGAAATTAGTATGTAAAAAAGCAAGTCAAACAATGAATGTGGTTCAGGAAATTAGGGAAGTTCAACATACCATCATCGGATCAACTGAATGTGAGATTTGGATAATTACATACAAACCAAGTCAAAAAACTCTTATGGTTGTCTAGATATGTACTAGCTAAATAAGAAATCTTAGTTATTAGTATGTTATCGGATTTAGAATCCAAGCCTCATCAAAAATTAATACATGCCAATTGAAATGCTTTATTAGGTAATCAACCAGTACGTACCTATTGTTAAATACCATAGAAATTTAGTTATACTTAAAAAAAGGGTAGGCTAAATACAACAAAGACTTCAAGTGATTGGTAAATATAGCACATAATCGATTGGGCTTAATAAAAGTCTAGACTCAATACAGCATAGATTGCATGTGATAAACTAATGACACATTTTCAATTTGAAGAACTTAAAGCAGTATGCTAGTTAGATTATCAAAGCTTAAAGACTCTAGAATAACAGGACAATACATTCCCAAAATATATGTGGGATTGAATGCTAACCCTTAACGCATAATCAAGACATCTCTCCTAGTAAATAAAAAAAACTGCTAGATATCTTAAATCCAACTTTTTACTAAAACATCCCATTATTCCAAACACTACATTATTTACCATATTCTCGAAGACATTTTACATATTGTATAGTAGAATTTATCAAATTATAAAGTTGTTTCCTATGTTTCTGTTTTCAATCACTTATTGCAACCCAAAGGACATTACATATTGCTGAAATGGAATTGAAAGGAAATATGCCCCATGATGTAGCCATAAAACACACAAATCCAATCATAATAAAAATCAACAAACCAAACAATAGGTCAGGAGATATGTCAATCTCGTGAGTCTAAGTCGCAGTAGACTTCATCATAGAATCATCCGCAGTAGACGACTCAGTAGTCTCCCTACCCTTAGACGTTGACCTGTCTATAAAATTTAACACATTTAAAGCATAGTTATGTTTTTTGCGCTTAGGTTTCTGGCATCCAAAATCCACAAATGCCAAGGCTATTTGTTCGGCATACACCGGAAGATCAAAAGTCTTCTCTGGACTGAAAAGAAGACTTTTGTTCTTCATAATTGCATCTGCTGCCATCAACCTTGTACAACTACAAATATACATGATGTATTGTTAGATTTTTAAATCGCAAAAAGTAACGTTTCCAGAATCCTGAGAAAAATATTCCAAACTTATTTACTGTTTTTAGTCTTCTGAGCAAACTTCTTGGGCATTATGGCCGTCGACTGAGGATCTTGTAATACAACAACTGCCGATGTCGGCTGTGTCACTTGTGTGGTCACTACAATCGGAGCAACTTTCTTCATAGGTTCCAGCAAGGCATCAAAAATGTCTTTGTTCTCCTCCAAGGCCACAATGTGACAGCCCAAGCCACGACTAACAACAATTGATGCACCTCAAATGAACAAATTTAAACACTTTAGTTCAACAGTTCATTTTCCAAAAATTAACTCAAATAAGCAATAAATAACTGAAAGACTAACCTGTGGATGTACTGCAATCTACTACCAAATCTCCTTCAACGGTTGTGCCTTCAATGAGGACCTGTAAGAACTAAGGGTCCTTTTTACGACCTACTCGCCACGGTTTATACCCATTCATTGCCATTTTCCCATTGAAAGTATAATTGTTGATCATGTTGTGCCAAACAAGGTCTATATTAGTCTTCTTCATTGCCAATGACCGTTTGAAACAAAAATTTGATTTTGCATCGTTGCCAAGATCCTTTACGAGAATGCTGACACCGAAGTTCATTGTAAGCAATCATTCAAATGATCAAATGAGATATATGTAAGAAATGAAGGTAATAAGAAGAACAAACAACTAACACTTCAATTGTACATAAATAGAGAAATTATTGTCGTAGCAAGATCAATAGCCGATGTCCAAGGGAGGTTCACGCCCGTGAATTTTTTGAAAGTCAACATCAGGTACCTCTCACACAATCCTGCAATATTATTCCTAGAGTCTACACAATAAGAGTGAAAAATCACCATGTAGCCGTCATCTTGCAAATGCTTCTCTGCAAAAGCATAGGCCGACTAAAGAGCTTCTTGCTCTACATCTGCATTCCACATTGGCACCTCAAGTTTCATAGTAGACACTCCGAGCATCGGCAAATTGTCTGGACAGTCAAAAATGACAAGGTCCACGCCCGGAAATCGATTCAATTCACCTCCATACATACGAGGCTTTCCTTTCGACAACTGCAAATACACCACAATGAAATGAATTAAACATTGATCCAAAGAACATTCATGTCGTAAAGCTCAAACATGAAAGTCAAATCAAAATTATAAAGATATAACATTCCGCAGATATTCTATCACCTCCATATAGCAATTTGGTGGATCGCATTAGGAAAAAATTGAACCTCAAAAGTGGCCGTGAGTTTTCTTACCAATTTTTATACTAATTGTGTGAGTACGAGAGCAATAACATCTTCATTACAACCACCACTTGGCATGTGCTCCATCCTCCATGAAGAAGCCATCATGAGATTTAGGATATCTTAGGAATGGATTGGATAATGATGACAAATTTTTGAGTTCATCATAAAGTTCTTGGCCTATTTAGTGAGCTGAAAAGGCTCTTTCCATCCAAATTTTTGCATTAGGAAGCGGCCTCTTTTGGGGTCCAATTTTTCCTAATGGACTCAAAGTTCTCAACCAAGTCCTCAATGGAGAGATTCACAATTAAATCCTCCATGTTGATTGCGTCATCTTTCTCCAAGGCAATCACCTGCGTTCCAAAAGTAATAACATCTTTCGTCAAGTGCGGTAGTGCCTTCCTCTTCACCCCGCTTTCAGATCCCGTTTGCATTTGAGAGCCTTGGTCCACCGTCAAAGATGCTATAATTGGAAGAGCTCCATCGACCTTCTTCTTGCCTTTCAACTTGGCCTTCTCCTCCATCTCCTTCTCCTTCTCCTTCTCCGCCAACCTTTCCAGACGGTCCGCTTCCTTCTTTTCTTTTGTGTTTACCAATTCGACGAGGCGTACCATTTTTTTCCTGTTATTGGCCTCCCTTCTGACAATGGCCCTTTTCTTTTGCTTCTCTGTCAAGCCTGCAAACTCATCCACATCCAAATCAATGACACTTTTGCCTTTTTGAGCTGCCCGCATTTGGACCTCTGACAGATGAGTGAAAGTGATGGGACAATCCAAATACCAACTACCACAACTGAGATGAGCCGTTGTGAATGTTTGCATGTGGCTGGGAGTATACATATTGACACCAAAACTGCGGTCTAACCATGTAGGCAAGAACGGAGGGAGGTTGTTCTTTGCAATTGCACCTTTCGCTTCAAGCTCAAGCTTGAAATAACTTAAATTCAAAACAAACCAATCAATACAAAAGCTTTGAAAATTGGAAATTGAAATCATAACATTCTCTTCAACATAATTTGAATAAAGATCAAAGATTTCAACCAAAGATCAAAGGTTTCAACCAGAGATCAAAAATAAAAGTAGTGAAAGGTCATGATCCACGCATTTACTTATTCAAACTTCATACTATCCAAGGTGGCCCAAAAAAATAGAAATGAAGAATAGAACCAAAACTGGGAGTACCTCAGAATATCTCAAAAACCACCGTTGGATCCGACGGTGGTTTATGAGGGACCCTGAGGTACTCCCAATTTTGGTTCTCAGCTGAAAACATTCTTGAAAAAAAAAAAGTATGGAATTGATAATGAGAACCAAAAATGGAGGTACCTCTAGTTACCTCAAAAACCATTGTTGTATCCGACAGTGGTTTTTCATGTGCTTGGAGTTATTCCCATTTTTGGTTCTTTTAAAGAAAAACATAAATGGCCAAAAAATAATAGGAATTCAAAAAGAAAATCAAAAGTGGGGATACCTTGAGGTACCTTTGGAACCATCGTCAGATTCGACAGTGGTTCAAGATGTACCTCAAGGTACCCTTATTTCCGGTACATGGAAAAGAGACGATACAAAAATTAATGTAAATAATCTTTGAAAGAATAAGCATAAAATCCATTAAATGTAGGCATCCAATAACTATGAAGTATAGTATTAGTAGTTGATGAAAACATACCGGAAGAGAACCCTTCGGACAACCAAATTTGTGCCTTTGAATGTCATGAACAAGTCCCCCTTCTTAAAGTTGTTGTTGCTTCTCAAGAATGGACCAAACTCTTGGTCCCAAAGCCTCTTCTGCCATTCTTCAATGTACTCTTCGAGGAACTCTGGCTGCAACGAGGCGCCATAATTAACTAGAGTGTTGTCCTGCTTCACAATGTCATCAAAAGTATCCCACCGTTGCATCTTTAATCTGTCAAGAAAGATTACACAAATAAGGAAATATACTTAATCAAACAATATATATACATATCCATGATTCTGACATTCACCTACTACTAGCAGATAATCACTTACCCCCGCATAAAATACAGATTTGTTTAAGAATGGTCCGAGGTGAGTTTCAGAAATAGGCCTCGCCGGAAACTTCCTTGCTTCCCGAGATGGATATGAGGAGTTCCACCACTGCAAGAACTTCACCTTGTGAAAGGATGTCGTGCAACATGTTGCTACCATCTGTAGTTTCTCCAAAGTCATTTCTGGAACCTCATTCAAGGTCCAATGCTTCTCCACCTGCAATGAAAACCAAAATATTTTTATAACAACAATCAAATGCATATTCATTTAACGAAATTTAATTACTCTGTCAAAAATGCAGCTCACCTCCAGGAGAAATCCAGGTCCATTTATCGGCCGGGCAACTGCCAACAGTAAACCCATCTTGAGTTCAACTTCTGATTCTTCTCTTTTGCTCCCACTCGCATAGCATGAGCAACGCCCTCATCAGACTTGTTTTCAAATTCTATTGTCTCGTTGTACCTCCAGACCGCTGCATCTGCCGCTTGTGCAATTTCTTGCTGGATAATAGAAAGATCTTATAAACTGAACAATATATGGAAATTAAAATTGTAGACAATATTACAATACACTTACAAGAACACCAAAAGAAATTCTTACTCGGAAAAAAAAGGAAGTGAATACTTCCTGAGGCATAGAGTACCACTTCTTGGTTGGCTTTGCAAAACATCATTTCACTTCTGACGGCCTCAACATTTCACTGAACTTCTCAAAAGGAAGAAGACCGTACTTTTGAACACGGTACAAATCGTGAACCAAATTCGTTTTCACATGAGAGTCCTCCGTTGCTCTGCATGTCAATGAACAATGTGGGTCAGTTTTCTCAAATGGAATGCAATACAAGAAATTTGAAATGATTATAAATAATCATAAATGCAAAAATAAATGACAAGCGAAAACTTACTTATTTATGTTGTGCATGACCTGCATGACTAACTCCGTCTTTTCTTTTGTTTCCAACAAGATGTAGTCCACGAAGCAATGGAAAGCCGGGTTTAGAGATCCAACTCTGGTAATGTAACTCATCCACATAAAGTCTATGATTGCCGTCGCAGACAAAGAACTTCATGTTCTTCAAAAAATGTAATGAAGGCTCCGACTCCATATAGTCGTTGAATACATCATTCTTCTCCTTCCAGATATAATCCTAGTGGCTTCATTCATCGTCTGTAAACACTGATGATTCTCCTCCCTTATTTGTGGTTGACACATAAAATACTGCTGCTCCCTTGCAGTATTTGAAGACAAACTCAATCTCCAGTTTCTTTACATCGCAAGACAATGTTGGTCTCACCATGGGCATCGCAACAAGCCGGCAAAGCAGAATTTGAATTCAAGACGATTTGTCCGGCTTCATCCTCAACATTCCAATTATGGTGATAGAGTCCACCTTCTGAAGTTGACAAAGCTCGTCCTCCAACAACTCCTTCTCCTTGTCTTCTTCCACATCCTCTTCCATGAATGGGGGCGCTTCATCACCTTCTATATCCGGTTGAGCTTCTTCAACAGTATCAAAAGTTTCCAACACTCTCTCCTCTTGAGTTTCATTCAAAGGCAAAACATCCATCTAGAATAAAGAACAACATATAATTTTTGCACTACAGCATTTTGAACTTTAAATATTTATAGTGGAGAATTGAGTTGAGAATCTAGGGGAAAAAAAATTCAAAAAAACTTAATTATCATTCTTAAGAAAATTGTTAAATAGAAATAGGTACAAGATAGAAGGAAATCTAAATATTCATATATTTTAGATGGAATTAAAATGCACTAATTCCAATTGTGGGATTGTTCTAGCAAGTAAACTAAACCATTACAAAAAATAAAAAATAAAAAATTACAGAAATTGCATTCCGAAATGAATCCTATAAGTTATTTTTTTCAAAAAGATGCTCTAACTACCCAAAAAACAAGAATGTCCATAACTTTCTCATAACAAATCCAAATGAAATGAATCAAAGCTTTCCAGATAGACAAAAATATAATCTATGAGAAAAAATACTTTAATAAAAGATTCAAAATTTTGCAAATTTTTTTTGCTGCCCCCCCCCCCCCCCCCCCCTTCCCCACGCATTCCAAGAAATGGCATAACTTCTTACTCGAAGGTCCGATTTCAAATTTTTTTTTCTGCCACATACCTCTCTCAATTCTTCACGTTCAGAAAAAGTTTCAGAAAATCAGGAGAAAATTTCAGCCCATAGGTACCTGCCCAAAATCCCATTTGTCCCCCGCACGGACAATGGTCCTTTAGGGGTTACTAATGATAGCATTTGAGATATTATAGAGGGAGTTATGATTTTAGTAGTATGATGATTGTGCTCCAATGCAACCGGTATGGAGACCTCTACTTTCACAGGCTTGGTATGGGACCCTCCGGAATCGGCATATTTTGACATTTTGCCAATCCCAGCAAAACTCTTGGCAAGTTGATTGATGAGAGTCATCGTGACAAAAAGTAGTAGTAGCCAATGGATGCCAAGAAAAGTTTATTGGGATGTGTGCTAATCAATGTAGATTCTTTTCTTTTCTTTAATGTAGATTCTTTTCTTTTCTTTTTTTTATAATACCGTAAAGTCCATTTGACATTTGGATGCCGGCTTTGCATTGGGTCAAATTTTCCAAAGAAAGAATCGGTACTTTAGAAGCCTTGAGGAATGGCCCGCAATGTAATGTTGCAGGGCTTTTTTGCCGTTGTTGCATTGCAGATGGTCTTAGAGGGTTAAGAAAGCAACGGAAACCTTAATGTAAGTTAACTTGGAGTAACCTGTAAGATAAAGCACCTTTGCTTTGCTTCTGCCATAGTGCCATTGTTTTGCAGGGACCATTCCCTCATTATGTCCTGAGTGACAGGAAAACAGGGTTTATGACACCTGGACCCTGAAATGTCCTGGCCCCTGGTCAGACTATTAAACCCCTCATTCGCATGACAGCAGCACAAATATGCTTTTCTCAAGTGGCCAACAGTCAGGAATTGAAGGTTATAATGTAACTTCTTAGTCAGGGTATCAATTAATATTTGATATCGGAACAGCAAAGCCAGCCAGGCAGACTCACTTTTCCTCCCTAACTTTTAATAAGGTAAGGTAGAAACACCTAAGGTAGGCACACCCACTACTTTTTGTTTACCATGTTTTGACAGTATGTAGCGAAGGCTCGGATTTTCTTTCCAGATTGTGTTGTGCTCAGACATGACAACGGAATCAGTGGGTGTGCCTACCTTATACTCAACCACGGTCTCATACCCGACCTGTAGCATGCATCTATTTCCAATAGAGCTAGAACAAATTTATAAGGTACTGTAACCGACCCATTTCCAATCACTTAAGCAATTGCCCATATGTAGAATGTGAGTTTGTTCAAATGGGAATTTTTCTTGTATGCGGAAATAGAATTTGGAAGGATTGCATACTTTTCCAATTTTTTTTTAATCAAAATTTAATTACTAAGAATTTTTCAATGGAAGATTCTCTTCGATCTATTCTTGATCTATAGGTTGCTATATTACCAATCATAGGCTGATGTAAGTAATAATTGTGGCTTTCAATGTACAAGTTGTGATCATTTTATGTTTCAATGTACACCTCCCGGACATTATATCTTGCTTTGCGTTTTTTGTTGGAAATGCAACAGTGCTATGTTGGAAATATAGGAGCCTATACCACCAAAATGGGGGGGTGATCGAAAACAGGTCGGCTACCTTAACCGAAGCTTGGAATGCATTTTTTTCTCCTTTCAAGATTGGGATTAGTAATGTGATGAGTGATGACACATGTCCCAAAGTAGTGAGCAAGAAAATAGGAAGCATTGAGCACAAATGTAGTTCTTGAATGATTGGAGTTGGAAGACTCTAGACATTGATTACTAGTTAAATGCACTTCTGCTCCCAAAATTCATCGTAATTTCAATTTTGTTAATAAAATTACGAAAAAATTACAGTGCCTATATTTCCTACCTTTCTACAAAGGAAAAATATGCCTCCCCTCATATTGCTCACCATTTGCTTGAGAATTGCTTAAATGATCAAATACGGGTGTCTTCACTTTAGTTTGTTCTAAAAACAACCACTGAAGGGTTGGTCCGCCTTTTTCATAGATTTCCATGGATAAGAAATATTTTTAATTCATTTTTTTGAGAAAGAAAAATAGATGTGGAAGTTAACACAAGAGGTTTCGTATTTCACTCCAGGCATTTTTGAATTACTTATGAATTTTCAATGATGTAGGAGCACCTATTTGTGACCATAGGGCTCCCAAAATCCACCCCACTTGCAACTTGTGAAGAGATTTGAGGAAATCAAAGACAAGGATTGGCTCTTACAAAAATTTTAAGATTCACTCCATGGCTAACGAGGTCCATTTAACCCTTAAAGGTCCACGCATCCAAAAAGTGGATGCACCTTGGTCAATCTTGATTGTAACTTTCAAAAGAACAACTTTTGATTTAAACTAAAAACATGAAGCTTGACAAGTTTTATTTCTATTCCATTTCAAAATTTTGAAAAATGCCAAAAATTAAAAGAGTTACTGCAAATGAAAGCTCCATGTGTTAGAACTCAAATAACATAGTATGGTGTGTTTTTCAATCATATTTTAAGAAATAAAAATTATTTTATATTTAAATTATAAAATTATGTTTCACATTCTACCATTCATTCATAATATAACTTATAACTTATTTTAATATATATTATAATTGATATAATTTAATTTCCACCTTTAGCTTTAAAAAATCACAATAATTTGATTCTTCCATCAAAATTATTGAAAAATAATATATAAATACAAAGTACTTATTTCCACTAGCCAAAAATATCAAAATTTTATACATCTATTAAATAAAAGGATAAATTGGTTTGATAGTTGAATTTAACTTCAAGGTATTTGTTGTGGCTATTTTGGGTGTAAAAATTCAAATAACCAATTGAAAAATTTTACACTAATTCCTATTTCTCCTTGTACTTCTTCAAAATTTCAAATCATTTGGATTATTTTTGCTATTTTTACTTGTTTAAATTCAATTTTTGCAACAAAAATGATAACAATTATAATTTTTCATGAAACAAATTGAAATTTCTCACAGTGATATGTAACTTAGAATTTCAAGTAGTAAAAATATAAGATTTTTTTCAACACAATTTAAAATGCTAAATTCAGCTCAAATAGGAAGTTTGACCATTTCACAATGGATCAAAACGTTAGGGGGTAAGGATCACCTCCTATCCATTATAGGGGCGATTTAAAGGAATACATGTGCTTTTAGAGCAGACTACCTTGTGCATGGTCAATTTTTCCAAACTAAATAACATTAGGTTCAAACTTCAACCCCAAGGCTACCAATATGGAAAAGAAAACAAATCTAATCCAACATGGACAACTTCAAAAAGAACAACTCCAACCAATATAAAGTAGAAAGGGCCTTTAAAACTCTTGCAATAAAGCTGGATCCCTAAGATCATCTTTCTTGCTAGTGAATTCAGAACCCTTGTTTAACCCCTAAAGGCCCAAGGCCATTTTTCTGCCCAAAACCACTCAAAACTGTCATCTCTATAGCAAAGAGCAAAAAAAAAAATTTAATATGTTTTTTTCATATTTAACCATAGGATCTTGTACTATTTTAGTATAAGAATGTGTGGAAATTTTTTTAGAAACTTCGCCCGTGTAGATTGCAAGATATTTGCATTTAAAGTTAAGGAATCAAGTTTTTTTACACCTTGTTCAACTACATCTTTGGGCTTTGAACCTTTTTAACTTAAATTTTTGCTCTAAGGATTTTGAATTTATAATTTTATATGATGAAGAATTGAGTTGAGAATCTAAATTTTTTTTTTTAAAAAGAAACACTTAGTTTCATTCATTAAAAATTTGTTAAGTAGAAGTAGGTTTAAGATTGACGGAAAAATGAAATCATTAATAGCTCTAAGATAGGGTTGAAATATACTAATCTCAATTGTGAGATTGTTCTAGCAAGAAATCTTAACCTTTTGCAATTTTTTTTTTTAAATTGTCAAAATTGAGTTCAAAAATGAATCCTATAAGTTATTTTTTTAAGAAGATGCTCTAATTGCCCAAAAAATAAGATTGTCCATAACTTTTGCATAATAAATCCAAATGGAATGAATCAAAGCTTCCCATGTAGATGAAAATAAAATCTATATGAATTTTTCTCTTAAATTTTAATTTAAAGTTTTTGTGAGGGTTTTTTTCTGCCCGCCGAACTAAAATTTGGAGTTTTTCTATCATAATTTTTGCTACCGGGCACCGATTGAAATAAAAACTACATTTTTGGAAAGCCAATGTGATTCTCTCTCTTTCCAAAAAAATTCAGAAATTACAAAAGATAATGAGACCATAGGAGCTTGCCCGAAATCCATTTTGTCCCCCGAGGGGACAAAGGGCCTTTAGGAGTTAAGACTGATTCATTATCTTGTTGATATTACCATGAAGCTTCTACATATAGCAAAAGGTTGATTATTCAAGGGCACTTTGAGAGCATCCAAAAGAACAAGAATAATTTCTCCTAGAGTCCTACCACAAATGGGAAGGTATGTGCTTTTGTTTTGAATGCCTATAATATATCTTTCTTTTTCAAAAGTGAGTTGATCTAAATCCTTATGAAATATTCCATAATTTTTTTTTGCTTTTTCTATAAAAGAAATTGTACATTTTATACATATAGCATCAAATGACTTGCCATATTTTATTGACAGGAGAAAGTGATGTTATATATTAAAAGGAAGTGAAAAAGAAGAGCATGTCTTGTGTTAAAGTCCATTGAAGAAACGTGACAAACTTTTGAATTAGAGCCTAAATGTAGCACGTTGTGATGTAAGTTGCTACTACAAATAATAGAGTTAAAATTCCAAGAAGAAGGGAATTTCACCTTAATTAATAATTGATGCTCTTTGCTGCACTTGCAAAAAGTCTTGAAGATGGTGTTGGGATCTATCTATCTCCACATATACGAGTTGTATGTGAAAAAGCACATGATCCAAGCACACCACACTTGTCAAGTGGAACAACTTACACACCAATCATTTGCTAATATATATTTCATGCGGAACCTTCACTGGTGTCAATTTGTCTTGAGAATTGCAATCTATAAGGAGGTGCTACGAGGTCTCAATGATCCACTTCACCATAAATGTACTTTCCATCAAAAACATACACAAGGTCCAACTATTCAAAGAGAATTCTTCCACATTGATGGAATTTGTACACTAATGAAGACATGTCATGATCAAAGAATTTGGTACATTGTGATTGAAGGGAAAATGGGGCCCATCTAAATATAGTAGATTTCATTAATGAAGAGTGACTAGAGCTTAAATGGATGACATAATGACATAGAATTCTATATGACCTAAAAGAATTAAGGTTTTGTAGTCCTCGAATCTTAAAGTGAGATAACCTCTTCAGGTTGTCTTGTTGATTTTCTGGAATGACCAAGTCTTTTTGACAAAGATTATTTGTTGTTTTTATTGTTATATAATTCCACTTATTATGAATGCTATGAATGCAATGTTTATTCTACTTAATAAATGCAATTAATTCCACTTACTATTAATGCAATTTTTATAGCTATAATGCAATTTTTGTTGCAAAAATTTAGCTTTATAGTTGAAATATAATTTTGTTGTTGCATCATAGAAGTTCATTATCAAATCTCTCTTTTATAGAAAATTGTTAAAAAATTGACCTTACTTTTTCTAGTTTAAGTTCATTTTGCACTATTGAAAATGACCAAGTGACGTTAAAATTGACTCCAAATTATGCCTTTTGACTCAAAGAATAATCATTGTTGTAAAGACTCCCTAAACCCTCAAGTAAAGAAAAAGTACCTAATTTTGACTTTTATCCTAAAGTAATTTAATTTCAAGATCTTTGTTCAAAAAATCAAAATTTGGAAGTTATTGTGTCACATAGATACTAATGACGAAAAATTTTACATTCAAATCAACAAAAAAGAAAATGAATTGCTATCTCTTAGACACTTTGTCAGTTTGTTGCTTGTAAAGTTTAATTTCTATTTTACTTAATCAATTTTACATATTCAAAAATTGAGAAGAATTCCATTCAAAAGTTTTATAAATTAATTTGTTTGAATTAACCTCTAATTGCAAATAACTTGAAAAATTTGAAACATATTGAAATACGTATTTGAACAAAACAAATACATATAAAATTAAAGCCTTGAAACAACATATTTGGATATTTAAACAATAAAACTCAAACTACATGTGTTTGAAATATACTTATTTACAATTTTGTCTTTAAAGAATTTTCACTTTATTCTAAATCTTGTAATATATAACAATAGATAGAAATTGTTGGAAATGCACAAACGTTTTGAATGAAAATTGCACAAAAGTTATAAAATTATAATCCAATGGTGTTCATGTTTTATATAAATGTTAAAAAGTTTATCATAAAAAAAACTTTCAACAATATTTCTACAATTGTTGTGCCACTATGTCACTTTTTCAAACTGTTTTTTCATGATGCCCTTTTAGTACTTGAAAAGTTTCCTAATACTCTTTCATTGTTTATTTCTCAAATTAACCCCTAAAGGTTGGAGACTACGTTTTCACCAAAAACACTCCAAAGTTGCCATTTCTAGTACAAGTATCAAATTTTAGAAAAAACATTTTTGGACACATATAACCATAGGATCTTGTATTAAACTTGTTTGAAAATATGTAGAGAAAATTTCAGAATTTTCCACCGTGTAGATTGCAAGATATTAGCATTTGAATTGATAAAAACCCTTTTTATGGCCATGTGAAAAAATAGGCAGCTGCACTTCACAAGGTGACATTTAAATGAAAAAATGTCCAAAGTGGTGGTTACTCCTTGGATCATTCTTCAAAGCAAGCTGTCTACATGCTTGAAAAATTTCAAATCATTTGGAATTCTACAACATATAGGAAAAAAATAGGTTTTTGAAAGAAGTAGAGAATGATTTAAAACATGAAATTGTTAAGAATTTGATTATGGAATTGAAAAATGTCAATCCCAACGGTTGAAATGTAAACAATATACATCCTACGCATTTATTTTTTTCAAAAAAAACTTAAAATTGAGTTAAATAAAGGACTTCAAAGTTTATTTTCAAATAGGGAATCCATAATTGCCCGCAAACTAGAACACCTCATAATTTTCATCTCATAAATCAAATGAAATAATTCAAAATTTTACATGTACATAGTGTTTGAAAGAATCAATTTCAAGTTTTTAATTACTTTTTAAATGATTTTTTAGAATTTTTTTGAGCTGCCCGCCGTCTGTTGAAAATGACATATCAACCAATAACTTTTTAACCATGTAGTCAAAAGTTTTAAAAATTATTGGGCCTTAAAGCTACTCCTTGGGCACACAATGCATTGTGTGAAATTTCCAAAATATAAAAATAAAAATAAAATTTCCATTTTTAGTGAGCTGCGCAAACTTGCTATGTTGCCAAAAAACGCCGTTTGATCCTTTAGGGGTTAAAAGTGACAACTTTGTGATCCATAGAAGGTGCTTTAATGGAATTTGAGGTGAGGTGCCTGACACTCTGGTGTGACGAGACATGATTGTCATAGGCTATAGAAACTACTATGTTTGATTAGGATGCATTGTTGTCAATTCTCACATTCATAATGTGCTTGGACTTCATTGCTTCAATATAGCATTTGTTTTCAAAGGTTCAAATTCATCTAGCTATTTTTTTGTCGATATCACCTTCTTGTGTATTCTTCAATTTGTCATTTGCACCTAATTGATTTATCATTATTTTTTATAATATGATAATTTTAAAAATTCAAACACGAAAAAAATCAAATTAATGTGTAAAGTTAATAGAATACTAAAAAGAAATTTATTGGAATACAAGCTTTGCAAAATTAAAGGAAAATACATATTTTCTAGACACTTTTTTTCCAAAGCACTTTTAATTTTGAGAAATGTTACTATTAAAGAATTTAATAATTATACACTTTGTATGCTCAAAAAATAATATAGAGAGCCAAAGCTTATATTGCTTCATTTACTATCTTCTTCCAAAATCCATTTTGAGATTTGGTCAAACATTTAGGGAGAGAAATATTGCTATATTGTAACAAATTATTGGGTTTAGCAATAAACATATAAGAAATTTAAAGAGGAAAATGTTATTATTTAGCTACATTTTAGTAAATAGGACTTTCTATTTTGAATTGCTAAAAATTATAATGTATTCATGGAGTAAAAAAATATTACTTGAATTTAATATCTGCAGTCAAAATCTTGAAACACAATGGAAATTTTCAAAAAAATTAGAAAAAAGACAATAATATTGTGCACCAATGCAAAAGCTCCTTTTAATATGTAGAGGAGGTAGAATATGTGATTTTTGTCAAAACTTGACTTTTTCAACATCAAGTGGAGAAAGAAAAGAAACACCAAAGCATTGACATCCATATGATCATTGTGATGGTATTCTTTACATTACAATAGGATTAAGTTCCTTTAAGGATATCACTTTTTGGACATACTAATTAAGAGATTTTTGCTTAAAACCTCTAAAGTTTATCTATTTTGTTCATTTTGATCAATTAAGAAGACTATAAAATGATAAAAAAATTCTTGCATGTAAATGAGATCAAGATGTATATTCTTGATTTTTTTTTTTTTTAAATTTTTGGACCTATTGAACCTGGTGGTATAAACTGCTAAATTTTGAAATTTGCAGGCATTATAGAGTATAATTTATAAAAAAATTATTGATAAAATGAATTATTTTATATAATGCACAACTAAATGTAAATCATATTCAAAAATAATATTAAAATAAAATTGTTTGATATTTCAAATGCTTGCACTAGTAGAAAATTTAATTTTTCTGTTGTTTTGGTTGCTTTGATCCGGTCAAAATTTGACAGAAATCTGTTGATTTTCAACGACCAAAACAACAGAAAAATTAAATTTTCTACTAGTGTTGATTTTGAGAATTCTAGATAACTAAGATACAATTTATTTTTTCAACTAAACAATTTATAAAAAAAATACTTTAAAATCTTTGATTGTAATGAATTTTTTTTTTGATACGTTATAAGTATAGACAAATAAGACCACATTTGGTGAAGTCACACCTTGTTACAGTTAAAATATGAACTTGTTTGACACACCAATGTAGTCTAAAATTGTATTGGAGACAACTTTTTTGGGTACCCCAATCAGATATAGTTTCAATAGAACAAAAGAACCATGTCACAATAATTCTGAATTAGTGCAAATTGAACTATCAAAATATTTTATAAATTCCCAAAAAATTTGTAGGTGACACTAATTATATGCTTCTATTGACTAGATTAATCAATGTAGTATTTTTTTCATGACTTTTGTAATGTTTGCAAATAAAATCTTTTTTTCCTTCTACATGGAGTTACTAAACCACCATACTATTATAGTTGTTATGTATTGCATTTTCTACTATAATATTTTAATTTGCTTAGTGCCTAAAGAAAAGAAAGGAATATCTTCTTTGGCTAAAGTCATCAACAACATGGAAATAAATTTTGTTGTAAGCAGTAATAAGAAACTGCAATATGAAACAATTAGTGTATCATGCATTGAAACTGCTATATAAAGTAAATAGTGCATCTTGTTCTAATCATATTAATTTGAGTACCATTGCCAATTAATATAATGATGGATGATTGAGATTAGCCTTATGATTCGTACCCTCTCCCCCCTTCTTCTTTCTCTAATTGAAAAGAGGTCTAAGAGCATCAAGAACCCAATAATGTGAGAACACAACACTTAACTTCTAAAGTTTCATAGTTCCTACGGGGGACAAAATGGATTCTAGGTAGGCTCGTGCAACCTAAATTTTTGATATGATTTTGTGATACTTTATTTATACAATAGAAAATCACATTAGCTTTCTAGGAATATAATTTTATTCCAATTGGTGCCCAAGAACAAAAGTTATGCCACAATAAGCTAAAAATATGAAAAATTGGGCAACAAAAAAATCCACAAAAAATTATTATTATTATTTTCTTATAGATATATAGAAAGCTTTGATTCATTCCATTTGGATTAGTGGTGTGAAAGTTATGGAGCTTCTTTTAATAGAGGCAGTCGTAGAAACCACTTGAGAAAATAGCATACAAAATTCATTTTTGAGTTGAATTTTCACACTTTTAAAAAAAAAAAGTTCTACAAGGTTTAATATGCTTGCTAAAACAACCTCATTATTGGAATTTGTGTATTTCAATTCCATCTTAGAACTATTACTAATTTATTTTTTCCTTCAATTTTATACTAATTGCTACTTATTCATTTTTTAAAGAATGAAATGATGTATTTTTATGATTTTTTCCTTGAGATTTTCAACGCAATTTTCAACATAATTTTTTTTAAATCAAAATATTTAGTGTAAAATTTTAAATTAAGAGGGTTTAAAGTCACATAATCTAATTTAGGAGTGTACTCAAAAATTTGCTTACTTTACTTTAAATGCAAATATCTAGCAATCTACTGCTTAAAAGTTTCTAAAATTTCTTCCTTACATTTTTATATTAGTCTAGTGCAAGATCATTTGGTTAGATATGCAAAAAAGGTAATTTGTAAACTTTTTAACTCTTTACAATAGAAAAGGCAATTTGGAGTGTTTTTTAATGGAAAAGGGCCTTGAAATTTTAAGGTTTAATAAATGGGACAAGCATGGATGCATTTGATTTGGTCCAAACAATTTCCATCTATCATATGCACCAAATAAACCAATAATGTTGACACTTGAATCCATATAATCCTTTGTTGTACCCACCTTCAAATCAAATCCCTCATGCTATACATGATGGTCAAATTCAACAAAGAATTATCAAAATGGAAGTCTATGTTACCTTATACCAATCATTGGATGCCATGTGGCAATTTTTTTTTACAAAAGTGACTTAATTTATGCTGAATCTAACCTTCATGTAGGGTAATACAAAGACTCAACAAATCGGTTCAAGAACTACATAGCCTCATTCTTTCACACAATGCATCATAATGTCACTTGCTCATGCATTCATGCACTTTATACTTATAGTGGGAGGCCCCCTTTTTAAGGCCTTGCTGCAAAGGCGAGGGCGTGGGCCCGAGCATGAGGGGCGGGGCCCTTACAGCCAGGAGACCTACGAAAGAAGCCTAATCACTTCGTTAAGCAATGGGGGACTGGCAAGATCTTGTGCCAGGGCATGACATTCTCACCCTGATTGTGCCAAGGCCTAATATCGTGCCGGACCTCCACATCTAGTAATTATATTGCATAACTAGTTCAATTTTCCTGAAGCCGCAGACCACCCAGTGCTTAACGACAAACCATTAGATCAAATAGTTCCAAACTTGTTATATCCTTGCATTTGTGAGAACTCCAACGATTGCACCAACAAAAGCAGACTGCATCTAAACAATACTTTTAAACTTGCATACCTCTCAGTTCATAGAATTTGCATTTGTAATGATATATTTTTCTAGGAGGCCGTTAAATTCAAGTGCCAAAAAAATGCCCCCTTTATTAATATCTATTAATTTGGATGGAATACAAAACCTCTCACACTCATCACTACGTGCACTAGAGGTGCAACTCACACCTATATCCTCCATACACTACGTTAAGAGCTAAGCATCTCCAAATCATCCATATCCAAGTTCTTTTAACCCCTAAGCACTCAAGCGACCATTTTTTGGTCACTGCCCGACTTTGGGCACAATTTTCGGGCGGAAAAAAACCTTTTTCAAATTTATTTTTTCAAATTTAAAAAAAGATTGGGCTGTCTTTCACTATTCATATTCAAAACTAAGATCACTATGGTCAAAAAAAAATTATAAGATAAATAGCACAAAGCGTTTAGAATTTGCATAGTGTTGAAAACTTCCTATTTGGGAAAAGTGTTGGTATTCTCGTTACAGATCTTATGTATTTTTCACAAATCAATAGAAACTACAATTTTGACCAATAAAAAAATTCAAATGCTAAAGATAGAAATTATATTTTTGGTGCATTTTTGAAGTTATATCTTAAAAATTCATTTGAAGAGGATCTAAAAATAATTTTATAATTTTGACCATATGGATACTTTCTATTTTTTGTGCTTTACATTATCTTTGTTGATACAAACTTCAAAAAAGTTTTAGAACTTATATTTTATAACACATTTGCGTTTTGCCTGAATCCTTTGGGCTTATAGGGTTAAAAAAATAAACTACACGGTCATCAAATTTTTTGTCTATATTTTGCTCTACAAACGTAAACTAGAAAACAACCAAACATTGCCACCACTATGGAATATATATTAACACCCTACCCTATCCCCACCTAGTTTGTTCATACATCTACAAACCAATCCTTGATGAAATATCTTCCATTTTTCTCCATCAATATATTAAATAAAAAATTAGATTCAAAGTAGGAAAGAGTCTCCCTTTTAATGTAGTGTAGTATTTTTTGTGTAGAAATCTGAAAGTCAATTGTGGGATCTTAGGTGATAAACTCTCATTTTTGTCAATTCCTTAACCCCTAAAGTCCCATTGTCCCCTCAGGGGACAAATCAAATTTGGGCAAATACCTACGGGCTCAATTTTTAGTGAAACTTTTTGAAACTTTTCCATAAGATAGAAAAACTGATTAGCTTTGTGGGAATAGAACTTTTATTTCAATTGGTGCCTAGGAGCAAAAGTTAAACCACAAAAAGCTTCAAACTGAACTCATCGGCAGCACAATTTTTTTTGCAAAAAGTCAAAATAAATTTTAATTTTTTTTTCTCTGAAACTTTATATTTTTTTCTACATGTGAAGCTTCAATTCATTTTATTTGGACTAATAATGAGCAATTTATGGACAATCTTGTTTTTTAGGCAATCTAAGCATCTTTTTGAAAAAATAACTTGTAGGATTCATTTCTAAATCCAATTTTTAAAATTCTTTAGAATTTTTTTTTGAAAATGTTGTGTTTGCTTGCTAAAACAATCTCACCATTGGATTTATTGTATTTCAATCCCATCTAAGAGCTATTAATGATTTATTTATTTTTTCAATCTTGAACCTACTTCTACTTAATAGTTTCTTAAAGAATGAAAATCAAGTGTGTTTCTTTGAAATATTTTTTGGAGACTTTCAACTTACATCTTCAACATAAAAAAGTTTTAAATTCAAAGTCTGTAGTGCAAAAAAATTCCACAAATGGCGGTCAAAGTCATATGAAATTGTAGGTCAGTGTTTAAAAAAACTTTCTTTTTCAACTTTGAATGCTAATATCTTCCAATCTATGCGGTCAAACTTCATGAAATTTTTACCACATCATCTTTGACAAGTGAAGTACAAGGTCCTACGGTTAGATTCTAAAAAATGTTTTTTTTGTATTCTTGGATAAACGCAACCAAAATAGCAATTTTGAGTGGTTTTTGACAGAAAAATGGCTTTGGGACTTTAGGGGTCAAAGATTAAAGTTTCTCTATTTTTCTTATATAATTTCAAAGGCCCATAAAAACGCCAAATTGGGCCTTCCTAACCAAATCTTGTACTCTAGATTGGTGCCCCAAGACCTCTTTTCTAATAATAGTAACCTTTCACCTTCAAAAAAAGGAAAAGGAAAGAAAAGGAATGGAATGACCTACAACTACAACAATAATGGTACATAGTGTTACCTACAATAATTGATTTTAAAATGTTATAACATACTATTCTTCATGAATATTTTTCCCAAGAGCATATGAATTGATAATGTTTCAAAGTTGCGGTTTTCATTGAATGTTGCTGGTAAAAATATTCATCAAGAATAATAATTTATGGCATTTTGAAAGCAAGTAGTGTGAGTAATACAAAATACCATCATTAGTGTAGTGAGGATTGACCCCCTTGTTGTCCCATCCAAGGGTAAATGTAAAAAATTGCCCCGTACTTTGTGCCACGTATTTTCTTTTCTATTCATAGCTCATTTGGGACCTCTGAATGCAAATCTGAATTCAGAATTTGCAAATTTTATCATGGGTGGCAAATAAAAAGTTCCAGTGTTTTCTCCAGACTGAGGTAAAACCACGGTGCAATTCCTCCCTGGCCGACGACCTACAGAGTCAAGACACCTGTCAAGAGAACCTCCAAAGAGCTGACGGATACCGGCCAGTCCCTGTCAAGCTCACGCTTGCCATGACCACTTCTAATAACTTACCTCCAGAAGAGGCGCTTTGCTTTCACTTTTTTGCATTGAAGGGCCCACTCCCTCCTCCCAATTGCCAACACACATTCTGTCAGCACTTAACGACCCAGACTTACATCCCCTTCAGTTCACGCGGCTCCCTAAAATACAGCTGGTGCCGGCCCTCCTGCAGTCACCCCAACCCACCCGTGGTTCGGTCCCACACCTATTCCCGAGCCAGTGACCCCAGGTGGCGCACGCCCATTCTGCATGGAACAGGCGAACCTTGCTCACAGAGATCATCCAAAGAGGGTCAGTGCACACCTCGATCATCCGTCACTAGACACAGGAAAGAGGCTATAACCTCGTATGCATTAGCTTGGGGATGCTGACCATGTTCATTCGTCACTGGGCACAGAGATCATCCAAGAGATCATCCAAAGAGGTATGCACCCCTGGATCATTCGTTACTGGGGACACGGTAAGCTTACATCCAAAAATGGATGAACATTCGATCGTTCGTCGGTGGGCGACGTTTCAGGAGATTCAACGGCGACAGAAGAACCTCGGGAAGGGCATTCGTCGGAACTCGGAAGGGCAAGGGCAAGGGCAATGGAGGGAACTCAGGGAAGCCTGGGAAGCCAGCCCCAGACTGGCACCAGCCAGCCAGCCAGCGTCCTCGTCCTCGTCCTCGTTTGCCTTTCTCTATTGCACATTGTTTGCTGTGTACTTCACGCTGAGCGTGCTTGGTTGATGCGTGATTGGTGTTTCAGTAGTGAGAAGACTCTGGACTCTACAAAGGCTAGTGTTGCCATTGACATTGCTCTTTTGAGGAGGAGGGAATGTCCTGCAACGGGACATTGTTGCGGGGGTGCGGGGGTGCTCTCGAGTGCTCTGCGTCTGCGTCTGCCTGTTCCTGTCTGCGGACCTGACTGTGGTAAGGGAAAGGACGACAGCAGAGTTGGTGGGGAATAGTAGCATTGGTTTGTGCGATCTCGTCTGTGGATATCTCTGCCTGCTTGGTTGGCAATGCTGGCATTGGAGTTTGTCTCCGAAAAGCCGTTGTGAGGTCATTTTGGTGGAGCTCAGGTGGAGCACTACGGTGTGTGCTGGGACTGGGAGAGAGGGAGAGGTTCTGGTTGTTGCATTGGTGGAATTTGTTGTGCTGTGTTTGCTTAGGACTGCTTTTCAATGTGAGGTTTCAGCTGGTTGTGTTTCGCGAAGCAGGAGCGGCGGTAGTTGTTTTTCTTGTTCTTTATCTTTGTTTTCTCTTTCAGAAGGCCATTGCATGTGCGAATCTGGAGTGTAGGTAGAGGATTATTGTTGTCGTGTGTTCTGTTATATTTAGTGAGGGTGAATGTTTTTTGTTTTTTGTTCTGTGATTAATTTGTTTTCTTTGTGGTGTATGTTTCGCGATTTTGTGTCCTGAGTCGCGGTAGCTTGAGATTGGTGTTTTGTGGAGACCGGGGATAATGCTGGCTTTAGGTTTTCTTTTGCTCCGATTACTAAGCATGCAAGACCTTGGATGTCTCTTATGCTTCATCTTGCGAATCTTGCTGAATTGTGTGCAGTAGTGGCATCCGAACTCACAGTTCATTGTACTGGTACTTGCTTAGTGTTGGTCAATGGTATTTGTGTTGTAGCATGGGAGTTGGATAGAGGAGAGTCTCGAGCATGTCCATTCTGTCTGTTTCTCAGTTTTATCGGGTTACCTTCGTTGCCAGCATGACAGTCTTATCAGTTTCGAATGGATGACAAATTTCAATTAATCAGTCTTGTCCTCCTTAGGAATGGTGAAGAGATCCTCACAGGCTTCTCTCCCCCAATTCTTGGCATGTATTCATCTGGCATATATGATGCCTTTTGGTTGTTGACTACAATTGCTTAGTTAATGCAGAAGTCGCAATGGACGCGCTTTTTTCATTACTAGTAACTTGCTTCATAGAAAGAGCTTAATATTGCTCTGTAGTGATATCAAGAAGATCTTGAGATCATATGTTTGTAATGTAGAAAATAAATCCATTTAGATCGTCATATCTAACGAACATTTCATCAGGCGTTTCGCATTCATTTGTTAATGCTTTCTCTTGACTATAACGTAGTCCTTGTCCACCGTGCTGAGGTATTGTGTTTATTTTTCAGACGTCGGTGAGGCATTGGACGTTACAAATGCTGGAATACCTTTAGCACAACACTGTTCACTGTAGATTTGTCGAGGCTTGCATTTAGAGACCAAGGTTTCTCAAGGTGCACGGCGTGTATACAAAAGTCTCGGAGAAATCTGCCTCTCTTTTAGTCTGCGCGGGGGTCAGGTGTGTATCTAGCATTCTTTTTTTGGGATACGAATGGGAGAATACTGTTTCTGCTGAAAACACGGGGATGAAATTTCGTACTCGGCTGTCAGTGACGTCCGCATATTTTTGAGAGTGACAGTGAAGGGAAATCTACTTCAATTCTGCCAGGGCTCAAGCGAGTCATCGTGGACATTGTCCTTTGGAAGGGTGAACCGCCTTCCTTACAGCTTTTCAATGGCATCGTGTCAGAGAACATGATAGCGCGTTTTGCACTCAGTACGAAACTTTTGGTGATTAGTTTGTTGTTGGTCAGAAGCAGGTCGGCTGTTTCAGTGTCGTGAAAAGAGATCGAAGCCCGCAACTGCACGTTGGCCAGGATGGGATCGCGGATTCACACTACGCTTTGCGTGTTTGTAGTCTTATCAATGGCTATGGGGTTAGCTACAGGGATAGTGCCACAAACTAGCGAGTCTGATGCAGATGACCAATCAACGTTTCTCCGTCATTTTTGGTCCACTTCGGACAAGCACCATTACAAGTTGTCGGAGGACGGCGAGGTTGCTGAACTTGTTCTTGATGAAACGTCAGGTAATTACTCTGGTGTCTTCAAAGAGGTGGCACACTTTCAATTATCTCGACTTGTCGATAGTTTGACAGAAGATGATGTCACCTGCAGTTTTATTATCAATGTATAGTTTCCGTTTAGGGTTTTTAACCAGCGAGTTTTTGGGTTGCTATTTTTGTGTCAATGGTATTGTAAGGCCTTCCCATGATGATTGCGAGGTAGAAGATGAATGCACTTGCTTTGTTATCTTGAACTGAAAATGAATTTGATCACAATATATAAGCGAAATCTGTTCAATTAGGTGCTCCCTAAATTTTTTAGTTTTTGCGTTTACTCATGAACTCTTCTTCGATGCCTCTTCTTTCACTAAACATTAAAATAATCGAATAAACTTATGAGTGCTATTCTTGTCCAAGCGTTCTTACCTTATTTTCTGTTTTGTGTAGCTGCTGGTTTCGCATCCAAGACGCGGTATCTGTTTGGGCGCTTTAGTATTCAAATGAAGGTTCATCCCGGTGACTCAGCGGGCACCGTCAGCACATTCTATGTAAGGTCTCTTAAGAACGAGTTTATTTCTGTAGCTCGACGGGTCGCGAAATTTCTGGCATCTGAATGCGCAATGAGTAGGTTCTTGTGGTCTCCAATTGTAAGGGCCTGTCGTGGACGTAGCGGTTTAATCATGATCATGTTACTGTGCTAGCGGCTGTTGTGATATTCGTACGGTACCTTACAATTGCTCACACTAACATTTTATTCGACGTGTCTTGCTAGACTTCGTCTCTGAGCGGAAAGCATGATGAGCTTGATTTCGAGTTTCTCGGCAATGAACCTGGCAAGCCGTATGTCCTGCAGACCAATGTGTACTCTGGAGGAGTAGGTGACCGTGAGCAGCGTATAAGACTTTGGTTCGACCCTACGGAGGATTTTCACACATACGAAATCCACTGGAACAAACAGATAGTCATGTATGTTCATAAGCTGTTTCTTGCACTGTTGTTGCTTCATAAATCCATTCTCTTTCACTGTCCCGTGGATTAGTATAGTGTATTCTTTAGTGTGTATTTGCTTGGGATCACCATAGCTGTAAGTCCGTCTTACCTTTCTAATAAGTGCGTCTATGCAGATTCATGGTGGACGATACACCTATCAGAATTTACAAGAACAACAAAGATTTAGGAGTCCCATTCCCAGATCAACAGGCTATGAGTGTTTTCGCAAGCTTGTGGAATGGAGAAGAATGGGCAACTCAAAATGGAGCCATCAAGTTGAATTGGAGTAACGCACCATTTGTACGTTTTTTCGGAACTTTGTCTTTTATTTTATTTTCAAATTGGAAGCATTGCTGAACTTCTTTGCGTACGCAATGTTCTTTCAGTGAGTGAGCATCTTATGGTATTGAAGCTTAACGGCACTTTGTGCATGGTATGAGTCAGCTCGACTGAAATGTCTTATGAGTCAGCATGGTTGGCAGCACCACCTCTAATGTCTCCTGTATTACTGTGTATAGGTGGCTGCTTACAGAGGCTATGAAGTTGAAGGATGTGAAGTTCCATGGTATAAAGGGAATGCCAGTCGATGCACTATTCCAGCAGACACTGATGCTATGCTGAAGAGGGCCACTATCCAGAGTTTCACAACCAGGCAGTTAGCTCGGTTACAATGGGTGACGGAGAATCTTCTGATGTATGATTACTGCAAAGATTTCAACCGATACCCAGAAGGGCATCCAGAGTGTAGCCGCAACTCAGGACTCCAAGTCTATGGCCCTCTTCCTCTGAAACACTTAGATGGGCTGAAGGTTATTACTGACACGAAGAAGGGATACTACTCTCAATAGTTTGTTACTGAATGTAAGATACTGTATTTTGGAGGAAATCTGATCATAAATCAGGCCATTTTAACGGAGTGGCAATTGCCCAAAGATAGCGTGTAGAGCCCTAGAAATTGAAACTAATTTGATGACACTGAAGTTCCATGAGACAATCGAGAGGTGATGCTGCAGTTTTGTAGGTGGAAGGCCGGCATCAGTCCTATTACAGCATTCCTTTGTGACATTCTTAGAAAACAGGTTTGAATCTTTCTTGGTTAACTTGCATATTCTAATAACCTGTCCTGATTAGTAAGGAAGCCATTTGCTAAAACAATGTTCGTTTTTTGCTCATACTTAAGTAGTCATTAAATGGGCATCGTAGTTGCAAACCTTGTATACCATGTTTTACTTGTAAATTCACTTGCTTGATTGATTGTGCATTGGTCTTTGAGATTGTTATTGAGCAGGATCGCTGACGTTCTGACTTGTTCTTTCACAGGTCAGTGACTGTTACAGCAATGAAGAACTGATTTCAGTGCCTTTCTAGCATTAAAAAGGCGAGCCGTACTACATGAGGATTGTTTGTTTTAGATAGTCTGCAGGATTCCTGAGTCTTTGTAAAAACGTATTTTTGTTTACATAATTTTTTGGGATTTTGAAGCCCCGGGATTTTTTGGGGAATTTTTAAAATTTTTTTCCATACAAAGTGTTACTGCATAGTGAACGCGGGAATGGGAGGATTAGAAATGCAAATTTTACTTCTTTCTATGGTTGTAGATTTTCTGCCCTACCGAATGCGTTAATCACCCCTTCAAATTAGTGTTTTCGGGAAAGCAGTCCCTGATTTGAATTTTCGGTTTATGCTTAACAATCTTACAGATGGCCCAATCGAGCATGGTTTGATTTTATTGTGTAACTTGTGCACTACTAAAGTCAATTAGTGTGCTTCACATTAAATATCTTGATTAGTGTTGCACCTTAAATTTAGGGTTTTAATCCACATATAGTTTTGGATGGAAAATGATCATGGTGGACTAATAGAAGAAGTGCTTCACATTAAATATCTTGATTAGTGTTGCACCTTAAATTTAGGGTTTTAATCCACATAGTTTTGGATGGAAAATGATCATGGTGGACTAATAGAAGAAGGGCACCAATTTGTTCAGGTTCTGAATGTAATCAGGTTTGGTAACATGAAGGTGACACTCCAAAGCCACAGTTTGTGATAAAAATTTTCATTCAGTTTAACTTCTTTTTTTGGAATGTGAAAAGTTTTTTTCGCAGGGACTAATGGTCTTACTATTATTAGAAGTGTATTACAAATCATATATCCTATACCGGTAGACAAGAGAATCTGGATTAAGACTTTGGATGATTGATATCGAGTACATTAACCCCTAAATGCCCGAGGCACCAAAATTTGGTGTTTGTAAAACTTGGAAGTTAAATAAAACCTAACCAAGTTGCTATTTTTAATAGTTTATATTTTTACAAAGTTCTTCTTGAAGTCTAGTTTTAGCACCAAAAATCCAATCTTGAAAATAAATGATAGTGATTTTTTTATTCAAGTTTTTGTACAAGGGTATCCAATGCAATCTTGACTTCATGTAGTGTTGAGAGGTCTTGGAAATGATTCAAAAGTCATTTAAAAAAATTGTAGAGTAGATTTTAAGAAGCCATAAATTGATCAGGGTTATACAAGTTAGGTCCTTTAACCTCATATTCTTTTTGTCACCAACTTTTTAGACTTGATTTGTGTAACGAAGATTGAAAGTTTTTTGCAGTTTTAGCACCCTCATGGTCAATCATTCTAATCTTTCACTCCATAAGTGATATTGTTGTGTTTTCTTTTCCTATGAGATCTCTAACATGTCTTGTTTGAATTTGTACGGTTAAATTCCAGCAAATTCCAAGAAGCCCAAAACAGGCCTTGGGCATCAAAATGTTGGCATTTAGTTCAATTTAGAGCAAATTCCAGGAAGCCCAAAACAGGCCTTGGGCATTTAGGGGTTAACCACTAAAGTTCCAAGAAGCCCAAAACAAGCCTTGGGCATTTAGGGGTTAACCACTAAAGTCCCAAAGTAGTTTTCTGTCAAAAACAACTCAAAATTGCCGGTTCTGCTGTGTGCATCTAAGAAAAGAGAAAAAGTAATTTAAAAAAAATCTAACCATAGGATCTTGTACTTAACTTATCTCAAATCATATGGTAAAAATTTCATAAAATTTGTCCGTACAGATTAGAAGATATTAGCATTCAAAGTTGGAAAATTTTGATTTTTTGTACACTGACTTGCAATTTCAAATGATTTTGACCCCCATTTGTAAAAAAAAATTGCACTATAAACTTTGATTATATTTTTTTTATGTTGAATAATTGAGTTGAAAATCTAGAAAAAAAAATTCTAAGAAAATACACATGATTTTCATTCTTTAAAAAATTGTTAAGTAGAAGTAGGTCCAAGATTGAAACAAAAACTAAATCGTCAATAGCTCTAAGATGGGATAAAAACACTATAATTCCAATAGTGAGATTGTTTTAGCAAGCAAACTTAGCCTTGTCAAACAATTTCTTTTGAAAAATTGTAAAAATTGCATTCAAAAATGAATCCTACAAGTTCTTTTTTCAAAAAGATGCTATAATTGTCCAAAAAATAAGGTTGTTCATAACTTTCACATAACAAATCCAAATGTAATGAATGAAAGCTTCCCATATAGATAAAAATACAATCTAGGAGAAAATAATTTTAAAATTTTTTTAGAATTTTTTTGTGTGAGAAGGTCCCTGCCAGCTACACCGAAAAAAGAAACTTTTGTGCCATAACTTTTGCGCCCGGGCATTGATTGAAATAAAAATTATATTCCCATAAAGCTAATGTGTTTTTCTATCTTCACAAAATGTTTCAAAAAATAATGATGAATATTGAAGCTGTAGTAGCCTACCCGAAATCCATTTTGTCCCTCGAGGGAACAATGGGACTTTAGGGGTTAAGGTGGAAACATCCCAAAACGTCAATATAAGCAATTCACTATACTTGAAGGTACCTTTTCCTTAAAATAATATTTTTATAGTATTAATGATTGAAAATCATGAACATTAAGAAGAATTAGATTTTTTTGTTTTACTATGTAATTTCTATGATTTTTCAAAGTGGTGGCTCCTTAGACCATTGAAACTATCACATAGGTGGACCTAAAACTATCATATAAGTATGTGTTCTTCAACTATGTCAATGAATTAAAATGAAGGATATCTGAATCCCTAAACACTCTGATGTACCCAAAGTGGATTATGACTTTGGATGAGTGAGCTAGAATACATTAATCCCTAAGCACTCCGACGTTCAAAACAAAGTCAACAATTCACAAAAGGTAGAAAAAAGAAATTTCATTCATTCTTTTATCTTAGATCTGACATGGGTTTGTGATTGATTGATGGTAACGGTATTGGCATTAGTAAATGCAAATGAAAGAAAAAAATGCTTGTAATGCAACATGTTTAGGGGTAGTTGCAAGAAAAACTTAACGATTTTGGCTCAAAACGGCCTTGGTACTGGAGTACTGTGGCTTTTGGAATAAAATTTTTAAAAATAAAACAAAATGTGGATAAACGTAAACATTCGAAAAAGTGAATGAGTGAAAATTTCAGACCTAGAAAAATTTATCTCTAAGAGTTATGGACGGTCAAAGAGCGTTGAAAAAGGCAAGAAAATAGACCCTTTGGGATTTTATTTTTAGAAAATAGTAAAAAAATTCAAAAAATTCTCAAAAAAGAAGCCATTTTTCCTTACCTAAAGATGTTTCTTCTCAAGTATTTTCATTTATGGAAAAAAAAAATTGTATCCTCTACACATGAGCAAAGGTAGTGCACTTTGAGCACATGTGGAAGGTGGACATTTTACTATTTTTGGAAAATCTCTTCATAGTCTTGTTTAACTTTAGAAGAACTCCTTAACTCCCAATTTTCACCTTCAAATTTTCATTTTTGGATCAAAAATAGTACTAAAATCCCCCCAAATGGCCAAGGTAGACAGCCAATCGGGGGCAGTTCAAAAGTAGCAAAATAATTTGATAAAATCTGATAAAAAAAAAAAAAAAATTCAATGTCCTTTTCAATGTCTGAAACTTTTATATGTACCTTTCGTTCAAATTTTATAGAAACAGGACATAAGATGCAAAAGTTATGAGCAAAAAACTACCTGTCCAAGGGCAAGGGGACAAAAAAAAGGACAAGACTCTTAGAGCATTCCCATCGAAGGCTTTTGTATTTCTATTTGGATAGGGAAGACCCCACCTCCACTAGCATTCTCTATCCCTAAAAATTTAGGGAGGGGGGGCCGGATTCTCTGTATGGAAGCTTTGATATCTGACGTCCAAAAAGTGGTCGATAAATAGAGTTGATGATTCACCGCAGATAAAAAAAAGAAATTTCATTCATTTTTTTCCTTAGAGTTCCGATATGGGTTTGTGATTGAATAATGGTGATGGCCGTGGTATTAGTAAGTGAAAATGGAAGAAAAGAATGCTTGCAACATGTTTAGAGCATCTCTATTGGGGGCTTCTGTATTTCTATCCGAATGAAATTCATCTAGATAGGGAAGACCCCCACCTCCACCAACATTTCACCTATTCCTAAAAAATTAGGGAACAAGGATTTGAATTCCTTCTATGGGAGCTTAGATACCAAATCTCAAATGCAGTGATTCCTAATCCTGATTTTACACCTGCAGTGTAAATTATACTTCATTGGTTTGTGGAAGACTGTTCCATTGGCCTTGTTATTGTTTCTATAGTTTCATTTTGATTACCCTAAACCTTTTTTTACCCTTGCAATATGAGTTGTGCTTCACTGATTAGTAGAAGTATTGTTCTTTTGGCCTTCTTACTATTTCTACAATTTTGTTTGATTGAATCATGCCTATATTTAATAATAATTTGAAGCTCTAGGGACCAAGTGGTGGGTGCTTGCCTTTCCTATCTCCATCTTTGCTCTTTTCATCCAGATAGGGATAGGGATAGGGAAACCCCTGGTGGGGATGCTTGCTTAGTTTCAAGGAAATTTGGATGTGCCCTAGTTGAAGAAAGCCGCTAATGTAATGTCCTTCTTTGGGCAGAAAATCACAAATGGGTAGTAGGCACAGACATTCATTTGTGCCTCTACTGTTCATAAAAAAAATTAGGACAACTAACTACAAAATTTTAAAAAAGAGAAGACAAAGCATGAAACACATATCATAGTACTTTCGTTTACCTAGCTCCTAACATCTGTCATTGTGGACACGCAAATCACATGCAGCTACATTTTGTCATTGGGCATCTGCGGAATCTACCTTAGTGTGCTTCCTCAAGATGACATTCAGTTTCTATCTTTTAAAGAAACAAATAGGCTTGTGCATTGCCAGCTGCACATGCTCACATACCGCCCAATATTGTGCACGATCAAATTCCTCTCCTAATGCTTTCTGCACAACAATTTTTCCCATATTTTTCCAAGCAACTGTATGTTTGTTTTGACTTTATTTGTATTGAAATTACCAACTGCCTGTCTAAGACAACGCTCTAGTTTTCACTATAAGAAAACCGTGTTTTAGGTGACGTTTAATATAACAATTGATGTCTAAGTTGATAGATTTTTGGTGACATCAAATATAACAACTGGTATTTGTATGTCAACAATGATGTCCACTGTAACATCAAGTGGATGTCATTGTTGACATAAAAATACAAATTATATTCAATGTCATCTAAAATCCATTAACTTAGAGACGGAAAAACTCTAGTTTCTTATAGCATTTCATGGTCAAACCTCATGATCTTGATGTGAACTATGTTTTTCCTTAATTCCACTTCATTGTCAAAGAATATGCATGCTCATACTGAAGATCCTACTCTTGCATCATGGAAAATAGTTATTGAGTATTCTCCTTTGAAATTTATGCAGTTTTCAGTACATTGTCTACTTCTCCAATGAATTTGGTAGTTCCAAGGTTAAACCTTGAAGGATGCTAGTTGATGGATGACTTCATTATTCACATTATATAATACAAACAAAAAATACACTTGCCGTTCAATAATTGGAGGAGTTTGGGTGACTACCTTGGTCATGGGGGTTGTATCTTTTAAAGGTTCAGTAGCAAATTGAATGATAAAAAAATACAAAATACATGTATGTAAAATGTAAAACTCTATAGTCAAAATTTGGATTCTAAACAAAGGGATTGTAGGTGCTTTCCTTAATCACAAAGCTTCTCATTTGTACAAAGCAATGCTTGACTATTTTCTTAAAACACCTTCTACATGAAATTGTGGTAAATAATATATAACTATAAATGTAAAAGTAAAAACAGACAAACATTTAAGAAAGGATTTAAACTCTAAAGAGTTAATGTGCAACAATAAGATTCTAGAAATATTTGCTCTCAATCTATATACCCACAACAAGGAAAATTGACATACTTCATGAACAAAATTCGTAACATTCAATTGGTAACCAAATCCATTGTCAACATGATCGTCTAAGGAAGCAGCAAACACAAGGTGCCTTGTATAGGCAAGGCCAAGCTTGCTAGGAGAGGAATGCTCCATGATCGCTTGCCACTTGCCTCCACAAGGTCATTCAACACCGCCAACACTTATTCAATGGTTGAAATCAGTAAACGGAGCTTTTTAGTAGAACACAAATTGTACCTAATTTGGAGGTTTTTAGAGGGACAAAGGGAGTAAGATATATTTCATTCAAACTAATACTTGATTGTTTTCTTAAAAAAAATTCTATATGATGAATTTCATGAAATTGAGGTAAATAGTTTATAAAGATAAAGATAAAAGCAACAACATGCAAAAATTTAAGAAATGATTCAAGCGTTGAGGGATTAAACATTAAGAATAAAAAAGATTTGTAAAATTTCAAAACTATTTAACCTCTTGAAAACCAAACTTTTAAATCTTGAACAACGTAAGCACATCCCAAACATCCAAATATGCATTTTTTTATCCATCAATATTTTGACAATTCTTTTATTAATTTTTCAAATTTTGTGTTGTGTAGATTTTAAAGACTTTGCTTTGCCAATTTTTTAAAAGTCAATGGGTATTTTAGATCTAACCTCAATGTAGATAACTTTTTAATTATGTAGATTATATTTTACAATTTCAGATTCATTATTTATTTAAATTATTATTCTAAATTACATTTTATAAGCACCTTCACAATTTTGAAAATGTGGACTATCCTCTGATCTTTAAAGAGTTAAGGATTGCTTCATGTGATTTTTGGAATATTTAACTTAACAAAGTCATCAAAAATATAAGTTTTAGTTTTTACTAGCATTTGAATTTTTTTAATGATTCGTCTAAATTGTAGATATAATTGAATTGTTAAAAAGAGATGTGTTTGTATCTTAATATAACTAGAACAAATAGCTTGTTTGTTTATTTGTTTTTGATGTACTTCAAGATCTTAGCAACCACCAAGATGATTGGGTGAACTCGTACCGTTGGAAAGCCTTTAGCAAGGGTATGTGCACAAAAGAGATTTTTAGCATTTGGGTTGAAGGCTAGGACAAAAAGATATAGAATTTCCAAGTTTTTATCTGGCATCAAAAATTTAGAAAAATGGTTGCCATTGGATTATAGAACACTTTAGCCACCACAACATTGAGTTAATACTTTTAATTGTATTTAAAAAAAATATTTACCATTATTTCATTTTTGCTTTCATTTTGCTTTTAATTATACGTAATAATGTTGTTTGCAAGTACTTTTTATTTTTGTATGCCGATCTTCTTAAAAGAAAAATATACAATACAAAAATTGATAACACAAATGACATTAAACATTTGCTATGGATGATTTGCCATATTAAATGAATTGAAAAAATAGATATGAAAAGAGATTAATGAGGGCTTAGCCATCACTTTTGTAGCACTTACAAATGACATACTAATGGTAGTGGTAGAGGCACATGGCATACTACTTTTTCAAATTGTAACTTTACAATATTAGGCATATACAAAATACTTTGCACTATTTTTTTTATTTTTTTTACAGCAATCTTAGATTTGAATATTGAAAATAGAAACACAACTTGACTTAGGTAGCATACGAAAAAAATTCATTTAAAGTAAATTTTGTTTAAAATGGGGCCCAAAACAATTTGCTCAAAGATAAGCAACATCCTTAAAATGGTTGATTTAGCCTTTAGGGGTTCAAAAAGAAGAATCATAGAAATGGCATTGTAGTTTCAATCTTTCTATTACTTTATGATGCTCTTGGTATATATTTGTATATAGATTTTAGATCATCAAGGTTATATTTAATCTATTAGGTCCTTGACAATGTTTTGAAATTTTATTTTTTTCATGCTTATTTTCTAAACACTATTCTTTACAAAAGTTTTTATAGATATTATAAGTTGAAAGTAGAAGAGTGCTTAATGGTAGTATAGACCAAATTTAGTGTGCCGGTCCAACAGTGTACTTTAAAACAAGTTTTGCGTATTGCAAAGCATATGATTGTGTATTGCAAAGCATATGATTGTGTATTTATTAGTGACTTCTTGATGTTCACGACCATACAAAGATTGAACCAAACTTTCTTTTAAAATTTTAAAATTTAATATCAAAATTGGAGAATAAAATAAATACATGGTGCAAGGTGTGCGCTTATACATGCCTATACTATTGACTAAATGTATTTATTACAACATCAAAAGATCAATCTTAGTAGTTAAATATAATTTTATATTCTTCAAAAAATGAAACACCCAAATGACATTTGCAAACATTGTTAATGTGCGATAGTATATTGGTATATATTTGTATGCATTTTAAGATTTTAGTGTATTATTGGCATATTATTAGTTTGTATTATGGTATTTAGAGTTCTTCCATAATTCATATTGCAACAATTCTTGTGTCATTTGTTGAAGAGTAAGAATTTTAATATCTATGCAATTTACAAGATTTATATTTGGACCAATTTTGAATTATTCCAATGCTAACTCTTTAAACATCAAGAGCTTGTTTGGGTTTTGGAAATCCCAAATAATCATTATAAAATACAACCTTGAAAAATGTTTTAACCCCTAAAGTTCCATTATTCCCTTGAAGGACAAAATGGACTTTGGGCAAGCTCATACGATTTCAATATTTATCGTTATTTTTTTTTTGAAGATAGAAAACACATTAACTTTTCAAAAATATAATTTTTATTCCAATCTGTGCCTGAGAGCAAAAGTTATGGCACAAAAAGCCTTTTTTTAAATTTGGCGGGTAGAAAAAATCAGCCCTGGGAAGGTCCGTTCCAAATTGACATGCCATGCTATTTCAAACATGGCCTGTCAACTTGGAAAAGTGCCCTTGGTGAGTAGTCAAATTTTATGACTGCTCACCAGAGCAATCAAATTTCGCAGATTTTTAGTTTTTAGTTTAAAAAAAAAAAAAAACTATTCAAAAATCTGGGTTCCTACGCCATTGTTACAGTATTTTCAGCTGCGCAAGAATAGGGGAAAAGCTATTTTTTCAGACCCTTAAAATTAAACTTTAGGGTACTAAAGGGGTTCATGGAACAACCCTCCGGAGGGCTGATTTTTTTTCAAATGAAAAAAAATTACAGGACTTGATAACTAGATTATTAGTTTGTTTAGATATATATATTTGACTTCATTCACCAATCATTTTTAGTAAAATTTGAAAGCTCTTTGCTAAAATTGATTATAGATTGGCCCCTTATAAAATTTGTAAGACGTTTTTTCCTATATATTGTAATGTTAACCCTTAAAGGACTAACATATGTTATTTGGCAATACAGAAGTTTTGGGCAGGCTGATGTGAATGAAGATTTGCATATTTTAAGCTGAAATTTAATAGAAGGTGGGGACAAGGATTATCTTTCATATGCACTAAATTTCATGACATTTGGAAATATGAGTCAAAAATTATGGCCTAATATGTTGTTGCAATTTTTTTGTAAATGGGCAGTTCAAGCAGATCAGAAAAATCACTTTTTTTCATAAATAAAATTTGAAATTGGTTTCAAGAGTTATATGTACATGAAAAGCTTTGACATTAGAAAGAATTCAGGCCTTCTAAAGCTTTGCTAAGTTTCCCACTACTGGAACTACGCCATTACAACAGGATGACATGGCCGAACTTTGGCCACATCAGATTTTAACCCCTAAGCGCACAAGCAACCATTTTTTGGTCGCTGCCCGACTTCAAGCAAAATTTTGGGGCAAAAAAAAAAAATAATAATAATAATAATTTTTTTTTTTAAAAGATTGGGTTGTCTGTCGATATTTATATTCAAAACTTAGATCGCTATGGTCAAACAATAACTATAAGAGAAATAGCACAAAGTGTCTAGATTTGCCTAGTGTTGAAAAACTTACTATTTGGAGAAAGTATTGGTGTTCTCATTACTAGATCTCATGCATTTTTTCACAAATCAATAAAAACCACAATTTTGACCAATCAAAAAAAATTCAAATGCTAAAAATAGAAATTGCATTTTTGATGAATTTTTGAAGTTATATCTTCAAATTCATTTTAAAAAACTCTAAGAATAATTTTACAATTTTGACCGTATGGATACTTTCTACTTTTCATGCTTCACATTATCTTCTTTGATGCAAACTTCAAAGAAGTTTTAGAACTTACATTTTATAACACATTTGTATTTTGTTCAAACCCCTTGGACTTTTAGAGGTTAAAAAAATAAAAAATAAAAAAATCTTAAAAAGAAATTTTATAAAAAATAAAAATAAAAATAAAAATGAATTTTTTAATTGTATAGCCCGTATTATGGTCCACAGCATGGGGACAGATTGGGGAACAAGCCTAAAATGGCCTTTTCTTGCCCCCAAATCCCCTCTAATGATCATTCTATTTTAATAAATGAGTCAAAAGTTATGAGGATTTTTTGTTTGCGGGCAGTTATGGATTATCTATTCTAAAATGAACTTTGAAGTCCTTTATCTTATTCATTTTTTAATAAATTTGAAAAAAAAAAATTTCAAATGTTGATTGTTTATTATAACATTGCAACCATTGAAAATGGCATTATTCAATTCCATAATTAAATTCTTAATAGTTTTGTATTTTGAATCATTCTCTCCTTCTTTCTACTGACTATTTTTTCATATATGTTGTACAATTCTAAATGATCTAAAAAATTTCAAGCATATGGCCAACTTGTTTAGAAAAAAAAATCCAAAGAAGCACCACCTTTGGGGACATTTTTTCATAGAAAAATGAGGTTGTAAAGTGCAGCTGCTTTGTTTTTTGCAAGGCCAAAAAAATGATTTCAGTGAATTTGAATGCTTTTATTTTGCAATCCATGTGGTGGAAATTTCTGAAATTTTTATCACGTTTTTTCAAGTCAGCATACTACAAGATCCTATAATTATATGTGTAAAAAAAAATTCACAAATTTGGTACTTGTACTAGAAATGGCAACTTTTGAGCATTTTTGTTGAAAACATAATCATGGAAGTTTAGGGGTTAAGTTATAATTATGGTTATTTTTCAAGATTTTCATTTTACTTTATTATTCAAGTTGCTTAGGACAAGTCAATTTTAAACTCAAAATCATTTATTGAGGTCAATCGTACCTATGCCTTCTATACTGTAGAATATTTCTAAAGAGATATTTAAATGATTTGTACCATCAAATCATTAGAAAAAGTATCAAGCCTCCTTGGGGTCTCGACTTTGGCACCCTGCCCGAAGATGCCCAATGATGATAATTGTATTTGCCCGTCCAGACATCTTTACTGTCCTTGCTGGCAGATGATCGGCCATCAGGGACAGTCCCATGAGTCTCAACCAATCAAAGAAGTCTTGGATTACAGGAAAGACAGTGACTAGGCTAGTCTACAGTAATGTATATACTGTATACTGAATCTACAGGAAATTAGATTACGGGATTATGGGATTTACACAAGTCTGAGCGGTAAAGATTTTCACGTTCAATTGATCTCTTTCTAGCCTTGTCAGTAAAAAGCACATCCTTGCAATTTCAATCTTCAGGTCTCGGTTCCACTGGGAACTTTGAATCGAAAAGCCGGGGCTACGCAGGTATGTTTTAGCCCATATTCTAGCCCCCTGTAGCACTAGTTCAAAAATGGGGAGGGCTAAACGATGTAGCATTGTAGCCCCATTTTTGTACCACTAGCGGAGGCTATATGCAGTTCGAATTCAGTTCAGCGGAGACTATATGCAGGTCGAATTCAGTTCACGAGGGTTCACAAGGGCTTGATACTGTGATTTCAGTCCCCCCTCACGTGTAGCCTGGGGGCTATCCGTTCCAGAGTTCCTAGTGGAATTCTCCCCCGTAGCAAATTCAAAGTTTACATCACTTTGTTCGAAGTAGAGAACTCGGACAACAACTTGCACAGGTAGTCTCTCGTTCTGGGCAGCGTGCGTACATGCATCAATCGAAGTTGTAAATTTCCTTGAGGAAACATCGACAACTCTGTATATATAGCCTGTCGTCATTACTCCTCGCTTGCACTGTCAGAATCTCGGCAAGGCAAGATGAACTTGTTGATGGTAAGATTTGCGTCAGGTGCAATCTTCGGTAATCACTAATTAGGATTGAAGCGTTAATTTATCCATGATAAGCTGGCTTGGGCATGTGCAAGGGAGGTCAATTCTTGAAAAGAATTTTGGTGTCAAAATAAGTGTTTATGATCCAAATAAACGCCGGATTGAGCTTCTTCTAGATTGCTTAAACATAAGCAATGCACAAGTTACAAAGCCTAAAATTGAGTGACATAACCGACGACAGTCCCGTAATTCCTTTTGTCGGCATCATTGATTGAATCGTTTTTGCGTAATCACGCAGTAGCTCTTATCATGTGCATTCCCTGAGAAGAATCAACTACGGCAAGACATCATCTAAACAAAGCAAGGACAATTAACGGCCATGTACTCAAGCCCTGGAACTTTGTTGAACTAAATTCTATGAGATTTCTAAACCCTCCCTGTACACTGATCGGACTGTTAAGCCACAATTCTCAAATTAGAGAGGATTCATTCGAGCATGCGCACCATCTGATCCTTTGATCGAAATACAAAAGACCTCGAATAGTGCGATCCTATAATCTACAACCTCTTCAACCGTAGTGGTGATTAAAAAAAGCAAGAAATCGTGAAGATAGATAGATTGTTGCAACGCCTCACAAAATTTTGGGCTCCGTAATTCAAAGAACAAAGAGGCACTCCAAATCACAAAAACGATCAGCACCTCATGAATCAACAACTCCGAGCAATCTCCTAATTCACACCTTTAAGAGCTGCAGCAAGCTTGGCCACCCCACAGGACTCATGAACTAGAGGTATAATGTGATCAAGATTACGCCACGGTGGAATTCCCGCCCATGCAATTTGCTGCAACGTGAACTTGCCCGCCATTCTGTACGCGGGGCAGAAAAACGTCCCACTCAAATTTGAAATCGCAACCGCCAAATGATCTAGGTCACGATGATCCTAGCCATTGATCTGATTTCCCATGCTGCCTGATCTTCCTCCCGACTCTCATCTGTCCTAAAGGGAGATGGCCTCCTGTATGCCTCAAAAATTTTCTGATGGTATGAGAATGAACGCAAGAATTAACAAATATTTTGATGGAAGAAAAAAAAAACATTGTGTACGTGCTTGGACATGTTTGTGTTCATCTATTGTTTGAAATCTGAACGCTGGGTCCTTTAGGGATTCAAGGGAGCATAAATCTCCACACCTTGGACTCTTAGAATAGTCAATGAGCAAGTCTACTCTCAAGCGTTGTCTAAATTCAGAATACCAAGATGCTTGCTAGGTATAAATTATAGTGTTCATTGTTCAAAATTTACGCCTCTCCTTTTTGTTTGATGATAAAGCTTGAGATCAAAGGCAAAGCCATTGGCTTCCAAACCATCATAGAATCTGTGAAAAACTCATTAGTCATTACTACACGCACAATTGCTAACTTTGAGATTGAACCTTTGAGGATCAAATAATCACCTAGAATGGGATCATGAAGCTTGTGTGAGAGCTTGCGTAACTAAGGTAAACTTCCCCATTCCAAACCAAATGGGAGCAAGTCCATTGTAGGCTAAATTATATAAGTGATGTATATTTCAGAGCTTGAATGTACATCACTAACATTTTTAGCCCACAATGGGCTTGCTCCGTAATTCGATCTATCATCTTTTTTGAAAACAGTGAAGATGGCGGGGATGGAGCAGTAACACGTCCTCGTCCCGACTGTGATGAGAAAAAAATTGGATTGATCGTCCTCTGATTTGAGCGATTGAAGACAACCAGGAGCGGTTTTTATTTTTTCCAGGTTCCAAATCTGCAGAGGAGTGTTTAAGGCCGTTTTTTGCGCTGAATTAATTTGCAGAAGTTTACACGCTGTTGAAATGTTGGAATATCTGACCTGCAATTAGGCCTGACGACTTTGAGAGCTTTTTTGATCGACCATATGGAAAATGTTGCTGCCGATTTGAGACCTTAATTGTGAAGGAGATATCCTTGAAGGTAACAAGCTCGACGTCGTCTCTTCGATCTGTCTACTATTCATATTCTTTGTAGAATTCGCTCTGTAGATCCTAGCCTCCTTCCACTCAGATGCAAGTATGTCTAAATGTTTTATTGCTGCAGATTTGGTGTCAGCCGTTGCCACATATGGCATGCTGGTGGAAATGTTCTGGCAACCAGATAACGTGCAAGATAGCACGTCACAGTAAGCCCAAAGCTGTTGCTGAAGTTGTTGGACTAGACATTGGCGCCTGTTTAAGTGGTCCTATTTCAAATGTTGCACAATCTCTTGGCATAGTGTTGTACTTTGAATGAACCAGGCGACCGTAGTCTTCAAATTTAGCAGTCATTGACGTTTTGCAGGGAAAATAAAATCTAGTGTTGACTTTAACTTCGGTCACCCGATGCTTCATTCTGTTTATATTGACATAAACAACTTTTTCACTGTGACCGGTGTAACCATCCTCTTTGGGAAGTAGAATCTATCATCGTGATCATCCGGTTCAAATACTCACAATTAAAAGTTTAGAATCGACCAAGTGCTTCACTTTGCAATATATTTGGAAGACCAAACTCTTACAATTCGTTCTCTTGGCAGCTTGGCTTGGTTCTAAAACGAAAGCAAAACAAATGAAAACGAGGGTGTACTGCAATGAATGCCTTTCGGCAGTAGAGATCGGCGAGAGCTGCACCCCATCCGCCCTCGCAGAAAGCGTATTCCGTCATGGACGCTCCGTAGAGAACATAGTGGGGTCTTGCATGAGGAGCCATGGCCGCTTCACTCGCAAATCCTCCAAGCTCCTAAAGATCAAGACATAAGGCCAAAACACTCTTTCCCTTGGGGAGTTTCACATTCCTTTGCAAGCTCAACGAAATGCTCGTGTGGTGCTCTCAACGTAACTAGCTGTATGTATGGCAGTGTCACGTTGAATTCTCAACAGTCCTTGCTTGTTTTCCAAACACCCATTTCATGCTGCAAATCACGCTGAAAAGGAGACGGTGGTGAGACGGACCCTGTTCATCGAACAGATCCTATAAATGAGTGCAAAATGGGTGCTGCAAGAGTTATTGTTGATGGAAAGAGAGACTAATCTGAAACTAATAGGGACGGATTTATACTCTACAATCACCCTCTTCAAATGACTACATAAGTCATATACTCTAATAAAGGTTTGATCTCAACATATAATTTGGCTCTTGCACTAAAGATTTCGCCCCAAAATGAAATTACACTCCTACACATGTTAGAACCCTCAAAGTAATGCAAATCAACAAATGGTATCCTATAACCGTTAACTAACCTCAGAACCACAAAGTGGCACTGGGATGATTTCAAAAGAGCAAAACATGATGAAAAATTGAGATTTTTCATCTAATTTTTTTTAAGATTTCTTTGAATGTATTTGTATCGGATGTTGGTTGAAATCCCCTCATTGAGGAGTAATTGACTTCTATATAGAAAGCAAACTAAGAAACAAATCACAAACTTAAGATGTCTTTATAGTGTATTTCAACAATTAATATTCCTTATTCTAGATCTAAATTTTAGCCCAAAACATGATCTATATATATTCATACATAAGGTAGTTAGTAAATAGAACAAATGTTTTATTGTCTTTTACTACACTTAAATCACTTGAAGTTGTGGGCCATAATCTACAAATAGATGAAAGAAGTTTAATTGAATGAAAATTGGGTCTAATTTTTGAATATGTTTTCAAGTTGAAGAATTTATCCAACGCATTTGTTAAATTATAAGATGTAAACATAAAAGATGTAAGAGAATAACTTGCCACCCAATCATAGAAGAGAAATATTGAAAGATATGGGTTGTTGCAAGAATGACCTTCCATTTTTGTTCCATTGGCTGTTTTTAGTCATTTCTTTGGGAGTACTATAAAAATAAAAAAACATTTTAAAGAAAATATGAAAAATATGAGAAATGTATACACCAATAAGAAAAAAATTCCCATATGAAGGAAAAGCAAAAAAAAATTCTCTAAATAGGAGAACTAGAAAAGTGCAGAATCACAAGAAAATACATATTTTAACATTTTCATTTGTAAAAAATAGGAAAAGTAATTTTTTTTAAATTGAAAAATGCCATTTGAGAAGACTTCATGGTAAAGAGATTTCACCCAAAAAATGATCCTAAAACCATCTTCAATGTTCAGAATTGCATGCGCAGGGGAGCCTTCTTTGCATGGACGTAGAGGATATAAAATAAAATATTTTTTAATGCCCCTTGGTAGAAATATGAGTTCCTACTATGGGAATAGACCATAGAAACTTCAGCTTCAAATCATTAAATTTGGGGACTCCTTACGTAGTAAAAACCCTAAAACTCAAAACGTGACAAATTAGTTTAAATGATTTTTAAATATAAAATGATTTTTGAAAATTTCTGAAAAATATGAGATATGATTAAATTCTTAAGAAGAATCTCCACTAAAAATATTAAGTTCATATGAGTCATGCTTCTAAGGTTCAACTATATCTCCTATTCTCCTTCCCCCTCAAAGCTACATTATATACTACCTAATGTCTTTCTATATAGATTATGCAAAGACTTACTAGGTGTACATTGTGCACTACCTAGTGGTGTAGCCTAGATCCTATGGTGGTCTGGCTAGCAATGTAAAATGATCCTTTAGCTTAGGGATTAAACCCATTTTTTATTGCAACTGACAAGAAACATAGCACCCTAACTAGCAGAAATGGATAGCTAATCGGAAATGGGTTGGCTCCCTTACCAATCACCTATGATATTCTAGCTACCAATGTCTTATGGTACATTAGCTATCATCAAAGTTCATAGACAAACTTTAGGTGAATTAAATAATTTGAAAATAACTAATTGATGAATAGGAAATGGCAATGCAAGAAATGGATTATATGAGTTCAATGAAATTGGATGACATGACTGTAGACTGCCTATTGGGGTCAAATTTCAACATTTAATATTCGATAAATGCTAAGAAATTGATTTTAGAAGGTGACCAAGCTCGTTTGCTTAGTTGGTCAACCAGTCCCTTCAATTTATATAAGACCACCAGACCATCTGCAATGCAACCGGCACCACACACAATATTGGCACTGTGCAGGGTGGACAATAATTTCTATTTAAAATTGTGCTCCAACGCAACCGGTATGGAGACCTCCACTTTCACACTCTTAGTATGTGACCCCTCGGAATTGGCATATTTTGTCATTTTGCCTACCCCGGAAAAACTCTCAGCAAGTGGATTCGTGGGAGTCATCATGACAAAAAGCGGTAGTATCCCAATGGATGCCAAGAAAAGTTTATTGATATGTACGCTAATCAATTCAACTTTCCTTGTTTCCATGAAAAGTCCTTTCTTTAATGGAAATTCTTTTCTTCCTTTCTTTTTATAATACCGAAAAGTCAATTTGACGTTTGAATTACTGGCTTTGCATTGGGGCAAATTTTCCAAAGAAAGAATCAATACTATAGAGGCCTTGTAGAACAGCCCGCGATCTGCTCTTGCAAGGCCTTTTTAACGTTGTTGCATTGCAGATGATCTAAGAATTTTAGTTAGAGTTACAATGTACTTCCAACTTTGGTCCATAATAAATATATAATATTGAAAATTTCCGGTATTTCATTATAATAAACAGCAGTGGTGTTCTCATGTTGCACAATTGTCAGAGGAGTAACCAACTCACTAGAATCCATTTAGTGAGAAGAAAAGTTGCAAAAATCTACCAATGGAAAACACACTATACCAAATTAAGTATAACATGATAAATTGTGGACAAGACACCACAATTATACATATTTCCAAACACTTTTGACCACCAACCTTGCAAGCATCGCCACTCATTCCCCGGAAACAAGGTTGGAGAAATGAGTTGGCCAGTGTTCGGGTTGCTTCCATAGCTCCCGGGTTGCTTCCATTCGCTACCCATTCACGGGGAAGTGCACACGCCAAAACAAGAAAAACTCATGCATTAATGACTTGTCATAACCAAGAGCCAACCAAAATGCTAATTGATTAAAAAAAAGTTAAGAAATGGCCCAAAAACCAACAAAGCCGAAAAGATCGATCGAGTCCGGGTCAAAGCGTGGCGGGGACAGGGAGCTAGTGGTTGGAGAGCTCATTTTGGAGTGACCCGTCTTCTTTTGTCCCTTTCCCGTGAATGGATGGCTATATTTTTCTTCCCAACCCCGTCCAAATTCCGGGCCAAGAGCTTGGCCATAAATGGATGGCAATGCTCTTAGAACCTCCTTGAACATACGGACATGCGTTAATCCTTCACTCCTAAAGTTCCATGATTGTTTTTTCATTGGAAATGCTCAAAAATTGCCATTTTTAGTACAGGTACCAAATTTTTGAAAAAAGACCTTTTTTTGATAGATGAAACTGTAGGATCTTGTACTATGCTGACTTGAGAAAATGTGGTAAAAATTTCAGAAATTTCCACAACGTGGATTGCAAGATATAAGCATTCAAATTCCCTAAAATCATTTTTTTGGCCCTGCGAAAAACAGGGCTGCTACACATCACAAGCTCAATCTTCAATAAAAAATGTCCAAAATGATAGTGCTTCTTTGCATTCTTTTTCCTAGACAAATTGGCTACATGCTTGAAAATTTTCACTTCCTTTGGAATTGTCCAACATATAGGAAAAAAATAGTAAGTAGATAGTCGTAGAGAATAATTCAAAATACTAAATTGTCAAGAGTTTCATTATAGAATTGAAAATGCCGATTCCAATAGTTGCAATGTTGTAATAATCAATACTCATCCTATGATTTAGTTTTTTTCAAAAAACATTGAAAATTGAGTAAGATAAAGGACTTCAAAGTTTATTATAGAGTAGAGAATCCATAATTGCCCACAAACTAAAAATCTTCATAACTTTTGACTCATTGATCAAAATGGAATGATTCAAAGTTTTCCACATATATATATATATATATATATATATATATATATATATATATATATATATATATATATAACTCTTAAAAACCAATTTCAAATTTCTGTTTATGGAAAAAGTGATTTTTTATATCAGCCCAAACTGCCCAATTAACAAAAAAAGTAACATATTAGGCCATAACTTTGACTCATATTTCCAAATTTCATGAAATTTAGTACATTTGAAAGATATTCCTTATCCCCACCTTCTATTAAAATTTGAGCCAAAAGTATGGAAATCTCTAGTCACATGTACTTGCCCAAAATATCTATGTAGCCAAAAAACGCATGTTGGTCCTTTAGGGGTTCAAATTTCAGCCTAAAATATGAAAATTTCTAATCACCAGTGGCAACTGGAGTACACCCATAGTCAATGCTGTGTTTAGTGCCCACTCCTTGAGAGTAGCTATTGCTCTCCAATCCAAATACAGAGTACGTATTTCTCCACGTAAGTAAACTCTTCTGAGAATGGAAAGTAAATGCATATATATATATATATATATATACCGGCCATAGTTCAATAGTTTCTCATGCAATTTGAGTCAACTGCTTGACTGTCATTTGTCCCATTTTCATAGACTGACACAAAAGGATTTGCCCCATTTTTATTGGATTTCTCCAGTGACACTTCTTATGTTCCCATAACTGAAGAGAAGCAAAAACAATTAGTGTCTCTCTGAGTAGCAATATATACATACAACAATCATGGTCCAAACTAATTCAATCAAGCTTGTCAATTCAGGAGACATACAGTTCTACATGCATTTTTTTGTTTCCAGAGATTATTAATTTCCTTTCTATCAGTGTGCTGCACAACTTTGCAGAGAATATCACCCTCTTGAATTGGACTAAGTTAGAGTGGAGAGAGTTGGAATGCCAGTCACATATGAATACTGTGTCTCTCCAACTTCCGCAATGATGAGGATTGCCATTGCTACACCGTTGAAGCAATCTCAAAATAAAACACACAAATTGGGATATTGGGATAAACTGTCACAATGAGCTCAAAATAAATTTTCATATAAAATAATGAGCACAATTCATTAGCCATGCTCGCTAAAATTACCCCCACCCACCCCATATTTGTCTTTTCCAACAAGCAGTTTGGGCCTGCATTGGATATGGGATATATGGGATTGCATTATGTATTTTGTATCTATATAAATTTGCATCCATATTTTGTATGAATTTGTATGTAATACATATATATTTTTGTATGACTTCTGTATATTTCCATAGGTACTCTGTAATCGTATCTGTATCAAAATTTATTGACTGCAGGGAAGGGGTCCAAATCTGCTTTGAGATTGATGGTTCAGATTTCCAAGAAGAAATTTAACCCCTAAAGTCCCAAGGCCATTTTTCTGTCAAAAATCACTCAAAACTGCTACTTTTGTTGCGTTCATCTAAAAGATGAGAAAAATTATTTTTTTTTAGAAAATAACCGTAGGATCTTATACTACACTTTTTACAGATCATGTAGTAAAAATTTTGTGATGTTTGACCGTACGGATTGAAAGATATCAACATTCAAAGTGAAAGAAAAAGTTTTTTTCAAGAAGATGCTCTCATTGCCCGAAAAACAAGATTGTCCATAACTTTCTCATAAAAAGTCCCAATGAAATGAATCAAAGCTTCCCAAATAGGAAAAAATATAATCTATAAGGAAAAAAAATTAAAAAAATTAAATTAAATTTTTTGCAAAATTTTTTTGCTGCCCCTTCTCCCCTGTTTTGAGCTTATTTGGGCATAACTTTTGCTCCCGGGCACCGATTGAAATAAAAATTACATTCCCCAAAAGCTAATAAGTTTTTCTATCTTATGGGAAAGTTTCAGAAAGTTTCATTAAAAATTGAGCTCATAGGAACCTGCCCAAAATCCATTTTGTCCCCCGTAGGGACAATGGGACTTTAGGGGTTAATCAATGGCTGGGGTTTCTACAAAGTGTGTGTTGAATTTTTCCCTGCCAGATTTGATGGTTGTGGATTTTTTATAGGGGGCAAGCATATGTTAATCACAAGGTTATGATTGCCTCTTTTGAGCTCATTGTTATTGTAATGGAAAATCAAATTCCATTGCAGATTTCCATTCATATCCATTATTCCGATATCCCAATGCCATGAATTTTTTGTAAGTTCCCTTCTTTTAACATGATATTGTCTTTTACAAAGTCTTCACTAGAGAGTCAAAAATTTATGCCAAAGGTATTATTCTAGAAAAATTAGTCATCATAAATGGCAGAATTTAGGTTCAAAACTGCCTTAAATGGGCCATACAAGTGGGAGGAGTTGAATCAAGAGCTATTGATACTGTGGAACACATCTTTCAATTAGAAGGTAGGTCAATTTAACATGAGGTCTTGGAATTGGCAACTCTATTGAAGCAGGACTCAGGGATGTTCACATGAAATACTCTAATCATTTCTGTGAGGAGACGATAACATTTGCTTTTAGCAAATCCAAATTGTTATTCAGTACTCTGACCATTCACTAAAATATTTCTAAATTATTTTTTTTTGCAGTAAGAAAGGAGTTTGTAGTGTTGATTTTGTCCCAAATGGATGTTTTGGATGTATTATGAGCTTTCAAGAAATCCATAAAATAAAATTTCAAAAATTACAAAACTACTATATATATATATATATATATATATTTCCAAACAACTAAACCTACAAAAAGTAACCACAATGTATTTTTTAAACTAAATAATTGGAAAGTTTTAAAAAGATTTAGATATATTATGTTTGATGTATGTATTTTTTTAAATATTCAAATTCCAAAAACTAGCTAATATCTTCAACTTGAAGAAATTCTTAGTCAACCAATTACATCTCAAGTCAAATGTCAAGAAAACACACTTTGAACACTTTAAAATGCAAAACTAAAATTTTATTATTAGTACGAAATGTCTTCCTCAAATTATGTAACTATTGTGGATGACCTCAAATCTCAATTCCACCTGTACAATCACATTTTTGGGCTCAAAAAGAATACTATAAACCTTTGGCCATAGTAGATATCAATTGCTAATTGGAGGATCATTATAAACAAAGAACTAACTTTGAAAAATATGCAAAGTATCAAATAAACTTATGTATGTTAATTATAAATCTTGAGTCCTTTAGAAGAAGAATATAGCTAATGACCAAAACTATCACCCCATTTAGAAGTGATGGGATTGAAAATAGGACAATTGATTTTTGGAATCACTTTATAATCAAGAATTTGAAGAGAATATTCTAAATCGAGATAAGAGCAAGCCAATAAACTCTCAATAAGCCATGCATTTAATATGTATTAGATGGTTATCACTTTTCTAAAATAGGCTCTATTGAGGTTATAGTATTCTAAAATATAGACCCTTGATAAAAACACAATTGAAAGGTTTGAACTATTGAACTTATGTCCAATTATAGTGTTAATCCCTTATGTACTAAGAGGATACAATGTGTCCTCTTCAAATTTTTATTGGCAAATAGGATTTTCATTTTCATGAGACAAATTTCAATATTTTGCAAAATATATTCTCTTAGAGTGACAAATTCACATACTTTGTTGCATTTTATGATTTTCAAACTTTCCGTGTGAGAATTATTTAAAAACTATTTAGGAAATGTAGGCTTGTAGAAAAAAGGAGCAAATATAATTTTTTTTACAACGAAAAGAATAGTAGGTATGGGAAAAAAAATTCTTAAACATTTGTAATCTTTGGTCTGCACAAATAAACTATTTTTGGAGAAAAAAATATCAAATTTGTATTTTTGTAATTTAAAAAATTCAAGGTTCAATTTGGTGTGATTAAAAACACAAAAAAAATTAGTATGATTCCAAATTTTTGGAAGATGTTCCAAAAAATATTCTGATAATATAAATTACTAAATTTCATAAATTGACACATGTAAAAAATTTTAAATTTTTGTAGGATCCAAGTTGGTCAAATTTGGATTATAACAATTTTGGATGCAAGCTTTATAAGCCATAGGATCCAATTTGGTCAGTTTTGGCTTTGAAAATAAATTAAAAATTGGGAGAGTTTTTTATTTCTCATTTTTTAAAATGAAAAACTTAAAAATTTGACTAAAATTCCTGTAAAAAAATTCTGGAGGGTAAAAGATAATTTTTCATCTTCTTATAATCTTTTCCCCCAAAAAATGCATTATTTGCTTATAAAGTTTGCATCCAAAATTGTTATAATCTAAAAATCCAACAATCAGTATTTTCCACTATAAATTCCATGCATACTAGACAAGTCTTCTTTACTTTTGTATGGTTAAAATTACAAAGTTCAAGCACAGTTATGCGCAAAAAAAATATCAAATTGAGACACTTCATTGAAAACCTCCATTGTCAAAAAGTTGTTGGGACCTGAGGGGTTAAAACACAAACCTGTTATGGAACTAAAATCCCTCATCACTCCTAGGGTTCTACATATTATTTTCATAAGCCTAAGTTATCTCATCCAATTTATCCTTGCCAATCAGGCAACTTAGCATGCACTATTTATTGAAACTAAGACTTGCATTCAAGTTACCTAATAAATAATTTTTTTTTACAAAATCTCAAAATGTTTGTACAATATTGCAGATGGTAAATGTAGCATATAATATTCATAATGTCATGATATATTAACCAATATAATGAGACCCAAAAATTAACCACCATTCACGCACAATAGAATTGAGAAATTTGAGATTGAACAAATTCATAGCAAAAAAATTGAAAAAAAATTATACTATAAAAACAAATTGCTCAATATCAAATGTTTTTAATCCAATGTTTCAAAACTAAAAAACTCAAGAGTGAATGCCTGAAGCACCGAGGAGCATTTTGGGCAAAATATGATCCCAAACTCACACTTTTTAGGGCAATGAAAAATACATGAATTTTTTTTTTTTTTTTTCTTTTTTGAACCTCAGCCATACAAACTTGTACTAGACTACTATGGGAATGTGTGGAAATTGTTTTAGAACTTTGAGTGCATATATTGAAAGATTATATTGTTTGAAGTTAAAAAAGTTTTTTTTTAAACCTTATCCAGCAAGGCCAAGAGACTTCTACACTTCTTAGAATGAGATTTTTGCATTACTCATGGTTATTTTTTTTACATTTACATTCTACATCATGTTAGTTATATAATTGCCTTATTAGAGAAGTAAAGGATAAATTTTGCACATTGCCCGAGTTGCCCCAAAGTTTGAGGCAACATAATTGTTTTTTGAACTCAAATCTTATAATTTAAAAAACCAAACAAAATTATATATATTCCTTAACCTCTAAAGGATTGTTGTCCCTTTGGAAGACAAATGAGATTTTGGGCACGTACATACCGGCTGAATTTTTGTCCTAGTTTTTTGAAACTTTTTTGATTGGAGATTCAAAATGCCAAACAGATTTTTGGAGGTGAAACTTATCTTCATTTATCAACTTTTTTTGGTTCAAAGTTTTTTGAGAAAAGTTATTTTACTATGCATAAATGAGGTCTGAAATTCTACTTTTAACACATTTTTTTTTTTTGACTTAACTATGTGCTTGAGAAACTACAAATTCTAGAGTTTATTTATCCCACATGGGTTGTTCTACCTCCTACCACCCCATGGGTATATGAAGAGTTTCTCTTGTCACTTGAAAGCACAAAACATGAATGACAATCATATCAAAGTAATGTAAATCAAGCATTGAGATAATTGATCTCTATAAATTGATTGTCATTTTGAATAAGTTTGCTATTTTATTTACAGTTTTACTCAAAGTATTGAATTTTCCATTGACCCCAATGTGCAGCTGTGACCTTGTAATTGACCTAGGAACCCGGTTGAGTTCTGACAAGTTTCGCTAATGTCCTTGTAGTTATTGATTTGGTGTGGAATATACCACACCATTTCATCCCTTGGATGAAATGATGTGGTATATTCCACATCATTCCATCTTGGGGAAGGCAGTACCAGTGACTGCTACTGAATGTAATGAACAAAAAATGATTTAGCCAAACATTTTAGTATTCATGTATATATATAGTGGAAAAAACTATTTTTTAATTCACATATTTGGATGAGCTTTATTTATAATTGGCAATTTTATCTGAATTAGTTTTAAAAATAAGAACAATGTGGCATCATCATGTAATTTTTCTTTAAATTTTTCCTTGAGGCTTGGTGCTCCCCAATTATTTTTTGGTGGATTTAGGCATTTAACCCGTAAAGGACCAAATACCATTTTTTGACAACATAGCAATTTTGGGCAGCTCACTTTGAATGGAATTTTTTCTTTCTTTCTTTGAAAACAATGTGTGCCCAAGGAGTAGCCAACAATTTTCATAACTTTTGACTACATAATTAAAAAGTTATTGCATGATATGTAATTCTCATTGCTCGACGGGCAGCCCAAAAAACTTCTTTACAAATAACGAATAAAAATAATACAAAAACTCAAATGGATTTTTGGGGCTCATATACATGGGAAGCTTTGGATCATTCCATTTTTATTAATGAAATCAAAATTATGAGGAGTTTTAGATTGCAGGTAGTTATGGTTTTCAAAGACTCCATATCTACCCACTTTCATATCATTAATCAAAATGGAATGATTCAAAGCTTCCCACTTATTTATAAACCTCTAAAACCAAAAAACTTATATAAAAAAAAAAAAAAAATTGTTTTTCAAAAAGTTTTTTGAGATGCCCAAGTTGCTTGCCAAGCAATGAAAATTACATATTATGTAATAAACTTTTTAACTATGTAGTCAAAAGTTATGAAAATTGTTGGGCCTTAAAGCTCCTCTTTTGGTACATATGGTGTGAAATTTTCAAAGAAAAAAAATTAAAATTTCATTTGTAGTGAGCTGCCAAAAATCAATATGTTGCCAAAAAACAGTGTTTGTTCTTTAGGATTAAGTGCCTAAAAGAAACACCGGTACGGCGTGACCACATCCAGCCATCCAGGTGGAAATCAGATGTTGTTGCTTCCAAGTTGTAACCCTTGAGAGGCGAGGCCTATACCCACAAATTCAAGCTTCATAATTCTTCTCTCTATTTGTTGTCATTTTTATTTTTTTTAACAAATGGGTGTTTACTAAATATGAATGAACTTTTTATATTTATTTCTCAAAGATGAAATCCCATGCCTTCTGTAGGTGCTAAAAGTTTTAGAATTTTTTGTGAAAATCTGAAAATACTGTGAATTTTTTGAGGAAAAAGTGAAGAAAATTGATATCAAATACAAAATATGTTCATAAAGTCTGAAATTTTTAGCATGGGTGTATTTTGTAGTGTAGAACATCATGGTGTAAAACAACCATGTCATTTTAAAATTAGACGAATCAAAAAAACCATGGTTATAGGCCCAGAGTTCATATTGCTACAAAATATTGAAATTTTCTAATTTTTCAAAATTATAAGTTGGAGTAGAAACTACACTTGATAAACTTCATTTCATTAGTTGTATTCAAATTCAAAAGTATAATTTTTATGGCTTAAATTCACATCAAGATTAAATAGCAGGAAATGGCCACAATATACTACAAAGGTGATGCATAGATTAAGCATCTTCTCCTTTAGAACGGGAAGTCAATAATACCTTAAAGATGGAATTTGCAATACTATTCATTGAAAATATACTTTAGCAACTTTCCAAAAAACGTTTTTTTACCATCCTACAAACTTAGGTGAAGTCATCCAAAGGACAAAAAACATCCGTAGCCTTCTTTAATCTTGAAGTGCTCTGACTTCCAATTTTTGAACAGCAACAAATTAAAAATCACTTTTTTTTCTATTACTACTTAGATGAAAGTCATCCTAATTTGTGGAGATACTTTATCAAGTTGTTGTCCTATCTAATTGTTGGATTTGGTGGTACTAGAGTACATATTTTTCTAAACTTACAAATGTAGAAGGCAATTAGCGTGTCAAGTGGTTGACCAAGCCAAAAATGCATTGACTTTAGTTCAAAATTGGATTTGCAAAATTGAGGTAATAGATTAAATAACAGAATAATTTTCAAAAAATCACCATATTGAGAGAACCTCATTTCAAATCCATTCCAATAAATTTTACTGAAAAAGTGACAATATGTTGGTTGTAATTGAATTTAGAAAGAATTTAGAAATTTTTTTGTTTCAAAATTTATAGAAAAATATTGGTGATAGCACTAGTAAATCTAATCATATAGATAGAATCTAAAATCTCAAAGTCTACAACTTTCATTTATATATCAATTCCAAAATATTCTTCCACATAGTATTTTATAATGATTTTTTTCAAATCGTCAATTCTGGAGAAGACTTTGAATGTTAAGGGGTTAAGGATTAATGAATAGGATACAGTACCTTCATTTTTATCTAAACATTTTGAAGCTTTGTGTGGTCTTTGCATTTTTTATGTGCACATTTTTGCAGTCACTTTTGGAAGATGATCAATGCCTTGCTGGGTATAGTATCTAATTTAGTAAAAACTAGCGATTGGCGTTTGCCTTGCTACGCATTAAATATATTACTTTCATCAATTTTCATGTGATAGAATGTAGATAAATAAAGTATTTACAATCTTTAAATGAAAATATTGACATCTTTTTTCTATAATATTAATCAAAATTGAATTGTGACATTATAGAAGTCGTTGTGATTTTAGTAGTATGATGACTAGCGGTTAGCGCTTGCTATGCTATGCATTTATCATTAGAATTTTATTAGAATTTTTATGTATTAGATAAAATGCAGAACAAAAATTTCAATAAATTTTCAAATAAAAATTATCAAAATCTTTGTATCATTTTGTTTATAAGTAAGCATATATTGAAATGTATAATAGAAATTTATTGAATGATGAATGAAATATATGCAATGGTGAATATTGTAAAAGATGCACATTTATTGTAATGCATATAAAAGTTGACTCAATTGTTACGAACAATGGCAACCCCAAAACTTGGTGAATTGAAAAGAAAAACTTGAAAATTTTAAAAACTTCATGAACAATTTAATTGTTGTGAAATCCAAAATCACTTCAATTGAATAAATTTCTCAAATCATTTGGTAGTAGCAATAGAATTTTGAAATCATAAAAGCTGTAAAAGTGATATTACAGATGTGATTGCAAACTACTACTTTATTTCTGTAATATGATATTGTGTGAAAATATTATTTTTATGTATACATGATTGAAAATATTTTTACATAATATTCAAATTAATTATTTCAAAGACTTGTTGAAATCATTATCATGCATTTTATTCAAATATATCAAAATTTTACTAATATGTGATACAATGAATGTGTGGCATAGCAAGCATGAGCCCTTATTATTAATGGTAGCATTTGTGATATTACAGAGGGAGTTATGATTTTAGTAGTATGATGATTGGAACCTGCCATTTGCTAGAACAATCAATACGACTTCATTTTGGGGATTTGATTCCTGCACTTTGTACCGGTATTCTATGCAGCCTTTAGCACAATTCTAAAATGAAATTCTTAAGTGAATTTTTTGCATTCGAGAACATACATTTCTCTAAACCGCACCTAATTGTGACTTGATTGTAACAGTGTCCCTCTAGACATTTGGCTTAAATGTACACTTTTCATATATGAGAACCTAGGGTCGCTTTTAAGTATGCCTCTTTTGAGCATTTTGAAAATTCATAGGTTATTCATATGAAATCCAAAACAATATATTTTATAAGAAAATCTAGAATCCCCTTTGGACTACCAAATAAGATCCAACATGAGCTTTTACAATTCAATAATAGAGACCATGTTGAAATCCTTATTTGGATGCTCTTAGCTTAAAATTTTGCACCATTGCACTAATGCATACATAGAGAGTACCCATAAAACTTATATCCTCTTAAATTATGCATAGACTCCCATTAGAGGAAGTTTCAAGCCTCCAGAGGACTATCCCCAGCCCTCTAAGGTACCCTGAAATTTGCTTTTATTTTGTTCAAAAAATTGTTTTCCCCCTATTTCTGCCCTGCTGAAACTGCAGCGGTAGTGGCGCAGAAATCTAGAATTCCGAATAAAAATTTATTAAAACAAACAAACAAACAAACAAACAAACAAATTGTGATACTTGATTGCTTTGGCGAGCAGTCAGAGACTTTGATTTCTCACCAAGAGCAATTTCAAAGTTGACAGGCCATGCAAAGAATAGCATGGCATGTCAACTTTGGACGGCCCTTGGAGGGGCTGAGTTTTTCTCTAATGATTGATGCAAAGGAGATCATTTGCATTACTTTAAGCATTCTCAACATGTATATAGGAGTGCGATTACAGAAGAGATTTTTAGGTAAAAGAGACAAATAAGTTACGATTAATTTTTTATTATTCATCGTGAATGAATTTCTTATCCTCTAAAGGACCAAGGACCATTTTCTGCCGAAAAGCACTCAAAATTGCCATTTCTATAGCAAAAAGTAAAAAAATTTGAAAAATGTTTTTTTTCACATCTAAACATAGGATCTTACACCTAACTAGTATGAGAGTGTGTGGAAAAAATTTCAAAATTTTTAACCGCACAGATTGCAAGATATCTGTGTTTAAAGTGAAAAAAAAAATTTCAGCACATTGCGGGACTAGATTTTTGGACTTTGAACATTTTTAACTTAAAATTTTTGCACTACAGACATTAGGGGAGATTTGGGGTCTTTAGAGGGCCGTTTCAGGCCGTTTCTCCAATCTAACTAGATCTGTGAATAGCCAATACAGGCTGTCAGAAAAAAAAAAAAAAAAAAAAAAAAAAAAAAAATCTCTCCCAAATATCATTTTAGACCAAGTTTTTTAATTTTTAATTTTTCTTTATTTTTTTTTCAAAAATGACGTGGCACTCGCGCAACCACATCAGCCAGCAGCTTTCTTGCATGGGAATGCTGCGAGAACGCATGATAACTTGCGGGCTCTTGGAGGCCCCAAATCTCTCCTAATGGTTTTGAGCTTTAAATCTTTGTAGTGGAGAATTGAGTTGAGAGTCTAGGAAAAAAAAAATCAAAAAAAATTAATTATCATTCTTTAAAAAATTATTAAGTAGAAGTAGTTACAAGATAGAAGGAAAATCTAAAATATTTATATATTTTAGATGGAATTAAAATGCACTAATTCCAACGGCGAAATTGTTCTAGCAAGTAATATAAACCATGCAAAAACAAAAACAAAAACAAAAAACAAAAAAGAACTGAAAAATTTGAATAAATGCATTCAAAAATGCATCCTAGAATTTTATTTTTTCAAAAAGATGCTCTAACTGCCCGAAAACAAGAATGTCCATAACTTTCTCATAACAAATCCAAATGAAATGAATCAAAGCTTTCCAAATAGACAAAAATATAATCTATAAGAAATAAAATATAAAAAAAAATATTCAAGTTTTTGTCCATTTTTTTTTGCTGCCTGGGCTACTTGCTATCCCTTGTTTTGAGCTTATTTGACCATAACTTTTCATCCTGGCCACCAAATGTGAAAAAATTATATTCCCACAAAGCTTATCAATTTTTCTATCTTCTAAAAAACTTTCAAAAAATCACTAACAAAATTTCAATCCGTAGGTACCTGCCCAAAATCCCAAATGAATCGCTAAACCGACAATGGTCCTTTAGGGGTTATACAAACATTCAAAGTGGAAGTTTGTAGACCACTATTGAAAAGAAAGTACACAACCCCATTTCCATCTCCATTCAAAGATAAATGGGCATATACAATATTAGACAAGTCATGTTGCACCACTTCATCCTCGTTGGTAACAAGGATTTGGATGAGAGATACATATTAGATGATATTTGGGGGTCGTGGAGGGCCGTTTCAGGTCTGTTCCCTGATCTGCCCAGATCCAGTGAACGCCGGTACGGGTGTGTCAGAAATTTAAAAAAAAAAAAAAAAAAATTACCAAAATATCATTTTAAACAAAAATTTTACAGCGTTCCCAGACTGCGGGAACACAGCAGACAACAGGGGAACTCAGAGCCTTCTAAGACCCCCGAATCTCATGTAATGATTCGTTTCACTTCATACAGCGATTCGCACATGGTAGCTCCGCTTCAAGCTTCTCTGCAGACTGCGGATTTATGTAGCCTGGGACTCACGTTCCTCCTTACGGCTACTTGGTTCATTACCAAAGCTGGTGTACTGTACAGTACAGTACAGTACAGGCCTTGGGCTGTAGAAGACCGAGCACTTGAGCTCTTGCAGTTGGGACTTGTGAGGCACACGACTAACGTCCCACACTCCATCTCACCCGTTTAGAGTCATTTTCCCATTCTATCCACTCCAAATGCGCTCGGATTGAGTCTTTGCACTTCAATGTCGTGTTTCTGCACAATTCCTTTCACTTCCACACAAGCTTCAAGGAGTGTGTTTGCCTGTTTCAAGATGCAGGCAGAAAATCTGAAACGAATTCGTTAATGAAGTCATTCGGAACAGTTCATGCGATCCATTTACCTCCATTTCAGACATGGTCATAGTAGCGGCTGGAAAAATTTCGGCGATGGAACTCGCTGGCTTACTACTGCCAAATTCAGATAGCGTAAGCGTTTGTTTCCTTCGTGCATCAGGGTGCCAACAGCAAGAAGATTTTCAATCACAGAAGCATCCCCAACCTCAACCTGGAACACCGCCTGGCCACTCCCTGTAAGATCTGATTGAAGTAAACTTCTTGTGGAACTTCATGAAAAACTGATAGGCATGAGATGCGATCTACTGCAAACACTTGACGGAAATTCAGATGTGCCCTTGCAAATGAGCAGATGACGTCGCTTGCAAACCACGTGAGGCTTCTGGTTCATGTAAGAGTTGAAATGCACATGAGTCCACCTCTCTGTGATGATACTTGTGGACAGAATGTGGAAGCATTATCGACCAATATGGATGGTGCGTCAATGACAGCATCCTCAACTATTGAATCTTGAGTTCGTCTTTGCTAGACTAGCCGCAAAATTCTAGACTGAAAAAGGGCGAAAACGTGAATTGAAGTATGAGCAGGTGAAACTCAAGGTGACACTCTTGCCGCTTCAACGTCTTCTTCAGAGGGATGGGCAGTCGTGTAAATAGAGGGTTCAGACAAGTCTTCCAGCATTGCATCATAGTGCAAGCTGGGCTGCCAGGGTGCACCTTTCAACACTTTGATTAGCTCCTCCAGAATCACAGCACTCCCTTGAGAACTAAGATGCATTCCATCCCTGCAATCTCTCATTTAGAGCCCAAAGAGAATGACGAAAGACCTCTCGAAGTCCAGCAAGACACTAGTAGAGGTACCACTTTAAGGAAATCTAGCCGCATTAAATCCTTCCAATTGAGCACTATTTAAGGATATTTTTAACGTAAACCCTGGCAATTGTAACGTGGCTAGGTTTCCTAGAATACCTATTGTGGGTGGGTTCTCTAATTGTGTGAAAATGCGGAAGAATGCATCAGAAAACTTTCAGTCTCAAGCGCAGACTCCTCAAATGTCACTGGAGTCGAACAAAATAATTTCAACGCCAGTATAACAACCAAGCAATCATACATCATTCTAGCAACATCCAACTCCTACAGAAGAAGAGCTATTCCTCTGAAAGAAGTATCTGTAGTGAAGGTTACACTCCTGAGTCTCTTACGTGAGGCAGGCTGTTTGCCAACCTGGCTGCCGTTGGATTGAGGTCCAGAGGTCAATGGTATTCACTCTCATTTTCTGAGCTGCACTTCTGCACGCTGCGGCATATTGACACGCACGCTCATTTGTATGATCCACGTATTTCCCTCCCTACTCTCTGTATTTGGCCCGGCATCAGTTGTAACCGTTAATCAGGAGCCCTGTTCCTACACAATCATCGAGTCCAACTTTCATGTAGTGCAGCACAAAGAGCAATTACTTGCATCCATATAATCTAGCACTGAAATTATCTTGATTCAACGATTTCATAGATAGTAAGACAGCATGAGCTGAAGCATGCATACTCTGAAGCTAGCACAACCGACAATTCACAATATTCAATTAATTTCAATGAGTTACTCATCATACCATCTGCTTCGAATTTTCATACTAACAGAAACGAATCGTCTTAGCAGAGTAATGTGAATGTCATCAAAGGAACAAACCTGCCCTTTTCTCGGCAGGCAGCCTCGTATATGGGTGGTGCAGTAGTCAGTATCACCCTAGTTTTCTCTGAAAGTCCCTGTTCAAGAAAGAACGATTAGTGTGTTACAAACGTCCTTGACGAAGCGTGCTACTTCGGGATCCTAAGACCCTCTGTACAAAAATTTAGAACACAAAAGTAGTCCATCTCACTTCAATAGAGGCTGTCTCCTGAAATGACCATGAAGAATGGCAAATGTAATTTTGTAGGGTAGAGAGACCTCAAGATGCGCTGCAATGCGATACAAATTGTCTTCAAACTCAGGAAGGGAACTCGGCCGGCGTTGCCCTCGGCCGCTGAGCATGGGAAAAGGACCGTCGTTGGCTCCAAAAAAGTCCACTACAAGCTCTGGTTGGACTTCTGCATCCTGTTGTTGGTAAGCATACTCCTGATTTGAAAGCTCAACTGAGAGACCAAAAATCCATTCCGTACGAAAATTAAATTCGAAAGGGCTCTACGAATCCTCATCCAAGGAGAGATTCACATTCTGTACAATACTTCATCCTGTACAAATTTAGGTCATATTTGCACCCCAAGTAAAATAAATGATCTAAATTTTCCAGCAGCAACTTGAATTTGCATCAAATTCCTGCGTCGATCATTACATACTTTTAGGCAGTATCTTGTCTAGAGCTTCAAGAGCTCTTCGATACCCTCTGAGCACAATGTCTGTTTACTGAGACCACCACCACGTGTTCAGCTCTTCAAACCATTGTCCATTGATCACTCCAAACAAGCCTAATACACATACCAGCACCAAATCCTTCTTGTTTACAAAACAAATATCAACGAACCTTCCGTACAAACCTTCAACTTGGTCATATTGGACCGATTTTCACATGGAAGCTGCTCCAACTTCTCCACAGATTGCAGCAACAAAATGCAGAGTCACCACTCAAACCCAAGACAGTACAAGTAGATATTACAGTTCACAAAGACATTCTTCATACGACTTAAAGACCTATTTGCAAAATCGTCGCATCCAGATTTGTACCTACTCTGTACAGCGTCATACATGAGAGCCTATGATCAATTTTAGGTATGCCTATTTTCAGCACTTCGAAAGTTCAAAGTTTATACATACCAGATTCCAAAAAATGCATTCTAAGAGACTCTCAAACCCCCTTTCAATTACTAACAAAACTCCAAACCCTTCACATTCCCAGCGACTCAACGTGGATTTCCAAGCCCTAAACAAACTCTGCACAACCTATGGAAATTTTCAAGCTTATAGCTAGCCATAAACTTGGGACAGTGTTAACCTGCTTATCAGTTTAATTTCATAGCCCAATCTGGAAGGACTCTAGATTTTTTCTCGATTAAAGTGGGCATTACATCTGGTTGGGTGTAGAATCTCGCAATGACACTCATTTGTCCATTGTTTAATGCGTATCACTGATGATGCAGATGGCACCGATCGAGGTGGTCACTGTTGGTGTGGACCATTTTATCTCGGCTCAGTGCCTCGCAAAAATAAAAAATGAGCACCATAGAATAGCAGATTCTACGGCACCATCCTCTGTTCAGAGTCTTCAGTCGCCCCTCCATCCTCCAACTTGTCCTGTTCTCGAAGTTGTTGGCTCAAGACTTCCATTGGAAACGCAGTCTACCATGTTTGCTGGACATGGGCACCCCTTGCACTACCACTCCTCACCCAGAGGCTGACAATTTCACCCCATTGACTGTCCTTCCAACAGTGGTAAGCATACTCCTAAACCTTGAACATTAGGGGCTAAGCGTGTTCACCAGGGAGTATTCTAGATTCCCAATGTGGTCAAGGAAAACCTTGATTGATAGCGGTAGAGAGAAAGGAAAGCTTTGACGATACCTTACGTTTCATAGGAGCCTTGATACACGAACGTCATGCCTTTGATTCCAGCTCAAACTCTAAAGAACACGAGCTGTACAGTACATGTACAATGGAAGTTTGAGTGCCCTTAATGATGTGTTGGAAACACCGGATGAATATATAAAACTAAAACTGAACATGTCGCCAAACACCCCTTTAGAATCCCAAGAGTCAGAGGTTGATAATCGGGAAGACGTTTTGCTTGAACTTCTGACATTGTCCACAAATGGTACTAATACTTTTCAAAGCAAGGGTGCGAGCATGTAAGGAGTAAATCAGGGAGTAAAGTAGGAAGTAAGGGTGGTAGCAAGACTGGATCTGATGCTCTAACAGAATGAATCACAATGAAAAATAATTGATTAGAATACTAGTATGCGATAATTATGCTGGAAGAAATCAACGAAAGCATACAGGGGACAATTGATTTACATTAGTGGATACCTCACTTCCACGGGAATCTGAAGTCTCAGTATATGACCCAGAGAATTGGACTGTAGAGCAAATTCTTTGAGGGGGAATTTGACTTCTAAAACTGAATGGAAAAGAGAGCACCGATGTTCAAGGTTATAAGTGAGGTGCCTGGTGCAACGAATACTCCGGTTCAACATCACGATCAGCAGCCAAGAAGGAGATATTTTTACCTGCAACTGGAACTGATATTCGTATTTTTCTGTTTTGATTAGAATCGTTGAAATTGATGTCTTCGTTATATCTTGTTCCAGGCGCCTAATTGGTTGAATGTGCAATTTTTTGATGAGATTTACCCTGCTCTGTAGTTTATTGATTAGAGTATTTCATGGACACTGTATGCATAGATTGTTGTTCCAGATGTTAGTGGCTTGTCTCTCGATGTGAGCAGCTATTGAAGACCAGGCAGAAAGAAAATCACTTGAAGAAGAGAGAGATAGCAAATTCGGCATCTTTCACGGCTGTTGCAAGCGGGAATACACACTCATCTTGGCTTGGACGCCTAATTTCTTGCGTGCCTTAGTGAATCCCAGGTAAGTTTAACCCTTTAGTGACCGTGGTTGATTTGGGGGGCGAGTCATTTTTTCAATTAATATACTTTTTAAAAGTTATTTTGGGATGAGCTTTGAGCCAGATAAATATGATCGGACTGTAGCACGGGGGGTGCACTTAGTGTATCTAGTCCAAACTACGTGCGAACAAAACTTTGTACCCCCTATATTATATCCTAAAATTTAAATAAATGAAAACAAAAAAAATATGAATATATTTTCCTAATTTGAAAGTTTATGTTTTGAATTATTGATATTTTTATTTGCTAATGATAATTAGTTACAAATTTTTGAAGTAAATAGATACACTGCAGAACTGAAAAATAACTTTCACACCCCTATATTATATCCTAAAAAATTGTCTAAAAAATGAACAAAAAATTCCTAAAAATAACTCTCTATTGAAAGTTCATTTTGAGTTGAATATTGATGCAACGGTCATCTAAATGTGTTCTCTATAAATATTTGAGTTGGAAAATATGCCATTTTAGGTTCATTTTCAACCTCTTCTAGAAATCATTCCATATTTCATTTGAGTTGGAAATTTTGGCAATAGAAAACTATAGTCATTATCAAACAATGCTCAAAATTTTAGTTTGAAATTATAGTTTATTAGAAACCACTTGTTCGCACGTGGTTTGTAGTAGTAGAACCAAGTGCCCTCCCCGAGGACTATAGAAGCTAAGGCTATAAGGCCTTGGCAATGTATTGCCACAAGAATGAAGGTGATCAAAGCTTTCATTTAGACATGAGAATGGCTCAAAGATTGAAGTGAGAACTGGATCTACTATAATTAAGCAAAAAGTGTCTCTAAAGTAGGTGGCTCAAAATTCTCTCACACTCAAAAACACTCCACTCCTCAAATATACATTGTTTGTACATGTTGGTTTTCCATCTTCACAAGAATGTACAAAAAATGTACATTTTATGGTTTTTAAGACTCTTACCATTTCAACTTCAAAAATCCATAACTAATTCCATAAAGTTCCAAAAGTATGAAATAACTTGGATTAGATGCCAATTCTACTTGCTTTTCAAGGAAATTTTAATGAAATATAATTCAAAATTTTTTACCTCCCCAAAATTCAATTTCAACTCTTAAATGGGTAGTTTTTGGCCTTCCTACCTTAGCTAATCCATGTACATCCTTGGATTTCATAGATTAGACGGTGGTGGGCTTGCCAAGCAACATTGATGCCTTCATGGCTCGTGTATTTTAATAAAAATTTGCCTAGATTGAAACTTATTTGTACATTTTCTTGGCTAGCATAGATTCATTCAAACTAGCATAGCTCACACATTATGGCATGCCTTGCCAAACAATTTGGTTTAAAGTGAGCGTCTAAAGATGCTCTAATTCCGTTCTTCTTTTTGGTTTTTTACAAATTAGGTGTATTTTGACCTACAACAAGCATAGAGTCCATAAATCCACCAAAATGTGGTCGCTCTTTATATGAAATACAACATCGGATATAAAAGAAAACGTGCTTGATACACCATTGCAAGGTCAATCTCTCTAGAGTAGAACTTCTAATAGACAACACTTTCTAAAGTAATATTGATTGCCGGTCCCGGCCCAAGGCATGGTTGTCATATCAGACAGGATATCACTATTCACGGACAGAATCGGACCGATTAGGGCTGACCGGCTGCGAACTTCAAAGCCTTGGTAACTTTTGCAAAAATTCTTCAAATTAGGCAAATGAAATGTTTTCTCGGCATCTACAAAAACTTTAGATGCTGAAAAACATCTCATTTGCCTAATTTGAAGGATTTTTACAAAAGTTACAAGGCTTTGAAGTTCGCAGCCGGTCAGCCCTAATTGGTCCGATTCTGTCCGTGAACAGTGATATTCCGTCTGATATGACAACCATGGGCCCAAGCCGCATACAAACATCATGAATGCAAATGATCTTCCTTAAGGTAGTTTGTTCTAAAAGCGTCTGGCTTCTAAAATCGATTGGCTTTTAAAAACGATCATGGCACACAAGTACATTTTGCTTTCTTCAATGTACCAAAGGTGTACATTTCAATAGGTGGTCGGTTTTAGTGATCATTGCGTTTCAACTTCAAAAATTTGTAACTAATTCCACAAAGGTCCAAAAGATATGAAACAACTTGGATTAGATGCCAAGTCCATTTTTCTTCCTATGAAAAATTCTTCTTTAACAAGACTTTGGGAAGGTATGTGTCCCTTTTGATGAATTGCACAAAGATTGCAAACAACCTTCATCCAACTCTACTTAGTTTCTTCACTATAAACAAAAAAACTTTCAAAGATGGGCTCAAATTAGGGTTCAAAGTTGAAACACATCCTATTGTTGATAGAATTTCCGTAGGGAAACTTATAGGAAGCCCCATTGGTTGTCCTTCATTATTTTGCAAATAGCTAAATAAAGAATGATTTGGAATAAAAAGAGTAATTTCTTATTGAATATTACGGAGAACAGGCTTAAATGACCAAATCATTTTTCTTGTACACCTTCAAGGATCAAAATAGACCTTGAAAGAAATGGTGACTCCAGAGCAATTGTGACTTGTTTTCTTATCCAATTGAGTTCTCAAATATAATAATGGCTTATAGAAAACTCACCTTATTTGTGCATACAGACATGTAAGGTGAGCGTTTATACTTCAAAAAAAATTGAGCGTTTATACTTCAATTACTTCAAAAAAAAACTGAGTATTTACCTCAAATCAAAATGAACATTTACATTTTAAACAAAATTGAGTGTTTTACTTCAAACCAAAATTCCAACTAAATTGTTTGAATGCAATGGCCACTTTAATCATACATGAATGTTTCAAAGAATAATGTTTGTCACTTATTTGCAAGGTGAGTGTTTAGTTGCCTCAAACAAAAATTCCAATTGAATTGTTTGAGTGGGATGGCCACTTAAAATCACACATTAATATTTCAAAGAATAATGTTTGTCAATTGTCTGTGTAGAAGGATCACTTTTGATTAAGCGTAAACATTTCAAAAAATAATGTTTGTCAATAGTCAATTGCATATACCAAGGAGCACTACATTGAAAAAGCTTCTATACTTGTGATTATACTATTGGAAAATTTTCATCAACAATGGCATGTTTGATGCACAGAATTTGAAAGTTCAATAGATTTATTTCAATTGATTTGGTTTTGAAACTAGGATGGCCAACTACCAATGGATGTTATTAAAGATGGTTCTTAGCAATTTGAAATGTTTTTGTTTTACACTTGAATATTCAATTGAAGAGGTGGTTGCACCAAGTCAATCACTTCATCTTCTTCAATTGCATTATTAACTCATATCATTTGATTAATATAAAAAACAATAGTAACCTTAAAAATCTTGAGTCTTAGTCCTTATTTTGATCATTTCCATCTAATTTTGTATATATATACATGATTATTTGTGTATTCTAAACATTATATATTTATTCTTACATTTGAAATATATTAGTTGAAATACCATATTAGTTGGAAAAGATGCAAATCATATCTTTCAAGGATGAATGGCAAACATGAGAACATTTATTTTTCTAAATTGTCTAAAAATTACCGTATAATATTTGCAAGTGTACTGTTTCAAACATGCCAAAAATATAACAATGAAGGCATTATAAGGTATAAAATAAGTAACATTTGATTGTACTATGGACATTTTTAAATTTCCTATTTTAGATTAGAAAATTAGAAAATACAAATTCTCTAAATAAATAAGTAGGATTAATATGACAAATCCTAAATACAAAACTAAACAAATGAAACTCAACAATGATTCAAAATGCAGTTCATAGATTTTCTACAAAGGTCAATAAAGGTCTAGTATGCCTTTGATTCCATCAAAAGCCTCGATATACTTTTCAAACCAATGAGATTAAAGTTCTATGAAATTACAACTAAAAGTCTCTTAATTTTTTAGGCACACAAATTACTTAAGTCACGGGTTTGTTTAAGCAATAAAGCTATTTTTTGAAGGAAAAAAAAACATTTTTTATTTTTCTATTCAAATTTTCCAAACAGAAGGGCTATTGACCTATTGTAAACCTATATATTCTATTATTAAGGTATCTAAGAGATGATGTATATATCTAAAAGTTTTTAGTATTAGAAGATCTTGTAATTTGAAAAGAAAATAACATTTACAAATTTGTAGAATAGGTTTTGAAATGTTTTTGAATTGATTCTAGTTACAAGTATTATTCCGTTTATCTTTATATTTTTAAATGACTATAATGTTAGACTTGATACCTAACAAGTAAATGAAAGACACTGAACAAATTTCAAGTTTCCACCTCTCTTGTGACCAACGTTATAGTATTTCAATCTATATGTGATATTCTTGTATTTTCTTTTTTCAAGTGATTAGTAACTCGTTTAGTTTTAGATCCCAAGACTGCTATCTAAAACAATTGGATAGAACTTATCAAATGTTTTTCATTAATTTTATTTAGAACATGCTCCAAAAAATCTCATACATTTAAGTGATAATATATCAAGAGGTACCATACTTATTTAACATAACTTATGATTTGAAAAGATCAAAAATTCAATTTTTCTAAGGGATTTCTAGAAAAAAATCTCAAATTTGAGTCTACATATATAATGTGCTGTAAAATGCATGTCTAAGTTTATTTTTGTAATTTTTTTCAAGTATTACTATGTTAAGTGTCACTTCATAATTTAAAACATTTATGTTTGAGGTTTTTGTTTTTTACCAGATTTTTTCAAAATCCTTAGGTTAAGCAGTAAATTAGATTCCTGAAGAAAGAGTATTGAGAAGTCCCTTTGTAGACCAATACTACAATTTTACCTTTGAATGAATAATATTTTCTTTATTAAAAAACTTTTATAAAGAGCAACTTGATGCAATGATTATATATTACCAATAATAATGAAAAATACTTCGTTTGATCATTTACATAGTGCTTCTCAGTTTTAAAAGGCCATTTATTTTTTAATATAGATGAAAGTTTGAAAGAACTAAACCTTTGATAATCATCTATAAATCAGAGTTGTTAATTATATTAATTCACTATTTAAAAAGATATTTGAAAACTTTACAAAACATTCACAAACTACAAAACATGTATATGGAACACATAGTGTTGATTGAATATAGATGGATTTAGATGTGTAATTCTTAAATCTATCATAACACCAAATTAGACATTATTGCACTTGGCCAATGAAAATGCAATTTTAGTTTGTTTTTTTAAAAACAAGTTTAAAACATTTGATTTCTTCCGATCAATCACTCTTTTTGCTCTCACATATCAATCTTTGCATTTACATTGCAATTACATTAACATTATAATATTTTCATGTCACATGTATACCAGAAATTACTACAATCTTTGGAAGATTTTTTTATATAACCAAAATGATATTGCGGGTTTAGCTAAACCTTCACATTCTTAATTACGGGTTCACACCAACCAAAGAACATATAATCACTCCAACATCTATACACTTTCCAAAACCCTACACGATGTGTGTACTCTTACACACCCTATACTACCATCAAACGTACTACTATGTCTCTTGTTACGGCACTACTTTATCCGGTGTCTCCAATACTCGTGCATATGATTGTATTAAGTCTTCTCCTTCTCTTCTACCGATAATTGCCTTCGTTTCTTTATACAAACTTGGTCCACCGATTGGACTCACTAGGGGTGGAAAGGTGTACTGCAACGCCCTATCCACCATGGCGCGCGTAATAGGTGTTGACACTCCCTTTGATAAGGTCAACTACATATTAGATTCTTCCAAGATGGAATTCTTATGGTAATAAACATAACGTCCTTCTTTAGCTATCCAAATATATCTTACATATTTCTTATTATGGTAAAATCCATCATCATTCGGAACAAGCTCATTTCATCCAACATGCTGAACGTTGACAACAATGACATGCATTCCGTTGGTGTTAGTGTACCTTCAACTTCTCCTCCGTCAGCTTCAGCATGTTCCAGTTCAACGTTGTCCACATCATCAACTTCTTTTGCAAGAGCGTAATTAAGATTTTCTTCCATTTTCATCAAATCCTTTTGGTCCCTATGGGCGTCACTGACTGCATCAATGCCAGAAGAGCCCCCCCAAAATGCAATAATGTCTAGTTTAGTATCCATTGCTACAAATACATTAAACTTTGTATTTGTTGATGTAATTTTTGACATTTATACAAAGTAGTGAGGTGAATAGAGGTGTGTAAGGGCATGCATGTATCCTACTTCAAGGCTCAAGCTTGTTATTAGAAGAGACTTGAAGATATGGATTAATTAGTTGGCATCACACTATCATTGTAGAAGAATGTAGACCTCACTAAGAAAATTCTCTTTCATAAATCCCTTCTTTAATTGGACATGCCATTGTAAAAATATAAAATATAAAAAATACATATACTATAATAAATGGGACAAATTCAACATCAACATCAACCAAACTTACAATTTAAGCACCTTAGTTGAAGAGCCCCATCCCAAGTATTTGAGAAGATAATTTCATTTGCATATCAATCCACACTCTAAAGAATGATGTCATACACTATATATTTTCAAACTTCTCCACTCTTTACTTTCTTCTAATATAGCTTATACACTGTCTTAGCATGGAACCAAGCATCTTTCTTTAATGTTGTGTTCATTAAAAAGGAGTTTGTAATCGGCCAAATGAATTCTATCAATCCTCAAAATTGTCTTGTAATGAGGGAATCTGTTCTAGGTGTGTACTTTCTACTTGCCCCAAGCCCAATAGTCTAAATATTGATCCTATTTTGTGGTTGAATAATCCTATCAAAACCAATTACAGTAGCCGAAGGTCTAAACACACATAGAAGATAAAAAAACTATGCCTCTTTTTATTGCAACAAAAATCCCTACATTAGCTAAAACTAGCTGAATTCTATTCCAAAAACAGTTGTGCTACTCGTACATTTTAAAAAAGTGCCATTTATGGAAACATTTTTTTTTACTTTTTACTTTTTTTAATGGAAACATTTTAACCAAAACTGCAAAAAACAATAGAATTTGATAGTCAATTCACAACTTCCTCCAGATTGGAATTAGCATCTACGTAGTCAGTTTTGTCCTTCACAACTTGTAAAATCCTTTCTTTCCTTTTCTTTTTCTATAGCCAAAGTTGATGCCTATTTGTGTTGAAGGTAGCATATTACACTAAATTCCATAAACTAATTCTGGGATCACTGATTGCCATTCTTTCACTCACAATCGATCTCCATAGATCACCAAAGCAAGAATGCCGGTAGTCAGGTTTTCATGCATGTGAGTCCACTTTTGTTCAACAAAATTTGTTGATCTCGAAGCTCTACTAACTGTACCGTACCCGAGTTTGTTGAACTCTCGGATGTGTGTGAAACCCACATGTGTAAGATAAGTGGTAAGAGCTTCCACTGTTCCTCATAGGGCTGAAACTCCTGCCTGGCCCCTCCTGTGCTGTCTCCTCCATAGAATCTGTCCTCACCACTTCTGAAGTGGTGGTGGCAGAAATTTAATCTCGCTCAAATCACACGCTTAAAGAGGTAACCGAATGCAGAAGCATGTCCCCTCGGAATCAACACCTAAATGTCGGTGCCATTGGTTTTCATTTGAACCGGGGCATTGGGATCAGACCCCTCTCAAGTGACCAAAACCCTCCTCAAAAAGAAGTGATAAGTTCACATACAAAAGCAAAACAAAATTTAAAACATGAAGGAACGTTGAATGGTCTTCAATCAAGTTGTCATGGAAAGGAGAGACATTTGATGTATGTGAAATGCAAAATCTCTTGGTTTGGGGAGCTGGCGTGGACACATTGCGTGGGCTGTTTGTTGGCAATGCACGCACCAGCTGCAATAAGTTAACTGTTAAAGCTCAATTGGGGTTGACAGATCTATGGTGGACATTAACCCGTAAAGGCCCAAGGCCTTTTTCTGCCAGCAAACACCCAAAACTGCCATTTTTTTAGCAAAGTGTGAAAAAAAGTTTAAAATGTTTTTTTTTCATATCTAACTGTAGAATCTTACACCTAACTAGTATGAGAGTGTGTGAAAAAAATTCAAAATTTTTGACCACACAGATTGCAAGATATCTACATTTGAAGTGAAAAAAACAAAATTTTCAGCACATTGTGGGACTGGATTTTTTGACTTTGATCATTTTTAACATAAGTTTTTTGCAATATAGAGTTTTGAGCTTTAAATGTTTATAGTAGAGAATTGAGTTGAGAATCTAGCCCAAAAAAAAAATTCAAAAAAAAATAATTTTCATTATTAAGAAAATTGTTAAGTAGAAGTAGGTACGAGATAGAAGGAAAATCTAAAATATTCATACATTTTAGATGGAATTAAAATGCACAAATCCCAATGGTGGGATTGTTCTAGCAAGTAAACTAAACTATGCAAAACAAAACAAAATTGAAAAAAAGAAAAAATTGCATTCAGAAATGAATCCTACAAATTATTTTTTCAAAAAGATGCTCTAACTGCCCGAAAAACAAGAATGTCCATAACTTTCTCATAACAAATCCAAATGAAATGAATCAAAGCATTCCAGATAGACAAAAATATTAAAAAAAGAAATTCAAATTTTTGTCCATTTTTTTTTTGTTGCCCAGGCTGCCCGCCGTCCCCTATTTTGAGCTTATTTGGTCATAACTTTTGTTCCCAGGCACCGATTGTGAAAAAAATTATATTCCCACAAAGCTCATCAGCTTTTCTACCTCCAAAAAAAGTTTCAAAAAATCAAGAGAAAATTTCAGCCTGTAGATACCTGCCCAAAAACGCATTTGTCCCTTGAAGGGACAACGGGCTTTTAGAAGTTAAACCCGTCCCATGAGCAAGGTGGAATCATCCTGGGGAAAATGCAGAAATTTTTCATTTGCCACATGTGAAAACATTTGCAAATTTTGAATTCATATTTGCAATCATAGACCCCCAAAATAGCTAAAAGAGGTCTACAACATACCCTAAATAGGGCACAAAATAGGGGGGCTTTTTTTACTTTTACTCATGCATTAGAAGAGATTTGAGGGCATTGGAGAGCCGTTTCAGGCCCGTTCTTGGATCTGGCTAGATCTGTGAACAACCGGTACGAGCTGTCAAAAAAAAAAATTCAAAAAAAAAAAATTCTCTCCCAAATATCATTTCAGGCCTATTGTTTGTTTGTTTTTTTCTTTTTTTTCGAAAGTGATGTGGCACTCGCGCGACCACATCAGCCAACAGCTTCCTGCATGGGAACGCTATAGGAACGCAGGATAATTTGCGAGCTTTTGGAGGCCTCAAATCTCTTCTAATGGAATACAAAATTTATCTTGTTGGTTCCACTTTGTGGGATGAATTTAATGTCCTGATTGATCTATTGAGCCCCCACTCTATAGATTCGCAATACTTTATTTGTCAAATTTTCACGCTCTGCAATGAAATTCCATTTTATTTGTTTGAAATTTTTTTTTAAATATAAAAAAAAAAGATCATACTTATTTGGCACTACACAAAATAATTATCCCCACCCACTAAATGGCACATGGCATCACTTGGTTGGCCAATCAAGGGAAATTCAATTTAGTAAGGAGAAGTGCAAAACATAAACTCAAATCGCATCTAGAACTCAATTTATGTGTCCTACTAGGGGCCTCCTTGAGAGCCAATTTATTTGCATCCTACTTCGTAGTCCAAAAAAAGGTTTCTTACAATATATATTTTAAAAATTCTCCAATTGTTGGTAAATTAACAGAAATCTTCAAAATGTGTGAAAACCCAAATTTGACGAGATGAATGACTATATTGGATATTGGATGAAACTATGAATACACAAGTACAAACATGGGCCATGAAGATTTGTGAAAAATACCGCCCAAGACCAACAACCATAGTCAAGTTGGTCATGTGGAGTCTTTTGGCATGTGTATTTTTTAGTCTATGCAACCCATGTTTGTACTAGTGATAATTGCAATATGTCAAGATGCATATTGTCTAATGAGAAGAAAAAAAAAAAAAAACTCCAAGAAATAGCCCATTATTGACAAGGTATTGGCATCATGGATCAAATGCAATATTATACTATACTACTAAAATCATAACTCCTAGAGCTGTAATATCACAAATGCTACCATTAATAATAGGGGCTCATGCTTGCTATGCTATGCATTCATTGTATCACATATTAGTAAAATTTTGATATATTTGAATAGAATGCATGATAATGATTTCAACAAGTCTTTGAAATAATTAATTTTAATATTTTGTAAAAATATTTTCAATCATGCATACATAAAAATTATATTTTCACACAATGTTATATTACCAAAACAGAGTAGTAGTTTGCAATCGCTTCTATAATATCACTTTTCTAACTTTTATGATTTCAAAATATTATATGCTACTACCAAATGATTTGAAAAATTTATTCAATTGAAGCAATTTTGGATTTCACAACAATTAAGTTGTTCATGAAGTTTTTGAAATTTACAAGTTTTTCTTTTCAATTCACCAAGTTTTGGGTTGCCATTGTTCGTAACAATTGAGTCAACTTTTGAATGCATTACAATAAAGGTGTATCTTTTACAGTATTTACCATTGCATATATTTCATTCATCATTCTACATTTCAATACATGCTTACTTATAAACAAAATTAAACAAAGATTTTAGTAATTTTTATTTCAAGACTTATTTAAAAAAAAATTCTGCATTTTATCTAATACATAAAAATTCAAATAAAATTCTAATGATGAATGCGTAGCATAGCAAGCGCCAACCACTAGTTTTAATTCAATGAAGTATTTGAGGTCAGGTGTTTTTACGCTACAAATACTCCCAAAATGCAATCACACATTGATAATTTTACAATTTTGCAACTTCAACACTTCTTTTTGAATTATAGGCTCTATGAAATGTTTATTCCTTGTAAAATTTTGTATTCAAGTGTTGGTTTCTGCATATTTCTAAAATTTGGTAATTTTGGAATTAGGCAATCTACTACATAGAGTCTTTTAGGGCTTGTCACACTTACTAAGAAAATACAAATGCAATAAGAAATCAAACTTACTTTCATAATTTAGAGCTAAAACCTTATTTATTTATAATTAGAGGAAATTGAAACATTATTTTGAAATGAAAATTTTAAATGACTTTCTAATCTCTTTTTACATAGCAAAAACGTAAAAAAAATTCAAACAACATTTTTGCCACTTTGAGTCTATATTTGGATTTTCAAAAAGATGGATCTAAAGGAATCTAATAATGTAAAGGCCAAGTGTAAGAAAATTCACCTTACACACATTTTCCTATATATTTTGTGATTTAATTCACTGTTACAACTTCTAGTTAGAAGTTATTTTGAAATAGTTTTGAAATGGTTTTGAAAGAGGGGTTCTAAATCCTCAAATCTTTAAAATGAATTTTTTCAATTAAAAAAAATCTTATATATACATTGAAGTTTCTATAAATCAATTTTTCATATTCTTAATTTTGTAAGAATTCATTATAAACCCTCTTTCAAAATGGTCATCTTAGTAAGAGTTTCTCTATGTGTACAATGTATAGGAATAATGCAATCCTAGTTTGAAGGCCATTGGGGTACATATAGTGTGAAAATGCATGTTAGGTAAATGTATACTCTAGAGATGACAGCATACAAAGGTAGAAGGTGTATTACTTCTAGAAGGTGACTTGTACAGGTAGTAACCATTATCCATTTATTACCTGCTAAGCACTTCTATCCCTAAAACCACTCATTATACTCATGTCCAATAAGCACAAATGTCCTTCACCAAAGAATGATGTATGAATGGATGCCACACTTGGAGAATATCAAATGCACCTCCAAGTATCAAAACGTCACTATCCCCACGCGCAATCATCACATGTATATTATGCACATACCATTTTCCTTGTATGAACTAAGTGTATCCGGCATTTTCAAATCCAATGCCTCATAAATAATTTACTATATTTTCACAATGTAGTAATTGCAAAAGCAAAAGCACGGCTATCTTTACAATTAACATGTCTTTGTAACACAAAAGTTGACAAGTGATTTGGATCTAATTTCCACTATTTCTACTATGATGACTTAATAATACATGTGGAATGGAACCATTTTTGTTTGTTTTGTGGCTACAACATTATGTAAAAATTGCACATCAAAAGTCTCCAAAAATAAAAAATTCAATGCAATGCTTCTATTGATGTCTTATAGATTCACAATAAAAATTGGATCGATTAGAGTTTTCTTGCACCTTCAAAATAAATCTTTGTATCCTGAAATGCACATCATACATCAAAAGAGCAATGTTTTATTCCCTCTAGGAATTAAGGCATATACAACTAAACAACGTTGCTATATTCTCTTGCCAACTCTGATTACAATGTGACAACATGATTTAATCTTGAAACATGAGACCTATTACCTTTAACATAAACCCAAAAATTATCTTTTAACAAGATGAATACTCACAAATCCTACTTTTTACAAAAAACCTAAAAGTATTTTGGGCACTTTGAGTCCTTCATGGCATTAGAGGGTCAAGACTTTGTCTCTAGGCCTTCCCTCTAGAAAAGGCTCCTATAGTGTTTTATGTTGATTTATGGTACAACTGTCTCTAGCACTTAGAAAATTCATAGTTTATTCTTATGTTGTCCAAATAATGATTGAAATTTGTATTGGAATTCATTTTCATTTACCAATTTGACCGATAGAAACAAATTTTGCCATTTAATTTGAAATTATGTATAATTGCAATTTGTGGAGATCTATAGTACGCATATCATTGTACTCGTTCATCACTTTGGTTATACAATGTCTTGTTGACAAACCCAATGCTTGAGAATTTATTCTCTTTTATTCCATTCCACTTGCTTAGGAGATGTGTACATTGAGTGCATGGAAATTGAGGTTCCTTAATAAATTTGTTGTAGAGTTGTTGTTTTGGATTTGTTTCAACCTTTCTAACGTGTTTTAAGAACAATGAGGTTGTTTGGTAGTTATGCCATTACTTTTTAGAAGGTAACAAATTGAGATTCAAGGAGATTGCAAATAAACCACCTAACTATTCTTCTTGTCTATAATATCATGTAATCTTGGTTTTTGTATAAAAACATTTAAACTCTAAATACTAAAAAACACCATACATAAAACAAAAATCTTAGAAATGCCTTATATATAGAAGCTAGGTGAGTTTTCTTGAGACTGATTGCACAAATCTGAACTTTTGTCCAGTCACAAGTGAGAATTTCAGCCTTATGTTCAATCATAAGTGAAGATTTTGGGTCTCTTTATATAACAAATTGGTCCGGCCTCTACATGTAAAGCATTTCAAATGATTTTTTTTTCAAGCCTTTCACCAGTGTCACAGGACTTGAAGATTTACAAAATTATATCCACAGTTGTCAATTGTGAGGCTTACATGAAAGCCATGATACATGAGCAGGCCTCAATGAAGGAGATCTTGACAAGCCAAAAAATTTAAATCCATCCATGAATTATCTGTTCACAAGTGTTTGCACAGCAAAAGAAATAACTTAACTCATGCGTGTCTTCAATGACAGGATAATAGTGAAGCTAATTAAAAAGAGATTAATGGTGACAAAGCAATTAACCCCAAAAGGGAATTGTACCTCAAAATTGTCTTCATGGCAATCATGGTTACGTACCTATGAAGTTAATTTAACCCTTGAAGAATGTGGCATCCCATGACCAAGGTTGTCACCAAAATGCTTTGATTATTGAATCGATAGGTGTAATTCCATTCTTTATTTTTACAAAAAACAATGAAGTCATCTATTGGACACTTTTGGTCTTCAATGTCCTTCTAGAGTTAAAATGAATGTTTTTGATGCAATTTGGGAGACAACTGACAATGTTTTATCAAAATGTACAAATAAGTAATATTTTGATGAATGTGAAAAATGTCCACAAAAATTGCACATTAAAATTGATGTAGAGAACAATTTCTGGAAGAAAAGGGCCACCTCACTGTCTTTAGAATTATTTTCAATCTATTCCAAAAAGTAAATGGATGACATGGATGAAATTCATTTGCGCATCACCTCTATAGTAGTACATGATTCCAAAAAATAATTCAAAACAAAATCTTCAAATGCTCCAAATTGAAAAAAATTCAATAAAAAAATGCTTCATCACATTGCATTGTGCACACTAAATTCAAAAATCTCATTGCAAACTATTGAGATAATTTTTGACTTTTCTAATGTAAGTCTTTATATCTAAATGCATTGTACTTTTCAAATTCATACTACTTTAGGATTTCTCTGAAGTTTTGTACTCAATTTTGAAGCTCAAAGTCTTAAAATCGATTTTAAGGATTTATGAAAATGATATTTTTTATTTTTATTTTTTTAATGTTCATTTATACAAATTGTGAGGGCAAATATGTCTTCAATTTTTTTGTTGAAGCTTATGAATTACCTGTGGGAAGAAAGGGGTGCATATATATATATATATATATATATATATATATATATATATATATATATATATATATATATATATATATATATATATATATGCATACATACATATATACATACACACACACATACACTAGTGCAATTTTTGGTGTAAATATAAAATTTCTCTGCAAACTACCGTGGTTATCAGGAAAAAAATGGCCATTAGGAGATAATCCAAAATATCAAAAAATTCATTATAGGAACTTTGGGCCCTATGGATGGCCATTAGGGTTTCAGTGGATGTGCAATTACAGTTAAAAAACACACTAATTTTTTAATTTTTTCAAAAAACTAATTTTTTAAATTAAAAAATAATTAAAAATCATTTTTTACCCTGAATTCTGACAGGGCAACTTGGCTAACTACTCACCCTTATAGATTCTCTGATGGCCTTTTAGGGTTGATATTTTTTCTAAATGTATATTTTCATGCATCCATTCAGCCCAAACATGGGCTGAAATTTTCTCTAATGTTATATAAAACATCAGGAGATCTATACAAAACATCTAGAGATCTATACAAACATCAAAAGATCTATATAAACATTTGGATGTTTAGTTCAAAGTTCATGAATAGTCTAGAAGTAGTTAAATGTGGTATAGATGCCAAAGGTTTAGGATTCTTTTTTGCATAATGAAAGAAATAGTGTGGGCAAAAAAAATTCTATTTATATCGTTTGTCGAATTTGATATTTTGGAAATACATATATATATATATATATATGTATGTATGGCATAGCAATGCCAACCCTCCCCTATACTTATGGTAGCGCAAATCAAGCATTTTTATGCATCTCGAGTGCATAATGAGACTTTATATTTTGTAATGAAGAGTTATTGGAGTAATAGATTTGAAAATTGAGGTTCTTTATCATGGTAAATTGTTTCTTGTGATTGCATGTACTAAGTGTTATATTCATAGTTGCAACATTGTCATTACTCTGTATTCTTCAAAGGATTTTATTGAATGTACAACATTTGTTCTTTTCACAACATTTTTATGGATACGTGTCCCAAATTTCTGAATAAATGATAACAGTTGAACTATAAGGATCAAAATATTGCCCATGCATTAGAGGACATTTGAGGCCTCTAGAAGATTGTTTTAGGCCCGTTCCCAATGTTGTTTTGATTATGTGAACAACTGGTACGAGCTGTTAGATTTTTTTTTTAAATTAAAAGAAAAATTTAAAAAAAAATCCCAAATATCATTCTAAGCATTTTTTATTTATTTTATTTTCCCCAAAAAGGACGTGGCACGGTGTCGGCCACATCAACCAGCTGCTTCCTTTGTGTTCCCGCTGTGTGGAAATGTAAGGAAACTTGCAGTCTTCTCGAGGCCTCAAATGTCTTGTAATGTTGTAACCGGGGCTTTTCTTTTCACTGTAGAAGTTGTGTTTTGGCAGCACTTGATAGCATAAAATTTGGAAAGACGCGAATGCATTTGCTGCTTTTTGTCAAAACTGGCGAAATTTTGCCAAAAACAAAAGCCGTGGTTGTAATTTTTATGCCCCTACAAAATGTTCTTTGCAAAGATGATATCCAACAAGCAATACAATTTTTTTCCTAGAGCATTGTATGTTTAAATGTTTAAACATCAAAATCAAATTTAAAAAAAAATCATTTTTGTTTTTGGCTTTGTTCAAAAAAAGGCGGTCAACTTTATATTGAAGTCTCAGAAATATAGATGAATGATAATTGCCAACCCTCTATTCAATCTGAACTTTCAATATTGTCCATCTTCCACGTTTTGTACATTGGAGTGTTTAGGGGTTATATTGTTGTCTAAAAGCATGCTTGAATGGACATTGAAGAATGATACCAATTGGTTAATTGATACTAGTATAATTGGTTGGAATTGTACGAAATATGAATATGATCTATCATAAACCATCCTCAAATACCATATTGATGTAGACACTCCAATAGTCAATAAGTCAAATCATCTATAGGATTGTTGTCACTTGATCTCTTTTATATGTAACAAAGATGGTTCTCTCAAGAGATTGATTTGAAAGGTTACACCACATACTAGGATTGAATACCTTGCAAATTCTTTACAAGTATTTATTATAGACCAATGGTTGAATGTCAAGTACGAACCACACTCTTTGCATTAGCTTTTACCATCATTTAGTAGTGATAAAGATTAGGTTGTCAACTCTTCAAAGATTCAAACTAACTAAGACATGTACCTAAGACTTATACAGTTGCCCTCAACAATAATGTGCCTTCCATCCTTAATACTATGGACATTCTAAGAACTTTTTATTTCTCACTTCTTTGCTCCGTACGTATAAAGAAGATCAATGCATGTTGGATCAATATTCACTATAAGCTTGTGAACTTTGATCATCTATGCACATCCTAGTTCCATAGTTTTACTTTGGACCCAATAATTCCAATTCAACTTAGCCTTGATAGTTTTTTAATCCTTGAAAGTTGTGATTGTGATTCATTAACCCCTAAAGTTTCATGACTATGTAATCACCAAAAACGCCCCAAAACTGCCATTTCTAATACAACTACCAAATTTTGGAAAAAAAATAATCTTTGACACATGTAACCGTAGGATCTTGTAGTATGATATTTTGAAAACATGTGGTAAATATTTCAGAAAATTCCACCATGTGGATCATAAGATATAAGCATTCAAAGTCTTGAAAACCATTTTTTCAATCCTACAAAAAACCGGGCAGCTGCACTTTGCAAGCTCACTTTTCAATGAAAAAATGCCGATAAAGGTGGTGCTTCTTTGAATTTAGTTTCCTAAACAAGTTGTCTATATGCTTGAAAAATTTCACATCATTTGGAATTGTACAACATATAGGAAAAAAATAGTAAGTAGAAAGAAGTAGAAAATGACTCAAAATACTAAATTGTTAAAAATTTAATCATGGAATTTTAAAATGCCAATCCCGACGGTTGTAATGTTATAATAATCAATCTACATCCTAAGATTTTATTTTTTTCCAAAAATATTGAAACTTGAGTTAAATAAACGACTTTAAAGTTTTTTTTAGAGTAGAGAATCCATAACTGCCCGCAAACCAAAAACTCCCATAACTTTTGACTTGTTGATTGAAATGGAGTGACTCAAAGCTTTTTAAGTATATATAAATGTAGAAAATCAATTTCAAAAAAAAAATTCCGGAAAAAATGATTTCTTTTTATCTGCCCAAATTGCCCGGTTACAAAAAAAATAACATATCAAGCCACAACTTTTGACTCATATTTCAAAATGTCATGAAACTTGGTATACATGAAGATATTCCTTTCCCCCACCTTCTATTAAAATTTCAGCCTCAAATATGGATATCTCTAGTCACACGTACCTGCCCAAAATTTCTACACGGCCAAGAAACGCATGTTGGTCCTTTAGGGGTTAATAGTAGCGTAAATCAACCGTTGAATATATGCATACATACGCATTTGTCTATACACATAATTTCACTATTTTAACCCCTAAAGGCCCAAGGCCTTTTTTCTGCCAAAAAACACCCAAAACTGCCATTTTTTTAGCAAAGAGTGAAAAAAAATTAAAAATGTTTTTTTTGCACATTTAACCGTAGGATCTTACACCTAACTAGTATGAAAATGCGTGGAAACAATTTCAGAATTTTTGACCTTACAGATTGCAAAATATCTGCGTTTAAAGTGGAAAAAACAAGATTTTCAGCACATTACGGGACCATATTTTTTGACTTTAAACATTTTTAATTTAAAATTTGTGCACTACAGCGTTTTGAGCTTTAAATCTTAATAGTAGACAATTGAGTTGAGAGTCTAGGAAAAAAAAGAAAATTCAAAAAAATTTAATTATCATTCTTTAAAAAATTGTTTAGTAGTAGGTATGAGATAGAAGGAAAATCTAAAATATTCATATATATTTGATGGAATTAAAATGCACTAATCCCAATGGTGAGATTGTTCTAGCAAGCAAACTCAACCATTACAAAAAAAAAGTTGAAAAATTACAAAAATTGCATTCCGAAATGAATCCTACAAGTTAATTTTTTCAAGAAGATGCTCTAACTGCCCGAAAAACAAGAATGTCCATAACTTCTTCATAACAAATCCAAATGAAATGAATCAAAGCTTTCCAGATAGACAAAAATATAATCTATGAGAAAAAAAATACAAAAGAAAAATACAAAATTTTGCAAATTTTTTTTGCTGCCCTTCTTCCCTACGCATTCTAAGAAATGGCATAACTTCTCGCTCGAAGGTCCGATTTCAAATTTTTTTTCCGCTACATACCTCTCTCAATTCTTCACCTTCTCAAAAAGTTTCAAAGAATCACAACAAAATTTCAGCCCATAGGTACCTGCCCCAAAATGCATTTGTCCATCAAAGGGACAATAGGCTTTTAGGGGTTGAAAATTAAAAAAACCTGCTCAAGATCATTTTCCAAATTTTTTTTCCTTTTTTTTTCTTCCCTTACCCTTAACTAGAATCTATCACAATATAATAATATTAAAGTAAAAATAACATTCTAATTTTTTAACTCATAAAAACCTTAAAATTCAATATCTTTCATACCATAGGTTCAACCGCCACAAAATAAAGTCCTTGCACCCATCCTTGTAGAAGGCTTTCTGAAAGCACCAAGAACATGATCGGGGGATGCTTGATCCAAAAGATCTCAACGTGGCAAACAAAACAAACAACCTCGCTTAATGTATGGATCAGTGTGCTCTGTGCCATTGTCCTGTGCATCCCACCTCTAAAAGGGCTTTCCAATGATACCAAGAACAAAGAACATATGGTCAAAGAGATCTCACCGTAACAAACAAAACAAAACAAAATAAACGTCCTGACTTAAGGTATAGACTAGTGTGCCTTGTGTTATTGCCAATAGTCAAAACAAAAGTAAAAGTAATTTTCTAATTTTTTAATTCATAAAAATTTCAAAATTCAATATCTTTTACACTAGTAAGAGGTCCAAACACCACAAAACAAAGCCCATGCACACCTCCTTGCAAAGAGGTTTTTGACAATACCAAAAATTCGACCAAGGGATGCAAGGGCCCGGAGACCTCATTGTAACAAATAAAATAAACAAAACACAAATCAAACAACCTAATTTAATCTCTAGAGGACCCGCATGCATTTTTTGGCTACATAGCAATTTTGGGCAAGTACGTGTGACTGGAGATTTATATATTTTAACCCCTAAAGGAACAAATAGTGTGTTTTGGCCACATAGCGATTTTGGGCAGCTCACTATGAACAGAGTTTTTATTTTTTTTCTTTGAAAATTTCACAAAACATGTGTCCAAGGAGTAGCTTTAAGGTCCAACAATTTTCATAACTTTTGACTACACGGATAAAAAGTTATTGCATGATATGTAATTTTCCGCGTTCGGTGGGCAGCTTGGGCAGCTCAAAAAACTCCTTCAAAAATCACTTTTTTGAAAAATGAAAAAGTTGGAAGTGGTTCTAAGGAAACATTTAAGAGTGGAAAAGTTTGAATCACTCCATTTCGTTAAATGAGGTGAGAGTTATTAAGATTTCCAATTTGTGGGTAGGTATGGAGTCTCTGGATTCCAAACCTTGCAACCAATATTGCAACCATTGGGATTGACATTTTTCAATTCTATAATTAAATTCTTAACAATTTAGTATTTTGAATCATTCCCTACTACTATCTACTTACTCTTTTTTTCCTATATGTTGTACAATTTGAAATGATCTGAAAATTTTCTAGCATGTGGACAACTCGTCTAGTAGGAAAAAAAACACAAGAAAGCACCACCATTTTGGACATTTTTTCATAGAAAAGTGAGGTTGTGAAGTGCAGCTGCCCTGTTTTTTGCTGGGCCAAAAAAAATGATTTCGGTGAATTCGAATGTTCATATCTTGCAATCCACGCGGTGGAAATTTTTGGAAATTTTACCAAGCCAACGTACTACAAGATCCTATGGTTACATGTATAAAAAAAGAATTTTTTCCAAAATTTGGTACTTGTACTAAAAATGACAGTTTTCTAGTGAAAACATAATAAGGAACTTTAGGGGTTAAGGAATTATGCTTCTAATCTGAGATTAATTCCATGAAAGGGATAAACAGAAGATCCTCCTTGTCAATGTCCTAAAAGTCTTGCCGCACTGATGGAGATGCTCTTATTAGCAGGACCTCCATCCCCCTTTTAGGAGGAAAATACTGGTCTGCCTGCTAGAGTCTGATTGGAGCTAGAGTCTCGAGAATTTGTTCCGGATGCTCGGGGATGAAAAGGTCACGACAGACACCAAGCCACTCAGCAGTATATCCATCGGAGAGGATGTTTTTCATCCATTCGTTTTGCTAAAGAGAGTAAACTTTGATATGACCTTCCCCCTAAAATATCCGTGCTGTCCCCCACGTCAGCTTATATTTAGCTCTCTTACATCCCCATTAACTTGACACCTGGACTTGTTCCAACTGTCTCCCCAGTTTCACTCTGTGGCTTCAAACAATAACTTCCTGCTTCAGCTACTCATGAAGACAGCCACGCAATTCACTTAAAGCAACTGTAAGCTACTGTGCCCCGAAGGCTCAAAGGCCAACAAATGGCACCAAGGTCCATATCAGCGCTGACGTGGACAACTCCATATTTTGCTGAACTGGCGCTCTCCTGATGACAGTGACCCCCTAACAAGTTATCACCTGCTAATTAAGATAGAAGCACCAGTTGTCGACCACGCCCAGTACCCAACCTGTAGGGTGCGCTATTTCCAACCTTAGGTTGGAAATCAGGTTTGACTGTTGTTTTTCTGTCCTTTTCGAGGTTGGGACTAATATGGTTATGACACATGTCCCAAAGTAGTGAGCATCCTTGACGATCGGAATTGGAAGACTCTAAACATTGTCTACTAGTGAAATGCACTTTTTGGTTCCCAAAATTCATTGTAATTTCAACTTTGGGAATTAAATTCTGAAAATTTTGAAACCTCCATATTTCCTTTCTTCCTACATGGGATATATTTCCACCACCTCATACTGCGCACAATGTGCTCCCAAATTCCTTAAATGATCAACTATTGGTGCTTCTATCTTAAGCTTTGGTGTTCATTTCTCATAACATTCAGTAGCCTTCAAAGAGGCTGCCTTTCCTTCCCTAGAGTCTTCATACACAAAATTCATCCTCAAATAATTAATGTAAACTTAGGTACCAAAATAAAGGTAGTACGTTATATTTTGTTTCATTTTCTTTGTTAATTTCAAGACCACACATACAAATCAACAAATTTTTGTAGAAAAGATGTTGGCAAAGAATCCAATGAATAATGTATTACAACCATTGTCATCAATAACATATTTTGTGTTTTCAACTAAAAAGACAACTCTATATATACACATGGGGTAGTAGAAGGTAGAACAACCCATGTGGGATAATTAAATTTGAATTTGGAGTTTCTCAAGCACTCATAGTTAAGTTGAAAACAAAGATTTGTGTTAAAAGTAGAATTTCAGACCTCATTTAGGCATAGTAAAACAATTTTTTCATAAAAGATTGAACTAAAAAAAGTTGGTGAATGAAAACAAGTTTCACCTCCAAAAATCCGTTTGTCACTTTGAATCTCCAATCAAAAGTTATGGACAAATTTGAGAGAGGGGTTGGAATGGGCATTTTCTTTAACATTTAAGAAAATCCTCTCTCAAATTTATTCATAACTTTTGATTAAAGATTTAGAATGAAAAATGGAATTTTAGAGGTGAAACTTATCTTCATTTAACAACTTTTTTAGTTCAAAGTTTTTTGAAAAAAGTTATTCTACTATGCATAAATGAGGTATGAAATTCTACTTTTAACACGGTTCTTTGTTTTTGACTTAACTATGTGCTTGAGAAACTACAAATTCAAATTTATTTATCCCACATGGGTTGTTCTACCTTCTACCATCCCATGTGTATATATAGAGTTGTCTTTTTAAAAACACAAAACATGAAAGACAATCCCATCAAAGTGATGTAATTCAAGCATTGAGATAATTGATCTCTATAAATTGATTGCCATTTTGAATAAGTTTGCTATTTTATTTACAACTTTAATTCAAAGTACTTAATTTGTTGTTAACCCCAATGTGCAATTGTGACCTTGTAATTGACTCAGGCCCTTTGCTGTATTTTAACAAGTTCCGCTAAGTGTCCTTGTAGTTACTGATTTGGTGTGGAATATACCACAACATTTCATCCCTCGGATGAAATGATGTGGTATATTCTACATCATTTCGTCCAGAAAAGGCGGTCGCAGTGACTGCTATTGAATGTAATGTTATACCCTTATTTTGGTTGTTCAATTAGGCCTTTCTTGTACTCATTAGTATGCATTGCTTCGGAGAAAACTTTTCAAGGTAGTGTGCTCTTAAAGCGAACTTTGAAGAGTTGACTGCATTTTCGGGGGGAAGCTAAACTCCTTGAAACAGTTTTCAATAAATTTTTTGTAGGAAGAAAAATGGAATTAGCATCTAACCCAAGTCATTTCATCTTTTTTGGACCTTTGTGGAATTAGTTACAAAATTTTGAAGTTGAAAGGCAATGGGCACCAATTAAAAGCAAACACCTCTTGAAATGTGTACTGTTGGTAAATTGAAGAAAGCAAAATGTACCTTTGTGTCAGTGGTTGCTTTTAGATCAGGGTAACATTTAGTGCACCCTAGCTTACATGGCTTGGTGGCTTTGGATCGAAAGGGAAGACTGAGGCTTTGCATCAACAACTACCATAAAGAAGTTTGAGCGGCTTCCTTAAACAAAAAGCCAACTAGGATTGAGACTTATAGTGTATTTGTTGTTTGTTTTTAAAGTCCCATATTTTGGAGGTGGTGGTTTGGAGGTGTTTTGTAGTAAGAAGGGACTAAAAAATGTCATATATTGATAGATTAAGGTTTATACTATATTGATGTCAATGGTATATGTTTTTCAATTGAACAAATGATCAACTTTTCCATTGATTCAAGTAGATAATTAGACAATGATATCATAGCACATTTTTATTCTTTCTTGTATTTGTCATAGCTCATTTCATTTCTTCAAATCAATCACATATTGATTCCTTTTGGATAGTGACCTAAGTGATAATCTTGGGTGTTTGAAGGTAAGTTTGGATTCCAAGACAGCCCAAACAAACCAAATAGATTGTTTGCATCTTTCAAGTACTACATCTGTAATGGTTATGATCAATAAGTTTGTTTTTTCTAACATTTTTTCCATCTTAATTTTGTATACATTAAAAACTTGAAGTCAATCTTCTATTGGAAAACTAAAAAATATGTTGGACAATCTTCTTCAAATATTGTCTAACCCTTTAGGGCCAAAGGTGCCCAAAAACAATTCAAGGATATTCTGATACAATGGCAATTTTTAAAAAAAAATTGAACAAGAATTGGACTTTGTATTGATTTATCCACATGGATGGGATATAGACTATAGCATGTCTGACACGACATAATCTAACATGATTTTTTAGGCATGACCACAAAGATTCCATGACCTTGATTCACTCATATTCCCTTTCTATGGGGCCAATGCTCATTCAAAATCAGTGCACATGGGCTTGTACATGGACTCGTCAAACGCAGAAGTTTTGTACTCTTGTCGTGGCTCTTGTATATCATTAGACATGGCTTACAATGGGCCATTGGCTAAAAATTATTTCCAAAATTCAAATTAAATCGACTAAAACTGGTAGGCTTGGCCCTAAAGGGCTAATATTGTCAAGTATTTCAATAAGACAATATATAATTTTTGAATATTCAAGTATATTGTAATTACATTTAAAAAACACGTTTGTGTCTCAGAGGGAGATCTGTTAGACATCTTTGATGTCACATTCAAGACTTTAGTGAGTGGTATGGCACGACCCCCCTCATATAAAACATTTTTGTTTAACCTTTGGAAAAAATAAAACTTACATGTCTTTAGAAATTTTGCCCATTCATTTTTAGAAATTGAGCTAGTGAAATACTTGTCTTACAAATTTCAAGTTTACAAATTGATTCTAAATTTAGTTGAAAATTCATAGAAACAAAAGTCAACAAAATGAGGCGCAATAAGAAAAATCCAATTGCTAAACTTTCACGTGTTGAAAACCAAATGACTAAATCCGATCCATTATTATCAACAATCAAAATTCCATAGAATTTGGTTGGTTGGTGATCCTTGTGTGCACCTATAGAAATAATTCAACTATAATTATTAAATAATGGCATCACAATTATAGTCGGTTCAAAATTGTTCAAAATCCAAAATCTATTCCTTAATTCTATAGGGGATGTAAATAATTCCAATCAAATATGCAATTACAATCATTGATATTACGGCCCTTGTCATGTATAAAAATACAAAATAGTGAAAAAATTGGGTTTTCCACTCAAATGGTAAGAATAATAAATTTTAGGCGTAAACCTATAGAAAGAATATAATGACTATTGCAACTTAGCACCAACAACTCCAAAATTTCAAATGTCACAATAGTGCTCAAGTTAATTCAGTTATGGGATATTCAAACCTAATGCTAATAAAATTGGTGCTCGTGTATATTGTCTCAGAATTATAGAAGGATTCAAACCATTTTCATATCTAGTCTATTTGTAATTAATGATTTGCATGGCTATTTTAAACTAACCTGGTAGGATTAGAGCATTGATGGCACATTTATTCTTTATTTGAATAACTATATTGTAGGTCAAATATTTCCTACCAAACTCAACCACTCTTTTAAATTCAGAATGCCACAATATTGCTTAAATTCATTGAAAGACTGGACATTCAAATCCAATTTTGACAAAGTTGTATATATATTTATTGTCTCAAAATTGTGTAAAGGTTCAAACTACTTTAATAATTCACCTATCCATAATCAAAATTTTTGCATGACTAGTCTAAGATAAGGTAGTAGGATTGAAGCATTGATGACACATCTATTCTATATTTGAACTCCAACTATATTGTAGGTCAAAAACTTCTTACCAATCAAAACATCCCACCAAATCTAACGTAAGATTGCCAAGGTTTCAATAATTCTTGCATTTCCTTAAAACCTTGGACAACCTTATATCTAAGCAAACTTTCTTTGTAAAATACTTGATGCAAAAGGGTGCATTAGAGCCACATGTTCATTGGTTTGTACTATGTACATCACTTTCTTCTCTTCACCTTTGAATGAAATCATAGAGTTGTTACAATAGCTTGGGATGAATAAATGAAATTTCATTTATAATTTGCATATTTCATCCATATACACATGTTTAGATAGTTCCATTTCTTCCCCGACAATCACTTTTTGCATTACCCCTCCCAAATGAATGAAACAAACTCTTATGAATAAAAACCTGGATTTTTCTTTTCAACAATTTTTTTCTAGAAAATGATATAAAATGATTATATTAAGGAAATAATTGGCAAAATATTTTTCCTTTCTCGATGGTTAAAACAGCTCAATTGTTACAAACTCTTTGGCTGAAATTGCACTGTTCTTTATGAATGTCCAAACTTCTTTCCCTTTTAATTTTTTTTACAAATGAGGATGTCCAAATATGGATAAATGACCAAGTTTTAATGAATTCATCCATTTTTCCTATTTCGTCCATGCCCACGGTTGAAACATCCCATGGTTTCTGCACCTTGCCCCCCAATAAATAAACTAAAAACAAAAGCTAAAATTACCCAAGCTCGCCAGTGGTAAGAATGTGGGCCGGAAGCGAAGCAAATGGGCCGGGGGAATAGTCCGTCCAGGCAGGTCTTTTTACAGTCTATTTTTTTTCCCTCCCCTCCGTGGGGTTAATAATGTCCAGGCGCACGGAAATTAAATGCAAGCAAGCCCCTCACCTTGCGATCTTCCCAGCCTTTGATTCTGACGACTTGACCGGCCATTAATTAGTTTTAATCCAAAGGGGAAACAGGGACGACCACTCCCTGCACCACCCTGGACCTGGAAAAAGGCCTTTCCAGGAAGAAATTTGAATTGGGTCCGCTGGATGAGGAAAATGTGGATGAACTGTACATTCGGCACGTGTCGGATAGAATCTGCAACTGCAAGGGGGCTTCACTCTTCAGTAGTTCAGGAGTTCAGGACTTCAGGGGCGAGCTGCCCGAACATCATGGCTGCAGTGGAGGGCGGGGCGCTTCCCGCTCCCTGACCGTACTGCTGACCGCAGGCAGGCCTGACCGCCAGGGGACTGACCGAGTTTGAAAAAGACGGTCAGCGACTCGGCTGGCTGGCAGCGGGTCTCTTTTGGGTTTATGGGCGGTAAGTTAGTCCTGGTGAACGGGGTTGACTTGGGTGGACTGTGGAAGACTTCTTTTTTCTTTTTTTTTTGAAACCTGGAGTGGAAGACTTTTTTTGATGAGGGGACGGGCAAATTTTTTTGGGGTTGAAAATTTTAACAAAAGCTTTGCAATGAAATTCCGTTTCATTTGTTTTAAAAAGAAAAGAAATAAAATATAACTAAAGTTTATTTGTTTCAAAAAAAGAAAAAGAAAAAAAATTTAACAAGAGTTTGGAAACTTTGGATCGGATTAAAAGAATTTATATACTTGCAAAGTAGAGACATGTTCACACCATGTGTCAAATTGTGTTGGTAGTCAATGGAATAAAGTTTGAAATGGACTTCATAGGATGTGGCTCAAATTTCCAATTGATCGTTCTACAACCGCTTAATTTGTTTCGAGGTTAACCTCGACTCATGGCAACAATTGGTCGAAATGTAGTCAAAATGGTAAAAAAAAGATAGACTCCTTCAAAATCATTTTAGGATGAAGGTTTACAAAACTTTGAGACAAAATACATGCCAACTTAAATTGCATGCAAGCAATCTCATAAAACTATGCACGAAGTCAATTAAGGTTAGATGTTCATGAAATTTGACATGAGGTGAGAACTTGTATTGCTTCGATGTAACTACAATTTTATTTCCGATTGATGCCCGGATCAAAATTTATATTGTCCTCAACTATTAGGACAGTTAGGGCACCTTTGACAACATGTGCAAAACTCTTCTTCTACTTCTGAAATTTGGCAAGTATATAATACACGTAATATAAGATGTAGTTGTCAAAAAATAACCATGTATATTGTAAAAGTTTCGCTTTATGAGGAGTTGACTCGTAGAGGACAATTGTCTATTTGAGTGGAGAATTGAAAATTAGGTAGGTTCCTACAAAGTCAATTTTGAAAGGATACTTGCAAAATTTGGACATAACATGTAAACATACCTTTTTAGTAGTTGTACAAATTTTTTTTTTATCAGATGCCTAGATCAAAAGTTATATTGCCTTGAACTTTTTTGGCAGCCCGGGTAACCTGTATTGCTCTTCTATTTCTAAAATATGGGAGGTGCATAACTTACATGATACATGATGCAAATGTAAAAAACAAACCATATATAGTATAAAAATCTATTTGTAAAAGTTAAAGCTCGTTGGCCCTATCAAGTAAGGTAGGAACTTTGATTGTCTTCTAACTTCAATTGCTATAATCTTTCAATCTATAGTGTCAAAGTTTCTAAAAAAAATTCCACACATTCCCATAATAGTCTAGCAGTCCCCGTTCCGGGGTTGCTATTTTGTGAGCGTGCAAGCGTGAGCATGTAAGCCTGTGAGCATACAATTTTTTAGAGAAAATTCTGTGGTGGAACCTATGACCGTGGACATTATATCATTCACGATTTAGGATTGAAAGACTGAAATAATCTACTCATTTTGTCAATAAATGGAAAGTATAGATGTCTTCTACTACTGACATTCTTCCAAACCATGCTTGATGCTTCTAGAAACCAATGTCTATAGTTAGGAGCCTTCATCCACCATAGAAGAGACTGCAACAAGTTGTTTAGAAGACTAGAGATAGAAGCCACAAAGCTAATTTTTTGCAATCTCTATAGGATATTTTTAATGGCGCAGTTGTTGATAGGCCCATCAGCATTGTCGTCTGAACCATTAGTATTGTCCTCTGAAACATTTCATTTCTACAATAGAGCAGTTGTTTAGTGGCATGGGACTTAAGTTTCACAAAATTTTCTGTAGAAATTGATTTAGATCAAATTTGAAAAAAGGAAAAAAATAATTAAATTCCAAGTGGTTGATGCATTTAATAACATTTGCTTACTACAGAATATGCAAATGTATGATTGTCAATAAGATTAGAAAATTTAAAGCCAAATCCACGCTAAATTGTAATTATGGGCCTTATTGCACAAGAATAGCTAGAGTACAATCAAGTTGCAAATCTAAACTTTTAATAGAAAATCTTGAGTATACAAATAAGTCTTCAAAATCATCATAATTAAACTAAATTATAAATTTATTCTTTTTTGATCCTAGGTATTGGAATGTGGGCTCCCATTGGTGCCAAGAGCTCTTCCAAATAACCTAATATGTGACCAAAAGAAACAACCGGCTCTTGCACAAATACAATTTGATCAAACCCAAGCTTCAAGCTTCAATCTTATTATTCAGAAATCTTGTATACATGAACAAGTCCTTCATAGCTAAATGAATGAATTAGAATATAAACTTGGTTTTTTCTTAATCACTTGTTAGGATGTGAGGATTACCTCTTGACACCGTTGGTAGCTCTTTGGTGGCGGAATCAAAAGACAATAATAACAATTATTTTTTGTTTGCAATGACAGGCCTCTTCTAGGTGCCAAAAAGTCTTGCTCACATCTTAGCAAGTGGTCAAGAAAAAAAAAACAATCCTTACAGATGTGCAAATCCTACAGATCATTTTATTTAAGGTAGAATAAAAATTTATTTTTTCTCACAATTTTTGCCCATAATATTCATTGGTCTTTTAGGATTAAAGTATAGTTATACTACACTAATTCATGAATGTTCAATCATCTAAATAAAATATATACAAGATGTCTCTTGTTGCAACAAGCTATGAAATAAAACCAATGAATCCAAGGTTTCAAATGACTTTATTTTATATTGATTTGATGCACCCAAAAGATTGATAACACTTGTTTGATTTTTATTTCTTAAGTGAATGTGTCTCTAGGTGGGCTTAGACTTAAGATTTTCATTGCATACAATGTTTAGCAAACTTGCAAGTGTTGGCAAGACGTCACCGTACGTAATGTATACCTTCTCTTTCATTTTCTTAGACAAACTCACTTCCATTGGTATCTATGATATTTAGAACTTATTTTGATGTTATGCTTTGTGTGCTGTTTTCCACGTCTCTCTACACTTGCATCTTTGTGAACAAATAATCCCATCAAACCGCCCCATGCCAAAGACTTTTATTTGCTAGTTTTATTCTACTCTACTATTTGCTTTGTGCCTTTTACACTCTCACGTTGCCTCTACTTAACCCCTAAATGACCAGAAGGCCACCAAGGTGGGTTTTGCAACATGATTTTTTTGTACCATTGGTCCTTTAGTGATGAAGGATTTTTTAAGAATAAAAATAACATTTTTGGACAACCCCTTCTTATAAAAACACAACTCAAGTAACTTACAACATTTAAAAAATACTTCAAGTCTTCCTCGTGCAAAACTTTCAATCCACAAAAATTCAAAGTCTGTTGACATTGTTTGTCCAAGCTTGCAAAATATCTCACCATTTTTTTTCACTCAAACACAATTATCTTGCAATCTATGCATGCAATGTTATTGAAAAAAAATATATCCATACATTCTCCTACCAGTGCGAGGCTACGATCCACCAATTCCATACCATTTTTATTTTTTTCCTGATTTTTTTTCTTTGCACAAGACATGCCACCGACATGCATGAGAATTTTTGACGGATCATAATCATAAAAAATTAGGGGTCAACCTAAGTACTCCATCTTACACCTCCTTATCCCCAAATCTCAACGGACTTCAAGATCAACTGGCCATTCAGTTCTCATACTGGAGAAAGTGACTCTGTAAAATAAGCACCCAATGCCTTCAATCAGCCAATGAAATCAAGACGTAAGTCACATTGGCCCCCACTCCAACTGTAGGGACAATGACACCAAAGTCATGACCCTACTCCCTAAGCATCCCTTAAGCACCCACTCAACTCACATGCTAATTCAAAAATTAAGAAAAACAAACTTCGAAGTGAATGAGGACACTGACCCTTTGAGAGCCTCCAAATGTCTACCTGAACAGTCTGTGAACTCTGGGAGTACTTCCATCACTGCCCCGTTCTGTTGTTGTTAGTACAACTTTGGCAGCAGAAAAGAGTTGAGTTATATTTGTTGGCGTTTTTGCCCCTTTTTCAGTTGTCCTCGGGTTTGTTTTGTGGCATCATACCTGCGTCATCAGTGCACTCAAATGGCCTTGTCTTGGCACAGACAGACACTTACCTTACATACTGTAGAGAATAACTTAAGTTAGTTGGCAACTTCTTACAGGAAAAAAAAGGATCCAATTCCCGTCGCACAGCAGACGGAGCAGCAGAGGCCCCCAACTGCGTGCCCCGGAGGTTAACTTAAACTTAATTGTTTGAATGATGCTTGAATGGCATTCCTGGGGTGGGTCGGTTGCTGCCAGAAGCTGCAGTTTGCAAGGAAGTCATTGTGTTCTCTGGGGGTGTCAGGTTGGGTTTGGGACGGAATTATAACTTGAATCGCCGTAGTTGCCGTACTCATTTTAGTCTACAATGTCCAGTTTGTGCGTTGCAAGTAACTTGAACTTGGTTTTGGGTTTGATTTTGACTTTAACCCCTAAAGTCCCATTGTCCCTATGGAGGACAAAATCAGGTTCCTATGAGCTCCATTTTTAATGAAACTTTTTGAAACTTTCCCATAAGATAGAAAAACTTATTAGCTTTTGGGGAATGTAATTATTATTTCAATCGGTGCCCGGGAGCAAAACTTATGCCCAAATAAGCTCAAAATAGGGGAGAGGCGGCAGCAAAAAAATTTTGCAAAAAATTTAATTTAATTTTTTAAAATTTTCTTCCTTATAGATCATATTTTTGCCTATTTGGGAAGCTTTGATTCATTTCATTTGGATTTTATATGAGAAAGTAATGGACAATCTTGTTTTTTGGGCAATTAGAGCATCTTCTTCAAAAAAAACTTTTTCTTTCACTTTGAATGCTGATACCTTTCAATTCGTACGGTCAAACATCACAAAATTTTTACTATATGATCTGTAAAAAGTGTAGTACAAGATCTGTAAAAAGTGTAGTACAAGATCCTATGGTTAGTTTCTAGGTTTTTTTGGTTTTTTTTTTTATCTTTTAAATGAACGCAACAAAAGTAGCAATTTTGAGTGATTTTTGACAGAAAAATGGCCTTGGGACTGTAGGGCTTAATTAACCCCTAATGCCCAAAGCATCCAAATCTGGTGTTTGCAAAACTTTGAAGTTAAATAAAACCTAACCAAGTTGTTCTTTTTAGTAGTGATTTTCTAAAAATATAAAAAATAAATAATAGTGATTTTTCTATTCAAGATTTTGTACAAGGGTACCCATTGCAATCTTGACTTCCCAAAGTGTTGAGAGCTCTTGGAAATGAGCCTCAAAAATACACTAGATCTTGGAGGAAAAATCACATTCAAAATTCATTTAGAAAAACAATAGAGTAGATTTTAACCCCTAAAGGACCGGTTGTCCCCTCGGGGGACAAAATGGGTCCGGGCAGGTATCTATGGTCTCAATATGAAGTCAGATTTTTTGGGATTTTTAGAGGTTGTGTATTTTTGCGAGAGCTTCGTGGATATGTAATTTTTATTTCAATTGGATTCTAGAAAAAAAAAGTTATGAGTCTTTTTCAATTTAAGGGCAGACCGGGCTGTCACATTTTTGTTGACTTCAGGGTGGGCAGAACTTTGGGCTGCCAGGACCAGGCCGGGGGGGGGTAGCAGGTGAAGACCCTGCCCCGTGCCTGGTCGGCGCCCATTGGACGGCGGAGGTGGGCGGGGGAGTGGATGAGCGCCGATCCCTGGTTGGAGAGGGGGGCCGGGCGCCTGCGAGGCCACGCCTCTGCGGGGCTCCGCTGCAGGCCGCGCCTCCACGCCTCCGCGCCTCTGCTTCAATTTCACGACAATTCTTCAATTTGGATTTGTGGATGTTCAATTTGTCAATTCTACATCGTTGAATCAAGATTTAGGGTGAAATTTGAAACAAAAGTAGGTCAAATTTGGTAATGGGAAGAATCTCCAAAGTCCAAAATTTGCATTCAAAATCGACTTCATGAGCACCAAGAAGCCATGAATCGACTTTGTGGCACCTAAATTGAAGCGTGTGCAATTAATTTCACTCACATTTGAGAAATTACATCACTCTATGTATACAATTATAACCAAAAACGGTTCCCACTTCCTCACTTGTGACACCACTTCTTCAATGAATACAAATTCAGGTCGAATTTGTTGACAATTCACAGCTCCCTGACACAACAAACAAAGCACATAGAAAAATTAGGCTCCATTCAATGTTCACTCTATGTGCTTGTTTAGGATTAGTTGAAACTACTGGAAAGTTTTGGGACCGTTTTCAAACTTTGAAGGCATGCATTTTAGGAGATTGGTTCAACTGTGACTAATGTGACTAATACCCCTTGGGGGTATTAGTCACATTAGTCTCAGTTGAGTAAACATAGCCACAACTTTGTCTTTGGTGGGTGGAACGTTCTAAAAACTTGTGTACATGTGGCTTACTACATTAGGCACCTCCATGTCAAATTATAGAAGCATTGGACACTTTTTGAATTTTTCACAATTTTTTTATTGTTTTAACTCCAATTTAAAATTATAAATGGATTTGGCATTGACTTTTCTAATTTTATATGTTGGTGTGCTTGTTTAGGATTAGTTGAAACTATTGGAAAGTTTTGGGACCGTTTTCAAACTTTGAAGGCATGCATTTCAGGAGATTGGTTCAACTGTGACTAATGTGACTAATACCCCTTGGGGATATTAGTCACATTAGTCACAGCTGAGTAAACATAGCCACAACTTTGTCTTTGGTGGGTGGAACGTTCTAAAAACTTGTGTACATGTGGCTTATTACATTAGGCACTTCTATGTCAAATTGTAGAAGCATTGGACACTTTTTGAATTTTTCACAATTTTTTTATTGTTTTCACATCCACAAAAAATTTCAAAAAATGAGGAGAAAATGTCAGCCCGTAGGTACATGCCCAAAAACGCATTTGTCCCCCAAAGGGACAATGGTCCTTTAGGGGCTAATCCAAGTCGTTTCATATTTTTTGGACCTTTATGGAATTAGTTATGAATTTTTAAAGTTCATAGAGAAGGAAGTATGCTGTTTTCAAGGGCTGATTGCCTTTTAGGGGAAGATGGAGTGCTTGAAATAATTTTCAGTGAATTTTCAGAGGAAGAAACATGAAAGTGACATCTAACCCAAGTTGTTTCATATTTTTTGGACATTTGTGGAATTAGTTATGAATTTTTAAAGTTTATAGAGAAGTACACTAAAAATGATATTTAGTGTTGGCAACACTAATTACGAACCTTGACACTAAATATCATAAGTAAGTAACACTAATTCTAATTTCTAACACTAAATATGCTCTATGATAAATCTGAAATCTGAAAAGGTTTACATTTAGTGTTAGAACACGTTAAAAAAATGAACACGTTAAAAAAATGAACTAAATCCGCTACAATTCAGATTTAGTGTTGTGGCTGGTAGGGGGGTAAAACACTAAATGTCATACTACACTAAATATCATTTTTAGTGTAGTTGGATAGAAACATTTGATGGATGGAGTACATTGTAGATGGATGATGTAGTGAGTTGGAGGTCCCATGCAATGGAATGCTGTAGGGAACATATTGGGAACACAAGGGAACAAACCGGGACCCTTTTTTTGTCATTGCCCACAAGACTTTGGCTCACCAAAGCATTCTAATTTCAATAGAAACTAGTGTGACCCTGTGCCGTTGGCCCAATTTTCATCTACTCCCGGTTCCACTCCTGGTTCTACTTCCGATTCTACTCCCAATTCTACTCCCGGTTCCACTCCCAGTACCAAGAACGCCACCAAAGTCAAAGTAAAAGTAATTTTCTAATTTTTTAATCAATAAATACTTTGAAATTCAATAACTTTTACACCACTGCTCCAAATGCCACGAAACCAAGCCGGTGCACCCCTCCTCGGCGAGAGCTTTGTGACGGTACCAAGCACGCGGCCGGGGGACACACGGTCAGGAAATTGTCCACGCTACAAACAAAACAAAACAAAACAAACAAACAAACAAACAAACAAACAAACAAACAAACAAACAAACAAACAAACAAACAAACAAACAAACAAACAAACAAACAAACAAACAAACAAACAAACAAACAAACAAACAAACAAACAAACAAACAAACAAACAAACAAACAAACAGCCTCATTTAAGGTATTTCAATAGAAATTAGAGTTTTCTATCTTTTTTTTTTTTTTTTTGGGAGTTTGTTAAAGGAAAATAAATCTTTCAATCTATCGTTGGGATTTTCCATATATTGGATTTATGAAGTAGAAAACTTGCTAGCAAGAAAAGATAGTGTATTGTCAATTTTCTAGGCATTGTGTCATTTCAAATTTTTTTTGGATGTGTTCCACACATTTTTTTGAAGTGATTTTTGGTGGACATATGTATAACATTATCCTCAATACATTAGATTTTTTTATTCAAAGTCCTTAGTGCAACAATTTTCCACAAATGGCGGTCAAAGGCAGCTGGAGCTGTCGGGCAGAGTTCAAAAAAACTTTTTTCTAAACTTTGAATGGTCAGATCTTTCAATCCGTACGGTCAAATTCGATGAAATTTTTACCACATGATCTTAGACAAGTGAAATACAAGATCCTACAATTGTATTTAAAAAAAATGTTTTTTTAAGGGTTTCCTAAGTGAACGCAGCAGAAATGGCAATTTTCAGTGTTTTTTGATAGAAAACACCCTTAGGGCGTTAGGGGTTAAGAAGCCATAAATTGATCGGGGTTATATATGTTAAGCCCTTCAACCTCATATTTATTTGGTCACCAATTTTTTAGATTTGACTTGTGTAAAGAAGATTGAAAGATTTTTGCAGGTTTAGCACCCTCATGGTCAAACATTGTAATCTTTCACTCTATAAATGATATTGTTGAGTTTTCTTTTCTTAGGAGATCTCTAACATGTCCAATTTGAATTAGTACGGTTACAACTCAAAAAAATTGATACAACTTATCAAAATTTTGGCATTTTGTTCAATTTAGAGCAAATTCCAAGAAGCCCAAAACAGGCCTTGGACATTTAGGGGTTAAATAAGGTACCAGTAGTCTACTCTTAAAGCAACCTCTTAACCCGTAAAGTTCCAAGGCCATTTTCTGTCAAAAACCACTCAAAACTGCCATTATGGTTGCGTTCACCCAAGAACATAAAAAAAAATATTTTTTTAGAATCTAACCATAGGATCCTGTACTTCACTTGTCAAAGATCATGTAGTAAAAATTTCATGAAGTTTGACCATATAGATTGGAAGATATGAGCATTCAAAGTTGAAAAAGAAAGTTTTTTTGAACATTGACTTGCAATTTTTATGACTTTGACCGCCATTTGTAGATTTTTTTTGCACTACAGACTTTGACTTTTGATTTTTTTATATTGAAGATGTAAGTTGAAACTCTACAAAATTTAAAAAAAAAAACAAAAAAAAAACTTGATTTTCATTCTTTAAAAAATTGTTAAGTAGAAATAAGTCCAAGATTGAAAAAAATAAATAAATCGTTAATAGCTCTTAGATGGGATTGAAATACAATAATCCCAATGGTGAGATTGTTTTAGCAAGAAAACAAAACATTTTTAAAAAAAAAATTGTAAATAATTGTGAAAATTGCATTCAGAAATGAATCCTACAAGTTATTTTTTCAAAAAGATGCTTAGATTGCCCGAGAAACAAGAGTGTCCATAACTTGCTCATTATTAGTCCAAATAAAATGAATCAAAGCTTCACATGTAGACAAAATATAAAGTTTCAGAGAAAAAAATCAAAATTTATTTTGACTTTTTGCCAAAAAATTTGTACTACTCGCTCAGTTCAGTTTGAGGCTTTTTGTGGTATAACTTTTGCTCCCGGGCACCAATTGAAATAAAAATTATATTCCCACAAAGCTAATCAATTTTTCTATCTCATGGAAAAGTTTCAAAAAGTTTCACTAAAAATTGAGCCCGTAGGTACCTGCCCAAAATCTGATTTGTCCCTCACGGGACAATGGGACTTTAGGGGTTAAGAGTTGGTTGAAGCTTGGAGGAACTGAAGCTAAATTCCTACAAAACAATTTTTAGTAAATTTTTGAAGGAATTTGGAATTGGCATCTAACCCAAGTTGTTTCATATTTTTTGGATCTTTGTAGAATTAGTTACCAATTTTTGAAGTTAAAGCATAGTGGTCGATGAAAATGACCACCCCTTGAAATGTACACTATTGGTATATTGAAGAAAGAAAAATTTACCTTTGTGTTAGAGGTCGCTTTTGGAGTAGATTTGCTTTTAGAGCACCATATCTTAAGAGGATACCAAACTTTGTACTTGTCTCAAATCATGAAGAGTACCGTTTTGGTATGAAAATTGACTAATGGTAAAGCAACGGACTATCTTCTTCATCTAAATCATGTCCACTTGGTGTAAATTTTCATTCTAGAATGTATATTGTCGGTATACACATGTGGAATTGAGATGAGAGTGATAATAGGTTGGTTCACCTTAGGATGGTGTGTTCTAATTGAAAGCCTACCTAAACCTCAACTAAAATTCAAGACCTTATAATAGGTGTACTTTATCAAACTAAAGTGGATCTCAAACTTTAGTCTATTCAAATAAGTTTCCTTTAGTCAGTGATGGTATGTGACATGCAAGGATTTGTATTCATTTACTTTGATTAGCACAAAAAACAATCCTTACTAGAAGATGAAGCTATTTACATCCATTGGCATGAATGAAAGTTGATTCGTTGATTCAAAAGTGTTAAATTCATCCAATAAAAGCTGAATCATCATAGAATTCTGTATCCATACCATTAGTTATTTGACATAAATACAAATATACTACATCTCATAGTTTTTGCTTAATCCCTAAAGGACCAAGAGTTCAAATTTTGAACATCAGATGAATGCAAATACATCTCAAGCATGCAAAAATGCATTTTTTGATCCATCAATTTTTTTGAATATTCTTGTGTTAGTTCTTTAATATTTCTATGATATAGAATATGAAGATTTTGCTTTGAAAATATTCTATAATTCAAAAGGTAATAGTAGGTTTGACTTCAAAAAGTAATTATTTTCAACTAAAAAAATGATCCCTCAAAAATTATTTGAATAAAAAAATAAAATAAAAATCTTCAAAAATACTATGATTAGAAATTTAGAACTTAGAGGAAAAAAATTCTTGTAAAAATGAAAAATTTATTAATGCACAATCAATTTTAGAATTTATTTTTTATTTTTGGCTTCAAATATTACTAAAAAATGCTATTTTGTTTACTAGTTGATCTAGGCATGTACATATGATCAATGAATCATATTTTGCAACTATTGTTTGAGTCATCATTAAATTATTTTCTAAATTGCATTTTATAATACATCTTCACAATTTTGAAAATTTGGGTAATTCCTTAGACCTTTAGGGGGTAAACCTTCCTTTTTGTTAACTATAATTTTAATACTTTGATTTATTTTCCAATGTATTTTTGAACTAACAAATTTTAGCCAAACTTTCTTCTTTTTGTCAATTGCTTGTTTTACTTTCTTTTATTTGTTTGTAAACACTTCACCTCTAAGGACACAAGATGAACAAATTTGTTATCTTTAAACAACATGCCAAGACCATGGCTTGGTTTCAAGTGAATATTTGACAAAAAATAACTTCTATCATTTTTTTAAAACTCTTTCAACCTACTCGCCTTCCATTCTATGATAAATAAAGCTTGCCTAGCATGCATTTAGGCTGCAAAGTCAAAAGCTTTATTCATTGGTCAACTTTACATGCCTTGACTGTATAAACCTTGTATAATATTCTTAACCAATGCTAGAGGGGTCCCTTTTTCTTCTACAAGAATTGGTAATCACCCAATGTGGCACCATTTCAACTAGCCAATGGCTTTCTTGCAACTTTCCGTTCATCCAATGAAACTCCCGTTGCAACTTCCAAGTCCTCCAACCGTTTTCTACATATTATAACTAAATTCTTTCCCATGGATCTAGGAAGGCATTCTCCCTCCTTGAAGGGGGAATACTCTAGGGTTGGTTAAAAATGTTATGTTGGGCAAACACACACATCAAGAAGTTTTTAATTCCCCTTTGAACTACTTGCTAAGCCAAGAAATGTCATTTAAAGATCTGAACAAGAGCTTGGAGTCTCTTCATTTTGAGGGAAAAACAAGTGCTGTCTACACGCATAACTTATTACCAATTGTATCAAATCAAGGTGGCAGAGCATCCCTATTCCAAAGGCATCAAGAGTGGCACGGCATGGCATCACTCCAAGCCCCTCCACACCTCCACAAGTCCCTCTAATTTTGGAGCCACAGACTCCTTCCAGGGCCCTTGCCAGCAAAAAGACTCCTTCTTCTTTTGGCCCCATTTCCTAGTTCTGGAGGAACCTCCAAATGCCTCCTTTCTTTATTGCTCTGCCAGACTATCTCACTATAATCCCTGTTGTCCTTTTGTTTATGCTTTCACTTTTGGGTTCTGTGAGTTGATCATGGAACATGCAAAAAAGATGAAGCTTTGTGGATTGTTTTGAAGCTTTTGGGGAAGTGAAATGAGCTCATTTTTTCAACAGATTCTCTTTGAACTTATGATTGTTCCACTCATGAACTCCAACTTTTTTCAGTTGGTCCTGACAAAGTTGCCACTAAATTGTGCATGCAAAATGAGAATCCCTAAAACCTGATTCCTGCCACTGGTCACCGTCTCTTATTTAACAAACAAAACAAAAACTGATTCTTGCACCACTGGATTGTTCCATGCAGTAGCTTGTAGCTTAATAAAATAGCCCGCAGAATCCTTGTGGACATTGCCATTGACATCTTTACAACCTGAAACTACACTGAATGAGCCCATTTAAGAGCTGAAACGGATTCTGGGGAGGTGACACTTCTTGAAATATTTATCAGTAAATTTTCCTTGAAAGACAAGTGGAATTGGCATCTAACCCAAGTCGTTTCATATTTTTTGGAGCTTTGTGAAATTAGTTATGAATTTTTGAAGTTGAAATGGCGTAGGGGTCTAAAATTGCCCTCTTCCTCAAATGTACACTATTTTCACATTGTTGGTACAATGAAAAAGCAAAATGTACAAATAGTGTACATTTGAGGAGGTGGGCGATTTTCAAGCCCGAGTGCTTTAAGAACCTCCACTTTAGTGAAATTAGGTTGATTCTTCACTAATTTCTTGACATTTTACACTATATAAAGTATTTATTGTTACCGTACAAGGGTGAAGCAATTTTTATCAATCAAGAACCATATGTCTCGCATGGATTGGTGCATCAGTTCAGGGCTCGGTTCAAAGTCACATGTGCCTCCATAACATTGTTTACTAATGAGGAAGGGGTCTCTTTTCCATCCTTGATAAGAGGACCCCTATAGTAAACAAATTTGTCTTATATGGCTCCTTAGTCAATTCCATTCCTTGAATTATATTGAAAGTCTCTCCTAAGCATCTGGAGAGGCATAGCACCTTTCCAGCATGGGGAGGACCATTACCTGGTTATACAATGTTATGTCCACGTCCACAAGTAGTGAGTCATGAGGTAACTTTTTTTGGAGAAAGACAACCTAATTTCACAATTCAATATAAGCAAACTTTGGGATGTGGATATGGTTTTTACAAAGTGCACAAACATTTGATATTTTGCCTTACATTAAAAAGAATTGCAGCCCTCAAAGGGGCTGTGAATGAGGGGAACAGGGGAACAAGGGCCGGATTTTAAATTTTTTTTTTTTAAATTTTAAATTTTAAATTTTAAATTTTAAATTTTTTTTTTTTTTTTTTTGCCCGCCGGCAAATTGGAGGGCCTGGACAGCGTTGTATAGTACATTTTTTTAATTTTTGAAATACTTAAGAAAATATAAAATAATTATTTAAAAAAAAAATTCAAAATTACAAAATTTCACAATCTGATGTGGCATCATGGCCACCACATCAGCATGCTAATTTGAAATTTATTATTATTTTATTATTATTTTAATACTTTTTATTAATTTTATTAAATATTTTTATTTAATTTAATTTAATTTTTTTTAAAGGAGGACCCTGTTCATGAACAGGGGCGTTCCCCTCAAAGGGGCTGCCACCTCCTTAAGGGGAACTCTCAAAGGAAAGCAGCCCTTTGAGGGTCCCAATTTTTTATAATGTCTACACAGTTGTTGGTGTGAATTGAAAATTGGCGATTTGACAAAGTGTGTTTTGAGTTGTTTTGACATGAATAATAACTCAATATTTTTGTGGTAAAGCTTTTGTTTTGAATGAAAAGTTGTAGCTTTATTTGACTCAAGTAATTAAACCAAAGTAGTAAACAAGACACTATTATGTGAGAAGCTTTGTCTATAAAGTACTAGAAACACAATACGCGGAAGTAGAAAATGATGGCTTTCTTTAATTTTTTATTCTTTAAAGTGGCTCAATTTTCAAGTAACACACTAACTAAACATCCTTACAAAGCTTTTGTCAATGCAGTGCCAATAATTTTGCCTTTCTTTATTTGATTATTACATTAAAATTTCTTGCAAGTAAATGGCCTCTAAAAGCCTCTCTTAATTCAGGTGGAAAATGAAATTTTCATTATTATATCGTTAGAATAGGCAAACCAAATTAGTTTGCAACCACTTGATCTTGTATTAAATGATCTTAGTTCTAATTTTTGTCTTTCAATTCTTAGTGTATGTGACATATAAATGCTTGACTCATTTCTTGATTTGAAGTTTAGGAAAGATGTATAATAAACAAGCAACTATAAGAAGTATTTTGATAGTGATGTATAAATAGAAGTTGTAGTTTTGAATTACAAAAAACATCTCCACAATTAAATTTATAGTTGTTATTAAATTTATAATAAAATTTGTTGCAACAAATTTATTTTTATAATTATAATGCACTTTAAAATTATCCCTTGCACTCTCAAACCTAATTATGTTTTGAAATTTTGAAAAATTAATTTGGAGAACTCATTTCAAAAGTCACCTTTTAAACAAAAAATACTTGCTTTTGATCTAAAATACTTTTTGAAATATTATGGAATATGATTATGAAGTATTTTTGGATATATAGATTGTTCATCTCTTATTTAGCGAGTACAAAAAACTATATAAGTTTTAGATGGGTGAAAAACTCGTATCTTAAAAACAAGGAGATATTCTAGATTCTATCTATTGTTCAAATAAATGGATTTATGAGCAATTCAATATGTATAAATAAGGATTATTGAGAGATTAGGTATTGTAGACTTTGGATTAAATTTGTATTGGATGTATGCCGTAGTTATAGGGTAGGGACAATGGAATTTTTTTTTTGAAAAGCCAAAGTTTAAGGAAAAATATTTTTTCAAAAATTTAAATAATGTATGATAAAAAATACAATGTTGACAAAAAATCTGTTTTTGATAACAATCAAACTTTATTTTTGGAAAAAATTATTGGCAAAAAGGTGCCGACCTTAATTTGCACTTATGGTCGAAGTATTCTACAATTACAAACTTGTATACTATTATTGCCCTAACTTCAATAAAATATTTGAAAGTCCAAGCAATTTAAACAATTTTGTTGGTGAGTAATTTTATTTATTAACAATGATATTAAATTTAATACATTATGATTTTTAAATATTCTTTTGATATCTTAAATATATAAAGGAAGACATATATTTAAAGTATTTAAAGTTCTCTTATGAACACAATACTATGTTATGTAACTTTCCAAAAGTTTGAAAATTCCTCTTAAATGATTCTTATACTAGATATTTTATTTTTTTATTATTTCATGCTTGTCATTTCAAATCCTAATTAAACTTTTCTCACTAGGTACATATATGCTATAGAGTGGTTTCAAATTCAATGTAATGTCAAAAATTTAATTAAAACTAAATATTGCAATTCAATACAAACTGAGAATTAGAGTTATGTTTAGTGATTTTAAACTCAATATAAATCCAAAGGTTACTTATGAAAAGTTTTTGTAAAATAATCTACTTGACAATGTACATCCAACTTCAAAAGTCCAAAGTTGTGGATGCTAAAAGTGTATGAACGTTTTGCCTAGATTCAATGTAGAACTATTATTTTTTTCTAGTTTGTTTTTTTGTAATAAAGGGTGAAGTAATAAAACAATGAATTCAAATAGATATTATTCATCTTCATACATACGTGTATTGAATTGTACTCCATGAACCAAGAATGAAATATCTAGTGTCAAAGGCAAGCAAACCAAAACAATTTTAAGGTAGGATATTGGCAAGGATTGTTAATCCTTTAAAGCCTGAGAATTGGCCTATGGTTTTTGGTAATCCAGAGTATAATACTATAATACATTTCTAACTTCACTAGGGCATTTAAGGTTAAAGTGTAGGGTGTTCAAAGCAAACATATATTGACTATAAACTTTATAACTTTAGGCCCAATAGTCTATTGCTAAAATGGCAAACCAAATTCATTTTTTTTTCATTTTGCAATAAATATTTTTCATAAATTTTAAGACATAAGCAATGCTTTGTCATTTATATATGTTCATAAAGTGTCTTTTTAAATTGCAATAAAAGAGACACAAATTATATATATTTTTTATGTTTTTCACATAAATCTATATTCTAACTTCATGCTTGTATTTATTGAGGTCAATAAACTTAGAGGTCAATTTCAAACAAATTCAAAATTTGAACAAAGATGAAACCTTTTGTACTTCTCCAATGTGAGATTTTAAAAACTCCCACAAAACAAATGAAATTGAATTGATGCTACGTGTTGAATGTGACAATAGCATACAATTGATAGTGATTAGAACAATGATGGTTAAACTTTAGTTGTCACTAGTCCCATCAATAAAAGCTCTAAGGATGTGACTTTTGTCAAATTAGATTTTAAACTAGCAAAATAGCCCATTTGACTAGAAACCAATGTAGAAAGTTTTAATGATAACTCTTATTTCACTTCAATGAAGTTTTAAATTAAAACTATTGTAAATTAAGGTATTTGCAATCTACGACCACAAACTTTATGTCACAATTTACAATGTGCATCGGAGTTTAAAACTCTGAAAATTCACCTTGGTATATAGAGATTGAATTTGGAGTGGATTATAAGTTTTAGCGCAAGTTGTATATATGAGGTATCAACATTCATCAAAAAATTACTGCAAGTTCAATTTCTACATGTCAACATAAATTTTCAAAGTTTTTAATTCTAGTCTATATTCATGCATCAAGATAAGAAAATTTGTATATAATTCCTTGCAAACAACCATTCAAAAATTCAAAAAATTACAAATATATAAATTTAAAGTTTTCAAACTTGTTAAATATAATTTTTGAAATTTACAAAATATTCAAGTTGTAAATTTTTAAAATTCTGAGTTTGTTTGTCAACGGTGGTATAAAGACAAATTAGATTCCACAATTGAGAAGCATAAAAACAATTATTTTAGTGACCACTTTGTCTCCAACTCCAAAGACATATGTTACTATAGATAACAATAATTTTTATGCACTTTATTTATTTATAAGTTATAAATGAAAATACAATTATTTTTTTAATTTGCCAAATGAGTTGATAGGATGTCATTCAAACATCTAATTAATATAAGCTATAAATGTCCAAAAATAATTACATGTATATTTTCATAATGTTTATTTTTTAATTTTTTAATTTCTTAAATTAATGTGAACCATGGGTCTACATTAATCAAATGCATCACAAAACCTTGAAGCTGTGAACAATATTCAAAATAAAAAGTTGGATAAAAATTAAATCTAACCAAATTCTTTTGTTGAAAATCAACAAATACTTGACCATAATATTTATCATTAATTTGGTGTTTTTATAGAATTTTATAAATAATATTAATCTCATAATTGCTTATTAAACAACTAAAAATTAGAATCAAACATTTTTCACATGACCACTTCAATATTTATTTAATTTTAATTTAGTTTGAATTTAAGGTAATCATATTTGAAATATTATAATGCTTTTAAAATAAAATAAGGTAGTTTTGATTCAAATATATGGAGTTTAGTTATAGAGAAGGAATATCCATTCAGTATAGGTTTTCCTTCTCTCTAAACTATAAGTGAAGTCCAATTAAAGATTTTAAGGTTTATAAATATGAATATATAAACCATAAATCTAAAAAATTGTGAATTTAAAAATTTGTTGTTTGTTAATATCTAAAGCATAACATTAAGTGAGATGAATTTGTTTTAAAGTTGATTTGTTTTAATGTAGTTTTGAACTTGTTTTAGAGATTTTTATTGTAAAGTGAGAAATTTTTATAATCTTTTGAGGAGATGATTTGAGAGAGAAACAAATTTAATGTAATTGGATGTAAGTATTTATTTTGTATAATTCTTTAAATTTTTGGACATTGAAAAGGAACTAAAAAAAGGAAAAAATTGAATTTATTGTGGAATAGATTTTTATTTAAAATTAAAGCTCTTATTCATTCAATTCAAACTAGAAAGGCAAAAAATATGAGGACTTTTGTTATGCATGCAATCAATCAAGGATTTTCCTAGAAGTAATATCATATAGAGCTTAGTTCATAACTAATTTTTTAAATTTCAAAACAATATGCAAAGGATTCAAATAGTTTGTCACAGTATTCTCACTATTAGAATTAAAAGTTTCAATTCTATATTTAATTCATTAGCAAATTAGTTTTTTCTATCATCTTTTCTATCATTCTTTACACTACATAAAGAATGAATATTTCCTTTGATATATTTTTTTCTAAAGATTCAACTAAATTTTTTATCATAATATCAAAATTCTCAATTTGCAAAAGGCAAGCATCTTTTCCTAAAATGTTTCAAAGATTTAGGAAGGACGGGGAAAAACTTGGTACCTTATTATAAACATTAGGATCTTGAAGCTGCTAAACAAATAGGCTATTATGAAAATTAATTGAAAGACAAACATATAAAATAGGTATATAAGATACAATGATTAGAACTTGTTGTGGTCTTTATTGCAATGGTGAAATTATATATACACATCCATCAATGTGGATGAAGCATGTGAATAAAATGTCATTTGTTTTTCCATTATTTTGTCAACAATACAAAAGTAGAAAATACCATCATGAACCAATACCTTATATAATTGTTATTTGCAGCAAGCAAGTGAAAAAATTTGTATTTATGCATTAAAATTTAGAAGTCCATGTCACTTTAAACCAGTCAAAAAATGACATGTGGCACAAGAAGACAAACATGACTTAATTTATATTCCATCCCACCCTCACAAAAGGTAGTGACACTTTAGACTATTAAGATACCTAAAGTGACTTCCTATTGTTTGTCTATTAGCAAACCAAATTTGCATGTGAAACTGCCAATCTCCTATTTAGAATTTGAATAGATTATTAAGGTGGCTACTCCACCATGCTATTATTCATACATAACTCTTTGTTGCTTCAAGGTTCCAAATGCATTGTTTTCTATTTAATAAATGACCCATTATAGGAGCCTACAATGTGTTGCTTTTGAAAGTTTACAACATATTCTTTGAATAGTAAAAAATTCCGATTCTAGTTGCAACATCTTTCACTTCAATTTGCTAATCTAGTCGAACAAGATTTTCACTATATGGCTACGCTTAAGCCATTGAGAAGTTGATACTTGGACAATTTAAGGATAGCGGTACGTGTTAGCAAACTTGGCCAGACCATTCTATTAAAAATTGCAGAAAATAATTATGGTTATATAAAAGAATGCGAAATTAAACAATTTTATACTTGAAAAAGAAAAGAAATTCCAGTGTAGACCGCCCAGAAAGAAGCCCCAGAGACAGACAGAGCCTTCAGAAAACCATGCACCAATCCCACCCCGGCACACCAGTCGGTACACCTTCCGCAGAGACCAAGACACCCGCGGGCAGCCCGTCCGGGCAGAGACGGAAAAAATAGCTGCCCCCATTCTTCCCCGGGCAGCCCGTTTCCGTAAAAGAAAGTCCCGCGCGGGCCCCGTCCAAATTGCGGGTGTCGTATGCGACGCTCCCCTCGCCAGCAGCCTGACATGCAAGCAAAAATTGCCGGCGTCCCCCCGCAGAAGTTGAAGCTCGCGCTTCCTCGCAGCCTGGTCTCCCGCTCATCGCCCCAGCGGCCCAGCCACGCCATTCCTGGCACACCAAGCATCACCATCCCCTCCGTCGTCCTGACGGAATACAATGTAATGTAGTGTAATGTAATGTAGATTCACATCATCATCCTCATCCTCATCATCGCCATTCAATTCCCAACATTCTGTCGAGGGGCAAGGCGCCATCAGGCCCATCAGTCATCACTGCTCGCTCTCTGGTGCAAGCAGGACTCTGGTCTGTTGCAGGAGCCCCATTCAAGGATTTCAATCTTGGGAGGATGAAGTGAGTGAGTGAGTGAGTGAGTGAGTGAGGTTGCGTTGGGCCTGGGGTTGCTGTTGCTGGGTGCTGGGATGATGCAGCCCCAGGACGACGAAGAGGACGAGGTTTGCTTTGGGGTGGTTCCTCCTGCTTTCCCGCTCATATGGACCCATTGGTCGTTATGCCTGGACGGGTTCTGACGAGCCTGTATCTTTCGCGTCTGTCGCTTCATCAGGGGCTTGCAGGCAGGGTGGGAGAGAGAGAGTGAGAGATGGGGAGGAGGACTGGGGGGTGGCCGCCGCTGCTCCTCGCCTTGGGGCACCCTAGTTAGCACACAATGGGGGCTGTCTTCTTTCTCGCTCACTGGGACGAGGTGTTTGGTTTTGGTTTTGGTTTTGGGATCTGTTGAGAGGTGAATTCTTGGTGTAGGTTTTTTGGGTGCTCTGGTTTGTGTGGGAGGGGAGTTCGCAATCGAAGTAGAAGGGAAGGGATCCGTGTCGAAGGCATTGTGGGGTGGCCTTGGTTTGGTTTTGGATGCGGTTTCTTGGGATGATTGGTGCACTGGGGTTGTCTTGGATATGATCTGGCCATCAACCGACCCTGGTGCTGTTTCTTGGCAAGCTGGCATTTCCGATTAGTAGTAGTACTGGCATGGCGATGGAGTAGCGACAAGGGGGGAGCTCCGATGTGAGCATAGTGTAAAAGAAGGTTTTTCCAGGAAGCAGTGGAGCCCGTGGGATACATAGCTTGAGAAGTGCCACTGCCGGGCAAACCTGTGTCCCCTGGTGTTTCATTGTTTTCACTGTCATTGTTGCCAAGCAAGTGAAAATGATGACCCGGGGAAGCAAAACGGCGGCCGAGAAGGTGGTCCGGGAATCCGAGAGTGGCCCTGACTTGGGGTCGCCCGATAAGCGAGAGTCCATCCCGCCCGTGACTGACATGCAGGTGTGTTGAATTCACTCTCACGACTCGCCACTGTAATTTCGTGCCTGGGCATGACAATGTCGGTGACAATGACCCAGCTCTAGACTCGGGGTGTGTAGATCGTTTGGGTATGGGCCTTGGATTTTCGATTTCCACCATGTGGGATTGACGGTACTTTGGGAATTACTCCACACATGTGCATTGCAATGGCCGAAACCTGGTTTACGCAATTTGGTTTGAACGAAACGCATGAAAGCCATTTTGCTTAGTCCCGTGGAATGGAGTGTGCAGGATTCTCCTTTGTTCAAGTACTTGTGCAACCTGTCGCCCATCAAGCCCGCGAAGTCGGTGCACCATGCGCAGACTTATAATGAAATGACGTTCCCCCCTGAGCCTCGCGTCTTCGCATCTCCTCGCAGTAGCTCGAGAAGGTCCTCCACGAGTTCGCTGAAGAGGTGTGTCTCTCATCTGATGTATGTTGGTTTTCTGTCATCCGGTTCTCTGGGTCTTTATGTTTCGCTAATAACCATGTGTGTCATATGAATAGGGTTGTGGCTGCTGAGCGCTTGTCCGCGCAAGCGCAAGCTGAAGGTCGAGAAAGCCTCGGATGGCATCCGACTGCCACAAACTCCAGAAGTACGATTTCCGACAATGCACCATCGCCATCTCGACTTAACCGACTTTCTGAGGATCATCACCAAGTCACGCCTTGCTCGAGGAGGCAATCGGAGGACATGCCTGCTTCGCAATCTGATAGTGGCAAAAACGAGAACGATGTTTACGGGGTGGAAAGTCTGGTTGGTCAAGGGATGTTCGCCATGAACTCCTCGCAACTGAACCCGGATTCCACGTCGGATCGAACAGCAGCTACTGCGGCCAGCTTCCAAACTCAATTCACAGATTACGAGCAACTGGAACCGGCTGTATCTGCAGCAATGACGAGGTGTGGTGGTGACGATGGCAAGGGTGGGAAGTCAAGGACTGAGCGCGTGGATGTGGCGGAAAGAAGGCAATCTACTTCTAGTTTAATTTCGCAGACCATGGACTGTGTGATGCCGAGCCAAGAGTCGAAATGTTTAGAGCATAGACGCGTTTCTATGACGTCGAGCTCTCACAACGAAGACCATGGATTGAACTTCAGTCCCATAGCGAAAGGAAGTCCTGAACTGGATCGTGATACGACAGCCATGGCATATTTTCTCGCTGGAAACCGAAATCTGGGACAGGACAATGGCGACGATGAGTGGTCAGAGGATTCAAGTGAAGTGGTGATTTCAGGGATGCCATTGAGGCCTACACCTGGATACTCTGATAATCAGTCTAATGAAGAGACTGCGAACCAGGAAAATCATATTCTGGATCCTTTGGGCTCTCAGTCTGGACTCGGTCCATCCCCCGGTAGCACAGGCACAATCACAAGAACTGAGAATGCTATTAATCAGCAATCTCTTTTCTCTCACAGGGTACGGCGGTAACCCTGTCTCCATACATTTTATGCTTAAGCTACAGCCTCATGATCATTGTCGAGATTTCCATCTTCCTTTTCAGGAGTCTGCTTATTGTTCCATTCCCTGAATTCTTCGTATTTCAATGTGGATTACTTGGTACACAGAAAGTTGCAGTCCTTTAGCTCATGTTTCAGTGCATTATCTGCAGGCTGATACCACTGGACAGCGAGGAATTAGGAGACGGTGTCTCGACTTTGATGCTTCTGGAGCAAGAAGAAAAAGCCTTGGCAGCATGGGCGGTAGGAAATCCATAGGCAGCAGGCTTAAGGATTGCAGTGGAACCACTGTCACTGATGGCAATAACACATCTTCTGTCCTTGGCGATGTAATGCCTGCAATTTCAGATGCAACTGCAAGCCGAGTGTTAACTCCTTTGAATAACCTTTCAAATGCCAATGATTCTTCGAGGACCGAATCAGATTCCGGCACACATTTCAGGGGTGAGTTCTGAAGATCTATCACACTAGGATGATATGTTGTTGCACATATGATCAAGGGTGTTAGAGATAAGAGATGCCTGTACGTCCGTACAGAATTGATGTCTTGGCCTGGCGGAGACTAGTAATTAAGTGCGTATAACTTGTCCAACGATATGTCTTCTTGACGTGTTTTTAATAGATGAATGTTTTATTTTTTCTATTGATTTGGCGAGCCTGAATGAAATAGTACTCAGCGATCTAGCTCTTGAGAGCATTACTTACGTTTTGTTATTATGTGAGGAGCAGGGACCCCTGTATGTGGGGATTCTCTTGGGGCCATGGCAAGGATGCAACAACTCAGTAGCAGCTCGTACCAAAATAATATGGATACTTTAAAGGCAAAGGCGGGGGCAGCACATACTCGGAAATCGCAAAATCCTGTAGTTACCCCTCCAGAAGGTGTTAGACGGAGTCCCCGCATGCGACCTTCTGGTATCGGACTTCACTTGAATTCACTGGCTAGCTCGATGTCCTTTAAGCGGGATCAGTCCTCTGCTGGAGGAGAAAGCTCTAAAGGAGTCTTGGCAACAGTCTTAGGATTACAACCCCTGGCCTCTGCTAGTCCCAAGGAAGATTCAGCTGGTGAAGGCTTAGGCATTGGAGGATATCCTGCAATCCCCATCCAAAGCTTCAATCCAGGAGTGGCGTCCCTGTTAGAGAGGAGGAATCAGATGGAGATGAATAATGTTGATGATGCATCTCTAAGTAACAAGAGAGTCAATCTTCCAACTTCCGATTTCAGGTCTCTCAACATCGAGAACTTGGCACCGTTGGAAGAGACATTATCATTGACTCCACTTGCTAATTTACCAAGGCTTGTTAGCCCTCGAGGGCAGAAACGATCCCAACTGCATCAACAAGAGTTGATCCAGCAAGGAGAGGAGGAAGCCACTGATGAACTTTTGGACAGCCCTCGAAGCAAAAGAAGACGGTGAGTTGCATCTTAGATCAGTACATTATCGATGGCGACATTATCTGAGTGGTCACTAAGCTAGACTCCTGATATAGACGAGGCAACCACTGAGTGCATTACGTTGAGGTGGAATAGTGCAATTCAGTCATTGATATGCTATCTAACGTGGCATTGTGTCCCAGGTTGTCTAGGCGGAAATCGACTGTGTCTTCCCAGAGTGAAAAATCAGGAGACGGCTGCAAGCGCTGCAACTGCAAAAGATCTAAGTGTCTCAAATTGTAAGTTTGTCATTAGCTGGTTTTTTGAAAGTATAGTCATTCTACTCAGAACTTCACCGTGTTAATTTCTGCTAGAGTAGTGTTAAGCCTCAATGCAGAGTTGAGGATGTGTGCTGGGCGCTCCTTTTTCAAGAAGCGATTTTTCTGATACTGGCTTCTGACATTGTAATCTGTATGCTGTTGGGTAGGTACTGTGAGTGCTTTGCTGCGGGTGTTTACTGCGTGGGTACATGTGCATGCCATGATTGCTTCAACAAACCTGAATACGATGAGACTGTTCAGAATACCAGACTGCAAATTTTATCCCGTAATCCGCTGGCATTTGCCCCCAAGATTGTTCAGGCCGCAGAGTCCTCTCCCCTTCCTGGTGTAAGTTGGAGCCATGTTTTCTATCCCTCTAACTTCTGCATATCATGCAAGGTGTCCTTAGCGTACCGCTTATGGTGCACTCATTGTGCAGGATGAGGCCCTGGACACTCCAGCCTCGGCCAGACACAAGCGTGGTTGTAACTGCAAAAAATCCCTTTGTCTTAAAAAGTACTGCGAATGTTACCAGGTATTTTCTGTCAACCTGGCCTTCGTTACATATCTGTCCCTATTGTTTAGTCAAATATTTACTTGGATGGAAACTCAACGGAGTGCTGTTGTGGTGGACAGGCTGGTGTTGGATGTTCCGAAGGATGTAGGTGTGAGGGTTGTAAAAACATGTACGGTAGGAAGGAAGGTGCGTATTTCTACACTCATGTCCTCTCCATTTTTGTTGCCTCTGATTAGTGAAGTCAGCTCTTTCGGAAAAGGAAAGAACTGAAGGTCTTGTCCTCTAAATTCACTTCCCATACCATTACAATTCCATGATTTAGAAGAAAAGAGAACAATTTATAGAAAACGAATCAAGTTTTTGGTACATTAACGGAATTGAGAAGACTATATTGGTTTTCTCTTGGTTGTCCTTTGTAAATTCAAAGTATCAATCGCTTCAATGCTTGCATAATAATTAGAACTTGTAGTGACTGTATGAAAAAAATTACCCTGAAAGGCTGTGTCTAATGGTTTCCCTGACATAGAATTCACTTTCCGTACCATTACGGTGGGTAATCTGCGAGATCATCGAACTGAGATCGTGTCCAATGTAGGAACGAAATATTAACAGAAGATTTAGTGAACAACAGACCTCGACTTGTATTTCACCTGAATTTGATTGCAAAGCAGGGCCGGAGGAGGGCGACGCAAAGGAAGGAGATCAGCAGGCCAACTCCTCATTGGAGGAGTCTCACGCTGAAGACCCTATCGAGTTGCTCAATAGGATGAGTGGAAAATCTGACCGACTCCGTGATTGTGCAAAGCCCAATCTCTCTCCAATCACCCCAACTTTTGAACACGACGGGTACTTGACCTTGCACCAGTAATCTACATTCTGCTAGTCCCCAATCCCGGCCAGACCTGCTTTGACTAGAAACTGTTTCAGTAATTGCTAACCGCTGGTTGTATTCCACCTTCACCTGGTGCCGACGTCTGGGGCCTTAATAGTGTAAGACTTGCATCTTTTTCGTGGTAGTTCAGATCCTTATTGTTTTTTTGTATTGCAACGTGCAGACTTGGACGGTCGTTGCTCAGAGTGAGATCTACAGGGCGCAGACGAGACTCTTTTGATGAGCATTGTGCATCTCCTTTGGCTCAGCCTTCTTCAAGGCTTTCCAATACCTTGGATTCTTTCCAACTAGTGCCTTATCCTCAAGGCGACACAGATTTCTCTATGAGTGGAGCGGGAGATTCACCAATGACAACCCCAACGTTTGCGCGAATCGGTCATCTCTCCCCTCGCTGGGAAGGTCTGGGTGACATATGCACCCTCACGCCGTTACCTCTGGCTCCATTGCGTCCTACTCCGGGGTCCTGTGTAACATCTGATCGACCTAGTGCTTCTCCGGCTTTCAGTAGCCAGATGACTGAATCTCCATACCATGCAGCTTCCTCGACAAGTACGCATCACCATGCATCTTCAAGGTACTTCTTCCACTCTGTAAACCAGCCCTTAGAATGTTAAAACATCTACAATTTGAAATCTTAGTGGCCTTGGATCCATTAAATGCCTAAAGACCGCATTGGTGTTCCTTTGGCAGAAATTGGTCGCCGCACTCCCCAAGATTCCGGCAGCCGGCTCCACGATCACCATCACGTTTCGACACACCTCGTCAGTCCCAGTTATCCAGCATAGACCAGGGCCATCCAAGACAATTTGCGCCCTCGATGCAGCCGTCCCAGCATTCAGGGAAGAATCTCCAAAGCGAATTAGAGTCGGTGAAGATGGGCGCTGATGATGAAGACACCCCCGAGTTTTTGAAGTATCAAGACGAGATGGGTTCCCCGAGCCGAAGTACCGTAACAAAGTCGAGCTCTCCGAAGCAGAAACGAGTCACGCCACCCCGTTATGGAGGAAACAGGGAGCAAGCGTCCTCTCGAGATGGCAGTGGGACTCCACCTGGGCTCAGAAATGCTAGAAAGTTCATCCTACAGGCACTGCCAACAATGCCGTCTACGACTCCCTCCTTCCCTAATGGCTGATACCTCCTTGCATGCCTCGACTGATTTTCGTAAGTTTCCAAAGCTGCATGATGAAGAAGGCCCTGAGTCCCATTTTTGACTACCTTTCGCCTGTACTTTGCTGTACAAACTCTATTAGATCATGGAACTTTGAGCACAGAATTGGCTTCGGCCCCTTGTGCTGCAAGCGGACTATTTATCTGCCGTAGACTCCTTCAAAATGCCTGACAAACAAAGAAAAAAGTATGAAGTCTCTTAGCCAGCATAATATGTGACAAGTCATGAAGAATGACAGACTTTAGTATTCTGGTTTCTATTTCATTGCATGTTTCTATTTGATGTTGGTCACTGAGTCACTGCAATATTCTCCTGTTTGAGAGATGAGAGATGAAGATGCAGGATTTGGTGAGGGCGACACTGAGCTGGGGCTTGATGTAATAATCATCATCCTGACCCTCGTAGGTGTTGTTGCTCTTGCTCGACCTTTTCCTTCCCTGAGCTTTTTAGTGTTCCAGCCTCTCTTGCACTTCGAGCCAGTCCTTACTTTCGCTTTGAGTACATCACCTGTGTTCATATGTATCCTATTTAGTTGATTGATTTCTAGGCGTTCGTGTGGAGACAGTCCAAGACATTGTTCTTGTTACTGATTATCTACTCACAACTATAAAGCTCAGATTGCAGCTTTGATTTGGACAAGCATCAGCTTTTGTGTGAACTTTTTTTTGGTTTCTTTGTGGATCTTTTATTATAGCTTTTAAAAAAAATTTGGTAGCCTTGGTGTGGCTTCCTTTGTGGTGCTTACTTTGGGTTGTACATTTTGGTGTGAGTGCATCTTTTCTGTACTTTTCGAGTACTTCTGAGTAAACCGTTATTGCCAGAAGAGGCTCTCTTAGGGAATGCTGCTGTACCATCTGATATTTAACACAGACGATTTCATCTTAACATTTGAGCAGAGTGTTTGAGGTGTATAAATGCGTGGGAGGTGAAAAAAACATATTTATAAGTTGACGATGATTGAATCAAGTTGATGGTTTGACATATTCCTCCTAATGAGCAAAACTTTTGAGTGGTAATGTATGGTGCTCAAAGAGAATTTTTCTAGTATGGTAGAAATTTTCGTTAGAATTATTCTAATTTTTTTAGAGTATAGAGAGTGGTAATCAATGATTCTGATTTCTTCTATATTTGAAATGAGATGCATGAAAGGTGGTGGTTGAAGTTTAGAAATTTGAAAAAAAAGGCTGCCATCTGTTGATTTTTTTCCACTTTTCAAATTCCACCTTTTGTCCCTAAAATTCTATGACTATATTTCACCAAAAACCACTCCAAACCCGTCATTTCTTGTGCAAAGAAACAGAATGAAAAAAGTTTGATTTTTTTGTAGATCTAGCTACAGGATCTTGCATTAAACTTGTAGGAGAATGTGTGGAAAAAATTCAAAAAGTTTGATTGAGTAGATTGTAAGATATGTATGTTCAAAGTGAAAAAGTGCTTTAATTTTTTAATTAGTAAAAAATAGGAAAAGAATTAAAATAAAAAATAAAAATTGACCAATTGTAGCAACTCTATGAATATGGTCATTCACCAAAAAGTCTACCAAAATAATATTTTGTATGCTTTGAAATACAAGTAGAGAAAAACTCACTTTGTGAATTCCAAATATCATATAACTAATTGTTTTTAGTAATCCTTTGAATCGTAGCTGAAGGTCTACTAGAAGACCATCCCTTCCATATTTTAGCTCTAAATTTGTTTCTTTGGAAATTTTTTTGTTAAAAAAACACCAAATTAGCAAGTGTGACAAAATTTAGGGGCTATTTTTGGACAATAAAACATTGTTCAAAATTCAAAAACCTAGACAAGGCGTATAATAGTTATGAGTACCTTGCTTACAAATTGAGTCATTTGGAGCCAAAATGCAAAAGTTATAGCCAATAAACAAATCAACTAGAGATGTGTGATAGAAAATAGTACAGGTGATTCTTGCAATCACTTCAAAGGTTTGTGCTAAAAATCTTTATAGTAGAGAATTGACTTGAGAATCTAAAAGAAACATTTATAAGCAAAAATGTTAATTTTCATCCTTTAAAAAATTGTTAAATAGAAATAGATACTAGATGGAAGAGAAGATGATATCATTATTAAATCTAAAATGGAGTTGAAATATATCAATCATAGTAGTGATACTGTTGTACAAAGCAATCTAAAACCAATACAACTTTTTTTTTGTAGAAAATCAAAAAATTTCAGCTCATAAATAAATCCCTTGTGTTGTTTTTTCAAAAAGATGCCTTGATTGCCCACAAAAGAAGATTCTTTATAACTTTCACATTGCTAATCCAAATGGAATGAATAAAAGCTTCCTATGTATATATAAATATATTCTTTACGGTAAAAAAAATTACTTTTTAATTTTTGTGATTTTTATTGGTTGCTAGAGATTGGATAGAATATGCTTATTAGTCGTTGCAAGAATGACCTTCCGGTTTTGTTCCATTTTGGCTAGTACTCCCAGTACTATGGCTTTTGCATACAAATTTTTAAAAATAAAATAAAATATGGATAATTAGTATGACACTAAAAAAGCATATCACCAAAATTTTGGACCTAAAAAAAATCTAGGTCAAAAGTTATTCACAAAAAAGATGAGCTGAAATTTTGAAGATATTACATGCTTTGACGTTTTAATTTGTAAAAAATAGGAAAAATAATTTTTAAAAAATCTAAAAATTTCATTTGGGAAGACTTCATGATAATGAGATCTCACCAATAAAATAATCTTGAAACCATCTTCAATGCTCATAAATGCACACGTAAGGGAGCCCATAGAGGATATAAAATAAAATATTTTTAATGCCCCTTGGTAGAAACATGACTTCCTACCATGGAAATAGACCATAGAAATTTCAGTTCCATATCATTAAATTTGGGGACTCCCTATGTAGTAAAAATCCCTAAAACTCCAAACCTGACATATTAGTTTATATGATTTTTAAATATAAAATGATTTTTGAAAATTTCTAAAAAACATGAGATATGATTAAACTCATAAGAAGAATCTCCAATAAGAAGTTCAAGTTCATGCAAGTCATGCTTCAAAAGTTATTGCAAAAGGAAGCTTTGGCACTGCTTTTGTGACAATGTTTCAGTACCGGTCTTTCTTGCAATCACCCTTATGAGGGCACCAATTTAATTAAATTCCACCAATATTTCTAGAAACCTAGAACAATTCTACACCTTCACAAAAAATTAATTTTTTTTTAAAGTAAAAATTGACATTATAGGAACCTATTTGAAATCTTAAATAGCCCATTTTGGAACAATGGTCCTTCAGGGTTAAAAAGTTTGATTCTCATAAAAAAATGATAAGATCCACTATTGGAAAGTTGATATTTGAAAACCACCTACACTGAATAGGTTTTTAGAAGAGACCTATACTAATCAATCGACATATCATACTATATAAATACCTACTTTTGCTATACTTCAATGGTTATTGAAGTATTCAAAGGATGTACATCATATTTCAAACATCTATAATTTTGCACAACAAGTCCCTTTAATTTTTTGGTCCCCTTAACCCTAAAGGACTGGAAGGGTGCCCAAATTTCCAAAATTGTGAAGATCTATTATAAAATGCAATTTAGAAGAATATTTTAATGATGACTCTCAAACAATAGTTGTAAAATGCTATTATAGATCACATCCATACAATTAGATCAACAAAAATACATACCAATATTTTTCAATAAAATTTAAAGCCAGAAATTGGAAATTCCTTCTTAAATCAATTGTAGATTAAATATTTATGATTTTTTAAAAGATTTTTTTGCTTATAAGTTCAAAAAATTGAGTTCTAATTATAAATATTATAAATATTTTGATTTGGTGTTTGATTCAAGTCATTTTTGAACTGAAAAAGTTACTTTTTGAGGTTAGACCTCTTGATACCTTTTGAATTATAGAATATTTGCAAAGCAAAAGCTTTATAATTTGAACCATACAAATGTTAAAGAACTAATATAAGAATCTTCACACAAAAATGATGAATGAAAAAATGCATTTCGGTGAGTTTAGAATGTGTTTCCGTTCATTCATTGTTCAAAATCTACACTCATGGTCCTTTAGGTTAATACCCCTATTCAGTGGATAGCACTAGTAAGAGCACCACAAATACAATGACTTCAAAAAATGAGTCTATATCAGCAATTTGCTCAATAAAAAGTAGCAATAACGTGAGTATGTAATCAAAGTAGAAAATTTTGAAAATAAAAATTGTAGAATATGAAGTAATACACAACCTCAAGAAAATTGAAAGTAAATTGCATTTAGAATGTAAAAATACATAGTTTCAAAGTTGATTATGCATATAGACTCAATTTTTGAGGTTATATGTACAAATTAGTCAAAATATTGTCCACTTGCCATGAGCAACCAAAATTGCTGAAATTTGATTTGACCTCGTAACATATAATTTTGTACACTGCTTTGTAGTGATGGTGCAAAAACTCTCTTTTACACAGTCCTATAATTAAGGAAGACCAATAGGGGGGGCTGGATAGGAAACTAAACACTATTTGAAAATTGTCCAATTATATTCAGTGGGATTGAGGTTCAAAAATTGGAATGGCCATTCTAGAACAATGAATGGTTGTTATAATAAGCATTTCTGAAAGATCTTGACTTTATGCCTAGGAGCATTATCATGTTGAAAAGTGACTTCATTGAGATTGGAGTACCATTTAACCTCTTGAAACTCATTAACCCAAGTGTCACCTTGGAGGACACTTGAGATTTTAGGCAGGCTCATGTGACTTCAAATTTTCACATGATTTTTTGAAACTTTTTTTGGAGATAGGAAATTACATTAGCTTTATGGAAATATAATTTTTTTTCTATGTGTCCCAAAGCAAAAGTTATGCCACTCTTTGTGTTAATTTTAGTTCGTTTGGGCAGAAAAAAAATCCACAAAAAATCGAAATATTTTTGAAATATTTTCTCATATTTTGACTAAATATGAGAAAGTTATGGACAATCTTGTTTTCAGACAATCTAAGCATTTTCTTGAAGAAATAACCAGTAGGATACATTTTTTAATGTTATATGATTGCTTGGTTGTTATACTGCCATTGAATTTATTTTGTTCGACTCCAGGGACATGTGCGGAGACTGAAATTGCTTGAAAATGAATGTCTTCTTATGCATTCTTCTGCATTTTCACCCCAGTAGACAACCCACCCACAAGAGGTATTTTAGAAAACATAGCCTCGTGACAATTGGTAGGGTTTCCGTTAAATACATCCTTAAATTGCGATCAATTGGTAGGATTTAATGCGGCTAGGTTTCCTTGAAAGTGGTACCTCTCAGGGGGGTGGGGTGTTCTACTAAGTGTCGTGCTGGACTTCGAGAGGTCATTTGTGCTTCTTATTGGGCTCTGAATGAGAGATTGCAGGGATGGAATGCATCTTAGTTTTCAAGGGATTGCTGTGATGCTGGAGGAGCTAATCAAAGTGTTGAAAGAGGCACCCTGGCAGCCTAGCTTGCTCCATGATGAAATACCGGAAGATTGGTCTGAACCCTCTATTTACATGACGGTCCATCCTTGCGAAAAGAAGACGTTGCAGCGGCAAGAATGTCACCTTGAGTTTCATCTGCTCATACTTGAATTCACATTTTCGCCCATTTTACTAGAGCTTTTGCTGTTAGCCTAGCAAAGACGACTCAAGATTCAATAGTTGAGGATGCTGTCACTAACGCACCATCCACATTGATCGATAATGCTCCACAATCTGTCTACAAGTGTCCTTACAGAGAGGTGGAGTCATGTGCATTTCAACTCTTACATGATCCAGAAGCCTCACGTGGTTTGTAAGCGATGTCATGTGCTCATTTGCAAGGGAGTACCCGACTTTCTGTCAAGTTTTTGCACCAGCAGATTGCATCTCATGCCTATCAATTCTCATCCAGTTCTATAGAAGTTTGCTTCAGATTTTACAAGGAGTGGCCAGGCGGGGTTTTAGGTTGAGTTTGGGGTTGCTCCTGTATTTAAAAAGCTTCTTGTTGTTGGCACCCTGACGCGAGAAGGACACAAAACGCATACGCTATCTGGATCCGGTAGCCGGGAGTAGTTGATGATATTAAATGGTACAACAGCACAGTGATCTTATGTTAATCACGAAGTGAATAACTCAGATACTAAATATGTAATTAACAAGTCCTCAAATACAGAGCAGCCTCAAGGTGCCCACTACTTCCGTGACAGCTACCACTAGCTTTACTAACTATTTGTACAACTAATAACAGTTAGTAACTGTCTTTGTTACAGTGGTACATGTCCTTGGCGCAGCCTAATTAGACTAGGGTGAATGTGATTTAGGGTTTGAGAGCGTTTTATTCAACACCCTCCCTCGCTCGAAAAACCCTCCCATCTTGTGCTTCCAGCTTTGCTCCAGGCATGTCGTAGTTCTTCAGTTTTCCGGTTGATGCCGTGCGTGCATTGCAGGAGTTCGAGGAGCGTATGTCGTTGGCAAGTTTCTTTACTGCTAGGGTGCTGGGTTTGGGTGTGAGTTCTGTGTTGTATGGAATCCGTTGTACCTGTGGACTGAGGCTATGGACGGTGTTGGTGCAGGTTCAGATTTTTCTGTTGATCCTATGGCTTTGTGCTCTGGCAGCACGACGAGTTTGTGACAGGGTTCAAGGATTGTGTATTTACCTATGGCTTCTGATTCAAGTTGAGGAAGACAACAAGAGGGTTGGTTCTGAGTATGGTATTCCTGCTAGAGACACCATTAGGATTTCTGATAGGGTTGGCACTAGCAGTGCTTCAAGTGGGACAGCCGATGTTTACTGGAGGCAACTGATCGACAATCCGAAAGAATGGTGGGATAATCGGGCAACTCGCAAGAATCCACGAGCCCCAGATTTCAAGCACAAGCTTACTAGGAAAGCATTATGGATTGACAATTGGCAAACTCCAGATTGGGTTAGGACTAAATTTCAGAGTTGAGTGACTGGAGAGAGACAACACCTACACTTCGTCAGTTTTCGATGAAGGCTCTGTATGGCAGTGGCTTCGTGAGAAAGTCTGCCTGCTGTACTTGGGTCGGCACATAATGCACTTGAATTTTTCCACTTTTTGCGACTTCATGTATGTAATGATGTTGGATCTCGATGTGTTTTGTCCTTGCGTGTAGGACTGGATTTTCCACTAGCTTGATGCATGACTGGTTATCACTGAGCAGTTGAGTGGGCTGGTCCTTATGTACACCTAATTCTTGAAGCAATCTCTTGAAGTATACAATGTCCTTAGCTGCATCAGTTAAGACCCTGTATTCAACTTCAGTGCTTGACAACGATACTATTGGTTGCATTTTGCTGCCCCAACTTATGCAAGAGCTTCCCATCTTATGCAATATTCCTGATATTGAGCGTCTTGAGTCTATGTCTCTTCCCCAATCCGCGTCAGCATAAGTGTGGTATGTATTTTCGGAGTCAGAGGGCATGAAGATCCCGTAGTCAACTGTCCCGTTGAGATATTGCAAGATTTTCTTTGCTGCCAGAAAATGTGCAACTTCAGGTTCTTGCATGTATCTAGAGACACAGCTCACAGCATAACAGATGTCAGGCCGCGTGTTGGATAGATATAGTAGACTTCCCACAAGTGACCGGTAGAGAGTCGGATTTGCCTTTTCTGTTCCCATGTCCTTCTGTAAATGTACGTTTGGATCGATTGGAAGCTTAGTGGGGTTGCACCCTTGCAATCCAAATCGTTCAAGGAGCTTGACGATGTATCCTCTCTGATTGATAAATATGCCATTTGTTTTGCGGTGGATTTCGACTCCTAGGTAGTTACTAGCTTCTCCAAGGTCCGTCATCTCGAACTCCTCTTGTAATCTGTTCTTGAGATCAGCGATTTGAAGCTGATCATCTCCTGTGATCAAAAGATCGTCCACATACAGGAGAAGTATTGTCATCTTGCCATCCTTCTTGAGGTAATACATATTTGGGTCGCTCTCACTCTGTATTAAGCCTTATTCCTGCAACCACCGATTGATGCAATCGTACCAGGCCTTCGGAGACTGCTTGAGTCCGTAAAGTGCTCGATTGATCCTACATACTTTAGTTGAGTCTCCAACTTCTGGGAAACCATCTGGGATTTCCATGAGAATTTCTTCATCTATCGTGCCATTGAGGAAAGCTGTGATCACGTCTAGCTGGTGTAAGGGCCAGTTATGTTTTGCGGCTAATGCTAATACTACTCTGATGGTTGTCCATCTGACAACAGGTGCAAAGATTTCATGATAATCAATGCCTTCCTGCTGCTGAAACCCTCTTGCTACAATTCTTGCTTTGAGTTTGCTAATCTCTCCCTGTGCATTCTTTTTAATTTTGAACAACCATTTGGCCGTAATGGGTGTCCTTCCTTTTGGTCTATCAATAATATCTCAGGTTCTATTTTTTAGGATGGAGTCTATTTCGCTCTGTATAGCAATCTGCCATTCCTTTCGCTGGACAGCAGTTTTGAAGTTTAAAGGTTCGTCTAGCAATTCTGAGAACAACGCCCAGTAGTCTCGCATTCTAGTGGATGTGTTTCGGTTTTGCGTAGGGTATCTACGTGTGGCAGGACCAGCTTGACGGTCTACAGGAAGGGGACGTCTTGGGCTCTTGCTCGGATTGGGAGACCCTGATGACTGAGCCCGATCTGACTGCGAACTCAATAAATTTGCACCGGTTGTGTTACTAATGGTATCCGGTTCTTGGAAATCAGGGCTTCCGGGAGTTTCTTCGGGCATGATTTCATGACTCTCAGTTGGCTCACTGCAGGTACTATCGATTGAACCTGTCTTTGGGAACTCAATTATGTTTTGCATGGGTTCAGCTAGGTTTAGATGCTGATATCCCACCCTAGTTTCGTCAAAAACAACGTCTCTACTTGTTACTACCTTCTGCTTGTCATGATCGTACAATCAATAGGCCTTTGATTCATTATCGAAACCTAAGAACATGCACTTCTTTGTTTTGCTATCTAACTTTTTGCAGCTCTCTTTGGGCACATGCAGGTAAGCAATGCATCCAAAAATTCTTAAGTTTGATACGTCTGGTATCGTACCTGCATATCTTGCTTCTGGAGTCACACCTTGATTTTCCCTAGTGGGGCTCCTGTTGATAAGATAGTTCGCATGAGAGACGGCCTCTGACCACAAGTTGATAGGCAAGCTGCAGTCATGTGAGATACTGCGGGCTCGTTCCATGATCGTTCTATTTCGTCTCTCCGATACCCCGTTCTGTTGTGGTGAATTTGCTTGCATCAGTTCCCGTCTGATGTTGTTGGTTGTGCAAAAGTCCACGAACTCCGTCGAGAGATACTTGCCTCCCCAGTCCGACCTCAGTACTTGGAGCTTGTTTCCGGTCTCGAGTTCAATACGTTTCTTGAAGGCATAAAACTTTGATGCCGTTTCGTCTTTACTCTTTAGAAAGTACGTCCAACTTTTATGGGAGAAGTCATCCGTGAACACAAGCACATAGCGTGATCTTCCAAGCGAAGGGTGCTGCATCGGTCCCATGAGATCTGAGTGGATTCGTTCATCTGGTCTACTAGCTCTCATTTCTGATTTCTTCGGAAAGCTTTCTCTATGCTGACGACCTGCCAGACAGCAAGGACACACCCTTTGATCTGTCTCTATCTCAGGGAGTCCAACCACATTGGAGGTTTTTGATAAGTGACTCTGGCCGGCGAAGCTAAGGTGACCTAAGCGACAGTGCCACAGCATTGATACGTTTGCGTTCTCGGCAGACAATGCTACCGCTTGGTTCTCAAAGCAATAGAGACCGTTTGAGGGATCTCTCCTTCCGGATGCAATGGGACGATTCTGTGTATCTATTATCCAGCACTGATGGCTGGAGAACACGACTCGATGACGACTATCTGCAAGTGCTCCGACAGAGATTAAGTTCTTTCGCATACTAGGGACATACTTAACGGGTTTGAGCTTTATTTCTCCAGTCTCAGTACGTACAGTTGCTATACTACTCCCTTTGACGGGATGCGACTCACCCCCTCCAGTTTGAATCTCGCTAATTTTTGCTCCAGAGGAGTTACTGTAGCTATCTAGCTTCTTGTAATCTGCAGCTATGTGGCCTGAGGCCCCGCTGTCTAAATACCATGGACCGTGACCGTAATAGTAATATGGATCATATTCTAACTGAGAATCAAAGAATTCTACTGAGTTAGCATACATTACTCCCTTTGTGGGCTCCTTATCTGTATGAGTGTTTTGATTGCGGGGTTGCCTACAGTCTCTGGCGTAGTGGCCAGGCTTTTGACAGTTATAGCAAACTGGTGGAAATCTCGGTGGGAACCTTGGTGGCCCGTATGGCCCTCTTCCAGGATACCCTCGGCCTCTTCCATACTGGGGCCAGCGTCCCCCTCGGCCTCGATTTGAGTTCGGTGTTTGCTTCGGAAAAGTTGTTGCTAACGCTTCTTCGTCTCCCAGCAGCTGGTTCTGATGCTGGCGCCTGTGTGACTCTGAGATCAGGCTTGCGCTTAGTTTGTCGAATGTCATATCGGTGTTGAGGTGTGTAAGCATTTGAATTGTGCTTTCGTATGAGCACGGCAGGCCATTCATCACGATCTGGTTCACGTTCCGGTCGGTCAACTTCTTGCCCATGCTGCTCAGCTTATTCTTCATTTCTCTCGCCTTTCTGAGATGTTCCTCAATCGATCCGCCTTCTGCCATCTTGAGGGCCTGTAGTTGCCCCATCAATGTCAGGATCTGCGATTGATCTCCAGAGTTGAACTGGTTCTTCAAGGTCTTCTATACGATGGCTGGATCGGTGTAATCTGCAATCAAGTCTACCAGTTCGTCAGAAACTGATAAAAGTAACAGTCTGCATGCTAGTGTCTTCTTCTTCTTGAGTTGGTTCTCTGTCATTGTTTCTCCGTCAATAGTTGCAAGAAAAGTATCTAGTGCTTGTTTTGCCTTAGTCACGGCCCATTGGCCTTCCGCTCTCAGCACGGCCCTCATCTTCAAGGCCCACACATAATAGTTGGACAAGCCTTTTAGCTTGTCCCCCTCCCTAATTGCCACACTGGTGTTCTCTGCCATTCTCTCTTTTCACAAACTTCTAACGCTAAAAACTTGTCTTGCTAAGTTTGCTACTGATGCTAACTTTGCTACACTCAGTCGCTCACTAATCTCGCTCTAATACCATGATGATATTAAACGGTACAACAGCACAATGATCTTATGTTAATCACAAAGTGAATAACTCAGATACTAAACAGGTAATTAACAAGTCCTTAAATACAGAGCAGCCTCAAGGTGCCCACTACTTCTGTTACAGCTACCACTAGCTTTACTAACTATTTGTACAACTAATAACAATTAGTAACTGTCTTTCTTACAGTGGTACATGTCCTTGGCGCAGCCTAACTAGACTAGGGTGAATGTGAGTTAGGGTTTGAGAGCGTTTTATTCAACAGTAGTAAGCCAAAGTGTTCCATCCCAAAATTTTCCAGTCGCAGCTATGTCCACGTCTGAAATGGAGGTCAATGGATCGCATGAACTGTTCTAAGTGACTCCATTAACGAATTCGTTTCAGCTTTGCTGCCTGTACCTTGAAACAGGCAAACACGCCCCTTGAAGCTTGTGTGGAAGTGAAAGGAATTGTGCAGAATCATTCAAGTACAAAGACTTTGAGCGCGCATTTAGAATGGGAAAATGACTCTAAAGGGGTGAGATGGAGTGTGGACAAGGAAATCATGAAAGATTTAGAAAGCCTCCAATGATGGTAGTCGGGTGCCTCACAAGTTACAAACTCACAACTACAAGAGCTCAAGCACTCAGATTTCTTCTACCCAAGGCCTGAAGTAGTGTACAGTACAATGTCTTTGGTAATGAATCAAGTGGCCCTATGGAGGAATGCGAGTCCCAGGCTACTTGCAATGGTCTTGTACATAAATGCGCAGTCTGCAGAGAAGTTTGAAGCCGAGCCGAATTGTTGTATGGACGATGTGAAACTAATCCCATCTCTTATTTGAATCCCTTTTACCAATCAAGATGAGTTCTACTTAATAATGGCAAGTGGGGCAAGCATGACTTGGTTAATTGTCCATGGACGTTCATCTTTGAATGGAAATGGGGTTGTCGACGTTCCCTTGAATAGTGGTCTATAAACTTCCACTTGGAATGTTTGCATGAGAAATTTGTTGACACTAAAGAGTATGAAATTAATTGCAACATATTTGTCTCTCATACTTAAAGACTTCTTCCATAGTCGCACTCCTACGTATGTTGAAAAATGCTTAAAGTAATGCAAATGATATCCTTTGCATTGTTTGAGTCTATCCATATTTGAGGAGGATAAGAGTTCTATGTGTATTTTCTATGTGTACATTGGTTCAATAGTCTAAACTTCTAAGCTAAAAGCACTTGAGTGCATCCAAATAAAGGTTTGAACATGGTTCTTGTTAATGAATTGTAAGAGTTCTTATTGGATCTTACTGGTTTGATGGATATTTAAGAATGTGTTTTGTAGACTCTATATGAATAAACTGTGAATTTAGAAAATGTAGAAAATAAGTGTTTCTAAAATCAATCCTAGGTTTTGATATATAGAGGGGGCATATAAATGTCCAGATAGGATGGTTTTGCAATCAAGTCACAATTAGATGCGGTTCCCTAATATGTGTATTCTCTAATGTAAAAATTTGCTTAAGAAGTTCATTTTAGACTCAAGTCTTTCCACTACCTAAATTAATCATATTGAGGATAGGTATCAAATTTCCAAAATGAAGTCTATTCATCGTTCTACTTAATGTTGTATTTAGAAATGAAACTTCATCCCTCTAAGATTGTTGCAAATACTAATGTCCAATGGGTGATTTCACTTGAGACTGTAGGATAGAAATAAGCCATTTTCCATCCAATATTTTTTGGAGAAGTTGCTTGAGTACATTTGTATTGAATAGTATTGCAAATTCACTCATTATGGTATTATTGACCTTTTAAGAGAAAAAGATGCTTAGTTCACAAATCATGCTTGTAATGTATTTAGGCCATTTCTTGCTACTTGCTCTTGATGTGAATTTTAGCTATAAAATTGATATTATTTGAATTTGAATTCAACTAATGAAATGAAGCTTATCAAGTGTAGTTTCTACTATGATTAGAAATTTTGAATAATTCATAAATTTCAATATTTTATAGCAACAAGAACTTTGGATCTATAATCTGGGTTTGTTGGTTTTCTAATTTTAGAATGACACAATTTACATCATGATAATAGCCACTAAAATATACCTCTACAGTAAGAATATCAAGTTTTTTGAATATATTTTGTATTTGATATGAATTTTCTACAAGGGAAAGGGAAAAGGATGTTTTAAGTAAGTTTTTAAGTATAGTCCTCGCTATAGCAGTACGGTAATAAGTAATGAACTTTTAAAGAGTACTTTTAATAAAAATCTACTAAAAATACATGTACTAAAATACATTTACTAGAAATTAGTACACTTTTACTAAAACTCTCCTTTACAAGTCATTATTTATAATCGTATTGCTAGGCCTATACTTAAAAATTCACTTAAAATACCCCCTTCTCCTTGTAGTGCCTATTTAAGATTCATTGACATGTTCCAGAAAATATTTATTAGTCATTGATGAGTTTGGTAGGCTTAGTTGATTGCTTTAACAATAGACTACCTTAGAAGCACTTATTCCAATATTGCCACTTCTATGGCTCAAGAGGATATTTCTCATAACAAGATTCTACATTCAATTACCTAATCCAATAAATTGTTTGCTACTCGAACAACTCCACATGCACGCTTTCAATAACTATGCTTCTATTTTCAAGTTTCTTAGTACTATGTAAAAAGATCATAACAAAGTCCAAAATGTCTTTACAACTAATATTACAAATGTATAACAAAAAAATCCATAGATGTCATCACATACTAACATAATTATACAAATTAACCACCGTTCATCACCACCCTCGCCACCACCAAAGTACATACATTGGAACTTGAACAACACCATAACCATGCAAAGGGTGAAAAAATCATAATATCAAAAACAAATTGCTAGTGTTCACAATCAAATGCTTCAAAAGCCAAACATAGTAAACTCAAGCTTTAGATCTTGTCAAAAATGCAAGATTCATCAGAGTCCAATTACTAGTAACTAATGTCGATTCCTGGGAACATTGTTCTAAGCTTCTCAATCTCATGCGTACTCAACTTCACTCCGGACCTCCGCAGACTCACATATAGGAGGGTCTTGAAACCATTTAGATTTGGGATGGTTGTTAAACTCTCACAGCCATTGATTTGAATATTTTTCAACTCCGTCAATGGCACACTGCTGGTCAACCTCATCAAATTTGGACATTTATCAACAAAAAGAATAGATAAATGGGGAAAGTCACTCAAATCCGGTAACTCTCTAATTGCCAACTGAGAGAGATATAAATGTTGGAGGTTGGGAAAAGTGCCACCACTCTGCAAACCAACTGCTCTAGATGATCCTGTACTTGTTCTGCTCAAACCTTCCCACACTTGAAGATTCTTGCAATCATAAATGCGAAGAGTCTCCAACCCTGTGGCCTTGTGCATATCAGGAAATCTCTCCAAAAGATTGCAATCATATATAGAAAGCTGAAGCAATCCAATCAAGTTGCTTAGGCATGCCACATCCTTGAACTCGCAATCTGAAATATCAATTGTGCACAAGCTTGATACCTTTGAGGGACCATCAAAGATGTCCACACCTCGGCAATGCAAAATAGAAAGATGCTCCAAATTCACCAAGCTATCAACACATGATGATATTTGAGGACTCCATCCCTCAACCTTGAAAGATTGCAATTTGGTCAATTTGTGGAGGTCATGGAGTTCTCCCATCCCATTCATGGAGATGAATAATTCCCATAAATTGATCAAAACACTAAGTCCCATCACCACCTTGTTCAATGAGCACATTCGCAAATCTAGAACTTCCAAGTTCGTGAGTTTGCTCAAGTCAGGCAACTCGCAAAGATTTGTGCATCCATGTACCGAAAGCTCCAAAAGAGTAGCGAAATCACCTACACCCAACAATGCTTGGATTGACCTACATCCTGTTATGTCCAATTTCTTGAGAGTTTTGAGTCCCTATAAAATAGGCAACTCTTCTAGATTTGGACAACAAAAAATTTGAAGTTCTTCCAAGGCAACTAAGTCACCTACCCCATTGCATCTTTGAAAAGATTCACAATGTCTTAGGCAAAGACGTTGTAAGTTCCTCATTGTTGAAGTGCAAGTTATGGAATTGCCCTCACGCAAGCCACAGAAGGTCACACATTGTAACAAACTCAAGTTGCTCAAACTTGGAACCTTCATAGTTTTACCAGAATAAAATTCAAACTCTAGCTTCAAGATTTGAAGGCTGGTTAAACCTCCAATTTCTTCAATGAATTCCACATTCATTGATAATCTGCCAACCCACTCGAATAAACATAATTGCCTCAACAATCCCAATCCATGCACTTTGCAGATTGAATATGAATCTACTCGTAGACTTTTTAGATTGTATACACCACTCAAGTCCAATGCATTGCCCGCTACACCTGCCTCCATAAGGTCCAATGCTACTAGGCATGCGCAACGCTTGAGATTTAAAGCCACATTGCGAATATTCATATGTATTGATATTCTTTCTGTGCTCTTCCATATACCAATGTAGAGGCTAGGTTCTCCAACACTTGAATCATTGAAACCGCTCCTTTGGTCATAGATCCAATGCCGAGATTTCAACTTTCCAATCTTTGTTTCCATCACACAAAACTCGCGCCAAAGATCATGAATGCCAATCCCCATCTTCTTTTCTTCAAAAGTTTGGATGAGTGACTTCCGCTTGAGACCATTCAACTGCATCTCAAACCCATAAACTTTGTTGAAATCAATTTGAACAATCTCAAGCTAGTCAATATGATACAATGCATTACACTCAAAAACTCAACAATCGACATCATTCTCAAAGAAGAACCAAAATGACAACATAATGCACAGAAAAATGAAATCACTTCAAACAAAGCCAAAATTGCATACCCGAGATTTGATACTTTTCCCATGTATCATGCTCAATCACTGGTAGATGTCATATTGGGGTGGAAAAGGAAATTAAGAAAAAGACCTTGCAAAAAGTGCAACATCCATAAAGAGGAGCTTGTCTTCATCCTTCAATATGTCAAAACTTCTTCTCAAGATGGAAAAGATGGGATGCTTATCAAGTTTCTCTCCATATTGGTTGAACAAATCAATCTCTCCCAAGTTCTCAAGCCATTGGCTTGAATCACTTCCAAGTTGTCCACCCAATACTCGCAATGCCAAAGGATGATAATGAGAGTTTGTACCATCTCCTTTGCTAAAATAGCATCGGTCAACACATTGTTGAATGAGATGCTCATTGGTAGACTCATCACATGCAACCTCTCGTACAAACAATGATCTGGCATCATCCACCGTTAACTCCAACATCTCCATACATTCACTCTCCTCAAGGTTCAAATTCAGCAATTCTCCAAGTGAACGAGCTGTCACTATCACAATGCTTCTCTTGGAAAATCCGGCTCTCAATATTAGTTTGGCTCGCTCAACTATTGCATAAGATTCCCACACATTGTCCATGGCCAAAAGAATCTTTTGATTCTTGATGTCCTTCATTCTATCCTTGCACTGCATTGACAAAGAATGCATCCATATTTAGTACCAATGAACAATTATCAAAAATGCATATTCAATATCATAAAACATGTTCAAGTGTAATACTACTATCTATATGTAAAAGTCAACATACATGTAAGATTAATGTGTATACATGGTAAGCATAAGAAACTAAATAAAGGAAAATGAAAAGCTGTTAGAAATGAAAAAAAATGTCAACATCTTCTAAATGCTCAAATTGACATCATACCTCATCCTTGTTGAGTTTGCCTATTTGCTCATTGTTGGTGACTGTGAGTCTCCTCAATATTTCCTGTAGCATTTGCAATTCATCCATATCTCCAAACTCAACATGACATACTCGACCATGGAACTCTTCAAAATAGTGATTGCACAGAGTTACACATGCTGTGCTTTTTCCAATCCCTCCCATTCCATATAGTCCCAAGATCCAACCTTATAACGTCTGGATAACTCCATGCCTCCGATCTTCTCATGAACAGTCTAGCAAAACAATATTTGACCTCATGAAATTAGAAATCTAATACATGCTCCAACAAAGTCCACTACAAATGCGTACAAAACAAAGACTCCTACAAATGATTCGCAGTGACAATCACCAAAGATGGTCATGCATAACAATCTAGGAACATTGACTATCAATTGGAAACATTGAATGTCTACAATGAACACAAGCTACCTGTAGTGTTCAAGGTGACAAGTTTCACAAAAATCAAAAGAATTACCAATTATTTCATTTCCATTGAACTATGCTTCATGATTTAAGGCCCCTTGTTGAGGGAATTCAACTATAATATGAGAGAAAATTCAAGTCGTCAAGGGTATCTTCATGAAGAAAAACATGGGCATCCCAACTGTCCATACGGATTTCAATAAGTATGCAGCAACAAATAGGCAAGACCTAAATGCTATATGCAGGCCATGTAATGCTCCCCTCTTAAACAAACACGTACATAGGACAATTGCACATTATATCTATTGCCAATGACAACTTCACCACCAATGTACACATTACATACCTTGCACATGCGGGATCTTCCTTGGACGTGAGAATCATCATGCCTTGTTTTTGGTGGAACTTCCTTACAAACGGCATCCACAATATCTTCTCGACACTTCACTTCATCCAAAACACAAAGAGAAATACTATTGATGTATCCAAACACTTTGAAAACAACCATCCAATCTTCAAGGATTATTCTTCGATCTTCCTTGGCCCACCTCTGCCACAATGAAAATCAACGATCATGGTTCTCTCTCGAACGACATTGTTCGCGGGACAAGCCCAAGAACACAGGCATCAGAATCAGATCTGGATCATGACTCTTCCTCTTCACTAAAGCAGACAACTCCAACATCAGCCACTTGGTCATGGAAAAAAAGTCCTCCGACAAAACCACCACTGCAACTTGGCATTGTCCAATCGCTTCAAAGATTGCATGTGGAAAATCACATCCAATGGGTAAACTTGTCCGAAGTCCATCAAAAAAAGGGTATCTATCATATCTCTCAATATCCTTGCACAATTGATTCACAAAGCTCTTCTGCGCACCGCTGTGACTGAGGAAGATCTTATGCTTGGGACCAGGTCGAGTTTCATGCAACGGAAGGCAAGGACCAAGACCATCCATGCTTTGTAATTGGTCCCTAAAGCTTGATTGTGCACCCGCACCTAGGAAATGATCGGGACCTTACTTGCAAGAAGATTCTCACCCCTACACACCACAAGGCAAACACCAAATCCCAGATGCAGTTGATTACTTGCCAAAAATATGCAAAGCTCTATACAAGCAGGTCAAGAAGACATCACTTTCTAGTCTGAACTCCTCAGTCAAATTGGCCACTTCAATGCAAACTGTAAACAATAAACAATCAAGAAGAAGAAAAGCAGAAACCCATTGATCACATCCTTGGAATGCCCTCTCCAATACATCACTCTCATGTGCCTAAACCCAGGACATGCAAATGAATCCAACCTCTTGACAATGCTGCAACCAGTGAGTGGAGTCTTGGTGCCGCCACCTTGTTCCATTGTGTGCATCACAGTTGGCTAAAGGCCGAGTGTAAATCCAAAGTTGTTGCTCCCCAGGTCTCACAAACTGGTGCTGATGAAAGCTTCAGAAACTGAAAAACGACCCTGCCTTCCACAATGGCAAGCACAGAACTGCAAGCAAGAAAGGGGAAAATAAATAGAAGATGGAAAAACGCTGATATTGAACAAATGGATCATCCACAGAAGCTGGTGTATATTCGAACTGAGAGTTAAAGCCGCTTCGCAGACGAGGATGGCTTACTTTAATTTGTCTGTTTTGGTTGAACTCTGGTACCCTTTTGGGAACCAAACTCCTCACAAGAACCCAAAGAGAAGCAAGTAACTGCTGAAAACAAATGAACAAGAAGAAGATTCAAGAACGCGATTATAGACGGTAGAAGATATCAACTACACAAACCTTGGTTCTATATTTTACGGAAGCGCCAAGTATAAAGATTGGTACTCTGACAATTGGAAATATCATACATGAAGGAAAACGACATGAGAGCAGTGAGGAGGAGGCTACCCAGAGAGTTCCCAACTCACATATGAAGATGGGGGCAACTGAACATGAAATCAGAGTGTTGATCGTTTGCTGACGGAACCCTAATGTTCAAATCTCCGTCCACCAAGATTTCCTAGATTCTCGACTGGTTTGGAGTAGAAATTGGATACTGCGGTCAATCTAAACCTGAACAAACAAAACGAGAGAATCAACCATTGGATCAAATCCTAAACCCCGTGTCATCAGAACAGCAACGGCACAGCAAGAGAACATCTGCTACTTCTTCCCGTCGCTTAGTAGAAGACATTCACTGATTACCGTGAGCCAATTAGATGAACTCCAGTTGGGTAGTACTTACAGAAACACAGAAACATTAAGCAAAGCTTCGTGACTTTTCTTCTGCCTCCATACGCAAGCTGAGCATTCCCTACACTCCCGGCCACTATCGGTTTCGACACGGAACCTAGAAATTTCTCACCATGTCCCACTCTGGCGAGACAAGGCAAAGAAAGTTAAATCTCATAACGCAGATGCAACCAAGGAGGGCAGAATGGAGTTCGGCAGGAAGGAACACCACAGACGTAGCCGCAGACTGAAACCTAACGTGTCCTAGCTTACCGACGGACCAAGGCAGCAACGCTACAGTAGTGTACTGTACATGCACAGTTCCCCCTGTTTAGAGGTGACGGGACTCCACGCTGCCACGTCCAGGGGAAACTCTTAGAAATTCAGGTAGGCTGAAGTAATGAGTATTAGATAACCAACAAGCCGGGCGAGATGATACACAAGGTAGGAGGTTCTAAAATGGAGCGGGTTCTAAAACCAATAAGGCTTTAGAGGTACATTTTGCACTTTCCAATGTACAAGTGGTGTGCATTTGAGGAGGTGGTCGGTTTTAGAGCCCACAAAAATGCACTTTTCTGCAACTTCAGAAATTCATAACTAATTCTACAAAGCTTCAAAAAATGTGAAACAACTTGGGTTGGATCCAAATTTTCTTGCCTTTCAAGGAGAATTTACTGAAAACCCTTTTTAGAAGTTTTACCTCCCCAAAATTCAGCTTCAGCTCATAAATGAGCGATTTATGGACCTCCTACCTCATTCAATCAATTAAGGGATTTTCTATCAGATCATGAGCAATTGGAGGCACAACAAATTTTTTCTCATGTAGGAAAATAGGAAATATGGGGATTTTTGTAGTCTTATTGTTGAAATTGAGAGTATTTTAAATTTTGGGAACCAAAAAGTGTTCAAAGTCTATAGCCAATATATAGACTCCTCCAATTTTGATCATTCATGAACTACTTCCCACTCGCTACTTTTTCTACTCGCGATGTACTCGCTATATATATATATTTTTATTTTTAATTTTCAAATTTTCAAATTTTGTAGAATCCAATTTGGTCAGTTGTGGCTTTCTACTCCTTCTGTTTGAAAATGTATAAAAATTTGAGAGAGCTTTTTATTTCTCATTTTTTTTAAACCAAGAAATTTATACATTTGCTTAGATTCCAATTTAATCTTTTTAGACGGGTAAAAAATCATTATTCATCTACTTACAGTTTTCCTTCCCCAAAGCTGCGTTTTCAGTCTATAAAATTGATCATCCAAAATTGTTATAATCTAAATGTTCAAATTTTAATATTTTCCACAATTAATTCCATGTATACTAGACAAAGTAATCTTTACTTTTGCATGATAAAAAACAAAAATTTCAATTACATCTAGGTGAAAAAAAATATCAAATTGAGATGATCCATTGGAAACCTTGATTGTTGGACTTTGTGGAATTAAGTTAACTTAATGCAGCATTGAAGTTGACAATATGAATGATAAGTCTCTCGATTCGAACCGACGAGGTGCTAATCTGTCAACCTTCCTTGTCCTTGACACCTTCTGCTGCGACGAATCTCAGTGTTTCTCATTCACCATGTGCCATGTCCTGATCCATTTTTGGTTTATACCATGGTGAGCTAGACTATGCCTTGTTTCAAATTGTGAAGCTGGTGAATTGCAATGCGAAGGCTGGAACAGCCGAATTGTACTTGTACAAGTTGTGTTGAATTTGACAAGCACGATTACAAAAACATGTCATTCACTCAAGCTGTAAGCTAGTGCATATCTTCTTCTCTAGCTGCCTTGAATGTGGGCTTTGGATAGCTTGAGATTGAGAGTTCATGATTTGTTGGAATGACAAGTCTTCACCCACAATTTTGCTTTGCGCATCAAACATGACGAGATGTATATTTGGCTGAATTGTCGTCCTCACCTGAAGCATCACTGCACCAGTGCCCTTGCACTGACATTGACTAATCCCTAATGAGAATGAAGGTGGTTCTACGGTCTCCAAAGCTCACAGCCTTTCATTTAGGGTTGGAAGATGCTTACTGTTTTCTTTCCTTCAAGGAGGTGCGTAAATAAGTTTTGGTAACGTTACTATGACGAGTTTGTAAAGTATTGTTATTTCAACCTAATCTTCTTGACGTTTTGTATGTTCTTTGCATTTTCAAAAACAAATTTTGGAGAGTCCAATTTGTAGGAATATTGTGTGTATATTTTGAAGTCACTTTTGTAAGATATGTCTCGATTGATAGAGTATCAATTTTTATAGTATCAATAGTGACTACAACATGCCATTGCCTAGATTAACCCCTAAAGGACCAGCATGCGTTTTTTGGTTGTATAGAAAATTTGGGCAGGTAAATGTGACTAGAGATTTCCATTTTTTTGGTTGAAATTTAAGTAGAAGGTGGAGACGAGGAATATCTTTCATCTGCACTAAATTTCATGACATTTGGAAATGTGAGTGAAAAGTTATAGCCAAATATGTTTCTTTTTTTTTATAATTGGGCAATCCGGGCAAATAAAAAAAGTTGCTTTTTTCAAAAACAAAAATTTGAAATTGGTTTTCTAAGTTATATATATGTGGAAAGCTTTGAGTCATCCCATTTTGATCAATGAGTCAAAAGTTGTGAAGACTTTTAGTTTGCGGGCAATAACGGATTCTCTATTCTAAAATAAACTTTTAGGTCCTTTATCTTACTCAATTTTCAATTGTTTTTGAAAAAAAGAAATCTAGGATGTCGATTTTTTAGTACAACATTGCAACCATTGGGATTGGTATTTTTTCAATTCCATAATTAAGTTTTTGACAATTTATTATTTTGAATCATTCTCTACTACTATTTTTTTCCTATATGTTGGACAATTCTAAATGAAGTGAAATTTTTCAAGCATGTAGCCAACTTGTCTAGGAAAAAGAATCCAAAGAAGCACCATCATTTTGGACATTTTTTCATCAAAAAGTGAACTTGTAAACTATAGCTGCCCTATTTTAAGCAGAGCCCAAAAAATGATTTCAGGAAATTTGAATGCTTATATCATGCAATCCACGCGGTGGAAATTTTTGAATTTTTATCATATGTTCACAAGTCAGCATACTACAAGATCCTATGGTTACATGTGTCAAAAAAAGTTTTTGTTCAAGAATTGGGTACTTGTACTAAAATTGGCAGTTTTTGAGCATTTTCCATGAAAACTTAGTTATGGAACTTTAGAGGTTAACTAATGGACTTCAATCCTACCTTTAGTACGTTTATGCATCTTTTAGGTTCAACTCAACATTTTGACAGGTCTTCACCCATGATTTTGCTTTGTGCATTGTACACAACAAGATGTATGTTTGGCTGAATCCTTGTCCTCACACAAAGCATCATCAATGGCCTCACATCACTGGCCCTGACTAATCCCTAAGGTAGAAACACCTGTACCCAACCAAGGATCAACTCCTGACCTGGAGGTGTCCCTATTCGTAATCACGGCTTAGAACATATTTTTTATTCTTTTTTAAAGTTGGGACTAATAAGATCATGACATATGTCCTAAAGTATGCAAAAAGTAGTTTGAAAAAAAGAAGTATGAAGCTAGTTTTTGAGTGATCAAAATTGGAAGGCTCTAGTGATTGGCTTTGCGTTTGGAACACTTTTTGGCTCCCAAAATTTATAGTAACTCCAATATGGGGAATAAAATTACGGAAAATTTTCAGTCCCAATATTTCTTATCTTCCTACATGGGGGAAAATTTTCATCACTCATTTTGCTCATCATCTACTCCAAAATCCCTTAAGTGATCGGATATGGGTGTTTCTACTTTAACCGTTAAACGATGCAAAGGCCCCTCTTGGCCTAAGTAGGTTTTGGTGACGTTACTCTGACGAGTTTATAAAGTACTGAAGTCTATTTTTCAGTATATGTCACAAGTTTTGGCTTGTGAAATAACGCCAATTTCATTGAAGTTGACGTTTTGTACTTCTGGCTCTTGTCTGGACATCTATCAAGCAGCAGTCCTGATAGATTTTGTGTAATTTATAATCTGAGTTGCAAAAAAGTGGAACTTAAGATACAATCTTGAGGAGTTTGAAACTTGCACAAGTAATCAACAGGAGTTTGCATATTGGAGGTGACAGCGCATAACTTCATGGCAAGGTTCACTCTTCTTCCACTTTCATGTTTGAGGCACGCATGATTTTGAGTGCAATTTTCGCAAGAAGTACAAAACGTCAATTTCAATGAAATTGGCGTTATTTCACAAGCCAAAACTTGTGACATATACTGTATCTTCAGTATATGTCTGGGAACTAGAGATCAACAATCTCTGTGTGAATCGATATCGATCAGTCATAGAACCCCAGTGAAGGATTCCACGATCTTCCCGACCAGATCCACAATCTGCATCACATTCACATACCTTCTTTACCAGCTTCATCACCACGTGAATATCTCCCACATACCTTCTTTACCAGTTTCATCACCACGTGAATATCTCCCCCAATTTCCAACATTGACTCCAACTTTGAAAGCTTCATCAATGGCACTTGCACCTTCTTCCCGAGCACCTTCAATTCACTACAATGTTCACCTTCACCCCAGTGGGTTCCTTTAGTTTCGTCACCAAAGTGACCAAACCCTACAAATGAAAGTTTGTTGGTCTCCTGTAAAGAGCCACTTGCAGTGGCGATTATGCAGAAGGTCAAGAGCCGTGCTAGGGATGTTTCCGGTCAATACTTGACTGGACAGCGGTGCAGATGCGTCAAATCAGACTTCTACAGCATTTAACTGCAACTTTGTACAATACAAATTTTGAAAACTTGATGTCCATCACCTGTCTTCACTCACAAATTTGTTGCAAGAGCACATTTCCCTTGAATCCACTTTTGATTGCAGGACTGTGTGGTACACTTGTAGGTGCTTGTTGCGTAAAAATCTCAACTCAAAAAGATGTATTCTAGAGTTAGCAAATGATGATTGTACAACAGTGTCCCTCAGAATACGTTTGAATGACTTTTGTATGCCATTCGGCCAACATCCTAAAGGGGTTAATGAAAGTGAAGGTGAAGTTGGTTCTTTGGTCTCTGAAGCTCCCAGCCTTTTGATTAGGGTTGGAAGATGGTTATTCTTTCTTTTCATCAGGAAGGTGCGTAAGTAGGTTTTGGGGACGTTATCCTGACGAGTTGATAAAGTATTGTTATTTTGATCTAAGTTAATCTTCTTAAAGTCCCGTGTGTTCTTTGCATTTTCAGCCGCAGATGTTGGACATTTCAAACTGTAGGAGTATCATGTGCACATTTTGTAGTCACTTTTGTAAGTTAAATCTCGATTGATGGAGTATTAATTTTATAGGACCAATAAGGTAGAAGTACATATTTTGGATAATTTAACCCCTAAAGTTCCTTGACTATGTTCTCACCAAAAATGCTCCAAATCTGCCATTTCTAGAACAAGTACCAAAGTTTTGAAAAGTATCATTTTTTGACACATGTAACCAGAGGATCTTGTAGTACTCTAAATTGACAATGTGTGGAAAAAATTTCAACAATTTCCGTCGTGCACATTGGAAGATATTAGCGTTTGAAGTGGCAAAAGTCATTTTTTTGGCCCTGCAAAAATTTAGGTAGCTGCACTTCACAAGGTCAGATTATTATGAAAAAATTCTAAAATGGTTGTGCTTCCTTGGATTCATTCTTCAAGGCAAGTTGGCTACATGCTTGAAAATTTTGAGATTATTTGAAATAGTAAAACATATAGGAAAAAAATAGTAAGTAGAAAGAAGTAGAGAATGGTTCAAAACACCAAATTGTTAAAAAGTTAATTATGGAATTGAAAAATGCCAATCCCAATGGTTGCAATGTTGTAGTAAACAATCTACATCCTACAATTTTATTTTTTTGAAAAATATTAAAAATTTAGTGAAATAAATGACTTCAAAGTTTATTTTAGAGTGGACAATCCATAACTGCCCGCAAACTAAAAATCCTTGTAATGTTTGATTCATTGATCAAAACGGAATGATTCAAAGCTTTCCAAGCATATATAAATCTAATAAACCAATTTCAAATTTTTATTTTTGAGAAAAGTGATTTCTTTTTATCTGCCCGGACTGATCGAGTTGAGAAACAAACAACATATTAGGCCATAACTTTTGACTCGTATTTCCAAATGTCATGAAATTTGGTGCATATAAAAGATTTTCTTTGTCCCCACCTTCTATAAAAATTTTAGCCCAAAATATGCAAATCTCCAGTCACACGTATTTGCTCAAAATTTGTATGTTGCCAAAAAATGCATGTTGGTCTTTTAGGGGTTAAGCATTTCAGCGGATACAATATAGGAGATTTGTAGAGAAATTGAGCTCAATAGGGGTGGTCATGACTTAGTCACAATCAAGGTAAACAATGGAGATTAAAGCCGTGGCGGTGTAGGATTGACTTCCTTTCGCAAGAATATTCTTAACGTGACATTGTTTGTTCACCCTCAACATCCACCTTCAGAGGTGAAGGTTGGGAGTGCGCAAGCGATGAAGAATGGAGATTGAAGTTGTGGCGGCATAAGGTTGGCCTCCAAGTACCTCCGTCCATCTCCATTGTCCATTCTCAACGGTCGACCATTTGAGGGTGGTCACAGCTTGTTCACTCCCATTGGCTCCTATTTTTCCTCGTCAAATCTCAATATCCATTCTCCACGGTGCTGCCAAACAAGCTGTGACTACCTCAAATGTGTGCAAACATAAGGACAAGGAAGAATACAATCATAACGAATTTTTTTTCCCAAGAATGAATATTTTATTCAATATAAAGGTGGATTTTTCATTCAGACTCAATCTGGTCTCATAGCATCACCTATTATAGTTAGTTTCAACATCTCCCTAAGCAAGAAAGGAAGAGAGATGAGTGAATAAGAAGGCACAAAAAAAGAATCTATTTCAATAAACAATGCTTCCAACTTTTGTTGAAAATAGTTCACTCTATAGAGCCAGCATGGGGGGGGGGCTAACGAAAATGGGTACTTCTATCTTAGTGACTAAAATATGCCATTGCCTAGAACAATTAAATGAATAGCTAGACTTCAATCTTGTCTTTAGTATTTTTTAATTTATGCATCTTTTAGACTCAAATATGCAGTGAGCTTTCTGACTCTAATAAGTCAATTCTTTTTGTTAAGAATACTTCATCAATGGAAGCAAAAAGCCTACAAAACTACCATATTTGGGTGTCAGGGTTAGCAAAAATTAAATAAAAATTCAAAAAAAATTCTTTTTGGAAAATGAATATGAGATTGAGTTGGAAAAAACAAATAAAATAATGTTGCACATGCCAAATTATCAAAAAATGGGTCACATGCCAATTTTAAAATTACATATTTGCCACCTTCTCAAAAGTCCCATTGTCCCCTAGGGGAGAAAATGAATTTGGGTAGGCTCCTTTTATCTCAATATTCATTATGATTTTTTGAAACATTTTGTAAAGATAGAAAAACAAATTAGCTTTTTGGAAATATAATCTTTATTTCAATCGATGCCCCAAACCAAAAGTTATAGCACGAGAAGTCCTTTTTTTAGATACGACAGGCAGACCTTTCCAATTTTTTTTTGATAAATTGATTTTTTTCCATCATATACTATAATTTTATCTACATGGAAAGATTTGATTCATTCCATTCAGATTTGTTATGCAAAAGTTATGGACAATCATATTTTTGGGGCAATTAGATCATTTTCTTGAAAAAATAACTTGTAGAATTCATTTCTAACTTCAATTTTTTTACAATTTTTCAACAAAAAAGTTTCACAAGATTAAAATCTCTTGCTAGAACAATTTTACCATTGAAATTAGCATGTTTAAATTCCATCTTTGAGCTATTATCAATATATAATTTCCTTCTATTTTAAACCATCTTCTACTTAACAACTTTTTAATAACTGAAAATAAAGTTTTTTTTTAAAGAAAAATTAATTCAACTTTCAATTCAATTCTTCAATATAAAAACTAGACATTAAAAATTAGTAGTGCAAAAATTTTAAATTAAGATGCTTCAAAGCCAAAAATACTAGTCAACCAAAATATCCAAAGATCTTTTTTTTTTTCACTTCAAATGCAAATGTCTTGCAACCTATGCGGTCAAAGTTTTTGAAATTTCTTCTACACATTCATATTCTACTTTAGTGCAAGGTCCTCAGGTTAGATATTCCAAAAAAACAAATTTTAAATTTTTTTGCACTTTGCAAAAGAAACCGCACTTTTGAGTGGTTTTCAATATAAATAAAGCCTTGGGATTTTAGGAGTTAATGTTTCCATAATTAAGGAGCAAGTTTTGAAAAAAAAGAACTCAAAAATGGAACTTTTATTATTTCTCAAACCAATTGCCAAAGCACTTTTTCCAACTTTAATTAATTATTTAGCATGAAATCTTGATTATGACCACCAAATATGGTTTTAAATGGGGGACAAGTTTCCACAATAGAACACATATAAAACAGTTTTACAAGTCTACTATCTTAATCAAATATATAAAGACTTAATTAATTTATCCATAAACAAATGGAGCCTATGACTATAAACAACCTCAATATCTTTTGGATTGTATGCTTTATTTGCCACTAGATATGAGTGGAAATTATTTTTCAAAGGTAAAATCACATATTTTCTACAAGCCATAAAATTTTCAAAATTTTTGGGCGAAAATTTGAAATCATTGTGAAATTTTTATGATAGAGTGAAGAAAATTCATATATCTACTTGAAAATTCTAAAACTTCCACCATAATCATATATATTATAGTATGGAACATTATTGTGTAATCTTCATTTCCATATCTTTTAGAATTGATAGTTATAGTTCCAAAAGTTCAAATTCCTATAATTAGTATAATTTCCAGGGATGAAGTGTTGTGCAGAATGTGTATCTCTCGTTTGGATGAGGACTTTGTGAAGCCCTTTCGAATTTGATTACCTTACGGAATGGATTTTTCTGTCGCTCTGTTGACCTTCATAATGAAGAGTCTGCTTACCAACAACAGGATTCAGAAGTCCAACCAGAGCTTGTAGTTGTCTTTTTTGGAGCCAACGACGGTGCTTTTCCTGATGCCCAGCGGCCGAGGGCAACTCGTTCCCCTCCTTGAGTTTGAAGACAATTTGTGTCACATTGCAGCACATCTTCAGGTCTCTCTACCCTACAAAATTACATTTGCCATTCTTTGTGGTCCTTTTGAGGAGATAGACTCTACTGAAGTGAGCTGGACTACTTTTTGTGTTCTAGATCTCTGTACAGTACAGAGGGTTTGAGGATCCCAAAGTAGCACCCTTTTTCAAGGGCGTTTGTCACATACTAATCGTTCTTTCTTAAACAGGGACTTTCAGAGAAAACTAGGGTGATATTGACTACTGCACACTACTCTGCTCAGAAGATTTGCTTTCGTTAGTATGAAAGTTAGAGGCAGAAAGTATGTTAACACATTGAAGGATATTTAAGAATGTCTTTTGTAGACTCTATATGAATAAACTATGAATGTAGAAAATGTAGAAAATAGGTGTTTCTAAAATCAATCCTAGGTTTTGATATATAGAGGGGGCATATAAATGTCCAGATGGGATGGTTTTGCAATCAAGTCACAATTAGATGCGGTTCCCTTATGTGTATTCTCTAATGTAAAAATTTGCTTAAGAAGTTCGTTTTAGACTCAAGTCTTTCAACTACCTAGATTAGTCGTATTGAGGATAGGAATCAAATTTCCAAAATGAAGTCTATTCATTGTTCTACTTAATGTTGTACTTAGAAATGATACTTCATCCCTGTAAAATTGTTGCAAATACTAATGTATAATGGATGATTTCACCTGAGACTATAGGATGGAAATAAGCAATTTTCCATCCAATATTTTTTGGAGAAGTTGCTTGAGTACATTTGTATTGAATAGTATTGCAAATTCACTCATTATGGTATTATTGACCTTTTAAAAGAAGCAGATGCTTAATTCACAAATCATGCTTGTAATGTATTTAGGCCATTTCTTGCTACTTGCTCTTGATGTGAATTTTAGCCATAAAATTGATATTTTTTGAATTTGAATTCAACTAATGAAATGAAGCTTATCAAGTGTAGTTTCTACTATGATTAGAAATTTTGAGTATTTATAAGTTTCAATATTTTATAGCAACAAGAACTTTGGATCTATAATCTGGGTTTGTTGGTTTTCTAATTTTAGAATGACACAATTTACATCATGATAATAGGCACTAAAATATACCTCTATATGAGAAATCTCAAGTTTTTTGAATATATTTTGTATTTGATATGAATTTTCTAAAAGGAAAAAAGGCAAAGGATGTTTTAAGTAAGTTTTTGAGTATAGTCCTCGCTATAGCAGTACGGTAATAAGTAATGAACTTTTAAAGAGTACTTTTAATAAAAATCTACTAAAAATACATGTACTAAAATACATTTACTAGAAATTAGTACACTTTTACTAAAACTCTCCTTTAGAGGTCATTATTTATAATCGTATTGCTAGGCCTATACTTAAAAATTCACTTAAAATACCCCCTTCCTCTTGTAGTGCCTATTTAAGATTCATTGACATGTTCCATGAAATGTTTACTAGTCATTGATGAGTTTGGTAGGCCTAGTTGGTTGCTTTAATAGTAGACTACCTTAGAAGCACTTATTCCAATATTGCCACTTCTATGGCTCAAGAGGATATTTCTCATAACAAGATTCTACATTCAATTACCTAATCCAATATATTTTTTACTACTTGAACAACTCCACATGCACGCTTTCAATAACTATGCTCCTACTTTCAAGTTTCTTAGTACTATGTAAAAAGATCATAACAAAGTCCAAAATGTCTTTACAACTAATATTACAAATGTATACCAAAAAAATCCATAAATGTCATCACATACTAACATAATTATACAAATTAACCACCGTTCATCACCACCCTCGCCACCACCAAAGTACATACATTGGAACTTGAACAACACCATAACCATGCAAAGGGTGAAAAAATCATAATATCAAAAACAAATTGCTAGTGTTCACAATCAAATGCTTCAAAAGTCAAACGTAGTAAACTCAAGCTTCAGATCTTGTCAAAAATGCAAGATTCATCAGAGTCAACTAGTAAGTAATGCGGATTCCCGAAAACATTGTTCTAAGCTTCTCAATCTCATGCGTACTCAACTTCACTCCGAACCTCCTCAAACACACATATAGGAGGGTCTTGCAACCATATAGATTTGGGATGGTCGTTAAACTCTCACAGTCATTGATTTTGATACTTCTCAACTCCGTCAATGGCACACTGCTGGTCAACCTCATCAAATTTGGACATTCAACAATAGAAAGAGTAGATAATTGGGGAAAGTCACTCAAATCCGGTAACTCTCTAATTGCCAACTGAGAGAGATATAAATGTTGGAGGTTGGGAAAAGTGCCACCACTCTGCAAACCAACTGCTGTAGATGATCCTGTACTTGTTCTGCTCAAACCTTCCCACACTGGAAGATTCTTGCATCTAGAAATGCAAAGAGTCTCCAACCCTGTGGCCTTGTGCATATCAGGAAATCTCTCCAAAAGATTGCAACCATATAGAGAAACCGTACGCAATCCAATCAAGTTGCTTAGGCATGCCACACCCTTGAACTCACAATCCAAAATATCAATTGTGCACAAGCTTGATACCTTTGAGGGACCATCAAAGATGTCCACACCTTGGCAAAGCAAAATAGAAAGATGCTCCAAATTCACCAAGCTATCAACACATGATGAAATTTGAGGACTCCATCCCTCAACCTTGAAAGATTGCAATTTGGTCAATTTGTGGAGGTCATGGAGTTCTCCCATCCCATTGATGGAGATGAATAATTTCCGTAAATTGAACAAAACACTAAGTCCCATCACCGCCTCGTTCAGTGAGCACATTCCCAAATCTAGAACTTCCAAGTTCGTCAGTTTGCTCAAGTCATGCAACTTGCAAAGATTTGTGCATCCACGTGCTTGAAGCTCCAAAAGAGTAGCCAAACCACCTACACCCAACAATGCTTGGATTGAGCTACATCCTGTTATGTCCAATTTCTTCAGATTTTTGAGTCCCTCTAAATTGGGCAACTCTTCTAGATTTGGACACCGAGATATTTGAAGTTCTTCCAAGGCAACTAAGTCACCTACCCCATTGCACCTTTGCAAAGATTTACAATTTTCTAGGCAAAGATGTTGTAAGTTCGTCATTGTTGAAGTGCAAGTTATGGAATTGCCCTCATGCAAGCCGTCCAAGGCCACACATTGTAACAAACTCAAGTTGCTCAAATTTGGAACCTTCATGGTTTCATCATAATGAAAAAAAAACTCCAGCTTCAAGATTTGAAGGTTGGTTAAACCTCCAATTTCTTCAGTGAATTCCACATTCATTGGTAATGTGCCAACCCACTCGAGTAAACATAGGTGCCTCAACAATCCCAATCCATGCACTTTGCAGATTGACCATGTATCTACTCGTAGACTTTTTAGATTGTATGCACCACTCAAGTCCAATGCATTGCCCTCTACAACAACTTGCAAAAGGTCCAATGCTACTAGGCATGCGCAACGACTAAGATTTAAAGTCACATTGCGAATATTTATATGTATTGATATTCTTTCTGCACTCTTCCATATACCAATGTAGAGGCTAGGTTCTCCAACACTTGAATGATTGGAAGAAATCCATGGGTCATAGATCCAACGCCGAGATTTCAACTTTCCAATCTTTGTTTCCATCACACAAAACTCGCGCCAAAGATCATGAATGCCAATCCCCATCTTCTTTTCTTCAAAAGTTTGGATGAGTGATTTCCACTTGAGACCATTCAACTGCATCTCAAACCCATAAACTTTGTTGAAATCAATTTGAACAATCTCAGGCTAGTCAATATGATACAATGCATTACACTCAAAAACTCATCAATCGACACCATTGTCCAAGAAAAATCAAAATGACAACATAATGCACATAAAACGAAATCACTTCAAACAAAGGCCAAATTGCATACCCAAGATTTGATACTTTTCCCATGTATCATGCTCAACCACTGGTAGATGTCATATAGGGTAGGAAAAGTCCAAGTAGAATTGAAGCTTGCAAAAAGTGCAACATCCATAAAGAGGAGCTTGTCTTCATCCTTCAACATGTCAAAACTTCTTTTCAAGATGGAAAAGATGGGATGCTTATCAGGTTTCTCTCCATATTGGTTGAACAAATCAATCTCGCCCAATTTCTCAAGCCATTGGCTTGGATCACTTCCAAGTTGTCCACCCAATACTTGCAATGCCAAAGGATGATAATGAGAGTTTGTACCATCTCCTTTGCTAAAATAGCATCGATCAACACATCATTGAACGAGATGCTCATTGGTAGACTCATCACATGCAACCTCTCATACAAACAATGATCTGGCATCATCCACCGTTAACTCCAACATCTCCATACATTCACTCTCCTCAAGGTTCAAATTCAGCAATTCTCCAAGTGAACGAGCTGTCACTATCACAATGCTTCTCTTGGAAAATCCGGCTCTCAATATTAGTTTGGCTCGCTCAACTATTGCATAAGATTCCCACACATTGTCCATGGCCAAAAGAATCTTTTGATTCTTGATGTCCTTCATTCTATCCTTGCACTGCATTGACAAAGAATGCATCCATATTTAGTACCAATGAACAATTATCAAAAATGCATATTCAATATCATAAAACATGTTCAAGTGTAATACTACTATCTATATGTAAAAGTCAACATACATGTAAGATTAATGTGTATACATGGTAAGCATAAGAAACTAAATAAAGGAAAATGAAAAGCTGTTAGAAATGAAAAAAAATGTCAACATCTTCTAAATGCTCAAATTGACATCATACCTCATCCTTGTTGAGTTTGCCTATTTGCTCATTGTTGGTGACTGTGAGTCTCCTCAATATTTCCTGTAGCATTTGCAATTCATCCATATCTCCAAACTCAACATGACATACTCGACCATGGAACTCTTCAAAATAGTGATTGCACAGAGTTACACATGCTGTGCTTTTTCCAATCCCTCCCATTCCATATAGTCCCAAGATCCAAACTTTATAACTTCTGGATAACTCCGTGCCTTTGATCTTCTCCTCAATAGTCTATAAAAATCAATATTTGACCTCATGAAATTAGAACTCTAATACATGCTCCAACAAAGTCCACTACAAAGGCGTACAAAACAAGGACTCCTACAAATGATTCGCAATGACAATCACCAAAGATGGTCATGCATAACAATCTAGGAACATTGACTATCAATTGGAAACATTGAATGTCTACAATGAACACGAGCTACGTGTACTGTTCAATGTGACAAGTTTCACAAAAATCAAAAGAATTACCAATTATTTCATTTCCATTGAACTATGCTTCATGATTTAAGGCCCCTTATTGAGGGAATTCAACTATAATATGAGAGAAAATTCAAGTCGTCAAGGGTATCTTCATGAAGAAAAACATGGGCATCCCAACTGTCCATACATATTTCAATAAGTATGCAGCAACAAATACGCAAGACCTAAATGCTATATGCAGGCCATGTAATGCTCCCCTCTTAAACAAACAACATGTACATAGGACAATTGCACATTATATCTATTGCCAATGACAACTTCACCACCAATGTACACATTACAAACCTTGCACATGTGGGATCTTCCTTGGACATGAGAATCATCACGCCTTGTTTCTGGTGGAACTTCCTTACAAACGGCATCCACAATATCTTCTCGACACTTCACTTCATCCAAACCACAAAGAGAAATACTATTGATGTATCCAAACACTTTGAAAACAACCATCCAATCTTCAAGGATTATTCTTCGATCTTCCTTGGCCCACCTCTGCCACAATGAAAATCAACGATCATGGTTCTCTCTCGAACGACATTGTTTGCGGGTCAAGCCCAAGAACACAGGCATCAGAATGAGATCTGGATCATGACTCTTCCTCTTCACCAAAGCAGACAACTCCAACATCGGCCACTTGGTCCTGGAAAAAAAGTCCTCCGACAAAACCACCATTGCAACTTGGCATTGCCCAATCGCTTCAAAGATTGCTTGTGGAAAATCGCATCCAATGGGTAAACTTGTCCGAAGTCCATCAAAAAAAGGGTATCTATCATATCTCTCAATATCCTTGCACAATTGATTCACAAAGCTCTTCTACGCACCGCTGTGACTGAGGAAGATCTTATGCTTGGGACCAGGTCGAGTTTCATGCAACGGAAGGCAAGGACCAAGACCATCCATGCTTTGTAATTGGTCCCTAAAGCTTGATTGCGCACCCGCACCTAGGAAATGATCGGGACCTTACTTGCAAGAAGATTCTCACCCCTACACACCACAAGGCAAACACCAAATCCCAGATGCAATTGGTTACTTGCCAAAAATTTGCAAAGCTCTATACAAGCAGGTTAAGAAGACATCACTTTCTAGTCTGAACTCCTCAGTCAAATTAACCACTTCAATACAAACTGTAAACAATAAACAATCAAGAAGAAGAAAAGCAGAAACCCATTGATCACATCCTTGGAATGCCCTCTCCAATACATCACTCTCATGTGCCTGGACCCAGGACATGCAAATGAATCCAACCTCTTGACAATGCTGCAACCAGTAAGTGGAGTCTTGGTGCCGCCACCTCGTTCCATTGTGTGCATCACAGTTGGCTAAAGGCCGAGTGTAAATCCAAAGTTGTTGCTCCCCAGGTCTCACAAACTGGTGCTGATGAAAGCTTCAGAAACTGAAAAACGACCGTGCCTTCCACAATGGCAAGCACAGAACTGCAAGCAAGAAAGGGGAAAATAAATAGAAGATGGAAAAACGCTGATATTGAACAAATGGATCATCCACATGAGTTGGTGTATATTCGAACTGAGAGTTAAAGCCGCTTCGCAGACGAGGATGGCTTACTTTAATTTGTCTGTTTTGGTTGAACTCTGGTATCCTTTTGGGAACCAAACTCCTCACAAAAACCCCAGGAGAAGCAAGTAACTGCTGAAAACAAATGAACAAGAAGAAGATACTATTGAGATTACAATGTAGTGAATGGAAGAAAGGCTTCACTTAGATGGTAGGAAGATACAAACACCCATGAGTGGGCTGATCTTATACTAGAAGCCTTTCATAGTTATCCACAAACCATGTGGGATAACTAAATACTATGGGCTACCTTTGACTATGAGCAATACCCAATGAACTCTAACACTAACTAAGTGTCTAATGCTACTCCTAGGGCTGAATGTACATGGTCTACACTAATATGTACATGTTCTTCAACACTCCCACTTTGAGAGTGGTCAAAGGCTCGAAGGCCCATCTTCGCAATCAAGTTTTGGTGTTGTGGCTTCCCAAGGGCCTTGGTCAACACATCAGCAACCATAGCTTGGGTAGGCACATACTTGAGCTCAATCACCTCATCCTCCACTCGTTCACAAATGAAATGGTGTTGCACATCAATGTGCTTCGTCCGAGAGTGGTGGGTGGGATTCTTGGCCAAAGCAGTGGCCCCTTGGTTGTCACATAAGATTTGTGTGCTCCCCTCTTGGACAAGGCCAACATCAGCCAAGAGTTGCCTTAGCCAAATGGCCTCCTTCGTGCATTGGCTCATGGCCATGTACTCCGCCTCCGTTGTAGAAAGAGCTATGGTGGGCTGCCTCTTGGAATTCCATGTAATGGCACCCAATCCAAGCATAAACACATAGCCGGTGGTGGATCTCCTATCCCCTTCATCACCGGCCCAATCCGCATCACAAAAGCCATGCAAAGTCACATGGGCTCCTCCAAGTTGCAACTTCAACCCAAGTGTGCCTTGAAGGTACCTCATCACCCTCTTGACTGTTGCCCAATGCTTGGGGCCATACTTGGACGTGTGTTGACTCACAACACTCACCGGAAATGCCAAATCAGGCCTTGTGGCTACCATAGCATACATCAAACAACCCACCGCTGCCTTGTAAGGCACACCTTGCATTTCAACCCTCACCTCTTCAAACTCTTCATTGGTGAGCTTGGGCAACTTCTCATGAGTGTCAAGTGGTGTACCTATGGCTTTGCACTCCTCCATGTTGAACCGCTTGAGAATCTCTTCAAGATACTTGCGTTGGCTCATGGTGATGGTGCGGGCAGCCCTATCCCTCTTGAACTCCACTCCAAGGCAATAGCTCAACTCTCCAAGATCCGTCATCTCATACTCCATCTTGAGCATAGTCTTCACTTCAAGCATCTTGGTCATACTACTTGCAAGAATGATGAGATCATCCACATATAAGATCACAATCACCAAATGCTCACAACTTTGCATGATGTACAAAGAGTGATCCGCATGGCCTCTTTGGAAGCCCTTCCTTGCAAACATGGCATCAATATCTCGATACCATGCTCTCCCCGATTGCTTCAACCTGGGGAGTGCCTTCTTCAACTTGCACTTGAGATGCTCTTGGCCTTCCTCCACAAAGCCTTGGGGCTGATCCATGTAGATGACCTCCTCCAACTTGGGGTTGAGAAACGCCGTCTTGACATCCATTTGGTGCATCTCCAAGTCCATGGCTGCCCCAATCGTCACAATGCACCGAATGGTGCTAAACTTGGCAACGGGGGCATATGTCTCATTGAAGTCCACACCTTCCACTTGAGAAAACCCCCTAGCAACCAACCTTGCTTTGTACCTCACAATGTGACCCAAAGCATCCCTTTTGGTGGAGAACACCCACTTACAACCCACACTTGATCTCTTGGGAGGAAGGGGTGCAAGCTCCCATATCCCTTTGGCAATGAAGGCCTTGTACTCCTCTTGCATGGCCAACTCCCACTTGCTTGCATCTTCGCAACGCAACACCTCTCCAAGTGTGGATGGATCTCCAAGGAAAGCCACATTGGCTTGTTCTTCATGTTGTGGAGGAAGAATGTGATTCAACCACCAATCTCCAAGCGGCTTGCGGGTCCTTGTGGGATAACGGGGCTCCTCCGTGGACTCATCTTGCTCTTCCAAGGGCTGATCATGCTCTTGCTCCCTTGGTGAAGTGCTTGGAGAAGGGGCCGCTGATCTCTTCACTTGGGGTGTGGCCACCTTCTTCTTGGGCTCCACAAAGTCTTCATCTTCCGTTGCTTGCTCTTCATCTTCATCTCCTTCATCTTCAATGTGCACTCTTGGAGTTGTGCCCACCTTTTGGGCTGGTCCTCCACTTCTCCCACTTGGGCTCATCTCCAAGAGCTTGGGATCAGCTCCTCCATCCTCCAAAAAAGTCACATCTCGACTCTTGATGATGGCCTTGCTCTCCACACACATCAGCCTATACGCCTTGGTTCCCTCACAATAACCAAGGAAAAGACACTTGATGCCCTTGGCATCCAACTTGGTCCTCTTGGCACTTGGAACCAATGCATAGGCAATGCACCCAAAGATGCACATGTGAGACACATTGGGCCTAGTCCCACTCCAAGCTTCTTGGAGTGTCTTGCTTGTCAAGGCTTGTGTGGGGCACCAATTCCTTGTATAAATCGCATTTGACACCGCCTCCCTCCAAAGCTCAAACTTAAGACCTTGGGCATGAATCATAGACCTTGCCATCTCCACAATGGTTCAATTGGCACGCTCCGCCACATCGTTTTGTTGAAGAGTGTAAGGGGCTGATGTATGGTGCTCAATGCCATGGGCCTTCAAGTACTCCTCAAAGGCCTTGGACACATACTCCCCTCCATTATCCAATCGCAGCACCTTCACCTTGCACTCGGATTGGGCCTCCACAAGGGCCTTCCAAGTCTCAAAGCGCCCAAACACCTCACTCTTGCACTTTAGCATATACACTCAAATCTTGCGAGAGTAATCATCAATGAAGGTCAAAAAATACCTTGCTCCTCCTATGGTTGTGGTCTTCATCGGCCCGCACACATCCGAATGCACAAGCTCCAATGGCTTGGTGGCCCGGGTTGCTCCATCCTTGGGGAAGGGCTGCCTTGCTTGTTTGCCCTCAATGCACCCCTTGCAGACCCTAGAACTCCAATCATGCTTGCAAGAAGAGAGGTTCAGCCCCTTCACGATGTGTTGGAGGCTCTTCATGCTCTTCACATTCAAGTGCCCAAGCCTCCTATGCCAAAGCTCCACAAGGTCTTCATGGGCTGATCCTTGGGCAACACAAGCCACGGAAGTGCCATTCCCCTTGGTGAAATGGAGGTTGTACAAATTGCCCTCACGAGGGGCTGATGCAATCACAACTCCACTTGGTGCCCTCACAATACACCCCACTGTGTTGAATTGCACTTTCAAACCTCCCAAAGACAACTTGCTCACAGAAAGCAAGTTGGCATGTAACTTGGGGACATGGAGTGCCTCCCGGATTTGGATCCTCTTGGTCTCTCCCTTCACTTGCACCTCCACTAGGATCTCCCCCATGCCAAGGGCCTCCACCATGCCATTGTCTCCCAAATAAATCTTCTTCCCCGAAATGGGCTGATAGGTGTGGAAGGCATCTCGATGGCTGGTCATATGTTGAGTGGCCCTCGAGTCCACAATCCAAGTGAACATGTTGGCCTTCTCCCCTCCTCCATGGGTGGCAAAGGCAAACTCCTCCTCTTCCTCCTCTTTGGAAGCTTGGTGTGCACTCTCCTTGTCTTTGGCTTGGCTGCTCCTACAATGCTTGGCAATGTGGCCCGGTTTGTTAAACTTGAAGCACGTCCTTGTCTCCTTGAACGCCTTGGTGTTGCCCCCTTTGCCAAATCTTGAGACAAGGGCTGATCCCTCCCCTTGGGACTCATTCTCCTTGCGCTTGGTCATCTCATGCATCAAGCGGGCGGTCACAAACTCCATGGTCAGCTCCTTGGTGGGCCTTGTCTCCAATGCGGTGATGAGGAACTCATAAGATGGAGGCAAGCTCTCCAATAAGGTCATCACCACATCCCCATCCGTCATGGGCGCCTCCAAACAAGCCAACTCATCCGCAAGAGCCTTGATCTTGTTGACATGATCCAACATGTCATCCTCCTCTTGCATCTTGCTAGTGAAGAACTTGCGCCGAAGAAAGAGGATATTGGAGAGGCTCTTGGTCTCGTGGATGTTGCAAAGGGTGGTCCATACTTGGGCTGGTCCCTTGCAATGTTGAATGTGAGCAATTTGCCGGTCCACAAGGTTGATGGCAGTGAGAGCAAAGGCCTTCTTCTCCTTCCTCTCAAAGGCCTTCTTGGTCTTGGGATCTGCATCTTCACTTGGAGGTTCCTCACTCCCATCCACCACCTCCCACAAGTCCTTCTCCGCAAGGATCATCTCCATCTTGAACTTCCACATGCCAAAGTTCTCCCCATTGAACTTGTCAATGATGCGCATGCCTTCTCCTCCACTTGATGCCATGGTGAAGCACCTCCCACTTGTTGGCAGCACCCCAAGTGTCTTGGAGAGTTGACAAACTCAATTCAGCCTCCAAACAATCCCTTGGAAGCCAATTGGGCTGAAATGGCACCAATCAGCCCTTCCAAAGACCTTCCAAGATTCTCCAAAGCCCTAAGAACGACCCAACACTTCTCACAAGTGCATCACCTCCTTTCAACACGAATTCAGCCCCTAATGAAGCTCAAAGCCACCACATGGACACCATGGGCTAGTGCTACTTCCAATCAGCAAGCAAACTCATAATGCTCTTCACATTAGGGTACTCCACCCTACAAGGAGCTCAAGACGTCCAATCAGCCCTAGATGGAAGCTACTACTCACAATGAGCACCTCAAGGATAACAATTGGTCTCCAACACCCCTAGTTGGATCACCAAGTCACCAAAGAACCCTAATTGGCTCTCAATTACTCCACAAAGCTCATAAGGGCACAAATCAGCCCTCTCTCGCTCACAAGGACACAAATCAGCCCTCCCTCACTCATAAGGGCACAAATCAGCCCTCTCTCACTCACAAGGGCACAAATCAGCCCTCCTTCACTCATAAGGGCACAAATTAGCCCTCTAAGGTTCACAATGTCCACTAATTTGCCTCACTCACTCACAAGGGCACTAATCAGCCCTCAATGGATGGCAAACACCTCAAGCAACTCAATGATGCTTCCAAGGCTCACAAAGGACTCTCACTAGATTGCAATTGCCACAATCACAATCACCAATGCACCCAAGTGCACAATCAGCCTTCAATGGCTCCCAATGTACACTTCTAAGCACAAACTCAAATATGGAGCATGCAACCAACCCTAATTAGGTCTGATTACTACCATGAGCAACCTCTCACCCAAATGTACTCAAAACCTCACAAATCAGCCAACAAAAGCCCTAAAGAATTTTTTTTTTAAATGCACTTCAAAGCTTTCTTTTGAAAAATGACTCACACCATATGGTTTGTAGGTGACAAAGTGACAAATGGGTGGTTGCTCCTCCAAGCTCCAAGATCTCCTCCAAATGATTTGAATTTCTCCCTCAAGCGCAACTCCAAGTGCGTGGGCCCATAACCTATTGAGATTACAATGTAGTGAATGGAAGAAAGGCTTCACTTAGATGGTAGGAAGATACAAACACCCATGAGTGGGCTGATCTTATACTAGAAGCCTTTCATAGTTATCCACAAACCATGTGGGATAACTAAATACTATGGGCTACCTTTGACTATGAGCAATACCCAATGAACTCTAACACTAACTAAGTGTCTAATGCTACTCCTAGGGCTGAATGTACATGGTCTACACTAATATGTACATGTTCTTCAACAGATACCAGAACGCGATTATAGACGGCAGAAGATATCAACTACACAAGCCTTGGTTCTATATTTTACGGAAGCGCCAAGTATAAAGATTGATACTCTTACAACTGGAAGTATCGTACATGCAGGAAACATGAGAGCAGTGAGGAGGAGGCTACCCAGAGAGTTCCCAACTCACATATGAAGAGGGGGGCAACTGAACATGAAATCAGAGTATTGATCGTTTGCTAACGGAACCCTAATGTTGAGACCTCCGTCCACCAAGATTTTCTAGATTCTCGGCTGGTTTGGAGTAGAAATTGGATACGGCCAATCTAAACCTGAACAGACAAAACGAGAGAATCAACCATTGGATCAAATCCTAAACCCTGTGTCATCAGAACAGCAACGGCACAGCAAGAGAACATCTGCTACTTCTTCCCGTCGCTTAGTAGAAAACATTCACTGATTACCGTGAGCCAATTAGATGAACTCTAGTTGGGTAGTACTTACAGAAACACAGAAACATTAAACAAAGCTTTGTGACTTTTCTTCTGCCTCCATACGCAAGCTGAGCATTCCCTACATTGCCAGCCACTATCGGTTTCGACACGAAACCTAGAAATTTCTCACCGTGTCCCACTCTGGCAAAGCAAGGCAAAGAAAGTTAAATATCAGAACGCAGATGCAACCAAGGAGGGGCAAAACGGAGGAGGAAAGGAAAGGAACACCACAGACGTAGCCGCCAACCGAAACCTAGCGTGCCCTAGCTTATCGACGAACCAAGGCAGCAACGCTACAGTGCTGTACATGCACAGTTCCCCGTGAGCAGAGGTGACTGGACTACACGCTACCACGTCCATGGGGAACTCTTAGAAATTAAGGTAGATGGAATGGTGTGGTTCCTCTACGCCTATGTCACCAGAATATCAACCCATAAAATAAAAAATCGTTTTTGTTATTCAAGGTTTTTGTATAAAGCGATTGTGGTAAATGTACCCATAGCTGATCACTTAACCCCTAAAGTCCCAAGGCCCATTTTTCATCAAAAACCACTGAAAACTGTCATTTCTATAGCAAAGAGCAAAATCACAAATTTAATGTATTATTTACATATTTAACCATAGGATCTTGTACTGCACTAGTGTAAGAATGTGTGAAAGAAACTTTAGAAACTTTAACCTTGTCAATTGCAAGATATTTGCATTTAAAGTGAAGGAATCAAGTTTTTTTTGCACCTTGTTCAACTACATTTTTTGGCTTTGAACCTTCTTAATTTAAAATGTTTGCTCTTATGATTTTGAATTTCTAATTTTATATGATGAATAATTGAGTTGAGAATCTAGGAAAAAAAGTTCAAAACAGAAACATTTAGTTTTTCACTCATTAAAAATTTGTTAAGTAGAAGTAGGTTCAAGATTGAAGGAAAAATGAAATCATTAACGCCTAAAGGACCAAACAGCGTTTTTTGGCAACATAGCAATTTTGGGCAGCTTCCAGAATGGAATTTTTTTTTTTGACTTTGAAAATTTCACACAACGTGTGCTTGAGGAGTAGCATAAAGGCCCAACAGTTTTCAAAACTTTGGACTACATGGTTAAAAAGTTATTGGATGATATGTCAATTTCGACAGTCGGCGGGCAGCTCAAAAAGTTATGAAAACTCACTTTTCAAAAAAATAAAAATTTGAAATTGGTTTTTTAGATTTATATATACATGTAAAGCTTTGATTTATTCCATTTTGATTTATGAGATGAAAATTATGAGGTGTTCTAGTTTGCAAGCAGTTATGGATTCCCTACTCTAGAATAAACTTTAAAGTCCTTTATTTAACTCTATTTTTAATATTTTTTGAAAAAAATAAAAGCTTAGGATGTATGTTGTTTATTGCAGTATTACAACCGTTGGAATTGACATTTTCAATTCCATAATACAAATCTTAACAATATTGTGTTTTGAATCATTCTCTACTTTTTTCTACAATCTATTTTTTTCCTATATGTTGTACAATTCCAAATGATCTGAAATTTTTCAAGCATGTAACCAATTTGCTTTGAAGAATGAATCCAAAGAGTAACCACCATTTTAGACATTTTTTTATTTTAACATGACCATGTGAAGTGCAGTTGCCCGGGCTTTTGCAGGGCCCCAAAAGGGATTTTTGTCAATTCAAATGCTAATATCTTGCAATATACAAGGCGGAAAATTCTGAATTTTTTCTACATATTCTCAAACCAATTTACTACTAGGTCCTATGGTTACATGTGTCCAAAAATGTTTTTTTTCCAAAATTTGATACTTGTACTAGAAATGGCAGTTTCCGAGTGTTTTTGGTGAAAAAAGAGTCTCTGACCTTTAGGGGTTAATAGCTCTAAGATAGGGTTGAAATATACTAATCTCAATGGTGAGATTGTTCTAGCAAAAAATTTTAACCTTGTAAAACTTTTTTTTGTTTTAAATTGTCAAAATCGAGTTCAGAAATGAATCCTCTAAGTTATTTTTCCAAGAAGATGCTCTAATTACCTGAAAAATAAGATTGTCTACAACTTTTGCATAGCAAATCCAAATGGAATGAGTCAAAGCTTGCCATGTAGATGAAACTAAAATCTATATGAACAAACTTTTAAAGTTTTTAGTTTAAAGTTTTTGTGACGGTCTTTTCTTGCCCGCCGAACTAAAATTTGGGATTTCTCTGCCATAACTTTTGCTATCCGGCACCGATTGAAAAAAAATTACATTTTTGGAAAGCTAATGTGATTTTCTATCTTCACAAAAAAAAACACAAAAGATTAAAACAAATATTGAGACCGTAGGAGCCTGCCCAAAATCTATTTTGTCCCCCGAGGGGACAATGGGACTTTAGGGATTAAGGGATTTTCTAGCAGATCATGAGTAGTTGAAGGTGCAACAAATTTTTTCTATGTAGGAACATAGGAAATATGGGGAATGCAAATTTTTTGTAGGTTTTTGCCAAAACTGAGAGTAGTCTAAATTTTGGGAGCCAAAATGTGCTCGAAGCCTATAGCCAAAGTATAGACTCTTCCAATTTTAATCATTCAAGAACTACTTTCCCACTGGCTACTTCTTACATTCTTATTCACTACTTTGGGACATGTGTTGTGATCTTATTAGTCCCAACCTTGAAAAGGAGAAAAAAACACATTGATTCCAAGCTTAGGTTGGAAATTTGTTCCAGCCTTGGTTGGAAATAATTGAACCCTATAGGTTGGGTATGGATTGAGGTTGACAATAGGTACCTCTACTTTAACCTCTCAAGAACCAAGAGGACGCTGTGTGAGTTTTTCAAGTTTTCAATGGTAAATTCTTTATAGGGTGAAACAATTCTCAATACTTTTCAAAGTAGGGCCTTCTAGAGTAACAAGTTGGTATACTTGTTCCATTTCCCGATTTTCAAAATTTCAATGTGAGAAGTATTTAAAAATTCATTTAGGAAATGTGGTCTAATAGAAAAAAGGAAAAAACACAATTCTCTTACAATGAATGGAATAGAAGGGATGAAAAGAAACATTTTCTTAGACATTCCTAGTCTTTGTTCTGTACAAACAAATTGGGTCTAGAGCAACAAAATTCAAATTTTTACTTATAGCAATTAAAAAATACAAGGTTCAATCTAGAGTGAATGATTATGAAAATGAAAATAATTAGAATGGTTCCAAATTTTTTGACGATGTTCCAAACAAAATGCTAATAATATCAATTATTAAATTAAAAAAATTAATAGAGATACAAATCTTTTCAAATTTTGTAGGATCCAATTTAAGTCCATTTTAGCTTTCTACTCCTTTTGTTTGAAAATGTGTTAAAATTTCAGAGAGTTTTTTATATCTCATTTCTTCCTAACCAAAAAATTAATACATTTGCTTAGATTCCAATACAATCTTTCAGAAGGGGTAAAAAATCATTATTCATCTACTTATAGTTTTTCTTTTCCGAAAGCTGTGTTTTCAACCTATAAAATTGATCATCCAAAATTTTTAGAATCTAAAAATCCAACAATCAATATTTTCCACTATTAATTCCATTTATATTAGACAAAGTAGTCTTTACTTTTGTATGGTAAAAATAAAATAAAATCAAGACATCCATGTGCTAAAAAATATCAAAGTGGGACAATCTATTGAAAACCTTCATTGTTGGACCTTGAGGGGTTAACTTAATGCAGCATTGAAGTTGACAATATGAATAGTAAGTCTCTGGATTTGAACCGACTAGGTGCCAATCTATCAACCTTTCCTTTTCCTTGACACCTTTTGCTGCGACAAATCTTGATGTTTCCAATTCGTCATGTGTCATGTCCTAATCCATCTTTGGTTTATACCATGCTGAGCTAGACTATGTCCTATTTCAAATTGTGAAGCTGGTGAATTGCAATGTGAAGGCTGGAACAGGAATTGTACGTGTACAAGTTGTGTTGAATTTGACATGTTACGTTTTCAAAAACATGTCATTTACTCAACCTGTAAGCTAGCACGTATCTTTACCTCTAGCTGCCTTGAATGTGGGCTTTGGATAGCTTGAGATTGAGAGTTCATGGTTTGCTGGAATGATTTTGCTTTGTGCATCATACAAGATAGGATGTATGTTTGGCTGAATCATCGTCTTCACGCAAAGCATCACCAAATGCCCTCCCATCACTGGCATTGACTAACCCCTAATGAAAGGGAAGGTGAAGGTGGGTCTTCAGTCTCTGAAGTTCACAACCTTTTGATTAGGTTTTGAAGATGGTTATTCTTTCTTTTCTTTAGGGAGGTGCCTAAATAGGTTTTGGTGACGTTACTCTGATGAATTGATAAGGTATTGTGATTTTGATCTAAGTTAATCTTCTTGAAGTCTCGTGTGTTCTTTGCATTTTCAGCCACAGATGTTGGACATTTCAAACTGTAGGTCCGGAATATCATGTGGGTCAAATCACACTCAAATGGACCAAAAAAGGGGGTAAGACCCACTAAAATCTGCAATGTAACTTCTTTCTATCTATTGTTTTCTGATCTTAATCTATTAATTATAAGTAGTTTAGTCCTTTTTGATTAGAAGCTCAAGTCACGTTAATACAAACATGTTTTAATTCACCCAAAAACATAAATTCTTTACTAAACTTCCAATTGCCATTTAAAAGTCAGCTTGTCAGGTTCTTAAATGGGCAAAAAGGAGTCTAATTTCTAATGAATATTAATTTGATTAAATCCAAAAAAATCATGCGCGTCTATAATCATACAATAGCATAGAAAAGGATTCTTTTGATACAATTTAAATATTTATTTATTTCCTATAATATTCAAAAGTAAGAAGTAAAAACATGTGAACGTCCTTTTCAATATAAAAAATAACACAAATGGTGATTGTATGAAAACAAAAAATGTATATATTGTTCACATTAAGGGCACTATGTAAGCTATTTTTAGAATTGAATGTTTTAAGTGTAATTTTAGAACAAATCAGTAGTTTATCAATAATCAATTTATTTATTAAAAAATACACTATTTTGTGCTTAAGATTTAATGACACAAAATCCTTTTTAATAGTTGTATTCTTAAGAAGTATAAAGAATTTGGATAAAAATATCTATTTTAAGTACTTTATTGTTAAAACAATACTAAATTTAGCCCTAAAACTGACGATATAGATTCCTTTAAGGATTTTTTTCAAAAGACTTTTTCTCCAACTTATTACAGGGATGCATTGAAATAATACTCATCTATAAAGTTTTAAAAATTGACAACATCAAAGTAATTTATAGCTTTGAAATTTCAAAAAAGGACTCAAGTCCTGTCCTAGTAAAGTAATCCCAATGGTACCTTTGAGTGTGCTTTGATACATGTGCATTTTATAGTCACTTTTGTAAGTTATGTCTCAATTGAGAGTATCAATTTTGTAGGACCAATAAGGTGCAAGTATACATTTTTGATAACTTAAGCATTTTAGCCTATACAATATAGGAAATTTATTGAGAAATTGAGCTCAATGTGTGCAAATATAAGGATGAGGAAGAATGCAATCACAATCAATTTTTTTCCCCAAGAATGTATATTTTATTCAATATAAATGTCAATTTTTCATTCGGACTCATTCCAGTCTCATAGCATCACCTATTACAATTAGCTTTGGCATTTCTTCTTATGCAAGGAAGGAAGAGAGATGAGTGGACAAGAAGGCACAAAGAAAGAATCAATTTCAATAAACAATGCTTCCAATTTTTGTTGACAATAGGGCATTCTATAGAGCCAACATAGAGGGACTATCAAAAATGGGTACTTCTACCTTACTAACTAGAATATGCCATTGCCTAAAACAATCAAATGAATAGCTAGACTTCAATTTTGTTTTTAATTTTTATTAAATTATGCATCTTTTAGACTCGAATATGAGGTGAGCTTTCTTACTCTATTAAATCGATTTTTTTTGTTAAGAATACTTCATCATTGGAAGCAAAAGGCCTATGCAACTACCATGCTTGGGTGTCAGGGTCGACAAATGTTAAATAAAAATTCAAAAGTTTTTTTTGGAAAATCACTATAAAAAGGAGCTGGAAAACTTATAAACTAGTTTTGCTAATGGGTCGTTGCAAGAATGACCTTCCATTTTTGTTCCACTTTGTCCATTTTCAGCCATTTTTGTGGGAGTACTCTAAAAATATATAAAACATTTTTAAAAAAATATAAAAAATATGAGAAATATATACACTTATAAGAAGAAGGTACCCTATGAAGGAAAAGCAAACAAAAGTTCTCTAAGTAGGAGAACTAGAAAAGTGCAGAATCGCAAGAAAATACATATTTTGACATTTTAATTTGTAAAAAATAGAAAAAGTAATTTTAAAAAAATTGAAAAATGCCATTTGAGAAGACTTCATGCTAAAGAGATTTCACCCAAAGAATGATCCTAAAACCATCTTTAATGTTTAGAATTGCGTACGCAAGGGAGCCCTCTTTGCATGGACGTAGAGGATATAAAATAAAATCTTTTTTAATGCCCCGTGGTAGAAACATGGCTTCCTACTATGGGAATAGACCCTAGAAATTTCAGCTTCAAATCATTAAATTTGGGGACTCCTTACGTAGTAAAACCTCCTAAAACTCAAAACGTGACATATTAGTTGAAATGGTTTTTAAATATAAAATGATTTTTGAAAACTTCTAAAAAATACGAGGTACGATTAAACTCATAAGAAAAATCTCCAATAAAAATTTCAAGTTCATGCAAGTCATGCTTCAAAAGTTACTGCAAAAGGAAGCTTCGGCACTGCTTTTGTGACAATGTTTCAGTACCGGTCTTTCTTGCAATCACCCAAATGCCAAACTATCAAGAAATGAGTCACATGCAAATTTTAAAATAAAAAATTTGTCACCTTCTTAAAAGTCTCATTGTCCCCTTGGTAGAAATAATGGATTTTGGATAGGCTCCTATTGTCTCAATATTTACCATGCTTTTTTGAAACTTTTTGTGAAGACAAAAATACACATTTGCTTTCTGGAAATATAACTTTTCTTTCAATCAATGCCCAAGAGCAAAAATTATAGCAAAAAATGCCTTTTTCTAGGTGCAGCAGGCAACCCCCTCCACATATATAGATTTTTTTTCAGTAAATTAATTTTTTTTCCTCATATGCTGTAATTTTATCTATATGGGATAAAATTTGATTCATTCCATTTGGATTTGTTATGCAAAAATCATGGAAAATCTTATTTTTCAGACAATTAGAACATCTTCTTGAAAAATAACTTGTAGAACTCATTTTCTAAATTCAATTTTCAAAATATTTGAAAAAAATTCACAAGGTTAAAATCTCTTGCTAGAAAAATCTTACCATTGAATTTAGTATGTTCCAATTCCATCTCAGAATTATAACAATTTAGAATTTCCTTCAACTTTTACTTAACAACTTTTTAATAATTGAAAATTAAGTGCTTTTTTAAGAAAAAAATTCCTATACTTTCAATTCAATTCTTCAACATATAAATTAGAAATTGAAAAATTAGGAGTGCAAAATTTTAAACTAAGATGATTCAAAGCCATAAAAACTAGTCAAGTAAGGTGCTAAAAGACCTTTTTTCTTCACTTCCAATGCTAAAATCTTGCAACCTATGTGGTCAAAGTTTTTGAAATTTCTTCTACACATTAATGTTCTACTTTGGTGCAAGGTACTATGGCTAAATATGCAAAAAAAATAAATATTAAAGTATTTTGCATTTTGCAATAGAAATGGTAGTTTTGAGTGGTTTTCAATAGAAATAAAGCCTTCAAGGTCTCGGGGTTAATGTTTCCATAATTAAGGAGCCAAACTTTGAAAAAAAAGAACCAAAAAAATGGAACTTTAATCATTTCTAAAAGCAATTGCCAAAATACTATTTCAACTTTAATTAATTATTTAGCATGAAATCCCAACCAAGACTGCCAAATATGGTTTTAATCTCAAAGTTTTGCTAAGATACAGGATCCACAAAATGAAGCCAAACCCGAAGCTGGGCTACTGGTTTCCCTTAGAGGCCTCGTTAGTGGTTCACAATTCATTGGTTACCAGAGGCTCTAGAATCTGGAACAGAATTTCTGCTGCCTGGAAACGTACAACCAAGCACATCGAACCCACCCTTCCCACGAACGCTGCAGAAGTACTCAATAGTAGCCTATGGTGGGCCACGAGCTATATAGGGTCAAATTTCCATTTCACCCAGGAGAGGGCTCGGGAGGGCCCAGTACGACTTGAGAAGCATTGGGAATATTTGGGACTCAACCCAGCGAGATTTTAAGTCGTGGGATGTAATCCAAGATTCCTCAATGACATGGAATACAGACAATGGCAGTATCTTACCAAACAGATCCCACAGGAATGGGTGCTTTTACTAACCAGACAAGACGACTATGTGTAAGTAGGGCAATGGGTGTTTTTTTTTTGATACAATGGAGGATAAGCTCCCAACCCTTCTTTGGAGAGCCGGAAACAATGGCTTTCATTGACACACATCACATATCCAGAGCATCCTGATACCGCCCCCTAGTACAACAGCAACTGTTGGACGGATCTCCAGGCAACTGACAATCACTCAACAGCAAGCAATTGACACGAGGCACAAAGGCTTTGTTCGCAGGGTTCGAGTGGTAGAAGGAAGGAAAAAAACTAAAGGTGACCCCACCCTCTTATTCTTTAGAGTTTTACAATCGTTGACATTTGATCCTGGCAGATGGGCGTGGAGTAATGGCGACCCGTTGATGTCCTTTACGACCTCTACAAGGAGAATACTACTTACTAAACAAACTAACCTTAAACGATCCATAGCTTCAAAATGGACGGACCATCTCCGAGCCAATTTTGTGTCCGACTAGAAAGATATGTGGCTTCAGACAAGATTACAAAAGGAAGCGGCTTTCATGTGGTCAATATGGCAGAACGTAATAGCAATCCACTCTTGGAGGGCTCGGATCAACCCAGGCATCAACACTACATGTGATTGCTGCACGCACGACATTGATGAGACTCCCATACACAGATTTTTTTACTGCCCAAGTGCCCAAGATGTATGGGAATACGCTCAGTCTATCATCATTCACCTCTACGGAGACCAGGTTAGATTCATCCTGCATACAAAGTTCAGCTACAAACACTGTATCTTTGGAGACAAACTTCCCCGGAGATTTAGACGGCTTCAACTTATTTGGTCTTTAGTTAGAGGTTCCTCATTGTGGATTATTTGGATACCTAGGAATAGCAAAGTGTTCACACAGAGCGGGTGGCCTCGCGAACGCATCCACAAAGCCTTGTGGAACGCACTCCTTGACTCAAGACATGCAGCGCACATCAAGGCTAGCAATGCAACCCGCCTACGACCACAGCTTGCTAGGAGGGTTTGGAATGAGTTTGAAAGAACTTGGCTCCAATCTAATACCTTAGTCAAGAAAGGGGCGGAGAGATACATTTGGAACAGGGATGGCCCTCCGGCTTGCCTAATTGTTTAGTTCCTCTTTGTGCCCCTTCCTTGGCTTCTTAGTTTTTGGTTTCGATTCTTACTCTTACTGTTCATTTTCTCTTCATTGTCCAGCCGTTAGGCTTCGAGGCTTTGTTCTTGGTTCCTGTTTTTTTGAGTGCAGTGGAATTTGCCCATTTGTTCAAAAAAGAAAAAAAGTATGGTTTTACATAGGAAGGCAAGTTTCTACTATAGAACGCATAGAAAATATTCTTATAAGACTACTATCTTAATTAAACTTTATAAAGACTCAATTAATTTAACAGTGAACGAATGGAGCTTATGACTATGGACAACCTCAATATCTTTTTGGTTGTATGCTTTATTTGCCACTAGATATGAATGGAAATTATTTCTCAAAGATGAAATCACATATTTTCTACAAGTCATAAAGTTTTCAAATTTTTGTTCAAAAATTTGAAATCGTTGTGAAATTTTTATGACAGAGTGAAGAAAATTCATATATATGCATGAACATTTTACAACTTCCACCACAATTATATATATTATAGTATAGAACATCACATTTCCATATTTTTTTATAATTGATAGTTATAGTTCCCAAAGTTCAAATTCCTATGAACAGTATAATTAAATTTACAAAACTTTTAAGTTTTCAAATTGAAGTAGAGACAAGATTTTATTAACTTCATTTCATTAGTTGACCTCACATTTATAAAAAGATAAAATTTAGATTTTCTTTAAGGAGGTATGAATTGTTGAAATATACTAAAAAGGCATCTTTGTGTGTAATTTTTTTAGCCTCCTCTTCTACGTAGAAGTCAATGACTCCTCAAGGAGGAAACTTCAATCAATATCTAGTGCAAATACATTCCAAAAAAAGTTGAATGAAAAACCACGGCTCTTCATCATGTTTTTGCTCATTTCAAATCATCTAAGTGTCACTTTGTGGCTCCGTGAGTAGTTAAGGGTAAAAGGATACCATTTATTGATTATTTGGATTACTTCAAGCATTTTAACATGTGTAGGAGTGCAATTTTATTTTGGAGAGAGATCTTTACTACAAGAGCCAAATTCAACGTTGGGATCAAACTTTGATTAGTGTGTATGCCTATCTTATTCAATCATTTGAAGTGGAGTTTGTACAGTGTAAATCCGTTCCCATTAGTGTCAGATTAGTCCCTCTTTCCATCACTAAGAGCTAAGCTAACTCACGCAGCACTCATTCATAGGATCTGTTTGAAGAACAGGGTCCATTTCACCACCGTCTCCCTTGCAGCGTGATTGCAGCATGAAATGGGTGTTTGGAAAACATGCAAGGACTGTTGAGATTTCAACCTCACACTGCCATACATAGAGCTAATTGAGAGCACCACACGAGGCTAGGATTTCGTTGAGCTTGCAAATTAAAAGGAATGTGAAACTCCCCGAGTAGAGGAATGTTGTTTCCTTGTGTCTAGATCTTCAGGAAGATTTGCGAGTAGAGCGGCCATGGCTCCTCATGCAAGGCCCCGGTTTGTGCTCTACGGAGCCTCTATGACGGAGTACTCTTTCTGCGAGGGCGGATGGGGTGCAGCTCTCGCCGTTCTCTACTGCCGAAAGGTATTGGATTACATTGCACTTGGTTTGCTTTGGTTTGCTTTGGTTGGCTGTGCAGAGTTTGTTTAGGGTTTGGAATTCCATGATGAATTGCTGGGAACGTGAAGGGTTTGGAGTTTGTTAGTAGTTGAAAGTGGGTTTGAGATTCTCTTAGAATGCATTTTTTGGACTCGGGTACAAACAAACTATGAATTTTCGAAGTGCTAAGAATAGGTGTACCCCAAATTGACTCTAGGTAGGCTCTCATATTTGGACGCTGTAAATTTGGGGCACCAATCTGGTTGGGAGGATTTTGCAAATAGGTCTGAATTAAGAGATGCTACTCTAAAGTCGTATGAAGAAAATCTTCACGAACTGTAAGAACTACTTGTACTTGGGCTTGATCGGTGACTCCTCATTTTGCTGCAGTTTGTGGAGAAGTTGGAGCAGCTTCCATGTGAAAATCGGTCCGTTATGACCAGGTTGTTGGTTTTGACGGACGGTTCGTCGATATTTGCTTTGTAAACAAAAAGGGTTTGGTGCTGGTATGTGTTTAGGCTTGTTTCGAGTGATCAGTGGACAATTATCTGGAGAGCTGAACACGTGGTGGTGGTCTCTGTAGGCAGACATTGTGCTCAGACGGTATCGAGGATGGAATCCTCGAAGAGCTCTTGAAGTTCTAGACAAAATACTTCTTAAAGCACGTAATGGTGGAAGGAGGAGTTTGACGCAAATTCAAGTTGGTGATGGAAAACCAAGATCATTTATTTTGCTTGGGGTGCAACTATAACCTAAATTTTTCCGGGATGAAGTGTTGTGCAGAATGTGAATCTCTCGTTTGGATGAGGACTTTATGAAGCCCTTTCAAATTTGATTACCTTACGGAATGGATTTTTCTGTCACTCTGTTGACCTACATAATGAAGAGTGTGCGTACCAACAATAGGATTCAGAAGTCCAACCAGAGCTTGTAGTTGTCGTTTTTGGAGCCAACGACGGTGCTTTTCCCGATGCCCAGCGGCCGAGGGCAACCCGTTCCCCTCCCTGAGTTTGAAGACAATTTGTGTCACATTGCAGCACATCTTGAGGTCTCCGTACCCTACAAAATTCCATTTGCCATTCTTTGTGGTCCTTTTCAGGAGATAAACTCTATTGAAGTGAGCTGGACTACTTTTTGTGTTCTAGATCTCTGTACAGTACAAAGGGTTTGAGGATCCCAAAGTAGCACCTTTTTTCAAGGGCATTTGTCACACACTAATCGTTCTTTCTTGAACAGGGACTTTTAGAGAAAACTAGGGTGATATTGACTACTGCACACTACTCTGCTCAGAAGATTTGCTTTGGTTAATATGAAAGTTAGAGGCAGAAAGTATGTTAACTCATTGAAATTAAATGTGAAATTGCCGGTTGTGCTAGCTTCAGTATATGCGTGTTTTAGCCCATGCTTTCTTCCTGTCTAAAAAAAAATCGAATCAAGATAATTTGGGTGCTAATTTATTTGGATGCAAGTAATTGCTGTTTATGACTCGGTGATTGTGTAGGAATTGGACTCCTGATAAACAGTGACAACTGATGGAGGATCTAATACGGAGAGAAGGGAGGGAAATACGTGGATCGTACAAATGAGCATATGCCGCAGCGTGCAGAAGTGCAGCTCAGAAAATGGGAGTGGGTACGATTGACCTGTGGACCTCAATCCAACGTCAGCCAGCTTGGCAAATAGCCTGCCTCACGTAAGAGACTCAGGAGTGTATACTAAACTACAGATACTTCTTTCAAAGGAATTGCTCTTCTTCTTTAGAAGTTGGATGTTGCTAGAATGTTGTATAATTGCTTGATTGTTATACTACTAATTGAATCTATTTTGTTCGACTCTAGGGGCATTTGAGGAGTCTGAAAGCGCTTTGAGAATGGAAGTGTTCTTCCACATTTTCACAAAAGTAGAGAACCCACCCATAAGAGGTACAGAGCTTCATGACAATTGGCAGGGTTTCCGTTAATTACATCCTTAAATTGCGATCAATTGGTAGGATTTAATGCGGCTAGGTTTCCTTGAAAGTGGTACCTCTGGGGTGGGTGGGGTGTTCTACTAGTGTCGTGCTGGACTTCGAGAGGTCATTTGTGCTTCTTCTTGGGCTCTGAATGAGAGATTTTAGGGATGGAATGCATCTCAGTTCTCAAGGGATTGCTGTGATGCTGGAGGAGCTAATCAAAGTGTTGAAAGAGGCACCCTGGCAGCCTAGCTTGCTCCATGATGAAATGCGGGAAGATTTGTCTGAACCCTCTATTTACATGATGGTCCATCCCTGCGAAGAAGACGTTGAAGCGGCAAGAGTGTCACCTTGAGTTTCACCTGCTCATACTTGAATTCACATTTTCACCCTTTTTACTAGAGCTTTTGCTGCTAGCCTAGTAAGGACGACTCAAGATTCAATAGTTGAGGATGTTGTTACTGACGCACCATCCACATTGATCGATAATGCTCCACAATCTGTCCACAAGTGTCCTTACAGAGAGGTGGACTCATGTGCATTTCAACTCTTACATATCCAGAAGCCTCACGTGGTTTGTAAGCAATGTCATGTGCTCATTTGCAAGGAAACACCCGACTTTCCGTCAAGTTTTTGCACCATTAGATTGCATCTCATGCCTATCAATTCTCATCCAGTTCTATAGAAGTTTGATTCAGATTTTACAAGGAGTGACCACGCGGGGTTCCAGGTTGAGTTTGGGGTTGCTCGTGTATTTAAAAAGCTTCTTGCTGTTGGCACCCTGACACGAGAAGGACACAAGCGCATACGCTATCTGGATCCGGTAGCTGGCAATCGTAAGCCAACGTGTTCCATCGCCAAATTTTCCAGTCACCGCTATGTCCACGTATGAAATGGAGGTCAATGGATCGCATGAACTGTTCCGAGTGACTCCATTAATGAATTGGTTTCAGCTTTGCTACCTGTACCTTGAAACAGGCAAACACGCCCCTTGAGGCTTGTGTGGAAGTGAAAGGAATTGTGCAGAATCATTCAAGTACAAAGACTTTGCGCGCGCAATTAGAGTGGATAGAATGGGAAAATGACTCTAAACGGGTGAGATGGAGTGTGGACAAGGAAATCATGAAAGATCTAGAAAGCCTCCAATGATGGTAGTTGGGTGCCTCACAAGTCACAAACTCACAACTGCAAGAGCTCAAGCGCTTGGATTTCTTCTGCCCAAGGCTTGAAGTAGTGTACTGTACAACAACTTTGGTAATGAATCAAGTGGCCATATGGAGGAATGTGAGGCTACTTGCACACAAATGTGTAGTCTGCAGAGAAGCTTGAAGCCGAGCCGAATCGTTGTATGAACAATGTGAAACTAATCCCATCTCTTATCTGAATCCCTTTTACCAATCAAGATGAGTTCTGCTCAATAATGGCAAGTGGGGCAAGCATGACTTGGTTAATTGTCCATGGCCATTCATCTTTGAATGGGAAATGGGGTTGTCGACATTCCCTTGAATAGTGGTCTATAAACTTCCACTTGGAATGTTTGCATGAGAATTTGTTGACACTAAATAGTACGAAAATAATTGCAACATATTTGTCTCTCATACCTAAAGACTTCTTCCATAGTTGCACTCCTACGTATGTTAAAAAATGCTTAAAGTAATGCAAATGGTATCCTTTGCATTGTTTGAGTGTATCCATATTTGAGGAGGATAAGAGTTCTATGTGTATTTTCTATGTGTACATTGGTTCAATAGTCCAAACTTCTAAGCTAAAAGCACTTGAGTGCATCCAAATAAAGGTTTGAACATGGTTCTTGTTAATGAACTGTAAGAGTTCTTATTGGATCTTATTGGTTGAAAGGATATTTAAGAATGTATTTTGTAGACTCTATATGAATAAACTATGAATTTAGAAAATGTAGAAAATAGGTGTTTCTAAAATCAATCCTAGGTTTTGATATATAGAGGGGGCATATAAATGTCCAAATGGGATGGTTTTGCAATCAAGTCACAATTAGATGCAATTCCCTTATATGTGAATTCTCTACTGTAAAAATTTGCTTAAGAAGTTCATTTTAGACTCAAGTCTTTCAACTACCTAGATTAGTCGTATTGAAGATAGGAATCAAATTTCCAAAATGAAGTCTATTCATGGTTCTGCTTAATGTTGTATTTAGAAATGAACCTTCATCCCTATAAGACTTGATGCAAATACTAATGTCCAATGGATGATTTCAGTTGAGACTATAGGATAGAATTAAGCAATTTTCCATCCAATATTTTTTGGAGAAGTTGCTTGAGTACATTTGTATTGAATAGTATTGCAAATTCACTCATTATGATATTATTGACCTCTTAAAAGAAGAAGATGCTTAATTCACAAATCATGCTTGTAATGTATTTAGGCCATTTTTTGCTACTTGCTCTTGATGTGAATTTTAGCCATAAAATTGATATTATTTGAATTTGAATTCAACTAATGAGATGAAGCTTATCTAGTGTAGTTTCTACTATGATTAGAAATTCTAAATATTTATAAGTTTCAATATTTTATAGCAACAAGAACTTTGGATCTATAATCTAGGTTTGTTGGTTTTCTAATTTGAGAATGACACAATTTACATCATGATAATAGGCACTAAAATATACCTCTATAGTAAATTTTCAAGTTTTTGGAGTTTATTCTGTATTTGATATGAATTTTGTAAAAGGAAAAAGGCAAGGGATGTTTTAAGTAAGTTTTTACGTATAGTCCTCGCTATAGCAGTACAATAATAAGTAATGAACTTTTGAGGAGTATTTTTAATAAAAATTTACTAAAAATACATTTACTAGAAATTAGTACACTTTTACTAAAACTCTCCTTTAAAGGTCATTAGTTATAATCATACTACTAGGACTATACTTAAAAATTCACTTAAAATACCCCCTTCCCATTGTAGTGTCTATTTAAGATTCATTGACATGTTCCATAAAATATTTACTAGTCATTGATGAGTTTGGTAGGTCTAGATGATTGCTTTAATAGTAGACTACCTTAGAAGCACTTATTCCAATATTGCCACTTCTATGGCTCAAGAGGATATTTCTCATAACAAGATTCTACATTCAATTACCTAATCCAATACATTGTTTGCTACTTGAACAACTCCACATGCACGCTTTCAATAACTATGCTTCTACTTTCAAGTTTCTTAGTACTATGTAAAAAGATCATAACAAAGTCCAAAATGTCTTTACAACTAATATTACAAATGTATACCAAAAAAATCCATAAATGTCATCACATATGAACATAATTATACAAATTAACCACCATTCACCACCACCCTCGCCACCACCAAAGTACATACATTGGAACTCGAACAACACCATAACCATGCAAAGGGTGAAAAAATCATGGTATCAAAAACAAATTGCTAGTGTTCACAATCAAATGCTTCAAAAGTCAAACATAGTAAACTCAAGCTTCAGATCTTGTCAAAAATGCAAGATTCATCAGAGTCAACTAGTAAGTAATGCGGATTCCCGAGCACATTGTTCTAAGCTTCTCAGTCTCATGCGTACTCAACTTCACTCCGAACCTCCTCAAACACACATATAGGAGGGTCTTGGAACCATTTAGATTTGGGATGGTTGTTAAACTCTCACAGTCATTGATATGGATACTTTTCAACTCCATCAATGCTGGTCAACCTCATCAAATTTGGACATTCATTAACAAAAAGAGCAGATAATTGGGGAAAGTCACTCAAATCCGGTAACTCTCTGATTGCCAACTGAGAGAGAGATAAATGTTGGAGGTGGGGAAAAGTGCCACAACTCTGCAAACCAACTGCTCCAGATGATCCTGTACTTGATCTGCTCAAACCTTCCCACACTTGAAGATTCTTGCAACTACAAATTGAAAGAGTCTCCAACCCTGTGGCCTTGTGCATATCAAGAAATCTCTCCAAAAGATTGTAATCATATATAGAAACCTTACGCAATCCAATCAAGTTGCTTAGGCATGCCACATCCTTGAACTCGCAATCTGAAATATCAATTGTGCACAAGCTTGATACCTTTGAGGGACCATCCAAGATGTCCACACCTTGGCAATGCAAAATAGAAAGATGCTCCAAATTCACCAAGCTATCAACACATGATGATATTTGAGGACTCCATCCCTCAACCTCCAAAGATTGCAATTTGGTCAATTTGTGGAGGTCATGGAGTTCTCCCATCCTATTGATGGAGATGAATAATTTCCGTAAATTGATCAAAACACTAAGTCCCATCACTGCCTCGTTCAGTGAGCACATTCCCAAATCTAGAACTTGCAAGTTTGTGAGTTTGCTCAAGTTAGGCAACTCGCAAAGATTTGTGCATCCATGTGCTCGAAGCTCCAAAAGAGTAGCCAAATCACCTACACCCAATAATACTTGGATTGAGCTACATCCTGTTATGTCCAATTTCTTCAGATTTTTGAGTCCCTCTAAATTGGGCAACTCTTCTAGATTTGGACACTCACATATTTGAAGTTCTTCCAACGCAACTAAGTCACCTATCCCATTGCATCTTTGCAAAGATTCACAGTCTCTTAGACAAAGATGTTGTAAGTTCGTCATTGTTGAAGTGCAAGTTATGCAATTGCCCTCACGCAAGCTGTCCAAGGCCACACATTGTAACAAACTCAAGTTGCTCAAATTCGGAACCTTCATGCTTTCATCATAATGAAAAAAAAACTCCAGCTTCAAGATTTGAAGGTTGGTTAAACCTCCAATTTCTTCAATGAATTCCACATTCATTCGTAATCCAACCCACTCGAGTAAACATAGGTGCCTCAACAATCCCAATCCATGCACTTTGCAAATTGACCCTGTAACTACTCGTAGACTTTTTAGATTGTATGCACCATTCAAGTCCAATGCATTGCCCGCTAGATCTACCTCCAAAGGTCCAATGCTACTAGGCATGCGCAACGCTTGAGATTTAAAGTCACATTGCCAGTCCTTAATTGTATCAATATTCTTTCTGCGCACTTCCATATACCAGTGTAGAGGCTAGGTTCTCCAACACTTGAATCATTGGAAGAAATCCATGGGTCATAGATCCAACGCCAAGATTTCAACTTTCCAATCTTTGTTTCCATCACACAAAACTCGAGCCAAAGATCATGAATGCCAATCCCCATCTTCTTTTCTTCAAAATTTTGGATGAGTGATTTCCGCTTGAGACCATTCAACTGCATCTCAAACCCATAAACTTTGTTGAAATCAATTTGAACAATCTCAAGCTAGTCAATATGATACAATTCATTACACTCAAAAACTCATCAATCGACACCATTCTCCAAGAAAAATCAAAATGACAACATAATGCACATTAAAACGAAATCACTTCAAACAAAGGCCAAATTGCATACCCGAGATTTGATACTTTTCCCATGTATCATGCTCAACCACTTGTAGATATCATATAGGGGTGGAAAAATCAAAATAGAATCAAAGCTTGCAAAAAGTGCAACATCCATAAAGAGGAGCTTGTCTTCATCCTTCAATATGTCAAAACTTCTTCTCAAGATGGAAAAGATGGGACACTTATCAGGTCTCTCTCCATATCGGTTGAACAAATCAATCTTGCCCAAGTTCTCAAGCCATTGGCTTGGATCACTTCCAAGTTGTCCACCCAATACTCGCAATGCCAAAGGATGATAATGAGAGTTTGTACCATCTCCTTTGCTAAAATAGCATCGGTCAACACATCGTTGAATGAGATGCTCATTGGTAGACTCATCACATGCAACCTCTCGTACAAACAATGATCTGGCATCATCCACCGTTAACTCCAACATCTCCATACATTCACTCTCCTCAAGGTTCAAATTCAGCAATTCTCCAAGTGAACGAGCTGTCACTATCACAATGCTTCTCTTGGAAAATCCGGCTCTCAATATTAGTTTGGCTCGCTCAACTATTGCATAAGATTCCCACACATTGTCCATGGCCAAAAGAATCTTTTGATTCTTGATGTCCTTCATTCTATCCTTGCACTGCATTGACAAAAAATGCATCCATATTTAGTACCAATGAACAATTATCAAAAATGCATATTCAATATCATAAAACATGTTCAAGTGTAATACTACTATCTATATGTAAAAGTCAACATATATGTAAGATTAATGTGTATACATGGTAAGCATAAGAAACTAAATAAAGGAAAAAGAAAGCTTTAGGAAATGCAAAAAAACATCTCAATATCTGCAAAATGATCAAGTTGACATCATACCTCATCATTGTTGAGTTTGCCTATTTGCTCATTGTTGGTGTGTGTGAGTCTCCTCAATATTTCTTGTAGCATTTGCAATTCTTCCATATCTCCAAACTCAACATGACACACTCGACCATGGAACTCTTCAAAATAGTGATTGCACAGAGTTACACATGCTGTGCTTTTTCCAATCCCTCCCATTCCATATAGTCCCAAGATCCGAACTTTATAACGTTTGGATAACTCCATGCCTCCAATATTCTCATGAATAGTCTGTCAGAAAAAGGTTTGATGTCAATGAAGTAGAAATCAGATAAGTGCTCCAACAAAGTCCACTACAAATGCTTACAAAACAAAGACTCCTACAAATGATTCGCAATGACAATCACCAAAGATGGTCATGCATAACACTCTAGGAACATTGACTATCAATTGGAAACATTGAATGTCTACAATGAACACAAGCTACGTGTACTGTTCAATGTGACAAGTTTCACAAAAATCAAAAGAATTACCAATTATTTCATTTCCATTGAACTATGCTTCATGATTTGGGGCCCCTTGTTGAGAGAATTCAACTATAATATGAGACAAAATTCAAATCGTCAAGGGTATCTTCATGAAGAAAAACATGGGCATCCCAACTCTCCATACGGATTTCAATAAGTATGCAACAACAAATAGGCCTAAGACCTAAATGCTATATGCAGGCCATGTAATGCTCCCCTCTTAAACAAACAACACGTACATAGGACAATTGCACATTATATGTATTGCCAATGACAACTTCACCACCAATGTACACATTACATACCTTGCACATGCGGGATCTTCCTTGGACGTGAGAATCATCACGCCTTGTTTCTGGTGGAACTTCCTTACAAACGGCATCCACAATATTTTCTCAACACTTCACTTCATCCAAACCACAAAGAGAAATACTATTGATGTATCCAAACACTTTGAAAACAACCATCCAATCTTCAAGGATTATTCTTCGATCTTCTTTGGCCCACCTCTGCTACAATGAAAAACAACGATCATGGTTCTCTCTCCAACGACATTGTTCGCGGCTCAAGCCCAAGAACACAGGCATCAGAATGAGATCTGGATCATGACTCTTCCTCTTCACCAAAGCAGACAACTCCAACATCGGCCACTTGGTCATGGAAAAAAAGTCCTCCGACAAAACCACCACTGCAACTTGGCATTGCCCAATCGCTTCAAAGATTGCTTGTGGAAAATCGCATCCAATGGGTAAACTTGTCCAAAGTCCATCAAAAAAAGGGTATCTATCATATCTCTCAATATCCTTGCACAATTGATTCACAAAGCTCTTCTGCGCACCGCTGTGACTGAGGAAGATCTTATGCTTGGGACCAGGTCGAGTTTCATGCAACGGAAGGCAAGGACCAAGACCATCCATGCTTTGTAATTGGTCCCTAAAGCTGGATTGTGCACCCGCACCTAGGAAATGATCGGGACCTTACTTGCAAGAAGCTTCTCACCCCTACACACCACAAGGCAAACACCAAATCGCAGATGCAGTTGATTACTTGCCAAAAATATGCAAAGCTCTATACAAGCAGGTCAAGAAGACATCACTTTCTAGTCTGAACTCCTCAGTCAAATTAACCACTTCAATACAAACTGTAAACAATAAACAATCAAGAAGAAGAAAAGCAGAAACCAATTGATCACATTCTTGGAATGCCCTCTCCAATACATCACTCTCATGTGCCTGGACCCAGGACATGCAAATGAATCCAACCTCTTGACAATGCTGCAACCAGTGAGTGGAGTCTTGGTGCCGCCACCTCGTTCCATTGTGTGCATCACAGTTGGCTAGAGGCCGAGTGTAAATCCAAAGTTGTTGCTCCCCAGGTCTCACAAACTGGTGCTGATGAAAGCTTCAGAAACTGAAAAACGACCGTGCCTTCCACAATGGCAAGCACAGAACTGCAAGCAAGAAAGGGGAAAATAAATAGAAGATGGAAAAACGCTGATATTGAACAAATGGATCATCCACATGAGCTGGTGTATATTCGAACTGAGAGCTAAAGCCGCTTCGCATACGAGGATAGCTCACTTTAATTTGTCTGTTCTGGTTGAACTCTAGTACCCTTTTGGGAACCGAACTCCTCACAATAACCCCAAGAGAAGCAAGTAACTGCTGAAAACAAATGAACAAGAAGAAGATTCAAGAACGCGATTATAGACGGCATAAGATATCAACTACACAAACCTTGGTTCTATATTTTACGGAAGCGCCAAGTATAAAGATTGGTACTCTTACAACTGGAAATATCGTACATGCAGGAAACATGAGAGCAGTGAGGAGGAGGCTACCTAGAGAGTTCCCAACTCACATATGAAGAGGGGGGCAACTGAACATGAAATCAGAGTATTGATCGTTTGCTAACGGAACCCTAATGTTGAGACCTCCGTCCACCAAGCTTTCCTAGATTCTCGGCTGGTTTGGAGTAGAAATTGGATACGGCCAATCTAAACCTGAACAAACAAAACGAGAGAATCAACCATTGGATCAAACCCTAAACCCCGGCGCTTTGTACAAAACATTCAGTGATTACCGTGAGCCAATTAGATGAACTGCAGTTGGGTAGTACTTACAGAAACATAGAAACATTAAGCAAAGCTTCGTCACTTTTCTTCTGCCTCCATACGCAAGCTGAGCATTCCCTATACTCCCGGCCACTATCGGTTTCGACACGGAACCTAGAAATTTCTCATTGTGTCCTACTCTGGCGAAGCAAGGCAAGGAAAGTTAAATCTCATAACGCAGATGCAACCAAGGACGGGCAAAACGAAGGAGGAAAGGAAAGGAACACCACAGACGTAGCCGCCGACCGAAACCTAGCGTGCCCTAGCTTATCGACGAACCAAGGCAGCAACGCTACAGTGCTGTACATCCCTACAAGAAAGGTTGACGCCCCCCTTTTGCACCCTTCAGCTTTTTTGACATTACTTTGAACATAATTAACATTTCTTGTTTTCGTCAATCAACATTTGTTTCTAACCCAATCTCCCTTAAGTGTACCAAATTTTCAAGTTCAAAAAACCAAAACTCCATTTTTGGTGAATTTTTTTAATTTTTTTTCACGATTTTACATGAAAATTTATAGAAAAATATTAATGACGAATTTTTTTAATTTAGTTGCAGAATTACGTAGGAAACATCCAAACGCACATCTTTCCTCAACAAACATCTCCAGAAAAGTTTCACAATTATTGTGGCAAAAGTTACAATGGAGGCGTGAATAGTGCTCAAAGTTTTGAAAATTCATATCTCTTTATTATAATTAGATTTTGATAAAGTAATTGTACCATCATGCTCACATGTGTAAAAATAGGTACAATGTGAAGAAAAAAAAAAAATCTAATTACAATAAAGAGATATGAATTTTTAAAATTTTGAGCACTATTCACGCCTCCACTGTAACTTTTGCTACGATAATTGTGAAAGTTTTTTGGATATGTTTGTTGAAGGAAAGATGTGCACTTGGATGTTTCCTACGTATTTCCGCAATTAAATTTAAAAAATTCATCATTAATATTTTTCTATGAATTTTCATATAAAACCGTGAAAAAAAATTAAAAAAATTCATCAAAAATGGAATTTTGGTTTTTTGAAATTGAAAATTTGGTATACTTGAGGGAGATTGGGTTAGACACAAATGTTGATTGACAAAAACAAGAAATGTCAATTATATTCAAAGTAATGTCAAAAAAGCTGAAGGGTGCAAAAGGGGGGTGTCAACCTTTCTTGTAGGGGGGTGTACATGCACAGTTCCCCCTGAGCAGAGATGACTGGACTGCACGCTACCACATCCATAGGGAACTCTTAGCAATTAAGGTAGATGGATTGGTGTGGTTCTTCTACGCCTAAGTCACCAGAATATCAACCCATAAAAAAAAATCGTTTTTGTTATTCAAGTTTTTTGTATAAAGCGATTGTGGTAAATGTACCCATAGCTGATCACTTAACCCCTAAAGTCCCAAGGCCCATTTTTCATCAAAAACCACTCAAAACTGTCATTTCTATAGGAAAGAGCAAATGACAAATTTAATGTATTATTTACATATTTAACCATAGGATCTTGTACTGCACTAGTGTAAGAATGTGTGAAAGAAATTTTAGAAACTTTAACCGTGTCAATTGCAAGATATTTGCATCTAAAGTGAAGGAATCAAGTTTTTTTTGCACCTTGTTCAACTACATTTTTTGGCTTTGAACCTTCTTAATTTAAAATGTTTGCTCTTATGATTTTGAATTTCTAATTTATATGATGAATAATTGAGTTGAGAATCTAGGAAAAAAAGTTCAAAACAGAAACATTTAGTTTTCACTCATTAAAAATTTGTTAAGTAGAAGTAGGTTCAAGATTGAAGGAAAAATGAAATCATTAACCTGTAAAGGACCAAACAACGTTTTTTGGCAACATAGCAATTTTGGGCAGCTCCTACAAATGGAATTTTTTTTTTTTAACTTTGAAAATTTCACAAAGCGTGTGCCCGAGGAGTAGCATAAAGGCCCAACAATTTTCAAAACTTTGGACTACATGGCTAAAAAGTTATTGGATGATATGTCATTTTTGATGGTCGAAGGGCAGCTCAAAAAAATTCTGAAAAATCACTTTTTAAATAAATTTTGAAAAATGACTTTTCAAAAAAATAAAAATTTGAAATTGGTTTCTTAGACTTATATAAACATATAAAGCTTTGATTATTCCATTTTGATTTATGAGATGAAAATTATGAGGTGTTCTAGTTTGCAGGCAATTATGGATTCCCTACTCTAGAATAAACTTTAAAGTCCTTTCTTTAACTCAATTTTTAATACTTTTTGAAAACAATAAAAGCGTAGGATGTGTATTGTTTATTGCAACATTACAACCGTTGGGATTGACATTTTTCAATTCCATAATTCAATTCTTAACAATTTTGTGTTTTGAATCATTCTCTACTTTTTTCTACAACCTATTTTTTTCCTATATGTTGTACAATTCCAAATGATTTGAAATTTTTCAAGCATGTAACCAACTTGCTTTGAAGAATGAATCCAAAGAGTAACCACCATTTTAGACATTTTTTCATTTAAATGTGACCATGTGAAGTGCAGCTGTCCGGGCTTTCGCAGGGCCAAAAAAAGGGTTTTTGTCAATTCAATTGCTAATATCTTGCAATCTACAAGGTGGAAAATTTTGAATTTTTTTTACATATTCTCAAACCAGTTTACTACAAGGTCCTATGGTTACATGTGTCCTGTAGATTACGTTGGAACCCAATTTAGAATTTAACCAACTATAGTTTATGTTTGATCCAAGGAGGTCTATCTAATAGGTTCGTCTCTAATGAGCCAATAAATAACCTAATAGGACATTACAAACACCAGGCAAAGAGTAAAATTGACCCATCTATCCATATTTAAATATATATATTTCTCACAATTACAACTTTTATATCATAAATTTTCACTCCACCCTTATAGCCACAAAGGTTAAGTCATCTCCCAAATGCCAAGTGGGTCTTGATATTCTTTTCACCAACTCGGATACACCGGCACAGGAACCACCACCAAGTCGGGCTGACTATCTTCCAACTCGGACTTCACAGCCTTCCAAATTGGATTTTCATCTCACCACCAACTGAATCTTCTTCTCTCCTATTCGGCAACTTCTTTTATGCTTAACTTCTAGTCTACTCCATTCTCAAACCACCAAATTTTCCTCTACTGATTTTACTTGCTCCCTTGTCATTTCACACTCTGCTTTTACATAATTCCGTTTATTGCAAAACTGACATTGTTTATACCCCAATTTGGAATTACTCACTTTACTCATAGAGTTTTCATAACCAAGTTGGGCTCTCAATCACCATCTTCAAACTAATCTCTCATTGAGTCAACCATAACACAATAACACATAACCAAATTCGGAAAACCAGACAGACAACATTCAAGCTTTAATTTTCCAATTTGGATTCCACTCTCATCAACTACAACCACTCTGATTACAAACAAATTGTAACTTCCTAATTGGAATCAATAAGAACACAATCAATTACTTCTCACTATTCAGCATAAAATTTCCATTACATTAAACCAACTTGGTGACAAATCACCATTAAAACATGTAACAAGCTCAACAACTTAGTAAGATTCTCAACGTCTAAACACTGCTGTAAGCTCTAATTCTAAGTCCTCTCTTCTGATCTCCAATTTGGACTTAATTTCATAATCACTTCACATCACTCATTTAAGCTTCCAATTTAACTTTCAACTGCTTCCACTACCTCACGGACTGGCGCTCATCTCCGCCAAATAGGAATTTTCTCCACCAATTAACATTCACTGCTCACCACAAAAAATATCTCTCCCACTTGGATAAATTCTTCAACTTCTTGCATCACACACTTTGCCATACTGACAATACCAAATATCTCCGACTAGGACACACTTCTAGACATAGACACAACCAAGATTGGAACACACTCACAGTCTCCGACTAGGACACACACACACATCACCCATCACACAAACAAATACACAGCACAATTTGGCTGGGACTTGCACTAGACTTGCTCTCAACAGTGGGTGCCAAAAACCACAAATTCAACAACCAAATAGCAATTCCCAAACCGGCAGTTACCAACTTGGACACAACCAACCCAACCGCTCAAACTCCAATTAGAAACCGCTCCTTACATCCAAATAGGCATAGAGACCAAACATCCAATTTGGCATCAATCACATTCATCACCTATTTGCCCTTACCACACCAATTCGGAACCTGATCAAGCCACGACATTAAAACTGACCTCAAACCAAATCGAATCAAAACAGAAATCACTCCACTGGCTAAAATAGATCCGACTCGGACTACCCTGGCAACCAACTAATCACCAAAAAATGACTCCAATTTGACTATTTACAAGTCAAAACTTCCAAATTGGTATCAACAAGCACATACAGCCTCTCAAAAAACCTCAAGATACACTCCAAAACTCAACCAAAATTAGTTAAACCACCTATCTACATGTCTAAAAATGCTTTCTTTCCAAAATTTGATACTTGTACTAGAAATGGCATTTTTGGAGTGCTTTTGGTGAAAACATAGTCTCCGACCTTTAGGGGTTAATAGCTCTAAGATAGGGTTGAAATATACTAATCACAATGGTGAGTTGTTCTAGCAAAAAATATTAACCTTGTGAAACTTTCTTTTGTTTTAAATTGTCAAAATGGAGTTCAAAAATGAATCCTACAAGTTATTTTTTCAAGAAGATGCTCTAATTACCCAAGAAATAAGATTGTCCACAACTTTTGCATAACAAATCCAAATGGAATGAATCAAAGCTTTCCATGTAGATGAAAATAAAATCTATATGAAAAAACTTTTAAAATTTTTAGTTTAAAGTTTTTTTGACGGTTTTTTCTGCCCGCCGAACTAAAAATTGGAATTTTTCTGCGATAACTTTTGCTACCAGGCACCGATTGAAAAAAAAATTACATCTTTGGAAAGCTAATGTAATTCTCGATCTTCACAAAAGGTTAGAACAAATATTGAGACTGTAGGAGCCTGCCCAAAATCTATTTTGTCCCCCGAGAGGACAATGGGACTTTAGGGGTTAAGGGATTTTCTAGCAAATCATGAGTAGTTGAAGGTGTAACAAATTTTTTCTATGTAGGAACATAGGAAATAGGGGGAATGCAAATTTTTTGTAGGTTTGTTGCCGAAATTGAGAGTAGTCTAAATTTTGGGAGCCAAAAAGTGCTCGAAGCCTCTAGCCAATGTAAAGACTCTTCCAATTTTAATCATTCAAAAACTACTTTTCCACTCTCTACTTCTTACTTTTTTATTCACTACTTTGGGACATGTGTGGTGATCTTATTAGTCCCAACCTTGAAAAGGAGAAAAAAACACATTGATTCCAAGCTTTGGTCGGAAGCTTGTTCCAGCCTTGGTTGGAAATAATTGAACCCTATAGGTTGGGTATGGATTGAGGTTGACAATAGGTACCTCTACTTTAACCTCTCAAGAACCAAGAGCACACAATGTGAGTTTTTTAAGTTTTCAATGGCAAATTCTTAGTAGGGTGAAACAATTCTCAATACTTTTCAAAGTAGGGCCTTCTAGAGTAACAAGTTGGTATACTTGTTGCATTTTCCGATTTTCAAAATTTCAATGTGAGAAATATTTAAAAATTCATTTAGGAAATGTGGTCTAATAGAAAAAAGGAACAAACATAATTCTCTTACAATGAATGGAATAGAAGGGATGAAAAGAAACATTTTCTTAGACATTCCTAGTCTTTGTTCTGCACAAACAAATTGGGTCTAGAGCAACAAAATTCAAATTTGTACTTATAGCAATTTAAAAAATACAAGGTTCAATATAGAGTGAATGATTATGAAAATGAAAATAATAAGAATGGTTCCAAATTTTTTGAAGATGTTCCAAACAAAATGCTAATAATATCAATTATTAAATTTAAAAAATTAATAGAGATATGAATCTTTTTAAGTTTTGTAGGATCCAATTTGGGTCCATTTTATCGTTCTACTTCTTTTGTTTGAAAATGTGTTAAAATTTGAGAGAGTTTTTTATCTCTCATTCTTTCCTAACCAAAAAATTAATACATTTGCTTAGATTCCAATACAATCTTTGAAAAGGGGTAAAAAACCATTATTCATCTACTTCTAGTTTTTCTTTCCCAAAAGATGCGTTTTCAACCTATAAAATTGATCATCCAAAATTGTTAGAATCTAAAAATCCAACAATCAATATTTTCCACTATTAATTTCATGTATACTAGACAAAGTAGTCTTTTCAAAGTAGTATGATAAAAATAAAAAAAATCAAGACATCCATGTGCTAAAAAATATCAAAGTGGGACAATCCATTGAAAACCTTCATTGTTGGACCTTGAGGGGTTAACTTAATGCAGCATTGAAGTTGACAATATGAATAGTAAGTCTCTGGATTTGAATCGACCAAGTGCTAATCTATCAACCTTTCCTTTTCCTTGACACCTTTTGCTGCGACAAATCTTGATGTTTCCAATTCGTCATGTGTCATGTCCTAATCCATCTTTGGTTTATACCATGTTGAGCTAGACTATGTCCTGTTTCAAATTGTGAAGCTGGTGAATTGCAGTGTGAAGGCTGGAACAGGAATTGTACGTGTATAAGTTGTGTTGAATTTGACACGTTATGTTTTCAAAAACATGTCATTTAGTCAACCTATAAGCTAGTGCGTATCTTCTCCTCTAGCTGCCTTGAATGTGGGCTTTGGATAGCTTGAGATTGAGAGTTCATGGTTTGCTGGAATGATTTTGCTTTGTGCATCATACACGATGGGATGTATGTTTGGCTGAATCGTCATCTTCACGCAAAGCATCACCAAATACCCTCCCATCACTGGCATTGACTAACTCCTAATGAAAAGGAAGGTGAAGGTGGGTCTTTGGTCTCTGAAGTTCACAGCCTTTTGATTAGGGTTGGAAGATGGTTATTCTTTCTTTTCTTTAGGGAGGTGCCTAAATAGGTTTTGGTGACGTTACTCTGATGAGTTGATAAGGTATTGTGATTTTAATCTAAGTTAATCTTCTTGAAGTCCCGTGTGTTCTTTGCATTTTCAGTCACAGATGTTGGACATTTCAAACTGTAGGTCCGGAATATCATGTGGGTCAAATCACACTCAAATGGACCAAAAAAGGAGGTCAGACCCACTAAAATCTGCAATGTAACTTCTTTCTATCTATTGTTTTCTAATTATTAATCTATTAATTATAAGTAATTTAGTCCTTTTTGATTAGAAGCTCAAGTCATGTTAATATGAATATATTTTAATTCACCCAAAAACATAAATTCTTTACTAAACTTCCAATTGCCATTTAAAAGTCAGTCTATCAGGTTTTTAAATGGGCAAAAAGGAGTCTAATTTCTAATGAATATTAATGTGATTAAATCCAGAAAATCATGCGCGTATATAATCATACAATAGCATAGAAGAGGACTCTTTTGACACAATTTAAATATTTATTTATTTCCTATAATATTCAAAAGTAAGAAGTAAAAACATGTGAACGTCCTTTTCAATATAAAGAATATCACAAATGGTGATTGTGTCAAGACAAAAAATGTATATATTATTCACATTAAGGGTACTATGTAAGCTATTTTTAGAATTGAATGTTTTAAGTGTAATTTTAGAACAAATCAGTAGTTTATCAATAATCAATTTATTTATTAAAAAATACACTATTTTGTACTTGAGCTTTAATGATACAAAATCCTTTTAATAGTTGTATTCTTAAGAAGTATAAAGAATTTGGATAAAAATATCTATTTAAAATACTTTATTGTCAAAAAAATACTAAATTTAGCCCTAAAATTGATGGTATAGATTCCTTTAAGGACTTTTTTCAAAAAACTTTTTCTCCAACTTATTACAAGGATGCATTGAAATAATATTCATCTATAAAGTTTTAAAAATTGACAACATCAAAGTAATTTATAGCTTTGAAATTTCAAAAAAGGACTCAAGTCCTGTCCTAGTAAAGTAATCCCAATGGTACCTTTGAGTGTGCTTTGACACATGTGCATTTTATAGTCACTTTTGTAAGTTATGTCTCAATTGAGAGTATCAATTTTGTAGGACCAATAAGGTGCAAGTATATATTTTTGATAACTTAAGCATTTTAGCCTATACAATATAGGAAATTTATTGAGAAATTGAGCTCAATGTGTGCAAATATAAGGATGAGGAAGAATGCAATCACAACCAATTCTTTTTCTCCAAGAATGTATATTTTATTCAATATAAATGTCAATTTTTCATTCGGACTCATTCCAGTCTCATAGCATCACCTATTACAATTAGCTTTGGCATTTCTTCTTATGCAAGGAAGGAAGAGAGATGAGTGGACAAGAAGGCACAAAGAAAGAATCAATTTCAATAAACAATGCTTCCAATTTTTGTTGACAGTAGGGCATTCTATAGAGCCAACATAGAGAGGCTATCAGAAATGGGTACTTCTACCTTAGTGACTAGAATATGGCATTGCCTAAAACAATCAAAAGAATAGCTAGACTTCAGTTTGTCTTTAGTTTTGATTAAATTATGCATCTTTTAGACTCAAATATGAAGTGAGCTTTCTTACTCTATTAAATTGATTTTTTTTGTTAAGAATACTTCATCATTGGAAGCAAAAGGCCTATGCAACTACCATACTTGGATGTCAGGGTCGACAAAAATTTAATAAGAATTCAAAAGTTTTTTTTTGGAAAATCACTATAAAAAGGAGCTGGAAAACTTATAAACTAATGTTGCAAATCGGTCATTGCAAGAATGACCTTCCGTTTTTGTTCCACTGTGGCCATTTTCAGCCATTTGGGAGTACTATAAAAATATATAAAACATTTTAAGAAAAATATAAAAAATTGGAGAAATGTATACACCTATAAGAAGAAGGTACCCTATGAAGGAAAAGCAAACAAAAGTTCTCTAAGTAGGAGAACTAGAAAAGTGCAGAATCGCAAGAAAATACATATTTTGACATTTTAATTTGTAAAAAATGGAAAAAGTAATTTTAAAAAAATTGAAAAATGCCATTTGAGAAGACTTCATGCTAAAGAGATTTTCACCCAAAGAATGATCCTGAAACCATCTTTAATGTTCAGAATTGCGTGCGCAAGGGAGCCCTTTTTGCATGGACGTAGAGGATATAAAATAAAATCTTTTTTAATGCCCCTTGGTAGAAACATGAATTCCTACTATGGGAATAGACCCTAGAAATTTCAGCTTCAAATCATTAAATTTTGGGACTCCTTACGTAGTAAAACCCCCTAAAATTCAAAACGTGACATATTAGCTTAAATGATTTTTAAATATAAAATGATTTTTGAAAACTTCTAAAAAATATGAGATATGATTAAACTCATAAGAAGAATTTCCAATAAACATTTTAAGTTCATGCAAGCCATGCTTCAAAAGTTATTGCAAAAGGAAGCTTTGGCATTGCTTTTGTGACAATGTTTCTGTACCGGTCTTTCTTGCAATCACCCAAATGCCAAACTATCAAAAAATGAGTCACATGCAAATTTTAAAATAACAAATTTGTCACCTTCTTAAAAGTCTCATTGTCCCCTTGGTAGAAAGTAGATTTTGGACAGGCTCCTATTGTCTCAATGTTTACCATGATTTTTTGAAACTTTTTGTGAAGACAAAAAAACATATTTGCTTTTTGGAAATATAACTTTTCTTTTCAATCAATGCCCAAGAGCAAAAATTATAGCAAAAAATGCCTTTTTCTAGGTGCAGCAGGCAGCCCCCTCCACATATATAGATTTTTTTTCAGTAAATTAACTTTTTTTCCTCATATGCTGTAATTTTATCTATATGGGATAAAATTTGATTCATTCCATTTGGATTTGTTATGCAAAAATTATGAAAAATCTTATTTTTTAGGCAATTAGAACATCTTCTTGAAAAATAACTTGTAGAGTTCAGTTTCTAAATTCAATTTTCAAAATATTTGAAAAAAAAATTCACAAGGTTAAAATCTCTTGCTAGAAAAATCTTACCATTGAATTTAGTATGTTCCAATTCCATCTCAGAATTATAACAATTTAGAATTTCCTTCAACTTTCACTTAACAGCTTTTTAATAATTGAAAATGAAGTGCTTTTTGAAGAAAAAAATTCCTAAACTTTCAATTCAATTCTTCAACATATTAATTAGAAACTAAAAAATTTGTAGTGCAAAATTTTAAATTAAGATGATTCAAAGCCATAAAAACTAGTCAAGCAAGGTGCTAAAAGACCTTTTTTTCTTCACTTCAAATGCTAAAATCTTGCAACCTATGCCGTCAAAGTTTTTGAAATTTCTTCTACACATTAATGATCTACTTTGGTGCAAGGTGCTATGGTTAAATATGCAAAAAAAAAAATATTAAAGTATGTTGCATTTTGCAATAGAGATGGTAGTTTTGAGTGGTTTTCAATAGAAATAAAGCCTTTGAAGTCTAGGGGTTAATGTTTCCATAATTAAGGAGTCAAAACTTTGAAAAAAAAGAACCAAAAAAATGGAACTTTAATCATTTCTAAAAACAATTGCCAAAACACTTTTTCAACTTTAATTAATTATTGAGATTTTAAGTCGTGGGATGTAATCCAAGATACCTTCTTCCTCACTGACATGGAACACAGACAACGGCAGTATCTTTCCGAATTGATCCCACAGGAATTGGTGCTTTTACTAACCAGACAAGATGACTATGTGCAAGCCGGGCAATGGTTTTTTTTTTATTTTGATACAATGGAGGATGAGCTCCCACCCCTTCTTTGGAGAGTCGGAAACAATGGCTTTCATCGACACACATCACAGATCCAGAGCATCCAGTAAGGTGGGTCTCCTTTCTCTTATTAACCCACGGGAGGAGGGTTGTTCCTCATACGGCATTTTGTTGAATATGAGTATTATTATTATTGCATGGATGTAGCACGCTTGCATGAGTGGTAATTGGGTTCGTAATCTGGTTATACCTTCAAGATGCCTTCCTCTGATCTTCCTTGTTAGCCTGACCCACCGAGCTCTCAATGATGGTATCTGGTCATGATCTGAGGTCCAGTCGACTTGCTCAGTCAGTCAGTATTCAATTACAGTGATCAAAGGTCCACCATGCCTGATCATCCGGCCGGAGCAGTAGCCAGATACTGCCCCTAGTATAACAGCAACTGTTGGACGGATCTCCAGGCAGCTGACAATCACTCAACAGCAAGCAATTGACACGAGGCACAAAGGCTTTGTTCGCGCGGTTCGAGTGGTAGAAGGAAGGAAAAAAACTAAAGGTGACCCCACCCTTTTATTCTTTGGAGTTTTACAATCGTTGACATTCGATCCTGGCAGATGGGCGAGGAGTAATGGCGACCCGTTGATGTCCTTTACGACCTCTACAAGGAGAACACTACTTACTAAACAAACTCACCTTAAACGATCCATAGCTTCAAAATGGACGGACCATCTCCCAGCCAATTTTGTGTCCGACTGGAAAGATGTGTGGCTTCAAACAAAATCACAGACGGAAGCGGCTTTCATGTGGTTAGTATGGCATAACGCAATAGCAGTCCACTCTTGGAGAGCTCGGATCAACCCGGGCATCAATACTACATGTGATTGCTGCACACACGACATTGATGAGACTCCCATACACAGATTTTTTTTACTACCCAAGTGCCCAAGATGTATGGGAATATGCTCAGTCTATCATCATTCACCTCTACGGAGATCAGGTTAGATTCATCCTGCATACGAAGTTCAGCTACAGACATTGTATTTTTGGAGACAAACTTCCCCGGAGATTTAGACGGCTTCAACTTATTTGGTCTTTAGTTAGAGGTTCCTCATTGTGGATTATTTGGATACCTAGGAATAGCAAAGTGTTCACATAGAGCGAGTGGCCTTGCGAATGCATCCACAAAGCCCTATGGAACGCACTTCTTGACTCAAGACGTGCAGCGCACATCAAGGCTAGCAATGCAACCCGCTTGCGACCACAGCTTTCTAGGAGGGTTTGGAATGAGTTTGAAAGAACTTGGCTCCAATCTAATACCTTACTCAAAAAAGTGGCGGAGAGATACATTTGGGACAGGGATGGCCCTCCGGCTTGCCTAATTGTTTAGTTCCTCTTTGTGCCCCTTCCTTGGCTTCTTAGTTTTTGGTTTCGATTCTTACTCTTACTGCTCATTTTCTCTTCATTGTCCAGCCGTTAGGCTTGGAGGCTTTATTCTTGGTTCCTGTTTTTTTTAGTGCAATGGATTTTTTCCATTTGTTCAAAAAAGCAAAATAATATAGTTTTACATAGGAGGGCAAGTTTCTACTATAGAACGCATAGAAAATATTCTTATAAGACTACTATCTTAATTAAAACTTATAAAGACTCAATTAAGTTAACAGTGAACAAATGGAGCTTATGACTATGAACAACCTCAATATCTTATTGGTTGTATGCTTTATTTGCCACTAGATATGAATGGAAATTATTTTTCAAAGATGAAATCACATATTTTCTACAAGGCATAAAGTTTTCAAATTTTTGTTCAAAAATTTGAAATCATTGTGAAATTTTATGATAGAGTGAAGAAAATTCATATATGTGCTTGAACATTTTACAACTTCCACCATAATTATATATATTATAGCATAGAACATCACATTTCCATATTTTTCTATAATTGATATTTATAGTTCCCAAAGTTCAAATTCCTATGAACAGTATAGATTAATTTACAAAACTTTTAAGTTTTCAAATTGAAGTAGAGACAAGATTTTATTAACTTCATTTCATTAGTTGACCTCACATTTATAAAAAGATAAAATTTAGATTTTCTTTAAGGAGGTATGAATTGTTGAAATATACTAAAAAGGCATCTTTGTGATTTTTTTAGCCTCCTCTTCTACATAGAAGTCAATGACTCCTCAAGGAGGAAATTTCAATCAATATCTAGTACAAATACATTCCAAAAGAAGTTGAATGAAAAACCATGGCTCTTCATCATGTTTTTGCTCATTTCAATTCATCTGAGTGTCACTTTGTGGCTCCATGAGTGGTTAAGGGTAAAAGGATACCATTTGTTGATTATTTTGGATTACTTCAAGCATTTTAACATGTGTAGGAGTGCAATTTTATTTTGGAGAGAGATCTTTACTACAAGAGCCAAATTCAACGTTGGGATCAAACTTTGATTTGTGTGTATGCCTATCTTATTCAATCATTTGAAGTGGAGATTGTACAGTGTAAATCCGTTCCCATTAGTGTCAGATTAGTCCCTCTTTCCATCACTAAGGGCTAAGCTAACTCACGCAGCACTCATTCATAGGATCTGTTTGAAGAACAGGGTCCGTTACACCATCGTCTCCCTTGCAGCGTGATTGCAGCATGAAATGGGTGTTTGGAAAACATGCAAGGACTGTTGAGAATTCAACTTCACACTGCCATAGATAGAGCTAATTGAGAGCACCACACGAGGCTAGGATTTCGTTGAGCTTGCAAATTAAAAGGAATGTGAAACTCCCCGAGTAGAGGAATGTTGTTTCCTTGTGTCTAGATCTTCAGGTTTTCATGCGAGCTTGGAAGATTTGCGAGTGAAGGGTTTGGAGTTTGTTAGTAGTTGAAAGTGGTTTGAGATTCTCTTAGAATGCATTTTTTGGACTCGGGTACAAACAAACTATAAATTTTCGAAGTGCTGAGAATAGGTGTACTCCAAATTGACTCTAGGTAGGCTCTCATGTTTGGACGCTGTAAATTTGGGGCACCAATCTGGTTGGGAGGATTTTGCAAATAGGTCTGAATTAAGAGATGCTACTCTAAAGTCGTATGAAGAAAATCTTCACGAACTGTAAGAACTACTTGTACTTGGGCTTGATCGGTGACTCCTCATTTTGCTGCAATTTGTGGAGAAGTTGGAGCAGCTTCCATGTGAAAATCGGTCTGTTATGACCAGGTTGTTGGTTTTGATGGACGGTTCGTCGATATTTGCTTTGTAAACAAAAAGGATTTGGTGCTGGTATGTGTATTAGGGCTTGTTTGGAGAGCTGAACAAGTGGTGGTGGTCTCTGTAGGCAGACATTGTGCTCAGACGGTATCGAGGATGGAATCCTCGAAGAGCTCTTGAATGTCTAGACAAAATACTTCTTAAAGCACGTAATGGTGGAAGGAGGAGTTTGACGCAAATTCAAGTTGGTGATGGAAAACCAAGATCATTTATTTTGCTTGGGGTGCAACTATAACCTAAATTTTTCCGGGGATGAAGTGTTGTGCAGAATGTGAATCTCTCGTTTGGATGAGGACTTTATGAAGCCCTTTCAAATTTGATTACCTTACGGAATGGATTTTTCTGTCGCTGTGTTGACCTTCATAATGAAGAGTGTGCTTACCAACAATAGGATTCAGAAGTCCAACCAGAGCTTGTAGTTGTCGTTTTTGGAGCCAACGACGGTGCTTTTCCCGATGCCCAGCGGCCGAGGGCAACCCGTTCCCCTCCCTGAGTTTGAAGACAATTTGTGTCACATTGCAGCACATCTTTAGGTCTCCGTACCCTACAAAATTCCATTTGCCATTCTTTGTGGTCCTTTTCAGGAGATAGACTCTATTGAAGTGAGCTGGACTACTTTTTGTGTTCTAGATCTCTGTACAGTACAGAGGGTTTGAGGATCCCAAAGTAGCACCCTTTTTCAAGGGCGTTTGTCACACACTAATCGTTCTTTCTTGAACAGGGACTTTTAGAGAAAACTAGGGTGATATTGACTTCTGCACACTACTCTGCTCAGAAGATTTGCTTTCGTTAGTATGAAAGTTAGAGGCAGAAAGTATGTTAAGTTATTGAAATTAAATGTGAAATTGCCGGTTGTGCTAGCTTCAGTATATGCGTGTTTTAGCCTGTGCTTTCTTTCTGTCTACAAAATAATCGAATCAAGATAATTTGGGTGCTAATTTATTTGGATGCAAGTAATTGCTGTTTATGACTCGGTGATTGTGTAGGAATTGGACTCCTGATAAATAGTAACAACTGATGGAGGGCCAAATACAGAGAGAAGGGAGAGAAATACGTGGATCGTACAAATGAGCATATGCTGTTGAAGTTAGAGAGTGACTTTAGTTAGGAGTTGTTTGTAGCCAACCAAGGTGTTATTAGAGAGGGGCAGCTTTCTATGTTGATATAACCCATAAAGTAGTCATGGCACTTGTTAGTAGAGTAGTATAAGAGGGCAACCCCTTGCTTGGGTTTTTTACCTCTTCCTTGTACTTGTTTGTGTCCTCTTTTCATTGGAATACAAAGCCTTTGTGTTTTTCTTACAATAGGTTATAGACCCACTCATGTGAGTTGCTATTAGAGGTGAGATCGCTTTGCAAAGGCGTATTGGAGGCGCATTGCTGAAGTTGAAAGCAAGTGGAGTTGGAGGTCGTTTTTGAAGTTTTTTAGCAAGATCTTATTATTTGAAAAGGTATTCTTTTGCATCAAGTGTTATTTTTATTGTGAATATTGGTTGTGGGATTTGAGAGCCATTAAGGGCTGATTTGAGTTGTTGTGATCATTTGGAGTCACATTGGAGAGATTGCAACCACGTGAGTGTTGGTTGTGCGATTTGAGAGCCATTGAGGGGCTGATTTGAGTTGTTGTGATCATTTGGAGTCACATTGGAGAGATTGCAACCGCGTGAGTGTTGGTTGTGAGATTTGAGAGCCATTGAGGGGCTGATTTGAGTTGTTGTGATCATTTGGAGTCACATTGGAGAGATTGCAACCACGTGAGTGTTGGTTGTGCGATTTGAGAGCCATTAAGGGGCTGATTTGAGTTGTTGTGATCATTTGGAGTCACATTGGAGAGATTGCAACCACCTGAGTGTTGGTTGTGCGATTTGAGAGCCATTAAGGGGCTGATTTGAGTTGTTGTGATCATTTGGAGTCACATTGAAGAGATTGCAACCGCGTGAGTGTTGGTTGTAAGATTTGAGAGCCATTGAGGGCTGATTTGAGTTGTTGTGGTCATTTGGAGTCACATTGAAGAGATTGCAACTATGTGAGTGTTGGTTGTGGGATTTGAGAGCCATTGAGGGACTGATTTGAGTTGTTGTGATTATTTGGAGTCACATTGGAGAGATTGCAACCACCTGAGTGTTGGTTGTAAGATTTGAGAGCCATTGAGGGTTCATTTGAGTTGTTGAGAACTTTATTAGAGTGGGAGACGTGGCACTATGGCCATAGGTGAGGGAGAGGGTGTTCGGATCATTGACAAGTTCAATGGAGAGAACTTTGGCTTGTGGAAGTTCAACATGGAGATGATCTTGGCGGAAAAGGACTTGTGGGAGATTGTGGAGGATTCCGAGGAGCCTCCTCCTTCCGACACTGATCCCAAGGCCAAGAAGTCTTACGAGAGGAGGGTAAAGAAGGCCTTTTCCATGATTGCTTGTAATCTTGTGGATAGGCAACTTGTACACGTCCGATCTTGCAAGGGACCGGCAGAAGCATGGAAGGTGCTTTGCAACATCTATGAGACTAAAAGTTTGTCCAATATTCTCTTTACTCGTCGCAAGTTTTTCACGTGCAAGATGCAAGAGGGAGGAGACATGTTTGACCACATCAACAAGGTCAAGGGGCTGGCGAACCAACTTGTTTGCTTGGAGGCACTTTTGACGGATGGAGACATTGTCATGACTCTTCTCGAGAGCTTACCCACTTCTTTTGAGTATCTCATTACGGCTTTGGAGACAAGATCCATGAAGGAGCTCACCCTTGAGTATGTGACGGCAAGATTGATGCACGAGGTATCCAAGAGGAAGAAGAATGAATCTAACGAAGGAGGGGCAGCTCTTATCTCACGACACGGGAAAGGAGAGGCCTCTCAACCACGCAAAGAGACACGTACATGCTATAATTGCGATCAACCCGGCCACCTCGCAAGGAATTGTTGGAAGTCTAAGAAGGAGAGTGCTAATAAAACGATAGTCACTGAAGTGGAAGAGGATTTTGCATTTGCGGCAAGTGATGGCTATGATGACCGCAACATGTTCAAATGGATTATTGATTCGGGGGCCACGCAACACATGACACCACAGAGACAAGCTTTTCTCACCTACCAACCCATTAGCAACTGCAAGGTGTATTTAGGTGACATTGGGATGGTGGAGGCCATTGGTATGGGATGCATTGTGGTGGAGGTCAATGTCAAGGGGGTGATGAAGAAGATTCGCATTCAAGATGCATTGCATGTGCCCAAGTTACATGCCAATTTGCTCTCAGTGAACAAGTTGGTGTTACAAGACTTGAAGGTGCAATTCAACAACCAAGGTTGTATTTTGGGGGCACCAAATGGAGAGCCGATTGTCCTAACACCCAAGCAAGGCAACTTGTACCAACTTGAGTTCAAAACGGTGAATGGTTCAAGTTGGGCTTGTGTAGCTCAAGATGCAATGGTGCAAGACACTGTGGAACTTTGGCATAAGAGATTGGGGCACCTAAATGTGAAGAGTGTAAAGGCTCTTCCAAGCATGGTGGGTGGCATGCAAGTGAAGAAAAGCGCTTGCGATTTGACGTGTGAGGCTTGCATTGAAGGCAAGCAAGCGAGGAAACCATTCCCGACCGAGGGAACAATGAGGGCAACCAAGGTATTGGAGATTGTGCACTCCGATGTGTGCGGCCCCATGAAGACCACTTCTATAGGTGGTGCAAGATATTTCCTTACCTTCATTGATGACTTTTCGAGGAAAATGTGGGTGTTCATGTTCAAATGCAAGAGTGAGGTGTTTGAGAGGTTCAAGGTATGGAAGGCCCTTGTAGAGAATGAGAGTGGTCATAAGCTTAAGGTATTGAGATCGGACAATGGCGGTGAGTATATGTCCAAGGCATTTGAGGCCTTTATGAGGGAGCATGGCATTCAACATCAAACTTCAGCGCCACACACTTCACAACAAAATGGTGTAGCGGAGCGTGCCAATCGTACGCTTGTAGAGATGACTCGAGCGATGTTGCATGCACAAAGCCTCAAATATGAGTTTTGGGCGGAGGCTGTATCCAATGCAACATACATATGCAATCGGTGTCCCACAAATGCGGTAGCATCGATGACTCCGCAAGAGGCATGGAGTGGAAGAAAGCTTAACATTGGCCACATGCGTATCTTTGAATGTATGACCTATGCCTTGGATTTGAGCCCTCAGCAATCTAAGCTGGATGCCAAGGGCATTAAGTGCTTGTTTTTGGGCTATTAGGAAGGCTCCAAAGCTTATCGGCTCATGAATTTAGAAACTAAGAAGATCTTTAAGAGTCGAGATGTGACCTTCATCGAAGATAAGAGGGAGGGTAGTGAGTCTTTAGAGATGTGTCCAGGTGGGAGCAATGGAGACCTTGAGGTAGACAAATCTCCAAGTTTGCAAGAAGTGGTAACAAAAGACGAAGACAAACTGATGACAACACTAACACCAAAGAAGAAAGTGAGTGTAGCTCCAAGTGATGATGGTGGTGAAGGAAAGACGTCCCAGAAGCCAAGATATCCCACGAGAGAGCGTAGGTCACCTGGAGAATGGTGGATGAACCACATTTTGCCACAACACCAAGTGGAGCGTGCAAATGTAGCGTTTGTAAGAGATCCAAATACCATGGAGGAAGCCATGAGAAGTGCGGATGCAGAAGTGCGGATGCAAGCAAGTGGGAGCAAGCCATGCAAACAGAGTACGTCTCGCTTATGAGTAAAGGTACATGGTAACTCTCTTCCCTTCCTTCCGATTGCAAGAGTATTGGATGCAAATGGGTGTTTTGCACTAAGAGAGATGCCTTGGGCAACATTGTGCGCTACAAGGCCAGATTGGTAGCCAAGGGATATTCTCAAGTCAAGGGGGTGGACTTCAATGAGACCTTTGCACCGGTGGCCAAGTTTTGCACCATTCGATGGATGGAGGCCATAGGGGCAGCCATGGACTTGGAGATGCACCAAATGGATGTCGTCACGGCGTTTCTCAATCCATACCTTGAGGAGGTCATCTTCATGGACCAATCCAAGTGTTTTGTTCAAGAAGGGCAAGAGCAACTAAAGTGTAAGCTCAAGAAGGCCATCTATAGATTGAGACAATCAGAGAGAGCATGGTACATGGATATAGATGCTTTATTTGCAAATGCAGGTTACAAAAGGAGCCACGCGGACCATTCTCTTTACATCAAGCAAACAAACAAGTCCTTGGTGATTATCATCGTTTATGTAGATGATTTGATCATCATGACAAACACCATGAAGATAATGGAGGAGGTCAAAATTATGTTGAAGAGCGAGTATGACATGAGTGACCTCGGTGAGCTACACTATTGCCTTGGCGTGGAGTTTCAAAGGCAAAGGGCGGCGCGCACCATTACCATGAACCAAAGCAAGTACATTAAGGAGGTGTTGAAGCGCTTCAACATGGAGGAGTGCAAGGCCATTGGCACGCCACTTGATGTGCATTCGAAGTTGGAGGAGCTCACGGATAAGGAATATGAAGCTGTGAAGGTGGAAATGCAAGATGTGCCATACAAAGCTGCGGTGGAGAGCTTAATGTATGCCATGGTAGCCACAAAGGCTGACCTTGCATTTTCCATGAGTGTGGTGAGCCAACATATGGCCAAGAGCGTTCCTAAGCATTGGACCGCGGTGAAGAGGATCATGTGGTACCTCCAAGGCACATTGGAGGCCAAATTGGTCCTTGGAGGCAAGAGTCTTGCATTGGTAGGCTTTTGTGATGCAGATTGGGCTGGAGATCCAAGCGATCACAGGTCTACATCGGGCTATGTGTTTATGTTTGGAGATGGTGCCACTTCGTGGAATTCGCAGAAACAACCCACTATTGCATTGTCTACCACCGAGGCGGAATACATGGCCATTAGTCAAGGCACAAAGGAGGCGATCTGGCTAAGACAGTTGTTGAGTGATGTTGGCCTTGAGCAAGAGAAGAGCGCATCTATCATGTGTGACAATCAAGGCGCCATTGCCTTGGTAAAGAACCTGACTCACCATTCTCGGAGTAAGCACATTGACATCCAACACCATTTCATTCGAGAGAAGGTTGAAAGCAATGTGATAGAAATGAGGTACATACCTACAGAACGCATGGTAGCGGATGTGCTTACCAAGGCTCTTGCAAAGCCTTGCCATGAAGTTCTTTGCATAGAGATGGGTTTGACATTGTTGGGCAACAAACAAAGTGGGAGTGTTGAAGTTAGAGAGTGACTTTAGTTAGGAGTTGTTTGTAGCCAACCAAAATATTATTAGAGAGGGACAGCATGATATTAGAGAGGGGTAGTTTTCTATGTTGATATAACCCATAAGGTTAGTCATAGCACTTGTTAGTACAGTAGTATAAGAGGGCAACCCCTTGCTTGGATTTTTTACCTCTTCCTTGTACTTGTTTGTGTCCTCTTTTCATTGGAATACAAAGCCTTTGTGTTTTTCTTACAATATATGCCGCAGCGTGCAGAAGTGCAGCTCAGAAAATGGGAGTGGGTACGATTGACCTGTGGACCTCAATCCAACGTCAGCCAGCTTGGCAAACAGCCTGCCTCACGTAAGAGACTTAGGAGTGTATACTAAACTACAGATACTTCTTTCAAAGGAATTGCTCTTCTTCTTTAGAAGTTGGATGTTGCTACAATGTTATATAATTGCTTGATTGTTATACTACTAATTGAATCTATTTTGTTCGACTCTAGGGGCATTTGAGGAGTCTGAAAGCGCTTTGAGAATGGAAGTGTTCTTCCACATTTTCACAAAAGTAGAGAACTCACCCACAAGAGGTACATAGCTTGGTGACAATTGGCAGGGTTTCCGTTAATTACATCCTTAAATTGCAATCAGTTGGTAGGATTTAATGCGGCTAGGTTTCTTTGAAAGTGGGACCTCGGGGGGGGGGGGGTTCTACTAGTGTCGTGCTGGACTTTGAGAGGTCATTTGTGCTTCTTCTTGGGCTCTGAATGAGAGATTTTAGGGATGGAATGCATCTCAGTTCTCAAGGGATTGCTGTGATGCTGGAGGAGCTAATCAAAGTGTTGAAAGAGGCACCCTGGCAGCCCAGCTTGCTCCATGATGAAATATCGGAAGATTTGTCTGAACCCTCTATTTACATGACGGTCCATTCCTGCGAAGAAGATGTTGAAGCGGCAAGAGTGTCACCTTGAGTTTCATCTGTTCATACTTGAATTCACATTTTCGCCCTTTTTACTAGAACTTTTGCTGCTAGCCTAGCAAATACGACTCAAGATTCAATAGTTGAGGATGCTTTCACTGACGCACCATCCACATTGATCGATAATGCTCCACAATCTGTCCACAAGTGTCCATACAGAGAGGTGGACTCATGTGCATTTCAACTCTTACATATCCAGAAGCCTCACGTGGTTTGTAAGCAATGTCATGTGCTCATTTGCAAGGGAGCACCCAACTTTCTGTCAAGTTTTTGCACCAGCAAATTGCATCTCATGCCTACCAATTCTCATCCAGTTCTAAAAGTTCATACAGGGAGTGTCCAGGCGGGGTTCCAGGTTGAGTTTGGGGTTGCTCTTGTATTTAAAAAGCTTCTTGCTATTGGCACCCTGACGCGAGAAGGACACAAACGCATACGCTATTTGGATCCGGCAGCCGGCAGTAGTAAGTCAACGTGTTCCATTGCCAAATTTTCCAGTCGCCGCTATGTCCACTTCTAAAATAGAGGTCAATGGATCGCATGAACTGTTCCGAGTGACTCCATTAACGAATTTGTTTCAGCTTTGCTGCTTGTACCTTGAAACAAGTAAATACGCCCCTTGAGGCTTGTGTAGAAGTGAAAGGAATTGTGCAGAATCATTCAAGTACAAAGACTTTGCGCGCGCATTTGGAGTGGATAGAACAAGAAAATGACTCTAAACGGGTGAGATGGAGTGTAGACAAGGAAATCATGAAAGATCTAGAAAGCCTCCAATGACAGTAGTCGTGTGCCTCACAAGTCACAAACTCACAATGGCAAGAGCTTAAGCGCTCGGATTTCTTCTGCCCAAGGCCTAAAGTAGTGTACAGTACAGTGTCTTTGGTAATGAATCAAGTGGCCATATGGAGGAACGTGAGTCCTAGGCTACTTGCAATGGTCTTGTACATAAATGCGCAGTCTGCAGAGAAGTTTGAAGCCGAGCCGAATCATTGTATGAACAATGTGAAACTAATCCCATCTCTTATCTGAATCCCTTTTACCAATCAAGATGAGTTCTGCTTAATAATGGCAAGTGGGGCAAGCATGACTTGGTTAATTGTCCATGGCTATTGATCTTTGAATGGAAATGGGGTTGTCGACGTTCCCTTGAATAGTGGTCTATAAACTTCCACTTGGAATGTTTGCATGAGAAATTTGTTGACACTATTTAGTATGAAAATAATTGCAACATATTTGTCTCTCATACCTAAAGACTTCTTCCATAGTTGCACTCCTATGTATGTTAAAAAATGCTTAAAGTAATGCAAATGATATCATTTGCATTGTTTGAGTCTATCCATATTTGAGGAGGATAAGACTTCTATGTGTATTTTCTATATGTACATTGGTTCAATAGTCCAAACTTCTAAGCTAAAAGCACTTGAGTGCATCCAAATAAAGGTTTGAATATGGTTCTTGTTAATGAACTATATGAGTTCTTATTGGATCTTATTGGTTGAAAGGGGATTTTAGAGTGTATTTTGTAGGCTCTGTATGAATAAACTATGAATTTTTAAAATGTAGAAAATAGGTGTTTCTAAAATCAATCCTAGGTTTTGATATATAGAGGGGGCATATAAATGTCTAGATGGGATGGTTTTGCAATCAAGTCACAATTAGATGCGATTCCCTTATATGTGTACTCTCTAATGTAAATTTGCTTAAGAAGTTCATTTTAGACTCAAGTCTTTCAACTACCTAGATTAGTCGTATTGAGGATAGGAATCAAATTTCCAAGATGAAGTCTATTCATTGTTCTACTTAATGTTGAGTGATTGATGAGTTTGGTAGGTTTAGTTGATTGCTTTAACAGTAGACTACCTTAGAAGCACTTATTCCAATATTGCCACTTCTATGGCTCAAGAGGATATTTCTCATAACAAGATTCTACATTCAATTACCTAATCCAATATATTGTTTGCTACTTGAACAACTCCACATGCACGCTTTCAATAACTATGCTTCTACTTTCAAGTTTCTTAGTACTATGTAAAAAGATCATAACAAAGTCCAAAATGTCTTTACAACTAATATTACAAATGTATACCAAAAAAATCCATAAATGTCATCACATATGAACATAATTATACAAATTAACCACCATTCACCACCACCCTTGCCACCACCAAAGTACATACATTGGAACTCGAACAACACCATAACCATGCAAAGGGTGAAAAAATCATGGTATCAAAAACAAATTGCTAGTGTTCACAATCAAATGCTTCAAAAGTCAAACATAGTAAACTCAAGCTTCAGATCTTGTCAAAAATGCAAGATTCATCAGAGTCTAATTACTACTAACTAATGCGGATTCCCGAAAACATTGTTCTAAGCTTCTCAGTCTCATGCGTACTCAACTTCACTCCGGACCTCCTCAAACACACATATAGGAGGGTCTTGCAACCATATAGATTTGGGATGGTTGTTAAACTCTCACAGTCATTGATTTTGATACTTCTCAACTCCGTCAATGGCACATTGCTAGTCAACCTCATTAAATTTGGACATTCATAAACATAAAGAGCAAATAATTGGGGAAAGTCACTCAAATCCGGTAACTCTCTAATTGCCAACTGAGAGAGACATAAATGTTGGAGGTTGGGAAAAGTGCCACCACTCTGCAAACCAACTGCTCCAGATGATCCTGTACTCGTTCTGCTCAAACCTTCCCACACTTGAAGATTCTTGCAACTACAAATTGAAAGACCCTCCAACCCTGTGGCCTTGTGCATATCAGGAAATCTCTCCAAAAGATTGCAACCAAATAGAGAAACCGTACGCAATCCAATCAAGTTGCTTAGGCATGCCACATCCTTGAACTCGCAATCCGAAATATCAATTGTGCACAAGCTTGATACCTTTGAGAGACCATCCAAGATGTCCACACCTTGGCAACGCAAAATAGAAAGATGCTCCAAATTCACCAAGCTATCAACGCATGATGATATTTGAGGACTCCATCCCTCAACCTCCAAAGATTGCAATTTGGTCAATTTGTGGAGGTCATGGAGTTCTCCCATCCCATTGATGGAGATGAATAATTCCCGTAAATTGATCAAAACACTAAGTCCCATCACCACCTTGTTTAGTGAACACCTTTCCAAACCTAGAACTTGCAAGTTCGTGAGTTTGCTCAAGTTAGGCAACTCACAAAGATTTGTGCATCCATATGCTCGAAGCTCCAAAAGAGTAGCCAAATCACCTACACCCAACAATGCTTGGATTGAGCTATAGCCTGATATGTTCAGTTTCTTGAGATTTTTGAGTCCCTCTAAATTGGGCAACTCTTCTAGATTTGGACACCAAGATATTTCAAGTTCTTCCAAGGCAACTCAGTCACCTACCCCATTGCACCTTTGCAAAGATTCACAGGATCCTACACAAAGAAGTTGTAAGTTCATCATTCTTGAAGTGCAAGTTATGGAATTGCCCTCATGCAAGCTGTCCAAGGCCACACATTGTAACAAACTCAAGTTGCTCAAATTCGGAACCTTCATGGTTTCATCATAATGAAAAAAAAACTCCAGCTTCAAGATTTGAAGGTTGGTTAAACCTCCAATTTCTTCAGTGAATTCTACATTCATTGGTAATCTGCAAACCTACTCCAGTAAACATAGGTGCCTCAACAATCCCAATCCATGCACTTTGCAGATTGAACATGTATCTACTCGTAGACTTTTTAGATTGTATGCACCACTCAAGTCCAATGCATTGCCCTCTACATCTCTTTCCATAAGGTCCAATGCTACTAGGCATGCACAACGACTAAGATTTAAAGTCACATTGCCAATCTTTAAATGTATTGATATTCTTTCTGCGCTCTTCCATATACCAATGTAGAGGCTAGGTTCTCCAACACTTGAATCATTGGAAGAAATCCATGGGTCATAGATCCAACGCCAAGATTTCAACTTTCCAATCTTTGTTTCCATCACACAAAACTCGAGCCAAAGATCATGAATGCCAATCCCCATCTTCTTTTCTTCAAAATTTTGGATGAGTGATTTCCACTTGAGACCATTCAACTGCATCTCAAACCCATAAACTTTGTTGAAATCAATTTGAACAATCTCAAGCTAGTCAATATGATATAATACATTACACTCAAAAACTCAACAATCGACACCATTCTCCAAGGAAAATCAAAATGACAACATAATGCACATTAAAACGAAATCACTTCAAACAAAGGCCAAATTGCATACCCGAGATTTGATACTTTTCCCATGTATCATGCTCAACCACTTGTAGATATCATATAGGGGTGGAGAAATCAAAATAGAATCAAAGCTTGCAAAAAGTGCAACATCCATAAAGAGGAGCTTGTCTTCATCCTTCAATATGTCAAAACTTCTTCTCAAGATGGAAAAGATGGGATGCTTATCAGGTCTCTCTCCATATCGGTTGAACAAATCAATCTCTTCCAATTTCACAAGCCATTGGCTTGGATCACTTCCAAGTTGTCCACCCAATACTCGCAATGCCAAAGGATGATAATGAGAGTTTGTACCATCTCCTTTGCTAAAATAGCATCGGTCAACACATCGTTGAAGGAGACGCTCATTAGTAGACTCATCACATGCAACCTCTCCTACAAACAATGATCTGGCATCATCCACCGTCAACTCCAGCATCTCCATACATTCACTCTCCTCAAGGTTCAAATTCAGCAATTCTCCAAGTGAACGAGCTGTCACTATCACAATGCTTCTCTTGGAAAATCCTGCTCTCAATATTAGTTTGGCTCACTCAACTATTGCATAAGATTCCCACACATTGTCCATGGCCAAAAGAATCTTTTGATTCTTGATGTTCTTCATTCTATCCTTGCACTGCATTGACAAAGAATGCATCCATATTTAGTACCAAAGAACAATTATCAACAACACATATTCAATATCATAAAACATGTTCAAGTGTAATACTACTATCTATATGTAAAAGTCAACATATATGTAAGATTATTGTGTATAAATGGTAAGCATAAGAAACTAAATAAAGGAAAAAAACAAGCTTTAGGAAATGCAAAAAAACATCTCAACATTTGCAGAATGCTCAAATTGACATCATACCTCATTCTTGTTGAGTTTGTCCATTTGCTCATTGTCCATGTCTGTGAGTCTCCTCAACATTTCCTGTAGCATTTGCAATTCATCCATATCTCCAAACTCAACATGACATACTCGACCATGGAACTCTTCAAAATAGTGATTGCACAAAGTTACACACGCTGTGCTTTTTCCAATCCCTCCCATTCCATATAGTCCCAAGATCCGAACTTTATAACGTTTGGATAACTCCATGCCTTCAATCTTCTCATCAATAGTCTGTCAAAAAAAGGTTTGATGTTAATGACGTAGAAATCAGATAAGTGCTCCAACAAAGTCCACTACAAATGCTTACAAAACAAAGACTCCTACAAATGATTCGCAATGACAATCACCAAAGATGGTCATGCATAACAATCTAGGAACATTGACTATCAATTGGAAACATTGAATGTCTACAATGAACACAAGCTACGTGTACTGTTCAATGTGACAAGTTTCACAAAAATCAAAAGAATTACCAATTATTTCATTTCCATTGAACTATGCTTCATGATTTAAGGCCCCTTGTTGAGGGAATTCAACTAAGATACAGGAGAACACTAAAATGGACAAGGATATCTTCATGAAGAAAAACATGGGCATCCCAACTGTCCATACATATTTCAATAAGTATGCAGCAACAAATACGCAAGACCTAAATGCTATATGCAAGCCATGTAATGCTCCCCTCTTAAACAAACAACACATACATAGGACAATTGCACATTATATATATTGCCAATGACAACTTCACCACCAATGTACACATTACATACCTTGCACATGCGGGATCTTCCTTGGACGTGAGAATCATCACGCCTTGTTTCCGGTGGAACTTCCTTACAAACAGCATCCACAATATCTTCTCGACACTTCACTTCATCCAAAACACAAAGAGAAATACTATTGATGTATCCAAACACTTTGAAAACAACCATCCAATCTTCAAGGATTATTCTTCGATCTTCCTTGGCCCACCTCTGCCACAATGAAAACCAACGATCATGGTTCTCTCTCCAACGACATTGTTCGCGGGTCAAGCCCAAGAACACAGGCATAAGAATCAGATCTAAATCATGACTCTTCCTCTTCACTAAAGCAGACAACTCCAGCATCGGCCACTTGGTCATGGAAAAAAAGTCCTCCGACAAAACCACCACTGCAACTTGGCATTGCCCAATCGCTTCAAAGATTGCATTTGGAAAATCGCATCCAATGGATAAACTTGTCCGAAGTCCATCAAAAAAAGGTTATCTATCATATCTCTCAATATCCTTGCACAATTGATTCACAAAGCTCTCCTGCGCACCGCTGTGGCTGAGGAAGATCTTATGCTTGGGACCAGGTCGAGTTTCATGCAACGGAAGGCAAGGACCAAGACCATCCATGGTTTGTAATTGGTCCCTAAAGCTGGATTGTGCACCCGCACCTAGGAAATGATCGGGACCATGCTTGCAAGAAGCTTCTCACCCCTACACACCACAAGGCAAACACCAAATCGCAGATGCAGTTGGTTACTTGCCAAAAATATGCAAAGCTCTATACAAGCAGGTCAAGAAGACATCACTTTCTAGTCTGAACTCCTCAGTCAAATTGGCCGCTTCAATGCAAACTGTAAACAATAAACAATCAAGAAGAAGAACAACAGAAACCAATTGATCGCATCCTTGAAATGCCCTCTCCAATACATCACTCTCATGTGCCTAAACCCAGGACATGCAAATGAATCCAACCTCTTGACAATGCTGCAACCAGTGAGTGGAGTCTTGGTGCCGCCACCTCGTTCCATTGTGTGCATCACAGTTGGCTAGAGGCCGAGTGTAAATCCAAAGTTGTTGCTCCCCAGGTCTCACAAACTGGTGCTGATGAAAGCTTCAGAAACTGAAAAACGACCCTGCCTTCCACAATGGCAAGCACAGAACTGCAAGCAAGAAAGGGGAAAATAAATAGAAGATGGAAAAACGCTGATATTGAACAAATGGATCATCCACAGAAGCTGGTGTACACTCGAACTGAGAGCTAAAGCCGCTTCGCATACGAGGATGGCTCACTTTAATTTGTCTGTTCTGGTTGAACTCTGGTACCCTTTTGGAAACCGAACTCCTCACAAGAACCCAAAGAGAAGCAAGTAACTGCTCAAAATAAATGAACAAGAAGAAGATACAAGAATGCGATTATAGACGGGAGAAGATATCAACTACACAAACCTTGGTTCTATATTTTACGGAAGCGCCAAGTATAAAGATTGATACTCTTACAACTCGAAATATCGTACATGAAGGAAAACGACATGAGAGCAGTGAGGAGGAGGCTACCCTAAGAGTTCCCAACTCACATATGAAGAGGGGGGCAACTGAACATGAAATCAGAGTATTGATCGTTTGCTGACGGAACCCTAATGTTGAGACCTCCGTCCACCAAGATTTCCTAGATTCTCGACTGGTTTGGAGTAGGACTTGGATACGACGGTCAATCTAAACCTGAACGAATATCTGCTACTTCTTCCCATCGCTTAGTACAAAACATTCAGTGATTACCGTGAGCCAGTTAGATGAATTTCAGTTGGGTAGTACTTACAGAAACACAGAAACTTTAAGCAAAGCTTTGTCACTTTTCTTCTGCCTCCATACTCAAGCTGAGCATTCCCTACACTCCCGGCCACTATTCACGGAACCTAAAAACTTCTCACCTCGTCCCACTCTGGCGAAACAAGGCAAAGAAAGTTAAAGCTCATAACGCAGAGGGGCAAAACGGAGGAGGAAAGGAAAGGAACACCACAGACGTAGCCGCAGACCTAAACCTAACGTGCCCTAGCTTACCGACGAACCAAGGCAGCAACGCTACAGTGCTGTACAGTGCTGTCCATGTACAGTTCCCCCTGAGCGCACGCTACCACGTCCGGGGGGAACTCTTAGAAATTTAGAAGTTTAGGTAGACTGAGGAAAATGTACCCATAGCCGATCACTCAAGTTATTTTCCAGCAGATCACATCAGCAGTTGAAGGCACAACAAATATTTCCCACATAAGAGGATAGGAAATATGGAGATTGCAAAATTTTCAGAATTTAATTCTCAAAATTGAAATTACAGTGAATTTTGGGAGCCAAAAAGTGCATTTCACTAGTAGACAATGTCTAGGGTCTTCCAATTCCAATCCTCAAGGATGCTCACTACTTTGGGACATGTGTCATAACCATATTAGTCCCAACCTTGAAAAGAACATAAAAACAACACTCAAGCCTGATTTCCAACCTAAGGTTGGGAATAGCGCACCCTACAGGTTGGATAGTTGGGTATTGGGCATGGTCTGACAACTAGTGCTTCTACCTTACAAGGTTTGCAAATTTTTTCGTAGTTTTATTGCCAAAATTGAGAGCATTCTGACTCTGAATTTTGGGAGCCAATAAGTGCTCTTCCAATTTGATCATTCAAGAACTATAGTAATCAAGAACTACATTCCCATTCCCGCTCACTACTTCCTACTTTCTTGCTCACTTCTTTGGGACACAAATCATGACCTTATTAGTCCAAACCTAGTTGAAAATAACTAAACCCTACAGGTTGGGTATGGGTCGATATGTAGCTCTACCTTAACCCCTCAAGGACCAACAGGATACAATGTGTCCTTTTTGAATATTCAATGGCAAATTCTCAGTAGAATGAAATAAATCTCAATACTTTTTAAAGTAGGGCCTTGTAGAGTAAGTTAGGCCTTGTAAGTTATTATACTTGTTGCATTTTCCAATTTTCAAAATTTCAATGTGAGAAGTATTAAAAAAATTATTTAGGAAATGTAGTCTAAAAGAAAAATGAAGCAAACATAATTTTCTCACAATGAAAGGAATATTAGGGATGAAAAAAAACATTTCTTGGACATTCCTTGTTTTTATTCTGCACGAACAAATTGGATTTAGAGAAAAAAATTCAAATTTGTATTTATAGCAATTTAAAGAATATAAGGTTCAATCTAGTGTGATTATGAAAATGAAAATTATTAGAATGGTTCCAAATTTTTGAAAATGTTCCAAAAAAAACATGCTAATAATGTTAATTATTAAATTTCAAAAATTAATAGACATATGAATCTTTTTAAATTTTGTAGGATCTAATTTGGTCCATTTTGGCTTTCTGCTCCTTCTGTTTGAAATGTGTTTAAATTTGAGAGAGTTTTTAATTTCTCATTTTTTCTAACCAAAAAGTTAATACATTTGCTTAGATTCCAATACAATCTTTTAGGAGGAGTAAAAAATAATTATTCATCTACTTATAGTTTTTCTTCTCCAGAAAGGTCTTCAGCCTATAAAATTGATCATCCAAAATTGTTAGAATCTGAAAATCCAATAGTCAATATTTTTCCACAATTAATTCCATGTATATTAGACAAAGTAGTCTTTACTTTTGTATGGTAAAAATAAAAAATTTCAAGCACATCCATGTGAAAAAAAGTATCAAAGTGAGATGATCCATTGATAACCTTCATTGTTGGACCTTGAGGGGTTAAGTTAATTTAGTGCAGCATTGAAGTTGACAATATGAATCGTAAGTCTCTCGATTTGAACCGACCAGATGCTAATCTGTCAAACTTCTTTTTCCTTGACACCTTCTGCTGTGACGAATCTCGATGTTTCTCATTCATCATGTGCCATGTCCTAATCCATCTTTGGTTTATACCATGGTGAGCTAGACTATGCCTTAGTTTCAAATTGTGAAGCTGGTGAATTGCAATGCGAAGGCTGCAACAGCCGAATTGTACGTGTACAAGTTGTGTTGAATTCGATGCGTTACAATTTCACAAACATGGCATTTACTCAACCTGTAAGCTAGAGCGTATCTTCTCCTCTAGCTCCCTTGAATGAGGGCTTTGGATAGCTTGAGATTGAGAGTTCGCATGATTTGTTGGAATGACAAGTCTTCACCCACGATTTTGCTTTGCGCATCAAACACGACGGGATGTTGTATGTTTGGCTGATCGATCGTCGTCCTATTTGAAAAATTTATGAAATGGTCTTGAGGGAGATCTTCTAGCTCCGGTTATAAAATTAATTAGCGATGCCAAGTGCCTGAGAGTTGTACACATGCTGCGCGAACTCCGCCATGAGTCTCCTCAGCAAGGTCGCCTGCACCAGTACTGCGTCCGCGTGGGCGCCTTGGTACTGCGCTCCAGAGCCTCCAGCAGGTTGCCAATCTCCATCACCATTTTTCTGCACTGGAATGTCAGAGTGCGGGAGGCGCCCTCGAAGACGGCCAAGCTGTTGAGCTAGGTGGGCGTTCAGCTGCTGGCCCAAGAAGCCCAGAAGCCCCGCTCCGTGCGCGTTCACCACAGCCCTAGCTCAAATTAGCGGCCAAGACGGCCAAGCTGTTGAGGTGGGCGTTCATTACAGTCCTCAAATTAGCTGGCTCAGCCATCAGTACTGGAACTTCTTTTCTTTGCCCGGATGAAACTGCTGCTTGGTGGCCGCCTTGGGCCTTGACGATCGATGCGCCTTGCGCTTTCTTTCTTTCATGGAGTCAGAGATCAACCAATTAACCGAGAATTAATTAAGAAGTTTGATCCAAAGAGGACGAACCCCACGTGAAATGATCGAAGATAGTGCAGTCTACTATAAAAGCCTTGATGGCGAGGCTATCTGTGGTGATATGACTATGGATTAGTTTCAGACTAGTTACCTCAGAATCGAATCGAATCAAGTCAAATCAAATGCCACAAATTATAACAACAAAATGCACGGACACGAGAAAATGCTAGAACACTGCATGTTCAGATAACTTCTAATTATGTGAAATCGAATCAAATGGCATGGAATCAATGAACCCAATTGCAAATTCGATTGCAATCTTCTCTGCTAGTTTGCCGTTGCCTAAGGTCTACGAACTAAGGCTCCCGCCCTTCGATGAGACTTTCATGAAATTTTGAGCAAAAATACTGAGATCCTAAGACCAACATGAATGAAGGGTCTGTTCTACTAACTAACCTAGATGCCCTCCATGAGACTCTATGAGCTACAAAACAGGCCAACTGAGAATCAAATGCAATAGCTAAAGAAAACGGAAATAAAGAGGCAATAGAAGTGTCTGCAATGGCAGCAGAATCAAGTCACAATGGAAGTGTAGGGAAGCTTATTAGTAGTATGCACACCAGGCAACGTGTGAGGTAATGAGAGACTGAGAGCGTCGAAGGTCACCAGAGAATATAGAAGCCTAAGAGGCACATACTAAATGAGTCCGTTAAATTAAACTGAGGTCCCAGTGAATTGATCATAGGACTTCCAATTCAGGAACTTTACGTGATACAAGAATACCAATGGTCTCAATTCTCCTCCTGTAAGGAAGGACGTTGATGTATCTTTACATGCTGTTTATTGCCTTTGCGTCTTTGCCATTTCTGTTGCTATAAGATGTATAATGTAATATCGGCATGTTAAATTTTAGATTAAACATTCAAACCAAATTGCAATTGTGTGCTTTAAACATTCAAACCAAAATGCAGATGCATATTCACACTTGGTATTAAGAGTGGTGTATGCAATGTTCCAAATTTTCTCAAAAATTAAATTAAATTACCCTAAATATATTGAGTCCAAATAAAAATATTTGAAAGTTCAACTTCAAATTGTCACTCGTATTTCACATACACCAAGTAAACACAGCACTCACATCTATGTATCCTCATGATTTCGTAAGGGCCGGTTTGGGACAATTTTGGGACTAGTGCTCCTTCATAGTGTGCTATTTCTTAACAAATTCATTATGGATCCATCATGTTCATTATTATGGACAATTTCTAGGAGACCATTTGAATCTGCAAAAATCTCCTCCAATAAAACCCAGGATTTCTTACATGTGATAAATAGACCATCCAGCCGAAGCATAAGCATCACAGGTGAAAAATGCAAGCATTTGTGAACGAGCTTGAAATAGGAGCTTTCCAGTAACTCCTTAAAAATGTTGTATTGTGCACAGTGCCTATTGTCTTTTCCTTTTCTAACAATGAAGATCAAATAACAAAGTCTACAAATCCATCTAAAGAATAGGAAGGTGCAACAAAATACTCTTCTATGTCACATGTGGATTCTGGACCAACCTTGCTCCGACTTCCAGCACCAAAGTTTGTCTAGGATGCCAAGAAGCTGAAATATTTTCTGTAGTCTTGACAAGAATTCGAGGGTTAAAATCATCGTGTACAGTCATCAGATGGCCACTCCTGCAGAGAGGATCATTGGGATCTGACAAATCAAGTATGAGAGAGGTGCTAAAGAAAAATATGCATTCAACTTCTAAATCTTTAGATTGGGCTATATTGTTGGTGCAGGTAGATATACAGCAATACTAGCTCCGGAATTGAGCTCCGTATCATGGAGATATTGGTACACCCCGTGGGGGGTCTTGGGGCTGCTCCTCTTGATGTTTATGAATCTGGGACATCTTCTGCTCCTTGCCCACTCTGTCATTTTACAAACAACCTGAGGTAACTGCACCTAACTCTTACCCCTTTCAAAAACCGACCCCTGAAGATTCTTGCCTAAAATGCACTGCCTCTATTTGCCTCTACTCATGAAAAACTACAGTGACTTTTGCGTACATCTATTTCCAACACTTTGAAAATTCATAGTATACTCATTCAGTGTCCAAAAAATGCATGACAAGAGAATCTAGAATACTCTTTGACTTCCAACAAAATCCAACAAAAAAATAGGCAATTTAATAACAGGAACAATGCTCAATTTCTTATTCGGAAGCACGCATTTGCGTGTAGTTACCTTATGGCATCGCGTTGTAACAGATTGCACTAGACCAGCATCCTCCATTTCCAGAATACACAGATCTCAGTGAAAAGGATGAAAATAAGAGGTGAGCATGATTGAGTACCTGATTCGAGGCAACTGGAAGCCTGCGAGGTGGTCCAGAACCACTCTCAACCGCGCCGTGCGACCGATGCTGATATTGCAACTGCTCAAATTGTCTCAATCGAATAGCAACGCTGCCTGCAACTCCGCTGCTCGACTCTGCGTCCTCAGTAGGTTGTAGGCTGAGTGAGCTAATTGGTAAGGGTGGGATCTGAGCTAGGATCTGGGACGTAAATGGTCCTGCTGACGGTGTTCTGCTTATTGTAATTAGCCCATGAAACTCACTTGGGTTCGATTCTCCATGTGGTGCCGTGTGCATAAAAGAATGGGATGGAATGCTCTTCACTCTCCCGCGCAAGATTTTGAATGCTCGGCTTTGCTGGAGAATTCAAAGGAAAATCACCAAGAGTTCCAGTAGTGTTCCACCCTCATAGAACCCTCCAAACTTGTCATGAAACTAACGGTTAACCGTGAAGTGCACAAGCTAAAACTAGACAGTCCACATTGGAAGCTCGAAGTCAATCACATTTATTTTTCCAAAACGTATTTCTTTTGTCAAAATATTTAGATTTTCATATCTTCTTTCTATTTCGTTACATCCCTGGGAAGCTTCCTAAATGATTAATTTGAATTCCTAGACAGATGGACGCGGACGTATGAGCAATTAAATAAATAGAACGCATAGGAGCGATGTGAATCCCAGTGCCAAATGTGTAACTTGGATACTTCTTCAGTAAGCACTCTATGATGCCCTGTCATTGCTAACCACTTAGTATCAAAATTGCAAGCAACAAAACACGAGCTGTACCTGCGGGAGCAGCATAAGAAGTGCATACAGTGTCTTCAGAAGTTGAGGATAACGGGCAGGCTCCAACAACTGGTATCACAGACCCACAACAAACAGTTGGATTAAAGATACAATCCTAGAAGTAATGGACAGGAAGGATTGTATTATTCAAAATTGCTGTCCAGAGTAGGGAATGTGCGCCGAGTTGCTCAGAGATAGTCGTGGAATCGACTGGAAATTAACAAGGCACAAAACGCAAATGAATTACCTGGAACCTCAAGTACGCAAATATTGGAGTCTCTAAAAGTCGCACCAACTTGTCTACTTGTACCAACAAACTTACACTAATGTCCGTCTCTCCAAGCGATAGAATAACAGCACTTGCAAGTTGGTAAGCCTGTAAAACACGTCGATGTGAGTCTCCGTAAGACATAAGGTTGGTTCGTGTTGTCAGATGGAAAGACAGCCATATCATCAACATCATTACAAAGAAAACAACCCCCACCAATGCACATTACATCGACAAAGCAATTAGGAAATAGTTTCATGTAGTCCTCGTGTCTTTTAATGTGAATGAATGAATGCCAAACGGTGGTAGTTTCATGTTAGTGCGATGTTAGTATCATTAGCATTCACTTGATATTAACTGGCATCTATTAAGTTAACAGGAGTCAACATTAATGTGACAATAATTTAAAATTTAAAACTGATCCAATTTCCTATTAGATTAACACTAACTTACTATTGATAACGTTATCAATCTCATGGAAGGATCTTAGCAACATAGTAACAAGGGAATAATCAATAGTAAAGACCGAGGCCATACCTGGGCAAGCAAACAGAGGCTGACAGTGGCCATGGGTGATTGGCGCCAAGATGCAGACAAGGCAACGAACAGGTCCCGTCCACCAGGACTAGACAAGGCCTCTTTCAGAAGACCTCTCAAATCTGCTAGCTCTGGAGCAGTCAAAAGTATCAAGTTAAGCGCCTGCATAAAACATGGACCTGCGTCAGTATCTTTGGGAAGCAGACATCCACACCCGAAATTAGAACTCAAGATGTACGCTCAAATATTTCGAGTCAATACACTCTCAACTGTGAAGACTCTACAACACAGGTCCACCAACAAAGCTCACCTGAACCATGATGGTTGCGGACACCAAGTCCTCTTCCTTGTCCAAAATGGCAGCCAGTTCCCGATAGACTCGTTCTGCGCCCAGCAACTTGCATAGCGTTCCTAATGCCAATGTACCTCTCCTGAAACAAGCCAGATACACTGGAGCTCATTCCCCCTGAAACTAGCGGTTTTTCTATTCAAGAGATAACTGTTGAAATGAATGTGACTACTACATCAAATCACAGCACAATCATTGTAAATTATCCCAAATAGCAAACCAAGATAGTGCCGAAAGAAATCCAAGAAGCGCAACCAGGCTGATTAGATACATTGTACGAACTTTATCGCGCAAAAAATTAGTGGACGCAAAAGGAACAAGACCAATTCTTGCTTTCATCTTTCTAACTACCACTCTGAAGAAGCTAGAAGTGAAAATTTCGACTTCGGAACTACCGTTCAAGAAGAGAGCGTTGTCTGTTAAAGAGGTCCACAAGGAAGCCCATGAGGTGTCGGAAATGTTGAGGGTCTCGAGCTATGCAGGCTTGCAATTCCAGAACAAGAAGAGCAACCTGCAAAAGTCACGTAATTCAGAATCCAAGTTAACCTACGGTTGAGGTTCAGAAGAAGTTTGATCATCTAAAAATTACTCAGCTCTAGAAACCCAACCACGTCAAAAGAAAGTAGTGTCTCACCTCATCAGATGGGTCGGACAGCAATTCCAGTAAGGCAGGAAAGATACCATCCAAAAATGAGAGCACCTGCATACGCCATAGAGCTCACTATCGGTTGCCAGGGGTATACCAAAACCTCCAATCCAAAATCCTAAGATGTAAGATTCATATTTTGGCAAAACGAAAGTTACAAGCGACAAGAGAAAATACAATAGAAAGTACTATTATCAGAAGTTCAACGGAACCAGAGAGCATTTGTGAGCAATATAGGAAGATTTCAGAGTACCCTCCCGGCTACCAGGCCTCACAAGCTGGAAGATACCCCATTTTGCTAGGAGCTGACTTAGGGTAGGGTAAAATGAACTCACTTCCATCCGATGTCTCTCCAACAGCACAGAAATCCACCTCAAAGCCTCCAACCTTGTAGCCTCGTAATCATTTCCAAGCTCCCTGATGAATAGATACATGAGATAGATGAGACAGGGACTCCCTTCATCAACAACCAAATATTACGAACTTTAACCTATCAATGACAGGAGTTTGTTAGTTTTCTTTCTGTTCTTTGTCATATTGACATGTCATGAACCAGAAGGTCCACACCAGACCGACAGGTATTGTCAGAAATGCTCTCGGCAAGGAGGAACACGCAGACTTTGGTTTTGCATGATTCGGACTTACAGGGTGAGAGTTATTGAATTTCAAAATGGTTTTCCTCAAAAATGAAAAAAAATAGGAAAATTCCTCCAACGAGGGGATTCAGCACAACTTGGTCTGTCATAGTTGTGGCAACGACAAAGACCATACAAATATAACCTTCATCCTGACAAGGATTTCAATCATGAAAACATCCCACTTCGCATGTATTGCTGCAAAATAGATCATTAAGCAAAAAGCTCAGGAAAGACCTCCTTGCGATGGTCAAAACAGCACCAATATCAAAACCTTCCGTAAGCCCTGCTCTTACTGCTCGCATCTCCTCATTTGTTTCTCGAGCAACCTAAGAACCGCACAATGTTTGCATTATGTTTCCTCTTCTGGACCGAAAGTTGACGACAATCATAGGCCACAGGAATTAGTACGAGGTATCAACTGCCAAGAACTCAAGCAGGACAATTCATCCCATGGGCACTAAAGAGAAAGATTCTGATGTTGTCCATTGCTAAAACCATACCACCGGAATCTTCTCTTCCCTATCAGATATAGCAGGAAGAACTACTCCAAGGATGTCGGCGAAGTATGGCACAATTTGGTCTCCCCCAAGCTTCACAAACTCATTGATCTGCACCCGTAACAAAATCTTGTTAATCGAACGAAATTTACCCGAAAGTAGGCAGCACTAGGAGATGCAAGGCCCCATTAATCATATTGCCACGTTTGAAAAGTTCCTCCATTACATGTTCCAATTTAAGAAGGTCAAACCACAGTATACGATATCAGAATTAGATTGCTGTTTGAAAGGCTAAACATCTCTTCTATGACCACCCATAAAACTCGTTTCAAAGCAGTAAACTGGCCAACGTACTTAGAGAAAAGTCTGGATACTCGAATATGATATGAGTTGAAATGCAGCACCCCAAGGCAAGCAAGCGGTACGAGATATTAACTATTGAACCATCAGTGAAATTTCAACCTTAGGTTAGCCAACTGGTGAAACAGACATACCCAAGTGATCGAGGTGAGCCGAGTAAACTCATCAGGAGATCCTGCTCTTTGTACAAGTATCTCTGCCATTCTACCGTAGTCCACCGACTGCTAAAATTATCATCATCCAAATGTCACAAACGAGTTCAAGAAACCAGCGATAGACTGATGAATGCGTGAATCCTGACCCTGATACACCCCTTAGCTCTTGTATAGCACACTAATTAATCCCAAGGGCTCAGTCCTCAATTCGGAAACTAATACTCGAGAATAGTAACATCTCGAACATATTTCTGTCGTTCAAAATTAAATGTAGCGCATGGTTTCTTCTTACCATGCTGTACACTTTGTTACCTCTCTTTAAGCTTCCTAAACGATTTATTACGTCTCCTGTAGATGTGGAGGTAGTCACGTCTGTACATTGGGCCACTTGGAGCTAATGCAGAGATTATGAGCACTTACCGGAGCAGTTTGAATATCCTGCATAAAATCTTTAAGAGCGAGATCAGCCTGCTGCCGTACCTCCAGGCTGGAGTCACTAAGCATATTGAATAACCCTACAAGAACAGAACACCCATTGATAGTACACTCTGTCCATCTCATTCATGTATTGATTGTATTCAGAAGCTTAAAACGGAGACATATTGGTTCATGATCAGAATATTAAATAAGGCTGTGAAAAATGCTTACCATCAAGTAAATCTGGGAGGAAATCAAGCATGTCAATCGCCGGAATCTTGTCCAGCTCAGTGATCCATCCAATCAAAAATCGACGAACAGACGGGTTGAGTACATCCATGCGCTCCCTCAATTGTGGAATGAACTCCTCCATGCTGCACTCACCACAAGCTCATGAATTAATTTTAAATCACACCGTTGGAAACTACATCCATGAATATAATCGCTTATGAATCTCTGAACTAGTCGCAAATTTTCTGACTAGTACAGGGGCAATTTAGACCACTCGAGAACTTTATTCTGGTGCCTGAAAAGAGAAAAAACTGGGTCACTGAATCCTCTACATAACAAACAGTTTAATGATTTGAACTGAACCTGAATTGATCACTATCCAAAACCGTAACAATATCCTGCGAAGTGTAGAAATTCCTGATAGTTATAAGTCATACACCCCACAAGAATAGGAAAAACATGTACCGCGAATAAGCATGGTTTTCAGTCAGTTTAGACTGGTCCAGGAACTTTAGGGATCATAAGGAGATGGGGAGGCAAGACAAGCACAATGCAATTCATGGGAGGCCTCCCTGGGATCACCTACTTGCATGTACTTGCACGGTATTTTGTGACTACCTAAACTATTATTGATTTAGATTACAACCTTCCAACATCTTCAAAGAATGAATAGGAAGGTCTCCCCATGACTGGCCTACTTAATTGCCATCTCCCGATAGCAAATCTCCTTGCGATAGATGTTCAATATTCACTTAAAAGTCTAATTTTACTCAAAACTATGATCTAGGTAAGTATACTCTTGTTTAGACACCTTCCCATATTTAATGTTTATCAATGATGGAAAAAAAATTACTAGCTCAAACGACTGATAACGAGGTTAGGTTAGAACCTTGACAAGACGATCTAACGCGTCAACAACGCCTCGTACATGGGGATTTGCGTCTGCTGAGAGTTTGCAAAGTGCATCGAAGATGTCACTGAAAAACAGGATGAAATCGCCTCTCACAGCCTGCCCCACAGTGATCGTGATCCATGAGTAGATGAAACCTGAGGAAAACGATTTCTAAACCTAGACAAAACGCTCAAATAACGAAAAATAAAGAAAAGAATGTAAAACAAAAGCAAAAAAATGGCATTGCTAAAAGCTGTAAACATGGAATCAGATTTACCTTTAAAATGTTGTAAAGCGCTTCACATGCAGAATACCGCACACGGCTGTCCTTATCTCGGAATGATTTAAGAATAGGAGGGACAATATCCTGCAACGCAAGTCGAGCAAACGAAGTCACGAATTAAATTAAAAATTGGTTCAGGGGCAGGATGAGAACAAAATACAAACAGAAAAAAATACATAGCCCAACTCCATGGCTCAGCATATCTAGAGACGTACCTCTAGGTGTTGCACAGCATCACATGCAAGGCCAACTGTTGCACCTCCTAGAGCAATCAGCCCACCCTGCGTAAAGAAGTACCTTGAACAAATCAGAACTAGACGTTGCCAATGCGATGAACCCCAATTTGCCTAAATGGTCACAAGAGACCGCTATTATAGGAACTGAAATACATCAAATGGGAAGTTTCAAAGAAATTAACAAAATGTAAAATAGAAAGCAGAAACATCTCATATTCCCGAGCAGTAGAGACGTGTATTGAAATGACAAACATTTGGGTAGGTTGGACGCTATGTGTGTTAAGGGGTGAAAGTTGGGTGGGTTATCCCTAGCCCGGTTACTGCCACTTAAACCGGCTCTGCCTTGCTCTCCTGGTTTGGTCGCTTTGTACTCTTCTTTTGCAATTGTTTTTGTGCAAAAAAGAAAAGAAAAGAAAAGTGTAATTGAAAATAATCGACTACTAGCTTCCAAACTGGACCTCCCATTATTAGTTTACATTGGGAACTTCGAGGTTAATTCCAGTCCAAAATTTATTGATTGTACAGATTATTGCCTATAGAGAATATCTGACCTTACGATGGTTGGCCTGAGAGGAGAAAACGAAATCATGCGTAAGCAAAGCGATAATCGTGGTTATCTTCTGATGATCCGCTGCTGCTCTGAGGGCCCTGACTACTTCCTCAACCTGTATCACCAAAAACGATGACAGTCAAGCTCTTACCAACACTCTCTGAACGAACATGCTTACAAACTACACCCCTTAAGAGCACAAAATACGCCACAGTTCAAACAACGGAATAGGTTTCATATCTACGTATAAGGAAGCCTACTTTCATGTTGGCCTTCAATACTAATCACAGGAAAAACAAAGCAAAACAGTGGCAACAATCACATACATCAAAGAGAAACACTACAACAAGTTTCAGTAAACAGTGACCTTATTCAGGAACCTTAAAACAAACATCATAACCAAAAACCTTGCCACCATTTATGTGGAGATTTCCCTATGATTATAATGATCATTCCGAGGTCTCTCCATTGTACATAGGGAGGCTTATTGTTAAAATAGGAAGGCCTCCCCATGAATCATGGCGAAGATTCTGTTTATGTAAAAGTTCTTAATACAGTCTCTAAATTTCGGCTACAAATGCCGTACACTTGAAACATACAAACAATTTTCAAAAATACTATAAATGTCTTACCACCAACATGAATATATCTACTTAAAGTATCTTAGGAGTATAATCTCTACAAGAGTACTCAATTTTGGGGAAAGCGCGTACCTCCAGTGCTGCAGCTCTGCGATTCTCATAAACCTTGTCTGCTAGCTTGCGCCGCACCGATCGCGAGAGAAGCGCATGGGAATCCGCCATTTCGGCTGCACTGCTGGTCAGCTCCCACATACCAAGGCCAAAACACGTCTCCCACAAACACATCTTCTTTTTCTTCTTTCGCAACACAATATACTCCCTCAACAAATAAAACAGAGTTACTAAACTCCATAATCGTGAATTCGAACAGCCCCGTTGCGTCCACCATTTGGAACACCAAAGGGTTTAAGGTTCGACTAACCTGGTTTTCTGACTACCCTAAGACACTAATTACGCATGCATACTAATGAGATACTAATTCAATATTTAAAAAAGGCGGTAAGAGCTTCTTCTAAACCCCGCCTTTTTCTCGAATTGCGCAATTCTGATGCATGTGGAAGCTTCTAGAACAAATGGAAACCCCTGGAAAATCAAACAATCCCGTGCTCGTACTCTCGACCAAACTATCCAACCAAAGCGGCACCTCTCCTGCTGCGAAATTGAAAACCTGGAAAAATTCATAACTACAAAATTTTGCCCAATCCATCACTCTCATTTTACTGCACCTGCGCAGGTGTTCCCAACGATCCATCGTCTCTACCAATTTCCGAAACATTCACGACTCAACTCATCTCCGCAAAGTGCAACTCCCAAGGAAATCAAAACGGATCCAATCGAGCCAAAACCCAAGATCCCATTTCCAAACTTCGGAGAACCCAAGAAACAGATACACACAGGAAGCGATCCAGACTTGAAACCAAAGCCCAATTTCGCAAAATCTGATCAAAATTCTTTGCGACTGCGTTCTGGGGAGGCTTGAAAAATCTGAGACCTACGAGATGAGATTAGCACTGTACAGGGAGCAACCAAGACTTCAAAGCATGCCCAATTTCGCAAAATATGATCAAAACTCTTTGCGATCGCTTTATGGGGAGGCTTGAAAATCTGAGAACTACATGAGCTAGTACATACAGGGAGCAATCAAGACTCCAAAGCATGCCCAACTTTGCAAAATGTGATCAAAATCCTTTGCGATTGCGTTCTAGGGAGGCTTGAAAATCTAAAAACTACGAGATGAGATTAGTACATACAGGGAGCAACCAAGACTCCAAAGCATGCCCAACTTCGCAAAATCTGATCAAAATTCTTTGCGATTGCGTTCTGGGGAGGCTTGAAATTCTAAAAACTACGAGATGAGATTAGTACATACAGGGAGCAACCAAGACTCCTAAGCATGCCCAACTTCCAATATCTGATCAAAATTCTTTGCGATTGCGTTCTGGGGAGGCTTGAAAATCTAAAAACTACGAGATGAGATTAGTGACAGGGAGAAACCAAGACTCCAATTCAAAGCCCAATTTCGCAAAACCTGATCGAAATTCTTGGCGATTGCGTTGTGGGGAGGCTTGAAAAATCGGAGACTACGAGATGAGATTAGCACTATACAGGGAGCAACCAAGACTTCAAAGCATGCCCAATTTCGCAAAACCAGATCAAAACTCTTTCCGATTGCGTTGTGGGGAGGCTTTGGAATCTGAAAACTACGAGATGAGATTAGTGACAGGGAGCAACCACGACTCCAAAGCATGCCCGATTTCGCGAAACCTGATCAAAACTCTCCGATTGCGTTGTGGGGAGGCTTTGGAAACTGAGAGCTACAAGATGAGATTAGTAGCGAGCTAGAACTGTGAAATTGCTTCGTGTTCCTGCGTTCGTGGTCATGATGGTGATCGCCAGTGAGCTTGTGACAGAGTCAACAGGTTTTCTGAATTGGGGAAGAGACTCTGGGCCTTCCAACAATCATTCAAACATTTGGTCGCGGTGGGGAAAGTGGCACTTGGGATGGGGAAGCGTCATCGATACTGACAACAGGGAAGATTCATGAAACAAGGAGGGTGACGGACGAAATGGAATTAAGCTACATCCGCCAAATGGGTCCCCATATGGATTCCCAAATCTTTGGTGGGATATTAGCCAAAAAGGGGAAATTGTAGGTAGGAGGTGCTAAAGGCATCCTCTCACATAGAATTACATATTGGATTATAGAATGTACAAGAGGTTTACATACCGCTATTAATCTTTAGCAATTGAATCATTTCTTGAATTTTTACATTTTTTTCTTATATCTTAATAAATACAATATTATTTACCTCAATTTCATTGAATTCATCATATAGAAAGTGCGGTTTTTAACATTCACGGATGAAAAATTTGAGCCCATTTGACTACTTGAATTGCAAGATTATAACGTTTGAATTTAAAAAAAAAGTATTTTTTCAACCCCAGTACTTATAATTAAAAAACTTTGAGCCCATTTTGAGCTCTTAAGATTTTTTATTCATGACTCCATATTGTTGAGTACTAAATCTTATTAGATATGCATATGCAAAATTTCAGAAGCAAATATTAAGGGTTCTACCTCATTCTGAAGCCAAACATTTAGAATATGCAGACAATTTTCAAGAATTTTAACTTTGCAAATTGCAAGATTATAATGTTTGAAGTTAAAAAAAAAAAATTAACCCAACTGGACAAGGTTAGCCAAAGTTCAGTTCCTTTCTTAAATGAGATTTTTATTCAAAATATAAACAAAACATAGTTTCTTTTTTGATAAATGCATTCTACATCAAGTTAGTTGCATAAGTGTCAAATTTCAAAAGTAGACTAGGATTTTAGTGCAAGCTGTTCAAAGCTACTCAAAGGATTTCAATTTTTTCAAGCATCATAAGACTTGACATGGGCAACTAATTGAAAATTATTCTTTTTCACAAAAGGATTACATGTCCACACCTTTGGTCAAAATTTAAACTGATCCATTCAAAATTGACTTTTTATACATCCACTTGAAGGGGTGCATGGTGCAAAGTCACTAGCCTAAAAGCTCAGGCTTTGCCCTTAGAATGCCCTTTCTAAGGGCCAATGACCTCACAACATAAGACTCACAAAGGTGAATGTGTCCCATAGTGTTAAATGAGTGGTTTTTTTTTTTTAAAAGTGATAAACATTTGGCCAATGCTTAACCAAAAACCTAACCAAAATTTCCAATTTGTACCCTACATAAACAAATGGTCCATTGGGGGTCATTCTATAGGAAAAATATCTTATTTGAAATTGAACAACAGTAAAAAAAATATGGATATCATATGCAAATTTCATTAAAATGGTTCCATTCCAGAACTTTGGCACTTTTTACAGTTCAGACTGCCCATTTTGAAATCTGAACCTGACCTAGATGGTTCAACCTACTTGTTTTGAAATCTATACCTGTCTTAGATGGTCAAAATGATATGCCGTCAAAATGGCACACAAAATACTGCCACTTTAACAAATTTCTCCATCTATCTTTTTCACACTTGTTAGACTCCTTGTTTAGAAATTGTTTACCTTTTCACTAGAAGAGGCAAGACATTAAAGTAGTCATTCAAAGTTTGTATTTTGTGTTTGTCTTCTCCTAGCAGCCAAGGATAAATATAAAAAACTGACCCCCTTGCTCATCTCCAAAGTCATTCCAGTGGTGCATGTTAAAAAAATCACCTCCTATTTTGAGCTTGATTAATTTATCTTAATATGTCTTCTAGCAAAATTGGGGCCTTTGGTTGCAAATATGAATCCAAAATTTGCGAATTTATCATGTGTGGCAAATAAGAAATTTCAGCATTTTCCCTCAGGGACGAGTGAGGGGGTCAATTCATCCCGACCAAAGAATTTGGTCGAGTTTGTAGTAGTGCAACAAATACAAAAGTAAAGCCCAAGCTGAATAGAAAAAAAAGACCCCCTATTTTGTATCATCTATTTTGTTCAATTGATAACAGCTCTCCCAGCTAAATTGGAGCTTTTGATTGCAAATATGAACTTAAAATTTGCAAATTTTATCATGCATTGCAAATAGAATGTTCCTATGTTTTCGTCCAAAATAAAATGGGGGGGGGGACAAAATGGCCTCCACAAGAGGTTCATTGCACTACTATAGACTTGACCAAAGAATCTGAAGGCGGGCATATAAGGTAACTGCACATTAAATCGCACAATTAAGCAGTTAAGCATGATTCAACATGGTTTTCACTATTATATTGAAATAAAAATTGTAAGGTCCCATTGGTAGTCAAATTGGGATTCTAGATTTTCTTAGAATGCATTTCTTGAACACCATGTGAATAAACTATGAATTTTCAAAGTGCTAAAAATAGATGTACCTAAAAGCAATTATAAAGTCATATGAATAGTGGAAGTACATTTTAAACAAGAATATCTAGTGTGCGATTTTAGAAAGCGTGTGATTTTAGATGTAGTTATTTTAAAGGAAAGAGTTGAAGTGGCTCTTTTGCTAAGAGCTACTCCACTCATTCCCTCCAAGCACAGCTCAAGGAATGGGGTGGCCCAGGCCCTGCTCCTCCTAGATTCTTTCTGCCTACAGAGATACTCCAATTGTCTCCGACGAAAGAACACGGGGAAATAAATCACTACAAAGGAGTTGTATCAATTCGGACATTTTTTTGTCAATTTTTTGTCAATTTGGACATTCTTTAGTCAATTTTCTATCAGTTTGAACATTTTTTTTGACAGAATTCTATTAATATGGACATTTTAGTCAATTAGGACATGTCAATTTGGACATTGTTTTTTTGCAGTGAATCAATCACTTTTATGAGAAAATTACACTTTTTTAACTTTGATTCTATTGCAATGAGAAATGCAGCTTAGTCCTTTAGTTTAGATCTACCTCAACCGCACTTTAATATACTTTTTCTCTTTTAAAGTGTATTGAAAAAGTATACACTAAAAGAAACCAGTGTCCAAACTCACACGTCCCAATTGACTAAAATGTTAAAATTGACAAAATTCTGTCAAGAAAATGTCCAAATTGACTAAAAATTGACAGAAAAATGTTCAAATTGACATTGCTCCCTTGTAGTGGCTAGTGTATTGAAGTTCAAAAATTAATCAAAGTGTGTTAATGAGGTGTGCTTAGTGTGCTTGAGATAGACCTCAAGCATACCTCAAGCACACTTTAGAAAAAAAAAATTTGATTACAAATTTTTAATACAATTGTTTTTTTGAACTTTGATAGTTTGATTCAAATGCAATGAAAAAAGTAAAAGTGTGCTTGAGGTACTTGAGGTAGACCTCAAGCACACCCTCAAGCACACCTCAAGTTCACTTTGATTATTTTTTAATTTTTTAATGGAGTTTTTTTTTTTTAAATTTAATTTTTTAATTCAAATGCAATGAAAATAGTAAAAGTGTGTTGGAGGTGTGTTGGAGGTCTACCACAAGGACACCTTAAACACACTTTTGATTCTCAAATTAAATAAAAATAAAAATAAAATAAAAAACCAAAAGTATGCTTGAAGTTGTGCTTGAGGTGTACTTAAGGTCTACCTGAAGCGCACCTCAAGCACACTTTCACTTTTGTTATCACATTTAAATTTTTAGAAATTTTTAGAAATTTTTAGAAATTTTTCTTTTAAGATTCTATTAAAAAGTTAAATAATAACCAAAGTGTGCTTGAGGTGTGCTTGAGGTCTATCTCAAGCACACTTTTACTTTGCATATTAAATTTTGTTTGAAGTAGAAAGGAAAAAAAATCTATTGAAGTAGATTTGAGGTAGACCTCAACTCATTTGTCCTTTTGATATTGAATTAGAATCAACAAAAATTGAGCTCAGAGGAACCTATGAATTTTGATAAAATTTGATGATTTTAGGGACAATGGTCCTTTTTATCAAAATTCAATACAAGAACTGAAATTTGTCATTAGCAAAGTACATACAAAATAAAATAAAACATACAAAAATACACAAAACCCAACAAGAAGCAATACAGAAGAGGAGTAAACACACATTGATAAAAAATTTACTTCTTAGTCAATCATTTCCCGAGCACAGTGTCCTGTAGTGTGGAGGGTCCAATTTGGCGTGACCATCCTTTTTTTGTCCCTCTCTGGGTCCCCAGTGGACCATTTTTTCCTCACCGGCCACGTCCAAGCCCAGGTCAGGGATTGAGCTTCCTAGTGGGTGGCAATGCTCTATTTGGATGAGGTTGCAGTGACCATTAGGGAAGGCAACCCATTTCCAATCACTTAAGGAATTAGACATGTCTGCAAGGCAGGTTTCTTCAGTGGGAAAATTAACTTGTGTGCAGAAATAGAGTTAGGAAGGTTTCCGTAATTTTCTAGATTTCTATTCCTCAAAAGGCATTTACTATATATGAATTTTTTAGTTGAAGATTCTATTCGACCCATTCTTTGTCAATCATATAGACTTTCCTATTTCCAAACAAAGGCTGGTTGCGAAATCCACCAAGGGTTGGTTGCAATATTGAGAATCTTGTAGCCAATCAAAATGCGCCACAATTGCGCCGGAAACCACGCCATAATTAATACTTGCTCATCTGCTCCTTCACCAAAAGAGAGTGGGCTACATAGTCAGAATGGGAGAGTAGTCGGGAATGGGTTGCCTGACTTGCCTCCCCTAGTCTAGGTTCTAGTCGGTACAGCTCCCTTACGTCCGATACTTACTTTCTCTGGACAACAGTAGCTAGCTTATGGATCCTGAGAGCGATCTCGACTCTCATCCGATAACGATCGATCCCAGCTAGTACTGCGCTATTGGCTCGTGAGTTGGGACCCCGGCGATCTCGCACACACGAAGCGAAGGGTGTTATGATTTCAGTCTGACATAGGAAACTCATATCACGTTCCTGGTGTTCATTTCCGGTGAGTCCCACTTTTCCCACCAAACTTTAAATTCTAACACCTGTAAAAATTTTACTATTTATAGTTATTTTGGACACATGTTGATACTACATATACACAGGGAAAAGTGGGACTCACCGGGAATACACCGGGAATGAACACCGGGAACACCACATGAGTTTCTTGTGTGATAGTTACGTACGTACTGCATGATAGGATACATATTTTGCGATCGATACTGCATATGGAGGTGTTGGGAGTAGGAATTTGATCAGGACACGAGTCGGGCTACAAGGTTATGGACAATTACAAGCTTTTGAATTGTTTCGCAGCTAGCTTTTGTAACTAGAAAGTTGCTTGGTTGAGGGCCAACTTACATGTGAGCCCGGTGTGCAGAAATAGCAACTACGGAGTAACAGACAAGAACAGTTTCATTGATGATCGATAAGTGTGGAAGTAGGAGAGTGAATTCCACCAATATCAGTGTATCCCACCTGTAGAAGGAACATGAATTAAAGTGCTTTCTATATTTTGGTATTGTTGGCCACACCCATCCACTAGTACATGTAAAGATAAGTGGGGAAGGCAAGACACTAACGGCAACTTGGTTATTGACTTTGTCATCTCATTTAACTATAAATAAATGGCTTTTTCATTTGAAAATTGGATTGGAAGGTGTCACAATATTTCTTATGATTAACCCCTAAAGTTCCATGACTATGTCTTCACCAAAAACAATCAAAAATTATCATTTTTAATACAAATATCAAATTTTTGAAAAAAACACTTTTGTGACACATGTAATTGTAGGATCTTATAGTAAACTAGTTTTAGAAGATGTCGAAAAAATTTCAGAATTTTCCACCATGCGGATTGGAAGATATTAGTATTTGAATTGGCAAAAATCCTTTTTTTGTTCCTGCAAAAAACAGGGCAGTTGCACTTCACAAGGTCACATTTGTATGAAAAAATGTCCACAATGGTGGTGCTCCTTTGAATTATTTTTCCTAAACAAGTTGGCTCCATGCTTAAAAATTTTCAAATCATTTGGAATTATACAAAATATACAAAAAAATAGTATGTAGAAAGAAGTAGAGAATGATCCAAAATACTAAATTGTTAAGAATTTAATCATGGAATTGAAAAATGTCAATCCCAATGGTTGTAATGTTTTAATAAGCAACCTAAATCCTTTGATTTTTTTTTCAAAAAATATCAAAAATTGAGTTAAATAAACAACTTCAAAGTTTATTTCAGAGTAAAGAATCCATAACTGCCCGCAAACTAAAAAACCTCATAACTTTTTACTCATTTGTTGAAATGGAATGATTTAAAGCTTCCCACGTATATAGCACTCTAGAAAACCAATTTCAAATTTTTATTTTTGAAAAAAGTGACTTTTTCAGACCTACCCAGATTGCCCGCTTGGTGAAAAAAGTAACATATTAGGCCATATCTTTTTACTACTATTTTGAAATGTCATGAAATTTAGTGCACATGAAAGATATTCCTTGTCCCCACCTTGTATTAAAGTTTCAGTTTAAATATGAAAATCCCTAGTCCTAGGTACTTGTCCAAAATCGCTATGTTGCTAAAAATAATAGGCTGGTCCTTTAGAGGTTAAGGTGGAAACATCCAAAATTGTCAATATAAGCAATTCAGCATGATAGTTGGAGGCACCTTTTTCTAAAAATAATTATTTTTGTAGTATTAGTAAATGAAAATCATGAATATTCAAAAAAAAAAAAAGATTTTTCAATTGTAGTAAATAATTTCTATGATTTTTTAAAGTGGCAGCTCCCTAGATCACTGAAATTGTCACATGGTTAGACCCAAAATTGAAATTTGCAAAAATCTGTAGTCAGTAAATGAGAATTAGGTATGTGTTTTTCAAATCCGTCGGCAAATTAAAAGCAAGCGTTTCAAGGATACATTAATGGAAAGTCTAGGGATAGATTTAGTGCTAGTTTAGGGTACAAAAATGGAAACAGGTGTGCTAATGGGTGTTTCTACCTTAGCTAGTCCACACTTGCACTTTGCATTTGTGGTCCATCGCTGCAACACATCCTCCCCCAAGCAGCATCAAATTGACAGCTCAAGCTCCTCCTCCTTTGATTGAACCTTCTTTTGACAGTATTTGTAATGTGAATCTTTATTTCAGTATTAGTAGCGACTGTTTGGGTCGACTTTCTCAAATTCTAGATGCTTTAGAATTTATCCCTTTAGAATTAATCCCTAGAGGACCAAATGTCTGTTCAACATGCACAAGCTCAATGTATGCAAGAAATGTAGGATAGGTTCCTACAAAATTATTTTTGGTTGAATGTTCATGAAATTTGGACACAATGTGTAAACATGTACCCCTCTGTTTTCTTTATTGGATGCATAGATCAAAAGTTATGCAAGTTTTTGAATTGCAAGCTCAAGAATTGGTTATTGACATAATCGTACCAACAATTCAATCCAAAATTCCGACATTGTAAAAATTGATCAATTGAAGAACTAAATTAAATCATTAACATTTCTCATCAGCCATCATATATGCCTGAACGTCATCAATAAAGGACAAAATCTCCTTTCAAAAATTTAGATGTTCTGAAAATTTAGGTATGTGCACTATCAGCTATTTTGCCTAGTTATTATTATTATTAGATTGGTCACATTTTCATATTTTCTTGTGAATAAGTGCCAGGAGGTTCGACACACCCAAAAACGTGACATTTGGATACTATATGCAAAAGTTATGAAAGGTCAAAGTTTCAAATAGCTTTCATGGATCAATACTACAGATGTTCTTGATCCAATAGAGGAACCCAATCTAGTCTAAGTTTGTACTTCGGGCCAAGGAAAACCTTGTCCCAATATCATCAAACCGGCCTAAAAGTTTGGTGCCAAAATTGTGCCACCTAGGACGCCATGTAGGATGAGTTGTAGTTCTTGTCTAGCCTTAGTATAAGCCCTAGGGTCGGACTTTGGAAGAATTGAGCAATCCTATTGGGAGATTTTGGGCCAGCCTTCAATATGAAATCAAGTATAATTCAATCCTCACTCAAAATTTTGGATGGAAGAATAATATATTTTTGAGTAATTTTGTACCCTACATCAATTTCAACACTTTTGTGTTGAAATGGCTTAATTTTAAATTTTTGACCATACAAATTGTTGTTTTTGGATCATCAAATAATTTGTCAAATTTCTAAATCAAGAATTCTAAATTTGACAAAGAACTAGAAACAACTTCAAGTAAATTTTCTTTGTTTTTCAAATATTGCTCTATAAATTTAATATACTTTCAAGATATAAACTTCAAATTTTGCTTAAATATTTATGAAACTAACTAATATGTAAGGTAGAAGAAAAGGTATTGCAAAGAGAAAGACGTGAACTTTTGTCTAGAAATAGAGAGGTATTTACTTTCAAAGTTCATCTTAGTAGGAATTACTTACAAAGCAAGCACATAAATATGTTAAATAAAATACAATGAACACACAAACAGTGTCTAAAAGGTGCAAAGCAAAGAAAGTGGGTTTTCAAAGTACCACATGTTCAATCATTTCTTTCAATGCTTTGTTAATTGACAACTTACATACTTTACTAATTTCTCATTTATATCCATGTTTTAGGTGTTGATATTTAGATGGAATTGATAATAGGTGTTCATAGTAAAATTGCTCTACTTGAAGATCCAACAATAAAGGCCAAGCTACTTGAGGGAAGAAATTATCTAACACCATTTGTTGTAACAAAGCGTGATGCATGGCAAGTGTAACCTCTAGCATCAAATTATCCAGGGGGATTGAGTATGCAATAAAAAAAATTCAAGGACAAGATTAGAATATACATGACAACAAGATAACAAATACAAATCCTAGTTGGTTGGAACTTCAGTTGAAAAAGAAGACTTTAGATGGCCACACACAATAGATGGTGTTTATATGCACAAAGTCTCTAGATCAAATCTGTAGTAGAATATGACCTACAAGCTCATCCAATACTACATCATGTGTACTATTTGAAGAATGAAGTCAAATACATGATAAAAATTTGCAATTAATTACTAAATAGTATCCTAATCTTCATAGTTCCCATATTAATGACGTGGTAGCTTAAAAGTGTCCAATTGGGATATCAAAGAATCCTTTTATGTAAGACAAAAGTGCAAATATTCATCCTTGGAATTTTGTGTGGAAAGGGGTGGTCTTGCACAATAGTTTGATTTCCAATGAATACTCATGGGATTTTTTAAGCAAAAAAAGGATGATTCACATGGTACCAAAAAAGATGATTTCCACAATGACTAGCCCAGCATTCCAGGGTTAAAATGGGTAAATTCCTTAAAGGGTCTAATAGGTTGAAGAAAGAAGAATCACGGTACATTTAATTTGATATCCAGCCTAAAAATTGAAGAGCAAAAATCACAAAGTCAGAGCATCAGACACCCCTAGCTTGTACTTTGCAAACAACTATATCAAGCTTCAGCACTGCTTTCGCAAATAGCACAAAATCTTTATGAAGGCTTTAAGGGAGCCAACCCATTATCGACCATTTAAACAATTACGCATATTTGCAAGGCGGGGTTCTTCAAGGGAGGAATTTTCCCATGTGTAGAAATTGAATTAAGAAGGTTCCCATAATTTTCCAGATTTTCATTTCTCAAAACATAATTACTACGAATTTTTTTGCTGAAGATTCTACTCGACCTATATTCATTGTATAGACCTCCCTATTTCCAACCAAAGGCTGATTGCTAATCCACCCAAGGGTTGGTTGCAATATTGATCATCTTGTAGCCAATCATAATGCGCCACAACTACATTGGACCGTGCCATAATAAATGACCATTTTTCTCCTGCTGAGCGGAAAGAAAACAATCTACAGAGCAAGACTGGGTAGTGGTCGGGAATGGGTCAATCCATTAGAAGGAACCACATTGTACTCTCCTGCCATCCCCCATTATCTCATCTCAACAAACGGGGGATGCAACCTCCTCCACGTGTTTCATCAAGGACAGACGATGAATAAATTTGCATTAAGAATGAATGAGAAATTGCAGCCTAACCCTCCATTTTCTGTGCAAAGAGAATAGGGATACCTATCTAGAATTTCTTGACACCTACTATGCTTCTTCTGTTGTCTTTCAAGCCATCCGCCTAGGCGAACTGATGAATCTATGCTGATTACACAGAATTGGTGAACCTCTCTTGAATGGTGTGGTCCTATGAGATGAATTCATAATGCACCAATAGACTCACATGTACTATACACACAGGCAGACTTCACCCTCTAATTCTGTAACTCAATTCTGCCTTGAATGTAGTATATACCTATGGATGATTCAGATTCCAGGCGTTATGTCTGAGCAGTATCTCGCCACACAGCGTGCACTTCATCTGTTCGGAACCGTTGCGTTACCGTGGTGTCTTCCATGGGTGTGTAATCCCCTTTGGCACACGCTAGCAGGCCAGTGTACGCAATCATAGCTCCGTTGTCAATACAGTAGCGCTCATCGGTTGCATAAAGATGACCCCCACGCTCTTCACACATAATTTGCATCATCTGTTGCAATCGTATGTTGCAACCAACACCGCCCACAATCAAGACATCTGTCGTTCCGCAGTGAGCCATCGCCCTCTCGGTTATCTCCACCAGCATCGCAAACACAGTTTCCTGAGGAGAAGAGTCACAAAATTAAGGTCCAGGAGAGTAGCAGGATAATCAGAAATTCAGAGGGACATCTAAAATGATGGATCTTTGGTCCTTCAGGAGGCTAAGATATCACAAGGCTACTTAAAGCTAGCAAATGGTAACAGTTTCCTTGTGAGATCTGCAATTCTCTACGAGAACAGGAAGAGAAGAGAGTGAATTTAAAAAATAAAAATAAAAATAGAAGACGAGTGCAACGCTAAACCTGCAACGAGAAGCACAGGTCCGCAGGAGTGATCTCATTGGCAGGAAGGGTACGGACTGCAAGCTCTTCAACAAAGCTGAGGAGGCCACTAAAAGAGACATCCATCCCCTTCACCACATACGGTAGCTCCACGAGTTTGTTGCCCTTTTTAGCGAGCTGCAAAGATGCCATCCCAAATGATTACATGAGGACTTGCACTGGATTATATGCACAGCAGCAAAGCCATGAAAGAGCCATGTACGGTGGTAATGGACATGATTATACCTGCTCAATATTGTACCCAGGACTGGGATCATTTGAAATCTTCAAAACTCGGGCAAATCTATCCAAGCAGTTTCCAACTGCTATGTCAACTGTCTCCCCAAAAATCCTGTACCTGCCCTCACTATAAGCTATAACCTGCAAGAAAAAGAAAAGTTCTCAGTCCAGACTCCCAAACTAAACTAATACTGATGCTTCTTCGCTCACACTATGACATACAGTAGATCTTCCAATTCCACAAAGGCTCTTAATACACATTCACTGAGACAAAAAAACAAAAAAACTCATCCAAACTCCACTTTGCATTAGACACCACAAAGGTAAGGTAGATAGAGGTGCGTAATAGCAACAAATAGCTAAATGCAACACTCTAAAATCTTGTAGAGTACATACAGATCTTGAGAACGCACACCACCTTAACATGAGAAAATCCATCGCTTTTCAGTAATCTACCAATACAACATTGAACCTCATAACTTTTGCATAAAGTATCCGAATATTACATCCCTTGGTGCATTGGATCAATGAACAAGGATCAATGAAAATTTGGACAGTCTGATATACTAAGAACTACAATCAGTGCTTAAAGTGTCCTTCCCATTTTTTAAAATCAATACACACCTGAGTGTTGCCCCCACTAACGTAGAGTACCACAGGATCCTTAGCTCCAGTGACGACTCGACCCATCTCAATGTGCCCCACACAATGGTTCACACCCACAATCGGCTTCCCCCAAAGCTGTGCCAACACCCTCACCACAATGGCCGAGACCTGCAACGGCGCGCCCATGCCGGGGCCTTTGGTATAGCACAAACAATCGATGTCCGTGGGAGTTAAATTCGCCTCCTTCAACGCATCATGCACCAGCCCCAGTGCATGCGCGTGGTGATGCTCAGCCGTGTGCCGTGGCAGAAACCCGTGCCCGGGTGGCGTGATATAAGTGTGACGAGGATTGGCAAGAATGTTGCCATCGGCGTCCACGATTCCCACGCCTATCTTGTTTGCTGAGCTTTCCAAGCCCAGCGCTATCATCGTGACCCCGTTTCGTAATCACAAGAAATCTTTAACCCTAAAATCGCAAATCGTCTGTCTGCAACACCGCACTTATTCTGTGCTACTGCGAAAACACTTCCTCCGCCACTTGTTTGAATTTACGAAGCACAAAATCTATGAAGAGACGCGCAAACGAAAAAAAAGCTCCGCTATCACATGAAATTTAACCCTAAAACCCCAATTCTCTGTCTGCAAGACCGCACTTGTTCTGAGCTCCTACGAAACCACTTCGCCCGCCAATTTCATAAGAAGCACAGAATCTTTGAGGAGACGCGAAAACTTAAGAAAACCTCCCGAAGAGTAAATTTGACGTTGAAACCTTAAACCCTAGCCCTAATTCCCTGAGGTCTCTATAGAAACAAGAAACGCTCTCGCAGTTCTGAATCTATTAAAATGATTGTTATCGTGCGATCATAGGAGTAAGAAAGGAAAAATTGGTGCTCATAAGGGAGTGATGAGGACCCTCACAACTGGCTGTTGGTAGCAATTCAAGTACACCACAAGAATTGCATTTGATAAGTACTCCAGAAATAAAATCCCATGCACTGCAGCTCTGAAGGTCTAAAACCTCCGCATGAAATTCCTAAGCGATCGAGTTCAAATGATCGAAGAGCACTCTGCAAATTCTGCAAGAGCTCAGATAGGAAGACTACTCTGTTTCAGCGCCAAACCCTAAGATCTCATTCTCAACAATCTCCCTCTGTGATTGGTTAATCTTCATCCACAGAAGCTGGTGTATATTCGAACTGAGAGCTAAAGCCGCTTCGCATACGAGGATGCTTACTTTAATTTGTCTGTTCTGGTTGAACTCTGGTACCCTTTTGGGAACCAAACTCCTCACAAGAACCCAAAGAGAAGCAAGTAACTGCTGAAAACAAATGAACAAGAAGGAGATACAAGAACGCGATTATAGACAGCAGAAGATATCAACTACACAAACCTTGGTTCTATATTTTACGGAAGCGCCAAGTATAAAGATTGGTACTCTTACAATTGGAAATATCGTACATGAAGGAAACATGAGAGCAGTGAGGAGGAGGCTACCCAGAGAGTTCCCAACTCACATATGAAGACGGGTTCAACTGAACATGAAATCAGAGTGTTGATCGTTTGCTGACGGAACCCTACTATTGAGACCTCCGTCCACCTGATTTCCTAGATTCTCGACTGCAAAAGGGGTGTCACAGCTCCTCCACAAAACAGGGCTCCCCATTGGCTCCCCATTTCATGCGCTAAAAAAATTTCTCAGAGAAAATGTCAACCTCGAAGGTGCTGTGACTACCCCTACTGGCTAACCCATAATGAAGGTGAAGGTGGTTCTTCGATCTCCGAAACTCACGGCCTTTGGTTTAGGGTTGGACTTCAAAGATGATTATTCTCTCTTTCCTTCACCAGGTGCATAAGTAGGTTTTGGTGTCGTTACCGTGATACGTTTATACAGTATACTTATTTTGATGTAACCTTGTGTTCTTTGCATTTTCAACAATGGATGTTGGACTCCAATCTGTAGGAATATCATGTGCACATTTTGAAGTCACTTTTGTAAGATTTGTCTCGATTGATAGAGTATCAATCTTATAGTAGCATCAATGGCTATAATATGCCGCTGCCTAAAAAAACTAGTAGACTTTAATCCTACTTTTTGTATGTTTATATGTATATGCATTTCTTAGTACATTCAAATATGAAATGAAACTCCTTACTTTCTTAAGGGTAGTTGCAAGAAACACTTGCCAATTTTGGCTCAAAATGGCTTCAATATTGGAGTAATGGGGCTTTTGGAATAAATTTTTTTAAACTGAAATAAAATATGGATACTTTACAAAGCATTGAAAATAGTATGTATGTAAAAATTTAGACACTATAAGAGAATGGGGTGTTGTAAGTGAGTTTTTAAAGTATAATCCTAAACATAAAGGCACTTTTCAGCAAAATTTTACTAGAAACACATGTATTTCTAGTAAAATTTTGTTGAAAATTGCCTTGAAGGTCATTACTTAAATCCTTACGTCTAGGACTATACTTAAAAACTCACTTAAAACACCCCATCTCTTGTAGTGAGACCTAAAAAATTTTATCTCTATAAATTATTTACATTCAAATAGTGATGGAAAATTGAAGAAATAGACACTTTAGCATTTGTTTTTCCTTATGCAAATAGTAAAAAAGTTCAAAAAAGAGTTCATTTTTCCTTATTTGAAGATGCTTTTTCTCAATCATTTGCATCTTTGGGAAAAAAAGATTGTATTGTTTTCTCTACATGTACCTACAGGTAGTGCACTTTGAGTACATGAGGAAGATGGACACTTTATTATTATTAAAGAAATTCTTTGTAGGCTTGTGTAACTTTAGTATAACTCCTTGTATCCCAATTTCCACCTTCAAATTTGCATATTTGGGTTGGAAACAATACTAAAAAACCCTAAAATGGCCACGCTAGACATCCAATTGGGGACAGTTTAAAATAATAAACTAATTGGAAAAAATTGGAGAAAATTACTCAATGTTTGAAACTACCATATGTACCTTCATTTCAAATTTTACAAAAAACCGACATACAAAGCAAAAGTTATGAACAAAAAATTACATATCTAAGGCCAAGGGACAAAAAAAAGGACAAGTGTTTCTTACAACGATCCTTAAGTCTATTTTTTTGTTAAGAGTACTTCATACTCAAAAGCAAAGGGTACCTGACTATCAAGGTTGGCAAAAATCAAATAAAAAAATAAAAGCTTAATTTGAAAAAAAATTACTCCAAGAAGGAGTTGACAAACAAACAAATTAATGATGTAAATGGCAAATTATCAAGAAATGGGCCACATGTTGTCACCTCCTTAATGTTCTTATAATTAAAGTCCCAAATTCTTAATATTTTTGAAATTGAAAGTTTTAATATTTTTGAAAGCAATTGTTGAATCATTCATTCTAACTTTAATTAACCTCTAAAAGATAGAACACCGTTTTTTGGCAATATAGCGATTTTGGGCAGCTCACTACAAATGGAGTTTTTATTTTTTCCTTTAAAAATTTCACAAAATATGTGCCCAAGGAGTAGCTTTAACCCCTAAAGGACCATTGTCCCTTCGGGGGACAAATGCGTTTTCAGGCAGGTATCTACGGGCTGAAACTTTCTTCTCATTTTTTGAAACTTTTTTTAGAGGTAGAAAAGCTGATTATCTTTATGGGAATATAATTTTTTTCACAATCGGTGCTTGGGAATAAAAGTTATGACCAAATAAGCTCAAAACAAGGGACAACGGGTAGCAAAAAAAATTTGCAATTTTTTTTTTTTTTTCTTAAAGTATTTTTTTCTCATAGATTATATTTTTGTCTATCTAGAAAGCTTTGATTCATTTCATTTGGATTTTCTATGAGAAAGTTATAGACATTCTTGTTTTTCGGGCAATTAGAGCATCTTTTTGAAAAAAATAACTTGTAGGACTCATTTTTGAATGTGATTTTTCAAATTTTTCAATTTTTTTTTTTCGCATGGTTTAGTTTATTTGCTAGAACAATCTGACCATTTGGATTAGTGCATTTTAATCCCATCTAAAATATATGAATATTTTAGATTTTCCTTCTATCTTGTACCTACTTCTATCTAATAATTTTTTTAATAATGAAAATTAAGTTTTCTTAAACTTTTTTTTTGGCTAGATTCTTAACTCATTTCTCCAGTATAAACATTAAAAGCTCAAATCTCTGTCGTGCAAAAAAATAAAGTTAAAAATGTTCAAAGTCAAAAAATCTAGTCCCTCAATGTGTTGAAAAACTTGTTTTTTTCACTTTAAACGCAGATATCTTGCAATTTGTGCAGTCAAAAATTCTGAAATTTTTTCCACACACTCTCATACTAGTTAGGTGTAAGATTTTATGGTTAGATGTGGGGAAAAAATATTTTTCAAATATTTTTATTTTTTGCTATAGAAATGGCAATTTTGAGTGTTTTTTGGCAAAAAAAAGGCCTCGGTCCTTGAGGGGTTAAGGTCCAACAATTTTCATAACTTTTGATTACATGATTAAAAAGTTATTGCGTGATATGTGGTTTTCATTACTCGGTAGCCCAGGTAGCTCAAAAGACTTCTTTAAAAATCACTTTTTTCAAAAATGAAAAGTTGGAAGTGGTTCTAAAGAAATATTTAAAAGTGGGAAAGTTAAATCACTCCATTTTGTTTAATGAGGTGAGAGTTATCCCAATTTGTGAGTAAATATGGAGTCTCTAGATTCCAAACCTACCCACAAACTAGAGTTTCTAATAACTCTCATCTCATTAACAAAATGGAGTGATTCAAACTTTTCCACTCTTAAATATTTCTCTAGAACCACTTCCAACTTTCATTTTGCAAAAAAGTGATTTTTATGGAAGTTTCTTGAGCTGGCCGGGTTGCCCGCCGAGTAATGAAATCACATATCATGCAATAACTTTTTAACCGTGTAGTCAAAAGCTATGAAAATTGTTGGACCTTAAAGCTACTCCTTAAGCACATGTTTTGTGAAATTTTCAAAGAAAAACAAACAAACTTTGTTTGTAGTGAGCTGCCCAAAATTGCTATGCTGCCAAAAAATAGTGTTCAGTCCTTTAGGAGTTAACTATTATGCATGAAATACTCACCTTGACCACCAAGTAAGTTTTTTTTAAAGGAGGGCAGTTTTCCACTATAGAATACATAAAACAATACATAGAAAGAAAGAGAGAAAACTACTAACTTCTTCAAATATAAAAGGATTCAACCAATTTAACCCTGAACAAATGGAGCCTATGATTGTGAACAAGTTGAATATCTTTTTGGTTTGTATACTTTACTTGCTACTAGATATGAGTGGAAATTATTTTATCTCAAATTTAAAGAAGATAATGTTTTGAACTAAAATTTAGACCTATAGAAAAGAAGTATAAATTGCCTATGATTGTGAACAAGTTGAATACTTCTTTGGTTTGCATAATTTACTTGCCACTAGATATGAGTGGAAATTATTTTATCTCAAATTCAAAAAAGACAATGTTTTGGACTAAAATTTAGACCTATAGAAAGGAAGTATAAATTATTGACATATACTATAAAGGCATCTTGGTGATTTATTGTTTAGCTTCTTCTTTTGTGTAGAAGTCAATTACTCCTTAACCCCTAAAGGCCCAAGGCCTTTTTTCTGCCAAAAAACATCCCAAACTGCCATTTTTTTAGCAAAGAGTGAAAAAAAAATAAAAAATATTTTTCTTGCACATCTAACTATAGGATCTTACACCTAACTAGTATGAGAATGTGTGGAAAAAATTTCAGAATTTTTGACCACACAGATTGCAAGATATCTACGTTTAAAGTGAAAAAAACCAAAATTTTCAGCACATTGTGGAATTGGATTTTTTGACTTTGAACATTTTTAACTTAAAATTTTTACACTACAAAGTTTTGAGCTTTAAATGTTTGTAGTGGAGAATTGAGTTGAAAATCTACCCAAAAAAATAAAATTCAAAAAAACTTAATTTTCATTATTGAAAAAATTGTTAAGTAGAAGTAGGTACAAAATAGAAGGAAAATCTAAAATATTCATATATTTTAGATGGAATTAAAATGCACTAATCCCAATGGTCAGATTGTTCTAGCAAGTAACCTTAACCATGCAAAAAAAAAAATTTGACAAATTTGAAAAACTGCATCAGAAATGAATCCTATAAGTTATTTTTTTCAAAAAGATGCTCTAACTGCTCGAAAAACAAGAATGTCCATTACTTTCTCATAACAAATTCAAATGAAATGAATCAAAGCTTTTTAGATAGACAAAAATATAATCTATGAGAAAAAAATACTAAAGAAAAAAAAAAAAAAGGTGCAAAATTTTTTTTGCTACTTGCCGTCCCCTGTTTTGAGCTTATTTGGTCATAACTTTTGTTCCTAGGCACCGATTATGAAAAAAATAATATTCCCATGAAGCTAATCAATTTTTCTACCTCCCAAAAAAAGTTTCAAAAAATCAGAAGAAAATTTCAGCCTGTAGGTACCTGCCCAAAAATGCATTTGTCCCCCGAAGGGACAACGGGCTTTTAGGGGTTAATGAACAAATTTCAACCAACATCCAATGCAAACTCATTCAAAGAAATATTGGATGAAAAATTGCAATTATTTATTATGTTTTGCTCATTTGAAATCATCCAAGTGCCATTTGTGACTCCGTGGGTAGTATAAAGGATAAAAGGACACCATTTATTGACTTACATTATTTTGAGCATTTCAACATGTATGGGAGTGCAATTTTGGAGAGAGATCTTTAATACAATACAAGTGCCATATTATATTTTGAAATCAAACTTTTATCAGTGTGTATGACTTTCTTATGCAGTCATTTGAAGTGGGAGATTGTAGAGTGTAAATCCGTCCCCATTAGTTTCAGATTAGTCCCTCTTTCCATCATTAATAACCCTTGCAATCATTAATTTTCACACGACATGAAGAAGCCATTTTTTCCTCTGCAGCACCCATTTTGCACTCATTTCATGTTTAAAGAACAGGGTCTGTTTCACCACCGGCTTTCTCCCTTCCAACGTGATTGCAGCATAAAATGAGTGTTTGGAAAGCATGCAAGGACTGTTGAGAATTCAACGTGACCCTGCCATACATACAGTTGAGAGCACCACACGAGCATTTCGTTGAGCTTGCAAATTAAAAAGGAATGTGAAACTCCCCGAGTGAAAGACTGTTGTTTCCTTGTGTCTAGATCTTTAGGTTTTCACGCGAGCTCGGAGGATTTGCGAGTAGAGCGGCCATGGCTCCTCATGCAAGGCCCCGGTTTGTGCTCTACGGAGCCTCCATGACGGAATACTCTTTCTGTGAGGGCGGATGGGGAGCAGCTCTCGCCGATCTCTACTGCCGAAAGGTATTGCATAGCATTGCATTGCAATACACCCTCGTTTTGATTGGGTTTGCTTTCGTCGGTTGTGCCGAGTTTGTTTAGGGTTTGGAATTCCACGTTGAGTTGCTGGGAATGTGAAGGGTTTGGAGTTTATTAGTAGTTGAAAGTGGGTTTGAGATTTTCTTAGAATGCATTTTTTGGACTCGGGTATGAACGAACTATGAATTTCTAACTATGAGTTTTCTAAGTGCTGAGAATAGGTGTACCCAAAATTGACTCTAGTTAGACTCTCTTGTATGGACGCTGTAAATTTTAGGCAAAAATCTGGTTGGGACGATTTTGCAAATAGGTTTCAATTAGGGGATGCTACCCTAAAGTCGTATGAAGAATGTCTTTACGAACTGTAATAACTCCTTGTACTTGGGCTTGATTGGTGACTCTTCATTTTGCAATTTGTGGAGAAGTTGGAGGAGGTTCCATTTGAAAATCTGTGCAGTGTGACCAGGTTTCTTGGTTCTTACGGACGATTCGTCGATATTTGCTTTGTAAACAAAAAGGATTTGGTGCTGGTATGTGTATTAGGGTTTGTTTGGAGTGACCAGTGGACAATGGTTTGGAGAGCTGAACAAGTGTTGGTGGTCTCTGTAGGCAGACATTGTGCTCAGAGGGTATCGAGGATGGAATACTCGAAGAGCTCTTGAAGCTCTAGACAAGATACTCCCTAAAGTACGTAATGGTGGAAGGAGGAATTTGTGTCCAGGATGAAGTATTGTGCAGAATGTGAATCTCTCGTTAGGATGAGGATTTTGTAAAGCCCTTTCGAATTTGATTTTCTTACGGAATGGATTTTTCTGTCGCTCTGTTGACCTTCATAATGAAGAGTGTGCTTACCAACAACAGGATGCAGAAGTTCAACCAGAGCTTGTAGTGGTCTTTTTTGGAGCCAACGACGGTGCTTTTCCCATGCCCAGCGGCCGAGGGCAACACGTTCCCCTCCCTGAGTTTGAAGACAATTTGTGTCGCATTGCAGCGCATCTTCAGGTGTCTCTACCCTACAGAATTACATTTCCAATCTTCCTGGTCATTTTCGAGAGATAGACTCTATTGAAGTGAGCTGGACTACTTTTTGTGTTCTAGATCTTTGTGCTGTACAGAGGGTTTTAGGATCCCGAAGTAGCACCATTCGTCATGGACGTTTATAAGACACTAGTCGTTCTTTCTTGAACAGAGACTTTCAGAGAAAACTAGGGTGATACTGACTACTGCACCACCCATATACGAGGCTGCCCGCCGAGAGTGGGGCAGGTTTGTTCCTTTGTTGACATTCACACTACTCTGCTAAGACGAGTCGTTTCTGTTAGAATGAAAGTCAGAAGCAGATGGTATGATGAGTAACTCATTGAAATTAAATGGATATTGTGAAATTGCCGGTTGTGCTAGCTTCAGAATATGCATGTTTTAGTCCATGCTTTCTTTCTATCTACGAAATGATTGAATCAAGATAATTTGAGTGCTAGATTATTTGGATGCAAGTGTTTTCTGTTTGTGCTGCACTACATGAAAGATGGACTCGGTGATTGTGTAGGAATTGGGCTCCTGAGTAACGGTTACAAGTGATGCAGGGCCACTTACGGAGAGAAGGGAGGGAAATACGTGGATCGTACAAATGAGCGTGCGGGTCAATATGCCGCAGCGTGCAGAAGTGCAGCTCAGAAAATGGGAGTGGGTACCATTGACCTCTGGACCTCAATCCAACGGCAGTCAGCTTGGCAAACAGCCTGCCTCACGTAAGAGACTCAGGAGTGTAACCTTTACTACAGACACTTCTGTCAAAGGAATAGCTCTTCTTCTGTAGGAGTTGGATGTTGCTAGAGTGTTGTATGATTGCTTAGCTGTTATGCCACCATCGAATGATTTTGTTCGACTCTAGGGGCATTTGAGGAGTCTGAAAACGCTTGACAATGAAAGTCTTCATCCGCATCTTCACACAAGTCGAGAACCCACCCACAAGAGGTATTCTAGTGGCAATTGGCAGGGTTTACGATACAAATATCCTTGAATAGCGATCAATTGGTAGGATTTAATACTGCTAGGTTTTCTTGAAAGTGGTACCCCTTGTCTCGTGCTGGACTTCGAGAGGTCATTTGCGCTTCTTATTGGGCTCTGAATGAGAGATTGCAGGGATGGAATGCATCTTAGTTCTCAAGGGAGTGCTGTGATGCTGGAGGAGCTAATCAAAGTGTTGAAAGACGCACCCTGGCAGCCCAGCTTGCACTATGATGCAATGCCGGAAGACTTGTCTGAACCCTCTATTTACATGACGGTCCATCCCTCTGAAGAAGACGTTGAAGCGGCAAGAGTGTCACCTTGAATTTCATACTTCAATTCACATTTTCGCCCTTTTTATTAGAGCTTTTGCTGCTAGCCTAGCAAGGGCGACTTAGGATTCAATAGGTGAGGATGCTTTTACTGACGCACCATCCATACTGGTCGATAATGCTCCACAATCTGTCCGCAAGTATCATCACAGAGAGGTGGACTCATGTGCATTTCAAACCTTACATGAACCTGAAGCCTCACGTCGTTTGCAAGTGACGTCATGTGCTCATTTGCAAGGGAATACTTGAATTTGCGTCAAGTTTTTGCACCAGTAGATTGCATCTCATGCCTATCAATTCTCATCCAGTTCTAAAAGAGGCTTGCCTCAGATCTTACAGGGAGTGGCCAGGCGGGGTTCCAGGTTGAGGCTGGATATGCTTCTGTGATTAAAAAGCTTCTTCCTGTTGGCACCCTGACGCAGGAAGGACACAAACGCATACGTTATCTGAATCCGGCAGTAGCAAGCCAACGTGTTCCATCGCCGAAATTTTCCAGTCGCCGCTATGGCCACGTCTGAAATGGAGGTCAATGGATTCATGAACTGTTCCGAGTGACTCCATTAATGAACTCGTTTCAGATTTGCTGCCTGCACCTTGAAACAGGCACACACGCCCGTGAAGCTTGTGTGGAAGTGAAAGGAATTGTGCAGAAACATTCAAGTACAAAGACTTTGCGCGCGCATTTGGAGTGGATAGAATGGGAAAATGACTCTAAACGGGTGAAATGGAGTGTGGACAAGGAAATCATGAAAGATTTAGAAAGCCTCCAATGACGTTGGTCGTGTGCCTCATGTCACAGCTGCAAGAGCTCAAAAGCATGATTTTCTTCAGCCCAAGGCCTGTACAGTGCTGCACAGTACATCTCCCGAATTGCCAAAGCTTGATCGAATTAGTTCGGATCATGATCACTGTATGTATGTATCGCTACTCAAAGGACATCCTTGCTTCTCTTACGGAAATATCAGGCAAGTTTCAGAAAAATGGAAATGGGACAAATGAGTCCTTTTGTGTCAGTGTGAAAATGGGACAAATGTTTTCTTGTGTTCAGAAAGAAGCCATTCCTTGTGTATCTTAGCAGTGTTTGTTTTTCACACTAACAACACACCATGCAGTAATGGTGGATGTTCCCTCCAGATTTAGACCATTGTGACTATGCCAAGACACTAGAGTTTGATCCCATGAGGCCCACAAAGAAAACACTGTATCTTAGTGTCGTATTTTCTCACCACTAGACATGGACTATGGAATTCTTCAAAAGATTCCATAGATGGACATGTTGGATTTCTTCTGTGTTTCCATGATGATGATTTTGGGCACTAGGAACGGGGGAAGTTAGGGAACTAAAAAGTAGAAAAGAGGGAAAAATCAGTGGCATAGATATTCCTTGGTAACTAGAAAAGGCAATGCAGCTGAACCAAGGTAGAGCCACCCCATTCCCAACCAATGACCCATTCCTGACCTATAGGTGCACGTATTTTTGACCAAGCTTAGAAAGTAGGAAATGATGATTAGGAAAAAAGTTATTGAATGATTGGCATTGGAAGAGTCTAGAGGTTGGCCATGGGTCCGGAGCACTTTTTGCCTCCCCAAATTCCTAATAATTCCAGTTTAAGCTATAAAATTACCAAGTTTTTTGCAATCCTTGTCATTTCTAACGATGTACCTTTGAAATATATTTGTTTTGCCTTCACTACTCCAAATCATGTTGGAATTCCTTATTCGGTCGGTTATGGGTGGCTCTACCTTAGTGACAATCTTATTGTGACTGATCTTAATTACACGGCATTCTCATTAATGAATGGAAGCTAATCTAGCTTGAATGTGGCACTACTTCTTCTCAAACTCTATGTCTCATCTGACATTGTAGACAACAGTGATCCTATTGCAACGAGGCTTCAAGAAAATGCAGACTAAATGGGCTGAAAAATTGTCTGACTGCTGTGAATATAATGACTCATCTGATAACTGAACTCGCCTTGCACCTGGCAATTTGTATGTGGACATTATTGACACCAAAACATCTTGAGAGTCACTTCAAAGAATGGACTCTAATTAATTGCATGAGAAAATATAAAAATATGGTATATCTATTATATTAAGTACACAGTGTCACAACCCGTATCACGACTCTTGTCACAAAATCCGTCACGTTCTCATTCCAGAGAAATATCATCCAATTATTTCACAATGAAAACCTAGAGCTTGACAAGCATTCCAATGACTTGTCATGCACACTTTTCCCCTGCACCTACTGCAGGTTAGCCAGTGTATATATATACATATGCATTTACTTTCCCTTGTTAAAAGAGTTTACGTATGTGGAGAAATAAAGAAACTTATTTCGATTGAAAAGTAGTAGCTGCTTTTGGTCATTGAAGAAAAGCTAACTGTCAAAGTGTCAACCACAAGGAGACCAAGAGGGCAATACCAGAAGGGTCTAATATTCAACATGTAACTTCACACCCCCTACATACAAATCTTTCTCAAAACAAAAATTCCTAGGGAAGGTGAAATTACATGTTGAATATTATATCCCCCAAATATCACCCTCCCGTTCTTCTTATGAACACGTGAGTCTCATTCAACAAGATGGTTGATGAAAAAAAGAAAAGTTTGAATCTCCACTCTCAAAGAATTGGCACTAAACATAGCATTCACTATAGGTGTACCCCAATTGCAATGGGTGAGAAATTCATGTGCTCTACACTAATTAGAAGCTTACAACCCATTTCCAACCACTCAAGGAATTACGCATATCTAGAGTGCAAGTTTTCTAAGTGCTAAAATTTTCCCATGTAAGAAAATAGAGTTTGGAAGGATTCTACAATTTTCAAAACTTCATTTCTCAAAACATAATTACTCTGGATGTTTTAGTTGAAAATTTTGTTTAACCTATATTGGTCATAGAAACCTTCCTATTTCCAACCAAGGTCTGGTTGCAATATTGAAAATCTTGTAGTCAATCATCGTGTACTACAACTGCGTCATATTTGATTAGTATTCATCTCTATCTGCACGGAAAAGAAACAACCTACACTGTGGAAATGGGAAGTGATCAAGAATGGATAGGCTACCTTATGTCCATATCTTCAAGAGGGTTGTAGGTTGCTTGCAACATGCAAGGTGGTCAAAAGTGTTTGAAAATATAAAATATGTGCAATTGTAGTGTTGTTATCATTGTCCACAATTTATGGTATTTAATTTGGTAAAGTGCACTCATCATTGGTAGATTTTTGCAATTTTTCTTTTGAATCCTACGAGTTGATTACTTCTCTAATAACCCAACGCCAATACAACACTATGAATGTTTATTACAAAATGATCAAAATTTACAATATATTATATTTAGACCAAAGTTGGAAGTACATTGCAACTCTACATGAGATTCTTATAAGGTAACTACACCTAATTTTGACCTCTTTTTAAAACCAGCCCCTATAGATTCTTGCCTAAAATGTACTCCCACTACCCATGAGAGTCTAAGATCGATTTTAGAAACACCTATTCTCAAAACTTTGAATATTCATAGTTTATTCATATGATGTCCAAAAAATGTATTCTAAGCGAATCTAGAATCTACTTTTGACTACCAACAAGACCCCATAAAAACTTTTTCAATATAAATGAAAAACTAATGCTGAATTGCTTATTTGCTCGCTGAATTTTATTTGTGTAGTTACCTTACACACTAGAGGGACTGGTTGACCAGCCAGCCAAAACGAGCTCACCTTCTCAAATCAATTTCTTACTCCGTAGCATTTATGGAAGATTAAACGTTGACATCTGGCCCCAATTGGCAGTCCACGATCACTAATAGTCATGTCATGTCATCCATTTCCAGCACAGCCATAGACCCGTCGCTCTGGAAATATACTTTTGGTGCACGAATGCAATGGGTAAACTCATCAATTTGAGAACAAAATCATACATTAGACCAGATTCTCATTGAATCGAAAACCTTTTTATCTATTTACATTCTGTGGCCCACAGCGTAGTAAGAGACAATATAACATCTGTTCCATCTGCTGACTACCTAAAGTATAAATATATTTACAATTAATTTGCCCTTACTCGTGAGCAAATTAGCATACCATTTCTTTTCTCTCCTCTTCAGACTGTCAAGTTGATTTGTTGATTATTCAGATGTCCTCAGTGGCTCACTTACTACCGATTTACTTGATGTGCTGAAACTAATTTGACACATTCACATGATGCTAATACCTAGTAAAATGATTAAAAAACAATATAATTCTTACATGATGGGATTGGTCCATTTCCCGCTGCTTTTTTAGAACTAAAAATGCTTGTCAATAATGTGGTCAATGACATCTTTTCCGCCTTTGTGTGCGGGGTAAAGCCTGACCTGCAAAAACCAAACCCATATCAGATCCAAAGCTCATGGACCACTACTTAGGAAATAGCACACATCCACTTCTGCTATGCATGAGTCCAAAAATACTTGCTTATGATGCTGGATTGCAGTCGCTATGTGTTCCATCACCGATCTAAGATTTACAGTGAGTTCAATACCTGAATTAAATCGTGAGACGATACATAAGGCTTAGCATCCGAGAAATTAACATCAACTCTCCGCCACGAAACTTGTTGAAGGCCAGCTACCATTACATCTGTCAACACACAAGTTGGAAAATGCCTCTTTCTAAGGTCATGCAGAAAAAAAGACAACAAACTCAGGTCCTAGGGTCCTTCCATGGAAAGGTTCAAATGTAGGCAAGAATATTGCAGTAAGGGTCGGTGAAGTCATAGATGTTTTCACTTCCCTGCACTGAATCACTAAACATTCTTCAGGCCTTACCATTCCATAGCTCACTCTAGAAATGACACAAATGTATCACCCAGTTATGGCATTAGTAGGCTCGAAGTGCTCACCTTTTATACCAGTTGGAGCAGGAACGGGTTCACTAGCAGCTTCCTCACGAACAATATGTGGATACTTCGAGTCAATTCCTTTGTTTAGAGGCTGTTAGAAATGAACAGTCACATCAATGTGAATGTGATGTGAGGCTTACAATGAAACCGTAAGAAGGTCAACCTGAGAAGGATACGTAACAATTGTAACATACCTCCGGATTTTCTCCCTTTTTTCGGATTGAAGCAGTGCGCCAGCCAACCATGGCTATTAATATTGTTAAGGCCATCTGCAGCATTCCCAAGGAATGATGCTTGACTGCATGAAACTTGAAGCCCTTGATGACAAGGAGATTAGGACTACTAGTTACGGCTAATCGTTACCTCTAGAAACTTGATACTCAAAAAAAGACCAACCCTAAGTCTACAAGCCACAAATCAGATATAGGGCGAAAACCACTTCACATAGATCTGCAGGAATCAAAAAATCAAACCATTTTTCAATAACCAATCTAGATAAATGATACGATCGCAGCGAACATTTGCATACGCTGTCCGGTTCTCAAAGGATCGCAAGGCTGATCTGCACGACCACAAAATATAATACCAACTTCAATTGAGAAAAACCGGAATTATGCAATTACATAAGCTCAGGCAAGCCAGTACAGTCCACTCAGCCCTCTCTAATAACACATTCGTAAATTCTATATGCCCTGTATATCCTGAGACAGTGTCATGTTGTGAACAAATCTGATTGGATAACTTCTCCATGTCGAGCTGTGAGCACGAGTGAGAATGCAAATGAAAGCCCATTTGTCCCCGAAGCAGTGTCATTATTGAGAATTGAGTGCGGTGAGTTGTCTAATTTCAAGAAAAAATCCAGATAATACATACATTCTGAAATACCGGACTTGAATGTGAAAATCAGGTAATAGGAAAGAATATCTCACAAGAATTTAAGGTCGTCACAATCTTTAACCATCCGCTTCAGAAGAGGTTCATCCCCTTTACCATCAGCCAGGAACAAGTGTCTTCCAGTTTTTCCAATACACCAATGTGAGACAAAAGGAGCTACCTTCTCAAAAGGAATCAGCCCACACAAGAAGGGCAACTGCAGAACAGCAGCAGAGGTTATTCGAGTACCTCTCCTTAGCAGCTCATGCATAAAGGCTACGAATGCTAAGCATATGATTGCCCTGTTCAAAACGTTTTCCAAATACTTCACTTGTATTGAAGCATATAGTATCTACAGTAAACATAAATACGAAAGAAATATTCTCACTTGCTGATGGTCTCTGCACCCTAGATGAGGTGTAGCAAGAGTTATAAAATTCATCGGTTCCAGCCCTGCAATGGTGTCCTTCTTATGAGTGATAGATGCAGCTGGATTCTGATCACTTCCACTGGCTCCAGCTTCAAAATCAGCTGTGGAGGGCCGCTTTTCCAGAAGGCTAAGTTCTCCTACACACAGGCGTACCTTCAGAAAACAAGACCTCACACACATAGTAATTCCAAGACATAATTAGCGACAGGATTTAAATGCCCTGCAACTAGGTTGACAATGGAAATCACTGAAAATTTGTCACCTGCTGGAGCGTACAACAGCGCAATGGCATATCGTGAAATCAAGCCCCCAAGCGAGTGGCCCACGAAGGATATTTTAGTCACGCCACGATTATTCTCAACCTCCTTCATGACCTATAAGTTGCAAGTGGAGAGAATCAGAGCACCAAACAACAGAGATACTGAATCCTTAACCTCATACTCTAAGCAAAAAACTGATCCGATTGCTAAACTGGAAATACCCCTGCAAAAAGTCTTCTTCTACTACAAATAGAGAAGAAACTAGAGACCACTCACCTCCTCAGCGAGACGAAACCCCATGGTGTCAACGCCATTAAGGGTCTTCCAAAAGGAATTCGCAGCACTACCTGGGAAAAGTCAAAATCAAACCCTAAATAAAAAATCTAAGCTATTCAGTAACAAAATCAAAACCCGTCTGAGCCAAGATCTTTCCCCAGTTAGGGCCACATGTCCTAAACAGAGCCCATTAGAGTACTGCTACTAGGAAAAATCTTCAACTATCTACAATCACTACCGGGAGAAACAACACTGAAGAACAAAAAGACGGGAGAAGTAACGAACAGTGCACAAGTACTCTGTCACCGAGCCTCTTCCTGAATAGCTCAGCAGCATATTCCCAATTCAGTGCACTGCATCCATTCATAAAATTGGGTTCCAAGATCAGCTAAGTCTTGTGAATGACAACAGACTCAAACACTCAGAGCAATGCTTAGAGTCTTAAGTGTGGCACATCAAATTGAGTCTCGAGACTCCTGGACTGTATCTCCCAACACTATGACTATGATAAAGATTAGGGTTTTGGGTTCCCACCTTCCAGCAATTCCGTTCACAAGTACGACCAGATGCTCGGGCTTCGCTTTCTCGTCGACGGGACCAAGTGTGAATGAGTTGGGATTACTCACGACCTCCTCAAGCTCTTTACTAGCTGGTTTTTTTCTTAGCCTTCGCAAGAATCGATTGCGCAGTGAACTCTTGGACCCTGTTGTCGAGCTTCCCTGTCCAGCTAAACCACCCTGCTGCGACATGATTTTCCAATTGCCACCCTCACCAAAACGAAAGTTGCAGGAATGGAATTTCAAAGAGCTCGAATGCTTTAGGGCTAGCAACTCTGCAACTTCGAAAAGGTTGCTGTGCAGTGCAAGGAGACCGAGCGTTGAAATCCACCCATATGCCCATCTGAAGGCCTCATGGGGAAATCTCATTGTGTGCATACGCTAAACAGGATGACGTTCTCGATGCGGACTGTATTCGCATGGAATTGCGAAAACAACCTTCAAGTGCCTTTCTTGCTATGACGGAATTTCCTTTCATTTGCTAAAAACTTTAAGAAAAAGAACTCAAGAAAGAGGGGTGATACACGTATGTAGAAATTTGAAGGCAACGCCATATGCTTTCTGAAATGTGGGCTTTATATGCCACGTGGTAGTTGTTGATGCGGCCGGAATGTCTACAATGGCAAATACTAACGAAACTACCTTACACCTAAAATTGCACGAATAAGAATAAGCTCTGTGAACAACAATTTTAACACATTGCATGAACAAGAATAAGCTCTGTGAACAACAATTTTAACACATTGGTGAAGCAGTATGAATCAAAATGCAAGTGGTTTCACAGTTTTTGGAAGTATTGTGAATTAGTTACAAATTGGTGTCCCTTGTGTTGTTGCTATAGTAAAAATAAAAGTAAAAGTAAATTTCTAATTTTTAATTAAAAAATAACTCAAAAATCCATAACTCCCACAACGTATGTCCAAATGTCACAAAACAAAGTCTATGCACCCCTTCTCATAGAAGGCTTTCCAATGATGCAAGAACATAACCAAATGACACATAGTCCAGGAGATTTCACCATAACAAACAAAACAAAACAAAACAAAACATTTAAGGTGTAGAAGAAGAGTTTCAAAAGGTGCAAGACGTAGGAGGCTAAAAGTGTAGTGTAGGTGATGTCAAAAATCCATTTGATGCACATTAAGAAATGGCACTAGTAGTATCAAAACATGTCATATAAGGGAGGAGGTCCATAAAGCGCTTACTTAAGAGCTGAATCTAAATTTTGGGGAGGTGAAACTTCTTGAAATATTTTTTAGTAAATTTTCCTACAAAGACAAATGAACTTGGCATCCAACCCAAGTCGTTTCATATTTTTTGGAGCTTTTTGGAATTAGTTATGAATTTTTGAAGTTCAAATTTTTGATGCTTTGGAGGGCTCTAAAATCGCTCACCTCCTCAAATGTTCACAGCTTGTACATTGCAAAAAGCAACATGTACAAGCAGTGAACATTGAGGAGGTGGGCAATTTTAGAGCCCGAGTAGGTTTAAGAACCTCCTCCCTTAGAAGAAGTTAAAACAAAAGAAAGTGTACCCAAAATCAACCACTTGTAAGGTCGCCACCTCCATAGTACTATACATACATCTGCTCACTACCCAACTCCACCTCACACTTCTACTAATGCTCACCATTTGGGGTATCCTCCCTATTCAGTTTCCCTTCAAAAGTAAGGGTCAGTTTTCAGGAGTCATCGATTTTAGGTGTGGTTACCTTACAGTACTATATTGCAATTTGTCGAGATACAGAACCTCTGGAACCTTCACAATGATTTTTTTAGTGGCTCACGATGGATTGAAGTGAGGAATCAGAGTACAATTACAGGCTAGTCTATTTACAAACGGAAGGGAAACTTCAGTTTTGAGACGTAGTATTTAAAATCTTACGTAGTATAAATCAGAAAACTGAGCATTTCATTATCCACTTGGCAGAATGCAGAATGACGAGAATGAATTGGAAGTGAGACACCTGATAGGCAACCATCGCCTCATCTGCAGATTTGGCAAGAAACTCAAAAGGAAATGTGTTGTGCAAATCGGTTATACTTCAATTAGCTGTACAGAGTAGTTTAGACCAATCCAGCAAAGTCGTCACGAACGTAGTAATTTGATCACGAGAGTGCTAACATTCTAACCTATATGTTACATGAAGCAGTCTGATGGGTGTCAATTGAGGCCAGATACCTTGACAATTTTGCCCGAATGTAATACCCAGAGCCTTCTCACTAAGAAAGGCACACGCAGTAATCATTAACTGGAGATCAGAGTTTGATTAAGAAACTCAACATCCTAGGTCATCTTCCTTTTGTGCTCCATGAGCTGCTCCCAAATCTGGTGGGTACTGGTACCTTGACTATATATCCAATAGAGGACACCCCAGGTTTCAGCATCAGTAACCCTAAATTGTGCCAAGAAACTTGAGAAGCGGGAATTCTGATGTCCCCTACCAAGTCTGCTTCATGGCAATGCATTCTTCCACACGAGAAATAGCAAACCCCTGCTATTCTCTTCACTATGGCTCCAGCTCACATGGTTAGATTTTGCAGCAATTACTGCAACCCTACAAATCACACCAGCATTTGTAATGGAGAGAGGCTTGGTTCCTGCTGAGAAGAAACAGTGAGAACAAAGGATTGTTGCTCCTGTGAAGGAGTAGATTCTCTCTAATACTACAAACCTTGGCACAAGTGCCACTTCTTGCCCTCCCCGTACCCTTTCTTGGCATCATCCTCTGTGTATCCTGGTCCCGGGCTCTCATATCCTTGTGTAGAGCGACCATTCTCAAGGAGAAAACCTCAGAAGATGTAGATCTCATCAGTTCCCTGGCTGCCAGATGCTATCCATTACAATTTCTCAGCAATTTTAGACAATGTGTCAACTAATGTGGTCAAAACTCCAATCAGCTTATCGCCCTGTTCCTTGCGCAAGGCTCTCTCTAGCTCATTCTCTTGCTTCTGGGCCTCGATCTGAGCATGCACAGTGCGACTGTACATCTTAATCTGGGCTTGCATACTCTCCGTGAAGGCGGCTTGTAAGGTTCTGCTGGTGGTTTCTAACATGGAAATGTAGGGATCTTTTGGTTCGGCTTCTTCATGAATCGGTGCAATTGGATGCTTCCGTTTCTTCAGATTCTTTGGTCGTGCTGGTGACACTCCTGCCGAACAAGATGTATCAGAAAACTGTCTCTTTCTTTGGCAATACAGACATTCATGATCGAAGAGACCACATTCCCACCTCCCATTTCACACTCTGTAATTGCACAATCCCTGTATATCCCGAGAGTTTCTCGTACTATTTACAAATCTGGTTCGACAACTCGGACATGTCAACATGTCGAGTGCATTTAGAAGCCCATTTGACACTCTGCTGCAGTCCGATTTGAAAGTGTCGAATGAATAACGTGCTGAATCAGAAAAATGCGCACCCTTCACCTTCTAATAAAGACAGCTACAGTACAGCCACTTGGGGTGAAGAACTCAAGCAGAGTGGTGGATGCAATATAACCTATATTGCAATAACTGTTGCAATATGAGTAGCCTAGTTTCTCTATGAACCTCAGTGGATATATATCATTTACACGGTTCTTGATGTGACTCTAGGCATTTCACATCAACTCTTGCTGCATAGAATCATTCATACCAAAGCTCAATACAAAAAGGAACTGGGCGCCAAGATTTTGAAGTTACACAAGTATATACCTGTGAGAAGCAGCGGTTTGGGTGCCACAGGGGGTAATCTGATCCCATTCCCGGTGGTCCCATGATCCGAAGGCCTTGCTTGTAGAGGCATCCCCCCATTCTCCAGCTGCTGAAAATCCTCCACTGGTTGGACATCCTGATCAATTTCCGAAAACAGTCCATCATCTGTTGCAGTAGTCCCACGCGTCCCCCCATCCAGCAACAATCCCCCGGGATGGTCAAAAAACTCCATCGCCTGATAAACCTCTTGATCAAACCCCGTTGGCAATTTCTTCTCTCGCCTCTCGTCTCCCGACATGGTCCAAAACTCCTCCACTCGGTTGGTTTTGCACCAGTCGCGAATCTTCTTGAACTCCGTGAGGAGGTTGAACCATCTCTTCCGACACATCTTCCCGTCACGATCAATCCCTACAGCACGGCACGAAGATGACACGAGGTCCCACTTGTTGAAGTCAGTGAGCTGCTGTGGTCTGCCTTTGAGACCATTCGTCTTCTGAAGCTCCAGCTCGTGCTTCCGCTTCGCTTCGATCATGACTAGGGTTTCGTGTTTGGACCAACGGGGGCTGGCAATCCGCTTCGCCTTGGGGGACACAGACAGCTTCTCGCGCACAGAATCCTCCATCTCCTCTGCTATCAGAATTGCATCGCGCTCACCCTCCATCTAGCACAATCAAAACCTAACTACGCTTCGACCGTCTCCCTCTCGAGCCCAATCGAGATTCTAGCTAATTATGCGGCACGAGGAAGGACGCCATACCTGCCTGCTTCTTCTCATGAGATGCCACTAAAACCCACACCATAGATTGAACACCTTGACATCTTAAGAAAATAAAATTTAAGTACAAACACTCCAAGAATGTCAAAATCGTATACTTGGACTCCCAAGATCACGAAACCCACATTAGGGTTTATCCCAGCTTCTTCTTGGTTTGCTGAAAAAACAGAACATGGAATCCACACCACGGCTTCCGCAAACCTCACACATCTGGTGCCGTGGTTGTCGCTTTTTGATTGTCGCAACAGCTACTGCTCCAAGTGTCAAACGAAACTCAGGCAATCTCTAGAAAGAGAAAGTGTGTGGAGGCTAAATGTGTGAAATTTCTGAAATCAAAATGCTACAAACGTTCTACAAACCTTCGCTACAAACGTTCGTTCGGAGTCTGCAAAAGGGAATCCAACTTCGCCCATCTGACCTCGTACATGTCAAGGATCTGCTGCAAACTCTCAAAAAACGGGAATTCTTAATGCAATCTTTACAGAAACAACATGATTTACTTCGAATTAAAAGATGAAATGGATTTGAGAGGGTTTTGGTGCGAAATGGGCGACGTGATTCTAGGGTGTAGGAGAACGCAGAGCATGAGTATGCGCAACATTGACAGAAGAAAATGGCCATTCTTGGAAGGAGACTCTGGGTAGGGCATCTCCACTCATGTGGGAAAACTCCAACACCACCAGAAGCAGCAACGAACTTATCCTTAAGGTAACTGCACCTTAAATCGCACAGTTAACCCTTAAACGTCTTGATCCATTGTGAAATGGTCAAACTTCCTCTCTGAGTTAAATTTAGCATTTAAATTGTGTTAAAAAAACAACCTTATATTTTTATCACTTGAGATTCTAATTTATATAAAATTTTAATTTGTTTCGTGAAAAATTGTAATTATTATCGTTTTTATTGCAAAAATTGACCATAAACAAGTAAAAATAGCAAAAACAATCCAAATGGTTTGAAAAATTTTCAAGAGTTACAAGTAGCAATAGAGATTAGTGTGAAAAAATTTCAATTGGTTATTTTATTTTTAACACCCAAAAAAACCACAACAAAGACCTTGAAGTCAAATTCAACTACTAAAACAAATTTATCCTTTTATTTAATAGTTGTATAAAATTTTGATATTTTTTGCTAGTGAAACAATGCATTTTCTATTTATGCTGTTTTTTTCAATAATTTTGATGAAAAAATCAAATTATTGTGATTTTTTACAGCTAAAGGTAGAAATCAAATTATATAAATTATAATTTATATTAGAAAAATCATTAATCTTAACTTGAAATGAAGGATGGAATGAGAAATTTAATTTTATAGTTTAAATATAAAATAATGTTTTTTTAAAGAAATTACGAATGAAAAACACATCGTAGTATATTATTTGGATTCTAATAGATGGAGCTTTCAATTGCAATAACTTTTTCTAGTTTTGACATTTTTCAAAAATTTGAAATGGAACAGAAACAAAACTTGTCAAGCTCCATTTTCTTTGTTTAAATCAAATTCTAGAAATAGTTGTTTTGAAAGTTATAATCGAGGTTGACCAAGGCGCATCCACTTTTTGGATGCGTGGACCTTTAAGGGTTAAACAATTTAGCATGATTTAGCATGGTTTTCACTATTATATTGAAAACAAATTTGTGGAGTCCCATTGGTAGTCAAAATGAGATTTTAGAGTCTCTTAGAATGCATTTTTTGGACATATGTGAATAAACTACAAATTTTCAAAGTGCTGAAAATAAGTGTACCTAAAAAGTGATCAGAGTCATATGAATAGTGGAAGTAAATTTTAGGCAAGAATATCCAGTGTGTGATTTTAGGAAGCATGCAATTTAAGGTGTAGTTTTTTTAGCCTTTTGAAGTCTGATTTTTTTCTTGTTAAGGTCTCAATGTACAAATATGTTATTTACCTCGGTTTCATCAAATTGGTTATAAACAGGGAATTTTTTTTTTCATTTTTTATGAAGTGCCAAAGTGGTGATATAAAATGTTACAGTGGTGCTCCAAATTTCAACATTCATCCACATGTTGGATAGAAAATATCAATTTTGCATATACTCTTATCACATGTCCATAATTCTGTTTTCATCCATAATTTAGGAATTTCATCCAAGATTTTTTTAATTTGAACTCTTATGGTCAAAAACTTCACAATTTGTTGCCATTATATAACCAATTTATTTTTTTCTGGTGCAGTCCGGCACTATTTCGCCCCCGCCAAAAACATTGGTTGTAAGGAAAGGCTATTGTTTATGGACTTCAAAAGCTTTTGTTTTTATTTTTATTTTTATTTTTTCATTATTCAATTTGGGGGCTCCAAATTTAAGAAGGCGATTCAAGGGATAAACTAGAACCATGAATGATTTTTAAAACAGCTTTTAGACTTTAAAGGATTTAGGAAAAAGAATTCTATCCTTAATCCTTTAACAACTACAAACTTAAGGAGGCGGTTTATGTAATGAAATCAAGGTTAGAGGATTAGACATGACTTTTGGATTTTAAGCCATTTTATTGAAGGTGATCAAGATCCTTCACTCAAAATTTATTTCATAAAAAATTCCAATTATATTCTAAAAGTTAAAGGATTTCAGATTTGAAAAGGGCTAATTTAATCAATAACTAGAGTGGCCCTGTGCCGCTGGCCCAATTTTCATCCTGATTTAGATATGCTTTTTTTTCTTTTATTCATATTTTTCATATTTTTCCATCGTGTATTAGAAATTATATTGTGCATATCATACTTAAATGTTTAGAAAAAGGGATTCAAAGACAATTAGCATTTGTAGAGTGGTGATTTAGAGTAGTAGACAAAAACACTCTTAAAAATGATTTCTGCTAGTTAAAAATTTATATTAAAACTTCAGAATATACAATAACTCCTGGTTCCACTCCCAGTTCCATTCCCAGAAGCAAGAACGCCACCAAAATCAAAGTAAAAGCAATTTTCTAACTCTCGGTTCCACTCCCAGTAGCAAGAACGCCACCAAAATCAAAGTAAAAGTAATTTTCTAATTTTTTAATCAATACATACTTTGAAATTCAATTACTTTTGCACCACCGCTCCAAACGCCACGAAACCAAGCCGGTGCACCCCTCATCGGCGAGAGCTTTCTGACGATACCAAGCACGCGGCCGGGGGACGCACGGTCAAGAAGTTGTCCACGCTACAAACAAAACAAAACAAAACAAACAAACAAACAAACAAACAAACAAACAAACAAACTCAACAGCGTGGACAACTTCCTGACCGTGCGTCCCCCGGCCGCATGCTTGGTACCGTCAGAAAGCTCTCACCAAGGAGGGGTGCACCGGCTTGGTTTCATGCGTTTGGAGCGGTGGTGCAAAAGTTATTGAATTTCAAAGTATTTATTGATTAAAAAATTAGAAAATTACTTTTACTTTGATTTTGGTGGCGTTCTTGCTTCTGGGAGTGGAACTGGGAGTAGAACCGGGAGTTAGAAAATTACTTTTGCTTTGATTTTGGTGGCGTTCTTGCTTCTAGGAGTGGAACTGGGAGTGGAACCAAGAGTTAGAAAATTACTTTTCCTTTGATTTTAGTTGTGGCAACGACACAGGGCACACTAGTGTGTCCTATGAGATCTCTTGGCTTGTATGTCCCCCGGTTGCATGCTTGGTACCATTAGAAAGATCTATGTAAAGAGGGATGCATGGGCTTTGTTTTGTAGCAATTCAACTAACGATGTAAAAGTTATGAACTTTGGATTATTTTGTAACTTTTACTTTTATTTTAACTATGGCAACAGCATATGGCACACTAATATGGTAATAGGTGATGTTTCAAAACATCTATTCCATTGATTCTTGTAGAGTATTTTTACATTTTCTTCCTAAATCCTAGAAGGATACAGAGGCCAAAAGTGGCTAATGGATGACTTTCTAGATTATTATAGAAATGAAGAATGCACCTATTGGTCCAAAAATAAGATTTTTTTAGCAAAGTACCTTAGTGATAGGTCTTGCCCTTTCAAGATTAATATATTTTACACACTTTTTTAAATCACATAATATGTTTTACAAATTCTCTAGAGGTTTTCTCAAAGAATATTGATTGGATAAAGTACACTTTTCAAAACACTTTTATTGAAGGTGATCAAGATCCTTCACTCAAAATTTATTTCATAAAAAACTCCAATTATATTCTAAAAGTTAAAGGATTTCAGATTTGAAAAGGGCTAATTTAATCAATAATATTTACAAATATACAGTTCACATGCTCAAGGCCATACTTTATGTCACCTAAATTGATGAAGAACTTTGCACATATTAATAAAAATAAAATAGCCAAGGAGTGTGGTCCATACTATTGTATACCGCTTGTGAGCCAAATAATTCTATGTAATTTTGGTACATCAATTTTTAGGATCTATATATATTCATAAGTATTTTTAATGCATCTTCATATACATATTCATGGGGTGATTCTCATATGGCAATAACATGCACTGCATTGTCTACCAAGCATTTGATTTGAGTGAAATTAAGTATTGCTTTGTCATATGTTAGGTCTAGTTGTCCATATGATTGTATAAAGTGTTCTAGCCATGAATGAGCCCTTTGGAGTGTGCATGAAACCTTTGACATTGGGCCAATAAAAATAGATGCTTAGAAATTAACAATTGCTATGACCATTCAATAAAATGTGGTGGAAGAATGCATCTATAGTGTAGCCAATCCATAGTGATATATATTTAAGAATGATGAAGGATGAAAGTGTTCACTTATAATCAAGTGATTAGAAAAAAGAGTTAAAGTGTTGATCTTATAGCTTTGGATTTGAAGGTGAATTTGAAATTTGAAATTTTGCAAGGGTTTTTTGTGAATGTGAAATTGAAATAGTATATGTCATTGTAATTTTGTGAGCATATGTCATTATAGATTTTGAATGGGACATTTTGAATATGAAGAATGTATTATTTTTTATTGTAATCGTAGTGGAAATGGAATTCTAGAGCTCTAAAGATGTGTCTTGTTTTGGAAAGAGGTAGTTTTTGTTTTTGTTGTCTTTTCATATGACATTTGGATGGATGAGAAAACAATCCAATGCTAGAGACAAAAGAGTTGTTTGAATTCATTGTCATAGAAAGTGCACTTATAGCAATCATAGGAAATATTTCTACGAGGTGAAAGCTTTGTGCATATGTCCATATCAATATCCATTCAATATCCATTTTTTTTGGATATTGAATTTTTTGTGGAACTTTTTAATTTATTTTGCCTACATTAAATGTCCACTATTATGGCTTATGTATATACTATATTGTACAAAATTGTACTATATACTATATGGTGTAAATCAAATTTTTGAGTCATTCAATAATTAAAAAACAATTGTAGTCAATGTTATTCTAAACAGAGTTAAAGTCATCTACAAGTAGCTAATAAAAAAGCATGATATGCCATTAGAGGAAATTTCAGGCCTCCGGAGGGCTACTTCACGGCCCTCCGAGGTACCTTAAAATTTGTGCTTTTTTTGCTGAAAAAATTGTTTTCCCCCTATTTCTTGCCAGCTGAAACTGCAGTAGCAGTGGCGCAGGAACCAAAAATTTCAAATAAAAAATTATTAAAAAAAAAAAAAAAAATTGGTTTCTGGTACATCCCTTATTAGGGCACTGTTCTGTTCCTTCCCAAACATATAGTTTCAATTCTTAGAAGTATCTGAAACTTCCTATTTTCTCAGTAAAAAAAACCCAGTATCTTGACCACATTATCCTTCCCTAATGTTTCAGACTTTTGTCTACATACACTCATAGTATAATGATTCTCCTTTGGAGACAATTAGAGTAAAGACTCTCATTATTTTTGCCTTTCCTGCACCAAGTGAAATGGAGACTTCTACTCCATTTATTTGACAGCACACACTAGGAGTGAAAACTACACACCCTATTTTTTTCCTCGAGTCACAATGTCACAAGAAAGTCTATCTGTGTGCACTTAGCTAATGAAACCTAGAGAGAAGCTTCACAACATTTTTCTATCACAAAGTATAAAAGAACATGTATGGATTTGGAGTTCAAATGTAAATCAAAGTCTACTATAAGGGCCGCTTTACACCAAGAGGTCGGACCAATTTCCTGTGTCAGAGGCTAAGAATCCTGACTTCTGATTGGACAAAAGGCTCAAATTAGCCCCAACCCCTTTACACCAAGAGGTTGGGCCAATTTGGTGAATTGAATTTTTCATTCAAAAAAGACATGATCTGACATGGCCCGAGCTTGTTGAATTGGGTGCACCAAAAATGAGAGGCCAATTCTTGGCCTTGGGGCCAATGTCAGATTTCAATTAAAAAAATTGTTTTAATAAAAAACTATTTTTTTCAACTAATCATTACCATTGGATTTTGTGCAATCGGCCTCAAGGGGATTAGGACCGGCCTCTAGGTATAAAGTGGCCCTGAAAATTTCAGCCCCTCTCTCTTTCTTTTGTAGGTTTTATTGAATCGGCCCGGCTTCTTGGCCTTAAGGCCTTTACATATGGGAAAATTGGCCCCCATTATAATCTTATTCTAATGGGAAGTTGAAGCTGGCCTCCAGCCCAAAAGGGACTGAAATTTTGTGCAATTGGCTTGAAGGAGAATTGGCCCGGCTTCTTGGTGTAAAGCAGCCCTAAGAGTCCAAATACACAAGCATAAACAAGAAAAGTAGAACATATGGGGAGTCAAAACGCCATTTTTATCCATCTCCAAGAGGCAGTGGACCTCACCTGTACCCGTCCCAAGAACATGACAACCCAATGTAATGTTAGTGAGGATTGTACGAGGTGTCTTTAGTCCACTAGCAGCATGCTATAGCTTTCACAAAGAGAGGAAGAAAAATACATGTAAAGCACACCATCATTCTACAACATTCACAAAGAACTTCTTGTAAACCTGGCTGCTACTGGCTTGCTGTGAAGACTCCATGTTTGCTGTTCCCGCATTGTTTAGGAAGTATCACCAAGAAGAGAGTGTAATCCTTGTGCATAGATAGTTTTTTGCAGAGGATGAGCAACAGAATAGAAGGAAGTTTGCACAAGCTTACAACTTCAGAAGAGCACTTGCAGTCTATTTCTCTTAGCCAGATGCTGGCTTCCACAGTAATTCTTCATTAATTACTTTTGCATTAAATCGCCACCATTTTTAGGTGCCGTCTAATGTGAATCGGGCTGCTTTCTGGAATGTACAGTAAGACCATCTGCAGTGCAGTCACGGTACATGGCCCAGTGTCGGTATAGCTAACTTTTGAATGCTAAACAATTAGAATTTGAAAATTGTCTTATTAGAAGTGCATTGGAAAGAACTTGGAGAAGGAACAAAAAAAATATTCAAACTAGGCATTGGACAAGTACTTCAAAAGCGAGGTACAAATCTGAAATTATAGAGGTCCTAGCAAATCACGGTTACCAAAGCAACATTTGACCATTGACCCTCCACATTTGATGATTTTTAGAGGGTCAATGGCCAAATGTTGCTTTGGTAACCGTGATTTGCTAGGACCTCTATAATTTCAGATTTGTACCTTGCTTTTAAAGTACTTGTCCAATGTCTAGTTTGATATTTTTTTTGTTCCTTCTCCATGTTCTTTCCGTTGTGCTTCCAGTAAGACAATTTTCAAATTCTAATTGTCTAGCATTCAAAAGTTAGCTATACCAATACTGGGCCATGTACCGTGACAGCATTGCAGATGGTCTAACTCTCTCAAGGCCGTGAGATATACCAGCTGGCCGTTACTTAATTTAAGCCCATCTTTCAGTTGCCCAAGCATCAAGGGCTGGGATCAAATGGCATGTATAAACTTTATTTTTGGCCTTCTTTAAATGGCAGTTAGCTTTAAAGGCTTGATAAACTCCTAAATTAGCTCAGACATTAAATCTCATCCTAATGGATGATGAGCTTTGGTAATCAGATCCAGTGTTGTTTTTTTGGACAAGTGTCGCCAGAAGTCTCCAAACTACTGGAGCAAATCAAATCTGGAGGGAGGGCGTTCGACAGGCTGAAACAGTCTGATAAGTGCGAAATTTCACCCAAAAAAAACCCGTTGATCAGATCAAGGCTTAATTACATCTGCAAGAGAATTTAAACAAACGTCTTATCTAGAGTATCAAATGATTCAAATCATATAAGATTTGTATGTGTCCGTCTAATAAAATAATAGCGTTTATTACTAACATTGTAATGGTTTACTTAAATAATCATAAGATATTATTTTTAAGAAGAATTTTCTTGTACTTGTGCATGAAAGCTTAAAAAATAAATAAAAAATAAAAAAATTTAAAAGAATTCGCAAAAATTGACTGCTCACCGCAACAATCAGCTTGGTTTGACAGACCAAGCTTTTAATAGCTTGGTTTGTCACATTCTAGCAGCCCTCTAGAAGGTTTAGTTTTTCTCTAATGCTTTTGCTCTGATACCTGGTAAAAAGAAGCAAATGTAAGTGAGTCCCAGCTTTAGGACCTAAGGTATTTCAACGAGAACCCACTTCACCATTATCTACCTTGTGGGTGGTGATTGCACAAGCAAGTGCCAGTGAAAATGTTGACTTAAAGCATTTCTCTAAATAGGTGTATTTGAATTTCACAATCCACTAATCCAATGCTTGAGCTTCAATTATAAACCAAAATCCAACATAGAGATGGATATGACCTCTACAAGCCCATTTCCTTTGCATTGTAGGTCAATAATTCTAGCCAAAGCATTGTTGATGATGACTTATTCAATGTTAATATTTTATGAAACATCATTAAGGCTCATATAGCTGCCGATTTGATCAAGCTCATTGAACTTAGAGTTATTGATCCACTTCATAAACTCTTCAATGTGTGTTGTGTTAGTTTCAATTGTCACATTGTGGACATTGACATTGATGAATAATTTTTGAAATCATGAGATGATTTTAGGTGTCAACGTCTATTCAATGAATATAGAAAATGGTGGTTGTATTTGTGCACTTCTTCTTGAATGCTTTTTTTTTGTCAAACACATACTTAGCAAGATGTAGGTCAATCACCTCTTGAGTTAGTTTTCTATTGCTTACAATATTTGCTCTAAATAAGATGGATTTTTGTTGTGTCATATTGATGTGTTTTGAGCATCCAGTGACTTCTGTCTTCCCACAAAGGGGATTTTTTCAGAAACCATGTTTAGCATATGCTCTATGACTGTCATGTACAAAATGTTGCCATATAAGATAAACCAGCCCATTGTGGTCAAAATTTGGAGTCTACCCTCATGCCATTGCTGAAGTTTAAAAAAAAATCTCCACATGAAGACAAGTGTGAGAAATAGTGAGAGCAATTGAGATTATAGTTTTCAAACAAAGTTTGAATTTGTTACGGATTTTTGAAGTGATCTGTCTAAAAGAGTTAGTAGATTATCCCATAACCAACAAAAATTATCCAAAATGCTCTTCTTAACCCCTAAAGGTTTTTGACTATGTTGTCACCAAAACCGCTCCAAAACTGCCATTTCTATTACAAGTATAAAATTTTAGAAAAAAAAGCATTTTTGAACACATGTAATAGTGGGATCTTGTAGTACACTGGTTTAAGAAGATGGGGAAAAAATTTCAGAATTTTCCACTATATAGATTGCAAGATAATAGTGTTTGAATTGACAAAAATCCTTTTTTAATCACTGCAAAAATCCGGGCAGCTGCCCTTCACAGGGTCACATTTGTATGAAAAAATGTCCCAAATGGTGGTCACTCTTTGGTTTCATTCTTCAAGGCAAGTTGGCTACATCCTTGAAAATTTTCAGATCATTTGGAATTGTACAACATATAGGAAAAACATAGTAAGTAGGAAGAAGTAGAGAATGACTCAAAATACTAAATTGTCAAGAATTTAATTATGGAGCTGAAAAATGCCAATTCCAACCGTTGTAATGTTGTAATAAAAAACACACACCCAATGTTTTTTGTTATATTCAAAAAGATTGGAAATTGAGTTAGATAAAGGACTTCAAAGTTTATTTTTGAGTTGAGATTCCATAACTACCCTCAAACTAAGAATCCTTATAACTTTTGACTTGTTAATCCAAATGGAATGATTCAAAGCTTCCCGCATATATATAAATCTAAAGAACCAATTTCAAGTTTTTAATTTTTTTAAAAAGTGATTTTTAAAGAAGTTCTTTTTATTGCCCGGGCTGCCCACCGAGCAATGAAAATGACATATCATGCAGTAACTTTTTAATCATGTAGTCAAAAGTTATGAGAATTGTTGGGCCTTAAAGCTACTCCTCGGGAAAATGTTGTGTGAAGATTTCAAAGAAAAAAATTAAAAACTCCGCTTGTAGTGAGCTGCCTAAAAACGCTATGTTCTCAAAAAAGCATGTTCAAGGCTTTAGGGGTTAATCACCTAAAGTGGTCACAATCATTTCTAATGTAGAAGGCCATGAAAAGTCACTTCCTATAGTGATTTACATTGAAAAATTAGGTATTCCTAATGAGGTCACTAATCACTCCATTGGTGTCAGGTTAGACATTGATTGTAGCCAAAAGAATTGTCTTGGATCATTAGGTGTGTACTATGGGTCACCCGACCACAATGGGTTGGTTTACCTTAAATTAAGAAGAAGACATGCTAGTAGAAAATCCAATTTTTCTGTTGTTTTGGTCGCGTTGATCTGGTCAACTTTTGATAGAATTCTACTGACAGAAACTGAATTTTCTACAATTGAGCCATGTCACCCACCAATAGTAGCAATTTTGAAATTATGGAATCTTCTTTGCTTTGTTAACCTCTAAATGTCTCAATTCTTTTCTAAATTTTTGCACATTTTTGCTTATATCTTTGTACAAAAACACTATTTACCGGGATTTCATGAATTTAGTCATTAAGGAAGGTTGTTTGTTTTCTTGGATTCAAGTATTACATTGGATGAATGAGAACTTAGTTGGACAAAACATTGCCTCAAAGCCATTTGTTCATTGTCCAAAACATGGACGTCAGAGCACTTCAAGGTTAACAAGAACATTTTAAAATCTAATGATTTGAAGAATAGAAATTGTGCTTATCATTTAAATTAGGTGGGGTCATGGCATGTTTTGATTGGTTAAAAAGAAGCTAATTAAGACTGATAATGCTCAATGCTTGCCTTGTGCAAATTTTCATCAAGGTAGATATAAAGTAGAAATTTCATTGGTGTAGTAGTGACAAAAATATGAGAGAAATCTCTAGTATTACTAACCAATATTAACTTAGTGGGTGCGGATCCACCTATTATAATCTGAATGCAGGAGAGTTTCACCGTTGTGGTGTGTTTTGATTGGTTAACCTCTAGAGGACCATTTTTTCCTTTGGGGGACAAGTGGAATTTTGGGCAAATACCTATAGTCTTATTTTTGGTTTTGATTTTATTAAAGATAGAAACTTTTTTTCAAAGATAGGAGAAATTATTAGCTTCATGGGAATTAATTTTTTTTCAAATGGTGCCCAAGAAAAAAAGTTATGCTCAAGAAAGCTTTGATTCATTCTATTTGGATTTGTTATGAGAAAGTTATAGACAATCTTGTTTTAGGACCAATTAGAGCATCTTTCTGAAAAATCCCTTATAGGATTCATTTCTAAATGCAATTTTGACAATTTTTCCAAAAAAAAATTCCATATTGTTTAGTTTTCTTGCTAGAACAATCTTAACATCGGAATTATGGAAATGTTAATTTTGTTTTAAAGATATTAATAATTTAGATTTTACTTCTATTTTGTGCCTACTTCTACTCAACAATTTTTTAAAGTATGAAAATTAATTTTTTTGAGTCTTTTTATTTTTCCTAGGCTCTCAATTCAATTCTCCACAATAAAGATTTAAAGATCAAAACTTTGTAGTATAAAAAATTAAAGCTAAGAAGGTTCAATGTCAAATAATTTAGTCCCACAATGTGTAGAAAACTTGCTTTTTTCACTTTAAATGCCAATACCTTGCAATCTATGCAGTCAAAGTTTTTGAAATTTTTTCCACATTACCATATTTGTTAAAAATAAGATCCTACAATTCAATGTGCAAAAAAAATGATTTTCAAAATTTATTATTCTTTGATGTAGAAATGGCAATTTTGAGTGTTTTGGGGCAGAAAAAAAGCCTTGGTCCTTTAGGGGTTCAACAATCAAAGAAGTCAAATAGCTCAACTCTCTTACATTAAGATTATATTTGGTAATTGCAAATTAGGCCAAGTCATCAAAAATAATCGCCGATTAGTACCTACTGAGCCGCGTGCGGCAAGGTTGGTATTGACCGATGATTATTCTTGATGACTTTCGCCTGCTCTGCAATTATCCAGTCTTTATTGGCCTCTTGTGCCATGTGGCTTTGGATCAGGCTAGTGCTTTGAGGCTCTGTGCAACATGTGTGTTGCTTCCCCTTGCACATAGGCCTCAAAAATGTACTCCCTTAATCTTGAAATAAATCTAGAGTTTCCAAATATACTTATTTCAAATTAAATTTACCTTAAATTTGAAACTGGCTCTCTACAACTTGATGGACAAATTGAAGCTAGTTTGAGCACCCAAAAGCAAAAGAATCTTCAAATGTTACACTCCAAAGAGTCAAAGACTATATAGTAATTCAATCTTGGCAAAAGGAATCAAACACAACCTCTAACCAACCAAAGGCACAGAATTCAATCCAAAACTATACAGAAAGTGCTATTGTCAAATCTTTTGTTGAGAATTTCTTAGAGTTGAGTCACAAGATGTTGTTGGAATTGAATATAGAGGACATCAATGAACGTCACTGCACCAACATTGCATAAAGATTGATCAAAATTAATATGACTAGAGCAATTCCCAAAAGGGCAAAAATTTGTCACTTTTATTGCTTGTTTTCAACATGCACCGCTTCACTTTTGACTTCCCTTCTTTTGCACCTAGTAGGATTTAGTAGGAGCTACAATATCTCCGGAAGCGCTTGAAAAGAGGAACAACTCATCCATTAATCTAGCCATTTCTAGGAAACCCGGGATTTATTTCAAGACAAAGGAAGTACTTGACATCAAAACTACTCTCCACCTTGCAGTACATTGTTCTTTTTTCAACATAATTAACATCTAATACTTAGGCCTAATTCATTAAATAAACAGCAAAGCTCAAGACACAAAGTTTTATACACCTTGAGCTATTGATTTTGCTCTCTTGATGGTAACGGCCATAGCAGGGTCATTGCATAAACAACAAAATTGAAGAGGATATTTGCACACTTTGTGTGTCGATGTTCTGTAAAATCAGACTATCATCGCTGGAAAACTGTGATGGACAATTTCATTAAAATGGCAGTATTATTGCACCATTTTGATGGTGTGACATTTTGATCATCTATATGATAATTATAGAGTTTAGACCAGGTGTTCTGAAACATCTAGGACAAGTATAGATCAAGGCTTTTTTTTTCATTTTTGAAGAAGTGCCATAGTGGCGATATAAAATGTTACAATGGTGCTCCAAATTGCAACATTCATCCACTTATTGGATATATAGTATGGTTTTCATCCACAATTAGGCAATTTCATCTCATATTTTTTTTAATTTCAAAGTTGTCTGGCGATTCATCCAATATTTTTGGCATTTTTTATAACCTTTTTTAGCTAGATTCTTTTTCTGGTGCAATCTGGCACCAGAAAGCCAAAAAAAAAGCCTTGGTATAGATTTCAAAGCGGCCGTTATGAATTGTAGAAGTGCCAGAGTTCCAGATTGGCGCCATTTTAATGAAATTGACCATTGTGTCTCAGTGAGATACAATATGCTCTAGACAATTCTAAAGCAGACATGACCAGGGCCTTTTTTTTTTGGCTTTTTGGTGCCAGATTGCACCAGAAAAAAACATCTGGCTAAAAAAGGTTATAAAAAATGCCAAAAAAATTGGATGAAATCACCAGACAACTTTGAAATTAAAAGAAATATTAGATGAAATCGCCTAATTGTGGATGAAAACCATACTATACATCCAATAAGTGGATGAATGTTGCAATTTGGAGCACCACTATAACATTTTATATCACCACTATGGCACTTCTTCAAAAATGAAAAAAAGGTCATGTCACATGACCTTGTCGACATTCAACTGAGTGGATGAGCTTTGCAAAGCAATTTCTCCACCGCAAAGCACAAGCATCGATGAGATCCTTGTACAATACTGTACAATAAGTTTCATGACCTTCGCGTCATAAAAAAGAAGCTGAGCAAAGATCAGTTTCCACAGGAAGGCAAATGAAACTTCAGCTGAAACTGGAATATAAACTTGAGATTGAATGACCTTAGCCTCATTGCTAGCGGTTATGTATAGGGCAATGCCCGAGGAGGAGGGGTTTACGGGAAAAAATGCGTCGATGAGGAGGGCGGAGCCCGACGAGGAGGCGCATTTTTTCCCGTAAACCCTGACAACAAGGACAGTGCCCGACGTAAACAACTATCAAGAAATCGACAGAAAACGTGGGATGATAACGATATCACAAATGAAGAATCCGTAATCCTGATTATGTGAGTTTGCCCGATTTTGCGGGCATTACAACTGAGAACTCTCCCAAGAAATGAACGGGCGATTTCCTGGGAGTGGTTTACGAAAACACAAAGAAGCGCACACAAGCATTGTGGGATCATCATTTTCTCATGCCAACCCCCATAATCTTGGAAGCTGCAACCTGCAAACTACAACGTATTAGAGAACGCGCCGGTGCAGGCGCATTTTGCACCGGCGAGTTCCCTAACGTTAAGAGCAGGCTTCCCGACGATCCCAAGAAGCTCTCAAGAAGTTCCCGTAGCAGAATCCGTCTCTATGGCAGAACCAGCAGCTGTTGGTGATTTTGCAATTAAACATTACCTTCAAAACAGCCGAATTGGTAGGGCTTGCTCTTAACGTTTTCAAATCAGGGCCTTAAAAATTGAGGAAGATGTAGGCTTTCACTTTGAATTTCATCTTGGATCAAGTAGCATACAAAAAAACTTCAAGAAGTTTATTTCAGTGTGAAACAAAGGTCTACATATATTTAAGAATACGAATAATCCTTCAATTACTTGCAGTCATTGCAACTGTTATATGGGGTGATGCATCTACAACTCTACTAGAAGAACACATGCATTCAAGCTCAATTATGTTGTTTGAGGTTTTCCAAGCTTCATTTAAGGCTCACAATAAGCTCCTCATGTGTCACTGAATTTTAGAATATTGTCAATGTTTCAGTTTCGATGCTTAATATACAAAAAATCCACATAGAGCAATGTAAAATACCACTACCTTCGTTCAAAATGATCTTATTGTTGGACAAAATATTTTGGATTAAGGTTAAAAATAACATTTTAAAGACCCATTTTTGTACTATAAGTAGAGTTTGGTGCACTACCATTCTAAATTTTTTGAGTTTTGGGTGATTACATAAAACACCTATACTACTAGTATTTGTTGCATTTTGCAACAGTACTCATGGGTTTTTTTGGAGTACTTTAAAATTTAAAAAATATTTTTTAAATATTTTTTAAAAAATGGCTTATGTATACACCTTTAGGATTAAAGTAACCATCAAAAGAAAAGACTAAGAATATTCTTTTAGTAGGAGAACTAGAAAAGTGCCAAAATTCATAAAAATAGATGTTTTGATGTTTAAATTAGTAAAAAATAGGAATAAAAATTTAAACAAATAAAATAAAAATTAGCCATTTCTAACATCTCTATGGAAATAGTCATTCACCAAAAGAACCATCTAAAATATAATTTATATGTTTCAAAATGCAAACTGAATGAAGCTCTTTTTGTGGACTTCTATACCACATAAATTAAATATTTTGAGAGATGCTTTGGATTGTAGCTATGAGTATACTAGAAGACAATTTCTTTCAAATTTCAGCTCTAAATTTGTTTTTTTGGATACTAAATAGTACTAAAATCCCAAAATTGGCAAGTGTGACATTTTATTGAGGACTATTATTAAATAGTAAAACATTAAAAAAAAATTCAGTAAATTAGACAAAGTGTATAATAGTCATAAGTACCTTCTCTATGAATATGGTGTCATTTGGAGTCAAAATACAAAAGTTATAGCCAAAATACTAATTAGCGCACAACATGTGACAGAAAATAGTACAAGTATTTTGTGCAATCACTCTTTCAAAGCCCTTTTCAAAGTGTACTTTTAGAATATTGAAAAGTAGAATTTTTTTGGTCATCTTTAGGGATCATTAGTGAATTAATTGTTGAGTGTGAGGTCATCATTTTGTACACAATTAGTATGTGCCCAAGCCCATGTGTGGCCCTTTTTCTTGCCTCCTAAAGCTTCATCTTCTTCAATTGGACAATATTCAAAGAAACGCAAAAATTAAGAACAAACAATGTTGATAGATCCTATAAATCATTTCATTTGTCTTTTAATTTGATGATTTCATGGATGGAGGGGGAACTACTACTTGGAATTGTTTTGTTGGTCCTAGATTGCAATCAAAAGCCAAATCTAGCCAATTCACATCGTCACAAAAAGCAGCATGAAGATCTTTTAAGAATAAAAAATTAAGGCCAATAGAAAGATCATTTTGTGACGGAGGGATTACCATTAAAGTGGTAATCAAATTTAAAGTTGGAATGCCTAATGAAGTGAACAAACATTTCATATTACTACAACATTTGCCATATAAAACTTTTGATTGATCTTGTGCATTGAATGGATTCTTCCATGTTAAACGAGGCCACCTAACATCGTAAAGGAAGGTGCACTTGATACAATACTTCTTGTTGTATCCACACTATGTAGATTTTGCCAAATTTGTATATAAATCAATAGATTAAGAAAACTAGTTTTGAATTTTTTTCATGACAACAAAAGTAGGATGTTTGAATTATCCATAATTTATAAAATCATTTGTTATAGACTCTCTTTATTATAGATGGACAAGCATGTTATCAAATTTTGATTGATTGGTACAATTAGAACTTCCAAGTGTTATAACAACAATTGTCTTGTAGAAACTATCATTTATAAGTGTTGACAAATCTAAAGAATAACATATGTCATAGATTAAAATTTCATTTATTGCAATTACATTTGATCATTTGTTTCATAAAATCTTATTGCATTTCATTTTTTTATACTTTTATCTTGGTAATAAACCAAATTTTAATAAAATTTACCAAACTATGGTGTTGTTGATTTATTCTCATCATTCATCAAATGAAATCACCATCATCACAATATAAGTATTTCAAAATAGGGAAAAAAATACCTTGGAATTTGTTACATTACACCTTTTTTTCTTTATAGACAAATATATTTCATGATTTATTCTATTAGTACAAGAGCTTAATCCTTATAGGATTATTTTTTTTTCAAAAGACAAATGAAAATTTGAGCATGAACCTCCGATGATGATGGCATGGATATTTAAAACTTCTTTGTAAGATAAGAGATTGTATGGGAATAGAATTTTTATTTCAATTGTTACTGGTGAGGAAAAAATATACGACACATATTAAAATAGGCAAGCCCAAGAACCAAAAATAAATAAATTAATACTAGTAATGAAATTTTAAAAATAATTTTCTCATAGAATATAATGTTATCATCATGAGAAAGTTTGATTTGTTCCTTTTAAACTATTGATGAGAAAGTTACATTAGAAAAAATTTCAGCCCTCAAAAGGGTTGCAAGTTTTATACACCTACGGTGCAATTATGGAAAAAAAAAAATTATTATTTTAAAAAATCTAGATGCTGATGTGGCACTATGTTATGTTAGATTTTTATTTTTTTAATGTTTTTTCATTTTTCATTTTTTCAAAAAAAAATAATGGTTTTAAAAATATATTTTTTTATTTTTTCTATGATTGCACCGCAGGGGTGCCGAAAATAAAAAACTCGTGGCCTTTTTGAGGGCTGAAATTTTTTGTAATGTATAAAGTCTTGGTTTAGAAGCAATCTTTTTGAACATGATTAGTTTTTGAACTAAATTTTGACAGTTTTCAAATAAAAAAGGTCTATATGGTAGCTAGAACAGTCTCACCATTAAAATTGACATATATATTTCAATTACATCATATAGTCATTAAAAATTTATATTTTTTTTCCATTGTCTATGTTCTTCTACTTCACAATATTTTAAAGAATGAAAATTGAATTTTTTTCCTTCAATTAGGGCATATTTACACCAAAAAACTTAGGCTACAACCCATAAACACAAGTAGTACCGTATTCAAGGAATGAGACCATTGTAAGTAGGGTACTGTGCTTGAAACAAGGGACTTATAAGTAGGTAGTGGCCCAAACATTTGGTGTAAATAAAAAAAGCTGAATCATAGCCCATTGTATACTTGGGCTAAATTTTTTAAGTAGAGTTTTTCATGAAAGCCATTTTCAAATTTACTCCATAGTCATAGAACCTCTAGTAGTCAATGCTACCTCACATTTTTGTATATTGTTTTGCTCTATTTTTCTTAGATTTTGACCATTCTTTATGATTTTTGGCCAAAAACAACCTGAAAACAAGAAATAAACAAATGTAAATGATTGGCTGAAAAAAGTCTCCCCGAATTTCCTCCTAGCCTTCGAAATTGGGTACCTTCAAGAGCTTCCCAAGAAGTACTCATTTTCGGTCTAAGAAGTCACTATCCACTTTGGTAATATAGGATTCTAACAAGGATTTTCATTCACTACAAATTGATGGGCTACAATCCAAGTTTTACTTGGTGTAAATCCAAAAGCTAAGTACCATAGCTATCATTCAATCAAAACGCTTGGGGTACAATCCAAAGTTTTTTGGTATAAACTAGCCCTTTGCTTCCCAAACCCTCGATTCAAATCTTTACCATAAAGATTTGGTTCTACTTCGAAACCTTGTAGTGCAAAATTTTTAATTAATTCCTAAAGGACCAATAGACCATTCAATATACGCAAGAAATCTTAGGTAGATTCACACAAACTCAATTTGAAATGAATGACACAATGTGTAGACATATATCTCCTTGGTGAAAATACAATTTTTTTCAATTAGGCGCCTAAATAAAAAACTATGTTGATTGCAAATTTTGGGGTAGCTTAGGTAGTATGTGTAAATCTATCAAAAATATCAACAATGAGTAGTGGTCCTTATAAGGGTTAATATCTTGCAATCTATTGTATGTAATCAAAATTTCTGAAATTTCTTTCACACATTCTTATACTCCGTACTAGTCTAGCGCAAGATCCTACCATTAGACAAGGCAATTTTTGATGTTTCTGAGAAACATAGTCATGAAACTTTAGGGATTAATTTTGTTTTCTTGAAATTCAACCGTCGGCAGTTGAGTGAAGCAACCACTCAACAAATTCAAAAATTCCTGCACTGTAAGGGAATCAGAGAGAACTTGATAAAAAAATTGAGGCGATGTTATGGCCGCTTGGCCGCTTACGGGTTAAAGGTTGGAACTGTTGGCTGACTAAGAATGCATCACAAAAGCCCAACATGTCGAATATGCGACGTTCATAACCCATTCTGACTCACCTCAGCAGTAGTCGCTCACGGTGCCGTTCTCAATAGCGACCCTGATGAAGGTCCGGACACACAGCATTGAGCACAAACACATGGGTTTCAATTAATGAGACATGCATCTCGACAGAAAGTACAATGGGGGGAGATTATCACAAAGGAAGAAAATTCGATCAACATTTGCAAGCCAAGAGAAACAATGCAAATGACATGCCAAGCACAATTAATAGTACTGTGAAGAAATTGGCAATCTTGGTTGACTCCGAAGCAGAGGTTGTCATTTGAAGCCTTCCAGCTGCACTGGGAACTTAAGTACCGGCATCTGCACATGTACGCGAATCGTTGCTTGCTTGAAACCGTGCGTATGAGAAGGCTCTCCCCAGCTGAACTGATCCTCTCTTGGTTTGATTTGAACAGGATTGTAAGGTCTCCGCTTGGTGACAGAGACTCTTCTGCATCTGTGCCCGCAAAATGCATGACTCAACACATTCAATCCTATTCCTGAGCGCTGTAGAATTTTGGCACGGTCTGGCTAGCTGGGCGGCTTGTCGATTTACGACCAAACGTCCCCGAAGGATCTCTGATAGGTTCCATGCTGTAGGCACCAAATTAAGTCAAAGATTCTCGTCCTCAAACCAGTTTTCCCTTGCACACCCCATCTTTCAATAATTGGTGGTGTTTCTGTACATTGGGCTCTTGAGGAATTGTTGAGTATGTTTTCTGCAGCACACAATATAATCCGCATTAACCAGTGACTGTTCGTCGCAATACAGGGCAATAGAACATACGCCAGTATGGAAAATCTTGAAGCTGAGGCTGCCAACGACTTGAATCTGTAGGTACTGACTTTTTAACAGCTGATCCACGTTCAGTAGTCGAGTGAAGATGTGCAGTGCTCAGAATCGACGCATATGGCATGATTATAGCACAGCTGAGCATATAGTGGCTTTCACCGACTATCCCACGACCCTCCGGAATTAGGGCCAGCTTCTGGTGGTGGCCTAGGAGTTGCTCTAGTAGAACCACTTCGATTTGAAGGATCCTGCAAACACAACAACCTTGAGTCCTTGAGTTGCAGAGGTTTCTGAGAGTTCAATTCTATCCTAAAGATTATGAGGGTAATTTCAAACATGGAGGTTTTCCCAAACAGAGCGCATCATCTCTGAGCAGGTTCACAATAAGATAGAAGACACCTCATTCTAGACATTGCAGATTTTAAAGTTTTTACTTCATATAAATACTGACCACAATTGGTGAAGGAGGATTAAAAGTACGGTCTTTGCAAGTCTAGAGTAGACAAAAGGCTATAAAAAGAGATCTGAGAAGCAGCTTACATCTGGCAGATACGAGGTATCTCGCAATCGACTCATGATTCGAGCCTGCAGGCGTTGAATTTCAACGTGAAGGCTGTCAACCGCATTGGGATCATCATCTAGTATCATGCGATAAGAAGAGCCTTCCCCTGTTGTTGGCACCATTCCTCCCAACCCACCTTCAAAAGGGTGCACTTGGTCTCTTCCATCTATCAGACCATATCCAGGCTCCGCTATATTTCCTGGCGGTGTTGGCCTCGTCGTCGAAACCAGTGCGAAAGAAGTCTCCCAGTCAGGTTGCGACATATCTTGCCCCTGATACAACAAGACTGAGCGACTCTCCTGATCGAGCGATTCCTCGCTTGGCATTCCTGGCTGCCGGGAAGCTTCAGTACCCATATCCATGTGTGCACGTTCCTTGACGTGAGATGACATGGCCATATGTGATGCCGACGGCGACTCTACGTGGTAAGATGTCAACGCCGGCTGGGGCCCCCGAGCTTCTGAGTCAGGTGGCTTATCAAGAGGGGGCGTAGTACCATCTTGGGGTTCAATGCAGTCGGCTACGGGTAAGGATCCAGGACCGTGAGTGTAACATGGCATCTCCCCTTGTCGGTCTTCTGAGTTTGAGGAGGAGGCTTGAGGCACATATCCGTCTGTAAGATCTCTTCCTATCGATGTTCTTCCTTCCAAGTTTGTACCAGTACTTTGTTGTTGTAGAGCATTCTTGGTTTCAACGTAAGTATTGCGAATGGACTCCTTCACTTTAAGAGAATGAATCCCCCCTCGTAGAGAAGCACTTGCATCATGATTCAACTGTGGGGTTGCTGACCAGGAACTTAAACTTGAAACGAACGATTTAGTCTTCAAGACTGCTTGTTCTGTATTTATTGAACATATGCATATCACAGAGCAGAAGATGAATCAAATATTTTCCTAAAACTTTTGGCTTACATTCGCAGTCCAAAGTGTTTATGATAGAGTCGCAAGCCAAAGGTTCTATGATTAATGACATGGCAGAAAGGTAAGATAAGATGCTTTGGAAAAAGAATTGATACAGAAAATGATTAAAAATTAGACACCAGGACATGGTCAAGTGTTTCAATTGATTGCGAATTAAAGATGCAACAATTAGTCTCGCCTCATCTACTTGGTGTCCAGAAAAAGACCATATTTGCAATGACATACCAGACAGAAGCTTTAGTTCGTATTCCAACTTCCGTACACGACTCTCTTTGAGATCCATTGCTAGCTCTAGATCCTGTAAGTGCTGTTGCGTCTCTTGCACCTGCAACACCAATTTCATAAATACTCTTTTGCTTTTGCGTTTGCTTTTTTAAACCTTCCTATGTGTACGAGTTTTGAAAAATGACAAAGTCGCGTTTAAGTGCAGCGTCAATGGCATAACGAAAATCTCAATATGGTTAGAAATAGATTATACCTCTTGCTGCTTATTACAAAGCATAGACTCCAGCTCTAGGATACGTGTGTCCCTGCCTTCTACAGTTTCACACAATGTGCAGTTTGCCACTGCCAATTTACGTTGCACCTCTCCTAACTCCAGTTCGCGCCTCTGTATTGTTCCAAAGCAAGTTAGTAGGGCAATCAGAGCAGCATGCATCTACATCCTGAAGATAATTACGATCTGACAGCAGCCAATACCAGACATTGAAGAAGGGTCTCGCAGGAGGATTGAAGCCAATCATCGGCAAATGGTTACTCTTAACAAAGAGAAGTGGTTTCATAAATTCCTTACCCGGCAATTTCCTTCTAAGGTGGCAAATTGATTCTCACGGTCTTCCAATAGTTTCCTTAAAGATCCAGCAATCTCAAAAGCACTTGTGAGTTTCTCTTGAGACTCATCCGATGCTCCTTCAAGTCTCTCGGCGGTTTCTTTTAAGGCCTGGGCACAGCAATGAGCCCAGCAGAATACTATTTAGATAAGCAGAGTCAATATTTATAGGAGATAATATTGTATATTACGTGATATCAAATGTATATAGGAAAGAATATGCCGGGACACAAAGATTAGGATAGGTCCTGTTGATTCTCATGCACACAAAGATTAGGATTAGGATCGTATAAAAATATGCAAATATGTAATATCTGACACAACCTTCTCGTAGGAATCAATTTGAGAATTTCTCTCAGCCAGTTGAAGACGGAGCTCCTTCAGAGCCTGTTCCAAGTTTTGAATTTCCAGGGTATGATGAATCTCTCCGGCTGTGTCTTCTGCATTTTTCATTTGGAGCTTTTTCTGCATCATTACGGTCCCAGAAGTGGTGTTAGTTTATATCAAAGAGATGTAAAATACTAACTAATTCAGTGAAATATCAATCGCCCTTCTCATTTAAAATTCGTTTAACGGCATTGTTCTTTCACATTTTTTAAAGGGTATAATACATTTCAAAGACATAAAGCAGTAGCCTCGTATCCTCAGTTATTGCAGAAATTATAAGCTCGAGACCATTGCTAAGAGGCACTCGAAGCCCTTTAACGATAGAACGCCCAGGTGCTAACCTTACACTGGTAATGTGATCGATTTGGTCACCATAGGACTTCAAGGCGTAGTGCTTTAGCAAGTGATAATAAAATACGCATAAGGGTCGACAATACAAGCAGCCTTTATGAGTATACCTGAAGGCTTTGAATCTCAAGATCGAGCTCCTCAGCTCGTACTTGTTGCTGCTCGATTTCACCTTGCATGGAACTTTCAAGCACGGCACCATCTTCTAGAGCACGATGAAGATCCTCCTCTTGTTTCTCCTTTTCACAGATGGTGGTCTTGAGGCATGCTATTTCTGATGCCATTGTGTGGAGACGGTCAATCAATTGAAGATTCTCCACGTCCACTGTCGTTACCTGTTGCTTTTGTTCCTCAAATTGTGCCTAAACAATGAATAGTCCAATTTTAGATAGTTTCGGTCTCGATACCTTCAAGTCATTACTACCTCACGTGCATATTCAAGATTAAGAGGACTTACAAGAAAAAGGATTATCTTCAGCAGAAACTGTTAAGAATATGTGATCTGGTATTTTGGCTAATTCACACCAACTTTCTTCGTTTAACGACCTTGGCATATTTGCTTCCATTGTAAGTTTAAATTTCCTCCATTACGTGTGTGCAATCATGCTAGTTCAAACACCCTCTGCTTGTTATAAGCTCTTCTGCTTCATCTTAGTTCATTACAAATGCATATATTTAGTGATGGTAAAGACATCAAAAGCACTTACCCTGCAGTTATGCAGTTGAAAGACTGGTTGTTATACATCTCAGACAAAGAGCTTGAGGAAGAAGAAAGAAGAAAATCTATGAGGAAATTCTATACTATGACACTCAAGAGAGGATCAAACGCATGCATTCCTCTAAATAGAATAACGAATGCTTCAGGGAACTAGAAGTTGGTGGGTCTTCTGAACTCAGAATTCTCAGCAACTAATCGAGACGAGAATCAGCTCATATTATGTAGTAGGATCTACCGTAAACGTGAATTCCAAAAATGAATGGCATACTAAGAATGCTCATCATCCACAACTCAGGAAGTTAGGCACCTGCGCTTCCAGAAGATCCTCGTGAAATTTAGCATTTGCTAGCAGAAGACCATCAAAAGTGGCATGCATCCAGGCATGCAGAGTTTGGATGAGTAGTGTCCGGCGGCGCCGTACTGCCAATAAGCAATCTAACTGCATGGCCTTACGCTTCCATGCCATTTGCTCCCACCACCATCTCAGTATCGACTTTATTAGCTGTAGACACAGAAATATACATGTTTATTACTCTCTGAACGTTGTGCAACAGGCGGGATTCCGCTGAAGTTGTCAGTGCTCACTTGTTCGGCAAAGGGGGTTTGAGCTAGGATGGTTAAAAGGTTTAGGCTCAATCTGGTATGCAGTTTTACCTTGGATTCTTTCCGTTTTCTATATATTGCAGCCCTGTAATCCTGCTTTTTCCTGCATCGATACAAAATATGCGAATAAGTAGAGTTCATCTCATGTGTTTGAGATCTCTAGTATATATGAAAGACTCCGCAAGAGTATAAAATAATAAAGAGTTTCGAGCAGGATCTTACTTAATAGATTTGTATACATGATAGTCACGCCAAAAGACCATCGCTGCCCTTGTAAGCGCCTGGTTTACTTCTGCTGTAGCTCTCTGTTGTGCCTTAACGTAATTGATATTTTCTCTCCAGGTTTGCATACTCTAAAGAAATAAGACATCAAGAAAAGCTGCACATGAGTACCAGAAATTGAGCTCTATTATACAATAGCAACGCGGAAAATAATGTTTCAACAGGATTTAGAAGGCTTGCACAGATTGAAATATACCTACCCACATGATGACAGTTTAATGTGAATTCTTTGACTGTCTGACTATCTGACAAGTATTTGCTAAGAACCATCCTAGCTGGAGTGAGTGGATATAAGTATGCTGCAATGTGAACGGGCCAATGTGTTATCCTGAAGAGTTGAAGGCTAAGCGGTCGAGAAAGTTGACTGACCGAGACAGAAAGGGCGCGAAGATAGTGTCGAAAAGCCATTTGCTTATAAATGCGCAAATGGATCAGATTTTGAAGAAAATTGCGCCAGCATCTGAACACCCACTGTGCTTGTCTGTAAGTTCTGATTTGGATGGCTTGGGAATTGCGAAGCCGGTTGAGATTCACTTTGTTAACGCCATCTTGCCACCTGCACAATGAATATAAAAAATACACCATTTAAACTCGGTACAAAGAGAATAAATTCGGTATCAATTAACCATTTTATTCATTTCGATTTGTGCAGAACCATTCAAACCAGTTTGTCCAGAAGAAACGTCATCCCATCCAGTGGAACCCGTACGACTGCAGTCGGGATGACTAGAAGAGTGAAGAATTCTATTTTGACCTCAAAAATAGATGTCTGGCAGCTTGAACTCAGACGAATGATTAAGAAAATCTGAAAATAGAGGAAGAACTAGCGAAGTAAAAGAATCTTCAAGGCTGAAAAGATTAGCAAACTTAATTAAAACTAGAAGTATGAACCACAACAACCATCACCACTACTAAAGAATTATCCGTGAAGCAGAGAGAGATGACAAAACAACCTCCCAAAGACCTTAAACATGGAATAATAAAGCCCTCCTCGCATAGGTAGAGATCCAAAACACGCTTCACAAGGAAAGGTAGAGAGTATACGAATGTACATGACCTGCTAAAACCGCGTTTCATGGAGAAATTTTTGCTTAGATTGATTGCCTCTTCATATTTCATGCGGCGAACCCATTTTACATGTATTATGCATCGCCAGGCAGCTATAGCTTGCTTCATTATCATCTTGTTGATATGCGCGTGCACGGCTGCAAATTTTTTCTTCTTCGGTCGTGCAAATAATTTGAGCCAATCTTGCCACAACAAGAAATAATAACGCAACGTCATTCTATTGTAGTGCCTCGTGGCTTTAGTCGTGAGAAGTTTCTCTTCTTTCGGTGGCAACTTCCATTGTTTTACAAGCCATGACCACGCACAGAAGTAGGCCTGCTGGCACCTCCGATTCCAATGGTTGTCCGCCATTACAAATCGCTCTGGATTGAGGCGTAAGCGGATGATATATTCCACCCAAGCATGCATTCCAGTTTTCACTCGCGCAAGTGCTTGTCTTTTCAAAGAGAGATCTCCCTTTTTTTTAGCAATGGTGCTTAACCTCCATATTCTCCAGCATGCTTGAAACGCAGCCTGCAATTCTCCAGTGAATTATGTGAAATGAATAATCAACGGATGTAGCATCGATGGTTAACCTGGCCATACATCAGTCCCTTGTAATCTTTGCATTTTCTTCGACGAAAGTCCTTGCTAAACCCTTCATCCATCTGATTGTCAAGCGGAAAATGCGGAAAACATCGAAGAAGAAATTGGAAACTTAGGGGTTGAATGTAATATATTCAAATGAACCAGCTGTGTCAACTCACATGCTTCTCAAGTGCACAAAAGTTTGATGATGCATTCCATCTCTTCATCGAAAGAAGATAATGTCCTACCACCGATATCATAAGTTCGGGAGACAGCAGGAGTTACCAGAAAGAAAAATAGTCACATTTTGAAGGGTACTGAAATACCTGGCATTGTCGGTTGTATGCTCGACGCATTATGGATGCGCGATAAGAGGCCATCCGCAAATATTGGAATATCTTTTTGCAACAACGTTGTCTGTACTGCCTTTTGGCGTGTACTACGTTAGCCCTATCAATACATTGCTCCCTGACTCCCTTTTGAAAATTTATGAAGGCCCGACGGGTGACTGATTTCTTTCCCATTCTGTCCAGTTTTTGATCCAATTGCTCCTGTATTTCTATAGAGGTAAGATTGACAAGCTCTCTGGCAAGCACCATCCCCCTACGCTTTTGCAAGGGATTGTGAAGAAATAGAACCTAGACCATTGAGTATCATATAAATAATTCGCTAATTCTGATACCTATATATCATAACAAACTATATAAATCTACAATTGAGATGAATGATCTTCTCTCTACACAGGAACTTAAATCACTCGAAGGCGGAGATGGGGATTGGAGCCATGGGGGTTCTCAATACAGGGAGACTCAACAGCTTATATCCTTTTACCTTAAGAATTAGGTCTCGAAGCTCATTGCTATAATCATCTGCTTTCTTCTTCAAAAAAGCTGTTTCCTCAGCAAAAGTTGCAAGCCGTTCCTCCAGTTTGGCCTTGACGTCAAGAGTGGATAAAAGTTCCGCCTGCACAGACCAAAAGCCTAAATTAAAGTCCTATGCATTCTGTGCATTGATATAAAAGAAAAGGTTGCAGTTCAGGATCCCCTGTTCCCAAGCACTGGGCTCATAAATATGCTCATAACAGGAGAATTTATCAGGAAGTCAAACTATTTTTCAAATGGGATGTTGCTATCGGAAACAATGATGGGCGCAATGTTCAAACTACTTTGTCACTATAACTTAACATCACAAAAGCTAAACATACACGGAAAACCAGAGAAAAACAACCATTGAAAACGCCGGTTCACCTGAAGCTGATTGACTTTCTCCTCAGCTTCGGTCTTTTCCCGCAAATCTTCATTCATATTCTGTATCCGATTTTGGAGAGCGGACCTCTCAGTTTCGAACTCCAGGACCCTTCGTTGTAGAACACTCTCCACTTCCTTCTTCTCTTTTTCAAGAGCAGTTGCTCTGAAAAATATAGTATCAATTAGTAACTCTCTATAGTGGTCACGGGATTGCCATGCTGAGATATTAAGGAAAGAATATCACAGGGTCAATTCATGACAACACATCGGCATCCTAACAGCGCTGGAAAAACATTGGCAAGATAGTTATGGACCTGTCAACGAAGAGCATATAGCAGCAGTCGTTTGACTAGTACGAAACCGAGAGTAGTTCGAAACTGAGAACTCGTTTGACTAGTACAAGAATCTGACTCTACCTTTGAGCTAACCGACGCTGCAGCTCAAGTGTCTGCTCCATATCCTCATGGAGAGTATTAAGCTCGCTCTCAGCTCTCTCCACGTTTTCATGATTCTGTTTCATGTACAGCTCTAGCCTGCGAGAGTGTGCATACGCCACATAGCATGATTAAATTATTTGTAAAATTGTTGCACAGGCCCGTGTCAATCATCTAAAGATATGATTGTCAATTTTGACGCACCAGTTCCAAACTGCAAATATCATAATGAAATTTCAAATGTCCCTCCTATTAGCACTTGTCAAGATACACTCTCACCATTGTCACTCATAGTTATAGACGGTTAGAGGTACAACATGAGCTTTTTGTTAGCCAGAAAATAGCATCCTCTACCATATTGCACATTGGCATAGGCGTAGATTTTTATCTCACATTGATTCTCAAGCTATGGTAAGTGGAATGATTGCATAATTTTATAATTGCATGTGGGATCTGCAAATGGAGGGATACAAAGCTGCAAATGAGAACAGATCTGGACAAAGTAAGAGGACCTTTCTCGAAGTTGTTGGTTAATACTTTGCAACCGCTGCTCGCCATCAATATGAGCTTCCAAATCAATCTGCAAACCCGCCACTTGGCGACGCAAAGTAGCAGCATCAGAAGCGGGGGGCACCATCAAACCTTCCGCCCGCAGGCGCGGTCCGATTCGAAGCGTCGATTGATGCTGCCCAACAGGCGGGTGGCTAGGATTGCTTCCCATCCTAGTGAGAGAGCTTGCAACTGGACTCCCTCCAGGAATGATAGTGGACGTAGGCTTGCTAAATGCTACTGACTTGTTCATCCCTGGACTGCTCCCCAAAGGACTTGTTCGGCTAGAAATGCCGGACACGCTTGAGCATCCAAAATTGTTTGCCGGAGCATTCCCCCCTCCGGTTTGTGACTGCGTATAAATGTAGACATATTCTCAACTGCTAACTGAGATGGATTTGAATCAAGAGCAAGAAAACCCCAATTACCAAGCTCAATGTCAATCATGTCTTTCAAATCCAGTACTTGCAGCTTTAATTAAAATTTGGGAAAGTGTTGGTCCATGTAATTAAATTATGTTTAGTATGCAGCTTATCAAATTGATGTAACATGTCCTACAATCAGATCGACAGCTCCAATGCAAAAAGTAAGACACTAACCTAAATAAACAACCAGAAATCCAAGTTAGCATGCGAAGATATCGAACGGTAGGGTTGCATACCGAGTGAGGGGAATGATAAGGACTCCGAGAATTTGAGGGTCCAGCCTGTGATTGGGAATTGTCCATCGCTTCATGCAGATATCTCTGAATTGAAGAAAGTAACCTAAAGTTGCTCTGAAGCCCGCATCGGTTTCTGGAGCTCTAATCGGTTCGACTGGTACAAGACTCTGCAACTACGATTTCAAGTGCATTAATGTCCTTGATTTTTACCCAAAAAGACTCCAATGCGCATGAATGCTCTTGCCCACAAACCTAAAGTGCCTACAATAGGATCAAAGGTATTAGTTCACTCAGCTGGAAGTAGGCTTACACTGGAGTTTAAGCGAGTCCAAGAGGAAGAAGCTGCGGGCATTTTACGCAATTACTCAACTTAATGTTCCGCTCTTGAATCCCAGTCTTCACTGTCAAGAACTCGGACATACGAGTTACTGAAAAAATTCATCTTCATGTGGCCTGAGCTCCCCATGGTGAGCACGCATTACAATCCCCTGATCTATGATTGCTAATTTGACGATAACAAATTGTTGAACAAGCCACTTCCCTTCCAGTAAAAGTTCACGCCAGCAGCGCCCACTCCAACGCGGGAAGGAAGCGCAATTTCTGAGCTTCAAATATCACGCAGAAACACATGCACCTCCCTCCAGCTTCGATGATTGATCAAAACTTGATTGATCAAAACTTGACGTGTCCTGGTACTAAAATGGTAACCATAAACGAATTAGGAGCAAACAGAACAATGCCGTAAGTGGCTGCAAATAGACTGAAAGCTCAAAATTTTCACAGAAAGCGAAGTTCAAAATTCTCTCATTCTACAATAGAGATTCAAACCTCATCAATCCACAATTCAAACCTACATTCACCTTACTCAGGGTCTTAGAATCTGTTCAACACGCTAAAAAATCGACAAAAATACCTATTCACACTCCTATTACGCCATTTGACCTAATCTTATAGATCCAGCTGCATACGAATACCCAATAAACCCTAACTTACACCCAACTCGTCCTTCGCAATTTCATCTTCCCCGCTCAAACTCTCTCCAACCCATTTCCCCCAACAACTAATTAAAACCCTCACTCCGACCTCAACAACAAGCAACTAACTTCCAAGCTCGATCAGTCACTGCAAAATCAACACGTTCTTGTACTGCCAAAGAAATGTACTGCCACTCTACTTGCAAGAATTCTATGATGGAAAGAAATCACGAAACACAGCTGCATTCAAAGCTCGATCGGTCCCCGCACCTCCGATCCGAAGCTTCAAAACGATATAAAATATGTCTATCTCAGTCGAAAAATTTCCCGAAAAATTTAGTTTGTGAAGAACTTGCAGCAGCGATTGTTTTCCAAACTCACTTCGGAGTTTGGAATCGGGAAGACCTTGATCGTGAGCTTCGAGTAACGAAGGTTGGCGCAGCGGTCCAAGAGGTCATGAGATCGTTAAAGACGATCGAAGGGCCTGGCTGCGAGTCCAAAGGGCGAAGCATGTGAAGAGACGGCGGTTAGTCCCCGAACAGTGACAGGTTCTGCGTGGAATCCGACGTGGCTGACAGGTTGGTGAAAAATCTGAGTTGGCATCTGAGTGGAATCTGCTCCCTCTTGAGAAATAGGAAGAGGGGTCAAAGCCTCTGCGTTTAAGATGGAATCACCTCAAACCGTCTATTTAACCCTTAAAGGACGAAGGGGTGACCTTGGAAATCATCCTTTTTCATTACCATGTGACATCATCAACATTAAAAAATCCAAAAGTATCTACATCTCGAACTTGAGGGAGGACAATTTTTCAACAGATATTGTACTGAAGTCGTGAATTCATGCTTACGTATTATAATTGTACATATTACATAGATTTTGACGCACTAAATCAGTGTCGTTAAAATCTTTATTAAAAGTGTACAATTTATGTACTTTAATTATACAAATGTGGTATCCAAAATGCACCTAAATTATACTAATATCAATATAATAACTGTACGTTATTGATAGGCATTATTCACGCACTGATTTAGTGCGTAAAAATACACGTATGTACAATTATGGTACGTAGGTATGAATTCACAACTTCAATGTTGTATTTGTACTAACCTATGAACCTTATAAATTAGAGATGTATTGGAACTCAAGCTACTGTAGAAGATCTCCCCTTTTCACAACAAATTCCAAGGATGAAGAGTTGCATTTTTGTCCTATATAGCTTGATTTTCTATTATCCATAGGCCATAGAATGGCCTCCTTGTTGTTTAAGGGTTAAGCAAATCGGCATAGTTGGAAGCACCTTTTTCTAGACAAAAATATTTTTTGCGGTATTAGCAGTTGAAAATCATAAATTTAAAATAAAATATAATAAAATATAGATAAAACATCTTGTTTCTTTGAATTTCCAAATTAAAAATCCATAGGGCATTCTAAACCACGCTTGATTCTGACACCAAAATTTAAAAAAATCAACACCTACCAAATAAAAATAAGCATGGGGATGGTTTCGTGATACTTTGGGAGAATACTTTGAAGGAAGCTAACCTACTTTGCTGCAATGGGTACTTGGACTGGAATAGGTGATTCCACCTTGGGAGAGGGACTTCCTTGTGGTAAATCATTGATGGAAAGTTTGGATGAATGCTTTTAGATTTAGATGGATGATCTTAAACATCCGTTTACGAGTGCAACGTGTCTTGCAAATGCATATGAAATTTTTCAACTGTGGTTAATGAAATTATGTGCCTTTAGTAAGGTAATTGTACTTAATTTTGTCTTATTTCTAAAAATCAAACTAGACAATTTCTTGCTTTGTATGTACAGCCTTTATTCATGAAAGTCTTTAATAAAAGGGTTGATTTGGGGTCTATTTATTTATGTACCTTTGAAAATTTATAGTTTATTCATAAATGGAGTCTAAACTTTAGTAATGCATGCAAAGAGAGTCTAGAATCCCTTTTTAGCCACCAACAAAACCAAGCATAAACTTTACAATTGCTTAATAGAAACCATGCCTCCAAGATTATATTTGAAAAATTAAAGATGTTATTGTCTTTTCATATAACCTCTTGATACTATTGATATTATAACTTCATTACGTCAACAGTCAAATCTTAAAACCTATTTTTGGAATAGTAACATATTTTATGCATTTAAGAATATATATATATTTTTTTCAATTCAATCAAATGTTTTTAATGCTAATTTTCTAATATATGTACTTAATACATTTTTTTTTTATCTTTTTTATCCAAATATTGTACAGTTCAAATATTATAAATAAGCTTATATTCCACTTTAAAAACGAACTTTTCTAATTGAAAAATTTGGCCCTTCAAAAGTAAATGCAATAAACAAATAAAATCTATATAATAAAAAGTCACCATTGTTAAAATTGAGTATCATTAAATTCTTAAGAAAAAATACACTATCATTGAGAATATGATGTTAAAGAAGTCAAAGTATAGCTATGTCTTTTATGGTTGAAATATTATACCCTTGATCAATTCTAGGATTTCCAATACTTTTTTGTATAACTTGTTGAATTTTGAAGTTTACACGTTACAAAAAATATTTATTTTTTATTTTGTTTATTAATAAATAAATACTAATTTCAGATTTTTACTAAGAAAATAAAGTATTTAAAGATTACATTGTATATATTGGATATTATCCTCTAAATTTATGAAAATCGAGACATGCTTCAAAATTTTAATAAATAATTGCAAATTGACCCACATACAAGTTAATAAGGATGTTTTTAAGTTTGCTTTCTATTAACATCTAAATCCATTTTATTGATACCTACAATGATTTAAAAAAGGTGTTCATTAGAGGGGATTTGGGGTCTCTTGAAGACTGTTTCAAGATTGTTCCCATTGCTGGGAATAGTCAAAATAAAAAATGATAATAATAATAATAATTAACAATATATATATATATATATATATAAATAATCATTAAAATTTTTAAATACAAAAAAAAATATTATTAAAAAAATATTATAAAATTAATTATTTAATAATATATAACGTGGTAGTGTCTTAACCACGTTAGATGGGAGTTCCCACAAAGTTCCTACAGAGCTCCAAAAGTTTTCAGAGTTTCGGAACTTGCAGTCTTCTGGAGGCTTCAAATCCCCCATTAGAAGAAATTTGGCGCCTCCAAGAGCCCGCAAGTTATCTTACGCTCCTAGACTGCAGGAACGCAGGAAAGCTGCTGGTTGATGTGGTTGAGACAATGCCACGTCACTTTTTCAAAAAAAAAAAAAAAAAAAAAAAAAATTGCCTAAAATGATATTTGGGAAAGAATTTTTGTTTTTTTGTTTTTGAAAAAATAAATTCTGACAGCCTGTACCGGCTATTCATAGATCTAGCCAAATTGGAGAACGGGCTTGAAACAGCCCTCCAATGCCCTCTAATCTCTTCTAATGTCTAATGAATATACTTTCATTTTATTGATATCTATATAAACCCCTAAATGACTAGCATGCATTTTTTGGCTACATAGCAATTTTGGGAGAGGTATGTGTGATTGAAGATTTCTATATTTTTTTGTCCAAGTTTTAAGAGAAGCTGGGGATAAAGAATATCTTTCATCAACATTGAATTTCATAATATTTGGAAATATGAGTCAAAAGTTATAGCCTAATACATTTATTTATTTTGTGAATGGATAGTTTGGACAAATTAAAAATAACCACTTCTTTCAAAAACAAAAATTTGAAATTAGTTTTCTAGAATTATAGATACGTGAAAAGCTTTGAATCATTCCATTTGGTCAATGAGTCAAAATTATGAGTATTTTTTGTTTGTGGTTAAGTATGGAGACTCTATTCTAAAACAAACTTTGAAGTCCTTCATCTTACTCAAATTTCAATATTTTTTGAAACATGACGTGTGGGCCCTAGAAAATCACTTACAAAATAGCCAAGTCGTGATGCTGGACAAATGAAGAGATAGCAAGCAGAAAAAGAACAACGCAAAGGAAACCGTGAAACCAGAGAACCCTAATAAAAATCACAACCGAGAGGGCCACGCCCTTGCCACTTGATAAAGCCACCCTCCCTCAACGCTAACAACTTGGAACAAAGCCAGATATTAACATATTGCTATCTTCATGTGTACTAGTGTGACCCTGTGCCGTTGGCCCAATTTTCATCTACTCCCAGTTCCACTCCTGGTTCTACTTCTGATTCTACTCCCAGTTCTACTCCTGGTTCCACTCCTAGTACCAAGAACGCCACCAAATCAAAGTAAAAGTAATTTTCTAATTTTTTAATCAATAAATACTTTGAAATTCAGTAGCTTTTGCACCACCGCTCCAAACGCCACGAAACCAAGCCTGTGCATCCCTCCTCGGCGAGAGCTTTCTGACGGTACCAAGCACGCTGCCGGGGGACGCACGGTTAGGAAGTTGTCCACGCTACAAACAAAACAAAACAAAACAAAACAAACAAACAAACAAACAAACAAACAAACAAACAAACAAACAAACAAACAAACAAACAAACAAACAAACAAACAAACAAACAAACAAACAAACAAACAAACAAACAAACAAACAAACAAACAAACAAACAAACAAACAAACAAACAAACAAACAAACAAACAAACAAATAAACAGCCTCATTTAAGGTATTGATTACTCTTAGTTCATTATTAGACAATGTGGAACTTTGAATAGGTTGTTCAGCGCTTGGTAAACCAACTAAAAATTGAGGAGAAACTTCATTACTTCTGTGCAAAATTGAAAGAGTAGGACCTGCCTCAATTCATAAAATATGAAACGATTAGGTTACTAGTTATTTCCTTTGCATCATTAAGATTGTTTGAATGGCAGAACTACTTACTAATTGAACCTTAACAATAATCTTGTAAATTTGAAGGAAATTTCCACCACGATCAAAAGGCAATCTTGTGCATGAGCACTAGAGTCATATCCCTTGCAGCGTTCAATAGAAGAACATTCTCCACTAGTCCAAGTTTTCAATTCAGATTGCAAAGCAATGGAACACAAAACCAGAGAGCAGAGAATGATGCTCTCGTTACGGGAGTTGGCGCCTTAGTGTCGATTCTACTCAACCGTTCTCTTGCAGGAACTACTCCCATGGCAGACTCAAGCAGATTCAGTGCCGAATCTATCCAAAAAAAAATTGCACAATTTCGCTAAGTTTCAAACAATTTCGCACATTTTTCGCTTATTTTTTGTGGTTTAGGGCTTCAAAGTTCTATTTCTTGCAGTCTTGAGACTACTCTGACGTACGATTTGAAATGGGACAATGCACAATCAAGGTCCGATGTGTTGGCCCTCGCTTTGACTGCCACAGTGTTGTTGCAAGGCTTGGTGTGGAAGTTCGATCCAGCCCCGACCTGTTCTCTCGGTGAGTGTGCTTTTGTGTTGATCATATTATTGTTTTTTTTGCAATTGGAGACGTTTGTAGCATTCTTTTTCTCTGGGGTTTCGACTAGAGTTGTGAATGCAGTGAATTTTAGGGTTTGCCTTTGCTGTCAATGTTTGGTAGACGGCAATTGCAATTTCTTTTGCTCAGAAGCCATGTGCTGTGAAACTGGAGCTGTGGAGGTAGAGATGGATGGTGTGGATTGCTTCAACATGGTGCCTAGCCTTAGCAATGACGCTGCTTGGGAGTTGAAATGGTATTACATCTATTGATAATTGTCTCTATTAGTTTAGAAATGGAGAATTCTGGTCCTCGGTGTTGTAGCTCTATAGAAGCTATGATGCTCTCATTGTGAATTTACTTTATTTGCTAACTTAGTGTGCAGCTTGTGATCTAAATAAGGTTTGGGGCTTCCTGTGGGATGCCACCCGTATAAAGGCGTTGGTGATATTGTACGATGGAGCTTGCAGGTCTTGCTGCTATGACAGTTGGTGGCAACGCAATGCCTGTCAATGCCTCTGAATTCATGACTAGAGAACTTTACAAGGGGGTTGAGAAATCTGGAAGACGTGAGTACCACAATACATTTTTCCTTAAGGTGCTGAAGTTTATGATGCTAGTGAGTACGTGTTCATTTCTTTGCGAAATTCATTATGGACATAAAAATATGGAATGCTTAGTAAAACTCCCCTTTCTTGAAACTTTCTATATTTAGCCAACTATTTGTCATTAATGTTGCTTCTAACATAAATCCTACCAATGTTTTTTCTCTAATTAATGACATTTTGACACTCAAATCTGCTAAACTTTGCTTTTCTCCAAACACTGGTTTAAATCTCATAGGTACTCTTGACTATTTATTGCACTATCATCATTGACGAACCTATGCATTTCTAGAGGCTTATCTTGCAAACTTGGCGCTCTATCCGGGGAGGTTTGAGCTCTTGATGTTTCTTCCACCGAATACACAAGTTACCATTTTTTGTTGCCGCTATGATGTTCATTCTACTGGTTTGCATAGCCAAAATGCAGGCTTTGGAGATCCTTCTAGTAAAAATTCTTGATACAAAACCTGACAAATGATTCAAGCTTGCAATCTTGTCAATATATTTGTCACCTTCCATGTCTGAAGCTGTTGCAATACATATCTGATTTTGATTGGGAATGGTGCCATTTGCAGACAATTCTTGTATAACTACTGGGTAATGATGGAATACTAGTATTGACAAGTGACACAATTCGTGGGTTCTCACCCACAGATCAGGTGCTGTCAAGACTTGCTTATGGATGTTGGAGTTGGCATTAATGTCTTGATGAGCTACTCTTTCTTAGTTTTTAAACTAATCAATGTGACTTGTATCCACCAATGTGGTTTTATTATTATCTTGAGCTCGTCCACTGCAGGCTTGGATCGGAATAAATGCAGAGAAAGTTGACACTACACTTCAAGATTGGGTTGCTTCTTCAACTGCAAAAGTAGAGGGTCAATCTCTTCTCTAGTCAATTTTTGGGGGTATTTCATCTTGGTCAGGCTCTTGTGTGTAATGGCAATCTGCCCAATGTATCTTCAACAATCATTTTTCTTGTGCAAAGCAAGTAGAAGTACTATCATCTTTGCACCTTGCAATTTGGGTGTATACAATACTGAGGTTAGTAATCTCTCGCGCAAAAGTCCTCTTTTGGACCTATATCTCTTAAGTAGGGCTAAATTTGACTGTTGTAGAAACTTTTGGATATGATAAATAGAGTCCTCTTTATGATTCGTGGGAAGTGCTCCCTCGGGTCACCATAATCATAAAGAGGCCTCCCCTTGAGACCTAGAGAGTCCTCTGTATAAGTAATGTGACCGTTTGGGAGTATTCTCATTGTTATGTCTCTAGAATGTTCTCAAAGAGTTTAATTTTTTTTCCAAACTTTGTTCTTTTCACTTGTCGACAATATGTTGTCATATCAAAGTGTTGCTTAGATTAATTTGTAAAGACAGTTCTTGATGCTCTTTTATCATTTTCAATGCTTCCTATGCATTGTATGCAAGCATTGAAGTTTCTGAAAATTCAGTTTTGGATCATCGCGAATGGCAGGGAATATTACATGAAATCATATTACGATCAATAAAGCCGAAGATTTGCAAGCAAGCAAGGCTAACAATAGTTGCAAGTTCCCAAAGTTCTCCATTCCCAAAGTTCCCTGTGCGTCCCGAATTTCCCAATGTTAAGAACGTCATCTTTTTTAGTTTCTTATACAGGGCTCATAAAATAATGAAATCATAGCATGGAGATTGATTATTACAACACTGCAACCATTGGGATTGGCATTTTTAAACCCCATAATTAAGTTCTTGACAATTTATTGTTTTGAATCATTCTCTCCTACTACCTACTTACTATTTTTTTCCTGTATGTTGTACAATTCCAAATGATCTTAAATTTTTCAAGCATGTGGCCAACTTGTCTAAGAAAAAGAATCCAAATACGTACCACCCTTTTATACATCTTTTCATAGAATAGTGAGCTTGTGAAGTATAGCTGTCTTGTTATTTGTAAGGCCAAGAAACAAATTTTAGTGAATTTGAATGCTTATAACTTGCAATCCATGCGGTAGAAATTTCTGAAATTCTTACCGCATATTCACAAACCAGCACACTACAAGATCCTATGGTTACATGTGTCAAGAAAATGTTATTTTTTTCAAAAATTTGGTACTTGTACTAAAATGGCTATTTTGGAGCATTTTGCGGTGAAAATATAGTCATGGAACTTTATGGGCTAAATAATAAAAATATCTTAGTAAATTTCATCACAACTATTTGAATAATCTAATCCAGAAAGTTGCCAATTTGACATCACAACAATGAATTTTTCCAAAAAAAAAATCTACTTGCTAAAAAATCCGAAATCAATGGTTGTCCCCTAATATCATTTGGTTTTTATATTTTCTATCTTTTTATCAAATCAATTTCTTTTTTATAATTTCTACATTTTATAAAAAAAAACTTCCACAGGTGCTTGTAGTTTCAAAGGTACAAAAAAAAGTACACCTTTGCAGCCTAAACTGCCGCTTTGTTAAATGTACTTGTTTTTTTTCAATTTACATGTTGTTCTAGTTTATAATTTAGTGTTTTAAACATGAATGACTCTTAATATTTTACAACTTGAATTGGCATTAATGTTCAAGCCATATGTACATATTTATGAAAATAGAACTAACCTTCAAGAATCATTATTATAATGAATGTTTATTGAACAATAGTTTTAACTTTCAAATATTTTCTTTTTTAAAATCCATGGATGACCAATTGAAGTTGTTTTTGTAAGCAACAAAATTCACTTTAAGTTGCATTTGAAAACAAAATAAAAATGCCTAACAATTGCCACATATACAATATTACATTAAACAACTAATTTACACCAATCTTATATTTAAAAACAAATAAAAATAAAAATTCTTCTCTCTATGAAAATTATAAAAACTGCAATTAATTGAGGTTACCTTTTAAATTTGAAATGCTACAAAATAGAATCATACTTCTAGAATAAATTAGTTACAAATATGAATTCAACTAAGCAACTTAATTCAATTGGTGTTCCCTAGAAACAACACTAATAATTATGCAATATATTGGGAAATATAAAAAACTGTAAAGTACAATAATATGGCACTCTAGTGTGTCCTAGATCAATTCCATATACTACGGTCTACTCTAGTTCTTTTCATGTTGTCTCAAATAGTATAATTTTCATCTAACTTTCAACAAATTCTATTTATTTATTTCATTCAATATCTTCTAGTTTCATCCAAAGGTATAGACTAATTAAACCACATTCATCTATAATTCACTCAAATAGTATGAAAAGGTCTTGCACTATTGAAACTCTAGAACTAATTAAATTAATTTGTATACAAACATGATTTGATTTAATTTAGTTTTAAAATTTTCAATATTGTAGTCCAAAATAATAACAACATATTTATTATGATAATTTGTTATAGCAAGTGGGATAATATCAAAATATTAGGTCTAAAGAAATATTAGTAGACATTTCACATTTATTATATCAATTTGATATTATTCTCTCTATATTTTCAAGAGTTCTTAACAATATAATTGGCTAAGTACATGGCTAATATCCATAACATAATTGGATAAGTAGCTATTTTCTTCTCCAAAACTTTCAAATATTCAATTGAACAAAAGAAACACAATAAAGGTACCCAAATAGACAAGGTCTAAAAAATTTAAGTCTGAAAAGAAAATTATAACTACCGCTAAAACTTCTAAGAGAAAAAATGATATATCTGCTATAGTTTCTATGTTCACTTCAACTGCAAAAGTTTCTTCAATCCCAGAATTTTTTTCAACTTTGGATTCTAAGCCAATGGATTCAACTTCACAAATTTCTTCAACTTCAAACAATTCTTCAACATTGGAGCTTGAGCCAATGGATTCAACTTCAAAGTTTGAGCCAATGGATTCAACTTCAAAGTTTGAACCAATGGATTCAACTTTAGGTGTTTCTTCCATTTCAAAATTTTCTTCAACTTCACAATTTGAGCCAAGGGATTCAACGTCAAGAATTTCTTCAATGTCAAATTTTTCTTCAACTTCACTGCTTGAGCCAATGCATTCAACTTCAAGAGTTTTTTCAATGTCAAAAATTTCTTCAACTTCGAGGGTTGAGCCAATGGCTTCAATTTCAAGAGGTTTTTCAATTTCAAAAAATTCTTCAACTTTGGGGATTGAGCCAATAGATTTATGCCCCGGAGGATAATCAATAAACTCAAATCCTGACTCAAACTCTATCCATTCAGACATAGACAACTGAGGATAATCAACAAACTTAGCAAGAGACTTGTTTTTATTTATTTTACCCATTTTTGCAAACCTCCAGATGAACATCGAATGATGCAGATGAAACAAAAGGTAAAAATATAAAGTCTTGAACCCCCCATATATATACTCTACCATTGTCCAAAAAAAAGTAAAAGATAAAAATAAAAGTTATTAAAAAGGTAAAAGCCAAAAACTAAATCATTGGTAAAGGAAAAGGTTAAAGTAAAAGTCAATACTAATGAACATTGCAAATTGTGCAACAACAAGTTACAGGACAACGAGCTCACAACTACATTGGATTACCGTCTGTAGAATGGCACCAGGGAGCTTAATAACTCTAGATTGCTTCATTCAAATAGCATCTCTCCGCTAATCTCAAAATCGTGCGGATGGCTACATCCACCTCTACTGGAGTGAATTGGAAAACAAAATCAGAATCACTGCCACTACTATAATAACCGGGACGAAGCTCACAAGGTACAGGAAGCTATAGCCCTGCAATCAACAACCAAGTCAACCAATTTTTAGAATGTTCACAAATTCAACGCTCCAAGTCATTGTTGGTTAGTTTGTTTATGATCACAAGACATGTTCCACATGAAATTGTTAGTCCCATTCTGCTTTTTTAAAAACAAAAATGCAAACCATCACTTCATTCCAATTTGGATCACTTCTGTGTTCTTATGCATAGGACAGCTACTTCTGGGCCGGGTCTGGCATAGGTCAAGCTAATGTCTCTTGAGGTATAGAATGGAGTTCTTCAGTAAATGTAGACTATTTCAGGAATTTTGACGTACTGAAGATAGACATCATCACAGAGAGAAATTTTTGTGACCAATCACACTTGCTGGAAAGTCAACATGTCATACTCACATTGGCTAAGGATACACTTGCTACCCCACGTAGTTGTACCTTCTGTACAGTCTTCCTACCTCCCACTTTTCTTTACTACCAATCCAATCACTTTTAACCCTGTAAACCTCGCTTGATAGATGAGGAATATTGTAGCAGTGATCTTGATCAATGTTTCTTGATTATAGCACGATGCATGATGGATGTTTCTTGATTATAACACAAGGCATGATGGATGTTTCTTAACCCCTAAAGGACCAAACAACGTTTTTTGGCAACGTAGCGATTTTGGGTAGCTTACTACGGTTAGAAATTTTATTTTATTTCTTTGAAAATTTCACACATTGTATGCCCAAGGAGTAGCTTTAAGGACCAAAAATTTTCAAAACTTTTGATTACATTGTTAAAAAGTTATTGGATGATATGTCATTTTCAACAGTCAGCGGGCAATTCTAAAAAATTCTAAAAAATAACTTTTAAGAAAAACAAAAATTTGAAATTGGTTCTTTAGATTTATATATACGTGAAAATTTCTTAATTATTCCATTTTGATTTATGAGATGAAAAACTATGAGGCGTTCTAGTTTGCGGGCAGTTATGGATTTTCTATTATAAAATAAACTTGAAGTCCTTTATGTAACTCAAATTTTACTATTTTTAAAAAATTAAAAAGTATAGGATGTGTATTGTTTACTGCAACATAACAACCGTTGGAATTGATATTTTACAATTCCATAATTAAATTCTTAACAATTTTGTATTTTGAATCATTCTCTACTTCTTTCTACTTATTATTTTTTTCCTATATGTTGTACAATTCTAAATGATCTGAAAATTTTCAATCATGTAGCCAACTTGATTTGAAGAATGAATCCAAGCAGTAACCACCGTTTTGGACCTTTTTTCATTTAAATGTGACCTTGTGAAGTGCAGCTGCCCGGTTTTTCGCAGGGCCCAAACAAGGATTTTTGTCAATTCAAATGCTAATATCTTGCAATTTACAAGGTGGAAAATTCTGAAATTTTTTTTGCATACTCTCAAACAAGTTTACTACAAGAACATATGGTTACATATGTCCAAAAATGATTTTTTTGTAAAATTTGATACTTGTACTAGAAATGGCAGTTTTGGAGTGTTTTGGGTGAAAACATAATCTCTACCTTTAGGGGTTAATTATAAATCAAGGCATGATGGTTGAAACATTTTGTATGGAGCACGATGGTTGAAACAGAACCAACACGTGAGTGTGTTGCCATGTACAGTTGCCAAAAAATATTTCCTATCAATATAAGTATGTACTAATATGGAAGTCTTATAACGAAGATGATATTCAAATAGCTACTACAACATTTCACTTCCCTAATGCTGCCATTAAAGCAACAAAGTCCATTTCCTTTGTTAAAATAAAATTCACATGAGTAACATTGCTAAATGGCGTAGCTACACTAATTGGAGCACTAGTAGTTGTAACAATCACACCAGGTGCAATAACAGAAGCAATCTTAGCTTGCTCAACATACAACACAAATTCTTGAAGGCTTGCACAATTAGCAATCATGAAATATAGTCAGATATCTTAGATAAGAAGAAACTAAACAGGAATAAGTAAAACTCAATAATTTAAAGAAAGAAATTACTTGTAGTGGATGGCGATGGTGCAATAGCAATTGGAGGCACACAAGTTGTAAGTGTAGTAGGATTACATAAAGCACCTCCAAACATAGGAGTAGGAGTATGTGCAGCAGGACTAGAGATTGAACTAGGAACCTGAATCCCGTCAATCAAAGAACTTGACAAGCTAGTAGACCTTTTGCCTAGCATATTTGCATCCCAATTAAGACTCAATAACTCTCATCAAGGCTGAAAATGTTGCTATTAAATTCAATTGAATCTCTCTTTAACTATAGGTATACTGGTTTTGCAACATGATACTTGTCTTGCATTTGATATTGTTGCACATCCCAAAGAGAGCGTGCAAAATAAAAATCTTTTTTTAGACCCTAAACCAATAACTACAAAAGCCAAACACAATTGAGACAAGAAAGTTTAGAAATAAGAAATTCAAAAACAAGAAACCAGCATTTTATGAAATTACAAATCATATGATTGCATACCTCTTATAGAGTCATTCCATAAAGGTGTTGGATGAGTCACCATCGGCTGAAAATGAAGCTGGGATTCTGAGCATAAGGATTGGAATGATCCATAATGTATTACCACAAACAAATTAAGGAGGTATTTGCCGATGCTGACCATACGGCCAAATAACAAATTGATTATTTGAATCAACACTACTTCTAGATACCAGGATTCTGATTACAATAATTAACCTGCATATCCTCTAAAATTGAAGAAGTACAATAGGACATTGAGAACAAAGTGGTTGCCAAATCACATTACCAACTATAATGTCAAATATGGCTTGAAGGCCAAAAATTGCTTGCAAAAACTCATGTGCCGGAGTTTTATCAAGTACTTGACAATTAGAATCAAATTATTGATTGAAATTGCGTACTGGAGACCAAAGAGTTAAAATCAGTGATCCTAAAATCTGGATTCTTGTCAACGCTCTTTTTGGGACCACTTAGACTTGCCGTAATTGCAAGCAAACTTCCTAAGTTCCAAAGCAACCCAAATTTCTTCTCAGTACACTCGCACAATCGAACCCAGGGTCCCAAAACCCTGATTGCTATTGCTACAACAGGACCACACAATCTCTGGTGAACTGCTAGCATCAGCTTGGAGCTTCCGCAACATCCAACATTCCAGCAACCAAAATGCTGATTCTGGGCTCAATGGAACAGCACTACGGCCGTCACCAATAAGATGACTGGGAACCCGATTGGATAGAGATCCAAACACAGCCCCTCTAGAAGACTACGATCAAAAACAATATAGAAAATATACAAGGCTTGGAAACCGAAAAATTACAGGAACTCAAATATGGATTACAAATGAAGCGTGAGGGACAAATCCCCTCCCGTGGCTTTAATAGAGAGATAAGGCAGTTATTTAGCCCTAACCAACCAAACTGTAACTCACAATAGGTAGTCAAGTCCAGCTGTTACAAGGGACTTTGTAACACAAAGGTCAACATTTGAGACTGGTGTGGATGAGGTCACATTAATAATTCTTAGGTGGGATGCAATTGTTGTAGATAACTAAAAATTTGAAATGGCAAGGGAAACCACAACCGGGGCAATTTGAAGCTTCCAATAAGCCATAACTATTGACTACCGAAATTGTTTGTAAAACATTGAAGAGCTACCAAGAAACGAGTTCCTACTTGCCTTTTGATCTGCCTGCAGTAAAAGGTGGAAAAATTAGATAATAATCAAGATACAATTATCAATATATAATACACCAAACATCCTAGATAAACTTGAGTCATTGAAAATAAACTCAAAAAACAAGTCTCACCACAAGTGCTCCAAGTCTAATGTTGCATCATATCTATCTAGCATGTTGGGATTCTTGTGATTAGTCACACCACAAATGACATGCATAGGTACGCCTACTAGGCTCATCCTTGTAATTGCAATTGCTTGACCAAAATTATTGATGATATCACCAGAAACTCCCGCTGGATGAATGCAAGAATGACCGGTACTATTTGGCGTCACAATGAAAGTGACAAAGTTGTGAATGGCCATAGCTTTTGTAGGGTGAAGTCAATGTGCTGGGAATTTTGAATGAAGATGATAAACTATATAATAATTAAAACCACTATTTTTTAGAAATTTAGAAAAAATGTTTTATATTTAAATTTGAATTTAGCTAATTTGTCACACCTTGCAGTTTAGGTTTTTTAGTATTGGGGAGCATCCAAAATTAATGATCTAGAGTTGAAATTTCTATGGTCTATTTCCATAGTAGGAAGTCATGTTTCTACTAAAGGAAAATTAAAAGTATTTTACTTTATGTCCTCCACATGCGTGCTAACAGGGCTTTCTTGTGCACACATTTCTGAACTTTGAAGATGGTTTTAAGATCATTCTTTTGGTAAAATCTCATCAATATAAACTCTTCCCAAATGGCCAATTTTTAGTTGTTTTTTTAAACTTTCTTTCCTATCTTTTACAAATTGAAATGTGAAATTACAATGCAAGTTTCTCTATTCGACAGATCTTGCACTTTCTAGTTCTCCTATTTAGAGAATTTTTCTATGCTTTTCCTTCCTAAGGTACCTTCCTCAGTTCTTCTTAAAGGTCTATTCACTAAATATATTTTTCACATTTTTTTAAAATTGTTTTTCTAATTTTAATGTATTCTCGAAAAAAAAATGAATACTATAAAAATGCTATGCTTTTTGAACACCCTTTCTTGCAATGACCCCGCTATTTTAGCCATTTCCGTCACCTATGTGTAAATAATACCTACGCCAACATTTGTTCACTTGAACCAAACATTGGTCCTACGTTCATCTAAAGCTCCCAAGAAAAATGCACTTGACTTCATATCACTAGCCAAATGTGTATCATATTTCATCCAATAGGCAACAACATCCTCATTGCAAGACATTACAAATCTTCTAAATTATTCTTGTTGAAATTTTGTAATAGTAGCCTTGTGATTTTTTGAAATCTCTTATGTACCTGGAAAAAAGATCAATTCCACAATCGAGAACTACTGGTTGTAGCTTTATCCTCATAGGGTTAAACGCCCTTTTCAATCCTAAAGTGCACCAAAAGTCAAAACAATATCATCAATAGGCTAGTGTAACCAATTGCCATCATATAAACCAAAACTTCAGAATCATATATCTTAACCAATAATCGTTTCAAAAAGTATATCAATGAATAAAACCAAGCTACTAGTGAAAATTAAAAAAAAACAAAAAAAATACATACTCTACAAATTTCTTGCCATTGACGGGATTGATTTTTATCTTGAAATTTTTATACTCCAAGTCGTGCAACTTTTGGTATTTACAAGTCAAGAAATACAAGTACAGTACCACGCAATTTGTTTTTGTAATCCTCTGGGATGGTGCATCTGATGCAATTCATGCACCATAATAAGAGCTTCTTCAACAAACAAAATGACCTTCACTTTCCTACAAAGCTTGTTGGCGCCACTATCAATAGACAATTTCATAGTTGCCTCTACTACATGACATTAGAGAAAACTAAACCCCTTGGAGGGCTGCTAGAATGTGACAAACCAAGCTATTAAAAGCTTGGTCTGTCACACCAAGCTGACTAATGTGGGGAGCAGTCAGCTTTTGCGATTTTTTTATTTTTTAAAATTTTAAAACTTATTATTATTATTATTATTATTATTTTTTTAAATTTTAATTCAAAATTTTTGGTTCCTGCGCCACTACTGCTACAGTTCCATCAGGGCGGAAATAGGGGAAAAATAAGTTTTTCAACAAAAACAAAAGCAAATTTCAGGGTACCTCGGAGGGCCGTGGAATAGCCCTCTGAAGGCCTGAAATTTCCTCTAATGGTTATTGTGTCAAAGAAAACACATTTTCAAAGTGTAAATTCAACTTCATTCACCTTTGTCAATTGAATCCGCTTCTTTTGAGTCCTCTGCAGAATTTGATTGAGGGAGTTGTAGAAGTTTCCTAGAGATCCTAATGGATAGCATTCTCTAAAATCTTTACACAAAGCAAGAAAGAGGTGAGTCATCAAGTTTGCTAGTTACTAAATTTTGTAATCCACAATCGACTTTGAACCTACATGATTCGTCTCATACTTCCACAAGTTAAACCAATTTCTCAGCCACCTGTCATTCCTAACACTAAAATTTGTTAATTTCCATCATCCATGCACTTATCTAACAAGTTCCAATCAACTTTGTTGAGTATTTGAGTTTGTAGATTTGGACTTTCTACAATAGTACAAGAAATTTCACCATTGTCTCTCTCATCAACAGCCTCAGGTTCAATTGGCATATTACAACTATCATCTGAATTTGATGAATCATCTGTTGTAATAACAGCATCACTACATGGAGCTATAGACATTGCCAAAGGAACAACAAATTCATGATTACAACCAATTTCTTGTTGAAAAGCATCAACAACAGTAGAGTCACAAGGTTGACCAGTATCTAAACTCTCAAGGATCGGCATGAATGTCCAATTCGACGTAGGATGGTCTTGTAATAATAGAAGATCAAGATCTAGACAATCATATGTAATTACAAGAGGCTAATAATATCTACAATTCCAGGAAGAATAGCCTGCAGCATATTTTTAACCACAACCAATTACTCACTCTAGAGTACAATCTATAATCGGCTCTAAAATGAGATTTCCAACTGGCTCTAAAACACAAGGTGCTACATCAAAACTCTCTGTCATAATAGGTGTCGCAAGCAATGTGACTTTTGACTCTCGAAGCAAAGATAAGTCAATAAGCGCAATCAGACTATCCACATAAGAACTTTCTACTAATTTATAGCTAAGATCCTTTACAAACTTTCTGGCACTCTTTTTCTTCTACAGAAGAGACTTGATAGGTGGTGATTCTTGCGATAGCCCTAATATCAGATTAAAAGTGCAACTAGCCAATGGAGACTTTTCTACAATCGAAGGCACTACAAGACCCCCTCTAATCCATTTCCTTCTAAGCCTAGACAACTTCCTAATCTCTGACATTTGAAATATGTTTGTTATACAATTAGTATACAATTTCTTTGAAATAGTTGAGCCAAAGATTCAACAATTCTTTAACTGTTGAAAATTTGAATCTAATGTAAAGGTAAACACATGAAAGTCGCAAAAACTCCTACATTGTCCGGAGCACGCATGCTTGCGTTAGTTGCATAAGAAGCTAGACTTGGCGCTCTGAAACTGCACTACTGCACATGACAACTAAATTTGGCGCACAGAAAGTTGCGTAAGAAGCTAGACTTGGCGCTCTCAAACTGCACTACTGTGCATGACAACTAAACTTGGCGCACAGAAAGTCTGTATGAGAAGCAATGCGATTTCAATCTCCTACTTATGAAACTAAACCACAATGAAACTAAACCACGCATGTTTGCGCCACACAATTGCAACCATTAGAAGAACAAAAGCAGCCCTCTGGAGGGTTGCTCTTGATTGACATGCCAAGGTATTTCAAGCTTGGCCTGTCAAACTCACAAAGTCCCCCAGAGAGTAGTCAACTTGGTTGACTGCTTGCAGAAACAGTCAGATTTGTATTTTCTAATAAAAAAAATTTATAAATTATTTTTTAAGATACAAATTATATGTAATTATATATATGTATATATATATATATATATATATATATATATATAATTTTTTACTTGTAAAACTGGGTTCCTGCGCCACTGTCACTACAGTTTTTGTGGCGCGGAAATAGGAGAAAAATGCATTTTTCAACCTCAAAAAATGAAAATTTAGAGTACTTCAGAGGACTGTGGAGGAGCCCTCTAGAGGCCCAAAATTTTCTCTAATGTAAATAGTGTGCTTGCGCACTCAACCAAACAACAATAAAGCATATCATAAACAAAAATGACGATGCAAAGATGGCCCAAATCCTAGCTTCACTAAAACCTAAGCCGCTAAGAACCAGACATGTCCATTGTACTGCCAACTACTGATTGTACTGGGAATCCGATTGCACTTTCCAGCTCACGTGACCAGAGTTTAGTATTTTGAATCATTCTCTCCTACTATCTACTTATTATTTTTTCCTGTATGTTGTACAATTCCAAATGATCTGAAATTTTCAAGCATGTGGCCAACTTATCTAAGAAAAAGAATCTAATACGCACCACCCTTTTATACATCTTTTCATAGAACAATGAGCTTGTGAAGTGTAGCTGTCTTGTTTTTTGCAAGGCCAAGAAACAAAGTTTAGTGAATTTGAATGCTTATAACCTGCAATCCATGCGGTAGAAGTTTCTTAAATTCTTAGCGCATGATTTCAGACCAGCATACTACAAGATCCTGTGGTTACATGTGTCAAGAAAATGGGTTTTTTTCAAAAATTTGGTACTTGTACTAAAATGGCAGTTTTGGAGCATTTTGCGGTGAAAATATAGTCATGGAAATTTATGGGCTAAATAATAAAAATATCTTAGTAAATATCATCACAACTATTTGAATAATCCAATCTAGAAAGTTGCCAATTTGACATTACAACAATCAATTTTTCCAAAAAAAAAAAATCTACTTATTTGCTAAAATACCCGAATCAATTTTTGTTCCCTTATATCATTTGGTTTGTTAAATGTACTTGTTTTTTTTCAATTTACATATTGTTCTAGTTTATAATTTAGTGTTTTAAACATGAATGACTCTTAATACTTTACAACTTGAATTGGCATTAATGTTCAAGCCATATGTACATATTTATGAAAATAGAACTAACCTTCAAGAATCATTATTATAATGAATGTTTATTGAACAATAGTTTAACCTTCAAATATTTTCTTTTTTGAAATCCATGGATGACCAATTGAAGTTGTTTTTGTAAGCAACAAAATTCACTTTAAGTTGCATTTGAAAACAAAATAAAAATGCCTAACAATTGCCACATATACAATATTACATTAAACAACTAATTTACACCAATCTTATATTTAAAAACAAAATAAAAATAAAAATTCTTCTCTCTATGAAAATTATAAAAACTGCAATTAATTGAGGTTACCTTTTAAATTTGAAATGCTATAAAATAGAATCATACTTCTAGAATAAATTAGTTACAAATATGAATTCAACTAAGCAACTTAATTCAATTGGTGTTCCCTAGAAACAACACTAATAATTATGCAATATATTGGGAAATATAAAAAACTGTAAAGTACAATAGTATGGCACTCTAGTGTGTCCTAGATCAATTCCATATACTATGGTCTACTCTAGTTCTTTTCATATTGTCTCAAATAGTATAATTTTCATCTAACTTTCAACAAATTCTATTTATTTATTTCATTCAATATCTTCTAGTTTCATCCAAAGGTATAGACTAATTAAACCACATTCATCTATAATTCACTCAAATAGTATGAAAAGGTCTTGCACTATTGAAACTCTAGAACTAATTAAATTAATTTGTATACAAACATGATTTGATTTAATTTAGTTTTAAAATTTTCAATATTGTAGTCCAAAATAATAACAACATATTTATTATGATAATTTGTTATAGCAAGTGGGATAATATCAAAATATTAGGTCTAAAGAAATATTAGTAGACATTTCACATTTATTATATCAATTTGATATTATTCTCTCTATATTTTCAAGAGTTCTTAACAATATAATTGGCTAAGTACATGGCTAATATCCATAACATAATTGGATAAGTAGCTATTTTCTTCTCCAAAACTTTCAAATATTCAATTGAACAAAAGAAACACAATAAAGGTACCCAAATAGACAAGGTCTAAAAAATTTAAGTCTGAAAAGAAAATTATAACTACCACTAAAACTTCTAGGAGAAAAAATGATATATCTGCTATAGTTTCTATGTTCACTTCAACTGCAAAAGTTTCTTCAATCTCAGAATTTTTTTCAACTTTGGATTCTAAGCCAATGGATTCAACTTCACAAATTTCTTCAACTTCAAACAATTCTTCAACATTGGAGCTTGAGCCAATGGATTCAACTTCACAAATTTCTTCAACTTCAAACAATTCTTCAACATTGGAGCTTGAGCCAATGGATTCAACTTCAAAGTTTGAACCAATGGATTCAACTTTAGGTGTTTCTTCCATTTCAAAATTTTCTTCAACTTCACAATTTGAGCCAAGGGATTCAACGTCAAGAATATCTTCAATGTCAAATTTTTCTTCAACTTCACTGCTTGAGCCAATGCATTCAACTTCAAGAGTTTTTTCAATGTCAAAAATTTCTTCAACTTCGAGGGTTGAGCCAATGGCTTCAATTTCAAGAGGTTTTTCAATTTCAAAAAATTCTTCAACTTTGGGGATTGAGCCAATAGATTTATGCCCCGGAGGATAATCAATAAACTCAAATCCTGACTCAAACTCTATCCATTCAGACATAGACAACTGAGGATAATCAACAAACTTAGCAAGAGACTTGTTTTTATTTATTTTACCCATTTTTGCAAACCTCCAGATGAACATCGAATGATGCAGATGAAACAAAAGGTAAAAATATAAAGTCTTGAACCCCCCATATATATACTCTACCATTGTCCAAAAAAAAGTAAAAGATAAAAATAAAAGTTATTAAAAAGGTAAAAGCCAAAAACTAAATCATTGGTAAAGGAAAAGGTTAAAGTAAAAGTCAATACTAATGAACATTGCAAATTGTGCAACAACAAGTTACAGGACAACGAGCTCACAACTACATTGGATTACCGTCTGTAGAATGGCACCAGGGAGCTTAATAACTCTAGATTGCTTCATTCAAATAGCATCTCTCCGCTAATCTCAAAATCGTGCGGATGGCTACATCCACCTCTACTGGAGTGAATTGAAAAACAAAATCAGAATCACTGCCACTACTATAATAACTGGGACGAAGCTCACAAGGTACAAGAAGCTATAGCCCTGCAATCAACAACCAAGTCAACCAATTTTTAGAATGTTCACAAATTCAACGCTCCAAATCATTGTTGGTTAGTTTATTTATGATCACAAGACATGTTCCACGTGAAATTGTTAGTCCCATTCTGCTTTTTTAAAAACAAAATGCAAACCATCGCTTCATTCCAATTTCGATCACTTCTGTGTTCCTATGCATAGGAGAACTACTTATGGGCCGGGTCTGGCATAGGTCAAGCTAATCTCTCACAAGGTATAAAATGGAGTTTTTTAGTAAATGTAGACTATTTGAGGAATTTTGACATGCTGAAGATAGACATCATCATGAAGAGAAATTTTTCATAATCATAGGGAGGTCTCCCTGCATTCGCAGTGATCCTCGGGAGCACTCTCAATGATACATAGCCAACCCATTGTTTGATCGCTGTGAACAAAGAGATTTATTCCAGGGTTTTACCTTGAAGTTTCTAAAACAGTCTACGTTTACTTACTGAAAACACAGTTGTAGTTTTATTTTAAAGAGAAGTTGAGATGGGAGGGCTTACCACGACAGGAGGAAACATGTCACTGAGGTTCTTTGGCGCTTCGCCAGATTCAATCTCGGCTGCTGCATCCCAGTCGAGATTGGCCCTCTGTGCAGCCACTTTGGGGTCCACTCCGGTGGGTGTCATTTTGGCATAGGGACTAGCTAAGGGGTTCACTTCAGAGATTTCATCCTGTAAAACCATGCCATCCAAGTCAGCAGAATCGAAATCAACAACAAGACACTAAGAGAACAATTGATTTCTTCTTAGAAATGCGCCCTTCTCAAAAAGGAATGAAAGATAGAGGGAAGAACCTCAAGTCTAGGCCAGTTCTGCATCTCCTTTGTCAATTCACGTAACACCAACCGGTCCTCTGGTAGACGCCCCTCGAAGACCTTGGCAAAAACAAAAACAAAAACATCAAAGTACTGGCATGAATGGGCATCGATTGATGTTGAGCCAGTGTCGTGAAGTAAATTGAAGAGTTACATCTTTGGAATACCTCTTGGAGTGCATTGCCCATTTCCTCTTTAGAGCAGCCACGCTCATCCTCAATGCCCAGTTGCCTTCGTCGTTCCACCTCTCGTGGATCTTCTATCATAATTGTCAATCTAACCTGCGCAGCTACTTCTAGGTTAGATTCACATACCAAACCAAGTAGCACAAATTAGCTAACTGAGGTGCAAGGTTCATTAGCTAGTTGTAAATTGACTATTGTGTGATGCACTCGCAAGGCAAGTAATAGGCTCTCAAGTGAGCTACTTGCTGTTTACTTGCTTAATGCAGGCAGATTGAACTTAAAGCATCGGTACAGACACAGTTTACTTGTTCCAAAACGTAGAGTTAGATTCAATGGTAAAAATGAATGCAAATTCGTTGCAAATTACTCAGTGGGAGATAGCACGGATTTGCTAACTGACCTAACTTGACACACCTGAGGGGGAGGACGTTTCGTAACTCCCGTAATTCTAGTTAGCTAATTGGTGCGGGCAAGGACTAAATGAGATTACCCTCTGCAAATCACGGTAAGCCAAACTAGGGTTTTTGATTCAACTTCACAGACTAATTTGAATCTAGAAGTACTCTCAACCAGGAATGCATTGATTCTAGTTATCACAAACATCCCAATTCGAATGTCGCAAATTCTAAACAGAAAATCGAATGTCGCAAATTCTAAAGCAGTGCATCATTTATAATTCGGCTTGAAACCAGATATGTCAAACCAAATGTAAAGGAATCAGAATCAACAGAAGAAAACTACAAGGGAATAAAAAATAAACGTCTTGCAAAACAAAAAGACTGACTCACTTCATTGAAGGTCATGTCCCTTTTCTTCTTCAAAAGCTCCACAATCTGCAACACAATTAACATTCGAAGAAATCAATACTACAACAACACTTTCCAGCAGGTCTCCCCGGAATCAGATTGTCAAAAGACCGAGAACCCTAAATCATTCCTACCCGAAGAATTTCCGTGATATTAGCTTGATCCTCCTCTTCTTCTGGTGTCAACGCTCTGTCTTCGGTCGTCACGCTACTCTCTGAGCTTTCTTCCGCCATCGCTCTAATAACCCTAGGGCGTCCCAAACCCGAACTGCGTTGCAAAAACCCGACATTTTGAAGTCGCAGAACATTTGTAAGACTGGGTCTCTGTCCCAAGGGCAAATTCAAATAACTCCTAGAGACAAACGGACTTTCAACCCCTAACCCAGAGATTGCACCATATCTGCGAGCAGCTCCTGTGAGGCTCAGAGCTCCCACTGCACCCCCCACCAGAGTAGCTCCAACCATAGCTCCCAAATTGACTGTCCCCAAGAAGCTATTGCTGTTCGTCAATGCTTATTATTGTGCTGCATAATGGTCGAAAATGCGAAATCCTAAAGAGCTTCAGAAAGCCCAAGCTCTTCAAAATGGCTCGTCACACTTAACAAGAGCAAAAACAACAAGACAAAGAAGAGCAGCAATTTGGAGTGGAGATTGGGTTGCCAATCTGGAACAAGAGATTGGTAGCACACGATTCCACGACGCTGAGCTGATGTGGCGCAAAAGAGGTGACGTGGATGATGACATGGCGAGAATGGATTCGGCATGACCCTGATGCAGTTTCATTAGTTTTGGGCTCAATGAAATTTCAATCCTAGTTGCATGTTCGTGTAAAAGATCGGCAGAATTGAGGTAGTAGTGTAGATCGATCGGAGAACCTCGAGGATTTTGCGATTTTCGTGAGCTTGAAGGCGAGTTCTGATGAAGTTGGAGTCTTTGATTTGTAGTTGTTGTTGAAATTTGAGGTGTTTCGGTGGATTTGGGGATGCTGCTTTGTACGCTTTGTGCGCTTTTGTTTTAGAGTTTAGGGTTTGGTGAAACCATAACCTAAAGATCCCCTTCGATCTTTCTCTTTTGCAGTGCGTTGGAATTAGCGATTGTGCAGATAGGTGTAATGCTGTTACCATAGTAATAAGTGTTTTCGTTTTTTTTCTTGTTGAGAGTACATATTGTTCACTGGTCAAATTTGTAAATCTCTCACTAATGATGCATTTTCCTTGATGCAGGACTGTGTTCGGAGTAGTGTTGCTTGCAATTAGTGTCGATGGCAGTAGTGCGTGCAAATGTGCGTTGGCTAGGTCCAAGCGTTTTGGTTCCTTGGAAAGCCAAGAGCTGCGATGTGGGATCGTCCTCTGCAGCAGGTTTGTTTTTTCAGCCGCAGCAAATCTACAGCGGTCAGAAAGGGTACTCGTCTCTCACCTGTCGAGCTTCGTCTGGCGGATCACGCCGAGATTATGAAAAAATTCTGGCGAGGCAGAAGAACCGCCGAGTACGTAAGTATTTTGCTGCCCTCTCCACTTCGTTACAATCAGCAGGAAATTACGTCGCCTTCAAATAACCAAGGATTCATAATTTGAAGATGACTAATTTGCCCAAATTTTGAAATGTATTTCAGATGAAGGCAAACTTTATATCATAAGAATCGGTGGAAATCACTAGCGAGTGTCACAGTAACTCACCTGAAACCCTAATTTGAATTCATCAAACTCGATCAATTTCAATTCAGCAACTCTGGAATCCTTGGATTGGCAATTAATCGAATTTGCCGAATTCGAATTAGGGGTTTGAGGGTGTTAATGTGACTTCCATAATGTTATGTGTTGGCCAAAAGATAATCAAATGGGACTGAAGAAAGTCCGGGCTGACTTCTGAAAACATGAGGCGTACTTTCTATTCTTGATGCTCTAATCTCAAAGTGTCCGGAATTTTGTGATTCTTCAGCTTTGTGAGACTACCATAGTCTCTTGAAGAATTCGGGGTTTCCAATGGAATTGATTGTTGAGGATTCTGTGATCCAGGTCACATGAAGGGAGTGACGCCCTCCACCCCAGATCTAATCAACACACTGGAGTCAGAAAAGAGGGACCAAGCAAAGCTTGACTCGCGGCTAGCTGAGGACGGAGAGTACTACTACGAGTATGACAATGTGGGAGACCAAGAGGAACTCGAAGACTCCGACACTGCAGATGTTCGTCCCGCTTAGTGTCAATTTCCTTATACCATGCAAATACGAATCTGACCTATTTGCACATAGTTTTAATATTAGCTTTGAATTTTTTTGGGTTTTGCTAAGACCAAATGTAACACAGTGCAAGTTCTTTTGTGATTCTTGGGGTTGTATTGAAGTAGTCATGAATTTTCAAAGTCATTATAGTGTCACCCTAGACCGTGCACCAGACCATACTTTTTCCGACCTTGCTTGAGAAGGTTGACCAACGCACTTTCATGAATGGAATCTTAGCATGTAGCAGATTTTGTTGTTTACTTGAGTGTCATTGATTAAAATAATAGATGTATGATTTAAGGAGCCAAGTGGAATTGGGGCGACCTTAGCTGGAGCCGACCAGAGTAAGTGATTCCGCCGACATCACAGGTGGACAACGTGAAGGAGAATGCGGAAAGATGGCAATAGCCTTTGCTACCAATTGCACAAAGAGGCTGGAAAGGTGTATGGAAAAAGGCGTTGCTAAATGGTGGCAAATCTGTCTCCAACCAGGTGATGGAAATGCTGAAATCGTGAGGCTGTGCCTATTCTCTTGAGGTAAGCAGGAGTGAGAATTGTGAATGTTTTTTTTGCAAATATAAAGAGTGCAGGTATGAATAGTGTTTTGCAAGAAGTGAGTGTGGAATATAGCAATAGTAGGTGGTATTGAACGAGTGAAAATAAGCATCGAAGATCAGTTTGACAGCGTGTGAATTGGACGTGTATATCGAAACTGGTTGGTTTATTGTAATATAAAGCATTTGATGCAAAGTGAATAGTGAGGGAACGTAGCCATGAGGGTGTAGAAATACTGAATGAGAGGGACCGTGCACTGAAATGGTTTAACAGTATTAACAGTATTTTCAAGAAAACTACTCCTCTTATTTCTGCGTACAATTTTCTGAACCTTCAAGTGTTTGTAATTGCTTTAGCTTCTCTGAAACTCCTAGTTCGATTCTTCATCTCCTCAAGTACTGTAAAGTGGCAATTGCAAATCAATCTATTGCAAAATAAATTGGTTCGCTTCTTTCATGCGTCACACAAGAAATGTTCTTATATGTGCCCAAAGCAGTGCACCAAAACAATCAACACCCGCATGCTTTGAAAGCAACAGAGCTCACCTCGAAATTGCTCAGCAAGTCTACTCCAACAAAAGGAAACGTACGCCAGCAAAGAAAATGTGAGTCAAGGAATTGAATTGATCGAATTTAAGAAATTCTACTTGAATACCGGTACTCAGCTGCAGTGTGAGGGTATGTGCTGTATAGTACAGTGCTTGGCATGCACCGTCAATTGACACCTGAAAAAGTGGTTTCAATTTGAGGTACTTATCAGTGTTGTACAAGTAAGTTATGTCATCTTCTATATTCCTATAATTTTGGCATAACTGCTTAACTGGATATGGGTTGTATAATCAATTATTCCTAAAAATGAGGCCTTCTACCAAATAATTACGCACATTCATACCTGGACACATAAACGTGTAAACCTAACATGTCTGCAAAACATTGGTATTGACGTCCATTATCCTGCCCTGGTATTGATTACATTTTGGGGGATGGTCTTCATTGCCTTGGAAAGCCTGGGTGTTGGCAAATGCTCTTTGAAAGCTCCCTGCTTACTTTGAAAACTGAGGAGCGAGTTTGTGTGTACTGCATTGGTAGGCATCGTTTGGCTTTGCACTTCCCGAGCTTCGGAAATCAACCTAGAAATGTGGATTCTGGGGAAAGCTCGACTTCAACTTTTTAGGTTTTATTCCTTTTTGAATTAAATTTCTTGATGGGAACTCTTTTAAGTGTCCTCACTCCAGAAGGGCATGTAGTCTCTATTTCAAGAGGAAATAGAGACTTCGAGAAGGGGGTCTTACTTAGTTCGAACTGGCCAATTCACTATGATCCGCCATTCTAATGAATATGATGTACTTACAGTATGTTTGAATAATATTGCAGCGTATCAAACTCACCGGAGAACTAGCTGCTGCCGTTTTCACATCGACTCATCCTACTTGCCAATGCAATCAAAAATAACAATCGGAGTAATGGGAGTATTTTGTGATAATTTTGAGGTTGGTTAAATGTCATGGCAGAATGATAAATATGTTGAATTGGTATACATTCACACTCACTCAGCCAGCAAATTTTAACAGAATATTTTTTATGAATGAAATTCAACCCGTGCAGGCTACGTAACCCCGGTGAGTAGAATTACACTGTTTCAAAATTCAGTTGTGAAATCAACACTGGAGAAGAAGCTCCAGCCGCACAGCCGCACCGCAGTTCATACTAATAAAGAAAAAGCAAATTCTAACTGAATTAAGCATTTATCACTCTAACCTCAAAATCAGTGAAGTTGATACACTAACTAAATACAAGGGGACACCGCTCAGAAATTCCTGCCTTAACTTAACTGATTGCACTTGACATGTAAGTTGGTGATTGTCATGCTGTTTTTTGCCAGTGAGATCCTAAGCATGCCGGGATGTTGGTTATTGAATGCAAGTCCCTGTCACAGTCGACTTCCGAAAGGAGGCATGCTCCTCAGTACTCTCTGCGTCCATGTGGTGTAGTTAGGCAGGCACATGGGGTGTAGTTAATATGGGCACTTTTCCTGTATCAAAAGCTAGCAAGATTGATAACAATCAGATGGTCGGAAAGGGGGGAAGACGTCAATTTTATTAAATTGGTGGAGACTCACAACCTTGACACCTTTCAAGGTCGGTCATCCTCAAATGTAAATCTTGATACGAGTCCTAATTTGTAGAGCTTTTAGAGCTTTGTGCAGATTGGCAATTTTGTTACAATTCGGCCCTCTGAATTGCACCAATATACAGTAGCAAACTGAGTTTGGAATCAGTGAAACTGATATCAATCAATGTGTTACCATGGAAATCGATCTGGAAACTCGATCTCCACTCAAACCTAATCTTCATTCAAGCTCCCATAAGGACCAGAATTATAAATTATTTTCCATTCTTCTGTTGTTGACATCCCTTGAGGAACATGCCCTGAACACTGGACATGTGAATCTGACACAACCTAGTCGATATATCAAATCTTGGTTGACTGCTTAATTACACGTTTTACAACCACCAAGGGCAGATCGAGATGGGTGTATATATATGGGCCTTAGATCATGCTCAAGGCGAGTCTGCAAAGCCAAAGAATTGAATAGGATAGTCCCTCAATCTTCAAGCTCTTTTTCTCTCTCTCTCTCTGTCTCTCTCTCACCAGAGACAGCTACTAACCAAGCATTTAACCATAGTCAGATCTTTTCCCTGACACCGGCTCCACAGGTTGAATAATGCCGCGCGATTCCGCGTAGGCTCTTCCTTATGTCAACGATTGTCCATCATTTCTATCAACAATTCTTCGTGCATTCAATGCTGTGTCCCAAATGTCTAATCTTGCAGTTCGTGGTAACGATTGCAAATTAGCAACAAATTAGCCCATAATTCATGCGGTGCGTGGCTTCTCTCAGTTGATTCATATTTACTTTGTTCCTAAGAAAATAGCAAGTTATAGACCTGCCAATCAATCAGTTTGGTTTGAACTGTCCAGATTCTGAAATCAATGTAATGTCAATATCGTTAAATCCGTCAAATTTCACGACTCTGGCACTCTCCAGGACGCAGGGCTTGAATCGAAAATCTCGAATTAGAGTATTGAGTGCAGGTAAATGTCACAAGTTTTAGCACCTAGAAATATATACTCCACCAATTTGACAAAATTGAAGGTAATTATGTCCAAGTAAAGCTAGATTTGAGGTTCAGTGAGGCGATTTGAGGTTTCGGTTGGGGAGCTGAAAATTGCTCCACTTTCATTTGGGCGACTTAAAACTTCACTAACTGTAAGCCTTTACAATGGGTTTAGGGTTCACGAAATCCAGCAATGTAACGGGTAAAGAAGATTTGTGCTCTCGGTATGATTAAGATGGTATCCTGGCGACTGTATACGTCGGTCTCTTCTTCTTTTCTTTTCTTTTATTTCTTTCATTGATGAAAGTCACAATCTATGGACATATGGTTTCCACTTATCACGATGTCGCCCAAAAGAAGGTGTGACATGGAGTGGGCCCTTTGATTCTTGCAAACAGCAGCCCTTCGAAAGAGACCTGATACAATAAGTGTGGACTGCAATTGATCTCCTTGAAGTTGAGTGTCACATACTGGCCAGTTTGCATCGTGCTTGATCATCCAAATCACTTCCGATATTATGTTATCCCATTGTAAGCAGACATTGAATCCTTGATAAACATTTAGCAGTTAAGTCATGTATGAAGTAGGGGACGGTGCTACGGATTCCCTAAGAAAACTTCTAGAACTGCACATCCAATCTGCATTAGAGTTCGTAAGAATTCAGCAGTGCAGCTTATTTGCAGGCTGACATACAACATAAGATGGGATTTAGAATATCAATGATATTGAATTAAACATGAATTTCGTTTTACTGGCAAAAATTCATGATATTAGCACCCTCCCTCAGATAAGCCCCTGGAATCTTAAACCCATTACAGTCTTATTCCTTATCCCTTTGTGCCGTTGAATGCGACAATTTCAGCACACTGAATCATGCCTCTAATTCAAAATTGTTCTAATATTTTCACAGACTGAACAAAAAGAGGGCTCATACTGACATCTGAAATGACGACACTTGTCATTCTTAAGGTATCAATTACTTAACACCAAGGATGTCATTTACATTTCAAAAAAACTAAACTAAACAGCATCCTAATTTTCATTAATAATCGACACCCCAAGAATGATATATAAATAGGTGGTGCTCTGCCAGGGCTGTCATTTTCTTCCCCCTTTCCTACTTATGTTAGAGCTCACAACTCTGGTCTCTAATGCGCGGAACTAATGCTCAAAATTGACGTGAACAAGACGAAGCTTGTTGACAAAAAGATCCAGTAGCCTTGCATGATTTTGAAGGTCAGCAGTACTGTACTGTAGATCTAGTCCCGTTTTGGCCCACCTTTAGACAGATGGGGCGAAAACAATCTATGCTGCACACTGCAGTGGCATCAGTTGCTGCCAAACATTTCCACTTGCAGAGCCGGCTGGAGCATAGTCAGACAAATTGTCATGTCGTTGTTCTTTCTGATCCAGAGAACATGGGAAAGGTCGGAACAACAGGGTAGCCTAAGGTCCCACCAGATCATCACGGATCATTCTAGAACGCCACAATGCCCTGCAAGCAAGACAGACAGTTGTACTAACACAGGTGTTCTCCAGCACGCAAAAGCAAAGTGGAAGTGCACAAATTTTCTATGGATTGCTCCCTTCCAAGATCCGCAAATTTTTGTTTCAACATATCCTTTCTTGCAAGCAACATTGATAGTGAATGGCTCCTGAAATTGATCAACCAAATTACAGAACTTTAATCAGGATGACCACAACTGCTTCAACACCTAAATTATATGTGAAGGTGACGTTATGCCGCAATTCTGAAAATGTGCTGTGGCTGAGCAGCACTTTGACATTGAATGAATTGATCTCAAGATAATTTCACATCATCTACGAAACCAAGAAAGTTAGAAGACATAACTGCGGAAATTTGTATTAATGTTTAATCAATTCTAAGTATATGTTAATGCTGAAATTCTGCAAAATTATTTTGCTAATGAGCATTGATTGATTCCTTCGAATGATCTGAATACATGTTGATCGTAAGTTTTTGAGCTTTGAGCAGTTGAAAGTCACAAAGTTGGCCCTTTTAATTGCACCACTCCAACGAAATTAACGTTATCATCAACCCATTTCCCCAAATCCATTAACCGAAAAAGCACTTTCAAGTACTTGAAATCTTCTAAAAGTTTGTAGTAGTCCTGCACCTGAGCATGTATTCCATTGATTCCTGCACCAAATCACCAACCAAAAGATCATTCGACAAAACTAAGTACTCCAAATCTTCGAAATCTTGGAAGTAAATACAACATCAGAGCTGCACTTTCAATTGACATTGACTGATCATTTCCAACTTCAAATCATGATCAACCAAAAGATAAAACTGGAAATCCTTGTCAAGCTCAGAGCTCGACAGCAACTCCACAGTACTAATCTCTTTCAACTTCGAAGACAGTTATTGATTACTCAGTCAGTGGCTCAGTGCAGCAATTCTATCACCTCTACCTGCAAAAAAACAGTGATACATAGCATAATCAATGCTGCTAAACTTGATTATGTCTGAATGATGCTTCTAATGTCGATGTCTGATTAATGAAGTGAAGCTGTTGTTAATTAAATAAGCTGCAGGACTAGCTAGGGGCACAAGTTTCGAGGTTCCATTCCATTTGTGGTTCTCCTGATCAGGACTTTCAATCAATCAGGACTTGTGTCATTAACCGCGGTGTGGGGGAGGTCGTTATCATTTTGCCTCCCCTGCTCTGGCAGGAAGTTAACTTAGCTTAGAGCTTGATATGCTGTCACGCTTGTAGCGTTGTCACCACTTGGAGCAATGCAAGCGCTTGCAGCTGCACGGCCCTGCCCCTTTATCAGTGACACTCCACCACTTTATGGACCACCTCTGACAAGGAACATTGCAATCATTCTCATTCAATCCAAATTTCAATCCACACTGCTTGGAGATCCCCATGTGGCTTCTTTTCTTCTAATTTTGCAAGCTTGAGTGTAATTTATAATTCTTCCATCGAGCTCAGGCTGTTTCTTGTGTTTCTTGCTGTGCTAATATGAAAGATATTGAAAGCTAAAGTTTGTGAGCTTCGGTGTGCAAAGCTTTTGAATGAATTCTAACTGTAAAAGCATGGAATTCCAAAACTTAGGAGAGGTTTAGATGTAACGCTTGCGCTAGCGAGCTAGCGAGGTGGGCATTCAAAACGGTGGGTTGCCCATTGCACTGAAAATAATCTGCCAATTGGCCAATTTGATGAATATCAACTTGAGTTGAAACTTTGCTTTTTATTTTGCAGTATGCGGGCGCAATTCAGAGTGCCCAAATTGCACAATTTAACCCTAAAACTAAATTGGAGGTTCAGGTTTATACTAATCAAGGTTTACTTATATGGGAAATTTTGTTAAAATGGTGGCATCTCATATGCCATTTTTCCAAATGTGAAATGTGAAAGTGCCAAGTTTGTGGAATGCTGCCATTTTAATGAAATATCACTTTTATTCAATTAGTGCGTGAGTGTACCCAATGACAATGACATTAATTTTGGAATTCTGTGAATTTGTGAGGCATACCAATATGTTCCATGAAGAAACAATGAACTTGTTATGAAATATCTGGAAACTTGAGTGAATGAGGTGATAAATAATCATGAAAAATTTTAACTTGAAATGTTGAATTTGAAATAATGTGTTATAACCAAACAAGATAACGTTCTAAAGATATGTAGCTTGACTCATCAAAATTGAATTAAAAATGTATAAGATCTATGAGAAGATAAAAAACCAATAGCCTAAGAAAATTATGTACCAAAATCCTATATTCAATTAAGGATATCAAATGAACAACAACAATACGTAGTGTCAATTTTGGTTGCATCAATGGTTTAGATTATACTAACATCTATATGAACAAAGGATCATACATTACAACCCCTATTTTGATCACCAACTCATTTGAGAGAAACACAATCATCTACAAACACAATCATTAAAAAAGTAATTATATGATTATATAATTATATAAAGAGTGTAAAATAGGAAGACTAATCAATGTAATGGCAAAACAAGATAATTATATAAATCTACGCACCTCAAAAAGATTTTTGAACATTATGGAAATAGAGTCATAGACAAAAAGATCATTCATTCTTCATTGAGACATTTCCCCACATAGTTAATACTTCACCAAAATTTACAACTAACTATATATTCTAAAAGCTATGAAAGAGAGACCAAAGGTATTAAATTTTAAGTCATATCAAACAAAGAGAAGTAATAGTGAGAAAAACTAGAAATATTAATTAAAAATCATAGTTAGAAGGCTTCAAAAGCTGTTTTAAATCTACCACAAACCTACTACCAATTTAACACTAGTCCGTTCTCAATTTACAAGACACTTGCATAATTTGAGTCACATTCAAATTCTAAAGAGCAATTTAGAGCCAAAACATTGTTGTTGAATGCTATTGAGCATGGCACATTCTATTAGAGAAAAATTCAGCTGCTTAGAAGGTTGTCCAAAGTTGACATGCTATGCTATTTCTTGCATGGCCTGTCAACTTTGAAAATGCTCTTGGCGAGCAGTTAGAGTCTCTAACTGCTCGCCGAAGCAGTCAAGTTTTGCAGATTTTTTTTTTTTTTTTTTTAATACTTTTTTAAGATTAAATTTATTTATTTTTTAATAATTTTTTATTTGGAATTCTAGATTCCTGCGCCACTGCTGCTATAGTTTCAGTAGGGCGGAAATAGGGGGAAAACGAATTTTTGAGCAAAAAAAAAGTAAATTTCAAGGTACCTTGGAGGGCTGTGGAGCAGCTCTCCAAAGGCCTGAAATTTTCTCTAATGCTTAGAAATTTTAGGTGCAAAATTTGTTTGATGTGGATAAAAGGATAGTAGAGTGATTGCTTGCACCCGAAATTTTAATTCATCTTTTTTCCCTTTTCTCAGCTTTCAGAATATATAGTTAGTTTTAACCCCTAAAGGACCAAACACCGTTTTTTGGCAACATAGCAATTTTGGGCAGCTCAGTATAAATGGAAACTTAATTTTTTTTCTTTGAAATTTTCATATAGAATGTGCCCAGGGAATAGCTTTAAAGACCAACAATTTTCATAACATTTGACTACATTGTTAAAAAGTTATTGCATGATATGTCATTTTCATTGTTCGGCGAGCAGCCCGAGCAGCTCAAAAAGCTTCTTTAAAAATCACTTTTAAGTGAAATAAAATTTTGAAATTGGTTTTTTAGATTTATATATGGGCAGGAAGCTTTGAATCATTCTATTTTGATTAATGAGTCAAAAATTATGAGGACTCTTAGTTTGAGGGTAGTTATGGAATCTCTACTCTAAAATAAACTTTGAAGTCCATTATTTAACTCAATTTTTCAATATTTTTGAAAAAAAATAAAAACACTGGGTGTAGATTGATTATAAAACATTACAACCGTTGGGATTGGCATTTTTCAATTCCATATTTAACCCCTAAAAGCCCAAGTGTCCCTGGGAGGGTTTTTTGGTACTTCGGGCAAGCTCATGTGACCTCAATTTTTCACATGATTTTCTGAAACTTTTTTGGGAGATAGGAAATCACATTAGCTTTGCGGGAAGATAAATTTCATCAAATTCCGACTTATCCTCCAAAAGTTATGAGCATTTGAAAATTAATTTCAGTTCGGGAATCTGCTGCCCCTCAGGAATCTGACTTTGACTCCCAAGGGGGCAGCAGAGGTGGCAAGAGAGGAGAGGTGGCAAGAGAGGCTATTGTTGTGCCTATTGGGAGGTCACATGAGGCTTTAGGAGCTTGTAGATGTTAGAGATTTTGACATTTTTCAAATTTTTTTTTTCCTACTTCTAAAATACAAGTGCATATTTTAATCCACCGTTCAGATTTTGTAGATCACAAAGTGTGTGATGGGAATTTTTTTTTGAAAATGGCCTAGTGTATTGTCATTTCTTGGGACATAGTGGCAAATTTTTATTTTTTTTAATATCGGGATTGTCTTAAATTGCCTTGAAAATTGGCATGCACATGCCTAAGATGCTTCCCCATAAGAAAAAATTAGAAATTGGAGGTCTGTAGAGGAAAAAAATTCAGCAAATGGCGGTCAAAGGCATCTGAAATTTTCCGGCACAGTGGAAAAAAAACCAAAAAACAGACTTTGAATGCAAATATCTCCCAATCTGTACGGTCAAACCTCACGAAATTTTTACCACATGTTCTCACACAAGTTAACTACAAGATCCAATGGTTACATTTCCAAAAAATCAATTTTTCAAACTTTTTTGATGAATGCTCTAGAAATGGCAGTTTTGGGTGTTTTTTGAGGTAGAAAAGGCCTTGGGCTCTTAGGGGTTAAATTCTTGACAATTTAGTATTTTGAATCATTCTCTATTTCTTTCTACTCACTATCCCGGGGGGAGCACTCCTATTTTTTTTTATTGTTTACATGCGATCAAATGAAGGGGTATTATAATCACCTTGCTCCTAAAATTTAGAAAAAAATTTGAAGTAAAATAGCATCATTACATTGTGAAAATAAATTTATAAAGAACAAAGAGTATACTTAAATATTCAAATTTTTGTAAACAAAATTTCTACAATAGCATTGCCAAAAATAAAAAAGATGAACAAGAACACTAAATACACTAGCTGTCTTAGCACAAGGATCACAAGCATTAGGAAAAGTTTTAGCCCTCGAAGGGGCCGCGAGTTTGCACCCCCAAAGTGCAATTAGGGAAAAAAATAGAAATAAAAATTTATTTTTTATTTTAAAAATTTTGGGTGCTGACATGGCACTATTGGTGCCACGTCAGCACCACGTCAGTTTTTTTATTATTTTAATATTTATTGTTTTTATTGTTTTTATTTTTCAAAAATTAATATTAAAAAAAAAATTAATTAATTAATTTTTTTTTCTGTAATTGCACTGCGGAGGTGCCGAAAATCAAAAACTTGCAACCCCTTGTAGGGTTCAGAATTCTTGTAATGTTTTCTGTTATATCCAAGAGGATTCCAAGTACAAACCTGTTTTAGTATTTCCCAGCGGATCCCAAGTATAATTTCAGTATTCACTTTAACATAAACCACTACCAACCCTAAACCTTAAGTCCCTGCCATTTTCTTTTATGCTTACGTTTATGCAATACTCGTGGAAAAAAATAGAAAAGGAAAAAAGCCAAAAAAATAAGAAAGCCAGAAAAAATGGGAAGTAAAATGAATTTCCCTTAACCTAAGAACACATGCTTAAACCCTAAACCCTGAACCTTGAACCATATCCTAAACCCTGAACCATATCCTAAACCTTGAACCATACCCTAAATTCTTGAACCATATCCTAAACTCTAAACCATATCCTAAACCTTGAACCATATCCTAAACCCAGATTCAAACCTTGCACGTTTCTTTATTTAAAATTAATATAGTATACAACTAGTTGCGTCAAATTTTTGTGTAAAATAAAAGGTAGGATATTAGAAATTACTATACTTTAGAAATTTAGATAAATATAGGCCTATCTAAATTTGCAAGATTTAACTATATAGCCCTCACATAATAAAGGCTTGAACACACGTGATTTATGAATACTACAAGTAGTGCTCCCCCCGTGCTTACTATTTTTTCCTGTATGTTGTACATTCCAAATGATCTGAAATTTTTCAAGCATGTAGCCAACTTGCCTTAAAGAATGAATTAAAAGAGTTACCACCGTTTTGGACATAATTTCATATAAATGTGGCCTTGTGAAGTGTAGCTACCCAGATTTTTTGGAGGCTGGGACAAAAAAGGAATTTTTGGCAATTCAAATGCTATATCTTGCAATCTACACGGTGGAAAATTTTGAAAATTTTTCCACATCTTTTCAAACTAGTTTACTACAAGATCCTATGGTTATATGTGTCCAAGAATGTGTGTTTTTTCTAAAGTTTGGTACTTGTATTAGAAATGGCAGTTTTGGAGCAATTTTGGTGAAAACATAGTCAAAAACCTTTAGAGATTAAATTTGGTAGAGAATTGCCACTCAAAGGAAAAGGTCCAAATAAGGGATGGACTATTTTAGTGTCCACATCTCTGATTATAATTGTGCCTCTGAATTCATCAAAACTGATTGAAAATTGTCCACATATAAGATGGGCCCCCCCTAATGCACCACTAATTCTAAAAAGCGACACCTTCAATCTGTGTACATCTTCAAAAAATCAATTATGTACCTATATAGAAGAAACATTTTTAGAACCAAACTTTGTTCCTTAATAACTTTTGTGTACAGTATCCAAATGTCACAATTTTTGGTGCGTTGGAACCTCCTTTCACTTGCCAATAAGAAAATATGACAATTTGAACAATCTAATAATATCGTACAATAGTAATTAGGCACAATACCAATTAGTGGCGGTTTTGGAGTACCCAAATTAACCCCTAGAGTTTTTTGACTATGTTTTCACCAAAAATGCTCCAAAACTGCCATTTCTAATACAAGTACCAAACTTTAGAAAAAAAAACATTTTTGGACACATGTAACCATAAGATCTTGTAATGCATTGGTCTGAGAATATGTGGAAAAAATTTCAGAATTTTCCACCGTGTAGATTGCAAGATATTAGTGTTTGAATTGAGAAAAATCCATTTTTTGTCCTTGCGAAAAAATGGGGAGCTGCCCTTCACAAGGTCACATTTGTATGAAAAAGTGTCCAAAATGGTGGTTATCCTTTAGATTCATTTTTGAAGTCAAGTTGGCTATATGCTTGAAAAATTTCAGATCATTTGGAACTGTGCCACATATAGGAAAAAAATAGTAAGTAGAAAGAAGTAGAGAATGATTCAAAACACTAAATTGTTAACAATTTAATTATAGAATTGGAAAATGCCAATCCCAATGGTTATAATGTTGTAATAACCTATCTACACCCAGTGTTTTTATTTTTGTTCAAAAATAATGAAAATTGAATTAAATAAAGGACTTTAGAGTTTATTTTAGAGTAGGGAATCTATAACTGAGAACACCTCATAATTTTCATCTCATAAATCAAAATGGAATGATTCAAAGCATTCCATGTATACATAAATCTAGAGAACCAATTTCAAACTTTTTTTTTTAAAAGTGATTTTTTAAGAATTTTTTTAGCTGTCCGCCGAGCATTGAAAATCACATATCATACAATAACTTTTTAACCATGCTGTCAAAAGCTATGGAAACTGTTGGGCCTTAAAGCTACTCCACGGGAAAATTTTGTGTGAAAATTTCAAAGAAAAAAAATAAAAACTCATAGTGAGCTGCCCCAAAATGCTATGTTCTCCAAAAAGCATGTTCTGTGCGTTAGGGGTTAAGACTCAAAAGCCTCAGAACGGTGATTATGCATTCCAACCTTATTCTCACACCATCCAATTAGAAAGTAACACCACAAATTGAACTTGGCATCACCAAATACAAGTGATTTTTTCTTTCTTTTTTTTCATTATAATGAAATGTAGATACAAGGTGAACTTAGGGTTGACTTGATCCGTGTGCTCCGTGCGCGCATAATGACCTCCGCAGCTAATTATGAGAAAGGATTTGATCACTTCCGTCTGTGCAAGAGTCGTGCAACCTTCAACCACTTCTCCGCAAATTCCTCATGGAGTCCACCAAGGAGTACTAACAACAGACGAAGCAATGCAAGCAACAGGTGGGGGATCCGGGACTTAGGGGGGTGCGGGCACAGGTTTCCCGCGCAGTTGACAAACAAAGGGGAGCCCGCCGGTCCGCCGGTCTGCCCTGGGGGGCAGCTCACTCCTGGTGTCCTGAAGCAACTAACAGATGGATAGTCTATGATATCAGGGATTTTTTTTTAAGCGATAAATCGCTCAGTCCGTCAAAAATTGGCCTCTTCATCCAGTTCCCTCAGGAAAATTAACCTATGAAACAGAGCCAATGCTTTGACAAGCGGCCAAAAAAAACCTGTATGATATGCCTCTCCCAGACTCCCAGACAGTCCCGCATAGTTGACAATCAGTAGTCCTTTTGGTTTACGACTTTTAGGCACAGTCATATTCTTTCTCAGGATATGGGGCCTGCCACCACAAGGTCCTCACAACTCAAAATTATATCGTACAGTACATAACCCATGATCATCATCAACTGCGTACAGAGTTGCCTTATCTTCATACGTCCAAGATTTGCAAGGTCAAATGTTGGATAGGGTTAATTACATCAGCAATGGAATTCATTAATCCACCCCGAAACGCCTCAATGAACCATTTTTCAAAAAAATTGCACATTTTTGGCTTATATTGTATCTTTGTACAGAATAATATCATTTACCAGAATTCATAAATTTGGTCGTTAACCTTGAAGCGCTCCGATGTCCATATTTTGGACGATGAACAGAGGGCTTGGAGGCATTGTTTTGTCCAATGAAGTTCTCATTGATCCATTGTCATATTTAAATCTAGAAAAAGACAACCTTTCTTAATGCGGACGTCCAATTTGTGAAATTCCGGTAAATGACGTTTCTGTCCAAAGATATAAACAAAAATGTACGAAAATTGAGAAAAGGATTGAGAAGTTTAGGGGTTAACCCCTAAAGGATCAAATGGCTTTTTTTTGGCAACTTAGCAATTTTGGGCAGTTCACTACAAATGAAATTTTTTTTTTTAATCTTTGAAAATTTCACACAACGTGTTGCCAAGGAGTAGCTTTAAGGCCCAACAATTTTCAAAACTTTTGACTACATGGTTAAAAAGTTATTGGATAATATGTCATTTTCAACGGTCGGCGGGCAGTTCAAAAAATTTCTAAAAAAATCACTTATGGAAAAAATAAAAATTTGAAATTGGTTCTATAGATATAGATATACATGTAAGCTTTGAATTATCCCATTTTGATTTATGAGATGAAAATTATGAGGTGTTCTAGTTATCGGGCAGTTATGGATTCCCTACTCTAAAATAAACTTTGAAGTCCTTTATTTAACTCAATTTGTGATATTTTTTGAAAAAAAAAAGAAGCATAGGATGTATATTGTTTATTGCAACATTACAACCATTGGGATTGACATTTTTCAATTCTATAATTAAATTCTTAACAATTTTGTGTTTTGAATCATTCTCTACTTCTTTCTAAAACCTATTTTTTTCCTATATGTTGTACAATTCCAAATGATCTGAAATTTTCAAGCATGTAGCCAAATTTCTTTGAAGAACAAATCCAAAGAGCAACCACCATTTTGGGCATTTTTTCATTTAAATGTGACCTTGTGAAGTGCATTTGCCCAGTTTTTCGCAGGGCCAAAAAAGGGTTTTTGCCAATTCAAATGCTAATATCTTGCAATCTACAGGGTGAAAATTCTGAATTTTTTTATTACATATTCTCAAACAAGTTTACTACAAGATCTTACGGTTACATATATCCAATAAAGTTTTTTTTCCTAAAACTTGATATTTCTACTAAAAACAGCAATTTTGGAGTGTTTTGGGTGAAAACATAGTCTCCAACGTTTAGGGGTTAACCCCTAAACATCACAACGGATGTTTTCAGGACGTAGAGAATTGAAAGAATAACTGAATTGCAATTGGCAACAGATTTCAGTGGAACACTGTACGAGTGCATAAAACAAGAGTTACAGAAGCATATGCCCGCCACGGATATGTGCCTGAATGGATCGTAATTGCCATATTCAGCTAAATTAGTACGCAGAATTGACAACAAAGAGGACGGAAATACACTGGTAGAAGGCAGCTGGAACTCTGAATTGTGCAACTTTCGGCATGCACAGAAGTTGGGATTTTACACCTTTATCCATTTTTTTTTTCCTCCTTGGATTCTTATATTTACAATGTACATCTTGCTCAAATGTTGTAAGCATGTGATTTGTGCTCTATCATCAGCAATTATCAGAAGATTCACCATGTTAAAAAAGGAGCAAGATTCCTGGAAGACCTTGGTCATCAAACTTTATACTATCTGTATCTGCACGGTGGATTTTCAAAAAAATGCAGATCTGCACTCTTTGTGAAGCTGCCAATAAATTTCTACGGTGAACTTTTGAGTAACTAATTACACGTGAAGTTATTCCATTTCTTTCAGGATGCTATTCCAAACCCATTTGGACCGTTGTCCCGTCTGTGACGCTTGGGGGTTAAGTATAGGGCAATGCCCAAGGAGGAGGGGATTGCGGGAAAAAAAGTGCTGATGAGGAGGGCGGAGCCCAACGAGAAGGCGCTTTTTTTCCTGCAATCCCCGACGACAAAGGCGTTGCCCGACGTAAATCACGAGCAGGAAAGGATGAGAAATTGAGGATGAGAATTGGAACCGGATGAAAAATTCGTAATGCTCGATTACACAGTTTTATCCAAGTAATCGTGGATTGCAATCAAGAACCACCCCACAAAATGAACGGGAGGAATCCTGGGAGTGGTTTACAGAAGGGTGATCTTTTGTAGATTCAAGTTTTACTAACATTGGATGAATGAGAAGTTAGCTGGACAATATAAACCATGAGTGCCTTGAAGCCCTCGGTTCATCGTCCAGAATATGGGTGTCGGAGCACTTCAGGGCACCGGGCAAATGGGGTATGATGCTGCTGATCCCGGTGGCCCAGTGAGTGACGCTCCAGAGTCGTCCAGAGCATCATGGTCTCATGCCCGGGCAATTCAAATTTTTTTTTTAAGTCCGGCCTGTCATGCAAGCTATCATCAGTGATGAGCTGCGCAGCAAGTACATGCGCTTACTTCAATGGCCATGCTTGTTTTGTTATAATCAAATCTTTACAAGCAAGCTTCTTCTTCTTTTTTCATTTTTTTTTCATTTTTTAAACAAATGAAACAGGATTTCATTGCGAAGGATGCAAGCAAGCTTCTTCATTCTGCATATGAGCCTGAGTGAGCTGCAGCGATCGAGGTGGGGCTGGGTTTAATTTTGTCTCCATCGGGCAGCTTTTGCTTGAGTGTTGATTTCTGCCAGGAATCCGCAGATGTCTGCCCATGCCATGGCGTAGAACAGGAGAACAATAACGCATTGATTTACTGATTTTTCTGTCCTTTGGGGTGGCGCAGTATGAAAGAGCTACTTATTCATGATGCTGGCATTCAGCTCCAGTCAGTTTGAAATTCATAAATTTTCCCATGTACGGAATTACACTTTTCTTCTTGTTTACGGCAAAAAAGGATAGGCCACAGTGCCACACAACAGTACTGGGCAGGTCCGGCAGAAAATGATTCTAAAACTAGATGACAAAATTTTGCAGGGAATTATTTTTCCTAGAACAAAAAATTGTATAAAAGAAAGGATCCTGTAGGATTATTATATTTTTAGTCTTCGTTGAACCTTCATTACTAGGGTCATGCTTATAGTTGTGCCTGGTAGTTGTGCAATGAGCCAAATGTGGGGACCATTTTCCCCCACGTTTTATCCCTAGGAAAACATAAAAAAAAATTAATTGCCACAAATGATAAAATTTGCAAATCATGAATTCATATTTGCATTTGGAGGCCTCAGATTTGCTTGGAGAGGTGTAGAAATTAGATTAACCCCTAAAAGCCCATTGTTCCTTCGGGGGACAAATGGATTTTTGGGCAGATACCTACGGGCTGAATTTTTGTCGTGATTTTTTGAAACTTTTTTTGAAGATAGAAAAACTGCTAAGCGTCATAAGAATATATTTTTTTTTTCAATCGGTGCCCGGGGAAAAAAGTTATGCCCAAATAAGCTCAAAACAGGGGAGAAGGGGCAGCAAAAAAAATGTAATAATTTGTTAGTTAGTTTTTTCTTATATGTTATATTTTTATCTATTTGGATAGCTTTGATTCATTTCATTTGGATTTTTTCTAAGGAATTTATCAACAATCTTGTTTTGGGGCACTTAGAGCATCTTCCTAAGAAAAATAACTTGTAGGATTCATGTCTGAATGCGATTTTTACAATTTTCAAAAAAAAAAAGTTCAACAAGGTTTAGTTCTTTTGCTAGAACAAATCTCACCATTGGGATTAGTGCTTTTAAATTCCATCTAAAAGATATTAATATTTTAGATTTTTCCCTCGATCTCGTACCTACTTCTATTTTTTTTTAAATTCAATTTTTTTGGATTTTTCCCCCCTGGACTCTCAACTCAATTCTCCACTATAAAGATTTAAAGCTCGAAACTCTATAGTGCAAAACATTTAAGTTAAGAATGTTTAAAGTCATAAAATTGAGTTCCGCAATGTGCTGAAATTTTATTTTTTTTCACTTTAAACGCAAGTATCTTTCAATTTGTGCGGTCAAAAATTTTGAAAGTTTTTCTACACATTCTCATACTAGTTAGGTATAAGATCCTACGGTTAGATGTGCAAAAAAAACATTTTCCAATTTTTTTGACAGAAAAAAGGTCTTGGGCCTTTAGGGATTAATCAAGCATAAAATAGGGGATCTTTTTTTCTTACATTCACCCTTGGTTGGAGCCACCGCATTCGTCTTGTTGCACAACTATAAGCGCGACCCATTGCTAGTGCAACTCTATAAAAATTGGAATTCAAGCCTTTGAAACCCAAAAACACAATACTCATCATCCAAAGTTGGTGTAACATTTCATATAATTCTATAATATATCTTGGGATAATAGACAAAAATAGATGGAAAACTATAATTTGAGAATTCAAAATCTTAATGGTCGTAAAAACTAACTAACATCAATGTCATTTTGTCACAAAAACTAATCATTCAAGAATGCTATATGCATATTTGTCCATTAGAACTTTAGAAGTGGGTGATTGCAAGAAAGACTAGTACTATTTTTTGTCACACTTGACGTGTCGGAGTTGTTATCGGCTATAACTTTTGAGAAATGAATCCAATTAACTTGAAATTTTTACTGGAGATGGATAACCTGATCTTGTTTAGATCCCTTGTTTTTCAGAAATTTCCAAAAATCATTTTATATTTAAATTTAAATTTAGCTAATTTGTCACACTTTGCAGTTTAGGGGTTTTTAGTACTGGGGAGTATTCGAACTTAATGATTCAGATTTGAAATTTCTATGGTCTATTTCCATAGTAGGAAGTCATGTTTTTACCAAAGGAAATTTAAAAATATTTAATTTTATGCCCTCCACATATGTGCGAACAGGGCTCCCTTGCACGCGCAGTTTTGAACATTCAAAGTTGTTTCAAGATCATTTTTTTGGTGAAATCTCTTTTTTATAAAGTCCTCCGAAATGGAAAATTTTTAGTTTCCTTAAAATTGATTTTTCCTATTTTTTACAAATTAAAATGTGAAAGTACCTATTTTCATGAGATTTTGCACTTTTCTAGTTCTCCTACTTAGAGAATTTTTCTACGCTTTTCCTTCCCAGGGTACCTTCTTCTTAAAGGTGTATACATTGAACATATTTTTCAGATTTTATTAAAATTGTTTTTCTAATTATATAGTACTCCCAAAAACATGAATACTATGAAGAACGCTACGCTTTTCGGTCGGTCTTTCTTGCATTCACCCAAGTACATATGAATGGAAAAAATTATTTTTGTATATAACCAACCTTCCAAGACAAGTCTTTGATATAGACCCTAAACTTTACTATGAACAAAACTTTTATAATTTCTAAAGGAAATAAAAAACATTTACAAATTTCTAGTTGGCTATAATATTACCTTTAAAATTTTATAATCATTGACGGCTAAGCATAGCAACATGAAGCCCCAGTTATAGTAGAAATTGCAAGACACAAAATTAATAATGGCTTCATCATTAGATGGATTTTCTCTAAGTAATATTAGTTGCACCTATTGAATAGGAAGAATATTCTAAAGGTTAAGGTCCATGGGGTCTTCATGACCATCACACTTGTGTAAAAATGTGTCAACTTGTTTCTTCATTCTTTCACAAAAGGATGAACATTTACATTGAGTCTCCACTCTTTTATTGTCCATTGTTTTATTTTTTGATGTCCTCTGTTTTTGTTCTTTGCATGCATCATTAGTAAGATTTGTTTTTTCTTGCAAATGGTCACATATAACTTGCTTTCAAAAAAAAAGAGTTGTTTTGGACGAGTTATTGTGAACACCATCTTTAAACAACTCATTTTCAGTTGTTATGGATAAAATATGAATAATTATGGATGAGCTATTCTAGACAATAGTAAGAGTTGTAAAAGACCAAATTTCTACTAATGTATTATTTTTTGCCTCACTTAAAAAGTGGTGAGTTTCAAATTTTGATGCATCGATCACTAACTTCTCTGACTGTGCATTAGCTTTCTAAAAATAGAGAGTTCAAAAGAGTAAGATAAAGGCTCCAAAATTTTAAATATGCTATGGATTTGGAAAGTCACTATTGATTTTTTTGAAAATTCATAATAAATTTTATTAAACTCTGAAAACAAAAGAAACTATTTAAAGAATTATACATGAAAATTATAAAACGTGAGATTATATAGCTTGCAATGTCATCATTATTGTAACAAAAAGGCATTGGTCATGTTAATAGCAATCGATGCTTATTGAGGAGCTTATCCTAGCAATCCAAACAAAATAGCCATGTGCGTGGACTGGCAAGACCATAATTAGCAACAATGTAAATTCAACAGTTGAAGACAATATCAAGCCTCATCCCAACAACAATGAACCTAATCTGGTAGTCACCTTAAAGTAAGACTGCTTCAATATCACAATAACCTATCAACCTCCCACCACCTCTAATCTAAACAATCTCAATCTAGGTTTTTTTTGTGCTATTCAATTGTTGCAACATCAACTTCTACAAAAGGACATTGACTCTCTAATTGATGCCACAGTGAAAGCTTTTTGGAACATGAACAAAGAAAAGTTGAACAACATTTTTGTCTCCTAGAAGCAATGCATGGTATAGGTCATGCAATCTAATAGCAGCAATTACTACCACCTTCCGCACATAGCCATAGACAAGGTGCAACGTTGAAGGGAACTGTCAGTTACTCTGCACTATCTAGATGACACCATCAAGCATGCCCAGTGTTTCATTTCTATCAACCATTAACCCCTAAAGGACCAAACACCGTTTTTTGGCAACAGAGCGATTTTGGGCAGTTCATTACAAATGGAGTTTTTATTTTTTTTCTTTGAAAATTTCACAGAACATGTGCCCAAGGAGTAGCTTTAAGGTCCAACAATTTTCACAACTTTTGACTACACGGTTAAAAAGTTATTGCATGATATGTAATTTTCCACATTCGGCGGGCAGCCCAGGCAGCTCAAAAAACTCCTTCAAAAATCACTTTTTTGAAAAATGAAAAAGTTGGAAGTGGTTTTAAGGAAACATTTAAGAGTGTAAAGGTTTGAATAGCTCCATTTTGTTAAATGAGGTGAGAGTTATTAAGAATTCCAATTTATGGGTAGGTATGGAGTCTCTGGATTCCAAATCTACCCACAAATTAGAATTCTTAATAACTCTCACCTCATTTAACAAAATGGAGTTATTCAAACCTTTACACTCTTAAATGTTTCCTTAAAATCACTTCCAACTTTTTCATTTTTCAAAAAAGTGATTTTTGAAGGAGTTTTTTGAGCTGCCCGGGCTGCTTGCCGAACGTGGAAAATTACATATCATGCAATAACTTTTTAACTCTTAAGTCAACAGTTTTGAAAATTGTTGGACCTTAAAGCTACTCCTCAAGCACATGTTTTGTGAAATTTTCAAAGAAAAAAAAAATCTCCGTTTGTAGTGAGCTGCCCAAAATCGCTATGTTGCCAAAAAACATTTTTTGGTCCTTTAGGGGTTAAAGCATCAAACTTAATTGAGACAACCAATTTACTACAACCTTGAATTTATTTTGAAATAAAGGGAGTATTGTAGATATTGCAAATTGGAACATATGACTTATTGCTCGAAGTCCTAATTTTGTAAAATGAAATCTCTTGTGGTACCAATCAACTTGGTTATTGGAAGCAATCTGTCACATTAAACCTATTAGAACATTGAGGCCAAAAAATGTCCGATGGATGACTTTCAAGATTACTGTAGAAATGAAGAATCCACCTATTGGTTCACAATTTGGATCATTTTTGGCAAAATACACTAGTGATAGGTCTCGTCCTTTTATCATTAATGCACAAGTGTGAGGTGAATACCATACATTGTCACTTGCTTAAGAAAAACAATTCTTTTCAAGCAAACTAGCCAAGGATGGTATATATGTAGTATATAACAATGTATAATTAGCCATAGTCCTCCCCATGCTGCAAAGGTATTATGCTTTGCTAGATACCTCGGGAAGGACTTATCAGCTAATTTAAAGATTGGGGTTGGCCAATACAAGGAGCCATCACTAAGACAATTTTGTTCATTACAGGGTCATGTTTTCAAGGATGCAAAAGGGACTTCATTGTTAAACATTATAGAGTCTCGAGTACAAACTATTCACTACCATATAAAACAGAAGTACCATTAGTCAACTTCGCCCAATACTCAACCTTTAGAGATGGAGTATTATTAACCAAGGTTGGAATGGATTTCCAACAGAAGATGGGAATGTGTTTTTTTGGTCCTTTCCAAGGTTGGGATAAATAAGGTTATGACACATGTCTCCAAGTAGTGAGTAGTGAGTGGGAAAATATTCCTTGAATGATCGGAATTAGAAGAGTCTAGATATTGGCTATTAGTGAACTTTTTGGCTCCCAAAATTCATTGTAATTTCAATTTTTGGCATAAAATTCTGAAAATTTCCCAATCCCTATATTTCCTATCTTCCTACATGGTAAAAATTTCCACCACCTCTTACTGCGCATGATCTGCTGCCAAAATTGCTGAAATGATCGACTACTGGTGCCGTTCTACCTTAGAGCTTGCATACTCATTGTGAACGTTGATATTAACAGTTCAAAGACAGAAACCAGGACCAGAATTTGAGGCGAATGATGACCCTATTATAATGAAGAGAGAGAGAGTTGTCGCAGTCATCAGTAACTCCGTACCTTGGAAGGGCAGAAATGGCGGGTTCATGGACAACGGGCAAGAGTATTGTACTGTACAAATGTACCCCGAGAGACCCCCCCGAGAGGACCCCCGAGAGACCCCGAGAGAGAGGAGTACATACTGTTTTTAACTTGTAGCCATAGTTTGGCTGGGTACACACTGAACAAGGGGGCACTAAGAACGGGGACTGGGCCACTGCTGCTGCCCTTGCTTGAACTTTACGGCCCAAGGGGTGCAGTCTCATAAATTTGTCCCATCACCAAGGCACCTCTCTGGGACACATTGAATAGGAAAGTTCACATGCCTGCCCCCCCCCACCCCACCCCCACCAGAGTTTCAGACTTCCTTTCTAGCTTTCTCAATCAATTTAAGGTAGACCAGCCTAATTCCGTCTCCAACCCATTTCCGCCACCCTGTTTTTGGCCCCATTTCCACCCATTCCACCATCCAAATCTGTCCAAAAGTGAGCCAATTCTATCTGGAAATCTGACAAAATCAGTGCATTTATGTCATTTAGGGTAATGTGGCAATAGCTGATTGGTGAATATCTAGATGCTTATAGGGACATAAGAAGGTGGTTATGGGTTGTTATTAGGGCGTTTATGACCCTAGTCATGGGCGCTTTAGTAAAACACTTTAAAAATTCACAGAAATTACAATTTCGATCAAAAAATTATAATTTCACTTGGATTTGATTCATGAAACATGCGCACACCTCTGAAAAATATATGTCTCTCATGGAATTAGCCCCAAGATAGTCAAATTGCAAATCAAGGTGGTAATAGGTTGATCTGCCTTAAGCATTTACTTATTTTTATTTCAATATTAATTTTATTTTCAAAAGAAAACAGAAATACACTTATTTGTATGTCCTGGTAGTGAAAGGTGCACAGATAGTGTCACCCTTCAAAATTAGTGACAACAAAAAATATGTGGAAATTAGCATAATGGGGTTAAGAATAAAGTAATGATTCAAGTTATTAACCCCTAAAGGACCAAATGGCGTTTTGTTGGCAACATAGCGATTTTGGGCAGCCTACTACAAACGGAAATTTTATTCTTTTTCTTTGAAATTTTCACACAACATGTGCCTAAGGAGTAGCTTTAAGGCCCAACAATTTTTTATAACTTTTGACCATATGGTTAAAAACTTATTGGATGATATGTCATTTTCAACATTCGGCGTGCAGTTCAATTTTTTTTTTGAATAATCGCATTTAAAAAAAATAAAAAATTTTAATTGGTCCTCTAGATTTACTTATATGTAGAAAGCTTGAAATCATTCCATTTTGATTTATGAGATGAAAATTATGAGGTGCTCAAGTTTGCGGGCAATTATAGATTCCCTACTCTAAAATAAACTTTGGAGTTTTTTATTTAACTCAATTTTTTTAAATTTTTCAAAAAAATAAAAGCATAGGATGTATTTTGTTTATTGAAACATTACAACTATTGGGATTGGCATTTTATAATTCCATAATTAAATTCTTAACAATTCAATGTTTTGAATCATTTCCTACTTCTTTCTACTTACTATTTTTTTCTTATATGTTGTACAATTCCAAATAATTTGAAAATTTTCAAGTATGTAGCCAACTTGCTTTGAAGAATGAATCCAAAGACTTACCATCATTTTGGACATTTCTCCATATAAATGTGGCCTTGTGAAGTGCAGCTGCCCGTTTTTTTGCAGGGACAAAAAAAGCATTTTTGTCAATTCAAACCATTACCTTGCAATCTATATGGTGGAAAATTTTGAATTTTTTTTCCACATCTTCTCAAACCAATGCACTACAGGTCCTACGGTTACATGTGTCCAAAAATGTTTTTTTTCTAAAATTTAGTACTTGTACTAGAAATGATAGTTTTGGAGCAATTTTGGTAAAAACATAGTATTAAACCTTTAGGGATTAATAATGCAGGATGCAATTGTCAAAAATTTAAAATTTAATTGAATAAAGTAGTCTGCCTCTTAAAGCGAGCGGCTCTAAAAGCAATCATGACTCGGAGGTACATTTTGCTTTCTCCATTGCACTAGCAATGTACATTTCAGGAAGTAGTCGGTTATAGTGACCATTGCATTTCAACTTCAAAAATTTGTAACTAATTCTATAGAGGTCCAAAAATATAAAACGACTTGGATTAGATGCCAATTCTATTTTTGGTCCTACGAAAATTTACGGAATATTGTTTCAAGGAGTTTACCTTCTCCAGAAAGGCAATCAGCTCTTAAATAGTCAATTTAAGAGCAAACTATCTTATTTGTAGTGCAATAGGGAAGGCAACCCATTTTCAATCACTTTAATCACTATTCATCTTCTCCTTCAAGGAAAGAGAGTAGCCTATATAGCCACAATGGGGCGTTGATTAAGAATGGATTGCCTCCCCTAATCTCACTCTAAGTGGAATGATTCTGTGAAGGGAGGGTTGACTTCTAACTTCAAATATTGTAATCTTGCAATCAATGTGTTAACACTAGTAGAAAATTCAGTTGTTTTGTTGTTTTGGTCGCGTTGATACGGTCAATTTTTGACACAAATCTATTGAAATCAATAGATTTCTGTCAAAAATTGACCGGATCAACGCGACCAAAACAACAAAACAACTGAATTTTCTACTAGTGTAAAGTTTCTAAATTTTTTTCCATATGATCCCATGGTAGTCTGGCACACTTTGTACAATGTAATTTTTAATTTTGTGTATCCGTTTTTGCTAGAGGCCCTACAAAAGCGTAGTTTCTTGCAAATTCTCTTTGAAAAGTATCAGGTTTCTTTAATGAGCTAAAATGGCTTATGGATAACCGCATGTATAGTACCACTTTTTACTTTTAGAATACAAATTATGTACTAAAATATGGCAAGATATACACCTTTGGTTTGATAATTCAACTATTAACATCTTTTATTTGGATGTCATTTTAACACCTCACCCTCATCATGTTGAAATATCGAAACCATACAAGTAGAATATGAGACCATTTTACAACTTTTAAGACATCTAGGAGGTGCAATGATGATTCAAATTGGGAGTTCTATGTATTATTGGATCTAGCTCAACATGAATACAAACTTTTGTTACTATTGTATACTGTAATTCATGCATCTTCTATGTCAAATACAAGAAATACCATGTTCTATCCAAAATTAAATTGTTCAAAATTTTGAAAGTTAAATGAAGCAAGCTTACCTAATCACAATTCATTCTAAAACAAACCCCTACATATTCTTGCTAAAATGTATAACATCTATTTATGAGTTGGAATTGATGAGGGATGATTTTGGATCCATGCACCTATTTTCATCACGTTAATTCCCAAAGGACTTAGGCCATTTTTTAGTCAAAAAACACATAAAATGTTTAAACTACTATTTCTATTGCAAGGTGCAAAAAATTTATAATTCTTTTTCATATTTAAACATATTATCTTGCAATAAAATAATATAGAAATATATAGAAGAAATTTCAAAAAATTTGGTTGCATAGATTGCAAGAGATTTGTGTTTAAAGTGAAGAAATCAAGTTTTTTTTAAGCATCCAGGAGCAAATTTTTGACTGTGAATTGTTTTAATTTCAAAATTTTGTACTATAGATTTTAAATTAAAAAATTGAGTTGAAGAATTGAATTTAGAATTTATGAAAAAAAATTCAAAATAAAAACATTTACTTTTCATTCTTAAAAAATTGTTACGTAGAAACAGGTATAAAATAGAAGGAAAAATTGAATTGTTAATAGTTCTAAGATGGAATCAAAATGCATTAATAGCAATGGTGGTATTGTTCTAGTAAGCAAATTAAACCATGTGGAACCTTTTTTTTTTTAAAATTGTGAAAATTGAATTTAAAAATGAATCCTAAAAGTTCTTTTTTGGACAATCAAAGTTATTGAAGCTCTTATTCTTCTAAAAAATAAGACCTTCAATAACTTTCTCATCACTAGTTCAAATAGAATAATCATAGCTTTCCAAATAGACAAAAGTATTTTTTCAAATTTTCATTTTGAATTTTTGTAATTTTTTTGGTGCTTCTAGAGAAAAGCTTTTTGTGCTCTTGGGCACTAATTGAAATAAAAATTATATTCCCAAAAGGCTGATGTGTTTTCCAACTTTTAAAAAAAGTTCAAAAAACCCCATTTGGGATCATAGGAACTTGCTTGAACCTTCAAGGGGACACTTGATCTTTCAAAGGCTAAAAATTCATGAATCATACATTTGTAATATAATAGAAGACACAAAAGCTACCCAAAACTACTCGCCCTATCCATGTCTTTTGGGGTAGCATAGCTGTTGATTGAGAACTTAATTGACAATGTTTTTTAAAAATTTCATGAAGGAAGTACTTGCTCACTCTTTTGTTAGAATTTCAGAACATTTATTTGAAAAATTGACTTCAGAATTTCCATGGAAGGAGTAACTTGTCCAAAATTTCCTACCTTCTATTTCATGAACAATTGTCCTTCAACATTAAAAAAATGCTTATTTGTACTGTTTAGATGCAGTATCCTCTCATGGAGTGCACAAAACTTATCATGTTGAGACGCAAAATATTTAACCCTTGAACGCCGACGAGGACGTTCTGCGTCCTTTGAATGACAAAGAATCTTTTCCTATAGGACAGAAGTGCAACTTTTCATCCTTGGTATTAGGAGTGGGAAGGAAAGATCTATGATAATTCTTTGACTTCCAATGAATATATTAAGCTTTTTCAAAGTAGATGATGTCACACGGAATCACAATACATGATTTCCACGGCTACCAGTCCGTCCTTCAAGGGTTAACAGATAATTTAGCCGCATGCATGAACTTCTTGTACTACATAATCTTCATCCAAATCTATGCAATTACAGCAAAGTCTTCAGTTCCTTGACAGTCGGTGAACTAAGGTAACTACACCTAAAATTGCACAGTCCTTAAAAGCGCACAACAAATATTCTTGTCTAAAATGTACTCCCACTATTCATATGACTATGATTGCTTTTGGGTACACCTATTCTCAACACTTTGGAGATTTGTAGTTTATTCACACGATGTCCAAAAAATGCATTCTAAGAGAATCTAGAATCCCCTTTTGACAACCAATGGGACCCCACAAAAAAAAATTCAATATAATAGTAAAACTTATGTTGAATCAGGCCGAATTGCTTAATTGTGCGATTTAAGGTGCAATTACCTTAAAGTAAGTGAGCTTGTTGTGGGCAAACTTATCAGTTAGGGTAGGAGGCTCTGAAACCGCACAGGCATTTAGAATCGCCCCTATAAATGGTTCCAAAATGGACATGAGGTGGTTCTAAAAGTGAACGCTACAGTCATTGAATGAATCAAAGAAAAAAGCATTATTAATTGCAAGAGCAAATCATTCTCTTCCTTTTTGCCATCTTTCTATAGAATTGCAAGTGAACTGTTCATGGAAGACCTAGGGTCATAAATAGGAACCTATGATACATCTCATTTGAAAATTCATAACTAATTCAAAAATGCTTCAAAAAATATGAAACGACTTGTGTTAGATTCCTCATGTATTTTTCTTTCTTGGAAAAATGGTCGGTTGAAAAATGAGCTAAAATATTTCCATCCAAAAAACCACACGGAAAAGGCAAATCAGCCCTTAAATTGTCGGTTTCAGAGCCTCCTACCTTAGTGGTGAACATTCAAGTTTTGAAATGTACACCACATCCACAATGGATACACTTATCTTAACTCTTGATGACCCAAGTGACCATTTCTGGTCACTGCCTCTCTATTTTGAGCTATTTGTTTTCAAATTCTAAGTTTTTTTTAAATAAAAATTATTCTTAAATAATCGATTGCATTGTTAAATCTATGGCAATAATTTCATCAAATTTCAAGTTAAAACCCACCTTGTGGAATTTTTTAAAGTTGAGTGGCGTAGTATAGTTCAGGGCTCATCTTTTGCTTTTCCAATTCAAAAAGGGCAAATCCAAGGATCTCAAGAAGAAGAGAAATGTGTGCCCATTCTTGTTTTTCTTACAAATACTATTCTCATTTTAGTGACCACCTTGCATGGCAAACTCCACCATAAATTGAAAATTCTTGAAATTAGTTAAGAAACTTTTAGATGAGCATTCTCAACTCTCTTGTCTTTTAGTGAGCACAAAAAGGTCATCTCTTCAAAATCTTCTCACTAAGGTATGCTTTTTCTAAGTGTACTTCTCTATTTTCCATTGATCCAAATCAAAATTCAAATTTAGAATATCTAGTAAATTGTGTGGTCTGAATTTTTTTGAGGTACTCACTTTCAATGTGAACTTCAAGATCCAACAATTACATTCTATCAAATTTATAAAAAAATGAGAAACAAATTGCTCAAGTTCATAGCAATTTTGGCCCATTTTAAGAGTACAAACCCCTTGGATCATTATTGGTTAACCCCTAATGACACAAGCAACCATTTTTTGGTCGATGTCCGTATTTTTAAATCTGATCGTTCTCATATTTTGAGTTTTTTGAAAAATAATTTTGTTTTTAGAAAATAGACTTTGTTGTAAATCCAGTGGCAATGATTTCATCAAATTCCAAGTTGAACTCTGCTTTGTGGAATTTTTCAAAGTTTAGGAGTGTAGTGTAGTTTACAACTCTTTTTTTGGCTTCAGTTTGGACATGGACAAAAAAGTCAGCCAACCAATGTGCTTCTGGCCTACCTCATAAAAGGCAGATCCAAGGAGCTCAAGGAAAAGACATGTGTCCCATTCTTTTTCCTCTTGCAAATATTACTCAAATTTTAGTGACCTCCGTGCATTGCAAGCTCAATCATGAATTGTAAAATTCTTGGAATGTTATGAAATTTTATATGTACATTTTCAACTCTCTCATCTTTCATTGAATACAAAAGGGCATCATTTCAAAGTATTTGCACAAAGATATGCTCCTTCAAAGTGCGTTGCCTTGTATTTCCATTGACCCAAGAAAAACTTCAAAATTAAATATCTCCTAAACCGTGCGGTCAAATAATCTGAATTTTTTTGAGATGCTCACTTTCAATGCTAAATTCAAGATCCTATGGTTACATTCTATCCAATCTCAAGAAAAATTATCAAAAAATTGCTCAAGTTACTGGCTGTTTCGGCCCATTTTGAAAGAACAGCCCCCTTGGATCATTAGGGTTATCCGATACTAATTTGCAGAGTTAGCAGACAATTCTAACCAACTGATGTTGAGAGCCATGCTAATCGCATTTCAGATATGGCAAATCTGCAGTTGGGAAGCCAGAGACAATTAGAATGAGGAGCACCAAACAATGCTAATCAGGGATTGGTTGCAAGGCTTCAATCCGCATCACAGATGCAATTTTTTTGCCAGATTTGTAGCCCAATTATATTGTGTCCCCTAACCCCCCAATTTATTTGTTGTTAGCGTAACTTAGTTGTTTCATAACAAGAGACTGTCCCCCATTGCCCGTCCATCACACCCACTTCACTGATAGCAATCGAATGGCAACAGAACTATCATGATATTGGAGTTATCTGTTAAAATATTTTAAAGCACCATTATACCTTTTCCTTAGCCCCTAAATGCCCCAGCGGACAAGAAGTGTCCTCAAATAATTTAAGTCCAATTCAAACTGTTGTAAGTTTTGCATCCAATGTCCAAATTCATTCAAACTTATTGAAATTTGTGCTCTCTCTTTTAGTTTGTGTGGTAAAATTTCTAGACGACTACAAGATGTACTAATTTTTTGGGAGCCAATCGAAGTTCACAGGTTCAATTTGAATTCAGCAAACTGCATTTGATGGCTGCAACTTTGGGGGCATGTATCTCCTTCATCAAATGTTTGTTTTGGACAAAGTTTGTTGGGTTATGTTTGTCTTAAAGTCTAGTTATTGTAGTAAAATTTTCATGTCAATCCAAATTGTTTTGAATGTTTGGAGCAATTCAAAGTTGAAAAGGCCTTGGGCTTTTAGGGGTTAACGGGAGCCCCAAAATTGGCTTTTCATTTTGGGACTACTTCCTATGAATGCAATTTGGGGTGCAAGAGTGGGGGTTCTTTAAGATTTTCAAGAAGTCAAGAAGTTGCAAAATAAAAATAAAAGTTTGTGGTTGATCATTTTGTCAATTTCTTTAAACTTCTATATATTTCAAAATTAAAAATAATTGTAGGAAAGTTTGGACAAGTTAAAAGTTTAGAAGAGTTTTAGAGATCCACATTTATAAGCTTAAAAAGGTTTTATTCATTCCTTTATGATTAGTAAGGATGAAAATATGAGGAATGTTGTATTATTGGCAATTAAGGAGTTTTCCTTGAAAAAAATTCATATGGACTACAACCATAGAGATGTTAAAGAAATAGGCATAAGCATTAGTGGGGCAGCATACTAAAATACTAGGTATTAGATCTTAAAACTACAAGCCATAAAAGAAATTGGAAATTTTTCCACCCCACCTCAATTTCATCATGGTTTTTTATAGCCTTGCTCAAATCAAGGTTCTGAGGCAATCTTGCTCACAATAAATTAGATTAGAATGAAGGTTACTAAATTTAGTTTTTAAGATTGACAATGTTGTAAGGTGGTTAAGGTTCATTTCATTATTAAAATAGATTAATTGAGTTTCATTTATGAGATTATTATTCAGCAAGAGGAAGTATCAACCTTGTCAAAATGGTCTTGGATGGATTTAAATCCTTCAGTGACAAGCAAAGTGTTCAACTCTAAAATTAATGTGAATTATTATTTCTATTGTAACCTTAAAATTTTTGTGCTAATAATAAATAAATACATATTTTATATCTAAAGAGTTTGAAGACTCTTTGAAATCCAAAGCTTAACCCCTAAAGGACAATAATAAAACTACATACATATATATATATATATATATATATATATATATATATATATATGTGATATTATAAAATATTGGGCTGTACTTTTGTCACTAGTATTATGAAGCATTTAAGGGCCTCTCAACATAAAGAAACTTTGAAAAATAATATAACTACAAATAAGCACATCCATGCACTTGAATATAGTGTCCAAATTGATAGAAAATGACAGCATTCCATTGTAGTCAAAATTTATATGATCAAAGTGATATTGGTAGATTTTGGAAAACTGAGCCCTAATTTTAATTCCTAAAGGACCAAGCTGCGTTTTTTTGGCGACATAGCGATTTTGGGCAGATCATTATGAATAGAAAAATACACTTTATTTTTTGAATTTTTTTTGGATATAGAGACAAGGAGTACCTTGCCGCTCCACCAAATTTTTTTTCATTTGAATTTGTTGATGAAAAGTTAGGAGGGAGGATGTTGTTTTCAATGGACAAGGGGCAACATGGGCAAGGTTCTTTACACTGGAGCAATATCATGCTCCAAAGAAAAATTGCAATATCATGCTCCAAAGAGCTTGGGCAGGGCCATGGGCAAGCTTTCAACCAAGGTTCAGGCCCGGTACTTCTCGGACAATTTATTTAACTCATAAACTTGTCACAATGTACAAAGTGGTGGCAAGGAGGTAGATGCCTATAGCTTCATGTGGCCAAATGGGCAGTTACTCCTAACTACTACATTCAAATAAAAAAGAGAAATGCCCAAAGAATCCATTATCAATTTGTCCTTTGACAAACTCCCATTCAAAAAAATTGATGGTACATTAATACAATTGCTTGTTTGACATTTGTTGGAATGATGGGTGGAAAGGTTGTTTTTATAATCAAATTCATTGTCTCTCATGAACCTCAAAGAGTATGGGATAATTTGAAGATGAGAGCTTGACTAATCATTGTCAAAACATAAGAATTATATTCAACGCCAAATTTCAGACCCCATTTTGGCATAGTAGAATAACTTATTTAAAGAAAAAATTGAACTAAAAAGAATTGGTAAATCAAGCTAGCTTTCATTTCCAATTTTTTTTATGATTTTGTGACCAAATTTTTTGTGATCAAAAGTTATGGACAAATTTAGAGAGAGTATTTGAAAATGTCAATGAAAATGTCCCTAAAATCCTTCTTTGAAATTTGTCCATAACTTTTGATTAGAGACTCAAAATCTCAAACGGATTTTTGGAAATGAAAGTTAGCTTGATTTATTAACTTTTTGTAGTTCAAATGTATTTTTGAAAAAAGTTATTCAACTATGACAAAATGAGGCCTAAAATTTGATTTGAACACAATTCCTACTTTTCACTTAACTATGAGCGGTTGAGGTCCTAGTAATTCTAATTCACATATCCTACATATGTTTTTTTACTTCCTACCACCCCACTTGTATAAATATATTCTCCTCTCATCTTAAAATACACAATGTACATGGCTTTACAAGCTTTGGGAGACCGGCTCCCTATATTTTGAAATCATTGAAATTTAATGGTGAATGCATTCTATAATTATAGTTTATGGAGCAAGGAACATCTTTAAAATGGTAGGAAAGGAAAATGTCTTTAAAATCAAGGAGAACTTTATCTAATGTCAGTGGTTCATGGTGAGCCAGGCTTCGCTAACTCTGACCAAGCCTCCTCCCGTGCCACTCCCAATATGCACAACTGCCTTTCACTTTAGCTTGGACACAAATTGATCAAGCTTTCCAAAGTTTGATATTTTGAGTGATTTTTATTTTTATTTTTTCATCTCCTAGAGCTAATTGAAATCTAGAACTTCACCGTTCAAATTTTGAAGAAATTATTTTATGTGCAAGCCATAAATTGTTGAAAAAATAGCTTTGTATGAGACTTTTCTTGAAGCTAGTTCCCTATTGAAACTTTTCGGTACATGTTTCCCAATTTGAAATGTGAAGAAATTTTTTGAGCATGTAACCAACTTTATCACAAAAAGCAAGCAAAAAATTGAAGTTAACTTGTGCAAAAGCCTCCTTGAATCAGGGCTGCGTGGAATTTGGATGCCCACTCCAATTTTTTTTCAAACTTCAAACACTATAATCTCACAATCTGTGCGGTTAAAACCTCCTATTTTTTTACTACAATATAATGAAGTATTGTACTGCTAGATCTTATAGTTAGATGCAACAGGATTTCATTTTTCATTTTTTGGAGGCTTTGCTATCAAAATGACTCATTTTGAGTGTTTTTTTGGTGAAACATAGTCAAAGAACTTTAGGGGTTAATGTCCTCATGTTGAACAATGTGCAACAAGCATCTATTGTTTCTTTAGATTTTTTAGGGCACGCTTTTTCGGACATGCTCGGTTTTAATCCTACCTTACAACCAAGTAGTAATTTGACTATTGTTGGTGGCAAACATGAAGCTGGGTTACAGAATTGTGAGGATATTGTTCTAAGTACTACTGTTGAGAAGATAGCCACTGTACAGTTTGAAAAAACATGACTGCTTTTTGTATCTTGATGCAGGTTCAAATGCCCAAATGAGTACCACATAGTGCTCTGATAAATGTAAGATGAATGACAAATTGCAGACACTTGAATTTAGGGCCTGGGCACACAAAAATCTTTGTGTGCGGACAAGAAACCAGCGAACGTATGTTATTGCCACCAAGAATTTTAATGGAAATACAGTGACAACAATATTATATGAAGATAAAAAGCATTACATAAGTTTGCCCATGATGGGCATTAAGAAGCCACCCCCCGCTACAGAACTCATAAGGTAACTGCACCTAAATTCATACAAATAAGCAATTCAGCATGGTTTCCATTATCACATTGAAAAACTTTTTGTGGGGTCTTCTTGGTATTCAAAAGGAGATTCTAGATTCTCTTAGGATGCAGTTTTGGACACTGAATGAATAAACTACAAATTTTCAAAGTGCTGAAAATAAGGTTTAGGATGATCAACTGTACACTCGCATAAATAGTGGCAGTACATTTCAGGTATGAATCTAGAGTGGTTGATTTTAGAAAGTGGTTGAAATTTAGTATAGTTGCCAGCATTATTCGCCCATGCAAAAGGCTCTTCTAGGTAAAAAGGATAGTTTGTTGTTATTGAAAGACAATTTTTCAACAAAGAGTCTAATTGGAGAAGGTACATTGGCATCAATCAATGTGTTGATGTCATACAAATCTCTCCATTGAAAACGTAAGGTAATTGACTTTAAATCGCACAGTTAAGCAATTCAGCATAATTCAACATGGTTTTCACTATTATCTTGAATTTTTTTTGGGGGGTCCCATTGGTAGTAAAAAAGAGATTCTAGATTATCTTAGAATGCACTTTTTGGACACCGTGTGAATAAATTACAAATTTCCAAACTGTTGAGAACAAGTGTACCTAAAAGCAATCGTAGAGCATAGAGTCAAATGAATAGTAGGAGTACATTTTAGGCAAGAATATCCATTGTGCAATTTTAGGAAGCGTGCAATTTTAGGTGTAGATACCTTATTGACACAGAATGGGTTTTCTCCATATACCAAATGTCAAGACAAAACAGGTGGTTTTAACTTTGAAGCAGCGCTACCTTATGTACTAGCGTCTGTAGTACCCTCCTCATGTGACAGTTTGTACAAGATCTGTGATCCCTATTTTACATTTCTTCTTCTTCTTCTTCCTTCACAAATTCACAAATGCCAAAAAACACAAAGCCAAGTGGGAATGAGCACATTCATTCCACAAATGCCAAAAAAACAAAGCCAAGTGAGAACGAGCGAGCGCATTCAATCTTTTCCCCATGGAAGAAAAGAAAAGGACAAACATTGCCACACGTATGATCGAGGCAATCTGCTGACTGGAGACCAATCCTGTTTTTTCTGTTGCCAGACGGAGCCTTTTCCTTTACCCGAATTATTATTATTTTTATTATTATTATTACAGAGGCCCCGGTCATGAAACTCATGGTCAGTTTACCCTTGATAGAGTAGAGTCCAGTCCAGTGGAGTCAGTCCTGGCACTCACTGAGGAAAAACGAAATCATGATCATGTTATTATTTTCTTCGCTCATATGAAGAACAGGCGACAAAGAAGAAGAAGGAAATCTGGAGTCACATTTGTTCCAGGTCCAGGCCACATGAGAATTGGCAGGCGGAGGTCAATGTACTGCACTTTACCCCGGGTGGCAATGAAGTTTTGATGGCGATTGAAAATTTAAAAAATCAAACGAAAACAAAAAATAACAAACTTGTGTGCAAGTCAACTTTCCGATGATGGGTGTCGTCCCACCTACATTACCAAGTCAAATGCCACAAGTTCCCCCTTGCAATGTGCCATATCTTCAAGCATACTTTCCAAGTGGGTGCTCCACCAACCCAATATCAGATATCAATATATCATCCCCCAACAGAACTAAGTCAGTCAGATCATTGCTAAGTAATGGAATTACAAATTCACTCATCTTGAAGGTCGCAACTTGCAGTTAAAATTCCAACAATTGAAGCCCCCCAAATTGGAACCTCTTCATTAAGAACCTCCGTCAGTTTATGATTGAACCAGGCTTCCGATTTCGCAGTTGACATGTGGAACAACTCCCTGCGACCATCCGTCCGTTACAGTTGTATCCGCTTCCAAATCATTGCAGATAGAATTGCCGGAATTCACTTCTCCGTCGTGAAGATCACACCAGTTAGTTTTCTAAAACAAAATTTACTCTAGAAAATGATTTTTGTGTCAATGAAATGATGCATTCATCTTGCAATTGACATTTGGATAGGCAACAACAACTCAATGAAACCATTGCAAGGCATGATGACGCCGATCACACATGGCCCTTTTAAATGAAGCCTTTCAACTCCAAATGATAGCGTAGTCCGCCAATGATCAACAGACTACTACACTACTCAAGTCGCGGCTTGGCTTGGCTTGCAAGTCCATTGATCATCACTTAATAAATACAGAGTACGTAGCTAGCCTTGGGCATGGAAATCAGTTATATTAATTTCCTTCCTTCCGTGTTGCTGCTGCTGCTGGCTATGGATGTCCATGAGTGTGGATTGATATTTGGGTTAACTTTTTGAAAATTGGAAATGAATGTAATAATTAAGTTGGGTCCCTGACTGAGCTGGAGGCCAAATAAATTGTGCAAAAGTTTTATCTGAAGTTGACAGCTCAAATGATAACGACACTCGAAAGGCCAGGCGGGAAGTGAGCTCCCTGGCCTGCAGCGTAACTTACAGGCCCTGATTTTTCCAGCTTTTTTTTTTGTGGGGGGGGGGGGGGGGGGGATTCATCAGCTCGCTCTGCCTTGCAGGGCCTGTCACAAGGAGAGGAGGGCCGTGCAAGACAACTCAAGAAGGTACTCAGCACACTCAATGGATGAACGCAATGGACATAAATAACAAGAAAACAAATAATCGAGCAATTCAAGTAATGCCTTCCTTTCTTTCTCTTCCTTAATCCCTAAAAAGAACCACAAGGCCACCAGGTGGCTTCTGCAACACTATTTTTTACACCCCCAGTCCTTAACCCCTAAAAGACCACAAAGTCACCAAGTGGCTTTTACAACACTGTTTTTTGCACCCTTAGTCCTTAACCCCTAAAGGACCACTAGGTCACCAGGTGGCTTCTGCAACACTGTTTTTTTGCTCTCCCAATCCTTTAGGAGTTAAGCTACCGATCAGATAGACCCAGCCTCAGAATGGGCACTGGCTGGCTGAATTCACCCAGCCATGCCACATCATGTCATATTGTAGCGCATGCAAGTTGTGAGAATCATTTCTATAATAAAACAACAAGTTTGTCGCATAGATTCAGCCCTCCGTCCCTGACTGAGGAATAGAACAATGGTCAGGAACTGGATATATGATTGCCGTGCACAGTCTGGACTTATTAACGAGTCCGCTAGGAAATTAGTAATCCTCTCAATAAGAGAAGGATGGCTACCAGAATAATAAAAACAGCGAATAAAACACCCAATGTCATAACCAGTGGGACAAGAGTGCAGTGAAGGTACACTCCTCACTCAGTCCTATATCAATTGGAGAGCTTACTAAAGGCTGAAATGGTGGCAGAAATCAATTAAGGAGCATAGCATAGAGTCATGTTAAGGTAGGAGGTCTATAAATCACTCATTTAAGAGCTGAAACTGGGGAGGTGAAACACCTTGAAATATATTTTATTAGTAAATTTTCCTTGAAAGACAAGAGGAATTGGCATCTAACCCAAGTTGTTTCATACTTTTTGGAGCTTTTGGGAATTAGTTACGAAATTTTGAAGTTGAAGTGGCATAGGGCTCTAAAATCACCCAACCCTAAAATGTACAGTGTTTGTACATTGCTAAAGGCTAAGAAAAAGCAACATGTACAAGTGGTGTACATTTGAATAGGGTGAGTGATTTTAGAGCCTGTACAATTTCAGAACCTCCTACCTTATAGCAATTAGAGTGGGAAAAAAAATGGTATGTGTGTGTCAACTTCACTATCAATTAAAAAGAAAATCTGACTAAACAAAAAAAATTGTAAGAAATTTTTTGGTTTAGTAGTTAGCATTGTTAGGAGAGAGAGCATCAAAGAGACCTCATGTATTTTATTGAAGAGAGCATAATAAACAATGTTTAGGCTTTCACACTCTTGAGTGAAGATGGTGTAATAAGTTATGTTTGGAGATTCACACCTTTGAATGCAAATGACCTAATGAATGATGCTTGGAAGCTCACATTTTTGAGTGAAAATAGCCTTGCTAATAAGTAGTGATGTTTAAGACTTCAATAGTCAATAGTGACAATAGCCTAATAAAATAGAGACACCTATTTTGGATATTAATTTAAGCATTTCAATTTGTAAGTTATGAAAAATTGGTCGACAAATTGAGCTCCATGTGTGCAAACATAAAGATGAAGAAGAATGAAAAAACAAAGAATTTTTTTCCAAGAATGAATATTTTATTCAATATAAATGTGGAGTTTTCATCTAGATCCAGTGTGGTCTAATAGACTCACTTATTACAATTAGCTTTGGTTCTTTTTCTTAAGCCAGGAGGAAAGAAAGATGAATGGGCAAGAAGGTACAAATATACAATCTTTTTCCAATGAATAGTACATCCAAGTGTTGTCTACAATAGATCACCCAATAAAACCATTATAGGGGGCTATCTGAAATAGGTACCTCTAATTTAAAAAAAATTCAAAAATTTACACCTTTTAGTCAAGATAGCCTAACTATATTAAGCATAAGTGGTTTCACACTTTACATTCAAGATATATAGCCTTATATTAAGCGATTAATACGCTTCACCCTATTCCCATCACCTGTTTGAGTTCAACGAAATTTGTAAAAATCACAAAATCCTTGGAACGAAAACTCCACTCCCAATACTATAATCCCAAGTCCAGCAAGCTTCATCACAATCTTCCATCAAAGCATCAAAGTGACTCAAAGCCATGAAAACCCCGGCTTCCCACAAATTAGTGCAGGGAATGGAATTAGTGAATTCACTAAGTAAACCAGCTGCCAGCTTCCTATTTCCGCCATCTTCCTATTTCCGCCATCCAATTTTTGGTCCCATTTCCGTCACTCCACTCATCCAACTCATCCAACTCCACTCACTTTCCTGCCAAAATCAGAGCATTGATATCACCAAGAACAATGTATCAATTTCATTGGTCCATACTTACGTGCTAATAGATACATGAAAGGGTGGTTATGGGTTGTTAGTATGATATTTATGACTCCGATCTACAAGTGGTTTTGTAATTTCAGGGTTGACACTTCAAAAATTCACAGAAATTATAATTTTGATCGAAAATTTATAATTCCACTTGGGTTTGATTCATGAAACAAGCGCACACCTCTGAAAAATACATGCCCTTCTTGGAATTGGCCCCAATATACTCAGATTGCAAATCAGGGTGGTAATAGGCTTGTCTACCTTAATTCCCAGCACGAGGCAGGACAAGGCGCCCAGTGCATGAACCCCCTCGCCACGTGTCACGCCCCCTTGGCTGGCACTCCCACACCCTTGGTGCTGTCTGAAGACAGAACTTCCCTTCCCACCCAGGCTCGGCTTGTTCGGCGCTGACCCTAGAGTTTCCGTTCCTCTCCAGAGTCCAGACCCCGAACCTGGCGCCCGTACTACTCTTCTGCCCTACAGTACAAGCCCCCCTGCACGTACAGTCCCCTGCACTCTCCCCTGCACTCTCCCCTGCACTCCTCCCCTGCATCCCCAAGGTGGGCGTGAAGGGGGCTTTCCCCCGCCGTGCCGCGCAGGATTAATGTAGAACGGTTACGAATGTCGTTTGCGAACTCGATCTCTAACTACCTGAGTCCTGCTGGGGGTCAGGAGGCGAGTGTGGGAAGCCCCTGCAACGGGCCGACCTGATCATGCGCTAGCTAGCGGGCTACTATATAGCCTGCGCGCTACCCGCGAACCCCTGATGATCCATCATCATGGAGACGATCTTTTACTCGCCAGAGTGATGGCAGCAAGCTCGCACTAGACAGTAGTAGTGTCTGGCCGGGAGGAACGTTTTGCTCGATCATTCTCAGCTCAGCCTCGAAGTGCAACAGTGTCCTGTTTTGTTCAGGGTATGTGCTTGATGAAATAATAGTTGAATGTGGGTGGGGGTTTCTTTTCTATTTGTGCGCACTGTGAGGATTGGCAAGTTGTTTCCAGGGAAAGGTACGTGTTAGCCCGGATATAAGTTAGATTCGTGGTGTTCTTGTTTGGTGGATTGTTGAGTGGCGAGCACTTGGAAGATATTCTGAAGCAGGTTTGGTTTGGTTTGGTTTAATCAGGATTTTGTGTTCAGCTAGCTGCAGGATTGTTGTTTTGTTGCAGATTTAGTACATGCATGCGTTGACGATATATGGGATTGGATCTTGGGTTAATTGGAGGATGGAGAATAGCTCTAGCTGGTTTCAGGAGTTGAAATCGGTGGCTAATGTTCTTAGAATCGTGTATTGGTCGGTTGTAATCCTATTCCGTCGCGGGAGATGTTTTGAGACCGCAATCGACCAGATGAATGTGTTCGCTTTTCAGCTGATTTTCTTGGTGAAACATGCACAGAATGATGAATTGAAGCGAACCATTCGAGTTCGTCGACTTGGATGATAACTTTGTAATTGATGGATTACGTGTAGCTGCAAGGGTGATCTGAGAGAGGAGATCGAGTTAATTAGTGCTTGGGGTTTGTGAGGAAATGAAAGCCTAGGAGTGAGTTGGCAGTTCTCGGTCCCGGGAGATTGGAGAGATGAGAGGAATTAAGAAGTGCATGCACAGACTCATAGCATTCAATAGATCAGTGTATATTATCACCCCCTACTAGTCTGCAATCATCGATGATAAGCCCGGGGATAAGCCGGTGACAATTAAAACTCCAGTTCGGAGTTCAAGACCCCGTTGAATGCTGCCTGAATGTTGTACAACAGTCGTCGTGTATACAGTGCACAATTGATCCAACCCTGGAAGCACAGCTAGCTGCAGCAAGCTGCCACTTTAATTTAGTCGCGACCCCACATGAGTGAGGAGAGCCACAACTTACGGAGTGGGCGCGGTCGGAGACTGACTGAACTTTTGTTGACTCGATTCAATTCTCCAACAGTAGTATACGATGCCTGATGATCGTGTCCCCCGGAAGGAAAAACGTACGTGCAGTCAAGGGCCCACAAGCTCGCTTTCTAAATCGAGATATCTTTCAATCGCGGAAGGATCTAGAACTTGCTTCAAATCAGATCCCCATGCCAACCAACCAGGCTTATTAACTATTTTTGGTATCTATCCCTCAAGAGTGGTACATATATGTCTGTTTTGGGAAACTGATGAGTCGAGAGCTTCCTTGCTTATGATTTATCCTAGTTTTCATTAGTACTTTGTGTGGAGCCCTAGCTAGGTCCTGACCAACAAGCTCTCGATCTACTGCAGTTACCAGCCACTGTCGTTGCTGGATTGTCCGAAAAGAGAGTGTGTGTGGGACCCATCCCGGTCGGAAACCCACCAGGAAACTAGGAAATAGACAAACAGGAGGCACTGTTCCGAAGGCTAACTAGCTGCTGCAGCATCATCTATCAACTTTTTGCACCACATGAGACACTCTCCAGCCCCTTCGTGGAGAATCTTGTGACGAGACCGAAAGTACTCGGTTAAGTTTCGCCTAACATGCTGTATGTTGTTGCTGTTCTGTGAACTCAGGAAGATGAAGGGAGCAGTGCGCATCCTCGACTGAAAATGTGGGGAGCTTAGAGGAGAATTCAGAGGATAAATTTTACAGAAGTGGTGGTGGTGTTGCAGCAGAAGCAGTTGTCGGTGCGGCAAAGGGTCACTCTAGAGTAGGGAGAGAGACTGAAAGGCTAGGCTTGCATTCAACTTAACCCGGCTTGCAATTGCTGGAAGTAAGAGGCCGGAAAGAGTGATCTAGTGTTCGCTGGAGATGTTATGCTAGCTAGAGTTCATGTCCTCCCTGCGAAGTAAGTTAGTCGAGAGAGGATGAGAACCCTCATCTTGGGCGATAGAAATGTACTTCGGCAACGTCGTAACCCTCCCTCATCAGTGGTCGACATCATGCTACAGTACTCAGGCTCTTGCGTGGTACATCCTTTCTTGCTGTGGCTCTGTCCCAGTCTACACTGTCTCCGTAGGTTTTTGGAGGACTAAGGTTATACGCCTCCTCGTTGGTTTGGTGGATAGACCCAGCCTAGCTGTTTATCTTCTCGGGAATATGTATATTGTAACGTACAACTGAGAGTAGATCCATCGACTCCCCTTGAGTGTCTGGATTATCACTTTTCAAGCTGTGGAAAGACGAAACACTAAGATCTACAGTCCAGGTTCATTCCTGTGTTTTAGTGCGTCTAGCAGGTAGGGCAAGGACGAGTGCAAGATAGGGCAAGCTAGATCGATGCAGAGATGAATTGTGGATGTTTCAGAGCAGATTCGTACATACTCAGTTTCCGACAGTGCACAGCAAGATTGACAAGCACTGCGGTGGATAAATTTCATCCACCAACACCATGTTTTTAACACTCCCAGGGTTGCGGGTTTCGTTCTGGTTGGAGGCTTCCACTCGGATTTGTGTGAACTGGATCATACATAACCTGCTAAATAGTGTGCCGAATAAATTAGGTTGCACTTAGAGTTTATTCTCGGGATATATATATATATAGTGGTTAGCTAGCGAATGCCCACCGCCTTGGCCATACGTACTGTAGAAACGATTGCTAACTGTGACATCGTGAGATTGAAGCCGTGATGAGACTCCTGTTAGAGATTCTGAGAAAGATCCGGCAGCAGTTCCACTTCGACCCCAGTTGCAGCGGGATTGCAGTTGCACGTTTGTCGTGATGGGCCGCCATTCGTGCTCTCACAAGCAGAAACTGAAGAAAGGGCTGTGGTCACCGGAGGAAGACGAGAAGCTGGTGCGGTACATTACCAAGCACGGGCATGGCTGCTGGAGCGCTGTTCCCAAGCAAGCAGGTGCGTGAATTCACGCAGCTCTCTTATTCCGTAATATCACTTGGAATCAAACATGATATTTTCCTTGTTATCGTCTTTAATCCTATATGTACACCCGGCCTCAGTGAGAGCTCCACAATAGTATCACCCTCAAGTAGTGCAACCCTCAAGTAGTGCAAGGAATTTTTTAGTATCATTTTCCTGGGGAATCATCATTTTTAAGTCCTCTGCAGTTTTCTGAGTTCATGTTATATATACCTGAAAATTTATATATCGCGGAGCGTGTAGAGGGGAGGTCGATCAAATGGTGAGAGTATAATCACCTCACAAAGGCTTTGCATGCCCTGTGAGTAGTGTCTCTTTTTGCAAGAAACTGAAGCATCATCATTTTGCTCAAAAAAAGAAGTAACGTCGTGAAGGCGTCCACCTTCATCTTCATAATCGGGCAGTTGGAACAAAGCACTGAATTTAACTGAGGCTATCAGGAAATGATTTTTGATGTGCATTCTTGATAAACTCAACGCCAATTCAAGTAGTCTATAATGGCCAGCGTAAAACTTTCGCTTCAGCTGGCTGAATTCTCATTTTTGTCCTCTCTGATTCAGGGCTATGGCAAATGTATTGAACTGCTGACCCTGATGTGAGCCTTGAGAATGTAGTACGATTTACAGTACAAAATGTACATATGTTGTACAGTCTCTTAAAAAATATCTTACAGTGGTTGGTGACTAGCTGCCCGCTGTGTTGCGATATTAAGTTTTTAGTAGAGTAGAAATTTGGTGCGTTACAGAGTCACAATTACGAACTGATTTTGCGAAAGGATTGCTTGAAATTTAAGGTTTCTGGACGGCCGGCATCAGTCCAAAATAATTCAGAATTACACATTAAAATTATTTTGATCCCTCACTGGCTGCGTTGAGGATATATACATCGACCAATCTCTCAGGATATTTAGTTAGTAAATTATTAATAAAATAATGCTGTTACTTGTCCACCGAGCACACAATTAATTATAACCCTCAATTAACCGACTCTGAAATAAGCATGTTTCCTGAATCAATTGGCAGGATTGCAGCGGTGCGGAAAGAGCTGCAGGTTAAGGTGGATCAACTACCTGAGGCCAGACTTAAAGCGTGGGGTGTTCTCGTCGGCAGAGGAGAATTTGATCATCGACCTTCATGCTGTGCTCGGTAACAGGTCTTCAGATCTTCACCCAGTCATTGAACTCGTCAATCAATCATGAACGAACCAAGAATGAATTAATCGAAACTGTCAGTATATATCACGAGGAGAAACAGTCATGAACGACTGTGTACTGGTATTCTCTGCGCGCTCAAAGTTAGTTTGATTATCATTCTCTGTAATTACTAATGAATACAGTTGTGCTCATGAAGAGAATTCGCAAGTGACACGTATATCGAAGACCCTCTGTCATGATTCTACCAGGCTTCGATGAACACAATGTAGCTCAGAGTTCATGTACCTGCGTTACTACAAAAATGGGAACTTCCGCTTCATTCCATTTAAAAATTGGGTTTCCGATGGCCTTGAATTAATTGGACTGATTGCGTCTTTCGATTCTGTAATGAAAGATTCCATTCTTGAGCTTTATGTACACATACGAAAATTGAAGAGCGTTTATAAAACGTCTGAATTGTTACTGAAGTAGAAATCAGAGAACAAGATATATAGCACTACAGACTAGAATACACCCCATACAACAGTGATTGTAGCAACATTTGAACGATGAACACGAAAACTTGATTCCACTATTGACATTCAATGTGACTACGTGATCAACGTATTTGAAAATATGTTTGCTGAAAAGTGTTGCGTGTTTACTGAAGTAAGATCCAAAATTTCGAGAAGTGCTGAAAAACCGTGAGTTGCTAAAGCATCTTCCAACACGTTCCAAAACGTTGCTACAATGTTTCAAACGTCTAAAACGTTGCTAAACCCTCCATTCTCGTAGTGATGTAAATCAGTTTAATATATTCCGTTTTTCAGTGCCCATCGCATGTCTGTTGATCAGTTGGATCATGTGTTGTGCATGCAGGTGGTCCCAAATTGCCACCCAGTTGCCCGGTCGCACTGACAACGAGATAAAAAACTTCTGGAACTCCTGCATCAAAAAGAAGTTGCGCAACATTGGCATCGACCCCAACACGCACAAGCTCGTGAACAGCGGTGTGGACTCCAATTGCAGCAACATCCATGTTCCCGGAGAGAGTTCTTCCAGCCTCAGCCCTTCAGAAGCTGGAGCTCCCCATTTCAATAATAAGTCTTCCTCTCTCACCTCGTCAAATCCTTCCTCAGCTCCCTCAAATCTTCTCCTCCGCAACGAATTAAAACCCCAGGCGCCTCGCATGTTTCCCACCAGTTTCATGGAGGAAGGGTTGTACAATCCAACCAGAATCACCAGTCCTCTCTCCTCGGGGACCAGCGTAACCCTAAAATCGACGACGTTTCTCGACTTCCGAAGGACGAGCGCTTCACCGAATTCCATGAACAGTACTTTCGCCCTTTCGAGTACTGACAATCTTCTGGAGCGTCTGCGGATGAGTGGGGAGCAGTTGCCACCCAAGCTGCCTCCCTTATCCCCTGGAAACAGCAGCTCTCCTTTCGACAGTGGCTCCATTAACAACACTTGCAGCTTCAACTCGCTCGACAATGATCTGAGAGGTGGGATCATCAAGCCTGAGCCGTCCACGGTGGTACCTGCAGCGTTCAACCCCGTGTTCTGGTTAGCCCAAGGCTCCTTGTCGTCCTCGGATCACGAGCATAGCCACGGACTGCAGGAATCGAATGTGATTTCCAACGGCCAGCAGCTTCACGAGATGATGTTGCAGCAATCGCAGACCTTTTTTAAGGATCAGAGTAATAATGGCGCTCATGTGGAGGGGAGTAATACCCTGGATCAGCAGATCCCCGAAATGGAGATGAGCCTTGGGCCGTTTGGAGTGCCGTTGCAGCGTGGATTTGGGAGTCACTTGACTGGCACCTTTGATCATCACATGGGCAATCTTGATTTGCACTCGGCAGGCTCTCATCTCTGCGAACCTCCTGATCAAGTCGTCGTGAATTCGAAGTTCCAATGCCCTGACGTCTTTAAAGAGCTCCAGTGCCATGTGGAAGCCGAGTCCAAAGCTTTGGTTTCTGTTCCACGACCACAGCCACCAGGGGAGCCAGGTTTCCATTGGGACCAAGCAGGCAGCAGCGCTGGAAGTAGCAGTAGCAACACCACAGAGATTCCTATTTCCAGCATGTTTGAAAGCACTCTCATCTGGGGCACCAGTACTACTGCCACTCTTAAGGAATCTGACGTTGACGCTGATCATGACCAGGAGATGCAAATGACACGCTCTGCAGCTGCTGCACTGAATAACCAGACCTGCAGTGATAATAATCATGATATTCACAGTGGGGGATTTTCGTCTGGCCAGTCCGATGGAGACACGGTGATGAAATGGTGCAGTGACCATGAGCTCATGCCTACTTCGACTGAGGTTCCTGCTCCCAGTGCAGCAGCATCAGGGGTTCTAGAGAAATCAGTCCCACAGCAGCATTCGCAATCTCCAGAGAATCAACTGCAACTGGGGAAGCAAGTGGAGCAGTCGTCGTTCAGTAATGCTCGTGACCATGAGCCGATGAACTGGCAGATGCACCAGGGGCAAGACATGTATGATCAGACAGAGGGCTTGATTGCGCCCATGTCTCCCGAGCTGCAACGCATGGCTGCCGTCCTGGATCAAATGTAAGGTTCTAGGACTTACAAACCATGCATTAATTTACTACGTACGACATTACATGCATTGGGAGCTAGCCGCTTCTCATCATACGAAAATATACATGTACTTCTGCTCAACACTCAGCTCGGTCGCCAAATTAATACTTTAATTTGCCATGCCAGGTACTACTTACTGTGATTCCATAATCAATAATTAAGAAGAACTGCTATCAAGGTAGACTCTCGAGGCGTGTCAGTTGGATAACCAGCTCAATGGAGCCATCTTTGGAGTACGTGAGATCGATCTAATCATGGCCATGGCAGCAGCTTGTTCCGATTTTTTAGTTATTAATTAATAGCTATTTAGTGATCATGGAACACATAGTTACGTAAAGAGGCCGGAACCCCCTGGAACAATTTGGGCTACGTGATTAGGAATAATATATATGTCGATCAGAGAGAATTAATTAGGGGGTAGCAAGCATTCCAATTGGTAGAAGACGACGTTTACTTAGTGTGGTCCGCAGTGTAAATTTATGAAGCCTCCGTGATTTGAAGATTTTCAAGTGTTTAATTGGGTTCCATATTGCGAACGAACCTATCGTACAGTCGGATCTTTCTCCAGGGAAAGCAAAGGCATATATGTCGAGTACAAACAAACAGGTGGTCGGTTAGTACACTTGTGAGCTCTGTACAAATAGGCATAGAAGACCCTGCTGATTACGTCATACTGTCATTTTAGTTGATTCCAAAGGACAAACATTTGATGTGATGATCTGTACATATTAATTTATTATTCCAAAACTTAAAGAACGCAAAAAAAATTGCAAAGGCTGCTTCAGTTGAATGTACTGTATTTCTTAACGTTTCTGTCGATAGGTTCCCACAAGACATGAATGCCCTCCAGCTTGTACGCAAAGCTAGCTAGCCTCGCCTTCAATCGCAACTAGATCCGGAGATCCTGCCAATTCTGCTCTCCATGTGTTTTGCTGAATCCTGACGACGTTCAGTACTGTTTTCTTTTTTTTGTTCTTTTCCAGACTGCCAGGAGCTAGATCGACATGCTACGCTACCAGGCTTAATTCATCACCGTGTCATACCATATGTTCCAGGAGCTAGAGTCATTATTGTGACACCAGTAAGCGTGTCTTTCAGGAACTTAGAGCCTCCCTAGCTAGCTGGCAGAATCAATCAGACCATGCCCAGCTAGCAAGTTGAATGCTTTCGGGGAAAAACCCCAGTCACATTCAAGTGTCAGAGCAGGCTAGGCGTAAGATGACGATTGACGAGTGCTTGAAATGAAAATGCAACTTCCTGGTCCTTGCATGACGGCAGTAAACCAACTCAATCGATAAAAAATAAAAATAAAAATCATTGATTATGTAGCTAGCCAGGTTTCCTGCCAAGCATTCACTCGATCGATCACGTGCTTCTATATATTCGTCGGCTTCTTTGTCGTCATCACTTGGTGATGCTACACAGAATATATGTGGAGCTTGTCATTTTGTCAATTTGTCCCTGTACAGTACAGTACAGAAGGTCGTACATCTCCAACCTTATATATTATTTTCGAACTTTTTGCGTTGATTTTGAACTAGTCAGACTGTGTTCATGAGTGACCTGGGCCCTTCCTGCAGGCACTGTCACGTACATTCGAGCTCTTGAGCACGCATTAATATACAGTATAATCCAATTTGGGAAATATACACTTAATTGGTAACTATATATCTATCTATATCTGTCTAGTCGATCGATCACCTGCCTGTTGTACTACCGAAAAACTTGAGCACGCATGTCACTCAAAGTCAAAGGACTCCAGGCCAAGTCAGAGATTGAAGGATTTTCAGGAGATTGCACAAAAAGTAAAGTAGGTCTTCCATGTTTGTACATTTATATATTGGCAAGCCAAGGTCATCTGATCTACTGATATCGGTACGATGGGACAATCATGGGCTCACACGATGCCTTATTTTCAGCTGCTTGGACGGAACTCCACACCAAAGCTAAGGCGGCAGGACGACACCACCGATGGCGTGAGGACAGGGAAACGTCAACTGGGAACTCAAAGGGATGTTCGGAATGCCTTACGTACAACTTACAGAGGGAACGGACTGTCTGCAAACCCACCGTGTCTGTATCATTGCACTTGTAATTTCATGAGTAATCCGAAGTTTAGGCCAATTAATATCTAAATGAAAATTTCAACTCTAAATCCGATGTTTGTATGAGAGGGCATTCAGTGAATGTAGGTGACACAGTTTGGGATGCCCAGCTATAATTGTGAAAAAATTTAGAAAATTATATATCAGAAATTATTCACATTTTGAAATCATGCACCAATGAATCTAGCAGGTCTGCCGAACTATGCTCATTATTTGGTTAAAATGTGTCACAAAATGTCAATTTTGTTTAAGTGGCGGGATTCTTGCGCCAAAAATTGTGACATATATCACTACAAGAGAATGCAGCGTTTGCAATACCTTTTGCAATGGTTTTGCAATGCCCGTGAATTTTGTTTCAATGACTTTGCAATGGTTTAAATAGAGGTATTGCACTGTGTTTGCAATGGTTTTGCCTTGCACGCAAGTTTGTTTCATCGATTTTGCAATGCTTTAAATTATAGTATTGCAGTGTGTTTGCAATGGTTTTGCAATGCACTCATAATTCGGTGATTTTTAGTCTTAGCAAACTTTGGTGTTCATTTTGGCATAATAAAAAAACTTTTTTCAAAAATCTTTGAACTAGGAAAAGTTGGGAAATTAAATTAAATTTCATCAGCAAAAACCCGTTTTATATTTCTAGTCTCCAATCAAAAGTCATGAACAAATTTCAGAGAGGGGTTGGAATGAACATTTTCTTTGACATTTTTAAACACCTCTTTGAATTTTGTCCATATCTTTTTATTGGAGACTTGAAATTTGAAACATTTTTTTGGAGATGAAAGATTACTTTACTTCCCAACTTTCTTAGTTCAAAGTTTTACAAAAAAAAAGTTCTACTACGCCAAAATGACCTCCAAAGTCTATTAGTTTTACAACTAATGGGAAACACAAATCAAATAAATGAAAACTATGTCCCTTCAAGTCACTTGGAGTTTTAGATGATGTAGTGGTCATAAAACCTTGCACCTCATAAGGTGCAAGGTTCAATTCTTTGAGCGGGATGTATAGGTTGGGCTGCTCGGGGTATGTGGGTTGGGCTGTCCGGGGGGTGTAGGTTGGGCTGCACGGGCAGTGGGTGGTTAGAGTGTTGGACTGCTCGGGTAGAATTTTATTATTTATTATTTTTAAATTTTAAATTAAATTTTTAATGATTTTACAATGACTTTGCAATGATTTTGCAATGACTTCTACATACAACAATTATATTTTTTTCATGATTTTGCATTTTAGGTTTTATGAATCTGCAACAATTTAGAAATGCAATAGCATAGATTCAATGCCCAATGCTTTTATATTGAATTAATCGCAACTTTGCAACGATTTTGCAATGCATTATTTCTTTTTTGAGTTCCAAACTAAGTTCTGTTACACATTGTTTCATTGCAAAACCATTGCAAATGCGTTGCTAGTGTGTTGCAGTCACTGCTTTCTGTTGTAGTGTATGTATATAAAGGTTCAACATCTAGGATAGGACGGTACAGATTTATATTTCAAGATAGGTGTTTTATTTTGAAAGGAGACAAATGGATGGAATACCTCCAATTTAACGAAATTGACGTGCACTCTTCATTTTTTGATTAATTATCATTTTCTAATTAATTGGAACCTGGAAGTAATGTTGATACACAAAATGATTTGATTCCTCATGGGGTTTGCAAAATAACAAATTCAATATGTGACTTTTGGTACAATTTCACTTGGTAGGAAGATCATGTGGTATTAGGTTAAGGTAGGATAACTCATGTTCAAGCTTGTTTCTTGAAGCGTGTCCTGGTAAACTTAGAAAATAAGAAAATAAACAAATGCTCATTTTCTATAAGCATATTTAACATATTGATGAATTAGGGTACAATTTAGAAAACCTATCAATTGAACTTGACTTTGAATTCTTCTAACAATTTTTGTACCATTACATTCACGAGTGAAAAATGAAAAAAATTTATTCCTTGCTAAATGCAGTTGTCCTATGTGTTGGGTTGACTTAGAATGATATTTCATGTAGCCAAAGGCGACTTTGGGTATGGAAAAAGGCGGATACCGTGCTCGGATAGCAGGTTTGGAACTTTGGTGCCGAATATTTTGTTTCAGTCCAAAATAACATTGCATACTTTACCCCCTAAAGGACCATTGTCCCTTCGGGGGACAAATCTGATTTCGGGCAGGTACCTACGGGCTGAATTTTTTGTCGTGATTTTTTGAAACTTTTTTTGAAGATAGAAAAACTAATAAGCTTTGTGGGAATATAAATTTTTTTTCAATCGGTGCTCGGGAAAAAAAGTTATGTCCAAATAAGCTCAAAACAAGGGAGAGCGGGCAGCAAAAAATTTAATTTTAAAAAAAAAAATTCCCTTATAGATTATATTTTTGGCTCTTTGGGAAGCTTTGATGCATTTCATTTGGATTTTTTATGAGAAAGTTATAGACAATCTTGTTTTTTGGGCAATTAGAGCATCTTCTTGAAAAAAATAACTTATAGGATTCATTTTGGAATGCAATTTCTGCAATTTTTCAAAAAAAACTGTTCCACATGGTTTAGTTTTCTTGATAGAACAATCTCACCATTGGAATTAGTGCATTTTAATTCCATCTAAAAGATATTAATATTTTAGATTTTCCTTCTATCTTGTACTATCTTCTACTTAACAATTTTTTTGAGAATGAAAATTAAGTTTTTTTAACTTTCCCTTTTTTTCCTAGATTCTCAACTCAATTCTCCACTATAAAAATTTAAAGCTCAAAACTCTATAGTGCAGAAATTTTAATTTAAAAATGTTCAAAGTCAAAAAATCTAGTCCTGCAATGTATTGAAAATGTTGTTTTTTTCACTTCAAACGCAGATATCTTGCAATCTGTGTGGTCAAAAATTTTGAAATTTTTCTCACACATTGTCATACTAGTTAGGTATAAGATCTTATGGTTGGATGTGCAAAAAAAACAATTTTCAAATTTTTTTACTCTTTGCTCTAGAAATGGCAGTTTTGAGAGTTTTTTGGCAGAAAAGGCCTTGGTCCTTTAGGGGTTAAAATATCATTTTTTTGAAAATTTGACATTAATATCAAAATTCCCCAAAAAGGATTTGGCAACCACCACACATAGATTCAAAAGGCACTTATTATAAATGTTTCTAGAGGAGAAGATAAGCTCTTTATTGTAGAAGGTTTTTAGAGTTCGAACTCTGGGAGATAAATTATTTCTAATCAAAATTCCTATAAAACCCAAAGGAGCCCAATTGCATGATTTAAAGTTTGATTAACCCTTTCATTATATCAATAGTTTACAGGTTATAGCACCGCTTACCAAATTCCAATCGTTGACATCTTTAATCTTCACTCCGGGAGTCTTGGTTTATTCTCCAATAGAGCTTCCTTCTTCATCGATAGTTTCTTCTTCTCCTCGCTATACTTCAACCGCAATTCCAATTGCTTCTCACCAATTCGACTTATGCGTTCAATTACACTCCAATCGGTTTTACAACAATATTTACATTTGTCTCTCAGCACACTGGATTTACTTTTATTCATGTTTCTTATTTATTCTCCAATTGTTATTCATTATTTATTATTTCACTTCTTACAGTTTCTCTCTTATTTATTTTATACTTAATCCCATTGGACTCATTCTCACGTTTTACCTAATCATTGTTGTTTTGTTTTCTTAAATTCAACACTCAATTGTATCAAACATTATTTTCAATTTAAGGTATAACTTTCAGTCTCTCCACATTCTCCTGTTCAACCGTTATTAATTCCCAGTTAGACTCATCCGACAATCGCTACACCGTTGTAATTCAAACTCCAATTAATCCACTCCAGTTCTACAGACTTCCCTATTGGTAATTCTTTTACACACAACACACAATATCACTCCCAATTGATCACAGATTCCATTACACACAAACACTAATCGATTTCAAATGCAAGCACATCCACAGTTTCCATTTAATTTCCTCAAACCCACATCCAATTGTCAAACACACACACAAAACATACACATACATAGTTACACACACAATTGCAAAACATCTCGCTATATTCAAAAGACAAAATCACAAACATACAATCACAATTGTTTTACTTCCTACGCTCGGAAGGAGTGCCTTCTTCGCTCGAAGGTCAACTGAATTCACCGATCGGAAATCACAACCTAAGTACCCAGCCAAAGCCATAACTACCCAATCGGTCCTAACCCTTAAGATCCCGATTCAACTGATTCCATTCCCGATTGGTAACTATCACTACTAACCAGTAACAATGCTTTACCAATTGACAAAATGCCCAAGTTAACAGCCCAATTAACCAATTGGCTAAAAAGAAGCATGTAATCTGACTACATTTATACAAGTAGAATGGTAGCTAGGAGGTAAAACAACCCATGTGGGATATGAAAACTAGGATAACTACAAGCTAGGTACCTGAATGGCAAATTTCATTAAAATGGTACCATTCCAGAACTTTGGCAATTTTACAGTTCAGAACTGCCGTTTTGAAATCTATACCTGTCCTAGATGGTTCATAACGATTGTCCTTAAATCTATACTTGTCTTAGATGGTCAAAATAGCACCCGGAATACCGCCATTTTAATGTAATTCTCCATCTAATGAAATCATGTTAAAGCAAGGAATTGTATTCAATTTAGAACTTTAAACCTCATTTTGGCATATAGTAGAATAATTATTCTAACTTTTGAAAACTTCAAGGAATTGTATTCAATTTTTTGAACTTTAAAAAGCTGGTAAATAAATCTAACTTCATCTTCAAAAACCGATTGAGAACTCAAGCCTTCAATCAAAAGTTATGGACATAAATTTAGAGAGGGTTTGGAAAGGACATTTTCTTTGACATTTTCTCAAAAATCCCCTACAAATTCTGTCTACAAATTTTTTTAGAGGCTCAAATTCACAAATGGATTTTTAGAAATGAAATTCATCTTGATTTCCAACTTTTGTTAGTTCAAAGTTTTTTGAAAAAAATTATTCTAGTATGCCAAAATAAGGTTGGAAGTTCAATATTGAACACAATTCCTATGTTTATGGCAAATTTCATTAAAATGGCAGTATTCCATGTGCCATTTTCAAGCCTTGCGTTTGAATCACAAAAGTAACATTTAGGACTAGTATACATTACAAGTATCTAGGACATATATGGATTTTAGATTGCATGGTCAAAAAAATTTATGTCTTTTATAGTTTTCACTCAAGATTTCAAAAACCTTGGATGAATTTAGATTTTGGAAATCTAGAAGGGATATAGACTTCAATTTGGCACTTTAACGGTTCAAATCGCACGGTCTGAACTATTAGAAGTACCAAACTAACGGAATTGCACCATTTTAATGAAATTGGCTATGTTTGGACAATGAGCAATCAAGCTCTCATCTTCAAATTGTCCCATATCCTTTGAGGATTCACAATGGACAATGAATTCTGTTACAAAATTCACCTCTTCACCTGTCATACTTATTCAATGTTGATGGAAGTAATTCTCTCATTTCACCATCAGAAAAATTCTTGATAGTAGATGGTCAAATGGCATTTGGTATTTGATTTAGTGAACTGTTATTGAATATTTTGGATTTTTGGCAACCATATGCAGATTTGTTTGCAGATTTGGTTGTTTGATCCTAGAATTAGCAGAAAAATTTGGCACTACTTTTTCTAATTAATTTAATCCCAACTTGCAAATGAGTATGATAGTGTTGAGGTGACTTTGGGTCTTGAAAAGATGGCTTCAAGTTTCAAAAGGCAATTTTGGGTCTTGAAAGAGAAACTTTAGGTCTCAAAGGGACAACTCAAAAATGACCCATGTTGAATTCTAAAAGTGGCATAAAGAAATTCATGTTTTGTGTAGATAAAAAAGTTAGTGTCCACACTTTTGGACGCCCAATATGCTCATACGGATCTTCTTGTAGCAGAATCAATCAAGATCCCGTCCATGGACTTATAAATAGAAAACTAAGGCCAAACTTGTGAAAATCAATTCTTTTTGCACCTGCTTCTAGGGCATAGACATCCTTGTAGCATATCTTCATTTTAAAGCTACATTATTGTTTATCCAATTGTGTGGATTTAGTTGGATGAGGTGATGGTCAATGACTCACTGGATGTTCATTAAGATCAAGGATTATTATATAATAATTTATAATATATTTAAAATAAAAGCATAATATTTTATAATTAATTTATATAAATAGCATACGTTAGTACAAAATTCCAAAATATAAAGTTAAAGATATCCTTCTCTAGAAATACAAATAAACATTTATTATAAAAATGAATTTTTTATTATATATACAAATAAAAATAATAAAGAATTTCATATTATAATGATTAATTACAAAGTTTCTTAAAATAAAAATTTAATTATCTATAAATATTTAAATTTAATTGGTAATTTTAAAAATTATATTAATACAAATATCTATAAAATGTTGAGATTCTAGAATAATATTTTCTACTACACAGTTTATTAAATAAAACTTTAAATCTTTCAAACTAAATGATTTAAACTTCTTGTTTCATTTCAAACTTACACTACTTGAGAATTTTAGCCTATACAGATGAAAATGATAGTTATCATGAATTATATTTTTTTTATTTTTTATTTTTTTATTTGGTAGGTTTTACTCTAACTTTGACCTTTTGAATCTATCAAGTGGGTGCAATGAAAAAACTTGTTGTCAAAGCTCCCACACATATTTAAAGTACTTTGAAGCACGATCTCTATATTTATTTGTTTTTTACTTCAATCTTAGAGTCTATAAAGTAGGTACATTAAAAAACTTGTCATCAAAGCATCCACACACACTCAAAATACATTGTAGCCTGAACTCTATTTTTTTCCACTTCAACCTTTGAGCATGTGAGGTGGGTGCATAAAATTTTTGTCAAGGTATCCACACACTTGAAGCATGTTGGAACATTTAAATTTAATTTTTTTTCTATTTTTTTTCTATTTTTTAATTCATTTACTCCAACTTCTAAGTCTAGGTAATCAATGGTTTTAATATGACCTTTTTTTCATTTTTAAATCCTAATTTATATAGATTTTATCAACCTATCTTCTAGATAAAAATTAAATTTGTAGTAATAATTTGGTTTGAAGATAAAAGCCAAAGGTAATTTGGATGTAACAAATAAAGCAATAACTACAAGTTTATTTTTCATTACTATTTGTACCTTACATTTTTATATTTAATTAGATTAATTAATATGATTACCATTTTATTTTCATTTTTGATATTAATCCCTAAAGTTCTTTCATATTTGAAGGCCTAAAACTGGTCCAAAATACTAGTCTCCAAAGCAAGGCTAAAATCTTCATTTATATTTATTAATTAACAAATCTAGCTATAGGACCTTTTAGTTAATTTGTTAGAATACACTCTTCTAAACTTTCAAAATAAGAAACCTTATCTATTGCACAATCATGATGCTTGGATTTCAGAAACTAAGAAGTATTTACGACTCTTTCCAAATGGTTAGATTTCATCTTCCAAAAATTGTACCCAAAAATTGTACGTATAGATCCAGCAACTTGAAATCTCCATAATACATTGAAAAATAATTGGGGAACACATATTAAAAATTTCACGAATTTTATTTCATATTCATGCTTGAAAATAGTATGTAGAAAAAAGTAGAGAACGGTAGAAAATGCTAAGTTGTTAAGAATTTCGTTATAGAATTGAAAAATGCCAATTCTAATGGTTGCAATGTTGCAATAAACAATCCTATGATTTTATTTTTGTCTAAAAATATCGAAAATCTAATTAAATAAAAGACTTCAAAGTTTATTTTAGAATAAAGATTCTATAATTGCCTTGCAAAGTAAAACACTTCATAATTTTCATCTCATTAATAAAATGGAATGATTTCAAGCTTTTCATATATATATAAATATAGAAAATCAATTTCAAATTTTTATTTCAGACAAAGAATTTTTCTATAAGGTTCTTTCATGTTTTGAGCCCGAATTTGAGCCTTCAATACACTCATTTCCAAAGCAAAGCTAGAATTCTTGTCTAAGTTTATTTTCTAACAAATCCAATTGTAGAATCCTTTAGTTAACTTGCTTAGATTCATCCTTCTAAATTATAGAGTAAATACCTCCCCCAATTGCAAGTTCAATGTGTCTAAACTTCAAAACATAGTCTTTTCTAGCCTTTCCAAAAGGTGAAGTTTTATCTTTCAACATTTTAAGGAAAAAACATGTATATCTTGTAACCTAATCATTTTAGTTAATATGTTGGAAAATGGATTGAGAATACAAAAAAACTAAACAAATTTTTCATATTCATCATTTGAAATGTACAAAGAGGAAGGTGGTACTAAATAAAAGCAAAAACAAACATCTAATAACTTTTACAAGAAATTGAGAATTCTTGATTCCAATGGTGAGAATATTCTAGTAACAATCAATATCCTTTATTATTATTTTCATTTGAAAATTTTCAAAATTGAGTTAAAAAAAATACTTCTTATGTTTGTTTTTTACCATCATTGCTCAAAAAATAAACACTTCATAACATTTATTTCATTTTTTGGAATTGAATGGTTTTAATTCTTTTGAATAAGGTAATCTCCTGCTCTTAGACCGACTATTTAAGCGCTAATTTCCTTTGGAGGCAAGCTAAACTCTCTGAAACAATATTTAATAAATTTTTCGTAGGAAGAAAAACGAAATTGGCATCTAACCCAAGTTGTTTCATATGCTTTGGACTTTTGTGGAATTAGTTACAAATTTTTGTAAGTTTGAAACACAGTGGACCGGCTACCTCCTTGAAAGGTATACTACTAGTACATTGAAGAAAGCAAAATGTACCTCCATGTTATGATCAGTTTTAGAACCTGCTCACTTTTAGAGCAGACTACTTTAGATATCAACATGTATACGGAAATAGAACTAATTCATTTTCTTAGAACAAATTTTATTAGCTATTCCCGATTCGCAATTGAAATTAAAAAAACTTCTAATTTTTGTTGTAATTATTGGAATGACCTTAATCAAAGCTTCATACGTAGGTTATGGTGATTTGGATCCATCTTAAAAAGGTTATTCCAAAATTTGAAGTCAAAGAGGTTGCCCAAATTCTCAAAAAGCCCAAAGTAGACTCATTTGTCTTTTAGGGGTTAGAAATCCAAATGTAAAATTGAAAGAACATGCAAAACAAAAGGTTTGAACTTTGTACACTTTAGCATTATAACATTTTTTAATTTCCAATATTAAAAAAAAAATCCAAAAAATATTTGTTGTGAAAACCAAAGTTTAGAGAATAAAGCAAAAAGAAAAGTAAAAAATAATAAATTTTTATAAAAATTATGGATTTATACATTTGATTGACTTTAATTTTATACAATAAACATTGAATATGAAAGTAATTTAAATATCCAAAATTATAAAACAATTTAAAATATTAATATTATAAACATCATTGCAAATGAATTCAATAAATATTAACAAATAAAAACATTGAAAACATTCAAGTATTCAAGCTTCAAGTCTTTTAATACTATTTGGAGAGGGTGCAAAAAATCTACCTAAATTTTATCTCTTGATATATTTTTATAATTTAAGTCTATAAAATCAAATCAAATGCCTATCAAGAATTGAATCCAATGTGTTTTGAAAAAATAATGATAATTTGAGATCTTTGAGATCCCGCCCTACTTTTTGACTTCAAAGGATTCAAAGTCACCTTTTATGACATGTCGTCGCCTTCACTATCCAATTTCCAAAGTTGCCTCTTTGTGGCGACTTGAAGTTGTCTTTTCAAGACTTGAAGTCGCCCAATAACTAAGAGTAGCTCCTTTTTTCCTCAACCCTCTTTGCTATATTGCCATGTAGTAGCCATGTAGCATCTAATGTGGAAAGTAACTTTTATGAGATCATAATAACTTTTATGAAAGTAACAATCAAAGTAACAATCAAAGTAACTTTTATGAAGTCAAAGGGAGATTGACCTATTAGATGAACATGGGCTCATCTAATAGATCTCATGTTAGATTGAATGTCACCATGTTTGCCAAGACAACCTTGAGCAAACCTATGTAGAATCTTAGGAATGAATTTCTAAACTACTAACACAGCTTTGACTATATATACTTCCAAATTACAACTTCTACTACCATGCGTTTAGATCAAATTCGGCACATTGGTGCCAAAATAATTTAATTTTTGAATTTGGACACTTTCACATCTTGATTTCGATTTCTTGGCTTTTAGTACTTTGCTCTTTCTAATTCTTTGACAATCCTAATTTTTGATTGATTTTTTCTATTCATGCATAAATGTGTTTTTTTTTCTAATTTTTTTGAAGAATAATTTTTGGGTATTTAGAACTCGTAATAATGAATTTTTTTTAGATTTTTAGAAATCGTTATATAACTTTTAAAATTTTAGACATGTTCCAAATTTTCTCTTATTATTGACAAAATTGACCTACACTTAGGGTACCAAGTGTGAACTCATTTCACAAGTAAATGTGAATTCTCCTCTAGTTTTGAAGAAAGGTTTGTATGAACATAATGACATAATCAACATTGTCCAATATACAAACATCTAAATTTAGACCAAAAAGCAAGTCCATTTTTCCTAAATATTGATTATACAAGATGTAGACAATCAAAATATGAATGAAAGTACATCTATAAGAGCCATTGTTGTTGTTTTGTGGTATACCTAGAGATAGTACTTTGAAAGTTCACAAGACATCCAAATGTTGCATGCTAAAGTCTATTGGAATCCTCCATTGGCAAAAATGTGGAGCTTCTAGAAGGCTGCTCCAAAGTGACCGAACCACTCTATTTAAAGGTGGGAATGACATTTGGAAAAGTGGTGACAATGAATAGTCAGGCCCTAACTATTTTTGCAAATAAAGATGTACCGGCAATTTTTTGTTTTTTTAAAACATATGTACCATTGTATCCATAGTTTTTAATGTTGCAAACAATGTTTGAACGTAATTTTCTTCAATGAAGTCAAATAAAATTCAATCAAGGCACAAAATTTGGCTTAATTGGATTTAATTTGACTTCATTGAAAAGAATTTGGTTTCAAGTAATTCAAATTAAATGGCTCTTGAAGCTAATTGCCAAAGGCAACTAGCTTCAAAAGCTAACTAATTTGGATTATTTGAAACCAAAATGAATTTAAAGTGTGAGAAACAAGATGAGAAGATGAGGTCTTCATGGAATTGGGGTTGTGGTAGTGTTCACAATCCAAGTGGGATATGTGAATTAGGACTAAAAGGAGCTCCACCACTCATGGTTAAGTGAAAACGCAGAAATTGGGTTAAAAGTCAAAATTTAGACCTCATTTAGGCATAGTATAGTATCTTTTTTGAAAAAAAATTGAACTACAAGAAGTTGGAAAGCCAATTAAACTTTTGTCTCCAAAAATCCGTTTCAACTTTTGAAGACTTCACCTAAAAGTTATGGTTAAATTTAGAAGAGGGTGTTTGAAAATGTAAAAAAAAATTTCCTTCTACTCCCTCTCTAAAATTTGTCCATAACTCTTAGATGGGGCTTCAAAAGTTGAAATTGATTTTTGGAAATAAAAGTTAGCTTGGTTTTCCAACATCTTGTAGTTCAATTTTTTTCCAAAAAAGATACTATACTATGTCCAAATGAGGTCTAAAATTTGACATTGAGCACAATTCCTGCTTTTTCACTTAACTAGGATTGACTTCATTTTTGTGAACAAAATTGAAAAGTATTGAATATGGTACAATCTTAGTAGTGGAGAATTTTCTACTTGAGGAAGTGAATCCAATTTAAATCCCTTTTTGAAGGCGACCCCTATAAATTCTTATCTAATATATACAATATTGTTGTAGGAACACTAAATTTTAGCATATTGAAAACTCATAATTTATTCATACATTGTCCAAAAAATTGCATTTTAGGAGATTTTAGAGTACTCTGTAGACTTCTACCAAGATCCAACAAGAAATTGGCAGTTTCCAAATAAAAACAATGTACAATTGCATATTTGGTCACATTTAGGCATAATTACTTTATGAGAATCTAAGAAGTAGTGATGTTTTTGTCGTCAATTTTCCATTGCAATTATTTGTTTCACATGTATGTCTAATGCATAAGTTCTGTCAATTATAACAAACTTCCATTCAAGTGATGAATTGAAAATTGTATTTTTCAAGTATTTGAAAGTTAAGTATATCTAAATTGATTTAACAAAGAGTAATCATTAAAGATATTAGAAGCTTGATATGAATAGTTTCAATCATCAATTTCAATATTCAAACAAAGTAAGAATGTCAAAAAGGTTGTACAATATTATACACTATTAATAGCACATATAGGTTTGGTAAGAATTGACTTTTGGCATTTGGGAAATAAATCTTATTTAATTTGCAATAAATTTAGGAAAAAAAAATGAATTTTTAGAACTAATTAATTTTTTTTTTAAACCCAAAACTTAGACAAAGATGAGCCCTAAAATTACTTAGAATGAATACTTTGGAAGGGAAAAACAACGCAGTTTTCTTCTAGTGTTGAATGTTTTTTTTTAAAAAGTATTTGAAATTCTCTTGAAATTTACAAGTTGTTGCACCAAGTGTTAATGCATTATCAAATTCATTTGCAAACTTGCATTGCTCTTGGTTGAGACCTTTGGTTTGAGAGCTAGATTAAACACCTTTGGCTGTAGTTGAGAATATTCAAAGAAGAAGGGGCTATGACATCATTAGGGTACGAGAAGTAATCCAAGAATTATTAAACCACCAACCTAAAATAGGAAAACAGTTGTTGAGACTACTTTAAGTGTATGAACATGATAACCACTTGCATTCACATGAATTAAGTGACCTTTTATATCGTTCTTTGTATCAAACTTTTGATATAGATTTTTCATTTTCATTTTAGTAGTTTGTATTGGATTTGAAAATATGATTCAATATAATCTCACTATGGTAGTTTTTTGAAATTGTGTTTAGATGTTCAGAATCATGCAAAGCACTTGATATTCCTACAGGCCCTAGTGATCAATTTGGTGATTGGCCACTCTATGTTAGGGCTACATATTGCTACCATGGATGTCCTTGGTATAGTAATGTTGCTTTACAAATGAAAGTTGAAGGACAACCAATCGAAACATGGTATGGACAATCAAGATGTTATTTTTTAACAATGTTTCATTATTGTAACAATGATTCGTAAATTATCATGATTAAAAACGTCTCATACTCTCATTGCTGTTACAACAATTGACATTCATCCTTTGTTTGTTCCCCCAAGTGAGCCCAAGTTTGAGTTTCAACACCAAATTGAGATTGATTTGAAGGTGGGCACCTCCAAATGTGCCATTGACCCTACACCGCCCTCTTCACCTCTTTGTACACCTCCAAAATCAATTATATACCATGCACGTACTTGAATAAACTATTTTAGAACCAAACTTTATTCCTTCATAACTTTTGCATACATTATCCAAATGTCACATTCTTTGGTACGGTTAAACCTCCAGTCACTTGTCAACACGAAAAATATAAAAAAATAACAGTCTAATAATAGTAACTAGATATCAAAAAGTGGCGGTTTTGGAGGTACCCACCTCAACTTAGTAACCCGAGAATCTTCGGAAGTGCTGCAGACAGGCTCAATCATACACCGCTTTTTCTCCAGATGCCTGACAATCGCAGTCATCAAAGCCACAAACAAACAAATGGTAAACAAACAAAAAGGAGAATAACTTAAACTGAAGGGACCTGATGACGCAGTTCAAAAGCTTACTAGTACTGTACCACTGGTGAACCGACTGTGAATCCGCCTTCTTTCAATTGTCAGGCCGAAGAAAAGAATTACAGTTCCAGAAGCTTGCCAAGTGGTACACAGTAACAGTTAGATCCTGACGTACGAAACTGTAGTGCTCCAGGAGCACATTCAACCGACTACTGTTCCATAGTTTCTCTTCCAGAGTAATGGTATGTTCCCACTTGGTGTTAAAAGTGTTGTTAGTGCGGGTCTTAGGAATGAAGGTAGACTTACCCCTGGACTGGATTCAGATTCTAAACAATACCTCTAACTTAATAAGCTTCTGGAATCTTGTGTGAAGACTGAGGTCAGGCTTTTCGCTGTCGACATGCCGCAGGCTTTGTAATGAATTGAAGTTATCTCGATCTCTTTCAGTTCAGTACTTCGGCCAAGAGCATGCATTCCAGACGTGGGTCAGATCGAACTCAGAAGTGATGTGCAAATGATTTATTGGGGTTGCAGATCGATGCGTTGTCTCTGTTGCAATCAATTGGGGTTCAGTCGGATCGGAGGAGCTCGACAGTCACCGTGTGGAGTAAGGTGCATGCTTGGTGGTTCATGAGTGACGACTGAGATTCGGAAGGGCGGTGCATTATTTTATTTTTCATGGTTTTAATTTCTTTACTTTTTTGCTTCTGTTTTTTTTGTTCGTACAAAGTATGGCATGACATTCATGCCGATGGGAAGGTTGGGGGCTTGTTCTGCAATATCATTGTAAGAGCATCTCCACTCTTGCTTTGAAAAACCAGAACGGGGGAACTACCTGTCGCAGGCTCCCCAAATTAAACAGTGGTTTGCGTTAGAGTACTTCCCCAACCATATCTGCCCTCAAGCGCCGTGAAAATTGTCAAATGTCTATATCTAGTCTGGATTTCAGAATTTTCAAATACTCTTTTGACATAGTTCATTGTGTGGCACCAACCCAAATCAAGCATGCAAATATGTCATGACAAGTATTCTTTGACAAAAAAAAGTGGGTAAGTTGTGGGAGAAGTGCACAGATTATCACTTTTTGCTATTGTGCCATTAGAGAAAAAATCAATCCTCCAAAAGGTTGATCTACAGACCCCTTTAGTACCTTGAAATTTTATTTATCGGGTCAGAAAAATTATTTTTTTCCCTATTTTCGTGCAACTAAAACTACTATGACAGTGGCGTAGGAACCCAGATTTACAAATAATATTTTTTATTTTTTATTTTTATTTTTTTGTATCTTAAAAAATATTTATAAATAAATAAAAATAAAAATAACAGGCAAAATCTAACTGCTCTGCGAGCAATCATACACTCTAACTGCTCACCAGGGGCACTTTTTCAAGTTGACAGGCCAAGCTTGAAATAGCTTGGTATGTCAACTTGGAGCAGCCTTCCGAAAGGCTGATTTCTACTCTATTGCCTAGTTATTTATTGTTATTAGACTTGGTGAAAATTTCATTGATTTTCTTGTTGGCAAGTGAAAGGAGGTTATAGCGCACCCAAGAACGCAACATTTGGATACAATATGCAAAAGTTCTGAAGGGTCAAAGTTTACTTGGTAAATCCTCTAAAATCGTTTCTTCAACATATGTACATCATTGCTTTTGGAGATGCACACATAGTAGTGATAGCAATTTTAAGCAGGGTGTAATTTTGGGTGTACCCACCTTACAAAAATATTTTATGTTACAATTACCCAAAATTCACTAGCATTCAAGATTTTCAAGGAAAAGTGCCTTCGTTTATCGGAAGCAAAGGATCTCCTTCCATCAAGGTCAAGAGTGGTATTAATAGTGGATGTAATGAGCTTTTGATTCTTCAGGGTCTCTATTTCAATAACTTGTTATTATTTGAGGTAAAGGCACCCATTCCCAACAATGAATCCTAAACCAATCTCGAAAATATATAGAAATAGAATGTCTAAAATGTGTTGCTTACATAGTTACATGAATGCTAAAAATGGATTGGGATATACCATGTAATTGAACTCCACAACTTCATAGCATATTCATTCATATTTAAAAATTTATAATTTTTTTTACATTCATGATTTTCAACTGCCAATGTGTTAATAATTTCGTGTGATGATTCCACCTCAAATATGCAGAATTGCTTTAGGTGACGGGAATAGGTGCCTCCATCTTAGTACTATTTGAGCATGTATGTCATGAAGGCCATTGTTAGACTTTCATTGGTTTAAAATATTGCTTATCTTAGTTGGATCCATTTAGTGTCGGGTTGTGATTGTTCCTCAGTTCCTTAGAGGAAGGAAAATCTAGAGTATGTTTACTCATAGAAACTCAAGAACACATCATTAACTCATAGATGATTGAATTTTGAATTCATATTTAGAATTATTGTACTAAAATTTGGTGAAAGAGCATATAAAGTACAAACTTAACCGTTCAAAAAAGACAGGGGGGAGATGTAGGTGTTTAGGTGTTCAATCTTGTGTGGTAATAGAAAACAAATCTTTGTCCCCATCTTCTCTTTCTTCCATATTAACCATTCAAAAGTTATTTGATTTTCTAAGTTGCTTGTAGTGATGCATTGATGATGTAACTATACATGAAATTATCCAAATAAGGATTTGAGCATAATTTGTTTAATTATTTATCTTATCAATCTTGTTGAAAGTAAAAACGGGATTAGAAATTTTCTTAACATATTGTTTTCTGGAACCATGAAAATAAATTGAATAAATATGAATTTTGAAATAAAATGAATCCCAAAACACCTATTGGATCTTTTGGATAGAAGATGTACATTTTAGACAAAAATTTCTACTAAGTATAGGATTTGAATTTGCACATTGTTTAAAACTACTATTAGGTGCACTTATATATGTTAATTATTTGGATAGACCAAGGTGCACAATTCCAATTTTTCAAGTTGATGGATAAATTAAGAAGTTTCTCCTTTTTCAAGTGGGTTAATTTTTATACTTTTCCACCCTCTTTGACTAGCTATATTAGAATCTTTGAGTCCAAGCATAAATTCAAATTTTCCAAATTTGATCATCTACTAGTGTAATTAGTAATAATTTCTTGTGTTCTCCCCTACACTAAAAACATATTTGATTATCAACAATAGTACCATAGGAAGTTCAATGCTTTGTTTATGAATGTCAAATTAATTTTTGTTTTGCATATAGTTTTTTCTCATTATTAGAATTACTACATCTTATAATTTTCAGCAAATAGCAATGTGATATAATGTTGCAAGTTATCTTAATTCCTAAATGCCCAAAACACCAAATTCTAGTGTTGATAATACTTTGAAGTTAAATAGAACCCTACCAAATTATTATTATTAGTATTTAGTATTTAAGAAAAATTCATTTTGAAGTCTAGGTTTACTATCAAAAATCCAATCTTAAAAATGAATTATTATGTTTTTTCTATTCTTGATTTTGTGCAAGCGTGTTCATTGCAAATCTTGATTTTAGTGTTGAGGGTTTCTTGAAGATGAGCCTCAAATGCACTAAATCTGGGAGAAAAAATTACATTAGAAATTTGTTTAGGAAAAATTGTAGAGTAGATTTTGAGAAGCCGTAATTTAATTGCTTGGTTTATACATATTATGCCCTTGAAGCTCATATTTTTTCGTGACTAATTTTTTTGATTCTATTTGTGAAGAGGATTGAAAGACTTAAAATAACTTTCATAGTTTTAATACCCTCACGATCAAACATTATAACCTTTCAATCCATAAGTGATATTGTTGTGTTTTCTTTTCTCATGAGATCTCTAACATGTCTAGTTTGAATTCGTATGGTTACAATTCAAAAAAGAACTGACAAAACTAATCAAAATGTTGGTTTTTTATTCAATTTAGAGCAAATTTCAAAAAGCTCAAAAAAAACCTTGGGCATTTAGGGGTTAATAAATCAATATGATTTTTTCAAATCTACCTTTGGTTGATCATTAAATATATATTTTTTATTTCAAAGTATGATATTCATTTCAGATTTTCTAAATTTTATTCTTGATTCCATATTTGAGGTGGATCATAGTGTCTACACACTCATTATGTCCCATTTTCCATGTAATGATGCTAGTATGTGATTATGAAAATGTGAGCATGTGAGCCTTGAGCATGTAAATAAGTAGATGTCCTACAACCATTGAAGGTGCTTATAACTTAAACACCTATAATATGGGTATCTATAACATAATTATATTATAATCGTGAAAGGTTTTTATGTTATAGACACCTAAAATATAGGTATATAGTCTTCTAGGCTATTGGCCTAGGCTCCTAGGCTCACATAAAAGCAAACCTCATTTCCCATATGGGTGATTGCAAAAAAGACTGTTATAAAAACATTGTCACAAAAAGAGTGCCAAAGCTTCCTTTTGCAATAACTTTTGAAGCATAGCTTGTGTGAATTTGAAATTTTTATTGGAGATGCCTCTTTTGAGTTTAATCAGATTTCATTTTTTTCAAAAAAAATCAAAAATCATTTTATATTTAAAAATCATTTAAACTAATATGTCAGGTTTTGAATTTTGGGGATTTTTACTACGTAAGGAGTCCCCAAATTTAATGATTGGAGATGAAATTTCTATGGTATATTTCCATAGTAGGAAGTTATATTTCTACCAAGGGGCATTACAAAATATTTTATTTTATATCCTCTACGTCCATACAAAGAAAGCTCCCTTGCGCGCTCAATTCTAAACATTGAAGATGGTTTCAAGATCATTCTTTTGGTGAAATCTCTTTACCATGAAGTCTTCCCAAAAGGCATTTTTTAGTTTCTTTGAGAAATTGTTTTTCCTATTTTTTACAAATTATAACATCAAAGTATGTATTTTCTTTAAAATTTTAGCTCATCTTTTTTGTGAATAACTTTTGACTCAAGTTTTTTTTGGTCTAAAATTTTGGTGATATGCTATTTTTAGTATTATACTAATTATATATATTTTATTTGATTTTTAAAAATTTGTATGCAAAAGCTCATAGTACTGGGAGTATTAGCCAAAATGGAACAACTATACCTAAGGCCCTTCTATTTGCAAAGTTTTTGTAGAAGACCGGATACATGGAGTTGGATGAAGAAGTTCATAGCTTCAAGAGATATAGATAAATGTTTGTTTGTAGAGTTTGAAGATGCTGGAGAAAAACACAAGATGAAACTCCTTGAAGCAACAAAACTGAGGTCTCATAGAGTGTGATGCCTTGTTTCAACAAGGCACTTTTGTACTACTTCTTGTTAAGCTTTCCTCTAATAGCCCTTGAACAAAATGGGAAGAACTTTACATTTAACTCTACTAGGGTGTACTAGTATAGGTAATTTTGCGGTCATAGGAAGGAATTCTTTTGTGAGATTGTCTTGAAGAAAAAAATATTTTTAAAATACAAAATCCAAATTAAATCCAAAAGAAACCATATTCAAACCAACTTCGTGGAAAGAAAAATCCATGGAACTTAATTCAACTACATGTTCTTACAATAGAGACAATGACTCTAATGAACATAGAGATTTCTTCATGTATAATTTCTTGTGGCTTATACAAGAAGTTGGTCACCTAGTTAGACCACTTTGATTCTTCAATGGACCATCAAGGCTTCTACAAAATAAAGGCATCTTTTTATGATAAGGTAACCTTAACTTGGAAGGCTTATGAAGGATAGACATCAAACTTTCTTTTGGACAAAGTTAGTTGTTCATTCGAAGAACAAATCACAGTGATTTATTTGTGAAAAATAGTTGATGACATGAGAAAAGGGTGTACACTTCCAAACACTCATTATCTCTCAAAACATAGATGAGTTAATCACTTCAAATTTGAAAGAGCTATGTTAAAACCTTACTTTATATAGTATTTTTTTCTAGCATATATCAATAATTTTTATGGAATTGGTTGAATTACATATTGTATATTGTCACATTACATTATGACAAAGACATCAATTTGAAATACACTTTAAAATTCACAACTATCAATTTTTGTTCAAAATATAAGTTTGAAGTGTGTTATACAATCTATGAATTGAATTTTTAAACTACAAAATTGGTTTCAAGTGAAAAAAATGAAATTTTAAAACTTCCATTTCAAAAAAGCTTTTACAAACAATGGACCAATCTTTATTGATGATTATGGAGTGATTGCAAGAAATAAATGCTCTATTTTTCCTCTTCTTAATGCATACTCGTAACTCTAAATCAACAACACATTAGCTAATCCATATTATACAAGCACAAAGCTATCCCAGTGAAACTAAATGATTTTCAACCAATAGAAATTGCCTCATATTTCAAAATGACATGGCCTAGATCAACATACTCATAGAAGAAAATTAACCTTGGAAGAACAATGAGCCAAAAAGTGGCCAATGGATGACTTTCAAGAGTACTGTAGAATTGAATAATGTACCTATTGGTCCATAAATCAGATGAATTTTGACAAATACTTTAGTGATATGTCTCACCCTTTCCAGGTTAACCCTTAAAGGACGAACGAGTGACCCTAGAGATCATCCCTTTTCATTACCGTGTGAATCATTGGCTTAAAAATTTGCAAAAGAACTCATTGGAAGTCAAACTACTACAGAAGACCTCCCCTTTTTACAACAAAATTCCAAGGATGGATAAGTGACCTGTCCTACTAGCAGAATTCCTGTCATCCATCAGACGCCAAACATCCATGTCGACGTTTAAGGGTTAACCATCAACTACTACACAAACAAATAGAAATAGGCTTGTTCATCATGCAGTCAATCTTCTTTCAGACTCAAATGGAGAAGACGTGGAGGGATAAACTAGCACTGGGATTTTTGTGCAAGCTTGATTTCCTTTTAAGGATTTACCTATTTGGCAGTTTTGATGTGATGAAAATACACTTGAAATGCAGAAGCTCAATGGTAACAACTTGCTGTCACTTAATAAACAGTTCTATAATCCATTCAATAATGTCTCACTACAGCATGTTCCTTCAAATCGCCTATCACATCAACTAGACGATTAATGCTACATTAGCTTGAGATTAATTTTGAAAAACCGCAGCAAGCTGCATTTTCAAGTTCCTCGTCAAAACTTGAAGCAAATCGTTATTTACTCTGGACCGCCTCTGGCAACAATGGTTCTACTTCACCAGCATCCACTGCTGACATCCAGATTATATCCTTCAATTGTGCGCAAAAGCTTTTATAGAACTGCAGAAGTACCAACGAGAGCTATTATTATCTGTCTGATTATGATGAGAATTATTCACCCCTAAGTTAGCATTAATATAACCCATTTCATGAAAAGAGAACCATCTGTTCTTACCTTGTGATATTCCAAAGTGTCACCCGCAGCCTTCCTCACCTCAATCATGAACAAAGAAGGAGCCACCTCAAACACCTATAATTATCATGCAAATATTAGGTGTTAAAAAAAGTTCCATATCATATGTTACAACTTCCAGGCTTCAAAATGAACCTGACCCGGTTAACGTACCTCAACAGCTACAGCTAAGTGCTGAGCTACTCTGCACTCACCAACTGCCTCAAGCCTCATCTGCCACAGTAGAAGATTTCTTAAGCTCCGGAATATCAGACTTCAAGGAATACAAAGAATAAAGCAGCCAGAACTATTTGAAAAAAAAAATTCGCTACATTTTTAGGGTCAACCAGTATCTCATGTGTACCTTGTAATTGCGAGTTTCAACACCAAAACCCATTGACTTGGCAGTGCTTTCCATTCCCTGAATGATTTCTCGAGCTGGTTTTTTAGAAGTGAAACGAGTTTGGCGCTTGACGTGGTCCTGCATGAGGTATGACCACACACCAATTAACTCTCATCTGCTCAAGTAAATTACAGTTCTAAGTTACACAGGAATAAGTATAGAGAAATCCAAGCATACAAAATAGAACACACCTGACGCCTATCGAATAACGCAGAGAGGTTGAGTCCTTGGGATAGACTTATAAGCTCAAATGCATTCATCAGCGACGGACCATCATCTTTCACCTCCTGCAATTTGACAAATTGCTCCTGCACAACTCATTTCACATTGTTGCTTTCAGATTCGAGAAGCACATTGTACTACGCAATGGGCTAGTTGTAACTCGGTAAAATCTTGGTAACAAGTGACTGGAAATCTTGGACTCGTTTTCCAGATATAGGAGGTGAGTACCAAGCGCAATAAGCAAACGGAACAATTAAAGCTCAAGGCATAGAGGGCTTGTCAATCCCACACCATGCAAAGTAGTACGTCCATGCATTTATATCACAAGAAGCTACCAGATACAAACTTGTAGCTCTACTACAACCAACCTCCAAACAGCAGCCTAAGTGCTGTGCAGTAAAATACAGAGAACCTAACCTTCCCCATGTGACAAAGAAAAGTACTGCTTGCCAATAGAGAAAAAAAGGGTTTAAAAGTTCATAAACAAAACAATGATTATTCAACAGAGAGACGATGGCCAACCTTAGAGTCATCAAAAGCAGCTTCCACATCATCAAGATTGATATCTTCATCGTCATACATACGAACAGATACATAATTCTTTCTGAACCATTCATCATTCCGAATTCCCTCCATCCTGATACGCTGCACGGGAATTTGACATCTCATAAATCTGTCTGGAAACTGGAGCACCTTAAAATCTTACAACTGCATAATAATAACTAAGCATCTAAACCCCAAATTGCTATAACTAGGGTTATACTCCAAAGACAGTTCTTTCATCAAATACAAGACATCGCTTTAAAACTCCACAGGTGCATGCGAATGTTGAACCTAAATTAAAAGAGACATACAGTCCGAGGGTTGGGATCCAGGATCTTTGAAAGAAGTGATTTGGCACCAGATGAGAACCAAGGCGGGTAAGAAAAATCTGCCTCTCGGATCTGCCAAGAACCAAGTAGAGTACACCAGTCAAACAAAGCAGGTCACAACCAGATACACAGTAACTGTGATACAACTGACCCTAGTGCTACAAGCCTCGAACAATTAACTCTATCTAGTCCACCAGAATGACAAGCATTCATAAACAAGTCATGTTCCAACTCAATTATCTGTGAACAACTGTAGTAACCGGATTGGTCACCACTTCCACTGGAATTCCAACAGGTGGACATTTTAAAATTGACTGGTGCACGCACGATGCAGAGAAAGCACAAGTAGCTACATCATCACTAACCACACAGTAGAGTAGCACCGGACTCATGAAAGATGTAAACTACTTTAGACCCACCTTGCCGTAAAGAGTCATCAAATCAACTTCATCAAATGGGAGAAAACCAGCCATCAAAACGAACAAGATGACCCCACAAGACCAGATATCAGCCACTGCACCATCGTAGCCCTTGTCATTAAGAACCTGCTCATGATCAGACGACATGCAGTCTCAAACATCTAAACAGTTCACAAGCATCGCTCGGGTTCCAACCTCATCATCGGTCCTGATACAACCTACGACTACCTGCAAGGTTTAATAAAATCTCCAAGATTCCCACCTCACTCGTATATATTTTCCAGCTTCCCGACTGGTAGCATGGAAATATCTAAAAAAGGGGAGGAGCTACAACAACTCAAAACGTACCTCTGGTGCAACGTAATTGGGAGTACCACATGTTGTGTGCAAAAGGCCATCTTCCTGTGGAAATCAACATGCCCACTTATCTTCACGACCCCCAGATCCTGCCATCTTGAGTATATATATGAATTATGAGCACAAGACAAACAATAGGATCGAGCCCATTCACTGGAGTTCAAGTAGGCCCTACCCTCACTTGCTGAGGCAGTGCACTCAGCCCAAAATCTGAGATTTTGAGATTTCCCAGTGAATCCAGAAGAAGATTTTCAGGCTGCAAACCAGCAATGCGCAGCTTGAGAAAAAAAGAGGCTCAAAGTAGGCGTCAGTCAAAACCGAGGGCAAAGCTGTAAATTGGGTAACTGCTGATGTTCAGAACAAGCATACAGATAAATTAGACCCGAGCGTCATTCTTCTATGAAATAAATAGTAAGTGGCTTCACTGAGATGATATACCAAAAAATAAAAAAACGATGCACCTTCAAATCTCGATGAGAGACACCCTTGCTGTGACAATAAGTAACTCCATCCATGAGCTGCTGAAAATATTTACGAGAGTCGATTTCGTTAAGCCTTCCTTGGTGCACCTGAGACAATCCAACATAGGTCATACATACATACAAAAGACCTGCTAACGCTATTATAGACGCAATCAGACATAGCGAATACTGTGCACAAGAACATGCCCGTTTGCACTCACATCCTTGAAAGAAAGTCAAAAATCAAGTTTAGAGTCATCATCAGAGGAAGACTAGAAAGTATCCATTCCACCAATTTGCGAAGAAAAATCTTAATTGCCAAGCCAGGCAAGCAAATTTGGCCTTCATGGAATCACAGAAATTTCTGAATAGAACCCGCTAAAAAAGAGCCCACCACTAAGTACGAAGACTCATAATCAGTCCCTCAAACTTGAGTAACGTACAATTTTGTCAAAAAGCTCCCCGCCCGTCACAAACTCCAAGATGATGTAGATCTTATAACGGCTTGCCAGTACCTGTACACATGATCAGTCAGAGCAACCTCGTCGACCTGCAATCACTTTCCCAATTGCATCAAAGGAAATGCATTGATGTAATTGCTGCAACGAACCTCATGCAAGCAGACTACATTCGGATGTCGCACCAGTTTCATTATGGATATCTCTCGCTTGATCTGCCAACCATCCAAGCGCAAGCCATTGACAACAACAAAAGTCAAGATTGCAAACTTGGAAAAAACTCAGCAGCAGCTCAATCACCCCAAATGACAGGGTTCAATGTGTATGGCCATTAATCTTTGAATGGAAATCGGATCGTCTATTACTCTACTACCCATCAATCAGAGGTTTACATGATCTCCAGTGCTTGAATAATTGCATACGAATCATCCCATACATTGACTGAGAAAAAATTGATCTCAAGAGAGTTCGACTCTTGTACTACCCAAAGTAATCTCTCCAGGGAGCTCTAGTGAGTGGTCTCCCAATGAAAGCAGATTGATTAAAATGCTTAAAGCAAAGGAAAGTGTATCCTCTACCTTATTGGGAAGGCCACTAAGACGAAAACGGTCTACCAGCAGTTCACAGACACTCCCTCCAGACAGACCTAAATCGAAAGAACAGTCAACTGCTAGAAAGAAACCGAGTTCAATCTCCAAGCTCTCAGTCACGACGTCGCAGAACCAACCCCTAATCAAGGTCCACGATTTGAGCAAATTGAAGTGCGAATTGTGCGAATTCATTTTTTTTCCACGGCATCTGAAACAGAGCCACATATCCAGCAAAAGAAAGACGCACGGGTTTTGCATTCCATTTCCTGCAATCGCCAATGAACTCCAAATCCAAAAATCGGTTCATGCGACATCATCCCAGCGAACTACTGAAACGCATTTCCAAACCCTAAACCCCACCTGCTCCACCATCTTGTGCCTGACCACCGTCTGGCGATCCAGCACCTTCATGGCCACGCTCTCGCCAGTCTCGGTGTTCTGCGCGAATTTGACCTTGGCGAAGGTGCCCTCGCCAATCGTGCGCCCCACCTCATACTTGCCCACTTTCCGCATCACCATAGCTGCTCCACTACGAGCTCTTGCAAAACCTCCTAACTTCGATTTGACCGCAAAACCGCGCTCTCCACTCCTCGCATCAATAGATCCAACTCCGACTGTCTCGTAATCGCAATTCCCAAAGCCTAGTTCAAATTGGGTGTCACGCTACAGCGTCGGAGACTTTTTTATTTACACGTTGAGAAAACTTGCTTGCTCCTCTTCATTTGTCCAGCCTCACGGCTTGGCTGTTTTGTATTGTGGTTTTTTTCAATGCAGTGGGTTCTCCCCATTTGTTAAAAAAAACAAAAAACAAAACAAATAAAACTTGCTTGCTCTCTCTCTGTAGCTGACCTTCCTCCTCCCTCTGCCTGTTTCCGACACAAGCCTCCAAACAGTTTTCCAAGTTTTCCCTTCTTGAGCAACCCACAATCTAAGCAATTCAGATGTCGATCTGTAAAATTATATTCTGTTTTTCAAATTTTAGGGCTGCGGTAGATGCTAGATCGATACATATATGTTCATAACATTCTTGAACTTCACGTCAAGGCAGGACAAGACCCTTGGCTTTCCATGAGTCAAGCATCCTTTCATTAGTGTGCCAAATTTTAGTGTGCTGTTAAGCTTAGAACATCTTGAATGCTCATGTTTTGTGGACTACTCTAAGAGAGAAGAAACTCCAACCCTTTGGGGGGTTTGCATAAATTGGGGATCTGTTCAAATAGGGAATCACAAGTAACTTTGAGAGTAAGGCAAGCACTACATACCTCAGTTAACCTCTAAATGTTCATGACTATGTTTTTATCAAAAAACATTCCAAAATTGTCATTTCTAGTGCAAAGAGCTACAATGAAAATGAAAAAATATTGTTTTTTGCATGCCTAACCATCAAGATCCTGCAAAAGACTTGTATGATAATGTATGGAAAAAGTTATGATCATTTAGATTGTAAAATAAGAATTATTCAAAGTGATTTTTTAATTTATTTTTGAACCTAGCTTTTCAAACTTTGAGTCGTCTTAATTTTAATTTTTTGCACTACAAAGTTTTCATGTTTAAGTCCTTATGGTGGAGAATTGAGGTGAGAATTTAAGAATTTAAAATTTTTTAAATGATTTTCACCCTTTACAAAATTGTTAAGTAGAAATAAATACAAGATAGAAGGAAAAATTAAATCACAAATAGTTCCAAAATGGAATTGAAATGTGTCATTAGAGGAGTTTTGGGCCTCTAAGACACCGCAAGTTCCTAGACTGTGGGAACTCTGTAGGAATGCTCTGATGCTACCAAATAGCCAGGCTGACGTGGCCAAGCAATCGCCACATCATTTAAAAAAAAAAAATTGCTTAAAATGATATTTTGATAAAAGAATTTTTTTTATTTTTTTATTTTTTATTTTTATTTTTAAAAAAAATCTGACACACCCGCACCGTTGTTCATTGAATCTGGGCAGACTGGGAAACGGGCTTGAAACAGTCTTCCAAGGCCCCAAAACCCCTCTAATGCAATCCTGATGGCGAGATTGTTGTAGCAAGTAATCTACACGCAATAGAACTTTTTGTTTTGAAAAATTGTGAAAATTGAACTTAGACACAAATCCTGTACAATATTCTTCTAGAAAGATGCCTTGATTACCCGCAAAATAAGATTCATTATAACTTTCAGGTACCTAATCCAAATTGAATGAATCAAAGTTTACCAAGTAGATATGAGTATAATTTGTAAAGATAAAATTTACCTTCTTTGAATTTTTGAAGATTTTATTTGTTGCTAGAATTGAACATTCAAAGCTTAGGAGGACATAACTTTTTTTTCCCGATAGCAATTGAAATAAAAATTATATTCCCAGAAGGCAAGTACATTTACTTTCCTCAAAAAGGAATATAAAAAATTATTGCAAAATTTGATACCATAATTACCTGCCCAAAATTCTTAAAAATCCATTTTTAGATTTTAAACCTTTTTGGATTAAGAAGGATGCTTTGTAACTGTAGAATAGGAGTAGGATGGAATAAAAGCAATATGTAATTGGTGACTAAGTATTATAATCAATAAAGCAACTGTAACTTATTGTCACGCTTTTCTAAAACCAATTCTTGCATATTCTTGCCTAAATGTATCTCCACTATTCATAAGAGTCTAGGGTTGTTTTAGAAACACCTCTTTTCAATACTTTGGAAATTCATAGTTTATCCATCTAGTGCCTAATAAATGCATAAAAAGAGAATCTAAAATACTTTGTTGACTTCCAATATGATTCAACCAAAAGTTTGGCATTTTAGTATTGGGAACAATGTTCAATTGCGCATTCAAGTGTAGCTACCTTATATAAATTCTTATTGCGGTGCTATTATTGAAGGACCTCTTGCCTTCTCATTCAAAGAAGGTTATGTTGGTTTCAAAGTTTGTAGGTATAGATTCCATGATTGCAATACCAAAGGATTATAAAAAGAATTAGGTCATCACAATAGAGTTGTGATATCCTACTACATAGAATCTCAAAAGGATAGTAGGGGCTTTTTACCATTTCAAAAATCGAACACATTGAGCAAGACTCCATATATATTAAAATTGGTGTTTTATTAGTTTGTTTTGTTTGTGACTGCTACTGAGATCTCAATGCTATGCATAAACACTTGAGATCTCAACGCTATGCATGAATACTGATGATGATTCAATGCCTAGCATCAATGTATACATTATGATGACTTTTGTTCAATATGTTTTTTAAATCATACAACAATTTAAACCTTTTCTATACACTATCTACCATCTAGTGTTGCCAACCTTTTCTGAAATTGTAGCTTGCATTGTATTGGACATCTTAGAAATGAGCATTCACAATTGTTCTAAAGATAATTATCCCATACTACTTGAATTGTTTGTATCCTTCCTTGCTTGTTCATTGGTTTGCTCCGGTATTGCAACAAATCTTTGACTATCTTCAAAAGATTTTCTATGATGAATTAGGAAGCCAAACTAACTATGAGCTGGCCTTCACATCTCTAGAAGTTGTTGTATGATATTCAAGTACTCTTCACTACAATCGCAATGCAATTTATGGTTTGGAAATCACTGCATTTCTGACTATGCTAGAGCTTCCTAAAGTTCATGAACTTTTGCTAGCTGAATCTGCCTGCGAAGAAAAATTCGGAAGATTATTGGACCTGGCTGTACATGAGGAATGTCCGGAGGAATGTTATATTCATACGCAACGTAGCGTCAACGCAAACGGAGGCAAAACATTGACTGCCAGTGACCATTCCGAGTTTCAAATGAACACGATGAGCACATTACCAGTGAAATAGAAATTTGAACCCAATATTAATTTACATTGTTGAAGCAAAACTTGATATGGACACCATATACACAATTCTAGGAGCCACTGCGAATCAGACAAACTTCACAATGAACAGGAATAAGGTAACCAGGAAATTCTGGATTTCACTTGCAATCATCTTACTTGCAATCTTGGCACTTTCAAGCTTGGCAACCCCGGTTGCCTCACAATCTCGACAAGCTCTGGCATGGCGCCATCCCCCTCTGCACTACTCCGCTGTCACTCCTTCAGTGCTCACCTTTACAGAAAAAATCGATCGACAATGCTGTGAACGAGCGTCGAATACTACAACGGCACAGACTCGGATGAAGCGCAAGGAACTGAAGGAAGTACACAGCACGCCGGTTTACAGTCATGAAAGACTATAATTTGTAGATTTGTACACCGGTTTTCGTAGATTGAAACGTTGCAAAACAGGAGAATTGGGTCCAAGAGACTTTGGAATTTCACAATTAGGGCTAGTTCGTCGGTTTCTTCTTGTCGTCGTTGTTGTTTTGTTTACCGATCTTCGTCGTCGGAGTGGTACGCCTGCCATCGCATGGTTTTGCCGGGATTCATGACATTGCAACTGACGCCACCACACACGAACTGGCCGAGCAACGAGCGCATCCATGTGTTTCCCGGGCGTACAGGCATCCACCCGCCCGCATGTTCATGGCGCGGGCTTGCTGGAATCATCAAGCACGCCGCCTGTGCTCTTCGTGGTGGACTTAGTTTCGGCGTTGCTTTCCCGTTTTGGAAGAGGTCCAGGAGGTAAGCGAGGACCGCTTCTTGGCTGTGCTCAATCACCCTCTTGGGAGGCACCACAAGCGGGTTCTGCTCCAGCATGAGGCTCTTGATGTTCCGAAGCTGGCCAAGGGAGGCGGGAAGCTCCCGGATTTGGTTGAAGCTGAGGTCCAGGACGGAGAGCGAGACGAGGTCACCCAGGGAGTCCGGCAAAGAGCACAGGTTGTTGAAGTTCCGGCTCACGTCGAGGGTTTCCAACTGCGAGAGCAGGCCCAGGGTGGACGGCAAGCTGCACAGACGGTTGTTGCGCAGGTCCAAATGCTGCAACGCTCTCATATGGCCAATCGAGTCAGGAAGCCCCACGAGATTGTTGAAGTGAAGCTGCAGCTTCCGAAGGCGCTTCAGTTTCCAACCGAACACGGGAGGCCAGCTCTCGAGCTGGTTGAAATTCGCGTTCAGGTCCTCGAGCTTGCTGCAAGCAACAATAATCAACACCATGAAATTAGTATGCGAAAACGTACATTGGCGGGGTTCATGCCCGCGTCTGTAAACGGTAGCTCATTTCAATTAGCTTCAATTTGCGTAACACATGCAAGTCGGATGGGAAGCACCCTAGTCCCAGCCGGAAACTAAAGCTGTATGCATTAAATGTACAGCAATTAAGCGATCAGGATCATTTAGTACAACCGTATGAACACGATACCAAGGCAAACTCATGGAAAGAGTAGCCACTTCTATCGTTGGACAGAACTTCTCAAGTGGCGCCCTTGCACTCTTTCGGCATTGGAGTTAGGAACGGTTTTGAAAAGTGGTCTTCACGTTGTGTGATTGGAAAGTTCTCGTCATCCAGCAAACGGGAAAGACTAACCTGCCTCTAGAAAATGGAGAGAAGATTGGTTTTCAAGGTACCTAGCACTTGTGCTCCATCCTCGTACTGGGTTTCATACACCACTTATCAGGCTATCTCGTTGGTATTTCTTTCCCAAAAAAGCACGATTCTGGTGTTTTCCGCTCCAATTGGTAGTAAAAGAAAACCCTACTAAGATGCAATTGTGTTTCTACTCGAATGCTAAATCAGGTTATTTCTAAGCATTTCAAAATCAATTTCCTCCAATCCGCGTTTAGGGTTTCACACATCACCTAGCACCACTCTTTGTGGAAGGAAGAACAATTGGTCCAGGGAACTCCAACTATTCTGATCACCGATGTGTGAACCCCCCTATTGGGCCTTCGATTCCAAGGTTGGAACCACTCAAAATCGAACATTATACCCCTCCGAACCTATACTGAATACCACTATTCTCCCGACCTCAAAAATTGTGAACAAGTCATATGCAACATTGGCACGGGTGTTTCTCCTCGTTACCTGCATTTCCCTAAGCTCTCCGGGAGACTTTTCAAATGATTCCCGGACACGTTGAGAATGGTGATCTTCGAGAGATTGCCAATGCTGTCCGGGAGCGTCTTCAAATGGTTGGATTGCACACTGAGTACCGCCAAGTTCCCAAGATCCCCAATCGCACTCGGCAACGCCTGTCATACAGCCAATGCCTGATTTCTTAAAATACTTGAAACCTTCAACGGCGCTCTCTGGGAAGAGCAATAAGAACGAAGGTTTAAACTGAACAAGACCAGACAGAAGTCTGCTATGATTCCTCCTATCAGTAGGGTTCAAAGTAGCCACTGCTATCGTTAAAAATATCATTCTATCTTGGCCACTTCGCATTCTTCAAAATCTGTTCAAATGTTAAAAGCTCTCACCACCTTAAAGAAAAAACAATTTCCTACCCTGAAACGCACTTGTGCCGTGACGACGACCATGGAAACTAACTTGAATGCATCAATTAAGTCCTACGTACTGACCTCCATTTCATTGTTGGAAAGATTCAACGACGCGAGAAACGACGCGCTTGTCAACGATCGGGGGAGGCTCTTGAGCGCCCGTCCACTGCAGTCGAAATGGTCCGTTTCCTTTGATGCAACGGCGCTAAGCTCCTTCTCAATCTCCATCGTAAAATCTGCTTCCCACGTCGTCGTCGTCGTCGGGGTTTGCGCATTGGAGTCCTTGACAAGCTCCTCGTAGGATTGATGGAGCGCTTCTAACTGAATCACCGCCATGTAGGGCAGCTTCTCCCTCTCCGCTGCTTCTCGCAGCTCCTTCTGCTTCTCTATCTGCAGCAGTGGGAGCTCGCGTCGTCACCACCATCCTCGTAACTACTCGCCAATCACGAAAACACACACATGCATTGTTGCGAAAGCACAGGCGCTCTTCCACTGTGCACGTCATCATAGGTCGATCTCCCAAGAATCACCATCCTCATACCTACTCCCAAAGTTTCAAAACCAGATATAATGTTCATTGTTGCGAGATTAGAGGAAATGGGCTCACTCACAGGAAGGTCTTGTGCTGTCGATTCAACCGCAAGCCTCCGATCGATGAGGGTGACCGCCTGCTTGGCCGCCTCCACAGCCTCGGAGCCAGGACGAGGACCAAGCATTGCCAATACAGGCTTCATCTTCATCTCCATCTCCACCTCCACCTCCACCTCCACCTCCACTTTGCGAGTCATTGATCCTCTCTCTCAAAAACAACAACGGCAAGCTTTGTAGCTTCCTCCTCCCCTTCCACAAGCTTCAGAATTTTCACAACCTGTCACTAAAAGTCACGAATCTCTCCGTGTACACTTTGTCTCTCCCAAGCTCCTGAGTAATCCGTCTGCACACTCCCTGCTTGCGCAAACAAATTAACTAAGCTCCTGCTAGCTGCTGCCGCTACTGCTGGCTGTGGAGACACAAGCCACAAACTGGGAGTAATTCCTGACACAACAGGTGCCCGAGGTGAGATCGATCTCTGCACATGCACATGCATGTATGCCTGTGCTTGCAACTGCAATTGCGTGAACTCAACGGTAACAAGGTGCTAGTCTTCTGCCACTGCATGCAACTGACTGCAGCTGGTTTTTGCAGCAGGAAGAAGAACGGAGTTCTCTAGTGGAGATTGCAAAAGCGATGGAGCTTAGATGAGTGAGAGCATGGGAGACAAGCACAAGAGGCGGAAGGAAATGGCGAAGAGCTAGAAGCGTTTTGGGACTGAAACTGCATTCACCATTCAAGGAGACGGCCAGTGTTACTGCTTGCGATCCCCAAGCAGTAATATATGGAATTACTGGAATTAGCACAAGTTGCTAAAAAAACTGAGTGATGAAAGTGCTAGAAACGCAAATTTGAACACTGGGACATTCAAAAACTTGTCTTGTGCTGTAAGTTCAGTTGTCTTGAATGAATGAATGGGTTGCTAAATTTCGATGCGTTTGAGGACATTGATTGCAGCTACGAAAATACGTTCTCATTTCCTGTTCACTGGGGTACTCCCTGAGCGCTGTAAAAGGTACTGTAAAAAGGTGTGGTGGAAGCACCCACTTCCTTCCATTTAAACAATGCAGCATAGTTGGAGGCACCTTTTGCTAGGAAAAATATTTTTGCAGTATTAGCAATTGAGATCATGAATTTTCTCAAAAAAAAAACATAGAATTTTTGGATAAGGCATCTAACTTTTATGAATTGTCAAAGTAAAACTCCCTATGGCACCCAAAAATGCACTTTAGTAAAGCTGCCTTGATTCTAACACGGATTTTTTTTTTTATATCAGCACCCACCTACCATAATTTAACATGGGAATCATGGTGCTTTGGAGGGACACTTTGAGGGACGCCTATTGTGCCGCAATGGGGATATAGACGGGAATAGATACTTCCACCTCAATGAGCTCATTGCAGGTTGAATTGCAATATAGATTTGACTTAAGGTAGTAACACTTGATTGTGAACCTTTTCTACAACTGAATTGTATAGATTCTTGCATAAAATTTACATCTTGTATTCATAAAAGGCTAGGGTCACATTAAGATACACATATTTTCAGCACTTTGAAAATTCATAGTTTACTCATATAGTGTCCAAAAAATGCATTCTAAAAGAATCTAGATTTTTCTTTTGACTACCAATAAGACTCCACAAAATCTGTTTCAATATCATAATGGGAACTATGTTGAATTGCTTATTTGGATGCATATAGGTGTAGTTACCTTAGTGATAGCAATGGGAGTTATAACTTTCTAGTGAAGAAAGAATGTTCTTGTGACAATTTTTGAAGTGTGCTTGTAAATAGGGCAAAAGTATTACAAAACCCACCTAAAAAAATACCAAACATAAAGTGCATTCATAATGGTCATTTAACCCCTAAAGTCCCATTGTCCCCTCGGGGGACAAATTAGATTTCAAGCAGGTACCTACAAGCTCAATTTTTAATGAAACTTTTTGAAACTTTTCCATACGAGAAAAATTGATTAGCTTTAAGGGAATATAATTTTTATTTTAGTTGGTGCCCGGGAGCAAAAGTATACCACAAAAAGCCTCAAACTGAACTCGGCGAGCAGCACAAATTTTTTTGCAAAAAGTCAAAATAATTTCTTTTTTCTTTTTTTACTAAAACTTTATATTTTTATCTATATGTGAAGCTTTGATTCATTTTTATTTGGACTAATATTGAGCAAGTTATGGACAATCTTGGTTTTCAGGCAACCTAAGCATCTTTTTAAAAAAATAACTTGTAGGATTCATTTTTTAATGCAATTTTCACAAGTTTTTACAATTTTTTTTTTGAAAATGTTGTGTTTACTTGCTAAAACAATCTCACCATTGGGATTATTGTATTTCAATCCCATCTAAGAGCTATTAATAATTTAGTTTCTTTTTCAATCTTGGACCTACTTCTACTTAACAATTTTTTAAAGAATGAAAATCAAGTGTGTGTTTTTTTTAATTTTTTTTGTAGACTTTCAACTTACATCTTCAGTATAAATTTTTTTTAATTCAAAGTCTGTAGTGCAAAAAATTTCCACAAATGGTGGTCAAAGTCATCTGAAATTGCAGGTTGGTGTTCAAAAAAACTTTTTTTTTCAACTTTGAATGCTAATATCTTCCAATCTATACAGTCAAACTTCATGAAATTTTTACCACATGATCTTTGACAAATGAAGTAGAAGATAGTACGGTTAGATTCTAAAAAAATGTTTTTTTTTGTGTTCTTGGATGAAAGCACAGCCAAAATGGCAATTTTGAGTGGTTTCTGATAGAAAAATGGCCTTGGGACTTTAGAGGTTAATGCACCTGGACATCAATGAAAAGTGTAGAACTTCCAATGAAGATCTACCAATTATTTTTATTTTTTGGAGCAAAGGAAATGTATTCAAAATGTAAAGAGAACATAATTTTTCAAAATCAATCACATGAGATTCACGAGTAAGGTAGAACCACTCATAACCGACCAAATAAACAATTCCAACATGATCAAGAGTAGTGCAAGGCAAAACAAATATTTTCAGAGGTGCATCTATTAAAATAGACCGGGATTACAAAAAAATTGGTAATTTTATCGCTTGAACTGAAATTTCTATAAATTTTTAAGCCAAAAGTTGGCCTTGACCTATGTCCAATGTATATTGTCTTTCAATTCCGATCATTTAAGAGACTAAGTCTTCTTATTCACTTTGATACTCCAAACCAAGTACATGTGTTGAGACAAGAATAGTAGAATTGATGGTTGGAAACCAAGACTTAATGGTTGGAAATGAGTGCTAGCCTCTCTTGCATTTAAGAATCTTATTAGATGACAATGGGGTCGAGGTTGGTAATGGGGTGTTCTACCTTGTAGTAATATTGTTTGAAAACAATGTCAACAAATGTTTTTTTACAAGCAAAATTTTAGGGCCTTTTTTTTTTCAAAACTTATTTTTGAATCCAATAAATGATTTTCTTGTCTCTAAACAATGGATGGTAATTGTTAAATTATAGATGCATCATCAAAATTGAATGAATAAAGTACAAATTTATAGATGAAAATGTTTGTTTATCTCAAAATGTCTGTATGATAGAATTTGTTGTTGCCATCTAAGAGAAAATTTAAAACTCTTAGCCAATGTCAACAACGCCTCAAAGATTCCATGGTTTCATCACATATAGCTTACTGTATTGTCTCCAAACCCTCCCCAAATCCCACTTTTTGCTATTTTGTCTATTACTATTATTATACTAGTCAAATTTTATATTTTTTTGTTGGCAAGTGAAAGGAGGTACCAATGCTCAAAAAAACACAACACTTGGATAGCATATGCAAAAGTTATGAAGGGTCAAAGTTTTTCTTCGTAGATGTTCTAAAATTGATTCTTCAATATACATACATACTGATTTTGCAAATGTACATAGAGTAATGATGGTGGTTTTAGGCAATTTGGATGTCCCTCCTTGATCCAAAGGTATCACTCAAAAGCTAAGAATTGTATTTTTTTTCTTTCAATGTTTTTTTAATTTTTAATTTTTTTTTAAATTTTATTTATTTATTTATTTATTTATTTATTTTAAACCAAAAAATTTATTTTTTAAAATACTAAAATTTCAAATCCATAAATTAAGTTAGGCTTTTTATTTGTTTGTCTTGTTTGTTATGATGAGATCTCCAAGAGTGTGCATCATTGGGTTACATTCATGGTACCATGAGAAAGCTCTCTCCGAACGGAGGATGCATGGGCTTTGTTTCATGGCGTTTCAGGGCCTATGATATGTAATTTATTGAATTTTGAAGTTTTTTTTGAATCATTAAAAATTAAGAAATGACTTTTACATTTATTTTGGTTGCGGCAACAACACAAGGTACACTGGTCCATCTCCTTAAATTACAATAGGTTGTTTGTTTTGTTTTGCTCATTTGTATGTTATGTTGGGATCTCTTGGACTTTGCGTCCCCTAATTGTGCTTTTAGTACCATAGGAAAGCTCTTGGCAAGGAGGGGGGCACCAGCTTTGTTTTGTGGCGTTTGGATCTATGGTGTGAAAGTTATTGAACTTCAAAGTTTTTGTTATGAATTCAAAAATTCAAAAATTCATTAGGAGGGATTTGGGGCCAAGAGAGGGCTGTTTCAGGCCCGTTCCCCAATTTGTCCCCATGCTATGAACAGTGGTATGGGCTGTCCAAAAAGTATATTTAAAAAAATAAAAAATAAAAAAATTGCAAATTTCATTTTAAGATTTTCTTTTTTTCTTTTTTTTAAATTTGATGTGGCCGAAGTTCGGCCATATCACCCTGCTGCAGTGGCGCAATTTCAGTAGTCGGGGACTATTCAAAACTTGTAGAGAACTCATGGGAACTCGGGGCCTTTAAGAGGGCCCAAATTCTCTCTAATGTCTTTGACTTTTATTTTGGTTGTAGCAACGGCACAAGGCACACTATTGTAGTTAATATGGAAATCAGGTAGCATGCAGATTCCCCTTAAGTGCAATTGAATCCATTCCTAGGATAACCCATGATTGAAGGTATGACTTTGCATTAGAGTATTCCTACTCCAGAGACGACCAAATGGCACGGCTAGGGAGCATTTGGTGCGTGATTTGATCAAGCCCAGCCTATGGGCCCTAAGGCAACACGGGCTACGAATACGGGAAATCAGGTTTACACGGCCCCCAAAGTGCCACCTTGTGAATGCCGACTCGGGAAAGACATTCATTAATGAAAGCTCTCTTGAAACTTGGGAATAAAGATAAAATAGCCCATAGCAAGTCACAAGCAAGGGTCTTTGGCCAGGTACCCATCAAATTTGACCGTGTTTGGCCATTTTTCGGCCCTCGCCGTGCTCGCCGTGAAGCACGCATTATGGCCAGGCACGACCATTTGCCCAGTTTGAGCCACTTGTTGAGTTGGAGTGGGGATGCTCTTAGTCTTTGAGCATGAATGTCCAGTCACACATCCAGTGCCAAATGTGGGGTTATCATTAGAAAGAATTGGAGCCCTCAAAGGGGCTGTGAGTGAGGGGAACGAGGGAACAGCAACTGATTTTTTTTTTTTTCAATAACCAAAAAAAAAAAAAAAAAAAAAAAAAAAAAAATCCCCCTCTAGTGAACGGGAGAGCCTAGACAGCGCCCAACACTGGCACTGAACCTTATTTTAATATTTAAAAAAACATAAAAATAGTTAATTTAATTTAATTTTTTTTTTTTTTTTTTTTTTTTTGAATCTGATGTGGCACCATGGCGACCACATCAGCTTCCTAATTTGAGAATTTTTTTATTTTTATTTTTTTAGTATTATTTTAATTATTATTTTAATATTTTTTATTTTTTATATTATTATTTTATTATTAATTTGTATTATTTGTATTATTTTAATTATAATTATAATATTATATTAATATTATATTATTATTATGAATTTTTAAATTTTTTAAAAATGAACCCCCCTCTTCAAAAACAGAGGCGTTCCCCTCAAAGGGGCTGCACCTCCCTGAGGGGAACTCCTCAAAGGGAAGCAGCCCCTTTGAGGGTTGCCATTTTTCCTAATGCTTCTTTTCCAACTGAACAAATTGATTGCAGTTCAAACGGATTCATTTGATTAACTTGCCGTTGCCTACTGTTGTTAACTTTTCAACCGACCGTGAGAACTGAGAAGAGTAAAGTTAAGGACTGTTTAATTAATAAAGTGAGTGAGTGAGTGAGTACTGATGAAGTGATGAGTAATCAAAATGGGGCTGTCTTAGGGCGACAGTAATCAAAATGGGGCTTGTCTTGGGAACAGTGTTTTTTTTTTAACAAGTGTCGCTAGAAGCCTGGGAATTCCCTTGTGTTCCCAGAGTGCAGGAACGCAGGAAAGCAGCTGGTTGATGTGGTTGAAATGGTGCCACGTCATTTTTCAATTTTTATTTTTATTTTTGCCTAAAATGATATGTGGGGGAAGTTTTTTCTTTTCTTTTCTTTTTTTTGAAAAAAAAATCTGACCGCCCGTACCAACTAATTATAGAATCTGGCCAGATCTGGGAACAAGCCTGAAACGGCCCTCCAATGCCTTCAAATTTCAGTTAATGATAGTGAAGAGAGGAGAAAAGTTTATAACACATGTCAAAGACCATTCAATGGAAGTTTAAAGACGGTTTAATCCCTAAATGTATTTGACTATGTTTTCACCTAAAACACTCCAAAACTGCCATTTCTAATACAAGTACCAAATTTTAGAAAAAAAACATTTTTGGACATATGTAACCGTAAGATCTTGTAGTGCACTAGTTTGAGAAGATGTGGAAAAAATTTCAGAATTTTCCACCGTTCAGATTGCAAGATATTAGTGTTTGAATTGAAAAAAGTCCTCTTTTTGTCCCTAAGAAAATCCAGGCAGCTGCACTTCACAAGGTCACATTTTTATGAAAAAATGTCTAAAATGGTGGTTACTCTTTGGATTCATTTTTGAAGTCAAGTTGGCTATATTCTTGAAAAGTTTCAGATCATTTGAAATTATATAACATATAGGAAAAAAATAGTAAGTAGAAAGAAGTAGATAATGATTTAAAACACTAATTTCTAGTGATAATTTAATTATGGAATTGAAAAATGCCAACTCCAATGGTTATAATGTTGTAATAAACAATCTACACCCAATATTTTTATTTATTTATTTAAATATTGAAAATTGAGTTAAATAATGGATTTCAAAGTTTATTTTAGAGTAGGGAATCCATAACTACCCGCAAACTATAACACTTCATAATTTTCATCTTATAAATCAAAATAGAATCATTCAAAGCTTTTCATGTATATATAAATCTAAAGAACCAATTTCAAATTTTTAGGAAAATATTAGCAAAATATAAGTGAAAATCATGAATATTAAAAAAAAACTGATATTTTGGATGTAATATATAATTTCTATGATTTTTCAAAGTTGTAGTTCTCTAGACCACTGAAATTGTCACATACTTAGGTGGATACTAAACCAAACTCTCAAAAAATCAGCGGTCAATCAATCACAAATAAGTATGGGGATGGATTAACCCCTTAAATTCCTTCACTATGTTTTCCCCAAAAACTCTCAAAAACTGCCGTTTTGAGCACAAGTACCAAATTTTCAAAAAATAACATTTTTGGACACATCTAACCATAGGTCGGATCTTGTAGTACGATGGTTTGAAAAGCCATGGAAAAAATTTCAGGACTTTCCAACATGCGGTTGGAAGATATTAGTGTTTGAATTTACAGAAATCCCTTTTTTGTCCCTGCAAAAAATAGAACAATTGCACTTCACAAGGTCACATTTGTATATAAAAAGTCAAAAATGGTGGTGCTTCTTTGGACTCATTCTTTAAGGCAAGTTGGCTACATACTTGAAAATTTACACTCCATTTGCAATTGTACAACATATCAGAAATAAATAGTAAGCAAAAAGAAGTAGAGAATAATTCAATATAGGGCTTTTTTTTGGACCATTGTCCCCCCCTCTGGCTTCACAGCAGAGGCTAGTATTTGGGAGGGACAAACATAGGCCAAAATTCTGACAATCTGGCACCATGGTGCCAAAAAAAAAAGCCCTAATTCAATATACAAAATTGTTAAGAATTTATTTTTGGAATTGAAAAATGCCCATCCCAAAGGTTGCAATGTTGTACTCCCTAATAAACACAATCTATATTCTATGAGGTTTTTTTTTTCAAATAATATAGAAAATAGAACAAAATCAAGGACTTCAAAGTTTATTTTAGAGAATCCATAATTGCCTGCAAACAAAAACTCCTCATGATAATAACTTTCATCTCGTTGATAAAATGGAATGATTCAAAGCTTTCCATGTGTGTATATATATAACCAATTTCAAATTTTTGTTTATGAAAAAATTGATTTTTTTCCTGCCCAAACTGTCACATTTACAAAAAAAAATAAACATATTATGCTATAATTTTTTACTCATATTTCTAATATTATAAACCTTTGTTTTATGAAAGAAATTCCTTGTTACCACCTCTATTAACCCCTAAAGGACCATTGTCCCTTTGGAAGACAAATGCGTTTCGGGCAGGTACCTATGGGCTGAAATTTTCTCTTAATTTTTTGAAACTTTTTTTGGAGGTAGAAATTTGAATAGCTTCGTGGGAATATAACTTTTTTCACAATCAGTGCCCGGGAACAAAAGTTATGACCAAATAAGCTCAAAACAAGGGATGGCAGGCAGCTCGGGCAACAAAAAAAAATGGACAAAAATTTGAATTTTCTTTTTTAATATTTTTTTTCTCATAGATTATATTTTTGTCTATTTGGAAAGCTTTGATTCATTTCATTTGGATTTGTTATGAGAAAGTTATGGACATTCTTGTTTTTCAGGCAATTAGAGCATCTTCTTGAAAAAAATAACTTCTAGGATGCATTTCTGAATGAAATTTTTCAAATTTTTCAGGGTTTTTTTTTTCCGTGGTTTATATTACTTGTTAGAACAATCTCACCATTGGGAGTAGTACATTTTAATTCCATCTGAAATATATGAATATTTTAGATTTTCCTTCTATCTCGTATCTACTTCTACTTAACAGTTTTTTAAAGAATGATGATTAAGTTTTTTTGAGCTTCTTTTTTTTCCTAGACTCTCAACCCAATTCTCCACTACAAAGATTTAAAGCTCAAAACTCTATAGTGCAAAAATTTTAAGTTAAAAATGTTCAAAGTCAAAAAACCTAGTCCCACAATAGAGTTATTTGTAAAGTATCCAAAACCGGGGTTTAAACCCCGCAATTTTGTGAAAAAGCAGGTTTTGGGCAAAAAGTCAATACTAAAGTGGGTATCAAACTTTCTTTTGCACCCAAATCAACCAAAAAGAAGTTCCGTCCGGACTTTGCCTGCAGGGGCGTGGTCGCTTGCAAGGTCGTGGTTGCTTGCAAGGTCGTGGTCACCTGCGGGGTTATCCATCAGAGGAAATTTGTCGGAAAATTCCCCTCCAAACTAGAGGGGACTTTACAAATAACTCTAATGTGTTGAAAAAACTTGTGTTTTTCACTATAAACACAGATATTTTGCAATCTGTGCAGTCAAAAATTCTGAAATTTTTTCCCCACCTACTCTTATATTAGTTAGGTGTAAGATCCTACGGTTAGATGTGAAAAAAAACATTTTTTAAATATTTTTACTTTACGCTATAGAAATGGCAGTTTTGAGTGTTTTTTTGGCAGAAAAAGGGCCTCGGTCCTTTAGGGGTTGACCCCTAAAGGCCTACTGTTCCTTTGGGAGACAAATGGGATTCGAGCAGGTACCTACAGGCTAAATTTTTGTCGTGATTTTTGAAACTTTTTTTGAAAATAGAAAAATTGCTAAGCTTCGTAAGAATATAAATTTTTTCAATTAGTGCCCAGGAACAAAAGTTATGCCCAAATAAGCTCAAAACATGGATGAAAGATTGAGGGGGCAGCAAAAAAAATTGCAAAGATTTAAATTACAAATTTTTTTTCCTTATAGATTATATTTTTTTCTATCTGGAAAGCTTTGATTCATTTCATTTGGATTTTTTATGAGAAAGTTATGGACAATCTTGTTTTTAGGACAATTAGAGCATCTTCTTGAAAAAATAACTTATAGGATTCATTTTGGAATGCAATTTTTGCACTTTTTCATAAGAAAAAGTTTCACATTGTTTAGTTTGCTTGCTAGAACAATCTCACCATTGGAATTGGCGCATTTTAAATTTTAAATTCCATCTAAAAGATATTAACATTTTAGATTTTCATTCTATCTCATACCTACTTCTACTTAACAATTTTTTTAAGAATGAAAACTAAGTTTTTTTGAAATTCTTCCCCCTAGATTCTCAACTTAATTCTCTGCTATAAAGATTTAAAGCTCAAAACTCTGTAGTGCAAAAAATTTAAGTTAAAAATGTTCATCAAAGTCATAAAATCTAGTCCCGCAATGTGCTGAAAAACTTGTTTTGTTCACTTTAAACGCAGATATCTTGCAATTCGTGCGGTCAAAAATTCTAAAAAAAATTCCATATATTGTCATACTAGTTAGGTGTAAGATCCTACGGTTAGATGTGCAAGAAAAATATTTTTCAAATTTTTTTATTCTTTGCTATAAAAATGGCAGTTTTGGGTGTTTTGGGCAGAAAAAAGGCCTTGGACCTTTAGGGATTAATGATGCTTTTGAAGAACACTTTAATATATGTCTAGGATATATGAATGGGTCCAGGGATGGTTTTGGGTGTTTTCACCTTAAATGGTTTCGGGGCTTTATCTTTGAAGGACATTTGTTTATTTAGAACTAAAGAGGGTAAAATGAAAGCAAGCCTTCAAGAGCAACGTTTTTATTTTGAAATAGTAACTAGCACATGCCTTCACTACACTAGTTGAAAATTGGAGGGACCAAGTCTAACAGGAAAAAGCTTGTTAGGTTGAGCAGTATATCACTCAAATTAAAATAGCTAACCAAGAGTTAGGACAATAAATATAAATTGCTTCTTTCTCCTTCCAATTAATTTAATTTGTTGAAAGAAAAGGGCAAAAAAAATTCAGCAATTTTTTTATGAAATAATTATTCTCTAGAGTCCGTCCTTGAAAGTTGGAAAATTCCTTATTCTATGTAAAAGTTTAAAAAATACCATCAAAAAGTAAGATCACAAAAACTTGCTCATAGAGACAGGTCTTTGCAATAATTTGGTGTAGGAATAATGTTTTCTAATTTTGTAGCCTTTTGATCCGGTGAATGGCATTTGACTTTTTGTTCTAAGCCCTACTGTCTATCATAGAAAAAGGAATCGAATTGAATCCCCTCTTTTTTCTTGACGAACTTTAGTGAGCGTCCAATGCAACAAATCCACATTTTTGTCAACAAAACTGTCCAATGTAACATCAATGTTGACATAATAACGTGAATTTGTTGCATTGGACGTTCACTAAAATCTATCAAGAAAAATTAGGGCTCGTCACCTAAAACGCGGGTTTCTTATAGTGTAATGAAGGGAGTGTAGTATTTTTTTTTTTTCATTTATTTTGAAAGGAGGTAATTGAAATGGGCTATTGCAATATTGATTTTATTTTTAGAATGATTTGTAAATTTGAAACACTTGTGGATGACGGTGGAGCTAATTTCCAACAGTCTAATTAGGGATAAGGGATTAAAGCATTAGAGGAGTTTCGGGGGCCTTGGAAGACTGTTTTAGGCCCATTCCCAGTCTGCCCAGATTCAAGGAATGACGGTATGAGTGTGTTAGGTTTTTTTTTTTTCAAAAAAATAAAAATAAAAATAAAAATAAAAATAAAAATAAAAATATATATTTATTTTGGTGTGTGGTTAAAATGATATTTAAATATCCCTGCTTCAACAAACTATCCACAAGCTTGTATTTCAATAGTCTACGGTCTTGCATAAGTTTGATTTGGAATTAGAATTGACACAAAACTTGTTTATTAGGAAGCATTCTTATGAGGAATCCAAGGATGAGGTCATTGAGGTGGATCCTCTTATTTTGAGTTTTGTGAAAATTGAAGGCCTTAAGGCTAAATCTACTCTATTTCTTTCTCTTGCAACAAAAAGAAAAGTCAGTGAAGAAGAGGTTCAATGTTTGACACAAGGAATTCACGAGTATGATAGACATTGAAAGAAAATCCTACAAAAATACCAAGGTGTGTTTGCAAAACACTCTGAGGTCATTGTGAAGGACAAATGGATAAATGGAAGGAACTAGGATTAATTTGGATATCGTGCAATGATTTGTGTGCGCTTCATTTTGGCTATGGTGACAAGTTTTGAGATTTTACAAAGTTACACAGGTTTTAGGATATTCTACAGATTTAGGAATATCAAGTGAAACTCCTTTCGTGGACTGTATACCTTCTATATAATTTAATTATCCGATTCATTTTGTCAGTATTGGACACTTCCGCATTAGGAAAAAATTTAGCCCTTCACAAGGCCGCTAAGGAATTGATTTATGGGACACCTTTGGTGCAATTTCAAAATGAATAAAAAAATATTTTTTTCCATAATTGCACCGGACAGGTGTAGAACTCACGGCCTTCTAAAGGGCTGAAAATTTTCCTAATGTATAAGTAGTAGTTCAAATGATTGATAATTAAAGTTTTATAGCCATGTCGGACAAGGTTAGGAAAAAAAAATCTTCTAACTTCAAACATTATAATCTTTTAGTATGTGTGGTTAAATTTTTTGAAATTTTTTTCATACATTTCCGTAGTAGTCTAGTACAAATTGTTCAATTGAATTTTGAATTTTGAATTCTTTTTTCATTTTTTTCTCATTGCCCTAAAAGCTGTGGTTTTTCACAATTTTATACCTAAAATGTGTCTAATATCTTTAAGAATTCAGAATAACACTATAAGATGGTGGGAGATTTAAAAATCATTAAAATATAACTTGTACAATAAACAAGTCTTTTGCATTGTTATTACAAGTCTAATTGATTACATCAAAGATGGATAGCATTAAAAGGGATTTGGAGCCAAGAAAGGGCCATTTTAGGCCCGTTCCCTAATCTGTCCCCAAGCTGTGAATAGTGGTATGGGCTGTCCAAAAAGTATATTTTAAAATAAAAATAAAAATTTGCAAATTTCATTTTAAGATTTTTTTTTTTTTTTTTTTTGAGAATCTGATGTGGCCGAAGTTCGGCCATGTCACCGTGGTGCAATGGTGCAGTTTCAATAGTTGAGGACTATTCAAAACTTGTGGAGAACTCAACGCTCCCCCAAAAGTTCCACAACATCAAAGTCATTTGGTCCCTCCTTCAAGGTTCATCCTTGTGGTTGATATGGATTGCTTGCAACAACAAGGTGTTCTCACAAACACAGTGGCCTCCGGATCTCCTTTATCAGGCCCTTTGGAATGCTCTACTTGACTCCGGGCAGGCAGCATTCCTTAACCCCTAAAGGACCAAACACCATTTTTTGGCAACATAGCGATTTTGGGCAGCTCATTACAACTGGACTTTTTATTTTTTTTCTTTGAAAATTTCACAAACATGTGCCCAAGGAGTTGCTTTGAGGTCCAATAATTTTCATAACTTCTGACTGCACAGTCAAAAAGTTATTGCATGATATGTAATTTTCCGTGTTCAGCGGGCAGCCCGGGCAACTCAAAAAACTCCTTCAAAAAATCACCTTTTTGAAAAATGAAAAGATTGAAAGTGGTTCTAAGGAAACATTTAAGAGTGGAAAAGTTTTTGAATCACTCCATTTTGTTTAATGAGGTGAGAGTTATTAAGAAATCTAGTTTGTGGGTAGGTTTGGAATCCAGAGACTCCATACCTACCCATAAACTAGAATTCTTAATAACTCTCACCTCATTTAATAAAATGGAGTGATTCAAACTTTTCCACTCTTAAATGTTTCTTTAGAACCACTTTCAATTTTTTCATTTTTCAAAAAGAACACAGAATTAGGCATTTTTGCACTCGGCCAAGTGCAATGATCGTATGCAAAACTATTCACAAAAAATGTGTTATCAAAAACTTGAGTACCCCCTAGATTTTCAAGAAATCCATTTTTTAATTTCATCATGCAATACTATCACTTCGAATGCAAACTCTCTATGAGGATGCAATTTCAGTTCTTCCAAGAGACAGACAAGTCTAATACATTTTATTTCTTCCTACCAATCATTTGTTTTGGTCTCAGGTATTAATCTTTCTGCTTTGTACATTGCAATTACATTAGTGTTATAATATTTAAATGCGGATACCATGCGTACAGCAATTTTCACTACAGTTTTTGGAATATTTATTTATAAATCCAGAATGACATTGAAGGTTTAGCAACTACTTTCACATTTTTAAATTATATGCTCACATCAATCAAATACCATATAGTCATTCAAACATCTTCATAGACTTTCAAAACTAACACACAACGTCTATACTCTCACATACTTTATTCTATCATCACATGTACTACTATGTCTTTTATAACGGGATTGCTTCATCCGGTGTCTCCAACAATCGTGCAGATGATTGTTCAAAGTCTTCTCCTTCTCCTGTACCAGTTGCCTCCGCTTGATCGTGTGCACTTGGTCCACCGATTGGACTCACTGGAGGCAGGGAGGTATACTACAACGCCGTATCCACCATAGCGCTTCCAACAGGCGTTGTCACTCCCTCTGATAAAGTTGGTGACAGAGAAGGTCCTTCCAAGATGGAAGTCATTCGGTGATAAATGTAATGTGGTCCTTCACCTGTCCGAGTGAATCGAACGTTGTCCCTATTACAATAACATCCTTCACCATCCGGAACAAAGCTCATTTGATCTAATTCGCTGAATGCAAAGAATGTTGACATGGACTCCGTTCGTGCTGTTGTATCAGCACTTTCTCCTACGCCCCCTTCAACTTGTTCTGGTTCCACGTTGTCCACCTCATCAATTGCTTCTGCAACAACAAAATCCGGGTCTTGTTCCACTTCCATCAAGTCTGCTTGGTCCCCACGAGCATCACTGACTACATCAGTGTCACGAGAACCTAAACTTCAACGAGCACTTGGTAATCTGTCAGATTGTGTCCGCTCGGCATCACTCTCACCTTCGTTTGTCGATGAGGCTCCCGAATCAACTGCTACGGCTTTTCCCTTCCGCCTTACCCGTCTAGTCACTTGAAATCTTTCTTCTTCATCGGAGGAATCCCTGGATGATCGCGGTAGTCTTTCAACTCTACCACGTGGCACACCTCCATCTGTTTCAGAAACACCGGGACCAGGCAAGCTCTCTTCTGTAGTCAACATTTGTGAGTGTCTGTGTTCGGCGGCCATACTCACACTATTCACCATCACCAACTTCTCCCCATACATTGATTGCAATCTGTCGTACACAAATTGCGTTTTGACAGACACACCTTCCATGATGATGACATCGTGACCCACATATCCTGTCTCTAAAATCCCTGGCATTGCCATTGTTATGCCCAATGTTACCAACCCCCAATTGCGTGGCAAATACATTTGTACCAATCTCTTCAACTCCGTTGGTGTCCTTTCAAACTTGTCTTGCGTTTGAGGCATCACTTCTGTACTCCAGGAGTCTTGAAATATAACATGTAAGTCGTCCGTATTGTTAGGGAGGTTTTCCATGAACCCACTCTCCTTGGGATAATTCATAATGATGACAATGCCACCAACGGGTTGTACACCGCGGCGTCGTTGCTCGCCATGATGCAAATCATGCACGTATGAGGACACTGTCTCTGCTTGAAATATCCAAGAACCTTGGAGCACGTGGCAACCCTCTGACAACGCCATCCTTGACTCCATCTCTTCGTCAAAAGATACGCCTGGCGGAAACAAAAATACGACATTCCAGTGGAAAATGCAAGACATCCAGTTCTTCAGTTGCTGTACAACCTTGCTGTAATCCTCGTTCAACCATGGGATGTCCTCCCCTTGGGAACCTCCACGTCTACAATCAAAAATCCATAAACATGGTTTGCCAAGTTCAATGTACTCGTCCTCAAAGAACCCTCTTCTACATCTCACGTGAAATAAAGCTTCACGCTCTTCATGTTGCACTACAGAGATTGCAACTTGCCAATTCTAGCGAGCATTCGATACATCCTCAACATCTCGACCGTATCCCGCATAACCTTTGCGACCCGTTCGGATATCCACAAAGTGTTGCCTAACGAAAGCTGGAACTACATTCTCTAAACTATTGAGCATTTGAACCGTCGTCATTGCAGAAAAACTCCATGAGGTCTTTGTGTCATTATCTAATGTCCTCCCCATCAAGATGAACTGCCTTCCTCCCACATCTCCATACTTGCTTGCGTCGATGCAGAAGAAATCATCCATGGACAATGGATTTTCATCCCCTGCTTCTACTATAAGAAACCGAATTTGGTTTCTGACTGCATCTTTCCACTGTAAAGTGTCCACCGCATACGCCACTGTACCTTTAGAGGGGTTTGCAGAAGCAGCATCATTGAAATAGTATCGTTGCGAAGCTCGCTTTCTGTTCACCACATCCTTTGCAGCCATCTTTTGGACTACACGTACATAGTTTTCCGTAAAAATGCTATTCAAGGGCCTCCACCAGGTCTTCTCCATCCTCTTCCGCTTTGGGTGCCCGTCCACTGTGACATCAAGATTCTGATCTCTAACCATCTTCTTCCATTTATCTTCCGCCTTCTTGCTGAAAAATAATTTTCCGTCCTCATAATCTTTGCACACCTGCACGATGCCCTTACAGGACTCTTCATCTTCATGCCAAGCATGGCGTGTATAATCTACCATCTTCCTCGACAACTCCCCCAGCGATATATGCTTTGATAAGTTTTGACTCAAATGTAACGCACTTGCTGTCATTGTCAACGCTTTCGCTCTGTGTGCATCATTAGCTTGAGTAGCAACACTTGGTCTTCCACACGCTTTTCATATATCGCGCAGTTTGATGAGATTTTCATAATGTGTGGTGAAGAACTTCCGATCAATCTCCTTTGCATTAATTTTCACCGACGCTTCTATATAAAACTGAGGATTGTTGTAAACCACAAACTTCGCTTTCCGTCTCACAAATTGCGCATGATACTCTTCATTGGATAAGTATCCTTCTTCCTTTTCTCGTTGGGCTCGTTTACAAGCATCAACAACATATTGGCCATCTATTGGCTCCCATACAATATTGCTTTCTAGCCACCTTCTCTGTAATGTGCTGCTCGAGAGAGAAGAATTCGCCCGGCAATGTCTTAAATACACGGCTTCAAATTCACGTGCAGTACCTTCGTGGCTGAACGACACTTTTATCACCTCTGTCTCGTCCTCGTCATTATTATTGTCATAGCGATATGCAATGGGACGAAGGATAATCGCACTGACTTCATCAGCTTTGGATCCCCTGAGGCCCTTGTACATTTCATTTACACGCCAATCCATTAGCACCCTATGGTTTGTGCCACTGATTGGAGACGTTGACGCTGTGCCCTTGGTCTACCAGAAATAACCCCTTCATCTGCATGGATTCCTAATCCCTCTTGAATAGCAGCTCGCTTCCGATTCCGTTCATCCAATGGAACCCAATTTGGATTCACTGGCGTAGCAAGATCCCGATACACTTCGTTGAAGTCTTCAAGATCTATTGGTGCAGGCCGCTCTTTGACACCACTTGGGTTCATCCTTTTTAATTCTTCACGGCTTAGAATCTCCCGGTATCGATGACGCAATGCTTGCACTTGTTCAGTGGTCGTCTCCATGAATTTCTGAACGGCTCCCTCTCGTTTAGTCTGAAATTCATGAGGCACTTTCTTCCAATCTTTTGCCACACTCTTCAAGCTACGCATGGGAGTAAGAACTAAGAGAAGTTGTAGCGGAACCGGAGCCATCATCAACATCTTCTTCAGTTTATACTTCTCAAGTGCTGTTTCTGTTGTGGTCACTGACACAGTCAGTCCTCCGTCAGCGGTGCCTGTGAGGCCCTCGATGACTCCATGTGAAGACGCCAATGTAGACTCATAACGCCCCTGCCCAATTGGAAAATCTGTGATCCACAAAGAAGACCTGTCACTGTTGTTTGCTACGATCCACCATCCGTGCTCCAACCACTTCGAATGAATCTTCGGTGCCATGATGTCCTGAAAATGAAAGTTCAATTATACTTTAGTATGCACTGACGTTCTCAAAAGTTCTAAAATACATTAGAAGAAATTAAAAATTGTAATTTCTATTGTATCAAATTTGAAAGACACACTATATTTGTTGTGAGTTTTGAAAAACTCATGCAATAAAACAAACGAACACTCTTTCCATGGTACTAAATGTAAATAAAGAGAGGACCAAGCTTACCAATGAAAAAAACACTATATTCCAACAATAGTCCTATCCTTGAAATCAAATGCAATTGTTTTTGAATAACGTCCTTGTTCTATGCATGACAATGAATATCACAATTGTTCTAACAAATGCACTACACTTTTAGTCCAAATAAAATCAATATAATTGGCATGTGAAAATATTATATATCTCTGTTCAGTAGAACATTACATGTATAATTTTATCATTACCTTCATATGCTGTTCCTTGGTCTATCAAATAAAGTAAAATCAGTTCCACACTCCAAAGTAAAAGCTATCTTATAAAAATCCATCACTGTACCTTTTAGTTCCTGAACTCCTACTTCGAAACTCAATTTAGGTTATTTAAAAGTTCACTTTTAGATGTTGTACAAAGTTCACTGTGACAATGTGTTTGAGTTTAATAAAACTACATAAAAAATGTAATGTCTAATTGCTTTCAATGTTTTTTTTGTTGATAGTGGCTCAACAAACTGTTTATGTACATGATGGTCATCACATGGGAACTTCTATTATAAAATTTCTAAACACAAACAAACAACATGATTGCAACTTGATTGCAACTAGAATATACATAATATATTGGTATACAATGCTGCAGCAACAAAACAAATTGAAGAACCATTTACACAACAACAATGGCCATGAAAGAAAACCAAAAAAAATTTATGCAAAGCCAACAAAAATAATTCTTTGAATTTTAAATTTCATTAACTTGTGCTTGAGGACCTTTGAAATATATGGCAATTGAAATGGAATACTTTATAAACTACTGATAGACAAAGTCTTCATAGTTGCTATATTTAGATACCTTCTAACTGTTTTTGAATATCTATTCATACAAGAATTGTATTAGAAAATTCCCCCTTTGTACTTTGTAGGGTTCACTTATCCATTTCAACTTCAATATTTTCTGTAATTTCTCCTTTAAAAACATTGAACATTCAAACCTTCGTAACCTTTCTTTTAATGTATTTTGAATACACAATAGCTGAAGTCAACTATTTCCATGAAACAATCATAAATTTCACTTCCATAGAAAATTGGTGCTTAGCTTTGTTCTGAAATAGAACCTCTAAAATATATACATATTGCTAAAAAAATTTTTGAATGATTCCTGAGGTTCCCTTCATCTTGGTTCTTGATGGGCGGTTCTAGAATTTTTTTTAGAAGTTACTAAACTTTTGCTTCAAGATACTATAATGATTAGTTCTGACATTCCTATGGAACGAACATCATTACGGCTTTCAAAAAGCGATTATTTATAATTAAAGTAGATGAGACAACAAGGAATGGATCAATACATCTCCCCTTGCCTGCTACTTCAAAAATTTTCATGAATTGTATTTTTGCATAAGATTATGAAGTCTTAATTTTACAAGTTCATAAATTATAGATCCTCAGTTTGTTTACTATCAATTCCAATAAGCAACCGAAATTGGACGTTAAAATATTGAAGGCAAAGAACTTAAACTTTGAAAAGTCCCCCATAAATTGAATGGATTGAATGGATGTAACATTTTATATTTTTTAGTTATAAATTTAATAGTGATTTTGACTCCATCTTCATCCATAATATGTAATGGATTTATGAAATTCTTCATAGGTAATCATGAAACAGTTTATTTCGGCATAAATTCATATCTTCCACAAACAGTTTTATATTTGCAAAGAAGAAATAACAAGCTCTAAAGAATGAGAATGAAATCGGCATGAGTACATCCCGACTTACATTAATGAAATGCTTTCATTTTTTAAAAAAGGGGGAAAAAGTACTTGATGCAGATCTGCTTGCTGCTCTTGATTCTACAGGTAACTATATAACATGCGTGATTGTGCTGCTTCCACTATCAATTGTTGCGTTCTGCGACCTTTGATTTTCTTAAGATATCTGGTAAAGCAACATGCACTATCAACAACTCCACCATTCTTTCTCTTCTAGAATATAGGCTTCAAAATCAAAGGTCTCAAATTCTCCTAAATACTTAATTACATTCATAGAACATAACAACCTTCAATTTCCAAACAATTCAAGAAGTATTATAAGAATATTCATACGACTCCAAGGTTGCACTACTGAGCACAAAGTGAAAATAAAATGGCAAGCATCATAAAAGAGAGAAACAATTTACAATAGCATAGTAGGTATGCTAGCCTTTAGGCAATCCTTTGGAGCACCTGTCATGTGGTTAAATAATTGTGAATTTTAATTTTTAAGTAATAGAGAATAAGTAATTGAAAACTATGTGCTTGGTAACATTAGTTTTCATTTTCATTTTATTGTTGCCTTTCAATGAAACCACTTAATTTGCCAACCCAATATAATTCATTTCAGTAACAACTGACAACTTCCTCCTATTGTCCTCATTTAAAGCTATTGACTATATTGTATTCATTTTGAATACAGAAGAGAAGTAAAACAAACTCAATTGTCACTTGAGAACTTTGTAGAATATGATCTTCTGCGGAAGATTATAAAGTCCTAGTTCCACACGTTCACAATTTTGACTGTCCCAATTTATTTTCTATTATTTCAATTGTTTTTACAATCAAAAAATGTCTTTTTTTTAAAAAAATCATTAATTTTGTAATGCATTTTGAAAATCCAACTTCCCAATACTAACTATACTAAAGTCTACTGCAGTTCCATTGTTCTACTTCAAAAAAATTAAAATATCATAGCCTACCAACCACAATTAAACATGGGGGTGGATTTACGATACTATGGGAAACAATTCAAGGGAACCCTATTGTTAATGTATGAGTATAAGGATGATTATGATTGTTGGTACGTTCTAGTTACCATCAATAAGAATGTATCAAATATAGAAGTAAAAATGGAGGTTGTCTCAAAGCATAGTACAAAAGATAATGGAACAATGATACTTTCATGAATTCTTAATTCCTATACATCAGTCTAGCCAATATCCAATGCTTTAATTTATTTCATTTTTTTGTACCAATAAAAAAGATTTCAAAAATCTTTTTTTCGGGCAACCTTCATATCTTTTTTCCATAGTATAATCAAAAAAATCAAAAAAATCATAAAGTGCACTCGTACAACTTCTCGGAAAAAATATGTTTATAGAATGAAATTTTGTAGATATAACAATTTGATAAATTCATTTCGTGCTTTACATTTTTGTTTTCACTTTTTAGGTTGTGTCACATTTTTTTCATTCTCATCATGTACTTACTTGTATATAACAATGTGCTCCCAAAAAAATATCAAATCTCCTTCTCCTTGAAACATTTCTATTTTACAATGTGTGCAATCAAAGTTTTCGAAATGCCTCCATTTAATTATTACACTAGTCTTCCACTACATACAAAGTTCAAGTTGTAGATACAACTAGTATATTCAAACATTTGCACCTTGCAATGAAAATGAAACATGTAGACAATGTGATGCTTCCGTTTGACGTTAATAAATAGACTATATATCCTACTCTTGACAGAGTTGCCACGTCCAGTTATACAATGATGATTTCTATCATTCTTTCTTTTCTCACGTGCACATGTATGAACCCCTAAATGCCCAAGGTCTTATTTGAGTTCAAGGAGTTTGTTCTAAACTGAACAAAAAAACAATCAGTTTAAAAGTGGACTCACATTTTTCATAATTTAAAGCATCCTTATTCTAAAAACTAGACGTATTAGAGAATACATGGGAGTAGAAAACACAACAATGTCACCTTTCATCTCAAGATGAAAACGTTAGATCATGAGGGTATTTGAAATGCAAAAATGAAGAATAGTCTTCCATTCCTCTTTTTCTTTGTCATACCTAACTCAAACACCAATTACTTTATGTCTTTTCAATATGTGCTCCACAATTTTCTGAATTAAATGTATACTGTGATTTCTTGGATACAAGAACAGTTAAAGGGGAGGCTTGCTTTTAAGAGTCATCAACACTATACACAGTGAATATTGCAATAGACATCTTTGCCCCAAAATTATAATAAAGAAATCATATCAATCTTTCTTGAAATCACATGTTTCATACTTTCACTGCACTTTGAGAATATTTTTTCAAATAACAAAACCAATTCAAATATCAAATTTGTTACATTTTTTCATAAACTTTTTAGTAATGTTGTCACAAAACAAAGGTGCTTTTATTATATTTGGGTAAAAATAAAAGATTTCCAAATAAAACAAAAGTTCTCTACTAGTTAAATTTGATTTTTAAAATCCATTTTAAGTTGTTTTGTTTAGAAATATAAAATTTCTACAATGTCTACGTCCTTCAACGACATCTATCTTTGAAAACATAAGAAGAATATGCTATTTTAACAAAAACTTAACCACATCTATAATTACCTTGTCAACATAGAATAAAAATCTAAAGATCAAAGAACCAAATTAGAATTTTTGGTTTTTGGTTTGAAAACAATTTGAATGACATAAAACAGAATTAAAAGTTCAAATCCCGTTACACTGAAATTGCAATTCCTAATGTTTTTTAATGAAAGAAAAGGCTTCACTGTTGTGGATCTGAACTTAGACTTTTTCAAAAATCAAAATCCAAGAATAATACCTGATGCAAATGTTGTAGGTGCTATGAGCTTGCAAACTACCACACTGCATGGATGATGGTAATGCTCCTCCTCTATGTTGTTGAGCTCCTACACATGTACTCCTCTGAAGAAACCTACCATATCCAAAAAAATATCAACATCTTCAATTGTGCTTCATTCTTGAAGACTTGTCAATGTCTTAAACTTTGTTTCATTTTGTAGTGACTTGCCCAGTAGGTTTAGGAAATTTACAAAATCTCAATTTGCGGAAATAACTCAAATAAAAATATTCCTTTCTAATTATCACTGACCAAAGGCAATTCCTACAAAATAAAAATATCGCTCAAATGTTAAAGAATTGAGTGATAGCGTAACAGAAATGCAATTTAGTAATAAAACAAATCAAAGTAGTAAGTCAAACATAATACTACTTAAACTATCATGCATTGCACCTTTCATGGGTTGCACATCAAGAAAAGCATCTTCTTAAACAAATTACATGGTTGGTCATGTTTGAACGGGTATACTAAAAACTATACAAACAAACTTAAATTAAATTTTCAAACACCTCATGAAATAATTATTTTCATTCATATACACTGGAAGTATCAGGAATTGTTTGTTTGTGAAAGATTCCTAGGAATTATTTTTTATTATTTATACTGCTTGTTTGTGAATGTCTACATTAATTCTACTACTATTACGTTGCGAGTGACAATGTGTCATACTCATTTTCATTAACAAACGGTTATAGTGAATTGTAACTAAATTCAATGAATTCAAATAAGAAACTTAATTTTGGAGTGTGACCTTGAAACGCTTGGCCTTCATTTACTAACACATTTGAAGGACACATACCTAACTTTCACTTGTTATCTACCAATTTTTGTTGATTTCTGCTCAATATCCACCTACATGACAATTTAAGTGGTCTAGGGAATTGTTTCTTTGGAAAATCATAGAAATTACATACCGCATCTAAAAAATCTATTTCTTTTATACTCATCATTTTCACTTGTCAATACTAAAAATATATTAATGGCTGGAAAAATTGCATCCAACTGTACTAAATTGCTAACTATTGACATTCCCATCTCCATGGGTGCAGCACTCAATCTCCCTAAACCCTCAAGAAATAAAGAATCATAGTTTGAAATTGGCCATACTGTGAGTAATATAATTTAGATGAAACCAAATATACTTGGCCACAGACAATTCCATATGACCTTCTCAAAAAATGCTAAAGATAACATCGGGTTCAAGCTTAATCTTCAAGAACTCTAGTGCCTTAAAAATTCACTTGCAGGAGTTTCATTAAATGCATATCCTGATTATCCCACTTGATAAACACATTTGATCTAGAGAAGAGATGAAGGATAAACGTCGTGTAGCCTTTACTTGTGTATCAGATGGAATATGTGGACAGGTAGCTACCACTGAGTGTGCTAGGACATCCTCCATCGCATCTCCCCTGCTTGTGAAAGGCACTCAAGCATCTACGTTGAGAAATATCAGACATCACCATGACAATTCTCAATAAAAATGAAACGTTCTCTTGCATAGCTGGAATACAACCATGGCTTCTTTGCTTTCAACCCGAAAGTGCCCAGATGGCTAAAAGTGGCCTTGTTCCAATCCTATCAAAGTTGAAACAAATCATTCAGAAAGCTTCAAGAAAGTTAACAAAATGCAGCAATAGGAGCCAGGTAACAATCTTATTGCCATTCAAAGGTAACATAAACAATGCAATCAGTGTTCTACTCAGGCTTTGCGATTGACGACGATGTCCAGAATACGTAAGACTACTCATGGCAATTCCACCACAAGCAGAACTCTTGGAGTCACAAGGTGAGCTAGCTACGTGCCTACGTTAGGCGGATATGAAAGCAACAAAACGAACATAAACGCAATTGAAAATGGCAACGTAACACGATCACATGAAACGCATCATTGCACGAGATCGAATATCAAAGATGAAAGCTATTACTCACTTAGGCTGGCTGAAGCTCACCTGCACCCTACAAGGAAGGATTGCTGTCGGCTAGGTAGCCACGACGTACATTTATCGTGATTCTTACGAAACACGTGAGAAACCCCTCGATTGAAATGGTACAAGGATGCAGCAGCAAATCCTGACACAGGCAGTACACAAACTTTCTCAAAATCTCATTCACACTCAAATTAAATTCTACCAGAGCTAGAATACTACACGTCAAAACATTAATTCTGCCAGAAACAGCCGAAACCATTCTTGTGAATTCTTCACTAGCCCCGATGCACATTTATCGTGCTTCTCTGCTTCTCACTATCACGCCTAAACAAGAGCGATAAATAGAAAACGATTTAAACAACAACCACGCTGCAGTAAATCCCAACGCAGGCAACACTCTCTCCCAAACTCTCTTTCATCTTCAAATCAAATTTTCTCATACCACGTACCACGGCTAGGGCTTCCACAAACGATGAACTCCAATTTTAAAAAATTCACAAGCAGATCAACAAAAGCCAGAAGGCGCACCCTTGCAAATGCCTGTTAAAAAGCCCTAAACCCTCACCAACCAACCCTCAATCCTCTCGCACTTACTTGCAGCTCGCATTCACAATAAATATAAGAGAGAAACACATCAAAGCAGCAACATAAGGGACCAAAACAGAATAGAAAATCTAAGAATGCAAGCATTGCTAGAACTATCAGTCAGAAGTTAACAGATGATCTCAACGTTCAGGCAGCTGGGCAAAGTCACGTGATTTTCACAAACTGTTTCACACACATCTGATGTAATGACAATGATTCAAGCAATGCGGTGCTCATTTCATAAAAAAAATTCAGAAGGCCCAAACACCTTAAAGCCAAAAGAATGTTCAAGCAAAATACCTACCTTCCTATGAATCCAGCAAAATTGTAGAATTTGATTTACTGCACAAATCTATGTGGCAATGAGAGTACAAGTCTCCGAATCATATAGCTTCTCTACAAACAGAAAGATCCAAGGATGGACCGATTTCCTACGCCATTCCAAAAGCCAAGAGTGTGCAATCATTTTAGCTTCAATTGTTGTCCTGGGTGGGTGGGTGGTATGAAATGCAAAAGACTGTGAAATTCGGAAGATCCACAAATATAAACTCCGTCACAATCCTTTCTCTCAAAATTTCTTCACAACCCTTTCTCTCACAATCTCGTCACTACCCTCTGCTCAGGTAAGGCTCACAACACAGAAAATTTCTCATTACGATTGAGTGCACAAGAGGAATACAATTCACAACCTCCACGCCTCCCAATTTGTCTCAATCTCAAACGACCAATATCAGCATTACAGCTGAATCTCTCACGCGCAGGGACTACCCTCAAAAATCAAAGCTCACTTTTGTTGATACTCTTGGATAAGTCTTTATCTCCTCACAGACGATCAATTTCTCTCCGACCAATCTCTGATGGCACGGTGCTCAACAATCTCAAAAAATCAAGGAGCTCACACTAGATTCTTGCCTAAAACTGAGAATAGCAACAGTGCTTCCCAAGGCGGCCTTTCCTTCCAGAAATAACCAAAAACGAAACAACAGCAAAAGAACCTAAACCCTAACTCTCATTGACTACAAGATGCCATACCTTAAATCTACCTTGCCAATGTCCTGACCAAGCTCGTAGTTTGACAGAAATTCCTTGCGCGTCCTCTCCTGTCTTGTCCTGTCCTGTGCATGCACAAATTAGCTCACACCCATCGCCATGAACAGTCAATCCTCTTGCAAAAATGGGAGAGGCCGACACAAAGACGGAGATACAAATTCAGCATCTACGTGAAATGCAAAACGGAAAGTGAGACTCAGAATTAACGTGACTTTTGTTGGTGCACAAGCGATCGATAATAGTGAACTAGCCTAGGCACCCGGTGAGCTTGACGTCCTTCCAACACTCCCGAGCTCTTGATCAAACTGTGGTTGCACTATTAATATTTCTGTGAACGTGGTAAATTTGCAGAGAGGGTACTTCGACAGCTCCAGACGGAGGAGAGGAGTGGCAGAGGAGAACAACAGACACCTCGGCGACGGAAGAGAGGAGCGGCAGAAGAGTCGAAACCTAGAAGTCAGGTAAATTCTCCACCCCACCCAACTTTTCGTGGCATCCAGTTGTTGAAGAGCACCGAGAAACACGCCGCAACGTCACCGCTATTGACTTCCGGGAACCTGTAGCCAAGCTGTCGTGTGTGGAGGAAAGACCTCCGTTCCTGTTCTCACCGCAACTTGCCAATGAACAATATTTGTAGTCAGACCCCCCGCACATGGGGAGGGTCTGACTGCAAACACTGTTCACTTGCACGCACAATGTCGTCTGGTGGAAGGCCTCGCAACACGCGACAGTTTCTCTGGAAGGCTGAGTAAATCGAGTTTGGAAATCATGTTCCAGGTTTGTCGCGCCTACCTGAAACAAAATTGTTTCATCGCTAACATTCAGTGGAATGTCGCTAACATTCAACCACGTGAGTTCTTTGTATCCGTCTCCCTCTTTATTGTCACAATTGCTACTACTGCTCTCAAACTGGAGTTTCAATTCAAATTATCTTCCAAACCCTACGTCGTTCGATATCATCCTCTCCACTGTCTGGATTTCCCAACGACGATGTCTAAAACCGTAAGACAATCTGAAATGCTACAGAGAAACACAGGTTAGCGCATCCTGAAATTGCCTGTGGGTACCAAAATCTACTCTAAAATTGCAAAACGTTCTCTGTACGTGAAAACCCATTTCAGTGTGTCTTAATCGGAGCACTCTGAAGTCGAATTGACGAGGAGGCTTCGTCTGAAGAGATCGTGAAACCCGCGGACAAAGCCTAAAGACAACGCCGGAAACCCTAAAACAAAGCCCGAAGAGAACTTCAGACCTTAGGACGAAGCCTATATGAATCCTAGGATGAAGCCTGCACGATGAGCAGGATTTACAAATCGTAGGGTTCATTTGAATTTCCGCTTCTTTTGCTTACAAAGAGCTTGTTTGTTTATTTTTTTTTGCATTTTCTTATTTATTTGTTTGCTTGTTTGTTTGTTAAGGTAAGTACACCTAAATTGCACGCTTTCTAAAATCAGAGAATGGATATTGTTGTCTAAAATGTACTCCTTGTATTCATTTAACTGTTTTATTGCTTTTGGCTCCATTTATTCTCAACACTTTAGGAATTTGTAGTTTATTCACACGGTGTCCAAAAAATGCATCCAGATAGAATCTAGAATCCCCTTTTGACTACCAATGGGACCCTACAAATTTTATTTCGATATAAAAATGAAAACCGTACTAAATCTTTTTAGATTGTTTAATAATGCGATTTATGGTCAGTTACCTTTCACTAAGATCTTCCAGATAGTGTATCCTCCAACCGCATCCTTTGTACTGCCGTAGAGCCTTGTTGAAGAAATGGTGCACGGGTTTAATTTTGTGGCATTCAAACTTACAATGTATAGGTTTTTAAAATTTTGGAGTTAATTTTTGAATGAACCTCTAAAGGTAAAAGAGTATGTTTTCACCAAAGACACTCGAAAACTGCCATTTCTAGTACAAGTATCAAATTTCAGGAAAAAAACATCTTTGGAGACATGTAATCATAGGATTTTGTAGTAAACTTGTTTGAAAATATGTAGAAAAAATTCAAAATTTTGCACCATGTACATTGCAAGATATTAGCATTCGAATTTACAGAAACCCTTGTTTTGGCCCTGCAAAAAATCGGGCAGGTACACTTTACAAGGTCATATTTAAATGAAAAAATGTCCAATATTGTGGTTACTCTCTGGATTCATTTTTTAAAACAATTTAGCTACATGCTCAAAAAAATTCAAATCATTTGTAATTGTACAACTGTAGGGAAAAAATAGGTTGTAGAAAGAAGTAGAGAGTGATGCACAATACCAAATTGTTCAGAATTTAATTTTGGAATTGGAAATTGTCAAATCCAAAGGTTGTAATGTTGCAATAAACAATATACATCCTATGCTTTTATTTTTTTCAAAAAATACCTTTATTTGAGTGAAATAAAGGACTCCGAAGTTCATTTCTGATTAGGGAATTTATGATTGCCTGCAAACTAGAACACCTCATAATTTTCATTTCATAAAACAAAATGGAATAATTCAGAGCTTTATATGTATATATAGATCTAGAGAACCAATTTTAAATATGAATTTTTTTTAAAGTGATTTTTTCAGAATTTTTTTGAGCTGCCCGCCGAGCATTGAAATAGACATATCATCCAATAACTTTTGAACCATGTAGTCGGAAGTTTTGAAAATTTTTGGGCCTTAAAGCTATTCCTTGGGCACATATTGTGTGAAATGTCCAAAGAATATGAATAAGAGTTCCATTTGTACTGAGCTAACCAAAATCGCTATATTGCCAAAAAACAACGTTTGGTCCTTCACGGATTAAGAAATTAGAAAATTACTTTTATTTTTGTTTTCACTGTGGCGACGGCATAGGGCACAGTAGTTTTAAATGTAAGACTTAAAAGGCATTTTATTTTGTAGACTTCATACAACTGCATTAGATTTCTACATTAAATTATACATTTATAAAAAGTGCGATTAATTATTTGTATTATTATATGTCCATATGTAATTTAATTTCTTTTTACCTTCATAGTTGGAAAAAAGCATTTTACAAATTTTTTTAGAATTTTTCTTTGCAAAAATCATATTAATTACAAATTATTCATAGGTATTCATCCGGACATATCAGAGAGACTTCAAGTGTGACATGCAATAACATGATTGTCCTTTCTGTATATTAGATTTCTGTAGCCTTTATAATTTCCTACACTGAGTTGGTTTGATGTCAATACAAAATTGTACTTAAACCAAACAATCTTTGAATCCGTCAATCTGCTACTTCTTATGCCAATTTAATCTAAATGTCTTAGATGCATTTTTTCCAAATTGTGCTTCTTAAAATTAATTCAAGCCACTTGAAGAGAGATATTGATGGAAATGGAAGCTAATATTTTAGAAAAGTATATAATTGAAAATTAATATGTTTTAATGGAAACAGAAGTCTTGTAAAATAATTTTGTTTTCACAGTTATGAATCCAAATTTTCAAAATTATTAATTATTTGATGCCACAATTCTATGTATGTTATGTATCAATAACATTCTTGATTGAAAATATATACATATACAAGCTTAAACTATGGCCGTCAATAATAAATTAAAATGGAAAACTGATCCGTAAATTTCATTCCAGTGATAAAGTTCCATAAGAAGGGACAGAAGATCATATTTTGAGATAATTTATTAATTATTTTTATCCTTTTGTCCTTGCAGTGAACAACTATGGGCATTGTTTTTGATGTTGCATTTTGTATAAAACACATATTAAACAACATTCTATTCATTATATGAAAGAGCATTATTCATTTATATTAAAGAGCAATATATTCAAAGATATTTAAGAGCATTATATTCATATGATGTAATTATAATTTTTTAGAGCATTAATAAAGTAGGTGGGGGATATTTCATAAGAGTATTCTAAATTAATATTGTATGCAATATCTGAATTCAATCCCTAAAGTCCCTGTTTGTCCCTACGAGGGATATAATGGATGTTTGGAAGGTACCTATAAGCTCAAATGTCAATAAAACTTTATTAAACGTTTGCATAATATAGAAGAACTCATTAGCTTCCTGGGAAAGTAATTTTATTTTGATTGGTGTCCGGCAGCAAAAGTTATGCTACTATAACCTCAAAATTGAAGTGATCAGGCAACAAAAAAAATTCATAAAAAATTGAAATAAATTTTTTTTATAGTTTTTTTCTAATAGATTATATTTCTGTTGAAATGGGAAACTTTGATTCATTCCATTTGGATTAGTGATTTGAAAGTTATAGAGTTTATTGTTTTGAGGGCAATTAAACCATTTTCTTGAAAAAAACTTTTTTTTTCACTTTGAATGCTAATATCTTTGAATCCATACGGTCAAGCATCACAAAAATTTTACCACATAATTAGAAAGAACCGTAGTTCAAGATCTTACAATTAGTTCTTAAAAAAATACACTTTTTTTATTTTTTCAATGAATGCAACAAAAGTAGCAATTTTGAGTGATTTTCAACATAAAATTTATTTGGAACTTTAAGGGTTATCTCCCATAGGACACATTGCTACATTAATTTTTTATGTAGGATTGACATACTCCAGTTCCATTTACATTCCCTTGTATCTTATACCTATATATTCTTTGAAAGATGAAAATTATTATTTTTTCCTAATGTTTTCAATTCAATTTTTGAGCATGAATATTTGAACTTCAAAACTCCGTACTATAAAAAATTTAAATTAACAACGTAAGAGCAGCCGTTTAAAACCTTATTGGCTTTTCCAAAGAAGTTGAATCCTTTGAAACAACTTTCAATAAATTTTCATAAAATTGGCATGTAAATCCATTTGTGTCATTAGTTACAATTTGTTGAAGTACATACTTGTTGGTTTGAAAAAGCGTTTGTATTGGAAAATTTCAATCCTTCTACATCGAAAGAACATAATTTAACTTATGATATATTTAAAGATCACTTATAGAGCACGATCAATGTTAAAGCAGACTACCTCCATAAAAGAGCATTTTTTGAATATAATGTATACTTGCTAGGAAATGAAATACAATTTCATTTGTTGTGAAGTTCAAGTTTTTAAGATATTGTCTAATTTATGATATGGGGTCCTTAGGGATAAGGAATTGGATGAATTGTTTTTATTGTTCCTCAAACCTTAGAAAATCCTAAAGTTTCATAATCACCATGATTGGAGGGACGTGGTTAATTATCGTGGAAACCATCCGTATAATCCTCTCTCATTTAGAATCCCTGAATTTGCAATATACCCTCGAGGAACAAAATGATTTGTGGGTAGGTTCATGCTACCTTCATTAGTGTGGTGATTTTTTCTATTTTGAGAAGAAAAACAAACTGCATCAGGTTTTTGTGAATATTATTCTTATTTGTAGTGTTGCTAGGATGCAAAACTAATGCCACTCAAATCATTGGTAGAGTTCTTTGCTCCCTAAAAAATTAATAAATTAATAAAATTGTAGTAAAGATTGAAATAACTTGACATGTCAAGTTGGAGAGGCCCTCTGGAACGCTTTGATTCATAGAGAATATTACTGTTCACATGAAAAGACTTGATTCATTTTATTTGAAGTAGTGATGAGAAAGTTTTGGACAATCTTATTTTGAAGGCGATCAAAGTATTTTATTTAAAAAGATTACATGTATGATTCATTTTTGAATGCAATGTTCACTAGTTTTCAAAAAGAAGATAGATTGCAACGGATTCAGTGAGGTTACTAGTACAGAGTTAGCATTGGGATTTGTGATATCAAATTCCATCTTTCAACTAGAAATGGTGTAGTAGTTATTTGAATCTAAAAAATATGTACATACATGAGAGAAGAAATCAGCATTCCAAAGGGCCTTTCCAAATTGACATGCCAAGTTATTTCAACCTTGGCTTGTCAACTTGGAAAAATACCCCGGGTGAGTGGTCAAAAATCAAAGTAGTCCTCCACGTAAACGATGTTTGTGTTTTGGGAAGTTGAAAAAAGAGAACTTTGAATTTAGTTTTGTGACTGGGTTTTATGCTTTGGAAGTTCAAGTTGCAGCATGCAATTATTGTTAAAATTGAACTCACTAATATAGTTGCACAACTTTCTGGAAGCAAAGGAAGGGAATGAGAACACAAAAGCAGTGGACAGTTTTATAATGTTAAATATAGGTACATTTTTATTAATCAAGCTACTGGAATTTCAATAGTTCTTTGGAAATTGAAGGAAATTTTTATTTAGTAATTACTATTTGAATGGATTATAACGAGGGCAAAGGTTCAGAAACATATTGAAATTATTGAATTTTGTACAAAGTAGGTGACTATTATGCACATGTGACGGCAGAAAATGACAGCGAAAGCATTTGGAAGTCCAGTGGTATTCAATGGCATAGGCACAACAGTAGTTGCAACAGAGCGAAGGAGCGTTGGGGAAAGATTGGCGCGTGTAGTACGGGGAAGACTTTTCCAAGAAGAAGATCGTGTATCTATTGGTGGAGTACCCCAAGCTACCAATGGTATGGTTCAACTTCTTGGGGACGATGATCATGTTGTGGGAGTTGGCGTGGTGGACATGAATGTTACATGCGGTGATGAACTTCACCAAGAAAAATTACGTCCTTTCGAAATTGCGGTTCGTGTTCCACATGCTATACACAAAGCAAAATGGGTTGGTGAGTTGGTAGGGGAGACTGTGGGAGATTGTGTAGATAAGGTTATACAATGGCGTCGTACTTCAGTTCGTTGTGCACTTCCCTCAGAAGTGAGAACAACCACAACAACTTCAAGGGAGGGGCATAATTTATGTTTTCCTCTAGTCTTAGCACTAGAGTTTGATTTTCATGACGTGGAAGACAGTCCAAGCACTTCCGAGTTCACACCACCAAGTCAAGGTGCGAGAAGCACACCTGAAGGAAGTTCTCCTGTAATGCAAAGCTCTGAAGCCAACACTGCTGATTTCACAAGAGTAGTAGAACCTGAGCGTACACCAAGGAGGAGATATTCAATGGCAAATAGGAGGGCGAGGGAGAGGAATCCAAGAGAGAGGGGGGAATCAACTAATCAGAAAGTTACTCTGGAAAGTGTTTTGCGTGCAAAGGAGAGAGGTGCATGTAAACACAATTGTTTGCGTGATGTAGATGCAAAATATATTTTGAATCAACGATATATGGCATGGAGGCAGAAGTACGAAGTGTGGACTACTTGGATAATGCACATGCTTAATGCCTTCTACACTCGCATGGAGGGTCCGACAAGAGACAAATACGTGACAAAATTAGATGGCAGAGTCGTGTGCAATGCATGCTACGCCGAGGCGTTGGGTTATTCTTAGAGGCGTTTGAAGCAATTGAAGACAGCACATGCTGTGTACGGCAGAGTGGAAGCCGTTCATGGAAACACATGTCACCGGAGGGAAAGTGCAAAAATGTTTGCAACTAGGGAAAGCCTCAACGTTTTTGTGAATGAAGCAGGGTGTCAGCAACCTCATCGATTGGTTCGCCGGAAGATGGACAATGCAGTGTTACCATTGATTCTGTTGCCAATGAATATGACCAAGTTGGATGTTTTTCGGTATATGAATGAAGAAGTGAAGAAACTGGTGGACGGATCGGAGTTGTCGATGACCTCGTTTCGTCGACTTTGGCGGAAGGACTTTCCACATGTGCAGATCCCACCTTTCTCCAGATTCTCAAAGTGCTATCATTGTTGGGAGTACAAGTGTGGGATGGAGTCCACAACAAATGCAATAGCAAAGGTGAAGATAAAAGAGTTGTACGTGCTACACATTCGATATCAAATGGAAGAGAGGCGAGATTATTGGTTGTTTAAGAGGTCCGCAATGATCACCCCGGACTTTTTCATGTGTTTGATTGTGGATGGTATGGATCAAAATACGACCATGATACCAAAGATGAGGCAGACTGTGAAGACCATCGAATCTCAATTTGTGAAGACTCATTTGTGTGGTGTACTTGTACATGGTATTGGCCTATATGCAGACGTGTGGATAGATGCTCACCACAAGAACGATAGCAATCAAGTGGTAACGTTGGTGATGAACGTCATATGCGACGTGAAGCAAAGGAAGGGATCATTGCCACCGACGTTGAGGATTCAAGCGGATAATACCACGAGGGAGAACAAGAACGCTTACATGTTTGCCATGTGCGCTGCACTAGTTGGGCTTGGTTTCTTCAAGGAAGTGCATCTTTGTTTTTTTGATAGTGGGCCACACACATGAAGACATTGATCAGAGATTCAGTGTGATTTCGAACATATTGAAGAGGAGAGACATAGACACTTTGACAGAGATGTTGCAACTTGTGGAAAAGGGAACGTTGTACACAGAGGCTTTTGTGAGTGCTCGGAAGCTTGAGCACGTTCGTGATTGGAAGGCATTTATCACACCTCATTTGCTTCGAGGAGGGGAATCACTGACGAGCATTACTTTTCTACACCATATGAGGTTTTACGTGGAAAATGGGTTGGTCCGTGTGCAACACAAGCATTTTTGCACAGATGAGTGGGGCCCAATAAGAGGACACTCGTGTCTAAATTCACTACCGAGCTTAGCAGAGAAACCGGACCTCGCGGAGTTGTTTGCAACTGATCAGAGGGAATTGAAAGCATTAGATGAGTTCATTGCATACAAGAAGAAGATGATAGAGAGAGGTTACAACCTGATCAGGAACATGGAAGTGGTGGACGAAATAGAAGAATTTAAGGATTATTTGGAGAAATTTCCCCAACGAAATGAAGAAGGTATACGTGATTTACCATTTTGGCCCAGCGATGTCTTTAACTAGAACAGGGACAATGGAATTGTTCCTGACTTGGAAGGAGGTACAAATTCAAGTTGCTGATGAAGATGGAAATAGAACGGAGAGTGCAGCTGTTGACAGGATTATGGCGACAATGCCAAATCTTGAGAGGACGAGGTATTTCGGACCCCATAGAGATAGACCTGTACAAGCAACATCACGAAGAGTGACTGGAGGGAAGATTCAAGGTACAAGGAATGAAGTTATACCAGAGCTACGACAAGATGCAGAGGAAGATCCGTTTCCTCCATTCAATCTAGAAAATGACGTTGTTGTAGGGCAGTACGTAGCCTTTACCGTAGAACTAGCGGAAGTAAGAGGAGGAGTACCCTTTTTTTTAGGAAAGGTGCTAGAATTCAGTCAGGGGACGTGGGCCTTGAAGATGAAGGTCCTGTGGTATTGGCCTACTATGAGACCTGGAGCACATGATGAAGCAGGTAGTAACCGAGTGAGGTACGCAAACTGTATGGAGTCAATGTGGGAACCGTCTGGTGAGATGTTGGGCTGGACTGAGAAAGAGGCCGCTATATATTCGTGGACGGATGTCCCTCGTCGAGGGAGAAGTGGTCATGTTATAGGTTCCAACATTACAATATATGGCGTGCAAATAGAGGAGACAGTGATCATTCCACCGGAGGCTAAAGTGCATCTTTTGGAATACATGGCAATGCAGATGGACAACCTAGATGACGTACGTCTGCAAAATGATTTGAATATGTATTAGTGAAGTATGATATTATGCAATGCTCTTTGACCTTGTAGTTGTAGGTATGTAGAAGTACTTGAGTGTGAAGCGCATAGTAATATGTCTTAAAAGTAGTGTGGAGTGAAAAGTGTGAAAGGTTTTCATGAAGTAATTATAAAGAATGGAGTGTTTGACAACTTTTCACCAAGCAATTTCTCCTACTAAGAGCAAATGATGTTTTCAATAATTCCTCCCCCCCTCAACATTTGAGACTATCCATTTTAGATGCCGTACTAGCCAAGTGCAATGTCGCACCCCCCAAGTGCAAGAATGTCTAATTCGGTGTTAAAGGTGATTTTTGAAGGAGTTTTTTGAGCTTCCCGGACTGCCCTTTGAATATGGAAAATTGCATATCATGCAATAACTTTTTAAGCGAACAGTTAAAAGTTATGAAAATTGTTGGACCTTAAAGCTACTCCTTGGGCACATGTTTTGTGAATTTTTTAAAGAAAAGAAATAAAAACTCCGTTCATAGTGAGCTGCACAAAATTGCTATGTTGCCAAAAAACGGTGTTTGGTCTTTTAGGGGTTAAAGCTCATAGTAATGCCAAACTTTGGCCACTCCAATCGGAGTCTATTTGGCTCAAGTTTCAACTTAGTTTGGATGCAATCCGTTGTTCTTGCCACTCTTGTTGGTGCAAGGAGGGCCCCCCTCCTTGTCTTTTTGTTTAATTCTTTTTTTGCTCTTTCTGCTCGTTTTCTCTTCATTGTCTAGCCTTCTAGCTTGGCCGTTTTGTACTTGGTGTTTTTTTTTAATGCTATGGGTTTCCCATTTGTTAAAAAAAAATAAAACTTGTGGAGAACCCAAGGGAACTCGCAGCCCTTTAGAGAGCCCGAATTCTCTCTAATGCTTTTATAAAACAAATTTGATGAATATCATTCTTAATTATTTGATGAAAAGCAAGATACCAATGCTAATATTTTTAATTTGAAGCTTAAACAAAATATAAAATCATGATTCAATTCTATTGTACTTTGAAGAACCAAATTAATAAAGGTCATAGAATTTGTAGGCAAGTGTGTGGAAAAAAATGAATCAACCATTAGAAAAGTATTCAAGCCCATAGATGGCTTTGATTCTTAAACTATACGTGTGCATCATCACTATCCATGTCCAAGCTAAAAAATTAGAAATTGATATGGTAGAATCATGACCAAATCATTCAGTGCTAGGGGTGGTTGCAAATGACAGCCAAGGACAACACAAGATTATTAGTGGCTTTGTTGTTTTATTTGTTGTACAAGAGACGGATATGTGTCTTCTCCACTCTTTTCACTTCAATTTTTCCGTCTTTCCTATGTTGTAGTTCCCTTGCTATTGAAATATTTTTTTTTTTTATAACATGGAGTCCAAGAAGTTAAATTTAGAGTGTCATCATTTTCATAGAACGAGATGGAAATTGGGTGCCCACGAAAATTGAATTCAATTCATGGGTGGCTCTTTTTCTAGGGAAATTGGAAGTCATGCCAAGGATGTAAAGAAGCATGGAGGTTTTGAAACCATAGAAGTTCTAAAAGCATAGAGGGGTTCTATAAGGTAAAGGTTTCAAACTTTAGAATAAAACTAGGGGCAAATAGTGTATTAGAAGTGCTAGTCCAGCATGCCTACATATGGAAGTAATTTGATTTGAATCCAATACAACCATTATCCATCACATGAGTCTGCAATTGTAAATTTGTGTCTAAACCTTATTTGTTTTAACTTGCATGTTAAACTTGAACTTGTGAACTTCAACTTCAACTCATGAATTTGCATGTTGACTTCAATTGATTAAACTGAATTGAATCCATTGTTTGACAAATCTATATTTATCAGCGTTCTAAGATTGTTTGATTAGAAATGTATCTTAGGAGTCATAGTTATGGTACATGCCAACATTGACAAGTTGAACCGTGGTGAACAAAGTAACACACAAGGAGCTATTACATGATTATATTTTCTTCTTAATGCATCATATATTTTTCGTATCTCATCTACTGCGTACAGTCGAATTCATGCACTAGATCTTCCAGCTTTCAATAATCTTGAATGGACTTTTCCTGATATGTTGATGAAAGAGTTCTACCATGTAAAACCAAGAGTAGATTTCCATTATGCAATGGAGCCCAATGTTGGTAGCAAACAAACCTGCATCTCAATGTTTTATATCCATTGTTGTTTTTATTAATTTATTCAGTATAGGATCAAACATATATAGGACACCTACTATGATTGTTTTCAAACAAGCTAGTAAGTGACCTCCTGTGTTTGCCATTAATTCATGATGGTTGGGATTATAACAATAGGGACAAATGTCATTAAATGTCTTGCTTCTCGGAAGTCACTTAAGTCTTGTGATATTACATTAGGAGATCTACACTTTATGCTATGCTTGCTTGCAATCAATAAAAGAAATCCGTATTTTAGGTGCCATTTTGTATTTTCTTCAAAAGGATATTAGGTGATGTTGAAAAAAACAACTTTTTTTATTTTTTTCAATAATCACGTCCAATATAACATCCAGATGTTATATTAGATGTGATTATTGAAGAAAAAACAAAAGTTTTTTTTTTATGTCACCTAAAATCCGTCCGAAAAAATCACAAAATGCCACCTAAAATGCGGGTTTCTTCTAATATGAGGTGAGAAAATGAATCTAAATGAGTATGAGTAGAAATTGAGTGAAATACCGCACTATCCACTCAAAAGACAGACTATACAAATGCCCAACTTCCAATGGGCCTCAAAAAATTTGAATGACATGTCTTTTGGTTACTTGGTATAGAAATAATGTTTTTTGATTTTATGACCTTTTTATCCCCTAAATGGCACTTGATTTTTTTATTATAAGCCCTACTGCCTATTCTAGGAAAAGGAATTGAATTATATTCCTTCTTTATTTTGTATGATACCATTATAAAAAGTCATATTATAAAGAGAATATATTAGATATTCTTTTGAATGAGTAGTGAGGGAATGTGTCTTGGTTGTTGTTTTTTTCATTTATTCTGGAAGGTGGTAATTGAAATGGGCTATTGTAATATTAATATTGATTTTATTTTTAGAATATTTCCTAAGCTTGAGACTCTTATGTTTTAATTGTGAAAAATATATGGGACCTGTATGTATTAATATATGCAATTAGCATATTGCCTCATATGTGTAATTAACATCCGTATTTATATTTTTATTTATACTAATATTCACATTCATACTCATATTTATATTTATACTCGTCTTTGAATGTGTCTTTGAAATCATTTCTTTTCATTTCTTTTTGGAAGGATGGTAGTTAGTTTTAAAATGACTAAAAAGAATATATTGAGCTTCTGCATTTTGTGCATGCCATTGTAAATAAATTATTTCTTGAATAGCGAATGTCACATCACTAGCTTTCTAGCGTATTATTTTTTGTCCAATTTGGATAAGCGATTATGAGGTGAAATGTGCTTACAATCTCAACCCAAGCAACTAGAATGTATTTCATTTTGATTATTTTTTCTAATCTAATTGTACCATCATATAGCTAATTCATTGAAGTATATTGTGTCAAAATTCCAAAATGAAACAACTTACTAATTCTAAGATATTTACTTTGAAACTTCAAAAAAATTGATTTTTTTTATGACTTTGCACTTGCATAATTCATCTTTCAATTTTTTTTAGCAAAGTATATGTGTCTCCAAGTTTTTTCAAGTTGATGACTTTCTTTGAATTTAGGATCTATGATCTAATTGGGATTGGAAAAAAGTTGGGATCTATGAAAAAAGTTGGGATCTATATTTATTCTTGTTGCCTTATTTGCATGAATTGAGAACAAAAATTCTAAACTGGACATAATTATGTGACTATTAATCAAAATCCTATGAAATTTGTCTTGCATTCAAGACAATCTTTGTGTTCATCTATAAGCAAAAATCCTATTGTAAGATCAAAAAACTGACATTGCAATTGCCTACTTGAAATTGATATAGCCCATCAAAACACCCCTCATTCACTTTTGAGTAGGTAATATGATACCATCACTTTTGAAAGAAGAAGAAGAAAATGGCCCGAAAATGGCCAAACCTTGTTTCAATTAATGAAAAGGTTGCTTAAAGATGTTTCATAAAAGTTTACATTTCACCTTGTAATTCACATACATCAATATCAACTTAAAGTGGATACCTCTAAACCACCACTTTTTGCTACTATCACTAGCTATTATTATTAGAATGGTCTAATTTTTTATATTTTCTTGGTCGCAAGCAAAAGGAGGTTCCAACGCACCAAAGAATATGATAGTTGGATACCATATGCAAAAGTTGTGAAGAAAACGTTTTTTTGGTAGATGTTGTCTAATTGTTTTTTCAACATACATATATATATATATATATATATATATATATATATATATATATATATATATATATATTGGTTTTTGGAGATGTACACAGAATGATGATGGGGACCCTTTGCTTTTCACTAATCCATCCATTTCCATCCATCCATCCATTACCTTAAGATACGCTATTTGTTTTGTTTTGTTTGTTTGTTACATTGAGATCTCTTAGACCGTGCATCCCGTAGTCACATTCTTAGTACTGTCGGAAAGCCCTTGACGAAGAGGGGTGCACAGACTTTGTTTTGTGGCATTTGGACCTACAGTGTAAAAGTTATTGATTTCAAAGTTATTCAAAAAAAAACTAAAAAAACTTTTACTTTTATTTTGCCGCAAATCCGAACTAAAGAGTACCATTCTTAGTACAGTCGTCAGCAAATTTCATTCTTGTCGCCACCAACAACAGATGTCACCTATTCAATAAGCAAATCAAGAGATGACACCTGGCTTTGGTAACTCAAACCAACAATGATGAAGTTGGTCATCAGACCAACCAACTCTAGAAGTTTGATGATAAATTGGGATAGAGTTATAATTTATAGAAATATTGTAAACCAGGACATAATGCAGGACAGATCGGTACGAACGGTACTCTTTAGTACGGCCCCAAGGACCGAAAAATTAAGTCCAGCTTTCCAAGCTGGACTCTTTGACTTCCTCTAATTTTAAAGTCATTCTTTGACCTGCCGTGAGGTGCGTGTCTGCGTGATCTGTCTGTCTGCATTCAGAAGCGAAAGATATTTCATTCCGAACTTAGAAACATTGTTTTGCAAAGTTTTTACATTTTTTTTGTCAGTTGTGCTTTGTGCGGTTCCCATGTGACTTCCATTGAGTGGATCTTCAGTTTGGCACATTCAACTGTAATAAGTTAAAACTTTAGTTTTTTTGCTTTTCCAGGTGACAATCATGCCAACAACTTCTTTTGTTTGATAAGCAATAATTGTTGCAGAGGGGAACCTCACTGGGGGGAGAATAGATTCTTGAATGCTTACAACAAGAATGCGAAGGCATTCGATTTTGTGACAAGGGGAGCGAAGTGTGATCTGGTACAGGTGGTATGCAAGGAGGAATTTTAGGAGAAACAGACAAAGTTTTGATTTACTGTGGGCTCCCAATTGGAACTTTGAAGTTGTTGTAAGTAAGTCTTCCGATACTTATGATACCATCCAGTTAGTAGATTAGATGCTGAGTAGGTGGATTCACGACAATAAATGGAGTTATAAATTTTGCTCAAAATTAATCGACCTTCACTAAACAATATTAGAAGCTGGAACGAGGTCAATATCGCCATTATGTAGGCAAATTGAAATCTGCAAAACACAAGCTGAAATGTAAGATCTAACTTCGCCATTTTCAGTACTACCATACTCATGACGGGCATGGTCATTGTCTCACTTATGAGACTTTACATGACGGAGGTTTGTTATATTAGAACGGTACCTAACCTGTGATTAAACTTCCTTCTTCCCATGTTTGTCAAAACCATTGCTAAAAAAGAGCCCAATACATCAAAGCAAATGATTTAACTACAACAACCCTCTCCTCAATTCGAAGTATTCAACTTATGGTTTCATTTTTGTAATTGAGAAAACAGCCTTTATAGAAAGAGAAAGAAAAACACAGATTTGTTGCATACACTGGGATGCAAAATTGTCCCCACTAATCTTGTGGAGGCAGGGCTGCAAATTGAGTGAATAGTTGGTGGAAATAAAAATACCATACCCGGTTGTTAGGATCAATACTTCATGCTGAATATCTAAAAATGACAAAACAGAATTAGCATGTGCTAAAAATATAAATGATTCCTCAAATTTTGTGTTTTCGCCATGCTAAATTTAAAGAAAGATATTAAATAATGTTCCTAACATTTTGGCAAATGTTTTTAGAATTATTATTTTGCCAAACCTGACAGCTGGGTATGGTATGTGAACTGATCATTGTTTGTCCTATTTCGGTAAGCTGTTGTCCTGTTTCGTTCTTTCAAAAAATAACAGAACACGAATTTCAAAGTTGAAGTCTTTTTGTGGCAACCTCTCTCTTGTGTCTTTGTTAAGTGTTCTGAAATGAGTTCAGTTTGGAGATCTAGATTCAGTCTATTACCTTGTTTGCCACAAAACAGTTTGCTGCTGGATGCCATCATTTCATTAAGTAAAACAAGCCTGGATGACAAACAGATATATATCAGTCACAAGTTACACGGTGCCATTCAATTGTACAACAAATCATTCACCATTTCCAAATCTGAGTAGCATACAGTATTTCAAAACCAAACTCCATGCAAATAGATCTTGTCAAATACTCAATACAACCTATCAGCAACCGATATCCATCTGAATCCGTCTACAAAACTTTCTCACATTAGCCACGAGCAGTGTGTAACACTTCCGTAAACTCCACCTGCAGAAAGAGTGACAATCCTGTACTCTATTTTTCTATATCATTCTGAGTAACTGAAATCAGATGATCCATACTCTGTTTCAAAGTACGGAAGCAGGTAGAAGCTTCACAGATGCTACCAAGATCAAAGAAAGGAGGGAAATAATAATCTAAACACAAACCAACAGCTGCAAAAGTAGCATTCCTGCTGGGCATGGAACACCAAGGAAATATAACTTACTGTCAGCAAGCATGTACACAAATTAGTTGACCATTAAAAAAAGAAATTGAAAAATCTAATTAACTTCGACCGTTTTGATGTCCTTGACTTGTGTCATAAACATATGTCACAAAAACAGAAATGATCTGTACGAAAGCAAGAGTCTGTTTCATCGAAAGCAGCAATCAACAATGTATGGATGGCGAGTACTGAAGTACCTCTTTAAAAGAAGATTATTTGCTACGTGTAATCCAGGGGACAACGCACGCTTACCCAGTCAAAATCAACATCAAACGCACTTCTGTTTTGAGCCTTGGGCCTGGTTTGTACTTGTTTTTGGCAATGAAATCTTCTTTTCATTTGTGTCCAAAAAAACTAAAATTAAATCAAAATCAATAATTACATCTCGAAAATTCCCCATCCGCAGGTCGTGAATGCAGTCCTGCTTTTGAGGTTATAATTTGGTTTGCTACTGGGTGCCAGCTCTGTACGTGCAACCAAAATGAAACACTTGATAATAGCTCACTAGTAAGAAAGCTTCTCATATTAGAGAGTTTCTGGTGTTCCTGTATCTCGTTCCGCAGTGCGCTCAGGTGAAAAATCTTGCCATATTGACAAAAATGACAAGTTGGGGTGAGAGGACGCCCACATATTAGTGTTTTCCAGTGCCTTCAAGCATGACTAATTTATCAGTCTCCTCCACAAGAATTTTGTGACATTTCCATCAGACAATGAATGACTGACGTCTTGTAGTCTTCAGCCCATTTCGGAGTGGCGTCACGTCCCACAAAGCGAGACTTGAGCAAACGTGCTATTTTCACCACACTTGAGATGGATAGAAGGGTTCTCCTTACATCGCTTTATACTCGTTGTTCCTGCTGTAAATGAGGAAATTTTCTTCCAAACTCTCCAGCATCCTCACGACTTCAGCTTCATCAGTACTTGAGAACCTTGTTGAAATGGCGGCCAAGGATGCCTACACATCATAAGACTATTAACACGAAGTTCATGCATTTAAAACAAAACTCCTTTAAACTTAAATCCAAGATCTCAGAAAATTTTCAATAATATCCTCAGGTTGTAAGAACACTCAAAAGATAATTTGGAAACTTAAATCGTACCCCATCTGAAGTTGTGATCCATTGAAGCAGCGATTCCTCAGTCGCCACCTGTGCAATCCCATTCTCGTTTTCATTTGACTCCTTCAGATTTGCCGCATTAGACTTGGCCTTCTTGATCGGACCCTGCCCTGAAGGTGAACGTTCTCGCCCTCCCCTCCTTCGAGGCACTCTTTTCACATTTTCAGAGTCGTCTGCTAGCCAGGACGGTTTCGAAAACAAACCCGTGCTACTACTTTCATCTATCTTCCCATCAGAAGCTTCTTGTGGTGCTGGATTTTCCGGACCCGCTACAACATCGACAACCGTGCAGTCTTCCTCTTCAACAACTGAGTCCGACTCTTTAGGAAGAGGTAATCCACGTTCTTCTTGGATTAGATACAACTTGATTTGACGATAGGAAACCTGTCAAAAGAAATCCACGCCTTAGTTCAAAAAGAGAAAATCAAAGGCAGAAGTGTGGAATCCAATCACGTTATTAAACCAGCACCTTACGATTATGATTATGCTGCCACTGCTCTCTAGTGACTTCACCGGTGCAGGTAATGAAGAGCATCTTTAGTACATTTGCAAAAATGACTTACAAACATGCAATCAACAAACATTAATAGGCTCTCGCAACATACATGTTCAGGGGCTTGTTCTTTGATTGGCTTTAATAAATCGGTTGATCCAGCTCTTTCCACAGCAGCACGGACTTCCAGGGCTATATTCTTTGTATAGCCACATTCAGCACAAAAACGATCCCAGTCCACTTCGTAGCCTGCTTTGATGCACTCGGAAACATATTCTACAACTGTATCTTCCTTTATCGGTCTTGGCCGTTCAGGTAGGTTCTGGAAGTGAGTCCGCAATTCAAAGTAGTAAGTGTTGGGACAGTCTAATTCTAGAACAAAATTGACAAGAACGGGTATCTATTCTCCAGGACAAAGAGATAAAATCACAACAAACCGAATACGGAACAAAGTCCTTTGAGTCGGGCATTACCGCAATCGCAAGGAATGAGAGACCCTGTTCCTGCCACATCCTCCAAGCCTCCTCTTTGGGTGGTGATACTTTGATCTCATCGCCCTTAGAAGAATTTAACTTTCCGTCCACTTTGGATCTGGCTACACTCGAAGATTGACTGGAATTCTCAAGGCTGTCAAGCGATAGACATAACTCCTCTGTATGCTTTTTAATAGCGTCCAGAATCTCCTTCCCGTGCCAGGTTACCAGCCACTGCAGAAACATCGCTTAGAATTATGACATTCAAGGCAAACAACCATTGTCAACAAGCACTGACCATAGACGCAACAAACTACCGTATTATAGTTTCTTCTGGTAATGTACGCTGGAGAGGAGACAGTGACACTCGAAGTACACTAGTACACGAAGGAAGTAAAAACACGACATACAACAACACTTCAACCCTCCCTCTCAAACAAGACATAGTGATGTGACAGCGCATTGCCTGGACTACTCATTCAATAAATTTCATACAGATACAAAAGGATCCACACCTGAATGCCAGAGGCAGCTGTTAACGCCTAAGTGGTTGAAGATGCAGTTACATCCATGGTAGTATTGCTTGAAGATGCCAGAGGCAGATGATAACCCCTTTTACCATTAGGGGTTAACTGCATCTTCAACCAATACTACCAAGGATGTTTGAAAACATGTCAAAGATAAAGAAATACTTCTAAATATAAAAATGCACTACAATACTATTCGATCAAGTACTTTGCCTTGAGAACAAATGTTATACCTGATTCACGCCATCAGTATTTCGAAGTCGAGCCTCACTTGATGGCCGCATTTTGGCAATTTTCTGCAGAGCCTTCTCATTCAAAACTGCATAGCTGAAAAAACCACACATATATCATACCAAAGTTGTCATGACACACTGCATCCTGCTGACCTGCATATTGAACGACTACTCACTGAAACATAATCAAAAACCACAAAATCTTCACAGCATCCAGGGTTTAATCCAACACGACGGCGGCATTTGAGAGTGTGGCGCAACCTTCGTTGTCGAAATCCACAACTTTTGGGCAAACAATGTGAGAAATCACATACATTGCATATAATTCAAGAACGCTCTGATAGCAGAGAAAAACTAGAATACTTACGGTGCTGTTGAGTTCCTCCTTGCTATATCAGCTCTCACCTCCATCAGAAGATGATAGAGTTTGAGCTCACCCTGAAAAACAACGCAAGATTTGCAACAAGGTAAGAATGTGAAAACAACCGCAAAATACGTTTTTCAAAATGCTCCTTCTGAGCGCTGAGGAGCACTAATAAAGTCACCGCAGTTGAGAGTCAGAATAGCCACACACAGAAATACGATAAAAGCAGTACAGTTCAACACATCCCTATTATAGAAACAAAACATTTGGAAGTTACTAAGCAGAAGGCAATACGCTCTCCACAAAAAGCCTGGCACTGTTTCTCCACAAACAGTCCTGTTGAACGAAAGTGTATAATTCGATCACTTGTTAATTATTAAGTTACCTCCGAAAAACCTTCAAGCTGAAGGTGTGTATCCATGTTCGGTTCTTTGGATGCCGGCTGAGGCAGTGCTTCATCTTGCTTGCCTTCTTCTTGAGCCATCTCTTGATTTATTGGTAGCATCAGAGCAGAGACCACTCCCATGTTGGTGGCTGACCACAAGAATTCATCACCTTTTCGTGCAACACTGATACAGGGAGACTATCGTGAGATTACGCTCACATCGCATTATTACATTATCCAAGAATGCATGGCGTAGACGCAGACCCAACTACGACTAGAGTTGTGTACAACGTCTGAGATAATTTACATATTAGACCTGGATACTGCAAAGACTGCTTTGCCTGCTCCTATCAGTAGAATATTGAAAAATTCTACCGGTTCGAGAATTAGATGACAATCATTAAGTGGCTCCTGGCATTATTAAAAATTCTCCCCTGAGAGTCTTTCGTGTCTTCAAAGAGTTTTGAAAAAAGAGAACCCCAGACGTATGAATGAGAATAAAGAAGGAAGCACCTTATCAGTCTGAAGGTATTCTGGATGACTTCCTTTAAATAACCTGAACAGAAAAGTGAAATGGGAAAGTTAAATTTGAAAGTAATGATTTAGTGTATCCCTTGTATACATACATGACTAAGGATACTGGGAATGGGAATAGGAAGTGCATCAACTGTAATGCCGATAATTGAAGTGAATACAACAGAGCGCGAATTGCCTCCTTCAATCGTACCGAGAGAGAGGAGTTGATCTGCCAAGGATTTCCACCAATTCGGGCTCTTTTCTCGCCCTAACCCATGCACTGGCGATTTGTCAAAGCCATTGTCTACAACTCTTTTAGCCTGTACACGATTACAAAGTGAGATCCTGAAAGATGACACACTTGTGCATAGTATATTCCAGAATAATAGCAAGCAAGAAACATACCCTAGACCCTCGTAGCACATCAATGGGTACACCGAGTCCAAACTTCCCTCCACAGGTTTTGACAACAGACAGAAGAAGATGAGTCTCCTCTGACATATTTCGATATTGAATCCCTCCTGGCTTCACGCATATGTCACAGTTTCCTGCAGTAGTAATCTTGGTATATGAATACAGAGGTTTCAAGGATTCCAAAATGAGCATACCAGTGGTAACACATGACTAGATACTCACCACAATTGTTAGTAGTTGTCGTCTCGCCGAAGTATTTCAGAAGGGTGGAGCGACGGCATTCCACGCCAGCACAGTACTTCTGAGCTGCTAGATATGCCTCCATCACAGCTGTTTTCCTGGCTGCCTGTTTGCAAAATCTCAAGCACATGTCAAACTAAATCATCTTATGTTGAGAAACGTCGTGCCTCCAAGGAGTTAATAGTTGTACTAATGTGAACAAGTTCAGAGTTTGGATGAACAAACAAATGCAACTACAACTTCACCACCAACTACACTCCAAAATCGCTTACCGGTAAAAAATGCTTAACAAAATTCAGAATCCTGGATTCAAAGTCAAGGCAAGCAGACACACATATATATATAATCGAAAAAGACCATCCAATCTGCAACTGAGTGCTGGAAACTCGAAACGCTTCTAGGAGATTGTATCTGTGTCTCATTGTTGCAGAAAGCAAACTCTGGTGTTCACTCGAGGTATGAGAAATTCAGAAGGCAATAATGTGCTCACAGTGGTCGATCCCGCAGTGTAGAATTCAGCCTTTGTGAAGTCGCCCCTTGTATAATACAACCAACACTGAGATGGCAAACCATCTCTGCCACAACGACCACTTTCCTGATAGTATGCTTCCAAACTCTTCGGACAACCGTAGTGTATGACCCGCCGGATGTCTGGTTTGTCAATGCCCATGCCGAAGGCTACAGTTGCAACCACAATCTGCAATTCATCAGTTGAAAATGCCCTGCATCATGACAACGCATTCCACGTCAAATTACAACACCACAAATCAAACAAGTTGTTTCACGATCAAGCCGATCTTTCCTTCGTGATAGTGAACATACCGGAGAAGATCGGCATGAAGATAAACAGATGTAGCTCAAAACTTGACGGTTCACAGGAGAGGCAAACCAGAATTACGAAGACCAGTCTATTGTGTGCTTACGACAACCATGGGAAGTAACACAATTTAGGTCTTTCATCGCCATAGTGAGTAGGCTCAAAAGAACCAATCACTCCATGCATTCCATGCACTCCATGATTTCTCACGCTTTTTAATATTAATCTCTAAGGAGCATCTGCAGCAAGTCCTTGGCTAGATATTCCACCGAGACACTACAAAACCTATAATACAGATACATGATTCTACTATAGCTTAAATCACTAAATTGCTGATGAAGCTGTACCTGTGAACTTCAGTACGCATTTTATTGCTCATCTTAGCATGATATGGTCTTGCATCTACTCCTGCTTTTTGAAGAGCCTCCACAACCTGAGGAATAGATTTGTTATCAACCTGCTAAACTTTGGACCCAAAATAAACATTAAACTGCTAAGAATTTGTGTCTTGTTCTATAAACTAGGGGGCAAGATTTACATCATTACCTCATTCACGTCGTTCACAGTTGTACAATATATGATCGTCGATCCACTCTTTCCCACATCTTTCAGAATCTCCCTTGCAAGCTCTTCCCTAAAAGCGGCGGTGCGGCTGAGTCCTTTGACTCCATAAAAGATATTTGGTCGGTCAAATGACGATATCGCGGTAAAAGCATTCTCCAATTTCAGGGATTGTATTATATCCTTCCGAACCCTGTCTCAAAACCACTCCATGTGAGCTGCAAATATATGGAACTGATAATGGTGGGCATCAACCAGTCAATTCAGTAGAATAATACGCCAGGCTTTACGAAATCAATAACTAAAACCTTTCAGCAAATAACGGGGTTTTATTTAGGTCTCTCTGTGACTTAGGTGGGAACCAATTCAAACGAAATGTAGACCTCTGAATCTACAGAAAACCTTTGCAATATTCTCTTTGTACAAAAGAAGAGAAGAAGATTTCAGCACTTACTTATGTGTGGCAGTTGCAGTAAGGGCAACAAAAGGCACCTTCGGCAGGAAAGGTCTTAGATCATCAAGGTTCTGATACTCATGCCTGCGGAACATTCGCCCATGTTCCTTAGTACAAGGTTATACGAATGTATCATAAGCATTGGTCAAAAACTGAGAAGAAATTCGATACCTGAAATCGTGGCCCCATTCAGAGACACAATGGGCTTCATCTATGGCTAGTAGAGACACCCCTCTCTTCAAAAGTGCTTTCCAGAAACTGCACAACACAACAACACAAAAGCTCCTTCGAGATCTTAAATTTGAGAGAACAGGTCGTATGAGAAAGAAAGTGGTCGAAAGAAGTAAAATATCTAGCTTTCAACATACACATCTAGTTAGAAAATATTTCAAGCTAAAGGTTGACTGACCTATGAGAAACAGTACAAGCCTTCTCCGGGGTCATGTACAGTACATCAAACTCGCCATTCTCAGCCCGATTGTTCACAGTCTTATCTGTTTGAGCACTACCCATATATTCAGCGCGAATCCCTCTTTGTTGCAAACCCATCACCTGCTCTCCAAACAGTACACAGGGACTTTTATGATATGTAGATAACAACATAACACGAACATGAAATGTTCAATACCCAAAACGCCTGACATCCCTAACTGATAAAAAGGGCCAGAAATCTCTCCGTCCTGCACCTCAAAAGATACCCCCATTAGATTATGATAAGTTTACGATCATGGGACGTTAGATCAATACTAAAATAATGCCAAGCTACTGGACATTTAAAAGTTGCACATGTATATCAAGTTAATGCCAACGATACTAACTTCACGCCAACGTTTAGAAAACACCATTTGCTTTGCACCAACATTAACTCCACACGAGGACTACATGAGTCAACTTAATGTCAGGAACTATTGTCAATCTACTGGGGGTGCCCTTTTGTTATGTAAATGATACTCCGTATAAAAGAAAAATAGTGAAAAGGATGCAATGTAACAAAGAACTCTTCACATGTAAGAGAGGGAGCATGTATTATACCTGATCTTGCATGAGACTAATAAGAGGACTTATTACAACTGCAGTCTTCTTGGTGATGAGAGGTGGTAACTGATAACTGAGCACATCAAAGCAACTCACTCAGTGAAGTCTTCTTCAACACACTCAGCCATGAAACCCTAAACCCTAAACCCACAAACCCACAAAAATGCGAATATGACGACTATAAAATCTTCGACCAAATTCAAACATTTTGTCCTTCACAGATTCCCTCATCCTTACGTCACCCAATTGGTCCATCCTTACGTCAGAGTAGTTGCTTACCAGATAGACTTCCCACTGCCAGTGGCCATGATCACCAAGCAATCCTTTCCTTTCAAAATTTGTGTGACCACTTCTTTTTGAAATGGACGGAACGAGGAGTATCCAAAAAACTCCTGCTCGAAATAGCGCAACAGTCGTTATTCACAAGCCCAGCAAATGTCAAGTGCCTTCGTAGTGCCGTAATTCAAAACGACGAAATGAACGCTGTATGTGCAAAAGGATTAAGTGAGCTAACCTTCAGGACTCTCTCCATCGCTGCCAATATATGATCAACGACAGCAGCTGTAATTTCTGGCAGCAGGAGGATCAATTTCTTCTCTACACCATCCTTTGTGACCCAACAAAACCCCTAATTATGTGGATACCAGCACAGGCAGAGGGGCAAAGGGATTAGGATTTCCCAACCGAAAACAAAAAAACTAGCCCTATTAAAACCCGCAGCTGCAAAAACGCACGCTAAGTTAGCTACACTGTAGATTAATCTCCACTGAACTACAGTCTTGGCGCTTTATCAGAAGTCCTAAATTTCGTCTCCCTTGGAGTAAAAGCCAATGCAGCACCGGCAACCATAAATGCAGATGATCGCATTAAATTCCTAGAATCTAACACACCTGGAAAAACTTCCAAAGCTGGCAATTCAAACGCGAACGGCACCCGAGTACGAAGGCAGCGCAGCAAATACGAAACACAAATCCTCAGCCAGAATCAAACGAAACTTAGGTCCGTTGACCAAGAAGCATCACATTCTACAACAAAGACGACAACCACATCATCTCTGCACAAATGGCATTAGCACGAAGCAACGTAAAACCCTGCTCACGGTCAATGGGGAACGCACGGTGACAGGACGGCATCAGTGGCTATACCGTAAAACCCTAAACCCTTTGCCGCTCTGTGAATCGTGATTTTGGGGGAGATTTCGAGGCAACCTTCAGTTTGCAGTCCTAGGCCAAGTTTCATGCAAGCTTTTCACGCCAATTTGACATCACAGCACTTGAATTCTGGACATCGACACTGGAGTCTTGGCGTATTAGCAGTGGACTCTCAGGTATTCTTCCTCTTATTTCGTGTTGTTGAAAATGCGCCGGGAATCAATCATTTGAGCCGTTGCCAATCTCAACTTCAGACATGCACTTGTGCTGACTATTCGAGTTGGGTTTAGGGTTTTGTGTGGGCAATCGTTGGAATTTTAATACTGTACTAGATTGATCTCGGCCTCTACTTCTAGTTGACGCATTAGCTTTCGAGTTTCGGAGCTTAGCATGTGAGCTGTTTTGATGTGCATCCTGGACAGTTGCATTTACCATCTCAAATATGACTTGGGTTAGATGCCAATGTCATTTTTCTTCCTATGAAACAAACTACGGAAAATTGTTTTAAGGTTTGTGCATGATTGTAATATACATTCGCTACATAGCAGAGAATCCTTCAGAGGTATTCTAGAAATCTTAAACCCTGCCAATTGTAATTGCCAATTGTAACACGGTTAGATGTTCTAGACTCTCTTTGCGACTGGATTTTCTCCAAATGATTATAAGTTGGGCACCATCTGCAAAGCTATAAGGCCATTCCAGTCACTATCTGTAGTCATTACACCTTGTCTTGAGCAAGCAGCATGTGAGGTGCAGGAAGGCCGATTAGCTTGAATAGTTTCACCTGAAGAGATTTTGTGTATCATCGCAGAATGCATGACTGATGGTGTGAGTTTCGTGGTCGTACATTTGTTGAGTGCTCTGTAATTGAAGCTGGTGATATGTGGATGCAGTTACTAAAGAAATTCGGCTGGAAGGAGGCTTAGTTCTTCGTAACATTTACTACTGTGGGTCTAATTCCATCACATTCTATAAGAACTTGCATACCTTGATTGAGGTTTTTGAGTGTTCTTGAAACTATTTGAAGGTCATCACCCCTGTTGGATACTGTCTATTGAACCTGAGTACAGAATTGGTGTTCTAGAAATTCCTCTCTTAACTTAATTTTGCTTATGTGTGCGGGAAAAAGAAGGCATTGATTGAGCTCAATTATAAAACTACAGTGCCTTTTATAATTGAATGGGTCTCTTACAGGGTGGATTGGGACCCGGTGGACCACCACTTGAAGCAAGACAAATGGGGCATTGAGGAAGAACGAGGCGATGTTAAGCTCCATATAGAGACGAACTCAGAGAAGGATCTGAAAGTAAGTAACTTCAGACCAATTCTTAGTCACAATTATTCTAATAACAATGACACAGCATATCTCCTTACATAAGAACAGTGAGTCTTCGTTTTCAGCCTCACATACGAGATTTGTTGGTGTAAAAAAATCCGGTCGTTAAGGTTTTGAACACCGAATGATTCAGAGAATGGATTACATTATATGCAGTTCCCTATTATAGGACCAATTTGAAATGGCGGTTTTATTCCTCTTGTACTGCTCTTAAGGAGTGGTGAGAATGAAACAGTCTCGTGGAAAATGACCAGGAAAATACTTGCTAAAGCTGAACGTGAGCGAGAACATAGCCTGAGTGCTGCCATGAACTCAGGCCTGAAATCGTGTGATTCATGACCTCAAGCTGTATAACATAATGTATTATGGCATCACTGTATTTTAGACCTAATTGATTCAAAGATTCAAGGCAGATACTATCCAAAATAGGTAGATACAAGTAGATGGCTTTGTTAGATGCGTTTCTTACGGAGCTGGCTCTCATTTCATGAAATATATGGTATTTGCATATCTGTTTTTATTGAATATTGCAGGGTACGAAATGTATGAGAAACTACCAGATGACACCAACTTCACCAATCGCCTTTGTATTCGCAGATGCCTTAAAAAACAAAAATTGCCCGATTGCTGGAGACTTCTCGCAAGGCACATGGATATCCCAATGAAAATATTCCTTAATAGGGGTAGTCACATCAAGTTCAGAGCCGCAATGAACAATGAATATTCATGCCATGGTGGCGTAGGGTTGGCTTCCTTTGGCCGGACTATTCTTGGCGTGCTATTGTTTGTTCACCCTCAACCTCAACCTCTGGAGGTGAAGGTTGAAGGTGCACAATCAACAGCACGCTAAAAATATTCCTTTGCTTCCTCTTTATTGGCTCCGGGAGTCCTGTCAATTACCTCCGTCCAACCGGTAAGTGACTCCATTATCCATTATTCATTGTTCTCACCAGTCAATGAAGGGGGTGGTCACGGCATGTTCAAAAAACATGGCTTCTCATTGGTTTACACTATTGAATCTCTATTGTTCACTACGGCTCTGAACTTGCTGTGACTACCCCTAATGACTGTTGGTAGGGAAAGTTGTAACATCTACTCAACCCCGAGCTTGAGCTTCATATTCAGATCAACGAAGAAGGGTATGGACCGTATGGATGCAAGGGATTGACGAAGTATGGCGTGATATGCCAATATACCAAAACAGATTTGAAATTTTTGAATCCTGAACTTTTGAGCCTTGTCTGACGCGGAACATTCTACAGTATATAAGTGCTTGCAGCCGGAGTTGGTACAGTGTCTGATGATTTCAAAAATCTCTCTCTCTGCTTCAACTTTGTCTGATTGCTTTACGGTGAGGATAAGTTTGTACTTTGTAGATGCTTCAATCTTGGCCACAGGCTACGGGAGCTGTAGCCGAAGTTTAGATTACAACATGACACCATCAACAGAAAGTGAGGAGAGAACCGAACGAAAATGGTATACAAGGTGTGACTTGGGATCTCCGGAGATGCCTGAAACTCGGTCAAAAGCTTTCTTTACCTCGTGTTTTCTGGGAAAATGATGCTGTGACAAAAAAACATTAGGACTGCTGATGTGGGTCCTTAGAATAGAAGACAAGCTGCACTGCTGCAGGGAAATACGTCAATCAATAACGTTACTTGGGAGTTCGGGATGGGATGCTATTGTTGCTCTAATTCTTTATATAACTTATTTGTTGCAACAGACATCTCGGGATGGAAAAAGGCAAGGAGTGCAGTTGCTCTGTGGGAATGTGTGCATACAATCTCACGGTTTTTAGGAGTGTTCACCCCTGACAGTATGTTAGAACCTCTCAATCACTCCATCAATCAAGTGCATGAACGAAGGGTTATTTCACAAACTTAAAAAAGTCATTCTGATTTAAACAAGACAATTGGCTAATAAGATATCAAGTGACTACATGAAACAACTGCAATTAGTGTGGATTATGGTACCTGTCATCACTGCAGTGGAATTATTGAAAAAAATGTGGAAATATCAATCATTTTTTGAAGTAGTGTTGCATTGCTTGGAGATGTAGGAAGACTCATAATTTTGGTCATGGCAACCAAACCGTAGCAAGAACCTAAATCGATTTGATCTTCCCAACAACTCCTGTGAAAATACCTCCGCCAAAGGGCATGATTTTTGTACTCCCTTCGCTCTGAAATGGTCTTCCAATTGCTCCGCCTTAATGATCTTTGCCCCAAAATGATCTTTTGGTTGCTAGAAAATGATCATTTTTGTTCTTGAAGATTCAGTGAATGAATAACAACTTCCTTGAAATACTTAGAATGGATTGAATCAATGTTATTTTCAATCTTAACCCCTAAAGTTTCATGACTATGTTCTCACCAAAAACGCTCCAAAACTGCCATTTCTAATACAACTACCAAATTTTTGGAAAAAAACAATTTTTGACACATGTAACCGTAGGATCTTGTAGTATGATGTTTTGAAAACATGTGGTAAAAATTTCAGAAAATTCCACCGTGTGGATCATAAGATATAAGCATTCAAAGTCTTGAAAACCATTTTTTCAATCCTGCGAAAAACCGGGCAGCTGCACTTTGCAAGCTCACTTTTCAGTGAAAAAATGCCAAAAAAGGTGGTGCTTCTTTGAATTCAGTTTCCTAAACAAGTTGTCTATATGCTTGAAAAATTTCACATCATTTGGAATTGTACAACATATAGGAAAAAAATAGTAAGTAGAAAGAAGTAGAAATGATTCAAAATACTAAATTGTTAAAATTTTAATCATGGAATTTAAAAATACCAATCCCAACGGTAGTAATGTTGTAATAATCAATTCACATCCTAGGATTTTTTTTTTTCCAAAAATATTGAAAATTGAGTTAAATAAACGACTTTAAAGATTTTTATAGAGTAGACAGTCCATAACTGCCCGCAAACCAAAAACCGTCATAACTTTTGACTCATTGATTGAAATGGAATGACTGAAAGCTTTTTAAGTATATATAAATGTAGAGAACCAATTTCAAAAAAAAAATTCCGGAAAAAATGATTTTTTCTGATCTGCCCAAACTGCCCAGTTACGAAAAAAAGCAACATATTAGGTCACAACCTTTGACTCATATTTCAAAATGTCATGAAACTTGGTACACATGAAGATATTCCTCGCCCCCACCTTCTATTAAAATTTCAGCCTCAAATATGGATATCTCTAGTCACAAGTACCTGCCCAAAATTTCTATACGGCCAAAAAACGCATGTTGGTCCTTTAGGGGTTAATCCCTAACACTTTGTTCAACTAGAAGATCATTTTGGGTCAGAGGGAGTATCAAGTAGGAGGTCCATAAAGCATTCGGGCTTTAAAAGTATTCACGTCTTGAAATTTACATTGTATGTACATTTTGTTTTTTTGTTGCACCAGAAATGTTTAAATAGTGTACATTTCATAAGGTAGATGCTTTAGTGACCACTGCATTTCAACTTCAAACTTCATAAACAATTATACACAACTTCCAAAAATATGAAATGACATTAGTTAAATGCCACTTCAATTTGTCTTTCAAGGAAATTTTATTGAAAAATATTTCAAGAAGTTAAACCTCCCAAGATTAATTTCCAAACTCTAATATGAGCATTTTTGTGAATCCCAAAAGTTTCTATCTACCATTTTAGAAGCATACTATCCTTAATCTACACCAATTTCTAACATAATTTGGTTATTGACTTCAAAAAATTCAAACTACTATATGGTTTTTGCCCAAGATCGTTGGCCTACCATCCTTCTCCACGCAAATTTATGGAGTGCTCTTCTTGACTTGAGGCGGGCTGCTGCTCTTAAAATGGACCTTGCTTCTAGACGTAGTCCTCAGCATTCATATAGGATTTGGACCAAGTTCTCTAATATTTGATTACAATCCCCGGTCCTTGCTACTAGAGTTGGTTATTCTATTAGGTGGAACAAAGAGGGTCCCCCTCTTTGTTTGTTCATTTAGTTTCTTGTTTTCTTGTATTGCTCATCTTCTCTACATTTTCTCTTGTTCTCTTCATTTGTCCAGCCTCTGGCTTGGCGTTTACTTTTTTCTCTTAATACAATGGTTTCCAATTGTTATCAAAAATAAAAATAACCTTGTAAAGACATGGCGGGTTAAAATTGTCCAATGGATGACAAAAAATCTTTCTATGTAAGATAGAAGTAGATATTCATCTTTGCAATTTTGTGTGGAAGAGGGAAGTTTTGCATAGTAGTTAAACTCCAATGAATACTTTTGAGTTTTTCAAACCCCTAAAGGACCAAGTGTCAATTTATAGGACACTTGAAAACTTAGGTAGGGTAATACAAAGTCAGTCTTGGTTGGAATTATAACACAATGTGTAAACATCTCCCCTTAGTGGAAATATCATTTTTTTTCTAATCGAATGTATATATCAACAATTATCAATAGTTGTACCTAAAAAATTTTAGGCAATTTGAGCAATTTGGACATCTTTGGGGCATAATTTGCTAAAAAGCCCATCAACATTTGAAATTTGGCATGTATGTAACTAATAAAACATGGCATAAGTTTAAAAAAAATGAGTTTTCAAATCAAATTCTATGCTGCATCAAACTTTGTTAGCTATATTGGGGCAATTTCAAGAAAAAATATTTTCTTCTATTTTAATACCCTATTATCTTCCAATTTGTGAAGTCAAAGTTTTTGGAATTTTTCCCACCTATTAGTTGTCTTTAATTGTTTTACCATTTGGATTTCAAATAAAAGATTTCCTCATAGTATAAGAAATCATCAAAAAATAACTAGTATGTTGCCAATTTACTCAACTTCCCCCGCAACTTCCTTGCATTGCAAGATGATTCAGAGTAAGCTAGACTCTATATTTGTTTTTGAAATTTTCTAAGAGTTTACCTAACAAGATTTAGAACTCAATAGTCGAGAGTCTCATATTCATCAAGCACAAAAATTGATTCTTGGGGGCTCAAAGTTTGTTGACCCTGTTTCGACAAAATAGAAAAATAAATTTTTACTTCAAACATTATTAATCTTTCAATCTACTCAATCAAATGGGCTGAAGTTTTTTCAATACATTGTTATAGTAATCTAGTACACTTTTGTACGGTTGAATTTCAAAAAAATATATATTTTTTCAATTTTAGGTAATGCACTAAAAATGACAATTTAGACAATTTCTCATGAAAAACACCCTCGTTCCTTCAAGGGTTAAGCAAATGATTCACACAAAACCCCAAAAGGATGATTTCCATAGCGAGTAACTCGGCATTCAAGGGTTAAAATCTAAATTTCACACAACCAAATTGGATATTATTAGCACGCAAAAGAAAGGATTAGTGGAATAAGGATCCCATCAAGCACCAAAAATGAGAGGCCGAAATTTCATTTCATGCAGCTCTCACGGTAGGGCACGCCATCTCACCACCATGATGGACCCTATTGTGTTCAACTTCACCCAAGTCATATTGATTTCTTCTTCCAATGCACACTTGCCAAAGACAACTAAGATTAAGGTAGGAGGCTCTAAAAGTGACCCTTTAAGGGCTGATTCGCCTTTTTCATAGGTTTGCATGATCAGAAATATTTTTAGCTCATTTTTCAGAGAAAGAAAAATAGATGCCAAACGCAACACAAGTGGTTTCATATTTTTTGAAGCATTTTTGAGTTAGTTATGAAATTTCAAAGATTTTTGTAGTAGGTACCTATTTGTGACACCTAGGTCTCCAAAATTTGTCCCTTTGCAACTTCTAAAGTGATTTGAGGAAATCAAGGTCAGTGATTGGCTCTTGCAATAGAAAATTAATTTTTCCTTGATGCATTCAATAGCTAAAGTGGTTCATTCAAGGATCACCTGCAATCCATTTTAGGGTCGGTTTGAAGGAGAGGGTTGCTTTTACAACCTCCTACCTTATAAGGACGGGGTTTTCCCAAACACTACTGTAGTTGACAATCACCTCTTTCGCAACTGGTGATGTGCCCACTTGCCAAAACTGAAGAATCTCGGTCAAGCCTCCCTTCAGTTCCCGATGGATAGAATATCCCGGAGCCCAAATGAGGTTTCCGTTTCGGAGACTAAGTTATCATCCCGGGTTGTATGCCAGCCAGCAGGAGTTTTCCTTTTCCTTTCCCTTTTCCTTTCCTTTCCCTTGATGATGTTGCTTATTGGGAATCATGACTTCATATGGTCTTTGATTGTTTAGATCTCACCTGCCAGTACGCACCACAAGGGCAGGCCGAGGCAGCACTCATTCAAGATCTTTGAGCATGTTACTGTGATACAAAATTAAATTATTTTACAAACGGACCATGATTTCAAGTGGGCTGGTTGCTTATTGGGAATCATGACATCATGGACTTACATGAGTGGGTTTGCTCCCCTTTGTGTAAAATTTACAAAAAAAATTGCAAATAGGGGGGGGGGACGGGGGGGGGGGGGGGGGGGGGGGGGGAATGCCAGGCGGAACTCTGTATTGCATTCTCAATGTTTTATAGCTTTAAGGTAGAAGTATCTAAATGTAACACTTATTGTGGATCTGTTGATGTGGAGTGTGTACAGAAACTGTCAAATGATGTGCATTTGATAGAAACTGGGTTAGGAAATCAACAAAATTGGTTTTGTATTTTTTCTAACTTTGTATGAATATAATATGAATTTCTTGAACGAACTACATAGATGCACCTATAATTGTGGACCGTAGACTAATGAAAATGTGGTCACGGAAACACCCAAAAGCAATAGACTATGAGCTTGTCTCGTGCACAAGAGATTGGCCAACGCAAAACCCACTCCCATGATCGTGACAACTTTATAGAACACCACCTGTCCACTTTGTCTACAACCTTCCCTTGCTAATGTAAATATTTATTGTTTCTATGCAAGAATGCACTACATTTGAACTAAGTATTGTTGTAATTGGGACTCATGAACCTCCATGTATACAAATTTAAATACCTCCAAAAATATATTGATTTTGATGGTTTGTAAAGTTACTTGCTTGGGGTGAGGCAACCTCATTTCACTATTTAGTGTAAGGTAGGTAGAAAAGAGCTATTACCATTCATCTAAGCTAGTGTATATTGTATAGATGGAATAAAAATCACAATTAATTGTTTTTTTTCCCTATGGACAAATGGACATCAATAATTTTCAAAAAGTTATATTAAAATATGGAAAGTATTTCGTATTTTCTTGTGAACTTTCAAAGTCAAAATTGGAAGTAACTTCAAAGTACTTAGTACGTGCATGTTTGGAGCGCCTTGAGGAAGACTCCAAACCGTTCATTAAAAGTTTGTTACTTTACAAGCATGAAGTGCCATTTGTAAAATAGGAGCCATTCAAGTGAGTGGAGTTTGAGGTTATTTTGGTAACACTTCAATGGATAAATAAATTAGACATAAATAAAAAGGGCAAACAATGAAAGGTTTAATTACCTTAGTCACTTAAAAATGATACTACCTCCGTCCCCAAATGATCTTCCTGTTGGACAAAATGTTCCAGATTAAGGCTAAAAACAACATTTAAAAGACTTATTTTACATTGTAAGTAGAATTTGGTGCACTCTTAGTGTCTAAGAAACTTGGAGCTTCAAAGCCCTTTTCAAAGTGTAGTTTTGCAATATTGAAAAGTGGAATTTTTGGAGCATTTTCAAAGAACACCAGTGGACAATTAATTATTGAGTGTGAAATTTTCATTGTATGGACATTTAGTATGTGCCTAAGACTATATTTGGCCCTCTATTTTGCCTCCCTAAGCTTCATCTCCTTCAATTGGAAAATACTCAAATAGATGCAAAAAATAAGAACAAACATTTGGCAAAAAATAAGAACAAATAATTCTTTTGATAGAAAGAATTATTATATACATACTATAGTATAGCGGGAGGCCTCCCCCCAAAGGCCTCCAACGATGTGAGGGGCCTAACCTAAAGGCGAAGGTGGAGCCCAAGCCTGAGGGCCGGAGCCCTCACATCGCGGGAGGCATGAGGAGGGAGAACTCCTGCTTCATTAAGTACTTAGCAATATTCACTTAATTGTGCATGGTACCATAATTTTGACAATATTGTGCCCTGGTACCGTAATCGGTGCCTAGCATGATAACATGGATATTATACCTTGTAATGAAGAATATTTTGTAGAGAGAGCCAGCTAAATAGTGCTTAACGGAACAAATAATTCTTTTGATAAAAAAAACTCTAACTTTCATACATAAGTTATTGATTTTCTGTATATAGAACAAACTTACTTTTGTGATCAAGGACCCCCGTGTGAGCCTAGAAATGTGAGCGTATGAGCCTTTGAACTTAAATACTACTCTGTACTCTCTATACTCCAATATTTGGCATGAGTTCAAGCTACCCCCCCCCCCCCCCCCCCCCCCTCCGTACGAGTTCAACTAACCCAATGTAGCTCGACGTCAATGTTGGTTGCTTGCGGGATGGTCGGTTGTATGCATAATAAGGGCCTCTTCACACTATGGCCGTCCAAGTCGAGAGTCCATCGTTTCTACCAATCATATTGCAGGGTCTGTCAATTCCACGAATCATATTGCAGAGTTCCATGGCCTCTCGACTTGGACGGCCATAGTGTGAAGAGGCCCTAAGTTAAGCTTACTGGTTCAATAGACTTGGGGCATAATTCATTCCCGGAAGGCCTTGCCCTATCTGCAAACCCAACAACACCTCAACAGTCAACACATGTTGTGATACAATAGTTTCCAAGAAGAGTGCAAGTTCAACTTTTGGGATGCTGTGCTGAGTGGTTTGTCATATGAACTGAGTTCAGTGGCCCATCCTTTGACCTAAAACTTGGAGAGCTGTCCCTCTTGTGTTTCAAGAGAAAAAACAAAAAAAACTTGGAGAGCTGATTTGGCACAATTAGAAAATGACTTGGGGCATTGGAAGGACGGAAAGGGAGTTCTAAAGGAAATTGCCTGGTGAAGACACTTGCTCCTGTAAGTACTCCTAGTGTAAGTAGGTGAGCCATTACTCTATCAGTGACGAGTGGCTCCACGCACATTTTTTTTAGTTGGGAAGCTTCCTTGTTGGCTGACTCACAGAATTGCCAGACCAAAATAATTTTAGTCCTTGAAGGACGCGGAGGAGGTGGAAAAGTTGATGGACTTCATTGTTTATTGTAGAAACAAAGAACGTGTCTATTGGTTCAATAATGGGAGTTGGTTTTGGTGACTACCTTGGTCATGGGGGGTGGGCAAGTCCTGTAAGGGTTAGTAGGTGAAATTTGACTGTTTTCCCTACCTTGCAGAGAAGTTTTTCTTTTATCGTTGAAGTGTTCTAGAGTTCTATTGCAAAGGGAGGTATGGGCAAGTTTTATATTAGTGGAGACCTATATTACATTGTTTATTAATGATGTAGGCATGTTTTTTGCATTCTTGAAAAATGGATTCTAAGTCGATAGTGAACAAAATTGTCTTCTATGGCTCTTCGGCCAAGCCTAATGGTTGAATTAACTGAGAAGTCCCTCCCAAGTATCGAAGGAGGCATAATACCTTTCTAACATGGGAGGATCATTACCGTGGTTATACAATGCTATGTACATAAGTGATGAGTCATAAACACACATGCAAAGAAGGGGCTCTTTTCTTCATAGGAATTGCAGCTCTTCTCATTTGTAAAACTCTTGAATTCAAATTTTCCAATGAAACGTGGGTCATTGTACTTAGAATTATTCCATAAACAATGACATTGTAGACGGAGCTTATGTCTTCTTTGTAAGAATCACTATAGTAGCTATACCTAAAACAATCACTTTTTTCAAGCTAGCAACTAGGAATACAATTTGGGAAAAATATCATATCACAATGTTAGAAAAATAAAGCACAAGTGAATACATTTTGGTTTGAGAGTTTTTACAACTTGTATGAATATACTACAATTTTTTAAAGTTCAGGTCATAATAATAGCTATTATTGACATTAAAATGTCTTCAATCAAACATCTTTGAAGTACAAAATGCTTCAACTTTCATTGGTTGTTTCAAATCATTTTTCAACTTCCGTCGATTCCTTTTTAATCTAGTGTTGAATTTGAGCAAAGGCTTTGTTATATTTGAAGTGGCTGTGAAGAACTCTATTTTAGCTTGTGGCAAACGGTTGGTTGGTTGTAAAAGAATGAGGTTACCTTAGTATGAAATTAATTGTTTGAGTACCAAGAATAGTGTTAGAGCTTGGTTTCAAAGGCCTAAATGGCCATATATAGGCCTTTGGCATCAAACTCTGATGCTATACTTTAGTGCTTAAGCAATTCATTCTCTAATAGTAAATGTTATACTTGCTTTGCAAACGACAATCAATCCACTAGTCCTAATCTAGAGTTTGTGATATGCACCAAGTATACTAATTTATCCTATTAGTGTATGCAATACAAAACTTACCAAAAGCGTACTCTTTAAAACTAGAACATGGGAAAACATTATACTAATTTCCACTAATTTTGTTTATTGATCTTCTTTTTTTGCCCTTGCTAATAGGTATAAATCAATGTAGTGGTTTAGGATTAGGATTTTTTTTATCGGTGTAGGGTTAAGGCTACAATATAGCTCAACAATTGTGAGGGAAGAGTGAAATATCAAGTCTTGTAAATGTTGTAATGATTTCAAGTACTACCAAGGTACCTTTTGTAACGACAATTTCAAAAAAAGTTCTTAGGTATTGTGAATGGAGGATTTGATCTATTTATAGATAAGCTTTTTTATAAATCATACAAGAAAGATTCAATTTGTATTGTTATTTGAATTTTTATTTGAAATCTAATTTTGATTGTGGATTGTGGTATTGATTAAGTGTAATGCAATGGTACTCTCCATGTTGGACACTCCAAGTTTTGCTTCCCAATGATTTCATCCTTTGGAATTGGATTTGACCTACTATGTGTTCTTTATTCATTTTTACTTCTCAATGAATTTTGACACTTGCAAAATGAAGAAAAACAACTTGATTGTATGCATCTAGAATACATGTCTTTCACCAGATTTTTTAAATCTCTATTTGGAAAACAAATGTGAAGGAGATTAGTTTTCACTCTAAGTAACATTATTTGACAATTGTAGTGTGGTTTCTTGAAGTTTCTGAAGAAAAATGTATCCTATTCATCGTCACCGAAAAATAGCTAATGAGAAAGAGAATCTTCAAATGTTATTTCTCTGTAGATATTTTCTAGCATCATGTTTAGCTTCATGTTGGTTAAATAAGCTTTTGGCACTACACTCTCACATTGTAGCTTAGTGCCTAGGAACCATCAATCCATTTTGGTGGTGTTGGTGGCTCGAGACCTCTGCCCTTCTAGAGCTTAGCATGTATTCTTTCAACACTATATGAGTAAACTACAAAGTTTTCAAAGTGTTGACATCCAAAATAGATGACCATGTGCAAAATTTGTAACAGCATTTCTCTTGCGATCTTTGATTTTAGGGAGACTCAAGTGCATGAGTTGCGAGCTTACTTCTGAACAGATTGTGATCAATTTCACCGTGATTTGTACGCTTGCCTGGAGAGAGAGTCCCAGACTCCCAGTGAATTGCATTCCTTTTCTTTTTGAAACAAATGGAAACTCCATTGCAGAACAAAGAAACACAGCAGCCAAGCCCAAAGGCTGGACAAAGAGGAACAAACGACTCACGAACTACATAAAAGTACACGGAACACGCCTTTGCCTGATTCAAATGAAATTGCATTCGTTTTTCTCTTCTTTTTATGACACCATCCGTCATTTTCCATAGCAAAACAATCTGAACATTTTCACGGAAGAAGAATCTACTGTAGTAGAGAAGTTTTCCGCAACAGTGACTGCCCGTCGCCTTTGGAACTCGTTGCCTTTACTGTTGGGTTTTGGAAGGACTTCTTGAATGCCACTCTTTCGGCGGAGACAACCTTTTTTAGGGTTAACTGTACAGGAATTGAGGAATCATGCCTCCAAATCAAGTCCACTAGCCAGCACATCTGCCACAATTAACTTAGTGGTTTGTTCTTTTGCCACAAAAATCAATTAACACCTCCAAAGTCCAAACTGAAAAGTGGGTGGAGTCTGTAATAACTTGTAATAACTTGTACCGGTACTCCGGAGTAAAAGTTTGAAGCAGGAACAGCCAAAGAACTCCATTGCGATCGACTAAGTCAATCCCTGCCTGTTTGTCCGGGGGTGGATTTGAATATCCTACAGTCCTGAACTTGTAACTTGTACTCCGGAGTAAAACTTTGAAGCAGGAACAGACGAAGAACTCCAATGCGATCGACTAAGTCAATCCCTGCCTGTTTGTCCGGGGGTGGATTTGAATATCCTACAGTCCTGAACTTGTAACTTGTACTCCGGAGTAAAACTTTGAAGCAGGAACAGCCGAAGAACTCCAGTGCGATCGACTGAGTCAATCCCTGCCTGTTTGTCCGGGGGTGGATTTGAATATCCTACAGTCCTGAACTTGTAACTTGTACTCCGGAGTAAAAGTTTGAAGCAGGAACAGCCGAAGAACTCCAATGCGATCGACTGAGTCAACCCCTGCCTCTTTGTTCGGGGGTGGATTTGAATATCCTACAATCCTGCAGCCTAGACAGAGCTGCAGACCCGACTCGACGGAGTGGCCCCAAAATTCAAGGCAGTAGTGGTGCCTGATGAGTGTAGGTTAGCAGAAGAATCCTTTTTCCATCAAGTATGTGCCTCGGAAGAATGGTTGACTTCTTTGGAACGTAGTGTGTGGCAGGAAGGGGCTGGAGGCATGTAGCTGGACTTTTTGGAACTCAGATTCTTCGGTACAGTAGTGAGTTCCGAAGTCTTGACCTAACCCGGAAAGGACGCGGGGCGCATGACCACGGAGCAGCGTGTTTTTTTCCATTTTGGAGAAGTAGCCATCTATTTCTTCAATACTCATGTGATACTTGGGTGATACCTAGGTAAAATTTGGCTATTGATCTTAAAGTACAAGCAGTATGGCTATGTTAATTGAAAATAATGAAAATTTCCTTTACAAGAAAAATAGTCAATGTCTTTTGGCTAGAGTGGGATGGTTAAAAAAAAACAGTGCCACAAATTCAAGCCTCCCAAATCTTCTATGTGTTTGCTACCATTTTGCAACTATCAATATAAATGATTTTTTTTTAATGGAATTGCATGTGTTTTGTGAGTAATTAAAAGTATGAAATTTTTTTGGTGGAAATTTGAAATTATTGTTCATTTTTTGAGGAAAAAGTGAAAAAAATTTATATCAATATAAAACATGCTCAAAAAATCTGAAATTTCATCACAGGTATATATTATGGTGTATAACATTATGATGGTATAAACAAAAGTTACCTTATCATTACAAAATTATAAAACCAGCAAACCTTAGTTATAGGCACAAAGTTCAAATTGCAGTAAAATATTGAATTTTCCAATTGGAATAGAATCTACACTTGATAAGCTTCATGTCATTAGTTGGACATAAGTCTATTAAAATTATCACTTTTGTAGCTAAAATTCACATCAAGAGCATAGAGCAAGAAGTGGCCAAAATACCATGCAAGAGGGCTCATAGATTCTATGCTTATATTCTAATACTCCATAGGTTGAACTAGTAGCCTCAATCAATGCCTTAGATGATGGTGTTGTAGTGATTAGTGACTGCAATAGAAACATTCCCCCTTTTGAGTAAAAATTTATCAAAAGAATGACATTTTTAGGCCTTCATATTGAGGTGATGTTAGGAAATATTATAATTGCTTTAGGTGAATAAGATGATCATTATTGATACACTTTTTGTTGGTTTTGGAGTGTCTAGAGATTCTCTTGGGCCAATTGGACACACACTTCAGAACTTCATAACAAACTCACATTCTATTCAAAATTCAAAATTTCAATTGCTCTCTCCATTTTGCACATTGTCTTTGTATGGAAAATATTAAATTTTTTTTAGCAATGCTAACATAGCAAAATAGTCATTTTGCATGTCATAAATTTGTTTACCTTAGTTTCTGTGTTAATCCCATTGTTATCTTAAGGTATGTTCACACTCAATGTTAGGGGTGATGTTTGGAATGTGAATCCGGTCCAAAAGTAGGTCTAAATTCATTCCTAAAATCCTCAACAACAACACTCTTTAATCAAGGCATTTTCTGGCTCCAAAACTATTGAAAACTGCCATTTCTGCTACAATCACTCTCTAAATCCCAAAAAACTTTTTTTAGAATCTAACCATAGGATCTTGTACTTCACTTGTCTTAAACAATGTGGTAAAAAATTTGTGAAGTTTGACTATACGGATTGGAACTAGATATTAGCATTTGAAGTTGGAAATAGAAGTTTTTTGAACTGTGGCTTGCAATTTCAGATGACTTTGACGGCCATTTGTAGATTTTTTTTTTTGCACTACACACCATTAGGTCAAAATTTATGTTGAACATTTGAGTTGAGAGTTGGAGAATTTTTTTCAGAATGTCAAAATTTGATTTTCACATATAAAAAAATTATTAAGTAGAAGTAGGTCTAAAATTGAATGAAATACTAAATTATTAATAGCTCTTAGGTGGAAATAAAACACCATAATCCCAACAGTGGGATTGTTCTTGTAAACAAACTTAACCTTGTCAAACCAAAAAACTCGAATTTTTTTGAAAATTGCATTCAAAAATAAATTCTATAAGTTGTTTTTGAAGAAGATGCTTAGATTGCCCCCAAAACAAAATTGTCTATAATTTTTTTGTTTTGAGTAAAAAAAAAATCCTAAGTTTTTGAATTTCTTAAAGGGTTTTTTTCTGCCCGGCGAGTTGCTTTTTTGTCTTCATGTGGCATTACTTTTGATCCTTTGGCACCGATTGAAAAAAGAATTATATTTTTAGAAAGCGAATGTGATTCCCTATTTTTTTTTTTAAGTTTCAAAAATTGAGGCCAAAATTTCAAGTCACACGAGCTTGCCTGAAATCCCAAGTGTCCTTCGAGGGGACTTTGGGCCTTTAGGGGTTAATACCAAATGCAAACATACCTTTAGGTTCCATTTGAAAATCTAGAGTTGGTTCTCTGAAGAATAAATTTTGCAAAGTGGGAGTGCGGGGCTTCCTGCTGATGCCATTCACATCGAAATGGCATGGACTATGAGACTCTCAACTAAGGTAACTACACCTAAAACCAACCGTGTTCTAATTGCGACCCCTATCTAGGAAGGACTGACATGTTGCTTGAAGTATGTTCTACTGTCAATGATGAGTTAGGTAGGCTTAAATGGTCGCTGTAAGAGCATACTACCTTAACCTTATTATATGTGGTCACAGTCTGCTTCTTTGCAAATCAAGTGCTCCACTGATAGCCTCTTCCCACCAAACAAAAGAACACTCTTTCTTTCTTTCTTTCTTCACACAATGCAGTCTAACCTGTCTTGTTAGTAGGTGTTGAATAATAAGTACACTATGATTAACTTACTAATAGTAGTAGTCTACCAATGGATTACACCCCATCATGAGTGTCATATAACTTATCACTTATCAATCCAAGTGGAAGCAGATGACTGCACTGCATGAGACCACAGATGTGACACCACTGATTGCAATGCACAACCAACTCCCAAACGCCATGAGAGAGAGCTGGTCCAATCCATAGTTCCATAGTTCCATATGAAAACCACTCCGGGGAAATGTCCCGTTCAATCGGCGGGAAGCTTATGTGCCGTAATTTTCGATTACGTCGGCAAAACCACGTAATTGGGATTACGGATTTTTCATCCGGCTCATCGTTTTCATCCCATTTTCATTGCGATTTCGTCGTGATTTACGTCAGGCAATATCCTTATCGTTGGGCATTGCGCCAAATAACCAGCCCTCCTCGTCGGCCGATTATTTGGCGCAATGCCCTCCTCTGCGGGCATTGCCTTATACAAAGCACACACACACTCTCACTTGATGACAGGCGGGTAATAAGCAACAACCTGTGCTGTTGAGCTGGTGTGTTTTTCAATGAATGTATATGAAATGAACATTTCAGAACCCTTTCTGAGATTGCTGGTAACAATGAAACAACTTGGATCACTCCCTCACATGTGCATAAATTAACTGGAAGTACGTCCCTGAAGCTTTTTGGTTTTTAAGAAGAGACTCCCATCACTGATGATGGAAAGCCAAGCCAAGCCTTCCTGAGTTCCCCAATTTTTGCTTCTGCTTCCAAAACAAGCTTGGTTGTTGAGATTGGTCTCAGATTGTTTGCCATGAAAATGGAGCAGGCTGGGGAGATTGTCGCCCCTCCCAAGAATGATCATCCGAAACTGGGTTGTTGCACTAGAAACCAACATGGCCAGCACTGGCTAACTTACACTACAAGTGTGCTGGACTGCTATTAACTTACTGGGGAAAACTCTCAACTGGAGAACCCAGTCTGACAGGAATCTCAACTGACTCACGACGGCAGGGACTTCGAAATTGACTGAAACCTCAAGCCTGACACGCAACACACACACACACAAAAAAAGGGCAGTTTCCACATTCTTCAGCTCTAAAATAACCACTGGACCATTGGTTTCTATGTATAGGGCATGCCTGCACAGGAGGGCATTGTGCCAAATAATCCGTCCAAATAATTGGTTGACAAGGAGGGTGGAGTGTGACAAGGAGACTCGATTATTTGGCACAATGCCTACACAAAATAGTGAAATTAGGTTGCCTTATCAATTAGGTAGCCTTACCTCAAATAAGTTACCTCATGGATCAATGCTTGTCCACATGGAGGTGTATGCAACTCTCTGAACCAGACCTCTGAATTGGTGCACTAATCTATGCCATACACATGGCTCTGGATACAATACATCATTGTACAATAGCAGTGAATATGCATATAGCATAGACTATCAAAAAATTAGTGTGGGACAATCCAATTTCACTATTTTGTGTAATGATAAGGGCCATAGCCCTATACAACAAAATTGCCATGAAATCAACAAAATTAGTTGAGGAGTCAAGATGAGAATTTGATGTTGGATGTAAAATCCATAATGCCTAAGTACATGGACAACACCGCATAATCGAGCATTACAGCACAGAACCTGCCCAAGAAATGAACGGCCATATCTTGTTAATGGTTTACGTGTTAGAGAAAGGAAAGGAAAGGAAAAAAATTCTAACTAGACGCGATGGTGGGATGGCCTTTCAAGAAAATGTCCAAAAAGATACAGGGTCCATGAAGCACTCATTTAACCCCTAAATGCATGAGGCACCAAATTATGGTATTGGCAATATTTTGAAGTTAAATAAAACTTATCCAAGTTACTATTTTTATTAGTTCATAGTTTTGAAAAAATATTTTTGAAGTCTAGTTTTAAAATTGAAAATCTGATTTTGAGAATGAATGATTATGATTTTTCTATTCAAGATTTTATGCAAAGGTGTCTGTTGCAAATCTTGATTTTTTTAGTGTTGTGTGCCCTTTAGAAATGAGCCCTAAGTACACTAGATCTTTTAAGAAAAATCATACTATAAATTCATTTGAAAAAAATGGAGAGTAGATTTCAAGAAGTTGTAAATTGATTGGAATTATGCATATTATGCCCTTTCATATTTGGCCCTCCTCTACCCTATATGTGGGTCACTTTCGTACATAATTAATTCCCAATGGAAAGTGTCCAGAATTTCAAGAAAAGTCAAGAGTTTTTTCCTAAGTAAATATTAAATTTTAAGTCGATACTGCCGAAAATTTTGAAAATTATGGATGCAGCTGTTGAAATTGAGAAAAATAATGCAAAATTAGAAATTTTTTATAGTGTAGAAAACTGAAATTAGAATTTGAGTTGATTTTCACTTGAATACGCTTACATTCTTACCCTCCCCAAACCAGCATCTGATCGAAACCACGCAGTGAAAGTGTCAACTTTTGGTGCTTCTATCTTATGCCTCCAATACAAAAAAATTCTTATTTATGAGGTCCTTGTTGGAAAATAAAAGTAGTAAATTGCAAAAAGAAAAAATTTTAAATCAAAAAATTTATACTTTTTTCCACCTCTGTGCCGGCGAAAGACCCGGGCCAGCAATCATGGGTGACTTCTTGAAATAGTAACAAGAAATTCCATGCCCATGGAAGCTGCCATTGCTGCCGTGGCTGCGTAATTACACGGACTCCCAAGCTGTCAGAACTGAACACAATACAGGCAAGCCAAGCCCAGCCAGGCACGGTCAGCGAGGCACGGTTGCAGGGGGACCCACAATTCCCATCCATTAATTAATTTTAACCTGGGGGTGAGGGCACGGCAAGCCAAGCAGAAATGAAGTTGGACCTCCAAAGGCCCCCACTTTTCCTGGTTGTCTCTCCCCAAAAGCAGGCCAATAAACTGCTACCCAGGAATTCCAAGCCAAAATTATCAACTAACCCTTTTTTTTTCCTTCTTTTTTTTTTCACTTTTTTTTAACAAGTGGAAGAACTATTGCATTAAAAAAACCCATACAAAATAGCCAAGTCAAAGGCTGGACAATGTTCTTGTTTGTCTCGTTGTGTTTTTATGTTTTATGTTTTGCTCTTATCTCTTCATTTGCCAACCTCGGCTTGGTTGTTGTTCTCTATTTTTTTTTAAATGCAATGGTGTTTTCCATTTGTTTAAAAAAAAGAAAAGGGGGTGGACAATGAAGAGAACAAGCGTAGACAAAAGGGAAGCCAGGACAAAAATTACAAAAAGGAGCTAGAAGGAGGAGGACTCTTAGTCCAAATAATGCGGTCACTGTTCCTATGTGCTAGAATAGGAGATTGAAGCCAAATACTATCAAAATTTAGCCAGATTAATCCCTAAAGGACCAACATGCGTTTTTTGGCAACATAGAAATTTTGGGCAGGTACGTGTGACTGGAGATTTGCATATTTTGGGCTGAAATTTTTATAGAAGGTGGAGACAAAGAATATCTTTCATATACACCAATTTTCATGACATTTGGAAATACAAGTAAAAAGTTATGGCCTAATATGTTGTTTGTTTCTCAACTCAGGCAGTCCGAGCAGATCAGAAAAAAACACTTTTTTCAAAAATAAAAACTTGAAACTGGTTTATTAGATTTATATATATGTGAAAAGCTTAGAATCATTCCATTTTGATCAATGAGTCAAACGTTGTAAGGGTTTTTAGTTTGCGGGCAATTATGGATTGTCTACTCTAAAATAAACTTTGAAGTTGTTTATTTCACTCAATTTTCAATATTTTTTGAAAAATGTAAAACTGTAGGATATAGATTGTTTATTACAACATTGCAACCATTGGGATTGGCATTTTTCAATTCCATATTTAACGTCTTAACAATTTAGTGTTTTGAACCATTCTCTACCTCTTTCTACTTACTATTTTTTACCTATATGTTGTACAATTCCAAATAATCTGAAAATTTTCAAGCATGTAGACAACTTGCCTTGAAGAATGAATCCAAAGAAGCACAACCATTTTAGAATTTTTTTCATAATAATCTGACCTTGTGAAGTGTAGCTGCATGATTTTTTTCAGGGCCAAAAAAAGGACTTTTGCCACTTCAAACGCTAATATCTTCCAATCTGCACGATGGAAATTTTTGAAATTTTTTCCGCACATTCTCAAACCAGATTACTGCAAGATCCTATGGTTACATGTGTCCAAAAATGATATTTTTCAAAAATTTGGTACTTGTTCTAGAAATGGCAATTTTGGAGCATTTTTGGTGAAAACATAGTCAAGGAACTTTAGGGGTTAAACCGGCTTGTTGTAGATGGTGACAAGTTGCCAAAAAAACCTTCATTTGAGCCACACGCCTAGAATCCAACTGTTTTTTTTGAAATAGTGGAAACGGAAATCGGAAACCAACTTACTATTTTTTAAATGGAATAAACCACAGGATTTCAGTTCATATGGGACCACCAATGGACCATTGCATTTAGAAGGTACTGCGTTCAGGAATTCCAAAAGAATATTGGCTGTAGCTCGGCAGTTTTTGTTGTTTTTGTTTTTAATTTGTTCCATTTTGGAGAAGGAGTCAATTATTTCTTCAATATCTATGTGATACTTCAGTTGGTGATATCTATATGAAAAGTAGGTGATACCTAGGTAAAATTTGGCTACTGGTCCTAAATTATAGCAGTAATCTAGCTATTTTGAACCCAAAAATTGAAAGTTTCCTTTACAAAATATAGCCAACGTATTTTGGTGTATGCCAGTTGGCTAAAAATTGTGCATAAAGAAACACCAGGTTGGGCAATTCAACCTTATTAACTGTGGGCTTTCAATTGCTATAAAAATTTGAAATTGATTTCAAAACCTGAGTAAGATTTTTATTGTAAGTTTTTGGGTGGCTTGGTAGATCGTTTGGTAGGGGGGAGTGGTAGGAGGTTCATAAAATGCCCAAGGTTAAGATTTGGAAATTAATTTGGGGAGGTTAGACTTCTTCAAATTCATTTTTCAGGATTTATTTTTTAAAAGACACATGGATTTGGCATCTATCCCAAGTCATTTTGTATTTTTTGAAGCTTTGTGGAATTAGGTATGATTTTCTTTTGAAGTTGAAAGGTAGCAGTCACTAGAGGCATCTACCTTCTGAAAGCGTCTACTATTTGTATATTGCTAGTGCAATGAGAAAGCAAAATGTAGAAATAGTGTGCATTTTCAAGAATTGGACGCTTTTTGGTTAATCAAGCACAAAATAGGGGGGCTTTGTTTTTCCACATTCACCCATGGCTGGACCCCACATTTGGATCATTTGCACAACTATAAGTTCAATCCCTTCCTTCTCAGCTAGGGAGGATTGACCCCCTTATTGCCCCATGTTTTATCCGTGCAAAAAATAATGGAATTTTTTATTTGCCACCCACGATAAAAAAAATTCAAATTCTAAATTCCTATTTGCAATTTGACCCCCCCACCCCCACCCCCACCCACCCCACCCACAAATTAGTTAGAAGAGGGTGAAGAAATCCAGAATTTACGTAGCACAAAATACAGGAAATTTTTTACATTTACCTATGGATGGGGCAAATAAGAGGGTTAATCCTCCGTTGCCCTTCTTTCTCATTGTTGTTACTGTTGCAAATGAGGACTGATGAGGGTCGAGTCTATTGTAATCCAGCGCATGGTCGTACGCATGACCTACCGGTCTTTGCTCAGTTTGGTGGTTCCTTCTGGGTCGAGCTTATAGTTGTACGACGAGACTCTTGCGGAGGTAAAGCCTAGGGTGAATGTAAAAAAAAGACCCCCAATTTTATGCCGTGTTTATTCAATTGTTAACAACTCTCCTAGCTAATTCAGGGCTTCTGATTGCAAATATGAACTCAGAATTTGCAAATTTTATCAAGCATCCCTAATAAAACATTTCTGCGTTTCCCCAAAGTGGGGGGGAAGTAGCCTCCGCAAGAGGCTTGTTGAACGGTTGAGCTTTTAGTTGTATGACAAGCCTCTTGCGGAGGTAAAGCCCAGGGTGAATGTAAAAAAAAGACCCCCTATTTTGTGCCATCTTTGTTCAATTGTTAACACCTATCCTAGCTAATTTGGGGCTTCTGATTGCAAATATGAACACATAATTTGCAAAAAAAACATGCTTTTTCCCAAGGGTTAACCCCTAAATGTCCGAGTCACCCAAATCTAGCGTTTGCAAAAGTTTGAAGTTAAATAAAACCTAACCAAGTTGCTACTTTTAGTAGTTTATATTTTTAGAAAGTTCTTCTCGAAGTCTAATTTTAGCACCAAAACCCGATCTTGAATATAAATGATAGTGATTTTCTATTCAAGTGTTTGTGCAAGGGTACCCATTGCAATCTTGACTTCCCGTAGTGTTGAGAGCTCTTGGAAATGAGCCTCAAATACACTAGATCTTGGAGAAAAAATCGCATTCAAAATTCATTTAAAAAAATTGTGGAGTAGATTTTAAGAAGCCATAAATTGATTGAGGTTACAAGTTAGGCCCTTTAACCTCATATTTTTTTGGTCACCAACTTTCTAGATTTGATTTGTGTAAAGAAGATTGAAAGATTTTTGCAGTTTTAGCACCCTCATGGTCAAACATTATAATCTTTCACTCCGTAAGTGATATTGTTGTGTTTTATTTTCCTATGAGATTTCTAACATGTCTAGTTTGAATTTGTAAGGTTACATTTCAAAAAAATTGATACAACTTATCAAAATGTTGACATTTTGTTCAATTTAGAGCAAATTCCAGGAAGCCCAAAACAAGCCCTTGGGCATTTAGGGGTTAAGAGTATCTCCTGCAACCCTCCAAATATCCCCTCTCCTCTAATTTTGGGATGATAAGCAATCAATTGTATTGTTTGTCAGGCTCGACCTTTACTTTCACACACCAAATAATCCATATTTGAAGGAGACCTTTACATTCACTATATGCTATTTTTTCTCTTGGGATTAGCAATTGTCATAGCTTACTTCTTGTTTTTGCAAGATCTATGACTTGTGATTGGTTGGAAGTATATTTAGTGAGTTGTACTGTTGGGTATTCAAGTGGCCATCCATACCTTAAGTTTGTTTGTTTGTTTGTTTAGTTTGTTTTGTTACGTTGAGATCTCTCGGACCGTGCGTCTCCCGTCCGTGTGCTTGGTACCAATGGAAAGGGCTCGACGAGGAGGGGTGCATGGACTTGGTTTTGTGGCGTTTGGACCTACAGTGCCGAAGTTATTGAATTTCAGAGTATTTATTGAATCTAAAAATTAGAAAAACACTTTTACTTTTGTTTTGACTGTGGCAACGGCACATGGCATACTAGTCCCTTTTAAATTAGACAGATCTCGATTGAAGGAATAAATTGTGTGAAGGGCTGCAAGAGATGCTTTAATCCTTGAACGTTGGAGGGGGGGTCCTTGAAGATCACCCTTTTCTAAAACCATGTAAATCATTGGCCTAAGAAATAGCAAAACCGCCTATTGGAAGTCAAAGTACTATTGAAGATCTTCCCTTTCCAAATCCAATTCCAAAGATGAATAGTTGCATTGTCGTCCTACATTTAAAGATTCCTTGTCATCCATCGGACGTTTGGCGTCCGTGTCGATGTTCAAGGGTTAACCCCTAAAGGACTGGACAGTATTTTTTGGACTTATAACTTTTTTGGGCAGGTGCATGTGAGCAGAGATTTGCACATTTTGGGCTGAAATTTTAATAGAATGTGGGGACGAGGAATATCTTTCATATTTCATGACATTTGGAAGTACGAGTAAAAAGTTATTGCACAATATATTGTTTTTTTCTCAACTCGGGCAGTCCGGGCAGATCTGGAAAAAACACTTTTTAAGAAATAAAAATTTAAAATTTGTTCTTCAGATTTATATGTACTCAAAAAGCTTTGAATCATTGCATTTCAATAGTTGAGACAAAAGTTATGAGGCTTTTTAGTTTGCGGGCAGTTATGGAATTCCTACACCAAAAAAAACTTTAAAGTCCTTTATTTTCCTGAAATTTCAATATTTTTGAAAAAAAATAATGCTATTGGATGTAGATCGTTTATAACAACAATTCAACCATTTGGATTGTATTTTTGTAATTTTGTAAATTATTTATTAACAATTTAGTATTTTGAATCATTCTCTACTTCTCTCTACTTACTATTTTTTTTCTATATGTTGCACAACTCCAAATGATCTGAAAATTTTCATGTATGTAGACAACTTGCCCTGAAGAATGAATCCAAAGAAGCACAACCATTTTGGACTTTTTTTCATAATGATTTGACCTTGTGAAGTGCAGCTGCCCGGTTTATCGCAGTGGTCAAAAAAGGATTTTTGCCACTTCAAATGCTAATATCTTGCAATCTACATGGTGGAAATTTCTGAATTTTTTCCCACATATTCTCAAACTAGAGTATGACAAGATCCCACGGTTATATGTGTCAAAAAATGATATTTTTCAAAAATTTGGTACTTGGACTAGAAATGGCAGTTTTGGAGCATTTTTGGTGAGAACATAGTCAAGGAACTTTAGGGGTTAAAGGGGGGAGGGGCAAAACGGCCTCCACAAGAGACTAGTCAAACAACTGTAGCTTGTTGAACTCCTATATACTCAACCACTGACGAGGAGTTGAGGAGTCGTCAGGCAGGCGGGCAGCTAATGAACATTGGTCCAAGTTCATTCTGTCCAGATCCTGGCTTGCCAATTCCAGCTCCACCCCTCCCCGATTTGAGGGCCATCATGGCAGCCAGTATTTCAGGATAGCCACGTTAACTTTAAACCATTTATAAAAACCATTGGGTTGAATTTTTTTGCCTCTGTTTGTCATGCTGGGCCTGGGAATGCATACGAGAGCCCCATGGATACGAAGTCTAAAAATAATGGTGCTTTCAGCCTCATCTGTCTTCCAGTGAAGCCCAGCGTGTACTAAATAAATAACAAGCCCATTTTGTTACCATCCCCGGTTTAGAAACCCACTACAGTGGTGAAGAAAAGCAAGCATGGCGTGGGAGAGTAGTAACTCAAGCTGAAGCTTTAGGGTTGCAGTAGTGTCAGAGACTGATGATGGAGGACTTGGGGACGAATTTGCCTGGCATGGGGCTTCAGTTTGGAATTGGATTTGGAGCATGATGTTTGGGCAGGATTGTGGGGAATTTTTGGACCCAGACAGGCAGGCAGACCCCAACTGAAGGAAACATGGGCTTCTCTTTTACTGGAATCCGGCATGAATCTCAGGCCATTTGTATAGGGCAATCCCCAACGACATAGGCGTTGCCCGATGTAAATCACGAGTAGGAAAGGATGAGAAATTGAGGATGAGAGTTGGAACTGGATGAAACATTTGTAATGCTCGATTACGCAGTTTTATCCAAGTAATCGTGGATTACAGTCAAGAACCACCCCACAAAATGAACAGGAGGAATCCTGGGAGTGGTTTACGGTCAAAGCAAAGCTCACTTGTTGGAAGTACTGTAGTGGGGTGTCCTCCATGTCTGGCCTGTTCAGTTTCCTGGTAAGGAGGGGCTCAATTTGTATTATTTTTACTTCGATGTGGACTTGGGATCATAACTGTTTTTACTTGAATGGTCTGATGAATAACTTAGAACTTGTGTTATTGAACTTAACTTATCTGGTTGGATCTTGAGGACTTGACGGAGGAGTATGCCCTGGCTGACAACCAACCTGAGCCAAGTCTACACAAAATAGTGAAATTATTAGGTTGTCCCAGACTATAGTTGACCATGTCTGAAAGTGTTAGATATGAGAAATTAGTGTGGGCAACCTAATTTCACTATTTGGTGTAGAGATAAAATTATTGATTCTGCCACCAACCAGTGTTAACTTATGGCAAAGCTTGACTCCAATTGGGGTTGAATCACGAGCATTTAACTTAAGCTTTGTTTGTTTTTATCCTCTCTTTTTTGAAACAAATGAAACGGAAAACTTACACTTTGCAAGGCAACTTGGTGACTTGGTGTCATAGTAACTCTATTGAGGGTAGAGTAGCCTCTCTGGTCCTCCCTTGTGGCTAGGCTGCAGGGCTTTTTTTTTGGCACCATAGTGCCAGCTTGTCAGAATTTTGGCCTATGTTCGTCCCTCCCTCCAAATATTGGCCTCTGCTATGAAGTCAGAAGGGAGAACATTGGTCCAAAAAAAAAGCCCTACTGGGCTGCAGCTCACTCGAACTTTCAAAGCAATGGGGACTTGCGCCTTCAATTGTTTGTGAAATAAAAAGGTGCAAATGGAGTGTCATTGGTGTATGGTTCATCAATTGTGTTGTGTTGGACATGTGTAGTTGGTCTCTATATGAGGAGGAGGCTTTCATTGACAAACTAACTTACAATTGAAGAAGTGTGAAGGATCACTTGACAAGGATCAAACTTTGCAAGGATTTTTTCTAAAAAAAAAAGGGTGGGAGTGGGGGAACTGTTTGGAGTAGTTTGGAGGCTGAAAAAGGTGAACAAGGCGAATTCTTACAAGTTGCTTATCAGCCTAGTCAAGTGACCCTACACATCTTTACTTTCAAAAGAGTGTTATTGTAATTATCCTTTGCATTTATGCCACACGGTTCATTTAGAATTTATACATCTACATTTTCAGAAGAACGGGTGCACGTAAATGTCAGTCAAAATCGGATGACTGAGCTTGCAAGGGAGGGGGGTGACTTTGCTTGCTTTGTAAGTGAGAGTATAAAATGACCTTGTATGGGACCTTACTCAAAATGCAAGCTAATGCGAAAGGGACAGAATCTCAGGTAATATGGCAAAGCATAGTTAACGTAGACCAAAAGGTCTCTATTGTTGGCTCTTGATTGAAAGAGAAGAGGCTTTCATTCACAAACTTACAATTGAAGAAGTGTGAAGGGTCATTCAACAAAGGACATAACTTCTCAAGGAGTTTTCTTATATTAAAAAAAGGTAGAAGTGGGGGAATCGTTTGGAGTAGTTTGGAGGCCGATAGGCGAATAAGGTGAATTCTTATAAGTCACTTGTGAGCCTAGTCAAGTGACCCTATACACCTTTATTTTCAAAAGAGTGTTACTGTATTTATTTGTTGCATTTCTGCTACAATAGTTCATCTACAATTTACGAATCTACATTTTCATAAAAACAAGATACATGTGAATGTCAGTCAAAGTCAACTGACTTAGCTTACATGGTGGGGGAGGGGGTGACTTTACTTGCTTTGTAAGCAAGAGTCTAAAACAACCCTTGAATGGGACCTCTCAAAATGCAAGCTACTGTTGGAGATATAAAATCTTTTGGAGGTGCTTGTTAGATTGTGATTGCAAACCAATAAAATTGCCTGCAATAGAAACATGGTTAGTGTGGACCAAGAAAATGACTGTAAAAAAAATCCACAACTAGTCTTGGTAGGCATTAGTCTAGTCATGTGCTCTTCTTGTAGGTCATATCTATAGTGGCAACATATACCATATTTCTACTATGTACGAAGTATTTTGCCTCCAATGGTGTAATATAGAGAATGTCTTCTTATGCTTGATAATATTACAATAGAACCAGTTTTTTGATGGAATAGATTATATACCGATAGTTATACTTCAAACAATAAATTCTAAATGAAACAATATACTAAAGTTTCCTAATAAAAATCTAATTTAAAATAAAATATGAATGCTTTGAAAATTTTTAATGAGTTATTCTATGAATACTTATATAAAACAAAATACTGAAAATGATCTTTGAGACAAAATATTTTAGTAAAATATCAATTTCTTGTAAATACCAAATTCTATTTCATTTCATTATTCATGCTATTGGTTTGCTTCATACTAAATACTATTTATATTATTATAAAGTGATTCTTGTTTTTATGTTTGTTATGTGCGAAAGATCTCAAGGACAATTATATGTGAAACATTCATGATATTTTTATAATAACCTCAACGATGCGCTTGGTTATCATTGTACATGCAATTTTGCATGAAACAACTACATACTACTCTCAGGTTTAATCTTGTGTCCAAGTTAATTTTGAAATGTTTTTTAGAAAGTATAATTGGGATAGAAATGATACTTCTAGGTTGATGTCCAACTAGTATAATTTGTAAGTCCAAGGAACGCTTTCAAAATCAAACATTAAATTTTATGAATTTTTTGATTTAAAATATAATTAAACTTAACTACCAAGTATTATTTTAATATTCTACATTCTATTTTATTTAGAGTATTCTTCAAAAGGCTTAATATACATTACACTTCAAACTTTTTCTACCAGATAGTTCTATTTGAAAGAAAAAGAAGTTATCCAATTATACTAAGATGTTTATCACCATTATCCCTATTTTCCAGAAATATCATGCTATTTTGTGATTTTGTAGTTGCTGTGATTTTTTTAAATTCCTAAAAGACCGAGGCTTTATTTCTGGCCAAAAACACTCAAAACTGCCATTTTTGTAGCAAAGAGTAAAAAAGTTTGAAAATTGTTTTTTTACACATCTAACCGTAGGATCTTACACTTAGCTAGTCGGATATGTGTGAAAAAAAAATTCAGAATTTTTGACTACACAGGTTGCAAGATACCTACCTTTAAAGTGGACAAAACAAAATTTTCAGCACATTGCATGAGAAGATTATTTGACTTTGAACCTTTTTTAACTTTAATTTTTTGCTCTACAAAGTTTTGAGCTTTAAATCTTTGTGGTGGAGAATTGAGTTGAGAATCTAGGGGAAAAACATTCAAAACAAATCAATTATTATTCTTTAAGAAATTGTAGGATTCAATTCCAAATGCAATTTTTACAATTCTAAATGTTATTTTCTAGAATTGAGAACATTTTAAAAAAAACTGTAAAAGTCAAGGAAATGGACTAATTGCCCAAAAAACAAGAGTGTCCATAACTTCTCATAACAAATCCAAATGGAATGAATCAAAGCTTTCTATGTAGAAAATAATATAATCTATGAGAAAAAAAATTATTACAAAAAAAAATTCAAATTTTTTGAAGTTTTTTTGGTTGCCCCTCTCTCCTACTTTGAGCTTATTTGGACATGAATTTTGTTAATGGGCATTGATTGAAAAAAAATTATACTTTCATGAAGCTAATCAATTTTCGCATCTTTAAGAAAAGTTTCAAAAAATTAGAACAAAAATTCAGCCCGTAGATACTTGCCCAAAATCCCATTTGTCTTCCAAAGGGACAATGGTCCTTTAGGGGTTAAGGACTATTTTATTTCTAGACCTTGATCATCAACCTTGACTCTACTTAGACGATTATATCATTTTTAGTTACATACTTGCCAAATTTCAGAAGGAAATTAGAAAGTCAAAGTTTGGTACAAGTTGCTCAAAATTACTAGCTATACTTGAATTTTTTGGGTTGCATAATTTTTTATCCAAGCATTTGATCATAACAACAGAATGTTCACAAAATTGAAGTACATTTCCATACCCCATTTCAAAATATTGAAAAAAGATCCATTTGACTCTTGGATACTTTGTAAGGGCCAGTTTATACTTGGCCTTGGATTGGATGGAAGGCCGGCCGGATTTGCCTTCAATCCGGCCCTCAATCCGGCCCCAATTCTTCCATCCGGCCCCAACTAATATAAAGCCCTTGGGCCGGATTCTAAGGCCGAATTTCCAATTCTTCCATTCAGCCCCAACTAATGTAAAGCAATTGGGCCGGATTCTAGGATCCAATTTCCAATTCATGTGCTCTTCAATTTTTCAATGCTCAATTAAAAAAATATAAAAATATGCATGTTTTCCTTTCTCTTTCATTCTTTTCTATTTCAAAAAATATAAGAGTTTATTTATTAATTTAAAAAAAAAAAAAATTCTATTGTAAAGAAAAGAGATTTTTTTTCATTTCGAAATAAATTTATCCTTTCTATTCCTGTTTTTCCTAGTTCAAAAATGAAGAAGTGAATTCTTATTTTTTTTTGAAACTTTTCATTTTTCTTCTTACAGTAAAATAATTTTGGTCATGTCACTACATGGGTTTGAAAATAATCACACTAATAAATCAGACATAGATTATGTGTTATTTTTAATTCGTGTGCGCAAACACAAATTATATATCAGTATTTAATCAGTGTGCTTGATTTCTAGTTAGAAAGTGGCCTTATTGTTACATTAGGTAAAATGTGGTACTGAAATCAAAACTCAAATCAACTCAGTTTAACCAAAATTATTTTATTTTCAACTGTTTAATATTTGAAACTTTTCATTTTTCTTCTTACAATAAAATAATTCAGGTTACAAACTCAGTCAAATATTAAACAACGTTGATAAACTTGCTAGGTCTTACATTTTCGTAATGCTTGCAGATTAACTTTAGTTAATTAAGCCTCTGAATAACAGGGTGATAATTTGCTTCTAAACATATTACTGTACATGCAGCTTGCTAAATTGAGCAAGCCTGGGATTGACAGCAGAGCCCCAAAATTTCAGCAATGCAGATGGAAGGAAGTTTCTTGAGAAAATGTAATAGAAAAAAGAAAACAAAAGAATGGAGGGTGGAGATTTGTACAATCCAATGGAGGGGCTCCATCCGGTCCAAGATGGGAGTTTGGGCCACCCAAAACCTTGTCCCAATTGCTCCCTTGGGGATGGGTGGTTTGGCGCCAAAACCATGCCACCTAAGGCAACACGTAGGATGAGTGATGGTTCCATCCGGCCTCAAGTATAGAGCCCTTGGGAGAAATTGAGTGATCCTATTGGTTCAAACTTGGAGAGTTCCGGCCGGCCTTCAATCCGGCCCCAAGTATAAACCGGCCCTTATTAGAGGGAAAATTGTCTTATAGAAGTCAATGTATTCAAGCAACTTACGGCCACAATCATGATTGTGTTTTATATGATATAGATGGCATAGTTATATAAAGACTTCCTCCTATAGTTATTGATATGTTGCCATGACTATGGTGTCATGTTATGAACAAATATTTTTTCACTCTAAAGGTTGGAGTTTTTCTTGAAAGTATTTAAGACTATGTCTATTTCATCATGATTCCCTATCACAATGATGATTGAAAACCAATAAATGGTATTTTATAAGTTGATTGTCTTATAGTCATAATTACAACAATAGATTATTTTTTAAGTTGTTGTCAAGTCAAAATTATGAACTTTTGAAAAACATTTTGATTTTAGGAAGATTTAAGTAGTGTAAGTGATTTTGAAAATTAGAACTTTAGGATAAATGTAAAGTATCTTATAGATGCATTTTTCAATCATCTTTACAAAAAACAAAAAAGTCTATTACTTTACATTTGTATCAAGCTACATGCAAAAGACAAATAACATGTAAATTTTAGGTCCTACTTCAAAAGGCCCAAATATGAAATAGCTAGGGAGGACAATGGCATCATGTATCTTCATTTGAACAACTTCGATATATGATTGGAAAGATAATCACCCAACTATCCTACTTGGTCATTCGGATAGGAAAAAATAATTCTAAATAGTTATTGGTTGTCTTCCCACCTCCTTGCGTTAGTAGTCTCCAGTCGTGTTTTGCTTTGTTTGTTCTTGCCATGCCACTTGTGGCTAGCAGGCTTGTATCTTCACCCTTTGCAATGAAAATCCGTTTCATTTGTATTAAAAAAAAAATAGATACCGGAATGTTAGGGATTTTTCTTCTAGTTGCTAAAGGGGGGGTATTAGATCCATTCCACAAAGGGGGACTAGCAGGCTGGATTTACCTCGGAAAAAACACAATTTTTTTTAATTTTTTTGCTTATGATAGAATTTGAAAACTTTGAATTCATATTTGCAATTAGAGGCCCCAAATTAGCTACACTAAATAGTGCAATTAGGTTGCCTCACACTATTACCTTAATCCACACTATATAAATATTCATTATTGTTGTACAATGATGCATCCAATCCAAAGCCATGTGTGTGACAAAGATTAGTGCACTAGTTCAAGGTCCGGATCAGAGAGTTGCATGAGACTCTATGTGTACTACCATTGAGTCATGAGACAATATACTTGACATAAGGCAACCTAGTTGTGAAGGCAACCGAATTGTACTATTTATTGTAGGGGTCTTTTTTTTACTTCTATATCCGCAAACACAAAATTCATTCTATTGATCCCACTTCGTGAAATGGATGCATTGGTAAAAACTTAGAATTTGAGAGACTATTCTAGCCTATTTTCAACATCCAACGAATTTGTTTTCCCAACTTTAATTAAATACTCACATGAATTGCTGTTCCTGATAACCAGGTAAGGTAATCATTTTGCGTTAAAAATATTACAATATTACAATATCGTTTAGAACCAAGAGAAGTACACAAATTTGAATTTGACTTGCAGACGGACCATGTGAATTTCCTGGGCGAGGTTTCTCTTGGGAAGTGAAATGGCAGTTCCGAGTTGATCAAGTGTGGTCTCCAAGTAACTTCACTCCTGCATTTATGAAGACTCATAGTCCACAATGCATACTTTATGTGGTCTTCAGTTTCACTCTCTGTGCAGCATGTTCTGCAATATCAAGGAAGTGTCTGGACTGTACATTTGTCTTGAATGCATCTCCTTTCGCATAGGGAGCCAAACCATAACAATCTATGACAAGGTAAAGTGAAGCTATGATCGTTCTTTTAGCATATTTAAGGTAGAGCCACCCATAACCAACCCTTGACCGACCGAATAAGGAATTCCAACATGATTTGGAGTATTGAAGGCAAAACAAATATTTTTCAAAAGTACATCGATAGAAATGACAAGGATTGCAAAAAATTTGGTAATTTTATTGCTTGAACTGGAATTACTAGAAATATTGGTAGGCAAAAAGTGCTCCGGATCTATGGCCAACGTCTAAACTCTTCCAATGTCGATCATTCAATAACTTTTTTCCTAATCATTATTTCTTACTTTCTTTCTCACAACTTGGGACATGTATCATGTATTTATTAGTTCCAATCTTGAAAAGGAAAAAAACAAAACATTCTAAGCTTGGTAAAAAATATGTGCACTATAGGTCGGGAATGAGTCATTGGTTGGGAATGGGTGGCTCTACCTTACTTGGACATGGTGTGAAAAAATTATGAATTTTCAAAACGTTGGCTGTAGGTGTATGAATGATCAACAATAGGCTCTCATAAGCTCTCATGTTCGTGATTATGTATATCTTTGTAATTAAAACTAGTTTTAATTGTACTTTTTGATCCAAGTGTAGTGTTGCATCTTGAAAAATAATGATGATCACTGCACTTACCTTAACCTCCCCCAAAGCCTAATGAGATGGAGAGTTTAGTTTTAGAGCTATTTTTAGGCAAAATAAATGATAACATGAAAAGGTATTAGATATACAATCTTCACTTGCACATGTTTTCATTTTCTTATTCCTATATCTAAATGAACAATTTCCAAAACCTTGCACAAATGTTGCAAATCTCTAAGTGCCTAAGTTAGTCTCATCGTTGAAGAATAGACAAAAAAAAACTTTTTCAAGATACTTGAATGTACTTCATCTTTTTTTGTAGCTCCTATGTATGATAAGCTTTTAATCATATTTCTAATATAATTGATGTTGGTTTTCTCAAGACTTAACTTCACCTAAAAAATTTCCCTTAGAGTTGTGTGGCCCTATGGGCATGCAATGGAAATACTATGGTGCAAAAAACGAGGAATGATTTTTGTATATAGGCCCATTTAGAACCATTCTTTATATGCTCGGTACTCCAAACTACCATTTTTATAACGAAGAACAATTTTTTTGCAAATTGGCAAATGCATGAGAAGTAAAAAATAAATGATTGTGTACATTTTGGAGGTATAATGAATTTTTATTTTTTTATTTTCAAAAGTGGAGGTTGCAAGAAACTATTCTACGTGAATCCTTGTTGAATCCCAAATCCATGTGAGGCACATTAAAAAATATATATTCATTGTATCAAAACATAGCCCAAAATTTGAATTTAAATTGAAAGAAAATTTACCAAAAATTGTACCTTGCCAAAGCCCACCTTTGCCTTACCGCAAAATGAATCCTTCAATAGTAATGCTAACAATGATCTCATCTTCAATTCTACATGATGTTGCCCATTTTGGATATTCTACTTCGTTCATTTTTCCATCAAAGGATAGGAATTGATATGGTGGGTACACTCCAAATCACACCTTATCTAAAATTGTCATCATCACTTTATACACATCTCCAAAATCAACATGCCCCCCATATCGAAGAATCAATTATAGAACATCTACCCAAAACTTTGATCATTTATAGCTTTTGCATACAGAATCCAAATGTGACATTCTTTTGTGCATTAATAGAAACATGCCACATTTAACTATTTTTGGACTATTCAATGAATTCTAGATTATACGTCAAAAGATCTCTAGATAATAACTCGGGAGATCTCTCGATTTTTGTATACATCTCTGGATGTTTTGCATTATCTCATGATGACCATTTTTTTCTCTCCTGATGACCATTATTAATTATGGACTTTCAATAGTCCAAAAGTAGTTAAATATGGCATAAACTCTTTTCATTTGCCAACAAGAATATATGAAAATTCAACCACCATATCTTTAAGAAAAACATCGAACCAAAGAACAACCAAGCCGTGAGGCTGGAAATGAAGAGATATCGAGCAACAAAAATGACAAAAATGACAACTGCAAGAGAGACTAAGTGAAGGAGCTAGAGGGTGGATCTGTTAGAGTCCAAATGATAGAATCACCATTTCTAATTGCTTAGATTGAGGATTTGAACCAAATATTATCAAATTTGGGCAAGATGTTGTCTTTGCAATGGGGTTAACGACAAACACTAAGCTGAGCTTCAAGTTGGGCCGCCCTTCTCCAATCCACACTGATTAGGGGTACTAAGGGGACCAAAAAATTAAAGGGACTTATTCTCAAAAGTTGTAGATGTTTGAAATATGATGTACAATCCCCGCAAACTTCAACAACTATTGATGTATAGCAAAGTTAGATATTTATATAGTGTGAGATGTCAATAAATTAGCATGGGCCCCCTTAACACCCCTATTCATTGTAGTAAATAACAAGATACTGATTTTGCTTCACAAATGTTACAAACGCCGTTTATCAATGTTCACATATTCTTCACCATTCTCTCTTCCACCATGCCTATGATATGAATGTCTTGATTACCTGAGTCCACAACAAGTCTACAGTAAGTTATTTGACAGAATACATGGCATCCAAATCACAGCACCAAACTGATTCAATTGCATCCCCCCAAAAGGCAAGTGGAAGGAAAAGAAGGCCCTAATGAAGGATTACATGACTCACTGCAGCCTGTCCGTCTTCAAAGTCAAGTCCACCTTCCACTGAACTCCCATCATGCCATGAAATAAGGGAGACAACTCCATGTGTTTCAAGAAAAAAAAATAAGGGAGACAACTGAGTTCTCGCCTCTTCTTCCACATGATCCAATGAACCTCAGTTGCCTGCACCCTGTTGTACTTACTCGAAGTTGTTATATTGTTGTCTTTTCCCTATTGTTCTGTTTCCCTCACCTCTTTCAGTTGCCTTGCCAGGACACTAAATTCCTTGCACCTACAAATTGCACGACCACCCTCTGGATGGAACTTTGATCGATCTGACACCAATGCAGACAAACAAAAGGAAATACAGAGCTTCAAAAACGGCCACGCTTCTGCTCCTGCTCCTGCTTCAGCAGTTCCAGTTCCGTATGGAGGTTGAGTGCCTGCATAAGTTAGGGGGAGTGTACTGCTGATTCACTGGAAAAGATTTGCCTGGAAAAAGCTGGTCAGCCACCGAGGGCTGGCTTGCTTGCTTGCGTTCGTTTGTAACTTGTTGTTATTTTATTTTTTATTTTGTTTTTTAAGCAGATGGACAAATTCCTTTGATAAAGGATAGGGGAACAGGTCCCCGGCAGCATTTTTTTGATTTTCAGACAGCAAGAATGGAAGAACAATCAGAAGAAACTAACACCAAGAGACCCTCAAGAATTGTTAGTTGAGTTTCGTGCACTGAGTAACTGAAGATGGTGGGTTTTTTTTTCTTGTCCCCAAGGGATAAATGCTAGGTCACAGTAAATTCCGTGCACCCACAAAATTGAAGTGCATAATGAACTCTAAAACTTTCACCAATAAAGTAAGTGCACAGCCGAAGAAAATAATTCAAAATCTTATGCAATTTTCGTTCTATATTGAAGTTGAGTGCACAAGTAACTAATCTAAAGTACGGACATCCATACTCAACACTACCCAAAAATGGGACACATACATCTTGACCGGAAAATGTCACAAAAGTTTAGATGTTGATTATACAAACGTCCACTATCAAAATATGAGATTCTTCCTTGTCTTGGTTCCCTTCCTGTCAAAAGCCACTTGTATTTTTTCCTCTTATGCAATGAAAATCTGTTTCATATGTTCCCCCCTCCAAAAAAACAAAAACAAAAACAAAACAATAAACAAAAAACCCCAAACAGACATGAGATTCTATGAGAACTTTGTGTTGGTTTTTGATGCACCTAGAGATTGTACTTTGCAAATTGATAACTTATTCATAGAGTGTCCAAATAATGCATGCTAAAGTGTGTCGGAAGTACTCGGAACCCTCTTTCACTTGCCATTAAATAAGATCCAATAAGGAAAATTTATTTTTAAGTCATACTGTAACACCTAGGCTCAGTTGTAATTAGTGGTCGATGACAGGAGCGCCTTATTACCTTAATGGAGTGCTGGTTCACTGCAAAATGCCGGTCACTAACTTAGTTTGATTATTGCATTTACTATTATCACTCGAGTTCCCACTGACCCCGAATAACTTAATTCACTAAGTCCAATTTTTTTGTATTTTTGTATTTATTTGAAAACAAATGGAACTGAGTCCAAGTTTTTTTGTTTTCTTTTTTTCTTTTTCTTTTTTTAAAAATAAATTGAACTCGAGTCCAAGTTTTTATTGTTTTATTCCCCATGAGTCCTGACAACTGTATCTCTGACAGAAGAAGCGAAAAAGCAGGGTAAGGTAAGAAGTGGAACATGGCAAAAGGGAGGAAAAAGGGGCGAGACGGAAGTGGACAACACCAGGTCAGTGAGTCAGTCATGAAGGGCGCCCCCCTTTTCCAGGCCCATGCTGCACAAGACGGAGTGGCAGCTGCTGCTGGCCTAGACTAAAATACAAACTAACTTACTCCCTTCTTACCAGCCTTCCTTCACTCCCAGATAATGCAAAACTTTCCTCATTGCCAACGTTTTTTTATATTCACAATAGATAGATAGGTACTTGTTCTTTGGGTCCTCCCCATCTCTCAAATCCCACCTAACCTTCCATCTACCACGCCATTCTTCTCTCCTCTCCTCTCCCTCTTCAGATCACGCGCAGATTGCTCTCTTCTTCTTGTTGTAGCACAGCTTTGCAGGAACAGGAATAGCCAGCAACAGCAGAAGCTTGGGATCCAGGGTAAGATTGGAGTACTCTAGGTGTGGTGGGTTTGATCTTGTGTTTTTCTTTGCAGGTGACATGAGTTGCAGAAAGGTGGTGTTGTGGCTTGGAGTTGGGATGGGTGGAGGCTGGAGAGAGAAACAGTTACGAGAGATTTGAAAGATTTGAGAGTTTGGAGAGATTTGAGAGTTTCGGGAAGGTGCAAGTTGAGAGCTTTGTAAGCTTTGAGAGTTTCGGGAAGGTTGCAAGTTGAGAGCTTTGTAAGCTTTGAGAGTTTTGAGAGTTTTGGGAGTTTTGAGCTGATGCTGTCTGTTCTTGTTTTGGTAGTTTCATTGAGAGATTGGTTCCGATGAGGTGCGGGAGTTGGTCTTTGGGTTTCGGAGTACGAGGAATTTTGTGGATTTGAGGTTCGGGTAAAGTCACGACTTGGTAATGGACGTTTCTGTTTTTGCTGCGGTAGTGATTTAGTTCGGACGTTTTCTGAATTTGTGCAAGAGGATTCTGATCGCTTTCGTGTGTAAAGATCTGCTCACGCAGAAAGCTTCTTGGAGAACGTGTAATTGGATAGCTTTCGGGTTCTTCTGTGATCTTCGTTTCCTTCGTGGATACCAAACCTGTAAATAAAGAAATAGAGCTATCTCTTAGAGCAACAGAGGTACTCTGTGGAAGAATCACCTGTCATTTAGAAAGATGTAGAGGGGTTGAACTTTCTCCAGGCAAATTCTAATGGGGCTCGTCAAAGCTATCCTTCAACAGGAAGCAAGTGGAAGCAAATGCCTTCAACTCGTCACAGCGAACTGTGACTGATAATTTGTGGTATTAGTGAGATGTAGTCTCTCTTTGCGGTACTGGTTTTGTGAATCTGGTAGGCGAAGCAGTTAGAGTTGCTCTGGAACTGTGCACCTGTTTTTCTTGGAAACCTGGTCTTGGATCGTCACACGCATTTCTTTCGCTGTCGAAAACAGAGTTCTGAGGAGTCTTTTCTCCCTCTGAGAAAGGAACAATGGGATTTCATTTCTCGAGTCGTGTTGCTCATCTTTCGATTCCATGGCGGGTCTGCCACTTTCTCTCAAAGTCTTACGCCCGTAGTGCACAGATGTATCTTAGAGCATTTGGATACGACAGCATAGCTAAGTTTGCATTTGTTTAATTTGTGAAGCCGTGACGGTGATCTTTGTGTTTCGCGAGCACGCTGTTTCTTATTAGAAACTAGGAGAAGATAACGTTCTCGGAAATCACTTCTAATTAGATCCGTTAACCTTCAGAGCCCGGGTTTAATCTATCTGTGGATTAATCTCCCTGTTTCTGTTTCCACAGAACATCTGGTTTTGATAGACACTGCATTATTTTACCTTGAGACACAGCCTGCCAAGAAAATCCAGTTCGTCAAGCTCGTAGTAAAGAATCAACAGAAAGTTGCTCTGAAAACGAACTTGGTCAGTTGTGTTCGCACTTCGAGATCTGTGCGAGTAGACAGTATCTGCTGGTGGTGAACAGATCTGCTACTAGGCAAGTCTTTGGAGTGATTGTAAGTCGAGAAGTTGTACAGCAGTTGTTTCTGAATTTGCCAACTCACTGTTGTTACCTTGATGGGTGCAGGTTATTCTAGTTGATTTCTTCCTGGCGATTATTTGCTAGAAACTTACGAGAAGATCTGAAGGTAAAATCGCAAGGCCGAGCCTGGTCTCCTTCTTGGATTGTGTTTCCCTCGACTTGCCAGAGTACAGAAAAATTCGAACTGGAGGGAGGATGACAATCCGACCCGGACAGCCGTCACGGAAGTCGCCTATTTCTGGAGTCTCCAAGTCCAGTTCTAAAGGTGATCATAGTTTAGATGCATATTGTTGGCTAGAAAAACCATCACTAGTGGTAAAGAAGATGACATCCTGTAGTACTTCTGGCTTGCCTCTTCTTCATGTTTTGGTGAACAGCTTATCCTGCTCTCGAATCTCAATTTGGCCACAATTCTTCCCAGAAGTAGAAATCCTGTTTGGGAGATCTTCAGTCTCGCCGTAGAAGTGGAGATACAGTGGTCAAATTCTTCTGAAGGGGAGAGAGTGATTAGAGAAGTTAGAATCAGGGAGTGACAGCAAGTGGAAGGATAAACTCCCGAGATTGATAGTGGTGGACGTTTCTTTCTTTACACGAGAAGTTGTGTCCCGTGATTTTTTGTACCTATTATTCATCAACAGTTGTGTGGTGTAGGTATGGATGTGGTAATGATGAACGATTTCGAGCAACGCCATCTTAACACCAAGAGCAGGTCTCACAGTCCATTTGGTCACATTGGGAGTCCCACCACGCCGTTGAACTTCGAACAGCTCTTCCTCCAAGCCATGCCAGGAGCCGAATTGTCTCAGCAGGAGCAAGCCATGTTGCAAGCACAGCTTCTCAATGGCATGAGAACCTCAGGTAGTGATCTATCCCACGCCCTTTTGTGGAAAATCCAGGCTCTAATGGTTAGGCCAGCCGTTAGTGGAGCTCTGAATTCAGAATAACAAATTTTCACACAAACCTCACAATACGAACTACCATCATCACTATTTAAAATTGACTTGATTTAAGAGTTTGTTCGTTTGAGGTTGCCCAGACTCTGATTAGAATGCTTTTTCCAACTCCTCAGTGTTCAAGATTCTTTCTCACAGTTGTTCCTGTGATGATGCAGGCATGGCTCCCAAGCCGAAGCAGCAGTCTCACCAACCCTCCCTCCCCATGCTGGATCAACTGAGACAAGCGTACAACAGAGGCGAGCAAGAGCACGCCAACCACGAGCAAGCCGAATGGAATGTGCGGGCCTTCGCAGGGCAACAACACAGAGAGGAACCATCCACGGAGCCTTCTACCATCGCCCTTCTGCAGCAAAAGTTTGCCCAGATGGAGAGGCACAAAGCAGAGATGCAGAAATCCGCCAACCAACCACAGCAAGTGCAGATTTACCCTTCGCAATGGTCCATGTCGGTGCAGCAGCAGCAGCAGCCGCAGCAGGTCTCGAACTCCATGCCCCCACCCCCTCCTCCCGGTTCTCACGAATCTCGTCATTTTGTTCCCACGACTGCTGGTTTTTATTCCTTTCAACAACAGCAGCAGCCTCAAGTGATGGCTCCTCCTCCAAGTGAGGTTCCCGAGCAGTTCTATTCCGCCAAACCGGAGCTCAGCTGGGGTTCCAGTCAAGAGTCTAGGCCCTCAGCTGGTTGGACGCTTGGAAATGAGATTGGAATGAAGAATTCTTCTCTGATGTACATGCCGCCGAAGCAGCAGCCGCAGCCGTTTCAGCACCAGGCACCGAAAGTGGCGGAGTATCAGCCTGCTTTGCAGCAGCAGCAGCAGCAGCAGCACCATCACCACCACCGTGTGCCAGAATTTGCTGTTCCTCCCCAGCAAATTCCGTCGTTTAGTAGCTTTCAATTGAATGGCCCCCCTGCTCCGGAGATGGGGTTGCTGGGCTCTGTTGTGGTGTCTTCGAGGTGTGACAAGACGGGGGGACAGTCGGTGGAGTTTAAGAGCGCGCCGGACCATTTCAGAAGTGATGACTCGGAAATGAGTTTGGATAATTTATCAGGGCGCGTGGGGGCTCACATCCCTCAACCAAATTTGTCTTCTCTTCCGAATGCGTCTCAGGTACTTACTGCATCCATCCTTCCTCACTTTGCAATTCCATTGCAGCATTTGAACAGGCTCTTCCCCACAATAATTTGTACTCTTGAATTTGGTTGCTTGGTCCCTGGATTGGGGAAACCAAACTTCAATTCTTTGGATTTCTTATCTTTTCTCATGTATGAATGGTGAACTCATTTATGTGCAGATTGCATTCGGAAACAGCTTCCACATGTTGCCGCAAAGCTCGAAATCGGCTTTCAGCACATTTACACGACCGAGCTCGAACTTGAACCCTGCAACAACGACAACGACGGCAGAGGCCGTCGTCACGAAAAGCTTGCTTTTCAATGACACCTACCGACGCAGTCAAGAAGTGCCAGACTTGATGCACGAGGACGTGGACACGGAGCTTCACTTGTGAGTGAAGATTTTTCAACGCAGAATGGCGGATTGGTTGAATTAATTTCTGCCTCCGGTAGTGAGAGTGGGGGAGGGAGTTCTGAGAGTGCACTTCTCCTCCTTGAGTTTCATAGCAATTTTCACCTGATTTTGTGATGATTTTTCCTGCCTGCTTGGGTTCTCATTTCGGCACACAGCCAGCACCCATGAAAGTACAAGACCGAATCCCATGTACTGGAGGTGCAATCCCTTTAGTTTCCTCTTTGGTTCCGTTGAAATAGACCAAATGCTTTGTGTTTCATTAACCCCTTTGGTCGCCCTATACTAGCGCTATAGTACCCCAGCTTCCAGACCCTATTTGAAGGGAGAGAGAAAGCATCACAGGAGGGGTTTCTAGAATCAAGAGCAACGTTCGAAATGCTCTCGTGTACATAAACCAACCGTATATGCTGCTGCTGGGCAACTTTGTGTATGCATTGTCTCTTATGTGGAGAGCTTGCCAGCTTTCATTGAATTTCAATCACTGTAGCATTAGGCTACTCTTGTTCAAAGGCCTTTGTACCATTCATGTGACTGATCAATTGAATGATAAATTTTTTGATCGAGATGATAATTATTGTTATTATTACTAATTCTTCTTCTGTCCACTGCTTTGACTTGATTTCATGTCAGTGTTCTTTCGAAGTGGTTCTCTTGCAACTTTTCTATTAGTGAAATCATTAGAGCGTTGTTGTTACTGGAAGTAGAGTACAGCATGGGATAGATCTTTTAGGGTCTCGGGAATGCCACCACCGAGAGTGGGGTTTACTTTCCGCCATAACCTGAAAGCCTGGAAAGTATTATGTACACGTATACTACTCATCCACAAGGGTTTGATTGGACCTTGGTTGTTGGTTGTTGGTTTTGGTTTTCTCTCACCCTAGCGGACTGTTCCTTTTGGTCTCTAGGAATCTGTAGGAGAAGTATCAATGATATTCCCCCAAAGTCTACAAAGCCTATGGAAAATCTTTGGAGGAGTAGCTCGGCCTCCTTGGCTCACATGTTTGTCCTCGCATGACTGGACAATGTGTGTTGTCTTTCCAGAAATTCGTGATGACTTTACAGCAGTGAAGGGGGAGTTGGGTTCCATCTTTCCTGGTTGTTTCTCCTGTGTTTTCAAAATCATTGGTTGGCAACCTAGACAACCAAAGTCCTCATGGCATGTACAGTACTTTGTCTGTCGTGTGTTATTATTATGTACACAAAATAGTGAAATTGGGTTGCCTCGACAATTAGGTTGCCTTTGCTGACAGAAGCTAGCTCATGAGCCATTGCTTGTCCATTGCTTGTCCACATGGAGGCGCATGCAATTCTCTAAGTCCAAGCCATGAACAGTGCACCAACCCATACAACACACATAGTTCCTTCATTACTGCATTCTTTAGCAATGACTGTACATATTTATATAGTGTTAAAAGTCAAAAAATTAGTATGGGGCAACCTAATTTCACTATTTTGTGTAGGTAGAGAAGGAAGTTAATACTCCACACTACTATTGAAAAGTCTCTTTGGATGGATCTTCTCCATAGCATATAATAGTTTTCATGCACACAACTTTTTATGCACACAGCTCATCACATTCAACTTCTACTTGTCCTTGCAGCTACTACCAATGAAGGACGATTTTGTCTTTCTATGCCATTTGAAAGTTTAGGTAGGATTTTCTGTAGCCAATTTTGAAGGAGTCTTTTTGAAATTTTGACACAAGGTGTGGAGATGTGGCTTATTAGTAATAATATAATTTTTCTTTTTCATTTTCCTAATTGTGTGCTTGGATCAAAGGTTACATTGCCCAAAAAAAATTGGGCAACTCTTGCAATTAGGAAATCTTTTGCTAAATTTCACATCTACATTTGCAATTTGGTGAGTATTTAAATCATATGATATTGGGTGCAACTATCAAAAAATAACACCATGTGTTGTGAAAGCTCACTTGAGGAGGTGTTAAAGTTTGTAGGCCGTGTTGAGTAGCGTTGGAAATAAACTTATTCTTCTAACTTCAAATGTTATAATCTTTCAATCCATGCAATTAAAGTTTCTCACATTTTTTGAACCACACATTCCCATAGTAGTCTAGTACAAATATGTACATTTGAACTGAGTTCAAAGAAATCTTTTTTTTTCATTTTCTTTCACTAAACCTCCAAATAGCAATTTTTCACAATATATGCTAAAATGTACTCCAGTACTTTAGGAGAAGAAAACTTGATTAGAAGCAACATAGAATACCATTTCAACACCTAAATTTTTAACTGTATCATTCTCTGTATCAATTTTGTACATAATATTATTAACCTTTGCTAGAAGGGTCCCTTTTGCTCCTTTCAAATTAGGAGCTTTCCAACAACAAAGTTTTTATGCCTAGCAAATGAGGTTCTAAGTATTGACAATGCAGAAATATAGTGCTTGTGCCCAACCAATCATGTTTCTAGCATTGTAATTAAAATTCTCCTTAGGTATCTAAAGGGAAGTACACCTCCACCTAGAGGGAAGCAACTGAATTAGTTAAACAATGTAATGTATCCAAACCATTAAAACAACTTTATACTCTAGTTGAACAACAGATTGTTGAGAAGTAATTTTAAAAATGAATATAGAAATTTATTGGAAAATTATTTTTCAAAAAAAAGAGAATATGCACCATAGAAATAAAAGGATTTTAGAGAATATTTAAATGTTTTGAACTCAATTTTTTCAAATTCTAATTATTTGCCTTCGCAACATTAAACATATTCAGCTAAATAATACAAGTTGAAATTCCAAAAGACTGACTACTTTCTAGATTGAGAATTAGCCATAGAGTTTTCAAGTCCCTCCTGTATCTATTGAAAATTCTTTTTTAATCTTTTGTTTCCCATTTATTTACTACCTAATTGATTTTCTAAATCCTAAGCTTCTTCTTTGTTTCACAAATTCAAATTTTTAATGGCAAATTTTATTTTGTAGTTTATAGCTACATCAATTTATGATTTATTTTAATAAGGCAACTAAATAGGAAAGTTATTGCAAAATTACAAGAGGTTATAAATTTGCCAAGCAACTACTTTTGTACTATGGAATTACAATAGTAGAGAAGTTACAAATTTACCAAAGACTCCCTTGATAAATGGAGTTTGTACAAATTTGCCAAAAAATAGTTTTGTTTTGAAGAATTTGGCAGCATACTTCACAAATACCAATGAGCACTGAACATCATACAAATAGTGTGTCTTTTGTTGATTAGTCATAACATTCTTGAGGAGACTAAGGTGTTTTTTTTTTCAATGTCAATGGGGGCCTTCCAAAGTTGTAGCAAATACTCATTTGGTTGCATTTTAATGTATATACCTTGGATATCCAACAAGGAATACCTTAGTTTCTTGGATCTAAGAAAGTTTGTATCTAGTACTATCAAGAAAATTATAGTTGCATATCCTATTTAAGGTATGCTAAGTTGGATTTTGCAATAAATTAACTAAAAAAATGAGAATGTTGTATGTCATGAGAAATTTATGGTTGTTCAAAATTACAAAATGGCCGCAATTCTCAAAGTGGATGAAAAGCCTAGGTTTAATTAACAGATGAAACATCATTTTAGTGCATGAAAGTTTGAAATTTGCTTCAAAATTAGAAAAAAAAAAAAAAAAAAATTGAAATTCTTACAAAACTAAATTGGAATATGGGAATTTTGTTAAAATGGTAATTTTATCATTCTGCAACTTTGACACATTTATAGTTTAGATTATACGGTCTGAAATCTGTACCTGTCCTAGATGATTTCATGGTTGTCATATCAGACGGAATATCACTGTTCACGGACAGAATTGGACCGATTAGGGCTGACCGGCTGCGAACTTCAGAGCCTTGTAACTTTTGCTAAAATTCTTCAAATCGGGCAAATGAGATGTTTTTTGGCATCTACAGAAACTAATCGGTCCAATTCTGTCCGTGAACAGTGATATTTCGTCTGATATGACAACCATGGATGGTTTAGACTGCATGGTCTGGATTCTCAATACTTGTCCTAGATCTTCTCCTAGATGGTTGAAACCGTGCGGTCTCAAAATGGCGTATGGAATATGACCATTTTAACGTCACGAATGTTCAACTTTCATTTAGTCAAACACGTGTTGAAAGTGGAAACTGAAACCGTGGTGAGGAATTCTTCCTCGCCAGGCCACTTGCCGTGGCTGGTGACTTTTTAATTTGCCTTCGCAATGAAATCCCGCGCGTATTCATTTGTTTAAACAAAAGAAAAAGAGAAACCGGGTTGTCCAGACAATAAACCGGGTGCACGAACTTATTCCATGACGCCACTCTTGTAGCAGCTTTGCACGCAGTGGATCACTCATAATGCTCATGGACGGGAGAAGATCGATCCGAAGGTATCCGCCGATTCCGAACCTATCCTGTACTTTCCACATAAGCTCGAGCCCAAATAGTACGATTCCATGAATCCCCGGTCGACCGAAAGCAAAGCGGATCTCGTGCCCTTTCAGGAGATCAGGAAAACAAAAGGCCGATCGAACTTCTGATCGACATCGATGAGAAGATGAACCGGAATGGCGGAATCCACGAAGCACTGACGGATCTTCACCATTCCAGTCAGTCCCCGCTCTCACTCAACTTCCTCGTCTGGAGAAAAGGAACGTGTTTCGATCCTTCATTACCTACGCACCTTCCTTCAGTTCTCCACGGGATGATAATAATAACTATCTCCCGTGATATCGATGAGGACCGATCGGAGGTGCTGAGTCGCGCATGACAGTCAGCTTTGCACCTGATTGGTTGTTGTTGTATTGATCATCGTTCTGTTGAATTCAAATTGTGTTCGATTCAATTGCGCATCTGGATCAGAGAACTAGGCTCTTTTGGACGAGAGTGACGAGAGTGGGTGGGTCACAGTGTGCCTTTGGATGGGTCACTCATGCAGTTCCTGGGACCACCGTCGGGGGAAAGGTCCGCAAAAGATCGAATGCGCCTTCTGCACATCACCGAAGTTAGATAGATTGCAATAATGTTCTTTTGGCTTTTGGGGTGGTGGAGGTGGTGGTGGGCGTGTGGGAATTTTAGAAAGAGGAGCCACTGGAGGACTAGGGAGCTGAGTCACTGAGATTCTAACAGTACTGTACATAGAAAAGCTTGACCCAACATGGATGAGACCTGCGGTTTCTATGATTTTTGAACCCCCGGAGAGTTTCGTGGAAGGAGGCGAATGGGGATCTGAAAATGAAGAGACAAAATGAATTACTGTTACTGTATGGCTAGAGAAGAATCTAGATCGACATAAGATCTTCCTTTTTGCTAGTTTTTTTCCTTTCCCTCTTCTATTCTTTCTTATTCCTTAAAAGGACGTTGTCCCCAGTGACCAAGGCAGTCACCAAAACTGCTCCCAATCATTTAACCAATAGGTGTATTTGTTGTTTCTATATGGAACAACGAAGTCATCCATTTTCGGTCACTTTACGTGCTCAGCGTCTATCAAGGGTTAAATTAGTTTAGAGCCTTGCACCAAAATCAGGAAGCAAAGAGTGACCATGTTGATGACATCATTGAAGAATAGGCAGAAGCTACTGTTTTCATCATATATGGATGATCTTCACTTAATTTCTCTGAACCAAAAGTTCAGAGACCCCAAGGAAATTAAATGTGAAGTAGTGAAACTTGGAATGGATACTTTACATATTGAATGCTAAATTCATTTGCTTTTGACTGTATAACAGATTCTTTGTATGAGAGGGAGATTTGGCAGCACAAAGGACAACCGGCTTGGGAGCCCTTTCCTAATGTAACTTATCATCCATCTTATAATTTTTTAAAGTTCTGCTGTCGTTTTTGAAGCATATGCAGTCAAATACTTGCCATAGAAGTTTACTTCTGGCGGCACGACATGTACGTAACTTTTAGAGTGAGAGATTGTTCTTGGTGGTCACCTAAAGCAGGTATCATCTGCTTACTAGGTGACACATGCTTTTGATTGTTGCAAGGAAAAAACTTTGTTTACAACCATGACATGGGTTATTGTTTCCTATCACGTACACCAAACATTGAGAATGTTCATGGTGACAAGACACTAAGGTAACTTTTGTATATACAATCAATTTTTTTCCCATTTAGTCGTGACATGTGCTTTTGGTTGCTACAAGGAAAAAAACTTTGTTTACAACCATGACATGGATTATTGTATCATGTACACCAAAACCCAAGAATGCTCATGGTGACAAGACAGTGAGGTAGCTTTTTCATTTATAATACTAATTTTTTTTCTCATAGTTATCAAAAGTAGGTGTCACCAACCAACTTCCTAAATGAGTAGGTGACACATGCTTCTTGTAGCCAAATAGAAAAAGTTTTTTTACAAACCCTGACACATGATCTACTTTGATAGTCAAAGGTGAAAACTTCTTTGCTTTCCATGAATTAAGGCTCTATTTATTCTAGAAATCTTTGAATTGAGCCTTGGTCGTCATGAATAGCATGCTAATAGACAATGTATAATGCTTGGTACATTGGCAATGTAGTAGGATACTTGTGCCTCCTCTTTCAAGAATGTTGTAGCCCCTTTGCCATTGGCTCTATGGCTTACAATTTGAAATAAGCTCTTTTTGATTAGACAATTCTTTTTTGTAAAAAAAATTAATGATTTCTTTGCATAAATTGTAACATGTATTAGACAGATATATTGATTAATATCTACAATTGGAAACATCAACTTTAGGCTATCACCATTCAAAATTGAGATAAAATAGATTAAGAATTAAGGTAGAACAACCTATTATGGTTAGAATTAGGAATTTATCTTCATGCCATTGCTAAAATTTTTAACTTTTTTAAGACAAGTATAACAAACATTAAGAGCAATTGAAATTATATATATTTTTTTTTGACAAAGTATGAATTTGTTATGAATTTTTGAGTGTGCTACATATCATGGCCCAAAAGAGTCTCTAAATTATCGCAAAACCAACAAAAAGTGTATCCATTATGGTCATCTTAATTGCCCACAGCAGCGCAATATTTTCTAACATGACTACAACATGAAGGCCTAAAAAGTCACTTCTTGCAACGAATTTGCATTCAAAAGATGTTGGAAGTTCCTATTGTAGTCACTAATCATTCCATTCATGCCACCTAAGACATTGATTGTAGCCCAAATCTCATTTGTTGACCTCCTTGCAATGGGTCATTCTCTAAGTGTTTGGAATGTGTCTTTTGACCTCAATGAATTGTTCTATCTTACAACACCCACTCCCCACATGTGAATTGAAAGATGAAACACCCAATAATCCTAAACCCTAAATCAAAAGAACACATTCAACTTGAGCTTCACAAAAAAATGAAGTTACGCATTGTACACGGTTGAGTTCAACTTCAACATCCAAAACTTGAATTGCAACATTACCAACATGTCCTAATCACAAATTTGATGTAACTATTGCTCCATTTGTGCAAATTTGCCATAGTGCCATATGACCCATTTCTTTTGGTTCAAAATGGATGTGTCGACTTAATAGATTTTTTTGCTAAAGTTTTGGAGCACTATGAAAGGAACATTGGGTGTGGATGGGATGTAAGTTGCACAATTAAGAAGTGCACTTCATTGGAGAACATGCCCATGTAGCACACATTCCGGTATTCCATGTTGAAATTTCATGTGACAACTCACCACTATGTTCAAAATTGGACTCTATGTAATAAAGTGAGAGGTTCGTAAATCGAGCGGATTCTAAATGCGTCCCCTATCTAGGAATAAATGATATGTTCCTTGAAATATCTATTATTGTCATTGGTGAGGTTGCAATTTGAACACGGTTGCTTTTCAAGCAAACTACTTTAGAACAAATGGGAAGTGTTGTTGCAAACTTTTGCAACAGTTGTACAACTAGTATATCTTATATAAAATCACATGCTCCAATAACACCCCTTTTCACCCTCATAGTCACATACAAAATACATTGAGTGCACATTGAAACCAAATGAAAACTCCCAAAGAAGCTATGAACCCCAAGAGCAGTGTTCAGGATATTTTTTGAGTTTTACTAGCTATTTTCTTCTGATTCCCATATTGAATTGTTTTTTCAAGTACTGAGGCTAGGTTTTTTTTTCTATTTTTTTCTCTAAATAGAAATTTTATAGATTTTTTCACAAGTTTTTTCTTCAATGTTTTCAAATTGTAATTGATTTTTTTTTTCAATTCCACCTGCTAACAATGAATTAACTGACTAGTGGTTCTCCCCAAGCTACTATGATCCACAAAGTGTCTGTAATTCTACGCACATTAAATTCGGCTTTGCATAATAAACATACATTGTGCTCAAATAAGTTTTTTTGAAGAAGATTGAGCTCATACCACCCTCCACCTCTGACGAGGTTCTCACAACTAGCTTGTGGACTACCACAAGCTTCATTGGAGCTAACTTTAACTTCTCAGTTGCTAGGACGAGGAACTTGCCCAATAAGGGCTAAGGACCATAGGTGACTTATGGAACTCTGATTTACATGACTTTTGATCATGGGAAGATCTATCCTCTACATTTTCACTTACCAATCTTGAATGCCATCATTGGTTTTATTTACGATTGAGAATCCCACTCCAAAGGATTGTACACCTCACTTCTTTCTTTGATAAGGCCTAAGAAGGAGAATGAATAGGGATACTTTCTCAACTTGACGATCCAATTCCAATTACAAGGATTGCAATGGATTAGACCCGAGTTGGTCTTTAGGCGACAGGAAGAAGCAATTGATTTCTGTAGAATTTGCAACGGCCGCCATGACTATGTCAGCAGAGACTATGTTTGGTTGCAGTGCCTTAGCAACAGATTTGCCATGTGCACCAGTTCTATTGGAAGAAACTTTTGCATATACTTGCAGTGCAGTAGAACGACATGATTTGCTATTATTAGAGATTCCTACTTAGTACTTCAAGGATTCATTTCCACCATGGAATACTTGTAAAGAATTATCTAAGCATTGCCTCCAAATTGTAGCATCTCTAGAACCTTTACAAGTTTCTTCCACTTCATCTCTATCCACCTTTGCTGAGTCCATTGATTGGCATCCACTACCTGAGGGGATTACTTTTGTGAAGCTATTTAGGGGCATTGGCATCGATTTGACAGCAATTTTGAAGGCTGGGCTTAAAGTTAGGTGGTACATCCATGTAGATAATGGATTTGTATCCAACCGAGCAGCCTGACATCATTTTCAAAGGTTGTTGGCGCTCTATTCAAAGCAAATGCCAGCTTCTGCCATCCATGGTTGTTTTGGCTAACTTCCTTGGGATGTTACTATCATTAATGATGAAGATTTGAGGAGGTTGGGACATATTGATTTACTTATTGTTGGATAGCTTTGCCAAGGTCATTCACGAGCTGAAGTTGGTCAAGGCTTGGATGACCCTTGATCTATTCTATATGCGGACTTGATGTGACTCATGCAATGGTGGTTTACACATCAATCAACTCCGCCACCATACATTTTTGAGAATGTGCCTTCATTAGATGATATGCGTCAGAAGGTTGTAAAAGATGGGCATTACATTAGCCAATTTCTGGGTTCTCCAATCTTTGCGGATGCTGCAGCTTTGGGTTCTTATGTCCACCGGCCTCGTTGATTTTGGACCAATTTGGCACCATCCCATGTGCTTTCAGCAACAATTGCTCGAGTTCCTCAACTTGTGGATCGCAAAGTCGATGATATTTTAGATGATCATCGTATTTCTTTGGATGTTTTCAATGATGATGTGTTGCCACTTGCAATAGTTAACAAGGTGGGAGCCCCTCAAGGTGCATTGCCTACTTTTGTGACATATCCAAGATCTTATGCATTTTGATCTTGTGGGTTTGGCATGGTTTGATTTTCATAATCTCAAACTCATGAAGAGCCTACTACAGATGAGCGGGAACATGCCATGGGCTTTCTTACGGGCACCACAACTACCCATGATCTTAAAGAAGGTCAAAGACGTTTTATTTTGGGCCAAGTTATGGATCTCAATACGCTTATGTGGATTGTTGGCACTTGTCTTGCTATTCAGCAATATAATGATGGCCAATTGATTACTCTGAGGACAGAGAGCAATAGTCAAGGGGCAACGGAGCTACAATCCAAGCTTCACATAGAAGTCGAAGAGTCTGAGGCACTTTTTTGTTTAAAGCAGCATGCTGAGGAAGAGCTTCAGGCTCAGCGTATTTTTGTTGCTTTGACCCAAGATTTTGGAAAGATGGAGGCTCAAAGGATGCTTCCACGACTATTTCTTTGTGACATTTCATCTTTTAATGGCTATCTAGCTTCACGGACTAGTTGTAGTACAAAGGCTTCTCATTTGGCTTCAAATGCAGATTCTGGGGGCAAAGAAGTTGTCCCTTCCATAGATTAGCAATCACAAACCGTGCCGGTACCAAGTGGTGATCCTTTTGTGGAAAAGGAAACCACAGAGTTTGATAACTGGCCATTGGAGTTGGGGACACATCTTACTGGTGTTGAAGCACGAAAGGTACGGGCATTTATTCGCTTGTATCGCAGTTGTTTTGCCTTTAGCCTCTAAGATCTTGAAGGCTACAAGGGCAAACCCGTTCATATTCATTTTGAGGACGACCATCCAATCTTTAAACGACCTATAGGCTTAGTACATCCAAGAAGGTGGGTGTTCAAACTTGATGCCATGAGTTATTAGCAGCGGAAATGATTGAGCTCTCTAATGAAGAGTATGCTTGTGCTACGGTTATGCCTTCAAAGAAAGACATCTTTGGCAATTGGACACAAAAACGGATATGTGGTGACTATCGTCCAGTTAATTGTAAGACCAAGTCAGACCGATATCCAATGCCAATGTCAAAAGAGTTATTTGATGGGGTGGAATTTTCTTGAGTTTTTAGCACTTTAGACTTGAGACCTAATTATCATCAATTACCTCTACTTTTGGGAGATCAAGTGAAGACAGCATTTTGGGGAGTTGATCAAGACGGCAAAGATCAACTCTATCATTGGAAATTTTTGCCATTTGGTCTCAAAAATGCACCAGCTGAACTCTAAAGGGTGATGGACCAAGTATTAGCCGGCTTGTCATTTGCTAGGTGCTACATTGATGATGTTATCATCTTTAGTAGTAGTCCACAAGATCACGTGAGACATTTGCAAGCAGTGTTTGAGCGGTTGCAGCAGTGGGGACTACAATTGCATCATGGCAAGTGCAAGTTCTTCCACAATTGGTTACCATATTTGGGCCACATGATTGTTCCAGGAGGTCTTGGTGTACAACAAGCAAAGGTGGATGCTTTGCAAAAGATTCCAATACCTAGCAATGTACCACGACTTTGTGCATTTGTTGGCTTGGCAAATTACTATCGCCGTTTTGTCAAGAACTTCAGCTTAATTGCTAAACCTCTTGCTATTCTTACAAGCAAGGATCAACCATGGACTTGGGGGCGTGAGCAACAACATGCATTTGATACATTGAAGCAAAGGCTCAGTTCAGCGCCAATGCTTCGATGCCTTGATATTTCTAGATCCTTTCAATTGCACACGGATTGGAGTGTTGTAGGCCTGGGAGTAGTATTGACACAGAAAGATGAAGAAGGAAAGGAGTATGTTGTGCTTATGTATCTAGAAGCAATAATAGTGCAAAATCTAACTATTCTTCATATGAAAGAGAGGCTTTGGCAGCAATTTGGGCCATTGTACACTTTCGGTCTTATTTGTATGGCCAAAGATTTATTTTGGTGATTGATCACCAGCCTTTGAAATGGCTTATGGAGTCAAACAAACTCACTGGCAAGCTTGCTAGGTGGGCATTATTGCTCCAAGAGTATGATTTCGAGGTTGTACATCGAGCAGGCATCACTAACTTGGATGCTAATGGACTTTCACGCAATCCAAGTTCTTCAAACAAGAATTTGATCGGAGCCAGGCAGCACGGGGACTACGATAGAGAAGCAGTTCCAGGTTGACATGCAGCCTCTTATCTTACATTGATGTCAGGATCTACTTCTGAAGCGTCTATTGAGGATCAAGATGAAGAGTCTGATAAGTCTCTAGTTGTGAGTGATGTATGGAAATATCTTGTAGTCTTGGACAAACTTCAACAAGGGACATTTCCTGTAGCTATCTCTACTATGGAGCGAAATAGAGTTAGTCATCAAGCAGCAAGGTTTTGTTGAGATAACGATTTGCTATTTCGTAAATGGCCAGATGGAACTAGGTGCATAGTTCTAAGGCCAGATCAGAGAGCTTCTTTGGTGCAACAAGTGCATGAAGATCTTGGACATTTTGGAGTGCGTAGGACACATTCTATGTTGCGCAATTAATATTGATGGACTGCCATGTATCAACATATTGCCACTTATGTTTCTTGGTGTAAGGTGTGTGACCAAATTAGGTCAAGTTTTTAACACATTATCACCTTAGTTGAGGCCTTTCTCTATCATGGGCTTGGACTATTGTTGGTCTTTGGATTTTGCTAGGCCGCTTGTAGTCACCTCACGCGGAGCTAAATATGTATTGGTGATGATAGAGCATTTTAGCAAGTAGATTGAACTTGTGGCTCTACTACAAAACTCGGCAGAGTTGGCGGCTATGGCTTTTCTTGATTGTATTTTGGCACATTTTGGAGCACCTGTTGAGGTGTTGATGGATCAAGGATGGAAGTTCCTTGGTTCATTTGAAGAATTGTATACTAAGGCCCTGATAGATCACCGTACTACTTCTAAAAATCATCCTGAGGCACACGGCTTGGCTGAGCAAGTTATCCAGACAGTCAAGCGGGATTTACGCAAGTATGGATTGCTTCGTGGCAACCACCGTGATTGGGACTTGATGTTGCCATGGATTGCTATGGGCTATCGTTTCAGCAGGCAAGCGTCATTGGCGTCTTATAGCCTTTACTAATTATTGTATGGCCAGGAGCCAATTTTACCCAACTTGGTATACGAGAAATTGGCTTCAATTGTGGACTTAGATGATCCTGATATTTGGGCTCAATGTCTTCATGATTGAGCAGAGTTTTTCAAAAGAGCCATGCCAATGGCCATGGAGAACTTATCTATTGCTCAACATTGTGATACTTTACGTTACACCCGCATTCGTAGCGGCGCTTATCGGCCTCAATTGCGGAGATTCTCTAAAGGAGATTATGTATATTTGCAGCTAAAGTGCCTACAACGTTGAATGTCAAGGCATGACGTACTATCCTTCAAGTGAAGGATATTTTGCCTAGTGGCATTTTGCTGTTGGAAGGCAAGGACGAGCGAGAGTGTCGGGAGCATACAATAAATTGCACTCCTTGTCACTTGCCCATTGATGGCCTTATACGCCCCAAATTGGCAGTGGTGCCAGAAGGTCTTCCTTATTTTGTTTGTGGAAAGAAGAAAGGTGCGGCTACTATATTATTGTATGATCAGTGCCAACTTGGTTAGCATATGGCATGCTTGATTCCGCCCTTATCAACTCTGCCTTTAAGAGATTGGATTTGCCCTCGTTGTTGGATCTCTTCAGGTCATGCTACGTCTTTGGACAGGCGCTGAAGATGTTTAGAGAGACAAACCACTTATGCTCATGATGACAGCAATGCCATTTGAGTTGACTAGGCGCCAAGTACATGGTGCAAAAGATTGTGATTTGGATTAGAGATTGACTTAGAGATTCAACATAAAAAAAACCTTGCTGAAGGCGATTAGGGATTACACTCACTATTGCATCCAGCCTACAGTCTCTTGTCACTCCATTTTTAACTCACTTTTGTACACATCAGTCGACCCACGACCTCAACTTAGATGTGAAGAGCTGTTGTACAGATATTTCATCATGGCATTTGAATCCAACTACATTTGTTGTGTAGTCCTAGCGGCTTGTCGGGATAACATTGTCAGCTAAGGGAGGCACTTGAGAGGGTGTTTTTGACACTCTCTTGTGTTGATTTTGATTGATATTTTTATTGACGTTTATAATTACACAATGTGTTGTGTATGACGATTTGTAATTACACGACAGCTGTCACGTGAGGTGAGATCAGGGTTATTCTACATCATATTGTAATATTAGACGAACTTCTATAGGAGTTCATTTTACTTTTGGATGAGTTTCATCTAAATGTTAGGATTCATCCATCTTAGGGTTTGAGTATTTAGGTGGAGAGAGCTCCTTGACTTGATATTGTTGTCAAGTCAAGTTTTGTGAGCGTTTTGAGAAAGAGTTGTGTTTTTAGCTTTGCTTGGAGATGGTGAATTATCATTTAATAAAGCTTCACTTCTTCTCTTGCGTTTACAATCTTTGATTCTCCCTTTGTGGAGTGAGAGCCACTTGACTTTGTGTATGTGTTGATACAATAGTTTCTCTTTGAGAAAGTATTTTTGACACTCTCTTGTGTTGATTTTGCTTGATGTTTTGATTGACGTTTATAATTACATGATGTGTTGTGTATGGCGATCTATAATTACACAACATGTCAGCCATAACATGACCCCGAGCTTAACGATTGTTTTGGAAGCAAATCAAGCTAGTTTTAGATATTTACCACCTTGTTCGATACATTTGTGTCAACCAGCAAATACTTTTATCATCTCCAAGGTTAAGGATGCTTGGATCAAGCAATGGGAAGCGAAGAAGGTTGAGCTCATTGCAAGCAATGCTTGGCAAAATACTCCTTGAGTTGATGGACAGTGGTCAGGAAAATTCTCAAACCCGGGAAAAACATTTTTCCTACAATTGGCTGCAGATAGCGTTGAAGATGTGAATAAAGAGGTAGATTGTGATAATATGTCATATGCTAGGAAAGCTATGATTGAATCAGGTATAGCTTTGAGTGTTGATGGCATTTGGAATGTCAATCAACTCTTTCCACATCTGCAAAAAATTATAGCCAAGCATGAACCATACTTCCAAGGCCAACAAGTTCCCAGTCCAAGTATGAAATCTATATTTTTTTTATTATATCTAAATATGAATTTTTTTTTCTTATTTGATGTTCAAAGACTTCCTTCACTACAAATATTTTTCACATTTTCTACTCCTTCCATCATTTTCCTTGTCTTCAATCTTTTCCTTTGCAAATTCATTTTTTTAATATGTTATAACACTAAATGTAAACATTTTCGGATTTCAGATTTACCATAGAGTATATTTAGTGTTAGAAATTACATTTAATATTAATTACTTTGGTAGGCTTAATGATATTTAGTGTCATGGTTCGTAAACAGTGTTGCTAACACTAAATATAGTTTTTAGTGTAGTAGTCTGAACTTCAATCTCCATCACTATGAAGTCCATACATTTTCTCTATCTCGAGGAACCAAAAAAGCAACCGTGGGTCACAACTCCATGCTACTTTCATTTGCCTTGCCTAACAATGATGAAGTTGAATACTGTGGATACACACAAAAGATTAGGGTGGTGTAGATCCACAAAAGTCAAAATTGAGCCTGGGTGAAAGCATGTTAATAGGAGCTAACTTGACCGTAACCACTCCTTTTTTTGAAGAATCTTCACTCTAACTCTTGGATATGAGTTGAAACATGAAAAAAAAATTGTAGTGCATTGTTTTTTAGTTATATCTATTTAACATAATACAAAAGAAAATTAAATATGCTTACTTTCTAAGTGTATTAAGGACAAAAAAAAAGGTGTAACCACGACTTAATTGGTTAAATAAGCGCCCCATCATAAATGATTTAAAGAGTATCTTGGAAGAACAATCAACAATTTTTGGTAGAATATTCTATAATAAATCTACTATGGATGATTTATGGATCTAATATGGACTAATTGAATGAATAAGCAATCATTTTTGAATGGAATATTCCATTAAGAACCTCCATAAGCACCTCAATAACGTCTACCAGCGACTCCTATTAGCATGCTTTCACCCGCCTCCTATTTTGTATTTCATGGCATCATAGAAGGCCTAGTCTTCGACCTAGGGCATTGGCAATGGAGCAATGGTCTATCACTAATGGAATATTCAAAATCTGTAGGTCGCTCTCTTATCACCTAGAATGTCCAGCCAAAGACCACCATCATGTCAAAATGGGTTGGACATCTTCCCCCACCCACCTTCACTCCCAACTGGAAATATGTGTGGCACATAAGGCCCAATTTCTTAAGGATGCAACTTTCATGTGGTTTGTCTAGCACAAAGCTGTTGCCGTTCACTCGTGGAGAGCCCGTATTGCCCCTGGCATCGATACCAATTGCAACTGTTGTACACTAGGTCTTGAAGAAAGACCTATGCACCGGTTCTTTGTTTGCCCACAAGCCCAAGAGATATGGAACTATGCTCAATTGATTATCCGCCACATATCAGGATCTCAACCTATCTTGGGGCCTCACATTGGGTTCAATGCCATTCAATATATCTTTGGTTTTACTATTCTATGCCGATTCACTAGCTTCCGTACCATTTGGTCTTTATTTAGAGGCTCCTCCTTGTAGCTCATTTGAATTGCTCGCAACAACTCTGTTTTTTCAAGGAGCTCATGGCCCTCAAATCTACTACAAGATAAATTATGGAATGCTCTTTTGGACTCAAGCAGGGCAGCTCAAGTCAAGGCCCAGATTAATTCCCGGCAACACCCCCAACAACATGATATCATTTAATCCAAGTGTGATAGTATATGGCTCCAATCTCTTGTGTTAGCTTTTCAGAGTGGATCAACCATTGTTTGGAGTCAAAATACCAAGATTTTTGATAGGGACCTATCATTTGTTCTTTCACTTAGTTCTTTTGGTTCTTGTTCCTCCCTTTGTTTTTCCCTTTTTTCTGTTTTCTATTTTGCTCTTATCTCTTCATTTGCCAGCCTTGGCTTGGCTGTTGTTCTTTTTTTTTTTTTTTAATGCAATGGTACTTTCCATTTGTTCAAAAACAAAAACACGATTTTCTATCCACCAATCATCTCATCCTCCCGCCCCAAAGGACTGTTTTTATTTGAACTGTAGTGAAGTATTCTTGAATCATTATTAGTACTTGCGGAGACAATGTTGTCATGATAATTTCCCATCCTTTGGTTCACAAGAAGCCTTGGAATTACTTCACACTTGTAGCAACGTATTCAATCATTCTCCGTAAAAATTTATGAGATTTGAACATCAAGTATGACATCAAGTTGGGAGACAATGCTGCTGAAGTTCATGGCTTTCTTTATGATGTTGAAATAGTACAATTTTACATAATAACTTTTATAATACACACCTCCGTCATGACCAGGATTTTGGGGGGGGTGATTTATCAAAAACACAGTTTTATTTAGGGATGAAAATAGATTCTCCTATTTTCCATGGATGAAATTGGTCACTTGCTACAAATTCAAGTGGATGTATTACTCTAGTATGGATGAATTTACATAATTTTGAATGATTTCATATGTTTTCGTACAAATTTTGTATATCTCATCCATATCGATGGATGAAAATAGATTCATGACTCCACTACAAATTGCTTTGTGTGTCGCCCAAAAATAATGCCTAAACCTTGTGAGTAAGGTCTTAGAAGTGTTCAGTAAAAGTGAAAAGGAATATGAGAGAGTAAGCTAACCAGTAAGATGGTTGCAACACAATATTTTAAACCCTAAAGGACCTTGCATTCAAAATTTGAACAATGAAGGAATGCAAACTTGTCTAGAGCATATATTTTTTAATTTTTTTTTCATCCTTCTAAACAACTGTAGATTCTTGTATTCGTTTATTTACATTTGTATGGTAAAAATTTCACTATTGTACTTTGCAAAATCTATAAGGATGGATGATACTCCTTGTAATCTATGTGTGAAGCTTTGTCTCATGTCATTCCAATAAATACTAAAAAAGTTAGAAGGGTTTTTTCAATTTATATACCAAAATCGGCAGTATAAAATATATTCTAAGAAAATATTAGTTATTAGAATTGTATAGATTGATACCTATTCAAAATCACTTGAATTGTTCAATTTCAATTAATGAGGTAAGAGTTATGAGGAGTTTAATTTGGTAGGCAATGAAGGTAGAAAAAACGTATCTAGTTGTGCTCTCAATTTTGGAATTTTTTAAATTAAAATAAAAGACATTAACTGCTTACTATAATGTTCTTACTACACAAATTAACCCCTAAAGGACCGAGGCCTTTTTTCTGCCAAAAACACTAAAAACTGCCATTTCTATAGCAAAGAGGAAAAAAAAACTTAATGTTTTTTTTTCACATCTAACATAGGATCTTACACCTAACTGGTATAAAAAAGTGTGGAAAAAATTTCAGAATTTTTGACTGCATGGATTGCAAGATATTTGCGTGTAAAGTGGAAAAAACAAGTTATTCAACACATTGCGCCATTGCGGGATTGGATTTTTTGACTTTGAACATTTTTTAAATAAATTTTTTGCACTACAAAGTTTTGAGCTTTAAATATTTATAGTGGAAAATCGAATTGAGAATCTAAGAAAAAAAAAGAAATTAAAAAAAAATTAAAATTTCATTCTTAAGAAAATTGTTAAGTAGAAGTAGGTATGAGATAGAAGGAAAATTTAAAATACTAATATCTCTTAGATGGAATTAAACTGCACTAATCCCAATAGTGAAACTGTTCTAGCAAGTAAACCAACCATGCAAAAGAAAAAATTTGAAAATTTTGAAAAATTGCATTCAGAAATGAATCCTATGCGCTAATTCTTTCAAAAAGATGCTCTAACTGCCCGAAAAACAAGAATGTCCATAACTTTCTCATAATAAACCAAATGAAATTAACCAAAGCTTTCCAGATAGACAAAAATATAATCTATGAGAAAAAAAATTTAGAAAAAAAATTCAAATTTTTTGCAAATTTTTTTTTGCTGCCTTCCGTCCTTTGTTTTGAGCTTATTTGGTTATAACTCTTGTCTCCAAGCTCCAATTGTGAAAAAAAATTATATTCCCATAAAGCTTATCAGTTCTTCTATCTTCCAAAAAACTTTAAAAAAGTCACGACAAAAATTCAGCCCGTAGGTACTTGCCCAAAATCCCATTTGTTCCTCGAATAAGCAACACTCCTTTAGGGGTTAACTCTATTTTTCAATTTCTTATAAAAATTATTAGCAAACTAGAGTTTTCTGTTATTCAATACCACCTTCCACTTTTTAATTTTAAAAAGAAATGAATATGAAATTTTTTCTAGTGAATATTTTTTATGTATGTTTTCAATCCATTTTCCAATATATTGAGCAAATCCACAAGTTATAGGACATGCTTGTATTTTTCTTAAAATGTTGAAGGACAAAACTTCACCTTTCATAAGGGTTAGAAAAGCCTACATTTTGAAGTTTTGGCACATTGAGTTTGCAATTGGTGGGGATATTCATTCTAAAATTTTGGGACAATGTATTTGAACAAATTCACCACAGTATCCTATGACTGGATTGTTAAAAAATGAATATTGATGAAGATTTTGACCTTGCTTTGGGGACGAGTATTCTGAAGCAGATTTGGGCTTTTAAACATGTTGGTCCTTTAGGGGTTAAGGGGTTAACCCTTCACCTTTAACTCTTTAACAACAGAATCTATTTTTGAAATTTAATCATTTTGGTTATCATCTTTGAACAATTATATAATTTGCCTTAATTTCATCAAATTGGTCATACAAAGGAGTTGTTTGATAAAGCTTTAAAGGTCACTTTAGATGAATGAGAAATTGTTTGTTCAAAACATTGCCTAGGAAACACTCTATTCATCATTCAAATTTTTTGAAAATATACTAAAAATTTGTATTGAGGAGCTAGTTGACTTGTTAAAGTTCAACTTTTGAAAAGATAAGACTATAACCATGAAATTAAACTCCAAATTCTTTCATTACGAATGCTTCCATTTTATGACTATTTATGAATGAAAAAATATAATATTATATAGGTACATCATTTCCATACTACTTTGGCCTATTACAATAATTTGTAGATTAAAAATGCTGACCTTTTAATTCATATAGAATTAATATAGAATCTAATTAATATAGAATTTTTGTTGCCCTCTAAGCTCATTACCACTAACTTGAAATTTCTCCTCATCAATACCTTAAATGAGGCTGTTTGTTTTGTTTTGTTTTGTTTGTAGTGTGGACAACTTTTTGACCGTGCGTCCCCCGGCCGCGTGCTTGGTACTGTCGGAAAGCTCTCACCAAGGAGGGGTGTACCGGCTTGGTTTCGTGGCGTTTGGAGCGGGGGTGCAAAAGTTATTGAATTTCAAAGTATTTATTGATTAAAATTTAGAAAATTACTTTTACTTTGATTTTGGTGGCGTTCTTGCTACTGGGAGTGGAACCGGGAGTAGAACTTGGAGTAGAATCGGAAGTAGAACCAGGAGTAGAACTGGGAGTAGATGAAAATTGGGCCAACGGCACAGGGTCACACTAGTTTATATGAAGAGTGCATTTTTGTTCTAGAATGTATACATGGATACATGAGGATGGAATTGAAATGAGAATGATAATTGATTGGATTACGTTATTCTTTAGAATAACATGAATTCAATTAAATGAGTGATAAAAAATGTGCTTTAATCAATCATTTATATAATAAGTAGATTAAGGCGAATAAAATTTTTTGGATTACTTTGAAAAAAATATATTTTGAAGAAGTTTGGGCCTCGAAACACCTCAGAGCTTTCGGTCAAGGATTAAATCTTTGAAGTTTATTTAGTATTTTTGCCACCTAATTGTACCATTACCTAGTTATCAAATATTAATTGAAATGACATTTAGTCGCAAGTTTTCTCAACAAGTTGCATATGTATGCGAGTATAACAATATTCAACTTGACTGATGGTAAAAAATGATGAAACAAATTTCCAAACTAGCATTAGCTAATTTTTCTTGGATCTCAAACTTTGCATTAATTTAAAATTTTACTCTAAATTAGAAAGAGAGTGGAAACTTATAAGAATTGAAAAATTATATATTGTCATAATATACATATGAAATGAGTTCACAAGAGTTCATATTTGCTTGAATAATAAGCTAATTACACCTAATTTATACCCCTATGCATTCTTGCTTGAAATGTACTGCCTCATTTTATGAAAGCCTAGGGTCGCTTTTAAATACCTATTTTGACGATTTGAAATTCATAGTTAATTCAAATGTTGTCCAAAAATTGCATAAGAACAAAATGTAGGTTATTCTTTCAACTTCCAACAAGATTCAACAAAATTAGGCAATTTAATTATAGAAATAAATGCTCAATTGTTGATTTGGATACAATTCGATGAAATTACTTTATTCTATGTTCATTTCAAGAGCCATGTTATGTAATCATTAAGCACCAACGAAACATTACCTCCTTATAAAAGGTCACTCACTCAATAACTCATAACATTGTATAACCAACAATGGTCCTCCCCATGCAAGGAAGGTATTACGCTTTGCTAGTTACCTGGAAAGGACATATCAGTTAATTCAAAGATTGGGGTTAGCTGAAGAACCATATCAGACAATTTCATTCCCTGTAGGGGTTCCCCCTCTCCAAGAATGCAAAAGGGGACCCCGGGTTCCTGCCTCATTGGTAAACAATGCTTATGGATTACAACAGTTGCTGCTCGTAGAAGGCTGTCTGCAGCTGTTTCACATGCGCAAGCCAGGCAGCCACATTCAGCCCATCCACTGAAATCCAATCCACAGCAGTAGCTGCCGGCTGCTCCCACCATTCATCAACCTGCCATATGAACCAATTTTTTTTCAAATACAGCAGTACAGAAGAATAAAGTAAGAAATTAAATAAATACTTCTTCAATGAAAAGATATAGCCTAAAATAATTTGCTTTTGGAAGCAACACTAAATAGAATGAAGAGTGCAAACCCACTTCAATATCTTGCCCAATCTTTATCTCTACCAATCTCAACCACTCACACAAAAAAACAAGCGACAGTTTGTAGTAACAATTATGCAAAAACCTTCCATGGTCTACTGTCAAAGTATGCACTTTTCCAAAAGAGCCAGTGTGAATGTCCCATAAATCAAGCAATAAGGTCGAGAGGAAACTCTTTCCGTCACTTTTAAAGCATATTAACCAATATCTAGGAGTGTGATAACAGAAGATTTCATATTCGATTTCAATGTGGGTTGCAGACCACTAGACAACCCGGTTTCCATTCAAATACCAGTGGCCAGACAGACAATTAGCCAAGGGGTCAGGATACGAGAAAATTTCAAATCCCTACCGGTTTTAACAATATCCTCAGTCTACTTTCATCCCGTAGAAACACACCAAACAGTCAGAAGGTCTACTTACCAGGTCTCGAACCAGCTTGCAATCTTCCAAGCATTGTTGGGCGGCTTGTACTGCCAGTTTGAGCTCGGGGAGCCATTCCTCCAGCGCTATCGTCTCTTGCTTGACTGCGGTCTCCGTGCATTGAGTAGCCGTCCTGCACAATTTCACACAGATCTAGTCTTCAGTTTACACACAACATTGGCATGATCGAGATCATGGTGGGGGACCCAGTGGTGGCTTGGCATGCGAGGCAATATGTGTCGAAATTGAAGTACTTTTACAGTAATTTAATTCACCTAAAGTCCTATGGACTTTGAGTAGCTAGAGCACCGTAGTAGGACTTTGGTAGCCAGAGTACCATAGCATCTCTCTCAATCTCTCTCTTCTGTGGTTGGGTGGCGATTTACGCTCTCAAATCTTTTCTGTCTTCTTATAATTTAATACTAAGGCCATTTGATGGCACTAGGCACCTGGTTTGCTGCGCTTTGTTGAACAGATGGGGTGAAATTGCAACCAAACAAGGACGGTAGACACCGGCATGATAATTAGTGTGATAGCATGCTTTACCTTTCATACTCCGGTCTTGATGCATTGGCTGCAGCAATCAATCCACGGCTATTGCCCATTAAGTCCCGAAGCGTTTGCACCCTGTTCAAAGTTTTCGCAAGGTCTTCAAGAACTGTTCCAGGTGAACCTCCAGGCCGCAAGAAGAACCGCATGGAGTCCAAAATCAACACTAAGCCAGGGTCCGCAGCTTCTGTTCCTGCATATCATTTGATTGTTACCAACAGGAAAAAGAAAGTCAGAATCGAAGTACAGACAGATATTTAAGGAAAGAAAAATTGGATCAAGGCAGCATTTCTGCTCCATTGTGTGGTAGGAGATTTAACACTTAATTAAGAGCACCAAAGGCCCAAATGGCCCAAAGTGGAGGCTCCCTAAATCTATAGGAGTTGAAACAACTTATTTAGGAAGCTAATGAAGGTAATAAAAAGTACCAATAGGGAGAAAAAATTCATATTATCCTATATAATTTAACAATAGAATCATATGTTTGAAAGTTATACCATAATTTAACTGCTAATTTCCAAAGTGAACTGTCAATTTTTGGCTTGGGCACTTAAAGGTTAAGTATTGCCTTCAACCGAGGCTGAAGATTCTAAGAAAAATCTTAGCCAGCTGTATGATATAAGACCGCCTTTTATTTTATGTAATCAAGAGTTGGAATAAATTTTTCCACACCAGGTGGGTAATTGAGGGCTGCTGAAACACGACAGATTGTTGGAACAGCAGAAGGGTCTCCAGATCCAGCCCTTAATGTTAGCATATCCGCCTGTCTTTCTGCAAATGCAACAGCTTCGGCTCCACCATTTGTATTTGCTCCTCTTGCATCCAATATCGCCTGCAACAGAAACACATCGCTAAAACTTTATTGTAAAACAATGAAACCCAAGTTTTACAGAACAAAGTAGAGTACAATACAACTTGCAACCTTTCCACGGTAGCACTAAAAGAATCTAAAGCACTTAAATAACGAAGAACTGGTCCAACTGAGAAACAATTTATTTCATTATCAAGCATGCACTCATTGCCACATGCGCACATTCAACCATGCAGACCATGTAGATTCTCTTCTTATGCAATTTTCGGACACCGTATGAATAAGCTATGTATTTTCAAAATGCTTAAAATAGGTGTATCCAAAAGCGACCCTAGTCTCTTGTGACAGGCTGTACATTTTACGCAAGAATCTGTAGGGCGTTGGGTTTTCAAAAAAGGTCATAATTAGGAGCAGTTACCTCATTGTGTACAAAAAGAATCTACTGTAGATTCCTTTTCTTAGTTCACTGTTAATCAATTCCAAGGATGCTTAATAACCTTCTCAAGAAGGTTATGACCCCATGGTAGACACGTGGACGACTGAGTGGTAGACACGTGTACCTGAGCAGTAGCTGGCATCATGTAGGACCGATTGTCAGGGCTGCGGTGAAAAGCTGCAACTTCACGCTCCAGCAGATCACGAGCAGTGCTTGCTTGGTTTTGTGTGGAGTCACAAATGGGTACAATGGTGTTGGCGGACTGCTCCTTGTTTCCCCGGGTATGCTGCTCCCATGAAGCTGCAGCAGCCTGCACAAAAATCAACAAATATTTCACGTTTAGCGCTTTCAAGGATGACTTTATTATTAATATTAAAATAATATGTAGACTTACAACATGGAATGAAACTAGCTCTCTCATGTCTATGACAGGAACATGAAAAAAAATTGAGAAAGACTAAATGTCTTGTCAACGTTCCTTGCATATAACCTTCCTTATAACCTTTTTTAAGGTATTTATAAAATGTATTTTCCAAGGCTAAAGGTAACATAAACTTGTATGCACATCAGCCTAACGGTAATGCCTAAAAGGATGTCCATGCCATCCCTATTGTGTTGGATTAGATAGGGATGCCGAACGTTTCTTTAGTGCCTCTGCTGTAGCGAAGTAATGGCTTAAGATATGAAGGGGAACAATCATGCAGCACACTCGTGTAGAGAAAGCTTTTAGCTTTATTTTATTTTCCTCATTTCATGGACTTTCAAGCAATAGTGCCCTGTGATGTATCATGTCACATAAGATGTCCAAATGCCCAAATGCCCAAATGCCCAAAGGAACTCTTCAGTAGTTCTTGCCGTTCCAGTAGCGTTGAAACAGCTTGCTCTAATAGATTAATGTCACTTCACTACCTTTCCTCTTGTGTGATGAGTCATAATATAATCGGGCGTAATTTGAAGAAACAGTACCGCATTTGCACGCAACAGAGCTGTGTAGATGGCCTCCAGCTCGAGACGCCGAGCATCAAACTCTTCGATTTTTTTCCACTTCTCCTGCAAAGACTCTTCGGCGTCTTGCCGCTCCTCACACATTTTCTGTAAGCGCTGGACTTCCGAATTGATGGTGTTGACACTAGCTCTCATTCCCGCCAGCTCCCTCTCTTTAGCCCAAACCTCCAGCTGCAAAGTATGCGCAACAAATTAACCCCTAAACAACAAAGATTTCATGATTTAAAGTGACGAATTCGATCGATCATATTGTGGAAAATATCATGCAGAATCACCAGACATCACCGGAATCAATGACGGACATTGCATGTGTCGGTCAAGAAATAATTTAAATCGAACAAAAGAGAGTCACCATATGAGCCACTCCAAAGTGGTGAACAAAACATGGCACCCATTTTGGGCGTTCATGGTCGAACTAACAGAATGGTTGGAATTTCTCACAAAATTGCGGATGAGACGACGCATGGAAGAGTAAAGAATGGACAAATTCCAAGTCATCATCAGAAAAGACAGCAAGAGCTCCACATTAAATTGTTATGTCAAGAAGCAGACTCTACCTCAAATTGTCGCAAACTGCCAGAGTTTTGTACATCAGAGTTGGTGGAGGAGGGTGCAGCCGCATCAGTGCCACGTATCCGTCTTATGAGCTCGTCAGTCATTCTTCTAGCTTGCGCGACCTGATTCAAGGCATCCTCGGTTGCCATAAATTGCTGCACATGGGCTTTCTGCAAAACAAATAGAGCACAGCCAAAAGTTAAAAACTCTCGGGAAAATCAAGCCGGTTAATAACAAGAAGCATCCTCAAATCAAAGCTTCCGGAAACATAGTTCATGACGTGATTGAAGGGGGTGAAAACATCACAACAAACGCTAGACTTGACATTTCAAAAAATTAAATCGATTTGCTGGAAAGTTGAGGATATGGACCTGTCTTTCTCGAAGCTGTCGAAAAGAACTCTTGGTGGTGCCTCGGCTACTACGTCGACTCCCAATTAGTGAATCGTCCACTTCCGCAGAAATGTCCTCCACAACTCTATTATTTTCAAATCTATACCTGCATACCAGACGATGTCAATACCAATGTCACCAGTAATAATAATTGCCATACATCTCCTAATTTCCTGCCAAACCCCTCCAACACTCGTTTCCAACGATCTGCTTACCTTATCAGAAATTCGACTGACGCAAGAAGTGACAATTGAAAGAGAGCAATCGACAATTGAAAGCGCTAATTCCAATCGATTACAGAGCATTCATGGCTTTAAGAAATGACAAATGATTGATCATACTGCAAAAAACATAGTGGAGACCGCACTTAATCTCGTATCACCAGAATCAATGAAGAACATTGCATATGTTGACAATGCCCCAAAAGTAAAATCGAACAAAAGAAAGTCCTCATATGAATCACTCAAAGGTGCTAAAATAAACATGGCACTCATTTTAAGAGTTAAAGGATTAAATTGACAGTACATCATATGAGAATGCTATGAAATGACCTTCATCACATAATACTGAGACAGAGATTACCGACCTGAGCCTCTCTGCATCAGCTCGAATGTCAATCTCTTCCGTTTCGTTTGCAATATTCCCCACCACGCGACTCGTGCACGCAGCCAACGCCTGCAGTAACAACGGCGGGCTCTTCAACAACGCCAGCGCTGTCTCTTGCACCTCCTCAGGGATGCTCGTCTCCCCGTCCACCTCAAACCCCAGCTTGGCCACTTCCAGTTGCATATTTTCCAAATAATTGCTTCCCCCACCACCGTCGTACGCCAAGAATGTCGTCCTGATCCTGAGTGTGAGTTCCTCCGCAAGAGACTCACAAGCTTGCCGAACAGATCTCTCGCGTGGCGTCTCAGGATTCTCTGCGGGGTGGGCACTAATTTTGGGAAGGAAGGACATGTCAGGACTGCCATTATCTGGGGGGGAATTGGTTTTGGCTCTCTGGGCTTCTCGGGCGTGCTCCACGTAGTGGTGCAGGCGACGAGAATATTCAGCGAAGATACGAGCGGTTTGTTCTACACGGTGCTCGTAGGATTCAAGTAACACCTGCTTGTGTCTACAAACATAGAAATAAATCTTGATGTTAGAACACTACACGTGGTTTCATCTCAATGTGAAAAGTAGACTGTACCCTTAAGATGTGAAGGTGCAACAGGAGCTCAAACATACAAAGACTACACATAGTTTCTTCCAGAAAAACAATCAGTAACCCTAAGGTCTGAAGGTGCAACAGAAGCTCAGCTATGAAAGTTAACGATCTCCATGATAGGAAACTGAAATATCCATTTCTGATGGAAAGTACCAGAAGAGTAGCATGCCATTAAGAATCTAGGCTATCACTTCATTCGAGAGCTTCAGTGACTGATTTTATGCAATTGATTTTGCTAACCACTCGCTTTTTGACAAGCACCATAAGAGAATCCTCCGTTTGGTCACAGTGATCTCTAACTCAGTTACCCAAAGAGCTCCAAAATCTCCACAATAGGAAACTGAAATGCCCATTCTTGATGGAAAGTATTCCACGTCTGCTCGTACTGACATTCCATTAGGAATCTACACCAGTCTTGCTATACCAGTTCATCCTAGAACTTCATGACCAATTCAGCTAACCATGAACTTTAAGACACCATCACAAAGAGATCATCTCCCTCTCGTCACAGTGATCATACAGACAGAGGCTCCTATGGACCAACACCATCCACCGCATAGATGCAAAATCAGAAAACAGGGGAACCCAGAGAAGAAAAGGCAGATCATTGCAACATCCAAAACACAAAAGAGTGCAAATTGCAGACCTAGAGTTCGATCGATCATCCAAACCACGCTGCCGTTCGCCCTCTTCCTTGGTAACATCCATCATCCGAGTCTTGATATCCTTCACTAATCTCTCAATCGTGACTCTCAACCTTCCCACCTCCCCCATGGCCACATCCCGATCCCGCATGGCTGCTTCTCTGGAGTCTTCTGCTCCACTTTCATTCTGCGCCATCGCCACTTCCTTTTCCTTTTCAGGCACCTCAGGCTTCCGTAGCGACGGTACTCTGCCTCTCTTCGTTGCTGATTTTCCTGGTGTGCTCTTACCAGTCTCTCCTCTCTCACTCTTGGGAGTCTTGGGCCTCTCTTTGGGAGATTCAGGCTTCGAGGTTGTTGGATGCTCGGGCTTGGAGGGAGACGAAGGAATGGTGGTGCCATGGATGACGAAGTTGCGGCGAATGGCTTCGTTCGTCTTCTCCGACTTCACCCTCTCCAGCAAGAAATTCCACACGGGGATCATGTTGCCTCGGCAGATTTTGCGGAGAGACTCCACCGAGGGGGGTGTCTGGTACCCCATTTCCTGGTGGAGCCAGGTTAAGATGGTCTCCGCTTGGGGCGTGCCATTATTGGTGGACTGCATTGCAGACAAGCCTCTCAATCTACCTACACTCTTACTGTGGGTTCCAGAATAAGGTGGGTGCCCTAACAGTCATTGAAGCTTACGAGTATGAAAAGTGTTGTCATCAAACCATTTGATTCTCGAAAATTGCGCAAAATAAAAAGACTCACACAGAGAGACTTGGGAGTCGAGTTGCTATTCCCAGGGACAACATAGGCTATGGCACAAATTGAAGCTGAAAAAGAGTCTCCACTGACACGCGCTTCACAAAACTGCAGCTCTTAAGAAGCTTCGACCTGTCTATCCGCTACCCCTAAATGTATCCCAGTGTCATTGCATGTGTTCTTCACTGTTTCAACCTCTGCTGGTTGGGCCAATTGCAAAAAAATTGGCATTATTCTACGAGCCGTGACAATGTGTCTAGAACGAGTGTCATTCCAAAGCTAATATACAAACGTCAAGGAGGGGAGAGAACAATGCCGTTAGACACTTAAAATCAATGGAAAACCAAGCGGTTTCATTCTCCAAAATGGATGGTCTTCATCAGCATTTCAATGCTGCGATGGCTATACCAAAACTAACGCCATAGCCAAGCTCCTGTATCGAAGCTACCTAACTAATTGACAAAGAGCACACCTGCACTCTCCCCTCCTGCCCACATTAAAAAGGGCAAGCGAGCTACGCCGTTTGGTACTTACAATCAATGAAAACTCCAGCGCTCCTTCACCATGGACGGTCTTCATAAAGTTGCAACAGCAATAGCAACAGTCCTGACGCCATAGCCAGAAGCTATCCAACTAATTGGCAACACCCACAACAGCTGCACACTCCCTGCGCCAAAAAGACGGCCATAGTGCAAATCAAATGCCCATCAATGAACCGAGCTGCTGAAGCAAGCAAGTCCCGAATTCAAAGAGCTGGAGACTCTGCTGCGGTACATTGATGTAGCACTTGTGGGCACCCACTGAGCAAACCCAAGAGCACACACTTTGATCACACACTGGGGAGCCAATGCCATGGCGTGGAAGAGTTCGAGACAGCTTCTTGTGAGAACTGAAAGCAGAAAAAGGAGGAGTTTTGGAATGCGAGAAAAAGCTTGAAAAATTTAGGTGACAATCTTGTGCGCAATCAATCAAGAGCTGTGGCAGTGGATCAGGTGCAGCAGTTTGCTGCGGCAACTCTCCCACTACTGAAGAAGCCCATTTGCATCGCTGATTGTTTGGTTGGTTGTAGCAGAATCGCAGGTGGGCGCAGTCTCCGTTGCTGACACCCTGCGTCACCCATCGAAACGCCGGGCTTGGATGACCCGGGTTCGTGCGGTTTAGGGTGAAGGGTCTGTTCGTTTGACCCTGTCAAACGGGACTGTTGTATGCCCGGGTTTTCGACGGGTGTAGTCAATGGGACCATGACTGAAGGGCTTGATCGAAGACGCGGATCCAGTGGGGTCACTGGTGGTGTCATGCCCTGCTTCGGGGCTTCCGCCCGAAGAAACGCCGGGTTTGGGGATACCTGTCGTGGGGAAAGCAAAATGGGAGTAATTTCGCAGTGATTTCGGTGGGCTTCAATGTGATGGCCACTCGCATGCTTTGAGAGAGAGCATGAAGCCCTTGGGTTTAATCAAGGTTTAGGGCTAAGGTTTATGTAGATAGGTAACGGTAGCATGGTGAAGACACTCGTACCCCTAATGCAATCGTTTTTGGAAGGTTTGGGGCTACCTGTTGTCCGAACTGAAACTCAGGAATTCCTTATTGTCACATTAATTGAAGTAATTTCGCAGTGTTGGATTGCCATTCTGGACTCACTCACCTGCTGAGTGATTTCGATGGGATTCACTGTGATGGCAATGTTTCTTGCATGCTTGGAGAGAGTGTATGAAGTCCTTGCATTGAATCAGGGTTTTAGGGCTAGGGTTTATGGAGGGAGGTTACCGGTAGCATGATGAAGGCACTCGTAGCCCTAATGCAATCTTTGCTTAGAGGTTTGTGGTACTGGACGTGGTGAACCGATTCAAGTGAAACTCAGCCAGGAAAGCACTTGCATACTGTCACCCGAATGGAAGTGATTTCGCAGTGTTGAATTTCCACTCTGGACTCACTCACCTGCCGCTTGCTGATGGAGTGATTTCGGTAGAATTTCATACTTCTCGTGTGGTTTGAGGGTGTGTATGAAGCTTTTGGGTTGAATCAGGGTTTAGGGCTAGGGTTTATGGAGGTAGGGTACCGGAAGTACAATGAAGGCACTTGCATCCCTAATGCGATCGTTGTCTGAAGGTTTGTGGGTACCCAACTGAAACTCAACGAGGAAAGAACTTCCTTTTTGTCACACTAATGGAAGTGATTACGCAGTGTTGGTTTTGTCACGTACTGCTTGCTGATGGCGTGATTCCGGTGAAATTCAATGTGTTGTTCCAATACTACTTGTATGGTTTGAGGGGGGCCGGGCACATTTTGGGTTTGAATCAGGGTTTAGGGCTAGGGTTTTATGGTGGTAGGGTACCTGGAGCATGATGAAGGCATTCAAACCCCTAATGGAATCCTTGTCTGAAGGTTTCACACGCGATTGTGCAGCTTGTGAACTTTCAAACTCCTGGTTTGGATTTGAATCCCCAGTCATCACCATCTGTATGGTCAAAGTTTAAGATTTCTTGTCCTTTTTGATGTTGATCGTCTTGCAATAATGTCAGAAGTTTCAGTCCTTAGAGGAGAATTGTGCTTGAAATGATCCTCCAAGAATGCATTCCTAATGCTCGCACTACAGTGTCCCTGTTAACTGTGTCATTGCCTCTCTCACCCAATTTCTTTTCAACAATGTAACTTTCTATTCAATGGTATCATTATTTTTCTCAGTAGTAACAATATTGATCCCTGAAAACAATTTGATTGGCTAGGGACGGAAGGGGAGGAGGCTTTGCATGACCAATGTGAGGAAATTACATGTGAGGAAATTTGAATAGGACCTTACTCAAAAAGAGTGAGCTTTGTGTTACTGGAACATAGCTCTTGTAGCATCGCTGATTTTTTTTCCTCCATATCATAGATTATGAAAGGCTGTCCTGTGTTATTGTATCCAAACTGTTTGTAATGGTTTGTATATGTTCAGCAGCGACAAATCTTCAATTCTGCAGTTTGGCGGACATTCGTGTAAGTGTGATTGATTTCTTGAACATCAGATTATTTATTGGTTTTACATGAATAAAGATGATACAGGAACTTAGTTGGAGTTAATGTAACTACTGTATGAAAATTCCCTGGAATTCTAAAACGAGTTGGAATTTTCAACTCATTAAATCTGGGCTAGTCTAGTCGAATTATACCTGATCCTTGTTTTCTGAACACTTGCTGATGTGCCATACCATTTTCAGCAGTTGTGAGAGCTTGCCTTTCTCTCCCAGTGCAAAGATGGCACCTGAATTAAAGACTCAAAAGTTTGACATTCACTGTAAAGAGCATGGATGAAGCTCAATGAGTGATTGCTGTTTGTCTTCTTTTACAGTTGTTTTTTGGTGCTCTCTCCAGATTCTTCCTGTACACAATCTTGAGCTCATGGCATGTTGGAATCCTCCTTCTTTCCTTGTCTGAGGGAGGCAGCTCCTCAAGAATGTTCAGCTTTACAGATGGCAGCAAGACTGTCTCTGACCTTGGGTGTGCTTAGCGTATTAGGGGTGTCAGATGTCGCACATTCAGTGTTCCACAATTCGTACGTTTGATAACGAACTGGACACAATGCAATCCCCCTCTCAAAGTATTGTGCTGACACAATTGTAGAATCTGGAATGTGATTTTCAAGAAATTTTGGGCAAGTCTTTTAATGGAAGTAGAGCGGGGAAGTGGAAGAGGATCAAAATCCATTGTAGTGAAGAATGCTCCTCTTGTTCATGTGGATGAATTCTTTCCTTTGATTCTTCCTTTTAGTTGTCAAGTACGGAGCATGTAACTAAGTAACTCTGTCGCAATGAACGGGGAGAATCGGTAGTTAGTGTATTATGAGCCGGTTCATTTTCCCAGACTGCCGGCTGAAAATCAAAACTGCAGGCAAATAACCAGTCACTATTTCAGAAAAAAAAAATCATTTTAAGCAAAACTAATAGTAATAGGTGAAGATTATCAATGAAAAAGCGATTTCAATAGAAAACTATGGATACTACTTGGTTGGGCTCAATTTCTCAGATTATCAGTGAAAAAACATTTCTTATTCTTCAATTGTATAAGACAATCTTGAAACCTTGTAGTTGGAATCTACGACAGAAGTCACAGCCTTCTAAACTGCTCAAAGCTGCAATTTTGAGACTTCCCTGACGTGAGTGTTTTTTTAAGGTTTAGGATGAACTTGCCATCTTAGCTAAATGTGCGACAGTGGGAGATTACCAAAAAAATTGGCGGAGAAACAAACACTTTCATTTGGTTCTCACATGTGAACGCAAAAATTTCTATGAACTTACACGAAATTTTCGGTGGACGTTACAGGACGTTCAGTTGTGCACCGAATGGTATTAAACATATAAAATTCCATTGGCGATGCCACTCTTGAGTGTAAAGTGTAAACAGCTACCAACTGTCTCAAATGTAAACGCAGGCTACGGAAATTCAAACCCAAGTACAGCGAAAGAATGAATTCACGTTTCGTTTCACCTCCGTACAACAGACTTATTAGTTATCAATATTCAGCCAGTGAAAGAGAGAGTGACTCCCCAATTTTAAAATTTTCCTTCAAACCTTTTCAACGTCCTGTTCCACTATCCTTACTCCTTAGAGCCATCATCAAAGCTTTTACCCTTTTCTTATTGGCTACCTATTCTGGAAAACAGTAAGCCATTAATTTAGATAGCCCCCGCCCCCAGCTATTTGAATTCTCCGGCCACAGTAGCCCTCGTTCCGTCCCCACTTTGCCAATTTCATGCTCATCTGTGCTCCCAAAGTCCATCTCCAGAAGCTCTTTTGCTGCTTAATTCTTTGGGCACTCTCCTTGTTGGTAAACTCCTCCACCTCTTGTGGTCTCCGACATTTCTTTCCTGTCTGTTCGAATGGCTTGGGTAGCTTGTTTGCTTGTAGCAGTACAGGAAGTTACTTGGTGCAGGCATGTGTAGATAGCAAGAGTTTGGGCTTTGGAGTTGCAAAGAGAGTGAGAAACAGACAGAGAGACCATAAGGACTGTAATGGCTTTCATACTTGCGCTGGTGGGGATGATCTTTCTGTCAATGGACAAGCTGTCTGCACAAGTTGTGTCCGTGAATTGCACTCTCAACAGCTCCTCCATGATCTCCCCCACGGCCTGCACGTACTACGACAAGCAGAACATGGCCAGCCAGATGGGCAACTGCCAGCCGTTCCTGGCCAACTTGGCGGCCTTGCCGGACGCGGGCTGTTGCGAGGGGATGAACGAAGTGGGGTACTACCGCACGGCCTGCATTTGCGATGCGACTTTCTACCCGCCCGCCACCGAGAACTTCACAAGAGCTTTGCAGCTGGCGAATTTATGTGGGATCCGAACCGATCTGTGCATGGAGTGCCCACAGTTCCTCGTCCAACGCACGGAGGAATTTCCTGTTGGTAAGCTTTGCTTTTATAATCACCGTCAGTGCTTTGAAAAGGACTTTGAAACCATTTTTGAAGAGAAAGGTGTGAGACATCTGATGAGGTGTAGTCTTGGTTTGGATTTTCTTGAGAATTTTGCACCGTTTCTGAAGAGAGAAAAAATGCAATTCCTGTCTTGGTTGCCCTAACCTGTCTTAGTCTGCTACCGACAGGAGTAGCATTCTTTCTTGGGTTTTCTTGAGAATTTTGCACCTTTTCTGAAAGGAGATTTGGAACCGATAATCGAGGTGGAGGTTGTCTTGGTTGCAATAATCTGAATTTCAGTGGTACTGACAGTAGTAGCCGTTTTCTGGCTTCACACTGTCTTGAGATGTGTGACCAGATTTGGAGAGAGACAGTGTCAGCATTTTTTCTTTGAACTTTCTTGAGAATTTTACATCGTTTCTGTAATGAGACTTGACGCCAATGATCGAGGTGCAGTCGGTCTTGTTTGCCATAACCTGAATTTGAGTGGTACGGACAGTAGGAGCCGTTTCTTGGCTTCGCATGGTCTTGAGATTTGCGACCAGATTCGGAGAGAGATTAGTAGTAACATTTTTTCTTTAGATATTCTTGAGAATCTGGCGCCATTTCTGAAGAGAGACTGGACGCCAATGAATTGCAGTCGGGCTTGTTTGCCCTAACCTGAATTTGAGTGGTTCCGACAGTAGTAGCATTCTTGAGGGGTTTTTTTAACAGTTTTTGAGGAAGACAGTAGAGCATTCTTCCTTTGGATTTACGTACAGTATTAGTAGTGCATTTTTGGTAGCGCATTGTCTTGAGGTTTTCTGAACAAGTTTCTACAGAGACAATAGTAGCATTCTTCTTTGGATTTACCGACAGTAGTAGCGTTTTTTTCTTCGTCCTGTCTTGAGGTTCATGAACAGATTTTGAGGGAGACAACAGTAGCATTCTTTCTTTGGATTTACAGATAGTAGTAGCGTGTTTTCTGCTTCACATTGTCTTGAGGTTTTTGAACAGCTTTTACGAGAGGCAATAGTTGCATTATTTTTTTTACATTGTTTTGAGAATTTTGCTCAATTTCTGAAGGAATATGTGATGTCTGAGGGGTTGGATTCCGTCTTGTTGGTGATTTTGCCCTAAACCAACCTTGACTGTCATCGACAATGGTAGCATTATTTCTTTGCGTTGTCTTGAGATTTTGACACAATTTCTGAGATTCGATTCGATTCGATGGAGAGGATTAGAGTGTTCTGTCCGTGAATTTGCCCTAAGTTCTCTTTGATTGGCACTAACAAAAGTAGCATTGTTTCATTAAAGTATCTTGAGAGGTTTAACACCCTTAGGTTGTATTTCCTTCCTTTTCGTGAGCCTGTCCTGACCTCTCTGACTGCCACCAACAGTAGCAACATTCTTTCTTTGAGATAGGGGTATTGGAATTCAAGATCTGGAGATCCTGCGAGTGGCATAGTACACTGAGGCAAGCTTTTTGGGGCTTAGAATCATGCCTGGCTGGGTTTGGAAAGAAACATTAGAATCACACAGCTTGAAATCATGACAACTTTGATTAGAGTTACCCTTTATACTTATTGTGTCAATGTGGGGTTGCTGACCCTACTTAAAAAGAAATCAAGGATTAATCCAAAATTGCGCAGCAATTGGTGACCTTAATTGAATCCGTGGGTGCTTGAAAGTCCTTTTTTGATTGTTCTTTCCTTTTTATTGAAATATGGATGAAAAAACTATGAGTTCACGGATAACGCCTTTGTTTTGAGAGAATTTTGCTCAATTTCTAAAGAGATATGGTGAATAATGTGTCGGGTGTTTCTGTGGAGTAGGTGGAGTGGAGAAGAGATCCAGAGTTGCCAAAGTCGCTGCCATTGTACTGGGAGTGATCCTATCAGTAGCTCTGGTGGGGGCAGCCATAGCTATCACCATCACAGAGCTGAAGAAACGGAAACAGGACAAGGACACTCCTGAGGTTTTTGAAGCTCAACCTCCAGGCGGTGCTTTTTAAATGCAGCAATCATCTGAAAATTTTGGTGAGAGACCGTCAGCTATTATATTCTAGAAGCATCACAAGAAGTCATGAAATCTTTTTGCTTTATTTATTTATTTTGGGGCGAAAATGGAAGTATTTTCATTGCAAAACATGGAGTGCTACAAGAGTCAGTACAGTACAGGAGTATGTATATACCCCAAGGGTGCTTTCAATTTTGCGACGAAGTTCATTTTGGGTAACAAGGTAGCTGTTACCCTGAGTTTTGAGGCGGTCTCAATAAGAGTCCTGCTTCAAGAATTGTTGGACGTGTGGCTGAAGATGAGCTCAGTAATTCGGCTTCCGGAGAGTCCATTGTCCCTTTTTTTCATACCTCAAATGAAAGCCAAGCCAATGCAGGGATAATGGTTTGTGTATGTTAACTGGTTTATGTACATATCATTTTAGTGTCTTGTATGTAATTTTGGCACTTGCTTTAGTAGCAATTCTGTCTGGGAAATAGTGCAGAACATTTCCATCCCTGACACTAAAATTGTGAATGTGAAGCTCTGGGATCAAGTGCCAGGAACTCATGACTTGAGCTTCTTACAGCTCTACATTTTTCTACAGTGCTTGTCGAGAGCTGAGTTTGATCAGATCATTATTTGCTGTCGTGTCAGACGTGTAAGAATTCTGCCTAGTTCAGTCATCCTGCAACATATGGTATTGTACAGTGGGGTACCAATCAATATGTCGTTTTCGAATTCGCAGTGAGAAAAATTTCAGTATTGCCAACTTTGAAAGCCTCAAAAATTGGTATTTTACCACAAAAATTTTACCACAGCATTATCTTTAAGTTAATTATATGTATGCCAAATTTCAAGGCCAAAAGATTCACCAAAAAAAGCTATTCAAAATCTACCAACATTGGTAGCTGTGGAAATTTTTTCAATGCTGCCAACTTTGACAGCCTCCCAAAGATTGAATTATTTTTCTTTTGCCATGAAATTCTTGGAACAAAAAACTCTTTATGTTAATAACATATGATAAAAATTTCAAAAGGCCAAAAGATTAATACAAAAAAAGATATTAACAATCTACCAACATGTGTCGTTTTGAGAAACAATTGTGAAAACCGTTTCACTACTTCAACTTTGACACCCTCCCAAGGGCTGAAAAATTGCTTATTTACTATGAAATTGTTTCCACAAAGTGATTTCTATGTTAATAACATTTGTGACAAGTTTCAAAGCCAAAAAAGTTATAGAAAAACAAATATTCAAAATCTACCAACATGTGTAGTTGTGAAAAATCATTTCACTACTTCCAACTTTGACACCCTCCTAAGGGCTGCAATTTTACTTATTTACCATGAATTTTTTTGCACAAGATCCCCTCTATGCTAATAATATGTGTGCCAAATTTGAAGGTCAGAAGACTTATACTAAAAAAGAAATCCACAATCTACCAACATGTGTAGTTGTGGGAAACAATGGGAGAAACCATTTCATTGCTACCAACTTTGACACCCTCCCAACGGTTGAGAAATTGTCTATTTACCGTGAAATTTTTGGCGCAACATTCTCTTTATGTTAACAACATTCATGCCAAATTTCAAGGTCAAAAAATTTATACAAAAAAAATATTTACAATCTACCAATGTGTATGTCCTCCATTTGCCTCAATCACTGCTTGTAACCTAGAGGGTATAGAATGACATAGTTGAAGGAGCTTTGTACCATTGATTAACCTCCACTCTTTTTCAATAACTACCTTCAAGTCATCTAAATTTTTTGGACATATTGGGCCATGTTGCACAGCATCTTTCAAAATCTTCCAAAGGTTCTCAATTGGATTGAGATCGAGAGAATTTGCAGGCCAATTGAGCTTCTCCAAAAGGTGTGTTTGTCTCCATTCTTCACATAGTTTGCTACGATGGACAAGTGCGCCATCTTCCATGAGCAATCCTTGTGGCACTCTACTCATAAAAGGAAGCAACTCGCCATTGTAGACCACTTCAACAAAATCCTTACACTACTAGAAAAATCATGTCCAAATTAACAACTATTTAACAAAAGGGTGTTGATTTTTTTTGTTAATTAGGACATGTCAATTTGAACATTGTGTAACCAAAAATCATTGATTTGGATGTCCAAATTGACATTTTTTTGTTGTTCATCAACAAAAAAATGTTCATTTCTTTGTTCATTTTGACCAAAAAGTGTTGATTTTCAACACAAAAGTGTTAATGTGATTGTTGATTTGGTCAACATGGACAAACCCACCTATGTAATGGCGCCATGTGGGCGGGTGAAGGCACAAGGGTTCAAACCTTGCACCTCATGGCTTGAGGTGCAAGGCCCTTGACCATCAAGCCAACCACTAACACATGTAAACGAACTAAAGTTTTCTTTTTATTTATGTACTTTTTGTTTCCCATTGTAAACTCAGCAGACTTTGGAGGCCATTTTGGCATAGTAGAACATTTTTTTTCAAAAATCTTTGAACTAATTAAAGCTGGGAAATCAAACTAAGTTTAATCTCCAAAAATCCGTTTCCAATTTCGAGTCTCTGGTCAAAAGTTATGGACAAAATTCAGAGAGGGTGCTTAAAAATGCCAAAGAAAGTGTTCATTTCAACCCCTCTCTGAACTTTGTCCATAACTTTTGACCAAAGACTCGAAATTGGAAACGGATTTTTGGAGATGAAATTTAGGTTTATTTCCCAACTTTTACCGGTTCAAAGCTTTCTGAAAAAAGTTGTTTTACTATGTCATATTAGACATCAAAGTCTGCTGAGTTTAAAAAACACTGAATTCTGAATGATTAAGTTAAAAAACAAAATTCCATCGTACGTAGAATTCCAACCGTGGTCATTTAAATGTTATTCAAATGACAAAAACTTATTTGAAAATTTTGTAAGTCTAATGAACAAATAAGTGTTGATTTTTTTGTAGTATCCAAATCAACATAGAATGTAGTACCCAAATCAACATAAATATGTTGCGTTTTGTCACCAACATTTACATAGTTGACACATATATGTTAATTTGGTCAATTTGGTACCCAATTGAACAACTAAGTGTTGATTATTTGTTGATTTGGACACCATTTTCTAATAGTATTAGCAGAACGTCTATCTTTGGGCATAAAAACAAGTTGTGGCTTTTGCCCTCCAGCAAATGCACCTCAAATCATCAAAGAAGTTCTCCCACTTTTAAAAGTTGGAACTATACAACTTGATGAATAGCGCTCATATGCATTTCTCCAAACATGAACTTGTCTAGAAATTTTTCCAACTTCAAAGGTAGATTCATCTGTCCAAACAACTCTCTCCCATTCTTTTACACTCTATCCACAATACTTTTGAGCAAATGCCAATCGTTGAGACATGTGATGAGGTGTCAAGAACGGGTTTTTAATTGCAATTCAACTGAAATGCCACTCTCACGTAAGGCCCTTTGAATAGTTGATCTAGACACTTGAGTAGAACATGTATTAGTGATCTGAGAGAGTGTCGAGCGACGATGAGTTTTTGAGACACGTTTAATAGCACGGACATCTCTATCACTAAGCTTTTTAGCATGACTTCCACCACAAGGTTTGCACTTATAGGTTCCATCTTCTCGAAATTTCTTCACTACCCTCTGAACTGTTCTAACATGGACTCCAACAATAGCTGCAATGTCAACTCCTATCTTCTCTCCCTCACTCAAACCTACTATGCGAGCACGAGTTTCATCTGAAATAGCCATCACTCAGTGACCATGATCTAGCCTTCAATTAATTATCATGATCTAGCCTCACTCATTGAGCACATATATAACCTCACTCAGTCATCAGAAATAAATCTCACATACCCTCAATCACTCACCATGATCCAACTTTATTCACCACATGCATAACCTCACTCAATTATAAAAAAAAACTCACATATCCTCAATCACTCACCATCATCCAGCCTCACAGCCTTCACTCATTCACCAAACCTCACCAGTCACCAGATGTAAGTTATAACCTCACTCACTCTTAAAGAAAATCTCACATACCTCCATATATCCTCAGTCACTCATCCCATGCCTCATCCACTCAATTATCACATAGCCTAGACTTGCTCAGTTAACTCATCTTTCATGCACTCAATCACTCATATTCACAAAGTTTCAATCCTTTCCTTAAAAAATAATCACCCATCACTTGCTTCTCTCATCCACATCCCACCTCCTATAATACTCTATGTAAATGCAAGCATTCTTATTGAGAGGATAAAGCTTCTTCATGCATGTATAGTCTCCAATTCTTAAACAAGTGCATTCTTTGAGATGTGACAAGTGCACACAACTAGGTTTGGCTATCCTTGATTTTACTGAGAAGCATTTATGATTAGAGATTGCATCATCTGGAGAATTTCAATCTAGAAGCATGAGTGTCTAACATACTTCAACAATTTCAATGTCTTTAATAAAATATATCTCACAACCACACACATTAGTAGATTGTAAATATTTTTTTTGTATAAATTTTTTGACCTTGAAATTTGGCATGAATGTTGTTAACATAAAGAGAATGTTGCGCCAAAAATTTCATGGTAAATAGACAATTTCTCAACCGTTGGGAGGGTGTCAAAGTTGGTAGCAATGAAATGGTTTCTCCCATTGTTTCCCACAACTACACATGTTGGTAGATTGTGGATTTCTTTTTTAGTATAAGTCTTCTGACCTTCAAATTTGGCACACATATTATTAGCATAGAGGGGATCTTGTGCAAAAAAATTCATGGTAAATAAGTAAAATTGCAGCCCTTAGGAGGGTGTCAAAGTTGGAAGTAGTGAAATGATTTTTCACAACTACACATGTTGGTAGATTTTGAATATTTGTTTTTCTATAACTTTTTTGGCTTTGAAACTTGTCACAAATGTTATTAACATAGAAATCACTTTGTGGAAACAATTTCATAGTAAATAAGCAATTTTTCAGCCCTTGGGAGGGTGTCAAAGTTGAAGTAGTGAAACGGTTTTCACAATTGTTTCTCAAAACGACACATGTTGGTAGATTGTTAATATCTTTTTTTGTATTAATCTTTTGGCCTTGAAATTTTTATCATATGTTATTAACATAAAGAGTTTTTTGTTCCAAGAATTTCATGGCAAAAGAAAAATAATTCAATCTTTAAGAGGTAGTCAAAGTTGGTAGCAATGAAAAAATTTCCACAGCTACCAATGTTGGTAGATTTTGAATAACTTTTTTTGGTGAATCTTTTGGCCTTGAAATTTGGCATACATATAATTAACTTAAAGATGATGATGTGGTAAAATTTTCGTGGTAAAATACCAATTTTTGAGCTCTCTGGAGGCTTTCAAAGTTGGCAGTACTGAAATTTTTCTCACTGCGAATTCGAAAACGACATTTTGATTGGTACACCACTATACATCTCTCTGATCAGTTTCATAAATAATTAGAGAAAAATTTGAACATGTCTAAAATATGAAAAATTGTACAATTATTTCTGAAAATTTGAGTAAATTTCCTTGTTGCCAATTTTGAATATTCAAAAACAATTATTGAGAAAATTTTCAGGAAGAAAAACCTCATTTATACATGAATAGAGAAAAAAAACATTACTGCAATGGGGAGTGTTGAAAAATTAGGAAGAACTAAGTGCCAACATTACAAAAAAATTTAGGCCTCAACAAGACTACGAGTGCGTGATTTTTGGCTCCCGCCGGGTGCAATTGCGGGAAAAAAAAGGAAAAAAAAATAGTAATAATTTTTTTTCAAAAAGAAAATATTAAAAAAAAATCAAAATGACGTGGTGCTGACGTGGTGTTGATAGCACTGATCGATTTGCCAAACTATCCAAATACCAAAATTAAAGTATTCCAACACCCAGGTGTCAAATTTGACCTGAACATATTTACGGTCATAACGTTCATTAGCCTTCAAGGAGGTTGCTTTTCCTTCCCTAGAAGCCACATCTACGAAAGCTCATCAATGGGTGCATGAGTGTGTGAAACGTGCTCTTTAGCTAAATATAGTGTGGAATGTTGCACACCATATCATCCGATGGATGAAATGGTGTGCAATATTCCACACCAAATTGTTAGGGAGAAGGCAAACCTTTCCTCTGCTATTGAATGTTATGGTAATTCCAATTTTTTTTCCTCCGTGGAAAATTACAAGCTCTTGCTCATTAGAGGAAATTTCAGGCCTTTGGAGGGCTGCTCCACGGCTCTCCAAGGTACCCTCAAATTTGGTGTTTTTTTTCTGAAAAATTCGTTTTTCCCCTATTTCCGCCCTGCTAAAACTGCAGCAGCAATGACGCAGGAACCAAAAATTCCGAATAAAAATTTAATAATAATAATAATAATAATAATAATAATAATAATAATAATAATAATAATCTCAAAAAATTTATTAAAAAAAAAAAAAAAAAAATTGCGAAAGCTAACTGCTGCGGAGAGCAGTCAGCCAAGCTGACTACTCACCACAGCAATCAGCTTGGTGTGACAGACCAAGCTTTAAATAGCTTGGTTTGTCACATTCTAGCAGCCCTCTAGAGGGTTTAATTTATCTCTAATGCCTTCACTGGGTGAAAATTTGAAGCTAGCTTTACAGTACAAGACTACCTGGTGAGATCTAAACTTAACTTAGTCCAAGCCCAGCGTCCCTGCAATCATTCAGCACGGAGAACGGGGGCTCCTCATCTAATTTAGATTATTAATAAGAAAGGTTTTATATTATTAGTAATATTATTATTACGGAGGGCCCATTGGCCCAAATCTACTTTAAAAAGACGCTAAAAGTAGTATTTAAAGTAGTATTGCGACGCTTTTTAATGAAAGTATCTCTATTTCTATTTTTATTAGTGTGGCATGCAAGCCTCGCGATACTCTGCCACTGTTGGTAGGCACACTTCCCAAACTGACGGGGCGGATGAAAAAATAATTGAATTGACAAACGAACGATTTATTCCGTCCGTCAGTCCCCCCAAAATAAGAAATGCAATTGATGGAACCGAGGCTACCGACTTCGTCCGGCTGGCTAGAGTACGCAGGCCAGGGCCGCCAGCCAGGGAGCTTCGTCGGAAGTTGCCGAGCGGCGTCGTGTTTGGTGATGTGGATGGTCCGTCGTGGTATTGTCTTGGGAGTTGGGAGTTGGGACTTGTACTGTACAGTAGGAGCCTTGTCCCTGACGCAATGAAACCGTTACAATGGGGGCTAAATAAATTAACTTAAATTGCAGCCAATTTGTGACGCCCATGTGCCCCTCACTGCCAGATTCTGTTGAATTGGATGTGGACCAGCAAATTGTTCTTGTTTCATCGTTGAAAGAGTGAGCAATTGGCATCTTTGAATGGTCCGTGTCCCACACAAACGTTATGAATTAAATTTGATAGTATCCAAAATGTCACACCTTTTGCAACCACATGCTTAGTTTGAGATTATCAAGGCAAAGACTCCAACAATCATATAGAATCACATTATCCACATATAATCTTTTTTATGCATAATTTTTAGCCAGTTGGATACAACCTAAAGATATTGGCTATTTTTTACAAAGGAAAATTTCATTCTTGGGAGGTCAAAATAACCAAATTAATGTTGTATTCTAAGACTAATAGCAAAATTTTACCTACACAAAATAGTGAAATTAGGTTGCCTCGTCAATTAGGTTGCTTTACCTAAGATAAACTACCTCGTAGATCAATGCTTGTTCTACACGGAGGTGCATTGCCACTCTCTAATCCAAGTGTTGAAGTGCTGCACAAATCTATGCCATACACATGACTTTGAACTGAATGCATCATTGTACAAAATCAGTAAATATTTCTATAGTATTGATTGTTGAGAAATTAGTGTGGACAACCTATTTCCATATTTTGTGTAGGTTTCACCAAATATCACATGAGTAATGAAGAAACAACTGGCTCCTTCATCAAAATGGAAGCTTCCATGAGGTGCATGAATGGAAGCTTCTACGGATGAGCTCAAATGCCGGCTCAATCACTCCAGAAGTTCAGTTGATAATAAAGGCCACCAATGCTGCACTTGCCACATGAGGCCAAAGTTTCTTGGTCAGCCTTTGGTCAGCCGATAGTCAATGAACCCCAGGTCATGGCCACATATTCCTCACACTCAAATTGGTTGAAATTTTTGTAGAACTTTGGGAGTTCTTGGATGATGAGCATTCTGGCTTCGGCATCTGAGACGAATTCCAAGGCCACGGTAAAAATGATGTTGTGTATTACTCCGTAAAAAAAATTGCACAAAAGTCAAAGGTACATAGGTTTCTTTTATATCAATTAAAATCACATAAATTGGAGGGTGTGTAGAACCGCTATCGTCCAATGCAAGTCAATGAAACATTGTCACCCACTTCAACATTTCATAAAGTACTAAAATCTTCCTAGTTTTACATCACAAAAGCAAATGTATTTCAATATTTCAATCCTTTTATAGATGAAATCATCTTTATGGAATATCTCCTACTTTATATATGGTACAACATGGATGTAAAAAAAATAGTTAGAATTTTTGAGAAGGGTTTTAGGGTTTTTCAGTTTGAAGATGCTTCAAACATCCATTTTTTGGATATTTACGGCAACTTGAAACACAAATGCAACCACAATGTGGCTAATGAATGATTCTTGGAAAAAATACAAAACAAAAGAATGTACATATTCATCCAAAAATTTGACGATTTTTGGTTGACTACCTCAGTAATAGGCTTCAAAGGAAACACTTGAAGAAAGTTTAATATTCAAATGTATTTTTCACAACATTCATCATCTGCCTATTGGATAGTTGAGCGCTTAGAGGTTAAGAGCAAACTTCCATATTGTGGCAAAATTGAAAATGAATTTCTACATTTTCCAATGTCAAAATTGCTTGCGTTGAATTTCGTTATGTTTTCATTCCATACGAGTGGAGAGAAACTTCATTTTAGGAATGGCTTTGTCTTGCTATCAAATTCCAAGCAACCAAAATGTTTAAAGTTCAATATTAAAAATAGATATTTGGAAGTCAAAAACTTGTCTCTTGCCTTTTTACAAGCTTCCTCTAAAGAAATTGTAGCCAACAGTTCTAATTCTCTTCATACAACCATTGCACAATTTTACATAGATTTTTTTGTCATTCATCCAAATTTGGCCAATTCTAAGTGCATGCAAGTCCTCTCTAATAGGAATCATGATAAAAAGTCATTCTTTGACCTTGTTGGAGGAATGCATGTGAAAGTAACGTATGGATAATCAAGAATCCTTCACCAAACTCAATGAAGAATTTTGTGCATGTCTAAGGGGGAGACTAGCAAAGGCTTCCGCCTCAACTTTGTTAATTTTCTAATGCTATTGTAACTCCCCTCATTTTATGTTGCATTTTGTTTCAAAGTTTATAAAGTCTTTGGTGGAAGTAGTCTAAAGCATTGCTATGAGTCTTCTAAGGAAGGATGAGAATATTTTTTCCATGTTTGTTCATGGATGTAAAAACTTGTCCCTATATAGAACCTCTCCTACTTCATGATCTCTCCAACGTATTTTGGGATCTATGATTCCAAATATGAATTGAAAACTTTCAAATTTTATCATCCACTGTAAACAATTTATTCCTAAATTTTTTTTAATGTAAAATTTGCAAGCAAAGCAATATACTAATAATGAAATTTATTGTTAGCCACACTAATTGATTTGAAAATGCTATAACTTTTTACTCTTAATGAATATTTTTATCAACTATGTTTATAGAGATCCCTTCTTTGAATAGTGTTGATATCTATGGTCTAGGTAAAAATATTCATCAAAAGTAAAAACTTTAAACATCACCAAATAATGCTTTGTATTAAAAGAGGTAACAACAACATTATTGGAGGGGTGACTGCAAGAGGGCTCAAATACTTGCTCCACCATTGGATCATGGTGGCTTTTCCAACCCGCACCATTGTGACTTCCCGTTTTCCAAGCTCTAAAATATAATATGGTGTGGCTATTTTAGACTCAACTATGAGCGATGTTCTTACAACATTTTCAAATCAACTAGTATGTGGTAATACAAAATTTCATTATTAGAGTAGAATAGTCTAGTGGAGTTGTTATGACCTTTGATTGATGAATTCATTGATGGATGAACTAATTCATAATGAAATGTGCACTAGTGGACAAGCAAAGATTGCCTAGAGATAGATATCTCTGGACGGTGGATTTGGGCATTGGAATTAGACAATTCCACTTGGATGACAAGGGCATTAGAGTGCTTAGAAATAGATATCTTGAAATGATGGATTTATGCACGGAAGTTAAACAATTCCACTTGGATGACTAATGCACTAGAATTAAACAACTCCAAGATTAGGTAGAAGCACCAATAGTTAACCACGCCCAGTACCCAACCTTTAGAGATGGAGTTTTTCCAACCAAGGTTGGAAATGATTTCCAATGGAAGCTAGAAATGTGTTTTTTTGGTCCTTTCCAAGGTTGGAATTAATAAGGTTATGACAGATGTCTCCAAGTAGTGAGCGAGAAAGTTGGAAGTAGTGAACGAAAAAGTATTTGTTGAATGATCAGATCAAATTGGAAGAGTCTAAATATTGGCTATTGGTGAAGTGCACTTTTTGGCTCCCAAAGTTTGCAGTAATTTCAATTTTGGGAATAAAATTATGAAAACTTTGCAATCCCCAAATTTTCTATCTTCTTGCATGGGAAAATTTTCCACCACCTCTTACTGCACATTATTTGCTCCAAAATTGCTTAAATGATCGACTTTTGGTGCTTCTACCTTAAAGGCAAATGTGTTGAAACTTTGAGTTAGATGACTCGAAATAGAAGATTTAGATAAGATATGATTTGGATAGGTATAAATAGGACTTTAACTTTAGTGGATGATTTTAGATAGAACCAAAGATAGAAACTTAAAGATAGAAAAAAAATCTTAGTCTATCTTAAGGACTAGCAATCTTTTATTGATAGTCTTTATTATAAAAGACGGAGCTTTTGGGTGAGGAGAACTCTTTTTGGAGATTGATCTCTCTATGATCATGTTTTGAGCTCTTTATAAAAGCATTCTTGTTAATAAGTATTTTTTTGTGTTTTTAATTGGAGTCCTCTTCCAAGATTTCCATTTTGATGATTTCCATTTTGGTGATTTCCATTTTGGTGATTTCCATATACATCATGTCCAATTGAGTAATAATCCACAGAAAAAAGTAATAAGTGAGACCACTTGGGTTTCCTTCATACTAGAAAACTCAACAGTTGACTTTTTCACAGTACAGTACTGAAGGACCTCACTCTAGTTGACTTAACTTAACTACCAGCATGGCCGAAACAGAACCAAGTCAAGTGGATGAAACGTGTCCCACCCCCATGAGACGAAACGTAGCATTCACGCACTCCCGAAGTAACCCTTAGCGAAGCAGGAAAACTCCCACGAAGCACATCGCGCCGAACAATAATCACCTGCTACAGTGCTGAACAAGCAATCTCTCCCACACAAATCAAACGACAAACAACACCAGAAAACCCGTTAGTGTCCCAAATAGAAACCTCAAAAAGAGAGAAAAGTGTGTCACTCCCAAAGTTAGAAATTCGCTCGTGTTTCTTGCGGTGCTTCCTGCTCATATATATAGCCTGCTGGAACTGCGCTGCAGCACCCCTACCGGATCCATTCATTTGCTGCTTGAAAGTCAAGTTTTCAGGATTCGATTTCATAGATCCCAGCATTCGGGATCCCAGTGCTCAGGTCCAGGCATCTCAAATTCTTGGGTTGGATCTAGTTCTGGTTGTGGTTGCAGCGATTTTTGGACCGTGTTGAGGACTCCAGGGTTCGATTCCGCAGGTCCAAGCACTCGTGATTTGTAGCTGAAGTTTCGAATTACTGGGTTGAGTCAAATTCTGGTTGTGGTGATTTTTGGACCATTTTGAGGATTTGTTGTGTCCCGAGATGAAGGTGGAACGGGAGCTGGAAGTGGAGTTGCGTTCGGCGACAGGATTGAAAAGTGCGAGTAAGATGGCGGTGTATTGTGTGGCTTGGGTGGAGCCGAGTGTGAGAGTGCCGTCTCCGAGTACGAAGGCCCACGGGGCGCACCCGGAGTTTCACACTAGTATTGTGATGGTCTTGGATGAGAGGACATTGGGAAGGGGGCAGCACTTGAACATTGAAATTCTGGCACAGGGGCTGGTGTCCACACGGCGCGTCGGATTCGTGAGGGTGAGCTTGAGTGAGATTCTGACGGATAGTGTCAATGGCGCCGCTGTGGACATGCAATTCAACGCACATCCTGTGAGTTTTCTTTTTAGCACCTACCTTGCTTTTCGCAACTGCGTTCTGTTGGTTTCATCCTTGTGAGTTCCAAGCAGGTGATATGCTTGTGAGTTCCAACAGTTTCTATGATTGTTGGCTCTGGATCGAAGGGATAAGAGGCTTTGCAGTAGCGAAAGCTAAATGTGATGTAGTTTTGAGTTGGACCTCACTTGAGAAGTGAACCAGTAGCTGTTTGTTGAACATTGGTTGTTGAGATCGTGGAACTCACAAGTTTGGAGCCTGCTCGTCTGTCGTGAGTGAGCCTCTAGTTTTGCAAGACTAGGATGTGAAATCTCCCCGGAAATCTCATTCTGCACTAGGTGGCCTTAAAAAGCTGTGAGACCGGAAAAGGTTGTAGGACAGAATGTAATTTCTGACAAGTCCTAGAAGTTTGACACTGAAGTTTGTTGGCTCTGGACCAAAGAGGAGGTAGTTTTCATTGGTACTGTAGCTGTTTGTTGAACTTTGATTGTTGGATTCGTGGAACTCCATAACTTGGAACCCACTCATCTGTCTGACTGAACCTCCAGTTTTGACTTTGTGGAGTCTCATTCTGGACTGGGTGACCTTTAAGAGCTGTGAGGCTGGAAAGGGTCACTGGACAGAATGTGTTTACTAGGAATTGAAACGATCAAATCTGAGTTTTGGGGGTGTTTGGAGAGCTTTTTGAGTAGGAGGGTCATGAGTTGCACTCAACGTCTTTAATTATTTACTCTGTCAGTACTTGTTCCTTGTATGTATCCTCTGACCCTGCTCAGAAGTCCATCTGCTCTCTGAGCGAGTGTCGTTAGAGACTATTGAGTGGAAATTCTTCTTCTGACTAGCCAAACAGAGAGTGACACTTTTGCGTTGAAGCTTGCGTCATGGTTTGATTTTGAGTGACATGATTGCAGTCAATTTTTCTTTGTTTTTCGAGTGCGATTGTGCGATTCTTTGTATTCTTGTAGCCACCTCCACTAGTCTACTTCTTTAGGGATCTCATTTTTTTTTTAAATTTTAAAAGTAACGGGATCTCATTTGTTTTGCTCTCCACGAATACAACATAAGTACGACTTGTAGAGAAGTGATACTCATATATCGTTATTTTGGTCAGCAACGTTTTAGATGAAGTATTGTGTAGAATACCATACGGCTTACAGCTGACACTTGTCACTACATTGTCACTTCGCAACTCGGTACGGCATGCATCTGCTATAAGCTTAACGGCAATGCATGCAATCCTGTATCTAGAACCGCTAATTTCATTAAACTGGCGATATTTCACGATTGTCACTTGCCAGGATGCGTGGCCTGAAATGTGAACCAATACCAGTCCTAGTTGTTTTTAGAGCTCATTGCGAATAAATGTCGCAACTTTTGACTTCCAGAGTCAGGCGAATCGCCCAAATTCTGGTTTCCGGAAATCGCGTTCAGGTTCATGACATTCTGATTTTTTTGGATTTTCGGGACGAATGTCAGAATGTGAGTTTAAAGTGGACGCCGCAGAAATCTTAATGTCTCGATTTTCTGCGGATTTTGTCATGTCGACGTTCTGGACGCGAATTTTGGGTGTGCAATCTTTGGCGATTTAATTAGATGGCATTGATCTAAGTAGTGACATCTTTCCTCTGGTTGTGGCAGGTCACCAGGCACTCCGGACGTCAACAGGGCTTCCTGAGCTTCAACCTCCACATTCGCCCCTACGACCCCCAAAGGAAGTCGCCCAAACCAGCAGCAGCCATGACGCGGAGACTGACGATGGAGCCCACGCCCAGCAAGCCTAAAGTGATCACCACGCTCCGCCAGCGGTTCGAAGCGGATGCTGGTGACCAGTCGGACGACGTGATGTCGCCCTCCAGCAGCTCCGAAGAAGGGCACGCCAACAATGTCACCTCTCGCAGGAGGTTGTACGCGCTCCGACCGCGCTCCTTCAGTTTCAATGGCTGTATGTCACCACATTCCCAGAAGCCGCAATGATGCTCATTCCGTGAATTTCGGATTTGCCATATTTCAAAGGTTGACAGAGGAAACTTGGACAATTTCTGCTTCCTAGTTGCAAAAGTTTAGGGTTCGGGGTTTAGCAAGATGACCGCGCTCCTTCAGTTTCAATGTCTGTGTCACAACATCCGCAGATGTGGCAATGACGGCCATCCGGGATCCCGTGGGTCTCGGACTGGCCATTCAAGTTTGACAATAGAAAACTTTGGCAACTGATGCTTCCTGTTTGCAGAGGTTGCAGAGGTTTAGGGTTTAGGAAGAATGAACCTTTTAGGAAAGGAAACTAGGATCATCGCCCTGGGCGTGTACAGTATTCATGTATTTTACCAATTCTTTCGCCTGGCCTCGTCTCCGGTGCCTGAACTGGATTTGGAGCACGAATTTTGTTTTTTTATATCTGTGAGTGGATTTTGCTCTGAAGATTTGGGTGACGTTAGTGTTTTGTTGCCGTCGTGGAATGCGATGCAGACTTTTAATGCTGAATGGGGTGTAGATATGTGACTGTCAACATTGAAGTGTTTGGCATTAAGCGTCTTCTGCATATAAGCTTAGTCTTATTCGCCTGATGGCATCTCGTACTTGTTGAGTGTCCTATTGTCAGAGCTGTGTGTATTGAATTAGTTGAATCACTTGAATGTCACAGTTCTAGGGTTCTGAAGCACGACATTTAATCTAATAATAGCTTTGGTGGAGCGCTGGGTTGGACACTGGGAGTAGACGACCTCAATTACATTTGTTAATGAATGTGATTTGCCTTCTCTATGCTCCTTCTCAACTGCATAATTTCAGATGTCATAAGCTAGAAAATCAAAGATCTAGCTTGCCCCAGTTTGATTAGTATAGCAATTCACAAGTTTTCTATGCCTATTTTAAGTGGTTTAGGTGCCGGATCAAAACTGGATCTTTTTCTGACCTACTGTAGATTCTTATGTGGTTTGAAGTTTCAGTTTGGGATACTGAAGTTCTACTTGAGCACTTGGAACGTTTCATTTAGGCACACTGATAAAATTACCAAGATGTGGACACTCCCCTAGGGTATGGGACTCTATTGAATTGAATCTTGCTGGCCGATTCCACCTGGCTGGAGAGAGCATCAACTGGCAGAACCTCTTGCTGATTACTGTAGTACATGATGACCATAAGGTATGAGAACCTAAAAGCGACACAGGTGGAGATTTTCTGCTTGGTTAAGCAGATAGAAAGTATGCAAGGTCTGCCTAATGCCTAAGCTTAAGTTAGATGTAAAAGTGAGTCCATTGCCATCTTGCCACTCCCTAGCTAGCATGCCATGCAACGTTTGATGGGCTCAGGATGGCAAATATATATGGCATTGGTTCCCAACCCTTGGTGATATGGCGAGCCTGCTCTGCATGTTTTGAAATCCAAGAGTTCATGCTTGATTCTCTTAGCATCCACCTTCCCTAGCTCTTCCTCTATTTGCTATTCACTTTTTCTTGATAGAAATCCAACAAGAATTCTTTGGTTTTGGGGGCAGTAAAGAGATGACTGGGCTCAGAAACTTGGTGCGAAAATTGGTATTTTTGTAGAGCCCGGCCATCCATTTGTGACTACGGTGGTTTTGTTTGAAGCCTGCCTCGTGTCCTTCTGGACCGGGTCTTCATTCGGGGTAGGGGTGGCGAAGCTCTGAAAGCATCACCACTGTGGCGAAGGCATGCTCAGTTAGGGTGGCATGCTCGGCGAGCCAGGGACCTTGTAATTTAGTGTGGGCCGGCCAACTCGCTCCCACCACACTACAATGACAAGCTGGCTCCCTATGCAGTCATTATGGTGCCTGGATTTTTAAGAAAAAAAATTCAAATTCAATACTGAAAACACTGAAATCAGTCAAAAAAATCAGTCAACTCCAGGCTCCTCAAAAATTCCCCGCAACACGAAGCTGCGGTAACTTACTCCGACAAGAATTGGGCGCTCCCGGTGTCAAAATTCCTTCAATGCCAAGGTGGGGGTGCCCAACGGGTCCAGCTTCTGAAATTGGCATCCCGGCCTCGCACGGGGGCAGGGGTAGGGAAGCTCGGAGGATCATATGCTCGCAGCCTCGCACTGCACTCCAAGCCTTGTTTGGTCAGTACTTTGCAATTTATGACAGTACATTGAATCAGATTCGATACAGCTTTGATGTTGGGGCAAGTCATGAATCCGTTGCTCTTTGCCTGAGAAAGGGGGACTACCAATTGTTTGGGTGATCGATTGCTTTGTATGAAAACACGGCAAGCGGAATGAAAATATTTCCTGGATTCTAGAAACACTTCAGGCAGAAACACCTGCTGGGTTTTCTCACGGCTGCAGCCAATATGAGCACGGCCACTTTGCCGCTAGATAGTGCTTTTAACCCTTGAAGGACGGACCGGTAGCCATGGAAATCATGTATTGTGATTCCGTGTGACATCATCTACTTTGAAAAAGCTTAATACATTCATTGGAAGTCAAAGAACTGTTGAAGATCTTTCCTTCTTACTCCTAATACCGAGGATGAAAAGTTGCACTTCTGTCTTGTAGGGAAAGATTCTTTGTCATTCAAAGGACGGAGAACGTCCTCGTCGGCGTTCAAGGGTTAACCAGTGTTGTGCGATATCTGCACATATGAAACTGCTTTTAACATTGCACAATAATAGCAAGGTAGGAGGTCCACAAAGCGCCCATTTTAGAGCTGAAACTGAATTTGGGGAGGTGAAATTTCAAGGAAACTTTTCAATAAAAATTTCCTCGAAAGACAAATGGAATTGGCATCTAACACAAGTAGTTTCATGTTTTTGGAAGCTTTGTGGAATTAGTTATGAATTTTTGAAGTTGAAATGGCATAGTGCTCTAAAATTGCCCACCTCCTCAAATGTACATTATTTTTACATTGTTGATACAATGAAAAGCAACATACAAATAGTATACATTTGAGGAGGTGGACAATTTTAGAGCCTGAGCACTTTAAGAACCTCCTATCTTGGTTTTTGAAATGTCTATTTTAGGTACATTCAGTCATTGCCAACATTGTTTTTAACCCCAAAATGTTTGAGGCCTATTTAGAGCTTTTTGAAGTTTGCTCTAAACAAACTAGAAAGTCAAAGCAAGTGATTGTGGCATTGAAACCTTGAAGATGACATGGGCTGGACTTTGTAGAGAGTGGAGAGGCTCCATCTCTTTTTGAGATTGGCGTAAATTAAGAATATGTTCATCTTGTATCCCACACATTGCCTCAAGAGGTAATAAATGTGAGTGATGCCAAGACTACATATTTGTTAGGAAGGAGACTCTATAGTATTTATTAACATTAAAGGATCAAGGAAATAGACAGGAATTAGTAGTGAGAAGAAGTAAAGGCAAATTAGTATACGACAAGTTGTGTTGGAATTGTATACCGGTATATAGGTTTTTTGATGTGTGGTTGATGTCTTTGTCATGTTGGCACTACAAGAGAATGGGGTGTTTTAAGTGAGTTTTTGAGTATAGTCTTGGACATTAGATTTTAAGTAATGACTTTTAAAGCAATTTTCAGCAAAATTTTACGAGAAATACATATTTTTTCTAATCAAATTTTGTTGAAAATTGCCTAAAAGGTCATTACTTAAAACCTTATGTCTAGGACTATACTTAAAAACTCACTTAAAACACCCGATTTTCATTAGAGAAGATTTTAGGCCTTCAGAGTGCTGCTCCATAGCCCTCCAAAGGACCCTGAAATAGTATTTTTCGGGGCCGAAAAAATGTTTTTTGCCCTATTTTTGCGCAGTAGTTTCTGTTGTAACAGTGGCGTAAAAACCGAAATTTGCAAATATAACATATATTTATATATATTCTAAATCTTAAAAAAAAATTAAAAAAAAAACCCTGCAAAATCTGACTGCTCACCAAGGGCACTTTCCAAGTTGACAGGCCATGCATGAAATAGCTTGGCATGTCAACTTGAAATAGTCCTCCTGTGGGTTGAAATTTTCTCTAATGCTTGTAGTGTGGGACCATTGTTAGATGTGACGACAGTAATAAGGCAGATTGGAATTCAAATCCTCTTGTTAACTATTGAATTCTGAGTTTTGGTAAGAGTACTTAAATATAATAGCATCATAATTTATAATAGTAGACAATACTTTAGTAGTTGTATGGGAAATTTTGTTAAAATGGTTGTATTCCGCGTGCCATTATGTGGGCATGCCATTTTGAACCATCTAGGACAGGTGTAGATTTCAAAACGGCCGTTCTAAACTGTAAAAGTGCCAAAGTTTAGGAATAACACCATTTTAACAAAATTTGCCATTTGTATTCAAGTATCATCCTATTTGAGCTAATTTATCAAATACTTTTGGGACAATTGTTGATGGCATTTTGGAATTTTATAGAAATTTAGCTAATAAATTTGGTTGTCAATAAAATACATTGTATACGGAGTGTAAGTTCTAGGGGATAAATTTAGAAGATGTTGAAACTTGGGATGTTGGATAGTTAGTGGGAAGTGGTAATGTTGACTATTTTACACGTATTTTTTTTGTCAAGTAATATTGGGCAATTGTAAGAAACACCTGTTGATTTTGTTGCGTTTCTACAATATTTATTTTTTCAAAGAGTACTTTAAAATTAAAAAATCAAATTCAAAGAAATAAAAAATATAGCCACTTGAAAGGCCTTTTAACCTTCAAGGCCTAAAACTTTCTGACAATAGAAATTTTCAATGAATTATCCTTTGTTGATCTTTTTTTGCACATAGATGTGCTTGAAATTTTTAATTGTAATTATACAAAATTAAAGACTAATTTGTCTAGTATGCATTGAATTAATTGTGGAAAATATTGATTATTGAATAATTAGATTAGAACAGCTTTAGATGACCAATTTTATAGGCAAAAAATATAGCTGTGGAGAAGAAAAATTATAAGAAGATGAATAATTCTTTTTTACCTCAAAAAAATTATATTGGAATCTAAAGCAAACATCTAATTTTTTGTATCAAAAAATGAGAAATAAACAATTCACATTTATATACATTTTCAAACAAATTGAGTAGAAAGCCAAAATTGACCAAATTAGATCTTACAAAAAAATTTAAAAGTTATATATTTGCCAATTTTTGAAATTTAACAACTAATATTATTAGAATATATTTTGGAACATATTCAAAAAAACTGAAAAAATCTTAATTATTTTTTGTTTTTAATCATACCAAATTGTATCTTGAATTTTTAAAATTACAGAAAATAAAAATTTGAAATATTTTCTCTAAATACAATTTGTTTGTATAGAATATAGACTAGAAATCTCCAAAAAAATGTAATTTACCATCCCTACTACCCTTTCATTAAATTAATTATATCTATCAAACTACATTTCCTAAATAAATTTTTAAATAATTCCCACATTGAAATTTTGAGAGTTAAAAAAAAAGAAATGAATAGGTCAACCTTTTACTCTTCAAGATCCTACTTTACAAAATATTAATATTATTTCAACCTACCAAAAATTTGCCATTAAAAATTTGTGTCGTCTTTGAGGAGTTAAGAAGATTTTACTCTAGAAAGAGTATAAAAAACCATTCTCTAAGAAAGAGAACTTAAAAAGTATAAAATCTCAAGAAAATTGGTACATGGACATTTTCATTTGTAAAAAAAGAGAAAGATCATTTTTGAAAATAAAATAAATACTGTCTATTTGTAACAACTGTATGGAGATGGTTGTTTATCAAAAGGACTACTAAAATAATCATTAGATGGAATTGAAGGGCCTTGGAGGGCCATTTCAGGCCCAATCTCTAATCTGGCTAAATTTAGTGAATGCCAATATGGGCGTGTCAGAATTTATTATTTTCAAAAATAAAAATAAAAATTATACACACACACACACACACACACACACACACACACACACACACACACACACACACACACACACACACATATATATATATATCATTTTAATTTATTTTTTAAATGACATGGCAATTGCTGTGCCACGTCAGCCAACTGTTGCAGTATCGTTCTTATAGTTTGAGAACGCAGCAGGAAGCAGGGGAATTCGGAACCTTCTAAGACCCCCGAATCCTTTCTAATGCATTTACATGTTTCAAAATGCAAGGGAGTACTAGCATGTGAACATAGAATCTATGAGTCTATAAGCTTGGGAGTAAGGGTTGCTATTATATAAGCATAGGAGTGTGAGCCCATGAGCCTAGAATTCTACATATTTATGTTATAGGTGTATATACTATAGAAACCGTCTATGGTTATAGGATATGTATATTACAAATACTCATATTTTAGGTATTTATGATACATATATCTTTTATAGTGTGTAGTATCTATATTATAGGTACCCATATTGTAGGCTCAATGCTTACAAGCTCGCATTCTTAGGCTCACATACTAGTACCATTGGTGATCACCAATAGAAAATCAGTGACTTGATCAACAATTTTTTGTTAACTTGCATACTGTAACATCCATTTTCACAATTTTTTGTTGATTTTGCCCAAATTAACAAAATAGTCAAATTATTTTTGTTAATTTGGATAGTGCAAACCACCAAATCAACAAAAGTTTGTTGATTTTTGTGGGGGGTTTTGGAATCTTTTGGAATCTCTTGGAATCTTTTGGATTTTCATGGAATTTTAATCAACAATCATATACAATGCAAGTTTTCTTTTCAAATAACTACTCACAATTCGGTGTCTTCTAAAATCAGCAGACTTTAGGGTCGATTTTGGCCTAGAAAACAGACTTTTTTCAAAAAAATTGAACTATAAAAAGTTGTAAAATCAATTCATCTTTCACTTCCAAAATTATGTTTGAGATTTCAAGCCTCCAAGCAAAAGTTATGGACAAAATTCAGAAAGAGGTGGAAATGAACATTTTCTTTGACATTTTCAAACACCCTCTCTGATTTTTGTCCATAAATTTTTTTGGAGATTTGAAATGTCAAATAGATTTTTGAAGGTGAAAGCTAGCTTGATTTTACAACTTTTCTTAGTTCAAAGTTTTTTGAAAAATGTCCGTTTTCTAAGCCAGAATCGACCCTGAAGTCTGTTGATTTTACAAAGTTATGGGAAAAACATGAGATAACTATATAAATTAAATTTTACATACACTATAGTCATACGTAGTTGATTGCGGTGTATTGATAAGATACTTGGGCGTCAACCACAAGGTCCAAGGATCAAACCTTGGTGGCGACACTTGCCACATAGCAGTTCCTTGGGTTGCTATGTGGCAATTTTGGACTGCCTACTTGGCGGGTGCCATGTGGCAATTTTTTGATTGGTTGTTAATTTTTTAATTTTAATGTTTTTTTCCAAAAAAGTCTTAATTTTTTTCTAAATGTGACCAAATCAACAAAAAAAATAAACACTTTTTTGTTAAAAAATAAACACTTCTTTGTTAAAAAATCAACACTTTTTTTTTCACAAGTATCCAAATCAACTTGTCCAAATTAACAAAAAAAATCAACACTTTTTTGTTGATTTTTTGTTGATCTAGTCACTAAATTTTCTACTAGTGTGATGATGTTTACCTTTGACAATTGTACGGTCACTATTTATCTAGCCTAATTACTATTTGAGTAACAAATTAACCCAGTCCTATGACAAATTGTCACTATCTAATGCAAGACATGATTGTGAAATGCAAAACTTCAAAAATCATCATCCTCTGTAAAATCACAACAATAACTTATTGTTAGCATTCGTCTCACCAACAGCATAAAATTAATGAACTAACAAATAGTCAAGACTCCAAATCCAGGACGTTAATTTAGTTTTAATTCCCCCAACTATTAACCCAAACAAAGAAAACCATTCTTGTTCAAATTGGTTCTACCCTATTTATTTACACATTGCTTAACAATTGGTTATAGCTAGGGTCCTTTTACTGGATTCCACTACTAGCGCACAATATGCAGCTCATCTTAAAATTAAAAATATTAGTGAACTTGGGTAGGCTACTGTAAAGTGACCGTTGCATTTAAATTTCAAAATTCATAACAAATTCCATACAGGTCCAAAAAGATATGAAATGACTTGAATTTATTGCCAATTCCATTTCTCTCCCTACATAAATTTAATGGAAATTGTTCCAAAGAGTTTAACTTCCTCCAAAAGAGAAATTAGCTCTAAAAAGATTGCTATAAGAGTAGATTAATGACAACTGGTCAACATTGTGATTACAAATGTAAAATCAGCCCAATCAACAGGCTCAATTCCGTAAGTCACACATCAAGATTGGCTTAGACCACCTGCAATGCTATCACGGTACATGGCTCAGTATCGGTATAGCTAACTTTTGAATGCTAGACAATTAGAATTTGAAAATTGTCTTATTGGAAGCATAACAGAAAGAACATGGAGAAGGAACAAAAAAATTTCAAACTAGACATTGGATAAGTACTTCAAAAGCAAGGTACAAATCTGAAATTATAGAGGTCTTAGCAAATCACGGTTACCAAAGCAACATTTGGCCATTGACCCTCTAAAAATCGTCAAATGTGGAGGGTCAATGGCCAAATGTTGCTTTGGTAACCGTGATTTGCTAAGACCTCTATAATTTCAGATTTGTACCTCGCTTTTGAAGTACTTATCCAATGTCTAGTTTGAAATTTTTTTGTTCCTTCTCCAAGTTCTTTTCGTTGCGCTTCTAATAAGACAATTTTCAAATTCTAATTGTTTAGCATTCAAAAGTTAGCTATACTGATACTAGGCCATGTACCGTGACTGCATTGCAGATGGTCTTACAAATGGTGCCTGTATAAGAGCATCCCCATATTTGAGACAACCAGATGGGCAGGGCACTAAATCCGTCCCACGAAGGTAGGACCAGCAAGCTGGGTTTATCCCGGGAAAAAATGTAGGAATTTTTTATTTGTCACAATTTTTTTTTTGCAAATTTTGAATTCATATTTGCAATTAGAGGCTCTAAATTAGCTATAGGAGGCTAGAAAGTATCCCTAGACACGGCTCAAATATAAGGGTCTCTTTTTACTTTTATCCCCAAATAATCCCAATTTATGTTGTTGATCCCACCTCCATGGGACGGATTTAGCGTCTTACGCCAGATGGGACAGCCAGTGTGCATTTGGTGTGTGATTTGACTAAGCCTGGCCTTTATGTCCTCCACATGTTCCATGGCAACACGGGCTACAAACATGGGAAACCAGGTCTACATGGCCCCCAAAATGCCACCTCATGAATGCCAACTCAAAAAAGACATTCATCAGTGAAAAGGTGTTTTGAAACTTAGGAACAAAGATAAAATAGCCCATACCAAACCACAAGCAAGGCTCTTCATTTGGCGGGGTGTTCATCAAATTTGGCCATGCTTGGCCATTTTTAGGCCCTTGCTGAGGGTGTCGTGGGGCACACATTATGGCTGGGCATGCATCATGGCTGGGCACGGCCATTTGCCCAGTTTGAGCCACTTGTTGAGTTGCCATGAGCATGCTCTAACCTCTTCATCACTATTGTTCATCTCACAAAATCATATACTAACATTGCTCAAAATTCCACACATCCTAGCCAAATATTCTATTTTAATGCAGGTTTATAAAATAAGTAATTACATGATCCAAACACACACATTCCAACACTTATTGCTTAACAAAGCAAAGTCATTAGTCAATTCAGCCTAAACACATAAATAATCATGTTAAAATCTTATTCCATGTATCATTTTGTCCAACCAATCACACTCTCCCTTTCTAGCTTCCAGATTCTGTTTGATTGCGAGGAATTTCCTTCGAGACAATTTGTCAAGCTTTATTATTGCCCAAGGCACACACTTACGCATTCAAACTATTCTCAACTATAGTCCGAAATGACCCTAAACTACCAGGGTGATGGGTGTAAGGTACCCAAACCAAATGGAGAGATTGGCGGTTCAATCCCCAGCTGTGAAATCCCCATACACTTGACTGGAAAACTGTCGCAAGTTGCTTTGCAACTTGTGTGTGTCAAAAAAAAAAAAAAAAAAAAAACTATTCTCAACTCCCGGTAAAATTCCAATTTTTACACAAGCCAACTTAATTACAAACTTCACTCAATCCAACAAGAGGTCAATTTATATCTCCTTGTTTATACACACAAGTCCAATTTCAATCACCCCATCACACAATTGATAACGATAATCACACAAATTGTTCACAAAAGGGTAACCAAATAGCAGCTCGGTGAACATAGGCGCCAAATAGAGAATTTTTGAGGTTTGGCATTCTTTTTTCAAGAGCCCATTTTTTTAAAGTATTATGGCCCCATGAAGAGACTCGCCAAGTGATCGAAAGTCCACATAGCAACTATTTTAATATTTTGAAGAGAATCTTTGGCACGTTCGAAGGGAGTTTTTTCAAAAGGTAGGGTCAAAAAGACTATTCAATAGCTTAGTGAGCCATGGCCAAGAGACACTACTAGCCCATACCCTCGCCACTTTTTGAAGTGGTGGGCATCATTTTGTACTTGGCGTGCATGCTATGGGCCATTATTTCAAGCCCGCCATGCCCATTGGTCAAGTCAAGGCCTTAGGCGAGCCGTTGTGGAGTTGCTTTAAACCAACAAAAGTATTCTCAACTACCATATCTTCTTTAAGATTAAGTCACATCGACAAAGAGTTATATAGACCATTACACCAATTAATTAGTTCACATATATCTTGACGAGGTTGTACAACAACATTTTGTCTTTTTTCTTCCCCAGGATTATCATTCTAATTACAAGTACAATACTTCAAATTAATGCACGTTAGTACTGTTAAAAAATTCAATTAGCATTAGAAGAAATCTGGACCTTCGGGGGGTTGCTGCAACTACAGTAAAATGTGCAATTATAGAAAAATAAGTAAAATGAATAATAATAACAATAATTTTTTCAAAAGTATTGTCAAGATGTGTGCTACACAGGATTGGGACTAATTTTATTTTTTATTTTTTAAATATTTCTTTCAAAAATAATAAAAATAAAAAATAAAAAAAATATACATATATATATATATATATATATATATATATATATATATATATATATATATATATATATATATATATATATATATATATATATATATATATATATATATATATATATATATATATATATATATTTATTATTTATTATTTTATTTTATTTTATTTTATTTTTTTATTTCTTTGGATTTGCACATCTAGCCAAAAGTCAAATGGCCCTTTGCAGGGTCCAAACTTTCTATAATGACATTTCAATTCAGAATTACAATTTCATGCAACCGTTTGAACAATATACTGACTCCCAAAATTTCCTTCCATATACAATTGTACACATTTGCAAAGTTACAATGGAAAGTTACAATGGAATGTAGACACCAAATCCTAAATAAATTAATGTTACAGCTTGAATGAAACTTGCACAACCTCAAGATCACTGAATTTTATCATTCTAATTACCCACTCATGTCATCAAAGTTTTCAATGTTAACAATTTGGTTATGTAGCAGTTAATCCAAAAATTCAATCACGAGATGTAACAACAATTTCACTCAAGAATCACATTTGAAAACTGTACCACAATTGATAAAACAAAAATTTATTAAATAAGAATTGATTGAAGTAGTTCACAAGAATGCAATAATTTAACATGCAAAGAAAAAGACCAAGAAAGTGGGGGCTAAAACTTTGAAATTGACAAGCTATATTTTGCATGAAGTTACTTGTTCATTTTCCAAACTATGACTAAGGTAGGAGGCTCCAAAACAGTTCGGGCATTTTGAACCGAACATGATACAGAGGTACATTTTGCTTTCTAAATGTACATTTGTATCATGTTCGGTTCTAAAATGCCCAAACTGTATTGGAGCCTCCTACTTTAGTCTCCCTTTGAATCCATCTAACTTAATTGTATATTTTAGAACCTTAATATCAATTAGCCCAAATTCGTTCATCAATATGAAAACTAATTGACAACTAGGTTTAATTCACCCAAAAAGTCACTAATAAAAATTTTGAAGGAAATGAATGTCAACTACATGGCCCCTTACTGAAACCATTGACGCCCTCGCCAAAATTGGCTTGTCCTCTTGTTCCTGTAGTTATCTTCCTGCTGCATCTATTGAGTTTGCTTACATCTCTATCACAAATTAGCAAGTTTGGATTGTTTGAATGTTGAGAATTGTATGAGTTCTTCAAGGCATAATATCTTGTAAATGAAAATTTATTAATAAAGCTTCAATGGATCCCTTTCCAAATTAATTGAAACCAAAATCATATGGCTCAATCAATGATACAAATATAAAAACTCCAATAAAATTCCTTCTAAAACATCGCAACATATCCTCCCACAAAACATTCTAGAATCCCTAACAACAAATTCAACATCTTCCACTTATTATTTTCCTCACGAATTATATGTTCCACACAGATCACATAATTCTACTTTCCATTTAAAAGAGACAGAAGATTTGGATCACTTGGCAAACGGCCAAACAAGCACTAAATTGGACAAGACATGATCCAAACACCATACCTATACTAGCCATACCAGACATAAATTGGTACCACAATATAACTACTACATTAATGGATCATTCGTACCTCCTAAATGACAAGCAGATGGCCATTGGATATGTGAAAAAGCAAGATACAACATATATAATCCTTCAAAAGAAGAATCCAAATTTCTAAATGACTACCTGGTCTACAAACTAGTTTTAGAGCCGAGCTAATAAAAAAATCTTGGATTTTCTTTGTTAATCGCATGTTAGCCCCCCAAAATGTTCACATTGGTAGGGCTAACGGCGGAAATTTTAGACCCAACTAACAAAGGATATAATGGATGAGGCTAATGTACATTTTATTAAGCCCAATTAAATATTACTTTGTTAGCTGATGTTAATAGCTTTCATTCAAATAGAGTGCGTGGCATTTTTAATGGCTGGCTAGGATTGCAATGGCATTGTGCCACTTTGACCAATAAGTAAACAAGAAATTGCACCAATAAATTTGGCAAACACTTCAGAAGTTTTCATTATTATGAAATTCATGGTCCGTACAAAATATTCGTGTCTATAGTTCTAAAGCACTACTGCGGAGTTCATAGGAAGTGCAACTACTCCTAATCCACCTTCTCGCGTCCTCCAACCTGGTAAGTCCAACAATTTGAGTCATTAAATTACTTACAATAACTTATAATAAGGGAGAAAAATGCGACACAAAACAAATAGTTCGTCTCAAAGTAATTGAAACAAACAATGAAGTACAAAATTGGTGGGACGGTTGTTGGTCATTGGGATTTAGAGAAAAAGGTAGAGAAAAAGTACCTGGAGCGCCATGTGGTTGGCATTCTCAGCTGCAGAAAATATCACTGCCGCACTAAAGAAAACAAAGGGAAAACCAATCATTCATACTGAATTACATAAGCATCCTAAGTCATCAAGTTTCTACTGCACAAAAGCAGAATTCGGGATTATCAAACGGGAAAGTATGAGAAAAGGAAAACCCTATCAGATTCTAAGATCACTCATTGCAATAAAGAATACTTCTTTTATGGATTCAATCAATGACTAAAGTGGTCCAATTCAAGACCACCTAATACCCATTCCGTACCATTTATAGGGTCAATTTGAAGAAGCCGGTTGCTTTTGGAGCAGACTACCTTATACATTCTTGCAGGACGCTCTCGCTAAATAATATAGTTAAACAGCTTACAGTATCTTCATTTGGCTCTTGGTTACATTGTCGCAAGTGACATGCAACCAATTGCCAACGCATGGATCCGAATTTGCCTCCCAGTCACTTAAATTGACACCCCAGCTTGTAACCAGCTTCTTTAGAGTATCCCCTACAGGAGAAACACCAATACCAATTCAACAAGCGTAAGTAAGTAAGTAACTTGAAATCAAGAAGGAAAGAAAAAATCACTTTAGTCGTTAAAATGGCGTGTCTTCACAGAGCCAAATTCGTGACATTCAAGTGCTCACAGCTTCAAAAACTAGGATAGGTACAGATTGAAGTTCTAATGGTGTGAAGTTCACTAGAATTGCCAAAGGCCATATTTGCTCACTGACTCAGGCTCCGGAGATACATTTAAGTAACTTTTTCTTGCCACTTATAGCTCTCAGAGGTTTTGTAAATTTCTATATATCAATCCATTCAGAGCAGAATCGTTGAAGAAGTAGCCAGAAGTAGAAGTACATTACTTAGAATTACTTAGAATTCGTTTGAACTGTGAGTTTTATTTGTATCTGTTTTTGGGCTTTTGAAAGCAGAGGTTTGACACGATTCTTCAAATCAATCCACTTAGAGCAGAATCATGTACCAAAGAAGTAGCCAGAACTAGGATATGATTAGAATTAGAATTTGAAACGTAGGATTTAAGCTATTTTTGTACCTTGATCTACTGCCAATAGTTGTGCATGAACTGGGACAAATCCCAGCAACAGTGCCGCCATAATCACAGTGAGGAAAAGTCTGTGCACCATGGCCATCAATACAGACCACTGAAATTTTCCAGAAACTGAACTTCAAGAGAACACCATGTATAGTCGATCGGAATTCTACTTGGCTAATTGCCCTCTCGGATTTATTACAATTGGGGCAAGACTGTTCACGGCCAGTTACATTTTGCCTTCGACTCAGGTCTCTTATACGACTGCGAAGATTGCATCACCGAAGGCATCAACTCGATTGCGATCCTTCAAAACCTTCAAACACAAGCATTAAATATATCAGAATATAAATTTCTCAGGTACTACTTCAATCAAGTACCACAGAAGATGAACAATTCAACACCATAACCAGTGAAGTATTACTTGAAGCACAGAAATTGTATAACAAATAGTAACCTTGAAGTCAAAAACCTCTTGCAGTCGTCCATTACATTCGCAGATTTTGGTGAACTTAAAACAGTTTCATTAGCAACTTTGACGTGTAGAGCTCTGGCACAAGGAGATTATTGATCCCTGGTTCCCAAATTGCCACTCCCGGGTTATTTTCATTGTCGCCAATAGGGATGTTTGTGCCATTGATTTTCCCTGTTAGCTTCATTTCCCTACTTCCCCTGTCCCTACATCAAAATCAAATTAAACTTCTCCTAATGTACAAATTTTGACCTCGGTTGTCTCCTTTTTGATTCACATATTAACACAAAATCACAAATTTTGACCTTGGGAGAATTCCTGATCATGACAAAGTAGTGCATTTTCTCCTTGCAAGCTTTTCTGGCGAATACAGACTGAAATTTGCCCAATCGAGTTAACTTGTCAAGTAACTTGTCAGTGCTCGTGGATCAGATGAGGCCATCTACATCTTAGAATGAAGAACCTTCAACCCTAATTAGAGTGCACCAACTGAAAAGTATGTAGCATTGAATGTGGAACCAGAAAACCGAAATTGAAAAAAAACCCAGCAGAAATTGACCTAAGTTGGGCTTTGTGAAAAGCCCTTGAATTGTAAATTATGACCTTGTAGATACCAGCATGGAGCAAACGCAGAAGTTAGTCAAATTGATGTATATGAAAAAATCACAAAATCATCCGCACTCATGTTCATTGCTGCGTCTGCATCTCTTCTTATTCTAGACAAACCTCCAGTTGTGCTTCACCATTCGGGACTCACATCCCGACTGCGCTTCACCATTTCGGGCGGCTGCACTCTGCCTGGGTATCACCACTGTGCCCCCTGTTTTGATTGCTTCATAGAAAAGTGGGAATTAGCTATATTTGACGACGATGAGGAGTTAGGGATTATACCAATAGCACCAAGTGCGACCTTAGTCCAAAAGAAGTTAAAAAAAAAAATCTTTAACCTACATATTCCAAGTGGAACAAGACATGGACGGCAAGTAAAAATGGAACGGAAATCAAAACCGAACCAAGTACTCACCAGCTCAGAGTTACACTGGGATAGAATAACAAAGGATTTCAACTACTGCAAATATCGCCTTGATAGGTCGCTGACAATCCTCCTCCTCAAGATCATTGCCGCACATAAAATAAAAAATTGTTGTCCCAAGGCGTCCCAAACCGTAGAGTCTCAATGGATTCGGAGAACAATTGAAGATGAAGGACGAAAGCAACGTCATCTGGTCGAATTTTTTTTGTTTTGATGAACAAAAGCTGTCATCCATAACCGGTTGTTGAGTTTTCAACACTCACGTGGCACCGTCCCATTGGCAACCCATCACCATTGCCATTACAAGTTGCAACTCATAACCTTCTCTCCTCTCAACTTGCTTCCTCCACCCTTGGATTACAAAGATCAAAGGTTGTGATTGAAAAGTGAACAACCGGTTATGTCCAATAACCTACTCACCGCTACCATGGCTCGTCGGTTATCTAATACATACTCTTGCCATCCATGCACAAAATATAATTTTAAATTAAATTTTAAGTTTTAAGTTTTTTTAAATTTGAAATTCAATATAGGGCAGTCTATTCTTATTCATAAAGGTTTTTGACTATGTTTTCACCAAAAGCACTTCAAAACTGCCATTTCTAATACAAGTTCCCAATTTTAGGAAAAAAATATTTTTGGACACATTTAAACGTGAAATCTTGTAGTGCGCTAGTTTGAAAAGATGTAGAAAAAATTCTAGAATTTTCCACCGTGTAGATTGCAAGATATTAGTGTTTGAATTGAGAAGAATCTTTTTTTGGTCCTTGCAAAAAAACAAGCAGTTGCACTTCACAAGGTCAAATCATTATGAAAAAATGTCCAAAATGGTTGTAATTCTGTGAATTAATTCTTCAAGGCAAGTTGGCTACATTTTTGAAAAGATTTAGATCATTTGGAATTGTACAATATATAGGAAAAATTGAGTAAGTAGAAAGAAATAGATAAGGATCCGAAATACTAAATGGTTAATAATTTCTTTGTAGAATTGAAAAATGCCAATCCCAATGGTTGCAATGTTCTAATAAATAATGTACACCTAACGGTTTTAATTTTTTTCAAAAAATAGTAAAAATTGAATAAGATATAGCACTTCAAAGTTTATTTAACAGTAGACATTTATAGTACATATCATACACAATAACTTTTGAACCATGTAGTCAAAAGTTATGAAAATCATTGGGCCTTAAAGCTACTCTCTAAGAAAATGTTGTGTGAAAATTTTAAATAAAAAAAAAAAAAATTCATTTGTAGTGAGCTGCTTGAAATTGCTATGTTGCCAAAAAATATGGTTTGCTCCTTCAGGGGTTCAAGCGACCATGTAAGAGCTATTTGCCATCTGGAAGAAGCTCAATTCCTTGAAAGTATTTTCAATATTTTTTTGTAGGAAGAAAAATGGAATTGACATTTAATCTCGATCGTTTCATATTTGCTGGGGCTTTGTGGAATTGACTTTCAAATTTGGCTTGAAACCCAGTGGTCACTAAAATCCTAAACCTCCTAAAATGTACATTATTGATACATTGAAGAAAGCAAAATAAACTTGTGCGTGATGATTGGTTTTAGAAGCCCAGTCCCTTTTAGAATAGAGTATCTTGTTTTATGCATGTAGAAATGCAAGGATTTTGTTGCGGTATGAAAAGTTTTCGTTTTTGATATGAAAAGAAAGCTTTCAATACAAAGGAAAGCAATGGCTTTATTTTGTAGCATTTGGACATGCAATGCAAAAGTCATGGATTTTCCAAAATAATTGATAATTTAATTCAATTTTTTAATTTTAAGAAAGTCCATAATGTTCACATTGTACATCCATACGCCACAAATCTAACACAAATGAAATACTCTATGCATAGAGGAGTGCAAGGGCTTTTTTTGTGGTGTTTGGACATACAATATCAAAGTTGTATTTCTTCCAAAGTAAAAGAGAATTTTTTTTAATTTTTTAATTTTTCTAAATCCTAAACTTTGACATAATGAGTCGAAAACCTACAAAAACTAGCATGAATATAAACCTCTATGTATGAAGAAATGGAGTTGCTTTGTTTTTAGGCATTAAGACATGTAGACATTAGGTTCTAAAGGATCAAGGCCTTCTTTCTGCCATATCTATAGCAAAGAGTAAAAAAATTTGAAATTTTTTTTCTAACATCTAACCATAGGATCTTACACCTAAATACTATGAGAATGTCTGAAAAAGATTCTAGAACTTTTGACCGCATGGATTGCAAGATATGTACGTTAAAAATGAAAAATGAAATTTCACTGCACATTCGAAAAGTGAAGAAGTTGATTTTCAACCTTTTTAACTTTAATTTTGTATATTTTAATGTTGGATTTATGGAATAGATGCCTAGAATCCGCCCTTGTTTGGACTACATTCCACAAAGAAGCACATGGCACCTGATTTTCATAAAAAAATCAAATAGAGGCAAAACCTACATGAAAATCTATAAAAAGTATCAAGTGATTGATTGTATGGTATCTTGTAATCGACTTGCATTCATATTTAGTATGTCATTGCATGAGATGCAATAATTGAATGTTGCAGTGCAATTTTAAGAATAAGCATTTCATTCTTAACCCCTAAAGTCCCAAGGCCATTTTTTTTGTCAAAATTCACTCAAAATTGCTATTTTTGTTGCATTCATTTGTAGAATCAAAAAAAATACTTTTTTTAGAACCTAACCGCAAGATCTTGTACTACACTTTTCTCAAATCATGTAGTAAGAAATTCGTGATGTTTGACCTTATGGATTGAAAGATATCAGCATTCAAAGTGAAAGAATTTTTTTTTTTCATAAGATGCTTTGATTGCTAGAAAAACAAGAAACTCTATAACTTTCACATCACTAATCCAAATGGAATGAATCAAAGCTTCCTATTTAGAAAAAAATATAATCTATTAAAAGAAATAATTAAAAATTTTATTTCAATTTTTTATGGATATTTTTTGCTGCCTTGTCTCCCCCGTTTTGAGGTTGTTGTAGCATAACTTTTGCTCCCGGGCACCAATTGAAATAAAAATTATATTTCCAGAAAGCTAATAAGTTTTTCTATCTTATGGGAAAGTTCAGAAAGTTTCACCAAAAATTGAGCTCCTAGAAACCTGCCCGAAATCCATTTTGTCCCCTGTAGGGACAATGGGAATTTAGAGGTTAAATGAACGCAAAAAGTGACAAAATTATTGTTAGAGCAATGATATTCAAAGAACATGTAATATATCAAGAAGATCAAGTCCATTAGAGATCAACATATTGAGCTCCTATAGTCAAATTTTGAAGAGTAGAGATGCAATAGAAACAACAGTAGAGCAATGGCCATCAAGAAATTGTAGTGCAAATTTCAAAGTAATTGATCTTTGCTTATAAAACAATCAAGCATTGATGCAGAAGTGATTTAGTTATGTACAACAAGAACAAGAGACAAGAAAGCCTTCCAAAAAGACATAAATCTACCAAAAATAGCTTTCGTTAGATAATTATATATATATTCACAATGTATAGAAAGAGAGTTGAGGTTTAACTCCAATTTATTTAGCTGTATTGAAGTTGGTTTAAAGTGATCATAAAGTATACCTCAAATGTATTGAGGTAAATTTCAAGTCTACCTCAAGTCTGCTTAAAATGTGTTTAAGTAGATTTAAGGTCTATCTCAAGTTCATTTCAAGTGTGCTTCTCATTAGAGAGAAAAATTATTAGCTCTTTGGAAAATAAAATTTACTTCAATTCGTCCCTGGATAAAAAAAAATTAGTAGAATACGTTTGGAACTCACACTTTGGCAACCAACACTCAAAAAATCACTCCAAACCAAAATCAAATTTTAAATGTTTTTCCTTCAAATATTATGTTCTATCTATAAGCAAAATTTAGAATAACTAGAATTGGACTTGGGATGAGAAAGTCATTGCAAATTTTCAAATCTAAAGCAATCTACACATGTTTAAGTGAATATAACTTATAGGATTCATTTCTGAATGCAATTTTCACAATTTTTCCTTTTCTTCATATGGTAAAGTTTGTTTGCTAGTTTATCTTCACCCTATGAATGAACCTCTAAAGTTCTTTTATGTTTAGAGGCCCAAAAGTACTTTGAAATAATTGTCAGCAAAGGAAGGTTGAAATCTTCACTTACTTATTTTTTTAACAAATCCAATTGTGTGAACCTTTAGTGAACTTATTGGAATATATTTCTCTGACATTTCAAAATGAAAAACCTTACCAGTCGTCCAATTACATGATGATTACACGAAAAGGAGTACATCCTACACCTTATTGCTCTGCATGATATGTTCAAGAAAAGTATTGGAAATACATATGAAAATTTCAACCAAAATATTATTTATACTCGAGCTTGAAAGAATAGTAAGTAAAAAAAACAGAATATTCAAGCTGCTAATAACTGAATTATGGAATTGGAAAAATGCAATCCCAAAGGTTGTCATGTTGCAATAGATAGTCAATATCCAGTGCTTTAATTTGTTTTTCAATAATACTAAAAACTGAGTGAAATAAAAGATTTCAAAATTTATTTAAGAGTAGAGATTTTGTAATAGCCCTCAAAGTAGAACTCTTTATAGCTTTCCTTTCAATAATTGAAATGGATGGATTTGAAGCTCTCCACGTACTTCTGAATTTGGGAACCAATTCGAAATCTTTATTTTGTAAAAAAGTCATTTTTTGGAATTGCTTAAGTTGACAAATAAACACATATTGTACTTTAGAAGTCTATGGTCAGAAATTATGGAAATTTCTGACCATATTTCCATAATTGTGCCTTTAAGCTACTCCTCAACTACATGTTGTGTGTAAACTTCAAAGAAAAATAAATAAAATTTCCATTCTTAGTAAGTTGCCCATAATTTCTATATTACTAGAAATGTTGTTTGATCCCAACTAGATTAATGTATACTAGCTTCTTATTAGTTAGAAGAATTAATGATTGAGTTTGTTGTTTAATTTTTGACCTATTCCTGTTTAATCTATACCTTAACCCCTAAAGGTTTTTGACTATGTTTTCACCAAAAACGCTCCAAAACTGCCATTTCTAATACAGGTACCAAATTTTAGAAAAAAAACATTTTTGGACACATGTAACCATAAGATCTTGTAGTGCACTGGTTTGAGAAGATGTGGAAAAAATTTCAGAATTTTCTACCATGTAGATTGCAAGATATTAATGTTTGAATTGAGAAAAATCCATTTTTTGTCCCTGCGGAAAACTGGGCAGCTGCACTTCACAAGGTCACATTTGTATGAAAAAATGTCCAAAATGGTGGTTACTCTGTGGATTCATTTTTGAAGTCAAGTTGGCTATATGCTTGAAAAATTTCAGATCATTTGGAATTGTACAACATATAGGAAAAAATTAGTAAGTAGAAAGAAGTAGAGATTGATTCAAAACACTAAATTGTTAAGAATTTAATTATGGAATTGAAAAATGCCAATCCCAATGGTGATAATGTTGTAATAACCTATCTACACCCAATGTTTTTATTTTTTTTCAAAATATTGTAAATTGAATTAAATAAAGGACTTCAAAGTTTATTTTAGAGTAGGGAATCTATAACTGCCCGCAAATTAGAACACCTCATAATTTTCATCTCATAAATAAAAATGGAATGATTCAAAGCATTCCATGTATATATAAATCTAGAGAAACAATTTCAAATTTTTATTTTTTTAAAAAGTGATCTTTTAAGAATTTTTTTAGCTGCCCGCCGAGCATTGAAAATCACTTATCATACAATAAATTTTTAACCATGTAGTCAAAAGTTATGAAAATTGTTGGGCCTTAAAGCTACTCCTCGGGAAAATGTTGTGTGAAAATTTCAAAGTAAAAAAATAAAAACTCCGCTTGTAGTGAGCTGCCCCAAAATGCTATGTTCTCAAAAAAGCATGTTCAATGCTTTAGAGGTTAAATTACAAGTTTTGTTTTGTTTGTTTTGTTTGTTTGATACAACAACATGACATTTTCAATATCATTCAAAAGCTCTTGACAAAGAAGGGTGCGCGGACTTTATTTTGTGGTGTTTGGACTGACGGTGTGAAAGTCATTCAATTTCAAAAAGATTATTAATCAAAAAATTGAATTAAATTGTTGTCTTATATTCTAGAAAAATCATAACTTTGACATCACAAGTCCAAACACCACAAACAAAGCCCTTGCACTCCTTTGTGCCAATTTTGTGGCGTTTAGAACTAGAGAAGTGACTTTTATACATTTTTTAAAAATAAAAAATGGAAAATTATTATTACTTTTATTTTGACAAGGCACCCTATTAATTACTTAAGGAATGAAGAGTTAGTTTCTTATCTTTAAATATATATTCACTACACTTTGAATTCAATTCTCAACATAAAATATTTGATTTTCAAAGCCTGTGGAACAAATCATGCAGAAGTTGCAAACTTTACCAACACCCAACATGAAAAACTCCACTAGACTTTAGCCTTGCCTAAACCTTGGGGTCTAAAGTGTGGCAATTTAGGCCCCCATGCCAACTTTATACCCTGGGTCTAACGGCGCAAAAACTTCCTGTGAATTGCCATATATAAAACACTATGCATAATCACTACTAAATAATAGCACAAACCAACACTCATATTCACCATACTGTCTAAATTGTTTATATATACTTAACACACATCTAAAACACCCTATACTACACCGTAACCATGCAGACAAAATCATATTAGAATCTTTGGTAGAAATGCTCCAAAGCCAAACACAACTTACGACAATTTATAAAATTAAAGCCCATGTTAATATTGAAGGAAATGAACAAGCGGATAGACTTGCTAAAAACGGTACAACAAAAGAATACAAATTTGCTTCAAAACCATATAAATTTGTACACACTGCGCCATTTTATTATCAAAAAGACAAATGGCAAGGCCCAACCCATTAACTTGACAAAGGCCCTATTAGATGTCTCGAAATATACATCACTAAGCATGATCAAGATAAAAACTTGGAGATAATGGCACAACGATTCCCTAACATAAGCAAATGGATACTTAATCAAGATATAGACAATGACCTATCTAATGAATTTTGATCTAGCTCCAAAATAACAAACTCACAAAAAAAGCTTATTAAAATTCCGCATCGGCCATTATATGGAAAATGCTAGAAAATAACTATTTATTTGGTATAGTAAGATTTCCATCCATCACATGCCCTATATGTAACTCCCATGATATAGACACATGGCTCTATGTACTCTTCAAATGCAATCATCACCATATTCACACCTTTAAAGTAAAAAGACATAACAAAGCAATATGGAAATTGATAAAACTGATCCTATCCAACGAAAAAACTAGAAATTATACTTTCATGAATGCAAGAACATTCAACAACAAAACACAAGATAATACAGTACCCCTATGGCTTCTGACTTGCTTTTGCAAAAGACAAAGATATCTTTGCAACGCTAGATTCAAATCGGATATGCTTTGGGTTAAAGGACTCGCCTACTAAAACACCCCACTAACAAACCCAAATAACAACCTTACAATACAATTCATTGAATTCACATATTTTTTTGACATATTCTCGCAATTAACAATAGATAATAAAATCCAAAAAATTCAAACCAATAATCAATAGCATCATTGCCTAAGGGTGGAATTTAGACCCACTCATTGTCATTATAGAAGGAGCTAGAGGAATAACACATGTTCCTTCAATGAAACTCTTTGAAACCAAATTAACTCATATTATCCAAAATTGCTCTAAAGCACACCTTCAAAGCAATCAATACCATTGCTATACAATATGCTAGATCAATCATCCTACATAAATGAAAAATAGAAAACAACCGACCACTTCCAACAGAATAAGAAAAGAACAACATTCAATAAAAACAATAGGGGGAAGAGCAGTGATGAATATCACTATTTATTCATGTCAAATTGGGCACAAGCACGTCTCAAATAGGGAGGAGGAGGCAGGTTGGTTGGTACAAGTTTCCTGCCTAGCAACATCAAATCATGTCCATCAAGCTACTGCTCAAATGAATCCGATAGGAATTGAATCTGGAGCACATAATTGTGATACTTATTTCTTCACCAACCAACTTCAGAACTCATGACTTGGTGACTTTCCACTTCTATACATTGCATTTATAGTCCATCTTTGTCCAACCACCTCAATCTTGGTTACTTTTAATCTGGTTACTAGTAACTAAAGTATCTATTCTGGCATAAGGGAAGAATAGTTTTGCATCAATGGCCCTTGATCTGGTGGACATTGGCTCATTGTCATTACAAACAGACACTTTATTCACGGTGTCGTTCTTCAAAGATTAGAGTTTCTATCTATCTATTTGAAGAATGTATAGACCTTGTGTCCTTGTCAAAGAATTAACGTTGTGATACTCTGAGCAATTGCAAAATAGTAATCCTATTATGTGTTTAATAAAATGTTGTAATGATTGTTAGTGTTTTCTAGAATCATTTCCACAAAGTTATATTTACTTGATAATTTTCATTTGATTACTCGCTATTGAAATTATTCAAATGCAAACTAACAAATTTTGAAATTCTTTATTGAATAATGTATTTAAGATCATCATTGAAGGTTTAATGATTTATGCACAGCTTTGAACAATTTTTATTAAAAGTTTTCAAAAATTTGAATCACATTTACTAGCATCTATACGTATTATTGGATAGCCATTGATAAGATGTTATGAAATACAAAAAAACACTTTATGAAGTATTTGAATGATCCTCTTGCAGAGCTTCCACATGAGATATTGGATTGTTTTTTTCACACATTTATTACAGCATGGCTCTTCACGAAATGAAAGCTTTTGGTGACACCTTTAAGCTTCATTTTCAGTCATGTGGGATTTCATTTGGTAATGCACTTACTATTACATTAGTATGTGGATGGAATTTTTGTGCAGAATTCAATGATATATGGGCATACTTACCTATATCAATAATGCACATTATTTTGACACAAGACTTAGCCCTATACTCTAGGTTTGCTTTGTCTTCTACACAGGCTACTACAGATGGATTGTGTACCATGTTCAGTTTGTTGCCATTATTGATATATAATTGTGATGATGAGTTTGGCATCACCAATTCCTATTTTGACTCATTACAAACGTTGTCAACATTGCCACATATTTCATCTAACCAAAAAACAAGTTTAAATGTTGGCATGACATCACTGGTTGATTATGCTATTTGGATAGCCACACATTTGATCAAATTGCAAAGTAAGTGGTTAATGCTATGCACAATAAGTTTATGATAGAAATTTAGACTTGAATAGCCATCACATTGCATCAAATGAAGATCATGTTATTTCTAGAACATTTAAAAAAAAACTGGCAATCCATTGAAGAGACAAATGATGGCAGATGTTCATGTTCATGGCTCAATGATGCAATTTTGTGAGCGTGCGAGCATGAGCCTATGAGCGTTGAGCGGGGATTATGTGAACATTGAGCACATAAATTTGAAGAAGTGCTAGAAAATTTAGTAATATTTCTAAAAATAGATTCCTTCTAAAAAAAGATTCCGTCTAAAAATCTTGGTCAAAATTTTATTACTATTTTTAATAAATTTTAATACCTATTACTATGAACCTATTACATTAGACCTATTGCCGTGGTTATGTAGAATTTCGATGAAAATTATAAGTTTCAATGTTGCTTAACTCCTAAAGGACCAACATGCGTTTTTTGGCAACATAGAAATTTTGGGCAGGTACGTGTGACCGGAGATTTGCATATTTTGGGCTGAAGTTTTTCTAGAAGGTGGGAACGAGGAATATGTTTCATATGCACCAAATTTCATAACCTTTGGAAATACGAGTCAATAGTTATGGCCGAATATGTTGTTTGATTCTCAACTTGGGCAATCCGGGCAGATAAGAAAAAATCATTTTTTTCAAAAATAAAAATTTGAAATTAGTTTATTAGATTTATATATACGTGGAAAGCTTTGAATCATTCCATTTTGATCAATGAGTCAAACGTGACAAGGATTTTTAGTTTGCGGGCAGTTATAGATTGTCTCCTCTAAAATAAACTTTGAAGCCGTTTATTTCACTCAATTTTCAATACTTTTCAAAAAAAATAAAATCATAGGATGTAGATTGTTTATTACAATATTGCAACCATTGGGATTGGCATTTTTCAATTCCATAATTAACTTCTTAACAATTTAGTGTTTTGAACCATTCTCTATTTCTTTCTACTTATTATTTTTTTCCTATATGTTGTACAGTTTCAAAATTTTTGAAAATTTTTAAGCATGTAGCCAACTTGCTTGAAGAAGAATAAAAATAAGCACAACCATTTTAGAATTTTTTTCATAATAATTTGACCTTGTGAAGTGCAACTGCCCGGTTTTTTGCAAGGCCAAAAAAAGGACTTTTGCCACTTCAAATGCTAATATCTTCCAATCTACATGATGGAAATTTTTGAAATTTTTTCCACATATTCTCAAACCAGAGTACTACAAGATCCTACGGTTACATATGTCTAAAATGATATTTTTCAAAAATTTGGTACTTATTCTAGAAATGGCAGTTTTGAAGCATTTTTAGTGAGAACATAGTCAAGGAACTTTAGGGGTTAAAATATTAGAAGAATACATTATGAAAACGATGAACTCAATTGATGCAAAAGATGAATGAAGATAGAAATAATTTTGTTTAGAATATTAGTTGATCGTTATCCTATATATAATAGTGTAGGTCTTCTTGGGGATGAAGGGAGGGTACCAATAATTTTTTCTTAATGCACTATTGTTGGATTTGATTAGATTTTAGAGAAAAAAAATTTGCTAATCGAAATTCATTATATGTGGAAAGAGCTTAGCCGCATTGCACTATAAGAAACCTGCGTTTTAGATGACGAGCCTTGATTTTTTTCTGACGGATTTTAGTGGACGTCCAATGCAATAAACCCATGTTTTTATGTCAACATTGATATTACATTGAACGTTTTTGTTGACAAAAAATATGGATTTGTTGCATTGGATATCCATTAAAATCCGTCAAGAAAAATCAGGGCTCATCACCTAAAACACAAGGTTCTTATAGTGTTGAATTTCATTTTTATTAATCACTATCTTGTAGTGGCATGGGTCTTTTTGGGACTAATGGGGGGTACCTAAACTTCTACCTTAATGTGCTGGTAATCAGACTTGTTAAGATTTTGGAATTAAATATTTGATTAATAACAATTATTTTTGTAAGGAATGAGCTTAGTTACACCAAATTGATGATTAGTTGATCATTGTCCTCTTGTGGGACCTCTCGGGGGTCCAACTCTTTCATTTTTGATCAGATGGTCGTTTAGTTAATCACTCCTCTTTTGTTTGGTACTTCTTGGCTCCAAGAGGAGCCTCCTAGCCACGGTAAAAAAAAATCAATTAGGAAAAACTTACCTAAATGAGTAACCTTATGATAAAAGGATTATCAAACTCTCTTAAAAATAAATAATTTGTATTCAGTACATTATGTTTGCAATCAATAAGAACTCAAATTATACCTTCGTTATTTATATAAACTAAATTACATTAAAAATAAATAATTTGTATTCAGTACATTATGTTTGCAATCAATAAGAACTCAAATTATACCTTCGTTATTTATATAAACTAAATTACATTAAAAATAACAAAAACAATCACATATACACATCGATTTGTTTAGATTTTCCATTCTTTAAAAGTCTTTGAAGTCAAAAACCTTTAGTTAGTTGTCACCAATAATGCAAAGAGCATCTGATCCTTACTTTTTAATTTTGAATAATTAATAAACATAATCTTGTGCATTCAATGAGCACTTTTGTCTATGTTGGCGAAATTTGTTTTTAAATCATTTAAAACCGTGTATAGCATTGAATTATTAACAAAATTAAAGGACCAATTTTGATTTATGTATACATAAAGAATATATTAAAACTAATTTGTCAAAATAAATTAACTGAAAGATATATAATTTTGAAACCTCTCTTTTGAATGCCAATACTTAGGAAAGGACAAAATTAATTTCATATTTGGACTTTCATCCACTTACATATTTCTATTCAAAAATTTAAATCATCCAAACAATTTAATATAGAAAAGTAGTTAATTATATTTAAATAAAATAAAATAAAAATATTTGATGATTCCGGTTTATTATTTTTTTTGAAAAAAATTATATTTAATAATTTTGCTTATCTTTGAAGATTTTTAAAATTTGGAGTATCTATGGTTGTACGTCATTTAAACAAAAGCCTCAATAGACTATTAAAATTTATTTTCTTTCCAATTTTTAATTTTTTAAATAAAATAGTTTATAATGTAATGAGTCATGATTTGAAAATTTGAAAATTTTAGAAACCAGTGAAAGTAGTGCATTGTAACATGAACTCTAGTATACAATACCATGCAAATGCCTCCAATACCAAATCATTTCTCCAAATTGTCCTTTGCAATGCATCTAAAGTTATAAAACTTCAAATTAAATTATGAATCAATGTGATTAGAAGTTTATTTTGTTTTCAAGTTCACTCTTAGTCACCTTGAATGTTTGTATCATTTTAGTTTCAAGTGCCTACACCCAATTCAACAATACCAAGTAGGCAAATTCTCATTTTAGTTTCAAGTGCCTACTATATAGTAGTAATGTGATGAGAGAAAGTTGTTAAAGGATTTAATAATTATTTCCATTTATTGTATATCTCAATATAGAATCTTTTTAGGGCTTGTTTATATCTTTAAGGTTATTATAAGTAATCTTGACAATCTTGACAAGATTTACCCCCTAAAGGACCGGTATGCGCTTTTTGGCTGTATAGAAATTTTGGGCAGGTACATGTGATTAGAGATTTCTATATTTTAAGCTGAAATTTCACACAAAAGGTGGGAGCAAGGAATGTCTTTTATATGCACTAAATTTCATGACATTCAGAAATGTGAGTCAAAACTTATGGCCTAATATGTTATTTTTTGTTGTAAATGGGTAGTTCGGGCATATCAGAAAAAAACACTTTCTTCAAAAATAAAAATTTGAAATTAGTTTTCTAGAGTTAAATATATACATAAAAAGCTTTGAATCATCCCATTTTTATCAATGAGTCATGAGGATTTTTAGTTTGTGGGCAGTTATGGATTCTCTACTCTAGAATAAACTTTGAAGTCCTTTATCTTACTCAATTTTCAATATTTTTTGAAAAAATTCAAATCATAGGATGTAGATTATTTATTACAACATTTGCAACCATTGGGATTGGGATTTTTCAATTCCATAATTAAATTCTTGACAATTTAGTATTTTGAATCATTCTCTACTACTCTCTACTTACTATTTTTTTTTTATATGTTATACAATTTTAAATGAAGTAAAAATTTTCATGCGAGTAGCCACCTTATTTAGGAAAAAGAATCCAAATAAGCACCATCATTTTGCACAGTTTTTCATTGAAAATTGAGCTTGTGAAGTGTTGCTGCCCTATTTTTTGCAGGGCCAAAAAATGGTTTCAGTGAATTTGAATGCTTATATCTTGCAATCCTCAACATGAAAATTTCTGAAATTTTTACCACATGTTCTCAAGTCAGCATATTACAAGATCTTATGGTTAAATGTGTCAAAATTTATTTTTTTCAAAAATTGGATGCTTGTACTAAAAATGGCAGTTTTTGAGCGTTTTCGGTGAAAACATAGTCATGGAACTTTAGGAGTTAAGGAAATTCAAACTTTTGAAATTAGAATCATAGAATATTGATTTTTTAATTTTAGAATGATAAGATAATTTGATTTGCACCATAATGTTCTATACTACGATATTCACATGTAAAAATACATTTGGATTTTTAAGCATATCTTCTATTTAATATGATTTTTTTCATTCTTTTTTATATAAAAATGAATAGTAATTAAAATTTTCACAATTCTTTTAAAAATTCTTATGATTTATAGAAGATATATGATGACATTTTTTAAAAAGTAAAAAAAAAGTATTTTATTCATATATAACTTAGTTATAAAATGGGAGCAAGAGAGAAAAAATCTTTTCAAGGTTGATTTGTACTGTTCATACTTGTTTCACCTTTGCCATGTAGAACGTAAATGAAACAAAAACTTGTGCTTTAAACTTTTCAACTTCTATTACAATAGAACGTTTATGAAAGGTTCCAACTTGATTTATAAATTTGACTAACAAGTTTGACTTATAAATTTGACTTGAAACGTGAAGTTGCGATGTTGACATATTAATTGTCAGTCTTCTAGAACGTGTTCCACATGCAATACGGTTATTGAAAAGTCTACAACACCGCCTTTTCAAAGGAATGCACATTGCATATAAATAATTGGAACCCTCACACTCCATTTCAACTTTCTTTTGCTACTTTTCTTTATTGTGCTTTTCCTTCATTACCTTTAGGTCAAAGGAGAGAATTCCTTGCACTTGAGAAAGCTCTACATCTCTAGTTAGTGAATGTGAGGAAGCCGCTAAGAAGATTGTTATTCAAAGAGCAAGCAAGTGCTAAAGTACACCAAATCCTCTTGTAGCCTATTTGCTTGTTTAGAATAGTAAAGTACTCTACTTCTCCATGTTGCTTCAAATCCATGTTTGAGATTCAACTATAGGTTTTATAGCATTTGCACTAAGAGCGTCTATGTAGAAAAAGCCACATTGAGAGAGAAAAGAGACAATTGCTACCTCCAAATATTTCTACGTAGAAAAAGAGGTCTTAGACGTGGAGTTCGACACCTTGTCCAGTCGTCAAAGCAATACAACATCTAGGCTCTTGCTTTGCTTGTAGAGTTTTTTCACGATGGGAAAGTGGTGTTGCGCGCTTACTACGTTCCTCGTAGCGATGGTGGCGTTGGGCTTGTGCATTGGCATTCCACTAGCAGCCCAGAAAAAAGCGAAACAGACGGCGGTGACCGAAGAAGTGGAAGCGTGGCGCATCGACAGCTTGTGTAAAGTTACGTCCTACCCGTCCCTCTGCAGCCAAGTACTCGCCGGCGGAAACTACAGCAGCGCGACCTCCGTCACCAAGCTCGCAATGCAAGCAGCCATCACAGGAGTCGGCCAAACCAGAAACGAGATTCTCGCCTTCGATTTCAACAAAACACCCCCCGTCATGGAAGTTTGTTCAGAGACTCTGGCGTTCTCACAAGAGTATACAGCAGCAGCATTGCAGAAGATCCAGTCCTTAAACGAGAGTACTCGAGATGAGGCCATGGACACCATCAAGGCGTGGATGAGCGCCGCCATGGAGTTTCACACCACTTGCGTCGAAGCCTTTTCAGAGATCAGTCACGGGGGGGAGTTAGTGCAAGGGATTCACACTCACAAGCTTTTCAGTAACGCCTTGGCTTTCGTGAACGCCCTGGAGAAATACGGCGAGAATGTGAAGATTTGGAAGAATACGATGTTCAGTTTTTTAGGGGATGTGCACATTCCTTCCATTCCTGGTTTTGGAAATCGCAAGCTGCTGTCGAGTGCAGAATTGGATGCGGTTCCAAGGTGGATGGACGCGGAGACTGAAGAGGAGCTGTTGCGAGGGAATTGGTATGATGTGTTGGTGGCGAAAGATGGATCAGGGAACTTCGACACGATTCAGGCCGCGGTGGATGCGCACACGACGAACGTGGCGAGGTTGGTGGTCTATGTGAAGGCGGGGATTTATAATGAGCAAGTGAATGTGCCCACGACCTGCAAGTTTCTGTCGATTGTTGGAGCTGGTGACGCGACTATCATCACGGGAGACAGGAATGTTGCGTCGATGCCGGGTATGACCACGTTCAAGTCCGCTACTCTCAGTAAGTTCTCGGAAAACCCACAGTTCCTTGTAGTTTGCGGCGTTCTTTTTGTTGTGAACTAGAAAAGACGCCTAAAACCTCGCACAGTAGCAGTAGCACACGTCGTCAATTATTTTGGAATGGTTTTGTAAAGTTTCCATAACTTGATGAAAAATTTATGGTCTATGTATTGCGAACCATTGCAAAAGTGTTCGCAAACTTGTTGCAAATTGAAAGCCTGGGTCATGAACCAATGCATATCTATGCCTTAACTGTTGCAAAAACGTACTATTGCAGTCTCATATAGTTGCAAATACATTGAATAAGGTTACACTAAACGGGACCAATCGGGAACCTCCGCTACGAGATGTCCCAGTAGAAACATCTTGAACAGGATACCTCTAGGTGTGCCCGTGTTCTAACATTCTTATTCACTAAACCATTGCCAAATTGTTAATTGATTCTAAAGGTCATTGTAAAACTATCAATCTTCCATTGCAATATCAGTCTTCCATACTGTCTACTGATTCCGATCTTGTGGATGATGGACATTCCTTGTGGTTGCTTTGCTGCAGTTGTTGCTGGGGAAGGATTCCTCGGTAGGTCCTTTAAGGTGCAAAACACCGCCGGCTCCGCCGGCCAACAAGCCGTCGCCTACCGTGGCTCCGCCGACGCGCTTGCGTTTTACCAAGTCACCTTCGACGGTTACCAAGACACCTTGTACGCGAACGCGGGCCGCCACTACTACCGCGAGTGCACTATCCTCGGCACAGTCGACTTCATCTTCGGGAACGCCGCGGCCTCCTTCCAATCCTGTACAATAATCGCAAAGACAACCACTCTCCTCGGACAACAGAACACTTACACAGCGCAAGGCAGAACTGATCCCCACCAAAGCACAGGTTTATCGTTCCAGAACTGCATATTCGACGGCACCCCAGAGTTGAAAGCCAACCCCGCCTTGTACAAAACGTATCTGGGTCGCCCATGGAAACCTTACTCTGTCTGCGTGGTGATGAAATCCGAGCTTCTGGCCACATTGATCCCACGGGATGGTTGCCATGGAACGCCTCGAACTACGGATTGTACACTTCTTACTTTGCTGAGTATCAGAACTTTGGCGCTGGCGCGACGCCCGCGGCGAGAGTGAACTGGTCGCACCAGATTGTGCTGGCAGGAGTGGCGGCGAAGTATACTGCGAATAGTTTTGTGCAAGCGGGGGTTTGGATGCGCGGTTACGACGTGCCGTTGACAGCAGATTTGTAGAATGGGCTGCGGTGGTCAAGTAGTTCGTACACAGTTCAGCTCCATCAGTTGCATAATCAACAACTGATTTGTATTGCATTTTGCTACTCTAATAAAGTTTTTTGTTTTTAATTTATTGAAGAAGTACAGTGTAGCTTCGAAGTCGTGGAACACATGTTAGCTCACATTTTACCTCGCATGTTAGCTCACATTTGTTTATATGTTTGAATGTTATTTCGATCAGAAGCTAGAATGTTCCAGTCCTTGATTACATAGTTACAGTCTTCTTGTGCAGAAATTCTAACAAACGGAATATATCTCGATCCTGCCATTAAGGTGGTTTTGATGAGCTGAGGGAGTGCAACGTTGCAACATTCATATTTATGACTGAAATCCACCTTCTGCATCTACATTGAAGATGGAATGAACATCACCAAATAATATACTTGCACAAGGCAACCCCAGCAGTGATTCAGCCGGGCACTCTTGGCTCCATAACATTACTCTGCTGGGCAGATTGTTCGCAAGAGTCATAGGAAAGGTGCTGTCTGTGTCAATGGCTTGAATTTTCAACAAACATGGATATTAAGGTAGATCAACCTATTACCACCCTGATTTGCAATTTGACTATCTTGGGGCTAATTCCATGAGAGACATATATTTTTCAGAGGTGTGCGCATGTTTCATGAATCAAACCCAAGTGAAATTATAATTTTCTGATCAAAATTGTAATTTCTGTGAATTTTTGAAGTGTTTTACTAAAGCGCCCGTGCCTAGGGTCATAAACGTCCTAATAACAATCCATAACCACCTTCTTATGTCCCTATAAGCATCTAGGTATTCACCAATCAACTATTGCCACATTACCCTAAATGACATAAATGCATTGATTTTGTCAGATTTCCAGATAGAATTGGCTCACTTCTGGATAGATTTGGATGGTGGAATGGGTGGAAATGGGGCCAAAAACAGGGTGGCGGAAATGGGTTGGAGACGGAATTAGGCTGGTCTACCTTAGGTTTGTGAAACTCGCACTTGAAGCGTTTGAAACTCAAACTAATGTTGAAAAGGAGAGAAGGATGTGTAGGTTGTAAGGTAGGGACGGACGTCCAAAAAAGCTCCCTTTTTTTTTTACTTGTGGGCCATTTCTGCTATTAAGCTGGCGAAATTTTTGTATTTTCTCATTGGCAATTAAGTGATAGGAGACTTCAATGCATCAAAATGGGCAATTTCATTAAAATGGCGGTATTCCAACTACCATTTTGACGGTGTGCAATTTTCACCATCTAGGACAAGTATAGATTTCAGAACAGCCATTTTGAACCATCTAGGATAGGTATAGATTTAGAACAACCATTTTGAATTATTTTCACACCATTAAAAAAAAATATTGCCATTTTAATGAAAGTGCCCATCAAAGAGCGCACCATTTGGATGCCGTACGCAAAAGTTGTGAAGAGTCAAAGTTTATTTGGTAAATGTTCTAAAACCATTTCTTCAAGAATAGGTACATATTGATTTAGAAGATGTACATAATGTGAACATCTCATCAAGTGGTGTTGTAAGGCACTTGGTGCATCTGTGTGTCCCTATCTTAATCTCTAAAGGCCCAAGGCCTTTTTTCTGCCAAAAAACACCCAAAACTGCCATTTTTATAGCCAAGAGTAAAAAGAATTAAAAAATGTTTTTTTTGCTCATTTAACAGTAGGATCTTATACCTAACTAGTATGAAAATGTGTGGAAAAAAATTCAGAATTTTTGATTGAATAGATTGCAAGGTATCTGCGTTTAAAGTGAAAAAAACAAATTTTTCAATACATTGCGAGACTAGATTTTACGACTTTGAACATTTTTAATTTAAATCTTTTGCACTACAAAGTTTTGAGCTTTAAATCTTCATAGTGGAGAATTGAGTATCTAGGGAAAAAAAAACAAAAAAAACTTAATTTTTATTATTTAAAAAATTGTTAAGCAGAAGTAAGTACAAAAATAGAAGGAAATACTAAAATATTAATATCTTTTATTGGAATTACAAAGCACTAATTCCAATGGTGAGATCATTGTTCTAGCAAAAAATTAAACCCTGTGGAACTTTTTTTTGAAAAATTGTAAAAATTGCATTTAGAAATGAATCCTACAAGTTATTTTTTTCAGGAAGATGCTCTAAGTGTCCGGAAAACAAGATTGTCCATAACTTTCTCATAAAAAATCCAAGTGAAATGAATAAATGCTTTCCAAATAGACAAAAATATAATCTATAAGAAAAAAATAAAAAATAAAAAATTGCAAAATATTTTTTGCTGACCCCCGTCCCTTGTTTTGAGCTTATTTGGGCATAATTTTTTTTCCCAAGCACCGATTGAAAAAAAATTATACTCCCACAAAGCTTAGTAGTTTTTCTATCTTCTAAAAAAGTTTCAAAAAATTACAACAAAAATTCTACCTGTAGGTACCTGCCCAAAATTCCATTTGTCTTCCCAAGGGATAATAGGCTTTTAGAGGTTAAATGGTGATTTGATCAGTCAAGTGAAATTGTTAAGATTAACTACAGACTTCATGACAAGTTGAATATTACATTAGAGAAGATTTCAAGCCTCCCAAAAGTTGCTCTACAACATTCTGAAGTACTTTGAAATTTTGTTTTGGGGGGCTAAAAATTTCTTTTTTTCCCTATTTCCGCACAACTGAATTTGCAGTGACAATGGCGCAGGAATTGAGTTTTATGAGTAAAAATTAATAAAAAATTAATAATAATCATAATCATACAAAAAAAAAATCGACAAAATCTAACTGTTTCGATGAGCAGTCATACACTCTAACTGCTCACCAGGAATACTTTTTTAGATTGACAAACCAAGCTTGAAATAGCTTGGTATGTCAATCTAGAGCAACCCTCCGGAGGGCTGATTTTTTCTCTAATAAATTATTTCTTACTTTAGATTCCTAGAGATTAAACCAATTATGTATTACCTCATTTTTGAATAATGTTGTGGCCATACATGTGGGGATTGAACCAATTGTAAGCCCTTTTCTGGTTTTATGGCCGAATACAATACTGGCAAAACAATGAATAATATATTAAAGTTGTATTATTAGGATCTTTTTAATGCAAGTGTAATGTGGGCCATAGTGACCCACATTACAAGCCAAAGATAGGTTTGATGAATATAAAATGTAAGAGATTCCAAAGTATCTTAGAATAAGATAACAATAAGAATATTTTAATCTCAGAGAGACCAAATCTGAAATACCATCACAAGGAAGTTATTTCAATTCTTCATGGTATGAAACACAATATTCCCGTAACTTCGCAATGAAGTTTCAAAGCCTTTTCGTCTTTAAAGGGGGTTTTGAAGCTGAGGGGGAAAGTGAGACCACATTTACATGTTGTTTTAAGAGGGGAGGGAATATCTTGTGCTTTTTCTGGTGCAGTATGAAGATGTCAGCCCCCTTCAAATCAAATCAATTTGAAAAGTGAAATCTTCCAGATGACACTTTTAAACATCAAAATTTAAATATGAATCGTTTGATATTCACATAATTATTAAAATGCAAATCACTCAATGACAACTAGTTTAAATTTTTATGTGACAAATTGCAACTTGAGATTATTGCATTGTATAGAATAAACAATGGCAGGTGTTTGCAAATTTTTATGTATTAGATAATCGATGAGCCACGTTAGCAGTGAATAGGTTATCATACATAAGCGGTTGTACATTTTTCAATCACAACCTTCGATCTTCATGATCCAAGGGTGTAGGAAGCAAGTTGAGAGAAGGATTACATACCATGAAATTAACTGGACACAGGCAGGTGTATGAAATCGAAGCTCTAAGTCTAAGAGAATCTGAAACGACAAGCTCTGAGATTGTGAAAGCCCACAAGAAATGACATCAGCAATTGGGATCCCTCGCATTGCCGACCACGCCGTGTCAATCACAACGATTCTTCGGTGGAACTATTCTTCCCCCATACAGGAATTTATGAGAATTGTACAGCACTTGGCATGAATCATACAAGACACGTATCATTTCAACGAAAACGGGAAACATCGAAAAAGAATCGACATCACGACATTACGACGTCTGCAAGGGAATTTTGGCTCTTCAGACACTGCAATTCCCTATCCTCGTTGCACTGAAGTCATAGCCATGTAGGTATGGATCATGAGTCCGTGACCAGTAGCTGCCCGGAATGTGAGACACCCTTGAAAACTTTGACTAGCCCAAGGCTATTGGTTCATTGCCCGAAGTGCTGGGCTACAAGGAAGGGTCATTTACGACATAGAAAACTGCAGCTCCAAGCACAATCTCCGACTTGCATTTCTACTGCCGTGGCAACCGTGTTTTCACTATTCCCATTTCTCTAAAATATTGCACCCATCGTGGAGGGATTTTTGAATACCCCCACCCGCGTCTCAGCTGCTACAATCTCTCAAAAAAATATCCGATAAATACACCAATTTCTGCTTCAGCTGGATGGAGCTGTTCACATTCGTGAATCGGACCTAAATCGTCCGCGCCGGCCTTCCAGGGTTAAGATGATCGGGGCAGTGCTATCTTACTTGATGTACCATGTGTTTAAGAGCTGATATTGACATGCAGAGACAGTTTGAAGGGTTAACCAGTAAAGTATTGCACGCATATGAAGTTTCAGTGCAAATCTGTTGGTTGCAGAGTCATGTACGACAATCCTAAAGAGGAGCCCGTTTTGGGAAGCAGACAAGGGAAAAACAATCAAGCAGACGCACGGAAAGCAAGTAAACTAAAGAATATATTGCTTTAAATGACGTTTTTAAAGGGCTTACAATACCGGGTAAGCCTCTTGGCCCTCGTTACACCCCTCCACTCAGCCAAGTTCACGCAACCTTACTAGGGGTTCCCCTCGCGCCGCAGAAACTGGATCTCAGCTCCTGTCCGAGGATCAATGATCTTGATGCCCCTGTTCAGTGAAGACCCTGGCCTTGAAGTCATTGTGCCGCGGTAACTTGGATTGAAAGTCACTGTATCTGCTAAACGTCCCACTATAATATCCACAAGATTCTTTGCCTTTAACACTTCATCGGTCGTTCCAATGAGAAATATCTGTACCAAACATCCCAATCGAGTCAGAAAACCAATCAGAGAATCTCTTTCTATGACCTTTATAATTCTGCGAAGCTCATATTCTAAGTGGTCCCTAATTTAGCTTACGATTGACCTCAAAATTGAATGAATTAACTCGGAGGACCACTTAAGGGAGTTATCAACAAATTAGATACAATCAAAATTGAATATTTGAAACACATTCCACGGATCCTAACTGCCGCAAAAAACAATCACGTATGTACTTCATGGTTACTAATAAACCGTCGTCTTAATAAGGAGGAGATTCAAACAAATATAGATACGTAGTATAAAATTTTAGGATAAAAGTCTTGCCTTATCTGGAGGACCTCTCTGTTTCTCAATGAAAATGTCACACCTGCATATTAAGCCACCGTTTTTTAGAGTCAATCTTACGGAATGTTAGAGCAACAGATTGTACACAAGTAGGGTGGCAGGAAACTTCTCAAAATCATCCGTATTAAATAGAGAGAGAATGAGTGCCAAATAATCGACGAAGGACTGATCGATGGGATTGTGAGATATTAGTATCACAATGTATACTACGCAAAAAGAAAATGAAGATCACAAACACAAATACAATAGGGCAGCAATAACAATTCACCCCAATCTGCAAGAACTTGATCAAGGACCTCCTTGAGTGAGCATTTTTAGGTTGAAAAAGAGATAATACAAACTTGTAATTGTAGGATAAAAATTACCTGAAGGATTTCTTGATGTGGCGGATGGAATCGCCCTGTACACCAATAACGCGACCCATTTTCCCAGGAGGAACATCTATCACTGAAAGTATCTCATATTCTGGGAGTTTCCCGTCCACTTCACCTGATATCCAATATTAAACTATGGTCACTCAAGGTAAAAGTAGTCAAAGCATCAGGCGATGCGTTCCTCGTCTAAACTGCCGAGGACACAAATAAAAATAACTGAAAGTGAAAAAAGAGAGGTTGATAATGTGCATCTCACCTGTAAAAGGTGGAACATGCCAAGGCTGAAAACTAGGATCAACAGAGCAGAAGCAGCGACAATAAAGGGAGCTCCGAACACTAAGACGCCATTTGGACAGCTCCGTCAAGGACTCCGACATTCGCTCATGAATATGAAGAAGAAATCGTACATCATCGGCTGCCACCCGTTTCATCATCTCATTCCAGGGTCTACGTGTCCAGAACTGCGGATCCTACGCACAGTATCAAGAAACCGAATTGTCAAGATATTCTCCTAAACATTTGCTCTTCTGTGGGACAATGCCTCTCCAATACTTTGGACTGTATACTCAAACCAGTATGATATCCTTACAATCCGTCAGGTAATTGACTACTATTATGAGAACTAAAATAGACTACGTCAATGGCCTTGCTCAAAGCTACTGGTTTCGAGAGATATGACAAAAAGTATGAGATTCGCCAATACCGATATGACAAAGAGTAGACATGGCAGCTTCCAAAACTCACATGAACTAGAATCTCCCCAAATAACTTAAATAAGCCTACAAAGACCTTGCATGATGAGCAACTGACCTTCTTCAATTGCTGTCGGACCTCCTCTTTCTCATCGTAATGTACACCTGAAAATTTTAAAGAACGGTCAGGGCTATATGAATCCTGTTACAAAACGGAAGTAAAAAATACAGTACAGACGTCCTCGCAAAGAAATGATTCGATAGAGTAAAGGACAACGACAGTCAGACAAGAGCTACATCAATAGAAATGGTGAAAAGTAGGGGCATTTCGTACCACAATATCGTCCATCAGCCAAAAGATTAACGAAGGAAATGTGATCTGACTTCAAGATTTTCCCATGTTGTTCCTCCAACAAATTGTAAGCGATCTGGAATACCCTCTCGACATTGTTACTCTCCAAAAAAATTTGAATATCGGTGCAATGAGATAGAAATTCCTGGGTCATTTTGCAAATGACCGGAAGACGGAACTAAGGACCACTAAGGAATCTGATCACACTTCCGATAAAATAAACCAAACACTCTTCATAAACGAAACGAGAGAAAATGAACTATCAAGCCGATGCTTCCTCTAGTTTTATTATTGCTTTCATACTACAGAAATAGTCTACATAGAGCTATAATGGTATCCCAGCAAGAAATTTGCAATCACCTGAGTGTCGAAGACATTGTTTAGCTTGATATTATACTGGAAATACAAAGCCTGCAGTGCAAACCAGATAAGCTTATTGGTACTTGCCACTTCAATACAGAGCACATCGTATCACAGAGGATCTTGACACTACATTTGTCAGTTAAGAGAGAAACCAGATATTGCATGTTGGCAAAAGAATACCAGTATAGATAGTTTTTCAACAATTCTTCAAAAGGTCACCACAGGAACCCTAATAAAATCGTAACTAATAAATTAAGACAGTCAAGAGGCTAAACATGACACTGTGACATGTCAGATGACTGCGCAAACAAAAACGAACAAGGCGTCATTCTTTCACAAGTAATATTAGCAGAACTTATCAAATAATACTGAAACAAAATCTAAAACTGATTTCTACCGTATCACACATCAAAACTAAAAAGATAATTCTGAGCAGCTAATAACTACAAATAAGAGATGAATGGCACCTCACTGTCACGCTTGCAGTCATGACAAACTTTTTTTACGTATGGTGACTCCAAACCCAACTTACAGGCTTGAATCAATGCGACGCCTCCTGCTACTGCGTCTACAAGGTAGACGGCATCGTTAAATGCCAACTGTCGCATACAAAATTGTAGGTCTGTTAGACAGAGACAAAAACCATCCACAAAGTCAATCAGAATGCCATTGAGATATTCATAGAAGATTCTAGGCATCTTTTTTAGCCCACCGCATCCTAAAATGCAAGAACCCAAGGATATGAGTAAATGACAAAACTGGTAGCATCAACCTTCTGTTGTCTTTGGGATCCTGGAAAGCGTACAGATTACAGAATTAACATGCACATTTAACCCTGAAGCGCTCCGACGTCCATATTCTGGACGATGGACAGAGGGTTTCCAGGCACTGTTTCGTCCAACTAACTTCTCATTCATCCAATGTAATACTTGAATCTAGAAAAGACGACCTTCCTTAATGACCAAATTCATGAAATTCCGGTAAATGATGTTTCTGTACAAAGATACAAGCAAAAATGTGCAAAAAGGATTGAGGCGTTTAGGGGTTAAGGACATAAAAGTGACCAAAAATCGTTCCTCTGAATAACCAGAGTTTAGCTGACTGAGCATTAGCTTGAGACTTTTAAAAAATACTGTTCCAGGTTTGATAAATTTTTTTCATAGGGGACAACTTTAAACTGAACGGGCCAAGAAGAGTTCAAAATCAGCACCCTGCACAGAGAGCACTTGGCGCTGTACACTCGAAGCAAGCAATGACAAGCAAAGATTTGATTACTTTGATTCTGTAGAAAAGTAAAGCAATCTTAAATGTGAAAAGCGTAACTAATGTCCGGGCATCCAAAATTGGACAAGCGAGAAAAGCCGTAGGGTGTGAGCACCAGAGAGTGAGACGTACTTGCATGACACACAGGCGGCCATAACGGGCGAGTTCGACACCTTCACAATCAAAACCAATTACAAGTTGCTGATTGGAATTGGGCTTCAGGAAGGCCACCGGAAGCTCTGCAGGGTATGTGACGACATGCACTGGAATAGGCGGTGTCCAGGGCTCCGCATGGCCTGATTGATGCCCACCCCTGTGATCTGGGCACTCCAATAACAGTTCCAAATTGGAATGTGCGTACCCACATCTTTGTTCAGATGCTTCTAAAGCTACAGACAATTGACGACAACGAAACAACTCGAATGACGGAGAACATGAATTGTCCAGCGTATTCAGCAAGTTAATTCTGGACCGAAACTCATCAGGAAAACCTACTGTACAGTGCCCTCCCCCAAAGACTGCTACCCCTAACCTGTTTTTCCCTTGAATGGGAAAAAGGGAAGGGATGGCAGTCTTTGGGGGAGGACACTGTACAGCTCTCCTGTAAATAAGGTAAAAAAAAGACAACGAGAAAAGCAAACAACTCGTGTGCCAAAACATCCGGCTTGCTACCGAACGAAAAAAATCACTATTCAATCAGCAATTTCGGACGCATAATTGAATCTGAATTGTAACCTAAATCTAACCTACCCTACGAGTAAAAGGACAACGACTTCGCAATTATTATCTACACAACAAAATCAAGGTCTCCCCCTTCTCAGTAAAGCCTTACTAATTCCGAGCTCTATCACAGCAGAAGTCAAATTTTAGATTCCCATACCAAACAAACTCAGCATTTTATCCTAAATCTCAAAATCTCACCCAAAACCTCAACTCGAATGTTCCGTAAACACAAGGACAACAAAGAAACTTCGTGATTACCATCTAACACCGAAATCTATATCATCACTTTCTCACTAAAGCCTTAATAATTATGAGCTCTATCACAACAAGAGCAAAAAGAAAGATTCATACACCGAAATTGTAACCTAAATCTAAACTACAAATAAACGAACAAAAAGGACAATAAAGAAAATTGTCATTATTAACTACCCACTAAAATCTGCATCTTCACCTTCTCACTTGAGATTTGCTAATTATGTCAAGCTCTATCACAACAAAAGTCAAAACAAAGATTCACCTACCTAACGAAGTCCCATTTGTAACCTAAACTTCACTTAAAAGTTAAAAAAACACAAGAACAACCAAGAAACTTCTTCTCTACTACCTACACACCAAAATTCATGCGTCGCCTCCTCACTAAAACCTTAATAATTACAAACTCAATTACAAAAGAAGGCCAGAGAAACATTCATACACCAAACAAAATCTAAAATATAACCTAAATTTCTCTTACAAGTACAAAACCACCAGAACAACAAAGAAAATTTGAAAGATATAAACTCCACACCAAAATCCAAGTCTTCCCCTCCTCACTAAACCTTGCTAACGACGATCTCTATCACAACACAAGCCAAGAAGGAAAATCGACATACAAAACAGAAAATCATGACGTACCTTCAACGCTAAGCTCCGCGAGGCGCTGCTCAAGATTTCCAGACCCGTTGATCGCGTTTTCAACGCTCTGCTCCGGCGCAGCAGCGCCAGGATTGTCGAAGCCCGCGCCACGTTCCATCGCCAGAAACTCCGACGCCAAAGAGAAGCAACAATGCCTCGCAGCTCCCTCCACCTTGGAGTAGGGCAGGGGAGCCTGTCTGTAGAGCCTCTGTACAGAATTCAGTGCCTTGGGATCTCTGCAACTGGGCTGGAGAACGGCGAAGACGACGACCAGATGAATGTTTTGGATGAATGTGCTTCCGGACAGAGTAACCGGCCGGTGTTCATCCATCATACTCCGTATCACACTGCCGAGGCTAACATCTACCGAAACTCTAGATTATTGAAGAATTCAGCATCTGCAATGGTATATCAACCAGGAAGGAGTTCTTCTGTAGCCCTTGTCCAGTCCCATTGTCGTGCAAAGCGATCGAGGAAGAACTAGATTAGGGTTTCACGTTTTGCACTTGATTTGGAATTCTTCCTAGTAAAATTTCTGTGTTGTAGATTCCTCGGCCATGTCCGGACGTCAGGCGTTGGTCGCAGCGCTGCGTGCCAGCACCTGCAAGCTCGCATTGCCTTCTAATTTTGCTCATGGAGGGCGATCGTTGCTCAACACCGAAGTCGGGAGTGGAGTCCGATATATTCGTACACACACAAAACATAAAGTTATACTTACCACTGTAAGCAGCATTTTTGTTCTTCGCATTCATATTTAGCTCGCGAATTCTTTCGTGAAAATGGTTTTGGTAGGCAGTTCTCTGCATCGGTATTATGTTTGATTGAAGTGGTTGAAATTTGACTGTGCGTTGATATAACAATAGATTTATTTATTTGTTCTTGGGTTTGGAGTTTGATACTTCATAACCCTAATCTGGGATTTTCTTTGAAGTCGTTTCTGTTGAAATTTCCGAGGCTCAAAAGGATGCTTGTGGGGTGGGGTGCAGTCTATTGAGAGGCTGGGAGAGGCAGGACAGATCGTGAAAGTGGCACCTGGTTATGCGCGGAATCGTTTGATCCCTAACTTGATGGCATTGCCTGCAATCGACAAATTCGTTCTTTTGGTTCAAAATCAAATCAAGGTGAGTCTAGGTTTAGGCTTAGGGTTTACGCTGAGGGATTATATGGTATTTGAACCTATGGATTCTCTAATTAACCTGTGATAATTAGATTTGTTCGTATTGCTGAAATGCAGCTCAATAATTCATAGGGTTGGCAGCACGTGGGTTCTGCACAGATCGAAGACACTATGCCGTGTAGGGTTTATGGTTTTAGTTTTAGGGTTTTCACTGAGAGATCATGGTATGTGGGCCTGCAGAATCCACGGATGAACCCTTCATTAATTTCCTCTTGATACATCTATTACTTTTGTTCGCATTGCTGAAATATTCCTGTGATTGTTCATGAGGCTTGCAGCAAGTAGGATCTGCGCAGATTGAAGACAGTGTTGAGAAGGTGGAGATCAAAGAAGAAACAGAGGAGGAGAAACTGAAAGCTGTTGATGCTGTTCTTCGTCGCTTAGCAAATGGCCGCGTGGTACTTTCTTATGACACCATTGTGCATTGTCGACACTGTTGTGTCTCGCTGCATCATCAATGGTGCTAAATAGATTTGTGTAGCTTTGCGAAGTGTAATGTTTCATTGACAGATCTAAATCGATCTAAAAGTCAAGAGTCAGAAGTCAACGCACAATGTTTGAATTGTATCAAAAGTCAAAAGTCAGCGCAAAATGTTTGAATTGTGCTGGTGGTAAGAGATCGGTTCTGAATATATGCAGAAATACCAGACGAGAAATCGTAAATGTTTCTATTTTGAAAATTTGGAGTCATGCACTCTATTGAGTTGCTATAATAATTGTGGGAGCGTATTGCTATAGTTTTGATTTGTGGAATTCATGAATGGTTGTTCTTGAATTGTGCAGGTACTTAGGAGAGATGTGGGCATGAGAACCACACTTTTGAAGCTTGTCACCAAGACTGATATCCTTAATGAGGTACAAGACTAATGACATCTTTTGTTTATGTAATGTTGATCACAGTTACTCTAACCATGAAGTTTTGGGTACTCTTCATTGATGGTTTTGAAGTCAAGTTGGAATATCTTGTGCTTCATTTTTTTTGTATGTATTGTGTGCTCAGGTGAAGAGACAGCTGGGAGTTGAATTGCACGAAGATAACTTGGTATTAGAAAGTGCTTTCTCAGAAGTCGGAGACTTTGATGTACTACTTCGTCTGCCAGAAGGTTTGCGACTTCCTGGTGACAAGGCAAAAATGTTCCTGAAGATTCGCATTAGAAGGAAATAAAGGCTCATCAGGCATGGTATTCTTTCAAGCATTCATTGGAACCACAGTATTCTCTAATGACTGGTCTGTTGATGTCTGTGTTATCCTCACAAGCTTTTTATCGAGTGTTATGCAACCTCATGTCGACTATATCAACCGCGAATCCACAATCTCGCACGTGATGATGTGTTTCTGCTTGGAAGCACTTTCAGTTGTTGCAACTTTCTCTCTATAGAATCACTGTTTATCAACTGGCACGCAGGTATCGGACCTTTGTAATGAAAGAAAGCCACTTGTTAATCCTTTTTTCCAAACCTTTCGCATCGCTATAGTAGAGAACGTGGACAACAGTACCGCTTACTGGGTGATGCTGCCCCTCGTATGGTGCTTTTGCTTAACCCCTTACGATCCTGCTCCATTGATGTACGGTTTAAGAATGAAAAATTTGCAAAGCTCCACAAAGTTTTTCTAGATTTGGAAACTATCTTTTTACATTGGCAAATATAATTTTTGTCAATCAAATCAATCCCATGTGAATAAAAGGAAAATCAAGTAAATAGAAGAATAGAATTGCCTTGTCAAAAAGTTTCAAGACTTTCTTTGACTAGTATATTATTGAGAGACATCCAAAAAGGTTGCTTTCAACACGCTTTCAACATTCTTTGGGCTTTCTTGGTTGTCTATTACTCATGTTTATTTGCAAGTAGATTGTCCCCTTCAACAATTAGACACATTGATAAAAAATTTAGATTCTTGTTAGACTTACAACATAAGTTTATGTACAAGTAGATTGCTTCCTTTAACAATTAGATACACAATAAAATTTAGATTCTTGTGAGACTTACAATATAAGTATATAGTGAAAGTGTAAAAATAATTTTCTCGATCATTGTGAGTGACAATGTTAATCAATATGGAATCTCAGGAAAATGAATGAGCAAACCAAAGAATCAACAATATGAACATCAAAACATGCAAATATTTATTCAAAAATGCTAGGCTCTACAGTGCATTTCTTGTCGATTCCATTACAAACTAATTCGAGGTCTCGAAATCCATATTTGAATTCAAATATCTAAATGAAATCATTAGTGGTAAATTCAGCCAATAATTTTAAGTTTTACATTTCTTGACCATAATTCCAATCTATTTTGGGGTCTCTATTCCAATTTTGAATTCGAATATCTGAGTGAAATCATTGGTGGTACTCCAAATTCAGCAAAAAGTTCTAAGGTTTTCCTCAAGAGGAAAAAAAATTGGAGTCCGCGCACATGCCCTTGCAATAATGAAGGCGAGGGTGCGATTTGGACATAGCGTCTAGGGAAGTCTACCCCCAGTATGGGTTTTCAACTGCATAATCCACTGTATCCGTAAAGTGAGGTTGACTTCTACTGATTCTCTTCGCTGGCTTTCCTGTGAAGAATGTTAAATTTTTTACCGCGTTGAAGGGTTCCGTCATGCTACGGTACTGTGCAACTGCCGCTGGGTCCCCCAGAGGGAAAGAATTACCGGTATTCTTGAAAGGGTACCAGGGTAGCATATACGGTTCGAGTAATACCGGTACCGGTTTTTTCACTCAGTATTTTTCTTTTTTTCTTGAAACACATGGACAAATTCCATTGATTTTCACTCAGTGTTTCAGTTCTTCAGTTAGTACTGGACAGTGAATGAGTAAGCCGGTATGAATACCTATTGTGGACCTTTTGGTCACTGCACATGTTTAGACTGTCGTCCATAAGTTTCACAATTTTTTTTGTTGCAATAGAATGGAAAACTGTGAGATTTTAACATGTATTTTAGTCAATTCATTTTTCAGTAAAAACACACGTAGTATAGGTGGTCAATAACATACAACATTCCATTCATTAGGAAAATTTTCAGCCCTCCAGAAGGCTGCTAAGGAATTGATTTACAGGACCCCTTTGGTGCAATTTCAAAATGAATAAAAAAATATTTTTTTGGAAAAAAAAAATTTTAAAAATTAAAAAAAGTTAAAAAAAATTAAAAAATTAAAAGTTGACGTGGCACTACTAGTACCATGTCAGCATCCAATATTTAAATATTAAAAAATATTAAAAAATAAAGACAATAATTTATTTATTTTTCCATGATTGCACCGTGTGGGTGCAAAACTCGTGGCCTTTTGGAAGGCTGAAATTTTTCCTAATGGTTGTCCCTCAAGAAATTATCCTTGTCTATTGGTGTGGTTCTTTGGACTCCCTACACAACTGCAATAGTAAACTAAAAGCATCCCTCCAAATAGTGGAATAATGAAGGAACCTCTGCCCATGTGTCTAAACTGCATAGGGGTGTTTCTTGGAAGTTATGAAATAGTGACTATTCAATCCAATACCACCCCTTTCAATTCCAATTCAACTCCTTATAAAGTTTTTACTACATTAGAATGCTGATGGGGTACAATTGACCCCAAGAGTAGGCGTCTAAATTGGGCAAGGGGACATTTTAGGTATACATACCTTAGTAAAATTTGTCCCATTTATCCTTTCTTTCAGATTTTTGGCAGATTATCAAATAAATACTAATTAAGTAGGTTGTCATGTAATCATAAACAATGCATTGTACTCAAACCTCTCTAATCTTCCATTCTTCAATGACATTCCAGAATGTCTTGCACACTTGATTGCCACACTCCCATTGCGTGTAGCATACTTGTCTCACATTCTCACATTCAAACTATTTCACTTGTACTATGACTATCTCCCTAAAACTCGAATTAAGTGGAGGTTAGATTGTTCATTCATTTTCTTTGTGGGAAGAAAATCGTGGTGTCCAAATATACTGTGGGTTTACCAGTCTGTAATAGATGAAATTATCTTTATAATATAAAGATTTGGGACTTGTAAAAATTCTTTGTAGAATTATTGTGGCCCGTAGCAATTGCACTGACAAGACCAGTTAGGGTGGTTTTTTCCACTTTAAGGCCACAAATATAGCTAGGGTCTTTTGCTCAGTTCCTACGCAATTGAATTCTATACTTTTTTTTCCACTTTAAGGCCACAAGTATAGCTAGGGCCTTTTGCTCAGTTCCTACGCAATTGAGTTCTATACTTTTTCTTTTTCTTTCCAATGGAATTGGGTAATTTTGATCCCAACAAAACAAAAATCTCTTATTTCGTAGCTACACTAATGATGGTATTTAGTGTTACCCACACTATTTGCTTTCAAAATGTCATAAATTATTAGTCTTGATGAGTATTCTTACCAACAACAACTTCATTGAGAACCACAACTTTGGAACATATCAATACGTATGCTCCTGGTAAAAATATTCATGAAGAGTAAAAAGTTATAATATTTTGAAAACAATTAGTGTAGGTAACACTATTTACCATCAATAGTGTACTGGTAGTGCAATTGGGCGCTTCTTCTTTTAGCATTTGGTTAGGAAAAAACTGTCGGTTGTATGGCCATTCTTAGATTGGCTCCCAAGCTACATCTCATGATGGGTGAACATGATAAGAGCATTTGCACCGGTGGCCGCCCAACTTGACACGCTAAAGGAAATTGAGTAGCCCCTCGTTGCCTTGAGGCCGGTTGCTTCAGGAGGGACCCCCACTGTCAACCACTGAACTCGCACTTGGAAATTCAGCACTTTACCTTTATGCTCTTTTGGCAGGCCACGTGTCCCTTTTGGAGGTCTTCTCCACCATCGTGTGTTGCTGGCTTTGTCACAGTATCCCCTAACGCTCACGCAAAGCCATGCTCGGATAGGCTCTGACGATGAGATTCTCCTAAATTTACGGTCGCGTGTCAATGGGAGGACTCACTACTCTGAAGTGGCCGCTTCATTTTTTTATGTGGCCGCGACAAAAGGAGCCGTTGCGAGGGTCTCTATGAGGATTGAAAAGTTGCCAGGAGCCGTTGAGGCCAACTCCAGCAGCCACCGGTGTGAATGCTCTAAGAGCCTGTTGCCATTGGAAGCAGGAACTGGAGGCCCGTCCAGCTTGACCACGGGTAGAGCGTGCAAAAAAATCTGAAATCTCCCCCTCACGTACAGTTCACAAAGCAAGGTCCGGCTCCGGAAGGTCCAGTCCTGTTTTCTAATTTTACAGATCTGGAGGCTGGAGGTCCAGGCCTGGACCCCTCCAGCTCCCCAATGGCAACTGGCTCTAACACCTGGTTCGGAATTCACTTTGGCAACGCCACTTTACGACTGGTAGTCAACTCATTCCCCATATGAAGTGCAGGCACCTATGATGATTCCATAAGACGCATTTTTTAATCCAAAAGAAAGATAGATGCTTCAATTATTGTAGTATCTATCACGCACTTTACGAGACAAGATTCCTACAACTTGATTTCAGTGAGATTTCAAAATCACTTTACCGACAAAGTTACTCATGCGAACTGAAGTTCAGCTACAGTTGCATTGCTCACCCCGCCATGCTCGTTTTTGCCATTGCAGCTTATTGGATGCATGAAGATGCTTTGGTGCTTAATAAGGAACAATATCTTGTGGTGTTAAGTTAGCTCCACTGGAATCTGTAACTTATTTCGACGCTAAAAGTTAGTTGCTCAAACGTGGCCACGGCGCACTCTCCAACCAGTGTGAAAAATTCTTCCTACTGAGTTAGAGAGGAGTGCTCGGGGTTCCCAAATTTTGGAACAAGGCGTGTCATCTTTCATTAAATTGGAGGGACTGCAACAAATCCTACACAAAAGACAGGATGTGTTGTCACATAGTGGTCTTCATATTGGCTGTGTATTGCCCAAATAAGGAATGCAAGGAGCGCTACTCTTGTGATACCTCTTCTACAAAATCTGAGGACTGGTCCTTGCAGATCCGACCTCAAGGACGTCAACAAGTGACTATACTTCCCATATCACCACCACTGGTCATTACCGACAGAACTCAAAATCACAGACACAACCATTACCAAAAAGTACTGACAGGAAGCTCGCCCACGTTTATTTCAGCCATTGCAGCTTATTCGAGGCCTGGACATGCGTTTGTATGAACAATTTCTGCTGTAAGCTCCACCGAATTCTAAACGACTATTTTACATTGTCTCCAAAATGTGGCCAATGCGGCCACTCACTCACTCACTCCACTTCAAGAACAAGAGCAGTAAATCCAGTCAGTGTATACGTTTGGGTAGTGCCATATAGACGTAGTTCGCAAGTGCTACCCATGATGCCTCCCTTCGAAGGTAATCATTCTCCAACACACGGACTTCTACTCACAGAGTGAAGGTGTAATTCTCAACAAGCTCTACAACATGACTTCGAATCTTCAAGCACCTTTCAACCTCTACAAGGCAACTGTCAGCGGAATGTTGTAGCTGCCCACCCAGGTATTCGCTTGCACGAAGTTATTCGCAATGTACTTGTTGGCCGCGCTGGCCGTCGAGACTTGATGCGACCAAGTCGCACGCTGCGTCGTGCTAGAGCCAGCACCAAAGTTTTGATACTCCGCGAAGTAGGAAGTGTACAACCCGAAGGTGGAGGTGTTCCATTGCAACCATCCAATGGGGTCGATGTGGCCCAGGAGTTCGGATTTCAGCAACACGCAGACGGAGTAAGGCTTCCATGGGCGACCCAAGAAAGTTTTGTAGGAGGTGGTGTTGGCTTTCAACTCTGGGGTGCCGTCGAAAGTGCAGTTCTGGAAAGACAAACCCGTGCTTTGGTGGGGATCAGTTCGGCCTTGCGCGGAGTATGTATTTTGTTGTCCGACGAGAGTGGTCTTCTTCGCGACCACAGTGCAGGATTGGAAGGAAGCCGCGGCGTTCCCGAAGATGAAGTCGACTGTTCCTTGGATGGTGCAGTCGCGGTAGTATTGACGGAACGTGTGTGCGTAAAGAGTGTCTTGGAAACTGTCGATGGTGACTTGGTAAAACGCAACCTTGTCAGCGGAGCAGCGTACGGCCACGGCTTGGTGACCTGCGGCTCCCGCAATGTTTTCCACCTTGAAGGACTTGCCGATGAAGCCTTCCCCAGAAACAACTGCAGGAAAGAAAAAAACACGAGAACTTATCAATATGGATCCACACAGGTTTCCAACAAAAGTGAACGACACCTGGGAATTGCAAGAAAAAAGAAGGAATTGCAAGAAGAGCGTCAGAGTTGCAAGAAGGACGTCGGAATTGCAAGAAGGAAGTCGGAATTGCAGGAGCGAGGAGGAATTGCATGCGAGGGCTTACTTAGAGTGGCCGACTTGAAAGTGGTCATTCCAGTCATCAGTGCGACGTTCCTGCTTCCCGTGATGAGGGTGCTGTCGCCATCGCCCACAATCGTCAGGAACTTGCATTCCTTGGGCACAATCACTTGCTCCTTGTACGTCCCCGCCTTGACGTAGATCACCAGCCTTTGCGTGTTCGTCGCGTGCGCGTCCACCGCGTCCTGAATGGTGGTGAAGTCCCCTGTTTTATCTTGCGCCACCGTGACATCGTAAGTGGTGGCTTGCAACAGATGTCTCTGCGTTTGGATGTCCATCCAGCTTGGGAGCTCATCCGTCTCGCTCATCCAGTCGGGGGAGGAGGCTTCAGAGAGTAACCTTCGGTTTCCGAATCCGGGTATTGGAGGAATGGCGACGTCCGTGAGATCCCCAATAACGCTGGACACCGTGTTCTTCCACTTCGTGAAGTCGTCGCCATACTGCGCCAAGGCGTTCACAAAAGCCAAGGCGTTGCTGAAAAGCTCGTCGGTGTGCGCCGCTTTCTGCTGGATTATCACGCCCTGGGCGTTCGCGACCTCCAAGAGTGCGTCCACGCAAGTAGTGTGAAGCTCCATGGCGGCGCTCACCCATGCCTTGATGTTGTTCAGGGCCTCCTGACGACTGGTTGAATTGAGCGACTGAAGCTCCGTTAAAGCTGCTTCAATCTGCTCTTGGGATAATCCCAAAGTCTCATTGCAGACCTCAATGGCGTACGTGATGTTCGCATTCGTCCCGTCCAAGCGGAGGACATCAGTCCACGTAGTATTCACGCCCGCGTTCGCCTGCTGCAACGACAGACGGGTCACCGAGCGCGAGTCGGTGGCGTTGCCAGAGGAGAGAGTCTCATTGCAAGTAGCAGGGTAGGAAGTCGCTTGACACGCCGCATTCGCCTTCAAATCGTTAACCTTGTCTTTCGCCTTCTTCACGGCAAGAGGGACGCCAATTGACACTCCCAAGACTATCGTAGCGATGATCAAAATCACAATCAAGCAACAACACTTCCCCATCGTGAAGTGCCTGCTGAACACACAAAGGGGCCACAAATCCCACCCAAACTAACTGAAACCCCTGAAAGTAAGCCCTGTAAGATCAGTCGTCCAGCTTAATGATAACTCTGCAATACTGCAATTCCGCTGCCTGAGTTAGAGTATGCTCGAGAGAAGTTGTACTAGTTTGCGATGAGACCCAGAGCACGATCGGAAGGAAAGGAAAAGAAAGGCTTGATGGAAACTGGAGCGTGATGGAGGTCCTTTGTAGTAGGGTCCTTGTGGAGGTGGAGCACTTTGCAAGGCGTTTGAGAAGCTGTAAGCACAGGGGACGCGTTTTACACACTCTGACTGCGGCGCGTAGGCGTCATAAATCTGGGAGTAGATTTGGAGACGAAACGTGCGTCCTGGGCCTGCTGACGACGACTGTGTCCCCACGTTAGCAGTTGCCGAAATTTTCTCGCAATGCCAACCGATCAGAATCAAGCATTCCGGAAACCCCACCACTCAGAGCCAGTTGCCATTTGGGGGTCGGAACTGGAGGCCCATCCAGGTTGACCACGGGCAGAACTCTGAAAAAACTCTGAAATCTTCGAGAAGGGTACAGTTGGGAAAGAAAGCTTCAGAGAAGTCGTTGAAAATGGAGGATGGGAACTGTTCTTCGCGAGGATATTCCGTAACGACGGGCGAATCTGGGAACACTTGCGCAGTTGCGCTATTCTGGCGGAGCCAAATTGTCGCCATCTTTTCCACTGGAACACAAAGGCTAAATTTAGTTACAGAGTGCAGACTTTCCTTTTCTTTTGACGCAAATGAGAACCTTTCTCCCGGTGAGGGCGGACGTTTACCAAAATCCAGAAGCGTTGACTGCTCTAGGTACCCCTCGGCACTGACAGCCCACTAATCCACTTGGAACGCGGTTAGGGGTTAGGGTTCCGGGTTTAGGGCAAAAAAAATTCTGCACGGTAATCTTTCACGATGCTTTTGATCGCTTCTTACCTTTGCTCACACGGCAATTTCGACGCCTCTCCTCTCAACACCTTCTCTCTCGAAAATTCTCTGTGTTGGACTCACCCAATCAATCTTCATCTTTGAACGTTTTCTCTTCGAGTATCTTTTTTCCAATTAGCGTCTGTTTAGTGTGTTGTAATTGTGCGACATTTCCTTTTAAGAAGAATTCCTGATTTATGTTAGGATGTATTGTCAACATGAACACCAAACAGTTCGAAGTGATGGCGTTTTTTCCTATCAGAGATACGAAAATCCTACAATATGCCACGATTTCTTTTGTCTGTGAACTTTTGCTCTCCCTGGCATTAGACCATGAGCCTGGGGAAGAGGTTTGCATACTTTGTCCTGCTTCATTGGGAGTAGTGTTGTCGTCCTTCGCATTGTTAGGTTAAGCACTTTACGGTATAGTACCGATCCTTCCGTGTTCGTTCTCTGCGGATGTTGACTGGTTGCTGCTCGGCCTGCACAGTACTGTACCTTGCATGTTCAGATCGAGGCGTACTTTAGAACCCGATGTCAAGGACGATTGCTGATGATGCAACCGGCTGGAAAGCATGATCGCCGATTGTTCTAAAGTCCCCGGGAGTCAGCTAATTGCTGGCACTGACAAGAGCCTGCACCCCCCCCGATCACCTATTATTTTGTGGCGAATGTACCAAGCTTAATCGACCGCATACAATAGGGTTTTTTGGAACTGGCTCTTTACTTCCATATGATTCTCTTACAATTTTGTTCCCCATTGTATGAAGTCTCCGTGAGTCAGATAATGACTACCACTAACTAGAACCTGCAGACACGGACATAATTACTACGTAGACGGGGCGGTTCTCTCTACAGGAATTAGGGTTTCGGTACCGCAACGTCAACGACGGATGTTGCTTCTGGAAAGCAAGATGGCAGATTCTTTCTGAAGCGAAGATCTGAACCTCATTCGAAGACAAGAGAGACCTAACCCCAGGAAAAAATCCCAGGAATTAGGGTTTCGGTGCTCTAGACGAGTCCATGCTGATTTCTTACACAGCTCTCCCTTGCGAGCGCCAGTTGGGTTCGGTGCGGCAAGGCCTTCAGAATCAGCTGGCCGAGTGGTGATGGCGCAAGTGGTGGGCAATTCAAGTCCAAAGCGGCTTGAATTTGCTTGTTTGTTCTATACATTCTCCTGCACTTAAGTTGTCGTTTGTTCTAATTTATGAAGCCTCCGTGAATGAGAGTGCTTCTGCAAGCTCTGACTGAAACCTGCACTGATAGTACAAGATCGATTTCTATGAGGGCAGCTCTCTCCCTTAGACCTAACCCCAGGAAAAAATCCCAGGAACTAGGGTTTCGGTGCTCTAGACGAGTCCATGCTGATTTCTTCGCAGGTCTCCCTCGCGAGCGCCAGTTGGGTTCGGTGTGGCAAGGCCTTGTGGCCGAGGGGTGATGGCGCAAGTGGTGGGCAAGTCCTAAGCCGGCGGCTTGCACCGAAAGCCTGCGGCTGGAAGGTTGCGGCTGGAACTGCTGAGGGCTGTCCCCGCCGCCGCCAGCTGCTAATAATTGGAACAAGTCAACAAACACTGAGCGAGTGAGGAAATCCGTTCTCCGTGTGTACTTTCTACGTGCCCCTCGTGCACTAGTGGAAACTCTAATGACCGGAGGCCTAGGCACTCAAAGAAGGTACACACGCAGAAAAGATCAGCCCTAAACGAGCCTTCACAAGTGGTCAGGGTTGACAAAAATATTTCTAAAAATAGATGCTATAATTTGGAGGGTATTGTTTTTCTTTAATATTGTCTAAGGAAAAAAAAAATTTAGGCATATATCAAATCACATTTGCTAAATTAAATAAATTACTAGTTGCCTCAACCGCAAAATAAAAATAAAAGTAGTTTTCTCCAATTTTTTATTTCAATAATTACTTCAAAAATCCATAACTTTCCCACCATATGTTGGAACGCCATGAAACAAAGCCCATGCATCCCTCCTCATCAAGAGCTTTCCAATGGTATGAAGTACGCGACCAAGGGACTCATGGTTTGGAAGATCTCAATGTAACAAACAAAACAAAACAAACAAAACAAACAGCTTGTCTTAAGGTATTGATTATTTGGCAAAAAATGTTGAACCTAACTAACTTCAATTAATTAACAAATGAAAAAATGTCATTAACAACCATGATTGTGAATGATGTCTATTTCATTCGATATATGAAGAGATTGTAACTAGATCTAGGTGAAGTTTAAGAATGATGTTTGAGTATCATAAGAGGTCAAAGTTTTTAGTTCTGGTATTTTATTTATTTATTTATTTTTGAATTGTGGGGGTGATTAATTAATTGATTAGAGATTATTTATGTTTCTTTTCAAGGGATAGGAGTGGTAATTAATACTATTGATATCTGAAGTTGGTGTGTAGGTTCCAACAATTTCAAAGAAGGCTCTTATTTTTTACCGTTTTTCTTCTATAGTACATATTCCAACATAACAATAAATCAACTGTTTGGAAAAGTTATGCCAAGAGTTTTGAAGCTATTTCTTTGAAGCATGACTGTAAAATTGTAGTGCATTTTTGTTCCAACAAAGACATTAACCTTTAATTTCTTAAGCAACCATTTACTACTTGCTGCCGAGCTCTCCAAATCTAGAATAAACTTTTTTGAAAACAATTTTTTCTCCACATAGTTCATCAAGTGATCTTTTTAGAGCGAAGAAATAATTCTTACTTCAAACAAAAGTTGTAATTTGGGTGATTTTTCAAATTCAAGCCCTTTGAAGAATATTCATTGCTGATTGGATTAGAAGAGAGACTTAGCCAATGAGAGGTCATCCCAAGAAAATATTTCGTAGATCATACAAGAGTGCAAAGTTGATTAGTAGAAGCAAATAGTTAATGGGCATGATCCAGATGAATTCTTGATTTTCTAGAGTAGCTCAATGGATTACAAGGCTTTTGAAAATAATCTTCCAATGTTCCAATCCTTGTGAAAAATTGGCATGCACATTTTCAACTACTTACAATTGCATCAGGTTTAACCTCTAAAGTCCTAAGGCTTTTTGGAGGATTTTTTTTCCTCAAAAGCACAAAAAACTATCATTTTTACGGATTTGATTTGAAAAATGTATAAGATGAACTTTTTGAGAATCTAATGATAGGATCTTGCACTACACTTATACAAAAAAATGTGGTTAAAGTTTTGTGAAGTTTGATTGTATAGATTGAAGGATAATTGCATTCAAAGTGATTTTTATAGTGATGTCTTATCCAAGAATTTTAGATGGCTTCGACCACCTCTTGTGGAAATTTTTTACACTGTGGACTTTAAGTTTAATTTTTATTCATATTCAATACCATGTAAGGCATATCTCCATTAATTTTCAAGTCAATCTAGGACATGGAACACATACTATAAAATCCTTGCAATGCCACTATATCCTAAGATTTGACAGTATGTTGTTCAATTTTTGAATTCATTTTATCAACACATACTTCCAAACCCTACTAATTCAAATGGTGGATTGAACTATGTAATAATAAATGACAAGGAAAAAAATGAAGAATTTTGTTCAATTTCAATAAACGCAACATCTAGTTATTTGCCAACCTAACTTCCCCATGAACATCCCTTCTTGCCACGCATGCCTCTTCATAGATTTTAGGGCCAAATCCACAATAAACCTTGAAGTTTGAGACGTACTTCGAATTTAAATTTGTAAAGCACTACACTTTCAAGCCCCACTTTAGAGACATGTATTGCCTTGTTGGGCAACACATGCCCCAAGTATAACAAATCATCTTTTCACCTATAGTTGCAAATTTACCCACTCTCCATGATTTCATGTAATTTTCACAAATGGCATTGATGAACCATATGAGCCATATGACTTGACCCATTCTGTCATACCAAAGTGCATTGTTGTTCTTCTCATAGTTTGATGGATCAATAACATGCAAACATCTAGTCAAGAATTTGAAAACAATTTTGGGGACATGAGGTTCTAGATAGATGTGTACTAGAAAATAGAGCCCTTTTATGCCAATAAGTTTTTACATTTGGTTATCACTTGATACTCATGTATAAAATAATAGCAACAAAAGTCTTCAACTCCTCCAAAGAAAAAGGCTCCCATTGTGGCTCCCTTAATTCTTGCCATTTGTATTCATTGTTGTGATATATTGGTTAGTCTTAGCCATAATGACTTGTAAAATTGGTGCAAAGTTCCATCCGTCCCAAGTCAGAAGGCAACTGTAAAAATTGTTTATTAGAAACCCCGTCACATAGTCCAGCGCAGTCTGGTTATTCACGTTCGCCACTACATTCAACTCCCATTGACCGCGTAAGTATAATAAAATGTTTAAAGAGACTAGCCAATATGCATTGGTCGTGAAACAAACTGTCAACAATGGATCTGAACAATGTGAAGCATCACCATGTCCAGTTTCTTCCGTCAGTATTCAACGGGGATGTGATCTTCGAATTGCCTCCGCGTCGGTCATCATCGTCTTTGTTGGCTGCCAAGAACTTGGAAGGAATGGACAAGCAATACAACGGTGATCCCTGATGCAAGTTGGTGACGACAAACATCAATAACTCTGACAATCTCAAGTTTCGTAAGTCATACTGCGCTAGTCATCTTACTTGTGAAAATCCAAAGTGTGATCATCTGAAGAGAGCTTCCAAAAAAAACGAAACAGAGTGGAGTGGTTATACAATGTTTCCTTTTGCAGTAGGGGAGACGCCCTCCAAGGATTCTATTCTGGTATGCAAACTTTGCAGGACATCACCTATGTGCTTGAGCACATGCGATGCTAGAATGTATTACAGCTATAGCGATAATTCTAAAATGAGTAGGGCTGCCATTCACTTTGGACATCATGAGCACCATGTTGCAAAAGGCATGTATAGGGATTCCATAGATGAGATTTGTGGACTCATTGCAGAGTAGGTGGCTAAAACACCGACGGCCACCAACTCTGCAATTGCTTTGTCCGCTAGTAAGGAATTTTTAACAAAATACCTATTTCACAATGGAAAGGGAGAGAAACAGATGTTGAAGGGGGAGGAGCTAGAAGAAGTGATGGACCATTTTCAGTACTTGAGCAGTTCAAACATAAGGAATGTGATATCTACATTTCAATCAAACAACCAGGAAGGTGTCATAGACAGCATCATGACCATGAAGGAGTGTAGGTTTGAATACATTCACGATAGCGTGATCCCTGGCCAAGGGAAGGAGAAAGTTTACATTTTCAAGATGCTCACCAAAGGACCAAGAAGTGGAGTGGACCTGGTGAGGCGCATGCAACCCGGAAGGAATCTCCAAAATGCGTGGATGATGTTTGACCACGTGAAACGTGTGAAGGACTAAACCACCATGGCTTGCCACATGTATGATCCACATTACATGAAGGTCATGACCATTGCAACAAGTGACATGCAATCTGAAGATACCGAGATCCAGGTGCAAATTTGGAGGTGTTTGAACGCTGTAATGTCACAATATGGAATGGAATATTCAAACTTCAAGGCGTTCATGGCAGACAGCCCTATAGCCAATTGGAACGTTGTCTGCATTGTCTATGGATCTGGTTTTGCCAATGATAAAATGGAGAATCGTGAGTGGACGTGTTTATTGCATTGGAGTACATTTTTTCAAAAACACACTCAGAGGCACATCAAGGAGGCATTTCAGCAGCAACACAATGCACTATATAAACAATACAAAGATGCTAAGACTATGGAAGAGGCAGAGACACGTTACTTTGCAATTCGGTCGTGGTGGTTTTCCTCTGGAGCTGCCACTGAAGATGCACTTCATCACTTGGATCATTGGCTTGCATTTTGGCATTTCAGATATCGGCAGTGGGGCGACTTCATGCAAATGGTAGGTTTGCACAGAATTTAAAGTAGAATGTGGGATTTTAGTATTTTTAAAACTAGTGCGTAGAGAAGTTTTGCTCATATTTGATTTGAATAATGTTTCAACAAACAACATTTATTTTTTTATTTTTTTTATTTTTTTATTTTTTTAATCTAGAATGACAAAAAATAGGGGTACCTTGAGGGAGCCAATATACTACCGTCGGATCCGATGGTAGCATTTGGGTACCCTCGGGGTACCCTTGTTTTTGGTCCCGCATTAGGAACTAAATACAGAGGAATGACATTTGGTATTGTTTGTTTGTTAGTTAGAATGTTTTGTTCCAAAACAAAAATATTTGTAAAATATTTTTTTGGGACAAATGGAATGTTGTTCAATGGTATTGATGTATATGTGGACTAAATTTTTTGAGTTTACAGTGATTAATGAGCTTTCATGTTTGAAATTTTACTAATGAATTCTTTCTGGAGATGGATTTCTAGGATTTGAGCTTAGAGGAGCTGGCGGATATGCCATCCTGCAGTTTGTCTGAAACAATTCACAACAAGTGGCTTCAAATGTCGAGCAATCGAGGCAACAATTTATTTGACGCCACTTGCGATGGTAGTATCCGTGCATGGACCCAAATGACAAATTTTTGTGCTTACTTAAAAGGACATACATCTGGATCAGGACCATCGAAGGGGGAGTTAAAGTTGAAAGCTGCAAGGCAAAGTGGAGACCCCAAGAAAATGGCAGAGGCATTGAATACATTGCCTGGAGCTGAGGGTGTTGAAACTCGCGTACCGCACCTGGAAGGAGAAGAGATTTTTGGAAGCACAAAGAGGAAGTTGGACATTCCCATTGGCGATACAAGAGACTTACATTGACCTAACAAAGTAAATTTCTCTCAACCTCATGTTCAAACAAGGTCCAATACGGCTTTCACAAAGACTGCCGAGGACAAAAGAAAGCAACCGGAGGTTCATCCATCTAAGCATGTTACGATTGTATTTGAAAGCGACTACGATACGTCAAAGTGGCACATTGCAAAGATCAGCCATAAATCAAACGCAAAATGTCAAGCTCAGCAACGGACATCGAATATCAAGTGCGTTGCAAAAACATCTAGAGGACAGTCGGGAACCCCAGCTCCTACCTATCATGGTAGGAAGGAAGATTACGGCACAAGGCGAGAGGTGGTGGCAGACTTCTGGTTTTGTTGGGATGACATTGAAAGATGTGTGAAAGGTACTAAGCGTAAGTACGTTATAGGTAGGCCCGAGGTGCAATATGTTTGGCCTGTTTTAACCAAAACTAACCTCAATCAAGAAGAGACATTGCATCTTTAGCATGCTGGATTCCTCCTCCAAGAGTAGCCTATATTATTGCCACGACGACTCTTTAGTATGTCAAATATATTCAAGAGTGTCTTCTATGATCAACCGCTGCTATAGGATGCAGGTTTGTATCCAACGGTTAGGAATAATTGAATCATAAGGCGGAATGCAAACGCACCGACTACAGAGTAGCGGAACAAGTGAGAGAGTGCTGGAAATGTTAAAGGGGAAATTCTGGGAGTGACTTTGCTTCCTTTTCCAGGTCTTGGTGCAATAGTTTCACTGAAGACCAAGGTAGATCCAAATCAAAATGTATACAGAATTACAATTGGTATGTTTTCCTTGTGCACATGCCCGGACTTTGTTCACATGTCCGTTTCCTCTATTGGTAGGCGTCAAGCATATGTGAATTGCAAACACTTTTACTACTTGTACCGATACTTCTGCAAAATGGACATTCATGACGACCAATTCATTCATGCACCCAATTATAGCTTCAACAAGTTGAAGCTTCTTTTACTTTGAGCAAGGATCATCAGTGTGCCAATGTAGGGGGACAATTGACGTTCTTCTTTGTATTTCATTTGAATCGTATTAATATATTTTTGGTACAATTGAAATGATTTGGAACATATAGAATAGAACATGTTTCTATTTGATGTATGGAAATATGTGTGTTTATCAATGTTTGGCAATATGAGGGTAGAAATGGCCAAGAATTACAATGATCACCCCTTATCTAATATTAAATCCTAAACATAAAATCAATTCTCTGAATGTGTTTTGTATTCTCTAAGAGGTAGGAGGTTCTAAAAGCGCATAGGGCTAAAAAGTTGTTCACCACCTGAAGTGTATACTACCTGTACATGTTGCTTTTATGTAGCCTTCAGCATTATATCAACCGTGTACATTTTAGGAGGTGGGAAGTTTTAGAGACTTATAGCATTTGAACTTCAAAATTTCCTATTTAATTCTACAGAAGCTTCAAAAAATATAAAAACGACTTTGGTTAGATGCCAATTTCACTTCATAATGCTAGTCTATATGAGCTATAGAGTGGTGATAAGTGCTGAAAATGAGGAAGAGTGACAAGACCAAAGTTTCAGGGTTCCTGTTCATATGTTTGATAACGATTGGCATTCTAGAACGTGCCACTATAAGAGGTGTCATGTTCGATGGTCATACATGCCGGAGGACCGTTGAGGGGAATAGCCTTTCTCAGTCATTATGCGGAGAATTATATTCCCCTTCGATTCTCTGACATTTTTTTGAAAATACTAATTGAAGCATGTATAGGCAAAGCACGTATAGAATAACAAATAAAGCATGTATAGACTTTGCCTCAATTGGTTTTGGGCTGTCTTCATTTGCTTTTGAAATCCATTAAGATCCTAAACCTTAAGGTTAGACTCAATCAGAAATGACTCTCACTCTAAACACGACACCGTCATTTTATTTTTCTAAATTTTTCGGAACAACGCTGTGGTCACCACCAGACTTCCCCAATTTTTTTAGAGCCTCCATAAGAAATGACTCTCAGTCTCATCATATGTAGGATTCTTTTCTACTACAAAGAATTCAAACACCACATAAAATATTTTCTAAATCCACGGTTATAGGATATACGGTCATAGGTCCCAAATTTACCAATAATAGCAAAAAAAATACAATTTTTTGAATTTTTTAACAAAAAAAATTTTTTTGGCAAAAAAATTGGAATTTTTTTTTCAAGCTCTAGGGTCATAGGCTCCACGCTCCACGCTCACAGGCTCACGGCTCCAAGCTCACACGCTAGCATCGTTGTTTAAAAACTTGAAGGTTTATTAATCTGATAATGAACAAGATCTTTGGGTCAAATTTTTTTTAAGAGATTCTAAGAAACAATTATACAATGATTTTTAGATACGCCAATTTGAGGTGGTAAGTTACTTGAGGGCTTACTAATTTGATAGTAGTGAACAAAATCCTTGGGTCAAAATTTTTGAAAAAAAGATTCTAAGAAACAATGATATATTGATTTTTAAAAACAACAGTTTGAGGTGGCTTTGGAGGAAAGACCCCCTGGATCTTTAGGATTAAGTTCCATAAGAGAACTTACTCCAAAACTCCATCATCGCAATACTCCATTTCTACTCAGTCGTGGAAACAATGAGCAATGATCTAGATTGAGTATTGCAAGTTGCATAGATCTGCAACTTCCAATGACTTGTTGTTGGTGCATGTTTCACTGAGTCATACAACAACTAGTGGTCACCACAAGCTATAATACACTACACGCAATACTCTACAAAAAGACCAAAAAATGCAAATCAAATTGATGTATTTGTTGAGTACAAATTTGAGTGAAGGTAGGTTCCTGAAAACATATGATCCTGAAAAAATTGAGTTGGCTTTGAACATCTACAGATCACTAGCAACAGGTATTCAAACTTGAGATGAGGAGTTTTTCTGATTCCACCAAATGTATATGGACCTAGATCTTAACCCCTAAATGCCAAAGGCACCCAAATCTGGTGTTTGGAAAACTTTGAAGTTAAATAAAACCTAACCAAGTTGCTATTTTTAGTAGTTTATATCTTTTGGAAAGTTCTTATTGAAGTCTAATTTTAGCACCAAAAATCCGATCTTGAAAATAAATGATAGTGATTTTTCTATTCAAGTTTTTGTACAAGGGTACCCATTGCAATCTTCACTTCCCGTAGTGTTGAGAGCTCTTGGACATGAGCCTCAAATACACTAGATCTTGGAGAAAAAATCACATTCAAAATTCATTTAAAAAAATTGTAGAGTAGATTTTAAGAAGTTGTAAACTGATCGGGGTTATACAAGTTAGGTCCTTTAACCTCGTATTTTTCTGATCATCAACTTCTCAGATTTGACTTGTGTAAAGAAGATTGAAAGATTTTTGCAGTTTTAGCACCCTCATGGTCAAACATTATAATCTTTCACTCCATAAGTGTTATTGTTGTGTTTTCTTTTCCTATGAGATCTCTAACATGTCTAGTTTGACTTTGTGTGGTTACAATTCAAAAGAAATTGATACAACTTATCAAGATGTTGGCATTTTGTTTAATTTAGAGCAAATTCCAAGAAGCCCAAAACAGGCCTTGGGCATTTAGGGGTTAACCTTGACATCTCTGAAGCGACTCATTTACACTTTCCATCTCCAGTTCAAGCAATGTGTGACTAGAGTTGGGAGACAGACTTGGAAGGAGGTTAGTACCAAAATTTGGCTATTGGTCTCAAATTGTAGTAATAATTTGGCTATTTTGACCCCCCAAAATCAAAATTCTTTTATAGAAAAAAGCCTAACACTTTGGCTGTAGTCAATTGACAAAATTGTGTATAAAAAAAATACTTTGGTATCATTCTCTTTGTCTTCACATGATGCATCTATTAGTCTAAGTTTTGAGTTTCGAATCACAATTTGAATGTGTAATTTTTGCATTAGAAAAGTTTGATAAATTTTCTGAAATCCAAGTTTGAGGAGCCCTCCGAGGACCTCAAATGATGTTTTAGGCCGTTAAGAGGTGAAAAGAACGCCCGAGACACCAACACAGCAAATCGCCAAAGACTACTAAATTCGTCGTTTACTTTCTGCTGCCATGGATTAATCTCATGTGGATTATTCTTCCATGCCATTGTTTCAAGAGCAGGTTCGAATTGATGACGTTGTTTCAAGAGCAGGTTCGAATTGATGACGTTGTTTCAAGAATGGTGAGAAGAATTTCGTCATCTACATCAGCGTAATTTCCAAAATTTCATAGCACTTTCTATTTCAGGATTTGATTAGTATAAATCAGCAGGTCTTTTTTTCCAGATTAAGTTACAGCGCTCAAAATATTCAAAACTCTTCAGACAATATTCAAGGAGCTGATTTTTGAGCGAATAAACCGTATGCTCAAACTTTTATACCCTGTTATTTTTTGAATGTTTAAGCCTAAGTGAACAAGAACGAAAAACACATTAAACACCTGCATGGAGAGAAAGACAGGGATATTCGACGTACTGTGGAACTTCTTCAAGCCACCAAATAGATAATCACAGAGTTTCTTCACACCTTTCATCTCAGCTGAAGCTCTACTTCCCAGCTGTTTCCCAGGCCTCAATCGTTCGAGCAAACCCAACACAAAAACAGAAGCGCAGACCAAAGTCGGATGCCTCACTGCCTCAAACCGTGAATACTTAAGTCGCACATTTCAATAAGTCAGGGAAGGTAATCTGTAAAATATGTAACCACTCCCTTTGGATGTCCAGCACAACCACCTGAAAGGCTGAATAATCTCACAAAGGCTTCAACAATCTGCAAAAACCTACAACCTTTTGAATATTTCAATGTCTGCAGTCCAACCCATGCGCACGAGATCGCGGTGATCAACAAGGAAGCAGTGAGCAGCAATAGAGCCTCACATGCACTAGATGACACAGGGCAAAAATGAAACCCTATAATGATCATTCTAAGGGTGCCAATTAATTAATGACACTCATAAGATTGTCAGTTAAGTGTTTTACTCTACGAAATGACCTCCTTGTGCGTTCAACAATGTCCATCACTAGCTTACCCATCAAACATACCAAGAAACATACCAAGAATCTAAGACCTCCTCCCGTAGAATCCAACGTTGTGCCAAGTCACCAGGCAATAGAATCCTCTTGGTTCATCAGAAAATTCCCAGACGTATTCTAAGAGAGCCAACCACCCAACTTCGAAGTCAATCCGGCAAATCAGGGAACACATTTTGGTAACAAGAATTTACAGTTTTTCCTCATCGAGTACTCTCGTTTTTCTCTCTCTTGAGCTACTGGCGAGTCACTTATCCTAAATGCATCAATTCCTCAATTTGATTAATCGAGATCAGCTCATAATCCCATATTCCCGAAGCCAGAAACATTCCACACCAACTACACTATTGATGGTAAATGGTGTTACCTACACTAATTGTTTTCAAAATGTTATAACTTTTTACTCTTCATGAATATTTTTACCAAGAGCATAGGATTTGATATGTTCCAAAGTTGTGGTTCTCAATGAATGTCATTGGTGAAAATACTCATCAAGAGTAATAATTTATGGCATTTTGAAAGCAAGTAGTGTGGGTAACACTAAATACCATCATTAGTGTAGTGGCTCCCAAACCCTAAAGTTGGTGACAGCAACAGCCCATGATCATCTTCTCCTCTGCAAACACCGTACAGTACAATCTGGCAAACGAACCAGACAAAGCCAATCTCCTCCAGCTGCAGCCACAGGGCGTTCATCTTGTTTCCATCTCAGCAATATCAGAACTTTCCCAGAGCGATTTCGCACTAGGTCCCTGATAATCAGTGCAAATCACTGGCATAAATGGGAACCAGTAACAACCTGTATCCCGCAAACCAGAGAAACATAATTACTCTCCATGTGAGTCTCATCATCACAAGGTCTGAGTGAGAGGCACGCCAGTAGCGGGCACCCAGTATTTGGCATGAACAAAGTTATTAGCTTCATATGAGTTTGCCGTCTTGGCATCCTTCACAATATGCGACCACGAAACTCTTTTCGCAAGCGAAGATCCCTCTCCAGTATTCTGATACTCCGCAAAGTACGAAGTGTACAACCCAAAGCTGGATTGATTCCAAGGTAACCACCCTGTGGGATCAATCACTTCCGTGATCTGCGACTTCATGATCACACACACGGAGTACGGTTTCCATGGCCTCCCAAGGTAAGATTTGAACTGCGCCATGGAGCTTTTAAGCGCCATGGTTCCATCGAACACGGCGTTTTGAAACGCCAGACCCGTGTTCTGGTGGGGATCGGTTCGCCCTTGTGCTGTGAACGTGTTCTGTTGCCCGGGGATCGTGCTCTTCTTGGCGACTATGTTGCAAGATTGGAAGGCGGCGTTGGCGTTGCCGAAGATGAAGTCGACCGTGCCTTGGACGGTGCACTCGCGGTAGTACTGGCGGAAGGTGTGGCAGTAGAGGGTGTCTTGGTAGCTGTCGAAGGTCACTTTGTACATAGAGATCATGTCGGCGGAGCCGCGGAAGGCAACGGCTTGGTGGCCATCGGCGCCGGCCGTGTTCTGCACTCTGAAGGACTTGCCGACGAAGTTCTTGCCTTGCACAACTGGAAGCAAGAGGAAAAACACAGTCAATGAATCTCTCGTCAGACCAATTTTGCTGGAAAATCCTTTAAGAGGGACTACCACGTGAATATTAAATGCTCTTTAACGTAGGCGAGTGACTGGAAAACTGCCAATCTCTTGGAGTTTTGAAATTTGGCATTGTAAGACTGAAAGGAAACCAATGTTAGATAAATACCCCTCTACTGAGATTTCATTGCGGCTGGGTGCATTACTGTTGGAAAATAGAAGGATTTTTAGTGGCATGACCCTCTAAAACCATACGGATCTGAGATTGTAGACGGGTGACTGGAAACTGCCAATCCCTTGGAATTTCTCAACTCAATCTCTCGTCAGCCAAGTGCTGATATATCCTTCCGCAAAACTGGTGTGTGAGAGGGACTATCAAATCACCATCAAGTGCTCTAAAACAGAAGGCCTGGTATTAGATCTGAGATTCTAGACGAGTGACTGGAAAACTGCCAATTTCTTGGAATTTTGAATTGAGACTGGCATTGTGAGACTGAATGTCAACTAACGGAAGATACATAGCCCTCTCCTGAGATAAATTGCCGCTTGGTGCATTCCTATTGTCAAAAAATAGAAGGATATTTAGTGGTATGACCCTCTAAAACGTAGAAATAGATTCTAGACGATTGCCTGGGAAACTGCTAATCTCTTGGAATTTCGAAGTTTTGACTGGCATTGAGAGACTGAAAGTCAACCAATGTAAGATAAATAGCAGTCCCCTGAGATTTTCATTGCCGCTGGGTGAATTACTATTTGAAAATAGGAGGATATTTAGTGGCATAACCCTCTCTTGGTCACTTTGAGAAGTTTGCATTGTCAGAAGGCACAATGACCTTGGAAAAAGGAACAACCCATCCTCCCTCACTCTTTGAGAGAGCCATAGATCTCCAAGATTTAAGTTTTAGTCTGGAGGAGAGGGATATGTGTACTGGATAGCCATTTCTCTCAAACTTAGTAGATTTGGACGTGATAAAAGAGGGCAGTTAATTATTAGATTCGGTTGATAAATCTAAAAATGCTGGGTTTCACACCAAGGAACTTACAAAGCAGCGGTGAAAGCAAGCCTAGCTAGTAGAACCAGACCATACACCAGGCGATAATATGGAACTTACTCAGAGTGGCAGACAAGAACGTGGTCATCCCCTTCATGAGCGCCACATTCCTGTTCCCCGTGATCACCGTCGCATCGCCATCTCCCACGAACGTCAAGAACCACGCTTTCTTCGGCACAATCACTTGCTCATTATACACCCCAGCCTTGATATAAATCACCACCCTCTTCGAATTCTCCTTGTACGCATCCACCGCGGCTTGAATTGTCTTGTACTTCCCTGATCCATCTTTCGCCACCACCACATCATACTTCTCCGTCGTCTGCAGCAGCCTTCGCCGCGAGAACGCGTCCATCCACTTCGGAAATTCATCCTCCCCGTCGTCAGTAGAAAGCAAGCGCCTATTTCCAAACCCAGGAATATTGGGGATGGTCACCGTCGGAAGCTGTTTCCAGTTGAATCCAACCGGGAGACTAAAGCCTGAGGGTCGCCACGCTAGCAAGTTCGTCCCGAACTCTGCCAAGGCGTTAATAAAAGCCAGAGCATTACTGAGCAACTGATCTGTGTAAGCCGATCTCTGCTCCAAGGTGAGCCCTGTCGCGAGCTGGACCTCCTTGAACGCGTCGATACACGTCGTGTGCATCTCCATCGCCGCACTCACCCACGTTTTCACGTCGTCGAGGGTGGTTGCGTCGAGGCTGTGGTGAGTGTTGAGAGTGGCCGCGGCGTTACGAAGCTCCTCGATGGCGGATTGGAGAGTCTCAGAGCAGACGGCTTGCGCCGCGGCGATGATGGCGTCGGTGGAGTTGAGGTTGTTGATGTACGCCATGGTGTCGTTCACGCCTGTTTCGGAGGAGTCGACGGTGAAGCGGGTGACGCCGTTGGAGTCGCGGGGGTGGTCGCCGTTGGAGAAGGTCTGGTTGCAAGTGGAAGGATAGGAGGTTTGCTGGCAGGCATTGTCGACGGCTTTGTCGTCCCACTCGTGAACCTTTTCCTTGGCTTTCTGGATACCCACGGGGACGCCGATCGCGACGGCGAGGACTATCGCTGCAGCGATGGCGAGGAAGACGATACAACAGCACTTCCCCATCGCGGCCTGACGAGATCAGGCGGCAGATCGTCGTCCAGACAGTCGCCACTCCCGATCTGAATCCCGAAAGACCCCACGCAATGAGTCCTCTTCAATGTATGACTGCTTACTACTGTGTAACACCACTTCGGAGCCAAGCTCCAGCAGCGGCAACGCAGCGGATCCTCTTCAATCTACGACTGCTTGGTACCATACGTTCTTCGAAGAAGAGATCACGACTAAGTGGTACATACGCCACCTCGGAACCAAAGCTCCAACAGCAACAACGCGCGCAATGAATCCTCTAACGACTGTTTGCTACATTACAGGCATGAAGAGAAGAGGAATCAGTACTGTGAAGCTTCAAAGAGACCAGCATTCAGTGCCACACCACTTCGGAACCAAGCTCAAACATCGACAACGCACCGAAACTCCTCCATCTCCCACTGCTTGCTACAACGCTGTCATGAACCGAAGAGGAATCAATGCTACACACCAATTCCAAGCTACCCACCTTCCAAACAAACAATGCACACAATGTCAATCCTCCTGAATCAGAAACAGTTGCCCACTGAGATGAAGAAAAAGAGGCAATGAATCCGTGTTCTACCACTTCGGAGCCCCACTAGCCAGTTCCGTCCGAGTCGTGCTCCAGCTTCGCGTAGCCGCTTTGGCTTGCAGCAAGATCAGACTTGGAATAGATCGAGGTGTGCGAGTCCTCTGGGAAGAATGTGGTGCGAGGAACTCGGACCGAGTGGCATCAAAGCAAGCTCCCATTGCGCACGCGGGCTGTGTTTTTTTGATGCACGATTTTTCGGCAGTTGCCAGTTGGCTACAACCAAAAGAACAGACGTTGGCTATTATCGGTGATGAATATTTTCATTTTGGGGGTCAAAATGCCCAGATTAGTGCTGTTTTTTTAAGACCAACAGCCAAAGTTTATGTAGGTAAACTTTGGCCTATAGACATACTATAGACATACTATAGATGTCACTAAGTATCACCCAAGTTATATCACATGAGTATTGAGGAAATAGCTGCCAAAATGATGAAAAAAAAACACTACACGCTGGTGGGTGTGGAATCCCGCAAGGAAGGGTATGTGGAGGTCATCCTATGGGGCCATGGTGCATGTTTTTGCTTGCGGAAAGCTTGGTTGCAACTGGCGAAGAAAGGTGGTCGTGGCCCTGCGAGGAATGCGGCGTCGGAACAAGGTGGGTGGCCAGTGGCGACTGGCGAGCAGAATGATGGACTGACGGAGGGGTCACAGTACTCGGGACAGTCGGTCGGCGTTACGTTTTTCATTGCAGTACGGTACTTCAATGCTCTCGCTGTACTGAACATAAGAGAGAGAACTCCAATCCAGTTTGTTTTTTGGGGCCTTATCATTAGAGAAAAATTCAGCCCATTTCAGGGCCGTCTGAAGCTAACATGCCATGTTATTGTTTGCATGGCCTATCATCTTCCAAACTGCTCTTGGTGAGCACTCGCAGTCTCTGATTGCTCGCCGGAGCAGTCAATTTCGGCAGAATTTTTTTTTATTTTTTTTTATTTTTTTTAAAGATTTTTTAAAGATTTTTATTTTTTTATTTATTCGGAATTCTGGATTCCTACGCCATTGCTGCTGCAGTTTCAGTAGGGCGGAAATAGGAGAAAATGACTTTTTCAGCAAAATAAAAGCAAATTTTAGGTTACCTCGGAGGGCTGTAAGATAGCCCTCCGGAGGCTTGAAATTTCCTCTAATGGAGGCCCAAATGCCTCCAAAAAAATGGGCTGCATCAAGCCTATATTTGGAAAAATTTGAAGAAAAATTGGATGATAGTGCCAAATTGCTTTTAAATTTTGGATGAAAATGACAAATATAAATGAAACTCATCCAAATATGAGGATGAAAAGATAATTCTATCCAAAATATAGATGAATACTAAAACATTTGGTTACATCATTTTCTCGTATGCTGCCACTTTAGCACTTCTCCAAAAGCCAAGAAAAAAACCCTGCTCCAACCCTTTCTTTTAGGTTGGCATGACTCAAGTGTCTGTTTATAGTGTATTTTGATGTAGAGTCCAACATCAGAAACTTCAAGGCTTGCAAGTTTAGTGCCATGATGGTGCATTGAAATGCTATTAAGATAATTTGGTGCCAGCCTCTATACTAACTTTGATAGGATAAAATGACACCATAATCTCTTCTTTACTATCACATGCACCATCATAGCACTATATCTACCAAGACCAATTTTTTTGATGAAAGATAAGGGAGAATAAAATATGGGGGTTTAGGATTAGGACTAAAGATTTTTAGAGTTTAGGTTTGAAGGTGTAGAAGGGTTGTTTTGAGGTGGGTGTGAATGAATAGGTTAGGTGAATAAAGAATAAGTTGGTAGGTTTACTAAATATAATGTATAAGTTAGGATCACCAAAACCTCAGCATATTTCCTAAAGCAGGCCTTTGATTAACTAAAGAAAAAGTAAATGCTCGTTGCATTGACTTTTAGGTGTGAACATTAACCCTAAAGGTTTTTGACTATATTTTCACTAGAAACGCACCAAAACTGCCATTTCTAATACAAGTACCAAGTTTTAGAAAAAAGACATTTTTGGGCATTTGTAACCATAAGATCTTGTAGTGCACTGGTTTGCGAAGATGTGGAAAACATTTCAAAATTTTCTACCGTGCAGATTAATAGATATTATTGTTTGAATTGAGAAAAATCCTTTTTTTGGCCTTGCAAAAAATTGAGCAGTTGCACTTCACAAGGTCACATTTGTATGAAAAAATGTCCATGTTGGTGGTTGCTCTTTGGATTCATTTTTGAAGTCAAGTTGGCTATATGCTTGAAAATTTTCAAATCATTTGAAATTGTACAACATGGAAAAAACAATAAGTAGAAAGAAGTAGAGAATGATTCAAAATACTCAGTTGTTTAGAATTTAATTATAGAATTGAAAAATGCCAATGCCAATGGTTGTCATGTTGTAATAAAAAATCTACATCCAATGTTTTTATTCATTTTCAAAAATATTGGAAATTGAGTTAAATAAAGGACTTCAAAGTTAATTTTAGAATAGAGATTCCATAACTACTCACAAACTAAAATTCCTCATAATTTTCATCTCATTAATAAAAATGGAATGATTAAAAGCTTACCATGTATATATAAATCTAAGGAACCAATATCAAATTTTTTCGTTTTTCTAAAAGTAATTTTTTCATATTTTTTTAGCTGCCCGCCGACCATTGAAAATCACATATCATACAACAACTTTTTAACCATGCAGTCAAATTAAGAAAATTGTTGGGCCTTAAAGCTACTCCTTGGAAAAATGTTGTATGAAAATTTCCAAGAAATAAAAAAAAAAACTCTGCTTGTAGTGAGCTGCCCAAAATGCTATAATCTCAAAAAAGCATGTTTGGTGCTTTAGGGGTTAAAAATAGGGCACAATTTTTGAAAGTCTATCGAATCAACTTTAAATTGTTTTAGCTCTTGCATGTTATAATCAAATATAGTTATTGGATTTCACCCAACTTTATTGCAATTTGTCTGTATGTGATTAAAAAATGAAAGCTTCTTGACAATCACAATCAATAATGTTTGTATAAGAAATTTGCTTGAGGTAATTGCACCTTATTTGTAAATTCAAATGCCAATACATTCACTACCAAGGATTTTTTTTACTTATTGGAAATAGTGCAAAAGAATAACTTTCATGTATTGGACAGATGAAGTTATTTACATCTATAGAAATAGATGAAGTATGAGAAATGTAGATGAAAGTTCTATGAAAAGAGTGTATATTCATCCAAAGAATAATTGTATTCTATTGTTTAAATAAAATAATATTTTAAAACAAGCTATAATTGTATATAGCTTCTTCAAAATTCTTTAGTAAAATATTTAAACAAATTAAGACTTCTTGATAATCTTTAGCACAAGTCAATGTTATAGGAATATAGCCTCTTATAGTGTATACAAAATAGTGATATTAGGTTGCCCTATACTAATTTCTCAACATTTGACACTATATAAATATTTGATGATATCATACATGAATGCACTACTTTTAAATTAGGTATTGCTACCTCTTATAGTGTATACAAAATAATGAAATTAGATTGTTCCATACTAATTTCTTGGCATTTGACACCATATAAATATTTCATAATATTATATATAAATGCACTACCTTTAAATTAGGTACTACTTTAAAATTAGGTGTTGCTACTTCTTATAGTGTATACAAATTAATGAAATTAGATTGTCCCATACTAATTTCTCGACATTTGACACTATATAAATGTTTCATGATATCATACAAGAATGCACTACTTTTAAATTAGGTATTGCTACCTCTTATAGTGTATACAAAATAATGAAATTAGATTGTTCCATACTAATTTCTTAGCATTTGACACCATATAAATATTTCATAATATTATATATAAATGCACTACCTTTAAATTAGGTACTACTTTAAAATTAGGTGTTGCTACTTCTTATAGTGTATACAAATTAATGAAATTAGATTGTCCCATACTAATTTCTCGACATTTGACACTATATAAATGTTTCATGATATCATACAAGAATGCACTACTTTTAAATTAGGTATTGCTACCTCTTATAGTGTATACAAAATAATGAAATTAGATTGTTCCATACTAATTTCTTAGCATTTGACACCATATAAATATTTCATAATATTATATATAAATGCACTACCTTTAAATTAGGTACTACTTTAAAATTAGGTGTTGCTACTTCTTATAGTGTATACAAAATAATGAAATTAGATTGTCCCATACTAATTTCTTGGCATTTGACACCATATAAATATTTCATAATATCATACATGAATGCACTATTTTTAAATTAGGTAATGCTGTTAAGGCAACCTAATTTCACTAGTTTGAGTAGTTGTCTCCTCTAAAAACTTGGGACCAAAAGGGATAAGGCTATGCACGGATTTTAGTTTCAATTTTTCAGAGTACATTGATTTGTTCCAATTGTGCACGGGTACTAATTTACAAATGCCGCATTAATTTAAAATAGTATAGATTGAAGTATTAGTATATCATACTCACTTCATTCCAAAATAAATCTAAGGTTCCTAAATATACTTGTCCCAAATTAAAATTTGACCTTGGCTCTCCACGATTTGATGGAACACCTTAAAGCCAAAGAATCTACAAATGTCATACTTCAAAGACTATATAGCAATTCAATCTCTACAAAAATAACTAAAATACAACTTTGAACCAACCAAAGGTGAAGAATTCATCCCAAAATTGTACAAAAACTACTACTAACAAATCTCTTGTTAAAAATTTCTTTGAATGGAATCACAAGACCTTGTCAAAGTTCAATACAAAGGGCATCAATGGACATCATTGCATAGCGTTGCTTGAAAGAATGATAAACTGGATTAATACCATTGGAGCATTGCTTGGAGAATGATCAAAACCATTAGAGCACCATTAGAGCGTTGCTCGGAGAATGATAAATTGGATTAATACCATTGGAGCAATGCTCAGAGAATGGTCAAAACCACTAGAGCAACATTGCTCAGAGAATGATCAAAACCACTGGAGCGTTACTCGGATAATGATCAAAATTAATATCATTGGAGCAGCTTCCCAAAGGGTAAAAATTTGTCACTTTTGCCACATGTCTTCAACATACATTGCTTCACTATTGACTTCCATTTTTTTCAAACCCACTGGGCTTAAGTAGAAGCTACAATAACTATGCAAGCCTTTGAAAATAGGAACAACTCACACATTAATCTAACCATTTTAGGAAACCTCAGATTTACTTCAGGACGGAGGGAGTATCAATTTTTGAAGCAGTAAAATTTTTAATGACGTAATGACGTCAATTTTGTTTGTGGCCTTAATTTTGCACTTTCTCGAGGTACTAAGGAACTTGTAGGCCAGAAAAGATACCACTCCTGTTCAACCTGTCAGGTTAATTTGCTAATTGTTCAGATGCTGTCTGGGGACCAGTTGCTGATTATCTGAGACTGATTTGACACACCCGCTAGCTGCTAATAACAACGCAAATCGTACATGAGACGCGATTTCCATTCCCGACTTCATTGTAGACCTAAAAATGCTTGTCAATAATGTGAAGAATGACATCTTCTCCTTCTCTATAAGTGGGGGTTTTCACCTGCAAAGAACAATACGCTTTTAGATCCAAGATGATGGACTACAACCTAGGAAATATACCAGACCCTTCTCTGCAATGCATGAGCGCAAAAATACTTACACAAGTAGCTAGATTGTACAGTGACTACATCTTCCATACCCAATCTAAGGTCCAAAGTGAAACTCATACCTGAATTAAGTAGTGACCCGCAAAAAAAGGTTTAGCATTTGAAAAATTAACATCAACTCTCCACCACGGGACTTTTTGAAGGCCAGTTATCATTACCTCTGTCAATACACGAGAGAGTTGGTAAATGCCTCTTTCCAAGGTCATGAAAATTGCAGGCATGAACTTCAAGTCCCAAAACGTCCCTCCATGGTAAGGCCGCAATGGTAGGCAAAAACGTTACAATAAGGATGATCAAAGTCTTGTGTATTTACATCATTAAACTAAAGTAGCTGCACTTTAATCAAAAAACGTACCCAATTCGGCCAGAATGTGCACAAGGTGAACATTCTAAGGCAAGAATATACAACTAAAACATTCACAGCTGTACTGCAGCGATACACTCTTGCCAAAGAATACACGCAAATGGTACATTCTAGCGGAAATGGGTTCGCAGTCTGCTTTAAGGTTACTACCTTAAATCACTATACAAACGTTGAGCTTTTTAACAACTCTGCCCATTCCATAGCTCACTTTAGAAATGACAGCTTATGATAAATCTATCACCAAAGGCATCAGGTTATGGAGTGCTCACCTTCCGCATCATCTACAGCAGGAACGTCTTTGGGATCGCTAACTTCTTCCTCGCGAACAATATGTGGATACTTCGAGTCAATCCCTTCGCTTAGAGGCTGTTTCGAAACCCGATAATTATATCAGTATGAAACGAATGTGAGGCTTACAAGGAACTGGCAACAGGATTATCTCATTTGAACAAAGGGCAACCGCAATCACGAAGCCGTGACACTGAAACGGAACTCCATCACCTCTAGAAAAACTACAATGACGACAAAAACACTCTACTGAAACTTAAGAAAGGCTACGAAGAAACTGTAAAATACCTCCGGCATTTCTGCCTGTTTCCGGATTGAAGCAGTGCGCCAGCCAACCATGTCTTTTAAAATAGTTAAGGCCATCAAGTGCAATCTAGAGGAATGATGCTTAACCACATGAAGCTCAAAGTCTTAAATTGCAGATACTAGTTACGGCAAGTCGTTACTGCCACTCAATAAGATCCACCCTAAGTCTACAAGCCACAAATCACCAATTGGTGAAAGTCACTTCACGACGTTCTACAGGAAACATACACGAGCTATTTTTTCAATGAGCAATCTAAAAAAGGGATACGATCGTATCTAACATTTGCATACGCTGTTCGTCTCTTAAAGCATTTCAAGGCTGATCTGCACGACGGCGAAATCCCAACTTCAGTTCAGAGAGCCCCAAGCATGCACGCGTCTATGTTAGTGAGGTTGTCTAATTTCAAGAAAAATTCCATAACGGCACATACATTCTCAAGAATTGGGCTTGAACGAGAGAAAACAGATTAAGGAAATAATTCTCACAGGAATTTGCCTTCACTACAATCTGTGACCATACGCTCCAGAAGAGGTCGCTGCTGCTTATTACCGTCAGCAAGGAATAAGTGCTTCCCAGTTTTCCCAACAAAAATGTGTGAGACTAAAGGAGCTACCCACTCAAGCGGAACCAGTCCCAACAGAAAGGGCAACTGCAAAACAGCAGCAGCAGTGACTCAGATACTTTTCCTTTGTAATTCAGTCATAAGGACATACTTGTTCAAAAGATTTCAAAATACTCCGTTTCAGATGAAGCATATAGTATCTATACCAAACACAATTACGAAAAGAAATCATTCTTACATGCTGATTGTCTCTGCACCCTAGATGTGGTGTCGCAAGTGTTATAAAATTGATCGGCTCCAGCCCTGCAATGGTGTCCTTCCTATGGGTGATAGATGCAGGTGAACTCTGCTCTCTTTCAGTCCCTCCAGCTTCACTATCAGAGGTGGATGGCTCAGACCGCTGTTCCGGAAAGTTAGGTTTTCCTAAAGAGGGGAATACCGTTAGGAAATAAGACTTCAAAAAAACATACTGATTTCAAGGATATAATTAGCGACGGGAATGGAATGCCTTGCAACTATATATGACAACTAGGTAAGCTGGGTTGGCAATGGAAAAACGTATGAGACTATGAGCATTGAGAATTGTCACCTGGAGCATGCAACTGGCCAATGGTATATCGTGAAATCAAACCCCCAAGCGAGTGGCCCACGAAGGATATTTTAGTCACGCCTTGATTATTTTCAATCACTTCCTTGACCTAAAATTTGCAAGTGGAAAGAGTCCGTGACCAAGACGACAGGAACCCTCAAGACTTGTATTCTAAGCAACAAACTGCTTCGATTGGTACTAAAAGAAAAGAAAGTAATTAATAAATTCATTTGTAAGGTAGACGTCCCGACCAACCGCACAAATAAATACGAAGTTAGAGACGGTCTCACCTCCTCAGCCAGACGATTCCCCATGACGTCAATGCCATGGAACGTCTTCCGAGAAGAATTAGTAGCACTACCTGGGAAACGTTCAAAAACAAACCCTAAATCAAACTTCCATCGCACGTATCTTCAATCCTAATGAATATGAAACAAAGAACTAATTGCAGCTCAGACGAACAAACCAAAACCAAAACCACGAAACAAGGACTCTTCCCAAGTCAGACCCGCAAAAACTTAGACAGAAAGACGCTGAAGAACGAGGGATAGGGGAAGTAACGAACAGTGCACAACTACTTTATCCGCAAGCTTCTCCTTGAACAGCGCAGCAGCGGATTCCCAATTCTGTGCACTGCATCCACTCAGAAAATTCGATTTCAACGAAGTCTCGTGAATAACAACAGAGAATCAAACACATAGAGACTCACGTACAGCACACACAGATTCATGTACAGCACACACAGACTCATGTGCAGCTCTTACAGATTCGTGTGCACACACATAGAGACTCATATGCAGCACATACAGACTCTTCAATGTACCAGCAGTAAGCATTTCAGGAGGTGGTCACTTTCAGTGACTACTGCGTTTCAACTTCAAAAATTCCTAACTAATTCCACAAAGGTCCACAAAATATGTAACGACTGGGTTAGATGCCAATTCCATTTTTCTTCCTACAAAAATTTATCCAAAATTGTTTCAAAAAGTTTAGCTTCCCTGAAAAGGCAATCAGCTCTTAAATGGTCGCTTTAAGAGCAGACTACCTTATACCAAAAGCTCCAAACCCTAGAATGTCTTAAAATTCCAGCAAGAGTTTGAATTCCAAATACCCAAGATGCTAACTCACTCACCTTCCACTGATTCCGTTCACAAAAACAACCAGATGCTCAGGCTTGGCTTTCTCGTCCGCACTCCCAAGAGTGAAAGAGCTCGACCCGCTCACACCGACCTCGTCCCCCACATCGTCCCGAGCTCCGAGCCTTCGCATGAACGAGCTACCCTTCCTGCTTAGCGACTTGAATGAATTTTCCTTACGCAGGGTACTACCTGACTCCGACATGGTTTGGAAATTGCGCAATACTCCAACACGAATGCGCCATGAAAGCCGAAATCCTCGAGGGCAAGCTGGGTTTTCAATGCGAGGAGAGCAAGCGCCGTAATCGACACATGGGAGGGCAAGGTCCATTTAACCCTGGAACGACGCAGGGGTGACCCTGGAAATCGTGCATTGTGTAACCGTGACTCCGTCAGAGTCATTGGAATAAAAAAATCCAAAAGAAAGGTAACTACACTTAAAATCAACCGTGTTCTAATTGCGACCTCTATCTAGGAAGGACTGACATGTTGCTTGAAGTATGTTCTACTATCAATGATGAGTTAGGTAGGCTTAATTGGTCGCTTTAAGAGCATACTACCTTACTCATTGGAAGTCCAGTTATTGTAGATGTTCTCCACTTTTCATAAAAAATTTCAAGGATGAATAGTTGTCATTACATTCAGGAGCAGTCACTACGACTACCTTACCTTGGACGGAATGATGTAAAATATACCACATCATTTCATCCAAGGGATGAAATGGTGTGATATATTCCACACCAAATCAGTAACTACAAGGACACTCGGCGGAACTTGTTAGAACACAACAAGGGACCTAAGTCAGTTACAAGGTCACAGCTGCACATTGGGGTTAACAACAAATTAAGTACATTGAATTAAAGCTGTAAATAAAATAGCAAACTTATTCAAAATGGTAGTCAATTTATAGAGATCAATTATCTCAATGCTTGAATTGGATCACTTTGATGTGATTGTCATTTGTGTTTTGTGTTTTCAATTGAAAAGGCAACTCTATATAAACACATGGGGTGATAGAAGGTAGAGCAACCCATGTGGGATAAATAAATTTGAATTTGTAGTTTCTCAAGCACTCATAGTTAAGTCAAAAACAAAGAATTGTGTTAAAAGTAGAATTTCAGACCTCATTTAGGCATAGTGAAATAACTTTTCTCAAAAAATCTCTGAACTAAAAGAAGTTGGTGAATGAAGATAAGTTTCACCTCCAAAAATCCGTTTGGCATTTTGAATCTCTAATAAAAAATTATGGACAAATCTAGAGAGAGGATTTTTAAAAATGTTGAAGAAAATGTCCATTCCAACCCCTCTCTCAAATTTGTCTATAACTTTTTATTGGAGATTCAAAATGCCAAATGGATTTTTGGAGGTGAAACTTATCTTAATTCACCAACTTTTCTCAGTTCAGAGATTTTTGAAAAAAGTTATTTCACTATGCCTAAATGAGGTCTAAAATTCTCCTTTTAACACAATTCTTTGTTTTTGACTTAACTATGAGTGCTTGAGAAATTACAAACTTGAATTTATTTATTCCACATGGATTGTTCTACCTCCTACCACCCCATATGTATATATAGAGTTGTCTTTTCACTTGAAATCCCAAAATATGTTATTGATGACAAATGGTTGTAATACATTATTCATTGGATTCTTTGCCAACATCTTTTTCTACAAATATTTCTTGATTTCAATGTGTGGTTCTAAAATTAACAAAGAAAAGGAAACAAAACATAATGTACTACCACTATCCTGGTACCTAAGCTTACATTAATTAATAAGGATGAATTTTGTGGATGAGGACTCCAGGGAGGGAAAAGTAGCCTCTTTGAAGGCTACTAAATGTTATGGTAGTTTTGTCCTACACTGGAAAATTTCTTGTCATTCATCGGACATTTATTGTCCGCGGCATCCTTCCTGGGTTAACTCCTAAAGGACCATTGTCCCTTCGGGGAACAAATAGGATTTCGGGCAGGTACCTATGGGCTGAATTTTTGTCGTAATTTTCTGAAATTTTTTTTGGAGATAGAGAAACTGATAAGCTTTGTGAGAATATAATTTTTTTTTCAATTGGTGCCTGGGAAAAAAATTTATGAACAAATAAGCTCAAAACAGGGGAGAGGGGGCAGCAAAAAAATTAATTTCAAAAAAAAAAAAAAAAATCCTTATAGATTATATTTTTGTCTATTTGGAAAGCTTTGATTCATTTCATTTGGATTTTTTGTCTTCTTGAAAAAAACAACTTGTAGGAGTCATTTTGGATAGAAGTTTTTGCAATTTTTCAAAAAAAAAGGTTCCACATGGTTTAGTTTTTGTGCTAGAATGTTCTCACCATTCGGATTAGTGCATTTTAATTCCATCTATTAGATATTAATAGTTTAGATTTTCCTTCTATCTTGTACCTACTTCTACTTAACAATTTTTTTAAGAATGAAAACTAAGTTTTTTTGAATTTCTTTTTTTCCCCTAGACTCTCAACTCAATTCTCTACTAGAAAGATTTAAAGCTCAAAACTCCGTAGTGCAAAATATTAAAATTAAAAATGTTCAAAGTCAAAAAATCTAGTCCCGCAATGTGCTGAAAAACTTGTTTTTATCACTTCAAACGTAGATATCTTGCAATCTGAGCGGTCAAAAATCCTGAAATTTTTTCCACACATTCTCATACTAGTTAGGTATAAGATCCTATGGTTAGATGTGCAAAAAAAAAACTATTTTTAATTTTTTTTACTCTTTGCTCTAGAAATGGCAGTTTTGAGAGCTTTTTGGTAGAAAAAAAGGCCTTGGTCCTTAGGGATTAAAGGCTTGATTTCAAGTCATTGCTGGCAGGCAGATCCGGGTTGTCACTGGAATTTTTCCCTATATTTTTTGAAGTTGGGGTAGGGCAGACCTTGTGGCAGGTGAAGATATGTCAAAATCGCGCCCTAGAGGGCGCATTCTACCCTGCAAGTGGGCTCGTGGGCAAGTCTGGGAGAATGCGCCCTCCAAGGCGCATCAAGAGTAGTGCTTTACCGTTCCCAAATTGTTCCCACATAGAATCTACATGGCAATGGCAGAATCAGTCCTCGTGTTGTTCATTCTGTACTAAAATTTTTTCAAGTAAATGCCCAAATCGGCGGGGAATGCTCTTAACGTTTGCGTTAATGGTCAAAGCTTTCTCAATCTGTGCAGTAAGGTGGAAACTAAGAACACCTAAAACCATCAAATAAGCAATTCAGCATACGGTGGAGACACCTTAAATTGTCAATATAAGTTATTCATCGTAGTTGGAGGCACCTTTTCCTAAAAACAATATTTTTTTGTAGTATTAGCAAGTGAAAAATATGAATATTAAAAAAAAATAGATTTTTTGGATGTGATATGTAATTTCTATGATTTTTCAAAGTGCCAATTCCAAAACTATCATATAGATGGATTCTAAACCAATTTTACAAAAATTAGTAGTTCACCATAGAGAGTTAAGTATGTATCCTTCAAATGCATCAACAAATTAGAGTTATGCATTTGAATTGGACATATTAATCGAAGACTAGGGACAGATTTAGTGACAGTCTAGTGTACAAGAATGAGAACATGGATGCTTTGGGGGGGCTCTACTTTAGTTGGAGGCACCTCTTTCTAGGGGAAAATTTATTTTTGTCGTAAAACTATTTAAAAATTTTGAATTTTCAAAAAAAATTTAGTATTTTCAAATATGACATGTAATTTCTATGAATTTTCAAAGTGGAAGCTCCCTAGGCCACTGAAACCGTCATATAGCTAGATCTACAACTGAATTCTTGTAAAATCAACAGTCAACAAATCACAATTAAATAGTGGAACAATTTAATGACGCTTTGAAGGATACTTTAATGGAAGTCTATTATACTTAAATGGGTACGGGGACAGCTTTGGGTGTTTTCACCTTATAAGGCCTCTTCAAAAGGTGATGCAGGCTTCTTTTAGGCCCTCTTTTTTAAAGTGTATAATGGAGGCTGGAGCTCCCAAATGCGGATATGGAATGCGAGCCCTATAGAACCTTATCAGGTGACAAAATGGCCTGTTTAAACTAGTTATTTTCACTTGTCCCCAGTTTATCCCTTGCAAAAAACACATGAATTTTTTATTTGTCATGCATGATAAAACTTAGAAATTTTGAATTCATGTTTGCTATTAGAGGCCCCTAATTATCATGAAATGGTGTAGAAATAGATTAATTAAGCACCAAATTGAGGGTTTTTTTTAACATACATCCATAGAAAAAAAGTTGGAGGCTTTGGAAGGACGAGCGAGGGTGGTGGTTCCCCCCGCCCGTGACAAATGGGGCTTCCGTAAGAGTAGGCAATTGTTGATTCATCATGACAACAATTATTTTTAATTGCCCTTGTTCCCCTTTTGCCCTCTCATTGGCTTAGGAAGGTATGATTGCATTGTCAGAGGTTTTTCTAGCTGACCTAGAAGGCATTGAAAAGAGCTTAAAACTACCATGCCAAAAAGAGCCAAGAAATGCCGTACCTGTGAAGGTTACGTGAAAGGTGTAGTTAGCATTGGAGTTCATTTTTTTGAACCCATGCAAGACTTGTTGTTGTACCTTCATAAAGTGCAGACTGAGGATGCTCTTACCATATTGCCATTATTGATACTATAGTGGACTTCACATTTGTCAATTAATTATCAAATGTGCATTGTACATTTATGATGGAGGTTACAAGTGCATATATTTTAGAAGACCTCTATCCTTGCACCCTAAAATGGACACCTTGTAATTTTGCATTATATTTGATAAGTCCAATTTCTTATTTTTCATCTTTATTGAATGGCTATCAAAATTGAGCCTATATGAGGAAAAGTTGTATTCAAAAAGTTGTAGCATTAGATTGAGTGAAGAGTTTATAAAAGTGTAAGTACAAATGTTATAGGATATGAAAGATTTCATTCTTCTACAAAAATTTGAAGCAAAACGCAATTACTTTTCAAAAGTTAATGAATCTAAAAGGTTTGCAACCCTATGGATTTAGTTTTGATCTATTTTCTACAAGAGCTAAAATGATTCTAGAAAGTGCTTTTTCAATACTACAAAATTAGTCTTCTACCTTGACATATCTTCAAACATTGAATAACACCCATCTAAACAAAAATATTCAATCATTCTAATTATTGAGACATTTTTTGATGTAAATATAAGAGGATTGAAGATAATTTGATGATTCAAAGATGAATTTTTATAACATTTTAAGGATTTATATATAGTCTTGACTTTTTCAAATTACCGAAATTTTAAAAAAAATCTTCAAATATATGTATTTTTTGAAATTCAAGATTTCTATTTTCTACAAGTAAGAGACATTCTAAGCCAAATGTTGACTATGTCAATGTACAATCATCACCTTCAACCTTAAAAGAACTTAAACACTATGTAGAACTCAAGAATTTTTGTCATAATGGATAGTATTATCCAAAAATATTTTATGCTTAAAATTGAAGAGAAAATGGTACAATTTTTTGTATTCAATAACTTTAGTAGGGCATCAATATTATAGGATTCTGCCCAAATTGAATGTCAATTTCTTATATGCTTGGACACGCAAGTCAAGAATATTATAGTAAATACAATTTTGTAGCGCCTACCTTGTGAATTTTTTGAAAATGTTTAAAAAGCAAAGGAAATTTGTTTTATATTGATAGAAATGATTGTATATATAGGTGTGAAGTGATTGTAGGTGCAAATAGTGACCTTTGTTATAAGTGATGTAGTGTGTATCTTTGAAGTGTGCCATTCATTTCCTTTAGAGTGAAATTCATTCTCAAAGGAAGTATAAAGATCAACCTTTGGACATAAGTATAATGAAGAGATTAAACAGTTATCAATACCAATATTGGTTTGCATTGTAGCTTTCCCAGAGTATTCATTGTATATATTTATGCTATACAATAATGTAAGTTTTCTGAAATAAAAATATACGGTCACCTAAGTACACAAAAATCTCCTTTTACTATTTTAAAAAAAATGAAAAATTGGTATCATGGTACCTTACGCAAATATTTGTAGTTTGCACCATTTCTATACAACCATTTTACTTGTGCTTTTGATAGTTTTAAGCTTTTTGCAACCCCATTAGACCGAGGAGGATTTAAATCTATGGTTTCAGATAGTTGTACCTTAATTGTGTCGTAATCTCCTTGTATGTGCTGACAAGATAAACAAGAAAATTGGCAAATTTAGTAATAAACAAACATTATGTTCAAATGCTTAATCCCTAAAGAATTAGGTGTTCAGATTTTGAATAACATATGAACACAAATACATTCCAAGCACACAAGAATGTTAGCTCTTTAACATTTTATAGGATATAGATTTTGAAGATTTTACTTTGCAAAGATTCTATAATTCAAAGGCAACTAGTAGTTCTAGCCCCCAAAAATAACCTTTTCAATTCAAAAAATGACCCTTCAAAATGACTTGATAAAATTTAAAAATAAAAATCTTCAAAAATTATTATAATTAGAACTTCAATTTTTTAACTTTAACTTTAAAATAAAAACCACAAAGCTTCAATTTATATCAATTTTTGAAGGAATTTTTAATTTTTGACTTTAACTATTATTGGAAATATTGGTTTGTATATTAATTGATCTAATTGTATGGATATGATTTATAGATCATATTTTACAACTATTGTTTGAGAATCATCATTAAAATATTACTAAAAGTTGCATCTTCATAATTTTGAAATTTTAGAGTATTCCTTAGTCTTTTAGGGGTGAAGCTTTTGAATTTAGTTTACTTATCTTCTCGATTATCTTAACCATGCAAATATGATTACTTTCAAAGTCCATTTAATTTGAGAAGAAAGTAGGTGAAGAATGTAATGAAATGTTTTAGTTTTACCCATAAATCCTTGAGATCCTAGAAGTGCATACTCTAGATACTAAACATGGCGCTTGAGGTGATGCTTTGTCCTATTAAATTCTCATTTTATCCAAAATTATTAATGTTTGTTTAAGAAAACCTCATTCATAATCAATTTGAAGTAAATAATATGTATTTGTACAAAGTTAAAAGCCAAACCATGTCAAATTAAAAAAAAAAAATTAGAAATGAAAAAATGAATCCAAAAACCATTAGACACATCATTGAGGTTGATGAATAGTTGCATTCCTCATTTCTTCATGAATTCGAAATCATGGCATCAAACACTTGTAGTCCCCGTTGACTTTACAAGGTTAAAAGATATACAAGAATTCATTGTACCTTTAGGTCAATGTTACACATAATTGGCGGAATAATCTAATTTTGAAATTTTGACTGTTTGATTTTTCATTTTTCATCTTCAAATTATTTGGAAGATATCTAATTATAACATTTTTTATTTCAAAATGAACTAATGTCTTTTGAATAAAACTTTCTTTATTTTTTGGAATACTAATTTGCAAGCTCCGATCTAGGGTCCGGAAAGGTCCAAGAATGTTTTCAACTTTTGCAGAGCTAGAGGCTGGAGGTCACGGCCTGAGGAAACGGACTCTAACCTGGTCAGTGACCTTCTCGAAGTAAAGCTCATAAATAGATGGATGAATTTTGGTTAAGAAGTTCATCCAGTGGATGCACAGAATCGGGAGCTCTGTCGCCTTCCAACCGTCAGTGTATCGCATTCTACCACTTCTGTGAACCACCACCCGTTTAGGGCTTTAGGGTTTAGTGCCCGACAATGATAAGCTTTCTCGCAGCACCGGCGTGATACAATTTCTTATATTACGAAATTAAACACTAAAGACTCTCTTGAAAATTAAGAATGAACTCACTAGCCTCCGCGCTTCGCTGATCTGTCTTTCAATCCTCGCATCATCCAGCAGATGCTCACTTGTAAGCGGATTACTTACGCTTCATGGAGCAACTCGACATTGAATGTATCCAGGAGACAATCATTCTGTACATTTTGCAATAAAATTAGACCTTCTGGCGATCGTTGCACGCGCACCGAAGTGTTTAAGAATCTATTTATTTGTGTATCGGACAATTCGGCAAACCAATTCTATCGCATCGCTGGATCGGAGTTTGAGGCTTCTGAGCTTTTCCTTATTTATTTTTAAGTTTAATTAAAGTTATCTTGGAAGATTTCAGAGATATGGACACACAAGTGCTACCAAAAGATTGCCATTTAGTTTTAAGTGTATAGTACCCTAGCGGTTTTGACAGATTGATAATGCAAGAGTAACCCATTATGATTTGTCTGGATCAATCGGGTGCAACCACAAAGAGTGGTGTGCGAAACCCTAAAAGCTCACACGGATAGAGGTTACAGTAGTCTGGTAGAGAGGACTTTGGATTCGAGAAACCTACTAAAGAAAAATGCTTCACCAACTCCAAAGTTACCACGTGGGGACTCACCCGATCTGCAGACGATATCCTGATGAGCGGCTTATGAAATCTCATGATAAAATAAATCAGCTTTTGCAGAGCAGCATTAACTTGCACATGGAAAGTCGTTCGTCATCAATTCATCATCAATATCACAACGACGACGGCTGCCGTCGACTGTGGCTTCACCAATTAAGTTTTCGTCTGGTAAAGGTGGAACAGGAAAAACAATACTCCACAGTTCACTACCTGTTCTAGTAGTGAACGCCGCTAAAACGCCGCTAAATCTCCTACATCTGCGGGTGCTTTATGATTCTCGCTTCCGGATACGTGGGGTCAGGACCTTACAATACTTTATCTGGATTCTTTTATCGTTTAGCTTTCCTCCGAATGCATCCCAGGCAGATTTTTCGAAATTTTTCAACTCCTTGCAATGGCAACCATGGCCACGATCTTGGCTGTTCCTGCTACACAAGCTTCCCCGTACCTGAGCTTTTCCAAGGCATGTAGCTCGCTTGCTACGCGCCCTGGTTGGCGGATTGCGAAGCACCAGGGGTCGTTTGGGTATGATTTCAATCTACAGACGCGGAGATTCACTGTGGCATGCGCAGGTGGGAGGTCTGCTGCTGCTGTCACGGCGACTCGACCGGCGCGTTTCACTCAAGAAGGATTTGAATCATTTCTTGTGAATTTGCAGAGCTCTATTTGCGATGAGGTAAACATCGTGTCCCTGTGGATTGTGTTGAGATTCTCAATCCTCACTGCTAAGCTTCTTGTGTTTCAAAAACATTGACTATAGATTTTGAAAATGTGACTGCCCATTCTACTGCCTGCCTTTCGTCGAATAGAATTTCACGCTACAGTTTGCAGAATCTCTATGAGTAGCGTACGTGCTTGCGCTGATTCAGAAATAGAATCTCCTGTGTAGTTTTGAATAAGGAGAGATTTAGGTTCTCTCAAACACGACATGGAAATTAAAAGATACTTAAAGAGAATTTGGGTCTCAGAATCTCGCAAGGCTCAAAATGAAATGCAAATAGAGTTGAAGTATGTCGGTTTAGTAACTGAATCTGGACATGAGGTGCGAGTTCTTAAAGAATTTCATTTCTTGGCGTGAATTTCCACCTTTCGGGGCCTGCTGATGTATGGGAATTGTCGTTGTGGCACCGTGTTGTGTGACAGGCAGCATCTGCAGATGGAAGTGGGAAGGTTTTTGGGTTTGACAAGTGGCAACGAGGGGAGGACGCATCTAATGGGTGAGTGGAGCGTGCAGCTCTTCATTCTCCAGAGGAATTCTCTTACCATCACGAACAATTTAATAGCTCTATTCTCAATTTTCTCTTCGAGTTTTGAGGCGACCTATACCAGTTTTCAATTTTCAAGTTGGATCAACAGGTATGGTATTACACGGGTTTTGGAAGGAGGGGATCTCTTGGAGAAGGCAGCAGCGAATGTGTCTATAGTGCGGGGTCGTTTGTCTGAGTCTAGGGCTAAGGCAGGTACTATTCCCTCTACCTCATATTCGTCCCCTTTGGCCTTTGGGAGGATATGAACATCTTGACTTTGAGCAGCTAAGAGTTTGACAAGAACGTGGCGTAATTAGAACTACCCTAGAATGGGTCTTAACAATTAGGGTTATTCTTCTTTCAACATTAAACGCAAATAAATCTTAGAGACTTCATTCTTTGGAATAATATGAAGTATAAGAACCAATGCTGCTTGTAATTGACGCATATTTGGTCTGCTGCTCTGGCAAGCGAATCTGATGAAGTCATACATTTGATCATTTGATCAGTCTCTTTTGCAGGAGTGACGCATTCCCTGTTGCGTACGAACCCTTCTTCATTTGCTAACAAGTGCATTCAAAATTTCTACCAGTCTAATAATTGGAGCTGTGCTTTAAGTGGCGATTCTGGCTGACCCTACCTTAAGTTAGCTTGTTTCTTGCTTGTAAGCTGACATTGCGTTATATCTGGACTCAATTTGGCTAGATCAGTGGCTTACGGTTCAAAATGCTCTGATTTCGTTTGGCAGGCCATGAGTTCACGGGGACGGGGAGTTGACGCTGGAGCCTCGTACTTCGCAGGGGCACTCTCGCTCGTGTTTCACCCGCGGAGCCCGATGGTGCCCACCTTCAGATCAGACATCCGCTACTTTGTGGTGTGTCTCCCTATCGTCCGTTCAATTTTACATCATCTCTTACGTCGCTTTGCAGAGTTTTGTCTTTTCCAGTCATTATTCTGCTGCACTGCGCTCCTCTGCACCTGTGCACTGGATAGTACATCCTCAGTACTGGCATCATTGACCCAGATTCACACGCCTACTTTATGCAGGATTGTTGGTGAAATTTTTAGTGTGGTTAGGATCGATATTAACGAATCTGTTTGGGACCCGAGCTCCTTAGCATCTTGGTGAACTGCCAATGGAAGTTATTGTACTTTGTTTGTGCGGCAGGTTGAGGGAAGTCGCGGTTGGTTTGGAGGGGGCGCGGATCTTACACCAAGCTGTAACTATTCATATCCATGCACCTCCTTTCTGGAGTTACTGATTTTATGACCGACTCCTTACTTGGACTCCTTACTTGAATGTTGACCTTCAAATATATGTCAAACTTTTTGTTTTTGAGTCAAGAAAACTATCCAGCACTCATTCTGAAGAAGTTGAAACTAAAGCGTGAGGAGATGTTTTTTCAATAGACCAAAAGCTTAAGAAAAAGAATTTTATAAAATAATAATCCTATATTGTATAGAACTTCAGAATAATCCTTTATTGTGTAGAAAGTGAGTCACAAATTAAGTTGATTTTAGCATGTATATCTTCTCATAAAAAAGAAGCTTTTGGTGATCCTTTTGTTTCATAATTATCTTGATAGAATTTTCAAAAAAATTGTTTATTTAAATAAATAAATAAATGTCAAAGTACCTATTTTTTTTGAAATATGATTTTTTTATTTTATTTTATTCGTCTACTTAAAGAAATATTTCATGCTTGATCTTCTCAAGGCACAATCTTCTGCTGTTAATGTTGCGTAGTAGTTCCTTGATCTGAGACGGGGTTCTTACAAAGTCCTTGGTATCGTTTATGTCCGCTTATACACTTCTCTCTGCTGCTCTGAAATGGTTTATTCTGAGGTCCTTCTCTTTTTGTGCCAGATCTTTTTGAGCAGGATGCACGAGACTTTCATACATTTTACAAGACCATTTGTGACAAGTATTCATCTACTCTTTACGAAGAAAGCAAGGCAGCGTGTGATAAGTACTTTTATATACCAGCTCGCAAAGAGCACCGTGGAGCAGGAGGAATCTTTTTTGATGATTTAGAATCCTTTCAGATTAATAAAGGCGATCAAACGAAGGTACTACCAATTTATCAAGGATACTGTTGGCATCACTTTAATCATTTTATCCTGCATTAAACACATGTAGGAGTGTGGTTTTGGGAGATCAGTGGAGAGCTGCGGAGAGGTCTTCGGGTTCAAGAGCCCAATCCGTTGATATTGAATTTTCATCAATATGTATGAATTTATTACGCTATTTCAAAGTGATAGGTTTTGATCAGGTCCGAACGGTTTTAGTATCCTATACCTTTCCTTCACGTTTCTCTCCTCATAATCTGTGTTTTCCCTGGCGTTTCAGAACAAGGGTGGCCCCGAAGAGGGAGACACAGATGCAGTCTTTTCCTTCGTCAGAGATGTTGCAGAAGGTTTCATGCCGAGCTATCTGCCCATCGCTAATTTAAGACGAACGCTAGCTTATGGTGAGGCAGAGAGACAATGGCAACTGCTACGTCGTGGACGGTACTTGGAGTTCAATTTACTGTACGACCGTGGAGTGAGGTTTGGGTTAGATGGTGGTCGCATTGAATCCATCATGGTCTCAGGTGAAAATATTTCCACGAAAAACCATGACTGTTTCCTTGAACTATTTCAGCATAACATTATTCAGCAATGAGCGAGAGTCATTGGTACGGCTTGTAGTTAGTTTTGGTGATATGGCAGTCAGCTCTCCATTTAACTTGGTCTCTTAAGTTTCAGAATTTAAGAAAGCTAACTTCTCTAAACTTGAAAAATTGTTTGTTCAATTTAATAGCCACGTAAATCATTTTGTCATTTTTAATGTTACTCTTGGGAACAATCTGCCTAGGTAAATGACGTTGCGAGTGATGCTTTCTGAAATCTAGTGCTCACTATTCCATATTTTTTTTGCAGCACCACCTCTTGTAGCCTGGAAATACAACGTTGTTCCTGAACAAGGATCTCGTGAAGCAGAACTCCTCAAAGTCCTCCAAAAGCCTCAGTCATGGACGTAGTACTGCTATTTCTATTGCGAAGACCAGAATTATATATTTTTTGGCATATCCCACTGTTAGATCTTGCAGTGGACTAGACAGCATGGGAATGTTTGGAAAAAAATTCAGAAACCTTGACCATGTCGATTGCAGGATTTTAGCATTTAAAGTGAAGAAAACCCTTTTCTTTCTTTTCTCTCGTTTCCATTCCACTTCGAGTCATCTTAATTTGAAATTTTGCAGTAGAGATAAAATATCTTTCTGGTACATAATTGTCTGAGTTGAGAGTGAAGGGAGAGAAACCCATAAAAACATCCTGATTTTCATTCTTTAAAAAATTGTTACGTAGACTTAGGTATAAGATGGAAAGAAAACCTAAATTGTGAGTAACTCTGAGATGGAGGTGGGATTGTTGTAGCAAGTAATTTCAAGTGTTTAGATCTATTTGTATTGGAAAATTGCAAAAATTAAGTTAAAAAAAGTATCCAATGAATTGTTTTTTTAAGAAGATTCTTTTATTCCTTATAAAACAAGGTTCTTCATAATTTTGACATTAGTAATCTAAGTGGAATGAATAAAATCTTTACAAATAGACAATAACATATTTCATGGTAAGTCAATTTGTTAAATTTATTTTTTGAGCTTTTGTGATATTTTTTTGATATTAGGGCTTGGATCTTTTTACTGAGGTGGCATAATTTTAGCTTTGGTTACTAATAGAAATTAATATTAACTTTCCATAAAATACACTATGACTTAAGAAAGTTTCAAATTTTTTTTTGTCAAAAGCTATTATTGAAGGTACTTACCTAAATTGTTATTTGTCCACAATGGTTCTATAAAGGTTGAATGATGCAAAATAGTTGAATGTCGGGAGCTTTTTACCCTCAGTAAAGTAACATGAGTAGGAAGACAAATCACTTGGTTTCACTAAATAATCTTAACAACCTCCCCTTTCATACCTCATGGTACAAAGAATCTTGATATTTTTCAAATTTGGTTTGTAAGATTGTTTTAAGGTTTACATCTTATTTTATATTAAACTATGTTTGGTTTTGTATTTTGATGTTGGAAATAATAGACAATTGTTAAAACCTTTTGTACTCTTTGTTGCATTTTGAATGATTTCATAACATTGTTTATCAATAGCATTGGTCCCCATAACATTTTTAAGGACCCAAGATTAAGGATGACATCCCTTTGTGTTATGCAAAGAAGTTAGGCTACTTTGTCTTTTGAAAGAACATGCTTTTTGTTATACATACCTAGGTTGTCTTCAATTTAAGATGGACACCCCTACAACTTGTCAATAATGTTATGTTCTACAAAAAACCTTTTAAATCAAAAAAACATATTGATCAACATACTGAATACCTTTCAAAAGATTGTACTTAGGGAAATTAAACATAGATTTATTCTCTGAGTAGGAAAATTGAGGAAGTGTAAAATCTCAAGAAAATAGGTATTTTGACATTCTAGTTTGTAAAAAATAGAAAAATAATTAAAATATAAAATTAAATTATTTTGGCCATTCTTGACAACTCTTTAAAGATGATTATGCACCAAAAGAATCACAAAAACATTTTTTTCCATGTGCAAAAGTACACATTGAAAGTATCTTAACCCTTTAATATCTCAGTCTTTTGGGGAGTTTTTGCACAATTTTTGCTTAAATCTTGTATTGATATATACCATATACCACAATTTCATCAAATTAGTCATAAAGAATGGTTGTCTATTAAAGATTCAAGTCTTACTTCGGATAGATCATTTATGATAGTAAATGAAATCTCAAATCTTTCAAATGAATATTATCTACATTTTTCTCTATAATTATGGACGATATACACATGGCAGAAAAGGGAATAGTGATTTTTATGTTAGCTCACATTCATGAGAAAAAAAGAAGTTAGTTGAACAAGACATTGTGTAATGAAGCACTTTTTTCCTTGTCTAAATAATGAATGTCAAAGCGTTTCAAGAAAGGTTAACTATCTAGTGGACATCAATAATACAACCTAGAATTACTTTGTTCTTCAATTCTTTTGTACAATAATTGAAAGTCCATTTGAAGGACATCCCCTTTCAATTTCAGTTTCAAATTTTTGGGTACAACACTCAATAAACCAGTATTTCCAACCTAAAGTCACAAATGTGATATAATTTTAAAAATCTTTATTACCAAGTTAAATTTAGAAATTAGTTTAAAATTGCCACGTTGTTTAAAATAGTCATGTTCATTGTTTTGTCAAAATTCCGGGTACATGACGTGATTATTTCCAAAGTTGTACTTGAAAAACTCTTTGATATGCAGTGTGTTATAAGAAAAAGTATAAGTGTTCTTGCAATTGACGTATAATCCAATGACTTCTGCGTGTTCCCCGTACTAGGAACTGATTGAATGCATGACCTTCAAGAGTGCTGAGGGCATCACTACAATTTCAAAGCCTTGTTGAGAGAAGGAACAAAACTCCTGTTGTTGAAAATTGCTGATGATGGGATGATAGGTTTAGGGTTTAGGGTTTAGGGTTTAGGGTTTAGGGTTTAGGGATTCAGTGTTTCTTCACAGACTCTGAGATCACTAGAAATCCTCCTTTCCTTGTGTGGGAGTACAGACCTTGTAAATCTGATCTCAAGGTGTGGCGTGTCTGCTCCAGTGCTTGGCACTAGCTTTCTGAAAAAACCGATCAACTTAATTTCATTTTACAGGTCAGAATGATGGAGATACTTTAGCTGGTATCAACACTAAGGTAACTGCACCCATACCCGATCATTTCAGCGATTTTGAAACAGATCATGAACAGTATGAAGCAATGCAAATTTTTCCCAAGTATGAAGATAGGAAATATGAAGACTGTAATTTTTTGGTAATTTTATTCTCAAAACTGAAATTACTGTGCTTTTTGGAAGCCCAAAAGTAGGCCGAACCCATACCCAATGTTTAGAGTCTTCCAATTCCGATCAATCAAGAGACTACTTTCCCACTCACTAATTTCCGCATACTTTATAACACTTTAGGACATGTGTCATGACATTCTTAGTTCCAAATTTGAAAAGGAGAAAAAAATGGATTCCAATCTTTAGTTGTAGATCTGCTCCAGCTTTGGTTGGAATTACATGCATGCTACATGTTGGGTTTCAGACCCTGGTTGGGTATAGGTGCAACTACCTTACCTTCCCCATCCTAACTTCCAAATGAGGCTGCGGAGTTTGGACAATAGTATGGAGATTTGACAGGTAGGTATGGAGGACTATAGTTCAATTCTCTTCAAAGATCCATGAGACATATCCATGTGGTGTGGCAGACTTCTAAATTCTTGTATTCTTATCCTACGAAACTCTGTTGTAATTTGAGTTCTTGTAATGGAAATTATGCACTTGACCCAAATGAACTCTGCAACAGGAAATTTCATGTAAGGTAACTACACCTAAAACCAACCGTGTTCTAAGTGTAACCCCTATCTAGGAAGGATTGACATGTTGCTTGAAGTATGTTCTACTGTCAATGATGAGTTAGGTAGACTTAAATGGTTGCTTTAAGAGCATACTACCTTAGTTAATTGACTTGGGTAGACTTCCATTCGGGAATTCACAAATGAAAGTAGGTTAAGTGGACGCTCGAGATGGCGGATCGGCAATCGTAACGTAGGCATTGCAAGCAGTTACTGCAGAGCTCTACTGTTTCTTAAAGGAAAGTATACCCTAACCTAACCTAAAGTATATCCTTCGGGTAATCACGAGTCTCTACCACTTTTTATGCTGTTATGTAAGGCTCAGATCTCTTCACTCCTCAAGGACTAAGTATTGATGGTTTGAGAATGACCAATTTGACTGATTACTTTGCAAAAAATGTAATTTCGACGGTGTCAAATATATATCGTCAAATAGGTGAAGACCATTGCGTGTATTAGTCTGAAAACAAGTATAAGGTAGGGGGTTGTAAAAGCAACCCTTTATGAGCTGATTTGTATTTCTGGGGAAGTTAAATTGCTTAAAATAGTTTTCAATAAATTTTCATGGTAAGAAAAATGGAATTGGCATCTAATCCAAGTTGTTTTATATTTTTTTGACCTTCATGGAATTAGTTATGAAAATTTGAAGTTGAAAACACAGTGGTTTCTAAAAGTGTCCCCCTTCTGAAATGTACACTTCTGGTACATGTTAGAGGCAAAATGTACCATATTGCTTTTAGAGACAAGTCGCTTTTACAGCCCCCTACCTTAGTTAGAGAATAGAAAGTCTTCATACAAAACTACTAAAGAAATAAAGGTCAAGGGAGGGCCTTTTGGTCCTTTTGGGGGTAATCATGTACAGAACTAGTCATTTTCATCTACACAAAATAGTGAAATTAGGTTGCCTTGTCAACTAGGTTGCTTTACCTGAGATAACTTATCTCATGGATCAATGTTTGTTCCACATGGAGGTGCATGCCACTCTTTGAACCAAGCCTTGAACTGGTTCACAAATCTATACTGTATACATGGCTCTGAATTGAATGCATCATTGTACAAAAGCCGTGAATATTTCTATAGTGTGGACTGTCAAGAAATTTGTATGGGGCAACCTAATTTCACTATTTTGTGTAGGTACTAAACTTGGCATGGGTTGTATCCTAAATAGAAACATAGTAGTAGTAATATACCTATTTGCTTACTGTAGAGCAGATCCCTACACTATTAAGGATTAATAGTCATAAGAGGAGTTTTGGAGGCCTTAGAAGACTGTTTTAGGCCCGTTCTCTAGTCTTCCCAGATTCAGGGAGCGACGGTACGGGCATGTTAGATTTTTTTTTTTCAAATAAAATAATGATAATAATAATAAATTTTTACCAAAATATCATTTTAACCAATTTTTTGTTTTTTATTTTTTGAAAAATGACATGGCAGTCGCTTGGCCACGTCAGCCTGGGCTACCTGGCCATTTGGCAACATCTCAGCATTTCTACAGAGTTCCTATAGTCCGGGAACTTGCAGTCTCTTAGGAGGCCCGAAACTCCTCTAATGTTTAGAATGACTTTTGGATTGATCATAATGCGAAAAATGTATTTCAATGGATTCAAATTATATGTAACTACAAACATAGCATGTGTTGGTCAAGGAATAATTAAAACTGGGCTAAAGAACTACTCATATGACCTACTGCTCAAAATACACAAGGCCTAATTATGGGAGTTACAACAATTTTATAAACACCTTCTTTGAACTTTTCTAAATGATTTATTTCAATTCCTATACATATGGAAGTGAGCACTGTTAGCTACTTGGGCTGTTAGCTACTTGGGCACTTTGGAGTTAATAGATGCTTGGTTTTTTTGGTCTGATGGAAATCACATCCTCAACCCATACTTAAATAAGAGATACTTATAGTACATGCATTAGTTGGTCTAGACATCTGCTGTTGTTGTGAATGGTTTTATCCATATCAGGTTGAGTGCTGACAGTAAGTAAGGTAGCAGCACCCATAACCGTTAAATTAAGGGCTTTGAACATGACTATCATTAACAAACATTTAGCAATTTGCAGAATCCTATTAGCAAAAGAAAAATAATACCTTTGCACTTTCAAATATATTATTTGGATATTGTGAGAATAAGTTGTGAATTTTTAAAGAGCCAAGTACGTATGCACCTAATACCAATACTAGGATCAAATGTTTAAATGTAGTAAATCATTGTCATCACATCTATTCAATTCTATAGATTTTCTAAGATTTTAGAGGTGATGGTTATGGGTCACAGTGATGGTTATGGGTCACAGTGATGGTTATGGATGCAGCTACCTTACATATTGGTTCTGTGTGCAGTTTGGATGTGACAGATGGTGGGTTGGCTGCTACAGTGAGACTCGTTAATGGAGATTTGCACAAGGCCCTTAACATCCTTCAGGTTGTTTGCTCTCTTCCACTGTGATTCTCGGCAATGAGGCAATAGTTGAGGTCCTGGATATGGGAATCTCAAATTAAAGGAACAAGATTTTTCATTGTGCTATATTGTTGCTTGAACTCATTTTCGTTTAGGAAATTGATATGCGACTCTTCTTATGCTTCTTGCGATGTTATTATTCTGCATTAATTGTTGCCAAATCAATTATTTCACGAGCTCTAATAACGCTGTTTTGGTGCCACTTCTTTTGCTGTCACAGTCGGCGCAAATGGCGAGCCCTCACTTGACTGAAGAGGCTGTGTACTTACAGTGCACTGGTAGTCCAATGCCAAAAGATATCGAGCAAATTGCATTTTGGCTACTGAATGAATCTTTCTCTAGATCTACTTCAGGACTACCAAAGTATCATCCTCCACAAACTCCAAATGATGCTCTTGTGCATGTCTCCATGCGTTTGTCAACGAGCTTGTAGGGAACACACAACCTGCTTTACCCGATGAGTGTTGTTTCTTTGGATTCTTCTTTCTGGACGTCTCGTCCATTATACGCTTTCGATCAATCTGGAGCTGTTACATATGAATGCACGACACAACATTTCTAACCCAAAGCTTTCCTCCCTTAGGCTCTATTTGTCACCTCATCAGGGATGGCATCTCCCCAGAATTCTTACAGAAGATCTTGAATTTAATAGTGGGCAACGATGCTTATCAGCCAAATTCCCATATTTGTGGGAGAGAGGAACTTTGCTGAAACTGGTTAATAATGGTATGGACAATACTTCGAAAGCAGTGCAATTGCTCAAAAGGTGTACTGATCTGAACTTGCTAAGCGGGTACATGATTTTGTGGTGCTATTCGTGTCCTCATTGAAGCTACTCTACTCGAATGGGTGTTCCTTCATTGACCTTAACCTTATTCAACAGAGATAACGCAGATGAAGACCAGCAAAGGACTGGCATTAGTTGATGTTGTGAAAGAGCTTCAACCGTAAGTGCAGACATTTCTCTGATTCTCTCTGATTGAAGATAGATTATATTAACCCTCCTTTTCTAGTGATGTTGCTTTCGTGACGAGTGTTTTCCGTCCTGGCTTTGATTTCAACGATACTGTATGGGTATTTGTGCTTTACATGCGCTATATATTGAGATTGTTTTCTGTCGTTCTACAGTCATAGGATTGTACCTGCGTTTCATTTGTCTCGAAATAATTCGACAAGATGCTCCTTCAGTTTCTATTTCCGAATTTGCAATGTTGGTCTAAGCTGTTTGATTTGCTTCCATACCTGCAGCAACAACACATTTTTTAATCTTTTTCTTGTCTGTGGCAGTTTTGTTTTCAATTATGGTAACATGCCTCCACCAGTGAGGGTTCAGCTGATTGATGCCCTTGCCGACATTGCATTAGAGAAAATTTCAGGCCATGTTTGGGCTGCTTGGATTCATGAAAATGTGCATTTAAAGAAAACATCAGTGCAAAATAGGTCGTCAGAGAATCTGTCAGATTCCCAATTAATAAATTAATTTTTGTTGTTCAAAAGAAAAAACAATTTTTTTCACCCTAACGGCCCACCAGAGGGCCCAGATGTCATACCGGACCTTCGTATCCACCTGATATCACTGTGACTGTGAGCTCCATTTCAATGTACTGAATAATAGTAGATTCACTTGAAAGAGGATAAGTACTCTCTTTTGCCAAATGCAACACTAACTTGGACGAAGTAATGCTTATCTCCAAGTTCTTCCGAGTGCGATCTTCAAACCCGAGCAAGAGTTCCACCGAATTCATCATGTCGTCCTTGGAATTGAATTCCTTTCTTAACTGGGCACCCCATTTTGCGCACAATCTCAGTAACAAGAGGATTATTTTGCATTAGATATTTAGATAGGCACTTTTTCAGTTACAATGGCAACTGAACTTAAATCTGTTTCTATTTCCAGGTTATCAAAAGAAAAATACCACGTGTGCAGCTCATTCTCATTCTAGGTGACCAGAATGTGCCAGACGGATAACCAGATTAATTGAAAATTTCAATGTATCCACTTAAAAGAAAAACAAAAGTTATAAGTTCACAAAGTTCTTGCAAAAATACACAACTTCAAAAAATCCCACAAAATAGCACTTTAACCTTAAAGCCTAGGACTAGTATAGATTTCAGACCACAAGGTCTAAATTGAAAAGCGCCAAGAGGAATACCGCCATTTTTTTTCAAAATATCTGTTTTGTTCTATTGGCCGCCCTAAAGTCTTGACACTCCAGTGCAGAAAGCTCTGAAACTAGGACTGCTACAAATATGGGATAATTCCAGGCCTTGAAAGTGCCAGTGTCCTCAATATAACAAAACTAGGTGGACATTTCAGCAAGTAGAGGGAAATGAAAATTAAATGTTGAAAGTGCACAGTGCGAACTCTGAAAGCATCGTATCACTTCAAAGAGTTTCAGTTGCAACGGAAGGGCAACCATCAAAGTAATCAATCCAATACAACTCTGTACCATTTCAAACAAACGAGATTATGTCATTCAGCTTTTCATTAACCTTGAATGCTAGAAACAATCGATGCAGAGTACCGTTCACGATACAAACTGGTTTAGTTTACTTACACTCGGTTCACCCAGAGGAGTCTGTACACTACATTAGACTGAATATATAATCTTGAAAGCATTCGTCATTCATCCGCCCAATTGATGCCGTCTAGCTTAAGTCCTAAAAGATAACTTGTTCCAAAATGAACGTCACAATTTAAGGAACATGCACAATTGCACATACCCATGCCAACTGATGAAAACTTGAAAGGCATTCACAAATTCTGGAACACAATGTGGAGTGAAATTGAGCAATTTCATACTCAAAAGTCCGTAATACCATAACGAAACTAGCTGGATTTAGAAAGGTTGACAACATCTACGATTTTTACAAAGAGACCAATCTACTTGCAAGCTAGGCCCTTGAATTCGAAAATCAGTTCCCCAACAATCAGCAAGCTTCGTAGATGGATCAAACAGACTGGATTCACTGCATAATCCATCATGCCATCACAACTTCATAATATATTGAAGACACCCTCCTTCAACAGTTTAAAACACATGGACTGCTTGCAATGCAGGCTGCAAGATCCGAAGCCATCAAAAGTAGGAAAACTACTGGATCGGATCGAGGTTCCACTCATCTGAACTTCGAACAAGTAAACGAACACGAATACATTCTCAACTCTATGAGACATCCAAACTACAAGCAGTACGTAATACAGTCTCAACTCTCAACGAATACAATGTTGCGCTCCAGCAGGCCAGGAATACAGTCTTGACTCTCTCATCTAAACTACTCATATTGCAAACGAGCATACATTCTCAAGTGTTGAGGATCCAGGCAAACAAGTGAACGCCTTCGCTAGATCGATGAAACGTACGTACTAGCTTGCTGCAAGTCCATCTAGGCCTCCGTACTAGGGCTTCATGTCACTCGGCCTGTAAGGAACCGAAGGCAACACAAAGTCCAGCGACATCTCCCGCGAGCTTGCCCCAATAACCTCCGTCTTCGACACCCCCGTCAACACATCATACTGCAGCACATAATCCAACAACGCCACCCAGATCACACTTCCTTCCGCCACGCATCTGAAATCCCAACGGCTCACTTCAATCGGTCCCAGCCCCAACATACTCATCAACACAATCTCCCTGTCCTCATTATTAATATCAAATTGACTTCCAACGACACTGCTCACATCCTCCGGCACCAAAATCCGAAGCGCCCCATGCACAAACCCGTCTCCACGCATGTTCACAATCAGGAGCTGCAGCGGCATGAAGCTCAAGCCCAAGTTGGCATACTCGTAATTAACCTCCGTCAAAGTCCTTCGGCTTCGCAAGCTCATGGGCAAATACTCACTCAAGCTCATTGGAATGACGGCGTAGAGCTCCCCCATGCACTCCACAATCTGGAAATTCTCAAGTACGCGACCACGGCGATGGGATGCCAGAGTTTGAGTGTTGAGAGCTTGATCAGTCAATCCACGCATACGAAGAAACGGAGTGTCCACAAACTCCGTGAACTGTGTCTGGAGAGAGTAGCGCCAGTTGTGGAGCTTCCAGGAGCCAGCTTCGACGTCGATTTCGATCAGGTTCATGGTAGGGATGGAGTCCTCGACGACGACGTCGGCGAAGAAGAGGTGGCCATTGACGTATGCGTTGGCGATCTGCATTTGCCTTGAGTTTGCCAAAAGCTCTCTGTTGTAAGGTCCCCATGAGACTCCCTGGTTGAAGCTCCAACACTGCCACGCGTTGGAAGTGGAGGAGTAGAGGCAGACACAGTCTGGAAATGTGAGAGTGACTGTGTAGGTCTGGGATTCCGTGTCTACCAAGAGGTTGGCTTGGACTCCGTTGTCCGGCCAGAACTCCAGACCGACTTCCAACGAATTCGCTGGCGGAAGCACCCTGGATTCGTGTGTGGAGGGGTTGACTACCATAAGCGTTTGCCAGTGTTGGTCGAACTCGAGGGATGACTGGAACTGGTCATCTTCGGGGGTATTGTCGGATTCGTCATCTTCTTCTGTACCGAGGAGTCTCATTCTGCGTATCATGTCTGACAACGCGCGAAGCTTGTCGAAGTCTTCGTGGTCGCTGAGGGTGTAGTCGATGTCGGGTGGGGACCGCATGATGAGGAGAAGGCCTCCGGAGCCAGCGAGGACCGAGTTTCCAGGGTTGTCTCCGTGGCTTGAATACCGCTGGTTAGGGTCGTCGCGAATGGCGAGAAAGGGGTGAACGATGCCTGAGGCGCCGTGGACGCCAGACCAGATCCAGGATGGATTCGCAGGGGTGCGAGGCTGGTGCTGAGGACTACTCATGGTGATGGCTGCAAGAGCGTACAAAGATTCCATTAGAAAAATTATTTGTAAGCTAGGACTCACAAGGACGCAAAATTGCTATAGCAAGCTACACAGCACTATCGTATCAGCTTGGCATGGCTCAGCATATAAGAAACTGTGAAACCTTCATTTCTGGACGGGGAAACATCATTTCTCGAGAAACCATGAATTCTAAGGCATCATCAATTCTCGGGAGACCATCAATCCTCGATAAACCATCGATTCTATGGCCGGTAACGGCAGAGAATAAGCACACGTACAAGAAAAAAACCTAATCCGGCCTGTAGTTGCAGTCCAACCTTGCTTCTTAGGGTTTCTAAGTCATTACGAACTTTTCCTAAAACAACCAAAAAAACTGTGACTATGTAAGTCTACATTGTCATTCTTCACCTGATTTTCAAAGTCGACGACAAGCTAGGTGACTGTTTAGCGCTTCCAACGCAATCTTAAGGGCAACTACAGCTGTGAGTCTGCGACGTACCTGAGCTGAATTGTCCCAAGTCAGGATCGATGGAGAGAACAATCGAGTACGATTGCCTGCAGAAAAAGCCAGTCAGGACCGTCAGGTATCTCATATACGTGCCGTAAGAGAGAATGGAAGACAGACTGACTGCGAGAAAGACACGAAGCGTAGTGAAAAATTGCATGAGCGGCTAGCTGGACAAGTATGCTGTACATGTGCAACTACCTTGGGCACGGGACTACGACCCGAATTGCTACAACAAAGCTAGCTGAGTAATCGATCGAATCGAAAAAGCTATGTTACGTTTGGAGAGTGGAGACGACAATGCAAGGAGATGACTCACAAATTAAGAAAGGGAGCTGAAAAACCCCAGTTCGGTGAAAGGCAAAAGCGGCCTTCGCAGCAGGTAAAGAGATGCAGTTGTCGAAGACTCGAAGGGAGGTAGAGCCTCATGGGCTGACTGTGGGCGGGTGGAGTTCGATCATGCGAATTCATCCATAAATTTCATCCATAAATTCATGGATGAACATAGGTTAATTGGAAGCTGAATCACATTGTTTCGGGACGATGTGTCCGTGCAGGATTTCTGGAATGTTACTCCAGAGGCCCATTTGCATTTTGCAAGAGACCTTGCCACAGGATTATTCAGTTTTCTCAGCACTGGCCGATGAGCTTGTATATATGGTACCCGACTCAAACTTTTATTATGTGTCAAACATGTGTTGCTGATGAATGTTTTTTTTGGCATGATTGCAAACCCACGAGTTTCAACTTTAGGGTTTGAAAATGAGGTGTTTCAATGTGAGCACGACAATTCATCGCAGGCTGTATACCAACTGAAATCTTGGAATTGTCTCATATGGTAACTAATCTCTCTTTGTGTTCATCAAGTAATTTTTTGCAAAGAGAATGGACTCTGTTTCTTAATGGTAATCTTCAGATAATTTCAATTTTTTTGTGGCCATTTTGGACCTTGATCACAATAATGGGATGATTACTATTTATTATGACTGATTGTCAAAGGGATGGACAGCACCCCTTAGAACTGTCTTTCAAAATGGACCCGTAAGATTTGCAACCTTCTTTGTCATTTCTGAAATTTTCTCCCCTTCTGTGGATCTGATGATCTAGGTTCCTGCACCAGTGGATAGATCAGTTCGCATGCAGCTCTTAAGTGGCAAGGCCCTTCAACAAAGTGCAAGTGGCTTCAGTTTGGTTAGTGATATATCAAATAAATGGAAATTTTTCTCAAGAATATCATAGAAATAATTCAATTTGCATGTCAACTCAAGTTTCCCTTTTTTTTTTTATCAAAATGAACTTTTAAATACAGTTTCAGATTTCCACCTTCAGGTATGGAGGTGGTATTCCTATCTTAATCAGCGATCTAGCCAGCTCTCAAGCAGATAGATTACTGATCGTTTGTATGAGGAAAAGGAATCCAGGGAGGATCATTCACATTGTTGGGTGCCTAGTTTGGGTATGTTTGGATTAGGAGGGATAGGAGCTGGGCTTCACATAGGCGGGTACCTTCCAATCCACTCATTTTGTTCAAAACCATTATTGAATGTTTGCATGCATCAGATCTTGAAAATTTGGAGTCAAGACTTTTGTATAATCTTATTATGTCAGTAGAACTCTGGTGTATATCTTTTTGCTCCATGCCCGATGTGGTTTGTGAAAAATCCTCCTTTGCTCCTTGCTTCCCTGTAGACTCAGATATTGTACGTCTACTTAAACACGAGATGTTTCAATACTCTCTTTAGATTAGGGAGCTTGCTTAGCTCATGTTCGCTTCTTACATTAGGTTCACTGTGGAAAATTAGCTTCCTGAGTTCTCCATACTACACGATTTGAACGTGGTCCTGTTTATATTGCTGATTTTTTTTCTTCTCTGTGATCAATATTTGTGCAGTAGCATATCAGTCTCATCGAAAACAGAGTTGTCTCAGCGGGTGGTTGTTGAGGTTTTGCATCTGGCGAGGGAGACACTTGAAGCGAATGTAAAAGCTGGAAGTGCTTGGAAGGTCCTTGGATGTACATTATGCTGTGACCGCTCTTTACAATTGAATTTTCAGTGATCGATCCGCATCGATTCTTTCGAGGCAAGTTGATTCTAGCTTGTCATCTAAATTGAGCAGTACGTGCACTGTGTTCGTCGTGTGTGCAGACGGGAGGTGAGTTTCATCCGTTCACCAGCAGAACAAGATCAAGCTTCAATTAATGGTCTCCCCACTAAAGCTTCACAAAGGTAATCTACTCAGCTATAAGTTTTCTTCACGTGTTCGGATGATCAATTTGAAGAAAATGTTATCTTTCGCTGTTGATTCTTTCCAATTGGAAATCAACATGAACTTTAGTGTAGATCTCACTATAGAGTAACCCAATTCAAAAGGTTTATGACTGAGGATCGATTGCTATCTCCAAAACTTGAATCGGCAATTCGAATTTCATTTTTTTCTCTACTCAATGGATTGTATACTGATAAACTGAGTGTATGTCATGTGCAAGTAGAAATTTCGAATCTGAATCACGAAATCATAACGTGGAGATCCAGTTGATGAAGTTCAGCGCAAGCTTAAAGATTTCTATTTTCCATATATTCAGGTACAATTACCCTAATCGATTTGGTTTGATGTAGATGAATGAATGAAATATAATCTGTTTTACGCGTCTGTGTCTGGCTTCTGTACAGTTTTTGTAGATGTCGAAAAACATATCACATGCTTAATTTGGACAATTTTTCCAAAAGTTATTGGCCTCTAAAGTTTGCAGTCAGTTAACACAGATTCGTCCGATTTGTCCATGAACAATAAAATTCTATCCAATATGACAACCTTATGTTTCTATTCCTGGAGTTCATCAAATCCTCCCCAGGTATTACCAAGAACTGCCATTCAGACATGACACAGATTCTGGTTTTGGGAAAGATAAAAAGAAACTAGGGGGTTCAGACATGACACAGATTCTCGTTTTGGGAAAGATAAAAAGAAGCTAGGGGACTCTGGAGTTCAATTGACTGCTATTTGTTTTGTCATTAAATTCTTCCATTATGCTTTCTATTGACCACGTAGCTAGGATAACCTGGTGAGCAGTTCTCATCTCTTCTTTCTGATTACACTTATAATATAGATTGAAGACCAAGTTCCTGCTTTCTTTGCTTCATTCAGACTCGAGGCTCGAGGCAGTAGAATTTCGTGAGCAAGGATTAATAAAATTATGGTTGTTATTTTGTTATAATTAATGGTGAACAGGGACAAGAAGCGATTGATGAAATCCTCGAGAAGCTCAAGGTGAATGCAAGAAACACTTGTACTATTTGTTGCATTTTCACTATTTGATGCTTTTTTTTCTGGAGAACTTTAGGGTGATTGCAAGAAAGATCAGTATTGGGAAGTACTAAAACATTGTCACAAAAGGAATGTTGAAGCTTCCTTTTGCAATAACTTCTAAAGCATGACTTACATCAACTTGAATTTCTATTGGAGATTCTTCTTTTGAGTTTCATTATATCTCATATTTTTTAGAAATTTTCAAAAATCATTTTATATTTAAAAAACATTTAAACTAATTTATCACGTTTTGAGTTTTAGGATTTTTACTACATAAGGAGTCTCCAAATTTAATGATTTGGAGCTGAAATTTCTGTGGTCTATTTCCATAGTAGGAACTCATGTTTCTACTAAGGGGCTTAAAAAAATATTTTATTTTATATCCTCTACATCCATGCAAAGAGGGCTCCCTTGCGCATGCAATTCTGAACATTGAAGATAGTTTTAGGATCATTTTTTTGGTGGAAACTCTTCACCATAAAGTCTTTTCAAATGGAATTTTTCAGTTTTAAAAAAAATTAATTTTCCTATTTTTTACAAATTAAAATGTCAAAGTATGTATTTTCTTGCAATTCTGCACTTTTCTAGTTCTCCTATTTAGAGAATTTTTTTTTGCTTTTCCTTCATAGGGTACCTTCTCTTATAGGTTTATACATTTCTCATATTTTTCATAATATTTTAAAAATGTTATTCTATTTTTATAGTACTCCCAAAAAAATGGTTGAAAACGGCTAAAGTGGAACAAAAACGGAAGGTCTTTCATGCAATCACCCTTTAAGCATAGAAAAACAATTTTTGATTGTCTATTAAATATAGACAATGTATATACCTTTAAGATGAAGAAACCCTCGGAAGGAAAAGCATAGAAAATTTCTCTAAGTGAGAGAACTAGAAAGTGCCAAATCTCAAGAAAATAGACACTTTGATGCTTTAATTAGTTAAAAATAGTAAAATAAATTAAATTAATTAAATAAAAGCTGGCCATTTGCAGCAGCTCTATGGAGATGGTCATTCACCAAAAACACCACCAAAATAATGTTTTATGTGTTTCAAAATGCAAGGAGAAAGAAGCTCACTTTGTAGACTTCTACACTATATAAAATTAACTTTTTTTATAATCCCTCTCTTGGAAAGATAGAAATCTACTAGAAGACCATCTCATCCAAAATTCAGCTCCAAATTTGATTTTTTGGGTACTAAATAGTACTTAAAACCTCCAAATTGGAATTTGTGACATAAAATTGGGGTCTGTTTTTATTTAGTAAAACATTTTTGAAAATTGCCAAAAAAAATTAGGCAAGGTGTATAGTGGTCATGAGCACCTTCCTAATAAATCTTAAGTCATTTGGATTCAATACGCAAAAGTTATGTCTAAAAAACAAATCAGCATGCAAGGTGTGACAAAAAATAGTCCAAATGTTTCTTGCATTCACCCCTCAAAGAAGATTAGAAGCTAGCTATGCGTTTCTTGCAAATCCAATTCAAGGACTTGCGAAAGGGCGCCCATCTTAGAGATGCTCCTAAAAGTAGTCCTGAATCACGGCCGGTGCTTGAATTGGAGCAACAAACGCTTACCCCGTGATCACTACACCAATTGACAATCACCAAGGTTATTTGTATTTGTTTCGACTTGACTTGAAGCAAATTTAGTGGTGACAAGAATATGCCATGGCTGAGAACACATAATAGACTAGGAATTTGATTATTTCTCTTAATATTCTATGAATGCTTTAGACTTAAAGTGAAAAGAACTTTTCTATTTGAGTACTATTGTGAATTAGGGTAAATGGTTTTGCCATTAATCCCTAAAGGACCAGCATGCATTGTTTGGCAATATAGGAATTTTAAGTAGGCTAGAGTGAATGAAAAATCTCTAAATTAACCTCTAAATGCTTAAGGCCTTTTTTTTTGCCAAAAAACACTCAAATTTGCCATTTCTAGAGCAAAGAGTAAAGAAACTCAAAAATTGATTTTTTGCTCGTCTAACCATGGGAAAATTACACCTAACTATTATGAAAATGTGTAGAAAAAATTGCAGAATTTTTGACCACACAAATTGCAAGTTCTCTGCGTTTGAAGTGAAAAAACAAGTTTTTCAGCACATTGTGAGACTAGATTATTTGATTTTGAACCTTCTTAACTTGAATTTTTTGCACTATAGAGATTTGAGCTTTAAATCTTTCTAGTAGAGAATTGAGTTGAGAGTCTAGGGAAAAAAAGTATTCAAAAACTTAATTTTCATTCTTAAGAAAATTGTTAAGTAGAAACAGGTACAAGATAGAAGAAAAATCTAAATTATTAATATCTCTAAGATGGAATTAAAATGAACTATTTCCAATGGTGAGATTATTTTTGCAAGAAAACTAAACCATCTGGAACTCTTTTTCTTGAAAAATTAAAAAAATTGCATTCAGAATTGAATCCTACAAGTTAACGCCTAAAAGCCCATTGTCCCTTCAGGGAACAAATGAGATTTTGGGCAGGTACCTATGGGCTGAATTTTTGTCTTGATTTTTCAAAACTTTTTGTGAAGATAGAAAATTGCTTTGTGGGAATATAATTTTTTTCAATCAATGCCCAGGAAAAAAATTTATGTCAAAATAGCTCAAAACAGAGACGGGGGCAGCAAAAAAAATTTGCATTTTTTTTTTTTTTTAATTTTTTTGCTTATAGACTATATATTGTCTAATTTGAAAAGCTTTGATTCATTTCATTTGTATTTTTTATGAAAAATTCATGGACAATCTTATTTTTGGGGCACTTTGAGCATCTTCTTGAAAATAATAATTTGTAGTGTTCATTTCGGAATGCAGTTTTAAAAGTTTTTAAGGAAAAAAAGTTCCTCAAGGTTTAGTTTGTTTGCTAAAATAATCTCACCATTGGAATTAGTACTTTTTAATTCCATATAAAAATTATTAATATTTTAGATTTTCCTTCTATCTCGTACCTACTTCTACTTAACAATTTTCTTAGTAATGAAAATAAGTTTTTGTTTTTGTTTTTTTCTCAGATTTTCAACTCAATTTCCTACTATAAAGATTTAAAGTTCAAAAGTTTTTAGTGCAAAAAATTTAAGTTAAAAATGTTCAAAGTCATAAAATTTAGTCCCACAATGTGCTAAAAAATGAGTTTTTTCCCTTTAAATTTAGATATCTTGTAGTTTTTGCGGTCAAAATTTCTAAAAAAATTTCCACATATTTTCATACTAGTTAGGTGTAAGATCCTACAATTAGATGTGCAAAAAGAATAATTTTCAGTTTTTTTTACTCTTTACTATAGAAATGGCAGTTTTGAGTGTTTTTTGGCAAAATAAAGGCCTTGGGCCTTTAGGGGTTAATTTTTTAAGAAGATGCTCTTATTGCTCCAAAATACAAGATTGTCCATAATTTTTTCATAACAAATCCAAATGGAATAAATCAAAGCTCTTTATGTAGACAAAAATATAATTTATAGAAAAAAGATTTCTTTTTTTGAAATTGAAATTTTTGAAATTTTCTTTTTCTGCCCCTTCTCTCCTATTTTGAGCTTATTTGGAAATAATTTTGATTCTTGGGCAACAATTGAAAAAAAATTTGTATTTCTACAAAGGTAATCAATTTTTCTATCTTTACAAAAAGTTTCCAAAAATCAAGACTAAATTTAGCCCACAAGTACCTACCTGAAATCCCATCTGTTTTGGACAATGGACCTTTAGGCGTTAATAGAAGATGCGGATGAAGAACATCTTTCATTTGCACTAAATTTCATGACATTTGAAAATATGAGTCAAAAATTATGGCCTAATATGTTATTTTTTTCTATAAATGTGTAGTCTGGGTTGATTAGAAAAAATTGATTTTTTTCCAAAAAGAATTCAATTTTGGTTTTTAAGATTTTTATATTTATGGAAAGCTTTAAATCATTCCATTTTGATCAATGAAATGAAAGTTATGAGGAGTTTTAGTTTGCGGGCAGCTACAAATTTTCTATTCTAATAAACTTTGACGTCCTTTATTTAATTCAGTTTTCAAATTTTTTGGAAAAAAATAAAATCATAGGATGTAGATTGTCTATTATGGAGTACAACATTACAACATTTGAGATTGTCATTTTTCAATTCCAGAACTACATTCTTAATAATTTAATATTTTGAACCATTCCCTACTTTTTTCTAGGGCCAAGTAGTCAAATTTTGAACAAGGGATGAATACAAATACATCCCAAGCACGTAGAATGTTTTTTTTCATCCATCTATTATTCTAAAGATTGTTATATTAGTTCTTTATCATTTCTATGGTACAAATACCAAAGACTTTGGTTTGACTTGAATCAAAAAAAAATTCACAAATATGCAATATGCACTTGATTTTAAAAGGAATAGTCAACTTTTGACTTTAAAATTAATGAAATTATTGTTTTGAAAATTAGTTGATCTTACTGTTTGGATATTATCTATAACCCCTAAAGGACCACGAGTGCAGATTTGAACAATGAATGAATGGAAACACATCCCAAATTCACATAAATGTATTTTTTCATTCATCAATTTTTATTTAAGATTCTTTTGTTAGTTTTTTAACATATGTATAGTGTAGATTATGAAGATTTTGCCATGAAAACGTTCTATAATTCCTAGGATATTCATAGGTCTAGTTGAAGAAATATCTTTTTCCGTTCAAATAATGACCTTTGAAAAATGACTTGAATTAGAAAATTAAATAAAAATCTTCAAAAATTACTTTGAATAGAACTTGTTCCTGCTTTTGTACATAAGACTTGTTGCAACTCCCTGTTTTTTGCAAATTGGATCTGGTTTATTTTGGAATGTAGAAACCTATCTTGAGAGAATGTAATAACAAGATAGGGTTTCTTGTGCTATATTATATTTTTTTCTTTGCAAATTTAAGAAATGGGAAAGTGGGAGTAATAACTCGCACTACATTGAAGACAATCATTGAAGTCTATGGTATCTAGATTTTAGGGCTTAGGGCAACCCCACGCTTGGCTTGCAGAACAGGTGCGCCAACCAGGGATGGCGTCTCTGTTTGGCAAGCCAGATTCCAAATTTCAAGCAGTGTCCCCACAGTGGACGCATCATTGGAACACGCCACTTGTGAGTTGCACGTGGTCCCACAAAATGGCCCACACCTTATGAATGCAACTCACTTTGTCAAGTCCAGGTGGTTTCTTCACATTAGGACAATTCTAGATAATGTTGATAGAGATCCACTCATTGATGACACATTGAGTAATTAGACTCTTGGCACGGCACACCCAAGCTTCAATATTTGTTAGTGTCTTCATCAAATCCTGACGTGGCCGGGCTTGTTTTTTGACTTGGCGTGTGTGCCGTGGGGAAAGAAATATGCAAGGGCCCACTCAATCCCCATGTCAGCCTTGCTTGGCGCCCCGCCGTGGGATTGCTCTTAGGCTTGACAATATTTTGAATAAGAGCAGCCCTGCACAATTTTTCCCACCGCTCACGTAAGTTTTTTTATATAACTTCAAGTCTTTCTTTTTCCATTGCAGTGTTCCCGGCTGATGGATTGCAGTGATAGTAATTACATATAGTAAATTTTATTAAAATGTATTATACATTGAAATTTAATTACGCATTCATTAGGATTGTTGGTCAAACATATTCAAGACATGATTGTGAATGGTAGTTTGCACAAAATTTCCTTTGTTTCTCACACTCTATTGTTATCAATTGTGTTTCTTGCAATTGCTGAGTGCGGGGATCTTTTTTTCTAAATTTTTTTATCAAAGCTGATGTTTTTGTATTCATTCTATCTAGTTTGGATGTTCAATTCTCCCTCACCCCACCCCCGGCATATATAGGGATTTGGATTTTGCAGTAGGTTTAATCTTGAAGGTATGTTTTCTAGATTTTTCTTGTCATGGGCTTTTTCCTTGATTGATTTTGAGTTTAAGAATATTGTACATTGATGGCAAATTAGCAGTAATCATATTCCTTAGATATTGTTAAACTTCTTTGCAAAGTGTATGCACCAATTTTCTAAATGACAGAAGACCTTCAACTTTTTTATGTTAAATAAATGTGGACTTATTACTTGTAGTGTAATCACAAAGGATTGAATCTAGAAGAATTGGAATGAATAATGTACAACTATATTGAATGAAGAATGAAGAAGAAGTTGTATTGTATGTTTTGGAAGCATATCATTGTGTGCTTACGAGATTTCAATTCTTGCAATTAAACGTTAAGAGCCTTGGTGGCAGATTCGTCCCATTTCAAAGCACCCCGATGAAGCAGAAAGCGTTGCATGAGGAGTGAGGCTGATTCTATTGCAAAATTGGCAGGCGCAACCGTTTTTATTGTTCCCATCCCATCGAGTTCCTTCACCTCTTAACGCTAGAGAATGTGCCGTGTAAGGCGCATTTTACCCATGAGTTTGCCCTGCCGGGCTCGCCCACTAACTTGCTCCTGCGCAAAATGCGCCTTACATGACACGTTCTCTAGTACGTAATCTATGTGGGGAAGAAGTCGACAATATATACTTTGACAAAAAGAACATTATGCTCCCCTGCTTCCACCTAGAATGTAGAGTACGCACTTTCAGTAATGTTTGTTGATTTTCTTTTGCAGTTGTGAACATGTAAGGTAACTAGACCTAAAATCATCCGTGTTCTAATTGTGACCCCTATCTAGGAAGGATTGACATGTTGCTTGAAGTATGTTCTACTGTCAATGATGAGTTAGGTAGGGCTTAATTGGTCGCTTTAAGAGCATACTATTTTATGGCATGTCATGTATTCACTGTAGCATGCTTATTATTTTCTGCATGGAAACAAAGTTCTAAAGTTGTGTCTAATTTCATTGTGTCTAATTTCAATGTTATCGGCTTCAGTGACCCAGGTTTGTATTCATAAGATATATAGAAATCATTATTTTTCCTTATGGATTATATAGGCTCCAAGTTAATGAAATATTTTATATTGAGTTTGACTGTAGTTAGTGTATTGTGAGATTTGAATTGCTCTCAGACCTAGAGCATCTGCCTTTGTAATAAATAATGCCGAAGGTAGGCGTGGTGCTAATGAATATTTTCCCTATAGTGTGGTTTAACAGGATCATCATTGTCTATAGATCAACAACTATGTTGGATAGAACAATTACAAAGCCTTCTTTCTCTTTACAGTCCTGTATATAAGGTAAACCTCAAACTTTGGAGTCTACCCTCATGCCATTGTTGAAAATTTTCAAATTTTTTCTCACATGAAGATAAGTGTGAGAGATAGCGAGGATATTTGAAATTATGTCTTTTGGACCAAGTATGAATTAGTTTTGAATTTTTGAATTGATCAGCCCATAGAGGGCTGTAGGCCACCTCATGACCAACAAAATTTGAATCCAATATGGTCATCTTCCTACCCAATGCAGTCACGACATTTTCAAACACGGAAGACCTAAAAAATTAGTTTTTACAAAGGAATTTTATATTGAAAAGTTGGAAGTACCTGTTGAGGTCACTAATTACTCCATAACTACCATGTAAGGCATTGATTGTGGTCTAAAAAACCACTATGGGATCATTAGGTGTCCATCATGAGCCATTTGACCACAATGGGATCTTTTACCTTAGTAGATGCAACTTTGCAATGTATGAAACGTGTCCACCCCATTTTGTTTCATTGGAGCTTCTTGTCTAAACTAATTTGGTTGATGCACTATATATATTATGTGGGCCAAGATGTGTAAATGTTCAAGGACAAAGTTTTTTGTACTATTGTGGAAGCACCCAAAATTGTCAAAATAAGGAATTCGGCATATTTGGAGGCACCATTTCAAAAAATTAATATTTTTAAAGTTGTAGTCCCCTAGATCACTGGAATCGTCCTATAGGTGGACCTAAATTTGAATTCTGACCAGTTCAGCACTTATCCAATCACAGTGAAAAGAGGAGAAAACTTTATGACACATGTCAAAGACAATTCACTGGAAGTTTAAGTACGATTTAATGTCCATCTAGGAACAAAGATTAGGTACAGGGACGCTATTGGGTATTTTTACCTTATTGTCGTGAAGATCATGTTAGGAACGCACTTTATTCATAGTTTAGGGGATGGTTGCAAGAAAGATTGATTGCTTTTTGTAGCGTATTCCACAAAACTCATTTTTTTTCTTTTATGTATACTACATAATTAGAAAAAAAAATTAGAAAAAAAAATAGAAAAATATTTTAAAAATATACACCTTTGAGGAGAAGGAACCCTAAGAAGAAAAAGCATAGAAAAAATCTCTAAGTTGGAGAACTAGAAAAGTCTCATGAACTAGCAAAATCTTAAGAAAATAGGTACTTTCACATTTTAACATTGTATTGCACAGGCCTAGGGCTGTACAAGACCGAGCGGTTGAGCTCTTGCAGCTGTGACTTGTGAGGCACACAACTAACGTCACTGGAAGCCTTTCTGGATCTTTTATGATTTCCTTGTCCAACTCCATCTCACCCGTTTAGAGTCATTTCCCCATTCTATCTACTCCAAAATGCATGCTCAAAGTCTTTGTACTTGAATGTTTCTGCACAATTCCTTTCACTTCCTCACAAGCTTCAAGGTGTGTGTTTCCCTGTTTCCATATGAAAAGGAAAGCTTGCCTCCAGATTTTTGTGCATGTTTCATAGACGTCGACATGGACATGGTCTTTGTTTTATCGAGTTGGCTACAGAGTTTATTTTACATTGATAGTGTGTGTTAAACTTGTGTTCATGAGGCTATAGCATTTCACCGAAAATGAATACTTTACCAACTGTCACTACAAAAAAAGAGGGGTATAAATGACTTGTTCACAATGACTGCACCGACAAGAATGACTGCTAAATGACTACAAAATGACTATTTTGCAATCATTCTTGTTGGTGCAGTCATTTTGGACAAGTCATTTATACCCCTCATTTTTTGTAGTGACAGTTGGTAGAAGTTTTATAACATGAGCACTATCAACATCTTAACTTGTAGTAAAAATCATCATTTTTAACTCCTAAAGGATCGGCATATGTTGTGTGGTTGCATAGAAATTTTGTGCAGGTACGTGTGACTGGAGATTTATATATTTTAGGTTGAAATTTTAATAGAAGGTGGGCGTAAGGAACATCTTTCATATACAACAAACTTCATGAAATTTGGAAATGTGAGTAAAAAGTTATAATTTAATATGTTATTTTTTTTTGTAAATGGGCAATTTGGGTAGATCAGAAAAGTCACTTTATTCAAAAACAAAAATTTGAAATTGGTTTTCTAGATTTATATACACGTGGAAAGCTTTGAATCATCCCATTTTAATCAATGTCAAAAGTTATGAAGATTTCTAGTTTGTGGGTAGTTACGGATTCCTTCTTCTAAAATAAACTTTCAAGTTCTCTATCTTACTCAATTTTCAATATTTTTTGAAAAAAATAAAATCCTAGGATGTAGATTGTTTATTACAACATTGTAACCACTGGGATTGGCATTTTTCAGTTCCATTATTAAATTCTTAACACATTTGTATTTTGAATCATTCTCTACTACTATCTACTTACTATTTTTTCCTTATATGTTGTACAATTCTAAATGAAGCAAAAACTTTCAAGTATGTAGCCAACTTGTCTAGGAAAAATAATCTAAAGAGGCACCATCATTTTGGACATTTTTCATTTAAAAGTGAGCTTGTGAAGTGAAGCTGTCCTGTTTTTTGCAGGGCCAAATAAATGATTTCAAGGAATTTGAATGCTTATATCTTGCAATCCACATGGTGAAAATTTCTGAAATTTTTACCACATGTTTTCAAGTCAGCATACTACAAGATCCTATGATTGATCATATGTCAAAAAATTGAATACTTGTACTAAAAATGACAGTTTTTGAGCATTTTCAATGAAAAGATAGTCATGGAACTTTAGGGGTTAATAAGACATTACAACCTCATGTAATAAAATAAGTTCAGGCACCCACACTATGTAGAATGAACGGTGTAGCTACTGCCGTAAATAATGCATATGTGATTGCTACCTGCCACTTCCTTGGATATTTTACAGTAATCACCATCTGCTCTTCTGGAAGCATTTGATCTCGTTTGTAAGAAATTTTGAATGCTTACCAAGCGCTCCAACAAAATGAGCTCATGTTTGTTCAACTTTATAACAAGAGAATGCTCTCAAGTGTCAGCTAAGGATGCCTAGATATCAATCTGAACCTTTTCGCTTTTCCTGACATTTGCACAGAACTATTGATCGATTTAATTTTTTTTCTAAAATACTCTTGAATAAGCTAATAAATCTCTTCAACATGCTGCTGAGATGGAGTTCATGGTTTACCACACCATGTAGTTAATCTTTCATTGCTGCAATATCTTCACCATGTTTTGATGAGCAAATGTTATTGGCAAGGTACTAAAACACCAACTACATCAATGTTTGATAGAGAAGAACGGTATGACCGTGAAGCTCTGCCTTAGGTAAACAATAATGAGAGGGGGGAAATTAAACAAAAACATTTGAACAAAAATAAACAGTGTGAAAATTGATAAAGGTGATTTCATGGTAGGAGCAAGTATTGAAACTATTTACATTAGTTGATTGTAAGTTGTTGGTAAAGAATTTGAAATAACATAATTCGAAAATGACTGTTTTAATTCCGTGCAGCTCCTAATAGTTACTCTCAACACAAACATTGCAAAAGTTAGGTATCCCTAATGCTACCTAATTCTCAAAAAAACTTCGACACAAGCTCGGACAAAACAACGATAACAAGGATGGGTGTTGCCTCGACAGACAACTGAAGCCCTTCGCCGCATGGTCACTTCACCACGATTTCCCTGTCGAACTTCATCTGAAAAATACCAGAGCTTTCCGCAAAGTGATCCATGACTTCCCGCAAAGAAATGGCAAGGGCACACGGAATTCCCATCTCATTCCCAATCGCCTCCGAGCACGTCAAGTTATCCGGGTTGAAAGACATGAACGTAAAATAACTTTGAATCCTCTGGAAGATGAGAAAGTCGTTGTAATCAGTGAGCACCTCGTCTCCAGACTCGATTGTGATCATCCCATACTCCTCTTCCGGTATGGCCGCACTCACAGTGTCGTCTTTCTCAAACAGGATTCGCACTTGCAGCCTCGGGAACTCCAACGTGTCGCTTTTCAAGCTGCTGTCGTCCATACTCAGATTCCACCTCTCCGAGCAGTTGAACCCAACCGAAGGCTTGGTTGTGTTGATGTAGTTCGTCCGTGTGACCAAACCTGTGAAAGGGTTACCCCTCCTGATAGAGAATCGTTTCAGGACCTTGATGAGACCTTGGCAGTTGAACGCCTCTAAAATGTTCAAAATGTCATTATTCGGCCCCCAGAGTGCTCGCGTTAGACACCACCAGTAGAAGAGACATCCCAACACTGACATAAAAACTATCCTCCCCTTTCCTTTCAACTGATAATACGACGCTAAGGCGGCGAGAATGTACACTCCGCCCAGAAGAGAATCTCTGAAGCACATCACCACGGGGAGATAGAGAATGAGGCAGACAAGGAACACGATGTACAGAAGAGGATTCCCTTGTTTGCTCCGGGACTTGGCGTCATGGAAATTGGCGAGAGATTTGTAGAAGTCATCAGGATTTGAGATGAACTGTGCACCGGCGGGGCGTTTGCCCAGAGGGTAGCACTGGTTCGAGCCTCTGGAGTATGGATCCAACGCCCTCTGCACCGTCCCTGACACCTTACTTGCCAATGAAGGCTTATACTTTTTCCCCATTGTTTCCAATGATCAAAGATACAATGCTACACAAAGCATAGTCCCTTGTGTTCAGCCTCGAAAATCAAGACGATGGTCACACCACACCCACTGTCCGTCGGTTTTCCTGCAAAGAAAGCTGGATCTCAGACGCGAACTAACGGAGATGCAAGTAAGGACGGCAAAACGGAAGGAACACCACAGACAGACATAGTCCCCGACTAAATGCAACTTCGCAGGTAGAAACCCCAGCCTATCGATCAACCGAGTCACCAACGCTAGAGTGCAGTGACCCCACAGCACAGGCAACTGCGCGCAAGTTCTGGACTCTTCTTGATGCTTAAAGAAAAGTTTTCCAGGCAATTGATCTTTGAACCAAGAGTTTCCAAGCCCAGTGATCTTGAAATCAAGACTTTTGGTGTGCATGGTGGTTGCTGAGAACGACGCGATGGCGGGTTTATTGGAGCGGAATCGACGCCGCTTTGGTGAATTTAGTTTCGATTGCAATCTGACTCGTGATTTTCAGGCATCAATGATGTAGCAATTTCCTGACAGTAACTCGAAGACTATGAAGCGACTGCTGAATTTGAAATAACCTAGAAGTCAATTCAAGAAGACGAATGCTTATATCAACGAGACAAACCTTGAATCTGTGCTCTACTGTAGCACCGAGTGCAAAGGTGGATACTCTTCCAGCTGGAAATATCATACTCAAAAGTAAACAACTGTAAGAACAGTGATGAGGAGGCTACCAGAACAGAAACCAACTCACATAAAAAGATCGAGACAACATAAGCTGAAGTCGGCGTATTCATCCACTGTTGATGAAAACCCTAGTCTCTCAAGACCTAAGATTTCCTCGATTCCCGACTGTTTTGCACTCGAGAATGGATCCTCGGTGATTCAGCTCCTTAACATACACCTGAACAAACCAACCAGAGAATCAACAATCGGATCAAAACCCAAAACACTTGTAATAAAATTGGCAAGAATGCAACAAGGGAATGCATGCGACAATACCTCCTACTGGAGTTGCTCAGTCAAAAACTGTCACTGAGTACCGTGAGCCAGTGAGAAAATGTTCATCTCGATCACTAGTATCACAACACAAAAAACACACGACGCCAAGCTTCGTCACTTATTGTCTGCCTCCATACCCCAAGATCGATGATGGGTCCCAACCCAGACACTGCCGATTTCGATACAGGACCGTAAAGTTTCCCACCACGGTCTACTTTGGCGAAACATGGCCAAGAAAGTTGAATCTCAAATGCGAGCTGAAGCAAACGCATTCAAGGACGGCAAAACCAAGGAGTGCAAGAGAGGAACACTACAGCATAAGGGCCTCGCACATGGCCCTCACACAGGCCCTTGGGGGCAAGAGAGGAACACTACAGCATAGGCCCGCGCACATGAGGCAAACGAGGGACGTGCGATGTCGCAGGTGAGGGCGCTGAGGGCGCGGAAACGCGCGTTTGCTCTCACCGAGCCCTCACAGACGAGGCGAAGCAAAAATGAGAGTTGCGCCCTCACGGTTTGTTTACAGCGACAAATTACCGGGGTGGTGAACACTGTAGCGACCTGTCAGAGAATGGGGTTCCTCCTCGTAGCTTTGCTTCTTCTCCTTCGCCACAGAGCCAGCACAGGTCACAGGCAGTACTCTTTTGAACTCCAGGGACTCCTTCCTTGTTGAGTTTCATTTGTTTGAGTTCGGGTTTGTGATTTGGGGGCATAATGGAGGTTCCAAGGGGGGGGCTATTAGCACTTATGCTTGGTGATGAGGGAGGGGTTGATTTTCAGGGGACCAAAGAGAGAGGAAAGGGTGGTTCTTCAAATTTGAAGAGGGAATGGATGGAGGGAGCTTTGAAGTTTTTTGTAGGCATATGTGAGGAGAAGTACTTCAAGTACAACCGAAAGCCGTTCAAGCAAGCGAATTGGGAGGCCTTTGCGAGGAAGTTGAATGCACAATTTCCTAACGACCCTCAAAGAACATGGACCCAAGCTTGGGACAAGTGGAACAAGATGAAGACTACTTACCAAGAGGAGAAGGCCAAGCAAGAAGGAACGGGAGCTTCACCTTCTTCTTGGACTCCATGGTACGAAATCTTTGACAATATCTTTGGTGGTACGGCTAAAATCAATGGGGTCCCTCACGCTGTTGATCAGGGTGTCCATATGCAGCATTCAGAGGTTCATGTTGTGAGTGATGATGAGGAGAACACTTTGCATACCACTCCTTGTACTCCCCCCTCTACAGGTGTTGCTTCTGCACTGTCCCCACGTTCACAAGCGGTTAACCAACCGGGATGTGAGGGACAAGTTAATAGGAATGCTGGAAAGAGAAAGAGAAAGTTAGCTACTGCAGATGAGTCCATTGCTTCCGCCATTACCAATTTCTCTAAGGGAATTCTAGAGGTGGAGAAGATGAAGATGTCCATTGCAGAGAAGATGATAGAGAGTGACAAAGAGAGCAAGGACTTGGCAATGAAGGGCCAATTGCAAATGGCCGCTTTGTTTGTTGAAGTGCTCAAGGACAAGGACTCCTCTAGTACTTCTAAGTAGAATTATTTTCTATGTGTTATGTTCTTGCAAGGCTTTAGAGCATTGGAATGTTTTTCCAATGCTGTGTGGAATTTAATTGGATTTGTTTGGATTTGTTTGGATTTATTACAAATTCCACTACATTCAATAAAAGATTTACTTTCAACATGATTCATTGTACTTATATGCAAGCATTGCATTCAAAGATTTGAGAAATTGCATGTGCAATACGGTAGCATTCATTCATCATTAGGGTTCTCCAAAACCCATTGTGCATACAATTTTTCCCTCAATCTTTCTTCCTCACGTTTTGATGCTTCTCCATCCCTAGGCATGGGTAACCTTACATTCTCAAATCCAACTAGTGGATCTCCTCTCAAATAGGCATTAGCCACATGAGGCTCTGCTTCATTCAACAACTCACAATAGTTGTAAAGCCAACAACATGCCACAGTGATCCTTGCGGCCCTATCCACTCTTGAATTGAAATGCCTCAAGATCCTCCATCTATTCTTCAAGCTCCCAAATGCTTGTTCAATTACCACTCTTCCAGAGTTCATTGAATTATCAAATTGTTTTTTTTCCAAATTGTTTGGAGCCTTCCAATTCTTCATCAACTAACTTCGGATGGGATATGCAGCATTTCCAATCAAATAAGGAGTGCAACGGACATCTTCTACCCAAACTATCGGTTGTTGAAGAATGTCCCGGTTCTTCAAACTCTTGTACAAACTTGAGACTTTGAATTGAGCACCATCATGCACTCTTCCAGGTTGGCCGGCGCAAACGTTCCAGAAAACCTTCTGTGAATCACATACCGCTTGTAGAACAATAGAATGAAATTTTTTCCTATTGAAAAAGTCACTAGCAACTAATGTCACTCTTCTATTAGGATTCTCTACTAATGGTATATGAGTCCCATCAATAGCTCCACAAATGTTTGGCAATCCCATTATTTCTTCAAAGTCGGAAATGATGGTTTGAAGGGGGTCTCCACTAGGAATACAAATGTAATGACTAAACAATTTGTCTTTCTTTGTAAGTATATCACAAATAATGTCAGTATACTTCCTAATGGTTGAAGCACCAATTTTAAAATGATCTACCATGTGCTCCGGATTATGGCCATGTGCAAATCTATAAAGCACACATGCCACAATTTTTTTGATTTCCATTTGTGGCCTCACTTGATTCACACACCTACTTCTCAGAAATGATGTCAGCATGTTCACCAAGTTTTCGAATGCACCAAAACTCATTCTATAAAACTTTTTGAATTTGTCGTGGTGCATTTTATTACTTGCTCTCCACACTACCCTCTCTACATAATTCCAGTGTGTCGCTTGCTGAGGCTCTACACAAAAGAGACGGGGAGCATTTGGTTTCTTCCTCTTACAAAGCAAGAACAACAATAAAAGAAAATGAAATCCCATAGAAGTCCTTCCACCAGAATTCAAGACCTCCCAAGCCCGGCTTTTGTAACTCAAGCAGTTGTTCATTGTCATAGAGAGCGTGAGCCACATGAGGACCACTTGAGCACAAAATGTGGGCTCCATATCCACTTAAAAAACTCTCTCAAATTGTTTCCAAACAAAAATTTGGTCCTAAAACCCTAAAATGGCGAGGACCTTCCAAAAATTGCACTCAACACAAAATGTAATTCAAAAACAACAAAGAAACATTCCCAAGAACATGTACTACCATTTGCCAAAAAAAAATTGAAAAAAACAAATACACATACCATAAAAATGATTGAACATGAAGTTCAAGCTCTCCCAAGCCCTCCCAAACTCTTCCAAGCCCCGACACCAAAAAACCTCACAGTTTTCTCCATTTGCTCAGTTGAGAGAGAAAACGATTCTCTCTCTACTGCGCCGCCTAAACCGTTGATAAAGGGCCTGTTTTTTCATTTACCAGACCCCCCTACGGCAGGGTGGTTTCACTCAAGTCGAGCTGGCTGGTGGGGGGTGGGGGCCTGCCTCAGCTGGTGAGGCTGTGAACCCAGGCCTCACCACCAGCCATGTGCGTGGGCCTTATGTCTGTCTCGTGTTGCATGTCCTCGACAGTCTTGTGTAAGAAGATCTTGCCGTCCATCACATTTTTGAAGAAATCAATGCCTCTGTGGATAGAATATCATTTTTTTAGTCAGGTGGAGGTACCTAGACCTGATCAAATAAGGAATTTCAGAACAGATGATGAGGAATATGGGGCAATGGAAAATTTTTCCATATAGAACAATAAGAAATATTGGGATTGTCAATTTTTCATAATTTTGTTCCCCAAAGTGAAGTTACTATGGATTTTGGGAGTCAAAAAGTGTTCCGAACACGTAACCAATGTCTAAAGTCTTTTTAATCCTATCATAGAAGAATTACTTTGCCACTTAGTACTTCCTACTTTTTCACTAGTTCCTGTGCACTTCAAGAGATGTGTCATGACCTCATTAGTTTCAACTTTGAGAAGGAGAATAACATGCATTCTAAGGCATTTCAAACTTTGATTGAAATCTGTTTCCAGCCTTGATTAGATATAGTGGTACCCTGGAGATTGGTTATGGCTTCCTAATTGGGAATGAGTGGTTCTACCTTACAGCATTGACTAAAATATGCCATTTGCTATAACAATTAGTAGACTTCATTTTGGAAACTTGATTCCAACCCCCCAGTACTAGTATTCCATGTAACTTTTAGACTTAATCCTCTAGCACTCCAACATCCAATTTCTGGACAACAAAACAGATTGAAACTCATGTTTTTTTTGTCATTACTGTTGAATGAAAGTCATTCTAATTTGTAGAGATACTTTGTCAAGTTGTTGTCCTATCTAATGATTGGATTTGGTGTTGCTAGACTACATATTTTTCTATAATTGCAAATGTGAAAGTATATCAAGTTGTTGACCAAGCCAGAATTGGATTGACTCTAGTTCAAAACAAGATTTGCAAAAATGGGGCAATAGATTTAAAGAGCACAAGAATTTCAAAAAATTAGTATGTCAAGAGAACCTCATTTCAAATCTTTTCCAACAAATTTTGTTCAAAGAATGATACTACTAATGTTGCTTATAAACAAATTGTAGGTAAAAACCTATCATTCGTAAGTCATGACCTTTCAATTTCAAACTATACACAGCATTCAAGGTTGACAGAGGAGAAGATGCACTAGCCTTGAGTGAAGAGCATGTTTTTGTAGTTTTAAAGCATCGCCACCGCAGACTTGCCAAATAGGGACACTAAGTGGGATTTGGGTGAGTGGATTGAAGAGTGGGGCTTTACCACTCCTTTGTCCCATGGCTGATGCGACAAACAAAGGCGCCAAATATGTAATGCAAAAGATTTTGATGGTTTTAAAATTAAACTCAAATTTTTTTACTTAGTTCATTGAAAACAAGATCACATTGTTTCAAAGGCATTTCCAACTTAGTTTGTATTTTTGAGCTAATAGAGAAGCTCACTATATACACATAGGGTGGTAGGAGGTAGAACAAACAATGTGGGATAAATAAATTAGATGTAGTAGGAGCTCCACTATTCATATTTTATTTAAAAGTAGAAATTGTGTTAAAAGTAGAATTTCAAACTTCATTTAAGCATGATAAGATAATTTTTTTTAAACTTTGAACTAAGAAAAGTTGGACAATCAATTTAAATTTAATCTCGTGGACAAATTTCAAATTGGGGAATTCTTTTTGACATTTTCAAACATTCTCTTTGAAATTTGTCCATAACTTTTGATTGGAGACTCAAAGTCTCAAAAAAAATTTAGAAATGAAATTTAAGTTGATTTTCAAACTTTTCTTAGTTCAAAGTGTTTTGGAAAAAATTATTCTACTAAGCCTAAATGAGGTCTAAAATTCTACTTTTAACAAAATTCCTACTTTTGAATAAACTATGAGTGGTGGAGCTCCTACTACATCTAATTTACTTAGCCCAAATTGTTTGTTCTACCTCCTACCACCTTATGTGTATATAGTGAGCTACTCTTCTCACTTGGAATTCAACAAAAGTTGAAAATACTTACATTCCAATTTTGATAGATACAAGTGTAAGAAGTTTTCTTGTAGTCAAAAGTACTTTTTTCCTTTGTTTTCATACAAATGAAGGGAATTTCATGTCTATTAAACTCTTTTTATTACATTTGAGTGCCAGTTGGGGGCGTGAATACCTTGAAGTCAGGATAAAAAGTAGAGTCAAACTCCATAGCAAAGCATGCCACGGACTTGCCATTTGCCCGTTCGCTCTTCAAAACTTGAAGTGGCTGGGCATTTTTGGCGAGTCCGCATGCTTGTGGTGAAGGAAAATACTTAGCCTAATGTGCTAGTTTAACGAGTCAGCCTCACTTGGCGCCTTGCAATGGTGATGCTCTTACTTGTTGAATTCAACCCAATCTGTAGACCAACTTCCAATAAAGATACAAACAAGCCTGTTTGTGCTGTTCAAGGAGTTTTACATAATGTCAAATATAATAATCATTACATTCACACAATCTCAAATTTCAATTCCAAAAAAATAAAACTCCATTTTTGGAGAATTTTTTAAGTCAATTTTTATGGTTTTGCATGATAATTGATTCAAAGCAACTGGCAAAGAAATTTTCAAATTTTTATTGTAGTGATATGTATTTATTTGCCCATATATTTGCCCATCTGTCCTTTTCAAAAAAATTCTTAAAAGAGATTCAAAATTCACACCAAACAGAGTTCAATGTTAGAATCTCCCGTACCCAAATTTTGTAAAATAGACATTTATTTATTGTATCAAATAAATCTCCATGGTGTCAATACTATGGAAGGTCATCCAAAAGAAATTTGAAGAACAAAAAGAAATGGTATGCTAATTTTTTGCTCTTTGTATTAGAAATGGAGAGTGAGAATGTTATGCATTTTTGTATTTGGAATATAATATTGTTTACCAATGAGACAAGAGTCCCTTTTGCATTCTTCAAAAAGAGACCCCTATAGTCAACAAAATTGTTTTATATTATTCCTTGGCCAACCCCAATCTTTTGAACAAACTGATAAGTCCCTCCTATGTATCTAGCAAAGCATGATGAGACAACATTGTGAGTGTCAAGTGAGTCACTGTAGTTTAATTATTTGTTTTGAATCAAAATCAAATTTTGTTTTAGGCAAATATGAAGTACTTTTCACTAATTCTTGTGATATAAATTTTGGGGCCTATAGGAAGTATATCTTTTACAATGTGATCAATCGAATTGGTCAATAAACAATTACTTTGCAATCTTTTAGAATTAAATATACACACTTTCTTTTGTGTAATTAGAGTGGGCTCAAAAATAAGGTAAGCACACTACTTGTCTTTGAAGCATTGGAGTGGAGGTAGGAAGGCTCATCCTAGATATTTTGTTCTTTCTATGAAATTTAGAAATGGGCTTATAAAAATAGTCAAGAATTCAAGAAAAGCAAAGACTATTGGTTAATTGAAATTTGGTCTACAATGAATAAAATAGTATTACAATAAAAGCTTTGAGTGACAATATTAGAACGAGGTGTTGATCCTAATAGGAACTTTTATTTCTTGGATGTAACCCATCACAAAGAGTGACTATTTTGATGCAACAAATAGTGATTGTTTTAGAATAAGCCTACACCAGTTTTTGTAGAGTAGGATAACCATCATAGTTCACTTATGTTGGTTTTGAGGGCTAATGGTAGCATACTCCAAAAACAAATAAAAAGTTTATACTTTTGAAAAACAAGTAATTTCAATTACTATTGGCTTGTCTTGTGCTTATCTATGTATTAAATAAAATAACTAACATTCAATAGACTAAACTTTAGAAGGATGTGGCCTTAGCATTAAGAAAGTTATCCAAAATTTATCAAAATCCAAGATAAATAGATGAATTTTGTATATCTATAGTTTCTTTGAAAATCATATATTGAATCATTTTTTTGGTCTCCTATAGCTATGCAGGGTAAAGAATATAGATGAAGAAGATGATTGCATTGATTTGTCCAATTTGTACATGTCACACGTACTATTTTACCAAAAATACCATTCTTGGAATAATTAAATTACTATATTTCTAAAACATTATTAAACAATGTTTATCAATTTCCACAAAAAGATTTTTTTTTGCAAGTAAAAGTAATTTTTTAGGTCACATTAGTTTTCCACCTGCAAAATTAGGACAAATTAATCAATAATTGATAATAAAATCTTCCATAAGTAATTTTGAGGGGAAGACAGAGATTTACGGGTTACTAAGGATCAAAACAATTTTGCTATCAGCTCGGAATTCTATGAGGCAACTCTTCTGCCATAAATTTAGGTGCTATCCAATTTCATTATTTTGTTAATAGAAAATTATCCTAACAATGTAGTAAAGAAATAGTATTGTTAATAGTAATAGTATTCACCATCTACTATTACATCAATGACATTTAAACCCGAAATGCAGAAGCTGGCACCACATTTTGGTGTTGACAAAACTTTGAAATGAATGAAATCCTAAAATATTCACTATTTTAATTAGTTTTTAAAAACAATGATGTCTTCTTCAAGCGTAGGTTTAGCATTGGACATTTGATTTTGATGATGAATGATTATGATTTTCTAATTCAACATTTTGTGCAAGGGTGTCCATTGCAAATCTTCATTTTCTATTGTTGTAGGCTCTTTGAAATTAGAGTGAAGTACAATACATCTTTGAGGGAAAATAACAATAGATATTTGTTTTCATAAGATTTATAGTGCGTATGAAGAAATTGAGGAAATTTTTAGAGCTCATAGTTTTACTTGGGACCAACATGTTGGATTTGACCCAAGACAAGAAAAATGATTAAAAGACTACAAATGATTTGCACATGACAACAAGGGCTTACGGTTTCATTATGAATAAGTTTCTAAAAATTATTGGGGTTTGAAGGGAAATGTTGACTATATGTGAAAAAAACAAAGGAAAGGTAGCCACATGGCACACCTCTTAAAAAAATGGCACCTAACATGACATTTCAATGATATGGCATTCAATGAGGATGAAGTGGCATGCCATGTCAACACACTTTGATGCCATAGTGATAATTTTAGCACTATTTTTGAGACATCAATGAAGACGTCAACTGAGAATTTTAATTAGCACTATTTTTGTAGACATCAACAGAGACGTCAACTGAGATGTCTAAATGTTTTTTTAGAAAATACAATCTCTTTATTCTCTATATCCCATATGCTTTGTCTTCCCTCCTACCTCTCCACTTGTATAAATAGCTTGTCTTGTTATGTCAACATACTTATAATAAGTGGCTTTTCAAGCCATGCGACATAATGCCAATACGGTGTATTGTATAGTGTACAATGTATGGCATATTGTGTACGGTGTACAATATATGGTATATGGTGTACAATGTATTGTGTATGGCCTATTTTGTACTGTGTATGATGTATAATGTACATTATATGGTTTATTTTATATGGCCTATTTTGTATAGTATGCTATGTATGGCATACGTCTAAGTTGACATTTTAAAAAACATTTCAAAAAACATCTAGACGTTTAAGTGTGACATCGCTCTAAAAACAAGTTATATTTTTTTTAAACTTTCTTGTATTTTTGTCCTGTTAGTCTTAATGGATTTTCCTAGACATCCACGTTTGATTAGACATTTGTCAACGTGCGTGGCCTTGTCACAAAAGAATGTGGCTTTCTTCTAGTGCTTGTTGCCTATAATACCTCAAACATAATTACTAGTAGTATTTTTTGGCATATACAATAATTGTTACATTTTTACACAAAATAGAAAAAAACTCAAATTTCAAATCAAAAAAAAAAAAGTCCATCTTTGGTGAATTTTTAAATCAATTTTTACTTTTTTAGGGTTTTGCATGATAATTTACTCAAAAAAAGTGGCAAAGAAATTTTCAAATTTTCATTGCAGTGATATGTAGGAAATATCTATATGCCCATCTTTCCTTTTCAAAAAAATCTATAAAAAGATTCAAAATTCACACCAAACAAAGTTCAATGTTGGAATGCTCTATGCCCAAATTTTGTAAAATAGAAATTTATTTATTTTATCTAATAAATCTCCATGGTATCAACACCATGGAGGGTCTTCCAAAAAGAATTTGATGAACAAAAAAAAAAGGTGTAGTAATTTGTTCATGAGCAAGGGCAAATTTTAGATATATCCATATGACATTATAAGTGGATGGATGGAACAAATGTTTTTTTGTCTTTTACAACAGTAAAATCACTTGTTGCTATAGGCCGTAGTATGTAAATAGATAAAAAGAAGTTCAATTGATTGAAAATCTGATCTAATTTATGATTTTGTTCTTAAATTGATGAGTTTACCAAATGCATTTGTTAAATTATAAGAATAAAATATAAATTATGTGAGAGGATAACTTGTCACTAGCCCTTTTGGGGGGCACGATGGGGCCAGGTTTTACCATTTCAAAATAAGTGGCGATTTTTTGTTTGATAAAAGTAATCTTTGTTCACAAATTCTTTTTCCATTTGTATTAAAAATGTAAATGAAGTCACCAAATTTAGATGAAAAGTGCATGAATATGGTTGAAAAGTATTTTTTGGTCCAAAAGATGGATAAATGTAGAAATATAATGCTTCACCAAATTTTAGGGATTTTAGCACTTTTTCAAAAAGTAAGAAGAAAGGGTTCCTTGCCACCCAACCATAGAAAAGAGATATTGAAAGAGGTGCTCAACTCAACTATGTCTCTTATTCTTCTTCACCCTCCAACTCCATTATATACTAAGTTTTGATTCTACATGACATAGAATATGTCGAGACTCATTAGATGCGTATTGCCTAGTTTAGTGACATGACAACAATAAAGAACAAGTGGACCATCATAAAAAGAAAATTGGAAGAAGGTTTGTTGTTTATATCTTCTAATAGATTTGAATGTCATATAGAAGTCAAATTTAGCTCCTCATCCGTTGTAGGGTTATTCTTGAAAAAAGCAATCCTATTACCATGGTACTGAATAATAAGATCTATTTATAAACCTGTATTATGTCTATTTAAGCTCAAAATTTTCATTTTCATTTTTAAGTAATAAAAAAATATATTATCTTGAAGTCATAAGTTTCCAAATGTTTTTGTAATAAGTTAAAGTGAATATTACTTTTGGGGTTAAAAGATGAAGACAATTCATTGATGTGAAAAAATAAGAAGACTTCTCCATAGGTACTTAATAGTATAGAATATGATGGAACATATTTTCTTTGTAATTAACCTCATTTCATTAGTTTAACCAAAATTCAAAAAATGGCCATTTTAATGGTTCAAATTCACATCAAGAGCCATGAGTTTGAAGTTGCTAAGATACATTACATGTTGATCTATGGATTAAATATCTTTTTATTTCAAAAAGTCAAAATATACCACAACAAAGAAATTTTCAATTCCATTAAATTAAAATGAATTCAAGAAACTATCCACCTTCAAAGTGAACAAAAAATTGTCTTTTTTTATCCAATAGGCCTCCCTAAAATCATCCAAACGGAACAAAAATAATACTTAAATGTTTCTAGGTTATCTTTGGATAAACAGACACACAAATACTATGATTTAGTCAAATGTCAAAACCTCAAGCAAAACCTTCACCTTTGCATCCTCCATTTTTTTTCTATTTATGAAGGAAGTGTTTTAATTTATTTCTTAGAGGAAATTACATTTCCAATATATATCATAAAATTTATAAGTGTTTTTGTAAAAACTTGAAATGAACTTCAATTCAATGAATTAATTAATTTCAACTATAAGATAATGTACAAAACACCTGTACTGTTCTTTGTCACATGTTGCAAGCTGATTTATTTTTTGGCTATAACTTTTGTATTTTGGCTCCAAATGACTCAAATTTATAGGCAAATGTACTCATGATATTATACACCTTGTTTAATTTTTGGAGTTTTTTAAAAACGTTTTACTATCCAAAAATTGCCTCCTATTTTATATCACACTTGCCAACTTTTTTTTCTAGGAACAAAGTAGTATCTAAAGAAATAAATTTGGAGATGAAATTTGGAAGGGATAGTCTTGTAATACACCTTCAGCTACAGCTCAAAAGATTTCTAGAAATAATTAGTTATATATTGTGCAATCTAAGTCCACAAAGTTGACCCCTTTTTACTTGCATTTTAAAACATGTAAAAAGCTATTTTGCTATTTTTTAAGTGATTGACCATCTCCATAGAGTTGTTACAAATGTCCACTTTTATTTTTTTATTTAAGTTCTTTCCTATTTTTTCCTAATCAAACCATCAAAGTATGTATTTCTTGAGATTTGGCACTTTTTTAGTTTTCTTACTTAAAATTTTTTCTATGATTTTCCTTTGGTGGTTACCTTCATCTTATAGGTGTATACATTGGCTATATTTCTAGAGTTTCTTTTATCTAATTTAATATACTACAAAAATAAAAAAGCAGGAGTACTATAAAATGCAACAAAATTAGCAGGTGTTTCGTACAGTCATCCTATAAAACATAACTCCAAATTCTAAATTTTTTATAATAGAAGTATAATATAGTATGAAAAATTATGGTAAACTTATGTATCATTCTGAATTTAGAAACATGATTTTAGACCTTCAACTTCAAGCTTCAGTAAAACACTTTTTTAAAGAAAAGTTTCAAAAGTTTCAAACAAGTAGAAACCACACTTCAATAGAAACTTTGGTTTTTCAGTTTTGCTCAAAAGCAAAAGAAATTGAGGTTCATTGTCAAAATCATGTTTTTGAAGGAAAAAAATTAAAATAGTAGAATTCCCTATATAAATGGGCCATTTTTTTGTAAACTAACCTAGTGATCTCTATAAAACAAGAAAACAATTGATGATTGAATAATTATATAGCATTCATAAAGTTGCACACAAAAACCTAATCAATGATCGTATGTTCTTCAATACTCAATATTCATTGAAGGAACCATAGTGTGACGGTGTGATCTCAATTTGTCCTTGTGACCTACTACTCGTCACATATTATTTTAAGGACCACACTTTCTCATTATTTAGATGGAGTTACAGTTGCGTGCCAGCTAGCCCTATAAGCAAATCCAGAGAAAGTTTATTCTTCTCAAATGACAAGTACAAAATCTTCCATTGAGGTAGTTTGTTCTAAAAGTGACTATCACTAGAAGAAACCTTTTTTTTTTTTATGTCTGCCCAAAAGATGCGATGTCCAAGGCCTAACATACTATGTCCGTTGAGACATCAAGACAATAAAGAAGAGGATTGCAATTTAGGATAAATTTCCAAGGATGTTTCAGATGACTGCAGAAAATTTGAATGGAACCAATTGGTATTACCAAAGACATTGAGATTTTTGAAGACATTTTTAAAGACTCACTGATGTCCAACAAGGCGTCTGCAAAAACATAGATGGCCACGTCAACTTTGGGGGAAAAATTTCGAGGGTAATTTTTTGAAAATCACTTTTTCCTTGGATAAAAGTCTGACCAAGGTTAAAAAAACGGAATTAGGCAGCCTCCGCGCAGCTTTTGGAGAAAATAAGATGACGTGGCATATGACATGGCATGCCACGTGTAAATTAGTTGACATGGCATAAATTATGCTGACGTCGCATGCCACATCAGCATAGCGGGGCTGCTTTCTTGCGTTTTCTACACTTATTTTGGAGATGTCTAAGTAGACGTAGAGATGTCACTGGAGACATCTTATAAAACGTTGAGATGTTTTCTTGGATATTTTTGTAGACTTCTTGATGTTTTAGAAAACATAGTCACAATTGGTATATCGTCTATGGAGACATCATTAGAGTGGCCTTTGAGACATACAAAAAACATTCTATTGGACGTCTATATGCTACTCTACCAAAATTTAAATCCAGTGTTTTCAATGTCCCATATAGTTTGTCTTCTCCTATACCACTCCACTTGTATAAAGAGCCCATCTTTGCGTTTTCTACACTTATATTGGAGATGTCTAAGTAGATGTAGAGATGTTACTAAAGACATCTTATAAAACATTGAGATGTTTTCTTGTATGTTTTTATAGACTTCTAGATGTTTTAAAAAACAAAGTTACAGTTGGTATAACATCTATAGAGACGTCATCAAAGCGGCCTTTGAGACATGCAAAAAACATCTTGCTGGACGTTTGTGTACTGCTCCACCAAAATTTAAATTCAGTGTTTTCAATGTCCCATATAGTTTGTCTTCCCCTCTACCACTCCACTTGTATGAGGAGCTCGTCTTTTCCCCTCCATAAACTCACATCAAGTAGCTTTTTGAAGCCATGTGACATAATTGCCAATTATAATGTATTTTGTATGGCGTATTATGTTGGTATATGATGTATGATGAATAATGTATGGTATATTATGTATGCTGTATAATGTATGGTGTATTGTATATGACATGTTATATTGAACATTCTGACATGCATGAGGGACATCATATGAGACATGTGAGACTGTCCATATTAACATCATGTTGAATAGTCCATTCTATTCTATGAATGTTTAATGTGACATCATTTTGTTCTTCTAGATCATATCAAACATTGCCAGAGGTATTCATGATGAAAAGTAGATGTTTACAATGATGTCACAAGAAATTTGGACGTCTAAGGTGATGTTTCAAAATACGTCTATGAAAACGTCTGGACGTCTGAGTTGATGTCTCAGAAAACGTATAGATGTCTATGTTGACATCTTCAAAGATAGTAAGGAAATTCTTAGATAACAAAAAAATATGCTGACATGGCATGCCACGTCATCCTTGCTGGATGCTACGTCATTTTTTCCGCCGCCACCTCAAATGCCACGTCATGGTCAAAATGAATGAAAAAGTTTCCTACGTGGCTGCCCGTGCACATGTGGCACTTAGGTGGCAGCCACATGACGGCCTTTGAGGACCCCGTTGACCCATGTTTTTTGGACATCAGGGCCTTTAGCATGCTGATGTTCGACGTCAAACCTGATGTCAAACCCGAGTCTTGAGCAATGCGAGTTTTTGGACGTCTACATGGACATTTCAAGACACCAGTCGGGACATCAGCACGCAGAATCCAGGGATAAAAAAAAACACGGGTTTCTTCTAGTGTATATTCTAAATGCTACCCCTATTTAGGATGAATGATATGTTGTTTGAAATATCTATTACTGTCAATGATGAGTTTGATAGGCTTAAATGGTTGCTTTAAGAGCATACTACCATAGTTGGCGGAAGAAAAGTAATTTATTGAATCAAAATGAGCCACGCCTAGGTGTTCATCAAACTAGAGGAATCAAGGGTAGTGATATTGTTGTAACTTCCCCTATTGTACTACCAAGGTTGTCTTATAAATAGGATTGGTGACTTATCTATATGCATATTCTATTGTTCTTAAATCTTGAATCTAAATCAAAATAATCTCTTAACTTTGAAAGGACAAGAACTATCACTAGCTAAAGGTATTTGTCAAAAATGATTTGATTTATAAATTGATAGGTCCATTCTTCATCTCTACAATATCTGGAAAATCATCCATTGACCACTTTTGACCTTTGTATGTAATGATTCATCCTTCCTTATTATATAAGCAATTTATAATATAACAATTCATAAAAGATTCTAAAAACCACATTTGATTTATGAATGCATATTGTAGAAGCATTTGTTGCAATGTAAGGTAGGAAGCCCATTGTAGATCCCTTGGTCACTACACATAGTTACTTATGTATTAAAAAATGAGACATTATATGCTGTCAAAGCAAAATTTAGATCATATCTCCCTATTGAGGATGTTCATTGATATTCTTGTTCTTTTGAATGTTATATGGCTCTGGCTTCATTTCCTACATGGTTCCAATGGCAATCCAAAAGTGTTCCCTTATATTATAAAATAATAAATGAACCTTTTTGCTAATGCAGAATTATCATGGTGAAATTCATTGACATTATGAAATGGTGAATTTTCAACCAAATTCCATCCTTTTGAACTCAAATTCACACTAAGTGCAATGCCGGATTAGTAAATCAGGATCTAAAAAGTGAAAATCCTAATCCACAACCCAATTCATATTCCTAGTCCATGACTTAAGTGAACAAAAGTTTTTCTTTGACTGCAGCCAACAATGTTGAGCTTTTTGAACGGTTTTTAATATGCAGGAGGATGAAGCTTTGGACGGCAGAGAGGTTGCGCTACAATTCCAGCTCTCAAATACATGCATCTTCAAAAGGACCACCCTCGTACTCGGCCTATGCCATTCAATTCTCCGCCTATGAGTCCCCAATTTCACGAGTTTCCGAACAGCGGAACTTCACATGTGCATTAGTTCAATTGACAGTACATTAATTCGATTGGCAGAACAATTGACGCTTCACTTCTGATAGCAGATCCCTCGAAGAATGTGACGGAAACTAACATGAAGATTGTCATCATATTTGCCCAACCTTGCATCCACAACGTAACCTAACATCGTGTTTAGTCCTCAACTTAGGTAGAAAATGGTTGTAAACGGTCAATTGTTTATTGGTAGATTTACACATACATAAATCTAGCTACACTAGACTCTTTTGATCTGACAAAAGAAAAAAAGAAAAAAAGCTATCTCTAATCTCCATAGAGCTTGGTCAGCAAATGGAACGTCCGCAGTGGCAAGCCTTGAAAATTTTGATGACAAATTTCCGCACGCGTTTCTGGAACTGCTGAAGGAGTTTTAATCGAGATGAACAGCTCAAAGCTGTTTTCTGGCGCGCATGAGTGATGGCTCCGTGGTCGACAAGGATACGGCTCTGCAATTTCTGTGATTTGCCACCGAGCACACCGCGCTTAAGTGCCGATATGTTTGGTGCCCACCGGAGCCACAACATTCTCACGCAGGTTGAATGCAGCGGCACTCTGCACTCGGGCTGCCGCAGGACCCTTTCCCGTGTCATGCCCGGCTTTGGCTTCCGCACTTCGGATTTGGACTGCAATTTCGATAGTTACTGGTACTCCGTGAATCTCATGACTCCACAACCAAGGCGGCTGCATCTTCAGAAACGAAGGTATGGCGAAAGTACTTCTAATTGTGCAATAAGAATGAATTCTCGGACAAGCTTCGGAAAGTAGATTCGGGGTGTTGGAACTCTTATGAGCCTCCTTGATATGGATGCCTCGAGCAAAGCTGGTCGCATCAACGACACCAAGGTATGGCGAATATACTAGAGGGTGTCAGTGCCAGGTTTCTCTTCGGCAATAAGAGGCAGTGTGTTCTCAAATGCAATGTGAAAGCTCTAGTCCCGGGCTCAGAATTGCAAGATGCTCAGAATGGAAAGAAACAGGGAAATTATCTTGTCCTAGAAGTCGACAGCTCTTACACCCGCTAGCTATCTTCATGTTTTATAGTACAGAATCTCCAATAAGGGTGTTAAAATGTTCGACTTCCACTGTGAGATTCCTTCCCTTCATTACATTTTGGGCCCCGCGTGATGTGGAGTCTCAGTTTCTCCTAAAAAATAGTAGCCCTCAGCTCATGTAGATTGTAGAGTTTTGAAGTCTCCTTTCAGGATTGCCTCCCGACAGCATAGCTAATGAACCTTTTAGACTGTGAGGCCAGCAAGTAGTTAAGGTACTAACCTCGTTAGGCTTTCTGCCGATGTTTTCAACGTTGGGAATGTCTTCCGTAGTAAAAGGCTCCTCGGCAACCACGAAACCGAGGATGTCAGATAATTCAGCTTCCACGTCGAAGGAACCAACCTGCAGCACTTACAATCTAGTTAGTCAAGGTAATACCGAGAAACGCATATTAATCCGTTGTCAAGGAATGTTCGGGATCAGAATATCCTGACCACTGAAGCTGCAGGATTAACAACGTACGCGTACTAGCTACAGAATTTCTCTTTGAAATTTTGCAGGAGTTCTCACCTGTAGCGGCGTCTTCTAATCGCATGCATTTCAGTAAGATCGTTGAGCGTCTATTATGTAACATTGGCGATATTCGCTTAGCCAAAAACTGTGACATACATCTTCACAATTTCACGCCACATTTCAGGAAAGGTATAGATTTGGGGTTCAGGATGCGCGCCCTGAACCACGCCAAAGTAATGACATGTCGCCAATTTAAGGAAATTGAAGTTGTTGCAAGAAAGAATTGCGGCGTAGGATTCTAGTTCGATCGAGCTTCTAGTCATCGTTGTACACTAGTTCAACAGAAGTAATGGAGAGTGTGATGACAGGGAAATGGTGATCTCGATGTACTCTCGTTATTTCGCGTCTGTACGATTGTTCCTCTTCAACACTTGCCATATTGCTTTTGGAGAATGGAATCAAAGTTGCATTTAGAAGCTGGCGATTTTAGCAGTAGACAGCAATCTGGAAATAGCAGAATGCATTTAGCAATTTCGCAAGAGTAGAATTAATGGACCTCAAGAGGCGTTGATTTAAAATGTAGCAACTAGTCGCCTTGCAAGACTGAGCCCCACGTCCCTCATGGCCGTCAGGACTGAGGGCATGGCGGTGACTCCCTGCACCTCCAACTACGATAGAAAATGATAAATTTGGGGTCACCATCCCAATCGTAATCGGCCAAGTCAGACTCTTGGTAGTCAAATTCCTAGATCGGCTATGAATTTAAATATATCCAAATTCGAACCTGCATACAAAGTAACATATTACTAGTAGAACATCTTGCACCTTGCAAATGTCGAAATAACTCTCTCGAGATTCAAATCCAATTAGGTTTCAAGAAAAGTCCAGGATTATTGCACTCTCCAGGTTGTTTAGGTTGCCCCAAACTATTTCCTTGAAATCTATCCATCACTTACAGAAATTCTCTCAATGATAAATTACACGACTTGAAGTTTTTAATGTGTGCTTGGGCTAGACACATTGTCTGTCATGTCACTATATGTCAGATAAGGCAATCGAATCATTAAAAAGGGAACCTGAAAAAGGGAAGTGGGTAGGCCGTCAGACCATCAGTAGAGGAATGTGCATTAAGCCAACCTTTCGAAAGTGAATATGATCCACATTCAATGCAATAAAGATTCAAACAAAGAATATATACGGATACTGATAATTTGAAAGACAACCCATGATGTGGCAAACAGAATGAATGAAGTACTGCAAACAACCCACCAGACCATTATAATTTGTCAGCTTCCCAATTCCAGAAATACAACGCTCGCATCGTGTACGGTCATCATCATTGATCCAATACGAGCTTCAGCCAAACACGAAACCCAAAACCTCAGAGAGCGTTTGCTAGTCACTGGTAGTCATGGGGAATTCCTGACACATGACCACGGGCAAAGAAAGTACTTCAATCTGCTACAACAACAACAACGCAAGTGCGAATGCGATTTAGAGCGCAAACATGTCTGCCCTGGGACAGAATGGAAGAGCATACATGGCAGATAAGGCTGAAATCATACAGACGAAGAAAGAAATCTTAGATTGCAAGGAAAGAAACTGCAATCAGAGAAATTCATCGATCCGACATGGTGTAGTACCATGCCGACACCCAAATCTGAACTTTGTGTCTCCCAAAAAATGAGCCCAAAAGGTACTGTACAAACGGATACCCCCATCAAATGTAATTATTCAAAAATTATGTCAACTGGAGCCTGCATCAGGAATTCGAAGATGCATTCCAATCGGTCAGTGCCACTTCGTAACTTTGAAAGATTCTCATAGAAAGTGCAATTTTGTAACTTGTGTTTTTGAAGCTCATGAAAGTTCCAAAGCTACAGACAGTCCCTCAGTCTTGTCCAAAATCCCCATAACATGCCCAGGCAATGGACACGAAGATGTGTCCGTGATTGTAAGCAATTTGCAGCAACTGTGAACCAACAACAAGATGACGACGTGGTCATTCACAAAACGAATGATAGAGATCGATGAATGTGACTTCATCGCCATTGATCTGGTTACCGTTTTGGTGTTTGTAAACCATGGCTCACAACCAAAGCTAATATTGGAGCACTGAAGAAATAATTGGAAGACTCCTTAACCTTTGATCGCTGGGCTGGTGACCGTAGAAATCATCCCTTTTGACACTGTATGACATCATCTACTTTAAAAAAAACAAAAGTGCTCATTGGAGGTCAATCTATTGTTCATGATCTTTTCTTTCCACACAAAATTTTGAGGATGAATAGTTGATATTCTGTCCTACACAAAAGGATTCTCTCTCATTCATTAACTAGAAAATGGCTGCATCGTTGTTCGTGGGTTAAGTTTGATCTGCTTCATTTGAATAACTGCAAACTCATTTGAAGATGACTCTTGAGAAGGTTATGTACCCCAACAAAAATTTACGTTCTCCAATTCCACATTGCTCAATTTCCTTCAATTGGCACTACTCCGGCGCCAAAAATTGCAATATATATGTACATCTAGGATCTATACCTTACGTTTGTTTGTTTGTTTATTTGTCTAATGTGTTGAAATATACAATCTAAGAAATTAAGAGTCCCTTGGTTACGTTCTTGGTATTGTTGGAAAGCTTTCTATAAGGAGGGGTGCAGAGACTTTGTTTTGTGGTGTTTGGATTTACGGTGTGAAAGTTATGGTTTTTTGAATTATTTTTGAATTATTTTTGAATTAAAAAAATTGAATTAAATTATATTTTATTTTGGAAAAATCGCATGTCCAAAATGTTAAAAAACAAAGCTCTTGTACTCATTTGTGCGTAAAGCTTTCTATTTGTATCAAGAATGCAACCTCTCACATTGCAATAAAGGTTTTGCACTCCTCTGTTGTTTTTTGTAGTGTTCCAACTCACAATAGAAAAGATGTTGAATTTTGGAGATTTAAAAAAGTGAATTAAAAAATTAGAAATATGCTTATCGTCAATTTCATTAAACTAGTGTTATTCCATTACAATGGCACATGTTTCAATTCAAAACGGCCATTTTGAAATCTACACTTGTCCTACATTACAAAAAATTTAAGGCCTCAACAAGATTGCAAGTGCGTGATTTTTGACACCCGCGAGGTGCAATTACGGAAAAAAAACTTTAAAAAATGATGTGGCGCTGACGTGACGTTGAAAGTGCTGACATGGTCGAAATGCAATCATGTCACATTTCAATTTTTCAATTTTTTTTTCCCATAATATCATCGCGGGGTGGGGTGGGGTGGGGTGGGGTGGGGCAGACTTAGCGGCCTTCTTGAGGCCTCATATTTTTGTAATGGTGTTCTAAAATCTATATTTATCCTAAACAACTGAAATCTATATCAGTCCTACATTTTTTTAAAATAGCCGGTCTGAAATCTATATGATTCCTAGACATTTGAAATCTATAGCAATCTTAGATGTCTAAAATCTACACCTATGAACTCGCGTTCTGAAAGGTACCCTAGTTTTGGAATTCCGTCCATTCAACTAGAGTAAACCCACCATTGACCAGACAATTCCAATCACCGGACAATTAGAAACCACCGGACTATTGGAAACCGCACTTTGCGAACACAACAATGGGAACGCCAGTCTATGGATGAGTCAGCAAAACTCGGATGAACATTTGGATGATTTCAAGAACGAATGAAGTATCGATTGAAACCCCAGTCTATGGATGTTACAGAGAAGGCAATTCCTGATCACTTTGCGGTGAGGAGTTGCACTTAAGCTTAACTTATATTCTTACTGTGGAGTTTCAGTAAAAGAGTTTCGGTGACTTCGATGTTTTATTCGCCCAGCAGACTGCGGCTTATTGAGGTTGCAAGGAGCTGTGGCTTATTGAGGTACAAATTGTGGAAATTCAATTGTTTGGAGCTTCAAGGAGTGTTGGGAGCTTCACCACAGCACATCAACAAGCGACGTGCGTCACTAAAAAATGAATGACCACAATAAAGCTCACCACCTAAGATCACCTATCTCATTACCATAAGACGATAATCACAACCTACGATTATAAAATCTACACCCCAAGAAGGTGTAACTAAATACCAGACCTACAACCGATAAAAGCCTGGAAGTCATTTCACACACAGGCTGCAAACTCACATAAGGAGGAAAAATGACTGCAGCAACGCCAAGAATTCTGTTCTCACGGAAACGTGACTGCGACAACAACAAGAATTCTGTCGCAGAAGCTTACCATTCTTTCTTGGATACTAAGCGAAACAGACACCTACGGTAACAGCTTCAGACATACACACACCTCACGGAAAGCTTAAAAAAATACGACGCAATACCCAAAAAACTTGAAAGAACCAAACGCAAAGCGAAAGCCAAACGCACCACTTAAAACATAACCTAACAGTAATCCTCACATTGAAAGCCGCCACCTTGAACCTGAGAGAAAACTAATGTGCACAGCGTCGCCATCGAAACCCTACTGTAATCGTCCTTCATCCAGAAACGGAAACTTCATCGAAGAGATCATCCAGATGTACTTTGGGAACTATATGGGAACGAGAATCGGGACACTCAATGAGAATACGAATTCAGAGCACCGCACAGTCACCGCACGCTGTGCGGTGAAGGGCTGCGGTATTTTTTTCACAAAATTTCAAGCCTGTTACTTTTTAGTTGCAATAAAATGTGCAAGAGGAAAGCTTTTGGCTAGTTTCTTTTTGGAAGTGAATCTTAACATGACACTGAATAATTGTGCCAAGTTTGAGAGCTTGCAAGTTTATATTGTGTTGTGGAGAAGGATTTAAAATTCCTCTGTGCGGTGATTGGCAAGGTTACTTTAAGTTGACGTTACATCCACATACAATGCAATCTCTCAGTCCTGAAAGACCTCAGTTCACACCGACAGAAGCTGGAGATTCCTCAGAATGAAGGATGCTTGCCACAGTACAGTTACGTCCTTCCATTTGGGAGGTCCTAAACATTATTATTGAACTGGCCATTCTTAGCACCTTCAGGGACCTTGCACTAAGGTAGGAGGTCCTTCAATCAATTGGGTTTAAAATGTATTCCCTATCTAGGAATGAGTGACATGTTTTTTGAAATATCTACTATATATTGTCATTGATGAGGTAGGTAGGCTTAAATGGGCAATTTATGAACCTCCTATCTTATTGTTTGTTGCATAGGAATTAATAACTTTTGGTGAGTTTGTCAGTGTGGTTGGATATGAAAATGAAACTATTTGGAGTGAAACAAATTCTTCCAAGAAGATCTTCAAAACGTCCATTTACAAGAAAAAGCATGAAGTCTAGCTCTCCAATTATCCCTTGACAATATGTAGGTATTAAATTGCATGTAGTGGAATGGCATAATTTGAGCAACAATCCAAGCTAGCAAATGAAGCCAAAGTACTTCCTCAAGGCAACTCAAAAGTAGGCAATGCAAAGCAAATATCAATGTTCCAATAGGAGCACATAATCTCCAAAATCTTGTTTTTTGTATTTTTTTGTGTCTACATTAATTTGGAAGACATAAAGAACCTAAAGTGAAGGACCAACCTCCAATGTTAGTTTGCAAAAGTCAAAGCAAAAAGCAACAAAAGGAATGTGAAGACAGAAAGAACTCACATGAGGTTAGAGAGGGTCGCCAAGCCTCCCAATCCTCCCACCAAAGCCGTGTCGAATTCATTTCCACCATGCATGTAATTGCATGTGCTACAAAAGTCTCAAGCTTCTAATTTTGCAAACAAATCATTTCCTTGCTTGTGGCATAGTGTAGACTCATTTAGTGTTTGAAGTTGCAGTCTTGGGCATTGGAGTGCTATTTGCCCAATCTATTGTTACTAAGGATATTCAATGAGGATGGAGATCACAAAGTAGAGGAATATAAGGTGCTACGTCTGCAATCCCTTTTTATTGCTCACAAGTTGTTAATAGAAATGAAAGACTTGCGGGATTCACCTCAAAGAAGCATCGATGCACAGGCAATATCCAAAATTAGCCTCTTCTAAATATGTTACAAGAACAGACTACTCTAAACTTACAACTTGCCAAGAACATTAATCAATGACAAATGTTCAAGAGCATTCTTGCAAATGATGCCTTCATCCAAATCTGGATTTAATAGTGCCAAATATTATAACTTCTGCAAGTGGGCAACCAAAGGACAACTCACACAAAAGAGTACATCAAGATTTGAATCTAGAGAGGGGATCACAACTTAATGGAGTAAGCTACTTGTACCACTATCCTACTACAAGTGACCATATTAGTGTCCATGCATCAACAATAACAAAGTCTATAATGGAAACAAAAGCCTTGACAATCTCAATTTGCCAACCTTTGCCGGAAATATGGGGGGCCAAAATTACACTATATAGAGAGGGAAGAAACTACCATTTGAATTCAATCATGCCATGAAGGTCAACAATATGAAGGGGCACACACTCAATGAAAGGGTGGCATGAACTATATCAACGAGCAATCTTGCCAAGATAAATATGGAATTGGAATCCACATTTAGAATACCCCTCCATTAGAGGTGACAAGCAAAGCTGTGATGCCATCCTTGACATTTATGCTTCAATCCACATGGCAACCATGACTTCAACCATTGGTAGTGAGGCGCAAACCCTAATAAGCACAAAAATTTGAAATGGCCAAACAGCTTCATATGTGAAACTGACAACTCCCTCAATGCTATTACCTCCAACTACAACATAGGAATTGTCATCAAAGTGCCATGCAAAGGTGCCAATAGACACAGGGTTTTTCAACCAACCTTGTTCATTCACCAAGTGGATTTCGAACAATCTAAAATTCCCTCAGCATTCCCGCCAACAATTACTTCAAGAAAAATCCATCACCACCCCTCTGGACCAAAGCTGACCCCAAAAAAACCATCTTCTCCCACCAAAGCAAGTCACCAACTTAGTGATGCTGTAAATAACTTCAAGGAAGACGCCAATCAGCACTTGCCTACTTCAATTGGGCTAATTTACTACAACTGCCTAAATAAAAACCAAAGCATATTCCATGGACTAGCACCAATGCAATCCAACATGCTCTCAATCAGAATTCCAATCTTTGTTGTCCACCAGATCTAACTCGCAAATGCCAATCATTCCAATTTTAATCGGATGTGCGCCTAGATCTTGTTCCTCCCATTCACCTGCCTTCCAAAGCTCCCAAGAGTTTGGAGCCAAGGATAATGATGAATGAAAAAGCATCTTCCTTCGAGCAACATCCAACCTGATTGAGTAGTCCTCAAGCTTTCCTGAAATTGGTACCGGCTGTAAGAAAGGCAACTTAGAAAGCATCTCAATATCTTTCTCATGAAGCTCCAATGCACAACATCCGTCAAGCTCAAGTTTTTGGAGGTTTTCCAACTTACTCAAGTCTGGCAACTGCAACAAATGTTTGCAACCCTCAAGACTGAGGTGTAGCAATGTGGGCAAATCTTCCATGTTTGGCAAGGATGTCAATCCTTGACTGTAACTCAAGTCTAGAACTTCCAGTTGGTTCAATCTAGGGAGATTCAACCCCTCACTGGATTAGCTCACGTGCCATCTAAGTCTCCGAAGTTGGTGAGGAAAGCAATCCTTTGCAGGCACCATGAGTCTTTGCGGACCTAAAATATTCAAGACTTGCAATCCGGAAAGAGCAAGTAGGCTAGGCACCTTCCACTTCTTACAACACCCTACAAGTAATGTCTTCAGGCCAATGAGTTGCTCTATTCCCGGAATATCAACCAAATCCCCGCAGTTAAAAAGTACAAAGGAGTGTAGGTTGGATGGTGGACAAGGAGTGAGTCCCGACAAGGTTTGCAAGTTCTGAATTCCTTGTAGGGACACATGTTCCAAGGATTGACAATTGCTCAGATCCAATGAATGAGCTTCAACACCATCAAGATCTAGTTTGGATAAATTATGGCATTGAACAAGTAGGTCTGACCCCAACACCACTTCTTCTCCCATAATGTCACATCTTCTTAAGGAAGATGGAAGTTGCCCCACAACATGAGTACTTGTACCATCACGAGAATGCCCAAAATAAAATGTAAAATAAATGAGGTGCTTCAGTTTTTCCAAGCCCTCAACTCTAGCAATCTTGTTTATGTCAAGAAATTCCAAAATCCTTAAGCGTACCAAGCCCTCCAAATTTAAAGCTCCATATCCCCAATGCAATCCGTGAAGTTGCAATACCTCAACATTGGAAAAATAATCCCATTTTATGCCCTCCATACTTCCAATCTGACCAAAAATTCCATCATGATTCTTTAGGTCAAAACGGTTTTCTATAATAGAAAGCCGTATCAACTTGTGCCAACATCCACCCTTTGGTCTACATTCAAGCTCTGAGATATCACCATTCTTTATATATACCCACATCCGCTTCTTGAAGTTGGCTGACTCATTGAATGATCCTGTTGCTTCAAGTTCAGCAAACTCCAAGTACAAATCATGTACGCTTAATTCTTCAGATCTCAAATCCACATCTTGCAACAAGCCTTTTCGCTTCAAGTGCTCCAACTATCATTCCAACAACACCACAAATCAACTATGTAATTCATATTCATTTCTCCATATTGCAACTTCCTAGTCATTTCACAACTCCCATGAGCCAACCATTTTGAATGCAAGTAATTTATCAAGAAAACTAACATAAAACAAAGAAGAAAAACAACACAAAACAAAGAAATTGGCACTATTTGACAATCTCAGAATAACTACATTTTTTTGGGAATATGAAAAACTTACTCACAAAATACAAAAAAGCTCACATCTAAAACTTGCAAAAGATGGAAGCGATATTTGTACCCGAAGTGCTACTTCTTCTTCATCTTGCTTGTGTGCAGCACACAACCATTCAATAAGTTTTGGAAGATCAAAAGAATTCAATGTCTTACAAAAGCATCCCACATCCATAAACATAGCTTGATCCCTTGGTGGTAGCAAGTCAAAATTCCTCCTCAAAATATCAAACACGGGATTTTCCCTTGAAAAGAAATTGAAACTCTTCACTTGCGGCAAATTCTTCACCCATAATGAAGGATTCTCACCATGACAACCCAATTGCAATCCCAAAGCCTTCAAGGCCAATGGATGATAGTGAGAGCCTTTACCATCACCCTTGGAGAAATAACACCTACTAATGCAAGTCATTATATCATGCTTCTCTTCATCTTGAAGAAATTGTTTGCCGCCAGCTACATGGTGCAGAAACAAATTCAATGCATCTACCTCTTCAAGATCAGGCATCTCAAGACATGCATCTCCATCTAGCCCCAGAAGCCTAAGAACACTTGGAGACCGAGCTGTCACAACCACCAAACTCTCCATGTGATAAGGAACTTCCAAAAATGTCTTGGCCTCCTCAATCGATTGGTGGTTGTCAGAAATATTATCAATCGCCAAAAAGGTTCTTTGTTTGAAAAGACTCTTACGCAAAATGTCCTTACACTGTAAGCACATACACCACATAACCTAAGAGCCACAATAATTGAAATAGCAATGATTTCAATCACATGAATTCGAGATTTGGAAGTAGAAATGCATCTTCATACTATATCACACAAAGTGTGCAAGACTCAATTACTTCAATAATGCACAACAAACACTTAAACATAGAAATTGTTGCTCTACAATTACAAATGAGGACAATGAGTTTTACTCTATCAAGTTTTCAAAATGTCTTATTCTATAGTATTGGCTTCCATTACTTGAAGCACTTACAAACAAACCACAAGCATGGAAATCAAAAATCTCACTTCTCCTTCATTCGATTGTTGAATGACCTCAACACTTTTCCTTGTCAAGTCTCGCAATACCTTTTGAAACAACTCTTTGAAATCACCTAAAGGAACACTTGGAAATTCAATATGGCAAACCCTCCCTTCATATTTGCTAGACAATTCATTGCATAATGTCTTGCAAGTTGTTGTCTTGCCAACACCACCAACTCCAAATATGCCAACCACTTTTACTTTGTATTTTCTTGAAACTTCAATTCCTTCAATCTTCTCATCAATGACCTAGTAAGAAACTCCAAACAACAAACCAAATCAATTGTAATCCTTTAACATCTAAGACTCTATATTTGAAAAAATAGTAAAATCTTTTTGGAGGGACAAAACAATAATCTTGTTAAACTCACTAGAACAAGCCCATAATCTCATATCCTAAAGTGAAGCTAGATGGAAAGTAAAGAAACAATTCTTGTCACTCACATATGTACCTTATGAATACTTGACTTCCCTTGCACATGGGAATCATCCCACTTTCTATTCGGAGCAATAGACTGGCAAACATATGAAACAATCTTCTCTTCATAAGCAACAATCTCCTTCAAATTCATATCATAAGGGACGCCATTGAAAGACCCTAACACATCCAATTCATACTTCCAATCACGCACTACAATTCGCTTCTTTGGATCAGCCTTTGCCAAGGTCTCCCAATTCCGAAACCACTTCTTTCGCTTGGATGCATCCTCCAAATCATGCACAGAGAGTCCATAAAAGAGAGGTAATATCTTTGGCCCACTAATAGAACTCTTGGACTCATGGCACAACTTATGAGCTCTCACAAAAGAATTTAATTCAATCATGGGCCACTTGGACATAAAATACTCATCTGACACAACCACAATCAACATTTAACATTGTTTGGTAGCTTGAACAATCAACTCCGGGAATCATTCACCCTTTGGTAAACTCTCATGGCGTCTATCAAAGAAAGGATAGAGCATACGATCCTCCAAGGCTTTGCACAAGTGTTCCACAAACTCCTTTTGAGCTCCACTATGGCTCAAAAATATCTTGTGCTTGGGTTCCAAGATAAGATCATTTCTCATGCCTTCACTTGATCTGTGTCACGATAAAGTCTTTCAATACCAAATTAAGTCACGTAATCAAAATAGTGCAATGAATACTTATCCAACAAAAATAAAGTTGAGAGACACTGTTACAAAAATATCCAAAATTGCCACTTTTGACAAACAACAAGGTTTAAAAAGGCCATAAGCACTAACAAGAGCTGGTGCATACAAATCCCCTCCCCTCTTCGATCTTAAGCGTTTTAGTACATCACCTATGCAAGGTGTCACCTTCAAAACAACTTCTCAATTCATCATCCCTCTCTTCATTGCAGACCTACAACCGCAATCATCATCACATTCTTGTCAGGATGATCAGCTATATAGATAAAATTAATATTCTATAAATTCTACTTCTTCCCAATGTTGCTCCTCAATTAAAAACCTTTTACAAACTCAGATGACATCAGCAAATCACTCTCAGCATCACAAACTGCTCAAACAGAGACTCCCAATTGTCAGCATCCATAGTCAGTAAAATATAGGATGTCACCAACAAAATTACAGCAATCTGAACCATCATGTTGTAGGACAAGTCACCTACAGTATGGGCCACTCGAGATAATAGACCTCGTCTTCTGTAAAAACTCCGATAAAACAACCTGAAACAGACCCACATGAGAATGAAGGCAGAACTTGATTGAATCATAGTCTTCATTGTTACTCTGCAACTTGCCAATTTGATCAAATCATGCAAAGCTTCTTCTGAAAACCACAACCTTGAGATGTAATATGTCCCCAAATCCATCAGAGTATATTGTCTTCTGATTGAATGGATAAAACGTGACACTTGCATTTAGAAGACCCTGGAGAGAGCATCTTGCTTGGTGAGAGCAAGATATCAAGTACGCATACTTTTCCCAATCCGAAACCAATAATATCCATAACAAGAACATGAAATCAGCGAATAACACACAACAATCAAAACTTTTAGAAAAACTTCACCATCCAAAAATGGAGACAGCCATCCCAATCATACTCATGCCTAACACCTTCATTGCATTGCCTGGGATGGCAGAGAGCGCCCTGTAATACAAGAGAGAGAGACGTCTGTAAGTCAATACCATTCAAAGTTGTTGTTCAACTGGAAGTGTTGTACGTATCCAAAAAATAAAATAGAAAAACAGAATATACCACAAGAGTGACATCCTAAATAGACTAGAATGAGAGCAAATTAATAACTATGCCCATAGGTGAGTTTTAAAGGGAGTTCACCATCCAAGGAAGGAGATCAGCAACCCAATTGGATTAACGCCTAACACCTTCATGTTGTGATGAGTAGCAATAAGGATCCTGTCATGAAAGTGAGAGAACGCACATATAAATACAATAGCATAGTGCATTGCAAAAAAGGAACCTTAATATTTCTCAATCTTATCATCTGCAACATCCAAATACAACACAACAAAGATAAAAGCACACCACAATGTGCCCTCCCTAGGAGATGACATAACAACCCATGTAGCAAGGTGTTCTCAACCAAAGCTCGATTGTGAGGAATGCAGCATATTTGGTATACATCTACAAGAAAGATGGGAAAGGGCCGCCTACCTTGCAATGCACTACTAACATACGGCTCCTTCAATCGAGTAACTTCGAAGGTAGAGCTTTCTTAAGTATGGGTCACAACTGGTGAGATCAAGCACACAAAATTCATGTGCTGTCCAGGGATCATGCTCCAAAACTGTACATCTCGTCCAAAGTCAGCTTACAAAATGGTCCTTTGGTGTGACCAACTTGATACATGTCCACGAAACGAGCCTGGGAGGTACATCAGACCCACCGACAGAGTTCTTTCATCCGATCCCCAAAGCACACATCTACCATTGTAGTTGAAGAACACTCTGCGAACTGCGCTTTTGTGCCTTGCGTGACCCTTGTGGCTTGTTTCCCCTTGTAGCTTGTCTGCGAAGAGACGGACAAACAAACATTCAGCTCTCTTACTTCACCCATTTCCCATAGGCCAAAATCATGGCAAAGGACCCAGGTCTTTCTACACATTACCGTTCCAGAGTCCTTGGCAATTAATCAGTGTGCTCAGAGTTTGCGAATAGAGACGAATACACACGCAGCTGGAGAACTCTTAGACCATATTTGAATCGGCAACACAGCCACTGAGGAGCTACACTGGCCCATTCAAGCCCTGAACTTAACCACAAGCTCTCAGACACAATATCCATACCTTAAATCAGGTTGTTTGTTTGTATATTTGTTACGGTGAGATCTCCTGGACCGTGAGTCCCCCGGTCGGATTCTTGGTACCATCAGAAAGCTCTCGGCAAAGAGGGGTGCATGGGCTTTGTTTCGTGAAGTTTGGACCTACAATGTACAAATGATTGAATTTTGAAGTTTTTGTGAATGAATTAACTGGACACCCAGCCAGCAACAGAACATCCAGCCAGCAAAGGAATTGGTTTAATCATATAGTTGCCAGACCCCTCTTCGCCGCGGCCATGGACCACCAGGACTCTCTTCAAACCCTAACCCAGAATGGCACACGACTACAATTCTGAAATTCGCTAGAACCGACACCATCTTATCTGTCAAAGAGGCAATCGCTCCACTGTAATTTACAACTCAGTCAAATTCCAAGACAATAGCAGACGACACCTGTAGTACGCTGCCATTCTAATTATCCTCAATCGCAGCTTCAATCGACTCTATATCGTTGTGAACAAAGGACAAAGTGTTCCCTAGTCTCTGCCCTCGGGCTGGCGGTCTGCGTGAGCCAAGGCTTCGTCTGCTCAGATAGCCATCCGAGCCACCACTACCTTAACATCCATCTCTGACATTCATTTCCTCCATGAGATCACCAGCTACCCTGCGGAAGCCCTTTGAGACAAAATGATAAATTGTCGGTAGAACATGACCGTGCGAAAACAAACTAAGGATCGATCACCTTACAAGCTTCATGCGCAAGTCAAACACAGCGTTGCACTCTCAAATCAAAACAGCAGCATCAGAACTGAAGATCGATGAAAAAAGGGAATCTCAACCTGTTGCAGAGGCTATACCGACAGCTTTGCTCCAAAGTAAAGTTAGTCTCCACGCGCAGTTCCGTTTCCTCTCGCAAGCATGATTGTTGTGCGAATTGAGTGCAAGTTGGTAACGATGGATTGCCTTCGCAGTTTGGAATGGCAAGGCGAAGGCGACAGTGGAACTCGAGGGTTTACAGTGGAACTCGAGGGTTTTAGGGTTTAGGCTCAAGGAACCCGCATCGCTGAAGCATCACAACTTCGAAGTAAGGTAGACGAGCCCATTGTGGTCAGATGACCCATAGTGGACACCTATGACCCCATGACAGTTTCTTTGGCCACAATCAATGTATAACCTGATACCAATGGAGTGATTAGTGACCTCATTAGGAACATTTGCTTTTTCAGTGTAAATCATTGTAGGAAGTGACTTTTTATGGCCTTCTACATTAGAAATTATTGTGACCACTTTAGGTGATTAAGAAGAGCATATTGGATACACTTTTTGTTGGTTATAAGGTAGTCTATTGACTCTTTTGGATAGATTACTTCAGAAATTCAGAACTAATTCATACTTGGTCCAAAAAATATAATTTCAAATGTCTTCACTCTCTCTCACACTTGTCTTTGTGTGGAAAAAAATTTGAAAATTTTCAGCAACGACATGAGGGTAGACTCCTAATTCTGACCACAATGGGCTGGTTTATCTTATGTACAGTGCCATCTATTGTAGAAAGTAAAGGTATATTCGTCACTCGGTGTTAGGTCAATGTGAGTATGTGTAAAAGTAGATTTGAGTTCGATCTTAAGACCATCAATAACAATATTTTTTAATACCAAGTGTGAGCATACCTTAGTTTAGGTAACTCCACTTCCAACTTACAATAATATCTTTTAGAATTTACCCTTTTTATAGACTTATTTTTTTAAAACTAACCTACTAAATTGATTGTTTTATGCAACCTTGATCAACACATCAAATTCCACTTTCAAACCACATTGCCTAGGAAAAATTTAATACTATAGAGAATTTTATGTCAAGGAGTTACCTTTTCAAGTATTATCAAATAGATATTTCTAATTTGTAATTATATTTTACTTATTGATCCTTGTATATGACTATTTCTGTACGTTTGAGCATAAAGGTGCAATAGGTTTGGCAAAACCTAAGTATAATTTAGAATTTTTTTTGATAGTGACCCCTAGATATTGAATTCTTTGTAGAGTAAAATATATGTGATTAAATCTTTGAAAAACAAGCATATTAAAGTTCTTCGCATGAACTTTGAAGTTGCAAAATCAAACATTAGGAAAAATTTCAACCTCTGCAGAAGGCCGCTAAAGAATTGATTTACAAGACCCTCTGGTGCAATTTCAGAATGAATAAAAAATGTTTTTTCTTTAAAAAAAATATTTAAAAAAAAAATTTTGACGTGCCACATCAGCACCCATTTTTTTTTCTTAAATTTAAAAAAAAAAAATACTTTGATTTTTTGCCATAATTGCACTAGGCAGGTGCAGAATTTGTGGCCTTCTAGAGGGCTGAATTTTTTGCTAATGGCATAGGAAGGGGATTTGAAGCTTAGAAATATTATCATAGGCTTGTTCTTTAAGGATTAGAAAGGCTAATTTTAGGGCTTATATTAGAAATCAAGTCATGCACACTTTATATTAAAAATTACATTTAACTTGAGTAGTAATCTTGATAATAAGGTTACAAGTGTCATGTTGTTTTTGTCCTGTTTTCTACAATTGTTTCTTAAATTTTGCAGTACCTTATTAATCTTGATTGTAGAGTTAAATATATAACAAGTGCCACCTTTAATAATTCATTTGTTATTAGGTTTTCATCTCTAAAATTAACTCATTCTAAAGCATTAGACATTTGTTTGATGGAGCCTTTGATTGTATTGAATAACGTTATTTGTCTTTGATTGTATTAGATACCCAACAACTATTTATTCTTTGTGTATTTCATGTATTGTCTCTACTTGTATATCTATTATACTTTTTGGCCATGTAGCCCACCCATTTTGGATTATAAGAGTCACTTCTTTTCTTTTTCTTTTCAACCCCTAAAGGCTCAAGGCTTTTTTCTGCCAAAAGACACCCAAAATTGTCATTTTTATAGCAAAGAGTGAAAAAAATTAAAAAGTGTTTTTTTGGCACATCTAACCTAGTATGAAAAATGTGTGGAAATTTTTTTAGGATTTTTTGACTATACAGATTGCATGATATCTGCGATTAAAATGAAAAAAACAACTTTTTCAACACATTGTGGGACTGGGTTTTATGACTTTGAACATTTTTAACTTAAAATTTTTGCACTATAGAGTTTTGAGCTTTAAATGTTTGTAGTGAGGAATTGAGTTGAGAATCTAGCAAAAATAAATAAATTAAAAAAACTTAGTTTTCATTATTAGAAAAATTGTTAAGTAGAAGTAGGTACGAGATAGAAGGAAAATCTAAAACATTAATATATTTTAGATGGAATTAAAATGCACTAATCCCAATGGTGAGATTGTTCTAGCAAGTAAACTAAACTACGCAAAAAAAATTTGAAAAATTTGAAAAATTACATTCAAAAATGCATCCTAGAAGATTTTTTTTCAAAAAGATGCTCTAATTGCCCGAAAAACAAGAATGTCCATAATTTTCTCATAACAAATCCAAATGAAATGAATCAAAGCTTTTTAGATAGAAAAAAATATAATCTATGAGAAAAATAAAAATAAAAATAAAAATGCAATTTTTTTTTGTTACTTGCATTGCCCCTTGTCCCTTGTTTTGAGCTTATTTGGTCATAACTTTTATTCCCGGGCACCGATTGTGAAAAAAATTATACTCCCACAAAGCTAAGCAGCTTTTCTACCTCCAAAAAAAGCTTCAAAAAATCAGGAGAAAATTTCAGCCCGTAGGTACCTGTCCAAAAACGCATTGGTCCCCCAAAGGAACAATGGTCCTTTAGGGATTAAATGCTGATGTTTTTTCATTGCTGTATGATCCATCATTTTTTCTTTAAAAGGAATAGAATTGAAATAGAATAGCTAGCCAATAAAAAAAAGAATTTCGTTTTGGTTGGTTTGTAGTTATCTATACAATAATTTCAAATTAAAGTAAAAACCATGTTAGAGACAAAGTAAAAGTAAAATCTATTTTTCAAAAACAGTATAAATTCTCCACAGTTGACAATATATATCATATTTCATATATTGTCATTTTGTCAATTTTGAATTGCACTGACACCATGGGTGACACCGCAGGTTCTAGGCAGGCACTGGCGGATTTATTCATCCACAAATATTCATCTCTCTTGACGACCCATCATCCACTCCCAAGCCACCACCCTTGGCTAAAAATCTTTCTCGTTCCTAGATACGTGTCCAGGAAGGGAACGTCGCTGTGTCACCACTAGAGCAACCGTCTTCCACACGTCCAGCAGACCTCGCTTGCCGGCGACGGATGCCGAGTTCTTTTTCTCGATCGTTCTGGACCCTGCTCGATCCTTCTGAACTCTTTATATAGGGTTTCCGACGCAACTGATCTTTGAACCAAGAGTTTTCCAATTTCAATGATCTTGTTATCAAGAGTTTGGTGGTGCATGGAGATTGCTGAGAACGATGGCGATGGCGGGTTTGTTGGAGCGAAATCGACGCCGCTTTGATGAATTTGGCTTTGATTGCAATCTGCCTTGTGCTTTTCAGGCATCAAGTCTCGTTTCTTGCGTGTGCCGTTGCTTCATGGAAGATGTTATGCTTTTGGCAGATCTCTAGGGTTTCGACGTGTGCGTGAGGAGCGATTTGGCTTGTCGATTTGCTGAAGATGATCGTCGGACGGTGTATTTCAGAGGCTTGATTTCAGCCTACCTTGTGCCGTTGCAAGTGTCGAGTTCTTCTCTCCTCTTTGCGATGATCCGTGTTTGGGAGATCTCTAGGGAACTCTAAGCTCTAGGGAGCTGTGATCCCTTTTGGAACTGATTCGATCTGCATTTTACCGTTGTCAGGCGTTGAGTTTTTTACTCTTCTGTGGGGCGGTCGTTTTATGCTTGGCAGAACTCCTAGGGTTTGGGGCGTATGGCGCGTATGCGGTGCGCGGCTGTCAGGAGGAGCGGTTTGGAGATGATTTTCCCCGGACGATCGTCAGATGGGCTAATTCGGAACCCTGATTATCCGTTCTTGATTTTCTAGCGCTTGCGTTAGGTTTTTGGTCGGCAAAATGGTTTGGTGCGATTTTTTTCAGACGCACAAGGTCTTTTCTGTGGCAGAGAGTCGCGGATTCGTGAGATCACGGAGAATTTGTGCTTTTGATGTAAAGAGATGCATGGAGCATTTTGAAGCGCTCAAGAGGGTTGACTTCGAATTGACAGGCTCTTTTGAAACCCTGATCGTGCCCTTTTTCAATCTTTCAGCCCGCTTCCTTTTATTCACTTTAGCATCTTGCGAGCTTGAGTTTTCTGAGTCGACGTTGATTGGGTGGACTCTATTTTCTCTGGGAGAGGAGCCTGTATTTCTGAGAGCACGGCACGTGCTGGTTGTGTGTAGCCCTAAGGAGGAGGGAGTTTGGAGTATTTTAATTCGTTCAAGACGGTTGGCTTCAGATTGACAGGCTCTTCTGACCCTTACAATTTCCTTATTTCAAGGTTTCCGACTGATTGTTATTCAGCTGTTGGCCTTTTGCGGGCGGGAGTCGTTTGGGCGTGGATGTGATTTGAACTTTCCTATCTTTGGTCACAGACTAGCGAGACCGTGGAGAATGCTGCTTGTATTTGCGAAGAGGATGTTTGGAGTATTTTAAATCGTTCAAGATGGTCGACTTCGAATTGACAGGCTCTTCTGAAAACCTATAATAAACTTGATTCAAGGTTTCTGCTATATTCTGTTGTTTAGCGACTTGTGTGAATTGTCCATGTTGCCATATATTCTGGGTTGCCCTCTTCAGAGGAGATCTTTCTAGTTCTGGAAGAACATGAATATTCATGACCCTGAAGTTGAAGGTGATTGGAGTATCTTAATTTGTTCAAGTCGCTTTACAGTTTGGAATACTCACATGCTCCAAGATTTCAATGCTGCTATTGCTTGTATTAGCATGCGAATTTTAGTTGGAGATATGCTTTAGCTGGTGAAGGTGGCTGTTTCTCTGGCAGGGGGGCAGACTTCTATGGAGTGTACTGCTTGTGCTTGCCCCTGAAGTGGGGATGATTTATGGTGTAATTTTATTTCGTTGAAAATAGTCAGCGGGTTGACAGGCTTCTTTGAAACTCTACCCATTTCCGTCTGAACATGTTCGCTCGCACCATCTATTTCATTTGCAAGGTTATTTTTTTCTCTATCATTCTGCGTTTTTTGCGTTTTTTCCATATAATCTGACTGTCTTCTCTGGCAGAGAGGCGCATATTCGTATCACCATGGACAGTGTAACGTATGTTTATGGCCTGAAATGAGGAGGATGTATGGAGGTACTTTTATTTGTTGACGATAGGCGGCTTCCGATTGCCACAGTTCTGCAAACCTTCCATATTACCTTTTTGAATATTGTCGCTTGTGCTAGCCATCTGGTTTCTTTTTTTAGCGTGGAATGTGTGGTCGGAGATATACTTAAACTGTTTTTTGTTAGTGTGGAATGTGTGGCTGGCAGAGTCATACATGAGAATAATTATGAAGACTGCTGCTTGTGTTTGTTTTGGAAGTAAGGACGCATGTGGAGGTTGTTTATTACGTTGAAGACAACGGCTCCTGAATGCCAGGCCTTTTTGTTTGGAACTTTTTCCCTCTTTCTCTTTCGAAATTGACTATTTAGCCTTTTGTATTGAAAATTGTTTTGGAACTACATCCACACCTCATTTCGAGATGTAATCATATATATTGAAGAGTTGTTTTCATGGCTCTTTTAGACGGAGATGGAGTTTGATTGGGGTTTTCAAAGGTGAATCGTTATCTTTGGGAGAGGGGCAAGGACTCGTAGCATCACGGAGATTGTTGCTTGTGGGAGACTCTGTAGTGGGGAGGAAGCGTGGAGTGTCTCAACTCTTTCAAGGCGGTTCATATCCGATTAACAGGCTTGAGAGTCCTATTCACATATTCTGCTTCAAGCTTTCTATTTCGTTCTATTCAGTTAATATTATCAGCCGTGAAAGGGCTGGTTATTATCTTCTCGCTTTACCCCGCTGCGTGATGTTGGTTCATTCGTGATCCTCTTCTGCTTGGCAGAGTTCCTCACAGTTGGTAGAGACATTCGTCTGCGTTTACCTCCGTCGTGGATGGTATTTGGAAGAATCAACTCGCCTGAAGATTCACCTCTGCGCGACATAAATGACGGACAAATTTATTTGAAACTCTTGTACTTTTCCTCTTCTGGTTATTTGCCTGCGTTTTTGCATTCACAACCCCATGATATGTGATTTGGTTCGTGGTTGAAATGCATCTGGATGTCAGAGTTGGAACAGCTCATGAATTATGTCTCTGGGAGGTGACTAAGTTTGGAAGAGGGAGCTTGAATTTCTGCAAGACCGACTTACAGGCTCCCTCGAAACCTTAGCATTTTCTTTCGTGTTATGCATCCCTTTTCGTCTGTTTTAGTTCATTGATATACCCTTCTTGCTTTCACAGCGGGTCACACCCTTGGGGAATGCTTTCTGTGCGCAGCCCTGCGCTGAAAAAAATCCGAAGAGTTATAATTCGCGTACACTTTTGTTTCTCTCCGACTATCGTCGCTCAGGCTTCTTCGAAACCTTAATCAATCTTTTTACCTTTTTCACTTCGAGTTGGTTTCTGAAAACAAGCTAGGGCCGTGTTTTGGTTCAGCAGTGAATTGCTTTTTCTTGGCAGACGGCGAGTATCTCTCGGGCAAGACATACTAGTCTTTGAAGGATGAGCAAATAATTAATTTTTTTACGGCAATCTACAGTCAGGGTTCTCTTAAACCGTCACCCACTGGGCTTTCATTTATGTCTTTTCTGCTTCAAAGCATGAAACATCTGGTTCGGTTCATCAGTGATGGCATGCTTGGCAGTTCCACAGAATTGCATAGCAATCTAAAGGAGAAATTCCGAGTACGGTGCGAAGCTAAGTAGTGATTTGGAGACTTTGATTCGTTCAAGGCGATCGTCGAACAGGCTTTTTCTTGAAACCCGAATAATCCAGAATTTGGATTTCTGCTTCTGAGTAATTTTTTCGCTTGCTGTCTGGTGTGTGTTATTTCGAGTTTCAACGGTGGATTATCTTTTTTATGGCAGTGGGGAGCAATTTCACAACACTTCTGTTAACCTCGAGAACTTGCGAAGTCAGATTTTTTCAAGACAGCTTGACAGGGTTTTTTCAATCTCTTATCATACTTTCATTTAAGATTTACGCCTGCCTCGTCTGCTGAGCTTTGCGTCTTGAATTTCTATTGCTGGCAAGATGAATTGCCCGACTCCAGAGGTGAATCATGTATCTCTTGTAGAGGGGCATGAATTATTATGGCATGGGGAATGCTCTTTGTGTGCAGACTTAAGCTGGGGAGTAATTTTGGAGTATTTTAATTCGCTTGAAGACTTTAACTCGTTGAAGACGGTCAACTATCGATTGACAGGATTATTTGAAACTCTTTGCACCCTTCGTTTCACCTATGTTTTGTTCAGCTTTCTACAGCATTTCATTGGTTAAGTTGTGACAGCAAGCGCTGCTCTTTTACATCCGTGGTTGCTGCTTTTTAGACTTGCTCTAGTGGGTGAAAGTGGTTCATGTGTAGTCTGCTTCTGGTTGGCAGAATCGCACTGATTTATAAGAACACCGATGGTCGTTGCTCTGAGCGAGGATGGTGATCCGAGTGTTTTTTTCACCGCGAGATATCTTTGACAAACAGGCTTCTTTAAAACCCCTTTTCTTGTTCACCCTGTCCTGAATGGGCATTGTTACATGTTCAAATCCCTCTTCCTTGTGTGTTGGTTTATCGGTGATTTGCTCTTCCTTTGACAGAGGGGTTTATACATTTTGAAGACGGGAGAATGTTTTGAACGCAGTGAAGTATCTGAGGAGATTTAATTCGTCTGGAGCTTTAATTCGTTTCTGGCGGCTGACATTCAGGCTTCTTTGGAACCTTACCCAATCAATCATTTCTTGCTTTCGCTTCTGGTTTCTTTCCTTTAGAAAACTTCACCCTTCAGGATTGGTTCATCGATGAACCGCTTTTTTTGTGGCAGACAGTGACAAACATTCTGAAGACGGGTAATAGGGGCCCTGCCATCAAGGGCGAGTGCAAGCTTAATTCGCCCAGGACGGCTGATACACAGGATTTTTCAACCCCGTATCCAATTGAATTCTCTTATCTGAGATGTACTCTGATTTTGCCGGTTTCGTATAACTGCTTCTGCTTCGCTAGTCGCAGAAACTGAGATTTGGTAACTTTTCGTTTCGAATTATGTTTGGAAGTTGGATATGCTCGGGATTTGGTTACATACGCCAATGGGAATTTGTCTATCCAGATTTGAGCGCGCACTCCACCTTGAGATTTGACGTCATCCATGAGCTCTTTGCAAGCAATACTGGGAGTTTCTTTTTCCTGGACTGATTCGTTTTGCGAAGTCTGTTTTTATTTATATTGCTTTACGTTATTTACAATTGTTTGTCAGTAGGTTATTGTCATCGCTCAGATACCGTTTGTTTTGCAGATTGAATGTATTGGATGACATGTATTGCTGGTCAAAGAAGTGTACTATGGTGTGAATGTGTAGTCGCTTTATGAAACACTAATGGAGGATTACTTGTCAGAACAATTTTAGAAGAAAAAGATTCAGCATTGAGTGCTCAAGTGGATGAAATACAATGGCGGTACTATATTTATCAACCGTTGAGTTTTGAAGAGGTTACGCTTTGGAAGAGTGACCGGCGTTTCATTGAAATTTAATTTTAACGTGAGGAGATTTCACCCTTAGGTTTACCACCATTTATTTCCCTTCACCATTATTATCTAATCGTTGTGCCTTTTTAGGCTAATGGCTTCAAGTACATCGGGTCCATTCCAAATCCTTCATTTAAAATATTCATATGCCACGACGAAAACAAACATTTCCAAGTAAATCTCCCAAGATTGCACGGAGATTGTTTGCTCCTGTTGTACCGATGAACATATTTGTGTTTGTTATTAGAAGTCAAAGGGAGCATTAACAGATACGCTCGGAATTTTTTGATGGCCACCCTCGGAAGTTGGGGCGGTAGCATGGGAATGGAGCGAATGGATTTCTGACTCTAGCTATGGCAATCTATGGAGATGAAGGTTTGTGCATTTCCATCTGGCATATCCAGGTATCGTATTCGTTTATTTTGGAATTATGCCTCTTGTTCTTGAATTTTGGAGTAAGCTAGTTATACTTATAATCATCCGAGCGCTTGTGTACTGCTCTTATTATTAGTTGTCTTCGTTTTTGTTTTTTCTTGTTGGAGCGGATTTTCTCCATGTATTTTTTGGACTATGGAAAAACTATGAATTTCATAGTGCTGATTTTATAATCCAGCCTATCCAATGTATTGTACGATGTGGGCCAAGCAATCACAAATATGTCATGGGACAAGCTTTTGAAGCGGATGAACATTTTGTGTAGAAGGGCCCCACCTCGCGTTCTGCCGCTCAATGATCCAATATCTAGTACTGCCTCAATAGCTGATATCGCTTTGCCTCTTACTCAGTTTTGCTTGAATGGATCACATGCAGGACCTTGACCCACATTCTTGTTTATGTCAAGAGCAACAGCTTCGAAGTGGACGTGTTATGGGGGCAAGTGCAGAGAGCTGTAAATCAGATTCAGTGACAAATGTGGGGCACATGCAAGTGAGGTGACTATTTGTTGTCATTTCTGTTGCTGTACCCGAAATTGACTGTATGCAGATGCTGTACATTTTAGTAAAAAAATTTAAAAGGTTTGTTTTCTTAAGGTTTGCAATTCGGTGAGAGCACCTTGGTGGTTTTCAAGATGAATGAAGAGGATGATGAATAGTCTGTTATTTCATTGTCTGTCCCATCACTCCCAGAAGTCGCGACCCTGTGAAAGTCTTTGAGCACACTCGAAGAGGTAGCAGAGTGGAGGAGAGTTCAAGCACTCTTGAGACCGATCGGCAGGAGTGCGGGAGTTGAAGGTGAAGTAGCTGGAGTATTATTCCACTTTTCATATGATATTGTACATATGAGATTGAAAGTAAGTTCATAATCTAATCTTTGACGTTTCCAAAATCAAAATCTGGTTATTTGGTCACCTGCACGAGTCGTCTTTACTTTTGATTTTGACAGAGAATTTTTCTGGATTGCATTGCATTATTCATCAGGAGTGCTAGTTCGCTGTAATTTTGAGCTTGATGCAGTTGTGGGCTCTGGACCAAGGGGAGGAGGCTTTTTGTTGGCAATATATTTCAATTTTTGTGGGCTCTGGAACAAATGGGAGGATGCGTTTCATTTTAGTGGCAATATCTTTTGACTTGTTGAGAAATTGAAAAGAAAGGGCCATTGTTACATGGTCTTAGCAATGAGAAGCTTTATTTTTTCAAATGAGCATGCATCTTAATCCCAAAAGGCGTAGAGTGGTCTCTAGAAGTGCCGGTTTGAGAAAAATCATCACGTAGTACTATTTGGAAGTGTATTTTGGAATTGATATATAAATAATAAAAATTGTAGATTTCGTCTTGATGTTTACATTCACCAATACTATTAGCAATTTTGTAAATTTTATAAATTTTGATTACAAGCAAAAAAATTATCATTTTTTGAATAAAATTTGTTGGAATGGATTTGGAATGATGTAAAGTAAGTCCCTCTATAACTGACCAAATAAGGAATTCTGACATGATCTGGAGTAGTGAAGGCAAATGGCATGGATTGCAAAAACTTGGTAATTTTATTGCTTAAATTGAAATTACTATAAATTTTGGGAGGCAAAAAGTGCATTGGACCATGGCCAATGTATAGAGTCTTCCAATGCCAATCACTCATAATTTTTTATCTAGTCATTATTTCCTTTTTTTTTTTTCATAATTTGTGACATGAGTCATGTATTTATTAGTTTTGACCTTAAAAATGGAAAAAACCTGCATTATAAGCATAGTCGAAAATATGTGCACCTATAGGTTGGGAATGGATCAGTGGTCGGGAATGGGGGGATTACTTTATGTAAATTATGTTGATTTTATGAAATTTTGTGTCCTTCAAATCTATGACTTCATTTTTGCAACTAGAGCCAATGCAATTATGGCTTGGTCAATCACTTCACATACTTTTATATTTTGTAATTTAAAAAAATATATATATTAGAATAATACCAAATCCAACCATTGGATAGGACAACAACTTGATCAAATTAGAATGATTTTTATCCGCAAGTTAAGATTAAACATTTTCTTCTTCCCAAAACTGAATAATAGGAATGAAGAAATTGCAATATTGTTCATTGAAAAAATAAATCTATAATGTCCTTTACAAAGTAATCATAGAAAGAAGGGGCCATGACCACAACTTTCTATCTTCACAATTCTTTACATTGTTTTACAACTATATATTAATAAAATATTTAATACTTATTTCTTAGATGAAATTATGTGTCTTCCATGATACAAAAATTTCAATCCACAAACTAGGACAGGTTGACACATTTTGGTTTCAAGTTGTGTGACTTGAATCGTGCAAAGTAATGGAATATTTGCAAGTTAACGAAATTGACATTTCCAACAATTTTTTAACCACAATGTAGTGCTTTAGCACTACAGTAGTGGACAAAGCAAGTCCAAATGAATCAATTTTTCAATCAATAAAAATATCAAAGGTATAGAATAAATGGTAAAGAAGTTTGAAGTCAATTGGTTATGAGTTGAAAATCATCCAAGTTTTGAAGTTGCAAAAGAAACAAAGAAAAAGATATGAAATTCCATTAAGTATATTAGTTGTGCAAGTTTAGATTTATGTATGAACATACCATTTCAAAGTCCTCTTAAGGTGTAGAACAAATTGTTCTAGTCCATTATGTGATGGATATAGGAAGCTTGAACATAATTTGAACATGAAATTCAAAACTCTAATCCAATGAAGTGAAATTAAGTTTCATGATCTATTTTTTTCCACTTTTTATTACAAGTTAGTTAAATGCAAAGACACTTTGAACCAAGTTAGTTCAAATGAGAATTTGTATTATAAATCTTGGTTATAGCTATAGCAAATCTAATTATATAGATATCATCTAAAATTCAAAATCTACAATTTGGATTAAATATCACCACCAAAATGATAAAACTATCCTTCTATATTACATTTTACAATACATCTTAACAAATCTTCATTTGAACAAATGAACTGTCATTTTGGGATTAATTCATATATATATATATATATATGTATAATGATATAAATATTTTATCCAAAAATACAAAATTGATTTTGGCTTTAAAGAATTAACCTTGCAAGACCTCATAGTTTCAAGGTGATGGAATATGTTAGTGGTCTCTACTTAGAAATACTACCATGTGGATCTCATAGTTGGCTTATGATTACACTACAAAAAGAGGGGTATAAATGACTTGTCCACAATGACTGCACCGACAAGAATGACTGCAAAATGACTACATAATGACTATTTTGTAGTCATTCTTGTCGGTGCAGTCATTGTGGACAAGTCATTTATACCCCTCTTTTTTTGTAGTGTTAGTATACCTTCCATTCAATTATTTGAACTAATTAGTGATAGATTATTAAAAAAAAATTGGAATAACTTATTTGATATTGTTAGAGTGGTGTTTTACAAAGCTTATTTGTAGGATTAAAGAAAGATTTAATGATAAAGAAGAGACTTTGGGAAAATTTGACATACTTTGGGGCTTAAATTTTGAGTTGATAGTTGAAGATGGTAGGAAGGTGGAGTATAACTTCACCATGCACATTAGAATGTTCATTTGAAATCTCATTATATTTTTCAAAGTAAATGATGACCAGTAGATTTGTCATGTTGGTGGTGACTATCTTTTGTATAGTAATAAAATTGTTCTTTTTGTAACTCATCCACAAGGGCCAGTATAAAGGATGTTTTATATTTGATGGATGATGGATGATGGATGACTTTATAAAGCCATAGAATTTTTTTCCATCTAAATTTTTTTTAAGTCTAAGAGTTAGAATTATGTAATGCAAAATATTTTTTGACTAGCTTATAAACCAAAAAGACCTATAACCATTCACTTCAACCAATTTTGCATACATTTAGTTTAAATTGCAAAAAAACTATTGTTATCTGAGAATTTTTGTATTTTTAATCAATTTTTCAAGCCAAGACTTGAAGAAATATTAAGAGAAAATTTTCTATATATTCATATTTGAAGCACCTTTATAATGATCTAAACCATTCACCAAAGGAATTTATGAAATGGACATACCCAACCTATCACATCCATCTTTGAAGAACACGTGGCCGATATGCTCATCATCTTCACAAAATATTAGTTAGCTATCTTATGACAATTCCAAATTTCACTTCGCCTTACTCCAAATCTTCACCGTCTATGCACATTCAGAGATCAAAATCTATAAATAATGTCAATTTTGTTATATTGGCGGAATTTCATGACTTTGGCACTCTTTAAGGCACTTAGCCTAAAACATAAATCTATATCAATCCTATTTTTTTGAGCTATGTGCAAACAAATATCACAAATTTTGTCTCTTAGAATTGCTCTAATTTAACAAATTTGACAATGACTATTCATATAGGGTGTCAAAAAAAGAGATAACTTTAAAAAAATCACAACTTTATGTACAGAACAATAGTCTTTATGAAATTCCGAGTCTCAAAAGGAAAGAATTAAAAGTCTCATAGTGAAATTGTACACTTTGATAGCTTCAACTGATGTGGTTTTCATTTTATGCCAAGTAGGGTAAGAAGGATGACACCTTGTAATCTTGTTCAAACTACATCTTATTTAGCTTTAGGTAATTGTACCTAAACGCAATAGTTTAAGGTTTGCAAGAAATTTGGATTGAGAGTATTTCAATGTGACATTCAAAAATCGTTAGCAATTTGAAGACAAAGTTTTGGATTGAAATGACTAAATTCTACTTTAAATCAAGTGATTATTTAGACTCAAAGAATGTGGGTTGTAAGAATGTGTATAGGTTCATAGTGAAATACAATGTGAATGAAGTAATAAATTGGTAAATGAAACTTCAAAATTGTTGTGACTTTTGATTATAAATAAACAATCATTCATGAGTGAATACAGTCATTACCAAATATAATATTGTGTAACAGACTCTCATTTATAAAATTTAAATGGGAATTTATATTGTGAATTGTGATTTTGAAACTCTTTTCTATCCATTCAACCTTCAAACATTGGAATTGGGGAGGAGATGTAATGAAACTATTTTTACTTTAAATGCAATTCAAACCTTACCATAAATTGGTGGAAGAATGGAAGTTTTTTTGAATTGTAGCACTCTACAAATGATGTTTCTTTTCACCACAAATTGTAGAGAGCAAATGCCAATATTTTATGTGAGCATATACCAAAGCTCATGAGCTTGGTCACCTTGTTGGTCACATTTGTTAGTGGTGAGAAGTGAAGTCCTTGCTCCTAGTGTAGTTGTGAGATTAAGAGTCAACAATGACTAATCAAGTCCGAAACAAGAAATGGCCAGCTTCTTCACCTATGTCACAGCCTCTCCCAACACCTACACCACAAGCATCTTCACGCATCAACTTCTCCAACTTACCAATATTGCACAATGGAGCCATCCCCCGCAGTTCCATCACTGGGAGAGTTTTCAGGAAACATACAATGCACAAAATCACTGAAGAGCATAAACAAGACATACGGATGGCGTTTGAGCTTTTTGATTCGCGAAAAATTGGAAAGCTCAATTATCGCGAACTCAAAGTAATTCTTCATCTTGTAATAGGATTTGGTTTGATTGTCTTAACATTCTTGAACCCTTCATGGTGGGGTGCTTTCTATTTGAAGATGCAAACCTCAATGGTAGGAGAAGAGATTAAAGAAAATCCTTAAATTCAATGGTTTACAATGGTATCACAGATGAAATATTCTATCCACAACACCACAACACCATTGCCAGGGAAATATTGTGGTTAGAGACTCTAAATTTGCGCTACCTCTTGTGGGTATTTATATAAGAAACACAAGTGATTGTTGTTTCCTCCCTACAATCTTTATTTCAGTTATTGCGAGGTGCTATAATTGTTTGTATCCCATTAAATACCCGTAAGTTAAGAAATGCCTCTTCCTTCTTTTTTCCGCCCTAAAGTCTCAAAAAATCTTGAAAGAAATCACACTCTGTAGAAAAAATTAATTTTGGTAGTCATAAAGTAATTCAACTAATGTTGTAGTTGCCGAGTGTGCTTGACCAAATTAAGCTCTTTTTCATTGTAATATCTTGATTCAGGTGGCAATGAGAGCACTGGAGTTTGATGTGAAGAAGCCAGAGGTGAAGATGCTGCTTCAGAAATTTTCGAAAGATGGTGGTGATGAAGTAAATTACGAAGAATTCTTGGAAATCAGTAACTGAACTTGCTCCTTTCTAATGTGTGCGGTCGTATGGTCCCTCCGTCTTAAAATGATCATTCGGTTGGACAAAATGTTCAAGATTAAGGTTGAAAATAACATCATTTTATCCTGTTTCTAAGTATTTCAAGGAAGTTGTTATCTATTTATTGAATCTTCATGAGCAAAAATGATCATTTTTGAGGAATTGGAAGATCATTTGGGGACAAAAACATTTAGGAGAACTACATTGAATAGTGCAATTAGGTTGCCCCAGACTATATGTTGACCATGCTTGAATTTCACATGGTTTACAACTTGAAGGTTGTTAATTTATTTTTTAGTAGCTTTGTAGTGGTTGCAAGGCCTTTTAAATATATATATTTTTTGCAATAAGTAGTGATGAAATTCTTTTTTACAGCAATAAACATGTAAGATATGAGAAATTAGTGTGGGGCAACCTAATTGCACTATTTGGTGTAGAAGATCACTTGGAGACATAGGGAGTAGTAGATTGGGGTTGCAATCCATAGAAGTTCAAAAATGTTATGGCTCTCACTAAGTTTTATGATTCATTGTGCTTGTCAGTGATTCATAAATACAAAGGCAAAGATCCTAATGAAGATGTAATGAAGGCATTCCATTACTTTGACGAGGATGGCACTGGAAAAATCTCTGTATGTAATTCTTGTCTCTCCTTCTACACTAAAAACCTCATTAATCTTCAATGACACACTTTGTAAGTAATTGCGCATTCCCTCAATATCCCTAGAATCTCATAATATGTGGTGAATAATTTGACTGAACAACTTCTACATGTCAAATTGTGAATATATATATGAATAAAAGAGTGTTAATAGAGTCTATTTGTCTCTTGAAGGAATGCCATTAGAGAGGGTTGAGGTTATTTTGCAATTAGTGAAAGATTTTGTTTTTGTTCTTTGTGGTCATACCAATCATCCGAAAAATCATCAATTTTGTCAAATTGGCATAATTCTCAGTGCCAAATATTATAAAATTCATTTGCACAAAGCTCTCAAAACTCGGACTATTATAGACTTATGCTTTAGGTAGTGCACCTTGAAAAGTGCTAAAGTCATGCCAATTTAACCCTTAAACAACATTCCCTTGCCTAGCAGGCAATCCAAAGGAGACTCAAAATCTCCTTGAAGCAGGACATGACTCTTAGTTATTGCTTGCCCAAATTTTGTTTAGTCAGGGCATGCAAAAATATATAGTGAATAGTGCTTTGACTTTGCAGCCTAATTGCGATGCTTGGCAGGCCATATTCATTGTCGAAATGGGTTCTAGAGGTTGAAACACTTCCCCCCAAAATGCTAAAACCACTTTTTGTTAGCAATTCTTACAAAACTAAGCCCAAAGGGTGATGCTTGTTGTTTGAGGTTAACAAAATTGACGTTATAACCCGAGTTTTTCTTCTGCTGGAGGTGGTCTTGATAGCTCAAGAATTTGCGGAAAATCACAAAGGAGCTTGGTGAAAATATCACAGATGAAGAGCTTATAACTATGATTGAAGAATGTAAGCATTCTGCAATCTCTTTTATATTTTCACGTGCCTTGATGAGGAATTAACTTAGACTCTTCTCGATCATTTCAACTACCCTACGTGAAGGTTAGATTCAGACATAAGTTAAGCATTTTTTGGAATGTCTGAATGTTTGGAATATAACAAGTGAAATGTTCGAAAATGTTGTAGAAAATTTTCATCCATATTGCCTGAATTTTTGAATATTTTTGAAAACCTACATCATGCCTTAAGCCCTACATGATAGGTTTCCCAAACAAGAAAACCTAGAAGTTGCCAAACACAAAAAAATTTGGACCCCAAAATGTCAAAACACTAACACCAATAGTTCCAACTATCTGAAATCCTTTACATGCAAAAAAGAAACTATTTTGGCACTCAAGTGCTAAATCAGACCTTCAAGTAAGATATGGCAGAGTCTACTATTTGCATTGCTTTAAGCATTTTAACGTATGTAAGAAAGTGGTTTTTGTTGATTTGAGGAGATGTAAAAAACTCTAGAGAAATCTTTGTAGTAGAGTCAAATTAGTTGAGATGAAATCTATTGTAGACCTCTATAAGTGATGTAAACTTGCGCCAAAAAATGTCCTGTTCATTTTGTGGGAGGATTATTTCCTATAATCCCCTCCTAGAGAGTGAAATCTGCATAATTGGTGATTACGGATTTTTCATTCATGGATCATACATTTCATTTATTTCTAAACGGGAATTTACATTGTGCAATCTCCTTGTTGTTGGAAATTTTAAAAATAAATTGATTTTCCTCATCATACTTCGTCCTCCTCATTAGCCTGTTTATTTTTAAAATACCCTCCATTATAGAAAATATGGACCCTCTACACGACCATTTAGGGTTTTGGCAAATGTGCAATTACAAAGATTTTTTATTTTTTTATTTTTTTAATATATTTAAAAATAATAATAACAATAAATAAATTTTTAATCGGAATTCCGAGGGGGCACCTTGGCCTACTGCTCACCTTATAGATTGCCTGATAGCCTTTTGAGGCTGATATTTCTCCTAATCGCACATTCTCATGCATCAATTCAACCCTGTAGAGAGTTGAAATTTTCTCTAATGAGCCTTAGTAATTGCCCTCTATAGAAGACATTTCCATTTCTCCGCCACATGCATTTAGCCATACTTACAATCAACTTCCTAAAACTGAATGCCTACCAAGTTTACAAAGTGTTCAAATAGATGAGTTTATAAACAATTGGTTTGTTGTTGGTGAAAAGCGTCAGTATAGGATCAAGTTCCTAATGTTTTTTTATCCCTTGTCTTATTGTTCAAGACATGTTTTTGTGTGTTTTGCAGTTGACAAGGACGGGGATGGAGAAAGTAAGTTTCTTTTGCTTAACTCTGAACAAATTTCTTCCCTTCATTATTAACCCTTTAAGGACCAGTCAACCAGTTTTGGGTCAAAATTGTCACATTTATACTTCTAAGGTAAGATTAGTTGTGAATTGGGAGACGGACCAAAGAAGACGGATGTGGGAAATTCCCAACTCCATCCATAGGAACAAAAATTGGGCCAATCTGAATCTCCATGTAGAGTCAGGGTTGAAATTAGTGACGGTTTTTTGGTTGAAAATGCAACATTTGAAACAGAGATGCATCATAATAAACTGTATTGCGATGTAGTTTGCCACAACATTCACTATTACATAGTAAACCATTCATCCCGCATCCATCGATACGGTCAGATCTTTGACCTGCATCATTTTGCTTCAACCACAAAATGCATTACCCACCTCCAAAATCAACCATGGTCCTTAAAGGGTTAAGCCTTATATGATAGAACTTGTCTTAGTGCATGGTGTCAAGATTGGCGGTTAGGTATGCATATAGAGAGGGCATATATGCATTTAGAGAGGCTAGGTTTTTTAAGACCCTAAGGCTTAAAGTTACTTTTATGAAAATGTGCTTGAAATTGGGTTCACCTATTTTCAGTATACTTGACAATTATGTAATATGAGAGGATACACTAAGATGAGTTCTATTGTATCGCCAGATTTAATGTTAATTTTGTTATATTGGCAAATCTTTACAACTTATACCAATTGGCACTTTTCCAAACAAGTATTTGAAAACTCAAGTTATTAAGATAATTGCACCTAATTGTGACCTATTTGCATAACTGTCCCATCTAGCCATTCTTGCATAAAATGCACAGCCTTCATACATGAGTCTACAATTGTTTTAATGCACCTATTTTTAGCACCTTTGAAAATTTATAGTTTTAGTCATACGGAGTCTGCAAAATGCATTCAAAGAAAATGTAGAATCCCCTTTTCAACTAACAACAAAAACTAACAAAAGTGGTCACATTTCAATAATATAAACTATGCTCAAACCTTTATTCAGATGCTTTTAGATGTTTGTTACTTCAGATTCTAGAACTTCATTCAATTAAATGTAACACATTTGGGGCTTTGTGTTGTGTGAATATAATGAAATTGACAACATTTGGTGTGAGATACGCTACAACTGAGAAGGAAAATTCTTGGATCTGGCATTCTTCAATCGGTGAAAGGTTGTTATTTGTTTCTGTTGATTTTGTGGTTAGTAAACATGACCGAGTTTTTTGAGATTACGAAGTTAAGATATCGTGAAGGAGACGCAAGCCTTCACTAACTAAAGATCAAGTATGCATACATGGTGATTGTGGAATTTTTGAATCTCTTAACCCTTTAGCAAACTAATCTTTTTGGGATGTTCTTTGCATATTCTTACTTATATCTTTTTACATATATTCTTACTTATTTATCTCATTTTATTAATTATTCACAAAGAATTATTGTTTTTAAAAGATTCAATCATTACTTTGGGTGAATGAGGCATCATTTGAACAAAGCACCATCCTAAAGTATTTTGTTTATCATCCAGAATAAATACTCTAAGCGGTGCTCAAAGATTAAACATAAGCATTGATCTACAATAAGAAATGTGCTCCAACATATCCAATACTTTTTATATGTAGTTTCAACAATCACTATGTGTAACTTTCAGGAGCTTACAAAATACATGTTTATTACTTAAATTGTTGCATTTGAGAATCAAGTTCGAAGACATTATTTTCTGGCGTCAGATTAGGATTTTCCATCCTCACAAGTCTGGGTGAATTGAATAAAAAAAATGCAGATATTGACAAAACTAAAAAGAAAAGAAAAAGGAATGAAGGTTTTATAAACTCGCCATGTGAATAAAGTCTGTTTGTAAAGGTTGTAGAATCCATTCTTCCAATAGACTTAAGGTAGTCTTAAAGCGACCATTTAAGCCTACCCAACTCAACATTGATAGTAATAGATATTTCAAGCAACATGTTACTCTTTCCTAGATAGGGGGCATTTGGAACATGGTCACATTCAAAGTAGACTACCTTAGGCAATGCGTATTGCCCTTGTTAATTCTTCAAGAGGTGGAATGAACTTAATACGTAAATGATGGAGGGTCTTTTCAAGTGAAATTATTGTCAAAAATTGCCATTTTTTGGTGTATTGATCAAAATTGAAAGTTGCACTCTTTTTTTGAACTCCAACCTCAAAAAAATGTATGAAACTATTAAGGCAATGTGTTAAAAAAAAATTCATCCCATTTGACGATGCAGATTGCAAGATTATAACATTTGAAGTTTCCAGAAAAAAATAATCATTTTGACTATGTGTGTATTTAAAATTGATTATGTAGGAATCTATCTTAATTAGTCTATCCTTTGTTCAACAAACATTAGGGGTGTAAAAGGGCTAATGCTTTAAACTCTAAAAAAAAGTGATGTTTTGAGGCCCAAAACTACTTCAAAATATTTGTATCCTAAACAAGGCAAAAATCTTCATTTATGTTCATTCTCTAACAACTCCAATGAAAGGATTCTATTGCATCTATTGGACATATCACAATGTATGTGCAGGTTTACTTATACAAATTTAAGGTAAAGAACCTCACTTGGATCTTTTAACCCGTAAAGGACCAACGTGCATTTTTTTGGCAACAAAGTGATTTAGGGCAGACACGTGTGAATGAAGATTTTTATATTTTAACCTCAAATTTTAATAGAAGGTGTGGAAGAGGAATATCTTTCATAAATTTCTTGACATTTAGAAATATGAGTCAAAAGTTATAGCCTAATATGTTAAATTTTTTTGTAAATGGACAATCTGGGCGGATAAAGAAAATCATTTTTTTTAGAAAAAAATTTAAAATTGATTTTAAAGATTTATATATACAAGAAAAGCTTTAATTCATTCCATTTTGATCAATGGGATGAAAGTTATGAAGAATTTTATTTGTTTGCAAACAGCTATGGATTCTCTATTCTAAAATGAACTTTGAAGTTCTTTATTTAGCTCTATTTCAATATTAATGGAAAAAATAAAATCATAGGATATAGATCATTTATTACAATATTACAACCATTTATGGCATTTTTCAATTCCATAATCAAATTCGTAACAATTTAGTGTTTTTAATCATTCTCTACTTCTTTCTACTTACTATTCTTTTCCTATAAGTATTGCACAATTTCAAATGATTTGAAATTTTCAAGCATGTAGCCAACTTGTCTAGAAAAATGGGTTTCAAGAAACACCACCATTTTGGACATTTTTCATAGAAAAGTGAGCTTGTGAAGTACAGCTATTTGGATTTTTTGCAGAGCCTAAAAAAAGAATTTGAATGAATTTGAATACTAATATCTTGCAATCCATGCTGTGGAAATTTTTGAAATTTTTTCCACATGTTCTCAAGTCGGAATGCTACAAGATCCTATGGTTACATGTATCAAAAAAAATTTCAAAAATTTGGTACTTGTATTAAAATGGCAATTTTTGAACATTTTTTGGTGAAAATAAAGTCAAGGAACTGTAAGAGTTTAGGATATTCAACTATGAAAAGTAATGTAAAAAATATGAAAATTTTAGGCACAAGCATAGGAGGTTTGACATGCTTGACTTTCACAAAGCAAATATCTACATCTTCATTGTATATATTTAACCTGTAAAGGACCAAACTCCGTTTTTTGGCAACATTGATAGCAATTTTGGGCAACTCACAACAAATGGAATTTTAGTTTTTTTTCTTTGAAATTTTACACAACATATACCTAAGGAGTAGATTTAAGGCCCAACAATTTTTATAACTTTTGACTATATGGTTAAAAAGTTATTGTATGACATGTAATTTTCAACAAAATATAGGTAGCTTGGGCAACCCCATTTTTTTTTTTTAAATTATATATATTTTTTAAATAAAATTTTTGGAAAGCTCTGAAGTTTGAATCATTCCATTTTGATTAATGAGATCAAAGTTATGAAGAGTTTTAGTTTGAAGGTAGTTATGGATTTTCAACTCTAAAATAAATTTTGAAGTCTTTTATTTAACTCAATTTTCAATAATTTTTGAAAAAAATAAAATCATGAGATATAGATTGTTTATTACAATACTACAACCACTGGGATTGACATTTTTCAATTCCACAACTAAATTCTTAAGAATTTCTTATTTTGAATAATTCTCTACTTCTTTCTACTTACTATTTTTTTCCTATATGTTGCACAATTCCAAATGATCTGAAGTTTTTCAAGCATTTAGCTAACTTGCCTTGAAGAATGAATTTAAAGAGTAACCACCCTTTTGGACATTTTTTCATGTAAATGTGACCTTATGAAGTGTAGCTACCCACTTTTTTGCACAGACAGAAAAAAAGATGTTTGTCAATTCAAACGCAACATCAAATGCAAATATCTTGCAATCTACACAATGGAAATTTCTGAGAATTTTTTTGCATCTGCTCAAACTAGTGTACTACAAGATCCTACGGTTACATGTATCCAAAAAAAAAAATTTCATAAAATTTGGTGCTTGTACTTACTAGAAATGATAGTTTTGGAGCATTTTTGGTGAAAACATAGTCAAAACCTTTAGGGGTCAAAAAATATTTACAAACAACAAACTTGAGTTAATACTTATGGCCATCTTGATCAACCAACCTAGCCAGGGGCCTACACATGACTCAAAATAAACTTGACCCAAAAACAAGAATTTGAATTGGTCAAGGTATTCATATTTGGAATTCGATGCGTGCCATCGAACCTTATGATTTCTTCATGCTCAGCAACGGAATCCAGAATGGCACACTCCGGGATGCATGAAGCTCAGAATCTTCTGAATAACCATACCTCGACTATTGCTCAGATTACCTTGAATGCAATTGGGAAGAATGAAAATCATTCCCAAATATATATGTTGGAGTACTTGGATAGTAGTCCTGGCCAACTTCAATAATTTTCTGGGTAAATTGTCTCTCCAGCTTGCTCATATACTTTATAAACTGCAGGAACACAGCATTGTAGAACTTGAACATGCCCTTACCAAACTACAAGACTCCAGATGAAGAGGACCATGATGAATGAGGAAAGACTCGGAAGAAGAAATTCCAATGGGCAGGCAGAAACCATAACAAGGCTATAAAACATGTAACCTATATTAAAGTCGGAACCTCTTTTCAGAGAGTCTTTCTTCAGCAAATTTAACCCTACATCCAAGTAGAAATGTATGAACTACAAATGACCTAACAATGTATCTACATACATGACTACCGAGTATTGGAATGCTTTACAGACACAGCGTATGCAGGTTACATGGAGTGACCTATCATAGGGATACAAGTTGCAAGCTAAGCCATACAAAGTATCAATGGACAATGAAAGGATAAAGGACAATACCTCGCAAAGACTAAGTGTTCTGAGCGGCTTTGAAATTCCTTAGAGCAAATAAAAAACTTCAAGTCTCTATGAAGGTTTCCTTTCATTCACGTGGAATGACCGACGGTCTACAGCCATAATCCTTTCCAGTTCGCCCACATTCAATTGATCTTATCTTTCAATGCAGATGGGTCGACCAAGCAAATCTGTTTCGTCGCAAAAATGTGCACAGAGAACTTGAAAAGTCTTCCTCTGGAAAATCGCAAGCCTGCCATGATAGAAATATGAGGTTCATATTCAGGTTAAAAGTACCGATAACAAGGAGAAAAGAGGTGAAATCACTCCCGGCATTGAAAGCACTGGGTCGAGCCTAGGTTGAGAAAGCAAGAATGGTATAGACAATGCAAGAGCCCCTTCAGATACGATATGCAAAACAAAGTCGGGTCCAGTTTCTTACGATGTCACTACTACATTGAAATATTGCAGCACCAAAACATCGCTCCAGATTGTAAGTAACTCTTAGCTCCATCCGCACGTTGACTACTTGCCGTGCAAAAAGGCTAAATTTGCTACTTAAATTTGCTGCAGCCGGCTCCTGCCTCGAACATGAGACAAAAAGATTGATTTGAAGAGCCCTCCCAATGTAACTTTATGGATGTAACATTCTATGCCTCAAAATCGTACCCAATTACTCGGATGCAGATGATGGGGACACTTTGTCGAGTTTAGGGTCCCTCAAACGCAGATAGAGCGAAGCACACGCCAGGAGCACTATCATAAAACAAAGAACTGAGGCCCACCACTTAATGCTAAGAAATGGAAAAGGGCAGAAAAAACGCCGTGCACGCGTGAAAGTACTACGTGATACGCACACCATCTGGCTGCGCACATCCTTGAACACACTTCTCCAGAGCGGACGTTACCTCTGCACAAATAAAGAGTGTGATCAGAAACATGTGGTTACAAACGAAGGAGACTCAGTATTGTTGCATCTTGCATCATTATTTTGGTCCTAAATTGCACTAAGAAATGTTGAAATCCATTCTGAACATCATGGAAGATGGTCACAGGAGATCAAAACAAGCTTTGGCACCATTCATCACAATATCGTATCGTCACTTACAAGACAACTCAGACTCACTTAACTGAATCGTGACCTAAAAGAATGTTCACTTCGGACATAAAAACTCACCTCACAGAGGCGACTACGTAGAAACAACCTCAACCAGTTTGGAAAATCATATTACGTGTTTCGGTACCTACAAAACAATTAGGGCACAAACCACACAACCAGAATTACTTCGGGATTAATTTACAAATTAATTTACAAATATTGCTAATGGCATCGAATCTACTATCCTGAAACTTGTGCACTTCCTTTACGTCCTAGAATTCTGACAGCATCCTCAAGGTTAACTAAATTAAGGCAAATAAACCACTAATGCAAAACGTGACGCAGTATGATTCCTCTCCCCACATAAACACAAAACCCGCCGAGTTGATTAACGACAAACAATCTCAACCAATGTGGATAATCTTTTAATATGTATCTTTCCAAAGGAAACAGTAGCAGAAAGCACACAGCCGGAATTCATTTGCCTTTGGATTATTGTATTCAAAATTGCGAATGAGAAATCGATCTCCACTGTCCTGAAACTTTTGCACTTTCTTAGGTGACAAAATTCTCAGGGCACAATAACTTTAGGCATTACTCCATGAAAGCATTTACTCGCTTCAAGCTTTCATGACAGGCTCAGACGACGGAGTTTTAGAAGTCAGAAATTACGAATGTAATTTCTGGATCCTCATCTCCAGAATCGGGACAAATGTCTGCAGTCAATTCACCACTTCAAATTACAAAAAAACGCTCAATGGGACAGTGACTCCACGAACAGTTCCTCTCACTCGCCATGAGAAGATCGTGCACATATAGAAGGTGGGATCCTCTTCCAAGGACTATGAAGCAGCTCCTCCAAAATGTAAGGCAACCACAGTTTCCATATTGAAAAAGCTTCTCTGATGAAATCTCTCAAGAGCATGTCGTATACAGTTTTAAACATTTATCTCCATCGAAGGCTTTCAGCGGCTGGGGACCTAAGTATGTGATCACCCAATTGCTTGCAAGCTAGCCCTCCAGGTTTGCCTTTCGTCTGTGCAGCCCCTGAGAAATTTCCAACAGTCAAAATAAGCGGGCGGTGAGTTGAAAGGACATACACATTTTGGAGTTGAAAACAATTGAAAACTTGAATACACTCATATTTGTCCTGCTAGTGCGTGTGACACTAATTCACCAAAGTCACATGATTTGTAAAATATTAAAGTAGTGAAGACCGAAATGTTATTGTATTGTGTGAATTTCCACCCAGAAAGAAAAATTGTAGTGATACTAGTTTTGTAGATGACACTATTTCCTTCACTCACTAATTGAACATATCAATGCAATTGACAGCTAAAACTTTGCAAGTGGCTGCATAGAAATAGCATACGAGAGATAATACTAAAAACGTCCAATTATCCTTCAAATCTAAATTGGACTTATTAGCAAGCAATATAAGCGTGGCTTTAATTTATGTCTTCAGCCACTGATTGTTGAATGGGAAGGGGGGTTTCTACTATCACGTGTGGTGGCTTACAACCTCCTACTTTGAAATTGCATAACAAATTTATACATAGTGAAAAAAATTTAATCTCTTGAACCCAAAAGGTCTCTTGGTAGCTCTATGATTTTCTCCTACATATTGTTGAATGCTTAGTTTAATTCCAATATACTCTCAATCTTTACCAAACCAACACCATGACAAAGGATTAGCCTTATGTCAAGGTCTCTCTGGGCTTAGAGACACCAGTTCAGCTTCCTCAAATTTGTACATTTTATGCAACCTAAACACATCACACCCTACACAATAGATAACTTTAATTAATAAGTTTAGCTCTCCGGTTTAGTAAGCCCATATCATGTTCATGTTCTTGTAACACGACATGAAATGGTCTTGAGCACTCTAGACTTTTTAAATGTGTTTGTTAATCACAACTTTTACAGCTGATGAGAACGAAGCACAATCCAAACAAAGGAAAGAAATGGAACACATTAAACAAATCATGTTTATAAACAACGGGTAATCAAAGCCATCAAGCAAACTTCAAATAGGAGCCTGAGCACGAACAATGTATCTACAAAGGCACTCACAGCTAGAACAGTATACAAAATCCCACAACCCATATGAAAGCCACCAACTCGTAGTTTTGTAAAGCAAGCTCTCAGCTCTTGTCTCTCCACTGGCTCTTCTCATAACCCTTGTTTAGATAGTAATATTGAAACCCAAATGTCAAGTATTTTACATCGTGAGGAAATATGGATAAATCATGGCTCAGTGACAAGGTGAACTACAACGCATCAAGTAATCAACAACATCAACAAAGAAATACATATACCATTCTTTAGCCTTTGAAGTACTCTACCTTTTCTATGCACAGATCTATGCTGAGATATTCCCATTGACAATTTAACACTGTCCTTGCTAAGTCCTACAACCACTCATGTGCAACCATGTGCCTATGCTTACATCATACTAAACTTTTGCACCCCCTCAACCATCCTCTTGTTGTGTCTTTTACTCCTAAATGCCCAACTAAAGGCTTTTTTTGAGCTTCTTGGAATTTGCTCTAAAGTGAACCAAAAACCAACATTTTGATAAGTATTATGAACTTCTTTTGACTTGCAATTGTACAAATTCAAACTAGACATGTTAGCAATTACATGGGAAAAAAAACACAACAATATCACTTATAGATTAAAAGATTATAATGTTTCATTATGAGGGTGGTAAAACTTTGAATGTAATTTGAACTCTTTCAATCTTCTTTTCACATGTCAATCCTAAACAATTGGTCACCAAAAAATTATGAGGTTAAAGGACACAACATGAATTAGCCCAATCAATTTACTACTTCTCAAAATCTATTTTATACTTTTTTTAAATGAATTTCTAATGTGATTTTTTCTCCGAGATCTAGTGTATTTGAAGCTCACTTTCAAGAGTCCTCGATACACTAGAAGTAACCTGCATTTTAGGTGGCGTTTTGTGATTTTTTCAAACAAATTTTAGGTGACATCAAAAAAAAAAACTTCTGTTTTTTTTTCAATAGTCACATTTAATATAAGCACCCAAATTATTTTTTTAAATAAATTTTAAAAAACAAAAAATAAAAAATTGATTTTGATTTTTTCCATAATTTCACCCGGCGGGTACAGAACTTGCAGCCTTTTGGAGGGCTAAAATTTTTCCTAATGCTTAACCTTGTAAAAACAAACTGGTCTTCACGAAAATCATCTTTTTTATACAATGTGCATCGTCTACTGTAAGAAAACCAAAAATACTCATTCAAGGTCAAACTACTGTGAAGGCCTCCCTTTTCACACAAAACTCCAAAGATGAACAATCACACTTCTATCCTACTTACATGCAAAGATTCTTTGATGAACTTTTAGTGTCCGGGGCAGCGTTACAGGGTTAAGCTTAAGCTTATTCCACCACCCCTCTCGAGCCCGGGCCAAGAAACTGTCACGTCCCTTACTAAACCACATTTCATCTCCCTGCGACCCTGCCCCTGCGACCTTCCTCTCGCAATGGTGGTCCCGCGCGACCCAGACGCTGTAGTTAGGACCCCGCCCATACTATGCCAGTGGCATGAGGGGAAAGAGATGAAGCCATTGTCATTCGTTCTTGGAGAAGAGAAATGCGCTCAGTGAACGCAGCTTTAATTTGCTCTCAGAAAGATCAGTTCTCCGAGGCGTAATTTTTAATTTTCGGCTGGCACGGAACCCTAACCACGATGGAATTGGTGGATCGTGCGTTTCATTTCTTAATTTTCCGTAAAGGAAAGCTAAGCGCTCATTCCGATCAGCGAGTTTGAATTGCGTAACGAAGTTTCATGGAGTTTGGACTCATGTTGGAGGTATGCTGCCGATTTTTATGATTCCACAAAAAATTTCATGTTTTAGGTTCTTGTGAGGGAAATATTTTCTTTTTGTTGTTTTACTGTCTTGTGTGTTGCTTGTCGTGCATTAGTATTTGATACAGGACGAAAATTTTCATATATTATTCGACGCTATTATTATTATCGGGATCTATTTTGAGAAGTGTTTCTTTGGAGATGTGGTTAATTTCCAACAAATTTTTTGGATATGTGATTGAAGACCGCTTCTTTTGTACGACAATGTTCTTTTTCTGCCATTCGTTCAAAATGACATATATATTTAGAGCGAGCTCCAGGAGAGTTAGGGTTTGTTTTGATAGTTCCTGTTTTGCTATCGTGTTTTGCTATCGTTTTGACGAACTTTTTAGTATCACATTTCGTGAGAGGTCGACTCGTTTGCTGATACATTTATGAAATCTGACCTGTGTATATGTTCATGCGGCAAATCATGTTTCAGCGGATTTGCGACTTGAATTTATCACAAGATGGGGGACTGCGGTAGAATTATGCAAATTGCAAATTGTGCAACAGCCGCTGCGCAGGACATGTCTGATGCATGTGACATCGTGAGGCGTTTCGAGCAGCTTGAGACACAGGTACTGATCATCTCAACACGTCTTGTGACATGGGATTAGCATGCGAATCACAACGTCGTACAAAAATTGGTGATATTCTGCAACCTACTTTGCATGGGAGCCTGAAATTTAAAAGAGATTTTTTGGCTGCACTCTAGTAGATCATAATAGTCTGTGGGTTAGCACGCAGCTAATTTGTGGCTCGTAATAACCATGGTACTCTATACAATTTGTGAGCTTTTTTGCACTCCTAGAATTTCCTGCCTATGTAATGCTCTTGGATCCTGTTTGGTGTGTCAGTGGATGAGCTTTCAGAAGAGGTCTGCAAAATTGGAGGGAGACAAGGATAGTGCACAGAAATCAACGACCAGCTCGCCTCGTAATCATTTGGAAAAATGTGCGGTCACATCTGCTGCATCCTCTTACTCGAATCCCTTGTTCACGAATCACTCAACAGCTAAACCTGCACAAACGACAGGGGATAAGACATCATCATCTTCGAGCAGAACCAGCAATCTTTATGCCGGGTCTGAGATAAAAACCGATAGAGCACCTTTCTCATGTTTTCGTCAAAAAAAAACAGGAGCCTTAGCCACCTCTCTGAGAGATGCAACCACTACAAAGGATGACCACTCGTCATCCCTAGGTTCCCCCTCTACATCTGTGGTTGGTTCCTCGTGCCAAAACTCTGAAAAAGCATTCAAAGATGGGCAAGTATCACCCTCAAGCGACACTAAGGTCGTAAGAGCTACTGTGGCCACTTTCGTTCGGGACAAACCTCCCCTGAGTCCTGCAGTTCAAACAATATCTAAAGCTCCTAGTATTGGCAATGAAAAGTATGTGAGTTGTGCATCATCCACAACCCGACACACTTTTCGCAAGAGGGCCGATCACACAAGAGAACTCCAAAGCAGTTTCAAGCAACAAGAATTTGTGGGACTAGAATGTCCACAGCAATCCACTTCGATGACGAGGCCTTCAAGTGGAGATGATTTTCATGAGTCTGAAGTCGAGATGATTGAGAGTCTTAATTCCATCACCTATCCTTCTACCTCAGATCCTGGAACCTATTCACCCGAGAATGGGTCTTCCGAGTCGCACCTGTCATCTTCTGGTTTGGAGCAGTCGAGTGATGCACATATCAATCAATCAAGGTCTCCCCCGAGCGCTCCTCAAACATCTGCGACTGTGGCGACTTCGCAGTTGAACCCATTATTAGGTTATGACGGAGTTTCAGACAGGTGTGCGGATCTTTTTTATCGCTTGGTCTCTCGCATTGGATATAATAAGGATTATTCTATAAATGGAGATGCATCTTACAAGATAGAATCGGCTTATCAATAATTTTAGAACGTATATTTTCTGATTGCCTGTAGTGGTGAATATCGTACACGGAGTTTCTACAATACGTGAATGGATACTGGTGCCTTATTCTAGCACAGGTCCAAAATTTGAAGTCGAAACTGGTGTAGGAGTAGCATTGACCTGTATGATATATTCCTGTTTAAATTTATTATTCCTGTGTAGATTGGTAATTCGTCGTTAATTTTACTGCGTACTGTAAAATTTCAATGCTTATCTCAATTTAATCGTCCTATGACATTTGTTTTTTTCACAGAAATATATCTTGGCGAGTCCTTGGGGAGCGAGGTGTCCTATCAGAGGGCACTTTCAGAATGGACAGACACTCTTCTGAGGTTGGCCTTAGGTCTCAAGCTTTCTAGATTACTTGTTTTGAAAATTCTTATAATCAAATGTTAATCACTCTTTGTATTTAATGCATCCCCTTTTCGGGATGAATTGGAAGCCGAAACTTGTCTCATGTATGCGACCTGGTTGCTCATCTTGATTTCTTCGCAATTATCAAACTTTGGATATTCCATAAAGAGTTGCGACGAAGTTTGAATTTAATATGATTTATCATTGCTGTTCTTTACAATTGAGAAATATGTGATGACTGACCATGGCGAAGGCTATTATTCGTATCTCATTTGTATTTGCTAGCACCATGATGCGCAGTGTAAGTCAGAAGAGGAAAAAGGTTTATCAAACGATAAGTTAATACAAAATGTAACGGGAGTATCCTCGAAAGATTGCAACTTGTTGAAGCCGGAAGCTCAGGTTGACCAGAAGAATGTTTTTGAAGCGGAGCATGAGAAGCCGAGCGATAGGCTTGACAAGGTTTGCGTCAAACTTCCAAAACGTGTCTGAGCAGATTTTAGTATCGGATGTACATATACCGAGCTTGTTGATTGATAATGACACCATCTGTAGTTCAGTAGGATAGCTCCATGCCGTTCAGAGCCCTTTAGGGAATCTGGGCTTACTGGTTACCAGTAAAATATTTGTGATGCTGGCCTCTCTTTATTTTGCTGTCCATTTACCATCTCATTGACTCTTGCGAGACCCATTGAGATTTTGAGTTGACGATTGCGCGACTGATTATGGTCTTTGACTTTTGCTGCGAAATTATAATCCAATCAGTTTCAGATTTCGAAGTTTGATTCTAATGTTTAAATTTATGAGCATGTCAATATGTCCTTTTCTAAAACTTGAAAGGACAGCATGCTATGCAGGTTAATTGGGAGTTGCGATTGTCTAAAAGGGAGGCTGCACTTAGGATTACCGAGGAAAAAATACTGGAGGAGGAGCAAAAGATCTCTCAGGCGCGACTTGCAGTTAGCAGATGTGAAGATTCTTTGCGTCATAGAGAGCAGGATTTGCAGCGAGAGTCGGAGGTGAGCATCTGACATGTAATCTCATTTTTCACCGTATTCAATATTTGGTGGTGGCCAAAAACTGTCATTTTTGTGTTGGTTGTTCTCTTTCAGATGTCTTGCTAAGAGTCATGATATGTGGATACTGACCCTTATACTGGATTCAGGGGTTATGTCTCGTGTATGGAGGGTTGCTCTTCTATTGATACTGGTCAGTGCACCATTTTAGATACTTGATAATATCCTAACGCGTGATCATATTGACAATTTGCAGAAACAGAAGATCGACTTAGGAGAGTCTCTGAAGTCAATAGAAACAGGGAAGACAGTAATGAAAAAGCTTTACACAGGGCTGAAGGATGTGCTTTGGCATTTGGAACAGAAGGAGAAAGTTCTCCAGAACACCTGGCTAGAAGTGAAGGATTCTGTAGGCACAGAAACCGGGTTTGGGGATCATTCCTTTGGCTTTGAACCAGAACTGTCACTGAAGGATAAAAGAAGTGGAACATTCGATGGTATCTCATTCCTAACTGCTGAGGGAAAATGCGAAGAGTGGTGCTCAACAGTAGTTGGGATTTGTGAGCGCTTAGTTACTTTTATGAGCCGTGAAACTCACCTTCAGAAATGGGCTACTGTGTTGGAGAGAGAGGGAATACGAATGGGCAAAATGACCAAAGAGATGGCCAAAGCCAAGGAAGCTGCCAATGAACAATGTGCTCGATCTGAAGACATGATGAAATGTGCCGAAGAACAGGCAGCTTGTATGGACGAGGAGCGGGTAAAGCTTGCAAGAGAACGTGACAATCTTATCCTCTGGGTCACTCACCTGCAAGAGCGCCGTAAGGTGCATTCATGAATTCCTTTGGTTGATCCACTAAATCTTAAGATTTTTCAGTTACGACTCGTGAGCTGACGGGAAGCATAACAGTTGATTCCAGCCTTCTAGATTCATAACCACGACCTTTCCAATTCATAACCAACTTGTGTAGGTGCGTGAATAGTTGTGAAGTACGCAACCCATCTTGATACTCATTCATATGACAAAACTATTCATGCACTTTGTTCCATCCACCCTGTTGCAGATCCCAACTGAATCATCTAACTCCCGCTTGACTGCTACACTTGTTGAACAACTCGGTGCTCCCCCGCTGGTTATGTCCATTAATCGGCGTGAGCAGGGAGGTGACACGGACGCGTCGATTATTCCCCGTAACCTCCCTACTCACGTCGACTGCTTGGTCCATAGAGGGTTCTCTTCAATAGCCCATATATACTATTATTATTCTTATTAAACTTGTAAGGCATATACGTGACCTAGATCAGCTCTAATACTGTATGTGGGAGTGTCAATATTTTCGCATAGCTTATCCGTGGCTTTTGGCGACAGGCGGTGGCAGAATGTGAAAGAGAAGCTGCTAAGTCTTTAGCAGATGTCCAGAAAAAAGCGGCTGATCTCTTTGTGCATGAATCAAACTTAGATGAAAGAGCCCTAGAAATCACTGCTCTTCAAGAAGAATTACGAGTCACGTCTCAGAGGTTGCAAGATGACCAAGAGCTTATCAATCGAGAGAAGCACAAAGTTCAGGAGAAGATGAGGTTGATTGCAGGAAGAGAGAGAGAAGTTGAGTCCAAAATCTCTGTCATGAAGAAGTTGCAGGACGACTTGAACACTAAGGCCGAACAGGTGGAGAAGGATAGAGTTGATGAAAAGAGGAAAGAAATGCTCTTGTTGACCTTCCAAGAAACAGAGGAAAGAATAAATGCAAAAGAAATGTCTGTTCGTGAACTGGAGAAGGAACTGGAACACAAGGCTGCTGCTGTAGAAGAGATGACAAATAATGTCAATGGCAGAGAGAAAAGCCTGGCAGAATTACAACTGTACTTGGAGCAAGAGCGGTCAAGAATACAAGAAGTGATGACTGGCCTAGAGAAGGAGAAAGTGCGGTTAAAGGAAGCACAAGAGGCAGCGGTTGTAGCACACTGTTCGAAGAAAAGTGCTGAGGAGGCATGGGCTCGAACAATTCAGGAACGTCGGGAATCGTCCGAGTATTTGAGATCAGTTGAGGATCATTTAAAACAGTGGGAGGATAAGCTACTTTGTAAAGAGAAAGAGCTACAAGGACAACAGAAAAAACTCCAAGAGATAGAGAATCAAGCTAAAGAAGAGCAGGAGCAGTCCGAGGTGAAGTAAGCCACCCATGTTTTGGATTCCCAGAAAAATCTATGCGCCATCCTTGAACGAAAGTATTCTGTACGTCTCTGCCAAGGAAAGCAGCCATGCTTGATATTGGATGTTTTGCTCATGTGTATGGCAGGCCTTGCACGCAAAATTGGTTCAAGAACAGGAATCTTGGACCCAAGAACTAAAAGTCAAGCAGGAGAGCCTTACGAAACGAAGTAGAGCTTTAGATGCCAAAGAGGAGGAAATAAACAATGACCTGGACAGGCTGACAGAAGAGAGAAGAGTCGCACTTGAGGATATAAAACGCCTTGCTGAGATGGAAGCAAGAGCTTGGGGTGCTGAGAGGGATTTGCAGACGAAACACGATGAGCACCTTAAGGAAGTAAGTTTCTGCAACTTCCTTTCGACTTTGCAGGACTTGTCTTGGCACGAAAGGTTCGTAAATCTGGACATGAAGCTAAATGTTGGTTGAATCTCTTGTATATCTCTCAATATAGGGAACTTCTGAGTTTGCTGTGAATATTTATTCTTCATGATGAGCCAGTTGTGCTTATAAACAGGTTCGCAAGCATGCCGACGATTGTAAAACCCAAGTGGAGGATTTAGCGTTAGCTAAGCGCGAAGTCAAGAAAGAGTTTGAGGAATTGCGTGCCAAGAAGCAGGAGCTGAAAATCTGGCAACGAGAAGCAGAAGAGACTCTGCAGAACAGGATTGACAGCTTTGTGAAGGGAAAGGAGGAGTTGACAGCACAAATTAAAGAGCTGGTATACTTTTACGTACTTCGAGTGATGGATTTGAGGAATGGCCGAAAGAAAACTGTTGTATTCTATTATTTCCGTCGCTTGAAGCACTGAAGGCCATCCTTATCTTCTTGTGCTCAATCTTTACTCACTGAATCAAAAGATATATCGGTTTCCTGGACATCCTGAGGAATGGATTGATAGACTCAACCCATGTTAGGGTCAGAAGTAATCACAACATTCATGCCCTGATATTTTTCTAATCCTCTGAAAATTATCTCTTTGCAGAAAAAGCTTCAAACGGACATTGAACAAGCTGGCTCCCAAATAATCGATCGTGTGGCAGAACTGGATCAGGCTTCTAGTAGACTAGAGCATCAACGGCATAAGGTCGAGACTTCGAAAAAGAAGCTCGAGGCTCTTGCCGACAAGCTGGCCACACATCAGGAAGTCCTGAAACGACGAGAGTGTGAATTTTTGACACAGGTGTGAATGGTGGCGATATCTTTCAGATCTTAGCTACTATCCATCTGACACTGATTATTCTATGAGTTGTTGCCCTTTCAATAATGTTGAGTTGCAAAATGTCACTCACAAGAATGCTAAAATTGGCGTCATTTGAGGTGTCTGAGGTTTAGGGTCTGCGGGAGATTCAAGTAATGTATTGGTTTTGGTCCCCAATGGCTCAATTATTCCAAATCTCTAGCCTGCTTTGTGGTACCCAATTGGCTGTCTTCTATTGGTGTAACCCTAAGTGCCTACAAAAGTTTGGAGATTGCTGGTACCTACATCTCCAAGGCAAGACACTAGCAATCTCCAAGCTATCGTTTGGCCCTTGACGTTTTCAACAATCAGAGATTTGGCCACAAATTTGTCTAAAAATTTGGAATCATTAGGGAAGCAAGGAACTCTTCCCGTAACTCATTTTTGACAACTCCATTTATCCCAATCTGACAATCCCTATTGAGTGATTTGCTTCTGAGTATGTGGATTTTAGATGATTGATATGTATCTCCATGATTTAGAGATAGTGTATGATAAGAGTGTATTGCAAACATGATGGTAAGCAAATAAATGGAACCAAATCGACTGCAAATATCTGGTCTAATCCGTTCGCAACCTGACATGTCGTGCCTAGCCTAGAATAATCCCTCTGACTGAGCATAGGAATGATTTTGACTTTCTATCTGGTGTAGGAATCAAAACTAGTTGCGGTTCAAAATGGACTTAAGAAGATGGCTGCAGAAGCCGCTACTAAGGAGAAGAATCTGAGATCCCGTGAGCAGGCGGTTATTGATAGTGAAAATGATTTGCATGTAGGTGGAAGAAACTAGTCTTCAACCACTTCTTTGTGAAGTACAGATGCATCAACGTTACCTAATGTTTGCGAGTTGAAGAAAACTTACATGTTGACAGTGTATCCTCTGAATTACAGGATGTTGAAGCCAGATTGGCTAATGAAAGAAAGGATTTGGAGAAAATGCTTGCAGAAGTGGAACAACACGCTGCCAAACTTAAAGAGGAAACAACTTCTGTTGAGGAAATAAGCCGTAGTCGCACACGTGATGAGCTTCTGATTGAGGAAAGGCGAGAGCAATTACAAAGCAAGGAGCGAGAGCTAGCAGAGTTTGAAACTGATTTAAAAAAGAAAGCTAAAAGCTTAGAAGAGCACGGTCAGACTATCTCGAAACTGGAAATGCAGGTGAAGGAACGATTGCAGAGAGCTGTTGAATTCGAAACAAAATCTGAGGAACTTGAAAAAGGTCTGGACTCATCAATCAGCTAAGATGCAAAATATGCCCATTGTTTTGTTCTAAATAGAAATAATGGAGTTTTACGATAAATAAGAACTTCCATCATGCCATTCAGTTAAGGTGGTTAAGGTACGTGCTATTTTTTGTAGTTTCGAGTCCTTACATCATGAGCTCAGAACTTTAGTATTTTGCACAGGGTGGAAACAGTTTGCTATCAAGAGAGAGGCGCTAAATAGAACTGAAACGGAAATCCAGAGAAGAGCTGAAAATGACGAAGTTCAGCGACAACTAAACTCAGAAATCGATGAGGAAAAAAGAAAGGTGAGCATAGTATTTAACTGACAGTTGAGGTATTTGCGCACAAGAGCAAGTTTTCTTGCCGAGCTAGATGGTCTGCAAAATCCCCCCCACTTAATTAGATTACACATTGTGTGCACCAGATAGAGATGCATTGCTTGGTAGTTGCATTTTGAGCTTGAAGTGGTGATAAACTTACCTCTTATGCCCAAGCAAAAAATGAAGAGCATATTGCGCCACTCATAGGTTGGTTGAATTATTACTTACAGGCTGAAGTAGCGCACTGTATGAGCAAATCAAACAAACGAGAGGCTCGGCTTGATTTCAAAGAGCTCAAAACCGGAGACGTGGTAGTTCTCAACAAAATGGATGAAGGCATGGAAGATCGCCTTAAGCATATGGAAGAAGCATTTCAAAAGGAAGCTGTCAAGATCTCTCAAGAGCGAGCTAATTTGAAACTACAGCAACAAGACCTGGTACAAAGTCTCATCCTATATATTCTACTTACTGAGGGAGATTGTATACGTAGCAAGGAGATTTAGTGCTGTCTTTGTTTTTGTTTTTGGAGAAATTTATGGTTTCCTTGTTGCTAAATACTATGCTCAAGACATTTGTACTTATTTTTTTAAGGAAGAAACAAGGAAAGCAGTTGAGGAGGTTAAGCTGACCCTTGAAGCACAGCTGAAGGCAACAAAAGAAATTGTGGCAGGGGCATCCTTGACTGCACAAAATGCTTCCAGGTTACCCACCAACTGCCTTCTTGAAGCTTCTTATTGTTTGAAGAGCAATTTTGTTTATTATTTGCTTCAGCAGGCGTGAATTTTGGTTGCTGACCAATTGAATTGCTTATAATGTGTAGAGAGAGAGAAGCTTTGGAGGAAGAGCGAAAGAGACTTGCCCACGATCGTACGGATGCTGAAGCAGCTGCAGCTGCGAAAGAAGAAAAACTGGCAATGGAAGCCAAGCATCTGGAGACTATGAAGAATATGCTAGATCAAGAAAAGGCAAAAGCTATGGAAATGATTCAGCAGGCCGCAAAGAAGGCGATGCGTGCAGAGCATGCGAAGGCAGAAAGCAGCAGTGCTCAAAGGGATTCTATGATGCTGCATAAGGAAATCCAGTACGAAGCAAGTTTTAAGAATAGGGAGAAGGAACTTCACGCTACCGCTGAGAATATGCGAAGGGAGAAAACGAACTTAAGAGAAGAGAAGCCACAAGTGAAGTTTTGGGATGAAAGAGAGCAGATGGAACATCCTCATGTCAACTTAAAGAATCCAACCAAAGTTGATACGTTAATTGCAGAAAATCAAATGACTTGGAAAGAAATGAAAAATGAACGATGTATTGAAGATGCAAACGGTTGGCAGCCAACCTCTGGGGCGTCCCCGAAGGACAGAAGTCATGTCGCCGAAAGAGAATTCTCCTTTTCAACAATGAGAAGTGCGTCGGAGATTAATGGTGCTATTGGCGATTTCGGTGAGGGATCTGGCAGGCACACACATGCTTACCGTGAGCCTGCACACCATATATTACCCAAAACTGAGTGGACTGAAGCATTGGGCTCTGCAACTCCTAACATACATGCTACATATGATCAGATCACACCAGAAAAAATGACTGCTAATAGCAGCTCTCCCCAATTTGTTGAAACGAATGGCTCACCTAGCCAGAAGAGATTGGAGAACGTGATGACCAGTCTTATGCAAGCCAGGCAAGCCAGTCGCAGTCGCTTGCAACGAACCAAAAATGCTCTCCTTGCCTTCCCACCTTCATCTGGATTCATCATACAAGTTCAGCAGGCTCTTAATGCTCTCTCTGCTCGGTTGAGTTTAATGGAACAAATAGAAGAAGGTCTGGAAAGTCACCTACGCAACGCATACGAAACGGAGTTGCCAGAATCTGAAAGAGTGTTGGTTGACAAGGTGCAACTACTTTGTCGAATGGAAGAACAACAAAGCTTACGTGTTGAATGGGAAGAGGACATGCAAAGACAACTTGAGACTATTAGCATGCTTCAAGCTGCATCCAGAAGCTCACCGAGCTTCGGCACTCCACCTAGAGATCCAAACCACGGTGCGCTACCTATGAATGATTGGCAAAATCACAATAGCAATGTGTATGAGGATGGAAAGGGACATGGCTCTTATGAAATGTTGAGGAGTGGTGGAAATGCTCAGGTGAACTTGGCTGCGGATTTATACAATGGGGGAGTGTCAAGGCCATCTAAGCAATTTTCTAACCTGAACTGGAACCAAGTATTTGAACCAAGTGATGACTTAGATTCTCCCTTAGTTGCTCACGGATATTTGAGTAATCCGGCTGACCAACACTGTAACGAGCTTGGAGCCCATGAGTTACAAAACCATCAAAGGATTACACGAAGAAAGCTCCTCCTCTCTTCACCGCAAGTGACCTATGCTTAAAGGTTTTTTTATGAGTCACAACATGTAGACTCGTCCTGTTCATCACGTTCTTGATATCAACCTCAAGTCACAGGTGCGGTTTTCCTCAACTTTTAAAAACCACATCATTCACAGTTCTAATTTTTTTTATTGCTTGGAAACACTATATTACTTTATATTATGGTTACCATCTGAAAGTTAAGCTACAATAATGCTTCGGTTTGATTCTTGGAAAGTGATCCATCCACCTTAGTAAAGACAATATGAAATCAACCATAAGATAGTAAAATCGATATGGGTTTGATAATGATGTGCCACAAACATATTGTTGGTTGCAGCATCTTGTTTAACCCTAAAGGATCAAGGCCTTTTTTCTGCCAAAAAACACTCAAAACTGCCATTTCTATAGCAAAGAATTAAAAAAATTGAAATTTGTTTTTTTTGCACATCTAACCATAGGATCTTACACCTAACTAGTATGAGAATGTGTGAAAAAAAATTCAGAATTTTTGAGGTCACAGATTGCAAGATATTTGCGTGCACAGTGAAAAAATATGAATTTCAGCACATTGCGGAACTAGATTCTTTGGCTTTGAACAATTTTAACTTAAAATTTTTACACTACAGAGTTTTGAGCTTTAAGTCTTTATGGTGGAGAATTGAGTTGAGAGTCTAGGAAAAAAAAATTTCAAAAAAAAATAATTTTTATTCTTTAAAAATTTATTAAGTTAAAGTAGGTACGGCATAGAAGGAAAATTTTAAATATTAATATGATGGAATTAAAATGCACTAATCCAAATGGTGAGATTGTTCTAGCAAGAAAATAAAACCTTGTGAAACTATTTCTTTGTAAAATTGTGAAAATTGCATTCAGAAATGAATCCTATAAGTTATTTTTTTCAAAAAGATGCTCTAATTGCCCAAAAAACAAGATTGTCCATAAAAAAAAAAATTTAATTCAAATTTTTGCAAAACATAGTTTTTTGCCCCTTCTCCCTTGTTTTGACCTTATTTAGGCAAAATTTCTGTTCCCAGGCACTAATTGAAAAAAAAATTAAATCCCCATGAAGCTAATCATCTTTCAAAAAAAGTTTCAAAAAATCAAGACAATAATTCATTCTATAGGTACCTGCCCAAAATTCCATTTGTCCCCAAAAGGGACAATGGTCCTTTAGGGGTTAATTTTATTGTCAAGAGTAAAAAGTGTTTCTTCTTTATTAGTGGCACCTACACTATTTTTAATTTTTTGTGCAATATTAGATTTTATTTCTCTATTGTTTAGATCTTAACAATTATTACGATGCGACCTTTTCAATTTTTCAGGTAGATCATCAAGCTTGGAACTTGCATCACAAAGTCTCAGTGCTTGCCCAAGACGCCAGCATATATTGTTGAGGTTCGTTGATGAAACTTCAAATTCATTGTTACTAGAGCTTGAACCTTCAAGTGCCTAAAGACTAATTCTTTTGCATTAGAATTATTATTATTATTGTTCATTGGTTTTCAAAACTCACTATCCGCGGTCTTACAACATCTTGTCCAAATTTCTGACATTGAGCAAAAAATTCTAAAAGCCGGTTAAATTTTAAAATTTTCAAGAATCTCCAGAGTCTCAAATAGACCAAAAACCAACAAGGTTTAAATTTATTTCAAAAACTCAAAAAAAAATCTTTAAAATACCTATTTATGATTAGAAAGATATTGAATCATTTTCAAAACCTCAATTCAAGTGATGGGATTTGTAGTTGTAATCTTGACTTACAAACTTATAATTGCAACTTAATAGAAATTTAGATAAGTGATAGTTTTATATTTTAAAAATAGAGTAAAACTAAAAATGTTAGGCTTCATTCTATTATTTGGATTCAATATTTTCAAGAGATTTTGAAATTCTTGAATTATGGTTTGACCAATATAAACCTCATTCTCCATTTAGGTGAACAATTGTTAATTGCTTCAATACCTTGTTTTAAGTGCAATCACTGTTGCAACTAAAACAAGACACAAATTAACAATATATTATTGGTGAGCTACCTAAATTAAAATATATAGATAAAGAATTTTAAACTTTGTTTATTTATTTTTGTCCAAATGGGATTTTTAGAAAATTATTATACTATTATTTTTCACATAAATGAATTGTAATTATCTTTACATATAGAAAAATCAAGTACATTCTATTGAAGTCATCATTTTCTTTGACTATATATCAAAACATTGTGCACAAATAGTTTATAATTTGACATTTTGATTCCATAGTTTATGTATGGCAGATGTTCAAGCGCGTACTTTGATTTTGTGAGCAAGATGAAGATCTCAAATCTTTTTGAGGCTAGCATAAATCAAAAGTCTATCATTCTTTGTACAACTAATCAAGCATTATTTCTATCCATTGAATGGGTAAGCAATATATTGTATGTTTTACAACATTGTGATGGCAAAAGATATTAGCCCTTAAATTTATGCACTGTTAGAGGCTGAAAACATGACCCCAATTGAGGTTGGAAAAAAGTTTGATTTTTTTCCTTTATTGTAATTCAACCATTAAATGTTAGATATTGACTCTCAATATTGTAGTTGTCAATTGTATTGTTTATAAATTTAGAGGTTATAATGTATATTGGTTTTATTTTTATTTTTGTCTTTAAAAAAAATCTATACAATTATTTTTAGCCTTCCTATTTAATGAAAGAAACCAAAAATTTAAATTCATTGGATTTCACTTATAGGAAGTGAAATCAAGAAAAAATATCTAAGTAATATAACTTTAAAAATAAACTACTCTTTGACATACACTTGGAATTATAAGTGTATCTACAAGCAAAATAGACCTTTGCAATTGTTTAAAAGCCCATTTTAATTCAAAGTTCCAAAATAGAATCTATTACAAAATTGAATTCTATTCCAGGACCTTCAACACATGAGAATTTTTTTTAATTCTAAAACAAGATCTATTTTTATACATAGAAAATTAATTGTATAAATATCTAAAGTTTTTCAAAAGAGACGTATGATAATTATTGTAAAGTATTGGAACAAATTGTTGAATATTTTTAATAATAATTGAATACATATTTCTAATTTTTTTGAATGTTGTGATGCATGCAATCTAGTTGAATCGGCACTATTTTAGCTTATTCATATCGAGAAATTGAACTTATTATAAAATTTATTGCCATATTCTTCTAAAGATTTGAAATTACTAAAACAGGATTGCAGTTCAATGTCTCATAATCCAAATACAATAAATTTGCTCTCAACAAGACATCATGTTTTGTTTACTCATGAATTGTTTGCAACCATGAAAAATGTAGGAAAACAAACTAAATTATATTATTTAATCACTTTGGAAGATTCAAATACAAATGTTTTTTGGAACCAAATCTTAAAATTACTTTTATATTTATTTTTTACTAGAAACATTTCAATAAAATATTTGCAAAAATAATAGTAGCAAATATACTAAAACACAATTTATAGAATTTATCATTCTATAAATTCCTTTGCTTTTGAATTTCAAAATTGCTTATAATCTATATATCCCAAATTGATTTGGAATTATTATGTTGCACTTCAATTGCACAAAATACATGACTTCTACTAATCTCAATAATTTTACATAAAATTGAAATTGAAATTGAAATTGATTTAATTTGTCATATTAAGATAGTTTTGCAAATAGTTCTTTGAGAATGCTACTTAGTTAGTGTATGTGCATTCCGATTTAATTTGCAACATTCCTTGAAATTTTGTAATAATTTAAAAAATAATTATTATAAATATATCTTTTAAACCATAAAATAAAATAAATGTTGTGCAATTTTAGATAATAAAAATGTATTTAGCAATGGTTACACCTATTAGTGAGCTCCGATGGACTAATTAATTTATAAAACCTAAACACCACATGCTATTGTAGGTAGTGACTGTCCGTTGAGTGGATAGTCACTCACAGTAATCACTGATTAATCACTCACAGTAATTACTCTATAGTTTTAATTTGATTACCTCCCCTTCTTGTATTTTGCCAGAATGAATCAAAATAACAATCGATATGGGTTAATGCAATTTTTTTCTGTTTTTTGTACATATTTTTTTGTAATTGTATTTCATACACATACATGTATACCAAAGTATTTGTAATGCAAGGCCGATGCCTGGGGATCCGACAGCATGTGATTTTCTTCATCGACTGCAGGGGCGGGGGGGGGGGGGGGGGGGGGGCGCGCCTTTTTTTTCACGTAACAAATTGGACACCTGTCCTTGTAAACACAGAAGATAGTGTGTTTGTAGAATGAATTGCTTTGAAACTTGGATAATTGTATTTGTTTCAAGTGAAAGTATTTAAAGTAAGCAAATTCATATAGACCCTTTTCCAATTTTGGGCCCAATATTAAATCAATGTACTAGATAAGCAAGGGGAACTTAAGAGAGGGTATATTTTTTGTATGCATATTTTAGAATAATTGCACCTTGTAACAACTCCATTGCACCTATAGATCCTTATATAAAATGTATATATTTTTTTATGCAAGAAATCAATTTTTATTCATCTACAATTATGATTGTAATATTCCTAATTTATTTATATACTGTCCTAAAATAAAATTCTAAAATAATTGGAATCTTTTTTCATTCAAGCTACACTAAAAACTATATTTAGTGTTGGCAACACTATCTACGAACCATGATACTAAATATCATTAATCCTACTAAAGTAAGTAATATTAAATGTAATTTCTAACACTAAATATATTCTATGGTAAATCTAAAATCCGAAAATGTTTACATTTAGTGTTAGAAGGGAAGATAAGGCAAAGGGGAAGGCAGAAGGGAAGAGAAGGCAAGACGGCACATTCAAGTCTAACACTACACTAATTACTCCAAAGTTCAGATTAATATTGGGTGGGGTAGGTTGGTAATTACACTAAATGCAATCCAATACTAAATATAGTTTTTAGTGTAGCAAGATTCAAATAAATTAGAGTGATATACTAATAAAATCTATTTTCAAAAGCTTATTCAATCACACTATTAGTTATATTTACTTTATTAATGCCATTGTAACTTTATATTAATTCACAACATAAAATAGCCACTGGACCAAGCACTAGCACTGTAGTTTGATGCTCTAAGACCTTTTTAAATTTCTACAAGATGAATTCTTCTTCATACTCAATAGCAAATTCTAAAAGTTTTGTCACTTTTGCAAAAAAAAATGTTTTCAAGACCTTTCAAAGTATTCTAAATCTTTTATGTATGCCAAACTTCATCTATGGCATCTCAATACACTATATAAATTCCACAAATTCAAACACAAGATTTCAATACTCTTTCCTTTCCAAGATGAGTTTCTACTTGGACAAAATGTTCGGAGTCAAGGCTAAAATTAACTTTATTTCAACCCATTTCTAAGTTTTTACAGGACTATGAACTATTATTAAGGAATGAAAAATTACATGGTGACAGCATGGTGATAAAGTGCTATTGATTTGGAATTTGTACTTCATTGATTTATGATTGGTTGAGGATTGAATTTGATTGGAAGTAGACAAATTCAATGCACATAATGTGGAGTAATAAGTGGTGGAAGACTTTGTGTCATCCTAGGAAATTAAATGCTCTTAATATTCACCAATGTTTAACCCCTAAAGTCCCATTGTCCCTACGGGGGACAAAATGGATTTTGGGTAGGTTGCTATAAGCTCAATTTTTTATGAAACTTTCTGAAATTTTTCCATAAGATAGAAAAACTTATTAGCTTTCTGGGAATGTAATTTTTATTTCAATCAGTACCCGGGAGCAAAAGGTATGCTGCAATAACCTCAAAATGGAGGAGACCGGGCAACAAAAAAAAGCCATATAAATTTGAAATAAATTTTTTAATTATTTTTTTCTAATAGATTATATTTTTGTCTAAATAGGAAGCTTTGATTCATTCCATTTGGATTAGGGATGTGAAAGTTATAGAGTTTCTTGTTTTTTGGGCAATCAAAGCATCTTATTGAAAAAAACTTTTTCTTTCACTTTGAATGCTGATATCTTTCAATCCGTATGGTCAAAAATCACAAAATTTTGACTACATGATCTGAAAAAAGTTTAGTACAAGATTCTGTGGTTAGATTCAAAAAAAGTATTTTTTTTTATTTCTTGGATGAATACAATCAAAGTAGCAGTTTTAAGTGATTTTTGACAGAAAAATGGCCTTGGGACTTTAGAGGTTAAGGTCTGCACTGCTTCATTTTTAAACTCCATTTGCATCATCGATCAATAAGTGCTTGACATTTAATGGCAATACCTATAGGCTTCAATAGCACCTTCTTATTGTATCAATGATGTTTAACATTGATACAATCGTATTTAATTGAATTTAATCTCTAAACAACTAGATGATCAAATTTTGAACAACAAATGAACACAATCATGTCCCAAATATATAAAATTTGCTTTTTTGTCCATCTAAATATTTATTGGTCCTTTTGTTAGTTTTCTTAAATTTGCATTGTATAGGTTTTCAAGACTATTATTCACAAATATTCTATAGAACAAGGGACATAAGTATGTTAGACTGCAAAAAGTAATTATTAGTTTGAAAAATGGCCCTTAAAAAATAAATTGGATAAAAATAAAAATAAAAATAAAAATAATTCTTTAAAAACCACTATACTTAAAACTTAAAATTTTGAAATTAATGGATGAAAATCTTATAAAAATTACAAACATTGAATCTACATCAATTTCTTTTTAGATTTTTTTAGTTTTAAATTATTGGGAAATACTTGTTGGTCTAGTTGCAAGTTTGACTGTGTAGATGTAATTTATAGATTTTCTTTTGATTTTTTTTAATTTTTAGTCAATACTTAAATTGTTTTTCTAAGTTGCATTTTATAAAACATATTCATAACCTCCAAAATCTGAATTACTTCCTCTTCTTCAAGTCAAATTGTGATGGATAAATCACCTTCTTTTCTTACCTTCAAAATTTCTTACAAAATGCTTTGATTAGCTGAGAATAAATCCTAAACCAACGTGGTCTTTACCCCTATAGTCCCATTGTCCCCTTGGAGGACAAAATGAATTTTGATAGGCTTGTAAGGTCTCAATATTTGTTGTGATTTTCTAGATTTCTTTTTGTGAATTTAAAAAAAAAACATTAGCCTTTTGGAATTATAATTGTATTTCAATCTATATATGAAGGCAAAACTTATAGCAAAATGAATTCAAAATATAGTCAAGTGGGTTGAAAAAATCACCACAAAAGTCTAAAATTATTATTTCTTAAACTTTTTCATGTTAAATTGTATTTTTATGAAAAGCTTTAATTCATTCCATTTGGACTAGTAATGTGAAAATTATGGACAATTTTGTTTTTTGGGCAATTGGAGCATCTTTGTAAAAAAATAACTTGTAGAATTCATTTTGGGGTTTAATTTTCACAATTTTTCAAAAAGAAAAGTTTTTAAGATTGAAGTCTCTTGCTAGAATAATCAAAAAATTTCAATTCCATCTTATAGCTATTAACAATTTAGATTTCTCTTCAATCTTGAACTTGTTTCTATTTAATAATTTTTTAGTTAGTAAAAAAAAATTTTTTTTTTTCTTAGTTCTAGACTTTCAGCTCAATTCTTCAACAAAAATAATTAGAAATTCAAAATGATTAGTGCAAAAAATTTCAACGAAGAAGATTCAAAGTCCAAAAATCTAGTCAAGCAAGGTGCCAAAATACTTTTTCCTTTACTACAAATGCAAATATCTTGCAATCTACACAATTAAAGCGGTTTGAAATTTCTTCCTTGCATTCTTACACCAGTCTGCTACAAGATCCTATGGTTACCTAGGCAAAAAAACAATTGAAATTTTCTTTTGTTCTTCATAATTGAAATTGCATGAATTTTGGGTGATTTTTGATAGAAAAAAGGCCTTAGGATTTTAGAGGTTAATTGGGCAGTTTCTACCCCATCTATTTTATAAGAAGAAAAAATTTACAAAATGCTTGTTGCAACTAGCAATTTTAGGATGTACACTATGGTGCTTCAACTTGTTTTTGGCAGCTCACTGTAAATCAATTCCTTAGAATTTGGAGCAAATTCACGAAGTTGGCCTAGTCTTTAGAACCAAAAATCATGTTGTGCAACCGCACAATAAACTATGTTCAAATGCGACATCAAATAAGAGTCTAACATATTGTAGATCATTTTATGGTATTATTTTTAATTTATGGCCAATTTGGCAATCAAATCCAAGACTATGGTCTTTGCAAACACCAAATTCATAGAACAAATTAGTTAGTGTAGTAAGTTACAATTGGCATCACTCAATATATAGTTGCAAATTTACAAAACATTATGTTGATTTGCGCTTCTATTCTACCCTAGCAAGCTTGATAATATAGACATAGTACCTATTACATCAGTTTCCACAAAGGAATCTATCAATCATGCATGGAAACACTAATAGAAAGAGGGCATAAATGAGCAAGTTCAAATCAAAATGTCCAAATCAATACAACTTTGTTAAAAGAAGCATAAATCAAGTCATTTGAAGTAATACTGCAATGATTTAAGCTTGTTTTGTACATATGATATTAGATACTTCTAATGTAATCAAATAAAAAATAAAACATTACTATTGTTGATAAAATTCAATTGCATAATCTTCTTTTCAATTCTCATACATGTGAATTTTTTTAAATCTATCAATAATAAGGTTGAAAGATTGTTAAATTTGAAGTTGAGTTTATTGAGTTTTTTTGGTCATTTCTCCAATTGCATTATCAGAGTAATTGAGTGAAAAATTGAAGGTAAAAAAGAAGCACAAGTGCATAATACTTTTGAATAGAACTATGGAGCATTAGATAAACAGAGCAATTGAATGAAAACAAAACTAGATTGCTAATGGGATTGAAAAATGTCAATTCAAGCGAAGAGAGTATTTTGGTAAGCACTCTCTTCCCATACAATTTTATTTTTACAATATTATTAATATTATGTTCAAAGTTAACTTTTTGGTAAGAAATCACAATTTAAAATTCTTCATATTTTTAAGCTTTGTAACGAGTATAAAATAAAGCAAAGCTTTACATATAGATGTGTATATGGATATTCCCTATGTATATATGCAATCGGATTAAAAAGAATTATCATCAATTGTTTTCAATAAAATATCATGTAAAACCATGAAAGTTGACTTTTAAAGCTCACCAAAAATAGAATTCTACTTTTTTGAAACTAAAATTTGGTATGGTTGATTGGAATTGTATAAAGATGCAATGATAATTATGCTTACCAAAATTTACCAAGTAAATTCCACATTATACAAAAAAAATTTAATGGCTCAAATAGGCCGGTTGTAAGCTACTATACATTCAAGTTCTAAAAAATGCACCACTAATACAATTTTGCCTACAATGGGCTTGCTCCCACTTTGCCCACTAACGGATTGACTTCCCTTACACAGTAGAGTTGATTGTACAGTGTGCGCAATGCGGGAACAAGAGCCGAAGTTTGGGAAAAACACAACAACCATTCTCATCAGAGCACCAAAACTCATGTCTAATGGAGTTTGGTGCCGTGATTCTTTTGTACTATTCATAATTAAACCTTCCTCTGACCCTTGCCTAAAACACAGGATGATCTTTATAATTAACTCTAAATAGAAACATTAGGAAAAATTTCAGCCCCAGAAGGCCACGAGTTCTGCACTTGCGTAATGCAATCATGGAAAAAAATCAAATTCAAAATTATTTTCTTAGTTTTAAAAATTGAGTGCTGATGTGGCCACAATACTGCTAGGTCAGATTTTTTTTCCATTTTAAGAAGAAAAGATTTTTTTCTTATAATTCATTCTAAAATTGCACTGTAGGGGTCCCCAAAATCAAAATATTAACGGCCTTCTAGAGAGCTGAAATTTTTCCTAATGGCAGCTATTTTACATTGGTTTTTTATTCACAACTCTTTAGTCAATTTTGGGATCCACTTATGAATTGCAAAGCAACGATTCAGTGGGTTGAGGGGGAACATTCCAGCAATTTATGCGGCACCCTTTTTCTTTTTCTTTTTAATTTACACAAGTAAAGGGACCTTTACTTGCGGCACATAAATTGAATGTCATGGTAGAAAGGCCAGCCAGAAGGCATAATTAAGTGATCCTATTAGTTCAAACTTGGAGAGTTCTGACCGGCCTTTGATCCAGCCCCAAGTATAAACCGGCCCTTAGTTGGAACTTGTTCAACAGGGAATATTGGAATGGAATGGAACGCATCTTTCTGGGTATAGGGCCCTCTACTTTACAATAATTTGATAGGGAACCAGCAGCACCTACAGTAGTAATGGTCTAACTTTGGGAAATATTATGCTATTTCGATTCGGGGTCTAGCAGCTCCTGGCCAACTGTAATGGAATCTGGAAATGAGCACATTCCAAGTGACCTACTATTATTCAGTATTGGATGTCTTTTGTCATTATAAAAAAGAGAGAATAAAATCAGGAACAAAGCATTTTGTAGAGGTTTTTAATTAAAAGCTAGTTCTAATAGAAATTTAGTCATTTGAAAATTAATAATCAATGAAGCTAATGGAATACGGTTATTTGGGGAGAATTTTTGTTGCTGGGGAAACAAGGATTAACCCTGTAACGCTGCCGTGGATATTAAGTGTCCGATGAATGACAGAATCTTTGCATATAGGACAGAAGTGCAATTGTTCATCTTTGGAATTTCGTGCGAACTGAAGGGGAGAGCTTCTATAGTAGCTTGTCCTCGAATGAGTGCTTTTGATTTTTGCATTGTAGATGATGCACATTGTATCAAAAGGGAAATTTTTTGCGGAGACCAGCCCGTCCTTACAGGGTTAAGATAGAGGCACCTACAATTGATCACATTAAGTAATTCTTTAGCAAATCATGAACAATTCAAGGCACAAATTTTTAGCATGTAGGAAGATAGGAAATATGGGTATTACAATTTTTTTGTAATTCTATCCCCAATATTGAGATTACTTTGAATTTTAGGAGCCAAAAAGTACTCATGATCCATAGCCAATGTCTAAACTCTTCTAATTGTGATCATTTCAAGAACTAGTTTTCCGCTCACTTCTTTGTATTTTTTTGCTCATTGCTCTGGGACATGTGTCATAACTTTATTAGTCCCAACCTTGAAAAAATACATTCCAAACTTTGGTTGGGAATCTCTTCTAGCCTTGGTTGGAAATAGTGCACCCAACAAGTTGGCTATAGGTCGTGGTTGACAATAGGTGCCTCTATCTGAAGTGCACATTAGATGTTGAAAAGAAATTGAAGAGTCTTTAATCCTTAAAACAACATTTACTAGTCTAGAGGGCCAACTTGTGTGGAGGGCACTCCAAAGGAAAATAAAAAATTTCCTTGAAGGGAAGTATAGTACATTGGGCCGGCTTCTTGCTTGCCCAAAATTTGTGTGGTGAGGGCTTGCAAAAGTGAATAGTGAATAGTGCTTTGACATTGCAGCCTAAATGCAATGCTTAGCAAGCTATAATCACTGTTGAAGTGGGTCTAGTTACTTAGTTGAAACATTCCTAAAAATTACAAAAAATATTTTTTGTCAATGATTTTCTCAAAACCAATCCCGGCCCCGGGGGGCTTAACCTGTCATTTAAGGGTTAATGATTGATTATATATCAATGATAAAACTATTGGAGAGAGAAGAATCGGTTTCACTTTTGAATCAAATGACATAAATTATTCAGAAAATTATCCCTGAACCTTTACAAAGTCAAGAACCTTCTTTAAACCCCGTAATGTTTTTTCTTACAACTTTGGACATGTTCTATAGACCTCAAATTTAGTTTATATAATTTGATCTATTCACTTTAGCTTCAAATCATCATAATATTTATTATAATAAATTTGGTCTGTTATATTAAATTTTATGTAATAGATTTTTAAATATCAAACTTTGTTTTATGAGTAATTTTAGTGAGTGTTTGAAAAGTTTTAAGTTTTCTCTGTATTCGACGCAAATGCAAGCATACCAGGTAGCCTAAAAAACACTATGTCCCTTTGTGACAGAAATTGGAATGAATTGGTTTTGTTGCATAAATCCACAAGAATACAACAGGTTTTGGAATATTCTATTATAAATTATGAGATGAAGACTATGAAAAGTTTGTTTTATGTGCAGTCATGATATTTTTTTGCAAAAATAAAATTTCTTTTTTTATGAATTTTTGTTTACAACTCAAAATTTAGTTTTTAGAAAGAAAACAAAATAAAGAGGATGCAAGTTGCTTACTACAACATTTTCACTATTAATATTGATATTTGTCAAACTTCATCACATGTAGCTTTTTCAATGCAAAGCGTCCTCCCTCAGAACCAAAGCCAACAAAAGAAGAATTGAAGTAGGGACATCCAAAACCAACACTTTTCTATAGTGCAAGAATACTATGATTAAATTGATTATATACGTATTCTGATTTGCAAATTAAAAGGAGATTTCAATGTATAAAAAGAAACCATATACAAAAGTTAAAAAGTTTTTTTGGTACATATTTTAACCCGTAAAGTCCCAAGGCCATTTTTCTGTCAAAAATCACTCAAAACTACTACTTTGATTGCGTTCATCCAAAAAAACAAGAAAAATACTTTTTTTAGAATGTAACTGTAGGATCTTGTACTACACTTTTCTTAGATCATGTGGTAAAATTTCATGATGTTTAACCATATGGATTGAAAGATATCAGCATTCAAAGTGAAAAAAAAGTTTTTTTCAATAAGATGCTTTGATTGCCCCCCCAAACAAGAAACTCTATAACTTTCACATCCCTAATCCAAATGGAATGAACCAAAGCTTCCTATTTAGACATAATATATAATATATTAGAAAAAATTAATTTCAAAATTTTATGGATTTTTTTTGTTGCCCGGTCTCCCCCGTTTTGAGGTTATTGTAGCATAACTTTTGCTCCCGGGCACCGACTGAAATAAAAATTACATTCCTAGAAAGCTAATAAGTTTTTCTATCTTTTGGAAAAGTTTCAAAAAGTTTCTTAAAAACTTGAGCTCATAGGAACCTGCCCAAAATCCATTTTGTCCCTTGTAAAGACAATGGGACTTTAGGGGTTAAAATCATTTTTGGAACAATAGGTACATATTCACATAGGAGATATACATAATGAGAACATTTGTTTAAGTGGTGCTTTTAGGCTCCCAGGGTGTCTCTACTTTGGGATTTAACCTTGCAACAATGCGTAAAAAGGGGAGGTCTTGCACAAGAGATTGACCTCCAATGAATGCTTTTGGATTTTTAAAAATAAATGATTCACATAATATCCCAAAGGATGATTTCCATGGTGACTTGCCCAACATTCTAAAGACCATTCTATATTAAAAATATGTTGAGGATGTTTTAGAGCATCTCCACCAGTAGATTGCAAAACTTGCTGAAAACCTGATGCCCATTGCAGAAAACAATACCCAAAACTTGATCTTGGAGTCATGCCCGTGACGCTAGTCAAACATGCAGGGCACGGCAATTTGCAGTGTGGGGCTGAAAATTTGCAGCATCCGGCATTGAAAAAACATGAAATCTCTTGTTAGTGGGAAGGGAGGAAGAAGGCTAGTCACCAGGGCTTTTTTTCATTTTAATAGAAGTGCTTCAAATTTCAACATTCATTTACACGTTCGATAGAAAATATCACATTAGCATATATCACATGTCTATAATTTTGTTTTCATTTACCAACTTTGACGATTTCATCCAAGATTTTTTTTTATTTCAAAGTTTTTTTGACAAAAAACTTTATGATTTTTCACCACTTTTTAGCCAATTTATTTTTTTGGTGCAATCTAGCACCAGAATGACAAAAAAAAGAGCTTTGCTAGTCATCCCAAATTCTTTGCCGGGCCAATATTATGCAACTCGGTGGAGGTGCTCTCACCAACTCTACCAAATGGATACAAGCAGATAAGGTACGCAAGCCTATTACCACCCTGATTTGAAAAGGGTTACATGTTTTTCAAAGGTGTGCGCTTGTTTCACAAATCAAACCCAGTGCAATTATAATTTTCTGATTCAAATTATAATTGCTATGAAATTTTTGAAGTATACAGCCTTGAAATTACAAAACCACCCATCAAATAGAGTCATAAATGCCATTCCAGTGTAGTCATAAACGTCATCTGTCTTTACCATTCACTAATGCAAAAATCATTAGAGGAGATTTGGGCCTCCCGAAGACTATTCCAAGGTTGTTCCCCTTGTTGTAAACCAATGCCTTGCTGTCAGAATATTATAATAATAACAATAATAATTAAAAAAACATTAAAAATTATAATTATAATCTTATTGAAAAGTTAAAAAAAAATGTCAAATGGAAAAAAAACTCAATTTTTTTTTCAAAATTGATTATTTAATAATATCTTTTAACCCTTGAACACCGACGAGGACGTTCTGCGCCCTTTGAATGACAAAGAATCTTTCCCTGCAAGACAGAAGTGCAACTTTTCATCCTTGGTATTAGGAGTAAGAAGGAAAGATCTTCAACAGTTCTTTGACTTCCAATGAATATATTAGGCTTTTCCAAAGTAGATGATGTCACACGGAAACACAATACATGATTTCCATGGCTACCGGTCCGTCCTTCAAGGGTTAAGTGACAATCTCTTGGCCACGTCAAATTGGAGTTCCCACAAAGTTCCCAAAGTTCCCCAAAAGTTCCCAAAGTTCCCACAATCCGGGAACTTGCAGTCTTCCAGGGGCCCCAAAAAATCCTCTAACATGATTATTCCAAACTAACTTCCAATGACGAAGCTACTACCCCCAGGGCCTGCAAAACAGCCAATCGATATTTTGATAGCATATCCAATGATATGTTGGACAGAACTGAAACACTGGGCACTCACCCAGGGGGAGGAGGCCACAGTATTGCCATGACTGTCCTTCACTTGGGTCCAGGGCACCATCATTTTCCGTCCCAGGGAGTTTGGGCTCCTACAGTAGGCGAGCCAAGAACCCATGTGAGCTGCTGCTGCTGCTGCACTGAAGTAACAGCCTTACTGCCTTACCTTAGGCCTCCAATCATACTTATTACACAGGAGGAATGAGACTCCAACCCAAAATGGCACATCATTCTCAAATCCCGGTGGGACGGATGGGGTGCGGTGGGATAGGGGTCATTAACACGGCGCCCACGTTCATGATGATTCGGTCAGCCCCCCCCGGCCACAATTGCAACTCAAATAATGAAATGGAGGTTTTGGAGGCTAGCATTTGGCCCGGGGCATGGGTTTAGGATAGGCCGGGCGGGGTTGGTTGTGGCATGGCATGGCATGAAATTATCATTATTAGGGCCTCTTCACACTATGGTCGTCCAAGTCGAGAGTCTGTTGTTTCCACCAATTATATTGTAGGGTCCGTTGGTTCCACCAATCATATTGCAGAGTCCCACGGCCTCTCGACTTGGACAGCCATAGTGTGAAGAGGCCCTTAGTGTGGTTGATAGGAAGGAAATGGTTTGTGACCCAAAGTTAGGTTCCTGGAGCTCTGATTGGCAGAAAAAAATCACTTCCAGAATCCTTGAAGGACACTTTGGACCTTCCAAATGCGCCAAAATGTTTTGATTAAGGTAGTTAATTGTAATTGTAAATATAAGCAATTCAGCATAGTTGGAGGCACCTTTTTCCTAAAAATAATATTTTTGTAGTATTGGCAAGTGAAAATCATGAATGTTCGGGGAAAAAAAAATTGATTTTTTGGTTGTAGTATGTAATTTCTATGCTTTTTCAAAGTGGCGGCTCTCTAGACCACTGAGACAATCACGATCACGTAGAATGACTCAAAATTGAAATTTACAAAAATCTGTGATCAAGAAATGAGAGTTAGGTATGTGTCCTTCAAATGCATCGGGAAATTAAAATTAAGCATTTCAAGGACACATTAATCTCTAAAGGTTAGAGACTATGTTTTCACCAAAAACGCTCCAAAACTGCCATTTTAATTTTACAAGTACCAAATTTTAGAATAAAAACATTTTTGGACACATGTAACCATAAGATCTTGTAGTAAGCTTGTTTGAGAATATGTAGAAAAATTTCAGAATTTTCCACCTTGTAGATTGCAAGATAGTAGCATTTGAATTGACAAAACCCCTTTTGGGGGCCCTGCAAAAAAACAGGTAGCTGCACTTCACAAGGTCACATTTAAATGAAAAAATGTCCAAAATGGTGGTTACTCCTTGGATTCAGTCTTCAAAGCAAGTTGGCTACTTACTTGAAAATTTTCAGATCATTTGGAATTGTACAACATATAGAAAAAAATAGGTTGTAGAAAGAAGTCGAAAATGATTCAAAACACTAAACTGTTAAGAATTTAATTATAAAACTGAAAAAATGTTGATTCCAGTGGTTGAAATGTTGTAATAAACAATCTACATCCTATGCTTTAATTTATTTCAAGAAATATATAAAATTGAATTAAATAAAGGATTTCAAAGTTTGTTTTAGATTTTTAGAGTAGGGAATCCATAACTGCCCGCAAACTAGAACACCTCATAATTTTCATCTCATAAATCAAAATGGAATAATTCAACGCTTTTCACATGTATATAAATCTAGAAAACCAATTTCAAATTTTTATTTTTATTTAAAGTGATTTTTCAGAAAAAATTTGAGCTGCTCGCCGACCATGGGAAATGACATATCATCTAATAACTTTTCAAGAAAATTGTTGGACCTTAAAGCTACTCCTTGGGCACACGCTGTGTGAAATTTTCAAAGAAATAAAATAAAACTTCCGTTCGTAGTGAGCTGCCTAAAATCGATATGTTGCCAAAAAACAATGTTTGGTCCTTTAGTGGTTAGTAAGAAGTCTAAGGACAGATTTAGTGACAGTCAATATAGGAATGGGGACAAGTGCGCTAATGGATGTTTTCTACCTTAGTAGATCAAGATAGCCTCCCAAGTGCTCCAAGTATTGGACCAATGGATGTATTCTTTGTTTCTATAGTGAATAGTGGTCATTCATCAAATACTGTGGATCTTCAACTTCCTTCCAAGGGTTAACCCCTAAAAGACCAACATGCATTTTTTGGCTATATAGAAATTTTAGACAAGTACATGTGACTAGAAATTTCCATATTTTTGGCCCAGATTTTAATCAAAGGTGGAGACAAGGAACAACTTTTATAGGTACTAAATTTTATGACATTTGGAAATATGAGTCAAAAGCTATGGCCTGATATGTTATTTTTTTCCATAAATGGCAGTCCGGGCAAATAAACAAAACACCTTTTTCAGAAAAAAAATTTGAAATTGATTTTTTAGAGTTATATAAAAGTAGAAAGCTTTAAATCATTCCATTTTGATCAATGAGGCAAAAGTTATGAGGAGTTATTGTTTGCAGGCAATTATGGATTTTCTACTCTTTGAAGTCCTTTATCTTACTTAGTTTTTAATATTCTTGAAAAAAATAAGCCGTAAGATGTAGATTGTTTACTACAACATTGCAACCATTGGAATTGGCATTTTTCAATTTCATTAATTAAATTCTTAATAATTTAGTGTTTTGAACCATTCTCTACTATTGTTTTTTTACTATTTTTTAATATATAAATAGTAATGTATAATGTATAATTCCAAATGATCTGCAATTTTTCAAGCATGTGGCCAACTTGTCTTGAAAAAGAATCCAAAGAAGCACCACCATTTTGGACATTTTTCATAGAAAAGTGAACATGTGAAGGGCAACTGCCCTGTTTTTTGCAAGGCCAAAAAAATGATTTCAGTGCATTTGAATGTTTATATCTTGCAATTCACATGATGGAAATTTCTGAAGTTTTTACCACATGTTCTCAAATCCCTATAGTAATATGTGTCAAAAAAGTTTTTTTTCAAAAATTTGGTACTTGCACTAAAAATGACAGTTTTCGAGCATATTTGTCAAAAACATAGTCGTGGAATTTTAGGGATTAAAGAATCTCTATCCTTCCAAATTCTAAGAAGTACTTCTAAAATTTGGAACATATTCTCAAACAAATAATTTTGGTGAAAAAAACACATACTTCAGTGATTTTATTTGTAAAAAACAGGAAAATTCATTTTCAATAAAACCAAAAAACCAGCTATTTATAAGGACTTTCTATTGATGAGGTTTGACCAAAAAGAATGAGGTATGAACCATCTCTAATGTTTAGAAGTGTGCGCACAAGGGAGGACTATTTGCATGAATGTAGAGGATAGAAAATAAGAATTTTTTAGATGGTAACTGGTAGGAACATGTCTGCCTACTATAGGAATATGCCACAGCTAGAAATCACTAAATTAAATTGCTCAATAGTATTAAAAAGACCCAAAACTTCAAAGTGTGGCAAATTAACAAAATTGATTTTTAAATATAAAATGGTTTTTTAATTATTTTGAAAAATAAGGAATACAATTACAATTAAGACATTTAGAGATTCTTAACAATCTCTAAATTAAAAAATAAGGAATACAATTACAATTAAGACATTTAGAGATTCTTAACAATCTCTAAATTAAAAAATAAGGAATACAATTACAATTAAGACATTTAGAGACTCAAATGTTATAGCGTTCCAAATTTAAAACTCAACCAAATCGGCAAGTGTTTCTTGCAATCATCCACCCTCACAACTAACATGTCTATGTAATGCAAAAATCTTCATGTAATTGGAACCTTCTTTCTACAATCCCTACCCTAACAAAATGACAACATAAATAAAATTGTATTGTTTTTGCATGTTTTGTGTGTGCAACATTTTATAAAAATTACATAGTAAGGTCCAAAAATTAAAGTATAAATAATATGTATCCCTTCCATTGATACTTTATGAGCTCACAAAAAATTCAAGTCAATTAGAGCTTTCTTGTCCATTCAAATACACCTTTACATCCTCAAATGCGCATTATAGATCACAAAGGAAAATGTTTCAATAACATCCATTAGGCTAGTTAAGGTAGGATCACTCAAAACTAAATACATTTCCAAAAGTGTGTCCTAAAAAATCTAAAAAATAAGTTTCTTTTTCTCTTACAATGTTCAATACAAAACTTTGTATTTAAGGCATTCTAGGTAGAAATCTAACAATCTAACATTTACCTTTTTATAACTTTTTGTGTATTAAATTTGAATGCCAGTTTTGGACTTCACACAAATGTACTCTAAATCATCTTCATGTACTTTAGAAAATAAATTCTCTTTGATACACAATAATGTTCATTACACAAATAGTGAAATTAGATTGCCTTAACAATTAGGTTGCCTTAACAATTAGGTTGCTTTATCCAAAGAACTTACCTCATGATTGATTACTTGTCTATATGGAGGCATATGCAACTCCCTAAACTCGGTTTAAAAACTTTGAGACATGTAGTAGGGTAAAAAATTATTCAAATTTGGAATGCTACATGTCTCAACATGCCTCAACATGCCTCAACATGCCTCAACATGAACGCATTATTGTTTATTTCATTTCATACCCCTTCTATGTTAAATTCACAAGAAACACCATGTTGAGTCAAGAATTGGGCTTTCTATACCTTTAAGGTTTAACCCACTAACGTTGGGTTGGTCACTATTGAAATCGGCCTTTAGGATATTTTGTAAATCATTTGCTTAAAAAAAACAAGAGTATTCATTGGAGGTCAAACTATTGTATAAGACCTCCCTTTTCTACACAAAATTTCAAAGATAAACATGTGGATTTCTATCTTACATGGAGGGATTCTTTATCATCCATCAAATTATTGCGTTATCACGTAGCTATAGTGTATGTGCAATAGTGTATACATACATATTGCGTAATGGCCCAAACAGGGTCAACCTAATTGGGGCACATATAGGCCATAATTTATCTTCCTAAGAATAATAAGAAGTCACCTAAGGTAATTAGCCCATTTTTCTTCATTACCTAATTCTGTCATCCTACTTTTGGCCCCAATTACATTCAAAAATCATCCAAATCCGTTCATTTTTTGACAAAATCATCACATTAATACCAACAAGGGGTAACATATCACAACCTATGTCATAATCATCTCATGATTGACAATATCTCAGAGTGGATACCCCCAAACCGCCACTTTTTGCTTTTTGGTGACTAATTACTATTATTAAATTGGTCCAATTTTCCTATTTTCTAATTGGCACTTGAAGGGAAATTCCAACACACCAAAAGTACGTGGTATTTGGATATTGTATGCAAAAGTTACAAAGGAATAAGGTTTGGTTCTAAAACAGTTTCTTCCACCAAGACACATAATTGGTACAATGGCCTACCAAAAAGAGAAGTGATGGCCAATCGGACCATTTAGTTTTCTTGCATACCGAATTTTAGTTTAAAAAAACCAAAAAAATATTTTTGGTGAATTTTTTTATTTCATTTTCATGGCTTTACATGAAAATTCATGGAAGAACATTGGTGATAATTTTTTGTAATTTGACTGCAAAGATATGTAGGAAACCTCCATCAACACATCTTTCCTTCAACAAGCATCTCCAAGAAAAATTCACAATTCCCTCAAGAGAGATTTCCATTTTGGTGTGATTTTGCCTTCACTTTGAATATAAATATCTCTTTACTGTAATTAAATTTTTGCATTTTCTCTTCTTGCTATAACTAATTTTGTAGATGTGAGCGTGCTAGTATAATTTCTTTGCAAAAAACTAATTACAATGAAGAGATATTTCTTTTCAAAGTGAGGACAAAATCTTGTATCTTTTTGGTAGGCCACACAAAGTAAAAATGGCAGTCTTGGGTCAATGGTGCATATTGGGGGGCCCATCAGGGCTTTTTGGGGGGGGCTTTCTAGTCCAAGATTGCACTAGAAAAAATGATTTGGCTAGAAAATGGCAACAAACTGTAAAAAATTTCACCAAAAAATTTCACAAAATTAAAAAAAAAATCTATAGATGAAATTGCTAGATTGTGGATGGAAATAGAATTATGGACATCTGATATGTGCTAATGTGATATTTTCTAGAGTGTTGAAATTTGGAGCACCATTGTAACATTTTATATTGCCACTTTGGCACTTCATAAAAAATGAAAAACAAACAAACAAACAAACAAACCCTGGTGCCCACCTTACCATTGAAGGCAAAGGTCTTGCCTGCCTTTTGTCCAATGTATGCAATGGCAGTAAGATACAGTATTCGTTTCATACCCTATCTCACTGGATAAAGCTTCTCTCTTTGTTGCAAATTAAGTTTCAGTACTTTACTACTTAGGCACCACCCTGTCAAAAACATGACTGCTGTTGGGACTTGGAAGTACCATAGAATTCAAGAAATATGGGCGTTAAATGCATGTGCAATATTGCAGTTGGGTACACAGAAGTTACAAGACATTTACAATCCCAATTCCCAAATGAAAAGTTCAGATCATATGCTTTTGTTTTCTGGAGTGGAAATTACCCTCCGAACTTGAGAGTTGGTGAGCCATCCCTCCACACCAGCAGCAAGTACTTGGTGTCGAACAAACAATTTAACCACAAGGAACACTCATTCAAGCTGTGGATTGTCTGTCCTGTATGATATGTACAAACAATAACAAAGACTCATACAATGTTGTGGATACTGTACTCATGTACCCACTAGGACATCCCAAGAGGGTGTGCTACTGATGGGTTATCCAAGCCCTAGCAAGGTGCATAACATCAGGGGTTGTCACACATTCTCTGAGAATGAAACTTTTATGAAGAATGAGATGGTATTGGAAGTAAAAAGTGGAGTCAAATTCAGCCAATAGGAGCCCTTCTCCATGAAGAAGGTGCAATTCTCCTTTTTGACATTGGGTCATTGGGTGAAGAATGTGAATGGACATGGCTTGTTAACCCCAAAAGGACCAACACGTGTTTTTTGGCCGTATAGAAATTTTGGGCAAGTATGTGTGACTAGAGATATCCATATTTGAGGCTAGAATTTTAATAGAAGGTGGGGACAAGGAGTATCTTCATGTGTACCAAGTTTCATGATATTTCAAATACGAGTCAAAAGTTGTGACCTAATATGTTATTTTTTTTTCGTAACTGGGCAATTTGGGCAAATTAGAAAAAATCATTTTTTCCGGAATTTTTTTTTGAAATTGGTTCTCTACATTTATAAATACTTAAAAAGATTTGAGTCATTCCATTTCAATCAATGAGTCAAAAGTTATGAGGGTTTTTGGTTTGCAAGTAGTTATGGATTGTCTACTTAAAAAAAACTTTGAAGTTGTTTATTTAACTCAATTTTCAATATTTTTGGAATTTTTTTTTTCTAGGATATAGATTGATTATTACAACATTACAACTGTTGGGATTGGCATTTTTAAATTCCATAATTAAATTTTTAACAATTTAGTATTTTGAATCATTTTCTACTTCTTTCTACTTACTATTTTTTCCTATATGTTGTACTGTTCCAAATGATGTGAAATTTTTCAAGCATATAGACAACTTGTTTAGGAAACTGAATTCAAAGAAGCACCACCTTTATCGGCATTTTTTCATTGAAAAGTGAGCTTGCAAAGTGCAGCTGCCCGGGTTTTTGCAGGATTGAAAAAATGGTTTTCAAGACTTTGAATGCTTATATCTTATGATCCACACTGTGGAATTTTCTGAAATTTTTACCACATGTTTTCAAAATATCATAATACAAGATCCTATGGTTACATGTGTCAAAAATTAATTTTTTCCAAAAATTTGGTAGTTGTATTAGAAATGGCAGTTTTGGAGCATTTTTGGTGATTACATAATCATGAAACTTTAGGGGTTAATCGTCTTCATGGCTTCTCAATCTTTAGGGGTTCTCAATCTTCACACTCATTCTTCACCCGCAAAGGAGAAGAAAAACACTTCTCAATCTTCAAAGAATGGCCCTCTGCAATTCAAGAAGAAAGTGCCACATCTTTCATTCTTTGAAGATTGACAATGAAGAGGAGAAACTGTGGCAGTCCTCTTTTTGAACTAGCCTAAACCATTCTCCCCTAGAGAGATTGGAATATTCCCTCCCCTGATTCTTGAGACTCTGAGAGTGAATTTTGTTTCATCTGTAGAAAATCATTAGCTAGCTTGGAAGTTGCAATGCTAGTGTCACTAAATAATTAGGGAAGTTGCAACGTTAGGAGCTTTTGCTTTTTGGGAGAAACGAAAGGAGCCCCAACGTTGATTAATAATGTTTTGAAGGTCAGTTGCATAACATTGTTTACGTGATTGTTTACAAATGAGACAGGGGACCTTTTGCATCCTTGAAAAGGGGCCCCGTACATTGAACAAAATTATCTTATATGGCTCCTCAGTCAATCCTAATCTTTGAACTAATTAGTAAATCCCTCATAGACATCTAGCAAAGCATAATACCTTCCTTGCATGTGAAAGATCATTGTATAATTATACAATGCTATGTTGTATAATTTGATGTGCCTCCTTGACCCTATGTAAATATATTGTATTAAGTCACATAAAATCCTTCTAATATACTAGAACATGACTTTCCATTTTTATACACTACGTATTATAGTTTGACGTTATACAAAAATATAACAATGTTGTCAAATATAATTGTTTCAAAATAATGCAAATACTCAACAAAATATATGTGGTAAAAAAAGGGCTTTTGAGACTTCTAAGGATTATGTTTCAAATTCATTATGAACTAGTTTGCCCTGTGCCATTGCCAAATATAAAAATAAAAATAATTTTCTAATTCACAAAACTTCAAAATTCAACAACTTTCATGTTGTAGGTTCAAACACCACAAAACAAAGCCCGTGCACCCCTCTTTGCTAAGGGCTTTCCATCAGTATCAAGAACATGACCAAGAGACACATGGTCCAGGGGATGTCAACGTAACAAACAAAACAAAACAAACAACCAAACAACCTAGCTTAAGGTATGGATTTTTGCATGTTTATATTAATATCTTTGTACAAATGTAATATTTACCTCAAATTAATTAGAGATAAACTTTGGTTTATAAAAATTTAAGCATTCCTTTGGATGATTGAAAAATTCTTTTGAACTTTGGTAACATTTCCACTATATTCAAGTACTATACTTCTACTTGGCATGTAGATCTGCAAATTTTTTTCATGTGAGCTAAACATCCGTTGCACCCGCATTGCAATTTACGGTTCTTAGTGAATTTTTCTCAAAGGTAACTCATTCTAACTCACAAAACCAAACCACTAGACTTTAAATATTCTACAATTCTTGTTCCATTTGATTGTTGTATTAGTACATATAATAATAATTTATCAAAGTTTCTATTTTTTTAAAACAACTGAATTAAATTCCTACAATTTTCTTAAGTCCAAAATATTTTTTTGGTGTTTTTGGCATCCGAAGTGAAGTATTAGATTTTGTTTGTTTTCTCTCATTTTCTTTTGAAACTGGAAAATCATTTGACCTTCTAGGGAATCAAATTTTTCCAAAGATCCAACAGTTGGTTAAATATTTTTCTTCTTTTACCTCCAATTCAGGCAGGTAGGATAAAGCATTGTTTTGTTTTGAAAATTTGTACAATTGGATTTTAACTTTAGTCTCTACTCAAATTTGAAGGTTTTAGATCTTCTTGTAAAGTAGGATTTGATTTATGGGGCTTGAAATCTTGACAATGCTTCATTGTCAAAATCTCGGACAACCTTGAAAAAACATTGTGTTGCTCTTTGTTCAATCATATCTTTCAAATACATTTCTTTTAGACCCTAAGTTTTTTAGCAAGCTCCTTGTACTAGTCAAGAATAAGATCCTACAATTACAAATTCTAAAAAGTAGATACCATTTTGATTTATAAACCTATTTCTAGAAGGCATCATTTTTTTGGCAATTTTGAGAGTACTTTCTAATTTTTGACTTAGAGAACTTTAAAGGTTAATGTAGGTGGTTCTAGTCAAAAGAGCATTTGAAGAGAAGAAGTGAACAAAGACTGTTGTTTGAAAAGTGAATAATGTGTTGAATATTACTGAATTGTACCGGTTTGGACTAAAGCAAAATTTTATAAGTGAAACTACCATATGTTCAAGTTAGATTCAGTACCTTGGTGCCAAATAATTTAATTTTGACATTTGGACAATTCCATAGCTTGATTTGAATTTCTTGGCTTTCAGCACTTCACTCTTCCTAATTGTTCGACACTCCTCTTTGAATGGATTGATTTGTTCTATTCATATGTAAATGTGTTCCTTCTTCTAAATTTTCCCAGGAACAATTTTTGAATATTTAGAATTGACAACAATGAAGTTTTCTCAGATTTTAAGAAAGAAATGTCCAATTTTTCAATGTTTAGGCGTAATCCAAATTTTCCCTACTTATTTACGAAACTGACCTAAATGTAAGGTAAAATTTTCACCCTCACTACAGTACGGTGTTGTGAACAAATCAGTCTCTGGAGCAGTGATGGGCATAGCTCTAACCACCCTACAGCAACCACAAATGCCGAGGCAATTAGTAACCCGTCACATCCGCCACCCCATGTCTTGCTCTCTAACTCAAAACACCAACCATGCTACGCTCAAGCACCGTGGCCGGTAAACAGGACCGGTGGGCAAGTATCCAGGCCAGACAGATCGACCAGACCCATGACCGTGGACAGCTGTCACGCCGCGTCTCTCTCGCGCCAAGTCACCATCTACGAAATATAAACAGGAAAGGAACCCCGCCGACAAGATGACCCCATCGCCGATTGAAACCGCCCCTGAAATCTACGAATCACGAGGAATATCCACGGGAGGCCCGCCCTCGAGAGCAATGCGCTTTCAGTTGGGCAATATTTTGGGACCCGCCCGTCGCGAAATCTACCGGTACGGATAGATTGGGGTTTCAATTATGGACCCGGGCTTCGCGGGTGAGTGATGGTCTCATTTCCAGTGTCGCAGGCAGCTGTCTCGCTCTTCCCCGCTCGCATAGCCATCGCCGTATTGCTGCCATTTTGCTGCCATTGCCATCAGGCCTCTGCTCTGCTTGTGTTGTTATCAGTCTACAGCGGCTGCTGTGCTGCGGCTGTGGCACTTCCTCAAGCTGTGCTTGGGAGCTTCATTCCCAGGAGTTTTTTGCTGCACGCAACAGCGCGCCGAGAAGGAGTTTGACCTTGGCGCCGTTAGCTCCGCCGCGAACTTTGTTCGATCGAGTCTCTCAGGTGATCTGTCGCTCTGCGCTGCTGTTTTTGGTTGTGGTGAGATTTCGCCGTTTGCTGTGTGCACTGTGTTGTCGCACTGCATCGAACTTGTGTGTTCGGGGGAGTGGAGTGGAGTGGTGTGAAGTCGAGCTGGTGCAGGGGCCGTTTTGCTCTTCGGAGCTGTGTGTGGAGGTTTGCGCGTTGTTACGCGTCGGTTGCGGGCTTCGTGACGGAGTTCTGTTTTTGAAATGGTGTGTTACGCTGCGGCTACGGTTTTCTTGGTGACTCGTGATTTGGATGTTGCGTGAGGCGCATTGGTGTTGAGATGTCGGGGTTATTTTGCGTAGGTTTAGTCGCGGGATGGCTTTGTGTTGGCGCGCAGGCGTTGTTTGGCACTCGGTTGTGCTGGGCATTGGCCGTTGGTGTAGTTCGGGTTTTTGAGTGTGGTGGTCGTGAGAATGCAGCTGCTGTAGGACCTCCGGAATGCACGGTGCTGTTAACCTCGGGAAGTCCGTTTTTTCCGATTGTGATTTGATGGCGACTCGGTTGCGTGATTCTCGGAGTGTATTGGGGAGCGTTGTGTAGGGTTGCCTCTACTAGGACTCCTTCAATCCTCGGGGTTTTCCGAGTCCTGGGAAAAGCATGAGCGGGTTTGTTCTGGTTGTTCTGCTGGCTATGAGATTTTAGTACAGCGCGGGTAGGTTAAGATGATGCGGGAGCTGTGATCTCCATGGCAGACCTAGGGATCCTTGCTTGGATTTCACATCTTTGAATTCAGAAATAGGCTGCGATGAGCTCGATCTGAACGGGCGATGATGGATCCAGATATGGTCACCAGTATTTTCGTTGAACTGGATGCTATCACGTCCCGTCAGAATCGTCTATAATTGTTTTTCTGGTTATGTCACAATGTATCTTTTGCTTTTGCGCCTTGATGAGTTTCTGAACTAGGGAGTGGGAAAGGATTTGTCGCGCAGTCCGCAGCTGTTCTTTTCAAGATTCCCTGTCATTGGCACTGGGATTTTTAGGCGAGGACTCTCAGAGAGCTGCCTGCGGACTGGAATTGCCTGGTGCTTTCTCCACATGGTGTGTTCTTGGTAACTGATGATGCGCATTACGTGTTTTTCTGCAGGTGGATATCATGAGCCGTACAAGTTTGTGCTCTCATTTCATGTGGTGCAGTTGGCGTCGTGGTCTCGAATCTTTACCTTTCACTCCCGAACTCGAGGGCTCACGACAGAGGAATTGACCCTACCCCCTTGGTTCCCCTTGCATCGATGGCAATCTAGACCTCTCGGTACCGGAACCTGCTCCGACAAGCGCATTGTATTAGCGCATTTCCTTGTATTTAACCGGTGCATGGTGCCGGATCCGACAATTTGGGACGCGATTCAGGTCGCTGTCATGCAAATAACGAGTGGGAAGCACAGGCGCCGTGCCTAGCATCAGGAAAGATTCGAAGCAAGCGGGTCTCATGTGTAGCTGACAGTGCGAATTGAAGTTTCTGGAGATTGCATCTTTTATGGCGTTCAGAAAGAGTCCACCGAGTCTGCCCGTGCGGAGCAACTCCGCCAGGAATGGCGGGTACCGCCTCTCTGTGGTTGGCCTCCTGGTCATATCCGTAGTCGCCCCTCTTTTCATCCTGGCGACCAGGACAACAAGCTTTCTCTCCCCAGGTATTGCTCCGTTTCTTGACACCGCGTTGGCTAGAGTTCTTGTTTGGCTGTGACTTTTGCGAGCCATGGAGAGCCTCCCGGTCGCAAGCACTCTCTGTGAGGCCCCTTGTGTTGTTTGGATGGAGATGACTGATTGAGCAGGTCGGTGAGGGGTCGAGTTTTCAGATCCCTGCATGTTTAGGGTTGAGAGCGAGGGGCCTGCGCTTGGTATTTGGAATTGGTGACAAGTGGACTCAGGAGCTTGGAGGAGAATCACGAAAGCTGCTCGGTTCATGTTTCTCTTTAGCTGAGTAGGGCATTTGTTGACGTTGGTAGTGGTTCGGCAGCGAAGTTGTGAGGTGGATTGGGGACCTTCTTGAGTTGGCAGCAAGGTATTGACGTTGGTGATGTTGTTATGTGTGCAGGGCTAGGCAGCGACGATTCATCTGTTTCGGTACGTCTACTTGTGTCTGTGACACTCTTGAAATGACTTGTGGGGTTTTTGTGTCGATTATGTATTTCATATAGTTCATGCGCCACGTGTTTGTCTGAGTCATTTATTGTGTGCCTGCTTCTGCAGGCAAGGATAGAGGATAGTCGAAGGCGCAGTGCTTTGGAAGGCATAGAGGCTCTGTTTCCCAGAGAGGTAAATTGAATTTTCGGAGTGTTCTGGGTTTTCAGAAAGGCTGCAGTCCTAGAGAAGAGAGCGCGTTTTCTGTAGGTCGCTGTGTTAGGCGTCCGATGTAGGATGTAAGTATGGGCTGTTCTGGGGACGCCGTTGAAAGAGTGAGTAGGGGCCTCTGGAAGTTTGGTTTTGGTAGGAGTGGTTGCTGGCGCTTTATAGAGTCCTCGACAGCGTGAAGAGGGGTTGAGAATGTGACGATGTGTGTTGGTTTGATTTGTCTTCATCCAGGTGCTGGACATTGTGAATTCTAATTCTGAGGGTACTGGAGGTTTGAATCTAAATACCGTTGGCCACAATGAGGTGTCGTCGTCGTGGGCGGAGGAAGAGGGCAGGTTTGTATCGAGGAAGTCCAAGTCTTTCCAGGTAATTCTAGGATCTGGGTGCTGTGCACGAGGGGCACTTGTTCGAGCTCGGTGCGTCCTGCATGTTCCTTGCAAGAGTAACTCGAAAGTAATGGAGTGAAGAGGTCTTTGATGTCCTGAGTGGGAATATTTGGTGCGAGAATGATTGGACGCTTAGGGCATTTCGGAAGGGGTTCATGTGGAAAGCATTGTGTTGTGGATTATGTGCGTGCGAGTACGTGGCGGACTGCCTGTACTAATAGTAGTGATTTGGTTGTGTATCTCAGGACTCCAAGGCCAGCTCAGAAGATGAAGAGAAGGGTAAGCTTGGAAACGAAGAATCAGAGGTTGCCAACACAGGTATGTAAATTGGAAGGAGTGACGGCAATTGAGAGTGTGGTGCGTTTCTTTCCTTGACACTGGCCTGCAACGGGGCCGGGAGTGGTCGAATCTTTTGAGAGAAGACACACTGTAGAGTAGGTTTATTGCGTTTCAGGCGGTTGTTTCTTGCATATCGCGATGGACACAAGTGTCAGCTATTTATGGCTGAGCTCCGCGTTTCTCTTGCTGTGATGTAGTTGATGGGATGTGCTGACATCCGAGTGTGTGTGTGTGTGTGTGTGTGTGTGTGTGTGTCCAGAGATTGGTTTGATCAAACAGGTGGTCCAGAGCCAGGATGACGTTGTTGCCAAGTCGGAAATGAGTGGCACAGAAGTGGTCAGCAGCTCAAGCACTTGGAAGCGGGACTCCGACGCTGACAACTCGGATGCCCTGGTCCGCCTGATGCGGGACCAGCTGATCATGGCGCGAGCTTATGCGAACATCGCACAGGGTCAGGGTCACTATGATTTAGTTCGTGACTTGAAGCTGCGAATTAAAGAACACACGAATGTCGTCGGCGATGCCAATTTGGATGCTGAGTTGCCAGCAGGGTACTTCTCGGACCCCTGTTCTGGTTGTTGCGCAGCTCCGCCCCGCCCCTGTTCTGGCTGTTCTGCTCTTAGACAGTGATAGAGCTAGCTTGGAGTGGCGTTTTAAAGCCGTTGCTTGTATAGGAGTGTGAGCAAATGACTGTGCTTAATTGGTCTTACTTGAATGGTGCAGGGCTGAAGACAAAATGAAGATCATGAGTGAGCTTTTGGCAGAGGCTCGTGATAAGCACTATGATAACAATATAATGGTGAAGAAGCTGAGGGCCATGCTCCAATCCACGGAGGATAATGCCCGCATGCTGAAGAAGCAGAGCACGTTTCTGAGCCAGCTGGCTGCGAAGACAGTACCGAAAGGGCTTCATTGCTTCTCCATGCGTCTTACTGTGGAATACCATATGCTGTCGCCTGAGTTGCAGAAGTTTGAGCACGAGGAAAGGCTGGAGGATCCTAACTTATATCATTATGCCCTGTTTTCGGACAATATTTTGGCTGCCGCGGTGGTGGTGAACTCGACCGTGTACAACGCCAAGGTACGGCGACGTACCCCCGCCAGGGCTCCCTTGATCCCGGTTTGTGTAGTAGGCGCGGCGAGTCACTCTTCGGTCACGTTGTTCGCATCTGATGTACAAATCCTCGTTTCGTGTCCCACCTGACAATTCGGTTTGATGGAGCTTGCAGGATCCAGAGAAGCACGTTTTTCATGTTGTGACGGACAAGCTAAATTATGGTGCCATGAAGATGTGGTTTTTGGCCAATCCTCCCGGTGGTGCCGCCATACAAGTGCAGAACGTGGACGAGTTCAAGTGGTTGAATTCGTCGTACTGCCCGGTGTTGAAGCAGCTGGAGTCGTCTTCGATGAAGGACTATTACTTCAAGGCCGATCAGACGAACCCGCTTTCAGCAGGCACATCGAACCTGAAATACAGGAACCCTAAGTACTTGTCTATGCTGAATCATCTGCGCTTCTATCTGCCAGAGGTGTTTCCGAAGCTGGACAAGATTCTGTTTCTGGATGACGACATTGTGGTGCAAAAGGATCTGACGGGTCTGTGGGAGGTGGATCTGCACGGGAGCGTGAATGGGGCTGTGGAAACTTGCGGTGCGAGCTTCCACCGGTTTGACAAGTACTTGAACTTCTCCAACCCTCTGATCACAGCGAACTTCGATCCCAACGCATGTGGCTGGGCTTATGGAATGAATGTGTTCGACTTGAAGCAGTGGAAGAGGCAAGATATCACCGGCATCTACCACAGGTGGCAAAGTCTGGTAAGCACGCCCATTTGGTGGCCTTTTGTTTGAGCAATTGGTCCTCTTGTGTGCAGCGTGAGTTCGAATGGATGGAGCGTTTTTTCTTGTGAGGTTGATCATTGTTCTTGGTGGATTGGCAGAACGAGGATAGAACGCTGTGGAAGCTGGGGACACTACCGCCGGGTCTCATCACGTTCTACAACCTGACGCATGCTCTGGAGAAGTCGTGGCACGTTCTGGGGTTAGGTTACAACCCAGCGGTCGAGGAGTCAGAAATCGAGTCTGCTGCTGTGATTCACTGGAATGGGAACATGAAGCCTTGGTTGGAGATCGGAATGGCGAAGTTCAAGCCGTACTGGTCTAAGTTTGTGAAATATAACCACCCTTACTTGCAGCAGTGCAACATCAACGAATAGACGCGGTGCTCGGAGTGAGTGAGGTCTTAATGACTGTTGGTGCAGTTGAGGAGGTGCTCTATGGCTCGAAGGGCTACCCCTGTAGTCTCGTCATCAGTGCGTGCCTCGACTACAGGGTCTGGTAACCCGCTTGCACTTTGTTGCAGTCCAGTCCTCTTATGAATAATTGCTGATCCCTCTTTGAAGATGGGCCCTCACTGTATCGTACCACCAATTGAGTAGGAAGACATCAGCAATTGTAGTTTTAAGGCCTCGATAGATGAGATATGTGTCTGGGTCTCTGGCGGGGGTCGAGCTATTCGTTGCGGGAGGTCGATCCTTCCCTAAGTCAATTTTTTTGCCCAACAGCACGAGAAAAGCCCGTGTCCATAGAGTTGTCCCACGTGTACTGTATATAGCCAATACTAGGATTGAGTTCTACCCATTCATATGTAACCGTTACAGTGCCTCTGGATTCTGATTGTTCATTGCTGCATGGCAAGAGGATCATTTCATAAAAGAAAGCTATTTGCTTTATTCTTAAACAAATTCTTCTGTATTTGCGGGCTCTGGTTATGACCCTTAAGCCGTCGGAGCCTTCTTGTTGTGGCGTCGTTTCTGGATGCATTTTGGTCTTGGGAGTAGGTAGGTTGTGAGGTGCGTGGTCATCTTGTCCATGCTGATACCAGAATGTGTAATGTGCAGGAAGTGCGTTGCCAATGTGTATCATGTGATGTCAGTTGAAATGCTTCGGCAATAGCTTGAGTGGAGGCTGTTTGAATTTCTGACAGTGTTGCCTTTTAACTCCATTTGGCAAAGTGGAGCCGTTGTGGGCAATGCTTACCTGACCGAAGGACTATGTGTGCTGGGGTTCTTGTGCAGGCCCTGGGCATACCTGGCCGATGAATGCTGTGTGGAGGTTTTCTTGTGAATTCCGTAGTTTTAACATCACGGAATTTTCTGATATGAAAGCCGAGGGTCGCGTTCAGTTAGTGTTCAGTAGAGACCTTTCAGAAGCAGTTTGGAAGTGCACGTTTGGTCTTGCAGGGTCCCAAGTGCCGAGATTGTCCATTCCCAAAAGCTTGAATGACTGAGCATAATGAATCATGCACTGATCCGTAATATTTCCATTGGCAGTGACAATTACTTTGTTGTCGAGGCTAAAAGGAGTATTTAGCCAGTAGGATGTTTTCAAATGCCTAAAGAATCCCACAAGATTTTATCACTGATGTTCCATCAAACTTGTATTCCTGCTCTTCTAGAAGCCCACAAAGTTGGCCAATAGCTCCATCTACCTAAAGTGGGCAAATTTGCAGTAGAGTGGCATCTCTTTGCAAACATGAAAAGCATTAAATGTATGTACTGATTAGATCACGGAGCTTATACAAAGCAAACTTGAATCTACTGCCTTAAGAGTGAGTGAAATCGACAATTGAAACTACAGAACAAGCAGCGGTATTGTTTCTAAAAGAGCTGCAACATCGGACGGAGGATAATTCAGTACACACCATGCTACAAAACCAGTCACTAAAGTGGCAGGGGAGGGATGCTGGAAGCCCATCATCCCTATCCCAATGGATAGGGTGGACATCTACTCCCTCCATGCTTTCGATTAGCATTGTTGAAAAAATTTATCCACTTACACTTCCAATTAGACCCTTTGTGACAAAAACATTCAAAACAATGCAATTAATTTAGGACATGCAACATACTCTTTCCTTGATGGGTGCTTCTTAGGAGAAACATCATCATTTTCAAAGACAACCACTTCTAGTAAGCAAAACAATGTTCCATCAAACCTGTCATTAAATGGATCTGATGCAAGTAAGCTATTTGAACCTTCTACACTTTTTGGAGGTTCAAATAAGCTATACATGGACGTAGTTGCAGTGGAGAAGAACTTCATAAGGTCTGGTGATTCTAAAAGGGCAAAGTTGGATGTCTGGATTGGATTGGAGAAGCTCAAACCTACTTATTTTGAGGGACTCAACATGACTAATGACAAGAAGGCCAAATTCAAGGTTTGGCGGAGTCTTGGGGTTGCTAGTTCATTAGGGCATTTGGGGAACAGCATGTCACATAGTATATTGTAAGTTGATGCCAAACCTACACATGCAATAGCTCCATCTACTATTGTGCATGTGATCTTTTTAAACCTTGCCATCATGACCCTCTAAGAGCAGCACTCCCTACTTGAGCACCTCACGCATTTGTAGAATAATACGCCCCATAATCACGTCAAGGGTGGTTGACATTGTTTGCTGCAAGTAAAAATAGTCTCCAAATTGAAAACGATGTACTTGAGGCCAATAGCCTCTCCCCGTATTGCAAAATATTGCAAAGTTTCTTTATGTTGCGCAATAGGAAGGCTCTCCAAATGCATTGGCATCACATTTTTGTGCAAATTGGCACATTGCTTGCATATACGTGCCCAGATGGACGGATCATCCATGTTATCTAGCACGAGGTTAGCGTCCTTCTTGGTGACCATTTGTAAAATTGAGTGGCGCTCAAATAATAGATAATGAGGTGAGAAGGAAATTGGAGAGGCTTGCTTACTGAACTAAATTTTTATTGCTATCTATGGAAGCTACAAGTTCTAATTTCCATGATGCCTCCTCTTCAAGCTATACTTCCAAAGTCCCCTCTTGATAGTTTGCACCATATGCTTTACCAATCCATCTCCCTTGGGATGATCTCTTGAAGTAGTATGGTGATTAGTCATTGCTTGGTCACACAAGACTTGAAACTCATCAAGAAACTAGCGTCTTTGATTAGCCAACTCCATAGCTAGTTCTCCTAAGCAACGCAATTCCTTAGGATCATCGTGCATTTGAGTCAACACCGTGCTAATTTTTAGAGCACTTCAATTTGTATGCAACTGATATGATCTACCAGGATTTAACCTTGTCAATGTTGGTGTCATTGATGGTTGATCCTTTAATTGCTTGAAAGTGACCTTTTGCTCATCTCTCCACATCTAAGGTTGCCTGTTCCTCATCAACTTTGTCAATGGATACTGACTTTATGAAGACGCTGAATGTCTTCACAAATTTTTGATAGTAGTTATATGAACCCATAGCTACTTGCAATCTATTTTTGTCTTTTAACCTTGGAATAGAAACCATTATTGTCACTTTGCTAGCTGCCACTTCCAATCTATTGAGATATATCATAAGGCTCTACTATTCCACTAGGTCATAATAAAACTTGCATTTACTTTGATGCAACTTTCAAATGTGGTCTTAGCCTAATAAACACCTTCATCAAGTGAGCTCTATGTTGTTTATGATTCAAGCTATAGACAGTATTGTCATCAATGTAGCATTTCAAAATCCAAAGGAGAGAATATGTGGTCTATAACTCTATAAAACTCAACAAATGCATTTTTCAAGTTAAATGAAAGGAACCTCCATTAATAAAGTTGGCACTTCTCATCTTCATAAATTCTCCAAAATGTTGTCTTTTTCTTATTATCTTCTCTAATTAATACCAAGTTGGTGACATTTCACCAAAGATCCAAATTACTAAATACCTTGGTATAATAGATGGCATCAAAGTTTTCCTTTGGTGTTGGCATTGCATGAGGTTGACTTCATGAATTTATCAATTCTACCTTAGTCCCAATCTATCATGTTCTCAATCTAATTATTGTAAATGCCTTTCAATGGCATAATCATTGCCAATGCATATTCACAGTCTAGTAGAGCTAACTCCACCAATCTAACCTCTATCACATTAGAGAAAATTTCAAATACCTTGGAGGTCCGTTCGAAATTGACATGCCATGCTATTTCTTGCATGGCCTATCAACTTCAAAAAGTGCTCTTGGTGAGTAGTCAAATTTTGCAGATTTTTTTTTTTTTTTTAATAATTTTTTATTTGAAATTGTGGGTTCCTACGCCACTGTTGCTACAGTTTCAGCTGAGTAGAAGTAGGGAAAAAACGAATTTTTGAGCAAAAAGAAAGTAAATTTTAGGATACCTTAGACGGTTGTGGAGCAGCCCTCCAAAGGCCTAAAATTTTCTCTAATGAACTCTTTTGTTTGAGCTTGAATCATCTTGCGCTCTTCTTCACTATACATGTATGCTTCCAAACAAAAAATACATCATCCATCAAGTTTATATACGTCTCATCTCTTTGTCCTTTCAACACTCTCAAATATTTGAAACAGAAGGAAAAACAATTCATATTTTCCTTGAGAAACTTAGGCTCTTCACTATTGCTTCATCTTCTAGGCCTACCAGCACTTGTCAAGTTTCTTTGGTCACCGCCTCCTTTTTATCTTTCTTTGAAGTAGGTTTTCCACCTTTATTTGCAATTGTACACCACTTGAAACAAATTCCTCTTGCTCCATTCTAGTCATACTGTACTTATTGCTCTTCAATTTGTATTAGGAAAAATCCAAAAGTAAAAGAGGGCTAAAAGTACAGGAGGGCTAGGAAATGTTTTTGAAGACTAGCCTAGCCCTTGACCACAAAGACCATTGTACGTCCAACTTGGCACTACTTGCTATAGCGTGGCTCTACACTGATACATATATTCATTTGAAGTACAATAAAATTGCGGGAACTGTTGATTTGAAGAGGAGAAAAGCGCATTCTTTGTCAAATTGTTACGGGGTCACTGCACTTCTGTCCATTGGGTGTTTTCTATTTGTCTCAAGTTGTGTGCCTTGCCCCTGTGTATTTGGGATTTTGGCAGTCGCCGTACTTTGCAGTTTGGTTAGAAAATAGTTTCAAGAGTTTAATATTCCGAGTTTTGTCTATGGGACGGTGAAACTTTGTAATTGTTAAGGGTTTTTAATTTCCTTAGCATTTTTTGAAACTCTTTGAGTGCCTTGTAATTTGATGAAATAGGTACTCATCTATTTGCAAGTTCAATTTCCAAATGGGGCAAAAAAAAAAGATTTTTTTCCCCTCCCGATCCAATTCATCTTTGTTTATGCTATTAACTATCCAATAGATAACAATTACAATCATGCTTGTGGTTTATAATTTGCTTACGACTCATTTTGGCTCGTTATCTTTGGTCCATCAAAAGTCTATCTTTGTTTCACGAGAGGCAATGTTTGTGCATTTGGTTGTCAATGCAACTGTAGATGTGGTTTTTGTAGATCCACATTTCTTCTTAGAATTTGTCATTAGAGGAGATTTTGAGGTGTTGGAAGACTGCGAGTTCCTCTACGTTCCTAGATTGCGGGAACGTAGTTGCAGCTACTAGCTGATATGGTACAGCGATTGCTACATCATTTTTGAAAAAAAAAAAATTTTGCTTAAATAATATGATATTTTGATAATTTTTATTTTATTTTTGTTTTTTTAAAATCTGATACGCCCGTACCATTGTTCAATCAATCTGGGCAGACTGGAGAACGGGCTTGAAACAATCTTCCAAGGCCCTCGAAACCCCTCTAATGTTGTTGCTACTTCACTATATTGTTTTGGAATACTTGAGCAATAACACGGGGTGAGGATGTCTCAATTAGGGTGACAATCATTCTTGCATGTTCAATTTCACAAGAGCAAAAAGGGTTTTTTGAAGCAACTATTTGCTTTCATTGTGGCGATTTAGTATGGTAGGCAGTCTTTGTGGGTCAACCAAGCTGCTCCTATAAATGTTTTTGTTACAACATTTTTTTTTAATTTTTTAATTTGAACTAGAAGCATGATTTTTTGAATTTCTGATGGCATAGATTTGCTTTAGGATTTTTGTATAGCTAAGTGAGATGCCAAACTTTGCTACCAAGTCCATCCCAGATTTGTCCATAGCGCCAGTTTCTATTGTGTCATTTGTCAAGTTCTTTGATAGAGGTTCAATGTTGTTTAATCGAGTTTTTCTTTCTCTATTACTTTAGTTTGTGGTGTTATTGATCTTGAATAAGCCTTCACATTCAAAAGTTAAGTTAGTAATACTCCTATGACATGTCAATTTTCAAATTCTTCCATAGAGGTTGTTTTCATAACTGATGAGTTGAAAAGTCATTACAAATTGTGCTACCTTTTTCATGGATGTACAGGCTGACACTGCCTTGGTAATACAAAGCAGTGTATTATATAACAAAAATCCCTCTTTGCACCTAACTATTACACTATTTTATACAAATCTTCACAAGGAGATTGAAACGTTCTACGTATAGGTGTGATTTGTTTGGAGATTTGCTATTTCTTCAAATTGAACTCGATTCATTCTAGACTACCAAATTTCTACTATACTAGTATTTTTCTAAAGCTAGCTACAAAAGACATTTAGTTTGTAATGACTTTTTCAACTCATCAGTTATGACTTCAACATTAATCATGTAGTGATCACAACCTGCTTGAGATACTCTTTTCACTATAGGTATTGCAAAGAAGAGATTGTAAACACCCTTTATCAATACGGCGGTAAAGAAAGTGGCACACTCCCTACAAGTCTTATAGCCCAAGTTGTAGGCAAAGATTCAAAATTTCAAATGCTATTGGTTTAGCTCTTCCAACTTGTGACATTGATCTTGTTGTTAGCTTACTTCCTATTAGAAAGGTGCATTTGACAATTGGACCTTTAAGCATTAGATCAGTGAATTCAATTGCTGAAATTTCACACTTCAATCAAATGGATTTTAGATTTGTAAATATTTATCATGTCAAACATGTCTACATATTGACATTTTTCATGATACTGCAACTGCAATATTGCCATAGGATTGTGTCTTGCATAGGCACGGGAACCTATCAAAAAAATTGAAATACTAGAAAGGCAGATTGATAGGGTTAAGGAGACTGGCTTGCTAATTTGTGTTGCCTCCATTGTAAATTGATCCTCTTATATATGCTTTGATGTCTTTGAGAGCACACTAATCTTTCCAAGAGTTTTGATAGAATGAGTGACCTTTTTAAAAAATGACCTTTTGATTCTAGTTTGGGATTATATACAGAAGAGATTGTTGGATCACAACATCTAGTATGTAACTTTGAAGAACAAGATTGGGTTAATTCCCTCAAGTTTTAGAGCACATTATGGTACATGTTACAACTACTTGGACGAGCCTATCTTTGCTTATTGACTACGTGATTGTTTCTTTCCTTTTTATATTTTAATATCTCTTTTGCAGTATAAACTCCAAATTCCCCTTGTTCCTTTCATTGCACTTGTGGGTTTATAATTAGTCGGCAATTTTTACAGATGTCAATCATACAATTAAAGGCTTACATTTTACCACATCAATGCCAGTTGGATGGTAAGAATAGGATTAGTAAGCGAGAACACATTAAGGATTTAAATACACATTGCTCTTTTTTCAATTGTTTTTTAGGTTCTTTGATAGAGTTTATTCTCTAGTATTTATAGTAATGATATAATGGCCTCTATTCTTGAAAGTAGAATTAGCGGGATCACAAATTCAAGATTAAAGTGCATATTGCTCTCAACCTGTCGATTTACAGGTGACTTGTTAGAGCTTAAACATTTCTAGTTTTAAATTAATTAATTACTTGATTTGTCTAATAATATGCTAGTTTATAAGTTCCGCTTTAAAAGCTTATTTTTTAGTTTATTTTAACTCAAATTCTCTCTCATATTAGTTCATGTCATAGTTTTTTGGAATTATCCCTTTGAAATTGATCTTACTACAATTTTTTCTAACCTTCGTTCTTTAGATTAGTGGGATTTATAAGACTTTTTATTCAAGGTTTTAGTGCTCATGGTCTTATAATGTATTGATTTTGGGTTTTGTGATAGAACTTATTTTCTAGTTTATTACAAAAAATTTCCTCTATCACTTTTGTTTGTGTTGTAATGTTTGGAGCTTCAACATTGCAATTGATCTTACAACAATTGTCTTTGACCTCAATTCTTCATGGTGGCATTGATGGGATCAATAAGCCTTCACTTTTAGGATTTAATTACATGATGTTTTTGGTTTCCGGTTCTTATCAATGAAGATGAAGTCAAGCTGCAGCAAAATGCGTTGAGTGTAATTGAAGCTCCGCGTGGTCACAAATCCAGCACGACAACAATGAAGACAATCCTTTTTCTAGTAGGACAAGCCTAGATTAGTTGCATCTCTTTATTACCCTCCCCATAGAGTCTTAGTCTAGTTGTTGTTTCACTTAGAGCACTAAATCAAGAAGGTAGAAGATACTATTGGAGGATTTGGAGAACTATAAGCATTATAATTCATGTGAGATTCTGATTTCATTGGAAGCTCTAGAAGGATCACTTTGAATTCAAGAGCCAAACCCGATATGCAATCATTCTTAGTGGGAGTTGGTGACTACAATCGAAGGGACTATCACTACAAGAAAATGGGCACTTTTGTGACTGTAGAGGAATGACTGCATGTCCGGAATGACTAGAAAATGATTGCGGGTCTCTAATTGCACCACTTTTGAAACCAAAACCTGTCCCCAGTCATTTCAAAGTCGGGCCGGCGGCTACAGGATGAACAATTGACAAAAAAAACCCATTGAGCCTACATTCTCGTTCATTGCGTCGTCAACTTGATGGATGAAAGAGGTGGAAATCCTATGTGGCCTATGAAGTCTTTGTGAAGTCATTTTCCTGTTATAAATTAGACTAACCTTAACTTGCAAACAACTCAAGAATGACTACAAAATGATTAGCACAACTCCAAAACAACAATTTACAAATTTATAGGATTTAGGCCATTGCTCGTCATGACACGGGCAGGTAGTCCTTTGAATTTATAGACTATTTAAAAACCCAGATCACCTGAGATGTCCACAAAAAATTTCTGACCAATTACACTATGCTGTAGTGCGATTGCAAAATGAGTTGGAGTTATTCCATGCTACAAAATGACACCAGCCAAGTGATACAAGATGTCACATTTAGTTCCTAAGGAATTTGCAAGTCATTTTTAGAGGCGCAAATGTTGCAATTGTAGGGCGTCCATGCGTCACTAGGGAATGACTGCACGCTACTCTGCAAAGACTTATAGATGCTATATTAGAAATTGGGCACAATTGTGACTACTACTATATTCTTGAACCCCTTAGAGGCATCTCGAGCATCTATAGTAGCACCTATCAAAAACAATTTCTATAATGATGCCCTAGTATTCTTCCTATACTAATAGATTTTCCTTCGCCGACAATTTGATGGCACCCACCACTCTTCCATGGTTCAAATCCTTGATGCAACAATACCACTAATTGTAAGCAATAACGGGAACAAAGAGGACATGGCTCACAAATATTACAGTACTCTCAGGGATTCTCTGAACGCTACTTCGTAGCCTACATTCCTGTGACTTCAATATGACTTCATCATAGTCAATTAAAAGTCGCGGTAAAGGACTGTACTACAAAAACAACTCATAAATGACTAACAAATGACTTTTGCACTATTGCCAACTCGACACTCAACTCGGCATCCCCACAAACTGTAGATCTAGAAATTTTGGAAGACTGTAGAAATCATATGCAGTCATCATCACACTTTTCTTGCATGAAGTGAAAAGACCTAGAACAACCTCATACGTACTCGTTTTGGAAAAGTAAAATAGGTGACCTTTTACTCATCATGTGCCAATCTTTTCTAATCTATTTAGCAAATTTGTCTATAACTTTTGATTTGAGGCCCAAAATGTAAAATGGATTTTTGGAGATGGAAGTGATAGTGATTTCCTAACTTTTATTAGTTCAAATTTTTTTGGAGAATTTATGAAGATGAGAAGTGCCAACTTTATTAATGGAGGTTCCTTTCATTTAACTTGAAAAATGCATTTGTTGAGTTTTATAGAGTTATAGACCACATATTCTCTCCTTTGGATTTTGAAATGCTACATTGATGACAATACTGTCTATAGCTTGAATCATAAACAACATAGAGCTCACTTGATGAAGGTGTTTATTAGGCTAAGACCACATTTGAAAGTTGCATCAAAGTAAATGCAAGTTTTATTATGACCTAGTGGAATAGTAGAGCCTTATGATATATCTCAATAGATTGGAAGTGGCAGCTAGCAAAGTGACAATAATGGTTTCTATTCCAAGGTTAAAAGACAAAAATAGATTGCAAGTAGCTATGGGTTCATATAACTACTATCAAAAATTTGTGAAGACATTCAGCGTCTTCATAAAGTCAGTATCCATTGACAAAGTTGATGAGGAACAGGCAACCTTAGATGTGGAGAGATGAGCAAAAGGTCACTTTCAAGCAATTAAAGGATCAACCATCAATGACACCAACATTGACAAGGTTAAATCCTGGTAGATCATATCAGTTGCATACAAATTGAAGTGCTCTAAAAATTAGCACGGTGTTGACTCAAATGCACGATGATCCTAAGGAATTGCGTTGCTTAGGAGAACTAGCTATGGAGTTGGCTAATCAAAGACGCTAGTTTCTTGATGAGTTTCAAGTCTTGTGTGACCAAGCAATGACTAATCACCATACTACTTCAAGAGATCATCCCAAGGGAGATGGATTGGTAAAGCATATGGTGCAAACTATCAAGAGGGGACTTTGGAAGTATAGCTTGAAGAGGAGGCATCATGGAAATTAGAACTTGTAGCTTCCATAGATAGCAATAAAAATTTAGTTCAGTAAGCAAGCCTCTCCAATTTCCTTCTCACCTCATTATCTATTATTTGAGCGCCACTCAATTTTACAAATGGTCACCAAGAAGGACGCTAACCTCGTGCTAGATAACATGGATGATCCGTCCATCTGGGCACGTATATGCAAGCAATGTGCCAATTTGCACAAAAATGTGATGCCAATGCATTTGGAGAGCCTTCCTATTGCGCAACATAAAGAAACTTTGCAATATTTTGCAATACGGGGAGAGGCTATTGGCCTCAAGTACATCGTTTTCAATTTGGAGACTATTTTTACTTGCAGCAAACAATGTCAACCACCCTTGACGTGATTATGGGGCGTATTATTCTACAAATGCGTGAGGTGCTCAAGTAGGGAGTGCTGCTCTTAGAGGGTCATGATGGCAAGGTTTAAAAAGATCACATGCACAATAGTAGATGGAGCTATTGCATGTGTAGGTTTGGCATCAACTTACAATATACTATGTGACATGCTGTTCCCCAAATGCCCTAATGAACTAGCAACCCCAAGACTCCGCCAAACCTTGAATTTGGCCTTCTTGTCATTAGTCATGTTGAGTCCCTCAAAATAAGTAGGTTTGAGCTTCTCCAATCCAATCCAGACATCCAACTTTGCCCTTTTAGAATCACCAGACCTTATGAAGTTCTTCTCCACTGCAACTACGTCCATGTATAGCTTATTTGAACCTCCAAAAAGTGTAGAAGGTTCAAATAGCTTACTTGCATCAGATCCATTTAATGACAGGTTTGATGGAACATTGTTTTGCTTACTAGAAGTGGTTGTCTTTGAAAATGATGATGTTTCTCCTAAGAAGCACCCATCAAGGAAAGAGTATGTTGCATGTCCTAAATTAATTGCATTGTTTTGAATGTTTTTGTCACAAAGGGTCTAATTGGAAGTGTAAGTGGATAAATTTTTTCAACAATGCTAATCGAAAGCATGGAGGGAGTAGATGTCCACCCTATCCATTGGGATAGGGATGATGGGCTTCCAGCATCCCTCCCCTGCCACTTTAGTGACTGGTTTTGTAGCATGGTGTGTACTGAATTATCCTCCGTCCGATGTTGCAGCTCTTTTAGAAACAATACCGCTGCTTGTTCTGTAGTTTCAATTGTCGATTTCACTCACTCTTAAGGCAGTAGATTCAAGTTTGCTTTGTATAAGCTCCGTGATCTAATCAGTACATACATTTAATGCTTTTCATGTTTGCAAAGAGATGCCACTCTACTGCAAATTTGCCCACTTTAGGTAGATGGAGCTATTGGCCAACTTTGTGGGCTTCTAGAAGAGCAGGAATACAAGTTTGATGGAACATCAGTGATAAAATCTTGTGGGATTCTTTAGGCATTTGAAAACATCCTACTGGCTAAATACTCCTTTTAGCCTCGACAACAAAGTAATTGTCACTGCCAATGGAAATATTACGGATCAGTGCATGATTCATTATGCTCAGTCATTCAAGCTTTTGGGAATGGACAATCTCGGCACTTGGGACCCTGCAAGACCAAACGTGCACTTCCAAACTGCTTCTGAAAGGTCTCTACTGAACACTAACTGAACGCGACCCTCGGCTTTCATATCAGAAAATTCCGTGATGTTAAAACTACGGAATTCACAAGAAAACCTCCACACAGCATTCATCGGCCAGGTATGCCCAGGGCCTGCACAAGAACCCCAGCACACATAGTCCTTCGGTCAGGTAAGCATTGCCCACAACGGCTCCACTTTGCCAAATGGAGTTAAAAGGCAACACTGTCAGAAATTCAAACAGCCTCCACTCAAGCTATTGCCGAAGCATTTCAACTGACATCACATGATACACATTGGCAACGCACTTCCTGCACATTACACATTCTGGTATCAGCATGGACAAGATGACCACGCACCTCACAACCTACCTACTCCCAAGACCAAAATGCATCCAGAAACGACGCCACAACAAGAAGGCTCCGACGGCTTAAGGGTCATAACCAGAGCCCGCAAATACAGAAGAATTTGTTTAAGAATAAAGCAAATAGCTTTCTTTTATGAAATGATCCTCTTGCCATGCAGCAATGAACAATCAGAATCCAGAGGCACTGTAACGGTTACATATGAATGGGTAGAACTCAATCCTAGTATTGGCTATATACAGTACACGTGGGACAACTCTATGGACACGGGCTTTTCTCGTGCTGTTGGGCAAAAAAATTGACTTAGGGAAGGATCGACCTCCCGCAACGAATAGCTCGACCCCCGCCAGAGACCCAGACACATATCTCATCTATCGAGGCCTTAAAACTACAATTGCTGATGTCTTCCTACTCAATTGGTGGTACGATACAGTGAGGGCCCATCTTCAAAGAGGGATCAGCAATTATTCATAAGAGGACTGGACTGCAACAAAGTGCAAGCGGGTTACCAGACCCTGTAGTCGAGGCACGCACTGATGACGAGACTACAGGGGTAGCCCTTCGAGCCATAGAGCACCTCCTCAACTGCACCAACAGTCATTAAGACCTCACTCACTCCGAGCACCGCGTCTATTCGTTGATGTTGCACTGCTGCAAGTAAGGGTGGTTATATTTCACAAACTTAGACCAGTACGGCTTGAACTTCGCCATTCCGATCTCCAACCAAGGCTTCATGTTCCCATTCCAGTGAATCACAGCAGCAGACTCGATTTCTGACTCCTCGACCGCTGGGTTGTAACCTAACCCCAGAACGTGCCACGACTTCTCCAGAGCATGCGTCAGGTTGTAGAACGTGATGAGACCCGGCGGTAGTGTCCCCAGCTTCCACAGCGTTCTATCCTCGTTCTGCCAATCCACCAAGAACAATGATCAACCTCACAAGAAAAAACGCTCCATCCATTCGAACTCACGCTGCACACAAGAGGACCAATTGCTCAAACAAAAGGCCACCAAATGGGCGTGCTTACCAGACTTTGCCACCTGTGGTAGATGCCGGTGATATCTTGCCTCTTCCACTGCTTCAAGTCGAACACATTCATTCCATAAGCCCAGCCACATGCGTTGGGATCGAAGTTCGCTGTGATCAGAGGGTTGGAGAAGTTCAAGTACTTGTCAAACCGGTGGAAGCTCGCACCGCAAGTTTCCACAGCCCCATTCACGCTCCCGTGCAGATCCACCTCCCACAGACCCGTCAGATCCTTTTGCACCACAATGTCGTCATCCAGAAACAGAATCTTGTCCAGCTTCGGAAACACCTCTGGCAGATAGAAGCGCAGATGATTCAGCATAGACAAGTACTTAGGGTTCCTGTATTTCAGGTTCGATGTGCCTGCTGAAAGCGGGTTCGTCTGATCGGCCTTGAAGTAATAGTCCTTCATCGAAGACGACTCCAGCTGCTTCAACACCGGGCAGTACGACGAATTCAACCACTTGAACTCGTCCACGTTCTGCACTTGTATGGCGGCACCACCGGGAGGATTGGCCAAAAACCACATCTTCATGGCACCATAATTTAGCTTGTCCGTCACAACATGAAAAACGTGCTTCTCTGGATCCTGCAAGCTCCATCAAACCGAATTGTCAGGTGGGACACGAAACGAGGATTTGTACATCAGATGCGAACAACGTGACCGAAGAGTGACTCGCCGCGCCTACTACACAAACCGGGATCAAGGGAGCCCTGGCGGGGGTACGTCGCCGTACCTTGGCGTTGTACACGGTCGAGTTCACCACCACCGCGGCAGCCAAAATATTGTCCGAAAACAGGGCATAATGATATAAGTTAGGATCCTCCAGCCTTTCCTCGTGCTCAAACTTCTGCAACTCAGGCGACAGCATATGGTATTCCACAGTAAGACGCATGGAGAAGCAATGAAGCCCTTTCGGTACTGTCTTCGCAGCCAGCTGGCTCAGAAACGTGCTCTGCTTCTTCAGCATGCGGGCATTATCCTCCGTGGATTGGAGCATGGCCCTCAGCTTCTTCACCATTATATTGTTATCATAGTGCTTATCACGAGCCTCTGCCAAAAGCTCACTCATGATCTTCATTTTGTCTTCAGCCCTGCACCATTCAAGTAAGACCAATTAAGCACAGTCATTTGCTCACACTCCTATACAAGCAACGGCTTTAAAACGCCACTCCAAGCTAGCTCTATCACTGTCTAAGAGCAGAACAGCCAGAACAGGGGCGGGGCGGAGCTGCGCAACAACCAGAACAGGGGTCCGAGAAGTACCCTGCTGGCAACTCAGCATCCAAATTGGCATCGCCGACGACATTCGTGTGTTCTTTAATTCGCAGCTTCAAGTCACGAACTAAATCATAGTGACCCTGACCCTGTGCGATGTTCGCATAAGCTCGCGCCATGATCAGCTGGTCCCGCATCAGGCGGACCAGGGCATCCGAGTTGTCAGCGTCGGAGTCCCGCTTCCAAGTGCTTGAGCTGCTGACCACTTCTGTGCCACTCATTTCCGACTTGGCAACAACGTCATCCTGGCTCTGGACCACCTGTTTGATCAAACCAATCTCTGGACACACACACACACACACACACACACACACACACTCGGATGTCAGCACATCCCATCAACTACATCACAGCAAGAGAAACGCGGAGCTCAGCCATAAATAGCTGACACTTGTGTCCATCGCGATATGCAAGAAACAACCGCCTGAAACGCAATAAACCTACTCTACAGTGTGTCTTCTCTCAAAAGATTCGACCACTCCCGGCCCCGTTGCAGGCCAGTGTCAAGGAAAGAAACGCACCACACTCTCAATTGCCGTCACTCCTTCCAATTTACATACCTGTGTTGGCAACCTCTGATTCTTCGTTTCCAAGCTTACCCTTCTCTTCATCTTCTGAGCTGGCCTTGGAGTCCTGAGATACACAACCAAATCACTACTATTAGTACAGGCAGTCCGCCACGTACTCGCACGCACATAATCCACAACACAATGCTTTCCACATGAACCCCTTCCGAAATGCCCTAAGCGTCCAATCATTCTCGCACCAAATATTCCCACTCAGGACATCAAAGACCTCTTCACTCCATTACTTTCGAGTTACTCTTGCAAGGAACATGCAGGACGCACCGAGCTCGAACAAGTGCCCCTCGTGCACAGCACCCAGATCCTAGAATTACCTGGAAAGACTTGGACTTCCTCGATACAAACCTGCCCTCTTCCTCCGCCCACGACGACGACACCTCATTGTGGCCAACGGTATTTAGATTCAAACCTCCAGTACCCTCAGAATTAGAATTCACAATGTCCAGCACCTGGATGAAGACAAATCAAACCAACACACATCGTCACATTCTCAACCCCTCTTCACGCTGTCGAGGACTCTATAAAGCGCCAGCAACCACTCCTACCAAAACCAAACTTCCAGAGGCCCCTACTCACTCTTTCAACGGCGTCCCCAGAACAGCCCATACTTACATCCTACATCGGACGCCTAACACAGCGACCTACAGAAAACGCGCTCTCTTCTCTAGGACTGCAGCCTTTCTGAAAACCCAGAACACTCCGAAAATTCAATTTACCTCTCTGGGAAACAGAGCCTCTATGCCTTCCAAAGCACTGCGCCTTCGACTATCCTCTATCCTTGCCTGCAGAAGCAGGCACACAATAAATGACTCAGACAAACACGTGGCGCATGAACTATATGAAATACATAATCGACACAAAAACCCCACAAGTCATTTCAAGAGTGTCACAGACACAAGTAGACGTACCGAAACAGATGAATCGTCGCTGCCTAGCCCTGCACACATAACAACATCACCAACGTCAATACCTTGCTGCCAACTCAAGAAGGTCCCCAATCCACCTCACAACTTCGCTGCCGAACCACTACCAACGTCAACAAATGCCCTACTCAGCTAAAGAGAAACATGAACCGAGCAGCTTTCGTGATTCTCCTCCAAGCTCCTGAGTCCACTTGTCACCAATTCCAAATACCAAGCGCAGGCCCCTCGCTCTCAACCCTAAACATGCAGGGATCTGAAAACTCGACCCCTCACCGACCTGCTCAATCAGTCATCTCCATCCAAACAACACAAGGGGCCTCACAGAGAGTGCTTGCGACCGGGAGGCTCTCCATGGCTCGCAAAAGTCACAGCCAAACAAGAACTCTAGCCAACGCGGTGTCAAGAAACGGAGCAATACCTGGGGAGAGAAAGCTTGTTGTCCTGGTCGCCAGGATGAAAAGAGGGGCGACTACGGATATGACCAGGAGGCCAACCACAGAGAGGCGGTACCCGCCATTCCTGGCGGAGTTGCTCCGCACGGGCAGACTCGGTGGACTCTTTCTGAACGCCATAAAAGATGCAATCTCCAGAAACTTCAATTCGCACTGTCAGCTACACATGAGACCCGCTTGCTTCGAATCTTTCCTGATGCTAGGCACGGCGCCTGTGCTTCCCACTCGTTATTTGCATGACAGCGACCTGAATCGCGTCCCAAATTGTCGGATCCGGCACCATGCACCGGTTAAATGCAAGACTATATGCTCGCCACAATTCACGACACTTCGCTCGTTGTCTTAATTGCTATTAACCACAGGGCCGGATTGTGCTGGAGGGAATGGGAATGCAGGGCCTCAGTTCCATTCCTTGTTTGTGGACCCTTGAGTTCGGGCCTGAGAAGGTGAAATTTCAAATCCACGACGCCAACAGCAACACATGAATTGAGTGCACACCTTGTCCGGCTGAATGCATTCGCCTGCACAAAACCACGTGAACCGCAGCATGAGCAACCAGTCCGACTGCGTCCGCAGAAACCGGAGATCTACAGTTCAAATACGTAATCGAATCATATCACACTAGCACGAGAAAATCTCCGGTCTCTACATCCGCGCATCGGCCGGGGTCGTTGGCGTGCCAAAACCTATTCCATGCATGATGCCGAAACTCCTCACGAATCCGGAAAAGAAAAGGAATGTCGAAAGATGACCAGGAAAAGCTAAATCCAGCAGAAACAGAATTCCAAGTGGACATGACACTGTCCAGTGCATCAAAAAGACAGGTGACCATATCTAGATCCGTCACCGCCCGTTCAGATCGACCTCATCGCAGCCTATTTCTGAATTTTGCTGGAGTAAGGGGCCCACGAGGATCAGCAGGTTCTGCCTCGCAGGCCACAGCTTCCTCAGCTACTAGAGGTTCTTGACCTATAGCGCTGTGCAGAGGGAGCAGAACAAAACTGTTCATGCTTTTCCAGGACTCGGAAAACCCTGGGAATGAAGTGAGCCTTCCAAAGGCAACCCTACATCGTGAATGCAGACGCTCCCCAATACATTCCAAGAATCACGCAACCAAGTCGCCATCAACTCACAGTCCGGGAAACGGACTTCCCGAGGTTCACCGCACCGTGCACTCCGGAGGCCCTACAGCAGCCACATTCTCACGATCACCACGCTCAAAACCCTGCAACTACACCAATGCCCAGCACAACCGAGTGCCAAACAAAGTCTGCACGCCAACACAAGGCCATCCCGCGACTAAACCTACGCAAAATGACCCCGACATCTCAACACCAGAACCGCACACCAATGCGCCTCATGCAACATCCAAATCACGAGTCACCATGAAAACCGTATCCGCAGCCCTATCCGCAGCGCAATGCACCATTTCAAAAACAGAAATCCGTCAAAAAGCCCGCAACCGACGCGTAACAACGCACAAACCTCCACACACAGCTCCGAAGAGCAAAACGGCCCCTGCACTCGACTTCACTCCACTCCACTCCACTCCCCCGAACACACAAGTTCGACGCAGTACGACAACACAGTGCACACAGCAAACGGCGAAATCACACCACAACCAAAAACAGCAGCGCAGAGCGACAGATCACCTGAGTGACTCGATGGAACTACTGTTCGCGGCGGAGCTAACGGCGCCAAGGTCAAACTCCTGCTCGGTGCGTTGTTGCGTGCAGCAAAACCTCCTGGGAATGAAGCTCCCGAGCGCAGCTAGAGGAAGTCGGTGCCCTGCCGCAGCACAGCAGCCGCTGTAGACTGATAACTTAAGCAGAGCAGAGGCCTGATGGCAAAATGGCAGCAATACGGCGATGGCGATGCGAGAGTGGAGACGGAGCGGGGAAGAGACAGACAGCTGCTTGCGACACTGGAAATGAGCATCCGCGGGCCCGGGCCCGGACCCCGGCGGGCCCTTCCCTTGACCCCTTCCCTGGCCTGCATAATTGAAACCCCAATCTACCCGTCCCGGTAGATTTCAGTTCGTTGCGGAGCCGGGTCCCAAAAACTCTTGCGTTCACTTCCCAACTGAAAGCGCACTGCTCTCGAGGGCGGGCTTCCCGTGGATATTCCTCATGATTCGTAGATTTCAGGCGCGGTTTGAATCGCTGGTGGGGTCATCTTGTCGGCGGGGTCCCACTCTGTTTATAGTGCATAGATGGTGACGTGGCCTTCGGTGAGCCCTACTCTCCACGGTGACGGGTCTGGTCGATTGACGGTGGGGCACCCGCCCTGGGCTTTGTAGCGGTTAGAGGGCCCGGCTTCTTTACCGGCCACAGTGGCGCAATTAGTCAAGCCCTAAGTGTCATTCTTAGTAAGGTAGCTACACCTAAAATTGCACAAATAAGCAATTCAGTAAAGTTCCCATTACAATATTGAATTTTTTTTATGTTGGTTTTTGTTGGTAGTCAAAAGAGGATTCTAGATTCTCTTAGAATGCATTTTCTGAACGCCGTATAAATAAACTATGAATTTTCAAAGTGCTGAAAATAGTTTTTTTCTAAAATTGACCTTAGACTCTCATGAATAGTGGGAGTACATTTTAGACAAGAATGTAGAAGTTGCCGTTTTAGAAATCGGTTGAAATTAGGTGTAGTTATTTTAGAGAGTGATTTTGGCAATATGGGTGATGACTAATGAAAAGGATGAGTGGCTTGTATGTTGTAATGAATGAATATATTCGGAATTTTTTTTTAAAGTTTGATTTCCATTTGAATTGAAGTTAACTTCCATTTGTAAAAGCATAGAAATTGACGTAGCACATTGTATTTCGGGGCCCATTGTGCTTTTTTTAGATCAATACTATCCAAATTATGACACTTAGTTTAGAGCCAAAAAGGGATACCCTTTCTAGATATTAATTACATAAAATCAAAACAATCAAAATATAAAAGTCTGTGAGAAACTTATCTTGGTTTTAAATACACCTAGGGACAATATTTGGAAATTCACAACTTATATTCACATGGTGTCCAAATAATGCACTCTAAAGTGTTGGGATCTTCTTTAGTTGCTACTAAGATTTTAGTAAAAATAAATTTTGTATAATGATAGCACCTATGTTGAGTTGTAAATAGTGATGATTACATGTGTGCACATTTCATAGGAAGCATTTCCCTAGCTAGTGAGTCTTTGGAGTTAGTCCATGTCATCCATTGGAAAAAAATTATTTCCTATATATTTGGACTCTATTTTAACAAACCCTTTAACATTCAAACTTGTGCATGCACAATTATCTCTACTCTTGATTCTTTATTGGATGGATAATTTCAAGCAAGTCACTATTATGATAATTCTAGAGCTATTTTTATAATTTCAAGAATATTAGTGGATGCGTCATGTGGGCTACTCTTGTGCATCAAATTTGGACATTGATCTTCCATTCGTTTTGAGAGAATGGAATATTAAAGAGTCAAAAAGGGATCCATCTACAATTAAACAATGTTACAAAAATCTCTTGTTTGTTTTTTCATATTTTTTAAAGGGATGTGCGTTATATTAGGAAATACTACAATGTTATATATAATATGCTTCTAGTTTTATCACTAACATCTTTTTTCTCAAGACTAAATTTCAGCAATTGTTTTGGGCTCTATATAAGCTTGTAAATTTTTGAGATAGAATTACACAAATATTTATCCATATGTTATAGTGATTTATTGACAAAGTTATTGTTCATTTCAAAAAGTAGTTTTACACTTAAAAAAATAAAAAAAATATTATGTAAAACTTGCAAGAATTTGTGGCCTTTGTAACTTTATTTAATAGTAGGATTGAGATGTCATTTGGATTTAATAGATCATAACTTAGAGTAAGCAATGAGATTATTTTACTAAGGTAAGACTATCTAATTCAATTCATCCCCCCATATTTGTCAAATAGGTGTCAATTGATGTATCACCAATATGACCTCAAATTGATCATTTTGAATGGCTCTAACTTTTAGATGGCTCTTTATAGTTGCAAAGTAGAATAACTACCTTTTAGTGAACTATTTTGAAGTTTCTAAAGTTACTTCAAATATGCACCAATTAACCTATTTGAAGTTTCTTTTAGCCTTGACTTTGTGATTTTGACTCCATCTATTCACACTTGTTTAACCTTGAAATGTTGCTAAAGACGCAACATGTCCTTTGGATGACTTCACCTATTACTGCAAGATGGAAGAAAAAAATGTCATTTTATTTTTTTCCTAAAGTTTCTTGAGTACATTTTCAAAGAATATTATTGCAAATTCCTTCATTATAATATTATTGACTTTTCTAAAGCAGAATATATGCTCAATCCTTATAGTGCGTTTTGACCATTTCTTAATATTTACTCTTGTTGTGAATTTTAGCCACAAAAATGATAATTTTTGAATTTGAGTTCAACTAATGACTTAAAGCTTATAAAGCATAGTTTCTACTCCAATTAGAAATTTTGAAAAATACATAAGTCTCAACATGTTATAGCAATAGGAGCTTTGGACTATAACTACGGTTTGTTGATTTTCTAATTCTAGGATGACAAAATAACTATGATTTATACCACAACGTTACATACTATAATATATACCTATGGTGAAAATTTCAGATTTTTTGAGATCACTATATCAATTGATGCAAATTTTTATTTCTCTTTATTTCTTTCATAAAAAATTCATAATGTTTTCAAATTTTCTCTAAAAAATTTGAAAATTCTATAAATTGTAGTCAGCATGTATGACTTCCATTAGAAGGGATTTGGGACCAAGAAAGGGCCGTTTCAAGCCCGTTCTCCAATTTGTCCCCATGCTGTGAACACTGGTATGGGCTATCCAAAAAGAATATTCAAAATTTTAAAAATAATAATAATAATAATAATAATAAATTGCAAATTTCATTTAAAATGTTTTTTTGTTTGTTTTTTAAAATCTGATGTGGCCGAAGTTCGGCCATATCACCCTGCTGCAATGGTGCAGTTTCAGCAGTCGGGGACTATTCAAAACTTGTGGAGAACTCATGATAACTTGCGGCCCTTTAGAGGGCCTCAATTCTCTCTAATGATCTCCAAAATAAAATTGTTTTTTTTTCATTCATATCTTGAGTTGCAAAATGGGAACAAACAAACACAGCAAGGCTTGAAATCAGTGGTAATGGATTCCGTCCTTCCAGGGTTATTAAATGACCGCTAATAGATCAATTTCTACCTTATTCCTCATTTTGTCCATGGTCAACTTTCTCATGTCGGGCTAATCTCACACTCCTTACGTGAAGATCAGATTTGGCATAAATTAATATATTTTTGTCAGAAAAAATGCCACACGTCATCTTGTAATTGGTGTGAGATGGTGTGACCCCTCTGAGAATTTAACGTGAAAATTCAATTTTGGCACGTGAGTGCCAAATTAGACTTTACATTTGGTATGGGAAATGCCACCATATGAGCGTGAAGTATGGAGCTTAGAGTGTAGAGCTTAGGTTTGATGAGCTTAGAGCTTATTTTAGAGGTTATTCTTTAAAACATAGGTAGCATCTCCTGTAGCCTTCCAAATAGCCCATTTCCTTCAATCAAGATCCATCCAATGTAGAGGGGATGGCCACTTGTATCCCCAACAATGCAATTCCCAAAAATATACTTCCAACCATTCACAAGTCACAAAACTTGGAAAAGCAATAAGTAAGCTATCATTTATTATGACGACTTACTAATTCCAAGAGAGTATATAGTGTGTAAAGGGGTTAGTGACCCCTTCAAATATGGTCTTATTTGAAGGGGAAAGTGAAGGTAGATGCCGACATATACTAGAATTGATTGTTTATCATCCAAAAATTAGAAGGGAAGGGATTCTTGGAGGGCTGCAAGAGATGCTCTAAGTTAGTACCCTTAAACCATCAACGGTACGTTATAACATAAAACACCCTATAGATAATGTTTGCATACCTATAACATTGGTATCCTAAAACCACCTAATGTAGTCTACTCTCCGTGCTCCCATTCCATGCTCATATACTAGCTTTGCTTGGGACATATCCACGCCTCCTACAGGCAAGCTTGACCTTTGGTTGAATTCGGTTCAACCAAATATTTTTTCCTTTTGAACTGAAGTTGACTATGGACGGAGAAATGAACATGAAGCCTTCGGAATATTCTTAGGGCCTCTTTACACTATGGCCGTCCAAGTCGAGAGTCCGTCGTTTCCACCAATCATATTGGAGGGTCCATCGGTTCCACCAATCATATTGCACGGTTCCACGGCCTCTCGACTTGGACGGCCATAGTGTAAAGAGGCCCTTAATGTATATCAATCAAATTTTGGGGCCTTGCCTAAGGGGCCCAAATCTAGTGGAAAAAAAAGGAAAAAAAAAGGGAAAAAAAGGGAAAAAAGGGGAAAAAGAAAGGGAAAAGAAGAGAGGAAAAAAGGGCAAAGAGACAGGCTGCCTGCACCACTAGATAAACTCCACACTAAGCCCATGCACATGCGCAATTACAGCCACGCCATCCGCCACCCGCTTGGCCAGGTGGCGCAGCGCCATTGGCCGGAGCGAAAACACCGGGCAGGTGGCGGTGGCGGTGGCGCTGGCTGCTCACCACGCACTTGCCCAGCAACCGAGCCACGCCACGCCACGTAAAATCATCGTAAGTTTACAACTCCAAGCAGGTCTCGCGTGACCACACTTAATATCGAAACTAAACTTCATAAATAATTTTTCTAAAATATGTAATGACGGTTCAAATTCAAACCACACATGTTCGAGATCATATAGGAAAAGAAAACACAACAATTACACTTACGGATTGAAATAAATTACATTTTTTGTGATGTAATTTACGCCTTGGAATACCATTTTGTGGTTTTGGGACAACAATCCAATGAGCTATAAAGCTATTGGAAGCACTTTTCATCCCCCTTTCGCATTGTTGACCTTTCATGTTGAGTTATGAAGAGTATCCAATTGAGTTTGTAGTCTTGCTAGTGTTTGCCTTCACATAAATGAGAAGTTTTAAGAAAAAACGGATCACAAAATATGCTATTTTAGTGTATTTTGGGAAGTTGTTGCCCCTCGTTCTAAAGCTAAAATTTCTCTACAAAAATGAAGTTTTGTGAGTTTGAGTCCAACTAACAAAATGAAGGTCATTTACTCTAGTTTCTACTCTTATTTCAATTTTGAAAAAATTCCTAATATTCTATATTTTATTGTAATTTGAAGTTTGGGAGTATTTTCAATGTATATTACTATCTAATTATTGAATGATACAAAAACTGAATTTACACCATCAAGTTTGTCATTGTAATATACACACATGGTGAAATTTTCAGATTTTTGAAATAATTTTCTATTTGATGTGATTTTTCTTCACTTTTTCTCAAAAATTCTCAAAAAAATCAATTTTCTATAAGGAAATCTAGATTTTTTGTGATGTAAAGTACACATGTAATTTGATCTCTGCAAAATACATATAAATTTTTTCATTCATATCTATTTGCAAAGTGACAACAAATTGAGTAATGGGCGATGAGGCTTGAGAATCAATGCTCATGGGTCCGTCATTTAGGGATTAAACTATGAAGGCGACTTTAAGTCGTCTAGTCTTTTATTCATGTGCCTTCTCTAAAGGATAGGTTGCAAAAAAAATGACGGTAAAAGACATAATATGCATAATTTCAATCAATGTACGGCTTTTCAAAACCACTTTAATTGTTTTTAAAAGGAATTTTTAATGTGATTTTATGAAAAACATCTATTGTATTTCACGCTCATTTCCAGAAGCCCTCAATACTATGGAAAGTCAAGATTGCAATGGACAACGTTGCACAAAACCTTGAATAGAAAAATCATAATCAATCATTTTTGGAAAAGGACTTTTTGTGTTGAAAATAAACTTTATAAATAATTATTCTAAAATATAAACTACTGTAAATAGCAATTTTGTAAGGTTTTATTTAAATTCTTAGAATTCTTTATATCATTATCTTCCAAAATGTACTACTACCAGTAGTCCTGAACAATCGAATATTAGTATTCTCAAAGAACACCATTGCAAACAACTTTGTTAATCCAAAACCTAGATAATTCATTTCCAAAAGCAAATCATTCATTTTCAAGAACTAAGTCATTCAAAGGTAAAATTGAACAAACCTGTCCCCACCACCTGGCCAAATTTCAAAGCGGAGTTACCCGACGCTGGCTCTGGCGGGGCTCAAATCCGCCAGGGCCAGTTCCACCAGGCGCAGGTCCAAATCCGTCACTCATTGCCGGCACCCGCCACAATATAACTTAGTGGCATGTGCGTGGGCTCACTGGGGGCTCCAGTTGGCTGGCTGCTGATGGCGGTAACTTATCTATTATTGAGGGCATTGAGGGAACGCACTCATCATACTCAGATCTCGTGGAAGTCATTTTATAATAAGCAAATTGGTTTTTCAAATTTGCATTGTTTATGTGTTTGCCAACGTTCCAATGGTTTTGAATTTCAGTTCTATGCTGCCCAATCTAACGTAATACCGTATGTGAAGGTCAAATTCAGCACCTATGTGCCAAAATATTTTCTTTTTCGTGCGCAAAAGGGTTTTGACAACTGAAATTATTGGTGTAATGCTATAGAAATGTTGGAGAAATTTCACTTGTAATATTCCAAACATTTAGACATACCAAAAAATACTTAATTTATGTCTGAATTTGACCTTCATGTAGGATAATCTTAACCCCTAAAGGACCAAGGCCTTTTTTCTGCCAAAAAATACTCAAAACTACCATTTCTATAGCAAAGAGTAAAAAAAGTTGAAAATTGTTTTTTTTTTCACATCTAACCGTAGGATCTTATACCTAACTAGTATGACAATGTGTGAAAAAAAGTTCAGAATTTTTGACCGCACAGATTGCAAGACTTTTGTGTTTAAGGTGAAAAAAAACAAAATTTCAGCACATTGTGGGACTACATTTTATGACTTTGAACATTTTTAACTTAAAATTTTTGCACTACAAAGTTTTGAGCTTTTAATCTTTATAGTGGAGAATTGAGTTGAGAGCCCAGGGGGAAAAAAAAATTCAAAAAAACTTAATTTTTATTATTAAAAAAATTGTTAAGTAGAAGATAGTACAAGATAGAAGGAAAATCTAAAACATTAATATCTTTTATATAGAATTAAAGAACACTAATCCCAATGGTGAGATTGTTCTAGCAAAAAAATTGGACCTTGCAAAACTTTTCTTTTGGAAAAATTGTAAAAATTGTATTTAGAAATGAATCCTACAAGTTATTTTTTTCAGGAAGATGCTCTAAGTGCCTGAAAAACAAGATTGTCCATAACTTTCTCATAACAGATCCAAATGAAATGAATCAAAGCTTCCTAGATAGACAAAAATATAATCTATAAGAAAAAATATTAAAAAAAAAAATTGCAAATTTTTTTTGCTGCCCCACGTCCCTTGTTTTGAGCTTATTTGGGCATAACTTTTTTTCCCAGGCATCGACTGAAAAAAAATTTATATTCTCATGAATCTTAGCAATTTTTCTATCCTCAGAAAAAGTTTCAAAAAATCACGACAAAAATTCAGACCATAGGTACCTGCTCGAAATCCCATTTGTCCCCCAAAGGAACAATGGTCCTTTAGGGGTTAAACAAGCATGGATTTTATTTGGGCTTTTAGCAACGTCGGAGTGGCCAAAGGTGGGTAACGGCTGGGGTGAATCGACCTCCTCGTTTGTCCCTAATTTTGTCCCTTGTGGAAAACAGTGAAATTTTTTATTTGCCGCCCATGATAAAATTTGGAAATTTTGAATTCATATTTGCAATCAGAGGCCCTAAATTAGCTAGGAGAGGTGTAGAAGATAAACTAATCAAGTACAAAATAGGGGGTCTATTTTTTACGTGTGCCCCTAGAATGACTTAGGGAGGACAAGCGAGGGTTTGGTTCACCCTAGGCACCTAAGGTGGGTACCCCAAAACTGCCACTTTTTGCTACTATGCCTAGTTAGTTATAAGAATTGTTTTATTTTTGTCCACATTTTTGATTGGAGGCTTGAAATCACAAATAGATTTTTGGAGGTGAAATTTAGCTTGATTTGACAACTTTTTTGAGTTCAAAGTTTTTTGGAAAAAGTTTTTTTACTATGCCAAAATGGCTGCCAAAGTCTGTAAAGTTTATAAATTCCAAAGTGTAAATGGAGAAGTAAGAAAAAATTGCCTTCTTTTAACGTGAGAGTTGAATGTTGGTGTGTTGATTGAATCCTTAGGTTACTAGGCATGAGGTCATGGGTTCAAACCCGGTTGGTGACCAAGGGGAGGTTATGGGTTTGCCTGAATTCTCAAAGAAATAAAAAATAAAAAAATTTGCTATCCATAAATTTTGGGAGCAAATTTTATTTTTATTTTTTTTTAGTTTGACCAAAACAACAAATTTCTATTGATTAAAACAATAGATTTCAGTTGAATTGTGGCCAAAACAACAGACGTGATCAACAGATTTCAGTTGAAATTTTGTTGTTTTGGTCACTGAATTTGTAGTAGTGTTTTTTGAAAAGTTTATATTCTTTAAAACTATGACCTCATTTTTGCAGGTCTAGTTTTGAACTAGAGTGCAATTTTGGCTTGGTCAACCACTTGACATACTTCCACATTTGTAATTTTAGAAAAATACTAGTGATATCAATCCAATCATTCGATAGGACAACAACTTGATAAGTATCTCCACAAGTTAGGATGACTTTCATCTAAGGAATAATGGGAAAGATACAAGAAAATCAATTTGTCCATTGTCCAGAAAGTGAACGTCGAAGCGCTTAAGGGTTATTGTAACCTTTGGAATATAGTCATATTAGTACATTTCAAATAGTTTGAATGTGAGACAAGCGTGTGACAATGATAGTGTATAGTCACTACAAGAGAAAGGGGTGTTTTAATATAGTCCTAGTAGTGTAGTCCCATAAGCAATGACCCTTTAGGAGATTTTTAGTAAAATTTTACTGAAAACACATGTATTTCTAGTAAATTTTTACTGAAAATCTCCTAAAAGCTTATTATGTATAGAACTATACTACCAGGACCATACTTAAAACACCCCTTTCTCTTGTAGTAAGTGTGTAAGATATTTTAGAATGTCATCAAAGAGAGAATTAGATTAAAGCCTTTTGAGTGTGGTTGAAAGAAGATTCTAGGCTCTACAATAGTACAAGCATATTTTCTTTGACACCCATGATAATAGTTTATAAAATTTTATATGCTAATTATAGATATATTCCTCAGTGACCCTTGCTTACATGTCTAGATAATGTACATTTGAGGAAAAATATCTAAGGGTGTATTTTATGAAGAATTAGGGCTGCTTTGCACATAGAAGCCAAGCCAATTTTCCTTGAGGCCAATTGCATAAAATTTCAGTTGCTTTTAGGCTTAAGGTCATCCTCATTCATTATAATAAAATTGTAATCATTAGAAAAAAATATAGGCCTCTGAAGGCTGCTCCACAGCCCTCCAAAGTACCCTAAAATAGTGTTTTTCGGGGCTGAAAATTTGTTCTTTCCCTATTTCCGCGCAGCTAAAACTGTAGTGATAATGGTGCAGGAACCCAGATTTTTGAATAAATTAAAAATTAAAAAATTAAAAAAAATCTTAATTTTTTTTTTTTTTTTTTAAAGGTACAAAATTTGATTCTTTTGGAAAGCAGTCAACCAAGTTGACTGCTCTACGGGGGACTTTTTGAGATTGACATGCCAAGCTTGAAATAGCTTGGCATGTCAATCTGAATCATCCCTCTAAAGGGCTACTATTTTCTCTAATGAGGGGCAATTCTCCCATATGTAAAGGCCTTGAGGCCAAGAAGCTAGGCTGATTCAAAAAAATCTAGAAATTTCAGCCCCTTTTTCTTTCTTTCCAAGGTTGCTTCACACCTAGAAGTTGGGCCAATTCCCCTTCAGGTTGATTACACAAAATCCAACGGGTTTGATTTGGAAAAAGAATAATATTTTATAATAGTAAAATTTTAATTGAAAATTGACATTGTCCTCCCATTCTTGGTGCACCCAATTCATCAAGCTTGGGCCATGTTAGATCATGTTTTTTTTGAATAAAAAATTCATTCTACCAAATTAAATTGCCTTCTAGGTATAAAGGGGTTTGAACTTGAATTTTAGCCTTTTGTCCAATCACAAGTCATGATTTTGGGCCTTTTATACAACAAATTGGCACAACTTCTAGATGTAAAGCGCCTATTACTTTATAGGTACAATTCATTGTTCCACTTTTGCTTGTCCATCATTATTACTTATAAAGTCATATGCATGGGCCATAGACTGAAGTGTGGATACTGGGCATGAATGGGTTCATCTTTTTACATTTCTATTGTTTGCCACTAAAAGAGGAGGTCCATAAAGTGACCTACTACTATCTGATTTGCAATTTTGTAGTGTTCTACCTCTTGAAATATATTTTAGTAAATTTTTCTTGAAAAACAAATGAATTGCCATTTAATTCCAAGTTGTTTCATATTTTTTAGACCTCTGTGGAATTAGTTACGAAGTTGAAGTAGGAATCACAAAGGACTCTAAAAGTATCCACCCCTTGATATCTTCATTGTTGGTACATTGAATACTTCTATGTAAGAGGATGCTTTTATAACTTGATCAAACTATGTAATGACCTCCTATCTACATCACATTTAAGGTAAACTAGCATAGAGCATACAAACCACCCATGACAAGCACCGATGACAAACAAATGGCCCATTCTAATTTTGCACTCTTGCATCAACCTATAATAGACTTTTTTCAATAAATGAGATAAGGTGGGCTACATTAGGTTGAGGTTGGCCACAATCAGTGTCTTGATGATGGTGATGGAGTGATTAGTGATTGCAGTAAGAACCCTTCTACCTTTTCAAGCCTTCATGTTGTAGCCATGTAATGAAATATTGTTATTACTTTTGGAGAGTAAGATGACCAATATAAATACACTTTTTGTTGGTTTTGGGGTAGTCTAGAGACTCTTTTGGGTCAATTGGACAACACACTTCAAAAATCCATAACAAATTCATGCTTTGTCTAAAAAATAAAATTTCAATTGCTCTCCCCATTTCTCACATTTGTCTTTACATGAAATTCAAAAAATAAATAACTTTCAATAGTGCTCACAATGCAATCCAAACCAATTGTTCTGCCTGTCATAGGCTGGTTTACATTACCAGGTACATGATTGATGGGCCAGGGAGGACTAACCCCTCTATTGCCCCAACCCAGGGTAAATGTAAAAATTGCCCCCTATTTGGGGCCGTGTAAAATTTGTTTCTCTTCACCTCCCTAGACTAATTTGGGGTCTCTAATTGCAAATATGAATTCAAAATTTGCAAATTTTTTCATGGATGGCAAATAAAAAGATTCCAGTGTTTTATCCAGGGGTAGAAAACGGGACAATACAGGGGTCAGTCCTCCCTGGCCTGATTGATGTGACTGGAGTAGTGCTGAGTAGTGGAAGGCCACATTACAAGAAGGAACTTACTGTAGGTTTCTTGCATCTTGTAAGTTTTCTTGGATTTTTGAGGTGCACTGAAATATTGTATAAGTCAATATTATATACTCTTCTATAAATGTTTTCAACAACATCTGTATTGTTGGCTCTATCATTTGGACAAAGACTAAATCAGAAGTGCCTAAATGTGACTGCACTTATTGTGGATCTGTTGATTTGGACGGTGCATACAGAAACAAATGATGTACGTGTTATATTCATGCAAAGTCGGAAAAATACAAAACCAATTTTGTTGGTTTCCTAACCCAATTCCTATTAAGCGCTAACACAAATTTTTGGAAAGAACTGTAAAGATGTATCTATTGTGGAATGTAGACTAACACACAAGTGCTCACAGAAACACCCAAAAGCAACATACTGTAAGCTTGCATCACACTCCAGAGATTGGCCAATGCAAAACCTGCCCCTATGATTGTGATTTCTTTACAGAACCCCGCCTGGCTCCTTTACCTTGCATTAGGGCCTTTTTTAGGGGTTCAAAAATGACCCAGATACCTTGTGTTACATTAAGGTATCTCTCTCTTATACTATCACTACCTGGTTTCTGAATCCGAGTTTCCAAACCTATCTACAACCACATTGACATGAAACAACATGGTTAGGATTTGGTTGGAGTGGTAGAGCTTCATGATCACGCCATTCTTGTTTCTTCTCCAATTCTTTCATGTTGTCGGGTTTTTTTGAAGTGCAATACATCCAAAGTTCTTTAGCATCACAATTCCTAATATCACATCTCCTAATTCTCACCAAACATGACCAAATGGACTAATCAAAGGAGTCAGAGAATGTTTGCATCTCTGAATGCTAAAATTGGCATGTTATAATTTCACATCTATTAGTGTAGCTTTGTGACGTTGGCCTAGTTTTCATCATAAATAATTCAAAAGCCATAACTTTTACACTGTAGTTCGTGTACCCTCCTAGTAGAGAGCTTCCTAAAATTAAGAAGAACGTGACCAAGTAATGCATGGTTCAAAAGATTCATAATCTAGGATAATATAAGATCCAAAAATAACTCAAAAATCCATAACTTTCACACCATATGTCCCGGTTCCATTAAACAAAGTTTATACATTCCTCCTTGTAGAAAGCTTTCTGATGGTATGATGAATGTGACTAGGAGATGCATAGCTCTAGAGATCTTACCATAACTGACAAACAAATTTTGAAAAAAATAAAAAAAATAAAAATATATATACTTGAAGAGTCTTCCAACTTCTTGGTTTCCACCTTATGTGTCTAATGTTTTTTTTTTTATCATTTTTAAGGAGGTAGCCAATTATTTCTTTTAGTATTCACGAGTTACTTTGGTAATACTTGGTGATATCTACATAAAAAATTAGGTGATACCTAGGTAAAATTTGGCTATTGGTCTTAAATACAACAATAATATGGCTATTTTGATTTTTTTCAATGAAAATCTTCTTTACAAAAAATACCCCCAAATTTTTGTTTGTAGCCAAATGGTGAAAAATCATGCCTTAAAAAAACACATAATGCGGCACAAATCAAATGCAAGATAAAGTTCACTATATTTAGATTTGGTGGCCTAAATTTGACACAAAAAGATGGAGGCTTTGATGAATGTTTGTTTGGAGTAATTTTCATCTACTTTGGCCATGTATCAAACACTTCCAGTGTCAAGGATGTGGATACTATAAGGAACAAACTTTTTAAAGGTAAGAGACCTTATTTGTGCCACAATTCAAAAGTTAACATATTTGCGCTACTATATTGAGTACAATTCAAAATTTTAAATGTACAATGTTCTAAGCAAAATAAGGTAACCCCCAATTTTGACTTACACTAATATCTCTCAAAATTTGATCTATTCAGACCTATTTTTCAAAACTAACCTATTAAATATTATTTTTTATGCAATCTTAATCAGCACACCAACTTTAATTTAAAAAAACAAAAATTCCATTTTTTGGTGAATTATTTTGTGAGTTTTTCGTTGTGTTACATAATAATTGATTGAAAAATATTGGTGATGAATTTTTATAATTTTATTGTGCAAATATTTAAGAAACATCAACGTGCACATGTCACTTTGAGGGAAAAATTACATTACCTAGGAAAAAATTTACACTTAGAGAATTCAATCATTTCAATGTCAAGGTGTCAATAATAAAAAATTTGTACAATCTATTTCTTTAAATTATTATAATTAGGTTCTGGCAAGCCAATTGCACCATCATGCTGAAAGATATAGTAGTAGTCATAATACAAGGGTCAATTAGTCAAAATAATTATAAGTTAGAAATATCTATTTAATAAAATTTGGCAAGGTATTACCTTAACATTGAATTCTTTGTAGTGTAAATTTTCCTTGGTAATGTGGTTTTTCCTTCAAAGTGACATGTCCACGTTGATGTTTCTAAAATTTGCACAATCAAGTTATAAAAATTCATCACTAATATTTTCATTCAATTATTATATAACGCAATGAAAAACTCACAAAATAATTTACAAAAATGGAATTTTTGTTTTTTTAAATTGAAATTTGGTGTGCTAAATGAGATTGCATAAAATTAAATATTTAATAGGTTAGTTTTGAAAAATAGGTCTAAAAAGTTTAAATTTTGAAAGATATTTGTGTAAGTCAAAATTGGGGATTACCTTACTTTGCTTAGGGCACTGTATACTATTAGTGCATAGTGCCTACAAAATGGCACAAACAGTTATATCGCACAAAAAGGATCTCTTACCTCAATTCAAATTTCACTCTGGATTCTCAATATGGTACTTGTTTTTCACAAAAAATTATATGCAAATGTGATATTAAGGAGTTTAGCTAGCTTGTGAAAAAGATTCTAGACCATCTACATAATTTATGCAACCTCATACAACTTTTTTAGCCTTAAAGCATCACTAAAGATTACATCTGAGAGAATTTGACACTTCAACAACCAAGGTCTCTATTGCAAGTATTAACCCCTAATTGTCTAAGCAACCATGATATATGGTTGCTTCAAAATTTCAGCTTGTTTGTGTGTGGGTAATTAAATTCCTTTGACCATTCTAAAAACTTTTAAGAGCAATATTAAAGGTAAACTATTGGATGCTTTTAAATTTTCATTGAAAAAAAGTAGATAATTGATTTTTGAAAGGTCCTCAAACTCATAATTATATGTATTTTTAGTGGAAGAATAAAGCTTGCCAATTTATCTTGATTTGAGATCTAAAAGATTGTATTTATCCATTTGCTTTGAAAATGGTCCATGTAGAAAGAGTAAAGTGATTACATGATTTTTACCATTAAAAATTAAAACATGCAAGTGTTGATTTAGAGTTATTTGTGATTTCTACTTATCAAAGGTAATTGCATTTCAATAATTGCAAGGTGGATTGTATAATGAGTTTGAAAGCTTTTCATTTGAACTTAAGGTTTTGGAGGTACATTTTAGTGTGCTAATACAATTTCTAGTTGTTCATGTCACCTTCAATCCTAAAAAACTCCTATATGCAAATTTGTCAAGCATTGTGGGAAGAGGCAATGTACTAAAAATAGGATACATACATTTTTCTTATATTAATCTTCCAACTCCTATACAATTTCACACTTAGAACTAATATGCACACTAATAAGCAAGCTTTTCAACATCTATACAGTTAGATTTTGAAAAACAAGCATTTTGCTTCATTGGAGAGAACTATAAGTCCATTCTCTTTTTTCATAGGAAAAACACGCTTGGAAAGGCTTAAGCACTTAGGGGTTAAATTATCAATGTATTATTGGCTTTTCTATTGAAGAGGATGCTAAATCTATAGTTTGCCATGTACTATATCTAATTGTTGTACTCGGAGTGCCTTCTACTTCTGATGAGATAGTGATAAACCTATATATATGAAAACATTCACTTAAATTTATGAATATGAATATCCTTTTGAAATAATTGAGTACCCCCTTTTATGTCTTTCTTGTGAAGTTTGTGAGGCTACAATCAATATGGGATAATACATAGAATATACATATGTATCTATATACTTATCATCAATATCCTGTAGTACTATCAGTATTCATACATTATATCATGCTATAACCGCATATATTTCATATATTGTATGTATCCATATATAAGACCATACTATGACCGCATATACTCCGTATGCAATATCCATATCAAAGTTATTTCTAGTTTTGGTTTGGAGTGGGCTAAGCAAATCAAATGTTTTCCTATTATTTTTGCCAATATGTTTATTATACTAAATCAATTGCATTGAAAAGAGAGGATTTTTTCCTATTTAGATCAGACAGCTAAGGGGTTTTTTAGTTGAAGGAAGTAGGGGTAAAATTTGCCTGCCATTTTTTAGTAGATAGTATTTAGCAACTTTAAGCTCCTTACTTTTGATCTAAATTTTAGTGATGTAAATCATCTACTTTGAAATGACAACTATTGAAATTTATTTGCATCTAAATCCTACTCTAATTGGAAAATTGGAAAATTTTCCAAAATTTCATTGTACTTTGAACTTTGGGCCTACATCCACTAATTATAGAATGACATTGTGAAGCTATCATAAAAACCTACACAATAATGTTCAGTTTTTGAAGGATATTTTGTATATTATATAAGTTTTCTTCAATTTTTCTTTAAAGCAACATATGAATTTCAAAATCTCATTAAAAATATTAAGAATTATGTGAATTCATGTTTTAAAACCAAATAAGCACAAAATGGAGATATGCAATATGAGGTATATTGAAATTCACTGACGCCCCATCCTTGCAATTTAAACATACAATGTGTATGTTTTAAAGGAATTTTAGAAATCTACATTGTAAAAATGTTGGAAACATTTGACAAGAACTAAGAATGGTATAGATGTTTACACTTCTTTTGAAATATCATACGTGAAGGTTTGGTTTGACACCTGAGGGCCAAAATAGTTTCTTTTTCGCACGAAAGGATTTGAGACTATTAGTGTTAGTGTTTTAGCATTTTGGCATCCCAATTTTTTGTGTTGGGCAACTTCTAGGTTTTCTTGTTTTGGAAAACCTATAATGCAAGGCTAAAAATGTGATGTAGGTTTTAGAAATATTAAAAAATTTAGTCAACATGGATGAAAAATTTCTGCAACATTGCACACATTCCAAAAAACACTTAATTTATGTCTGAATCTGACCTTCACGTAGGGTACAGTTACATCTATTCTCTCACCAAATTTTAGAGAATGGATTTATTCAATTCAAAACTCAAGTTGTATTCTCACTATCACATACAGGTGCTGTCAACATTTGAAGAGTATGCACAAAAACATGATAAAGAGCTTGTCAAATGTGAAGAGGATTCTAGACCACCAGAGAAATTTCCACAAGCCATAAGCATGTTGGTTGTCCTTGCCCAAAATTGGTATAAATATTCCAGAACATATTAATATAACCAATTCCTGGACACACATCTCATCATACACTTCATGGCAGATACATCCAAATACAAAGATCAACTTACAAACCAATCCAAATTCAAACAACATGCCACTGGTTTTCCTTCCATACAACACAAAAATCACCTTACAAAACATCTGTAGCACATCTCAAACTCACACTAACAGCACTAAAAACTTCCATAACCTATATCAAACACCACATGTCCACTCTCTGCATACATGGATATGCATCCTACTTTGATGACCTCAGCATCATATCCGAAGTCTCTCCACATGAAGCCACAAAAATATTGCAGAAAATCACCAGCAACACCACCAAGGAAATTTGTTAGGGGTATTCATAAATCATTCACAACTCTCTACAACAAACCAGCTAATGAAAACAATGAAGTCTTCAACTAAGTGCATCAAAAAGCAATGTGATAAACTCCAATGAGTTCATCCACTTCTGCCTTGAGATGTACAACATCACACCTTCCTTGGTTAGTGACCCACTGAATACTCCATCAACATACTTAGAAACAAGGACATTCAGTTCAACAGGATTTTCAGTTAAGTAACAGTTTCAAGAGCTTTTCGACAACATTAAACACAGAAGCTTTGTCATAATTCAGGAGATGGTCTACCTAATCATACAAAAGCCTTCCTATGTATCATGGGGACAACTCTGTATGATCACTGTGACCACAGAGAAACCTCCCCATGGCAAAGATTGTTATTCCTCAAAGTTCCTGAGTCAGTCTGATTTTTCTCAAAACACTGCTGTTCACAAACGAACTCAATATAGCACATTCAAAGTTGTCAATGTTAATGTATGTAAGCTGGCTGGATCCATGACGAAAGCTGGTTGCTGCGAAACGCTAGATGTCACTAAATGATTATTGCCACAAACAGGGCATTAAATTGATGAAGGGTGAGAATCCCACCATTGTGAATCAAAGATGCAGCCCTTCCAAACTCCAGTACTACAGCAGTGCCATACCCAAATTACAGACTAGGGTTTTCGGAACCAACAGTGCTTTCTCTCCTGCAATCTCGAAACGTAAAGACAGAGAACGGTTGGTGTCATTGATGGTGCAAAATTAGGGTTGTGTTACCACTACACTTTGAAGCCCTCCTGGCGCAGGCATTGCTTGTGGGCTTCAATCCATTTGGTGCAAGCGTCCTCTCCGTTTTCCACGACGCATTCATCTCGCAGCTTCTTGGTCTCCGGACACGCACAGCATATCTTCTTCTTGGGCGCCTCCGCAGGGGCGGCCAGAGGGGCTGTAATTGGCTTTCCAACATCTTGACTTGTGGCGTTTCCCATAGTGGTTTAATTATAATGCTCCTCCAGCAAAACTGAACTTGCAACAGTATTGTCAATATACTCTTACCACAAACACAAACCTGGTGTAGTGATACTACCTTCGTATGAAAACATTGCAACGAAATAATATACCAACACCAGCCAAAATTTAATTGCAAACGCGTACAGCCCAATTAACATAATACGTCGTTTGCACGATTGATCTTTCGAAGGAAATTGAGTGACCAGAAACAATTTGCACACCAGCAGCGAAATAGATACACTGACTACAGCCAGAATTGATCTGCAAGTGCATAGCCTCCAAAGGAACTTACTATGTCAAAAAAAAGCATCGCGGAAAACTAAACTAAACTCTAGTCAGACTCGCAACGCTAGAAAACATCACAAAAACGATGTTGGCAAGATCAGCTGCTGCCTTTCGAAGGAAACTGAGTGAAGGGAAGCGCACGGTAACGAGAGCGAGAACATTGCGCTTACCTAATTACACCTGCTATGGACTGAGCAGCTCCCAGTTAACTTCAGAATTTAATACACCAACACCACCTAAAATTGAATTGCAAACAAGAGCGAACCAAATTAACTCCTGTGTCACAGAGAATACCATCGAGAAAGGAAAACCCTAAACCCTAATCACAGACACTTAACGTCCGGAAGACATCAGAAAACACGTTGGCACAATTAACTCTGTCCTTACAAAGGAAATTAAGCGACCACAAGTGCATGGTAACGAGAGCGACAACACAGTGCTTACCTAATTACACCTGCAATTGAGTAAATAAGTATAACTTAACTCCCAATTGGCTTCAGAATACTGGTATTGACTAAACGAGGAGGAAAACTGAAGTTTGCAAGCGGAGCGAAATTGCTACAGAAAGTCAGCCAGAGACTATAAACGGAGAAGGGGATGGACAGTTTCCACATAAACCCTAGAAAGGATATTCTTGGCATTTCTTGCAAACCAAGGCCTGGGGGGTACGTGAGTACGTCCTCTGTTGCCACTGTACTATTTGTCAAAGTACTACAGGCATGAACTGTACTGCACAAAAGCTTAACTTACTGTAGGCATTCCTGAAATACATGCTCAGTCCTGCACGGCACCTGTCACCGCATAGATTGATCAGTCCAAGCGAAGGTTCGCTGATTTAGGATTTTAGGGTTAACAAGTGATGGCGCTTTCGTTCATGGATGAGACTTGCGCTTAGCTTCGTCGACGTCATGGAGAAACCAAGTTCCAAGGTCTTTCTTCTACATGGTAAGGAGGATTAGGGTTTTTTTATGTGTGTGTGCAGATCACTGTTTGCGAAGTTGTGATTGTCAGTCATTTGTGCTGGTTACTGAATTTGGGTTTGTGATGATGTCTTGAGTACAATCAGGCTAAAGTACCGGTAGTTTGTAGGTGAAAGACGCTTGCTGTACTCGCGATACGCTCCAATATTTGCTGTTTTTATGTGTGCTTGATTCGGGGCAAATTTGGATCTAGAGGTTGATCGATCAGGGAGCGGGCGATCGATGTTCTAATTGGAGACTCGATTGACTTGTTCCTGCTGAAGCAGCTTTTCTTTGCTTCTGATTTCCCAATTCGGTCTTCGCTGCATCAAGGTTCCAGGAATCCCGGAATTATCATTCGATGGTCATGATGTCGCCAATTCTGTAGAGTTGTGGATTTTAGACTTTTTCATTTTGCATCTGGATTGTTACAACGTGGACCTGGTAATGGTATGCTGGAACCGGTTTCTGAGGGTTTTAGGGTTTTAGGGTTTAGGGTTTTAGGATTTAGGGTTCTGTAGTTGATAGAGCAGTTCGTTCCTGGAATGCGCAATTCTCGGGAACCTTTCTCAGGTGAATGAATTCAAGGCATTGCATTGAGATTAAGGAATATTGCGGCTCAGCTAGTGTTGCATTTTGGGTACAAATCATGGCGATGTTCAGAAAGCTGTTGGATCGTGAATTGGTCGTGATTATGTAGCAGTTCGAAGATGATGGAACAGTGTCGTGGTTTGAGAGCCCAACTCATTGATTTCTTTGTGTCTCAACGTCAATGTGGCGAATCCAGATGAGACGAGTTGAAGGACGTGAAGAAGACTTGGCGTGGAGTTCGTGATCGAAGCCTGTGCCTAGTAGTTGAAAGGATGGATTTCTGTCCAACATGTGCGAATCTGCTGTTGGTAGAGAATCCCAGTATGGGTCGTCCCCTTCGCTACTTCTGCCCGACTTGCCCGTACATCTACTTCATTGATCGAAAGGTAGTAATGCATCTCCTCCTGTTTATTTTCTACGTGCATTGATCTCGAAATTCAGTCATGTGTGGGGATTAGCCTTCAATGAATGCTCACATCCCTGATGTAGTGGCATACTCTTTGTGCGTCGTTGCAATTTATTTCTCTCAGCTGTCAAGACATTGATCACCCTACCGGGCTGAGAGTTTGCAATTCATCTAGGTATTGAGAACTACCATAAGCGGTTTGGACTAGTGTTTTGCAATTTGTGTCCCTCATTTGCAAAGCTTGGGACCAAGATGTCCTTGCGGATGTCTCGTTAGATGTGCCAGCACCACAGAATTAATGGCAGATTTGACAGGACACTGGTTAAACAAAAGCCTGGACCTCAGGTAAATTCTTTGAGACAGGAGTGCAGAGGACCCGCTCATGCAGACCCGGCGCTCTGTAGGATATCTAAGCCGACAAAGTCCTATCCGAAGCATGAAGGATCTAGTGTATTTGTAAATACCAGGGGTCAATGAAATTCTAGGGACCCACCTTTTTGTGAATTTTTGATTAGTCTGTAAGCGGGCCAATCTTCTCGGTCCACAGACCTTACCCGCTCCATAGTGTTTGTGGTTTATGAAGGTCTTCGAAGCATCAGGCCTCGAGGAAGAAACCCTGTAGTATACTGGATTTCCTTCTCCAGGTCCTCTATAATGCAAACTGGCCGACTCTTTATCTTTCTCAACAATGCATGTCAGCTTATATTATCGAGATGCCATCGCCAAGATGCCGTGCAAGTGAGACTACTATAATTTTTCTGATGGTTAAGGTGACGGATTTTTACAGGTTAGCAAGAAACTGAAATTGAAGAACAAAGAAGTGGATGATGTCCTTGGTGGAGAGGATGCTTGGAAGAATGTTGATCGCACCCCAGGTGATTTTGAGATGATAGTCCTTCTTTGTCACAACGCAATGCAACTGATATCATATTTAGCGTTTGGAAAAATCAACTGTGTTTGAATTTTCTTGAGCCCGAACTAGCGAACTAATGCGTGTCATCACTAATACGCTGTGAATATTTATTGGGATGGTGTTATTGCAGCGACTTGCCCGAATTGCAGCTACGGGCAGGCCTACTTCATGCAGATTCAAATCAGATCTGCGGATGAACCCATGACAACATTCTACAAATGCTGCAACATCGATTGCAATCACCGATGGAAGGAAAATTGAGCATCAATTCAGAGTCCAGCTCTTAGTTATGTTCATTTCCTGAGCTCTGATACGTATTTGCATGTGCAGAGTATGAGATGTTCCAGGTCAGTATTAATCAATATCTAGTTTCGCCAGATCAAATTTCTGGAAGGGTCTTACTCTCACTTCCTCGGTACCACCACTCTCCACCTGAATTCAACGCAACTATGGATTTCTTCGTCATACTAAATTGTTTTCATTGAGTACATGATTCACCATGAGTGCGAACGAAATAAATCCTGAGTGCTCAAAGTAGAAGTCGAAAGTTCATTTGGGAAAGTAACACTCAATCTTAATAACTTTCAAACATTCTTCTATTGCTCAAAAGTGTTGGACATGATTTCTTCTCTCTATTGATACATTTTCCCTCCTTCCTTTTGAGTCTCCTGTATAATTTATTTCACGTTCTACAGTTCTGGAAGCAGACACTTCTGGCCTTGTGCGCAGAGAGGGGTTAACATTGCATGCTGGTCATGGTTGACCAACAATACTTCAATTTTGTAACGTGAAGTCCCGGGTCTATCATGACCCCATCTGATGGAACAATCCACAGAAGGTACCAATTGTTGCCTTATACTGATCGTCTGATGAAGAATTTAGTAGTATTATGCTTTACAATTTACTGGTAACGTTGCAGCTTCATATTTGAGGTTGTCACTCTGGGTGTCTGACACTGCCTTGGAGCTTTTGAAGGGACAAACAAGATGTTTTTTGGATCGTTTGGGTGTATCAAGTTTGGTGCCTTGTAAGGTAGTCTGCTCTTAAAAGCGACCATTTCAGAGCTGATTGTCTTTTTGGGAAAGCTAAACTCCTTGAAACAGTTTTCAGCAAATTTTTGGAGGAAGAAAACGGATTGGCATCTACCCAAGTCGTTTCATATTTTTTGAACCTTAGGTGAATTGGTTATGAATTTTTGAAGTTGAAATGCAATGGTCACTAAAAGCAACCATCTCCTGAAATGTACATTGTTAGTACATTGAAGAAAGCAAAATGTATCCTTGTGTCATGATCACTTTTAGAGCATCAACACTTTTAGAATAGAATATTTTAGGTACTTACAAAGACAAAACAAATGTTGATCATTTTGCACTCATTGCCAAACCAAAACCTTTGTAATACTTATTGAGAATTGTTTTTTTTGTAAATGTTTGAACTAAAGATTTTAAGGATGTTGAGGACTAAAAGTGTTTGATTACTACTACAACTTGGGGTGTTTCAAGGAAAGTCCATGTAGGAAGACTGAAGAAGATTTTTAGTCAATTTTATTGAAAATATGTGTATATTTAATAAACTTTTTATTGAAAACCTTCCTATAATAGAAGGTCACTACAAAAAATCTTTTATACTTAAAACACCTTGCATTTTAATAGTAGACAAATGACTTTCAAGAGATTGTTGAATTGGAACAAGCACCTATTTTATCTAGGAATTTGATAATTTTTATTGATTGCTTTGGTGATAGGACTACATTTTGCTAGGGGTATAAAATCATAAAAAATAAGTGTAACTCTATAGATATTTATATCATTGATATAGAGCATTGTTCCTTCTCTCCATCAATAACTTAGAGTTATTCTAAAAGTTTTTTTTTTTGTATCTTGTGTTTTTTCTTTTTCAACTTCAAAATATATGTATTTGAAACTTAATGAAATGATTTTGTTTTCATCATATCACTAATGAAATTCAAATATTCAATCAAATCAATTATCAAAGTAAATTATATAAATGAGATATTGAGGCTAAAAGGTAAAAACCAGTTGATCCATCTTTAACCTTTAAAGGACATTTCATATCTAGGCTTGGTCAAACTTCATTAGATTTCTATATTAAAACACATATATATCAAAAATTTGTTATTTTTTCATATATAAGAATATCTATCTAAAATTCAATCTCATTTTTTTATAACTAAAAACATTAAATTGAATTTTATGTTTTCCCAAATTTCTTGGTAAAAATCATAGTAATTACAAAAGTGTTTTAAATAGTATGAAATTCTTGAAAAAAAGAAAATAATAGTGACAAACATTGTGGTGTAATTGATGTGCTCCTTGAGCTCACACCAAGAAAAATTCAATAGAAAAGTTCAAAAGTGGTGTATTTTGAGCTTTCAAGATGCTATCTTCAAAGTGTCACAAATATTACAACTACCATATTTGTACTATTTCAAAATAAATCAATATTTTTTACCAAAAAGAAGTAGTCTTTTATACTAATTTTTTTTGTAATATATAAATGAAGTTGCCAATTTTGGACACAAAAGTGCACATTGTTGTTGACACACACTTTAACAATGCATTAGAAAAAAAATGAGCCCTCAAAGGGGATGCTTCCCTATGAATGTTCCCCTCAATGGAACTCACAACCCCTTATGAGAATATTCTTTATCAATACTATAGAAACATTTTGGTAGTGACATTAGTTTTTTAGATGATACTACTTTCTCCCTTTCACAAATAGAACAAATCAACATAGCTATCATCACTATAAGGCTCCCTTAGTTTAGTTCAAACTCTTTGAGGGCAACAACTTATAACAATTCTAGTGATCTCACTCTTAAGTCCACTATGCTATTTTTTGGATGAAAAGTGAATAATAAATGTGTAGTCCTGCCAAGATATTATCTTTGGCATGTATGGCATAAAATGCAAAATTGTCGGTGTTTTCTCTTTTCACTACTATCCACTTTCAAAATTGTATATTGACATCATAGTAAATTGCATAGGTGAAGCACCAAAGTGCTCACTTTTCAAACCTTGAACACTATATTTTACCTAAGTTGTGGTAGAAGTACCAAATTTTGTCCACCTTTTACAATGTTTTGAAGTAGGGTCTCCCAAAGAGTTTCAAATATGACCTTATACAATCCATGTGGGATGTCCCCAACTTTATATATGGTACAACATGGTTCCAAAATAATAGAGCCTTAAGTGGATGGACTTGGATCTTTTTAAAGGTGCTTAAAATTTCCTATCAATCACTTCAATATTTCATTCTGAAAATTCATGGAAATACAAAAAACCTCCAAAAATTCCTTCATTTTTTTTTTAAGATCACAATTGTTATCCATCCATAAGTAAAAAATAACTCCAAATCATATTTTAAGCTCTTTCTAAATATATGAGCTTCAGTGAATAATTTGAAATGAACTTTTCATGGACTAGTGAATAATTTGATGCTCTTAGAATTTCTAATTAAAATACTAATATGTACTTCAAGAATCACCTTGTGTAATGAATGCATCCCAAACACTTGAAGAACATTCTAAATACAATACTTCTTCTCTACAATTTTGCTGGAAGCAAGACTAAAGTAGAAGCCCTTCCAAAATTGCATAACATTCTTTAAATTGCATGCTAGAGGACCCTTTGTTTGCTTGTTGCATCTTGTGCTCCTAGTTTAACCCCTAAGGTTCCAAGGCCATTTTTCTATAAAAAACGACTCAAAATTGCTAGGTCTGCTACGTTCATCTAAGAAAAGAGAAAAATTATATCTTTTTAAAGTCCAACCATATTTGTTTGGTCACCAACTTTTTAGATTTGATTTGTATAAAGAAGATTGAAAGATTTTTGCAGTTTAGCACCTTCATGGTCAAACATTATAATCTTTTACTCCATAAGTTACACTGTTGTGTTTTCTTTTCCTATGAGATCTCTAACAAATCTAGTTTGAATTTGTATGGTTACAATTCAAAAAAAGTTGATACAACTTATCAAAATGTTGGCATTTTGTTCAATTTAGAGCAAATTCCAAGAAGCCCAAAACAGGCCTTGGGCATTTAGGGGTTGATAAATTATTCAGTAGAAGTAGGTCCAAGATTGAAAGCAAAACTAAATCGTCAATAGCTCTAAGATGGGATTAAAACACAATAATTCCAATGGTGAGATTGTTTTAGCAGTCAAACTTAGCCTTGTCAAACACTTTTTTTTGAAAAATTGTGAAAATTGCATTCAAAAATGAGTCTTACAAGTTATTTTTTCAAGAAGATGATCTAATTGCCCAAAAAATAAGATTGTCCATAACTTTCACATAACAAATCCAAATGGAATGAATCAAAGCTTTCCATATAGATAAAAATACAACCTATGAGAAAATAATTTTTTAAAAATTAAGAAAAAAAATTTGTTTGAGAAGATTTTTGCTCGCCACACCCCAAAAAATGACCTTTTGTGCCATAACTTTTGCTCCCAAGCACCAATTTAAATAAAAAATCATGTTCCTATAAAAGTAATGAGTTTTTCTATCTTCCCAAAAAATTTCAAAAAATAATGATGAATAATGAAGTCAGAGTAGCCTGCACGAAATTGATTTTGTCCCCCAAGGGGGTAGTGGGACTTTAGAGGTTAACCTTGTAACATTGCCGTGGACACTAAGTGTCCCATGGATGACAAAGAATATTTTCATGTAAGACAAAAGTGCAATTGTTCATCCTTGGAATTTCATGCAAAAAGTGTAGACCTTGCATAGTAGTTTGACCTTGAATGAATTCTCTTAGTTTTCTTTAAAGTAAATGTTTTGCACTGTATCAAAAAGGATGACTTCTCTGAAGACCAACCCATCTTTACAGAGTTAAGATAAAGTATGTAGTTTCTCCAATTGAAGAAATACAAACAATTGACTTAAAAGGAAGCCTTGTCATCCACGGAAAGCCACACAACCAATACAACAATACAAGTGACTCATCTCCCTCACTCTTGTTGAAATCATGACACATCTCATCATCACTTCAAGACTTCCGTGTGACCCCAAAGGTTCTTGAATGAAAGACTCTCCCAAATCTTACATGATTTGGGGGTGTACAGCAGGGCTTTTTTTTTCATTTCTGAAGAAGTGCTATAGTGGCAGTATAAAATGTTACAGTGGTGCTCCAAATTGCAACATTCATCCACTTATTGGATGTATAGTATGGTTTTCATCCACAATTAGGCGATTTCATCTAATATTTTTTTAAATTTCAAAATTGTCTGACGATTTCATCCAATTTTTTTGGCATTTTTTATAACCTTTTTTAGCCAGATTTTTTTTTCTGGTGCAATCTGGCACCAGAAAGCCAAAAAAAAAGCCCTGGTGTACAGTACTACCGGGGCACCCAAGTCTTCCTATTCCACTGTGTATGTTTCTCAGCCCTCGCCCCAAGCTAGGTGCCCGTCGCCTTGCGTTGCAGATATTTAGAGACGCAAGAAAGCTCATCTTAGCTCATTTTGAGTTCATCGCCAGTATATTTCCTCTCTAGTTTCCGTCTGTGCGGCACCCAGGTAATCAAGCTGCTGGATTTGTTTTACTTTGCAGCTCTCAAATTGATGTCACACACACACTAGTTATCAGACACAATCTCAAGCACCTTATCTTTGCACTTGTGAGGAGTTCGTGAACTTCTTTGCTCTTCGCTTGTTGGTCACAGATTAATACTCAAATTGATGTTGTGAGTTTCGTAAATCAATGGTTGACCATGACATTGACCACACAGCAGATCAATCCTTTCGGAAGCTCTTCAACTGATTGATTTTTCCTTGGATTTCACGAACTGGGGTTTCACCCATTCATTACTGTGTTTGTAAAGTTGGAGAATAGTCGTGTACATAACTGCATGTAAAGAGATTACTCAAAATGCGGTTTTTTTACTTGCTTGATCAATGATGTGTGAAACGTATTATTGTTGTATGAAGTTTCTGAAAGGAGATTATGGCGTTTTCTGAGTCATGTGGAAGGTTTCTGTAATTGAGTTTTGGGAGATGAGGATGCACAGGACGACGAATGGAATGAGAGTTGTCATGATATGAGAGTACGGGGGAATGTTTCTGTACAGTACTGTTTGGGGGTTTGAAGTGGAAGAGTACTTAGAGCTTGGCTATGGCGAAAGTGGAGAGAGAGGGGAGTATTTTCAAGGGGAGCCGTAGTTTTGAACTCTCAGTGGGAAAAGATTGTTGGTTGTGGATGTAGTTTACTGTCGTTTAAGCTTTCTGCAATTCAACCCTGTAATTGCCTCGTTGAGTGATAGATTGCTTATGAGGTGAAGTCTTAGGATGCAGGTTAGCGATATGGCGTTGGAGGTTGGATGGATGCTGACAGCGTTGGTAATCCTGGCAACAGTCTACATTGGAGTGTTCAAGGGCATCCTCCGTGACAGTCGTCTATTCAGACGAGGAGCTCGTGAGTTCCTTCTTGACCGCTTGGCCAGGTTCTTCTCAATTCTTCACTCACAGTTGTTTTGGGACAATTAGGGTTTCGTTTTTCCCACGGTTACTTTGCCTTAACAGTAGGGAACTCTGTCCCAGCTATTGCGAGTGAGTTTCTTAGTAGAATGTTAGTTTTCACTTTCCACCTTCCTTTTCATTTTTGAAGAGGATTCCACCTCACTAACTATAGTTCGAGTTGTTTGATACCGTACGGATAAGTTAAAACATGGAGTGGTTGAATACCATATGAAAAAGTCATGAATTTTGACAATTTTGTTCTGTGAGTGAGTAAAACCGTGTGCAGGCTTTGGATTTTTAGTTGTTAGGCATTGCCTTAGTCCCTAGATTCTGGATCGTAACATTTACTCATGGCAAAGGAGCTTGCATGAGAGAAGATTTACTTCTTAACTCTTTCCGTGCTTTAGCTTTGGAGACTTGCGATGTGCTATTCCCCACCATTTTCATGTCTCATTCTCTGATTGTTTGGGTGTTTAGATATGGAGATCCTTTTGCTGTTTCATTGGTGACCAGAACGTACACGGTGATCAATTCGCCTGAAGCCATCAAGTTTGTTCTTTCGACTGCCCATGCATCTTTTCCGGGAGGCTATTCCGTGCAGTTTTATCGGCTTCTCGGTCAGGGGAAGTTTGTGGATGAAAGGCACCCCTATTTCAGAAAGATTATACTTTCTGCTACCTCAGGAGATGGGCTTCAGAAGCTGATCCCGTTCATCAGCTCCTTGGCCGAGAAAACTGTCAAGTCTTGGGAGCATCAAGCTGTGGTGAACTCGGTGGAGGAGTTGCAAAAGGTTAGCAATACAGCATTTTCTTGGAAGACGTTGAACGTTTATGGACTATACTGCTCTCTTGATTATATGATTATGTGCTCAAATTTCACCTAGTTTGTTCAATGTGTGCGTTAAGCGCAAATTCTTATCATGTGTTTTTGCGCAAAAATGGTCATCAAAGATATTGGGGAGCAGCAGGACGGCCGTGTACGTCCTCTAGCTTTCATTTCCGTGTTAGAATTATTGTAGTATTGAAGGTGGTTTAGGTAATATACGTTAGCATTTGTGCACATGGCTTTGTGCACTTTTAAGGACCGAATGTCACGTATGAGGGTGCGGATTCTGTGTTTTAGAAATGTCTTTCCTATTCTGAGAAATTGTTTGACTTAACTCTAATTTAAATCAACATAACATGCTATTTATAGCTGTTCACTTAATTTTTTCTGCAATGCACACAGCTTTTAGTTCTTCTCTTAAACAAAACAGTTGTGACAGTGAAAGCTCACTGTTCACTGTTAATGTTCATCATCAGCAGATGTTCCACGATGATATATGTAGACTGAATTTTTTATGGTTACTCCGTATTTGATGGATCGATGATACTCATACTGAAAATTTAAGCCGTCTGCAGTTTGCGTTTAATGTGGGGATGCGCCTTATTTGGAGGGATGTCGAATCGGGCTCGGAGGAAATGGACCAAATTAGGAACGAGATCTCCCGCGTTGTTGAAGCTCTGCTGATTTTACCCATCAATTTTCCTGGATTCGGTTTCCACAAGGCGATGAAGGTGTGTTCCCCGAGCATTTCCAGCCTTTTAAGTCATTAGTCTTGTCTGCAAGTCATGAGTCGATCTTAGAATATCTATGGTTTTCATGGAGGGGCGATTCAAGTTGCAACTTGCTCATGCATAATATTCACTTGAGATGTTAATATTTGAGGCTGTTTGTGTGTGTAGTTATGCACCTCTTGGTTTTACAGAGTTTAAAAACACAAATTATGCTTAGATATCTTAAGTTGAGCTTCTTTAAGGGCTATGTAAAAAGGCTTCACCTCTTTGATACATGTCTCCGTGTTTATTTAACATGACTCTAGCTTAAGAATATCCAGCATGACAAAATTGGAATGCTGATGAACCAACTGTGTTGTCTACTCATGGAATTGTTGAATCAGACTAGACAAGTTCTCGTATCCCGCATTCAAAGTGCAATCTCAAGGAGAAGGAAAGCTGGTATACAACAGGATGACGTCTTGAATGCTCTTATGAGCATTAGGGAGGTTGAAGTTCCAGATTACGATATATGTTGCATTATGGTGGCTATGCTGTTTGCTGCTTCTGCTACAACGGCTGCATTGATTCCTTGGGTTCTAAAATACCTGGATAACTTTCCAGAAGTATGCCAACGTGTACAGGTGAAATTTTGTTTTTTGATAGATTTATGATGAGATGATAAGCTTTCTGCTTTTCTAATTCCATACTACGCAAATTCTGTGTTTGTGGACACTTTTTTACACTTGCTTTGAACAATTAAGTCATAACTGATACCTTCATTTCCTAACCTAGGTAGGGAATTGATACTTTGACTACTACATAATTGCTACTTTTGATGTGGAAGATAACACTTGGGAGATGTTGAGGAAAGGTTGCAACAGTGTAAGGTGATTCGAATCTGGAGGAGGGTTGTGCAAATCAGTGGTTTGACAGCACCTACTTGCCGCTAGTTCCTGCGGCTTGGTAGATCCTGTCAATTACTGTCTCTTATGACCCTCCTTCAGATTTGTAGAGTTACCTAGTACGTTGGTAGAGAGTAGATCACCACAGTAATAGTCCGGTCTTTAAAGATTGTAACTGAAATAGTAAGAATAAGTGTTGTGTACAGAGTCTGCATACTATGTAAAATAGTGTTATTGGAAGTTTGCACTTCCCCTTCAAATCTCATATTAACGTACTTAGTAGTTCATCTCATTCAGGAGGAACAAGATTGTCTTCGGGAAAAGATGAGTGAAGACAAGCCATTGACCTGGTTCAAGCCCAAGAGCAGCATGCCTTACACTCTGCAAGTAATTTGTTTTGGCCTCTCGCTGCAATTGTAAATAGAATCTATTCATGAAATATTACAATTATGATGGTGTTTTTCTTCTTAGCTATTGCTGGTATTGCATGAATTGTGGAAGTAGTTTAAACTGCTTTTAGTTGTAATATTCTCTTTTTCTTTTATGGAATCTGAAATTTGGCAATTTTTGCTACTAATTCTACAATCATTGGAGTCACGTATAGGTTATCTACGAGATCATGAGGATTGAATCACTTGTTATGGTAATTCCAAGGCAAGCCAACAAAGATGCTAATTACAATGGTAAAGGTTCCCTCCTATCACTTGTCTTTACTTGCTCTTGTATGGTCAAATTTGTCCCATTAGTAAATGGCCTCTAAACTAACAATTGAAGTGGCTTGGGATGACTTTCTTAAACTTGGAGGGGGTTGATCTCTATCTTTATCTCAAATCTATATATATCCTAGATTTACATTTCAATTAGGAAACTAAGAAACTGAGCACTTGAAAGTCCTAAATTTTAGCACATTGAAATTCACCAACATTTCAAATATGACTTATTGTTCTTCAGTTTGTACTAGTTCCTTTAAGAATTAGATATTTTCTCTTTTGTGCTAAAACCAATTTTATTATAATTGAGTAATTGGAAGGCATAGTCTCTCAAAGACCAAAGTTTGAATATTACTTTATGAAGTATCAATCGCAATTTAAAAAGCAAATATGCTTAGAGACAATAGAGGTGTGAAGGTTATAATGTTAGGCATTTACTTTTGACCTTGTTTAGATATCTTGTTGTTTTTGAATATGTTTCACTTTTTGCACAGGGTTGGTCTTCCGCAAAGGTTCTTATGTGTGGGCATCAGCGACTTCTCTTCATTATGATCCAAAATACTATCCAAATCCTCGGGAGTTTAATCCATCTAGATTTGCTGTATGTACACTATGTTTTTATTCTCCAGGAATGCAATTAATTTTTTGAATCTTCAATCAATTAGACTTATTCTAATTTGAGATTGTTCTTTTATAAAAGCTTACACTTGTGAAAATCATGTCACAACACAAAATTTGGCTAGAATTGGTGGCATTAGTGTCTAATGACCAAATTGGTGTGTACTATTGGCTAGTTGAAAGAAAGGGTGATGCCTACTAATGCTTCTTTGCATTCATTATGTTTAAATTCACTTTCCTTGGTTGTGTTGGTTTTAATGTAGTGTAGAAGTTGCTTATATATAAATTCTACTCAATGTTGTAAAATGGTGTTGTAAGTTATCTTGATGTTTGAAATTAAGAAGCTATTTGCAATCCAAACCATATTCAACAATGCCACATGATTTCGTTTTCAAATTTCTTTAGTTCTTCCCCTCATTTTTAGTTTCCTTGGATAGTTTGCAAGAAATGTTTTGTTGAATCTAATGTTGGATTGTTGGAATTTATTGCAGGAGAAGCCTAATCCAAATGCTTTCCTACCTTTTGGTCAAGGTCCACATTTATGCCCTGGAAGTGAACTTGCACTAACAGAGACAATGTTCATCATCCATCATCTTGTCACAAATTACAGGTTAGAGTATAAGCATTGATTGTGCACATTGAAATGAACAATAGTTTCAATAGCTTCAATGTTTTCAATGTTTGTCTTCCAATATCTTGATTATGTACAATGAAATGAAAAATAGTTTCAATGTTTGTTATTTCAATTGCCATTTACAACATAAAGATTACATATTGGAGACTAGCCAACCTTGAGAACTAGGAGGTCAAGAAGATTATTGACATAATGTCAAGTTATAAGAGTCATTTTTGTTGAATCTTGAACATCTAGATGTCTTTTAAAAGGGATCACATTGAGTTGAAGGGTTATGAGTTCTATTCTATACTTCCAAATAAAGACACTAGTAGAATGCTTGCTTGAATAGATTAAGCTTTAAGACCTACAATTGGTTTAATTTACACATGACAAGGTATACCAATTGTGGGTCTTAAAGTTTAATTTGTCTGAGTAAGCATTCTACTAATGAGAATAATTGTTTGTCTTGAAACTTGGGCCTGACATTACCATTGTGGAATCATTTTTTTATTTTACCTTGAAAAGGTTCATTTGCACTATACCGCTAGACATGTTTATTTTATATTTTTATGACCAAGGAAGTAAATGAGCATTTGCCCTTAGATAAGTTTTGGTGGTAGAAGTCTTTAGGGCTTGGAATAGAAGAAAATGAAATATGGTAGATATATATTTGTGTAATTTGTGTAATTGAAATTATGTGCATGTTATGCCTATTGCAGTTGGGAAAGGTGTGGACTTGATGAAGGAGTGACGCAACTTCCAATTAGAAAACCTATAGGTTTTCTATTTCATTTGGTCAAAAGGTGTAAGATATGAGAAGATTAATTATTGGTCTCAGTTAGGAAGAGGTATTGTATATGACAAGCTTTAGGATGAGCATCCATATTGGCCTAAATATCGACTTTTAAAGGAGCGTAAATAGTGAGAGAAAGTATGGAACTAATAGCAGAGGAAGTAATTGAGCATGTGCCAGTCCTATAAATCTACCATTTTATATGTTCATTGTATTATTTTCAATATGATTGTAAATATAATCAAGCAATACAAGACATGTGATTTCCTCGTGCTCTAGTACCGATTATCCATTTTGGATTACAGTAGTGACCTATCATAATAGTAATCAAAATATTAATAACTTGATTGCACAAGCAGGCCAAATCTATTTTAATATCCCTCAATGTTCAACAACTAAGTTAGTTTGTCTCATGTATCATTTTCTTAGTGATTGAATGAGGCTTTAAATAGTTTGTCAATAATATTTATATTTTTTCAACATTTTATTCTAATGTTTTATGAATAGTTTCAACTTAATTCTTTTGAAATAATTAGTGTTAGGCCCGTTTTACAAATGCTTGTCCAGTGCGGCCGGACAAAACCCCCTTGTCCATTTGATTGTTTGGCTTGTTGTAGAGGGAAGTTGTCATGTCACCGTTTGTTTTGTCTGTCCGGTGAGTGGTTTCACATATGGAACTGGGCGTCCATTGAAGGGTCCGATTAAGTTGCGCACTTCTTCAAAGCGCAGAGAGTGCCAGGTTGAAGAAAACTACAAGTGCAGAGAGCGCTGCAGTGAAAAACTAGGAAGATGGAGCTTTTCACAAAGGTTTTGTCCTCTAGACAAGTTTGGGATCACCTTTGGAGGTGACCCCAAACTTCTCCACTACAAGTCTAAGTTCCTCAATAATTTTGGCAGGAGTAGTGCTAACATGGATTTCTTGTCATTCGGCCGTTCCTCATTTGTGAAGCCCCAACCGAACGAAATGTAAAAAGGGACCAATGAAATTGCTTACAATTTCGTCCATTGCTTGTGGACAAGCATTTGTGAAACGGGTTTTACTTAGACCTATTATCCATTGATCCACCTACATTATAGGTGGACGTGATGGAACCACCTTATTAAATTGCCTAATTTTGGATAGGACCTCTTTGCAAGTCCATAAAATATTCTAGATTTCCTTATGCATTTATTAACTGGACATCAAATGAATAAACTATGAATTCTCAAAGTGCTAAAAATGAGTTTCTAAAATCAATCCGTAGACTCTTATGAAGGTAATCCCACCTAAAATTGACCACTTCTATGAACCAATCCCTATTTTTGAAAGTAAATTGAACATGGTAGATACCCAAAATGATGAGCATTAGAAGGACAAGTGTTAGGTAGAATTTACAATTATTTTAGATAGTGAATGGGTCTATATATAATATTATGAGGTGGTAACTTTACAAGTGGTTGATTTTGGGCACACTTTCTTTTATATCAACTTCTTGTATATGACATATTTTGATACTACTATTAGTGTCATTCCTTAATGTGCATCAAATGAATTTTGGCATCACCTGCACACAACACTTTTAGCCTCCTACACCTTGCATCTTTGAAAAACTTGTAATTAATTCAAAATGCTTCTAAAAGTTATAGAGCCACTTGCATTTTGATTCACAGTCCATCAATGTGCAAAAATTATTGTTCATTTGCTAGAGCATATGGGTTATGCCATAGAGCTTTTTCATGCAATTTTAGGTGTAGTTACCTTAGTTTCCTTCTCATACTCTCCATGGGGTTCCAAGAGTTAACTCAACAGAATATCTTAAGAAAATTTCTTGAAACCTTGGAAGAAAATTCCATTGCAGAAACACAGTAACTTACAAACAACCTCAGAATCAAGAGGAACGACTTAAGACAAAAATTCAACAGAATTTTTCAAGTATGCCTAGGCTATGACAAGACCAAGCACTAGTATTGTAGATTCTAATTGCAGACTGTCCAGTCCTCTGGATCATTGCAAATTCCTCTGCTGCTAAAATAATATGCATACTTCTGTAATCTAACAGACGTATGAGAAGGCAATGTGCTCCGCAATATGGGCAAAAGGAATCCAATAAAAAAAAATTCACACAACTCGTCTCCAAAACCATTTGATTTCATCACTCTGGTCCCCAAAGGACCGACCTTCGAAATGAAGGCCACCAGCAGCCTACATTAGCCGTCTGCAAGAAACTCTCTTAAAACCGCTCCTCACAACTGAGTAGACTCTCTCTAGTCTCTACCATAAGACCTTTAACGACGCCCCATCGGCCTCCTCGGGTTGTCCTCCTCATCCGACTCCACATCTCCATAGCTCCAGATGTTCAGTCGGTTCTTCTTGGCGGAGTTCAAAAACTCCTCGTACTCGGCATGCACCTTCTTTTTCTCGGGCCCATCCCACCTGTTCAGCTTCTCCAGCTTCGCCAGACCATCCTGCAAATACACAATCACATCAATCCATGTTTCTCCATGTATAGCATCTCAAATATTAGTAAGCGTTAGATCAATGTATATATAGTGCCTAATGGTTTGATGCAGCAAACAATCCAAAGACAATATCACAGCCACAACAATCCCCAACTCTCCATCATTCTCCGTGTATAGCATCTTCAGCATCAGATTAATGTTAATCTAACAAATGTGCTCAAATTTAACACTATGGTATACACATTTCCTGAAAACATTCTTTGGGTAGAAGTTTTGCTGAAATTAACAACATTTGAGACCACTGCTCATGTTCAATCAAATCTACATGTTCATTTAAAAAGGATATTAAAATATCATCACATCATTGGAGTTGACGTTACATCATTAGCGCTATTAAGTTGATGATATGACACTAAATTGAAATTAATGCAACATTTGTTTAAAGGCCCTGTTAGATTAACATGAAGTTGATGTTTAAGATGACTCAAATTAATAAACCCTTTCACGCTACTCACCTCCAGCATCAAAGATTGAATGGGTTTGCTGGATGCCGGATCAATTAGAGTGACAATCAAACAAGGGCCAGTCCCTTGTCCTTTAACCTTGCCACCGGTTGTGTCCTTGTCCTCCACCTTCATCAGCAGGGGCTTGTTCGCTACGCACTCTGATAAAAACTCCGCAGCCTCCTCGCCACAATCATCCTGGAGCTCAGGAACTTTGATGTGCGCGAGGGAGCAGAGCTGCGCCAAACCTTGAGCAGGTGCCGCTACAGAAGGATCCAACGGCCGCAATCGAGATAATGGCACCGTCTCCTGGTTTCCGTAGTCGATGTAAAACACCTCATACTCGGACTTCCCTGAAGGAGGACCTGTCACCCGAGGAGTGTTCACAATCTGCACAACACACATCAAGTCAATTCCGTCAGAATTCCACACTTTCAAGCCACATCCAACTCAACACTTCTTTTACAAACTCAGACTGACACTTTCAGTGGACACTAGTGCTCACACCTACGGCCATGATTCAGCACCTGCCCATTCCACGAGTTTCAGAACGTCCCCAATTTGCAAAATCGAGAACATTGACAATTGACAATATACTAATTACACCAGCTTACCAAAGCCCTATTCCATGAGTTGTCGCTCGAAAACTGAGCAATCACCGTGTCACCCTTTTGGGGTACAAAAGTGCCTGGAGGTAGCGGCTTATCCTTCAGCCTCAAGCCTTCTAAGGCTTTCTGGACGGAAGCAACTCTGGCCTCCTCTGTCTGGACGTAGAACTTCCCTCCTCCTAGCACATCAGTCACGCACACCTGCAGCACCCAACAACAGAAGCCATAAGGAAAGCACACCCGTGCCAGCTAAAGTTTAGAGGCCATGTTGGATCAGACTTGGCGTTTCATGTTTATCCCGTAAAAGACTAAGGACTCATGGTTTGAAAATGACCAATTCAATCGATCACATCGTGATAAACATAATTTAGATAAGAGGAATTTCATATCACCAGAATCGGTGAAGAACACTGCATGTGTTGATCAAATAAAATAAATATAAAGACTAAATGGACAAAAGAAAGCCTCCATATGGCCTGCTAAAAACTGCTAAAAAAACATGAGGCCCAACTTGGGTTCCTCGTTGCACGACAATACTTACAGGAATTGCCTTCGCTTCAGTGGCCTTCGCTCCAACAGCTGCAGCTCTATTGGCTTCCTCTTGACCCTCTACAAAACCCTCCCATACCTGCATCCCAATTCCAGTCAGTAAAGGTCAACACCTTCAGACAATCTCAGAAAAAACACAGAATTAGAAAACAGTTATCCCAAGAAGGCCCAAGTGGTCAAAAATGGCCGCTTCCATATTTATTGGATAGAATAATCGTTATGAAGCTTCAAAAAAGGTAACAGAGTGTACAAATAAAAGAAGAAATCATACCCTACATTATCTTTAATTATGAAATGTTTTAAAAGTCACTACACTCAACTACCAACTTCCAAATTGGACTTTCAATTAGCTTGCGATTATACAAACAAGTCACGGCACAACAAAACTGCAAGTGATTCCATTCCAGATCTCCGCCAAAAATCCAAGACCGAGCAAAGAAGAACCTCTGCAAAAAAGTCTCCACATAAAATTTCATCCCTCAGTAACCCTGTGCCTACCTTCAAGTTCTTCTTCTTCGCACTTTCCTCAGCTCGAAGTAACAAGTGACCTTCCGTCACCCTGTCCGTGCTGAAACTCGGATGAAGCTTCGCTAGACCGGCCTCCAGGAGTGGTATCGACACGTTATCCTTCCCTTCCCAAGCGCTCCCCAAGAATGTCCCTGTCTTGTCCACAGTCTCGATCTCGATCTGCACAACGTCAAAAGTGAGTCCCAACAGTCCACCTCCAGACTCCAGACACACATAACGCCGCTGCCAAACATCATATAGATTAAACCAGCATCTACGCTGTTTATCCTATTTAGTATCTGATACATTATTTTGTAGGCCTAGGATACAACTATGAACACCATGTATTAGTGTACCTATTGAAGAACACCATCTACTGAGCTTTAAATCTCATGTAGGAAACTTGTAGCTTGAGTAGCTATTCACTTAAAAGTTTTCTTGCTGGTGTCCCAAGGTACATAATTCAACCAAACAAAATCCAACTTCCCTATGGCACAGTATTTTGGTGTAACATTAAATCCTGGATGACACTAAATAAAATGAAAGCAAAACTGACCTCCACATTCCTCTGCATGATTCGTCGGCGCATGAACGCAATGGCCTCCTCCGAAAATGGCTCTCCCCTGCCAGGGCATCGCACTCCTGACAGCGAGAATGCTATCGCACACGTTTCCTTAGGAATCATCAACTTGAACCGATGCCCACTCAACACGTAATCCACGACCGCTGGAAGCCTTCTCTGTCGTTGCAAAAAGGGCAGAAAGGCAATCGCCTTCTTTGTTGTTCCCTGCCAACACAATCCACCATGACCACTTCAGTTTAGACAACAGCCAGACATTCAAACTGCCTCGATAAAAACTTGGATTTACAAACTCTGTACACATATCATTACGCCATTTTCCCACCAAAGTTTAGGATGCCATCCCACCAAACATGTCGTCGCGTATAATATTTCGCCAACGATACTTGCAACGCAAATGCAAGCTACAATCAGTAAGCCACAACTGCCCTTACGCACAAACAATCAAGCACGACTGCGAATGACCTGTCACTACTCCACCTCACCACAACCTTGAAAGCAAATAGTTTCCATTGTTCAAATGAATAGTGTCCATCGCTATGGTGCAGACGCTCATCACGTGTTCCGGACGTTCTACAGTCAATAATTTACACAGATTGTGAAAGCTTGTCTTATGTACACTAATGGATTTGGTGATAACTTATGGCTTGAGAACTCGGGTCCAAAAGCTGCCATATTTTCTATAATGTACTCCAGAACCACCTAATGCATACCTGCAGAGACAGGTCGTTGATGTGAGTCACTGGAGACTCCTTCTGCGAGTGAATCTTCTTCTTCCCCTTCACGGCCTTCGATTCCGCCGCCAACAAAGCTTCGTAGTAGTTCGATCGCTCCTCAAAGTCCCTGTGTCGGACCACAGTTGCGAACCCCCGAACCACAAGCATCTCCGCAACGTTCACCCCTGTTGGCTGCCCAGCAACGGCTAGTGCGGGTAACGTCGTATCCGCAACCTCGCCCTTCGGAGCAGCTACCAGGAACACCGACCCGAAGTCCATGGTGCGATCCGACCCTGGCGCCACAGGCACTGGGGTAGGCCCATCCATGGCGCCAATCTTCCGAGAATACTCCATCGTCACATTCACCTGCGCCCACAGAACCATCAGCTTTCCACGCACACACGGGCCTTACACGCAAACATGGTTCACTACAATCCGGACCAGAAAATCATCGCTATAGACAAAAACGACACTCCAAACCATGGTTTGACTACCAAACCTGCACAAACATCGCCCGCGCTCTATTCTTCACACATTGCTGGAGTAGGAAGAGACATAAAACAACAACTTGACCCCTCGAATTGATTCCAACTATGTCCAAATGATATCACTAATGCTTTGCGACACCAGTTTTCCATGCGCAGGTTCACCACAAATGGACTCGGAAGCTCGTTGCTAGGGATCGACAATGGCACTCCAAACAAGTGCTTGACTAAAATGCGTGCACCGCATCGTCACACTGACAGCACTCTATTCTTCACGTATTGCTCGAGAAGAAGAGACGTAAAACAACAAACTTTAACACTCACAGTGGATTTCAACTGACAACACTAACGCTCTGCAACGTATCCTGACAGACATCCACGCGAATTCCACAATGGCCAGGTCTACTTTCTCTGTCACCACTGTCACTGGATTCAATCGCACCTGTTGCCCGATCAAAAGGTTGCGAAGATATTCCTTCGCTTCACGAGCATAAGCAGCAGGCTTCTTATCCTTTTTCGGATTTCCAATGAGCGGTGCTCGGATGCTCGACAGGTTCACGCGCCTCTCTGCAGCAGGGCTTCCGAACGGAGCGGCATCGTCGGCCACCACAACGCAGTCTCCACTGACCACCTCAATCACCTGCCAAAGATCAACTGCCGCGTCAGACATGACTACGCTCAAACAAAACAATGCATAACCACAATGCTCCGTATACCAATACAGTGCCACCATCCAAGTCATAGGATCCGTCCGGAGCTCAGCTCATTCCTAACCACACATCCAAAAGTAAACAAGAATCCCCTCTCAACTCACTTACTCACTCGGGGACAGCACACTGGCACCCCCACCTTCAACCAACTGCAAACCACCACGTCCGACTCTCACCTTGCCAGCGAAGTTCACATCAAGGATAGCGGTCGAATTCGTTTGTGGGGGCACGTATGAAGTCCAAATCTTCAGTCGATCCTTCTTTGCTTGCAGCTCGGCAGTTTTCAGACGCCGTTTTGCATCTTCTTCCATCATATTAGCACTCCATTCGACCACTTTCACCAAACCCTACCAAACCAAACATCATAGAAAGTCTCAGAATATCGCGGCTTTACAAACGGACCAAACACCACTCAACGCCAAACACGAAGCTCTATCAAAGTACAATTCCCAAAACGTTGGATGTGCAACATCGAGGAAGTAATGCTCCTCAAACATGGAGAACGCCCAAAACAACCGACTGGAGACAGAAATCCAGGTCACGAAGAAGCTCCTCGCATTGGATTAACCACTTACATGCTTCACCAGCTCCAGAGAAAGGTCCACAAGGCTGTCCCCATCCGTGAAATGAACCGAACCGATCAGATTGTTGAATTTGTCTGCGCCCTCCAACACTACCCTTACCTACAACACCGACACATCGTGTGTGAGCGGACCACAATGCACCAAACTCTTCCTCCATGCTAGCTAGTACAAAACCATATACCGGATATCCACACTGCACGTTCCGACGTCAAATAGCCAGTCCACTCACTGCATTTCCCTTCGAAACGCTCACCATTTTACTCTCATCTTTGTCACAGTGGGGACCTTGTTGAGGAATAAGTTCACAACCCTGTTACACTCACACTACACTACATCTACGACAACAGCAAACCTCGCCTCTTGCACCTCTCAATTCGCACAACGACATTCAAACTTCTGCCCACAGGCACGAAACCTTACATCTCTGTTCAACACCCGCACTTCAGTGAAGTGCTTTCCCTCCTTTGCATAAGGATCCGGAAGAATCTCAGCGTGGGCAGCCGCGCTGTTCGAAGCAGCCAGTCTCTGTGCGGTTGTCATGGGCGCCGGTGCTTCTCCTGCGCTCTCTCCACTTTTAGGCTCCCCGTTGGAAGCCTTGACCTCCTCCGACGCCGAACTATCCGCTACAGGGGGCCGCCTCCCCATTGACGGCGCCTGCGTTTGTACCCAAAGCATCAAAATTACCGTGACAACGGCCAATGAGCTCAAGGACACCATAACGATGCATCAGAGTCACACCAAGAGAACCCATGCGCACTCCACACTCGCCCTAAGTGCGCATCCAACATAACTTCCCCATTTATACTGCTGGTCCAAGAGTTCCAATGACTGAAACATTGCCACACGAAACGAGAGAATAGATAGTGGACATAGTAAAGGAATGGAGTTTCACCTGGATTCCCGCACAGTAAACTTGCACGAATTGAAACTCAGGCAGAAGGTACACCCGCAGGGTGCTCCCATCTCTCACGGACTCAACGATGGCTGGCAACGCCTTCCCTTTGCTGGATTCTACTAGACCCAGCGCATCGAACCCGGCAGCGTCGCCGATCGCAGATGGAGGCAACTCTCGGATTGATGCTTCTGACGCACCGGGCTCCTGCAAAATCCCAGTGTCTACTGAGAGAAACCCTAGAGACAACATCTAAAAGGAACGGCCAATACAACCCAGAAAACGGAAACGCAATCCAAAACATCCGACATCAGCAGGTTGTTCATACGAAACAAACAAATAGAAAGCTCAGTACAAATTTACCTTATTCCATATGCCAAAGCCTTCGGTTTGGGCCTTCATCTCCCGCTCGTTCAGCTCTTGCAAGTACTCTGGCTTCAGCTCATTGTTCTGCCCTCCCTGCTGACGAACCTGTAGCCATCCCATCCACGGCATCAAAACCAAAACTACTTTTGTAGGACACAATTTAAGGATCCCAGTACAAGAAAGAAAGCCTTCTACACGATTACCACCCAAGCAAATTGAATAGACTCTGCTTGGAGAGTGCTCCTTCTGCTATTGATGCACAGCAACGTACCTTGGACCAGCCATCAGCAACAACATCTAAAGCCACGCTCTGCCCCTCCAAGATCACCATCCCGAATTCTCGATTGATCGACGGCACGACGTAATCCACCTTGAACGTCACCTCCTGTCGAATTCACGAGGACGTCAGTTCATCCAGAGCTTCCCGAACTTAACAAGAGCGAAATAAGAAACCCTAACCCCGCCAAAACACGTTTCAATCAAAAGGACTTGCTTAAAACCTTGCCGATGCACTTTTTGCGCAAGTACTCCCGACTGTCCCATGCGAACGGCTCGTCTCGTCCATCTCTGCGAGCCTGCAAAAATAATATTTACATCTTGAGAATCACTCACTCCATGTGAAGCTCCACAATACCTTGGAGTGCACAACTTGCGCCTTCGTGAACGAAGAAACACAGAACGTGCAACATAAGATCCCAATCTAACCCAAAACTCGTTCCTACACAAGGTCCGCCTTGCTTGTCTCCAATAGCTAAAGATCTCGTTTAGGACAATTGGCAACCAAAACTACAAACTCAAAATAGGATGAAATCAGAAAGAATCCCTGATTCACACTCCAGAATCAAAGGACCACCCGCACCATCGAAGGCAACTAATCCCGAACATCAATGGGTCCATTCCTCCTCCTTCCCAAAACCCCAACAATGCACGAAAACTACCGCTTTTTTCATACACAAAAGCTCAATCTTGGAACCCAAAAGCAGAAAATTTGAATACAAAAGCAGCAACATTACTCACATCGCAATGCTACTCACCTTGCGATGGCGTCCTCATCTAAACCCCTAAACCCTAAAACAACCTCCTAATAGGGCCGCATCCCCAAGATCACCCACACACTGAATGCAACAAATGCAACAAACCCAACGGGCCCAAAACTTCCCGATCCATCACAAAATCGAATCACAAAGTACAACACCAACAAGATCGTGCCCCAATCGCACCCCCCACCTACCAATTTGGGCGCAATGAGGCCGGCGAGCGTGACGGTCTTTTCCGGAGGCGGGCCACCCTTGACGCTCCCCATGATGAGGAGCGAATCCCCGGAGGGTACCGCCTTCACGGTGCCCTTCAGCCATCCCGTCGCCATCCCGACGCGCAACAACTCCTTCTTCCAACCGCAACGAGAGAGAGCTTCGTAGGTCGGCTTCTGTTCAGTTTTTGGAACTCAAACAACGTCAGAAACTCTTCCAACTTTGATCGTAAGCTTCTTCTGCTACCTACAAGAGGAAGTGCGCAAGGTTGGCTATGGCGATGGTGGAATCAAAACACTTGCAAAAACTGCGGAACTGCAAGGAATGCAAGCGGAAACCCCGATCTGGAGCACAAAAGAGGAAGGATGGGCTTGCTGGAAATTGGGTCTTGGGGGAGAGATGTGAATGGAGTCAACGTGGGACTGACATGACGTGGGCCGGTGACGTTTTTCCACCAACCAGAAGAAGCCGGGGAGGCGCTTGGTGCAACCCGTGCGGCAACAAGGAGCTTGGGCTTCCAAATTGGAGTGCTGGTGCAACAAGAAGAAGAAGACGAAGACGAAGAGGAAGAGGACGGTCCGAGTCACAATATCAGGGATCTTATTTTCAATTTTTACAAATGAACGTGTTCACACGAAGAAATGAAGTTATATTCACACCAAGGGGGAATATCTTAACTTTGGAGAGGAAACAAAATAACCCTGATAAAATTATTAGCTTTGAATATCTTAGTTTTTAAAAGGAAACAAAATAACATAAAAGTACAAGTTTTGAATATCTTAACTTCCAAAAGGAAACGAAATAACCCCAATAAAATTACTAGTTTTGAAATATCTTACCTTCTGAGAAGAAACAAAATAATTCCAATAAAAGAACTACACTAAAATTGGTAAATAGTGTTGGCAACACTAATTGTCCCACCTAACACTAATTGTGATTTGCAAGGTTAGTGTTAGATCATAATTTACCCATTCCAAAACTATTTTAGCTGTATAGTAAAATTTGGTCATTTCAACTTTTTTACAAGAGTGCATTTAGTGTTAGATATGAAATAATCCCTAAAATGTTGAAATAATCCCTATAATGCTGAAATAATCCCTAAAATGATGGAAACGTCCCTAAAATGTTGAAATAGAGCATACAATGTTGGAAAGACCATAAAATGCTTAAAAAGACCAAAAAATGTTGGAAAGACCATACAATACTGGGAAGACCATAAAATGCTGAAATAATCTCTGAAATGCTAAAATAGACCATATAATGCTAGGAAGACCATAAAATGCTGAAATAATCCCTGAAATGCTGAAATAATCCCTGAAATGCTTAAATAGAGCATACAATGCTGGAAAGACCAAAAAGTGCTGAAATAGACCATACAATGCTGGAAAAGACCAAAAAATGCTAAAATTGGTCATAGTATATGTATAAGTTGTTATAGTAAAATATCCAATTTCAATTGAAATTGGGCACTTTTTGCCCTTGGAAATATTGCAAATGTTTTGCAATAATCTCTTGGAGATGTAGAAACAATTGCCTTGCACTCCAAGATCCATCAAGTCCTAATGCTAAGCCACAATGAATCATTGCTTTCCTAGCATAGGAGACTTTGTCATCATCCACTTCTTAGTTGACATCTTCTACACTATCCGCAACCAATTGTAGAAAAAAACGTTTGCCCGGATTTGTCAACTTTCCTGACCATTGTCCATCTGTCCGAGGTGCATTTTGCCAAGCATTGAGTTGTATTAACTCAATTTTCTTGGCTTCCCACCGTTTTGTCCATGCATCCTTGATTTTAGCAATGAGGAATGTATCTGCTGGTTGGCAAAGGTAAGTAAAATATGGAGACAGAAATTTAAAAACCATATTTTTGGCAGCTAGGACAGCAGCCAATGTAGGGGTCACAGTATGGCTGCTACAATTATCAAGCCATATGATCTTTATCCATTGATGAAGATCAGACTGATATGCACAAGGTTCTAAGAAATACTCGGGTAAGATGGTTTGATCCATCCAACCTTTTGGGCCCGATCTATAAGAAACTCCGGGAATGTTATCCATCAAACCTCGGATAGGATAGCTTCTATTCGCATTTGAAAAAATGAGCATAGAAGTTTCTATTGTGGCACGCTGGCCCCCGGAAATCCGAACCACCATGGTCATAAATTCCCCACCTAAGATAACTTTGGCGTATTTCACAGTGGTATCTCCCCTAAACCCTAAAACTTGGCCATTGTCAAGATTGACAACACAATGCGTTTCATTCAGGTTTTCCATGAAGTTTTCATCAAATTCCCTGAATGAAAAGCCCCATTGCAAGACCTCCAAATGGTAGGCGGTCTGCATTTTGATTTGAAGCTCCATTTCAGGGCTACAAGTCAAACGACCATGTTGGGATAGCAAGACAATATTATGATTGTCCATGAACTAATTGATCCTATATGCTGTAATTTTTTGGACAACAAAACACCGTCTTTGGGATCGACAGAGTGGTCGGTGAAAATGGATCCAGGATACAAATATTGCACCTACTCGCTCTTCTTCATGCCCCGACCTGCCTAATCTGCACGAGAACAGAGTCACAGAGCCTACAACATTTTCTTCGAATTGGCCACGCTATTGCCACCATCGGCTAGCTTTTATTAGGTTGGCCAGGCGCTACCTACAGAAGTGCTAGGGAAAGGCTTGAATGAAGAGGGCATTAAGGCCGGGCAAGCCATGAACACCGACGTCCTCTACCATCCAATGTATAACAGAACGGCGAGTGGCCAAACTTGCAACTTGCTGAAATCGCCGGGGGCCGGTCCATGGTGAAAATTCTAGAATGAAGGAAAAATGCACTTGTAAAAAAAATGGCGACCAAAAAAAAACAATTTTTTAGAGGAAACAGACGACAAGAAGACAAATCCAACCGTGTCATCAAAAGTGCAATCAAGTACCTCAGCCAAAAGTTATGGACGTCGGAAGTTTGAATTGTAGCCTTGCGGGAGGGAAGTTTGAATCCTCGGCAGCAGCGGGAAATGACGAAATATACCCCCCCCCCCTTGAGAAATTTCAGTCTTCCGTATAACGCAGTGAAGGAGGAACCAGAAGCCACCAACAGCAGAGCATGGCGGAGGGAAGAAAAAACAAATCCGATTCGGGTAGAAGGGTGGGTAACCCCGAATGGCGCAATCGACGAGGGAGGAAGGTCCAATCAAACAGCACCCGGCAAGCACCCTGCTCCGACAAGGAAGCTCCGACCCCTCAGCCACCACGGATCTCGGAACAGCTAGGTCCCCAAATTGTGGTCTTCGCAGGGAAGGGCCAGCTCGTGACAGCAGAAGGCCAAAATTGCAGTTCCCTAGAGAAGGGTCAGATTTAGACGGCATGAATTCAATGCCCAACACTATTTACACATGAAATGGAAAATAGTGTTGGGGGTAATAAACAGTGAGCAACACTAATTATCACCCAACACTATTTATCAATTTTAGTGTAGTTTTGAATATCTTACCTTCTGAAAAGAAACAAAATAACGTAAAAGTACTAATTTTGAATATCTTAATTTCCAAGAGGAAATGAAATAATCCCTGTAAAAACATCAATGTTGATCTATAAATAGTAGATTGGCCGATCACAAAAGTAACATCGGAAAGCTGTTCTGAACTGAGATTTGGTGGATCAAATTTTAACAAAATGACCTCTGAATCAAAAAATCAATTGAACCCTACCAATAGAAGAATTGGGCAATCACAAGTGGAATGTTGGAGATGTTATCTGAAGTCAGATTTGTTATGCACTTAGGCCACAATATGACAAAATACCCCCCCAGAACAACTTCAAGTATGACTCCCATTTGGTGAGCCAAATCTTCAAACAATAATTGTTGTCAAAGCATCAATTTTGATTACTAAACATTAGATTGACCAGTCACATGGGGAGTGTCAGGAAAAATAATGACCAAACTAAGATTCAGCGGGTCAAATCTAGACAAAATATCCATCCAGTAACAACATCAATTGTGATTTACAAATAGTTGATTGACCAATCACAAGTGGAATGCAAAAAAAACTATTAAAAGTGAGATTTGGTGGACCAAAGCTTTACGAAATATTTGTCTAATAACAACATCAATTTTGGCCTACAAATAGGATATTGACCAATCACGTGGAATGTCAAATAAATTGTCTGAACTTGGATTCATTGGGCTCAACATTTGACATAGTAAGATTGAGGTCTTAGAGAATATTTCAAAGGAATTGGAACATTTAATTTTCCTCTACTTTGGAAATGTTATCAAATCCTACCATTTTAGTGGGCTTTGAGGACATTTTTATTATTGCATGCAAAAATTGACATGCTGTAATTTCACATCTATATTTGACAAAATCTTTTGATCTTATTTCCCATCTTTTTGCATTCAATGTGTCTTATAAATAGTAGATTAACAAATTACAACTTGAAAATAGGATGAAATTGACCAAACTTAGATTTGGCACTTATACCCTTAATTTGGTAGGATAGAAGCTTTGGAGGATGTTTTTAGGGACTTTAGGAAGAATTTTCCATCTACTTATTTCCTTAAAGCTTTGACTTCCAAAATTAAGATGTTGAATAGAGAGATTCGAGGGATATTTTAGACCACAGAACTTCTCATTCATCCAAACCAATATTTGAATTTTTTCTTAAAAACATTTCTATGATGAATTCATGAAATTTAGATAAATAATATATATTTATAAAGATATAAGCAAAAATATGAAAAAATTCAAGAAAAGATTCAAGTGCTAAGGGGTTAAATGCCACTTTGGAGTGTACATGTTCTAAGACCAAAAGATAGAATTGTGGAAAGAATCCAAGTATATCTACCTTCTAATTTCAATCTTCTTTTGTGGTGGGCCTAATGATGGGGGGTATTTTATCTTTATTAGAAATAAAATATGTTCTTTTGGTATAAATACACCCACGATAGTATAGCTTGCAATCTTAACTAGAATCATGTAAACATACATATAAAAAATGCAAATTGTGGATGAAGTTCAATATATTCATTCAATTTTTCTTTACTTTCATCCCAATCTGGCAATATTATCCAACTTTTGGATAGTGAATTTTGGAGATTTTATCCATTCAAATTTTTAAAAATACCTCACAAGATATTCCAAATGTTTTTTCTAATATAACCACTAATCAAGAAATCATCACAAGTAAAGTCTCAAGGCAACATTGATTTAATAATCATTAAGACCATATGCTTACTATAAGACCTCTAAAGGGTCGCAAAACTATTTGGTTTGTATTTCTCTTAATGATAATTGTAATGATGGCTCGAAGACCATTGTAAATTAAGAATCTGTTGAGTTTGTTTGCCTGGCCATTCCTTTTGGAGTAAGGATTGCGTAAGGATTATATATCCTTGCTTGTGTACTCCAAATTTGATAAGTTTGATGAGAAGGAATATTGTATCTTATAGATATAGGGGAAAAAAATATATCTAAAATAGATACTAAAAATAGATATTAGAATTATATTTTCCAAAGATAAAATTTTTGAAGATTTTTTTTAATATTTAAATATATTTCAAATTACATTCTTTAATTTTGATTAATTATTTGGCAATAAAAGATGACCTTGACTCCAGATATTGTAGTTACTTGTATGTTTTAAGTAGTAACTTATAGTTATATTATTTTCACATAAAAAACAAATGGAAATTGTAAGATTTTCAAATGAATCACCATGTCACAATTGTATTAGAAATGCATTGTTAAAAATTCATTAAAAAAAAATCTATACAATACAAGGAAAACAATAGTATTGAGTGTAAATATTATAATGTTTCAATTCAATTCAATGTCATCTAGAAACAACTTGAACGCATCTATAATCCTTGACAAAATCCTTTTTATCCTACCAAATTGAGACAATGAAATGTGGTTAGTATTTTAGAAAAAAGAAACACCCAAATAGATGATGTTACCAAAAAGAAAATAAGTACAATGAAACTTCTCATAATGCAAATTCCCTACTTGCATAACTAACTAAAGTTCTTTATTTGCATACTCCTTATGTGTATATAAGGTCTACTTCACAAACCATCAATGAAGCTAATTATGTCAGACATCACTGTTTTTAAATGAGCAACCAAATTGAACCAATCAAACACAATTTTTGTATAACATGAGCATGTTTAATTAATTAGCCTTTGGCACTTGAACTCCTTTATGTGCATATAGCTAAAAGCTACTCCCCACCATTCCCATCTAGTAAGGGAAGTTTGATTGTATACATTGTCAAACCCACTAACACAAAACCATCATCCTATTTACATTTCCTAGAATATTGTTATTAACAATTTTTGCTGTGGTTTGTTAAAAAAAGGTTTTAAAACCAAAGTATATTAGATTTATCAACTTCTAACAAAAATCTGCCCAAAACCAAAAATATGAATTGAAACATCAATATTTTGATTTTTTTAAGTTTAAATTAAATTAAAATTTATCTTTTACAATATTTTTGTTTTTTGTTTTTTTTGGAAACAAATGGAAAGTGCCATTGCTTTTCAATATATTTGAGCAAGTTTTAATTCACAAAATCTAACATACAAAGTTTAAAAATGAAATCCTAAAAAATGTCAATAAGGGGCTTTGGTATTAGTAACCTCAATTCTAGAAGGAGTCCCCCTTTAATCTTGCAATACAAGCCTTCAATAAGGACTAATAAGTAGTAATCTTTTTATTCATTGACCCTCATTGTAGGTTGTATTATTTCAAAAGAAAGTCTGATTTCCTTTACCATTTTATTTTGTAGATGCAAATGAGGTTAGCTAGATATCTCCTTATCTTAAAAAATTTAAAGTGATTTTCTTACTATAATTGCATTGTGCCATAGAGAATCAACCCTTTGATTTATCCTTTTTCATTTGTCAAAGGATAAATGTAAAAATTCACCTCCAATTCAACGGGTGGTTAACTTTGTAATTGTTAGGATCTCGTCCCTAATTTGGAGGTCTCATTCCAAATACTTGATCATTGCTGGAAATTAATAAATTCTAATATTTTCACAAAAGTAAAAACGTAATTTTTTCTTTGTAAAAGCTCGTTTCCTTCAAATCAACTCATTATTTGTGGTAGATTGAAAAGAATAACAATTGTAGCCTATCGGATAACCTCCTGAATAGTCAACACCACTTAATTCAACCCTAAGATGTACACCTCTTTAAAATAATTGCCTTGTATGGGGTTTATTTTAGGTATATCTACAATTAACACTTTGAAAATTTGTATTTTTTTAATTAGATCACTAGCTTTTGGGTGTAGATACACTAGACTACCATAAATGAGCATTTCATTTGGTAGGTAGTTATAGTTTGTAGGTTTTACCTTCACATGTATCTTAATGAAGTGAGTCTATTTTGGGGTGGTTCTATTAACCTTGTCATATGGATTTAGATAGCAAGTGCCACTCTTGATACTCATACTGCAAGCTACATAAATGAAAATATAAAACAACTATAGAGTCCAAGCTTACCTACGATACTACACATTATGTATGCAAAAATTTTGAAGTTCATTTGTATTTGCGCAATAACTAACAAGAAAAAACATGCAAAATAGCTAAAAACTACAATAATGGATTTCCTACCTTGAATTTTGCCTATTTCAAATTATTAACTAGACCTTGAGTTTTAAATAACAACAAAAATGATACCAATACACAAGAACCTAGTCAAAAAATTATCTTCTTTAGAATTAATCCTAAAGTCATCCCTTGGTTTAATTCCACCCATACATTTTCTCTTGCAAGTGCTTTAAATGTACATATTTGAAAATTAATGAATATTTTAATCTTTTCAAAATAATACCACCTCTACAAATTCAAATCTTCAATCAAATGAATCATTAGAGCTACACATGAGTCCATAGATATGGAGGTTAACGATGAGAATTAACTAATGCCTTCAGTTTCACCTTGTATTTTATTTTTATTTTTAAGAAATATCTACCATAAATGATTCAATTTCACCCTATTAGACTAACTAATTGGATATGAAAATTCAAAGATGAAAATATACACAAAACTCAAATTTGATTCTCAAAGGTGCAAATGTGAGTTCTCCATAAATATTTGAAATGTAATAAGTATACCTTACAAGTTGCAATCCTAAAAGAATTGTTGAAACTAATAAAATCATCTACAATTTACTATCTTTAAAACATATTTGTTGAAACTCCAAAAATGTCTTGGTTATTTAAGAGTGAGCCATTAACATCAAGCCCAATCCAAAGGGCCTCATTTTTAAAGAATCTTGATTGTGTGTAGCGCCTCAAACACTCAACTACAATCCATATATTTGAAATAATGTCTCTTTGTCTTTAAAAAATGCATCCATAGAATTACATTTTGTACATGGGATCACAATCTGAATGTGAAATATTGGCATTCAAAAATTTGTGAAAAAGCTTTGAGGTTGTCCTTAAGTCTAACGTTGATTGGTCAAATGTACAATTTCATAATGCCCGTAAAAAAAAAATCAAATTCAAGTTTTGATTCCCTATCAAGACCTAAATTGTATAAGGGTTAACTTGGTGGATTCACTGGTGTTTACCTGGAAAAATACATGAGTCCATAGATAGGGTGTTGTTAATTTATTGCAAATAAATATTTACATAAATTCAAAAGAAAAATAGTGGATTGCAAGTTCATTTTATGAATATTTTTAAAATATACTTGAATATTCTATGGATATGTTGAATTTATGTAGCTCTCCTAAGTAACTCATTTACTCATGTGGTTTGCTAAATTACAAGGAAGGGACCTCTTTAGGAAGATTAAGCATGTCAAGAACCTAACTTGGATAATCCTATTACAATATCACCAAGATAGTTAGCAAAAAATGATCCAATTACTAGATAAATAGTGCATGTTGTGTTCTTCTATAGAATTACAAGGTTAAGCATATTTAGAGATCACTTTGAAATTAAACTGTTCATGTCGTTTCACATCCAAAATACTAGTAAAAAGTCGGCAATGATTTGTGCACTGAATTGAGGTTCTAAGCCTCCACCTGATTCCTTTGGCTTCCACGTTTCCCATCGTGGCCTAAACTTATTTAGAGTTGAAGTCTCAATTGAAATCACTGGCATTGGGATACCAACGAAATCCTTCGTGGTTCCGAAGGTTAAGTTGAGAGATGTCAATTCAGCCCTTTCAAAGATGGACACTTGGAAACAATCGTAACTGCTACCGGCTTAGCCTCATCGCTGCAGGAATTGAGTGTTGCAGCATCACTTTCAATTCTGCCGCTCTGAGAGAGCAGTTTTGGCAATCACTTCACCAATGTGAATCACCTCTACAAAAGTCACCCTCCACCAAAATCCATATCGTTTTTCATTCCGAAAATCCGGACCTCTGTCACTTCTCACTCATCGGGGGCTGAAAATGATCTAATGTTAGTAGCCAAGTCAACGCATGTTTTGTTTTGTTGTTTGTGACTTTTTTTTTCACTTACCTCATGTTTTGTCGCTATGTCAGTAGTGATAATTTGCCAGCAAAAGGATTGTATTGTCATATTGTCATAGCAAAGCATACAAGAGAAACGCCAAGATGCAGAGGACGTTCGCTGCAATTTTGTTATTTTCAAGCTTTGGATTTGGGGTATTATCGGCACGACTTGCACTGGCACGACATGAAGGAGATACTATGCACTTGAATATCACAGGTGAAATGCACCTGAAATGCATGACTTTGTATAGTCCATCTCATACGCCTCAAAAGTTGGTCCAATTCTGATCCTATTTAGATCATCTCCTGGTATCAAATCTATTACCCAAGAAATCCAAGGTTTTCCATTCAAAGTTTTGACACCGTTAGTTAAAGAATGTTATGTGTTCAGAGGAAGGAATACGAAGCAGTCTATAGTTATTGTTTTAAGAATGCATTCAACCTTCCTGTAATGACTGGCAGTAACTTGAGGGAACATTGGGCTTCTTTACACACTCCAAAATGTGCTCCCACCTTGCCATGAGGAAGTTGTCCAGTCAGAAGTGATAGATTCTTAACAATGAAGGACGCAGCCCCATGACTCTGATACCAAGGTAGTCACCAAAATACTTGGCTTATTGGACCAATAGGTGCATTCTTTGTTTCTACAGTGAAGTCAGGTCTTGCAACATCCTTACAAGTTAATATATGAAAGGAATGTGCAATTTCAGGAAATGTCATTGAGAGAGTTGAGTGTACTGCATCTCCTTAAACATAAACTCGCCGAATTCACTGCGCAGGAACATTGTGCACTGTTGCTGTGTCAAAGAATGTAACTATTCAACAAAGATGAAGATACTAATCATACTGAGTTGCAGTACTGGTCTTTTAGAATGTGCTCAACTGACAGAAAACGTGTACATTGAAGGTGTTCACAAACGGACGGAGTGGCCGGAGATGCTCCATAAAAACATGTCTGCCATTTTCACACATTTCTTGGAGACTCTAGGAGCGAATTTTCATCCTGAGTTCGCCATCTTTCTCCAAAGGCCTCTACCATCACAGCAGAAGAGGCCACAGAACGAGGATGATTCTGACGTATGGCTCTACCTAACGCACGACGACATCGTATACGAAATTCCAAGGCATGGCCGATGGCATCCAAATAGTACGTATCCTCGCTCTTCAAAACACGCAGCTAGTTTAGGGTTTAGAATTCCATTCAGCATTCTAAACCGAGCAACAGAAAAAAAAAGACAGACGTGGCAGCAATAAGGGAGAGGACACTGAGATATTTAAGGACGTCCCGTCTCCTATGTTGACCCTTTTAGCAACAGCAACTCTTCTATTCCTGCGCTGGGTTGGGCTTTTTTAACTTACTGGCAAGTGACGGAAGAATGACTTCGCTAAATGTCTTGAAATCGGGTTGCCTACTATCACTTACAGCAATCCACACACAGGCATACACACTTTGAAATTGCATAAGAATTTCATACTTAAGTGATAAAACTTTGACCTAAATGGACTTGGTTCCTGCGCCCAAAGACCTATCCATACCTCAATACGTCTCCCCAAATTTGCGCTCCTGTATATGTCAAAGTGCTTACAGTGACGCAAAGTTTATCCTCCACCCTAAACTGACTAGGTGACCGAAACTGTGTGCAGGAATAAGTCCTGGATGGCCTGAACTGAAGGGAGTGCACTATAAGGATGCAATCAGGGTCATCATGAACGACATGCCGGGAGTGCATGTTGATTATGGTCCTTTGAAGAGACGAAAACCGAAGGGTACTAAAATTAACCGTGTTGTCCTCTACGTCGACAACGATGAGAAGCTGGCCCGCATCCCAAGCGTCGGCTAATCCTTAGCACCTACAATATATCGCTGAGAAAGATTTGCATGCGACATCAAAGGTCAATGAAAAAGAGACGCTGAGCAGCTCGAATACACGTAAACTTACCTCCTGAACAACGCAGAGGATGCATCAATACAGCTGATGCAGAGTGTGCTGAGATCTCCAACAGTCCAGGCCATAAACGCTCATAGCTAAGCAACAGTGATACTTCACTTGGTAGCAAGCGAGCTTCTTGTTGACCTGCTTGTGAACAATCTTCAGTGTTCACTGTTGTTAATCTCTTGGGCACCCCACACCCAATTTTCTTCTGCGACAGCCGCCCTCCAAGGTTCGATACATCCACAGCTCGCAATTTCAGAAAATTACAGGAATACGATACATTGACCACTAACACCTAATGTACTAGGTAACGTGAAACTAGAGCTTCCATAACAAGGTTATACTTTATGTTACCAGACATAACCTCAATGGTAGAATGCTGGTCAACCATGCTAAATCAAGGGTCTAACAAGAACACTATAAGTCAAAGAAAGCCAAGATCATGACACAACCATGCTCATCCCACATCCAATACTTGATTGCCACCTATACGGAAATGGGCTCCATTGAGGTTCTGAGTAGTGATAACTGCTGTCAACAGGAATTCGCTTTCAAGATGAGGATAAAAGCTCCTGTTAAACGGCAATCCCGGAACGCAGATGCCCATCTGTTCCATTCCAGAGAATTGACTCCAATTCTCGAAATATACAAAGCACAAGAGTTCACTCCTGTTTCACACTTTTGCATGATACTAAAACTTAAAAGACCTCAAACCATCTTACCAATCTACCTCTACGTAGCTAAAGACTCAAAAGCATTCCTCAAAGCAACTGGCACATTTTCGGTCATCGCCAGCTTCCACCATGATGCCCTACCGAGCTGACATCGGCGCGTCCACGTACGATATCGACATCAACTTGCGCCGAAACTCGTCTTCTTGGTCAGATGGAGGACGAGGACTCGGACTTGGAGGTGGCGGAGAATTTCCTTCGTTTGTGTCTGTGAGAGTGTCCAAAGGCACGACCTCTCCTTCTGGCGCCAATTGAGTGAGCGTGAGAAGGCGGGCACGCACCAACTCGTTCGGGTCCAATTCTTTCTTATGATCTTCGCCTTCTTGTTGCTGCTCCTGTTGCTCCTGTTGCTGCTGTTGCTGCTGCTGTTCCTGCTGTTCCTGCTGCCACCGTGAGTCCTCGGCAACGTCCATAGGCAAACCTTCGGTTGTGCCCGTCATGTAATCGGTTGTCTAAGGCAACACTGCAAGCATGAACCCATTCAAAAACCTCAATCACGTCAAGTCTCATGCAGAACCAGTTCTTCGCAACCTATAACAAAGTCAATGGAACAATCTTGACTGAATTTCCTCAAATAATAGACATGAATCTCCCAATATTATTGCCAGGGGTACTCTGCCTCCTACAAAATAGAAACCCCGCAACTGCCAGTGGCAAGTTTAATCAGAAACCAATGTCCTCAATCCTGAATCAATTTCCTCAAGTATCGGACATGAATCCCAACATTATTACCAGTGTCTTTTGTCACCTACAAAATAGGAACCCCGCTACTACCAGTGGCAAGTTTAACTCCAATCCCAATGCAACGATCTGGACTCAATTTCCTCACGTATCTGACATGAATCCCAACATTGTTAACACGGTCATCTGTTTCCTACAAAATAGGAACCCCGCTACTATCAATGCCAAAAATCCTTTAACACGAATCTTGGGTAGGAGTATTTCAGTCTCAGTGAAGTGTCCACACAAGGGCGTAAGGGAGGAAACTCTCTGGGTTAAAGAATGTTACGATAACATCCCAAGATTCTTGACTGCCAGGAAGAGGATAACCAAGAGGAAATCCATCTCATGACGCCTGTTGTTGCCATAATAACACTGTTCACCTCCCCCACCCAAGTATTTCCACAAAGTTCTACACAACTACTCCGGGGTACAATCTGATCAGCAAAACTTAGAAACCTAGCTAGCGACATCGGGATCCACAAGCAAACAAACCGCACCCACCAAGTCACCGACACCTCCATAACCTCGCTCCAGCAGCGAAACGCAACCCACATGGAACCACTCCACCAGCCATCATCTAGGCTTCCCAACGACTTTCCTTCGATTCTAAGCAGAACCCAGTTCCACCACTGCCGAGATTCTCAAACACCAAACACGTCCGAGGGTTCCCGAAACCTCGCAAGATGGAAAAGGAGTGGAATCCCCACGAAATGAAGTCGGCAAGAGTTTGTTTTGGGGATTGAAATGCAAGCGTACCTGGTAAGAGAGGAGAAGAAGCACTGCTGCAACGTCGCGGGATCCGAGAAGCGCACAATTTTGAAGGACAAGACTGAAGCAAACGGCTGGATTGCTGTGAGTACTACTGAGTAGCTCCTGGGAGTGTCTGTTGCGATCCAGCTTGTCATACTCGTCGCCAGTGAGGGTTTCAAATGGATGAATGGACCCCTGATTTTTTATTCATCCGTTTTGGGGATGATCGTCGTCGCACTTATAAATAGTGAAATTAGGTGGCGTGAACAACTCGGTGGCCTGAATAATAAGGTTGCCTTATCCCCAAAGATGTTTCTAACCTTGGAGTGCCGCGGGTACCGGAGATCCCCAAACTGGCTAAATTTCGCTTGGTTTCTACTTAATTTTTTCATGCTCTCAGTGTAAATTCAAAAAAAATCTTCCAAAAATAAACATTTGGCTAAAAAACTTGAACCCATTCTGAGATTGCTGGCGGGTATCATTCTAAGCTAAATGTACCCATAGTCGATCATGACCCATAACCAATCTATAGGGGGCATTATTTCCAACCACAGATAAAAAGCTTGGAGTATATTTTTTCAAGGTTGGAACTAATAAGGTTATAATATGTCCCAAAGTAGTAAGGAAGAAAAATAAAAAATAGTGAGCAGAAAAACAATCTTTTAGATGATTGGAATTGGATGACTCTAGAGATTGGCTACTAGTCATGACAACTTTTTGATTCCCAAAATTCATAGTAATTTCAATTTGGGGAACAAAAATACTAATTTTGGGAATCCTCGTATTTCTTATCTTTCTACATGGTAAAAATTTCTTGTGCCTTAAATTGCTCAACATCTGTTGGAAAATCCCTTAAGTTATCGGATATGGGTACATTCACCTTATGACATTCTGATGACAATAAATAGATAGAATGACTTCAAAAGCACTTTTTCATCCATATTTTTCATGTTGACTTTCCATGGTGGGTTATGAGAGAATTCAATTGAATTTGTGGTCTTGAAAGTGTTTGTCTTTACGTAAATGAAAAGAGAGTAAAAAAAATGGATCATAGAATATGCTATTTTAGTGTATTTTGGGAAGTTGTTGCTCCTTGCTCTAAATCTAAAGTTCTTTTTGAATTTGAGTCCAACTAAAAAAATGAAGGTCATCTACTCTAGATTCTACTCTAATTTGAATTTTGCAATTTGAACAGATTTGAAAAATTTGTAAGGTACAGAAGATTTCACCTCTGAAAAATAAATTGTTAGAGGAGATTTGAGCCTCCAGAAGACCGTTTCAAGGCTGTTCCCGATGTTGGGAAAAGTGCACTGCTGTCAGAAAAAAATTATTAAAAAAAAAGAAAAAAGGTTATGAAAATGTTAAAAGAATATTAAAAAATTTAAATTTTTTTTCAAAAAATAAATAAAAATAATAATCTGACGTGGCACTCGCTTGGCCACGTCAGCCTGGCCATTTGGCAGCATCCCAGCATTCTTGCAGAGTTCGGGAACTTGCAATCTCCTCTAATGACAAAATTTTTTATACATATCTAATTGCAAAATGGTAGCAAATTGAGTGATGGACAGTGAAGTTTGAAATCAATGATCATGGGTCCGTCATTTAGGGGCTATAGATATTTTCATTTGTAGACATGGAGGTTCATGAGTCCCAATTACAACTCTTAATTCCAAAATAATGCATTTTTGTACAGTAATAGTTAATCCTAGAACGACTAGACTCATTGGAGGATTGCACTGGGGCCAAAAAGTGGATGATTTTAAGGCGGAATCACTTATTTGTAAGAAAAAATATTTTTGTGGCAATTTGATAATCATGAAGTTTTTTAAAAAAAATAGAATTTTTGGATACAACATCTATTTTCTATGAATTTTCAAAGTAGAACTTCATAGGGCACTCCAAACCGCACTCTAATAAAACTATCTAGATTCTGACATGGTAATGTAAAAAAATCAGTAGGCACCAACCACAATTAAGCATTGACATGATTTTGAGGTACTTTTGGAGACACTTTAACCCTATAACAACAGGCTGGTCTCCCATGGAAATCAATGGCTAAAAAAAATGGAAATATTTTCATTGGAAATTGAATTACTATAGAAGACCTTCCCTTTACACAACAAAATTCCGAAGATGAACACAAGTTGCACTTCTATCCTATACAGAAGGATTCTCTGTCATCCATCAAACACTTAATGTCTGTGGCAGCGTTATAGGTTAAAAAAGAGTCCACAATGAAACAATGGGTACACGGACGGGAATGGGTGCTTCCACCTTAGTGAAGAATGTAGCGGATCCCTGAAGTAACAATGAAATCTTGACAATAAGGTTCCAAGTAAATTGGTAGCCGCAGTGGAATTGTAGAAGATTATTGGAGAGGGGAAGATCATGAGGTTTGACCACTCAAACTTCAGCATGAACTTTGCCGAACAGGTGCAACATCGTGAAGAAATCGTTGCACAGTTCACTTTGCAGACGCCCCCCAAAATGTCACTCTTAAGCAAAAATGTTGTGCAAAGAGAAACACAAGTAGCATGGATCCATGCAAATTTTACTGATAGTAATTCATTAGAAGAAAACCTTGTTGCATTCAATACAATCTAGGTGACGTTTCTGTTTCTTGTAACAAAAAGCATTGAATTCAACACAAATTTTATATTGAATTTAACTCTTCTTGTTACAAGAAACCAAAAATGTCACCTAGATTGTGTCAAATGCAACAAGGTTATTCTTCTACAATAGTGGTAGTCACACCTTCTCGCTCCCATGAAGGTTGAGACGATGTGGAGAAGGACGTGGAGCCAGGGAGAGCCCACTCTCCATGAAGAAGGTGTAACACCCCTTCTTCAAGATTGTGGAGAACGAGATTGGAGAGGTACTAAGTTTAGCTTTCAAGTTCTCGAGGAGCCCGTCTTGAAGCAACAAGAGATCAAGTTGTTGGCCCTTACCTTAAAATAGCTGTCGTGTAAACTTCTTCATACTCATTCTTGTCCTGCGGAGGAGAAGGTTGAGCAGCCTCAACCTTCACGGAATGGGCACCGCACAAGTTAGGGAGAGCCAATGCGAAAACGCCACCTCCCCATTCCGTGAAGGTTGAGGCTCCTGCAAAGAAGCTGTGACTACCCGTAGTATTGATATTGTAGGTCTATAAGAATGTGGAGCTTGCAATGGATATCCATCACTTGTCGAAAGGAAGGAGGAGAAATGAATTTTGCAGTGATCAGAGCACATTCTTCAGCCTTCACTTGCTTGATGGAGAATATAAGGTGGGTACACCCAAATGCGCCACTGACCTTAAACCGCCATCTATACTCTCTACACATCTCCAAAATCAGCTCTGTACCTATGTGGAAGAAACGCTTTTAGAACCAAACTTTGTTCCTTAATAGCTTTTGCATATAGTATCCAAATGCTACGTTTTTTGGTGCGCTAGAACCTCCTTTCATTTGCCAACAAGGCAATATGAAAATCTGACCAGCCTAGTAACAGTCACTAACCACAGTACCAATTTGTGGCGGTTTTGGGTGTACCCACCTTACTACGGGACCATGCCCGCAGTGACACAGTGCACATAATGTTAAAAAATGCAGCACAAGCGTCACCTTCCACATTCGCCGCCACATTCGAAGTAACAAAGTCATTGAGTGACAGGGTTTCTTGACATTTGGCTTCTTCACATCTTGACATCTGAAATTTCTGATTTTTTTGGCTTTGCGTCCTTCAAGGGAATGTTCTACGTTGACTTTGTCACTTCTCCAGTCCACCGGGCCTCATTTTTTAAATGATCAAGGCAGCCAAAGCAGATAAAGTAACCGACCCATTTCCAACCACTTAAGCAATTACGCATATTTGGAGAGCAGGTTTTTCGAAAGCGGAAATTTTCTCGTGTACGGAAATAGAGTTTGGAAGGATTGCATATTATTTTAGAATTTTATTACACAATATGTAATTACTATGAATTTTTTAGTAGAAGATTTTCTTCAACCTATAATGGTGATATACGGACCTTTCTTTCTAACCGTAGGTTGATTGCAAAATTAACCAAGGGCTAGTTGCAATATTGATCGCCTAGCAGCCAATCACGATGCATCACAACTGTTCCGAGAATTGAGCCACAAATTCACAGAAAGACAACAGCCTATATCACCAAAATGGGGGAGTGATCAGAAATGGGTCAGCTACCTTAACTCAAGCATCGTGGGCCACTATAATTTTTGGCATGGAGAATGGCATTTTGGATACTTCTTCTACTTGGGCACATTGAGATTTTCAAAAAAACCATATGTGTTTTGTTTCACATATTTTTTTACTTGCACCTATTCTCACTAAAACAGTCGTTGTGAGCAGTAATGTACACCAAACTCATGTCACTACAATAGAACCTCTCTTAGTGCATACTCTCTTAGTGCATAATATGCAATAAGAGAAGTAGTACTTTGAAGCATTTATTTGTGAACAATAGTTGGAGGCCCCATAATACAAGGCCACGTTAGCCAAAATTCAGTACAGAACCTCTCCAATTGCATAAACCTCTCTTCATTAGGAAAAAGATGAAACTTAGAAGAGGCCGTGAGATCTGAAAACGCAAGGAATGCAAGCCAAAAAATATATATATAATATTATTTTTATTTATTTTTTACAACAGCGAACTGCAGGCGTGGAACAACAGGGAACAATGCAGCTGAACTGCTTAAAAAAATATTAAAAGAACAATAATATTAAAACAAATTGAAAATTACAGTATTTTCAAATCTAATATGGCATGAGTGGTGCCATGTTAGATTGCAATCATTACTATATTTTAATTTTTTTAATTTTTTAATTTTAATTTATTTTTTATTAATATTTTATTAACATTTTAGTTTTTTTTAATTTTTTAATATTTTTTTTATTGTAAATCACTATTGAATTCCCTTGAGTTCCCTGGAGGAGAAGCTTACATTATGAAAGAGCCCCTTTCAGGGCTCATTTTTTTCCTAATGAATGCATAGTCCTTAGACTATGCATTACTAAGAGAGGTTCTACTATACTTCCCAAAAATTGGATGAATGAAATTCCAATTTCTTCATTTGTGGTGACTATCGAACTCTGTTTGTCATCCACTTTCTGGACGTTGGAGTGCTTGGGGGTTAATATTTACTAGTGTGTCTTCTGTCATTGCCACAACCAAAATAAAAATAAAAATAATTTTCTAATGTTCTAATTTGTAAAAACTTCAAAATTCAATAATGTAATTTGTTGCCATGTGAGAGGTTGCGTTCTTGATATGAATAGAAAGCTTTATGCACAAAGGAGTGCATGGGCTTTATTTCATGGCATTTGGACATGCTATGTGAAAAATTATGATTTTTTCAAAATAAATGATAATTTAATTTAAATTTAAAATTTAAAAATAATTTAAAATCCATAACTTTCACACTCTAAGTCCAAACATCACAAATAGTCCATACATCCCTCCTTGTACAGAGCTTTTCAATGGTACTAAAAATGTTTCTTAGATCTTAGCGTATTAAACAAACAAATAAAACAAATAAAGCAAATAACCTAATTTAAGATATAGATATAGTATCAAATGTTGAGAAATTAGTATGGGGTAACCTAATTTTATTATTTAGTATAGTCTCAATTAGAGGAAGTCAAAGCAAGATATCCAATGGTCCCCGGTATGATGAAAAATATGCTTGACTGAAATTAACTTAGGCAACTAATTTTTGTTCCTACCACAGGGCGCTAAGTGGGGTAGACTCGCTCAACTAGCGAGTCATGTCAAGTTAACCCCTAAATGCCCAAGGCCTATTTCGGGCTTCCTGGAATTTGCTCTAAATTGAACAAAATGCCAACATTTTGATAAGTTGTATCAATTTTTTTTGAATTGTAACCATACAAATTCAAACTAGACATGTTAGAGATCTCATAGGAAAAAAAAAAAAAACAATATCACTTATGGAGTGAAAGATTATAATGTTTGACTCCCAGTTTGACTATAAGGTGCTAAAACTGCAAAAATCTTTCAATCCTCTTTACACAAATCATATCTAAAAAGTTGGTGACCAAAAGAATATGAGGTTATAGAACCTAACTTATATAATCCCAATCAATTTACGGCTTCTTAAAATCTACTCTACAATTTTTTTAAATGAATTTTGAATGTGATTTTTTCTCCAAGATCTAGTGTATTAGAGGCTCATTTTCAAGAGCTCTCAAAACTACAGGAAGTCAAGATTGCACTGGGTACCCTTGCACAAAATCTTGCATAGAAAAATCAGCACCAAAATATTTTCAAGATCGGATTTTTGGTGCTAAAAGTGGACTTTAAGAAGAACTTTCTAAAAATATAAACTACTAAAAATAGCAACTTGGTTAGGTTTTATTTGACTTGAAAGTTTTGCAAACACTAGATTTGGGTGCCTCGGGCATTTAGGGGTTAATTGCCCCATGGCAGACTTGCCAAACTAAAAATGCCCAGTACGCTAAAATTTGAAGAGTGAACGGGGAAGTGGCAAGCCTCACACTTGCCTCGCCAAAGGCTTTTACCATCTTTTCACCCCATTTTCAAGGCACTGACTATCCTTTTCTCCCTAACTTCAAGGCATCAACTCCACTTGTTACTCAAGTAATCTCCCAAATAATTTAAACCACAATAAATTTCCTTTACTTGTGTCAAAATTGAAAAAGAAAAGCATTTTCCAACGACAATAATGTTACTTTTATTTGTGTGTAGAAATTGAGAAAAAAGCTCTTTCAACTTTGTTGAGTTTCTAGTGAGAAGAGAAGCTCAGTATACACACCTGGGGTGGTGGAGGTAGAACAACCTATGTGGTATAAGTATATTAGAATTAGTAGGAGCTCAACTGCTCATAGTTAATTCAAAAGTAGGAATTATGTTGGAAATAAAATTTCAAAACTCATTTAGGTATAGTAGAATAACTTTTTTAAAGAAATTTTGAACTAAAAAAAGTTGTCAAATCAATATAAATTTCACCTCTGAAACTCTATTTGAGAGCTTGATCCTCCAATCAAAAGTTATAGACAAATTCAAACTAAAGATATTTGAAAATTTCAAAAAAATTCCCTTCAATCCCTCTCTGAAAGTTGTCAATAACTTTTGATTGGAGGCTCAAAATCACAAACGGAGTCTTAGAAGTGAAATTTATATTGATTCAACAATTTTTCTAGATTCAAAGTTCTTTTAGAAAAAATTACTCTACTTTGCCTAAATGAGGTCTAAACTTCTATTTCTAACACAATTCTTGCTTTTGCATTAACTATGAGAAGTTGAGTTCCTAACTAATCTAAGTTACATATCCCACATTGTTTGTTCTACCTCCTACCACCCCATCTGTGTGTAGTAAGTTCTTCTTCTTCCTCACAAACTCAAATTAAATTAGGAGTGCTTTTGAAACAATGTGGGGTGGTGCTTAATGCACTGAAAGTTTATTTTTTATAAGTTTTATTTCAAAATCTTCAAATTTTTTGCATTTCATATTCATTTGGCACCCCTACTTGGGCGTCAGCTATAGGGCAAAGCAGGAGTGGCAAAGCCCTACTCTCCAAATCCACACACCAAGGTTGCACTTGGCAACCTTCCTTGACGAGTCTGCAGTGGCAATGCTTTGAACTAAGAGAAGGTTCATACCACTATATAACCATGCCAATGGTCCTTCCCATGCGGGAAGTTATTATGCCTCTTTAAATGCATAGGAGGAAATTATTAGATAATGCAAGGATTTTGGAGTTGGTTGAAGAGCCACTATAAGACAATTGTGTTCACTATTGGGGGTCCCTTTTCAAGGATGCTAAAGGAATCCCTACCTCAATGATAAACAATATTATAGACAATTTTGTACACCTCGTATGAGTAGAGTAAGCCATCCTCCAATGTGTTGACAAGCAGTGACCTCCCCTAATGATGACTTTGAGGTTGAAGGTTGTCCTTATCTTGATGTGTGAAGAAGCTACACTACATAGTGAAATTAGGATCCTCCACACCAATTTCTTGACATTTGACAATATATGACTTGTAAAGCCTTCCAATGTGACAGAATGGATTTCAAGCAAGCTCCTATAGTCTCAATATTTGTTGGGATTTTTTCAAACTTTTTGTGAACATAGAAAAATACATTAGCTTTCTGGGAATACAATTTTCAATTCAATCGGTGCCCAGGAGTAAACGTTGTGGCTCAATAAGCCCAAATTTTAAGTTTGCAGGCAAAAAATAAGACCCATAGAAACTTAAAATAAAAAAGATTTACAAGTTTGTTTCTTATATATTGTATTTTCATGATGTAGGAGGCTTTTATTCATTCCATTTGGATTTGTTATGTGAAAGTTATAGACAATCTTATTTTTCGAGCATTCAAATTATCTTCTTGAATAAATAACCTGTAGGATTCGTTTTAGAACTCAATTTTTACAATTTAAAAAACACAATTTTCAAGGTTAAGATCTTTTGTTAAAACAATCTTATCATTGAGATTAGTGTGTTTTAATCCATCTTAGAGCTATTAATGGTTTAGTTTTCTCTCTAATCTTGAACCTAATTCTATTTAATAATTTTTTAATGAATAAAAATTACATGTGTACTTTTTAACTTATTTTTCAAGATTCTCAACTCAATTCTTTAGTATAAAAATTAGAAATTCAAAATCATTAGCACAAAAACTTTAAGTTGAGAAGCCATTCAAAGCCGAAAGCTTTGGTCAAGCAAGGTGCAAAGAAATTTTTTCTTCACTTTAATTGTAAATACCTTGCAATCTACATGGTTAAAGTTTCTGAACTTTCTTTTCCACATTTTTACACTAGCCTAGTTTAAGACCCTATGGTTAGATACACAAAAAAAACAAATTTTAAATTTTTTTGCTCTTTACAATAGAAATGGAAATTTTGAATGGCTTTTGATGAAAAATAGGCCTTGGGACTTTAGGGAATAAATATCTATTGTTAATGTATAAGGATGCATTACTTTTGAATAAGATATTGTTGTAATTGGGACTCATAAACCTCCATGTGTATGAATGGAAATATTTGTACAAATATATGTTGACTTTGATAGCTTGTAAAGTAACTTTCTTTAGGTAAGTCAATCTAATTCCACTATTTAGTGTAAATCAAAATGCTTTCAAATAAACAATTAATTATTGTTTTTATTATCAGACTGCTTTTTTTTTATTATCTAACAATACTTTATAGTGGTTTAAAAGTCCAAAAGTTATATAGTCAAAGGAAAGCGAAACGACATGTGTTAAAAGCAATACTGGCATACTGAGCCCCATCATTCTTAAGAATTCATTTCTTATCAATTAAGTAGAATTGTGACATAAGGATATTTAAGAGTAATAGCATTCTCCAACTGTCACAAAGGAATTTATATATAATTATCAAATAGATGATTGTACTAAGGAAATAGATGTTAAATAATAACACATATTTATTTGGATAGAGATACTTGCAATTTGATGCTTGCTGAAACTTGTTGAAAGGCAAAATAGTGTTTTAGACTCTTTCTTATACAAATTTTAGACACTATGAATAAATTATAAATTTTCATCATACTAAAAACAAACGTACCAAGAAGGTTGCTATTATATGAGCATAGGAGTATGAGCCCATGAGACTAGAATATTAAACACCTATATTATAGGTGTATATATATTATAGAAACCGTCTATGGTTATAAGGTATATATGTTACAAATCCTATATTGTAGGCTCAATGCTCACAAACTTGCATTCTTGTGCTCATATACTAGCACCATTGGATGTATCAATAAGAAATCCTAGGCTTTCATGAATAGAGGTAGAACACGCTTGACAAGAATTTGTAGGTGTTGGTTTTACAAAGGGCCACTACAAGAGAATGGGGTGTTTTAAGTGAGTTTTTAAGTATAGTCCTAGAGATAAGGTTTTAAGTAATGACCTTTAAGACAACTTTTAGCAAAATTTTACTAGAAACTCATGTATTTCATTTAGAATGAATTTATTTGCCATTTATCTTCAATTTTCAAAAAATGCTTTTGAGAATTTATCTTCAATATTAAAATTTGTATAAGAACATTTGAAATCTTGGACATGTTCAAAGTAAGAATTCTTTAATAAATCGCATTGCCAAAAATAAATAAAAATAAAAACCTTGTTTTTTCTTCAAAATTTCAGGTGGATATAGGATATTGACCAATAATATATATAATATTATTCTTGAATGTATTGAAGGAAAATTTCTAAACATGTGGATGATATGAATGAATGAAAAGTTGTCTCATAGATGAAATATCATGGAATATTAGGAATCTTCTTCATGACTAAAAATAATTTAGAAAACAGTGCATTCAAACATTTTGCAACAAAAGAAATCAATGTAGCCTTTTGATCATTGTATTGTTTATTTATCTATATTATTGATGATATTTGTTGCGGTTAGCCAATTTTCTTATTTCTACAATAAACCAAACGAGCACCACTTATTTCAATTACTGCTCCCCACACTAATAATATTAACTTCAATTAAATCTAGAATTTGCTAGGCACACAAGTTTACAAGAATATTAGAATACATTCAAAGTAAGTAGGTTTACACTATTTCAAACTATTATAAGTAATACACTTTTGATTTCTATTTCATCCAAAATTCATTCAAACATTCATTAAAATAACCCCCTCTATTATTTTGTTGTTTCATTGTCTTTGTTCTATTTTTGGGTAGATACAACTGTAAAATCTCTCAATTAATTTTTGGAGCACATCTTCCTAAAATTTCAAAGTAAAAACCCTCACCAACAGCACAAGCATGATGCTCAATATTCTAAAACAAGAATTTTCAATCCATCATAGAGGTGAGGCAGTTACTTTTTCATTTCGAACTTATAATTTAAGTTGGTACAATTTGAGGGGAAATCTTGTTTTGAAGAAAAGATTTGAAAATACCGAAAAAGTTTTATTTGAATTTCTTTCATATTCATCTTGAATCGTTTTTTTTGTGATAATGAATATTTGTAAAAAATATTAAATAGCTAGCAGAACAAAATCTCAATTCCAATTCCAATAAGAAACTGATATTATAGTTGACATTTCTACATATTTTGTTTTATATTTCTAAAAGTGATAAGAATTGAGCTTAAATAAAGAGCTTCATATTTTATTTTTATTCAAAGATGTCATGATAGAAACTTGTAATTAATTCCATTTTTATCAGTAGAAAAGAGTGGTTCAAAGCTTTTCACAAACTCAAAAACATTAAAAACCAAATCCGTTATTTTTATTTAAAAGAAAAGTAAATTCTTATTTTCTCCCCTACCTGAGTTTTCTCTGAAAGCAAAATAAAATTCATGTCTTTTGCAATATTTATTGAATGTACATGAAACTATGCAATAAGAGATGATTATTAAGAGATACACAAAGATATCAAAATATAAATAAACCAATTGAAGTCATTAATTAAATCTTGTCCAAAATTTCAAGAATTCATTTCAGTTATGGAATATATTTTTCATTCATCCAGATAAAAATCTTTAATCCTCAAAGGATGATTTTCCTTAAGACAAATTTCATGAAATTGAAAAAATAATATATTCATACAAAGGTATATGCAAAATTATACAAAATTCCAAAACGTGATTCAAACATTTGAGGACATTTTTTTTGAACTTTTAGACATTTTTTGGTGATTTGGATCTTTACATAATTATATTTTTACTTCAACTTCATCAAATATATCCCCAAAGAAAATTATTTTTTAAAGATTCAAGTATTACTTTGGAAGAATGTAAATTTTATTAGATAAAACATTGATCAAAAGATCTCTATTCATCATCCAAAATATACACTTTGAAGCACTTAGAGATTACCATTAGTAGGTGGAACTCAACCCATGTGATTGTTAATTTTTAAATACAAAATTCTAAAATTGGTTCAAATAAACATTTAACCATGGTTCATGTTATGAAATTGTTCAATATTTGTTGAATCATAAATTTTAGGGTCTCGTTGGCAATAGGAAAAAGATTCACAAGATAACTTATTAAAAGACCTACAATTGATGTACTTGGTTTGATAAGGTAGAGCCACCCATTCCTAACCAATGACCCATTCCCGACGTATATGTGCATGTATTTTTGACCAAGCTTAGAATTGTTTTTTTCCTTTTCAAGGTTGGAACTAATAAATACATGACACATGTCCCAAGTTGTGAGAAAGAAAGTAGGAATTCAAGATTAGGAAAAAAGTTTTTGAATGGTCGGAATTAGAAGAGTCTAGACATTGGCCCTGGGTCTGAAGCACCTTTTGCCTCCCAAAATTCATAGTAATTTCAGTTCAAGCGATAAAATTACCAATTTTTTTGCAATCCTTGTCATTTCTATTGATGTACCTCCGAAAAATATTTGTTTTGCCTTCACTACTCCAGATCATGTTGGAATTCCTTATTCGGTTGGTTATGTGTACGTAGTTCTACCATATGTGGATCTTCTTGTAGATCATTCTTTTGGTCTACTCAATTAGGCTTCCATTAGTTAATTCTTAGACACTCAATAGATACACTATGAATTTCCAAAGTTTTCATTATAAGTGTGCCCTGGAATTGACCCTGGATTCTCATGTTTAAGGGAGGCGCATTTTAGTGAAGAATTTAAATGGTACTACTATAGTAACAAGGTCAAACTGGGTAAATTTAACTTATAATTAATTCAAACAAGGCATTGCCTAATATTTTTAAATACCGTGTGACCTATTGACAATGGTTGAAAGTGCGTGTTATAATTTTTATGCAAGACCTTGAAAATTAACCCCAGGGAGATCACTATCAAGTTTTTAGAAAACTACGTGAGTTAAAAGATAGGGTACAATTAATTCAAATAAAAAAAAAATTATATAATATATAGGGCTATTATAGGGTTCATAAAATGCTACATACTTTATTATATATGAATTAGGATATAGAAAAACATCATGTAGTAGGATTTTTATTAATAAATTAGCTTTAACAAATAGAGGCCGTGCAAAATTTTCATAGTATGATGAGTACAGATGTGGATAGATAATTTCATGTAGATGATAAAATCGACAAAAACAAGTATAATTTCATGTAGTTAAGAAAATCTACAATGAAGGCCAGTTGACTGAAGTTGTGCCACTATGCTAGTAGTATATATATCAAAATAGTTAAGTATACTTAAAGCATTGACCATAAGTGGTAGAAAATATCACATTGCACAAATATGGAGGTTTACCTAATTACCTTAGTAGGTTCAACAAACTAATAATTGTACAACATGAGGATAGAATTTATAGTTTGTTTAATTTCATTCTTTGAAGTCATAATTGTTAAACACATTCATATTGAATGGGTAGTTTATGGGATATTTTCAATGGGAATTTTGAATTTGTTTAATGGTAAACCCCTAAAGGTTGAAGGGTGTTTTGGAAGAAGAAAAGTCCCAAACTACCCATTTTTTATGCATAATCCAAAATTAAAAATTCATGAATCTTTTTGAAATTCAACTATACAAAAGTGTATTAAACAAGTAAGTCAATGTGTGGAAAAAAATTTCAGACCATTTGACCAAGTGGACTGAAAGATTATAACGTTTGAAGTGAGAAAAAAAACTTCTTTTTATTCGTGCAAAATACGGTCAGCACTTTGAGCCCTTCTAGAGTAAAATTTTTGTTTTGTACAAAGATGAAGATTTTGGCCATTCATATGTATATATTGTTAGGTTTACTCATGAAAATTTTAGAAGCAAAGTCTAGATTACTCTTGAGGGTTGCTATTATGTGAGCATAGGAATGTGAACCCATGAGCCTAGAATACTACACATCTATGTTATAGGTATATGTACTATAGAAACTGTCTATGATTATAGTGTATATATGTTACAAATGTCTATATTTTAGGTGTTTATGATACATACACCTTCTATAGTGTATGGTATCTATTTTATAGGTACCTATATTGTAGGCTCAATGCTCACAAGCTGGCATTCTTAGACTCACATACTAGCACCATTGGCTTATTCTTAATCAACCTCCAATGTAAGGAGGTCAAGTGCATTGGCAGTACACTAGTCATTTTTTGATGATTTCTTGTGCAATGAGGAATTTTTTATTTGAAATTCAAACAATAAAAGTAAAAGTAAAAAATTTGGAATATGATATTTTGAAAAAATTTCAAGAGTTTGGACTTCACACATTGCAAGATAATAGGGCTTGAAGTAGGAAAAAATGTTTATCCTTGAAGCCATCCCAACATAGCCAATAAAACTTGACTCCTCTTAGTTTATAGTTTGAGAAATAAATTTTTTTGATAATTGTATTCTATATTTTATTAATTTACCTTCATGCCAAATTTCAAAAGTTGATGAGCATTTTTGCAAAAGGTACCCCAAAGGCCCAAAGATGCCCAAATTGCCTGGGCTGCTAAAAAAGTTCAAAGCAACATAACTTTTATTTTAGGTACTCAGTTAGGAAAAAGTATATTTTTACTAAAGGGGTACACGTTCACACCTTGTGTCCAAATTTGTGAACAACCAAACCAATTTGACTTTTAAGATCCTACCTGGATTTTCAAATGTTCATTTAGGGGTTAAAAAATACCACTTGGTCAATTAGACACTTAAATTTTATATGTAAGATAGCCCCATTTAAAAAATTGCATGAATGAACTTACAAAAACCTTAGGCTATTGGAAATATGCCCCTCATAGCTTTTTATATAAAAATATGGTCATCTTAAATACAATAATTAAGGTAAATTGCCCCGCATCAAATATCCTCTTAATTTAGGTGTATACTTTAAATTACAAGGAGTGATCTCCCCTGAAAATTAACCGTGTTTTAAATAAAGTTATTTGAATTGATCACTATGTATGTGTGCAAAGATGCAATTACAAGAAGCATTTGGTCACTAAATATAGTAACATTTATTGAATTGACAAATAATTTTAGCAAAAGAATAGCAAATCAAAGAATATTCTACATATATATTAGTTAAGGATTTTTGCAAATCTTTAAAATTATAGGCAGTCAAAGCAACATCACATAGTTTTCCAATGTTGAGACTAAGGGAAATCCCTTAAGTCCCTACATGGCTCCAATGACAATCCAAAAATGCTCCTTGAGATTGAGGAATTATGAATGAACTTTTTTTATGTGTAGAAATTGCATGGTAATGTTCATTGAATTCATAAAATACTGATTTTTGAGCCCATGGTGTAAGGCAATTTATGCCTCTTTTGAGCCCATTGCCCATTGTGAGAGACTATTACAAAATGACATTGAGCCCAAAACTAAGCTCAAAGTTGAGCTCAAGATTAAAACAAAACTAGAATTAAATGAACAACTTCTACTCCCATTCCCCATACTTGTATTGTGCAGATTGCAGATGGAACTGCATTCAATATGGGACATGTGGGATGTATACATGTATATACGATATAGACATGTATTTTGTGTTTGTATTTCTATATTTTCATATCCGTATCTCTATATATGTGTGCTTGTATTTTGTAATTGTATCTATATTGTAATTGTATCTATATAAATATTTATATCAAGATCAATGGTAGGGAAGGGGGGGGGGGGGGGGGGGGGGGCATTTTTTCCACTTCAACATCAACAACTCATGTTTTCTAAGAAAAAACTTAATCAATGGTTCAAATGCGTGTATTGAATTTCTCCCTATCCGATCCGATGGCTGTGGATTTTTTATGGAAGGGGCAAAATTTGTTTTAATCATACATACTGTACAATATGTTGTATGTGCCTCTTTTTGCCTCATTGTCATTGTGACTTTTCAATCCAAATTTAACCTTTCAAACCCCAATTCTACATTGTGTAAAATTTTATTACATTAGATCTTCACATACGATGAACATCTCAACACCTAAACCAAGTTTTTAATCCTAGCAACTCTATTTACTTCTTTCATATCATTTTTATATGTAAAAATACCTTATATAATTCTTAAAAATAATATATATTTGGTATTTATATTGTGACATTGAGGAAGTTTGAAATATTTGTCTCAATTTGAAATAAAGAATAATTTGTTTCAATGCAAAGTGTGTTTCGTGTAGCATATCAAACCATGAGGTCTTAAAATCAACATTTTCTGTTTTATTAAATTACAGAATCCATCTAATATACTACATAAATTATGGTGTTATAATATTTACAATAACCTCCATCCAATGAATTATAGAATCTTCATTGATGTCAATTCAATCTACAAAAAAACTGTAAAATTTAAGAAGGCCAAAATTCACCTAGTTCGAAGGGATGGTGGTAACCATCCGCCTAAAAAGAGCAAGGTTCTAAGGCTTGGATAAATATGAGAACGAACTTTTTGAGATAATTGCTTTTTAGGTTTTTTATTTCTAGATTTCAAAGAACTTTTGAAAGGTGCTATTGGGGCAGGAATACCCATTCGAATTGGTCTAGATCCGGGTAGTCTCAAAATGTCTAATCCATAGTCGCAAATGGCCATGTGTGATTTTAACCAATTTTTACCAAGGGTTATATTGTAAATTTGTCCCGGAAGTACATTAAGTTCTTCAGAGATTTTAAGGTCACCAATTTCAAAAGTGACAATGCACATACGCTCGGGATACCTTTCTACATGTGTATTTGCTAAAGTCACTACCAAAACATCGTCTGTGTACCATGTTTCTAAATGCAGTTGTTGTGCAAAGCTCTCTGTAATTGCAGAAATAGAAGAACCAGTATCCAACAACATTGTTGTTTGTACTCCATTTACCTTTCCGCACACTATTGCTACAGATTCTTCATTTTCTATTAAATCTGAGGTTGGAGTATAACCTTCATGTTTAGTCCAATATTCATACCATTCATCAAAATTCCTTTTCAATGCATCATAAGGGTCTTTATGTGGATTGTTAGATTTCTTCCTAGGTTTGTAAAATGGAGTTTCACATTCTGAATCACTTTTAGAGCTAGTTCTAGGGGAATATGAATTACTATTTAAATCCTTATTTCTAATACAATAATCACACGTATCATCTGGTGTTTTTATATAATCTAAATGTTGGCTTCCCTTTTGGCGGTAACTCATTTGAGCAGATTGTTTTTCAATCTCTTTTTCCAATTTATTTTTACTCGTTTGTAAATAACAATGTGGACAAATTTTGTCATATTTTGTGATTGGACCATCACATGTAATGCACTTTATAAATTCTTTCTTAACTTTGGATTGTTTTATTCTCACAAAATTTGCAATATCCAAAGATGAAAGACAAGACATTTCATTATTCTAGTATTCTGATTAAGTGTCTTTACATGAGTAAGCACAAATTTTTTAAGTTTACAAATGTTAGATAGAATTCTAATGTTTAATTTTTTTTAAATGACTTGTAATTTGAAATTAACACTTGTTTTATTATTTTAAAATATAATTAAGACTTGTTTATATTTATAGAAAAAATAAATAGACTTTTTTATATCACTTTCAAAGAATCAATGCACACATAATAAAAATATTTTGTAATTTGTAATTTGTAATATGTAAAATCAAGCTAATTTGTAATATGTAAATGAATTGTTGAAATTTGAAAATATCAAATAGTTTATAAACTGCTATATAGCAATTTTTTTTTATAAATTCATTACGGTACTCTTTCATGAATTTTTATTTATAACATCTTTATGCCATACAATAAAAATTAATATTCTTTAAATATCATGATATAATTTTTTTCATTTTTCATTGCAACATTTGATATTTAAATTGTACTTTGTTAATAAATTCAATTTTTTTGAAAACTACTGATTTAAATTTATTGAATGTCACCAAGTATTTTGAGTTTTATTCATTTAAAATGATACGTTTAAAATAATTTTTACAAGCATCTTATGAGTTTGTACAATATTGTAAGTGAAATTTATAAAATTAGTGGTTTTAATATATTAAATGGAAAAAATTGTATTGAAATAGTGATACTTTATAAAACTTACACACTTTGTCTTTATTGACATACAAAATTATTGTCTTTCATTTTGTGAGCTTAAATAATTGCCACATAGTATTGAATGGAAACATGAAGCTTTCAAAGGCCAAATTGATAAGTGAAATAAAAAGAGGAACAGAAAATATATGATCTTCCTCTTCATCTTGATTAATTTTTTCCTTTTTAAAAATCTTTTGTTCTAATATTGCCATTGTCTTAGAAACATTGAATTAGAAAACCAAAAGGTTTTATAATGTTAACATCAACGGTTGTAGTTTAACAACTATTCCAAACGCTTCATATGGTATTTCCACCAATAGTTGAATCGTTAGTAATTAGGTGTAGTTTTTAAAATTTTGAATATGATGTTAAGTAATTTATATATAAATTCATTGATTATTTTTATTTAAATTATATTCCGATTTTTACGTTAAAGAACTTGGCTTATCTATTTGAAGTCATTCTGCACATCTTTGTAAAAAATTACTACAATGTTTTTGAGGCTACCAAAGAATAAAAGTGCTCATTGAAGGTTTTACGTGATTAACAAGATTCGAGACAAAGATATTGAATTTTGATTCTGATATCTATTTTAAAGCATGTAAAATTATTTGAACAAAGATTTGAATAGGGTTGCACTTCTAAAGCTATGCTAACAATACATACTATAGTAATCATAACCTAATAAGAACATATAATTACTTTGTTTTATAATCGAACTACAAAACTCTGTAACTATTCGACAATATGTCATTAAAATCATTATTTTGTTTTGGAGGAATTAGTGCACACTTCAAAGGATTTATATGACTTTGATACTCGAATATTGATTATAGGATACTAAAGAAATTATTCAATCCTAAAAAAATCTATGAGGCAAGATTGGGCTTTAGAAGTTTTGAGTAAAATAAATACTACTCCGTATATTCCAGATATCTTCAATTCAAAGATTCTCATTGTGTTTTCCTTCAATATCCTTTAAAATAAATCAATGAAATTAATAGTCAATGGAGTATACACCTTTTCAGACTAATTGCACCCCTATAAATTCAGTTTTTTAATCAATTTAAACATTAGAGGTATGAAAAAGAGATGTAGAGATTGGATATTGATGGTGAGTTCATACAACTGTTCAAGTTGCCCAAGAAACAAAGTAAATATACCCGTTGCAACCTTTGCAAATTCACAGTAAACATTCAAATTGGAAGCCCATTCAAAGTATTGAAGCCTTTTGTAATCCAATTATAGATTGAATGAGGAACATTGAACATAATAGAGCATGAACTCAACATGGTATAGCTGATTTGAGCTCAAACTAAACGAACTCAAATCAACGAGGATCAATTTGAGAAATTCACGAACTTTCAGAGACAATGGCATTACTCAACCGACAATAGCAGCAACTTGGGAAGACGAAGAGACAGACGAGAATAATTATCACCAAGTTATCATCATTTTATTAATTACCATAATACAAACACAATTACCATAATCTTCACGTAAAAAACAAGGTAAGTGACCAAGTGTATGAGCTGAATCTCATAAAAGTTTGCATCACAAACAGGGTGAAGAAACGCTTGACTCCGAAAATCGTGTGCTCTTTACAATACAAAATCCAAAATCCAAACAGTTTCGGATCAAGGGTAGGCTACTGCGCTAGTCCATATCTTGTCAGCAAATTGTCCCTCGCCAGTATTTGCTCTAATTCCTGCAATTCCGCACCCACAATCTCCATCAGTGCGATGCTTCTAGGATGAAACACAGTCACAAGTGCTTCAATGTCATACCTCAAAGATGCGATACTTAAGCTACTGCAGGCTCGTCGTTCGGACCCTATTACTTCAAACATCAAAGCACAGTCTTGAAATCGAACACACTTCAAGTGCATTCAAATCGTCTCAAAATCTTACTTCGAACGTCAAAGCACAGTCTTGAAATCGAGCACACTTCAAGTGCATTAAAATCGTCTCAAAACTGAGGATAAGACCCATTCCATTCTAATAACGGGATCCAAGGGAAAGCGTCGCTAACTCCCTACCTTGCTCATGATTCAACCACCTCAATTCGAAGAAACAGGGCAATTAAAACAACCGAAAAGCTAAACCTTCTTACTTCAAACTTCAGCGATCTTATTCATGCAGTGTCCATATAATACACATTTCAGTGCATTGCAATCCTCTCAACAATGGAATCCTCTCAAGATTGGAGATGAGACCAGAAAACAACACTCCAATCGCATAATGGTATCCACTCAAAACAGATGGAAATGAAGACTCTCATGGGTTACACTCTCATGCTCTGTTTCGTTACTCTGAAAGGGCAATCAACAGACTTACACTACAGATGTAACTAGAACGAAAGGTGAACTTCTAAAGAGAATTAGGAGTGGTAAAGGAAATATTCCGAATAAGACTCTCATGAAAGCCTCTCTCCTTGGAACCCCTCAAATTGAAGAACAGTGCAATCCAAACAATCACGACCTCCCAGCACAAAAACTCCCAAACACCAATCCTCTTAATGAATTCGATACCAAGATGCATCAAAAGCAGCTCCAACGCCCAATGCAGGCCCATTCAAAATCCTTACCAAAACCCCGAAACCACAGCCACTGGCGAACCAAGCAAGAGAGCAACACAACCCAAAAGAGAAGAAAACGCACCATCGGCGAATCGTCTACACAGAAGGCACCACCACTTCTTCATTTCTTCCCGAAGAAACTGAATCCCCCTCTCTTGGGAGGCGCCGCAGGACCCTTCTTGGGAACAGAAGAAGGCGGCTTGTCCCTGGCGACTCCAGGACCCTTCTTGGGAGCAGAAGAAGCCGGATAGTCCCTGGTGACCCCACCGGTGCTCTTGCCATTGCTGCTCTTGAAATTGGTGCTCTTGCCACTGCTCTTGCTATCCTCGTTGCTCTTGCCATCCTCATTCCCCTTGGCCAGCACGGCGTCCGTCTCGCTCAGGGAGTCCTTGTCCATCGCCGTGCGGAACCAGTCGAGGAAGCCCTGCTTCTCGCCCCTGTTGGTGGCAGCGCGCGGCGTGACCAGAGCGGCATGCTTAGGCGCCGTCACGGCCAACGAAGCCACGCCCATCGCCATCGCCATCGCTACTGGATTGTAGATTGCAAAGAACTGGAAGAACCCAAAGAATTGGAAGACCCAGAAGACTACAGGATTGAGAGGCACTACTGGAAGAACTGGAAGGATTGGGGGAATTGAGAGGAATGGTGACAATTGGGTGGGATTGAGAGAGAGTTGTGAAACTTCGAAGTTGTTTTGTGGGTTGTGAAATTGGCTTGCGGAATTGTGCGAGTGATAAGCTGGTCCGTCTGCATTGAGGCGGCCAGGGGGAAGGCTTTTGGATTGGAGACGTGTGGGGGCATGGCTCTCACCACACACTTGCCACCCTTGCACATGGATAAAGCTTCGGAGCCTCGTACATGAGCCGCTGGGCACGTGTCGTACACTTTCTCGTCCGTCTGTGCATGCTCGTCGTTCGGCGCACTCACTTCCGTCACTTCCGTCACTTCCGTCGTCCAGCTGACTTCGTTGTCACTGTTTATTTTACCCCCAGAATTAAAGATCAGTACTGAAAAAATAAACATGATAATAATTTGTTGCTCCTTCACAATACTAGTGCCTGGCCCTGTGCTGTTGCCACAGCCCTCAAAAAGTAAAAATAAAATTTAAATGTTTTAATTCATTAAAACTTTAAAATTCAATAACCTCCTCACCGCATTGACATTGTGTGAGAGATTGCATTCTTGGCACGGATAGAAAGCTCTACGCACAAAGGAGTGGAAGGGATTTTGTTTTCTGGTGTTTGGACTCGCAATGTGAAAAATATGGTTTTTCCAAAACAAAAGATAATTTAATCCAATTTTAAAATTTTAAAACAATTCATAATTTTTAAAATGTCGGTCCAAATGGCACAAAATTGTCACGAATAGGAAGTTCTATGCACAAAGAACTGCAAGGGCTTTGTTTCATGGCGTTTGGACATATGATGTGAAAGTATGTTTTTTTCAAATTAAAAAATGATTTGATTCAATTCTTTTTATTCATAAAAACTTTGAAATTCAATAAATTTCACACCACAGGTCCAAATGCTGCAAACAAAGTCCGTATATCCTTTTTTCTCAAGAGTTTTCTTGCGGTTCCAAAAGCACCTCCGGACGCTTCACAATTTTTTAGATCTTAGTGTATCAAACAAAACAAAACAAACAAACAACCTAATCTAAGGTATAGATTTATATCATTGATTCATGTGGAATATTTTTTCGATTGATGTATAATATGTTTTTTCTTGAAGCTTTACTCTAATGAATATAAGTTGGATGAAGTACATTGTTCACAACATTCATTATCCACTAAGGAAATCCTAGTAGATGAGCAACTGGGGTTAACCTTAGAAGGATGAAGCTTATCACCAAGATAGTCAATCAAACATTATTAGATTCTTAGATGAATAGGAACATAATACACTTTCTGAAAAACTCATTCATCAATCATTTTTTTATTTGTCTTCTACAACATTTCCGGATTGATTGGGTGAAGAGCACTTTGAATACATTCATCATCAACATTGTAGAAGATAGGTGAGTATATAGGGTATGATTAGGATCAACTACCATATCAAATGGTTAAGGTTGTCATCTCTTGCTGATTATTAATTTTTTCCTAAAACTTAAAATGTCTTATAGGTGCAAGAAATTGAAATATTTTACAAGATTTCTCCAATTCAATTTTTTCAGTTTCTTTTTGTAAGTTTCTAAAAAGTTAGGATCTATTTTTTGAAACATTTTTTTGTTGACCTTGACCACCTATTGTGATCATATCTCAATCCTTTTGCAAGGAGTGAGAACTAGAGAACAAAGAACTGAGAACGAAGAATGAGGAACAGGGAACAAGGAGGTCACTTGCATAACAGCAACAGTAGTATGAGCCACTGGAGCTCTTGGCTCAATTTTGAAGTAAGGTCGTCCTCAAAACTTTGTCAATGCAAAGCTTCCGAAGCCCCACAATCCCAATTTTGCCGGAGCCCATCGAATTTGCGTTGCTTTCGCTGTCGTTGCTCTTTGCAATTTTGGCTTTGCAACCATGGCGGACTTGCAGCATGACGAGCCCGCGCTGTTGCTGAAGGAAGACATCGGAGGAGAGGTACATACTCGTTTCCTGCTTCAGTTCTTCGGGTTTAGCGATTGGGTTCCTCGTTTTCGTATTGCAGTGCGCAATTGGTGTTTCTGGAAAGGGATTTTGATGTGCGATTGAGAGGGGTTTCAGGTGGTATTGGTGGTTATGAACGAGGTTAGTGAGATCCAATCGATTGTAGGGTTTTGATGAAGTCTAATCGATTTTAGGGTTTACGATTGCCTGAGCAGATTCGGGGGGGTGATCCTACGAAGAAAAAAAAGGAGGTTGGTATGGTCGAAGATGAGGAAAGCGAGCCTGCTGAAGGAGGTGTGGACTCCAATTTCCTTGGTCTGGTTAATGTACTTATGAGAATTGCATTCCTCTAAAGGCTTATCTGGGATTGAAATGTGGACCTCTTCGAGGAGCCCTTCCGCTTTGACCTAATGAACTAATTCAATCTCCAAACACGCTTCATCACTATGATTCCAAACACAATATCTGATGTTCAGGTTAGTACATTGTCGTATTTCGTATGAACTCATTGTCCAGGACCTTAGGGGGTTTTCGTGATTAGGTCGCTGGTGAATTGGATTCTCCTAATTTTTACCTTACTTGTGATGCTGAGACTCGGGAGAATTTGGGAATGCGCCTCCGTGTTATTGAAACGAAGAATCTTACGAGCTCTTTGATTCCTGATTTGCCATTGGCTCTGTGATCTGGAAAGGGTTGATGTTCTCAAATTTAAAAGAAATAAGGCATTTGTAATGGAAATAGACTTTTCTGTTCACAATGCGATGGCGTGTTTCTGAAGTACTTCGGGGCCAATTATCTCGGGTTTAGTGTGGAAGGCGTAAACTAGGATGGCGCAAAAGAATGGCTTTGTGCTGTCAGCACTGAAGGTTTTAATTAAGGTTTCAGCTATGGTTTCCTATAGAGATATAGACGTGGTGGTGGTGGTGGTGCAGTGGCGGGTGGCGTAGTAGCACTGGGTAAGTTTGAAGGATTGCATTTGGGACATCGCGCATTGGCGGAGCGCGCATCGGAGCTTGGAAAGCCTGTGATGCTGTCATTGTCCGGGATGGCGGAGGTGCTTGGTTGGGAGCCTCAGTATGTACTTTCATGCTCTGCACACTGAGGTCCTTTTTTGATGATGTCGCATGTAAGCTGGCATTGCATCCGTCCTCTTGCGGACATATTGGTTTTCATCAACAAGAGGCTTCTGCTTACCAGGTCACGGCGTTGCGTGCAGTGCCATAAAATTGCACGGTGCGAATAGCTGAACTTTGAGATGGCGGGTTGCAGGTTACCGGTGGTCGCCTCAGATGACCGTCCTCGTGTTCTGGCATCCTGGACACAACAGTGCCGCGACATGGTTCCGCAGGAGCACGTGCTTGAGTTTGCTCAGATTCGCAAACTAAGCCCTGAGCAGTTTGTTGAGAAACTGGCCAAGGAGCTGAAGGTGAAAGGTGCAGTGGCAGGTAAGGGCTTGCATCTCGTGGCAAAGCTTTGAATGAGATTCAGGCTGCCTGTTTTTCAGGTGTTTTCTTCTGCATCGTAGAAAGTTCCCTGCTTGTTCCTTGTGGACAGGCGCCTGAGCACATGTGGTGTTTTTTCCTTCTTTGGTCATGTGGCAATGACAATCATGATCAAACTCCTCAACTTCTGACTTATTAAAATCAACGACATCAAGTTGAGTATATAGTGGTTCCCACTCTTCAGGCTTTGATTAGAATGATGTTTATGCAGGAGTGGATTACCGCTTTGGATTTAGAGCTGCCGGTAAAGCATCAGACTTGGTGCAATTGTGTGAGAAGTATGGGTTGCAAACCATTATTGTGGATCCAGTGATGGATTCAAAAGACGCTCCTTCTGTGGATGGGTGCGCTAAGGATAAAGGTCAGATTTCCACAACGCGTATTCGGAAAGCCTTAGCAGAAGGCGACATGAAGCGTGCGGCTGAGCTTCTTGGCAGGAATCATCGTCTATATATTGAGGTTAAAGACTCTGTTCAAACCGAGAATGCTATCTCTTTACCTATCGCCAATGTGCTAAACCAACCTCCTTCAATAGGTTCATACGAATGTAGTCTATATCTTGAGGGTTCCAGTGACACTAATCGTTCAGTGGTGCCTGTGAGGATAAGTGAAACTGAAATTTTTCTGGAGTTGCAAGATATGAGTCTTGTAAATAAGATATCTCAACAGAGTCGCATTGCACTTGACTTCTTAGCCTAGGGTGGTTATTCCATGCCGTCCAGAAGGTAGACCCAGACGGTGGCTGCTCTTTTTCCTCAACCTTGTGAACTTGTACAGGCCCATGATTTCTTGAAAAGATTCTGAGTTTACCACTCTGGTAACGAGGGCTGAAGTTGACTCGGAATAGCATTGAGATTTTTAGGGAACCCCGGTGCTACACATTTGGGAGGTTTTGTACAATGTCTAAGATGTGAATCCTCGTAGGAGTTAGGACTGTGATTCGCCCCCTCAACTTGTGAATGCAGTGATGTTCCTTGCAGTGCACCTTGTTGGGGGATAAGTATTTGTTGTCTTCAATAAACTCTGACGTCTGATTTGGATATCAGACAGTTTCCTAATACTGTCTTCCAACTGGATTTAATTGTAAGTTGCACGCTGTATTTTTTCCATCGACAATCTATTCATTCTTTCTTGATTCAAGTGAAGGGACTGTATATTGCTCTTGTCAGGTTGACGCCTAAAAAACAAGTTACTCCAGTCCAGTACAAATCCTTCAACTTTTAAATTCTCCAAACCTTAACTGTAAGGTGGAAGCACCCCAAAACCGTCAATATTAAGCAATTCAGCACAGTTGGAGGCAACTTTTCCTAAAATTAATATTTTGTAGTTTTAACAAGTGAAAATGATGAATATTCAAAAAAAAAAAAAGTAGATTTTTTGGATGTGATATGTAATTTCTTTGATTTTTCAAAGAGATGGCTCTCTAGACCACTAAAATTGTCACTTAGGTGGACCCTAAACCGAAATCAACAAAAATCAGCAGTCAGCAAATGAGAGTTAGGTATGTGTCCTTCAAATATATCAATAAATCAGAGCCAAGCATTTCAAGGATACATTAATGAGAATTCTAGGGACAGATTTAGTGATAGTCTAAGGTACAAGAATGGGAGCAGAGGTATTTTCTACCTTACGCCTTAACCCAAGGATGTTGTAAAGTGCGGACACTAAATGATAGAGGACAGAGAATCGCAGAGGTTCATCCTTGGAATTTTGTGTAGAAAGGAGAGATCTTGTATATAGTTTGACCTCCAATGAATGCTATTGAATTCTTTTACACATAGTACCCAAAAGGTTGATTTCCACGGTAACTAGCCTATCCTTCTTGGTTTAAAAGCATAGGTTTTAGCATCCTTACCCTATTCAAAATCAGTCGGATGCCCTCATATTGTGCTCCATTTTTTCATATATTTGAGTAGAGTTTTATTTATTTTATTTTTCAAAGATGTAGTCACATGTTCTCTAAGAATTTTGAAATTTCCAAATTCTTTTGTGAAATTTTGAAATTACTGTAAATTGTTTAAAGAGAAATTGAAGAAAATTCATATCAAATATTCCAAAACAAGCTTAGAATCTAAAATTTTCAGCATTGGCATATACTAGAGTGAAGAGCATTATGGTTAATGGCACTGGCATAAATTATAGTGAAGAAAATAATGGGGTGATCTTGAAATGACCACAATTCATGTCATTCTAAAATTAAAAAAAATCAATAGATTGTTGTTATAGGCCTACTATTCAAATTGTAATGAAATGTTGAGTTTTATGAATTTTCCAATATTTTAAAATGGAGTACAAACTAGGCTAGATAAGCTTCATTTCATTAGTTAAATTTGAATTTAGAAAAGATTATTTTCATGTCTAAAATTTAGATCAAGAACAAGAAGGTAGGAGTTGCTAAAATGCACTAGAAGATAATCAATTGTGATTTGTTTATCTAGCATCTCTTTTTGTAGAAAAGTCAATAATACACATGAATGAGGGAATTTCCACCATTGTGCACTAGAAACACACTCAAAGAACTCTCTAAGAAAAATTACATGAAAAATGCATCTTCTACTTGGCATTTGAAATCATTTCAAAGTCACTTTGAGGTATCGTAGTCCTTCAAGGGTTAAAACTAGACTTAATAGGGTTGCTTTCAAATAGGAGGTGCAATTATATTGTCATCCATCTTTCTCTCCGTAATTTCTTTCTTCCACGTATGTATTTTATGGTATAAGAAATAGTTGTCTTTTATATAATTCTTGAAACTTTTTATAATATCAATTTATTATAGTTTATTGGTTGTTTACAAATATTTTAAACTTCAAGTTTTCAAAATTCTTGCTAAAATGAGTTGAAATCCTTTTGCAGTTGCCAAAAATATTAAATAAACATAATTAAAAAGTATACATATAATGGGAACCATGTTCAAATGAATATTTGGATACTTTCAAGACAAGATCACTCTACATATCATGCACTTTGATCAATTTGCAAGTATATCAAGGGGGTAATCTTCATTTAAACCTGAAACGTTGCTGCAAACACTTACTGTATGATAAATGATACAAAATCCTTCTATATAAGACACATCTTTAAAACTTTGTATAAAAGGGGATCTTGCGTAGTAGTTTGACCTCCAATAAGTGCTCTTGGTTTTTTTGAAACAAATGGTTCACATGATTCTAAAAAGGATGATTTCCAATGACCAACCCATCCTTCTAGAGTTAACAGCCTAAGATTGTATTTAAAAAATTCTACAGACAAAACTCTTGTAAATACAGTAGATTATATCAAATTTGAAACATGACAAAAAATCATTAATGAAAAATAAATATACTATTTTCAACTACAGAATGTACAAATTCTACGTGGAATAAGCTTTCATAGAGCAGAATGACAATCAAAGCGGATGCTACTCAGTTATAATTCACACATGCTCCAAAAGTTTAATATTCCATAATAACACTATTCAGAAAGAAAGCCAAGCTCCAAAACTATGCCGTAGCAGTTCCAGACTTCCATAGTATCACCGGGTTGCTAAACTGGTATGGACTAGGTAACCTTGAGTGATCAGGAGGTGGCACCCACTCTAATAAGAATAATCTAACATCCACAACTACACATTCAGTTTCACCAAACCCCTATACTAACATAATCCACCCAGACTAATTAGATAGAGACACTATTCGGTACGCCTTTCCCCGTCATGCCCGGCCCGCTTGTGGGCAGCAGAAGCTCATATTTCACCTTCACAGGCCCCGAGCGATTCTTCAAGCTCTTGTCGTTGTTGCGCTCATGAATCAGCGCTTCGATCTCCTGCGTCTTCGCCGAGAATTTCTCAAACGTGGCCAGCACTTTGGGATCGTTGCTCCAGTTCGGCGTCAACCTCTGCCCGAGGTACTCCTCATCGAGGGCGTGGGTCGCCAGGAGCTCAATGGTGGACATCACCGAGGTCGCCTGGGTGAGGTTGGAGATCGAGTCCAGGTAGAAGCGCTCTGGATCCTTTTGGAGAAGCTCCCAGTCGGGGGTGCCGGGCTCCGGGATGAACTTGCGCGTCATGCTCGGGTGGTTGGGCATGTAGCCGCCGTAGGAGTACTGGCCGAAGTTCACGGCGGCGTGATGGCAGGAGGCCACCCAGGCGATGGTGGTGAGGGTGAAGGCGAGGGAGTCGATGGTGGAAAGGGTGGGCCATCCGGGGCTGTCCTTCTTGTCGCCGTGACCCTTGGTGCGCACCTGTGGGAGGGGTCATTGGATTCACAGCTTTTAGTTTCTTTCGCAAGATTGTGGAATTGGCGTGATTTCGAGTGCTTATGCACAAGAAATCTTACTTTTTTATGCACAGAAAGCTCTAAAATCAGGATACCCACATAAAAGAAAATGCCAATTTCGTTAACTTCTGCCAATTTGAAGAATTTGAAGTTCAATGTGTTGCTCAAAAATCAAGATACTCGTTAGAAAAAACCCTGCCAAATTCGTGAATTTCTGCCAATTTTATGAATTCGACGTTCGATGTATTGTGCAGGAGTAAAAAACATGCCATCGCTACCACAATTAGGGGTTAGGGTCAGGGTTTTAGGGTTTAGGGCTTGTGGGGAAGAATTGTCGTCTTTGGAATTCGCCACAATCCCTCCGGCTACGACATTCTGGGAGTGCATGATCCTAGTTTTGAAAGAATGAATCAATTTTGTGTTCTCATTGTGTCAGTTGCAAATTCAGTGTATTGATTGCGTAATTACCTCGGTCCACCAGTTCTGCAGCTCCGTGTCTTCCTGGACGTCCTTGTCGCTCTTGTAAAACAGCTTCACGTGGTCGGTCATGTAGTCCTTGAGCGCTCCCCAAAGCTCCAGCCCGTCGGCTGCGTAGGGATAGTCCTCGAATACGAGCTTGAGTCCGTGCGGAGCGGACGGGTCCGGTACCGCCATGCCTCGCTTGATGAGGTCGTTCGGCAGTGCCTGCTCGTCGAAGCGCCAGTCCAACTTGTACACCACGGAGCTCAGCTCCATGGTGTATCTCCCGGGGGTGAAGTTCTTCTCAATGATGCCCCCGGCGTTGATGAGCGCCTTCCGCGCCGCCGCGTTGATGTCCAGGGTGTTCTTGTAGTGGGGAATCAGCGCTTGATTGACGGGGTGCAGGACGCTCAGTTGCCGGTTGGTAGCGATCGTGAAGGGCTCGATGGCAGCGTGTGTGCGCAAACTGCACACCAAGAAATCGATTAGTAAAACATGGGAAGGAAGCTCTGAAAACAGAGACTTATGCAATTGATCGAAACCGAAAATTCCGAAAAGAAATAATTCCATCAAATCAACTTCAACCATTGGCATTGTAATGATTCACACTGCAACTCAGCGCTGGAAGCTAGCTAGCTCAAAACCAAGTGAGAAGTTTGACCAAAAACAATGACTTGACAATCGAAACCAGAAGCTCTGCTCACGACGACTCCGATGTCAAAATGGAGATTGTTGAAACTGTAACAACGCCATCTAGACTACACACTAGCTTTTTTTTAAACACGTTCTCGCGCCTTTTGGAACAACAAATGAATCAGAACTGAAAACTTGACTGAAAACAACGACATGACAATCAAAACCAGAAGTTCTGCTCACGATGACTCCAATATCAAGAATTAGAGCACTGAAACTGCAACAAAACCATCAAACACTGCCACGCATGTCTTGGAACAACAAAAAACTGGAAGTACTGACAGAACTGGACAATCCAAACAGGAGGTTCTCAAAACCACGACTCGATCGATCAACAGTTCTATCCATCAAGCTCCAAATTAGGGAACACCGAACGACGATCCAATCTGAAAAGCAAGCTTACTGGTAGTTGGTAACAGTAAGGACGTAATTTCAAAAGTCGGAAACCGAATGAGGTGAATATTTTGACTTACAAGTGACTGATGACCTCGTGGTAGGCGCTATCCACTGAGGCGACGTGCGCTTTGGCGAGCTCCCACACCCAGTTCTTAGTGGAGTCCTTTGGTGGAGGCGTGAAGACGCGGCTGCGCTTCTTGCCTCCCGTTGTCTTGGGCGGCAGAACGAGCTCAATGGCCAGCGGAGTGATTGTGTCATCGCTCCTCCGAAATACCAGCGTGCGAGGGGCGTACATGGCGCCCGTCCCCAAAGCATTGATCTTGTTCAAGTAAGGGAGGAAGATGTCATGGTAGTCCTGCACGAACAGCCGCTTCTCCTTCAAGGCCTGCACACAAGGAATCCCCAACAAGGAACACATTGAGAACTGCGCGCACATCAAGCCGCTCTTGCACAAGAATGATCATCGTCAATCGGAAGGAAAAGCATAAGACATCATGAGTTATTTACTGTTGTAGATGAGTTCTACACAGTTTGTTGGGGTAGTTCGATTCCTTCCGTCCCGAAATAAGTGTCCGCAGTGTTGTTGAAATCGTTTGATAACAATTTCATGGATCATATTGTGAAAAGCATAATTTCAGAACGGTTCAGATTTTATGTCACCAGACCCAACGAAGGACATTGTATGTGTTCAATCTAAACAAAATTGGAGGAAACAAAAGTCTCCATATGACCTCAAATTTTTTTGTCAAGCTGGTTCAATGGAACCCCCATTCAAACTAGTTTAAGGGCTTAGATCCTCAAGAGTCGGTGCCTACCTGGTCGACTGTGAGACCCTCAAGCCCTGATTTGATGTGGTCGGCTGTGATGGCGGAGATGGGGTCGCCGAATTCGGCAGGGTCCAGAGTGCTCTTGATTGGAAACTCCTGCAAGGAGCAGGATAGCAAGTTAGAAAGCGCAACCGGTTATGAAAAACGTACGCACTGAATACATAGCTGCATTCTAATCGTCGGACAGTAGTCCATTTCCTGCACAGGATTGAATATGCGTTGGCTGTGTTTGAGGTGGGTGGTATATGAAAAGGCTGGGGTGATCACCCTGTCAGGCTTCATTTTTCAGTGTATTGACATACCTTAACTAGCTTAATGAGGAGAGGGTTGAGCCCTGAGAGCATCTGCCGCCCAAATTCGATGTCTTCTGACCAAGCCTCGTCACTAGCTGCAACATATCAGACACAAAACTCTCTTAGACACAGCGTCTTGACAATTGTAGTGCAGGACTTCCACCTTACAGATGGTACTGGCTCTCTTTCAGCTCTGGCCAAAGCGACGCTCTAGCAATTTTTACCGCCGACAGCACTAAGAAAGAAAAACAGGGATCAATAGAAAAAACGCCATGGCTTGAACAGGAGATCGACACGCACCTGAGATGACTTGCGGCAACGGGAAATGGATGAGATTTCTGTCCGGTCCCGACGGAAAGGCATACTCGTGAATGAACGTCAAGGGGTCATACGCCGCGGGATCCGTGCCCGTGGCCTTGGCCACGGGACTGGTGGGCGAGGCGTTTTGCGGGATGAGGTTGAAGGGCGTCAACATGGGCGTGTCCTTGGGGAGGTACAACGTCTCGATGTCATCCAGGTTGTTGAATTCCTGGTCTCTGTCGCGCACGGCGCTTCGGAGCACAGGCAGGATGGAGTGCTGCAGGCTGCGCACAGTTTCGGCCGCGAAGTCGGAGAATTTGACTTGGTCGAACTTCTCGTCGCGAGGGATGTAGTAGAACGCGAGGAGGGAACCGCGGCTCTCCGATTTGGGATCTGCAGGGGGAGGCAGACAAGATAAAGATTATCAATGCGCAAGTTATCAACACTCCCAGGTGTCAACACTCCAAGGTGTCAATTCATCAGCACTCGCGCAAGCAAATCAACTATCAGCACTCGTGTAAGCAGATTATCAACACTTTTGGAACCAGATTATCGAAGCACATCGAACTGAATTAGCCAAGGTGCAAAAAATCTCGAAATGGAGCTTACAACAAGTATTGGGGACAGTCCCGGGGACATTGAGAAGATTGACTTGGCACAAACTATCCAAACTCTTCAGTTATTGATTTACCAACATTCATGTTAGCAAATTGTTGAAGCGCATCGATCTAGATTAGACACGGTACAAGAAAATTCGAAACTGAGCTGAACTATTTGGAACTGTTAGAAGGTAAGCTTTGCACAAACTATCGAAACTTTAGTTATTGAAAGATCAACACTCAAGTTGTACCAAGTTATCAAAGCACATCGAAGAAGATTAGCTGGGGTGAAAAAAAAGTCCAAACCTAGCTTCAGTATTTGAAACATTTAGACAGAACTGCAGTTCTACGGATGTCCTTCCTTCACGCTCCTAGACTTCGCAGTGAAGATATGTCTTTCATTTTTTAAGTGCTTAGCCCCCTACTTCCAAACCATGGAGGAAGTACACATAGAGAAAAGTACTCAAACAAAATTCCTCACCCAACCACTTCACTTTTATCTGTACCTCCTTCATGTTCAGAGAATAAACTTGACCCTATTCTATGACTACCATACCTTCTTACCTATGAGACAGTTGTGTACACCAAACCATAGTACGAAATACACGCAGAAAAGTTCACCCAGCTAACAGTGTCACCTCCAAGAGTACTGTAACTACAAATTTTTTTTGAAAAAATCAATCCACACAGTAATATTTTAACCTGCGCGAATTTAAAATAGTGCGACTTTGGTATACAATTGTCACACTCAAATAAATCCATGAACCAGAAAGTCCTGATGAGCGACCAAGAGAAAGTTGTCAAGAAGGCAATAGTTGCAATGTTGTGAAATTTCCCATGTCCACTTCTGATACACCGCTTTTCGCTTTCTGGCTTTACTAAAACTTCGTTAGATCATTTTCGTCACCCAATGCGTCCCCATGCGAAGCCAAAATCCTCCAACTCTTTTGCAAATGGGGGTCCCAGTGGCTAAGAAAGTGGGGACCAACACTTTTGCTTACCTTTCTTGGTGGGCTTGCGGCCTGTGCGACATCGCCGCGGGTACGGCAGGTCCTTGTTCCCCCCGAGCACGGGTCGCTTCGACGCGTCATTCGAGTCTGGGTCGCCCAAGTCGTTGTAAACGTCGTAGTCGTAGATCCGGTCCTGATACTTGCGCTCGCCATCGCCGCTGCCGCGCAGATTCTGAAGCTCCTGGTCCCTCAACGCTACTAATCCCTCCGGCGTGTCTTTGGGCAAGTACACCTGCAATCCATGGCCACAAATTGCTCAAAAAACTTGAACAAGCACACAGAATTCAACACTTCATTCGCAGAGTACTTTCAATTCAAGTCTCCAGCAATGGTAATGATATTTCAACGTTATTGGACTATATTCCACTGGGAAACACCGCAATTGTACCCTACGGTATGCCAATGCATACCTATGCCGAAACTGTGGCAAAAACGATTGCAATCTCTAATAATTGCCAATTATACAGTGCATAGTGTTTTACTAAACCATTTCAAAACTGGTGATAGATATCTAAAGTTCCTTGCAAAACCACTGCAAAAACTATCAGCCTGGTGGAAATCGCAGGGCAATGAGACTCCGGTATTGGAACGTGGCTACCCGGAAAGTTAGTTGTTGGAAAGCAGCAGAAAAGAGAAGGAACTTTGTATATATGGAGCGAAGGATTACATACATCGTTGCTGAAGAATATGCGGCCGCTTTTGAAATTGGTGTTGTACACCCAGGAATAGGCCGGGAAGTTGAATACTTTCTTGTCGGGCGTTTGCACGGAGGACGAGACGAGCAGAAACTCGTGGACGTGGCGGTTCTTTACGATGATGGCGCCTGGCGGGCCGAAGGTATCGGAAACGCGGAAGTCGAGGTTGAAGCGGAAGTTGGTTGGCACCACCATGTCGCGGGTGAACACCCAATTCAGAATCGGCACTTCCTCACTCACTGCAACCTTCTTCGTCTCTGCACACATTCAAATTTTCGTTAACATGGTGGAATTCTACCGGCATATTCAAAGGCTTTTCGCCGTGTCCCCCCAGTTGTGGGATCTTGCCGTTTTGAGAAACTCAAGCAGTTTTAAGTCAACCAACTGAAAACCAGAGCCCTAGCTCTAACTCGTATCTAAAAGGGACAACTCTGATATAAGTCAAGCCCATGGATCAAATCTGTCTACCAGTCTACTGCAACGTGAAAGATTCCCTCTTAAGGATTCTACAGTAGAATAGAGAACCTCAAAGATCTAATTGACTACTAAAAAGCCAAATGACCACTTCAGTTCGAACCTCCTAGGTTTTAAAGCTTTCAGCATCATTTTCAAGTACTAATGTTCTGAGGTCTGGGCAATTGAATGTCACATTTCTACCAGCTCTGGAATCTGCAAATAATTATAACGACTCTGATCACAAATTCAAACCATGGAATCTCCTTTTTACATTCACTCTCACCGCAACTTCTGGTGATGTTTGTTCTAAGATCTTGCAAACAAGAGCAGGTGTAAAATTAACGCAATGCACAATCGATCTGCGTACCGAAAGCAATGAATGTCAATTTCGTTAAATTGACGGAACTCCATTAAAATGGAGCAGTGAACCCTCAAGCAGAGGAAGCCAGGAAAGGGGGGGGGGAACCGTATTAATCTTATCGTAGACTAGGTGCACAATATTATGATGAAATGCAATTTGCATAAGAATTTGCGCATCTCTCGACACAAGCTACTGTAAATCTATGTCAAAACGGCGCCCGGAATCTCGTAAATTACACAAGCTACTGTAAATCAATGTCAAGAACTCGCAGAACTCGCAGAACTTGCAGAAGTTGGAACCAATTTGCCGGAGCAACCTCCAAGACAAGCTAGAATTGAACGTTTTCAGATATGTGGAGCACGCAATGGCGGCCAGTACGTGCACGTGCTCGCTCGCTCTGCTACGTACTGTCGGAATTCTACCTTAGGTTGCGTTCGATCGGACAGCAGGCAGCTTCGCTAGCTCTGACAACTGAGATCGAGGAACGGCAGTAACCTTTCCCCGAGCCAGGAAGCGGGGGCGAACCGTATTAATCCTACCATAGACTAGGTGCACAATATTATGATGAAATGCAATTTGCACACAGTAAGCATTTGCAAACATCCCTCGACACAAGCTACTGTAAATCAATTAAATTCAAGAGCGGGTACTTACTGGGATCGATTTTGGTGCTGACGAGCTGGAACGTCACATGTTGCCCGAGCACTTCCGCCAGATCATCCCCACTATCCGCCACCAAATCCGTGAGATCCAGCACCAAAATCTTCTTCTGAATAGTGACCGTGGCCTTGTACGTCACCCCTTCGTCGGACCCCAGGGGAAGCAGCTGGTGGAACAGCTTCTCCACCTTGGAACCCACTTCGGTGGTCACCCCTTGAACCTCCGCTGCGGCTGTCTTCATGACCGTGTTCGTGGTCTGCGCCCACGCGGGCACTGTGCCTTCCGCCACGGGCTTCGCTTGCGCCAACGGAATCTCCCGGGAGAATAGCATGATGAGGTCATGGCGGGAGAGGATGCCGTGCGCCTTTTGAGGGACTTGGACTGTGGGAGGGGGAGGCACGGAGGACGGGAGGACGCCGTCCGCTGGCGATGGGATGATTGTGGAGCCGAGAGGACCTGGCGTCGCCATTGCAAAAGAGTTCGAGCTACCTGGAGTTCGCAATCGACAATTCCAATCAGAAACCCACAAAGTAATCTACTGTCGAGCTCCAAATCTCTAGTCTCGTAGAAACCCACACAAAGCTAGATACCAAGCAAGCAATCTCCCCAACCTCGTACACTTCCAAAAAATCCGATCAAACTCGTACTCAAAAATTTGAACAGTCACGTACGTAGTAGAAATCTGAAATGCAACAAGGAATGCCACTTCAAACTAGCTTGGACGTCGCGATTACAAATTGGATTCACACCCAGACGTGCTTACAATTCCGTCAGCGTCACGAACGCTTCCAAACTGTTCGGAAGCTGCAAACTGAGACTCGAAATCCTAACAGACTTAAGTAATGAAAGTCACGAACTCTTTCAAACTGGCAGTTACGTTGCAATTAAACTGAGAGTCGAAATCGTATGCGTGTAACAACGCGTAATTAACGCGTCAAGTTAGACCAGAGCCGGAGTCTGCCGGAGCGATCTCCAAGACAAGCTAGAACGTTTTCAGATTTGTGGAGCAATGGCGGCCAGTACGTGCACGTGCTTGCTCGCTCTGCTACGTATTGTCGGAATTCCACCTTAGCTTGCGTTCGATCGGACAGCAGGCAGCTTCGCTAGCTCGGACTTTGGAACTTCGTGGCGTTTCGCCCAAGGTCCGACGACTGAGATTTCCCCGAACTCTCTGAACAAAGGAAAGGAGACCGATCGATCGACGCAGGATCCCGGCAGGATGATGCCCCAAGTCCACATTGGGTTGATCGAACCCGCCGCTTTTATAGAAGCTGCTACCAGAAGCACGTTCCCGGACGGGTCTAGCGAAGCTCAAAGTCTCCTGAACGGTAAGTAAGTAGCTCACGATTTTCTTTAAAACTCACGTACCGTGTATGACTTCTTGCTCAAATTTGGAGCGGTGAAGGAAATATGGAGCAGTTCTCCTATTCCGCCGAGATAACAGTGGCTTTCAAAATGTTTGATACACTTACAAAAATTCAGGAACTAGAGATTTTAAACAAAATTTGGATACTAACAAAGTTGTGATACAAGTAACACACACTTCCATAAAATAAATAAGTTTTGAAGATTTTGAAAAATCATTTTTTGCTAGTGTATTACGTGTATGGTAAAGCCCTCAATTAAGGTTTGATAATTAATTTGGTGAGGTTATATTTCTTGAAATTAATTTTTTGGCACCTCCAAGTTATTTCCTAATTTAGGAAGATTTATGCAATTATTTAGATATGAATTTTTGAAGTTGAATCGTAGTGATCATAGTACTTGGGCTCTAAAAGCGTCCTCCTTGTACAATATATATATTAGTTGCACATTGTTGGTGCAATGAGATAGCAAAATGTATCTCTGCAATAGGAGAGGCTCTTGTGCCTCAAAGAACTTCATGGACCCCCTACCAGCTTATTTCAACATGTCCAAAATTTGTTCACTAACTTGGGAAAGTCAAATTTCTCAATTACCTATGGCAATTTTTGAAGTGTATGAATTAGAGCCAGTTGCCAGTGGGGAGCTGGAGGGGTCCAGGCCTGAACCTCCAGCCTCCAGATGTGTAAAAGTAGAAAACAGGATTGGACCTTCCGGAGCCTCGGTCCGCCGGACCTTGCTTTGTGAACTGTAAGTGAGGGGGAGATTTCAGATTTCTTTGCATGCTCTGCCCGTGGTCAACCTGGACGGGCCTCCATTCCAATGGCAACAGGCTCTTATACGGAGAATTTGTTTCAAATTGTTTTAAACTTTAAATTTTCAAAAAAAAGTAAAAGAAAAAAGTGTTGGACGATTATTTTCGGCACGTGGTCTTGACTACGGTAGTCTGAGTGGAGTGAAGGCGTGACTGCATGTGATTATGCACGAATTCTGCATGGTGACGTCACTGACGTGGAGTGACGTCAGGGCTGGCATGGACTCCTGCTCTGGTGAATCAGGAGAGCTCGCCGTACTGGGTTTGGATATTTGGGAGCATCCCAGCACATGACAGGCAGATGCCCTGATGGCATTGTTGGAAAAAATTGAATTTTTTTATTCCATACTTAAAGATAAATGTGAGAAATGATGGGGAGAACAATTGAAATTTTATTTTTTTGAAAAAGTATGAATTTATTATGAATCTTTGAAGTGTGCTATCCAATTCATTTGGTCAAAAAGAGTTTTTAGACTATTCGTAATATCGACAAAGAGAGTTTTTATGATGGGTCATCACAGTCATCTAAAGTAAGGTAGTCTACTCTAAAATCGACCATGTTTTAAATGCAACTCCTATCTAGGAATGAGTGATATGTTGCTTGAAATATCTATTACTGTCAATGATGAGTTAGGTAGGATTAAATAGTCACTTTAGAAACAAACTACCTTTGTCACAATGTTTCAATTCCTAACATGGCCCATAACATGAAGATTTAAAAGAAGTCACTTCTTGTAATGAAATTATGCTTAAAAATGGAAGTTCTTGTTGCAGTCACTAATCACTCTATCGCCATTGTCCATGACATTGATTATAGGCACCGATGTTGGCCAAATCTCGTTTATTTGAAAATTGTTTGTAATGGATTGATGCAAGACTGTTATGAGTCATTCTCTAAGTATTTGTCATAGATCTTTTGCTTGTCACAAGCTAATTTACTTTAGTTTCCTTGACGAGTTATCTAATAAATCATGTAAAAATATTACTAAGGGATGAAGCTTTAGTCAAGTGAGTGGACACAACCTCAGATAAATTAATGTGCGGTGACATATTATTAGAATACCATTTCCTACCAAGTTTAATCCCTATAGGACCAAACGGCTTTTTTTGGCAACATAGCAATTTTGGGCAGCTCACTATGAATGGAAAGTGTTTTTTTTTCTTTGAAATTTTCACACAATATGTGCCCAAGGAATATGTTTAAGGCCAAACAATTTTTGAAACTTTTGATTACATAGTTATTGCATGATATGTCATTTTTAGCTGTTGACGGGCAAATAAAAAAAATTCAGAAAAATCACTTTTAAAAAAAATAAAATTTTTAAAATTGGTTTTCTAGATTTATATATAGGTGGAAAGCTTTGAATCATTCCATTTTGATTTATGAGATTAAAATTGTAAAGTTTTCTAGTTTGCGGGCAGTTATAGATTCCCTACTCTAAAATAAACTTTGGAGTCCTTTATTTAATTCAATTTTTAGTATTTTTGAAAAAAATAAAACCATAGCTGATGTAGATTGTTTATTACAACATTACAATCCTTGGAATTGGCATTTTTCAATTCCTTTAATTAAATTCTTAACAATTTAGTGTTTTGAATCATTCTCTACTTCTTTCTACTTACCATTTTTTTCCTATATGTTGCACAATTCCAAATGATCTGAAATTTTTTGGGTTTTTTTTGGACTGAAAAAATCATTTTCCCCTATTTCCGCCCAATTGAAATTGTAGTGACAGTGGCGCAAGAACTGAGTTTTAAGAGTTTAAAATTTATTATAAAATTAAAAAATAAAAATTGATTGTTTTGATAAGCAGTCAGCTTGGCTGACTTTTCACTGCGGTACTTTTTCAGAGTGACAAACCAAGCTTTGAAATAGCTTGGTTTGTCACTTGGAGCAGCCCTCTAGAAGGTTTAAATTTTCTTTAATGTAGCCAACTTGCTTTGAAGAATGAATCCAAAGAGTAACCACCATTATGGACATTTTTTCATACAAATGCAACCTTGTGAAGTGTAGCTGCCCATTTTTTCGCAGGGCCAAAAACAGGGGTTTTGTCAATTCAAACGCTAATATCTTCCAATATATAGGGTGGAAAATTCTGAAATTTTTTCGACATCTTTTCAAACAAGCTTACTGCAAGATGTCAAGATCCTACGATTATATGTGTCTAAAAATTTTTTTTTTTCTAAAATTTAGTACTTAGTATTAGAAATGGCAATTTTGAAGCGTCTTTGATGAAAACATAGTCTCTGACCTTTAGGGGTTAACTTGAATGAATTTTCAATAATTATCTAACAATGATAGAATATTCAACCTCTAGAGATTGACTATGATAACATACAACATTGCTAAACAATATTACTTGAGAGAGTGGGATGCTCACTTGGTGAATTTTTGGTTCTTAGAATTCATCAATATAACATCCTTAATCTTATAAGGACACCAAGGCCAAAAAGTGGTGGATGGATGATTTTCATTACAAAAAATTGCAGGCCTTAAGTGACCCGCTCCAGAGTAGCTGAAAGGACCCCATAGTAACATTTAAATTGGATAAATGATTGCTTTTTCCCATATAATCATTCACCTTGCACCGCAATGTCAAATGTTTCAGTGGTTCAATATCCAAGTACAAAGCATAAAATAATCAGGGTTCAGGTATGATAATGCACCTTAACTTTGATTATTATTGCACACCTTGTACTCTAACCAAGTTGTGGAAAAAAAATCAAATGTCAAAATTAGTCCATTGACATCTACTATCAAAATCTTTTTTAATGGCAATGTGATAATCATAATTGATTGACAATTGGTGAAAATGAAGGGTGAAGAGGTTGTTTATATAGAAAATTCAATTATCCATGGTGAAATCTCAAAGAATATGGAATATATTGAAGAGAGATCACTCATTGTTCAAATTCAAGAATTGTGTTAAAAGTCAAATTTTAGACCTCATTTAGGCATAGTAGAATAGTTTTTTTCAAAAATCTTTGAACTACAACAAATGTGTAGGATCAATGTAGTTTTCATCTTTAAAAATTTGTTTGAGGTTTAGAGCTTCCAACAAAAAGTTATGGACAAAATTCTAAAAGGGTGTTTAAATGTCAAAGAAATTTTTGCTTCCAATCCCTTTTAGAATTTTGTCTGTAAGTTTTTATTGGAAGCTCTAACCCTCAAACAGATTCTTGGAGATGAAAACTACATTGATTCTACACACTTTTGTAGTTCAAAGATTTTTGAGAAAAAATATTCTACTATGCCTAAATGAGGTTTGAAATTCGACTTCTAACACAATTTTTGCTTTTTACTTAACTATGAGTAGTTGTGCTCTTATTAGTTCTAATTTTACATATCCCACAGGGATTGCAGTACCTACTATCCCACTTGCATAAATATCTTCCCTTCCGAATTTCAAATTCACTAAACTATTTGGCTTACAAAGCTAATTCAAAATCACTAGTGTTTAATTTTTTTGACAATTAGCATCAAAATCCACTTCATTTTGGTTAAATTTATGGAATTTGGTTAATTACCTAGTTAATTAGACTTGTACTACAGTTTTATTACTGAATCCAGACATCCTTCCCAAAATTCACACACTCTGAGTCTCTGACTATTTACTGTGGCTATATGCCTATTTTCAAATAATAGATTGGTTGGGTCACCCTGGAGTGGCCCTCTAGAGGCTTGGAATTTTTTCTAATGTGAGATTATAGAAATGAAAAACATGCACCTATTAGCCCAAAAATCAAATCATTTTTGGTGAATTACCTTGTTGATAGGTCCTATCTTTTCAGTGTAAACCTTTGGAGAAAGTATAATTGAAGACATGGTCAAATGTCAAATATATCCTACCTCTAGTAAGACAAACTTGTGTATTGTGCCATTGGCAAGGTTTATGCATAATCTTTCATTAGAGAAAATTTTAGCCCGTGGGCAGGCTGTTCCAAGTTGACATGCCAAACTATTTCATGCATGGCCTATCAACTTGGAAAAGTGCCCTTGGTGAGCAGTTAGAGTGGAGTAGTCACATTTTGGAGATTTTTTTTTTAAATTTTAATTTAATTTAATTTTTTTAATTTTTTTAAAGATTAAAAAAAATGATTATTACCAATATTATTATTATTAATTTTTTGCAAATTTCGGTTCTTGTGCAACTGGCACAGCAGAAACTACTACGCGGAAATAGGGGAAAAACTATTTTTTCAGCCCCTTAAAACTAAATTTCAAGGTACTAGAGGGGTCTGTGGGGCAGCCCTCCGGAGGGTTGGATTTTTCTCTTATGTTTATCTATATGTAAGCAAGGAGAAACAACATTTCATGAATAGCTTACGAGGAATTTCGTTAACCCCTAAAGGTTTTTGACTATGTTTTTACCAAAAACGCTCCAAAACTGCGATTTCTAATACAAGTATCAAATTTTAGAAAAAAAATAAAATTGGACACATGTAACCGTTTGATCTTGTAGTATACTTGTTTGAGAAGATGTGGAAAAAATTTCAGAATTTTCCACCATATGGATTGCAAGATAATTGCGGTTGAATTGACAAAAATCCTTTTTTTGTCCCTACGAAAAAATAGGCAGTTGCCCTTCACAAGGTCACATTTGTATGAAAAAATGTCCAAAATGGTGTTTACTCTTTGGATTAATTTTCCTAGACAAGTTGGATACATACTTGAAAAAATTTAGATCATTTAGAATTGTACAACATATAGGAAAAAATAGGAAGTAGGAAGAGATAGAAAATGATTCAAAATACTAAATTGTTAAGAATTTATTTATGGAATTGAAGAATGCCAATCCCAACGGTTGTAATGTTTTAATAAACAATCTACACCCAAGGTTTTTATTTTATTTCAAGAATATTGAAAATTGAGTGAAATAAAGGACTTCAAAATTTATTTTAGAGTTGAGATTCTATAACTACCCTCAAACTAAGAATCCTCATAACTTTTGACTCATAGATCCAAATGAAATGATTCAAAGCTTCCCACCTACATATAAATCTAAAGAACCAATTTCGAATTTTTATTTTTTAAAGAAATGATTTTTAAAGAAGTTTTTTTTGTTGCCCGGGCTGCCTGCCGAGCAATGAAAATGACATATCATGCAATAACTTTTTAAACCTGTAATCAAAAGTTATGAAAATTGTTGGGCCTTAGAGCTACTCCTCGGGAAAATTTTGTATGAAAATTTCAAAGGAAAAAAATAAAATCTCCGCTCATAGTGAGCTGCCCCCAAAAGCTATAATCTCAAAAAGCCATGTTCAATGCTTTAGGGGTTAAAACGGCATTATTCCGTGTGCCATTTTGACAGTGTGCCATTTTGACAATTTAGATAGGTGCAAATTTTAGAACAACCGGTCTAAAGTCTAAACTATCTAGGACATATATAGATTTCAGAATGGCCGGTCTGAATTGTAAAAGTGTCAAAGTTCTAGAATGGTGCCATTTCAATGAAATTTGCCATCTTGTCTTTGTTGTTGTCCCAAACTAAAAGCAATAAAAAAGTTCAAGTCCAATGCTCAAAACGTTTTTCATTCAAGAAGTCTAAAATTTACTTCCCCCGCTTTCTGCAAACCTCTTCTAAAATCTTACTCTTTCCACAAACCTCTCCTAAAGCAATGACTTTTTTTTTTCAAGGAATATTTGGCAAAATATTCTTGCTATTTAGTGGATGAAATTTCTAAATTACTACCAAATCTTGGGACAGTATCACTTTATTTTGGATGAATGTACACTCGTTTGGATGACTAAATGATGTTTCATCCCCAAATTTGTAGATTTCATCCATTTTCTTGGATGTAATCAACTTCATCCCTGTAATAAAGATTGCTCTAGCTCTACACTACCCAAAATAAATGAAAAACAAGAATAGTATGAGCATAAAACTCTATCCACTCCAACCAAACCCTACCTGCGTTCTGCACTCTGAGTGAGGTTGTAGCTAGGATTTGGAAACTGGAAACCACAGACCGACGGTTCGATGCCATATTCTCTGTCCAAAGGACACAGACAGAAAAAAACCCTGCCACTGATCCATGATGTCATGAACGTCGTGCCTGGCGGGAGCCAAACTCCAAGCAAAACGTGCTAGCTGAAATGTCCGGGCAGGAAGCGTGACTCCATCCGATCCATCAGTCCTGTTAAGTTGCTCCGGCCTGTTAAGTTATTTACTTAATTTTAGTCCTGGATCGGGCCGGAGAAGGAACTGGACTGCCGCGAGTTGGGGCTCTTTGCAACGTAATTTAAGTTAAGTTATCACTTCATTTGTGCCATTAATTAAAAAGCACCGAGGATCGGAGTGGGTGGGGTTGAATTGTGGAAGGGAGGGAAAATTAAAGGCCGGAAGCAGCTGCGGAAGCCTGGTGGCTTGTGTGCGCGCGGAACGTGACTGATCGACCATTTGTCTGCACACAGCCTGGTTGGGACTAATAACGGCTACTGAGCCCTGCGGACTTCTTTTTTTATTTATATTTTTACTTTTGTGGATGGATTGCAAATGCAATGATCGAACGTTCTACAGTACCGTTCAGTTGGCAATCATTCAACCCCGTGCCTGCGCTGCCATGTGCCTGCCTCGCGTCCGTCGTCAGCAGCTACCGTTCTGTTCTGGTAATGTGCTGGTCAACAACCTTAGCTAGCTAGAACGTACTTCTGGATCGATGTTTGATCCTGGCTTCAGTTTGGGTGGGTTCCGAACGTCGTGATGAATATTCCAGGCTGCTGCTGCAGTGATCGAGTAGAGCATCATGATTTCCGGAAAACTCAGACAGTGAAGACTTCCAGGAGCTCCGGCCTTGTGAGTATTTTATTGGTTTGGTTGGATGGTACGTAACTGTCCCGGGTCTAGGAGCGGATTAGCGGAAATGGTGGAATAGGACTGGACTTTGGGCAGAAGGAACTGTACTGGAGCTACTTGGCAGGTTCGTCCCTTCACAGACAAAGAGTCGTGCATGAATGTGTTCGTGATCTCAGTACTGTACTGAGTTACTGACGTGAATGATGTCCCCAGCGGGGTCGAGCTAAGTAGGGAATGGCACTTTGTAGTACGTAAAACTTGATCCTGGTTACGGAGTAATATTCTTCACGGATTGTAAAATGGTTCTTTCGAACTGGAGAGAGCCACTGTATCTAATAAAGAATGTTTTCTGAAAGATGAAGAGGCTGCTTAACTCCGTCCCTTGACTTGGAATCGTCACAGAATGGTTGATTGGTTCCTACGTGAACCTAACTTCTAGAGCCTTCATCCAGAATGGTTTGGAGACCACACCATACTGTCATGTGACGAACCCATTGCGAACAAAATTACATACAGTGGCATACACTGTACACTTTTAATTTATTATAATTTCGCTCTCAATGGGTTCGCTCCCATTTGGCTCGCAATGGGCTCACTCACCTAATGTTCGAGGAGGATCAATTGCAAACTGCTCACTGAACCCTCGCACATGGGGGGTGGTGAGGGCTGCGTCCGAGCCCCAATGGCGAGGGCGGGGCCCCCACCTCCTCAGCCGCATGCAACCTCTAGGGGGCTTCGCCTCGGCTAGCATGGTGAAAGCCTCGAGGCAGGTGAAACCCACAAGGCCAGGCATGAGGGATAAATTGTTGTGGAATGGATCTTCACACATTTATTTCTTTCTTGGAAGAGTTGATACCTTTGGTTTTTGGTCCTGGTTTTTGATTTTAGCCTTGTTTTTTGATTGGGAGTGCTTAATTGGGTTGTGAATAAATTTTTTTTTGGGTTTTAGGATTTAAGATTGGGAGTCGTATTTTTATTTTTTGGTTTTTCATTGGGAGTCGTATTTTTATTTGAAACAAAACAATTTAGGGGAGTTTTAGAAGGCAATATGGAGCCTTCTTTTACTACACAAGTAGTGGTCACATGGTGGATGTTCATGACAATGAACAACTTTGTGAGTTTCAAACCAAAAGCTCAGGAGGTATTCAAATTTGGTTTAGGAACTTCGATAAGTTTCTTTTTTTTGTCACTTTTGTTTAGTATTGCCTCCCGGAAGAAACAAAATCCTCCACGTCTCTTTTGGATAGAGCCTAGGCAATCCACGAATTGGAACTATGTAGAAAGGGTAGTGTGGAGATGCACGGATGAAATGCACCAAAAAAATTTAAACAATTCTATAGGATGAATTTTGCTGCTTTTGAGAATTTGGTAAACTTATTGACTCCTTTCTTGAGAAGTGCAGCTGTTAATCAAGTGAGGCCACAAATGGAAATCAAAAAAATTGTAGCATGCGTAATTTATAGATTTGCTTATGGTCATAGTGCAGAACATATGGCTGATCGTTTCAAGATTGGGGCTTCCACAATTAGAAAACATGTGGACATTGTGATTGATGTACTTACTGATGGAGACAAATTATTTGGCTCCTTCATTAGCATTCCAAGTGCAGACCGCCTTTGGGGCATCATCTCAGATTTTGAAGAACTAACGGGCTTGCCTAATGTATGCGGAGCAATTGATGGAATACATATACCATTAGCCGAGAGTCCAAGTAGAACAGTTACTTTAGCAGCTACTGATTTTTACAATAGAAAGAAATTCAACTCAATTGTACTGCAAGCGGTATGTGATTTACGGAAAATATTTTGGAATGTATGTGCTGGCTAACCTGGAAGAGTGCATGATGGCGGCCAATTTAAAATGTCAAGTTTGTACAAGGGTTTGAGAAACCGACAGATTTTACAAAAACCAGTTGTTTCGGTTGGAGGTATTCAATGTATCCCTTATTTAATTGGAGATTCTGCCTATCCCATTTGCACCTATTTGTTGAAGAATTGGAAGGCCCCCAATGATTTGCAGAAAAAAAGATTTGACAAGTCCATGAACTTAAGAAGAGCTGTGATTGAGCAAGCGTTCGGCACATTGAAGAATAGATGGAGAATTCTGAAGCATTTCAATTCAAGAGTTGATAGAGCTGCTAGGATTACTATAGCTTGTTGTCCTGAGACAACAATTGTTTAGGCAGTGGATTATTGAAAATCTCAATGATGAATGACTATAATGACATTTTACGTGTTTTTTTTCAGAACTATGTATTGAACTACCCATGGACACGGACAAATAAATGTATATGAAAAGCATGTTTTATTTGATGTAATAGGTTTTGGAACAAATCAAATCAAATCAAACCAAATCAAATCAATTCCATACAAAATTGGAACCAAAATTCCAATGCTCTCAACTTATTCAACATAGGTAACTATTGAACTGCAACATCTACTTTGAGGCATCTGAGGAGTCCTTGGACTTCAAAGCATTTGCAAATATTTCTGCCATCTTCAATTGTGACTCTACGATCATCTTCCTACTCTCTCTCTCGTGGTCCAATATCTTGTCCGTCATCTTCTCTGTCATGGACAATTTCATTTTTGCTATCTCTAAAATCCCATTAGAAAAATTAGTTATGGCTGAGGCTATGGATTCATCTCCAACCGCCAATTTCCTTTTCTTCTTTGAAGCGCTCTTATTCACTTGCCCTGCGACTCCCGGTTGATTGACAGCATGTGTTCATGGTGACTGTGAAGAACCAGCACCAGGAACGGGAAGAGGAGGAGGAGGAGAACCTAGATTGTTGCCCTCATCATCACTCAAGACTACATGCTCAGTATGTTGTGTTTGAACCCCTTGGTCAACACCAGGTGGCACCCCTTTGGTCTTCGCAGTGCCACCAAAAATGTTGTTGAATCTCTCATACCACGGGGTCCAAGTTGAGGGTGGTGCTCCCGTTTGGTCTTGCTTCACCTTCTCTTCTAAGTATGTCGCCCTCATCTTATTCCATTTATCTCGGCACTGTTGCCAAGATCTTTGGGGCTGTTCGGGGAACTAAGTGTTGAGTTGGTTCGACCACTTCACCCAATTTGATTTCTTGAATGGCTTTCGATCGTACTCCCAATAGAATTCTTCACAGATATCTACAAGATACTTCAATGTGTTGTCAGTCCACTCTCTCCTGATATTTCCAGCTCTTCCGGAACTTCCCCTTTGAGTCCCTTGAAAACTATCCCCTTCACCGTAAAGCAACAAATGCAATAACCCTCCCTCTGGGTCCGCCATAATGGCTACAACCTAAAACCTAGAATCGCTACCTCACAATAGGAAAGAAAGAAATCAAACCCTTGAAAAGCTCTGTGAACCCTTCCCGAAAGGCCTGAACAAAATAAATGAACTTAACAAAACTTGTCTTCAATACGGGAGGGAAACAAACAAGAGAGACAAGGGAAAAAGAGAGACCTTATCTTTACCTGCATGGCTCTCCAGTTTAACTATAAGTCTAGTTTAATTGTAACTCCAGTTTAACTAAGGAAATGAAGAAGTGGCTCTCTAGTTTAACTAAGGAAGTGAGGAAGGAAGACTCAGTACATGTGGTGGTGGTGGTGGGTGGGGAGGCTCAGCTTATTAGTTTACCTTGTTTCTAGTTAAAAGTTAAAAGGGCGGAGTAAACAGCCGGTGAGGGCTCAGTCCTCACGGGCTGTGAGGGTTGCATGGTTTGCCCAAGACCAGGCAAACCCGGCCTTTTAGGCCCTCACACACAACCCCCAACGGCCTGTGTGAGGGCCATGTGCGAGGCCCTACTGCTGTAGCAGCACTGTAATATCCTAGTTGAGACTTGAGAATTATTGGTAATTAAATATATGGTCAATTTCGTTAAAATGGCACGTTACTTCAATTCAGAATGGCCGTTCTGAAATCTACATTTATCGTACACTCTAAAAATCTATGCTTGTCCTAGATATCTAAAATCAATACCAATTTTAGATTTTCAGAACGGTCGGTCTAAAATCTATGTAGTTCCTAGATGTTTGAAATCTACACCAATCTTAGATTTTTGAAATCTATAGCTGTTCTAGATGTTTAGAGCAGGCGGTCTGAAAAAATGGCACAAAGAATATGGTACAGGGAAAATATGGCACTAGGAATACTGCCACTTTAATGAAATTGGCCATATATGAGTTTCCCCTAATGCATTGAACCCCACGTTTATTGCATGGAATAGAGCTCTCTCTTTTTTTAATAACTTACAGTACAACGAGTTATTTCATGTGGATGTGGATGGAGAGTGCTTCAATCCTGACAATTGACGTAAGCTTAAGAAGAATATGGATGGTCAATTTCGTTAAAATGGCAGCATTTCATTACAATGGCACGTTATTTCAATTCAAAACAGCCATTTTGAAATCTACACTTGTCTTACATTCTAAAAATACACATGTCCTAGATATCTAAAATCTATACCAATCCTAGATTTTTTAAAACGATCGGTCTAAAATCTATATACTTCCTAGATGTTTGAAATCTACAATAATCTTAGATGTCTAGAATCTATATTTGTTCTAGATGTTCAGAGTGGGCGGTCTAAAAAAATGGCATAAGAAATATGGCACAAGGAAAATATGGCACTGAGAATGCCGCCATTTTAACAAAATTAGCCATATGGCCCGTTACGTACTCCTGAGAGATTAAAATCATTGCAGTACGTAGATCATTAAGCTTAAGATTCTAGACTCAGTCAGGTCTTGTGGACATTTTAGGCTCATCGACCTTATCCATTTGAATGTATTATCAAAAACGATGAAGTTGCTGGAGGAGTGCTGCTATGCTCATCGAATTTCTAACTTAAAAGGACATTTTAGGTTCTCAACGGGCAGCTCAAGGAATCTATCACATTGACTTTGCAGTGGGCAACAAAAAGCTGTAGGTTTTTTGGCAAGTTGTAGAACGAGGCAGGAAACAAAGTTGGACAATTGCTTTCGCTTGGATAACATCAGAAAAGAAGTGCCTCCTTCTGCACACAAGACGATGAGGATCGCTCTACTTGTAGTGATCACAATTCTAATGAACCAACAATTTTTTTTGAAAATTGGTTCATTTTTGAAGTTGAAAGTTGAAATGAGTGGTCACAAAAATCTACCACCTCTTGAAATGTACACTCTTGGTATATTGAAGAAAGAAAAATGTAATTTTGTATTAGAGGTCGTTTTTAGCATTAGAAAAAAAAAGCAGCCTTTTGGAGGGCTGCTCCAGATTGATATGGCCAAGCTATTTCAAGCTTGGCCTGCAATCTCAAAATGGCTACTAGTGAGCAGTCAACTTGGCTGACTACTCGCCAAAACAATTAGCTATCATATTCTTTTTTTTTTTTTTTTTTAATTTTTTTTTTCTAAAGATTTTTTTAAGATATATATATATAATTAACTAATTAATTATTTATTCGCGAATTTTGGTTCCTGTGCCATTGTCACAGCAGAAACTGCTGCGTGGAAATAGCACGGGGGATGCATTTAGTGTATCTAATCCAAACTACGTGCGACCAAAACTTTGTATCCCCTATATTATATCATAAAATTTAAATAAATGAAAACCAAAAAAATATGAATATATTTTCCTAATTTGAAAGTTTATGTTTTGAATTATTGATTTTTTTATTTGCTAATGATAATTAGTTACAAATTTTTGAAGTAAATAGATACACTGCAGAATTGAAGACTAACTTTCACACCCCTATATTATATCCTAAAAAATTGTCTAAAAAATGAACAAAAATTTCTAAAAATAACTCTCTATTGAAAGCTCATTTTGAGTTGAATATTAATGCAATGGTCATCTAAATGTGTTCTCTATAAATATTTGAGTTGAAAAATGTGCCATTTTAGGTTCATTTTCAACCTCTTCTAGAAATCATTCCATATTTCATTCGAGTTGGAAATTTTGGCAATAGAAACCTACAGTCATTATTCAACAATGCTCAAAATTTTAGGTTGAAATTATAGTTTATTAGAAACCACTTGTTCGCACGTGGTTTGTAGTAGTAGAACCAAGTGCCCTCCCCGAGGGGAATAGGGCAAAAAAACATTTTTCAGCCCCAAAAAACACAATTCAAGGTCCTTTGGAGGCCTGTGGAGTAGCCCTTCGGAGGCCTGAAGTTCTCTCTAATGGACCCAGTCACTATTGGAGCACCCTACTTTATTCATTAGAGAAAATTTCAACCTTCTACAGGCTAAATTGATGCATGAGAATGTGCATTTAGGAAAAATATCAGTCCCAAAAGGCTGTTAGGCAATCTATAAGGTGAGCAGTCAACCAAGGTGCTTTGTTGGAATTCCAATTGAAATTTTATTATTATAATATATATATACATATATGTATACATGTTTTATTTTATTTTATATTTTATATTTTATTTTTATTTTGCACTATAAGTGCACATTTGCCAAAATCCTAACAACCTTGTAGAGGGTCTAGATTTCCTGTAATGCTTTGAAGGTGTTTGCATGGTTTTGAAAGACTCTATACCTAACCACAAACTAAAACTCCTCATAACTTTTGACTCATAGATCCAAATTGAATGATTCAAAGTTTCACACTTCTATATAAATCTAAAGAATCAATTTCAAAATTTCTTTTTTTTTAAAAAGTAATTTTTAAAGAACTTTTCTAAGTTGCTCGAGCAGCCCACTAACCAATGAAAATTACATATCATGCAATAACTTTTTAACTATGCAGTCAAAAGTTATAAAAATTGTTGGTCCTCAAAACTACTCCTTAGGCACATGTTGTAGAATTTTCAAAGAAAAAAAATAAAAACTCCATTTGTAGTGAGCTGCCCAAAATTGCTATGTTGCCAAAAAACGCAGCTTGGTCCTTTAAGAGTTAAGGAAAGAGTTGAGTGAAAAGAACCGTCTTTTTGAGATTTTTATAATTAAAGTAAGAGTCTATTCATTTTATATCCCGCACAATATCCATGGGATTAAAGTGAGTGACACCAAGAATTATCTAATGTCTAATTAGGAGTATTTAATGTCTAGGTAGAAATATCTAATATCCCCTCTTTGTGCAAAGCTTGATAGGAATTTTTATTTTTTTCTTTGAAATCTTCACACAACATAGGGACAAGTTTTTTCTTTAAGGCCCAACAATTTTCATAACTTTTGTCTATATGGTTAAAAAGTTATTGTATGATATGTAGTTTTTTTCTTTAGCTGGGCAGTTTCGGCCGGTAAAAAAAATCACTCTTTCCATAAACAAAAATTCAAAATTGGATTTCTAGATTTATGTATTTATGGAAAATTTTGAATCATTCCATTTTGATCAATGAGATGAAAGTCATGAGGAGTTTTGTTTCTAGGCAACTATAGATTCTCTACTCTAAAATAAACTTTGAAGTCCTTTATTTTACTCAATTTTTAATATTTTTTGAAAATAATAAAATCATAGGATGTAGATTGTTTATTGCAACATTAAAACCATTGGGATTGGCATTTTTCAATTCTATAACTAATTCTTAACAACTTAGTATTTTGAATCATTCTCTACTTCTTTCTATTTACTATTTGTTTCCTATTTGTTGTACAATTCTGTATGATCAGAAATTTTTCAAGCATGTAGCCAACTTGTCCTTAAGAATGAATCCAAAGAAGCACCACCAATATGGACATGTTTTCATACAAATGTGACCTTGCCAAGTGTAGCTGCCCTATTTTTTACGGGGCCCAAAAAAAGATATTTCTCAATTCAAATGCTAATATCTTACAATCCACAAAATGGGAGTTTCAAAAAACAATTCTACATCGTCTCAAACCAGCATACTACAAGATCCTACATTTATATATGTTTGTAATTTTCTTTTCTAAATTGTAGTACATGATTAGAAATGGTAGTTTTAGATTGTTTTTGGTGAAACATACTAATTCAAGGATTTTTAAGGGCTAAGGTGATTATAATTGATCCAAATACAAATTTTTGCCTAAACTGTACAATACAAATACTATTTATGAGAGCCTATCGTCGATGTGAGGAACACCTATTTTTTATCTTTTTGAAAATTCATAATTTTTTCATGTATTGTCTTGAAAATACATTCTAAGAGAATCTCATTAGGGGACATTTGAAGCCTCTAGAAGACTGCGAGTTATCCTGCATTTTTAGATTGCAGAAATGCAAGATAATTGCTGGCTCATGTGGCCGCAATTGTGCCACGTCATTTTAAAATAAAAAATAAAAAATAAAAAACAAAAAACAAAATGGCTTAGAATGATATTTGGGAAAACGAAATTTTGACAGCCCGTACCAGCTGTTCACAGAATAGGGACAGCATTGGGAATGAGCCTGACAGTCTTCTAGAGGCCTCAAATGTCCTCTAATGATAATCTTCTTTTGACTACCAATGAGGTCCAACATATGTATTGATTAGTTATAGTTTTAATGAGGTAGGATGTGATAAAATTGCCCTAGGATTGCTCTAAAAGTGTCTTCTAATACATGGTTACTCATTATAGTTTTTGATGTATCCACAATGAATATTATAAGGTAGGGTGAATTTTCAAGCATTTTTTATTCTAACAGAAATTCTACAATGCAGAAGTTATTTAATAAGAGTCTAAAAAATATGAATCAAAATTGATTAAATTAGATTTCTTTTTTGTTAAGGAAACTTGATTGCAAAATATTGAGATGTACACTGCCTTAAAAAATCTAGATTAGTGCTTAGAAAGACACTTTATTAATCCTCCACCTTAAGCTCTACCTAAATTTGAAAACAATTAGAGCATTGCCACTTTTACATCAAAACAATGTGGAAATTTTCAAATTTTGGATGAAATATACTTAATTCAAAATTTAGAGTAAAAAAATTCCATCAACAACCCTCTTCTTCTTTTTTTAAATGAAAATTGGTGTGCACTTCTATACTAAAAAATGCAATGATTTTTTAAAGAATCTAATATAATTGTAAAAACCTAATGAACATGTAATGAAATTTTGAGTGATAATAAAACAAGATTAACATTCCAAAAAGAAATGTTGCAATATCAACAATCTACTCTTATTTGTGGTCATTGGCAACAATTTGAATAGTTGATGTACAACCAATTAAGGAAGTAAAAAATCCATTACTCAAGCAAAATTCACAACAAAGAAATGGACTTGCAGTGGTTGCACAAAGAAGTTATTTCCAATGGATTATTGGATATGAGCCATTTTAATTTAATTTAATTTAATTTTCTTGACACGTGGACAATTTCCATTAATAAGGGAAATAGTACCATTTCTTAAGTAATCAAAAGTAAATTTCAATTAATTGCAAGAAAAAGTTCATTGCACTTTAGCTTTGAGTACATAGACATCCGACAAACTAATAGAACCTATGAGCAAGAGAGAAATAATTTGTATGCGCTTTTGAATGTATTATTTGGATACTATGAGAATAAATTGTGAATTTTTAAAGAGACAACTATAAATGCAACTAATATTGACACTACACTAAAAATGATATTTAGTGTAGTATGACATTTAGTGTTTTATCCCCCTACCAGCCACAACACTAAATCTGAATTGTAGCGGATTTAGTGTTGTGTTGGACGTCAATGTGCCGCCTCCGCCTCCGCCTCCACTTCCTTTGCAAGTTCATTTTTTTAATGTGTTCTAACACTAAATGTCAACCTTTTCAGATTTTAGATTTACCATAGAGCATATTTAGTGTTAGAAATTAGATTTAGTGTTACTTACTTATGATATTTAGTGTCAAGGTTTGTAATTAGTGTTGCCAACACTAAATATCATTTTTAGTGTAGTAGTTGATATTCAGATGTTATACATCCTTGTAATCACATCTATTCACTTCCAAAGATTTATTAAGATTTTTGAGGAGGCAGTTATGGATATAGACTATAAAAAAGGTTATGAGTACTACTACCTTACATGTTCTATACATTTTGGAAAATCTAGATGCATATAATCCTAAAATTGCCTTGGTTTAGGATGCAAGGTCGGGAATGAGGGCCTCCATCATATAAGCATCATCCACTATGATGAATGAGATGATGAATAGGGGATGGTGATGGGATGAACAATGGTAGAGGAATGGATTCAAACATGAACTACTTGAGTTATATATTCAATTTGCTTTGAGAAAGCACATTTATTGAATTGAAGGGTTCACTAGTGTTCTATAAATAGCAAAAAATATGTCAAATTAAAAAGCATGAGACTCTAATTTGTAGTTCAAAAATATCTTCTAAAAATGAACTCTAATATTTTATTTATTTTAAATCTAGAGGAATCATCTTTTGAATTTTACAATGCTATGAAAAATAAAGTAAACTCTAAAATGATCAGTTTTGAATCAAAATAGCCATGAAGTATTACCATGAATTGAAATGAGTATTAAAAAAGGCAATATGTGACAATGGATGTGTAACACAATCATTGTACACTAAATTGCCTTACATTTCTACCTCCTTTTGGTGTGAATTCGTGGATTTTTTATTATTATTTTGGAGAAGTAGCCAACTATTTTTTCAATACTTGTGTGATACTTGGATGATATTTGGGTGAGAGTTGGTGATTTCCAAATCAAAACTAGGTGATACGGAATTAAAATTCAGTTGTTCATAACATTCAAGAGCAGAGAGAAGGTCTACCTTCCCCCTAACGAAATGGTGTGGAATATTCCACATCATATTTAGCTAAAGAACATGTGTCAAGACATAGACAACTCAGAGCAGCCCCACTCCAACACGGGGAAGCGACTCTTCAAATGTTCTGCACCATTGATCTTCTAAGATCAATGGTGCAGAACATTTGAAGAGTCGCTTCCCCGTGTTGGAGTGGGGCTGCTCTCATGTCAGCCCCCCATTGATGAATTTGTGGATGTGGCCTCCAAGGAGGGAAAGACAGCCTCCTTGAAGGCTTTTGAATGTTATGTTGGTCTTGAATACAACAGTAATTTGGCCATTCTGATTGCAAAAAATGAAAATTTCCTTGACAGAACCTATCCAACTTCTAGAAGCTGCAAGTAAGTTTCCAGTTGACAAAAATACGTGCATAAAAAAACAACACTGGTGTGAATGCACAGTAAGATAAATTATGGCACCCTTAAACATGTATTCTCCGCTCCCAAGCATGGTAGTATGCTCTTAAAGCGACCATTTAAGCCTACCTAACTCATCATTGATAGTAGAACATACTTCAAGCAACATGTCAGTCCTTCCTAGATAGGGGTTGCAATTAGAACACGGTTGGTTTTAGGTGTAATTACCTTACATGCCACGCAACTCATTTGTCAATTGTCAGGAAGACTTGTGCCATATGGCTACATCCCCAACTCCCAATTTGTTAAGGATATGCTTTGTTCTTCCTCCGGTTGGGGATGTGGTCCTCCTTGGAAAATACTGAAGTCAAACTCGTGGGTATAATACTATGCTTCCATGTTGGACTGCTATTTTTGTTATGGGGGAACATGAAGTTTGGACCACTCCTCAACAGTCCTCAGCATGACTGACTAACTGGACATTTGATTTCCAGGGTTCAAAAATGTTGTTGCTTATGAAGTTTTATAGATCTAAATGTCTTCAAGTTATACAAATCTCAACTGTACAATCTTCTAGTGTACATGTTGTAGATGACATGTACAAAATTTGAAGTCATTTGGCCACATAGATTGCAAGATCATAATGTTTTAGTATTAGAAATGGATGCTGAAATTTTCCCAAAAATAGGTTTGGAGGTGAAATTTGATTTCTAAACCTATTCAAATGAAAAACCTTAACACTACAAAGTGATTTGAAACTAGTATATAGACACAATGGTCCAAAAAAAATTCATTCAATTGACTCATTGTGTCTACAAAACAGCTTTGAAATGTCAGAAAAGAGCAAGAAAAATTGCAAAAAAACACATCTAAGGGTGAACCTCATTCTACCATTAGAGAAAATTTCAGGCTTCGGGAGGGCTGCTCCACAGCCCTCTGGAGGACCCTGAAATAGTGTTTTTCTGGGCTAAAAACTTGTTTCTTGCCCTATTTCCATGCAGTTTTTGTTGTGACAATGACGCAGGAACCGAAATTTGCGAGTAAAAAATTAATAGTTTTTTTTTTTTTTTTAATCTTACAAAAATATTTAAAACTAAAAAATTAAAATTAAAAAAAAAAAAGAAAAAGTATGAAAGCTGACTGTTTTGGGATTGCAAGCCAAGCTATTTCAAGCTTGGCCATGTCAATCTGGAGTAGCCCTCTGGAGGGTGCTTTTTTTCTAATGTAGAATGTTTCTCAATCACTCATTACTTCTTAAATTGACATGAAATTTTAGCAACACAAACTAGACTAGTATGTGCAACTTTTCCAAAAGAAATTATTGAAAATGGACTTTGCATGAAGAAAAAAGAAGCCGCCGAAATTCAATGTACTCCAAAAATGGCAAGATTTTGAGCTTTGAAATGCTCCCAAACATTCAAGACAACTTGGATTAACGTGAAAATTTTACCACAATAACTAGACTTCAAGGGGAATAAAATGCAACAAACTTTATTGAAAACTAACAATAGATGAAGGAGATACAAGGCCACAAAATTGTAGCCCTAAAATGCGGTTTGGTGATCTCAAATTGAAGTTTTAAACTTTGATTGGCTTCCAAAAAATCAATACACATTAGAGGGTTTTGGGGGCCTTGGAAGATTGTTTCAAGACTGTTCCTTAGTCTGCCCAGATTCAGGGAACGACAATATGGGCGTGTCAGATTTTTTTTTTTTCAAAAAAAAATAAAAAAATAAAAAATAAAAAATATATATTTTCAAAAATGACGTGGCAATTGTTTGGCCACATCAGCCTGGCCATTTGGCAGCGTCCCAGCATTTCTGCTGAGTTTCCACAGTCCGGGAACTTGCAGTCTCTTAGGAGGCCCGAAACTCCTTTAACCCCTAAAGTTTCATGACTATATAATCACCAAAAACGCTCCAAAACTGCCATTTCTATTACAATTACCAAATTTTTGGAAAAAAACAATTTTTGACATATATAACCATAGGAGCTTGTAGTATGATATTTTGAAAACATGTGGAAAACATTTCAGAAAATTCCACCATGTGGATCATAAGATATAAGCATTCAAAGTCTTGAAAACCATTTTTTCAATCCTGCGAAAAACTAGGCAGCTGCACTTTGCAAGCTCACTTTTCAATGAAAAATGACGATAAAGGTGGTGCTTCTTTGAATTCAATTTCCTAATCAAGTTGTCTATATGCTTGAAAAATTTCACATCATTTGGAACTGTACAACATATAGGAAAAAAATAGTAAATAGAAAGAAGTAGAAAATGATTGAAAATACTAAATTGTTAAAAATTTAATTATGGAATTTAAAAATGCCAATCCCACGGCTGTAATGTTGTAATAATCAATCTACATCCTAGGATTTTATTTTATTCCAAAAATATTGAAAATTGAGTTAAATAAACGACTTTAAAGTTTTTTTAGACTAGACAATCTATAACTACTTGCAATTCAAAAACCCTCATAACTTTTGACTCATTGACTGAAATGGATTGACTCAAGGATTTTTAAGTATATATAAATGTAGAGAACCAATTTCAAAAAAAAATTCCAAGAAAAAATGATTTTTTCTTATCTACCCAAACTGCCCAGTTACGAAAAAAAAAAGTAACATATTAGGTCACAACTTTTGACTCGTATTTTGAAATGTCATGAAACTTGGTACACATGAAGATGTTCCTTTCCCCCACCTTCTATTAAAATTTCAGCCTCAAAAATGGATATTTCTAGTCACACGTACTTGCCCAAAATTTCTATACGGCCAAAAAACTCATGTTGGTCCTTTAGGGGTTAATGGTAGAACCTCTCTTAGTGCATAGTCTTGGGACTATGCACTAAGAGAGGTTTATGCAAATGGAGAGGTTATGTACTGAACTTTGGCTAATGTGGCCTCTCACTATGGGGCCTCCAACTACTATTCACAAATAAATGCTTCAAAGTACTACCTCTCCTGTTGCATATTATGCACTAAGAGAGTATGCACTAAAAGAGGTTCTACTATACATATTGGATTGATTTGAAAATTGTACTACACAAACTAGAGGAGAAAATGCAACTTTTCCAACAAGTTTTTATTGAACTTGGACCTTAAATGCAAAAGTTAAAGCACTTTGAATTAGACTTGAAACTGTATGAGGACACTTTCTTTCCTCTTTGTCACTTTGAAGTTAAGCTTATTCATGAAACTTGGACCACTCCCTCGCCAAGCTAATAAAAAAGTTCTAATTTGCATTCCGCTGAGGACAAGGTAAGGGCCTCTTCACACTATGGCCGTCCAAGTCAAGAGGCCGTGGGATTGAGAGTCCAAACTTTTGGTGAGAGTCCAAAGAAATGAGCAATAAATGATAGGTTTTGGAGCCTTTGGTTGGCCATAGTGTGAAGCCTCCAAAGGCCAAGCCCAAAGTCCAAACCTATACCATATGTGTGACTTCTATCCTTCTCTCTCTCCATTTGTCCATCCAATTTCTGAAATTCCCTATGAAGCCTCACTCATATGGCAAATTTTTCAAGCAAAAGCTAAAAAAACATGAGAAAGGGGTCATAAATGGCCTTGGAAAAAAAATCACAGCACATGCTCTCATCATCAAACTAGGAATATGAAGGGTATAGATGGAATAAGAGGATGGCATTGGAACAAGAAGGGGGCATCCTATGCCAAAGGGAATGCAAAGTGAAGTAGGTTCATTGAATTCCAAGACTCATTGTCATGGTGGAGACTAGGTTTCAAACCCCAATGGCGACACAAATAACAAATAACAAATAACAAATAACAAATAACAAATAACAAATAACAAATAACAAATAACAAATAACAAATAACAAATAACAAATAACAAATAACAAATAACAAATAACAAATAACAAATAACAAATAACAAATAACAAATAACAAATAACAAATAACAAATAACAAATAACAAATAACAAATAACAAATAACAAATAACAAATAACAAATAACAAATAACAAATAACAAATAACAAATAACAAATAACAAATAACAAAGAGATCTAGCGGCTGAGATCTTGTCAATTTCTTATTTTTATGAAAAAAGATCTAGCGGCTGAGATCTTGTCAATTTCTTATTTTTATGAAAAAAGATCTAGCGGCTGAGATCTTGTCAATTTCTTATTTTTATGAAAAAAAAAATTCTGAAAAATTCGACGGACTCTCGAGGAGAGTTGGGTCCTACATTTTGCAGGACCCAAACTCTCCTCGAGAGTCCGTCGGAATTTTCTGCCATGTAAGCATTTTGCTGCCATGTAGGCAGTTTTGAGAGCGACAGACTTTGGATTGTGGCGGGTAGTGTGAAGGCTCGAGTGTGAAGGCCAAACTTCGGGGTTTCTGAAATCTGATTGGTGGAAACCGACGGACTCTCGACCGATGGCCGTAGTGTGAAGTGGCCCTAAGTACACAAAATATTTGTGATCTGCTTGCAAATCGCCCCTGCCCTAAATTGGTTCTTGTGTAAATGAATTCTGGGCTGCCGTGCTGGTTACAGTGGAAATCATCCTTTTGAACGCAGCGGTTGTGAATCATTTGCTTAACCCTTAAAAACATTTTTATTCCTCATGAGGTAGCTTGAGGAATTTGCCATGGTGGTTTGAAAGTGGGCAAGTAGAAGAACTGGATTTGCAGGCAAACAGCAAATGGCTCTATGAAGCACAATTTTGTTGTGAATTGAACATCTCTCTCTTTGTAGACAACCTCACAATTAACCCTTAAGAGCCCAAGGCCTTTTCTACCTCAAAAAACACCCAAAACTGCCATTTCTAGAGCATTCATCAAAAAAGTTTGAAAAAATGTTTTTTTGGGAATGTAACCATTGGATCTTGTAGTTAACTTGTGTAAAAACATGTGGTAAAAATTTCGTGAGGTTTGACAGTATAGATTGGGAGATATTTGCATTCAAAGTCTGTATTTTTTTGTTTCCAATGTGCCCGAAAATTTCAGATGCCTTTCACCGCCATTTGCTGAATTTGTTTCCACTACAGACCTCCAATTTATAATTTTTTCTTATGGGGAAACATGTTAGGCATGTGCATGCCAATTTTCAAGGCAATCCAAGACAATCCTAATATTAAAAAAAATTAAAATTTGCCACTATGTCCCAAGAAATGACATTACAATACGCCATTTTCAAAAATAAAATCCCATCACACATTTTTTGATCTAGGAAATCTGAACAGTGGATTGAAAGATGCACTTGTATTTTAGAAGTAGGAAAAAAAATATTTGAAAAATGTCAAAATCTCTAACATCTACAAGCTCCTAAAGCCTCATGTGACCTCCCAATAGGCACAACAATAGCCTCTCTTGCCACCTCTTGCCACCTCTCCTCTCTTGCCACCTCTGCTGCCCCCTTGGGAGTCAAAGTCAGATTCTTGAGGGGCATCAGATTCCCGAACTGAAATTTTTATTCAATCCACCATAACTTTTGGAGGGTAAGTTGGAATTTGATGAAATTTATCTTTCCGTGCAACTAATGAGATTCTCTATCTCCCAAAAAAATTTCAAAAAATCATGTGAAAAATTGAGGTCACATGAGCTTGCCCAAAGTACCAAATAACCCCCACATGGACACTTGGGCTTTTAGGGGTTAAAGAAGCGCCCCCCACCTGAGCACCTCCTGATCCACAACACTCTCACTATGGCAACAAAGCAATGCAACTACATTTGATGCTTGTGGGAAGGAAGGGAAAAACAATGCAATTTTTGCAGAATAGAGCCGTTCACAACAGCTCTCATAATTCTCATTATTCCTTAAACAAAAGGTCTGAGGGACACAAAATGTCCTTTAAGGGCTAAAAAAAGCCAAGAGTACTCATTGGAGGTCAAACTACTATAGAAGACCTCTCCTTTCAAACAAATTTCAAAGATGAATAGTTGTCCTTCTTTCTAATATAGAAGGATTCTTTGTCATCCACCAAAGTCAATTGTAAAGTAGGTTCAAACCCAATTTTTTGTTGCATAGGAATAACAAAAAATAGAGACCAAATTTGTTTTTGATCTTCAATTGAGTTTTTGAATTTTGTCTTTTTGTTTTACTTTCACCAATGGGAACTCAAAAAAATCTGAAAATTGTATATTTTTTTTGCACATCTAACTGTAGGATCCTACATCTAACTAGTATGAAAATGTGTGGAAAAAATTTCAGAATTTTTGACCGCACAGATTGCAAGATATCTGCGTTTAAAGTAAAAAAAACAAGTTTTTCAACACATTGCGGGACTAGATTTTATGACTTTGAACATTTTTTGCACTACAAAGTTTTGAACTTTAAACCTTTATAGTGGAAATTGAATTGAGAGTCTACGGAAAAAAAAAATCCAAAAAAACTAAATTTTCATTATTAAAAAAATTGTCAAGTAGAAGTAGGTACAAGATAGAAGGAAAATCTAAAACATCAATATCTTTTAAATGGAATTAAAAATCACTAATCCCAATGGTGAGATTGTTCTAGCAAAAAAACTAAACCTTGTGAAATTTTTTTTTTTAGAAATTGTAAAAATTGCATTCAAAAATGAATCCTACAATGTTATTTGTTTTCAGGAAGATGCTCTAAATGCCCAAAAAACAAGATTGTCCATAACTTTCTCATAACAAATCCAAATGAAATAAACCCAGTTTTTAAATAGACAAAAATTTAATCTATAAGGAAAAATTAAATTTTTAAACTTTTAAAAATTCTTTTTGCTGCCCCTAGCCCCATAAAGGCTATTTTGAGCTTATTTGGACATAACTTTATTCCCTGAACACCGATTTGAAAAAAAATTATGTTCCCACAAAACTCAGCAATTTTTCCATCTTCAAAAATGGTTTTGGAAAATTATGACAAAAATTCAGCCCGTAGGTACTTGACCAAAATTCCATTTGTCCCCCAAAAGGACAATGGGCTTTTAGAGGTTAATTGAATCATCTTGTGGTTTACTTTTCTTTAGTAGTATAATATACAGAATCATTTTATATATACTCCAAGGTCATGATTCTCTATAGGTTACAAAAAATGTTGTTCCTTTATACATATTCCAATGACTTCTAAACTTTGAAATACAATATCTTTATAATGTTTGAATGATTTATCGTATGACCATTTGAAATCATGGTAAGTGGAATATTCTATCCTATGTAACTTAAAACTTAGGATCCATGGTTCCAAGTCCTTACTTATTGGAGTTTGAAGTATGAAAAACTTTGTATTGTGCCTTTGTACAAGTGCACTCCAAAATTCAAACATAATAATATAAAATTAGAAATCTTAAATTTGCAAATTTTAGTTTGAATATTTTCTTATAGATAGCCATGTGATACAAGCTTACTAAATATTTTTAATTTTATTTTTGAATGATGAATTAAACAAATAAATAATTTTATTGATTTATCTTGATTAATTATATCTTCTTAAATGAAGCATTTTTGATGATTTGAAATTTTAAATGAGTTTTGTGTGAAAATCTTCAAGTGTTCTTCATAACAAAATTCTATATATAAAATTAAATCAAGCATTATTTACAAGAAAAAAATTGTCATTACTTGGTCAAATTCATATTAAATGAGAAGTTTCAAAATTCAAGATCTTAGTAGATAAAATGTACATAGTTCCACATGAAACATAAATATTGCAAAGGGTTTAGATTTTTATAATAATTAATTTCAAATTTAATGGTGTGACTATGACACACTGTTGAAACAATTTAACTTTTTTTATACATTGAACCATTAGTAATAATTTCTTTTAGAAAACTAAAATTTTCACATTTGATTAATATGTACATAAATTTAAAAGCTCAAAATTTCAATTTTGGTGTAATCACATTAGACAATTTCACCCTTAAATTTCTACCCAAAATGGGTCATTCAATTTGTAGAACCGCCATTTTTAGACTTAGGAATATAAAGTCACTTGAACTTGGGTCCATTCCCAAGAGAATCAAGCTAGCCATCAAGTGGTATATTCACATTTAGAAGAAGATGCACTATTGAATTTACAAATATTTCCAAAGCATGGGTGGTCTAGGAGCTATAGAAAAAAGTCATCAGATAGAAAAACTTTGGCCAATGAGGTGGAGGCATGTATTCATGGGTAGGGTCATATTGTGTCAACTTGTATTAGTAAGGGTTTTCCCAGCCTTTGGAATGGAAAAGAGGTAGTTGGAGACTTTTGGCTCGATTTTAAAAGCAACACATGGCAGACTATGTGAGGAACATCCCAAGAGAACAATGTTGGAATGCATCCCTTGACGATGATGATGCTTGGAATTCTAATGGGTTCCTAACGGAGATCGTTCATGACCATTTTCCAATGAGCTACCCAATAGTAGATTTGAACTAGAGTGGCATTGCCTTCCTCCCTTTTTTTTTAAAACTTTGCCAGATCTCTTGGTACAAACAACCATTGGAATACACATCTTGCATTTGGATTTGAATTGTTTCTTCAGTTTTTTCCATGTTGTGTGTTTGTTCTTGTATTTTCTTTCATTCTACCATGTTTGATCTTGAATTTTGGCTCCAAATTTTTGACAAATCTTCTATTTATCTCATAATTTTTGAAATTTAACAATGAAGTGGTCCCGGAAGTGGTCACTATTGCAAGACCATTTTTTCACTCATTTTGGGTCGTAAAAATACTAGACTTATTTCCATGCATGTAGGATTTGGTTACCTTGAGAATGAGCATAGAATGCCAACTTTCTAAAATGTTATGTCCAAAAGAGCCAATCAAAGCACAATTTTAAGCTACGCCAAAACATTAATTCCGTTGCAATACCCTTCTCTTCTATGTTATAATCTTGCAGTCTATAATATGGATTGAAACCAAACTTTGTACAAATGATAAGGACTTCACTTTCTACAAGATCCTACATTTCATTTTGCCTAAAATTGACTCATCTTACTTTGAGCTTCAATTCCTTGTAACTTACAAAAGAAGATCCAAAACACCTTAAAAATGGCTTAAAAATTTAAGGCTCAAAGCATGGTTTGAAAATAAAAAATTTGTTTCCATATTTGTGTCAAAGTAAACTAAATATAAAAAAATAAAATTTGTACACCATATCTTGCCATGTGATCTGCCATTCTTTTAAATATTTCATACTTTTTTCTTGTCTAGAACTCAAATGACTTAATAGTAGAAAAAGACCAAACATGCCTAGGCACATAGTGGATGTGAAAAAACTATAGTATGGTTTGGTCCTAGTTGCATTAAAAGAAATTTAATAAAAGAATTACACTGCAATGTAAATTTTAGTATAACCTTTAATCCATTAAAGACAAGGAATTCAAATTTTGGGCAACAGATAAATACAAATACAAAAATGTTTCAAGTATACAAAGTCTTATTTTTTTTTCCATACGTCTAGATGCTTGTAGGTTCGCGTACTAGTCTATTAACATTTGTATGTATCAATCTTCCAAAAAATATCTTACAAATATTCTATAGTTCAAGGGGCATAAATATGATTAATCTCAAAAAATGAAATAAAATTCAAAAAATGACTTTTAAAAAAAGACTCAAATAGGTATATAATTTTTTTTGTAAAGAAAAATCGTAATCAATACTTAACATTTTGAATTTAATGGAAAAAATTCTTGTGGAAATTATACATATTTAATACATAATCAATTTAAATTGGATTTCAAATTTGATGTTTCAAAATTTATTTGAAAATTATTGATAAGTGTAATGGTAGATTCAATTGTATGGATATGATTTATGCGACATATTTCTTGACATATTTACAATTTTGTTTTGTTAACCATCAATAAGTTATTCTTCCAAGCTGTATTTTGTTATACACCTTCACAATTTTAGAAGCTTGAACTACCTTCTAATCATTATGGGTTACCAATTCTATATTGATTTATCCTATTCATGACACCACACAATTTGTTTCATTCCAAAATCAGTTTCACAACAACTTATATTTGCTTCTTAATATTAACACAATTTATAGTAATTTTTTTAGCTTTCACTAATAATTGAAATATATATCAAATAGTGCGACTTTGATAAATTAGTGTCCACTAATAGGTTAAATCAGTGCAGTGTAATGAGCATTATTGTACTCATGTTATAATTTCCCAATGCTCAGGTGCTTGTGACCTTTGTAAGTTTCACATTTGGCTTGACTATCCAGTGAAAAGACGCAACGCACGTGGTTTCAGTTAACCCCTAAAGTTCCATGATTGTGTTCTCACCGAAAACGTTCAAAAACTGCCATTTTTAGTACAAGTATCCAATTTTTGAAAAAAACGCTTTCTGACACATATAACCGTAGGATCTTGTAGTATGGTGACTTGAGGACATATGATAAAATTTCAGGAATTTCCACTACGTGGATTGTAAGATATAAGCATTTAAATTCATTAAAACCATTTTTTTGGCCCTGCGAAAAAACAGGGCAGCAGCACTTTACAAGCTCACTTTTCGATGAAAAAATGTCCAAAATGATGGTGCTTCTTTGGTTTCTTTTTCCTAGACAAGTTGGCTACATGCTTGAAAAATTTCACTTCATTTGGAATTGTACAACATATAGGAAAAAAATAGTAAGTATATTGTAGTAGATAATGATTCAAAATACAAAATTGTCAAGAATTTAATTATGGAATTGAAAAGTGCTAATCCCAATGGTGGCAATGTTGTAATAAATAATCTACATCTCAGGATTTTATTTTGTTCAAAAAGTATTGAAAATTGAGTAAGATAAAGGACTTCAAAGTTTATTTTAAAGTAGAGAATCCATAATTGCCCGCAAACTTAAAATCTTCATAACTTTTGACTAATTGATCAAAATGGGATGATTCAAAGCTTTTTACCTATATATAACTCTAGAAAATCAATTTCAAATTTTTGTTTTCAAGAAAAGTGATTTTTTCTTATCTGCCTAGACTGCCCAGTTACGAAAAAAAGGAATATATTAGGCCATAACTTTTGACTTGTATTTCCAAATGTCATGAAATTTGGTGCTTATGAAAGATATTCCTTGCCCCCACCTTCTATTAGAATGTCAGCCAAAAATATGGAAATCTCTAGTCGTACGTACCTGCCCAAAATTTCTATATGGACAAAAAACGCATGTTGGTACTTTAGGGGTTAACATCCCTCCTTCACTGTTAAAAAAAGAGAGCCATTGATCTTAAAATATTTATTTTCCCTCCCCCCTCTGACCCTGTTGATCTTGAAAAGAAATACGTGGATATGGATATGGATATGGACACAAACATTTTGAAATAGGGTACGGGATACAGTACGGTATAGATATGAATACAGATACATACAAGAAATATGGATACAAAATATATAAGCCGTTCACCCATATCATTTGCCTATATAGGTTGGTCTGGAAAGTATAAGTATGGTTGGAGGGGGGGTATTAAAATAATAATTTATTACATTCCAAATTAATCACTAAATTGGGGTTGGAGTGAGGTTGAGTTGGGAATTAAAAAAAAATTAAACAATTATTTAAATAAAAAAATAATTGGGGGGTGGGGGTGGGGGTGGGGGTGGGGGTAATGAGAATTTAAAAAAATATTTAAATTGGGGGGGAGGGTAATGTGACCTGGTGACTATCTGTTCAGAATACAGGTACAGTACATTATAGGTAAGTTTCACATTTGGCTTGACAAAGTCCTCAAAGGTGAGTTAAAATCTGGAAAATTCAATAAACTGAATCCATAATTATGTATCCTTGTCATGATATTATTGCAAGGTGGGTACCCTCAAAACCGTCATTTTTTGTTAGTGTGCCTAGTAACTATTAGACTGATCAAATTTTCATATTTTATTAATGGTAAATGAAAAGAGGTTGCACCAGAGAATGCGACATTTAGATACCACATGCAAAAGTTATGAAGGGTTAAAGTATTTTTGGTAGATGGTCTAAAATTATTTCTTCAACATATGTACATAATGATTTGGAGATGTACATAGAGTGATGATGGCGGTTTAGGCAAGGTGCAATTTTGGTTGTACCCACCTTAACCCCTAAAAGCCCAAGGGGTTTGGACAAAATACAAATGTGTTATAAAATATAAGTTCTAAAACCTTTTTGAAGTTTGCACCAAAGAAGATAATGTGAAGCACAAAAAGTAGAAAGCATCTGTACGGTCAAAATTATAAAATTATTTTCAGATTTTTTTAAAACAAATTTTGAAGATATAACTTCAAAAATTCACCAAAAATACAATTTCTATTTTTAGCATTTGAATTTTTTTTTATTGGTCAAAATTGTGGTTTCTATTGATTTGTGAAAAAACGCATGAGATCTAGTAATAAGAACACCAATACTTTCCCCATATAGTAAGTTTTTCAACACTAGGCAAATTTAGACACTTTGTGCTATTTCTCTTATAGTTTTTGTTTGACTGTAGCGATCTGAGTTTTGAGTATAAATATTGATAGACAACCCAATCTTTTGCAAAAAAAAAAAAAAAATTTTTTTTTTTTTTTTTTTGCTCGAAAATTTTGCCCAAAGTCAGGCAGCGACCATAAAATGGTCACTTGTGCGCTTAGGGGTTAAGAGAGAGAAGTGACTCTAATCATTTTATAGGCTAGCGTAAATTGAGAGTATGTTCATTATGAATCCCACTACAATTCTCTAGAAAATTGAAGAGTGACACCAAGATTATATTCCCTTGGTTGAGACAGTAAACTTGTGCAGTTAACTTCATACATACAAAATACAGTGATGTAGAATGATTAGTTAAGGAAGTTACTTTTGAGAGGCATTTGGAAAGATAATTTTAGGAGATGTTGAAGTTAGTAGGAAGAGGTTAATTTTTTTCAAGCTTTTTTTTCCTGGGGATTATACATGTGGAATATTTAATAACAATTAATGTCATTGATGTTTAGTAGTATTTTCTTGATGTCAATTAGGGGAATGTGGAATCATTCTTTTAGTTTGTTGTGGATGATATTTATGTGGTTCGCATGAATTAGTTGCCCGTATGATAAGTGTTTGCATGTCTCAAGTGTGGGTGGCAATGTCTTAAAGAAGTGGTTATTATATATTTTTTTTTAATGTGATGGTCAAGGGTCATTTGAAGAGCGTCGTTGCAAATATGTGAACTCTATAACTTGGATTTTGTAATGTTTGGAGGGAAGAAAGTATGGGTGGTGTATTTTGGTGAGGTATTGTGTATACACAATATGTTTGCGTGTAATTTAGCTATACAAGTACAAATGGTAATTTTTATACATGTGTTGAGGAATAGCAATGGAGGTATTCAATTTGTTATTGTTGCTTATCATCTATGTTTCTGGCATTTTTTAGGATAAAGCATTGTGAGTTTGTATGGGATAGGAGCACTTTTCAAATTTCATGTATTGCTTTGTTGTACCGTTGAATATGGAGGGCTTTTATGTGTGGCTTGGTGCACCATAGTAATACTATAGATTATTTATTATAACATTACAACCATTGGAATTGGAGTTTTTCAATTTCATAATTAAATTTTTTACAATTTCGTATTTTAAATCATACTCTACTTCGTTCTACTTACAATTTTTTTCAAGTATGAATATGAAAAAAAATTCTTGAAATATATTTTTTAACATATTTCTTCAATATATTTACCAACTTATTTCTTCAACATATTATGGAGAGTAACAAGTTTTAGGATCTATGCATTTTTGTGTACAAATTTGAAAGATGATATGTAATCATTTGAGAAGAGTTGAAAATATTTCTTTTTGAAATCCAAGCGACACAATCTTGTAGTTGGTAAGGTTTCTTATTCTGAAATTTTAGGAGTGTGTACTCTAACAAGTTAACTAAATGATCCTACGGTTGAATTTGTTAACTCCTAAAGGACCAACATCCGTTTTTTTGACAATATAACAATTTTGGGCAGGTTCATGTGACTAAAGATTTGCATGTTTTAGGCCCTAACTTTAATAGAAGTTGTAGATGAGGAATATCTTTTACGTGAACACTTTTTTTTCACATTTGGAAATATGAGTCAAAAGTTATGGCCTAATATATTACTTTTTTTCCCAGCTGGGTAGTCCAGGTAGATTAGAAAAAATTGTATTTTCAACAAAATAAAAATAAATTGATTTTTAGAGTTATGTATATATGAAATGATTTTAATCATTCCATTTTGATCACTGAGTCAAAAGTTATGAGGATTTATTGTTTGCAGGCAGTTATGGGTTTTCTACTCTAAAATAAACTTTGAAGTCCTTTATCTTACTCAATTTTCAATATTTTTTGAAAAAAATAAATTATAGGATGTAAATTTTTTATTATGACATTGCAACCATTAGGATTGGCATTTTTTGATTCTATAATTAAATTATTAACAATTTAGTATCTTAAATCATTATCTACTTCTTTCTACTTATCATTTTATTCCTATATGTTATACAAATCCAAATGATCTGAAATTTTCAAGCATATAGCCAACTCGTCTAGGAAATGAATCCAAAGGAGCACCACTATGATTTTGGACATTTTTTCATAGAAAGGCGAGCTTGTAAAGTGCATCTGCCCAATCTTTAGCAAGGCCAAAGATGCATTTATATGATTTCAAATGCTCATATCTTGCAATCCACAAGGTGGAAATGTCTAAAATTTTTCTACATGTTCTTGATTAAGTGTAAGACATGATCCTAAGGTCAAAGAATTTTTTTTTTCAAAAATTTGGTACTTTTACTAAAAATGGCAATTTTGAGCGTTTTCGGTGAAAACATAGTCATGGAACTTTAGTGGTTAATGAATAAATATAGATGAAGATTTTAGCCTTGCTTTGGATTTGAGTACTATGAAGCAATTTTGGACCAAAAATTTTGAATTCGTTTAGGAACTAAAGAATATACAGTAGAGAAAATTTCGAGCCATAGGAGGGCCATTTTTTTGAATGAAAATATGCACTTGCAGAAAATATTAGTCCAAACTAGCTCATAGAGAATCTTGCTAGTAAAAGATAGCTTATATATCCAATTGGATTTTTGACTAAATTTTTTTTTCATTGTTTAAAAATATATATTTGAAAATAAATTAAAAATAAATTAAATATTTTATTTATTTTTTATTTCACTGTATTTGTACATGTGCTAAAAGTCAAATGGCCCTCCACAGGGCCCAAATTTTTTGTAATGAAGAATATGTGTAGTGAGTACTAAGAATGTTGGAAGTCAGAAGGTTGTGTAAATTTGGGATAAAGGTTGTTGGTAGTCTAGTCAAACAATCTTGTAGAAAATTCACATGTATGCCACATTTAACTACTTTTGGACTTTTGAAGAGTTCAGAATTAATATCTGGAGAAGAAACATAATAATCTATACAAAGCATCTAAAGATCTACACAAACATCTAGAGATCTCCGGATGTTATTATCTAGAGATTTTCGAACATTTTGTCCAGAATTCAGTAAAAGTAATTAAATGTGGCATATGTGATTATGGTTAATAAAGTATTAGTCTTGAAAATTAGTGATAAAATGTTGAAATTCAAATTTTGTTGTATGGTATGGCATGATGTTTTGTAGAGAATATAGTATTAATGTATGTTCCTATACAAATTAATTGAGTTTATTTTTCTGTCTACTAATTATTGAGAATTTGTTGAATAGGAAGTGGTGGTTGTTTAGTAAGGAATATTTGTTGTCGTAATTGGGTCGGTTTAGAATTGAACAAATTCTTAATTTATGCCAATTCAAAGTGACTTTAAGTTGTTTTATTTTTTTTTCAAACAATATGAGGTGTACAAAATTTGTAATATGTATATAGGATTATTGGAAGACTATTTGAAGGGCTGAAATAGTATTTGATTGGTATAGGTAGAGTGGTTTGGATGTGATTGAGTTGTAGCTGAGATAACTACAACTAATCATGATATCAATCTTTCAAAATCTTGCACAATGAATACACTTAGAGCATTGCCACCCATTCCCCTCAAACAGGGCTTGGGAGATGGGTTCCCCTAGGCTCCGGGCATTCCTTTCACCACCAATCCCATCTCACTCCCCACCCATTCCTACCATACTCTTACATTTAACAACTTGCTACGCAAACTGAGTTGGTAGGTAAATTCACTGATTACAATTTTGTAGCACTGAAATTCTTACTATTAGCCCAATTAGCACTAAAATGCTATAGTCGAATAGGATCACAACAATAAATGCATGCAAAGTCAATAACTAGCGAGATTGGTAGTTTGGTGTTTAGAGTATTGTATATGGTGAGCCTACACTCTTTTCTTCCTTGGCAGTGACTGCAGTGGGGGAGAGGAATGCTCTTGGCCATGCCCAAGCAATCGTCAGCCATGTATACTGAGAAACGATGGTGATGCTCTTACATATTAAAAATGCCTACAACTTCAACACCATAGTTTGCGTTGACTTAATCACTTATCAATACAATTTTGAAACCTTTTTACTTTTGTATGTACTATCTAACTAATGCATTTTTTAGTGCGTTGAAATTTCCTTTCCTTTTTCTAGAATACACAAAATATACACAAAATATAACCATTCTAATCAGGGCTTTTTTTTCATTTTTTAAAAGATGCCATAGTGGCGATATAAAATTTTGTAGTGGTGCTTCAAATTTCAACATTCATCCATATTAGATAGAAAATATCACATTAACACATATCACATGTCTATAATTAGGTTTTCATCCACAATTTGGCAATTTCATCCAGTTTTTGCTTTTGCTTTGAATTCTTTTGGGCGATTTCATCCAAATTTTTTGCCATATTTTTTTACCATTTTTTAGCCAGATTACTTTTTTATTGGTGCAATCTGGCACCAAAAAGCCAAAAAAAAAGCCCTGATTCTAATGATATAAATTGTGTTCAATACCTAAAAGGTAGAAGTGAATTGTAGTTACATTATTGTTGATGCATTTGAAATAATTCAATCTGAATGCGAAAAGAGTCTTTCGGTGTGTGAAAGATTAGTATGCATTATGTAAATCTAAGCGTGTGAATAATATAATTTTTTTCAACCTCAGTATCTTAGATTCTCTACGTTTAATTTTTTGAAAATTGAATGTAGTCATACACGTGTATTTAAATTATAAATGCAAACAAACCATTTGGATGCAATGACTAATTGTATTCAATTAATGACTAATAATTGAGTGATATCTAATTTTGAATACTTAGTTTGATACAAAATTAATATATGAGAAAATCATAGATATTTTTCATTTCTATAATTGGTAGTAATATGAGAATTTAAAGGTTCACTAACAAGAATATGAGAATTTAAAGGTTCACTGACAAGACTACTAAAGAATTTTACTTGACATAACATTTTGAAGGAATTACCTTTGGAAAAGAAATCTAGATTTTTTTGTGCATAATCTTGCACTAATCGAAAGTGGGAGGTATCAAAAGCTACAAAAAAAAAAACACCATTGGATACTCACTATGCACCATTAAGGCTCTCTATTATGAATGCTCCACTTTTGAGTGACTATGGCATGATTCAAGGAGTTACAGTTTCGAGCTTGTGATCCTTCAAATCTCTTAATACGTCCATAATTTCTCCACTCTTCACCTAACGTGAGGAATGCACACCAACTGTTTCAAAGAAGTTTCACAATCGTGGATCATTGTCAGAATGTCTAAACATTGAATTGTTCATGATTCCATACCGTTCAATCTCTGTACTTCTGTGGAAAGTTTACTAAGGTTCGTAAGCATGCTGTGGCTGATGTTATGCTTTATCAAGGCTTGCTTCTATTGTGTTATTCTAGTGCTCTGTCACACTCTATTCCATGTACTTGAGAAGAATGTATGGCTATGAAGACTCTCCAGCTAATTCTTATGAGCAAAAATAATGTGCATAATTATTGGATCTACAAGATATGAAGTGTAGAAGATTTTAATCATCGACATTGGCAGCATCTCAGAAAGTGATACGGAGCATAGAAGAGTTGCACTCACTGTCCGGTGGAGATTAATCGATGGCATCTGCAAGTTCTTGCCTTCAGTTGCAAGGCTGCAGGAAGAAGACGGCCTGACGGTACAATCTAAAACAAGAATATGCAAGAACAACGAATATTAAAGTGAATTGAAAAAAATATAGCGCATACCGTCCCACATATCAAGAACTAGTCACTACATTCCACAAAACATGGTTAAAATTGCAAGGTCATTGCATTACAATAAAATTCTGTACAGAGTTGATGTCATAATGAACAATATCGAACTCTAAAAATCGCCAGGCGCTCTCATATTTATGCTAAAGATCATAACTTAAAGGTAACCTGGTTTCTCATGAACCTGACTGGTACTTTAACTTGTCGATTGAGAATGTAATTGCCTGAAGTACCATTGAACCACCTGATACTACAATATGAGACTGTTTCCATCAAAGCTGAGATCCCCAAAAGGATATTACACTTGATATTTTGAGGCTCGAGCTGATTCTTTGGTTGATGCAGACATTGATGCAGTAGATGGATAAACACGACAGCTTGTGTTCAGCATCCGCTTAATTTGATTTACACCTGTCATATCATTCACCTGGTGACATGCTTTGAGCATAGCCCTGCAGAAAAGTAATGAGAAAATTCCTTTTAGAGACATGACTAGATCGTGCTCTGTGTGGCATAACCACAATGCTTCAACTCTGTATACAATGAGTGCTGGGAAAATCAACCAGTCGAAAAAGTATGCAATGAGGTATTTAAAATATCAACTAAATTGTTAAGTCTTAATGAATGCTGAGGTAGTCAATAAAACCAGAAAGACAATTCTTTGCATCAGACACTTGATTCCTCTTTTTCCTTTTATCAAAAACCGGAATAACTATAGGGAAAGGTTTGAATTGACCAACAACAAGAACTTGTAGAAATTGAACATCTGTCTTTAGACTTTTAGTGCTTGATAGGCTTGACAAGTGCGTGGGTGTATTCCTTGAATCTCTACCTGAGCAGAGCCGAATGGAGTTCAAGTCGGTCTTGCGCGGCTTCCTCCAATAGCTCATGAGTGCGCCCTAGAAAATGGCCCACTGTCACCAAGGCTTGAACACGCGACACCCACATTCTCGAATCTGGTGTCACGCCTGCCAATCTCATACGTTGCCAAAGAGTCTCCACTCGCTCTCCCTTCATCCTCACAGGAAAGAGACTCAATTAGAATCCAATCTAAACAATGATTATGTCTAAACAGACACCGCAGATGCCTTTGGGTTTGCATAAGGAAATACTACTGGTACGTGCAAACACAAATTGATATGTGTACGGTTCCAAATAGATGTATGTCAATCGTAGGGTTTGGGCGGTCTGAAGGACGATTTAACCAGAAATACCCTGCAATAAAGGTCGAATGAACAGCAGTACTATAATGCCGGCTATATCTAGAATGAAAAGAAAACTTTCACATAAAAGAACAGAGAACTAGGGATTTAAATAGTGATTCGCATTGGTGACAATAGATGATTACTACTTTCGCACGTAAATACCACTCGATGTCTATCTTGCAACGATAATGCACACCTTCTGGAGCCGGACGCAAGCCTCTATCAGTGACCCATATACGAAGCTTGTTGCCTGCATACCAAACTGCACAATGCAACCGTCATAGCTGATTTAGAAGCCTAGTCAGACGCGATTCCTACTTTCTGAGTAGCAGCCTAATAAGGAAACTATACTAAAATTCGATACTAGAGTCGCATTCCATACAAGTTAGTTACATACATACCAGGCAATTAGAAGTTTCAACCGATTGCATTGCTCTTTCAAGTCGTTGAATCTTTTTCTCTTGGGCAAAGTCGTCTAGATTTATTTGAGGTTGCAGACCATTAGGTGTAGGCTTACGGACGGTCAAAGCTCCAGAATCCTCTAGTGTTTGGCCTGGGGTCTGGACATCAGCGCAAAGCTGGCGTATGACTTTGGTAATAGCTCTACAATCATGACAACGATGAATGTTTTACAACCTGAACATTCAAAGAAACATCCAAACAACATGCGATCATGTACAGAATCCTAAATTTAAAGTCATTAGGCAAAAGATAATCACCTCTAGGAAATAGAAGTTACGCTTTCAATTTTTTGTGATGCAAGTGTATTCGTTCTGTACTAATTTGAGACAATCTTAATGGATCATAAAACTTGGGCCCGAAGTCGCAAGTGCCTTCAGGGTTAACATCAAGTGGCGGGTAGATTTATCACAAGGTTCGAAAGAGAGATATCTCATAAGAAATAAAATACAATGTAGAGCACTTCATGACATACGCTGGCTTCATTCGAATTCCAGATCCAGCCAAGGCTTCGACAAGTGAGGCACTGCTTGTGAGAGAAAATCCTGCAGCAGTTCTGTCTCCTGACGCAACACCATCCACTCCTGTGGCTTCAAGCCCCTACAAGTGTGCACAAACTAATGCTCAGATATTAGATCCTACATTCACAGCAGTTTCTTGAACAACGAAAAAGCAAATAGCAATTCAAATATTAAATTAATGGCCCATGTTACAGTATTGTCCAAAAGTCTCGAGCTTGTTCATTCCAAGATAACTGCGTAGAAACGAGCAATGAAGCTAAGCATCAATTAAATGTCATGATTAACTGTACCGAAATGAGAGCCCCAACAAGAGCAGCATCAACTGTATCCAAAAGCATCCTCTCTAACGGATCCTTGCCACTCTCTTTCGGTGCATGTGAAAGGTTTGCTAGTCTCATCTTTTCATATATACTGATAACTTGTTCACCATCTCCACACCTTCACAGACGCATTGTGCATGAACAGATTGTTAGTTTAGGGAAAGATTCCAAAATTTTAGTCCATCTATTTAGTATGACACTGGAAACTTCTATAAAATGGAGGGAAATAGACTACTTTGTCACTCTGCGTCCAAAATGGCAGGCAGGATTTGCTGCCGGCAAAATGCAAAGTCCTCTCGGCTCATATGCACAACAAAACATGTTCTACAATCGTATAAGATTATAGTCTACAAATATTAGAGAATCGGATGGTGCAGAATCGTTAAAATATTTTCTATGAGTCCAACTTACTTTACAAAGACTGAAAGTGCAGACTCGAAAACCATCCTGTGGACATAAAAAAACCCCACGGGAATCAAGCATGTGTTAGAAATCCTAAACCGCACTCATATTCGCAGACTGATGCTACCTACATATGTGTTTCAATAAAGCATAGGAAACTCAAGGGCAAATTATCTGATTTAGCAATTCAGATTTGAAACACGGGCAACACATGGATTGACTACGGTGGGTCGACTAAATCACAATGAATGTTTATTTCAGCTTTAAATTTCTAGAAAATCTAACCAGTCTAAGTATTTTGTTACTGTCAAACTACCTCAAACATCATGCAATATATGATATATGCATGAAATTTTGTAATCCTGCCTTTTCTCCCTCAGAATTGTAAGGGGTGCCTTAGTATCTACATCTTCTGATCCCAGTCTCTGTATGCTAGATTCAATCTAGTGAGGTCCTGAGGAACAACAAGAGAATCGAGGATCATGATGTGCATTATCATTCTTAACCCAAAGCGTTTTGAAAACGAACAAGGGGAACTCAAAAACATGCCTGTCTGGAGCAGTTCCATCAGATTCCATGATATCCAGTATACGGACAACTTCAGCAGATGCCTGAGTTAACACAATACCAGTAAGTCTGAGATTCACATCACTATATCAAATAGGATTTTTCGTCTTGAGAGAAATTTTGAAGAGACCACGTTACGACAAAGGTTTTATGTCAATGAGCTCTCCAAAACCTTTCCATAAATCCTCGTTTCTCTCGAGTGTAGCCAGTTTCGCTGGCAAGGATTTTTGAGTAGACATGCATACCTGGACAGGGTTTTGTTCTGCTCTTGCAACAGACACCCCGATAACCGATTGCCAAGTATGCAAACCAAGGCCATTAATTCCTACTCGCCGGAGCTCATCAGCCACATCTGCAAACCCAACGCAAATTCAGCTTGCAGGGAGAAATCGAACAATCTTAACGTTGAAAATAGATAAAGGACAGATGTACTGAAGGACCAGGAAACATTAATGAGTCCCAGAGAGACTTTACCTAGTATGTAGAAATCTGATTAAACATAGAGGCCCGTTAACGTAAATTTCTGCTGGTGGTTGCATGAAATCGTATCTTCGTTCTACCTAGGAACGAATCGAAGGTTTCCACTCAAGAATTAACCAATTTTCCATTGCAGCAAGCCAACCAGGCCGAAAGATAGGATATTTTAAGTGGAATTTACCAAGTGCAACATCAACGCCAGGAGCATGGGCTAACTTCCGGACCATTGCCCCAGCGGTTTCTCTAGTTGGCGATAATCCTGGACAATTCAAACACACAGACAATATCACTAACAAGCATTCAGGACCGTGTAGAAGAAATGGTAATTTAAAGATATAGAGAGAATTTTAGAGACACAATACCTGCTGCTGCCATATCAGCCAAAAATTGATCCAGCTTTCCTGCCGGCGCTGCTGATATACACTCTCTAAGCAGCGCTGCATCCACGCTCTTCATGTTCGCCAAGACACATGGAAGGGTCACATGAGCCAAAGGAATTTCCAAAGCCCATAGCAGAAGAGAGTAATTTCTGCACTTGTAAGGTTGCTAGTAGGTGATTGCAAGAAAGACCTGCTGATATTGTTGTGTTTGCTACAGTACTGACAATTTTTTCTAGAGTACTCAAAAATCAGAAAAAACATTATTAAGAAAAATTAAAATACAGACACTTTCATAGACCTCTAGAAAATTTAACCCTAAGAAGATAAAGAAAACCGGGCTCTTACCTTCACAAGGACTTCTGGCACGGCCATAGCAGGAGGAAACCCTGCTGCATTCATCTTTTCAAGCATTTCCAGGGCCAAGCCTCCTTCTCCGCAGTGAACATATGCATACACCGCACAGCGATAGGTCTACAATAGGATGCACAGGCACCATAGATTTCAAGAGTTAATGAGAGAAATAAATCGGCGACAACAAGAGAGGTTGAATGGAATTATCAGTTCTATGGGGATGAGGTAGGTTCACATGATCACCAAGAGGGCTTCAGAGTAGGAGAAAGACCGAGTGAAAATCTCAAGAAAATGCATTCTATAGGGTAAGTGCTGCAGAATACATTCTCTAGAGTTTCTCGTGGCCAGCACCCCGTTCCTACCTCTTCCTCTCGACCTTTCTCCTACTCTCGAGTCCCCTAATAATTACAACTAGGCTCAGACCCCACTGTTTCAAAGGCTACTAATTCTGAAAAACATATCTAATCAAAAGATCAGATCAGAGATGGAAGGAGAGAGTGCACAGACAATTTCGTCATGAGAACAGCCAGAAGACTTCATATCTTGAAGCACTTTATGCACCACAGCCTTATCCCGAAGTAGCCCTGCCGCTCGCTTCTCGAATGTAAAATATCCCAACAGAAAGTTAATTAGGCAAAACGGGAGAAACGTGAGAGATTAAAAATTATACGTTTGTTAGGCGAGGTAACTTCCATCAAAGCCAGAAACTTCAAAGACCAATTGTTTTCTGAAGGGTAAGCTAAGTTCTCCTAAAGATTTGTAAATCTAAACAAAAGCCATGGAAAATATGTATGTCCATGGTTTTTGGTAAATAAGAAACCATTATAAGTTAAGGTTCCATCAAACGGGAACCCTTTTCCAAAGTTCAGTGCACCTTCTCAATTTTGCTAGATTAATAAAACTTATATCGTACTTATGAGACTCAAAATAAGGAAATGAGGTATCATTTCAATTTTTAAATGGCATATATAAGTACCAATAAAGTTGCGAATGTGGTCTCATCAGGCTTGAGTCCATGGCGTGGCAATTCCTTGGCAAGACCAATTCCTCGAAGCATAGCCCGGCCTCGTATACAGGCGTCCATCGCCGTATTGTATGATATTATACAAGATTTCACACCTGCCAATTACCGGCGTTTACTCTATGAAACATAGAATCGATTTATCAGGAAAGCAACGGGCTCCCGTACCAGCAGAACTTAAATGGAGCATCTGGTAACGCCGGAGACAAGCTAATTCTTTTTGAGTGTATTTAACTAACAAGCCTTCAGACGAAGGAAATCGTTCACTTCAAGGTACTCACCTCTGCGCTGCATACTTCTCAAGACCCCAACCGCACCATCACCGTCCCGACATCGCGCATGTGCTTTCAAGAGAGTGTTGTAACTGTCCCTTGACAATTTCAGTTTTCGAGCCTCCATCTCAATAATAATAGATTTGCAAGTTTCCACATCCCCTGTACTTGCGTATGCTGTACAAAGAAATCAAAACCCATGCCTCGGTAAGGCTTGGTTGCCTTTGATGCCTAAGAGGTATACGATAAAAGTCCAAGATGATACAGACGGCTCTTGAAACACTAAACTTAAGGGAATCAAAGCTCAAATCTCAAAGAGTGGTACCTAAGTTCACTAAAAATTAGGATGAGAGCAAACGAATTAAAAATATGACGCAGACCAGAAAACTCCAAACATACCATCAAGAAGAGAATTGAAAGTGAATATTGTACAGGCTACATCTTTTGCGGCCATATCGTGCCAGAGATTACGTACTGCACCGAGCAGGCCAGCTCGCCCATAACACCTGATTGCGCCACTGTCCACATTTGCGACAAGTGTTACTTCCGTAGCCAGATCTGACTGTAGAACTCTGTTTTCCAAAATCAATCTTGCAATCAAATATACGGTGTGCGTAATGGTTCAGGTAATACAGGAAAATCGAGTTGCTTCGGTATTTTCAGAACGGTCAATATATTGACGCATTTAGGTTCAGATTTGACTGGATGCGAGAAACCCTCTATGCGCGTGTACTTTTGTTCGTTGCCTAAAGGAAAAGTGCTTTAACTCATATAACCAATCGAACTAAATATTTTCAACTTAATGCAGGAATTCAGTTACAACATCCTCTGAGCCCAAGAACCAGGAGATGGTTTAACAGGGACGGAGTTTAACCCATTACCAGTAAGTCCGATCATTAGGCTGAATAGCACGAAATTCCAGTTCCCTCCACAGAATTTCAACACCTTCGGGACTTTGCTCAGTCTGTCAAAGAGATTGCAGGTCAAAAATATAAGAGACGCAAAAACCTTCATAAAGACCACTGGGATGTAAAGTGCGTTCTCCTGTGTCAAAATGTGAAATGCGACAAGATCTCACTAGAGCATCGGATACTAAACTTCAGTGTACTCTCTACTTTTCAACTGCTTTCAGTATGATAACAGGTAGCAATTATCATATTAGAATTTGAAAAACGTCCGCAGGAAGATTTTCAGGATATTTAACATCAACTCCGAGGAGCCTCTGAAAAATCAGACATCGCAATAATAGGCAACTTTCACTGTCGAGATAGGTTAGATCATATACTTCGATTAGGGTGTTGTAGATGGCAACATCGTGCTTCACTCCTTCTGCATCCATTTTCTGTCACGAATAAAGGAAAGGTGATTTGTTCTCTGGAAAAATATCCTCACTCCGTTGTGACTGCGTTGAGTATATTTTTGCAAATCTGTGACACGAACAAGTATTTCCAGGCCCGGGAAAACATAACATGGCGTCTCTAGCCACAGAATAAGAGAAGAATCAAGATAAAAAGTCACCGACACGTTGAATATAATACGGTGGTCAGAACTAAGCTCAATATATAATACTATGCTCAGAACCAGGCTCAGAATCAAAAAGGAACTTTAGGCTTACAAGAGAGCTAACTAATCAATATCAGTTGATGAGTGGGAAAACATACTGGCCAAAAAATAAAACGTCTTACTTGAGTACACTCCTAGTTTGAGGAACGTAACACAAACGCGGACGCATAGAGAAGCCAAGATGCAAGTTTCAGAGGAATGACAGGTACATACAGCAAGCAGCGCAAACGCCTCCTTTCGTTGATTCGAGAAACAATAACCCTGCAAAAGCTTCGAATACACAAACACATTGACTGAAGTCTCGTTTGTGGCACGAGCTCTGTCCACTATTCGCTCTGCTATGTCCAGCGCCTTCTCGTTCACACATGCCTGCGATACGGTGACCTTTTAAGACAACTGCCTACAATCCGAATACAAGACAGTCGAGGACTCCAAGATGGAATTCTGAAAACGGCGCATGGTTAAAACTGATAAGTTCAAACAACTGCTGCAAACACAACCAAAGCCACACTCAATTTAGTCACACATTTGCCACAACAAAGGGAAGAAATTTTTCAGCTAAATAATGCCACGGTTTTGACAAGGCCATAAGATGGATCAGATGCAACGAGTATCCAGCAGTTCAACAACATGTCCAGACACTCAGGGACAAGAGAAGAAATGTACAGTGACCGCAGCGCAGATGTGCATCGCGTTCACTCTTGTCCCGCTGTCATACATCATATCTAGAAGTTGCAAAATTAGCTGGACTCTATCAGACTTGGTTTCTGTACACTGTGCTTGCTGCGCGCTTGCCAAGAGCTTCAGCCATTCCTTCTCACGTATATTCTTTGCAGTGGATGCATTCCACTGTTCCTGCGCGGCCACGTGAATGTAGGAAAAAAGTTTAAGTCCCAAAACAAACAGGGTCAATCTTGGACCAAAGAGCTTTGTCCAAATCATATGAAGGGATGAAATGCGCCATCAGTAGCCCGACAAAAAATGCCAGATAATTTTTAAACCGCAGCAGAGAAAGAGGGAACTGCAGCGCCAAGGAGGCTTACATTTAAACAAGAGTCTGCAATGAGATATTCTGCCCTTTTTATTATGTTCTGTGCAGAAATTTCCCCCCTATCTCTTTCCAATTTGGGTCTTCCAGAGAAAACTTCGTTTGCAATTTGGGCTGCAATCTTGTTAGCACCGTCGCGGCCACTGGTTTCCATCGACACACACTCACTACGTACATCCTTCTCTTCTTGGATATCCGCTCCAGCATTTATCTTATTCTCCAGTATGTCCTCTCCGTTCTGAACTGAATCCCTAAATTTCACCTTCTTTACTCGTATATCGTTTGGGACTTTGGGGGCATTCAAACTATCCATTTCCATGAAGGCTGCCATAGCTTCTCTAATTGCTTCTTCTTGGCCATCATTACGAACTTTCTTTGTTGCAACAACGCTTTCAGGCTTGGTGGACACCATTGCCAAACCTTTTATACCGTGACTATCTTCATCACCACGAAAAATGTCACTAAACTTATTCCGCCCACTCAAAGTCCCTGCAACTGGGTATAAATATCTACCCCGGCTACCTCCTAGGGCGTCCTTCAAAACCAAGTTGTAGGAAGAAGGCAAATCGTGCAAATAATACTCCGCTTGTGTCGTTCCGGCCAATTTATTACCCATCCTGCACGCTTACGCGAAAACCTGATGCAAAACCAATGCTTAGCACGACGATGCACCTCACTCACATTGTAATCGCAAACCCGACGCCTAAATTCCTCCTGCCCACTGTCAAACTCCAAGCACAAACCCTAACGAGAACTCCACAAGAACCAAGAACAGTGAGAAGGACCAATCGGTCCCTCCTACCATTTTGCAAGGGCTCATAGAAAAAAAAAAGACAAAGAAAGCCTCGGAAAAACAAATTTGCGCGCAAATGAATTCAAATGGATTCCATGTGTAATTTTACACCTGATTTCCTCCTGCCATAGCCATTCTCAATGTCCAGCTCCAATTCCAATAGCTCCAGATCCACCAACGATACTCCGAAGGATCCAATCCGCACCTAAACAAAGTGATCAATACTGCTGCAACTTCATATCAGTTTTCAGGTCATGGTAGTTCTCCGAGAATTACAACATATCCTAGATATATATGCGACGCCATTCCACAAGCGCTCAGAGAAACGAGATGGCCATAGAAATCATGGAGAAATAATTTACGTGCAGAACACTTCCAATGGTGCAGTGGACAGCGACCGCAATTGAGAAGGGAATAATTAATGTTTGTCCTAAACGCGGCTCTATGAAGACGTGAAAATCACGACCGCTACTTCAGTTGAGAATAAATTCAGTGCCAAAGCGACGCAGCACCGAACAGCATCGCACAAACCTACTGCGCGGACAATCACGCAATTTGCAGGCAATAACAGACCTGTGATAGAAATCATCCGCAAATTCAACGCTATTGTAGCCGGTCCCTGGCTTCACCGCAGCAATATGCACACCGGGCGCTGTCCATGAACATACGATTTGTCACCGTGCTTTTGCAATCACCGTAGTGATCCGCAAGAACATCCAAAACCGTGGTAATCATGCATGGCTTCCTGAAAACTAATACTCAATCAAGCTCGCAAATGCAGTTCCACCAAACGCCGAACTTATCTGCGAATTATCACCCGCATCCTCTATAGCTTTTGGATAAGATAGTCCACCGCAATATATTTAAAGCTCTCAAATGGAAACCATGTGCGCATAGTTCTTGCGATGGAATGTTACGGGATCAGCGATGGAATGGCTAATCGAAGAAAAAACATTTGACAAAGACTATTCCGCAGAACTGCAAGCTTCAGCTACCTTTGTGCTACCTTTCAACATCGAAAAATTGAAAGCTGAAATTCTCCTACATGATACCTTCCAGAAATCTGATACAACAAGATCATTCCATCTCGCAAATGCAGCTCCGTCAGAAGTCGAGCTTCTACGCGATTCGGCAGCATCATCCTGCATTGCTTCTGGATAAGGTGGTCCGCCTTCTTAAAATGCAACCATTCCTTGGCCAAATTACTGCAAATTTGCGCTAATTCTCGTTGAGCAGAAAAGAACAAGAAATTGCGTTGTATGAAAAAACGTGAATGTGATTCTTCATGACGGTATCCAATCAAGGAAAGCTCGATCCTCGACTACAATGGAGATTGCGTAAGCAGAGAGTTCGAGAGAGACAGACGACCGGCTGTAGCAAGTCCCTTGTGAAGGTCGACTGGTGATAAGCGGTAAGAGTTATAAGTTATCAGCCACGGGGCGATAAACTGAATTAAGTGTCTAAAACATTACACAAAATAGTGAAATTAGGTTGCCCCACACTAATTTCTCAACAGTCCACACTATAGAAATATTCACAGCTTTTGTACAATGATGCATTGAATTCAGAGCCAAGTGTATGGCATAGACGTATCCTTGCCTAAAATGTATTGCCTTTATTCATGAAAGCTTAATGTCTATTGGATACAACACAATGTTGAAAATTTAAAGTTTATTCATTCAATGTCCAAAAAATTAATATAAAAGATACTTTGGGAATACTCTTTTGATTTCCAATGAGATTCAACAAATAATTAGGCAATTTAATAATACAAAGCAATACTAAAGTGCTTATTGGGATGCAATTCGATATAGTTTATCACCCCATTAGAAGATATTTGAGGCCTCCAAGAGCCCGCGAGTTATCCTATGGTTCTTTTAGCATCCGTATGGTCAAAATTGTAAAATTATTCTTAGATTTCTTTTAAATGAATTTTGAAGATATAACTTCAAAAATTCACCAAAAATACAATTTCTATTTTTAGCATTTGAATTTTTTTGATTGGTCAAAATTGTGGTTTCTATTGATTTGTGAAAAAATGCATGAGATCTAAAAATGAAAACACCAATACTTTCCCCAAATAGTAAGTTTTTCAACACTAAGCAGATCTAGACACTTTGTGCTATTTCTCTTATAGTTTTTGTTTGACCGTAGTGATTTGAGTTTTGAGTATAAATATTGATAGACAACCCAATTTTTTGCAAAAAAAAAAAAAAAAAAAATTTTTTTTTTTGCCCGAAAATTTTGCCCAAAGTCGGGCAGCAACCATAAAATGGTTGCTTGAGCGCTTAGGGGTTAAGAGAGACATACAACATGTTGATGGAAAGAAGAATATTTGCTTGATGTGGTAGATTTATATAGAATCTTTTCACTTTTTTGATATAGTGAGGCTTAACCCAGTTTAAGAGTCATGCATTCCATGAGGTGGATTATGAATGTTGTAAGAAGAAATGGATAGATCATATCCATACAATCATGTAGAAAAAATGGTTTTTGTTTATGTTTTAATAATGTGACTAATGTGATCACTTGTTGCTTTATGATTTTTGTACAAGGTCTTACATGAGTTCCTAACAAAATGGGAAGAAAAACAAACTCCCCAAAATGAAGATCTTAGTTATTTTTTTATTTTTTTATTTTTTTATTTTTTTATTTTTTAATTACAATTTATTTTAAATTTTATTTTAAAATCTTTTTGAATTTTTTTAATCTTTTTTAATCTTTTTGAATTTTCTTCAAAGTTTATATATGCTAATAGAGGCTAAATTCTAATCAAGTTATTTGAATGAAATTTGAATTAGATTTTGAATCTGATTAGAATTTACATCAAATTCAATAATTTTGATTCAAATTTGATTTAAACTCAAAACTTACTTTACTTTTTATTTAATTCTAATTTGATGAAAATTAAATATCTACTTCAATTCTACTTCAATTTCCTACAGAATATAATTTAATTAGAATTCAAATTTGATTGAAACTTATATATATATATGTATATATAGAGAAATATATATAGAGAGAGAAATGTAATACGACAAGTGAAGTGAAATTTAGAATTTTTTAGTTGCTTTATTTTATAATACGACTTTTCTAAAATTATTTTTGAAATATTCTCATTCTAATTTTGAATTTGATTAGAATTCTAAGTGTTGAATCAAAATAGTTCAAAATTCAAATAGTACAAACTTTGAACTATAGAGTGTACGTTCCAAACTATTTTGATCCAATTTCTTCAACATTAATTTTCTAAGTTTTTAGCTATTTAAGTCCTAAATTTTGTACTTTTCAAATTTCACATTAAACTATTCAAATTTGAACTATTCTAAATTCAAATTTTAAATTTTCAACTACAAAAGAAATGTAATTTTTGGCCAAACCATCTTTTTCTAAAATGCTTGCTAATAATTTAAATACTTTTGAGAAAATTGAAAATTTTACTACAAAAAATAAACTTAAACATAAAAGCTTTTCAACAATTTTTATGAAAAATAAACAAATTATGAAGGAGAGAATGGCCTCCAAAGTGTGATGGATTTTGTCCAATGGCCTTTAAAAAGTAGCCGGAAAAGAATAAATAAAATCAAAACCTAGAATTTATGTGAAGAGCTCCAATCTTGTGAAGCCTCAAATTTTCACTAAAGAAAGCTTAGGTTTAAATCCTGATGATAGCCTATATGGTGACTTTGGCCACATGGCAGCCTTACCTATATGGCAATTGGCCTTGTCCATGTGGCAACCTTGTCTACGAGGCGGAATATATTTTCTAATAACAGTTTTTTTTTTTTTGGCCTTGACCAAATCAATAAACAAAATCAGTATTTTCTTATTAAATATTATTCAATCAATGCGTCAAAATCAACAAATAAAATCAACACTTTTCTATTTAATTTTTTGTTGATTTGAACACAGATTTTCTAGTAGTAAAATATTGGTAGATTATTGTAAAAACAAGTTGATGCTATTATAGACGTTGAAGTTCTATTTGAAATGAACACAAATACAATGATATTTTTTGGTATGTTCAAAAAACCATAGTACTACCACATCAGCAGGCATACTCATTTTGATTGTGAGTAAGTCTGTAGGTTGTAGTAAAACGCTGAATAGACGTGAAAAACACAGAGAAAGGGAATCCATTTAGTATGCTTTGCATGAAAGGGAAATGGATGGATGTGCACTATGGATGAAAGAGAAGTTCTTTATACAAGTGGAGTAGTAGAAGTAAAACAATCCATGTGGAATATGTAAGGCAAGAATTGTGTTCAAAGTAGAATTTCTAAAACAACTTCTAGATGTTTGGCACAACATCCACATGTCCATTGGTCAAGCTTTCATCTTCAAATTATCCCACAGCCTTTGGAGATTCATGATAGACAATGTAGCGGGTTTTTTATTTTTGAAAAAGTGACGTGGCATTGTCTTGACCACATCAGCCAGCAGCTTCTCTGCATTCCCGCAATTTGGGAACGCAGGATAACTCGCGGGCTCTTGGAGGCCTCAAATCTCTTCTAATGCATTTTGTCCTATAAGGGAATAAGGGACTTTAGGAGTTAACGAAGGAAATTCATGCGAATGGCACAATACATTTGTTGTTTTTGACTTGCCATAGATTGAACAAAGGACTTGAAATATGTTGACCCTTCAAAAATGACTCTAATGAGTAAGAAAAATAAATTACCAAAAAATCACCATAATTTCAACATAACATTTTGAATCCCAAAAGAAATCTTGTAAAAATTACAATAAATAGTCAATTTTAGAAAGAATTTTCAAAATTTTGTTTCAAATTTTATTGGATTTTATTAGTTAGTATAACAATTGATCAATCCACTTAGATGAGTCTACAAAGTCTGTTTTTATGTTTTACAACTTTTGTTTGAAAATCACTATTAAACTATTATTCTAAACTACATTTTAAAAATACATCTCTACAATTTTGGAAATCTAGACTACATGCTCTTACTTTAAGTGCCAACCTCTAACGATCCATGCACTTGTTTTGTAGCCATTGCCTAAATTTAGGCAAAATTTTAGAACAAAAATCCGTTTTATCAAATTTAATGCATTTTTTGGCTACTCAGTGTAAGATGAAATGTAGACAATCATTATGAAGTTATACATTGAAAACAAAAACTGTATTCTTAGTGAGTATTTAAAGTGAGAGTCTTGAAATTGATTTGAAAATATTTAGGAATATTTATTCAAATTTGATTGTAGAGATTATTTTTGCTCATAATGTATAATATAATATATTTTGACAAAATCCCCAAAATTTGTAAAAGATATATTTTCATTATAGCACATCTATGGTAAGCTTTGACCAAGACTTTTTAGATTAGTACAAGTTGAAAATTTATAGAAGTGATCTTAGTAATTTAGTTGCATCCTATTGTCTACATTTGGCAATTGTTAGTAATATGTTCAAGTAAGCCTCATCCAATATAAAAGACCTAAGGTTCCCAATTCCAACACCTAACCAAATGATTCTATTTCTATCTAGCTCAAAACAATGTGTATCCCACCACTTCATTGTATTGAGGAGGCCCTCGACAAATGAAGTAATTGCTTAGACATTTGAAAATATGAAACTACACCTAAGCCTAGTGAAGGGTCCTAACTGCAAGTTTCCATATTCCTAAAATTTGTTGGTGTGACAAAGGTGCAACAAACAAGAGCTTAGTGATTAAGAGCTAGCACACTACTAGAAAAATAGGGTTCATTTCAAGTGAATTCTAACAAAAAATGTGTTGGTTATGTCTGTGGGTTAGGAGCACTTGGTTCGGACTTCATTTCAAGAGGTCTCTGTCAGCTCTTTTTTGGTTTCTCTGTCTTGGAAGGCGGTTCACGTTGCCATGTGTGCCATTGTAGCACATCCACATGGGTGGATGATTTGTGGCTTCATCCAACGAAAACAGATGGCAGTTTATCTACTCTCATCAGGTGGTAGTAAATGGACAGCTGACATTTGTGAGCTTCGGAGTATTTCCCGTTCTTTTTCTTCAGCAGAATGAATCTCACAATATTAACCCCTAAAGTTCCATTGTCCCCTCGGGGGACAAATCAAATTTCAGGCAGGTACCTACGGGCTTAATTTTTAGTGAAACTTTTTGAAACTTTTCCATAAGATAGAAAAAATGATTAGCTTTGTGGGAATATAATTTTTATTTCAATTGGTGCTCGGGAGCAAAAGTTATACCACAAAAAGCCTCAAACCAAACTTGGCGGGCAGCACAAATTTTTTTGCAAAAAGTCAAAATAAATTTTAATTTTTTTTTTCTCTGAAACTTTATATTTTTATCTACATCTATAGCTTTGACTCATCTTATTTGGACTAATAATGAGCAAGTTATGGACAATCTTGTTTTTTGGGCAATCTAAGCATCTTTTTGAAAAAATAACTTGTAGGATTCATTTCTGAATGCAATTTTTACAATTTTTTTACATTTTTTTTTGAAAATGTTGTGTTTGCTTGCTAAAACAATCTCACTATTGGAATTATTGTATTTCAATCCCATCTAAGAGCTATTAATGATTTAGTTTTTTTTTCAATCTGGCCAGATTGGAGAACGGGCCTGAAACGGCCCTCCAATGCCCCCAAATCTCTTCTAATGGGATTTTGGACAAGTTTCTATGAGCTCAATTTTTGGTGAATTTTTTTGAAACTTTCTCATAAGATAGAAAACTAATTATCTTGTGGCATTATAATTTTAATTGTAACTGGTGCTAGAGAGCAAATATTATTCCACAATAGGCCTGAAATTGATTTTAGTGGGTAAAACAATAAAAATCACAAGAAGTCAAAATAACTTTTTTCAAATGCCTTTCCAAAACTATTACATTTTTTTTACATGTAAAGCTTTGATTCATTTGATTTGGGCTAATGATGAGAAAATTATGGACAATCTTATTTTTTGGACAGTCTAAGCATTTTTTGGAAAATAAACTTATAGGATTCATTTTTGAATGTAATTTTCACAATTTTCCAAGAAAAATTGTTTGTTAGAGTCAAGTTTGTTTGTTAAACAATCTCATTGTTGGGATTTAGTAGTGTTTCATAGTAGTGTTTCATTTTTGTCCAGAGCTATTAATGATTTATTTTTTCACTCGATCTTGGACCTTCTTCTACTTAATAATTTTTTAAAGAATAAAAATCAATTGAATTTTAAAAAATCTTTTTATAAGACTTTCAATTCAATTCTCCAAGATAAAGTTTTTTAAATTGAAAGTTCATAGAGCAAATTTTTTCCACAAATGGCAGTCAAACTCATGTGAAATTACAAGCCAATGTTCAATTTTTTTTTCCAACTTTGATTGCTAATATCTCCTAATCTATATGGTCAATCTTCATGAAAATTTTATCACATGATCAAAGACAAGTTAATTATAGGATCCTGTGGTTAGATTCTAATAAAAATATGTCTTTTGTTTCCTTGGATGAATGCAACAAAAGTGTCAATTTTGAGTGTTTTTTGATAGAATAATGATCTTGGGACTCTAGGAGTTAAATATGATTTGCTTGGCTCTCTATATTTTTTTGGTCTTTTATCTTGATTTTCAAGGTGGCCTATTTAAGATGTTCAAAGTCTAAACCTAGATATTCTTGTGTTTATCCTAAAAGTCTTTGCAAGACGCTAAACCCATCCATTAAAATGGAACAGGCAAGTTGAATTCACCCCTGGAAAAAAACACAAGAATTTTTTATTTGCCACATATAACAAATTTGCAAATTTGAATTCATACTTGTAATCAGAGGCCCCAAACTAGCCACAGAAGAGGTGAAGAACATAGAATTATTGTGGCACAAAACAAGAAGCTTTTTTTTTACAATAACCCTATGGAACACAAAACTCACCTTCCTTGGTCCACTTTGTGAGATGGGTATAGCATCCTGTCGAGTCTTCTGATGCACTTCCAATAATAATAACTAGTGTGCCTTGTGTCATTGCCACATCCAAAATGAAAGGAAAAGTGATTTTTTTAATTTTTTAACTGATATAGAAATTTTGAAATTCAATAATTTTCACATCATCATTCCAAACGCCACAAAACAAAGCCCGTCCACCCCTCCTCGCCAAGACCTTTCCAAAGATACCAAGAACGCAACCAAAATCAAAGTAAAAGTAATTTTCTAATTTTTTGATCTATAAATACTTCAAAATTCAATAACTTCCACACCGTAATTCAAAATGCCACAAAACCAAGCTCGTGCACCCCTCCTCGCCAAGAGCTTTCCGACGGTACCAAGCACGCGGCCAGGGTACACACGATTTGGGAGATCTCAATGTAACAAAACAAACAAATTAGGTCTCTAAATATAGGTAAAACAACCATGCTAATAATAATCTCAAGTTCAAATTCCAAACCAATGTAATATTTGGAGGGCCAGTTTACCGTTGTCCATTGAGGATGCCCGGACTTTTGGAGACTGAGCCGCAAACCAATGGGACTGCGCTCCCCGTTCCCTCCAACTCACAGTGTTCCCATGGCGTGCTCATTAGATGACACGTCGCTCCCTCAACAAGTGTGTCCAAGGCGCGAGAGCTGCTCAGGGCTAGGGTTTCGTTAAACTAGAATCTACGGAATTTGTCGAGAAGCTATGGCGTGGAAGTAGTACCTTCGGACGCCTTCGATTTGTGTGTCAAGCCACGCATGAATTCCCTAGTGTTCAAAGTGTTCAATGTGTCCAAAGGTTTCACAGGTTTTCAAATCACTTCAAGGATTCCCAAAGCGCGGTGAACACTCTCCTGGTTTTCCATATTGCTTGTGATGAAGCCAAGGACCGACTTCATTAAAATTTGCCGATGATTCATACCACAGGTCTGTAATTGCATGCAACTGCGTGATTGTCCGCGCAGTAGGTTTGTGCAACGCGGTGTTGCGTCTCCTCCGCAGTGAATTTGTTGTAGCAATCGTGGTTCTCACGTCTTCCGGGAGCCACGTTTAGGGACGAAAATTGTTTAGTTTCTTCTCAATTTCGGACGCCATTGGAAGTATTCTGTATGCCAATTGTTTCTCCGTGCTTTGTATGCCTATCTAATTTCTCTGTGCGCTTGCGGAATGGCGTCGCGTGTGTCTGAGGTATATTGTAATTCTCGGAGAATTGCAATGAAATGACCAGAATGGTGATATGAAGTTGGAGCAGGTGGTTATCCCTGTGTTCAGGGGCTGATTTGATCCTTCTGAGTTGATCGTTGATGAATCTGGAGGCAATGGAATTGGAGCTTTGCCTTGGCAGGAGAAAAATTAGGTGTAGGGTTTTGCGATCACAATGTGGGTGTAATGGCTGGGAATTGCTTGGACGTGATTGTCCAGTCAGTTGGCTTATGCAGTGCAGTTTGGTGTTGAGTCTCTTACGCGGTGAATTTGGTCTCAAGTGAAGTCCTGGTAGCACTTTGGACGCTTCGTGGAGGCACGGTTAGGACGACAATTGTTTAGTTCTTTCTCAATTTTGGTCGGAATGGTTGTGATCGAGCGCCTTTAGTTCTGGAAGATTCACACGTGGAATTCATTTGAAGTAGTGTGCATGCAAATTGTTTTTCCGAGGCTTTCTTTGTCTTTTTATTTTCTGTGAGCCCCTTTGTAAGGGCCGATTGGTCCTTCTCAGTGTTATTAGTTCTTGTGGAGTTCTCGTTAGGGTTTGGAATGGGAGGTTGACAATGAGCTGGGGGAAATCAGGTTTCGGGTTTGCTATTACAGTGTGAGTGAGGTGTATCGTTGTTCCTGAGCATTGATTTTGCATCAGGTTTTAGCGTAAACGTGCAGGATGGGTAATAAATTAGCCCGGACGACGCAAGTGTCGCCTTCGGAGTATTATCTGCACGATTTGCCCTCTTCCTACAACTTGGTATTGAAGGAGGCTCTAGGAGGTGGCCGGTTTTTGAAGTCAGTCTTGTGTGTTCATGATGAGGGACTTTTGCTTGTGAAGGTCTACTTCAAACGAGGCGAATCTCCTGACCTGAAGGTTTTTTTCTCTGCTTACATTTTTTCAAGAGGTTTCTTTGTATTAGTAACTGCAGAATTTGATATAATTATGCATATCGGTTGATTATGTGCGTTGACTTTCATGCACCTTGTTGATGTTCTTGTGTACGTCTTTTGATATTTTGTGTAGGAATATGAGAGAAAATTACATGATATTCGAGAACGGCTGAAGGATATCGACCACTCACATGTTTGGCCTTTTCAAGTGAGGATCTAACATCAATCTGTCTTAGTCTAACACTTTGAACTCAATTTTGAATGCCAATAATGTTGTGATTATTGGGATAAGTTTTCAATTATTTTCTCTTAGCCTCTTTTCTCTTGGGTCGTTCTTATCATACTTGAGGGATCTGAAATGTTTCTTTCCCTGCTTTCACGGTGAAGGACTCGATCGTGACTTGTGTCTTTTCTTGATATCAATAGCATTGGCTTGAGACGGACAAGGCTGCTTACTTGCTACGGCAATACTTCTTCAGTAATTTGCATGATCGCATCAGCACTCGTCCATTTCTGAGCCTAATCGAAAAGAAGTGGCTCGCCTTTCAGGTATTTACAGCGTAATTCGCATAAATACTAATAGTGAGCTGAAAAGGATTGGGTGATTCCACTCTGATCTGCACTTGTCTCCTCGTAACGATGTACACAGCATCTTTGGTTCTGCCTTTCCTGAACTCTAGGACCCTCTATTTATCAGCTGCTGTTAAACGTATAATCTCTGTCACTCTGGCGTTTGCAGCTGCTGCATGCTTTGAAACAAAGTCACGAGCGTGGAGTTTGCCATGGTATAATCCTCTACCCTTTGTGTGTGATGAGTGATCGTGCCACAGAGTGCAATTTTGATGGGCTGTTATTATGATTCTCCTCTCCTTGCTCTCTATTGTGTTGTGCATGATGGATTCGTTCCTTGGACTTTGTTTGTTGTTTTGATTTTCTTACTAGGAGGCTTACTATCTTTAGATTGATCAGGACTTCATATTGAAATGTTGAATCTTTTTACACCGAATCTTAATGCAGGTGACATAAAATGCGAAAATGTCTTGGTGACCTCATGGAATTGGGTATTTCTAGCTGACTATTATGGGTCTCTAAAGCCTACCTTGCTACCGGCGGACAATCCTGCCGACTTTTCCTTTTTTTTCGATACAGGGGGTCGACGCCGTTGCTATCTAGCACCCGAGGTTTGAACACTTTCTTTTATTGTATTCTAATGTATTACTAGGGTGCATGTTTGGCGGATGTCGTGTATTGTTCAATGGAGTATAAGAGATACTACATGATACATCGTCTCTCTGTTTGTGTGGTAGATCTTGTCTTATCTGGAAATCGTTCGAATCTACGAGAAATTGTGATTATTGTGTAGATATCCTTTTTCAGAAGTTTATATATTGTGATATGCTTTGATAAAATGACTCGTATTTTCCTCTTTTCTTTCATTGTTTATTTTCCTTTAAAGTGTATTCTTGTCAGATATAAAGAAACAAGACGAGATGCCAAAAGACTCATACCTCTGTTTGTTGATGCAGAGATTCTATGAGCCAAATGTTGATGCACTTGCGACTTCGGATGCTCCTTTGACGCCCGCGATGGATATTTTTTCTGTTGGGTGCGTTATTCGCCTGGTGCTGATAGTCTTCACTGTCATTTCCCAGCTAATTGATGTTGACCGTCTCATTTAATAATTGTGTGTTGTATTGAACGTCTTCCGAGTTACATGTCACAAGTGTATGTTATGTAGGACTGCCCATCGGTTATTGAATCTTCGTTGGCACGTTGCTGGGATATCAGGTGTGTGATAGGCGAGATGTTCTTGGAGGGGAAAGCGCTGTTTGATTTGTCTCAGCTACTCGCATATCGCCAGGGAAAATTCGATCCTCGTCCATCTCTCGAGAAGGTTAGTCTCACGCCTGAGGCGCTTGTCGTTCTCACTGTATCGTGAATAATCTCACAGAAACGCAATCTCTTGCTACCATTTTTTCATCTAGTAACTGCTGGAGAAATTGGCAACTTGTTGTAGCCTACGCGTGGAAGCATGCATGCAGATGGTTACGCGTATGGATTATGTGTGAATTTTGGAGGCACTTTTCAGGGTTGATACTCCTCTGTAGTTGCTTTGTTGTGCTATTGTGCTCTGCATACGCCTTAGAAGGCTTGGTTCGGGTTGGATGTTTCAGGTTACTTCATTTTAATTGAATGCCTACCTGAAGCGGATTGCTTTTTTAGATTCCGGACTGTAGATTTATTCTGAGAGGAGATATTCATGCATTTATAATTGTATCACTTCCTTGGCAGATCCCAGATGCAGGAGTCCGTGATATGATCCTGGACATGATCAACGTTTTCCCAGAGAAACGATTATCTGCAGATCAGTACTTAAAGATGTGGTGTCCTCTAGTATTTCCAGAGTACTTCTCTCCTCTGTTGCACGACTTCTTCTCGTATCTTGTTCCGTTGGACACAGACAATCGAGTAAGTCATAAGAACCTTTACTTTTAAAATCGACTTCACTGGTTTCAGATATGACATGCGAAGTAATTATTTCTATCTGCTAATTCTCATGCCACTCTTATTTGTATCCTTGCTGTGAATAGGTGGCTGTTACACAGAGTTTTTTCCCTGAAATTCGCAAGCAAATGCTTGCTGATTCTCGAAGGAGGCAGTCACGGGAAGTAGGTGGTGGTGGCATTGCTGATCTGGTGTCTCCAAGGAGGCTTAATTCATCATCTTCTCAGAAGAAGCAAGATTCACACGTTGGAGATTCCATTGTTGACGAAGCATTTGCTGCTGATTCAGCAGAATTTTTATTGGACAGTCAATCTACGCCACTTATCCCTCCGGTGTCTTCCCGGCGCATCAAGGCAGCTGCGGTGGCTATGGCTGAGGCGGGTTCCGCTATGGATGAAGTTGTAACTGAGGAGGTGAGGGATTTCTTAATTAATATGCTTTTTTGGTCTGCTTGTAGTTCTAGACATTGTATCTGTTTGACCCAAGTAACAATTCAACACGTCGGGTGACTGCAGGGGTATGAGAATCAAGTACGTGAACCAGGTGGTACATTCCATGAACGTCTTCTCCACACTGGTGAAACTTCCATGGCTACTCAGGGAATAACAGGGTCTGGACGTCGTAAGGATGATGTTACTCTTCCTTTGGATAGTGGATGGAGATGGGATGGAGATTGGGAGGTCGACCCTAGCTGGGCCCATAGTGGTACGTGTGCTCTGTCTCTTTCGTAGTTATGAAATTCAACATTCTCCTTAACCCTCCCCTGACCCGCTTGTGATGGTATTCACCAATGTCTAGGCTTCAGTCGAGACGAGGGGCTCGGCTTGAAACATCTGCGATTCATCTGGGGAAGTATTGTTTTTTATCTGTTTCTGCGCTCTGGAGCAATCTTTTCGTCTGATTTTGAATGTTAATTTTATTTATGAAGCTTCTTACACTGCCTGGGTTGTGCTTTATTTTGGCAGAAGTTGGAGCTGATGAAGATGGTTGGAGGTATTGCAAGGTAAACGCTGTGGACAAGGAAAGAGAAGTAGGAAGTCCTGGTAGAAATGCGGCAGATGTTACTGGAAAAGGGAATGGGTCTGGAGATGGTCCCTTGAAACGGACTCCTTCTATTACTCGTAGTTGGGTTTCTGTCTGTACCCCGGATTGTGTATGGAGACAAAGGAAATGTATCCGCAAACGCCGACGGCGACCATGCTACCCAACGCTGATCCCGCAACCAAGCATTGGATCGGGGCTTCAAGCACAAGAATCATCTTCAGATACTTTAAAATTCCTCGATAGTGGTAGCCAAGTGACACTCGATCAATCCCAGAGATGTGAAGGCATGATTTTAATTGCAGCTTTGTTATGTTCGTGCCTACGTAATGTCAAGCTCCCTCAAGCTAGGCGAGGAACTATCCAATTATTAAAAGAATCTTCATCGTACATTGATGACGATGCGCGACTTCAGCATGTAATACCTTACATTGTCGCTCTGCTGTCCGACACTGCTGCTATTGTTCGCTGCGCCGCTCTTCAGACTTTATGTGATGTCTTGTTTCTGGTTCAGGTATTGCTCCAATCCTCATTCTGATTTGTTCCTATTTTTGCTTATGTACCGTGTTTTTGTGTTGGACACCGAGTAACGTGAAAAGTTTCGGAGTTGAGTAGGGTTCCTACAAATATTGAACGGTGACTCAGAGTATATTATTGCTTTTAGTTAGTGCTACTATTAATGACCCAACTGGAGATGAAGGTTTCTTACGTGCTACACTATTCATCGTTTACAGGTTTTCCCACCGAGCGATGCAAAGATATTCCCAGAATATATACTGCCTTTGCTCTCCATGCTACCTGATGATCCAGAAGAGAGCGTTCGCATTGCATATGCCGCTAATATCCATAAAATTGCTGGAACGGCTTATAGATTCATGATGCATTCACAGGAGAGCCATGAGATTGGAGGCTTGGATTCTCCAGTCAATCGTTCGAAAGGATCATTGTTGGAGAGGAAGTCAGTTTCTACCAAACAAGGGGTAATATACTTTATCCTGGATGGTAGTCAATGTAGTTGGGATCCAATCTCTTATTGGATCCTATCTGCAAGAGATAAATAATTCTCCCTTTTCTCTGATTGTGACGGTAGTTTCGATGATTGACATCTATTGATCAGGCTATTGTCAGTCATCTTGGCTTAGTTCTGATTCGCTTGTCATTGATTTGTTGGAAGCAGATGTCTGCGGGGTCTGGTGCAGGTCGTCTGGAAGGAGAACTTGCACATATGCGTGAAACTATTGCACGTGTCATTCAGGAACTAGTGATGGGTCAGAAACAGACCCCTACAATTCGTCGAGCTCTGTTACAGCACGTTGGGTCACTCTGTCGCTTTTTTGGTCCCAAACACAGCAACGATTTTCTGCTGCCAATCCTGCCTGCTTTTCTCAACGACCGTGACGAGCAGCTACGAGCAGTATTCTTTGAACACATTGTTCATGTCTGCCTCTTTGTGGGACAAATGAGTTTGGAGTCTTACCTGCTTCCTTATGTAGAACAGGCGCTAAACGATGTAGAAGAAACAGTAATTGTCAATGCTACGGAATGTCTCGCAGCTCTTTGTACGCATCGTCTATTGCGGAAAAGGGTTCTTCTTGAAGCCGTTGAAAGGGCATCTCCCCTCTTGTGCCACCCAAGTCAATGGGTAAGACGGGCAGCTATTACTTTTGTTGCCGCCACTAGTGCAAACCTAGAGTCTACTGAATCCTATGCGTTCTTATCCCCGATTTTATTACCATTTCTTAGGCGAGAACCAGCTTCTCTGTGTTCTGAGGTTTCTCTGCTAGCATGCTTGAAACCGCCAGTATCAAGGGAGGTCTTCAACCGAGTTCTTAGTGATGTGATGCTACTGCAAACGGAGAGGGAAAAGGCAGCTGCAACTAAACAAGGTACTCAAAAGACCAAAAGTCGAAGAGTAGCTGCAATCCAACCTCCTCCAGAGCTTGCTGGTATTAGTGGTATCAGAACCGGAGGTGACAGAAAGAAAAGTGAAAGAGAGGGTGTATATTCCTCTGCAGGGCCAGTGGATGTTTCTCAAGGTCTACCCAGGAATGGTGCGAAACGAGTTCCGGTGTCTGGATCCGGACCTCAGCCTTTGCAGAAGCCATTAACGGGGGAAGGTGAGGACGGAGAAAAGATGAAGGCGATGGAGGGTTACATTCGCAACCTGTCGAGTACCATGCAGACTAGGATGCACAACTGGGAAGCAGAGAACACAGAAAAACTTCAAGGCTCTGCAATTGGTTTCGCAGCTGGTGTGGGGGCCGGGTTCTACTCCAACTATGATGGCTCCTCTGAGGGAATTCCTTTATATTCTGTTCCCTTGAATGAGAAGAAGATTGATCCAACTCCTGCCGGACAAGGAGGTACCCCACAAGGTGGAGAAGTGAACCCTTCCTTTAATGAAGAGTGGAGCCGAGTATTTGGTGTCAGACAGGGGTCATCACCCTTCCTAATGGCAACTATTGCTGGAACTCCAATAAGTGCTTCAGTAGGACCTGCGTCTTCTCAGTGGGCTAATATTGCTGGTCATTCATCGATGTCTTCGATTGAGCCCTCTTTACACAGGTGCCTCTTTACCTACAAACGGTTTCTAATCGTTTTTTATTGCCTTGTTTCAGTGGTATGTCCAAGGACCATGCAATAATATTTCAAAAGTTTAAGATTAGTAAGAAAAAGGTACCGGATTTTTTAAGGGTAGTTCTATATTTTAAAATAATATAAATACTGAGTTGTAGTGAGAATAATGTAGTACTTATAAATTACTCTTTCATTGTAAATGTTTGTGTAATTACGTTAACAAAAGAATTTCACCAGTCAGCGTGCAAGAGAGGCTTGAGTCATTTACAAAAGTGCTTGAAACCCCTAAGATCATGGCAACCATGTTTGGATTGAGTTTAATTTTTTTCGAGCTTAAGGAGGTGACCTGGATTTTGAATCTATGCTCATGCAGGTCACATGTAGCAATGGCTGGATCGAGTGCTCCGAGGCTACTCGCAGGATCTGTGTACCAGGGCCCCGGTCCCATAAGCTATAGAAAGTTTGAGGTCTTGAAAGAAACTGGTCGACAAGACTCCGGTGAAGGTCTTCTTGCTACCGGCTTTGGAAGCAGCATAAATAGCATGGCAACCAGTAAAGCAAGTGTAGCGTCTTCTTCTGAGATGATTGGTGGTGGAAATTCCGGGGAGCCTAGTCCGGTCAATGTATCTGCCAGTGAAGCTTCTTTGGATTCTGGAAGCCCGCTCTTGAGTTCTTCAGGAGCCGCAGAAAGCTCATGGAGGCCTCGTGGTGTACTCATAGCTCATCTGCAAGAGCATCAACGTGCAGTGAACGAGGTAGCAGTTTCGAGTGATAATATTTTTCTAGCAAGTGCATCAGATGATGGAACGGTGAAAATTTGGGATACTCGAAGACTAGAGAGAGATATCTCTTTCAGGTCCCGATTAACATATCCTTTACCGAGTGAAGGTCGAGCACTTCGCGTGTCCATTTTGGGTGGTGGACATCAAGTTGCAGCAGCTTCTAGTAAAGGAACGATACATGTTTTTACAGTTGATTATGTGGCACGGACAGGAGGCAGCACAGAACGATATACTGGCATTTCAGATACTCGTAAGTTGGACTCTCAGGAGGGGAACGTTTTGACGATGCAAAACCTCTTCACTGAAGGACCATCTCAGCTCTTGTATAGTACGCAAAGAAACGGCATACACCTTTGGGATTTGAGGGCTCAAGCCGATGCCTGGACATTGCGGGCAAAGCCAGATCAGGGCTACATATCAGCGATGTCAGTTGATCCCGCATGTAACTGGTTGGTGTCGGCAACATCCCGAGGAGTACTCACACTTTGGGACTTACGCTTTCAGGTTTTTTCGACTAAACAATATTTTCCATGTCATTGATTTCAAATTTTACAGATGTTCAAGGATTTTGATAGTCTGTCAACTTCAACTTCATCTTCATCTTGTGCTAGCCTCTTTTTTAACTTTGAATTATATTGCGGTAATCTGCTACATCCATTTCATCATTCATTTTGCTCTGACTAGCTGTCTAGAATCGAAACATCTGAAGAGGTTTCTGTTTCAAGTTTCTCTCACTTCCGGTTTTTGTTTGTAACAGAAGTGATGTTCATGTTGTGTTTGGTAAAATTTGATTGTTTTTTTCCTATTTTGTTTCTTACATATTGCAGATTGCAGTCAACACATGGCAGCATCCAGCTTGCTGCCCAGTGGAAAGCATGTGTGTTCTGGTTCCTGGAAAAGGTACACCAACATCAACAAGCCAGCACCCATATATTTACGTTGCGGCAGGACGCAACGAGGTGGCCCTCTGGAATGCTGAAGATGGTTCATGCCATCAGGTAAGTCCCAAGTTTCCGACCTTATTGCTTCTGGCATAGCTTTTGGCATGAGATCGAGTTTTCTTTGCAAGGTATATGAATATGTCACGTGGAGATGTTCCTATGTGATCTTCAGGCTTAGAATTTCACATGAGTATATATGCATTCAGGTTACAGTCTGCGTATGCTCAAGACTGATAACGTGTAACTCTGCAGGTTCTTCGACTCTGCGCTGATCCAGCCCATACAGAGATGAATACTGTCCCTGCAGCTCTCAGTCAGCCCTTATCCAGTTCCCAGTCTTCAAGAGATACCCGGCTGGTTGGAGGTGTGAAAGTGACTGATTATCGCATGGAAGAACTGAATGAACCACCTCCGAGGTTGCCAGGAGTACGCACACTACTGCCATTGTCAGGTGGTGCTGCCCTCCTCACTGCGGGATCGGATTGTCGGATCCGAATGTGGGATCGTTTGAGGTAATCTTCTTTCTTAGTATAAATGCAAGTAAATTGTCCAAGCACTAAGAATTATTGTGATGAATTAACAACTCTGACAATGACCCCTGCAACCTCACTTCATATTTTTCAGTGGATTCTTTGGTTGTTAGTATCCTCCATTGTTGTATGCTCAGTCTGAAGTCTCTGATTCTTTGAAGGTTTGAACTCGATCCTGAATAATAATCGTCGTTACGTCTTTAATTGCAGACCCGATCGGAGTTATCACGTCTGTGGGCCCACAATGGGAAAAGGTGGTGATGTATACAATTATGAACTGCGCTCGTTGAATGGTGTCCGCATTGTCCAGGTTGGATTCGAAACTTGTCAATTTTAATGTTCTGCATCTTTTCTCACCACCTGGACTAGCGGTTGTGGACTGTCATAGAATGATACAACGAAGTTACTCTCTTGTTATGTAAAGGATTATAACTTTAGGGCGAAGATTTGGTTTTCCCTTGTGTTTGTATGTTCATTTCTCAGGGTTCACCTTTCATGATCCGCATGTAAACATATTCTCTAGCATGTAAACTGGCTTTAGAGTTTATAGCCCTGCCTTATTAGGTAGATATTCCTAAAACTGGGCCGCTGATGAAAACTAGTTTCTAGGTGGGGTTTTTTCAATAGTCAGGACACAGTAGTAAGGCTACCCTCGATTAATTGTCCGCTTGTACATCATGATAAGTAGTGGGATTACTGTTTACAGGAAACTCCCGGATCAGACATCAGACTGTCAAGCAAAAGTCCTCCAAAGAGTGGTATTGCTGCAGCTGCTACGGATAGTGCTGGATGTCATCGCGATTGCATTCTTAGCCTTGCCTCTGCTCAAACCAATCAGCGACTCCTGATATCAAGCAGCAGAGACGGTGTCATCAAAGTCTGGAAATAGAGGCACCATGTTGTCCTAATTACGGCGCGCAGCAGACATTTTCAGTGCCAGGTGAAGTTTGACTTTTGCTGAATACCGGCAGTGTTGAAGAATTGAATGCCCTTATCGATTCTAACTTGGTTGCCGTATACATGGCCTATGAGAGTGTCAGGTGAACACGCATTGCCAGTTTCAACAGATGAAACTAGGATATTTGCCATGAATTGCCATGAATTGTCATTAGGTTTAAATGCTACCCCAAAATTGATGAGGAATGGTTTCCTTAGGGATTGAATAGCTTTACATGATTTTTGTGAATATTCATATTTTGCTGTGCCTATAGGTGCAGTGCAGGTCTAGGTGGGAGGTGGGTGAGCAGATTAGAGGACTCTAGTCTGTGGGTTGAAAATTTGATTCTGTACAAATAACGTGGCCTCTGAGGAAGGCACTTGTAATGTCCTTGTAAACTATTTCTCACTTCTGTAAAGCAGCAGTGGTGATCTTTGGTAGTGGAATTTGCGGTTCTAAACGTCTTCTATGTTAATGAAACTGAAGTGTGATCCGATCACATTGTGGATTGAGGACAGTTGCTCTGTTTTTAGGGCTCTAAGTAGGCTTCCCTGCTTCTATTGCACTTTTCTAAGTAATTGCGTTCTTTGGGGTGACAATTCACTCTTGAATCATTTTCTATATCATTAAAACCATTCAATTAATGGTGATATTATTGAGAATGCAATGTTGTAATACATATATTATCTAATTTGTTGCAAAATCTGATCAATTCCTTCCATTATAACGAGATTTTCGGTAATTCCAAAATGTATATTCTGATTTTTGTTCTTTTCAAAGAATAATCAGTTCATCACACAATATTTCACCCATTGTATTCATAAACCCACAACATACAGTAAGAGAGCCTAGGGTTCTACCGTATACACTTGGCACTTCATAACAAGAAGGCATAACAACTTGGCACTTACATGGCTCCTATAGGGGAGGCAACCCATTCCTGATCAATGACCCATTTTTGATCACTTCAAGAATTTCAAGCAAGTAAGAAGACGGTTTCTTTGGTGGAAAATTTTCTCGTGTGTAGCAATAGTGTTTGGACCCTTCCTAGAGTTTTCAGATATTTTGGTATCAAAACGAAGTTGCTATGAATTAATGAGTTCCAGATTATGTAATTTCTTAAGTGATCGAGAATGGGTTGTGTCCCCTATGTGATGTACTAAAAGTATTTGAGATTAGGTAGGAGGTAGGATGACCCATTGTTGTCCCTTTGGTCATTACACATATGTAAACTTCAAAGATTCAAAAAAAATTTCCTCAATAGAACAACAAGTTAGAGAATTTTTCACATTTATTTTGGTCAACATAGAAGGAAAAAAACCCATCATAAGGGATCAAAGCAAAAACATATTGCTTCGTGTTGTTGTCCCTAAACACAGGCTATTCTCGTCCATTTGGATTTTAAGGAGGTTTTCTTAATTCGTTACATCATTGCAACGGTAATCCAAATTTGTTCTCCAAGCTTGCAGAATAATGAATGACCCTTTTTTTCCATAGTAGTATTCATTGAATTTAAGAATATAGTAACTTTTCAACCCAATTGCAACCCTTTCAACTCCAATTTCACACTAAAGCAGTCATAATTCACTAAATTAGGATGTTGCACAATACAATTGTGACCAAAACTAAGGGCTTCAACTAGGCCAGGGCCTTGACAAAGTTTCAAGCCAAAGTAACCTGTAACGTTATTGGAAAACTGAGCCATACAATCAGAGCATTTTATTTCATTTTTTATGAAGTGCCAAAGTGGCAATATAAAATGTTGTAAAGGTGCTCCAAATTTTGATATTCATCCACATATTGGATAAAAAATATCACAGTAGCATATATCACATATCCATAATTCTGGTTCCATCCACAATCTGGCAATTTCATCCAAAATCTTTTTTTAATTTGAAGTTTTCTGGCAAAAACTTCAGAGTTTGTCACCATTATTTTAGCCAATTTATATCTTTCTGATGCAATCTAGCACAATTTCGCAAAAAATAAAAGCCCTACATACAGTATGAGAGCCTAGGGTGTAAATTTACACAAACTTTGGGTGTAAATACCATTTTTTCAATTTTTTTTAATTTATTTATGCATATAGTGTCCAAAAAATTTACACAAAGAGAATCAAGAATCCAGTCTGCCATGACAGAAACAAGCACAAAAACCGTAGCAAGAACAGAACCTGGACAAAAGATCGAAGCCGGCAGCCTTATCTAACGCCTTGGGCCATTTTTCCTCTTATTTGCCTTTTTTTTACCCGAAGAAAGGAAACTCCCCTCTGCCGTTTCAGTTTCCACGGTTTCATCCCCTACTCCAGCTGTTTCCTCTTCTACCGAGCCTGCGAAGTCCATATACACTACTTTGGGAAAGATAGGACCAAGTGGACGAGCTTCTTCGGCAAGGAGAGCTGAAGTCTGGTTGGCATACACCGCAGCTGCCGCAATCTGGCCAGAAATTTGACGTTGAAGAGGAGCTGAAACCACTCGAGAAGACATCCGTTGGGAATCTGAGACCGAAGCTCCTCTGAGCACCGCTTTTGCAGCGACGTCGAACTCCACAAGCGCATCTGAGTCTGGAAGACGACGTAGTCAAATGTTGAAAATACTTGCATCTGATCATTTGAAATAATGTAACATGATCTAGTTCATGAAAAGGGTGGACATTTCAGGGCTAACACATGAAAACTATACCAGCACATTCGAGTGTACGGAAGAGGTAGTCATAATTTGAAAATACTTGCATCTGATCATATTTAAATCAAATAACAGGGTCTAGTGCAAAAAAAGGGGATTTGATAGGGCTAACCCATAAATTGGCAAACTCCACAAGCGCATGTGAGTCTATGCAAGAGGTAATAAAAAATGGACAATACTTGCATACGGTCATTGTGAAGAAGAAAACATAATGGAGTTGCAAGAACAGGGTGTGAGAGAGGTTTACGCACCGAAGAGAAAACTCCTCTTGCCAGGCGCTCCCATAAGAGGGGTTAGCTTCATGTCATCATTCCTGGAACCATATGTAGCCCAACAAAGGGTTTGGTCAAATCTCAGCATACCAGGAAGAGATTAAAAGATAGGAGAAACAACCCAAATTTACAGCTTCCAAATTCATGCACAGCTCCCATGTACTTGATTCAACACAAGCCAAACAAACACAAACCGTCAGAATTTGAACATGTGCTCTGTTGAACACAATTCATTGCGAACAGCTTCCTATGAAATTTGAATGAGATAAGAAACGAATGTCATGCTGAGTGAGAAATCAAGGGGGCTTCCTGTCGGCTCTTATAAGCTTCAAAATCTGCCCTAATTTTCACCCATAGTCGATAAATATATATATATCCAATAGTATAAGTATTGGACATATAACGAAATGGACCTATTCATCGAAATCCGATCTACATTCAGTTATATATCCAACAGTTATATATGTTGCTTTCTACGTCATTTCAAGTAAAGACGAGATAACATCTACTAACAGCTCGACAACTTCAATCTAGAAGAGATTCAAACTCCACCGGAAATAAATAACCACTGCCAAAGTATCGACTCCCATAAACCAGACAATAAAGATAGAACTAACAGTAGCTGTTTGAGTAAGCATTCAAGAAAGCCCACAGGAAAGTAGAGAGCCACTGAAGAAGGATAGTATTACCACGCCGATTCCCCTCCACCAAAATAATCCCTTCCTGATGCTGTAGATGACTTCCCAACTTGCGCATCAGTTTTCTTGGACTCCAAAGGATTTGCATCAGATAGGTGTTCTTCGTCCTTCATGCCCCCTCCCATTTCTGCAGCCTCGTCCATATCCACTTCCGTTTCCATGATGCTGTTAGGCACTGAGGAAGCGGTATCCACCTGGGGTGCCAAGTTGCGATGACGCCGTATTTTCCGCTGTGCTCGTTCTATTTCCTGGACTTCAACCTAACAGCATAGAATTCTGTTAGATCGTTTCCCGAAAAACATTACTAACCCAAATGTCCCCAACAGGAACAAAAATTTGTGGTTTAAAATGACCTGTTCAATCGGCTCCAAAGAGCTTTACAACATCCTCAATTCCAACTTTACCGATCCCCAGAACATCGTCGAAAAGTTGGGGAAAGATAGGTGACACAACTTTCAGAGATTTTTTGTGACTTACCGCTTTCTTAAGAGTTTCAGTGATCGATTGTGCTTTCGCTGCAGCAATGCGGAGACATCTCATAATTTCACTATTGGAGACTCCTACACCTCCTCCTTTTTGAACTGCACATATATCTCCCTGAGCATTGATTGTTATTGTTATTCTGCCACCCATTACCTCCTCTTCTTTTAAGTTTGGGTCTACTACCTGCACAATTCAATATTCACACTTCAGGTCTAGAAAACGATAACCATTTTGTACAAAAAATCTCATTGGCTATCAATATTTAAAGACCAGCGGGTAGGAAGAGTGTTCCGGTAAAATCTACCCAGAAAGAGCATTGCTTACTTGAAAGTTTCCATCGCCAAAGAATGCAAACGTCACAGCGATGGGAAGGTGGTGAATGATTAAACCCACAGGTTCCCGAACCTGTCATCATCAACAATCTCAAATCAGCACCACACAATACCTCTTTAATAAGTCTACACTTTCGGATTGAATATAATTCAGCATGAACCCTAAACCCTAAACCGAAAGACCAGTGCACAGATAGCCCCAAAACAGGCATTGTTCTTTAAGCCCTAAAGGACCAAGGATTCATCATTTTAAAACAGCTAATTCAATTTGTCGTACTTTTCAAAGACATACATTTCAGATGGAGTCGAACTTTGTATCACTATAATCAGTGAAGAGCATTGCATGTGTTGACGATAAAATAAATAAGATTATAAAAAAAAAAAGTCCGCATGTGACCTACTCGAAGTTGCTAAAATGACAACATGAGGCCCGATTGGGCTTCTCAGGGGTTAAGCTACAGGAGGAAAAAGAAATCAAGGTGTTGAGTTCAGGCAAAACCTCAGGGGGATGCACAATAATCTGTTGCCCATCGTCACCGCCTACTGTGCATTCTGGTCTTCTGTAAGATAAAAGCGCTGCTAGCGCAGCCAAATTTGCAGCATCCACAAGATTTCTGGAAAACTCAACAAAATCTCCCTTAACAGGCAAATCGTATACCCTAAACTCTGAACCTAATTCGCTTGTAGTGATTCTTCGCAAGTTATCTACAGAAGTGACCAAGTAGGCACACCCTTAATCGCCACTGGCCCAAACTTTAGATCGTCTACCAATGGGAATTTGAACTTGAATTTTGCATACTGTGTTCAAATAACACATTCTTTGGTCCGTTGGAATCCTCTTTCATTTGTTGTCAAGCGCATATAAAAAAAAATTGACCAGTCTAAGAACAGTTACCATGCTCATCGCCAAAATTGACATTGCTGGATATCCCTACTAACCATTCACTATCAAACACATGAAGAAGGTAATGGTGTATTTACCCGTAATTGTCCAAAATATGGATATCCACCCGAATGGCCCACACGGATCGCCCTGACAAAATACACAGCGACTCCGTGTCCACAGCTCTGCTCTCCCTGCGGAGCTTCCCATGATCAAGTTAAGCTAACCGTTCGCACAAGCACTTCAACAACAAACCTTAAACCCTAAAACCCTAAACCCTAATTACACACGAACTTCAGCAACAAGGATATAATTCACTTCACAAACAATGCCATTTCGAACAGCCACAGAAGAATTCAACATGTTTCAATTTGGTAAACCCTAAACAAACCACGGTAACAGCAGAGAATTTTGGTTCAGGTCAAGGAAAGCTACCGTAACCCTCGGTCAATAATCCGACCAAGCTCAACGGCCATCTCACTCGGACGGCCTGGTTCAAAGGCAGGGTCCCCCATGGGCGAAAACTCAGTGAAAATCGAGAGAGAGCCTTCATTTCCCCTGTCAGGATATGGCTGCGTGATTTCCCCTTTCACAACAGCAAGTACTCTTGTCTGCCCTAATTGGACCTCCACCGAGCCATCTTCTCTGCAAACCCAAACCCAAACAGATTATTGCAATTTGATCCAGAAATTCTATTGCATTGAGGATCAAAAAGTGTGAAGAGAATGGCATACTTGAGAAATGAGAAGTGGAGACTTCGGTAATCGAAAGGCGTCCGCCCGTCAACTCGCTGCTCTTCCCGAATTGCAGCCTCGATAAACTCCCTTTCGTTCACGCTCATCCGCAGCCCTGCGTTCGCCATGATTCCGGCTTCTCTTTGACACAATCAAGCATCTTCCGGTCTCGCAGCTACCGGAACTGCGAACCACAAGAAAAAACTAACCGACTCGACTTGAAATTCGCTTAAATTAGGGTTAGGGTTTAAGGACTGGATCTTGATGGAGAGCGAGCCATGTCACCCAGTTTCGGGAAATGACCTTTAGCTTTTCCGTATCCTCCTTTCGAGTTTGTGGCGTTTTTTGGTTTCGAAATTTCGAATCACACCCGTGATTGAGCTTCAGTGACTATGGCAGCCTCTCGGTTTCGTAAAGTGCTTAGAATTTTCTTACTGAATTGTTTAGTAGAGCTTTGACGACGTTGCGATTTTTGTGTGTAACATCAAAGAGCTTGCTGATCTATACGAACCGAGTAAAGCTTCAGGATTTCGAGAATGGGATTGCATTGCATCGCTTCCTCGTTGGAAACCTGGGGTAGATTAATTGGGTTCTGTGAAACAATCAACGCAGATGGGGACTAGGTTGAGTGCGTCTAGCTGGGCAAGAACACAATGGAGTTCATTGGCAAAGCCGTGAGATCCAGGTACCCTCACTCCCAACGAATTTTCGTTCAGTTCATTTTTTTGCACATCCGTTTCTTAGCCACGTCAACAAGAAGCTCATCAGCTTCGTGTTGTTATGATTTTAGAAGGTTTGGTTTACAGCGATGGCAACAAGCGCTCCAAGGCTACTACCACACAGGGGTGATGCAGCAACCATCTCCTATTCAGGAATTTGACGGCCCAAGCTTCGTAAGCGGGCACGAGGTTTGGAAGTTATGCAAAGCAGGTCGTCTTCGGGAAGCCATTCAATTGCTAACTCTCATGCAGCACCGTGGATTTCCCATAAACTCCAACACATACGCTTGTGTTCTCGAGCATTGCACCAAAATGCGACGTTTCGAAGACGGGAAGCGCATCCACAGGCAACTGGAGAACGCTAACGTGGACCTCGACATCTACCTCGGCAACTCGCTGGTGACTTTTTACAGCAAGTACGGCGACGTCGTGAGCGCTGAGCAAGTTTTCCAGAGAATGACGCAGCGAGACGTGGTCTCGTGGAGCTCCATGATCGCTGGCTATGTCAGCAACAACTACGTCTTGAAAGCGTTCGATCTTTTTGAATGCATGAAGACGGCAGGAGATCCTAAACCTAATCGAATCACGTTTCTGTGTATTCTCAAAGCTTGTGTGAGCGCGGAGATGCTGGAGACTGGGAAGGCGATTCATGGCCATGCGAAAGAGACTGGACTCGACTCTGACGTCGCTGTTGCAACGGCACTTCTCACCATGTACTCCAAATGTGGGGATACATCTCTTGCACGCCAGGTTTTCGACACGATGAGTGAGCGTAATGTGGTGTCATGGACAGCCATTATTCAAGCATGTGCACAGCATGGGCAATTTGACACAGCCTTTGAGCTTTATCAACAGATGTTGCAGAGTGGAATCTCACCAAATCCTGTCACTTTTGTAAGTACGCTGAATTCATGTGTTACTCTACAACGAGGACGTGAAATTCATTCTCATATCAAGGAAAGAGGTTTCGAGACGGACATGGTTTTGGCGAATGCGTTGATCACCATGTATTGCAAGTGTGGGAGTGTTGAGGAGGCTCGCCAAGTGTTTGATGGGATGACCCGGCGGGATGTGGTTTCATATAGTGCCTTGATTGCCGGATACGCGCAGAGTGGGCATCAGGAGTCTGTCAACCAAGCCCTTGATCTTCTGAGTCGTATGCAACAAGAAGGTGTGCTACCAAATAAAATCACTTTCATGAGTGTTTTGAAAGCTTGTTCTGTGCATGGAGCGCTTGATCAAGGTCGGCAAATTCATCGCGAGATTTCGAAACTTGGCTTTGCGTTTGACAGCTCTTTGCAAACGGCCATTTTCAACATGTATGCTAGTTGTGGGAGTATTCGTGAGGCAGAGGAGACGTTCAGAAACATGGAACTGAAGAACGTCGTTGCCTGGACTTCATTACTCGGTATGTTTGTCAAATGTAGAAACCTCTCTTCAGCGAAGAAAGTGTTTACTGAAATGCCGACCCGGAATATAGTCTCCTGGAACCATATGATTGCAGGATATGCTCAGAATGGAGATTTGGCCAAAGCTTTTGATCTGCTTTCTAGTATGAAAAACGAAGGATTTCAGCCGGATAGGGTGACTATGGTCTCCATCCTTGAAGCATGTGGGTGGGCATTGGAGAGAGGAAAGCTGGTCCATGCTGAGGCTATGAACCTGGGGCTTGACTCGGATCCCATTGTGGCGACAGCTCTCATAGGAATGTATTCAAAGTGTGGAGAGCTTGCTGAAGCTCGTAAGCTTTTTGAGAATCTGTCGAACCGAGACGTGATTGCCTGGAATGCCATGATCTTAGGGTATGGCCATCACGGGGATGGGATACAAGCAGTTGAGCTCTTCAAACGCATGCTGGAAGAGGATGTCAATCCGAATGCAATCACTTTTACAGCCGTAATCTCCGCTTGTAGACATGGAGGACTTCTCCAGGAGGGTTGGAAAGCTTTTCGCATGCTACAAGACGATTTCGGCCTGACCACCAGAAAAGAGCATTATGGATGTATGGTGGACCTTCTTGGACGAGCTGGAGAGATGAAACAGGCAGAGGAGTTCATACGCAACATGCCGTGCGAGCCAGACGTCTCAGTGTGGTATTCACTTCTTGCTGCTTGCAAGCTTCATAACAATGTGGAGCTAGCTGAATGGGCTGCTCATCGTGCTCTGGAACTCGAGCCATCAAACGTTAGCGTGTATGTGACTTTGTCAAATGTGTATGCACAAGCTGGATGCTGGGAGGAAGCTACCAAGATCAGGAAGGTCATGGATGGTAGAGGTTTGAAGAAAGAGCGAGGGGAAAGCTCTATTGAAATTGACGGGAAACTACACTCTTTTGTCGCTGAGGAGCAGTTTCACCCGGAAATCAATGCTATCCATGGTGAACTTGAAAAGCTGTCACAAGAACTGAAGGAAGCCGGATACATTCCGGATATGAGATTCGTCTTGCATGATGTGGATGACGTGCAGAAAGAAAAGACTCTTTGTCACCATAGTGAGAAGTTGGCCATAGCGTATGGGTTACTGAAAACAGCTCCTGGTACACCGATTCGTATCATGAAAAACCTCCGTGTCTGCGGTGACTGCCACACCGCCACGAAGTTCATCTCTAAGCTCAGGAAACGAGAAATTATCGCCAGGGATGCTAACCGATTCCATTATTTCAACAATGGATCATGCTCTTGCGGAGATTTTTGGTAACAGAAATTACCCTTTGCGTCCAGGTGAAACCCTCCTGCCGACTGTACTGTACAACACTACAACATGATTCTTGCCATTCTACGTCTGCTGGATCTGCTCTTTGAGTGATTTGTAACTGCAAATGCTAGAGCAATAGTTTAGATCACATATGCTGTGGGGTTAGGGTTTACGGTTTACGGTTTCTATTGTTCAGTGCAGACAGTACCTCAAGACAGTCACGGTCCTTACATCTTTTTTCGGTTCAATTTACAGGGAGTGGTGGAAATTCTTTCGGAACTGTGGTTTCTGGGACACCACGGAACTGCGGTTACATTGAATGTAAGACCCTATCATACTTCTGCAAATCCTCTGCTTCAAGTTTCTTCTAGGTTCAGCAAATGCCTCTAGGATCTAAATGTCATAAGTCCAAATCACTCCTCCTGTCTATCGTCAGTGCACCCATATTTAGTTCGAGAAAAAATCGAGGTGACATAGCTGAGAAGTTTCTGCTCTTCTCTATTGCTGGAATATGGGTCGTGCAATGCTACTTCTGTGCTAAGCTGTTTCATTGTGGAGCCGTGACTTAATTGTTTATTTTTTGGCAGCCACAAGACCTACCCTAGCAAGCGCACTTTTAATAGTGTATGGAGACATCATGATCCCTTTACACGAGGCTTCAATTTTCTTGGGAGTCTCTTGATATCCGTACCGAAATTCAGAGCATTTTCGGGTTCTTCTATCCGCTGAATGTCATGCCATGTCCATCAGCGGAGTTTAAACCGTGTTCCAAATCTTTCACATGGGCGGGAGTATCTGGAGTTTTTGAAGAACCACGATGTTGAAAAACGTCAAAATTTCGCACTCCGAAGGGTGAGTGCAATCTCTTTTTGCTATAAAACCCTAAACCCTAAGCCCAAACCCTACAACGCAAACCACGTCAATGGCACAACCTAGGCGTCCAAAATATGCATACGTCTATCAACGCAGTTTTGCAACATTACGAAAATCAATGGTGTTGCATGCTGGAAGTATGCAAAAGAGGAGTGCTTGGGACCGTAGTATAGTTGCTTGTCTGCAATCCAAAGTAGCGCTTAAACCTCTGTATGCAAGCACTGCGTGGGGTCATCCTAAACCCTAAAAAATACCTTGCTGCCCACACATCTAACCAAGAAGGATTTAATAGGATTAGCGGCGCTAGACTATACTCGTGAAATGCTCACAGTACTACTGTACATTGAATTGCTGGTCCTATTGCAGTAGATGCAAGGTACATAGAAGTAGAAGCAACGTCGTCAAGGATTGCAGTTCTTAGATTGCAATCTAAAGGCTCTGTAGATGGGAACTCGTGCTGCTTGTCAACCAGTTTCAGCTCTGTGAACCTGAGTTCTTATTCATTAAGTAGCTCTTGTTTTCCACTCTACTTGACTAGAAAGAAATCAATGAGCTTGTGAACTACATATGCCTCTTTTGTGAGTTGATTGATGCATGCTTTGTTTTATAGTACCACTCACTATAATAGAAAGGTTTGGAGATTAGCGACTAAACTGGAAATGAGCTCAGCTTGTAATGGGTCTTTCGTATTTATTATTGTAAATGCACAGCATCGGAGCATGTTCGGATATTTCGCGCCGCTTCTTGGCCGTACATGTTCGCAGGCCAAGGTTCTGTGAATCGAGGATCTCCGAGGGAGCTTGGTCTAGGGGTATGATTCTCGCTTCGGGTGCGAGAGGTCGCGAGTTCGATTCTCGCAGCTCCCCCAGTCTGGAACTTTTTCCATAGTTTTGGATTTTTCACCCCGTTCTCGTTTATTTTTTGGATTTGGGAAAAAAAAATTCAATGAACTCTAAAATTCTTAAGGTAGAAAAGCACCTGAAAACCGCCATTGTTTCTGCCTCCGCTACACGAAATAGTGAAATTAGGTTGTCCCTCACTAATTTATTGACATTTTACACTATATAAACATTTATTGTTTCTCTACAAGAATGCACTACTTTTCAATTAAGTATCATTGTAATTGAGATTTGTGAACCTCTAAGTGTACAAATGAAAATATTTGAAGAAATATTTATTGACTTTGATGGCTTGTAAAGTAGCTTTCTTGAAGTAAGGCAACGTAATTGTCAAGGCAATGTAATTGTCAAGGCAACCTAATTCCACTATTTTGTATAGGTGTATTGTCCAAATGATGAATTGTAATATAGAATAGCCATTGGTCTTAGCATGGTTGTGTATAATATGCCGGTCTCCTGCAAGCGACGGAAGCCGTAAATGGGGAACAATATATTATACTCAACAGTGCTAAGACCAATGGTTGTTCCATTGTGTAATGAAGACCTGCAAGGTATTTTCCTAACCATTGGTTGTTGTCCATTTTAGAATTCAGGTAAGTTTTTTCAATGCTATTTTTGGCATTTCATTTCTCCCTTGTCAATGCCTGTTCCGCTTTTGTGTGTTGCTCTTGTCAAGTTGCGAGTTGTTGTTTGTAATACATTGGCCTAAGCTGCTACATGTGTTCAAAAAAAGGGAAAAATTTCAAAATTGACAAAACATTAAGGCAAAATTGGGAGTATTATTTTGGATTGTGAAAAGACACCCCAAAAAGCTCATAACACCAAATAGGAGTTGATTACATAAGAATGTTAGCTTCTTCGAGAAAAAATCAATCAAGATTGTTTCATAATTATTTGATATTTATAGAATATGAATTTTCAAGCTAAAAGTAATGACGCTAGCATGTGAGCTTAGAAATGCAAGCCAACAAGCCTTAAAGTTTATAAACTCTAAATAGGTGTAAGTAGGTGCTCTACAACCATTGAAGGTGCTTATAACTATGGGTGGTGCTTCTAACATAATATTTGTAACAAAGGCACCTACAACATAGGTACTTATAATAGAGATATTTAAGAAATATAGAAAGTGCCTATTTTTTTGAATTTTTTGAATTTTTTTGAATTTTTTTAGAAATATTTAAGAATTATAGAATTTTCTATAGGTGCCTAGGCTTATAGGCTCAAAATCCTAGACTCATATGTAAGCATCCCTTTAATCCGATTAGTTGTCTCAAAAGTGCACACTAAATCATTGGACCTTCTTGGAGATCTATGTCTTCTCATTTCATAATCATAGTATAAATCCATTTTCCAAAAAGTTCTCGATTTTAGTCAATCAAAATCTTCAAAACTTTGGTCCCTTCACCTTTGAATGTGGCATAAATTGGGCCTTAGTTCCATAGAGTTGAACATCTCTGGGGCTCCTACCACGCTTCAAGAATGCATTGTAGATGGGTGTGAAGTAGATATTACTTGTGCACACATGTACAAGAACAAAAAAGTTTAGGTGACATTTAATTGGAACTATAATTTGTTGCCCTTTATTCTCTAATACCTTATATAAGAACTTGAGTGAATATTTTTATGACTTAACCCCTAAAGTTCGTTAACTAAGTTTTCACCAAAAAAGCTCCAAAACTGCCATTTCTAGTATAAATACCAAATTTTAGAAAAAAAGATATATTTGGACATATATAACCATAAGATCTCGTAATATACTGACTTGAGAACATGTAGTAAAATTTTTAGAAATTTCCACCATGTAGATTGCAAGATATAAGCATTCAAGTAAATCTTTTTTTTGGCCTTGCAAAAAATAGGGCAGCTACAATTCACAAGGTCACATTTGTGTGAAAAGATGTCCAAAATGGTGGTGCTTCTTTAGATTCATTTTTCAAGGCAAGTTGGCTATATGCTTGAAAATTTTCAGATCATTTGGAGTTGTATAACATATAGGAACAAAATAGTAAGTAGAAAAAAGTAGAGAATGATTCAAAATACTAAAGTCTTAAGAATTTAGCTATGGAATTGAAAAATGCAAATTCCAACTGTAGTAATGTTGTAATAAACAATCTACATCCTACGGTTTTATTTTATTTTTTAAATATTGAAAATTGAGTAAATAAAGGACTTTATTGTTTATTTTAGAGTAGAGGATCTATAACTGCCGGCATACAAGAACTCCTCATAACATTTGACTCATTGATCAAAATGAAATGATTCAAAACTTTCCATATACATATAACTCTAGAAACCAATTTCAAATTTTGTTTTTCAAAAAATGATTTTTTTCTAAACTGTCTAGGCTACCCAAGTTGAGGGACAAACAACATATCATGCAATAGCTTTTTAACCATGGAGCCAAAAATTATGAAAATTGTTGGACCGTGAAGTTATTCCTTGTCCACATGTTGTGTGAAAATTTCAAAGAAAAAAATAAAAACTCCATTTGTAGTGAGCTGCCCAAAGTTGCTATGTTGCCAAAAAACGTAGTTTGGTCCTTTAGAGGTTGAAATCACCACGTCAATTTCAAAATTACACACTCTATTTGCATTTAGTCTCAACTATACAAAGTTGCAAAAGAAAAAGAAACAACTCCAACAACTTTAAGTAGTTAGAATACATGAAGAATATGTTTGTTTAGGATCCTATGTTGGACTCTAAAAAGTCAATCCAAATAACACCTAGACTACTTACCAAACCTTTTCTAATTCTGCCATCTATATTTTGGCCTTGATTGGTCAGCCATCTTCACCCAAAATTGCAGGGAATATATGTTTAACCTTCAAAATGATAGGCCAAGCCTTTTGAGCTTGGTTTTGAGAAAATTGTTGACAAAAAGTGGATTTTACATTTATTTGGGAATGTTTCAACCTAGTGGACCCACTTCTATAGAGAATATGGCTTGCCAAGTATTGCATTTCGGTTGCAAAGTACAATTCATTATTCATTTTTGCTCGCCTTTACCCAACAAGTTTGGAGCTAGCAATAAGATCCATTCCCCGCTATGAGGTGTAAAAACTTCAAAAGTAAAGTCTTTCAAACCTCTTTTCACATGTCAAATCTAAAAAATTGGTCACCCAAATAATACAAGGTCAAAGAGCCTAATATGCATTATGCCAATGAATTTTTTGAATCTCAAAATCTACTCTATAATTTTTTTACATGAATTTACAATGTGAATTTTTCTCCAAGATCTCAGTGTATTTGAGGCTCACTTCTAAGAGCCTTAATACTACGGAAGTCAAGACTGCAATGGACACCATTGTATAAAATCTTGAATAGAAAAATAAGAATCAATCATTTTCAAAATCGAATTATTGATGCTAAATCTAGACTTCAAAAAAGATTCCAAAAATATAAAATACTAAAAATAGCAAACAAAGTAGGTTTTATTTAACTTCAAAGTATTGTTGACACCAAAATTTGGTGCCTTAAGCATTAAAAGGTTAATAGTTGTAAGATGGAATTGAAACAAAATAATTCCAATAGTGAGATTGTTCTAGCAAAGAAATGTAACCTTGTCTAACAAATTTTTTGACAATTGTGAAAATTGCATTCAAAAATAAATTCTATCAGTTATATTTTCAAGAATTTGTTGATTATAATACGCATAGTTGATCAAATAGAGTTTTAAACTCTGAAGTATATACTTAGTTAGCAATGCTTAAATTTCTAAGAAAATAAAATTATCTATAACTTTCTTATCACTAATCCAAATAGAATGAATCAAAGTTTTAAATGTAGACAAAAATTAATGTAATCTTTGAGAAAAAATTTAAAAAATTCAAGTTTTGGTGATTTTTTTGTATCAACCCTCAAAATGCTTTTTGGACTTAGGATTGTATACATTTGCTCTTAGGCAAAAATTGAAATAAAAATAATATTTCCAAAAAGCTAATTTGATTTCCTATCTTCAAAAAAAGTTTCAAAAAAATATGTCAAAAATTGAGGTCTTACAAGCCTATCCAAAATTCCATAAGACCCTTGCAAGCACTTTAAAATTTAGCGGTTAATCCCTAAACTCTAGCCAATTGTTTTCCTCGAAGAATAAAATGGACTTTGGATAGGCTCCTACAATCTCGATTTGTATGGTGGTTTCTTAAAACTTTTTGTGAAGATAAGAAATCACAATAGCTTTTAAGGAATATGATTTTTATATCAATCAATGCCTAGAATTCTAGAAGCAAAAATGATGCTACTAGAAGCCCAAAATAGAATTGGTTGGGTAGCACAAAAAAAAAACAGAAAGTCAAAATAATTTTTTTTTAAATTCTATTTTTTATAAAAAGTATTTTGTCTCTATAGAGTGGTTTGATTCATTCTATTTGCAATAGTGATGAAAAAGTTATTAGTTGTTTTTCAAGCAATTTAAGTATCTTTTTGAAAAAATAACTTAAAATCTACCTACAACCTTTGGAATGTATGTTCTAAGTTGCCTCTGTATATGACTTTAATTTTTTTCTTTCCAAATATATATTGACATATTTCTTATAATTAATAAAAGTTTCAGTACTTTTTGTGAAAATTTGAAATTACATTGACTTTTTGAAGTTGTAGCAAATATATCTCATATCAAATGCATTATAAACTTAACAAGTTTTGAGAAACTCAACATAGAACATTATATTTTATCCAAAAAATTTAGGTGTTTCATTTTGAATCCTTTTAATTTAAAATTTGAACACTACAAATTTATGTGGCATAAGTCTTTTTAGTTTACAATTGTTTGGAAAAAGATCTCATGAATAATCCTAAAGAATTTGTAGTACTTGACCTTTTAAAGACATTGCTTGTGAACACTGAAAGCTATTCCACCTTTGGCTATGTGCTCTCTACCAAAGGTCACCATTGATCACCATTATCCACAAAATGTTGACTGCTTTGTGTCCATCTTTTAGTATTTGCCTTGGATGCCATTAGTGGCCAAGGCCGTGCTTGGGTGGATGATTGGAATGGCATCCAAGGTGGATACTTGGGTGGACAATTGAAATGGCATCCAAGGTAGACGCTTGGGTGGACAATTAGTTGTCTCCTCTTGTAGTCTGATGGATGTTAGGGGCATGTGTCCTTTTAGCGTTTGCTTTAATTACCTTTGGTCCCTTTGAATCCGCCAAGCATTGGCATTGGATGGCTGTCAAGGTAAATTTTAATTTACCAAATTTTTTTTTGATTAATTTTCCTAAATAGTCTGGAACAATTGTCCGTCGAATGAGATTTGTCCCTAGAAATTATTGGAGCATGCACTTTCTAATTTATTAGTAGATTTGTGAGATTGATATTGATTAATTATGTGTGTAAATTTGTTTGTTGTTTAGCTTTAGTAGTGTAGCATGCCCTGCTTGAGATTGATCGTGAGATTGATTTTGATTAATTATGTGTGTAAGTTTGTTTGTTGTTTAGCTTTAGTAGTGTGGCATGCCCTGCTTGCCGAATCTCAAGGATTCAGGTGAGTTTCTAAGTGTACATTGAGAATGAACGTAAACCCAATTGACGTTGAATTTGAAGGCTATGCTATAATGTTCCTATGGATAAAACCACCAAGGAAGAGGACTATGATGGAGAAATTTTTATCAACCTCAACAAAGGTGAAAAAAGAGTTAGGGTTTAACGATGCTCACTTGTATCAAAAAAGGGGAGCTGCACTAGGTTAAGTTGGAATACATGATGGTTCATACAACTCTTGTTGATTTCCAAGAAGCTGAATCATCTAAGCTTAGGAATGTGGACAGGTTCTTGACATCTAATGAACTTAAAAAAGAGCCCTATTATGGTTCTTAAACACAAGGTTGATGAGCTTGAAGAGGTGAATAAGGTTCTGAAAGAGGCAAACAAGTCCCTAAAAGAAGAGATTGATGCCCTAGAAAAGGAGGTTGATGCCCTTGCATCTATGCCCCCACCCACCTAAAGTCTCAAGGTTTTAAGTGAGTTCCGAAGTGCACTTCAAGCCCTTGCATCCGCGCCATGCCCTTACATCCATGCCCATGAGTCATTGCCCCGCTCTTATGTCAGCGTCCACGTGTCCGCTTCCAGTCCATTCAAAATCTCAAGATTTCAAGTGAATTTACATGTGCACTCTGAACCCTTGCATCTGTGCCCATATGTCACTACCTCACCTTTACGTTGGCGCCTACATGTCCGCTTTTAGTCCGCTCAAAATCTCGAATTTCAAAGTGAATTTCCAACTGCACTTTGAGCCCTTGCATCTGCGTCCCGCCTTCACATCTGTGTGATTACGTTTGACCTGCCTAATATCTTCAGGCTTTGTAACTCCATTCCTTGTTTATATTCCTGTAGTCAAGGAATCTAAGGGTGATAGTTTGCAACATCAATTAGAGTCAATCAACATCATAGTTGTAGCAAGTATTTTTGCTGCAAGATTCGAGAGCTAGTCAACCTACCGGCTCTAATACAAAACCATTGATTGACATGGTCACCAACATCTACTTGTCCTTGAGGTGGAAAGATTGCAAGTTTGACCTGAGGGGATAGATGGAGATGCTTTAAGACTTCAACAATACCTTTGGAGTCTAGATCTTACAGAAATACTACACAAGGAAGGTAGCAAACTTTAGCTAATGCACCAAAAGGCAAAATGTAATACATTTCCCACGTTATATTGTTTATGAAAGGATAATACATGAAAGAAAAAACAAGGCCTTGGAGCAACCCTCCCAGGACCCCGCCATTTACTTTTTTTCACTTAAATATTAGTATTTCCCTTATAGCTGCTCACCTTATGTCGCGATATCAGATGCTTGGCAATAGCTCAAAATCCGTGTACAAAGTGTTATATAATGAAGGTTAAGGTACTTAGATTGCACCTTAACCTAAATTATTGGATACTTTGTACTCTGATGCACATTGCACTCAAACTAAATTGTGGAAAAAAAACATGTCCAAAAATAGACCAATGACCATTTACCATCAATTTTTTTTATGGCAATGTGAATTAAAAGACTTACTTCATTGACATATGGTGAGAATAGAGAGTGAAGAGGTTGTTTTTATAGAGAAATTGATTGTCCACCCAGAATCCTCAAAGGCTATGGGAAAATTTGAAGATAAACCCCACTCATTATCAAATGCAAGAATTGTGTTCAAAGTTGAATTTTAAACCTCATTTAGGCATGGTAGAATAACTTTTTTCCAAAAGTTGGACTAAAGTAATGTGAAAAATCAAGATAAATTTTATTTTCAAGAATCTGTTTGAAGTTTAGAGCCTCCAATAGAAAGCTATAGACAAAATTCAGAAAGGGTATTTAAAATTGTCCCAAAAAATGTTCCATTAGATGACATTTGAGGCCTTTAAGAGTTTGCAAGTTATGTTGCATTCTGGCGGTGTTCTTAAACTGCGAAAATGCAAGATAACTGATGGCTGATGTGGTCGAGACTGTGCCACTTCATTTATCGAAAAAAAAAAAAAAAAATAGATTAAAATGATATTTGGGAAAAATAAATTTTGACAGCCCATACCGGCTATTTGTAGAATCAGGCCAGATTGAATTAGGCATAAAACGGCCCTTCAATGCCCTCCAATGTCATCTAATGCTTCCAATCCCTCTTTGAAATTTGGCCATAACTTTAGTCTAAGTCTAAAATGTTAAATTGATTTTTGGAGATGAAAGTTAACTTCATGATCTGCATTAACTTAATTCAAAGTTAAAAATGTATATATATTCTAATATGCTTAAATGAAGTCCAAAAATTCATTTTTGAAAACAAATCTTGTATTAATTTGACTTAACCCCTAAAGGACCAAGGCCTTTTTTCTGCCAAAAACTCTCAAAACTGCCATTTCTGGAGCAAAGAGTAAAAAAATTTAAAAACTATTTTTTTTGCACATCTAACCATAGGATCTTATACCTAACTAGTATGAGAATGTGTGGAAAAAACTTCAAAATTTTTGACAGCACAGATTGCAAGATATCTGCATTTAAAGTGGAAAAAACAAGTTTTTCAGCACATTGCTGGACCAGATTTTTTGACTTTAAACATTTTTAACTTAAAACTTTTGCACTACAACATTTTAAGCTTTAAATCTTTATAGTGGAGAATTGAGTTGAGAGTCTAGGAAAAAAAAAATTCAAAAAAACTTAATTATCATTCTTAAAAAAATTGTTAAATAGAAGTAGGTACGAGATAGAAGGAAAATCTAAAACATTAATATATTTTAGATGGAATTAAAATGCACTAATCCCAATGGCGAGATTGTTCTAACAAGTAAACTAAACCATTAGAAAAGAAAAATTTGAAAAATTACAAAAATTGCATTCCGAAATGAACCCTACAAGTTTTTTTTTCCAAGAAGATGCTCTAACTGCCCGAAAAACAAGAATGTCCATAACTTCCTCATAACAAATCCAAATGAAATGAATTAAAGCTTTCCAGATAGACAAAAATATAATCTATTAGAAAAAAAGCATTTAAAAAAAATTCAAAATTTTGCAAAATTTTTTGCTGCCCCCCCCCCCCCCCTCCCCACGCATTCCAAGAAATGGCATAACTTCTTGATCAAAGGTCCGATTTCAAATTTTTTTTTCTGCCACATGCCTATCTCAGTTCTTCATGTTCACAAAAATTGAGGAGAAAATTTTAGCCCGTAGGTACCAGCCCGAAATCCCATTTGTCCCTCAAATGAACAACAGTCCTTTAGGGGTTAACAATGTGTTTTAGGTTAGTCCAATTAAGCCAAATTAAGTAACTTTTGGCAACTAGTTTCACTAGCTATTTAATTTGGTTTAATTGGACTTAATTGAAACAATTGTCTTTAACCCCTAAAGGCCCAAGACCTTTTTTTTGCCAAGAATCACTCAAAACTGCCATTTCTATAGCAAAGAGTTAAAATAATTGAAAATTATTCTTTTTGCACATGTAATAGTAGGATCTTAACTAGTATAAAAATGTGTGGAATTAAATTTCAGAATTTTTGACTGCACAAATTGCAAGGTATCTGCATTTAACCCCTTAGATACCAAGGCAATTTCTGGCTCCAAAACCACTGAAAACTGCCATTTCTGCTGCGATCACACCCTAAACCAAAAAAAACTTTTTTTTTGGAATCTAACCGTAGGATCTTAAACTTCACTTGTCTTAGATCATGTGGTATAAATTTCATGAAGTTTAACCATACAAATTGGAAGATATTAGCATTTGAAGTTGGAAAGAGAAGTTTTTTTGAACTGTGGCCTGCAATTTCAGATGACTTTGACGGCCATTTGTAGATTTTTTGTGCACTACACACCACAAAGTCAAAAAACTTTGTCTTGCAGATTTGAGTTGAGAGTTGGGGAAAAAAATTTTAGAATGTCAAAATTTGATTTTCACATATAAAAAAATTGTTAAGTAGAAGTAGGTCCAAAATTGAATGAAATACTAAATTGTTAATAGCTCTTAGGTGGAATTAAAACACCATAATCCTAATAGCGGGATTGTTCTTGCAAACAAATTTAACCTTGTCAAAAAAAGAAAACTGAAAAAAACTGAAAATTGCGTTCACAAATTAATTCTATAAGTTTTTTTCTGTGTAGACACTTAGATTGTCCATAACTTTCTCATTTTGAGTCCAAATAGAATGAATCAAAGCTTCAAATGTAGACAAAAACATGATCTTTGAGGAAAAAAAGCTGAAAAAAAAAATCTTGATTTTTTAAAGGTTTTTTTTTTTGCCCGGCGAACTGCTTTTTGGACTTCGGGTGGCATAACTTTTGCTCCCAGGCACCAATTGAAAAAAAAATTATATTTTTAGAAAGCTTATATGATTTCCTATCTTTAAAAAAAGTTTCCAAAAATCAGATCAAAATTTCAGGTTGCACGAGCCTGCCCGAAATCCCAAGTGTCCCCCGCGGGGACATTGGTCCTTTAGGGGTTAAAGTGAAAAAACCAAGCTTTTAGAGACTAGATTTTTTGACTTTGAACATTTTTAAATTAAAAATTTTACACTATAGAGTTTTGAGCTTTAAATTTTTGTAGTGAAAAATTGAACTGAAAGTCTAGGGAACAAAAAAAAAATTTAAAAATTTAAATTTTCATTCTTAAAAAAATTGTTAAGTAGAAGTAGGTACAAGATAGAAGGAAAACCTAAAGTATTAATATTTTTAGATGGAATTAAAATGCACTAATCCTAATGGTGAGATTGTTCTAGAAAACAAACTAAACCATGTGGAATTTGTTTTTTGAAAAATTGCAAAAATTGCATTCAAAAATGAATTTTACAAGTTATTTTTTCAAAATGATGTTATAACTGCTGAAAAACAACATTGTCCATAACTTTCTCACAAATCCAAATGAAATGAATCAAAGCTTTCTAGATGGACAAAAATATAATCTATGAGAAAATTAAATTAACATTAAAAAACTAAATTTTTTGCAAATTTTTTGGTTGCCCCCTCTCCCTTTTTTTGAGCTTATTTGGGCATAACTTTTGTTTTCGGGCATTGATTGAAAAAAATAATTATATAGCCTACGAAGCTTATTTGTTTTTCTATCTTTAAAAATTGTTTAAAAAAATCACGACAAAAACTCAGCTTGTAGGTACTTGCCCAAAAGTGCATTTGCCTTTCGAAGAGACAATAGTCCTTTAATGGTTAAACACCTTGCTGCCCTGTTATATCATGATTGCAAAAGATATAAAAATACTCAAGTACATGTACTCTGAACATTGTCACAACACAAGTTTTGAATCTTTTATCTGCAATAACTTTTGAAGCATGACTCGCTTGAAGTTGAAATTTTTATTGGAGATGTTTGTCTAGCCCCTAAATGTTTTTGACTATGTTTTCATCAAAACCGCTCCAAAACTGCCATTTCTAATACAAGTACCAAATTTTTAAGAAAAAACATTTTTGAACACATGTAATCATAGGATCTTCTAGTACACTGGTTTAAGAAGGTGTGAAAAAAAATTCAGAATTTTCCACCATGTGGATTGCAAGATAATAGCATTTGAATTGACAAAAATCCTTTTTTTGTCACTGCAAAAATCCGGGCAGCTGCCCTTCACAAGGTCACATTTGTAGGAAAAATCTCTAAAATGGTGGTTACTCTTTGGATTCATTCTTCAAGGCAAGTTGTCTACATGCTTGAAAATTTTCAGATCATTTGGAATTGTACAACGTATAGGAAAAAATAAATAATTAGGAAGAGGTAGAGAATGACTCAAAATACAAAATTGTCGAGAATTTAATTATGGAATTGAAAAAATGCCAATCCCAATGGTTGTAATGTTGGAATAAACATTTTACACCCAATGTTTTTTGTTTTTTTCAAAAATATTGATAATTGAGTTAGATAAAGGACTTCAAGGTTTATTTTAGAGTAGAGATTCAATAACTACCCTCAAACTAAAACTCCTCATAAGTTTTGACTCGTCAATCCAAATGGAATGATTCAAAGCTTTCCAAGTATATATAAATCTATAAAATCAATTTCAAGTTTTAATTTTTCAAAAAAGTGTTTTTTGAAGAATCTTTTTGAGCTGCCCAAGCTGCCCGTTGAATGCGGAAAATTACATATCATGTGATAACTTTTTATACATGTAGTCAAAAGTTATGAAAATTGTTGGGCCTTGAAGCTACTCCTTGGGCACATCTTATGTGCAAACTTCAAAGAAAAAAATTAAAATTTCCATTTGTAGTAAGCTGCCCAAAACTCCTATGCTGCCAAAAAATAGTGTTTGGTCCTTTAGGGGCTAGAGTATAACCATATCATATATTTTTCAAAATTAAAAAAAAAAATCATTTTATATTTAAAAATCAATTAAAAAATATGTCACATTTTAAGTTTTAGGGATTTTGAGTACTTTAGAGTCCTTAAATTTAATGATCTAGGATTGAAATTTCTATAGTGTATTTCCATAATAGGAAGTCATATTTCTACCAAGGGAAATTTTAAAATATTTCATTTTATGTCTTCTATGTTCATGTAAAAAGTTTTTTCTTGCGCGCTCAATTTTGAACATTAAAAATGATTTCAAAACCATTCTTATGGTGAAATCTCTTTACTATGAAGTCTTTTGAAATTTCCAATTTTTAGTTTTTTTGAAATTTATTTTTCCTATATTTTACAGATTAAAAAGTCCAAGTATCTATTTTCTTGCAATTATGCACTTTTTGAGTTCTCCTACATCTATGAGGTCCCTTTAGATGCACATACCTTGTAATATGACCCAATTGAATGTGATTGTGGTCAATTTTCTTTTTCTTTCTTGAACAATTTTAACTTTTTCTCTGCATGGAACTTCATCCCTTGTCGGAAGAAACAAAAATTAATTTATTTACAACTTCTGATTGACAAGGAATTAGAACTTAAGCAAAATAAATAAACAATAAAATACTTGAGGCTGTGATGAATCATATCTAAAAATTAAAAAATTAAACATAATGGTACTTGCTGTAGTGGTGGTTATTTTATTCCTCCTAAGATTAAGATAATAGTAGAAAGGAGGTCTTGGAGCATCAAGCTACATCAAAAGAGTTTGGTTTTGCAAGTTCATATAGATCCTAGGCGGATATGTAGCTGCCACTTTCATGAAAGTGTTTGAATTTGGCCATTTCAAATCCAATGCTAATACTAGGTTGCTAGAGGTGAGTATGTTTTCAGATAAGATGGATATTCCTTTAGGTGGGTTGTTGAGGGGCTTGGAGTGCTTGGACAAGATAGGAACAAGTATCGCTTTAGAACTGATTAATTGTAGTGGTCAGCTTCTACTCCGTGCAACATGTCTACCTAGTGTAATACAATTTGGAATTTAGTTTCAAAACTAGCTTGTCTTTGACAGTCATGAGGATTGTAGCCCTTGCAAAGTTGAAGTTGAAAAAATATTGTGGTTGCTGAGAATTTGATATTAGACAAATTGAACCAAAAGAACTTGATAAGGAGAGAATGCAATTTGTGCCCTCGGGAAAAAAATTATTGTAGATCCTTCTACAAAAACGAGGCAAATTACGAGGCAAGTCTGAAAACTTCCAAACGCACAGTATTTTTTTGGCGATTTGTCGGCAATTTGCACCAAAATAATGGGCCCTGCACCAAGCCCATAGAACAAAACAATACTTAGTACTAAAAGGGCAGAAATTGGTAGATAACTTCAAATTTAAAAAAAAAACTTGGATGAAATTGCTAAATTGTGAATGAAAACTAAATCATGGATATCTAATATGGAGTATGTGCTAATGTGGTATTTTCTATCCAATGTGTGGATGAATGTTGAAATTTAGAGCATCACTATAACATTCCGTCAATATCGCCACTTTGGCACTTCATAAAAAATAGAATAAAACAGCGTGCCAAATGCTGATCACAAATAGGACTACTACAAGTCAATATGATTTTATTAGTTTTGCAGACATTGACTTTGATAAATTCATTAGTGTCCACTCACTAATACCAGGCCACCAATGAATGTTTTTTTTCTGTAGCTTCGCTAATTCAGCACCCAATTCTTTGGAACATGATCCCCCCCTGCTAAGTCCAATTATAGCAACCATTAGGATCAGCTATCGTCACAAACATGACCGACAATAGAAATTGATCCATTCGTGATACAGCGGCGTGAAGAGAGCTCCTATTGGCTGAAGATCAATGGGGCTCTACACAAAATAGTGAAATTAGGTTGCCCCATACTAATTTCTCGACAATCCACATTACAGAAATATTCACTACTTTTGTACAATGAGGCATGCAATTCAGAGCCATGTATATGGCATAGTTTTGTTGCCCAGTTCAAGGCTTGGTTCGGAGAGTGGCATGCACCTCCATGTGGAACAAGCATTGATCCATGAGGTAATTTATCTCGGGTAAGGCAACTTAATTGACAAGGCAACTTAATTGACAAGGCAACCTAATTTCACTATTTTGTGTACCTAAGTTAGTATGTTTTTAAATTATAAACTGTCTTCCTAGAAAAAATGGAAGCTGGGGATTCTAACCGCTAAGGTAGTATGCTCTATAAGCAACCATTTAGAGGCTAGTCTGCCTTTTTCATAGGTTTCTATGAACAAAAATATTTTTTAGATCATTTTTCAAAGGAAGAAAAATGGATGCGGAACGTAACCCATGTGGTTTTGTATTTTTTGAAGTACTTGTGAATTACTTATGAATTTTCAAAGATTTATGTTCTAGGCACCTATTTGTGACCCTAGGTCTTCCAAAATCCACCTCCCCAACAAGTTGAATGTAAAGAGTTGGAGGAAACCAAGACAAATGATTGACTCCTTTAATAATTGATAGATTTCCCTCAATTTAGTCACTAGTTAATGAGGTTCATTTAAAGCGGATCTCTTCATGTCCATTCCATATTTATTGATAGAATTGGTTTAAAGAAGCTAGTCACTTTTAGACATTAGAGAAAAAAGTAGCCCTCTGGAAGGCTGCTCCAGATTGACATGCCAAGCTATTTCAAGCTTGGCCTATCAAATTTGAAAAGTCCCCCGAAGAGTAGTTAGCTTGGCTGATTGTTCTCCAAAACAATCAAATTTTGTACTTTTTTTTTTTTTATATAAAATTTTTGTTAAGATTAATTAATTAATTTTAATTAATTTTTTACTCAAAAATCTGGGTGCTTGCACCACTGTCACTGCAATTTTTGCTGTGCAGAAATAGAGGAAAAAACAAATTTTCAACCTCAAAAGAACACTATTTCAGGGTCCTTCGGAGGGCTATATAGCAGCCCTCCAAAGGCTTTAAATTTTCTCTAATGAACAGACTACCTTAAATGTAATGGAGGGGCGCTAAACCCGTCTTACAAAGTGGAACTAGTAGGGTAGATTTATCATGAGGGAAAACTGAATGCAGGAATTTTTTATTTGCCACACAAGATAAAATTTGCAAATTTTGAATCAATATTTGCAATCAATCAAAGGCTCCAAGTTAGTTAAGGAAGGTCTAGAACATACCCCAAACACAGCACAAAATAGGGGGCTTTTTCTACTTTTACACCAGAGCACACAAAATTCTCCCTATTGGTACTACTTTGTAGGATGCATTTAGCGTCTTACACTATAATGTAATGTCCAATGCCTTTTTTCCATGGCACTGTGTAGTGAAAACTGCCGTTTTCACTTCATTGATCCAAAAGGGTGGATAAATGAATGTATTGAGTAACAAACGACAATATCTTGTACTAAACTTGTATAGAAACATGTGGTAGAATTTTTGTAAAGTTTATTGTGCAAATTGTAAGAAATTGGCATTTGAAGTAAAAAGAAAATAAGTGCTTGGAGCTTTTGCCTAAGAACTTTAGATGGTCTTGATTTTTGCTTGTAGGATTTTATATTTCCACTATGGACTTTGGATGCCAAAATAGACTTTTTCTTCACAAGCAAAAAGATATTATAAAAATAATCTTTAACCCTTTAGTATACAAAGTATTCTTCAAAATTGGTGATTTGAGAAAAAACATCATAAAGTATTATTTGGAAGAATATTTTGGAATTGATATAGAAACAAAAGTTGTAGATTTTGAATATTAGACTCCATATATATAGCTAGTTTCACCAATGCTATCACCGAAAAAAATTTATAAATTTTGAAAAGGAAGTTTCTAAATTCCTTCTAAACATTAGAAAAACATTAGAGAAGATTTTGGGCCTCCAAAAGGCTGCTCCGCAGTCCTCCGAAGTACCCAAAATTTTTGTTTTGGGGGGCTGGAAAATGCATTTTTCTCCTATTTCCGTCCAACAAAAACTGTAGTGGCAATGGCGCAAGAACCCAAATTTATGAGCAAAAAATTATTAAAAAATAAACTTAATCTTTAAAAAAAGATTCAAAAGAAAAAAAAGAAAAAATAACTGATATTTGCCAAGTTAACTATTCACCGGGGTACTTTTTCAGATTGATAGACCAAGCTTGAAATAGCTTGGCATGTCAATCTGGAACATCCTTTCGAAGGGCTGATTTTTTCTCCAACAATATCAGCCCTTTGAGGGGCTTTTCTTGATTGACATGCCAAGCTATCTCCAAGCTTGGCTTGTCAATCTAAAAAAGTTTCCCGATGAGTAGTCAACCAAACTAACTGCTCACCAAAACAATCAGATTTTGCGGGTTTTTTTTTTTTTTAAATAATAAAAAAATCATTTTCTTTTATTTAGCAAATTTTTAACTCGTAAAACTGGGTTCTTGCACTACTTTCACTACAATTTCAGCTACGGAAAAATAGGAGGAAAATGAAATTTTCAGCTCTAAAAAATCAAATTTTAGGATACTTCGAAGGGCTGTGGAGCAGCCTCTTGAAGGCATAATATTTTCTCTAATGTCTAATTACAAGAAAAATATTATCATTATTTGAGTAAAATTTGTTGGAATGGATTTAATTTGAGTTTCTCTTGACATGGTGATTTTTTGAAATTTTTGTGTTCTTTAAATCTAAGAACTCATTTTTGCAAATCCAAAATTTGAATGAGTCAATGCAATGTGGGTTTGGTCAACCACTTAACATACTTGCACATTTGTAATTTTAGATTCATTTAGAAAAATATGTACTCTAATAACACCAAATCCAACCATTAGATAGGACAACAATTTGATAAATTATCTCCACAAATTAGAATGATTTTCATCCAAGTAGTAATAAGAAAGAAATGTGAGTTTGAATTTGTGTGTTGTCCAAGAATTGGACGCCGGAGCACTAAGGGATTAATTTCTATAGAAACTCAAAGCACAACTATGATCAATTAAGTTCCAAAAGACATTGGGTACCATTGCAAAAATGTCCCCTCTTTATTCTTGCATTTCTTTCCATGAGTTTCCATCAAATTGAACTTTTTTTGTTTTTTCCAATATGTTTCCCAAATTAAAAAGGTTGTTCCTATATGTTCCCATTATTGAGAGCTTTGGTCTCTTACTCATTGCCCTAGTCCTTCCAAAAGTCAAGTGAAATTCCCAACCTACCCCTTTTCAAAAACTTGGAAAGAATAAAATTCCTTGTATCTTTTAGACCATGAGTCAGTTTAGATTAATTTCAAGGAAAATTATATTCTCACAAAACTCTTAGAAATCTACATCTTCATCAAAAAAATTAGAAAAATTAGACTAAAAATTGAGATAATGGGAACTTGTCCATAACCCACTTTGCTGGTCCTTGCTTCGAGGCTCTTCATTATGGATTATCTGGATCTCCTGAAACAGCAAGTTTTTTGCATAGAACCGATGGCCTATGGACTTTACACATATAGCAATTTGGGATGCTTTCCTTGACTCATGCTGCGTTGCCCAATTGAAGGCTCAACTCAGGGCTTGCTAACACCACAAGATGCGGCAAATATCTGGGCCAAATTTGGTTGTATTTGGCTTGAATCTTTAGTCCTAGCTAGTAGGAATGGTACTTGCTTTTGTTGAATTCCCCTCTTGCCTTCTCTCTTAGCTCGCCTCTCTTTTCCTTATTGCTCTTATCTATTCACAGACTAGTTTGGTTCTTGTGTACTGAGTGATTGCAAGAAAGACCAGTACTGAAACATTGTCACAAAAGCAGTGCCGAAGCTTCGCTTTGCAATAACTTTTGAAGCATGACTCGCATGAACTTGAAATTTTTATGGGAGATTCTTCTTTTGAGTTTAATCATATCTCATATTTTTTAGAAATTTTCAGAAAGCATTTTGTTTTTAAAAATCATATAAACTAATATGTCACGTCTTGAGTTTTAGGGGTTTTTACTATGCAAGGAGTCCCCAAATTTAATGATATGGAGCTGAAATTTCTATGGTCTATTTCCATAGTAGGAAGTCATGTTTCTACCAAGGGGCATTAAAAAATATTTTATTTTATATCCTCTATGTTCAAACAAAGAGGGCTCCCTTGCGAGCCCAATTCTGAGCATTGAAGATGGTTTCAACATTACTTTTTTGGTGAAATCTCATTATCGTGAAGGCTTCCCAAATGACATTTTTTAGTTAAAAAAATTATTATTTTCCCTATTTTTTACAAATTAAAACGTCAAAGTATGTATTTTCTTCAAAATTTCAGCTCATCTTTTTTGTGAATAACTTTTGACCTAGATTTTTTTTAGGTCTGAAATTTTGGTGATATGCTATTTTTTTGTGTCATACTAATTATCCATATTTTATAGTTAAAAAATTTGTATGCAAAAGCTCTTAGTACTGGGAGTACTAGCCAAAATGGAACAAAAATGGAAGGTCATTCTTGCAATGACCCTATTCTATTTTTTTTATTGCAATGGTTTGTTCCATTCATTTCAACCCCTAAAGGACCAAAAAATGGTGTTTGGTCCTTTTGGGGTTAAAAACACAAAAACAAAAACACTTTGCCCCCAAGGGAACACTTGGGCAATTTAGGGTCTCCAGAATAGAATAAGTAGCAGGTGGGGGTTATAGCAACTGGTAATAGCACGGTAACCATGCTTTTCAAATGATGATCAGTTTGTGCTTCTGAATGTCTGTTGCATGAAAGGTGGTTTGGGCAGACTTTTCTGGCCCATTTGCTTCAAAGCTTGGCTTGGCAGCTTCCGGCTTCTCCACTTGCCTTTCCATTGATCACCCCCAGCTCACACCAACGCATCACTACTCGTCAGCTCCAAACTTGGTGGCACTTGCACTGAAGGTCAACCTTTAAGTTAACCCCTAAAGTTTCATGACTATGTAATCACCAAAAACGCTCCAAAACTGCCATTTCTAATACAACTACCAAATTTTTGGAAAAAAACAACTTTTGACACATGTAACCATAGGATCTTGTAGTATGATGTTTTGAAAACATGTGGTAAAAATTTCAGAAAATTCCACCATGTGGATCATAAGATATAAGCATTCAAAGTCTTGAAAACCATTTTTGCCATCCTGCAAAAAACCGGGCAGCTGCACTTTGCAAGCTCACTTTTCAATGAAAAATGCCAATAAAGGTGGTGCTTCTTTGAATTCAGTTCCCTAAACAAGTTGTCTATATGCTTGAAAATTTTCACATCATTTGGAATTGTATAACATATAGGAAAAAAATAGTAAGTAGAAAGAAGTAGAAAATGATTCAAAATACTAAATTGTTAAAAATTAATCATGGAATTTAAAAATGCCAATCTCAATGGTTGTAATGTTGTAATAATCAATCTACATCCTAGGATTTTATTTTTTTCCAAAAATATTGAAAATTGAGTTAAATAAACGACTTTAAAGTTTTTTTTAGAGTAGAGAATCCATAACTGCCCGCAATTCAAAAACCCTCATAACTTTTGACTCATTAATTGAAATGGAATGGCTCAAAGTTTTTTAAGTATATATAAATCTAGAGAACCAATTTCAAAAAAAAAACTCTGGGAAAAATGATTTTTTCTGATCTGCCCAACCTGCCCAGTTACCAAAAAAAGCAACATATTAGGTCACAACTTTTGACTCGTATTTTGAAATGTCATGAAACTTCGTATACATGAAGATATTCCTTGCCCCCACCTTCTATTAAAATTTCAGCCTCAAATATGGATAACTCTAGTCACACGTACCTGCCCAAAATTTCTATATGGACAAAAAACGCATGTTGGTCCTTTAAGGGTTAAGGTAGAGACACCCATTCCCAACCACTGACCCATTCCCGACATATAGGTGTACGTATTTTTGACCAAGCTTAGAATGTTTTTTTTTCCTTTTTAAGGTTGGAACTAATAAATATATGACATATATCCCAAGTTATGAGAAAGAAAGTAGGAACTAGGAAATAATGATTAGGAAAAAAGTTATTGAATGATTGGAATTGGAAGAGTCTACACGTTGGCTATGGGTCCGGCGCACTTTTCGCCTTTCAAAATTCATAGTAATTTTAATTCAAGTGATAAAATTACCAAATTTTTTGCAATCCTTGTCATTTCTATTGATGTACCTCTGAAAAGTATTTGTTTTGCCTTCACTACTCCATATCATGTTGGAATTCCTTATTCGGTCGGTTATGGGTGGCTCTACCTTATTTGTGTAAAAAAAAAAAAAAAAAAAAAACTTGATGGCACAGCGATTCAATTCTACTTACTATTCACAGCGTGCTGAAACTTGACTTAATTTGGGAGTCAGAAGAGGAACTGTAACCCGCTTTTGGCCTGCCTGGATGTGTACTCTAGCGAAGGGGAGAATTACGGCGGACTTCCCTTCAGCTATGGAAGCGGAAAACAAGTTTTCCAGTTTTCCAGAATCAAAATGGCATCATTCAGTCTATCAAGATGATCATCCATTTCTAACCACTTAAGCAGTTTAGCCTATCTGCGGTATTACGGAAGATTGAGGAAAAAAATTCTCGTGTAGGGAATAGATTTAAGAAGGATTTCATATTTCTTTTTACATTTTTTCCTTCAAAAGCAAAATTACCATGAATTTTTTCCGTGAAAATTCTGTTTGCCCCATTCTTGATATATAGGCAGACCTATTTCCAACCATAGGTGGGGTACAAACTCAATGTAAGTGATCATTGTAGCTTTCAATGTACACCTTCTGGACCATTGTATGCTTTCAATGTATACCTTCTAGACATTTTTGCTGCTCTTGCTAGTCCTGTTGTACGTGAGCTGTCACCTACAGCACATCTGATCGGAAACTAAACAATCTAATTTGCGAGAATGGGATGCTAGTCGGAAATGGGTGATTTCCTTTAGACTTTCATGTCTTTAACATTTCTATGTGAGTAGGGAGAGAAGGGGAAGGAGAAGGGGAACTCTGATATAAAAGACCGATGTGAATGTAGCTTCTGTTGGGAATGGGTTTAACCCCTAAAGGACCAACATGCGTTTTTTGGCTGTATAGAAATTTTGGGCAGGTACGTGTGACTAGAGATATCCATATTTGAGGCTGAAATTTTAGTAGAAGGTGGGGGCGAGGAATATCTTCATGAATACCAAGTTTCATGACATTTCGAAATACGAGTCAAAAGTTGTGACCTGATATGTTACTTTTTTTCGTAACCAGGCAGTTTGGGCAGATCAGAAAAAATCATTTTTTCCGGAATTTTTTTTTTGAAATTGGTTCTCTACATTTATGTATACTTAAAAAGCTTTGAGTCACTCCATTTCAATCAATGAGTCAAAAGTTATGAGGTTTTTGGGTTTGCGGGCAGTTATGGATTCTCTACTCTAAAAAAAACTTTAAAGTCGTTTATTTAACTCAATTTTCAATATTTTTGGAAAAAAATAAAATCTTAGAATGTATATTGATTTTTACAACATTACAACCGTTGGGATTGGCATTTTTAAATTCCATGATTAAATTTTTAACAATTTAGTATTTTGAGTCATTTTCTACTTCTTTCTACTTACTATTTTTTTCCTATATGTTGTACAATTCCAAATGATGTGAAATTTTTCATGCATATAGACAACTTGTTTAGGAAATTGAATCCAAAGAAGCACCACCTTTATCGGCATTTTTTCATTGAAAAGTGAGCTTGCAAAGTGCAGCTGCCCGGTTTTTCGCAGAATTGAAAAAATGGTTTTCAAGACTTTGAATGCTTATATCCTATGATCCACACGGTGGAATTTTCTGAAATTTTTACCACATGTTTTCAAAATATCATACTACAAGATCCTACGGTTATATGTGTCAAAAATTGTTTTTTTCCAAAAATTGGTAGTTGTAATAGAAATGGCAGTTTTGGAGCGTTTTTGGTGATTACATAGTCATGAAACTTTAGGGGTTAACTATCTACTCAAGAATCTTGGACTTAGATGCATGTTTCTTCCTTGGAAAAATTTTCAAGCCCCCAAGTGACGACAAGGTCATTTGGACTATGGTGGTAAGCACCCCACCAACACCTGAGTTTGGAGACTTTCAAAGAACCTACATAATGTATCTCCTTCAAGGTTTTTACAGTCTTCGTACACAACCCACCAATCCCACCATAGTTGAGTATTAAATTATAAAGTTTTTGCTTTCAATTTGGTAGTGATAGAGAAATTGGAATCAAGATTGGAATGCATGCACGTAACAAAAAAAAAAAGATAAAGGAATCCATGCATTGTATGTTCATCCCTTAAATCTTCTATTACCAAAAACTTTCTTCCAAATGTTGGCAAACCTGATCATTTTTAGTGTTGGCAAGTTCATCCATTTTTTTGAGTCACTGCCACAACAGGATACAATCCTGCCAACAATTCCAGAATAAAAAAATTAGCTTCCATCCCCCAGGGTAGACCTCACCTCATTTTGTGGTTCACATTATGCAAAAACTCCAAATCTATCACCTGACGAGTAAGGTAAACATCTGCACTGTATAATTTACTCCATAGTTAATTTTCAAATAATCTTGATTCCCAATATAAATTCAAACTTTCTACTTTTTTTTTATCATCATTCCTCGATAAATTTAAGAAAAAGGAATATCGATTTCCCGTGGGGAAAGAATTCCACAAAATCTGATGAAGCCTAGTCCTGACCGCTTTGAATTCCATTCGTGCCGATAGCATTCCGGTTTCTTTGCGAATAAGTCACAAATTCCAGATAAACCTTCATCGGAGTTCAGATTTTAGACTTTGCTCTAGTCCCAGCGGCACCAGCCAGCATCTTCTTATTTTGACCATCGAAACGTGATTTCATGATTTCATCAATATTACCGCCACACTTTCTGATCAACTCCCGAAACCAAGATTGATCACCAATTGCCGTGATTCCACCCCATCAAACTGACCGACCTTTTTCCGTTGCAAATCATTTCCATGAAGTCGGTCCCAAACGGAACTAACACACAACGGTCCTGATGCCTGTTCCGTCAACCATCGAAACCTTCGCAGTCACCCGTAAAAATTATCGCCGGAGACTCTGTCTCTTAGTTCAATGTACTGTTTCCCTTATCAATGGAAATTGTCCGTTTGTTTCAAAAAAAACAAAAAAACTTCGCACTTTCGCAGTCAGTACAAAGATAAACTGAAGCTTCTATCAATTGAAGGCACCAAACGGTGTGACCGACGGGGTTCCAGCAAGTCCTACTACTACAGTACTGTACTGTTGTTAACGATCCTTCTCGCGAATCCCAAGGGGAGGGAGACTTGCGAAGTTGCGACGGATCTGCAGTCGAAGCTAAACTTAACGACAAACTTCCGAACATTGGGCAACATCGATCGATGCAGGCACGGTCTGTCTGTACAAGATAGTTCAGTTCTGCCCACCCGAGTTGTGGACCCGAGTTGTGGACCCGAGTTGTGGACCCAAGTTGTGGACTACTAAAGTCACTGACAGGCTTTTGTTAATGGTTCGTATAATTTTCAAAATTAAAAGGATGGATCATTGATAGGATTGATGATATTATTATTTTTGTGTTTTTATTATTATTTTTAAGCAAGTAAAGGCTAGAGAGCGCCGAGGGGGATGGGAGGTTGTTTGCTACAGTTCGGGTATGGTATGGTAAGGCTGATTCTTACAGTTCTGTACTGTACTTGAATTGGATCATTGGGCTATTGGAATTGGAGAGTTGGCATTGAGTAGTAGGTCGTGTGCCTGGATGGATGGTTCGTTCCATTTGAGCTGCCTCGGAACTGAGTGGTTAATGCAGGTTTTATGAATCAAGGTTCACTGCAGTTTATAAATTGTTTCAAAGGAATATTTGATTCTTAGAAATGCAGGTTTTACGGACTGGCTGGAATTGCGGTACTGTACTGACAGTTCGTAACACGGTTTCGTGTATTTACTGCAGGGCGAAAGTACCGGTGGCTTGTCCGTGACGGAGTGGGCCTGGAATTACTCGAGGGCAGAAATCTTCAAATTTACAATGGATTTCCACCGCGAATATTTCAAATTCTGCGCAAGTTTGACTTGATTTGCTGGAGAGTGGATATGAAGGTGCTTGGGTGTCGACATGGTTCTTCTTTGTTTTCTAAGAAAAGATTAAAAATAGAATATTTCAGTACTTCAACTTGATTTGATTAATCTGTACCTGCTGCACCATAGTAATTCAAGTACTCAACTACACAAAAAATGATATTTAGTATAGTATGACATTTAGTGTTTTACCCTCCTACCAGCCACAACACTAAATCTGAATTGTAGCGGATTTAGTGTTGTGTTGGACTTCAATGCGCCGCCTCCGCCTCCACCTCCGCTTCCTTTGCAAGTTCATTTTTTTAACGTGCTCTAACACTAAATGTAAACCTTTTCAGATTTCAGATTTACCATAGAGCATATTTAGTGTTAGAAATTAGATTTAGTGTTACTTACTTATGATATTTAGTGTCAAGGTTCGTAATTAGTGTTGCCAACACTAAATATCATTTTTAGTGTAGCGCGCACTAATTTGGGAATTTGAAATTTGGGATTTCAAGTTCAATTAAATTAATTTATCAAATGAGGTTATTGAAATTTCAAGAAAATCGAGCCCAAGTCGTTCATTATGATTTTTTTGACACTCATATAATATTCCTTGAATTTTCAAGGTTAAGAGTATAGGATAACTACTCATACCACTAGACTCCCTTAATCCCTTAAGTTTCTTGACTATGTTTTCACTAAAAATGTTAAAAAAATACCATTTTGAGCACAAGTACTATATTTTGGGAAATTTTTTTAGACAATTGTAAGTTTGTAACCGTAGGGTGTAGGATCTTGAAGTACGCTAATTTAAGAAGATGTGAAAAAAAATTCAAAATTTTCCACTATGTGGATTGCAAGATATTAGTGTTTGAATTGACAAAAAATTCTTTCTTTGGTCTTGCAAAAAATCGGGCAACTACACTTCAGAAGATCACATTTGTATGAAAAATGGTCTAGAATGGTGATTACTCTTTGGATTCATTCTTCCAGGCAAATTGGCTACATGCAGCTTGAAAAATTTCAGATCATTTGGAATTGTACAACATATAGGAAAAAATAGTACGTAGAAAGAAATAGAGAATGATTCAAAATACGCAATTGTTAAGAATTTAATTATGGAATTGAAAAATGTCAATTCCAATGGTTGAAATGTTGTAATAAACAATTCACATCCTATAATTTTATTTTGTTCAAAAAAAATTGAAAATTAAGTTGAATAAACAACTTCAAAATTTATTTTAGAGTTAAAAATCCGTAACTGTCTGCAAACTAAAACTCCTCGTAACTTTCAACTTATTGATTGAAATGGAATGATTCAAAGCTATCTAAGTATATATAACTCTAGAAAATCAATTTCAAATTTTTGTTTCTAAAAATAGCGATTTTTTTAAATCTGCCCAGACTACCCGCCAAGTGAGAAAAACAACTTATTAGGTCATATTTTCTTACTCACATTTCTAAATGTCATGAAATTTTGTTCACATGAAAGATATTTCTTGTCCACAACTTTTCTTAAAGTTTGGGCCTAAAATATGCAAATCTCTAGTCACAAGTACCTGCTTGAAATTGCTATATTATTAAAAGTAGCAGGCTGGTCCTTTAGGGGTTCATTAGAGAAAAAATCAGCCCTCCAAAAGGCTGTTCCATGGATCCCTTTGGTATCTTGAAATTTAGTTTTAAGGGGCTAAAAATATAATTTTTCCCTATTTTTGCGAAGCTAAAACTGTTGTGATAGTGGCGCAAGAATCCATATTTTCAAATAAAAAATTATATAAAAAAAAAATCATCTTAAGAAAAAAAATTAAAAACTAAAAAAACAAAACAAAACAAAAACTCCAAGGTATCTTGAAATTTGCTTTTATTTTGCTAAAAAAATCATTTTTCCCCTATTTTTCCCCTAATGAAATTGCAGCAGCAGTGGCACAAGAACCAAAAATTCCAAATAAAAAATTATTAATTTTTTTTTAATCTTAAAAAAATATTTAAAAAAAAAAAATTCTGCGAGACTTGATTGCTCCGACGAGCAGTCAGAGACTCTGACTACTCACTAAGAGCAATTTCAAAGTTGACATGCCATGCAAAGAATAGCATGGCATGTCAACTTTGGAGAGCCCTGTAATAGGTTGAATTTTTCTCTAATGGGCACTTTTCCAAGTTGACAGGCCATGCTTGAAATAGCATGGCATGTCAATTTGGAACGGCCTTCCCAAAGGTTGATTTTTTCTCTAATGAAACAATCATCTGGGAATCCATCTTTGGAGGACTAAATGCCTTGATTCTCGTTGATTGCTCTTGAAAACTTGTGGAAGTTTTGGATGAAGGAAGGTGGTCATCAAAATGTAGATAGTGGGATTAGAAAATTGGTGCAATTAGGTGCAACTAACTTACATGAACGACATTCATCCTAAAGGTTTAAAGACTGGAATAGAAGTATTAAGGAATTGGGCAACCAAATGTGGTGGCTAAAGATTTTGGTTGTTTAAAAAAAATTATCAATAGGTCGATTGAGTAAATGTCTAGAAGATGGTCAAATTCCAAGGAATTAAATTCATGAGTCAATACACCAAAATGATCATTTATTATATTCTGAACTATGTATTATTCAACATCAGTCGTAATGGTGTCATTGTAGCATTCATAGTATGCAGACTTGTAGGGATGGATTTCTTGGATTGGTTGTATTGATTTTTATACTAACCAATTATTCAACCATACTTTAAATAACCATTTCAGTATAGTATAAAGTTATTTTTTGCAAGAATTAAAATTTGAGAAAGAAAGGACATGACACAATAATTTATTTTTAGGTTTTTTAATCAATGGAAATCATTTCTTCATTATAATTCTACAGGCAAGATGAAATTTTGTTTGTTTGCAGGAAACTAGGAGTTATTCTCAACAAAAACAACATTTGAAGTTCTATTATGAGCCTTATATTTTCCCTAGAATTTAGGAATTCTTATTATCATTTGAAAAAATCTTTTTCCAAGATCAGGTTGTAATCTTTGTATGCACCGTAGTTTACTTGAGATTTTTAGTTAAAAATACAAAAGTTAATATATTATTATTTAAATCATAAAAAAAACTCAATAATGTTGTTTGAAGAATTATGGAAGCATAGGTAACTTAGCTTAAGGTAAGCTCCCCAAATGTGCCACTGACCCAAAACCACCATCATCACTTTGAGTACATCTCCTCAGGGGGTGCACTCCTTGAAAAAAATAAGGATACAGGTGCGAATACCAGGTATTTAAATGGGGGGTAATACTTTTTGTTCACTGATTATTCTAAGGTCTATCATTATATACTTTTCTAATTTGAACCATTAAAAAGGGGGCATACATTAATTATAATTGCTAATTGACATGAATATGTCATATGCTATATTGGTTCAATTTTTTTGCACTACTTGCAATTACAAAATTTGGTGTAGTGTTTAAAGTTCACAATTAGGGGGGCTTCTTAACCATTTAGTGCTTTGAAGTCCAACAATTCATATCTAATTCCACAAAGCTCCAAAATTATAAAACAACTTGATACCAATTCTACTTGTTTTTCAAGGAGAATTTCCTAAAAAATATTTTAAGAAGTTTCACCTCCTCAAAATTCAATTTCAACTCTTAAATGGGCAATTCATGGACCTCTTATCTTTTAAGCTCAATTTGTAATCAATTTCTCATTGACGGATTTTTAGTAGCAAAATTGATATTTATATAAAGTGCAGATATTTGCAACTTCAAAAATCATAATCCAATTGTAGGCTTTGTCATTATCTAGATTTTATTTTATTTTTGAAACAAATGAAACATATTTTCATTGGTAAAAAGTAGCTTACAAGCCAGCTAGCCACAAGTGGCCAAGGTGAATTGCCCCCATCGCTTGTTCACCTAAGTCATTCTAGGGGTGCATGTAAAGAAAAAGCCTCCTACTTTATACTTGATTCATTTATTTTGTACAACCCTCCTTGCTAATTTTGGGGCTTTTGATTGAAAATATAAATTCAAAATTTGCAAATTTTATCATGCATTGCAAATTTAAAAAATCAACATTTTCCCTTGGGAGCAAGTGAAGGGGCAATTCATTCGGGCCTTACAGGTGGCTTGCCCAGAAGAGAAACAAGACGTACATGACCAGACCAAGTAAGACTAGGGAAGAGAAAAGACATTAGGATATCTAAATTGTAAGCTTAATAAAGCATTCCATTCTGAATTTTTGATGATACTGCTTTGGGAGGAATGCATATTTGAATGCACTCCCATAATTTATATGTTCACAATTTATTCCTCGCATGGAGTTATAACCACAACATGCATATGGTAGGATGATAACCTCATTTAACTCTGACACTACAAGTGGTAGGTAAAATATAGTAGATCATCATGGCTTAAAGAATCTAAAACAAAAAGACAATGTAGTATAAATGTAGAATGAATGCTAGCTCTAAACCCATAATTAAGACTTTTGACCCACTAAACTAATAAAAAAGGGAGTATTTTAAATCTAAATTTTTCCTAATGCATCTTAATATTCCACACCCTATAGTATTTACAATGTACCCAATGACATTTTACATATGCTATAATACAATCAACCAGTTTATAATTTTTAGCTCCAATGTTTTTTTGGCACCCTATCATTTGTTCGCACGTAGTTTGCTACTTCTACCACTTACTGCACCCCTTGAGTACATCTCCAAAATTGGTATGTACCTATGTAGAAGAAACAATTTTAACCCCTAAATGTCCAAGGCCTTTTTTAAACTTCTAAGAATTTGCTCTAAATTGAACTAAAAAAAAAACAGTTTGATAAGTTGTATCAATTTTTCATGAATTGTAACTATACAGATTCAAACTAGACATGTTAGAGGTCACATACAAAAAGAAAACACAACAAATATCACTTATGAATTAAAAAGATTATAATGTTTGACTACATGAGGGTGTTAACCCCTAAAGGACCGTTGTCCCTTCGGGGGACAAATGCGTTTTTGGGCAGGTACCTACGGGCTGAAATTTTCTCCTGATTTTTTGAAACTTTTTTTAAAGATAGAAAAACTAATAAGCATTGTGGGAATATAATTTTTTTCACAACCAATGCCCGGCAAAAGAAGTTATGACCAAATAAGCTCAAAGTAGGGGACGACGGGCAGCAAAAAGAAATGGATAAAAATTTGAATTTTTTCTTTTTAATATTTTTTTCTAATAGACTATATTTTTGTCTATTTGGAAAGCTTTGATTCATTTCATTTGGATTTATTATGAGAAAGTTATGGACATTCTTGTTTTTTGGGCAATTAGAGCATCTTCTTGAAAAAAATAATTTCTAGGCTTCATTTCTGAATGCAATTTTTCAAATTTTTCAGTTTTTTTTTCTCCCATGGTTTATATTACTTTCTAGAACAATCTCACCATTGGGATTAGTGTTTCTTAATTCCATATAAAAGATATTAATATTTTAGATTTTTCTTCTATCTCGTACCTACTTCTACTTAATGATTTTTAAAAGAATGAAAATTTAGTTTTTTTGGATTTATTTATTTTTCCTAGACTCTCAACTCAATTCTCCACAATAAAGATTTAAAGCTCAAAACTCTGTAATGCAAAAAATTTAAGAAAAATGTTCAAAGTCAAAAAATCTAGTCCCGCAATGTGTTGAAAAACTTGTTTTTCACTTCAAACGCAGATATCTTGCATTCTGTGCGGTCAAAAATTCTGAAATTTTTCCCATATACTCTCATACTAGTTAGGTGTAGGATCCTACGGTTAGATGTGAAAAAAAAAATATTTTTCAATTTGTTTTACTTTTTGCTATAGAAATGGCAGTTTTGAGTGTTTTTTGGCAGAAAAAGGCCTTGGTCCTTTAGGGAAATAACTATGAAAATAACTTGAAGTCTTTCAATCCTCTTTTCACATACCAAATCTAAAAAGTTGGTCATAAAAAAAAAAATGAGGTTAAAGAACCTAACTTGTATAACTCCAATCAATTTGTGACTTTTTGCCGCGATCCAGGAAACGTTCGCAATGCCATTCAGTTTGGCACTGCCTACCTGGAAAAGGAGCGAAAAACTAAATGCGAGGCTGCTGTTTATTCCCCATAATAAAAATAGATAACTTCCCTGGTAGACGGAATAACGACTGGTATTAAGTTAAGCGTCAGTCATAGCTGACCTCTAGAAGCTCCCTTTTACTTCAGAGTTATGAGGTCAAAACATCCAAAAATGTCAAACCAAGCAAAAAATTTCATGGTCTATTTGTATAGTAGGAAAGTATATCCCTACCAAAAAAAATCTAAAAATATATTATTTCATGTACTCCACATGAGTGCAAACAACAATTCCATTGAGTGCAATTTTTGAACATTAAAGATGGTTTTAAGATCATTCTTTTGGATGGAATTTCATTACCATCAACTCTTCTTAAATGGCCAATTTTTCTTTTAAGAAAAAAAATGATTTTCCTATTTTTTATAAATTAAAATGTCAAAAAACCTATTTTCATGAGATTTTCCACTTTTGTAGTTCTCCTAGTTAGAGAATTTTCCTATGTTTTTCCTTCCCAAGGTATCTCCTTCTTAAAGGTTTATATACTAAATATATTTTTCATAATCTTTTAAAATGTTTTTTCTAATATTAAAGTACTCCCAAACATAAAACATTAGATGATATTTGGGGGTCTTGGAGGGCCGTTTCAGGCCCGTTCCCTGATCTGCCCAGATTCAGTGAACGCCGGTACGGGTGTGTTAGAATTTTTTTTTTTAAAAAAGAAAAAGAAAAAAAAAAAAAAATTTCAAAAATTTCATTTTAAGCAAATTTTAAAAAAATAAAATAAAAAATTCAAAATATCATTTTAAGCAATTTTTTTTTTTTTTTTTCAAAAAATGATGTGGCAGTCGCTGTGCCACGTTAGCTAGCTGCTGTTGCGTTCCCAAAGTTTGGGAACGCAGCAGACAGCAAGGGAACTCAGAGCCCTCTAAGACCCTTGAATCTCATCTAATGAGGAAATGCTACAAATACTGCACGGTCTTTCTTGCAATGACTCGATAAATGTAAAATTGATTCTATATTGAAGTTGCTTGTTTTAGTATCTGGGTGAATGCAAGAAACACTTGTACTATTTTTTGTCACACCTTGCATGCTGATTTATTTTTTAGGCATAACTTTTGTGTATTGAATCCAAATGATTTAAGATTTATAGGGAAGGTGCTCATGACCACTATACACCTTGCCTAATTTTTTGGCAATTTTCAAAAATGTTTTACTAAATAAAAACAGCCCCCAATTTTATGTCACAAATTCCAATCTGGAGGTTTTAAGTACTATTTAGTACCCAAAAATTTGAATTTGGAGCTGAAATTTGGATGAGATGGTCTTCTAGTAGACCTCTAGCTTTCCAGGAGAGGGATTTTAAAAAAACTTAATTTTGTGTAGTGTAGAAGTCTATAAAGTGAGCTTCTTTCTGCTTGCATTTCGAAACACATAAAATATTATTTTGGTGGTTTTTTTTGTGAATGACCATCTCTATAGAGCTGTTGCAAATGGCCAGTTTTTATTTACTTAATTTACTTAATTTAATTTATTTTACTATTTTTAACTAATTAAAGCATCAAAGTGTCTATTTTCTTGAGATTTGGCACTTTCTAGTTCTCCCACTTAGAGAATTTTTCTATGCTTTTTCTTCCTAGAGTTTCTTCATCTTAAAGGTATATACATTGGCCATATTTTAAAAAAAAATTAAAAATTATTTTTCTATGTTTAAAGTACTCCAAAAAAAAAAGCATCAAATAGTGAAAATGCAACAAATAGTACAAGTGTTTCTTGCATTCACCCATCTCTCATTATGCATTAGCTAATTTGGAGTCATTTGAGCCCAAATATGAAATACGTGTCCATATCAAAAAAATTCAATACATGTTCTCGAATGATAAAAAGTAATTGATAAGCATTCGGGTGATTGCAAGAAACACTTGTCCTATTTTACGTCCTATTTTGCGTATTGATTTGTTGTTTAGCCATAACTTTTGTGTTACGACTCCAAATGACTCAAAAGTCATTGGCAAGGTTCTCATGACTATTATATGCCTAATCTAAATTTTTTGCAATTTTTAAAAAATGTTTTATTATACAAAAATGGCTCGCAATTTTATCTCCCACTTGCCAATTTTGGATTTTTTTTTAACAAAGTAGTATCCAAATAAACAAATTTGGAGCCAAAATTTCAAAAAGCATTGTCTTCTAATACACTTTTAGCTATTGTTCAAAAGATTTTTTAAAATAGTGTATTATATAGAAGTCTACAAATTGAGCCTCTTTCTACTTGCATTTTGAAACATGTAAAAATTATTTTGCTGGTTTTTTTAGTGAATGACCATCTCCACAAAGTTGTTACAAATGGATAATTTTAATTTAATTTTTTCCTATTTTATTTTAATTAAAACATCAAAATATGTGTTTTCTTGAGATTTGGCACTTTTCTAGTTTTCCTACTTAGAAAACTTTTATGTAATTTTCCTTCGGTGGGTACCTTCATCTTATAGATGTATACATTGACTACATTTTTTTAAATATAAAGATTGTTTTTCTAATTTTAAAATATTTTAGAAAAAAAGGCATGTATATTGTAAACACAACAAAATCGGCTAATGTTTCTTGCAATCATCCCTCCGCACTTTCTTTGTACATGTAACATTTGGAGTTGTGCATTCCAATAAAGATGCCTTGTATTGATAAAAGCTATATTTGTAATGAACGTGTGGAAGTTTGAGTAGGTTGCTATTTAAAAAACAAGCCTAAAAAAGGGCCTTGCATTGACAAGAGTTTCATCTATAGCTATAAATGAAACTCATTGTGAATGGAATTTTTTTTTTGTTCCTTTGAAACTTTCACACATGTGCTTGAGGAGTAGCTAAGGCCCAATAATTTTCATAGCTTTTGAGTACATAGTTAAGAAGTTATTGTATAATGTGTAATTTTCATTACTTGGCAAGTAGCTTGGGCAACTCAAAAAAAATTCTTTTAAAATCACTTTTTTAAGAATTAAAAATTTGAAATTGATTTCCAAGATTTATACATACGTGGAAAGCTTTAAATCATTCTAATTTAAATATAAAGCTTCACTAGTAGAAAATATAGTCAAAAACATATTAGCATTGAGTTGAATTTCTTTAAGCTAATGGATGGTAAGTCCCCCAACTTCTTCAAGAATGGTTCAAACATTCAAAATAAAATTAAATCACAAAGATCATAACAAAATTTATAGAAACCATCAATTTGACTCAATGAGACTTGTCCTCTTTTATTTCAAAAAACCAAAAAGAAATAAAAAGAAAATCATCAGCTTGAATGTGTCTAGTTAATCTATAAATGTCCAATGACCTATTTTACCAACCTAAGAGACTTTCCAAATCCTTAAAAAATCCACTACATTTTATATTTCCTTCATGTAGCTTATCAAATTGTCTTTTTAGTTTTGACAGCCGAAAAAAACTTTTAATATGGATAAATACTCTGCTTTGAGTGATTTTTCGAAGTCAAATATTGTAAAAGATGTTCACTATAAATTATGAGGCAGAAAATCTTGCCAATCAAAGGTCATTTTAAGAATTCAAGAATAAATTTCTATGCGTGGGCAAGTGAGCAAGTGGATGGTTGGTTGGAATATTCTAACTTTCTAGTATTTTGGTTAGAAAATAAACAATTAAAAGCGTGATTGATTTTTTGAAAAATAACTAACCCAAGTTGCCCCAAAAATATGTATTTATAGTAAATGATTGCCTAATTCATAGAATTCAACTTCAATGAGCTATAATCTAATAAATTGGCATCAAATTTGTATTCTAAAGTTGACATGAATATTAGGAATTATGTTTTGGCATTTCAAATTTGCGTTGACTGGTGCTAGACAAGAAACCAACTCTTCTCAAAAAATCTTGGCATGGGTCTTTTACAAAAAATAGATCTCTCGGGTGATTGCAAGAAATACATGTACTATTTGTTGTGTTTTGCAACAATACTCGTGATTCTTTTGGGAGTACTTTAGAAGTAGAAAAAAAAATTAAATTTAAAAAAAAAAATATGGTTAGCGTATACAACTTTAAGATGAAGATAACTACCAAAGAAAAAGCCTAGGAAAATTCTCTAAGTAGGAGAACTCGAAAAGTGCCACATAACTGAAGAAAACAGATACTTTGATGTTTAAATTAGTTAAAAATAAGAATTTTTTTTAAATAAATAAAATATAATATTTGAAATTTTTAACAACTCTATGGAGATGGTCATTCACCAAAAGAACCTCCAAAAATATGTCTTATATGTTTCAAAATGCAAGTTGAATAAAGCTCACTTTGTGGACTTCTACACCATATAAAATTAAGTGTTTTTAGAATTTCTTTGGACTGTAGTTTCAAGTCTACTAGAAGACGGTTCCTTCCAAATTTCAACTCCAAAATTGCATACAAAATAGTACAAAAAATCCCCAAATGGGCAAGTGTGATATAATATTGGGGCTATTATTAAATAGTAAAAAAAAATTCAAGTTTTTCAAAAAATTAGATGAGGTGTTTAATAATCATAAGTACCTTGTCTAAGAATTTGGAGTCATTTGAAGTCAAAATACAAAAAATATAGCCAAAAAACTAATCAGGATGCAAAGTGTGATAGGAAATTGTACAAGTGTTTTTTGCAATCACCCTCTCATACACACAACAACCCTAACATTTGAAAAAAACTTAGCAAAATCCTAATTCATAAGGTAAAGAGATTAAGGTTTGGAAATCAAGATATGATTTCTGAAAAATGCATCCACATTAAATGAAAGTAACAACAACCATCCAAAAATTGTATAAACAACTTAGATGAATGTCTAGTTGTTTTATTATATTTTAAAATTATTGAAATTTTTTAATATATCATTTTTTGGATTGTCTAATTGTTTTTTGTACTTTCATTATTTATTAGGCCAAAAGTTGCCTAAGCTACTAAGAAGCTACAATATATAGTGAATGATGGTTAAATTTCATAGTGTACCTTGTTTGATTGCAACTTTTACAAAATTCTAAAAATAATCAAGATTCCATTGCTCCAATCCCTGTGAAAATTGGCATGCATGTTCTTAACTACTCATAAATGCATTTGGTCAAAAATAAAAAATTCTTCTTTTGTGAAAATTTGAGATATAGACCTCTAAAATCATTTTGCCGGAGGACCAAAAACTATTGTTTTTTCCAAAAATGGACAATTTCATTAAAATGGTGATATTTTTTTAATGGTTTGAGAACAATTCAGAACGGTTTTAAATCTATACTTGTCTAAGATGGTGAAAATACCACACTGTCAAAGTAGCACTTGAAATACCGCCATTTTAATGAAATTGCCCATAAAACTAAATTTTTTTTGAAGAAGTTTGAAAAATCCATGCTATCAAACTATTGTTGAAATTAGAAGGCAGACTAATTTGATAATGGTGTCTGATCAAGACTCTGTGATAGTATGGTTAGGTTTTTCAAAAATTGATTGCAAAAATAAAATAAAATTAAAAATAAAATTAAAACATTCACTTCCAAAATGACAACTTTGAATGATTTTGAAAGATTCCCATATGGGCATTTAGGAGTTAATTCTTAAAGGACATTTGAGGTCTTTGGCGGGTTATTTAAACTTAGTTTTTGGAATCTTTCTTAAATTGGCATCATGTAGCTTGTTCAAATGACCAATATATATTGAACTTCCACCCTCCTCAAGACCATAGGCAACCTCAAAATTACTATTCAAAATTTTATCAAACTTTGCAATGCAAAAACTACAAGACTTAGATTGCTAGATGCATCTTGTAAAGTCATAAAGACAAAGAGATAATATCAAGGAAGTTCACATGTACTTGAGTACATGAGTTTTGCAGCCCCTTAGGCTAAATATGTTGTTTAATCCCTAAATGCCCAAGGCCTTTTTTGAGCTTTTTGGAATTTTCTCTTGAAAAGTGAACAAAAAGCCAATACTCTGATAAGTTGTATCATTATTTTTTGAATTATAACTATACAAATTCAAACTAGACATATTAGAGACCATATAGGAAAATAAAACACAACAATATCATTTATGGATTGAAAGATTATAATGTTTGATCATGAGGGTGTTAAAATTGCAAAAGTGATTTGAAGTTTGTCAATCCTCTTTTCACAGGTCAAATCTAAAAATTTGGTCACCAAAACACTATGAGGTTAAAGGGCCTAACATGCATAACTCCAAGGTGATTGCAAGAAAGACTTGGTACTAAAACATCGTCACAAAAGCAATGCTGAAGCTTTCTTTTGCAATAACTTTGGAAGCATGACTCACATGAACTTGAAAGTTTTATTAAAGATTATTCTCTTAAGTTTAATCATATCTCATATTTTTCAAAAAAATTCAGAAATTATTTTATATTTAAAAATCATTTAAACTAATATGTCACGTTTTGAATTTTAGGGATTTTGTAAGGAGTCCCCAAATTTAATGATTTGGAGCTGAAATTTCTATGGTGTATTCCCATAGTAGGAAGTCATGTTTCTACCAAGGGGCTTTGAAAAATATTTTATTTATATCCTCTACGTCCATGCAAAGAGGTCTCCCTTGCGCACACAATTCTGAATGTTGAAGATGGTTTTAGGATTATTTTTCTGGTGAAATCTCTTCACCATGAAGTATCGCAAATGATTATTTCTAATTTTTTTTAAAAACTATTTTTCCTATTTTTTACAAATTAAAATGTCAAAGTATGTATTTTTTTGCGATTGGGTGATTGCAAGAAAGACCCGTACTGGAAAGTACTAAAACATTGTCACAATAGGAATGTTGAAGCTTCCTTTTGCAATAAATTTTGAAACCTGACTTACATGAACTTGACATTTGTATTGGAGATTCTTTTTTTGAGTTTCATTATATCTCATATTTTTCAGAAATTTTCAAAAATCATTTTATATTTAAAAATCATTTAAACTAATATGTTACGTTTTGAATTTTAGGACTTCTACTACGTAAGGAGTCCCCAAATTTAATGACTTGGAGTGGAAATTTCTATGGTCTATTCCCATAGTAGGAAGCCATGATTCTACCATGGGGCATTAAAAAATATTTTATTTTATATCCTCTACATCCATGCAAAGAGGGCTCCCTTGCGCACGCAATTTTGAACATTGAAGATGGTTTTAGGATCATTTTTTTGGTGGAATCTCTTCACCATGAAGTCTTCTCAAATGGCATTTTTTTTGGGGGGGGGGTTAAATTACTTTTCCTATTTTTTTCAAATTAAAATGTCAAAGTATGTATTTTCTTGCGATTCTGCACTTTTCTAGTTCTCCTATTTAGAGAATTTTTTTTTGCTTTTCCTTCATAGGGTACCTTCTTTTTATAGGTTTATACATTTCTCATATTTTTCATAATTTTTAAAAAAATGTTTTTCTATTTTTATAGTACTTCCAAAAAAATGGTTGAAAATGGCCAATGTGGAACAAAAACGGAAGGTCTTTCATGCAATCACCCGATTCTGCACTTTTCTAGTTCTCCCACTTAGAGAATTTCTTTTTGCTTTTCCTTTGTAGGGTACCTTCTTTTTATAAGTTTTTACATTTCTCATATTTTTCATATTTTTTTAAAAATGCTTTTCTATTTTTATAGTACTCCCAAAAGAATGGTTGAAAACGGCCAAAGTGAAACAAAAATGGAAGGTCATTCTTGCAATGACCCTCCAATAGTCCAATCAATTTATAGCTTTTCAAAATGTATTCTACAATTTTTTTATATGAATTTCTATTGATTTTTTCTCCAAGATCTAGTGTATTTGAGGCTCGTTTCCAAGAACCCTCAACACTACGAAAAGTCAAGATTGCAATAGACACCCTTGCACAAAATATTGAGTAGAAAAATCTTAATCAATCATTTTCAAAATCGGATCTTTGATGCTAAAACTAGACTTCAAAAAGGATTTTTGAAAAATATAAACTACTAAAAATAGCAACTTGGTTAGGATTTATTTAACTTCAAAGTATTGTCGACACCAAAATTTGGTGCCTCTTGCAATTTAGGGGTTAAAGGCTAAAAGGAAAGGTCTTGAGTGTCAATCCTTCCCGTCCTAAAGAAAAAAAGAAGACGATCGGCCACTCTCCAGTCCGCAGCAAGAGGCAGCTAAATCCGCTGCCTAACTTTGTCGTCACAACCGACTTCGAAACCTTCGGAGCGGCCGGGGGACGACGACTTGCAGGTTCTAGAGAACCGAGAACCAGGTCAGCCAAGTCTCGGCGGCACCACAGCGAACAGTAAAGTCTTCGTCCTCGCCAGACTTTACCGGCACCGTAGCGTGATAACCGCAAAAAACGCAAACTTCCAGTCCCGCTAGCCCCGCTTCCATCGCTAAAATCCCCCCGCACCTTCCCCGCAAACCCCTGCACCAAGGGCGGACCGCCACTGTCCAGCCACTTCCTGCTCCAACCGGCAATCCCCTTCATATACCTCTATTCCCCCCTTCACAATCTCCAGTTTCTGCCTGCTCTCACCAGAGCCAGAGAGTTGCTGCGGCAACTCCATAACTCACCTCTAAGTTCACACTCCCAGTTCTAGCCAGACCCACGTTCTCATTTCTAGATGCACAGCCCCCGTTGCTAGCTAGAATCGCTGTCACGGTTGTAGATGCAGAGATTGATCTAGAGTGCGTGTCCAGCTAGATCTTGAGCTTCTGAGCTCCGCGGTAGTGAAGATCGAGGCTTTTCTTTTCATCTACAGCTTGTTTTCTTTGGATTGGACACTTCAACGGTGCATTGACAGGGATCGACGAGATTTAGACCGGACCGGACCGGACTCGACTCGACTGGTTTCGGGGTGATTTGGGAAAATGGCTTCGACTGCGCAATGTGTGGTGCTTTTGCTGTGCATGGGTTTGGTAGTCTCAATTCAAGCCTACCTACCCTCAGACTTCGACACGTACAGCTCGCAAGGCGTCTCGTTTGAGCCGACCGGTAGGGGTGTGACGCTCTCCCTCCTGGAAGGACAGACGTCTTGCGGGATGGGATCGAAGGGGGCTTGGTTGTTCGGCTCCTTCGGGGCGTGGATCAAGCTTCCCGCTGGAAACGCCGCGGGTACCGTGGCGACTTTTTACATGGCGTCTCCGTTCCCGCAACAATGTGAGTTCGACTTCGAGTTTCTCGGTCACAATGGTGCTGGCAAGAGGAAGATCCATACCAACGTCTTTGTTGATGGGAAGGGAGGACGCGAGCAGCAGATCTACTTTCCAGGAGACTTCGACCCCACGTCAGACTATCATTACTACTCGTTTGAATGGCATCAGGACCAGGTACTGTATTCCTCATATAATCTTGCATTGCTCAAATAACCACGGTTGTGTACTTGTAAGTAATCTCTTTCTCTGAAATCCAATTACATTCAAACAAGAATGTTAGCGCTGAGATAGGGACAATGTGTACTTATGATAAGTCACTGCGGTCTTGAAGACCTCTTCTTTTCATGGGACATTCTATTTTTTTTGCTGTTTTTGCTTACTTGTAAATTTTTTCTGTTTTCACATTTTCTGCCGTGTACAGTTGCAAGAATGTGAAGTGCAGGAGCACCCTTGCCTTGTTTGGTACTTCGTTTAATATTTGTATTTGGAGGGCTCTGCTTTCCAGAACTGCAATGTAGTGATACCTTTAGCGATTCTGTTTTGCCTGAGCCTTTCGATGTACTGTACTGAATGTTTCCACAGTTGGTGTTTTACGTCGACTCGAAGCCTATCCGCCAATTCAAGAACCTGAAGAACCATGTGGTCAACGGCACCTACTGCGACCACAAGGCCATGGGCATCTACCTCTCCATCTGGGACGGCAGCAGCTGGGCCACCGAAGGCGGGAGCATCAAGACCGACTGGTCTCAAGCTCCCTTCAACTGCTACTACCAGAATTTCAACTTGGACGGATGTGCAGTTCCTGACCCGAGTTACATCTCTGCGTGCCAGAGGGATCCTCACGCCGCTGCAACACCGTTTACCCCTGAGCAATACGCCTGTCTGCAGGGTATCAAGAGCAATGGGACTTTAGTGAAGTATAACTACTGCACCGATTATGCCCGTTATCCGAATATGAGTGAGGATTACCCGGAGTGCTCTTACAATGCTATGTAAAGGCTCGTGGATTGCGACTCTTTGTCTGGTTACATTGCTTTGATGTTGGAGTGAAGGAGTGTAAAGTAGTCGAATTTGGAGAGGGTAAGCTAAGAGGATTCTTTTGATTGGTCCCTGTTGGATTCGGACTGCGAGACTAATCCATTGTTTGCCGTATTCGGCAATTTAAATAAACCATTTTTATTTAGTTCAGGTTTCCTTTGTTAAGTTTGCTTCAGAGTTATGACTTGCGCAATCCTGAGTTTATAATAAAAGCGATATTTTTATCGTGCGAATTCGGTTATTTGGTGTAAAGTTTGTGTTGATTGGTTGTATTATTGTATTGATAACCTGGTAAGTTGGAAGAATCGATTTCATTTTAAACGGGTCTCCGAAATTTTAGCGGATATGGTTGGTTTCCCCAAAATTTTGTGGTAACGTTGTGGTTTTCGTTGAACGGTATGGACTTGTTTCAATCATGCCCTGTTGCGGAACGAGGTATGGCTTTCTGAAGGAGGAGCTATTCTCAAACAGATTTGGTCAGTGCCAATACTTACGTGAGACTTTGGGCTAACAAGGGCTTAAGATTTACTTTGAAAGAAACTGAAGGAAATGAACGATGGATACCGCGTACGACAACCTTTTTAAGAAGTCTTTATGTTGTATGGTCTGAGTGAATTATGAGTGTCCGTTCCAGACTCGACTCCAAGAGTGCGAGCACCCTCGCATGTAATCATATGCGTCATGGTAGCTCTTCAACTTTCCTGTGAGTCACTGTAGACACATTCCGCTTAAATTGAATCCTGTCGTGAAAATTGTACAATGCGGGTACTACATGGTTCCACACCAATCGTGGCTTGAATAGATTTTTTATTAAATGATTAGTGTGAACCCAAAACCAACGACCTGAGGAAACAAACGATCTGCTGGAATCTGCTGGACAGCAAATGCGCAACAAGGATATTTCTAAAGTGTCAGTTTGGGGAGCAGTGTTGGATATACTTTCCTTGCTTCGTGGCTTGTCACTTCAACAAGTGCAAGGACGTTGAATTGGAAGACGCTTTGGGTGGAGATTCAGTTCAACAAATTTCGTTTGCTCTCTTGGAACTGACAAGCGTGAAACTCGCTCAACTGAAAACTCTACTGAAGTAATGTTCTAGTTGAACACATTTGATGGGACAAGTGTGAAATCCACTGATGCTCTTGAAGTGAAGGTTTCAATTCGTTCAATAAGGGCATTGAAGGTGCAGAATTTCGCAACTATTGTCTATAATTTCGTTAAATTGACACGATTCCGGAACCAATTGTGACATTTGAGTACATGTAACGATTTAAAAATCTAGGACAGCTATGGATTTAAGGATCTAGGGCGCATCCTTCAAAGGTGCCAAAGTATTGGAATACCTTATCTCTTCATTGACCAGCCTTGGTGGCTTGGCTCTTTTGTATTCCGTTTTTTTTAATGCAATGGTTCGTTCCATTTGTTAAAAAAAATAAAAAAAATTTAGAATGTCGTCAATTTAACGAAATTGGCTTTTGGTTTACATGTGAAAAGTTGTGGACCAAAGTTGGATTAGGACCAAGTTGAATTCTCCCGTGGCCCATCTCATGCTTAGAAGTTAAACAGCATCTCAAAGACTATTCCTTTGGTTGCAGGCCATGGCACTGTTTGAATTGACTAGGCTAAATATTTAATTGAGGAAGTAGAGATAATCAATTTTGATAAATTGGTGCGATTTGGGGGAGTCTGGCCAAAAAGTGACATCTGTAAAATGCTCTCAAAACTAGTAGAGGTTATCAAATTATATATATACATAGAGAACAAATGAAAAGTACCATTGCATTAAAAAGAAACCAGAGAACAATAGCCAAGTCGAGGCTGGCAAATGAAGAGGTAAGAGCAAAACAGGATAAAGAGAAACATAAGGAAAGACACACAAGGAGAGAAACAAAACCAAACAAACTAAGAGAAAGAACAAATGGTAGGGCCCTACAATGGTGGAACTACTCCGAAAAGCTAACACGAGAGATTGGAGCCAAATACTATCAAACTTGGACCAAATGATATCATGTTGTTTAAAATGTTGCTGGGAATTAATCTGGACCTTAAGCTGTGCTGCTTTGCCTGAGTCCAAAAGGGCATTCCATAGTTTGTCTTGTAAGAGAGTTGGAAGCCAGGTGCTCCTCGAGAAAACAATATTGTTGCGAGCAATCCAAATGAGCCACAAGGAGGAGCCTCTGAGTAAAGACCAAATGGTACGGAAGCTGGTAAATCGGTGTGGAATAGAGGACTCAAAGATACACTGGATGGCATTGAACTTGATGTGAGGCCCCATGGTATGTTGAGATCCTGATAAATGGTGGAGTATCAATTGAGCATAGTCCTAGACCTCTTGGGCTTGCGGACAAACAAAGAACTGGTGCACACAACTTTAGATCATGGGAAGACCTATCTTCTACATTTTCACTTACTGGTCTTGAACGCCATTATTGGTTGTATTTACAATCAAGAATCCCAACCCCAATGGATTATACTCCTCACCTCCTTCTTTGACTAGGCCCAAGAAGGAGAATAGGTGGGGACATTTTCTCAACTTGACAATCCAATCCCAATTATGACTTGGCAGATAAGTGGTCTGAACTTCAAACTCCATCCCTTTGAAGTCCATACATTCGCTCTACCTAGAGGAACCAAAAGAGCAACCGTGGGTCTCAACTCTAGGATACTTTCATTTATTTCACCTAACAATGATGAGGATGAATACTGTGGATATACATAAAGGATTAGGGTGATACAGATCAACAATAGTCGTAACCAAGCCCCCTATTTTGTAGTTCATGGTATCACACAAGGACTGATCTTCGATCCAGGACGCTGGCAATGGAGCAATGGTCTATGACTTATGGAATATTCAACGTCCGTAGGGCATTCTCTTATCACTCAAAATGCCCAACCAAAGACCATGATTATATCAAAATATGCTGGACATCTTCCATCCACCTTCACTCCTAACTAGAAAGATGTGTGGCACAAGGCCCAATTTCTTAAGGACGCAGCTTTTATATGGTCCGTTTGGCACAAAGCTGTTGCCGTTCACTTGTGGAGAGCTCATATTGATCCTGACATCAAAACCAACTGCAACTGTTACATATTAGGTCTTGAAGAAACACCTATGCACCAGTTCTTTGTTTGCCATCAAATTATACTTGGGTGGTTTGCTTTCATCATAATAATTAGTAGCCTTCATGTCCATTACCTTTCCTCTAACAAAATGATGTAGAATTTTTTACACCCCATCAATAGCTATGGGGCACGTGGCATTAAGTAGGAGAATGGTGAGAGGTTTATAAAAGCATTTAGTAAAAAACAATAATAAAATGCAAAAAGAGGTTTATCAAAGTATTAATAAAAAAAGCAATCGTTAAAAGAAGCAATCAATAATGCATTATAGAAGATTTCAACCCTCTAGAGGATTGCTCCAGAGTGTCAAACCAAGCTATTTGTACTAGAAGAAACTTGCGTTGGTCTTAACCAAAAATGTGGGCTGAAATTTGTTGAGAACCATCTTTCCAATGCTAGAATTCCAGAATTTTGTGTTGAAAACACGATCTCAACAAATTTCAGCCCACATTTTTGGTTTAGACCAACGCGGGTTTCTTCTAGTGTTCAAAGCTTGGTCTATCACTTTAGAAAAGTGCCGCAGTGAGAAGCCAGACACTCTGAATCTCATCAAAACAATCAAATTTTGTGATTTTTTTTTTACTTCATTTTTTTTAAAATGTTTTTTTAAGGTTTATTTTTTTAATTTTTTTAATTTTAATAAATTTTAAACTCTTAGAATCCGATTCTTGCGCCATTGCCACTACAATTTCAGGTGGACGGGAATAAGGGAAAAATGATATTTTCAGCCCCAAAAAATCCAATTTTAGAGTACCTTGGAAGGTTGTGGAGCAGCCTTCTGGAGGCCTGAAATTTTTTCTAATGCTTGATGAACTTTGTGGAGAAGATTCAAGGCAACTTCTTTGAAGACTGCATAATGTTATGGTATTTGAAGAAGTCATCCAGTTTTATAAAATTAAAAAGTGGAAGAGTGCCAAAATTTATTAACCGATACACGAGGGATGTCTTTGATGAATAGATAAGGTAGGAAGTCCTTAAATTGACTAGGTTCTAAATGTATCCCCTATCTATAAATGAGTGACATCATCCTTGAAATAGGCTTAAAGGAAGATGGCTTAACCCCTAAAGGCCCATTGTCTCTTTGGAGGACAAATGGGATTTCGGGCAGGTACCTACGAGCTGAAATTTTGTTGTGATTTTCTAACACAATTTAAAAAGATAGAAAAACTTCTAAACTTCATGGGTTTATAATTTTTTTTTTCAATTTGTGCTCGGGAAAAAAAGTTATGTCCAAATAAGCTCAAACCAGGGGACGGAGGGCAGTAAAAAAATTTTAAAATTTTTTTAAAATTTAAATTTTTTTTTTTTTTTCTTATAGATTATAATTTTGTCTATTTGGAAATCTTTTATTCATTTCATTTGGATTTTTTATGAGAAAGTAATGAACAATCTTGTTTTGAGGGCACTTAGAGCATCTTCTTGAAAAAAATAACTTGTAGGATTCATTTATGAATGCAATTTTAACAACTTTTCCAAAAAAAAAGTTCTACAAGGTTTAGTTTTTTTGCTAGAACAATCTCACCATTGGGATTAGTGCTTTTTAATTCCATATAACATATATTAATATTTTACAATTTCCTTCTATCTCGTACTTACTTCTACTTAACAATTTTTTTAGTAATGAAAATTAAGGTTTTTTGGATTTTCTTTTTCCCCCTAGATTCTCAACTCAATTTTCTACTACAAGGATTTAAAGCTCAAAACTCTATAGTTCAAAAAATTTAGGTTAAAAATGTTCAAAGTCATAAAATCTAGTCTCACAATGTGCTGAAAATTTTGTTTTTTCATTTTAAATGCAGATATCTTGCAATCTATGAGGTCAAAAATTTTGAAATTTTTTCCACACATTTTCATACTAGTTAGGTGGAAGATTCTATGGTTAGATGTGCAAAAAAAACAATTTTCAAATTTCTTATTTTTTGCTATAGAAATGGCAGTTCTGAGTGTTTTTTGGCAAAAGAAGGCCTTGGGCCTTTAGAGGTTAAATGAGTGATTTATGGACCTCCTACCTCAGTATCTGAATAATTTAGACTCTTCAGGTGTCATTTCATGGTCTCTATCAGATGATTCTAGCCATTTAATGTTGAAAATCCTTTGACTTCCTTAATATTGCTCGATACTGCTCTGAGTGAATTTGAATTAGCCCTAAAATGACAAGCCTATGATTGAAGTAGTTAGGCAAAAACAGATATAAATATTGGATGAATAGGTGAATTCGTAATTCTATAAGAACCTTGAAAGTCATTCAATGAGCAAAAGCCATCTACCACATTATAGAGTTACTAGCGATTGGCGCTTGCCGTTTGCTATGCATTAAATATATTACTTTCATCAATTTTTCATGTGATAGAATGTAGATAAAAAAAGCATGTATAATCATTAAACGAAAATACTGACATCCTCATACAATATTCTTTGAAATAATTTATATAGTGCAATATAAAAAAATTAAAAATACTCTTTATATCATAATTTTTACAAAATAACCTTTGCAAAGATGAAAACATTGAAATAAGAATAAATTAATCAAGTGAACAATGTAAGCAGAATCTTCACATTTGAATATGTAGAGCAATGCTAGCAGTTGGTGCTTCCTTATTTTTTAATATCACATTTTAAAAAGACATGGAATTTATCTATAGTTTTATTGTCTGAAAAGTTTCTTTGAATTTTTTTTTCAAGTATCCATTTGATTTTCAAATATTTCACGAATAGAGTACATAATATATAGTAGAAAGTATCCTATGGCTATAAGAAAAGCAATTGAATTTCTATAATATTATTTTAAATTGAATTGCGATATTATAGAAGTCGTTGTGATTTTAGTAGTATGACTAGCGGTTGGCACTTGCTATGCTACGCATTCATCATTAGAATTTTATTAGAATTTTTATGTATTAGATAAAATGCAGAACAAAAGCTTCAATAAATCTTCAAATAAAAATTACTAAAATCTTTGTATAGTTTTGTTTATAAGTAAGCATATATTGAAATGTACAATAAAAAACTATTGAATGATGAATGAATTTCTTCTTTTAGAAATTCCTCTACAAACAGACATAAACCTAGTGGAAGAACATTCTCTCATAATTTCCAAGTATATGCAATGGTGAATATTGTAAAAGATACACATTTATTGTAATGCATTCAAAAGTTGACTCAATTGTTACAAACCCAAAAACTTGGTGAATTGAAAAGAAAAACTTGTAAATTTCAAAAACTTCATGAACAACTTAATTGTTATGAAACTACTACTCAATTTCTAAAATATAACATTGTGTGAAAATATTATTTTTATGTATGCATGATTGAAAATATTTTTACAAAATATTAAAATTAATTATTTCAAAGACTTATTGAAATCATTTTCATGCATTCTATTCAAATATATCAAAATTTCACTAATATGTGATACAATGAATGCATAGCATAGCAAGCATGAGCCCCTGTTATTAATGGTAGCATTTGTGATATTACAGAGGGAGTTATGATTTTAGTAGTATGATGGTTGAATGCAAATTCCATGCCATTAAAAATACATATTAGGAGTAGAAGAAATGAAACCCCACTACAAAAGCACACTAGTAATGAAATTTTGTGTTAGCACTTTAATTGATTTGAGAATGCAATACGTTTTTACTCTTGATGATTTTTTTTACCAACTATTTAGATTAACAATAAATTTCATTATTAGTATAGTGCTTTCTACACAAATGAAATAGCTCACACTATTTAACTCCTAAAGGTTTGAAGTCCTAGAATGAATTTTTAAGAATTTTGGACAAGTTATGGTGTCAAATTCCTTAATAAGTTTTGAAAACTTCTTTGGATGTAAGCAAATATATTTTCTTTCTAGGAATATAATTGTTATTTCAATCGTTGCCTATAAAGAAAAGGTATGCCCTCCTAAGTTCAAAATGCTCAAAACTTAAAAAAAACTCGAACATTCAATATTAAAATTTAAAATTCTTATTCTTTACAAATTATATTCATATCTAGGATTGGAAAGCTTTGATTCATTCAATTTGGATGAGTCTTGTTTTGCAAGCAGTCAAGACATCTTCATAAAAAAATATCATATAAAATTCATTTCTAGACTCAATTTTTACAATTAAAAAAATCCAACTTCATCATATGTAGATTATTTGCTACAACAATCTCACCATTAGGAATTGTTAAAGTTGAAAATCAACTCGCTCTTTTAATACTTTTTCCTTAAATTCTCGAACAATACTCCACTATAAGATTTAAACCTCAAAACTTTGTAGTACAAAAATATAAACTAGAAGGATTCAAAGTCTGAAAACCTAAGATTGCTATGTCCCCCAAAAAATATTTTTTGAACCTTTGAATACTAATATCTTTTTCACACATTGTCATAAAAGTCTATACAAGATCCTATAATTGGATATGAAAAAAAGTGTTTTTTCATTGTAGCTCTTTGCACTAGAAATAGCTATTATGGATTGTTTTTTGAGAGAACATAGGTCATAAACCTTTAGGGATTAGAAACAATAACTATATGTGTTTTCAACATGTATAATCCTTTTTTTAGTCCAGATATATACTTAGAAGGACGCTTGATGAATACGCAAATGTTTTTAATAAACATGGAGAGTTGTAAACAAGTGTTACAAGTGTTGCTTAGATAGGATTTAAAAAAAAATTCTACCACCTATTTCATCCTATTTTTCTACTAGTTAATTTTGTACTCTTTGACCTCTCTTAATCCTAAAACTTTAGGTTGGTTACTATGGAAATCATCATTTTTGATACCGTGCAAGTCATTTGCTTAAAAATCCAAGAGCACTCATTAGAGGTCAAAGAGTGCTAAGACTTCCCCTTTCTACACAAAATTCCAAGGATGAGCATCTACACTGCTATCTTACAAAGAAGGCTTTTCTATCATCCATCAGCCACTTTCAGGCCGCCTCATTGTTACAAGGTTACTAATTCAGGTTATTAATTTCAAAAGTGAATTCAAATTTCCCAATTTTGATCGGTGGTATCAAAATACTCCGTAATAAGTTTCACCTTCAAGCAATGCTTGTAGGCCTACTCTAGAAAGATCCGTGGAGAGGGAGTGAAAGACTGTGTCACGACTTCCAGCACATGCAATTTCCTCCATGACTTCACGCAACTGTGAACCACTCCAAGTTGGACTAAGCGCACTTCCAGAAGTTGCAAGATACGCACAGAATAATCTGAAAAGAATAAAAAAGCCACAGAGAACCGAAATGAGGCTTTCCTAGTAAATAGCTCAGTCATTATAATTATACTTGTCAAACCGTGTGATGTATTCCTGGGTATGCATTCTGCAATTGGCATGCACGCCGCCTCGATTGACGAGGCAACCAGTCAAACCACCTAGCCTGTGGTAGCAGGCTGAAAAATTCAACATACCTTGAGGTCTTCTTTGATAACGAAAATAGACCCTACGCATGAGAAGGCCTCCAACTTCTGCTAGTTCCAATTCAACTTCAACACGTCAGCCTAAGTTCAATTGCATATTTTTATGAAGAGATGTTCAAAGTAGAAAAACCTGCACATGACAATGTCCACCTCTCTAAACTAAACCACCAAAAAAATAACTCTTGTAATCTTAAAGCCACGAATTAACAAGTGGTATGACACATTTATACAAACTATATTTAGGTTAGTCACTTGATGGAAACTAGAGTTGATCCAGGTTTATCTTGGAGAAGACAATTCTTCACAGGTCAAGTTGCACAAACTAGACAAATGCAAACAGGTTATTGAATTAAAACAAGCACTCCTTCAATCGGATTCTTACAAGCAAGCAACAGAAGACTCACCCGATTATCCAATGGGATTCCACGATAAGCGTGCACAATAAACTGACACAATCGGTTGGCGAATTTCAACAAGGGAAGCTTGAAAGCAAAGAACATGTTAGTGAAAACCATGACTTTATTAATTAGAGGTAATGAAATAGTCATTGGCATAAGTACCAATGCAAATAATAAGGAGCCACATCAAACTAGCTCAAGGTTGAACTTGTTTACAAAGAAGCTTACTTTCAGAATCAGTAAATACACAAAACACATATCTAACAGTACCTAAGAATGTTATCTTTGCAGTAACATGGACGGAGCTGAGAGTTTCTCGATGAGCACAACCGTGGGTTCGTCGGTAGGTGCACCCATGGGTTGCATCCATGGCTCTCCGTCCATTTGCAAGTAGGCTCTTCTTCTAGCTCTACCAGTCAGCTCAAGTTTGACTGATTCAGCCTGGAGCAAAACATCAGAATATTATATGAGGTCAGTTGTATAAACGGATCATTCAGTAAATACAAAATGCGAATCAAATCAACAATAGGAACACGCACAAAAACGGCTGTAACTTGGGCATGAATGATCTCTTCAAGTAATTGAATGCATTAAGCAAATAGGCAAATAGCTATCCTCCCTCGAAAGTCTAAAAACTTCGGTAGCACGCTATTTGACATTGGCACCAAATCATTGCTTCCATCTAACAAATTTCGCGTCTTGTGTGGCTAGAAAGAAACTCGAGGTAGGTCAAAGCACTCACTTGACAGAGACGAACAGCAGTGCTAACTTCAAGCAAGACAAAAGCAGAGTGCCAACCATCCTTCAACCCCATAACTTCCAGCAAACCATCATCAGGATTTTGCTCTTCTAGACCCCCCTGCGTTTTGCCAAGAACGCCCAGTCAATACGGCATCGATTAAAACAGACGAGAACTTGGACAACCTTGTGAAGTTTGAAAGCTTGAGTAGCTTATTACAGTGGAATCGCAGAGACCACAGTTTGTGGGAAGGAGACAGCACCTTTTGTTTAGTAGAAGATGAAGGTTTTCCCCAAGGATTTCGCCCACCCGCGTAGCTTTTTAAATTCAAAATCACGACTGCTCGAACACTGTTGTCATCATTACCAAAAGGATTGTCAGAGTCATACAAATAGAAGGCATTACGAAGAGTTTGAAAGTAGACAGTGCGCTCAGAACATACAACTTACTTGCTAGGTATATGAATATCCTCCCAATCTTTAGAAGCGTTTCCCTTTTTCCTCACAGACAATTTCAATATATTTGATACGCCTCTGCGAGCACAGATTCAGTCTGTAAGAAGATAATCGCGGATCATATCCATCCGATTGAGCCGTAAGACTCCTAAAGATGAAACTTAGAATTATAGTTCTCAGTAGCCGAGTACCATCCCACCTGAATAGAACTACTCAGTCCAAAACAGAAGACCAATATATGCAAATCCCCCAAAGTGAAAAGTGATGACTACGGAGTAAAACTTTACCGGGCGCGAGGAGCCATCGAGCATGCTGTGCAGAACCAACCTTGCGTGCAACCGAAGGTAGAGTATATCATCTGCAGATTCGATGTAACGCTATTTAATCAATCATATTGCCAACACATTATACATGATTGCCAACCGCACCGATCAATGCCAATTGTATTCAGACAAGCTCCCCAAAGTAAAGAAAACTCAACCAGCAAAGCCTGCAGACTCACTTGATTGGCTGTGCGTCCCCGAGCGAGCCAGGGTTTTTCATCTCGTAAATGATGAAAGCCATAGGCCACTTGAGCATCCATTCCTGAAAAGCAATCAGGCATAGTTTCCTCAGTCTCCATTTATGGATCCTCAACAGTGTTCAAAATGTCCGGATAAAAACATCGAAGTACGACCTTCTGATGGTACAAAGCAAAAAAAGAACTCGAAAATCATAAACTCATATAAAGTAGATTTTTTATGAGCTTACCAACACTAAAATAATTGAAAAACAAGCCCTCAAACGCAGGAGCAGCTTCATCTTTCTCATGTCTTTCACCAGCCACCTGCACATTCAAACAGTTACAGTAAATTACCAACATCGTTAAAAGCACCTAATAGAGTCTAGAGAAAAAATAATAAAACGGTATGAATGATTTAGAAAGATTTACCGATGAAGGCAATGGGACATGGTGTTGGGGTTGCATTGCATGAGGAAACTGGATATCTTCTGAAGCAACAGATCTCGCAGGCATAACTACTGCATTCCAACTGCATGACACTCCAAGTTTTAAGAAGAGGGCCAAAGTAAGGAGAGGTCCAAAGTAGGGAAACAGACAGACATAAATAGGGATGAAGATGGACGCAGAACTTTCCTGCTTAAGATCATGCCAGGACTTTACACTACATTTATTACGATACATTGCCCTCAACAACGAAAGTGTCAGGTATCTGGAGATCACACACATATCAACAGTTGCCTACTCAACACTATGTCAAGTATTCTAAAATACACAGATAATCAGTTAGTGTACAAATAGCAGGTCACTCCTAATTCGAAATTGTTTTGAAATAGATCTCAATCCACGCAACAGTTCCATCTTCTCTGGAGAAAGAAGAACTTACGTATCAAGAGGTACGACCTTGGAACCTAATGCCTTCACTATGCATCTTTTGAGAGATTTTTTGGCCGTTGAGGAGAAACCTCCTCCCTGTGAACAGAGAAATATACAGGAATTGAATTCCGCCAACAAGTCAGCAAATCGCAAACCTTATTCAGATGCAAAGTGAAAAGGACGCAATCTTCCACATGCTCCATTCTGAATAAGATTTCATTTCCAAAGACTGTACAAGCATATTAAGGATGTCAGCTTTAGAGTCTACTAAGTCTTGTCGTAATCATACCCAGCCAAAGCTTCGGGAAAGATCATTTCCTGTGCCAAGTGGGATAACCCCAACAGGAGGAACACTATGAGTTGCCGAAAGCTCTCGAAGTGGTCCCAGACTTGACAGAACCCATCCAACAGTCCCGTCCCCACCTGCGACCTGAAATGGATTTGCACATTGCATCAGCTCTCTAACTTTGATTAGTAGTGTAGACATACGTCAACATCTTTACAACGTGGTCATCCGGATTTGCATGATAGACCTAATACTGAGACTCGATTAAGAAAAAAATTATGTCACCTCAATAGTATAACTCTATTCAGCCTGGAGTACTCATTGTCCACCCATGACTTTCGCTACTGCTAAGGAGAAGTCATGTCAGACGTAGAACTACACATTCTAGTAAAACACACGATATAGTAATGATGAGACGAACAATAATGCGAAGGTTTTGTCGTGTCTGTCGAGCGCATTCGTCTGAATCGGCCATCCTGTCCAGACAACCTACTCCATATTGAAGAACAGCAGCGGGCGAGTGTTTCGCTAAATCGTAGACCTGAAACATAGAGAGCAAGCACACTACTTGTTCAGCTGAAAAAACACATATTCATTTAAAATGAGATCACAAAACAAGAAGATAACGAGGCAAGAGGTAAATGACATTCGGGAATATATAACCTGCTCGGGACTGAGGAGTTCTTCAAAATGGTCTATGAGCTCAGGACCCAAGCGACCTCCGCTTTTGGAATTAATGAATACCAGAATTGGGCAGGTTGGTGCTTCTACCATTTCACCATCTGCAGGCCCTTCAGGATTGGCAACTCCTTTGGTTGCAACTGCCTTGGCCATATCCCTACTTAGATATTTCGGTATAAGGACATTGGTTTTAAGATCATCGTCATTTGGACCACGCCATTTTTTGGTGGACATCGTCTTGAGGGTTCCAAGGAACGGTCCTGGTATCATCATATCCAAGTCAATCATAACTCCTTCCCAAGGAGCAGTCCAATACATGATACAATACGAAAAGCAAAAGCTACATTCTGATTCTGCAGGGCAAAATACAAAACGCTTAAGACATATCTAAGCTTCGCCATTGCAGCAGTAATTACACAAACCTATTGTAATAACCAGGCAATGTCCATGGCAGGGCAAGATAAGCAGATAGCATTACTATCCAATCAAAAATTACATATCTATAAGCAACTCAGTACCTGATTTAGGAGTTGCGGTGTTAGCAGAGGTTGACACCTCCGTCTGTGGGTTGACGTTAGGTAATGCAAAAGTCTCTGGTGCACTAGTAATCTGACTCTGTGGCAATGCGTTACCCGGTTCCTTCTCGTCCGCCGTGTCTGTTGCTTGTTCAACAGTCTTCACAACAACTCCTTCACGAACACCTTCGCCAGCGGTTGCCACCTTGCTCGGGTCAATGGACTCCTGCCTCGCTGGGGTATCTGCAAGCATTCAAGAACCAACCCAAAACTTTTAGAGTTTTCAAGTCCAACTCAACTTTGATCCTCTATCTATCTCTTTCTCGGTAATCGTTATACAAACAAAAGAGAACTTTTAAAGTAGAAACGCCCGAAATTACTAAATTTGTCATGACATACAAGAATCCGCCTAGAATGCTAAGTTTGAGTGACCTCAGTGGACACCACCTCATTATCAACAACCATCCAACCCCTTGAAAGATTGTAAAGTCTACATTACCTGCAGAATCGACAATGGGTGAATCTACTGCACGGTTTTCCAGCTTTTCCGATGGACGAGGAGCTTCATCACTTGTGTGATGGACAATATCAGCATCATGAGGTTTGGGCTGTCCCACAACTGATTTATCTTCACCAAGGGTCTTTAGTACGTTGGGCACTTCGCTAGAGCTGCTAGATTCAATCACTGGCGAATTAACTCCATTCATACCCTGCAAATTTCCTTGTGTTTGAAGAGATGAAGGCAAGCTCGTTTTCATGAAGGAGCCCAATAACTCATGTCCTGGAATCTTCCTCGTGATGGCATGGGGCTCATTCGTTGTTTGAGGAGAATGAATTCCATGTGTTTCACTAAAGGAGAAGGAGTTCGCGTTGCCCAAAGCGGGAGCCAACTCTGACGGAGTACTAGGAGATAGATGTACACCATCACCTGCAATGTTTTTCGAAATGACGTCGGATTCGTTGGGCTTTTCGTGCGCGCCACCAAATGCAAAGGAGCCTACATTGCCCAGAGAAGGTACTTGCTCTGCCGGGGAACTGGGAGATGGGAGTGCAGGAGTGTTCACCGGATTGGCAGGCTGTACACCACGGGTTTCAGGCGTTTCAGATACTCCACCAAACGAAAAGGTGTCCCCATTGCCGCGAGCAGGTACTCCCTCTGTCGGGGTACCAGGAGATGCAGAGTCACCACGAGGCTTTTCAACGAGATTGGCAATAGGAGAAGTGTAATCTTCCGCAGCCTGTTTCTCCCCCTCTTCATCTATACTCGAGAACGGAGTAGAAAACCCAGGCTCAGGAGATTCACCATTTTCCGGAGTTTTATACCCAGACACTGGCGTTGTAAAGCTTAATCCTTCCGGCCTTGTCACCTTCGGTGTTTCCTGTACTTCAGAAAGCCTCGGAGTTTCAAAACCCTCGAAAGTGTCGGAATATTTCGGTTTATGGTGGCTGTCGAAGGCGTTTGTGTCGCCTAGAGAAGCAAAAGAAGGCGAGTGACCAGGAGCAGCTAGAAAAGCTTCAGACATACTGCCGTTCCTATCGTGCTTACCACCACTCCTTGCACTACGACCCTCATTTGCACCCAATGGCGCCCTTCCAACATCGGGCTCCTCAATCCCTCCCTTTTTAGTCCCAACGTCGGCCTCATCACTCACACTCGCAGCGGAATCAGGCTTCCCCTCCGAATTCATTTTCAGAGAGCCTTCAAATCAATAACACGACAAAAAAAAAAAACTCCAAGCGCGTTCTACGCTCAGTGATCGTGAAGCCGCCCACCATGGAAATCACATTCCTCCCGCACTCCTCGTCGGATTCAGAACGCCTACATCACTACACGAGGAACAACCTGTTACCATAACCCAACCTCACCAGCCATTCACCACAAATCTAAAGCCATATCACACTACAGAAAACACAGAAACACAAAATTACATAAACAACACGCAAATCCTAGTCACCACAGAAATGAAGAAACCTCTACAACTAAACCCCGCTACCGCAACTCCCGAGAACTTCGTCTGCGCTCATTCGCGTCACCAACCTCATCAGCCTCTACCTCACTTTCACACTCGCAACAAATCTAAACCACATCACAATGAATTTTTTTTTTTTAAAATGAAAAAAGAAGAAACATAACCACATGAACAAACCGCAATCCGTCACTAAACATACCGCAATAATAGAAAGAACTGAACAAACAAAACCCTGGCGCCGCAAGTTTCGCCTCATTCGCCTCCCCTTGCCATCTTCAGTCCATCAGCAACTTCGAATCAAGCAGCAAACTCACATCCTGCCCCTCCAAACAATGCTGCAAACATAAACGAAAGAGAAGCACAGAGATCTATCTACTACGGAGTTCTAACTCATTAGGTCAAGATCGGGTAGCCTTTGCAAAGTATAGCACAGTACAGTTCCTGTGTACTTGATCCCGAACATGTACAGGATTCGAAAACTAACTGATGCCAGCTATCTGCAATAAATACGAGGAAATGCCTTTCGCGATATGCTTTTTATCTCCAAAGTGCTAAAAAAAAAGGATCAGTAAGCTTACGGAAGGGAAGGGTTCGTCAAGTGTGGTGGCGACGACTACAGAACACTACAAGGGTTCCTGGAAGCTGATGGCAGGACTTCACGCAGATCGGATGGTGCACAGGAGGTGCGCAGAGGAGTGTCGGCAGGTGGGAAGGGCCATCGGGGGAGGGGACGGACAGGGACGGAAAGCTCGGTCGTCCAGGTCCGGCCCGCCATAGCTCCTGAGGAAGCTGCAACAACCGGGGAACAACTGGGCAGCAGATGCCGATGATGCCGATGGAGATGCTCGGAGATGGATGGTGTGAATGGGGTCTGTGGTTTGGTTTTAGCAAGGATCGGGTGGTCGATGTGAAAAGGTCAAATTTGTAAAGGACATTGGGGGGTATTAGAGGGCCATTTCAGGTCTGTTTCCCAATTTGGTTTAATTCTGTGAATAGCGGTACGGGTTGTCAAAAAATATTTATTAAAAAAAATAAAGAATAAAAAATTCAAATGTCATTTTAAGCAAAAAAAACTTTGAAATTTGATATAATTTTTGTTGTGAGGTTGGATTGCCTCCAAACAAAATTTATGCACCTTTCCTCACTAAAGAAGACTTTCTAATGGTACCAAGAATGTAATTGAAGGACGCACGGATCTAGAGACTTCATTATAACAAACAAAACAAAACAAAAGGCTCTAGAATGAAAGTTCTTCAAAATTCTCCACCTGTTCTTCAATGTGCCAAGTGCTTGCTCTATCACAACTCTTCCGGAATTCATGGAGTTGTCAAATTTTTCTTTCGCAAATTATTTGAGGCCTTCCAGTTTTTCATCAAGTACATGCAAATTGGATATACAGTATCTCTAATCAAATAAGGTGAACACCTAAAACCTCCAACAAAACCACGGATTTTTGTAGAATCTCTTGTTTTTTCAAACCCTTGTACAAGCTAGACACTTTGAATTGCCCGCCACCATGTACTCCTCCAGGGTTGCCTACATACACATTCCAAAAAATCTTCTGTGAATCACAAACCGCTTGTTGTGCAATGGAGTGGAATTTTTTCCTATTGAAAAATCTCTAACAGCTAATGTGATACTTCTACTTGGATTCTCTACTAACAGTATGTGAGTCCCATCAATTGCTCCTCATATGTTGGGCAATTCCATCAACTCTACAAAATCCGAGATGATGCTAATAAGGTGGCCTTCACTTGGAATGCTAATGTAGCGGCTACATAAGTTTTCTATATCAGTAAGCATATCACACAGTATGTCAACATACTTCCAATGGTTGAATCTCCAATTATTTAATTTTTATATTTGGCCTCACTTGATTCACACACCTACTTCTCAAAAAAAGAGTCAACATGTTCAACAAATTTTCAAATGCACCAAAATCCATCCTATTAAACTTCTTGAAATTAGTGTGGTGCATCTCATTACTTGACCTCCACACTACCCTTTCTATCTAGTTCCAATGTATTGATTGCCTAGGCTCTATGTAGAAGAGCCAAGAAGCATTGGGTTTCTTTTGCAAGGCAAAAAACAACAATAATGAAAAAAAATGGAAATCCATTGAAGTCTCACTATCAAAGTTCAATACCTTCCAAGCCTTTGATTTTGAACTAAAGGAGGTGCTCATTGCTATATAGAACATCATCCATGTGAGCATAACTTGAACAACAAAAGAAGGCTCCATATTGGAAAAAAAACTCTTCCTACTCAATTTCAACAAAATTTGGTACTCAAAATCTAAAGAAGAAAGAACCTCAAAACCTCATACTAAACACAAAATGCAAGTCACAAAAGTCAAAGAAACATTTTCCACAACTTGTACTACCATTCACAAAAAAGAATGGAAAAAAAAATTAAACATACCAAGAAAATCAGAGCTCAAGTGCAAGCTCTCCTAAGCTCTCCTACAAACGCCTAATCGTGAAAGCAAATTTTTTTTGTAGCTTTCTCAAATTGCTCAATTGCAATAGAAAGAGAAACTAACAAAGAACCCACCCCCACCCCGACCCCAAAATACGCTGACACAAGTCCAAGATGACCCTAAACTATTGCATGATGGTAGAAAGGTATCTAATCCAAATGGCGTAGTTGCAGGTTTGATACTTGGCATTCATGGCATATTGATCCGCAACATTCAAAGAAGAAGATATTTCTGCTTCTACATGTTCCATGTGCATTGAGCTCCTCTTATTGCATATACTTTTGCTTATGGATCTTTAAATTTTTTGATCAAATTTCAATGTCCATTCGTAAACCACTTGCAGGACTTCTCCCGTTCATTCTGCGGGGAAGTTTCTGCGCCGTAATGCCCGATTACATGGGCAAACCCGCGTAATCGGGGATTACGGATTTTTCATCCGGCTCCAATTTATCATCCTGGTTTTCATTGAATTTTGCTTGTGCTTGACGTCGGGCAATACCCTTATCGTCGAGCATTGCGCCAAATAATCGGCCCTCCTCATCGGGCTCCGCCCTTCTCGTTGGCCAATTATTTGGTGCAATGCCCTCCTCTGCGGACATTGCCCTATACATAACGGCATTCAAAGCAGAGGAATTTTGCGTTCTTAGACTGGTCCATATGCATTGAGTGCCTCAATCTCTATCATGAGTAATCTTAGGTGTGGATCTGTACTCCATTTTTTGATAACATATCAATGTCTGTCACGGCATTTAAAGAACCGAAAATGTACATAAAGATATTTTTGCTTTTGCACGTTCTATTTGCATTAAGCTCCTCTTAACACGCATAATTTGAATTCCAGATCTCTACAATTCCCAATCAAATTTCAACAACCACCCGTAATGACATTCAAAGTGGAAGAATTTTGTGCTTTCCGACTGTTCCATATGCATTGAGCGCATCTCCATCATGCGTAATCTTAGGTCCGGATCTCTACATTTTGCAATCAACTTTCAATGTCAGTGTGTAACATTCAAAGTGGAAATTTTTGCGCTTTGAGACTCTTCATGTGCATTGAGAGCCTCTCCATTGTGTGTATTCTTTGGTGCGGATCTCTACTCCATTTTCTGATCACATATCAATGTCTGTCATGGCATTCAAAGCGTAAGAAATTGAGTTTTATTGAATGTTCCAAGATGCATTATATTAATTGAGCTTCACTTTGATGTTCCGACAATTCTATCTGTTTGGTTTGCATTATTTTGAAGTGCTTTTCATTATTAACCCCTAAGTGCCTAAGCCTTTTCAAATGAGTTCTTCTTATGAAAAAAGAGCAAGGACTTATAGTTATCCCCAATGACACAAATTATTTTATTTTTTTTCAAAATCTAGCCTTATAGATGTTTAAAGAGCTAGCTTATTAGTATATATACCAATTTTGAGTGCAAAATTGCATAGGAGTTGTGAGATCATAACAAGATAAATGTATGTTTTCTATTTTTAGTATATTGTCCCTCTCCACAATGTTTGAGAAATTTGCATATAAATTTTTTGGGGGATTGGAGGTGACATGAACAACTACAAATTATGTTAGCATAATAAAATACACTTACACAACCCACCTTGCAATTGTTGAAATGCTATTCTTTTTATAAGTAGAAATTGCAAATAACTCCAAATCAACACTTGCATGCTTAAATTTTGAACAGTGAAAATCATGAAAACACTTTACTCTGTCCATTGGGACCATTTTCAAAGCAAATGGATAAATACAACTTTTTAGATTTCAAATCAAGTGAAATTGGCAAACTTTGTTCAAAGCCGGGAAATCAAGTAATATTTGCAAGCTTTATTCTTCCACTAATGATACATATATGCCTTTGAGGACCTCTCAAAAATAAAATATTTATCTATTTTAGTGAAAAATAAAAATCCAATAATTAACCTTCAATAATGCCCGTAAATAAATTTTAACCGGTCAAAGGAATTTAATTGCCCAGGCCCAAACGAGCCTGAAATTTTGGAGCGACCATATTTGGTCGCTCAGGCAGTATGGGGTTAAGCTATAACATATTTGACTATGTTGCTGCTAGTAGATAGAGAAGAAAGTTGCAATAAAGAAGGAGAATTTGAAATTGGCATGTTCTGCATTGAGCTTAGGATAGTTTTTTTATTGATTGCATGTATACTGATTTTTGTTAGTGATTGGAAGGAGATTTCAAGTTTTCAATGCCACTAAGTATAACACATGCATATAACCGGACAACTCACCAAGTACTCCACTAGTCCACCTTGAACGTTCTTGTGAAGGAAAAGGTGAATTGTGAAATGGAAAATGGAGAATGGAATGTGAACTATTGAAGGCAATTGTGTCTTTTCATACAAAACTTGAATAAGTATTGTTAATATGGTCTATGGATCCATTATCATCATTGTTCAAAATGCAATATGTAAAATTTGTAATTCTTCTTATTCTAAGTCCTTAGATAGTTAGATCAACCAAAACGAAATGATCCAGATGTTCTTGACTAAATAGAACAGCTGACATTATATCTAATAATGCTCTTGAGCCTCCTTGTTCTCAACCATGATGTAGTATGTAGTCAACTTCATTTTTTGAGTGCTTGTTACAATACATTCCCTATTTCTTTATTTATATACAACAAAAAAATTTGTAATACATTGGTTAGCATGTGTTGCAATTTTGTACAAGTATGATTGTGTTGTTCTATTGCATTAAAAACTGAGAGCAACTAAATGGTCTAACATGCAACATTGTTGATTTGAACGGGTAATTTAATTTGCAATAGTTATTAAAAAATTGGTAAACTAACATTGTCTTAATTCTGCAATATGGCAGATTGATTGTAAGATTAGTTTCAAGCTATCATGCACTCAATAGGCTTGTATTATATCTAATGGCCAAGCACAAGAAGCCAATATTTATTCAAAAACTTGAATTCCATCTTAAGACAACAATTGCACCTTAAGCAGCTATTGAATACAAACTCTAATTGACAACAATAATCAAGCTACTAGATACAATTTCATAAATCTACAAGGCAAGCACAAATACCACTAGGCATAGCACCGATGTCCTTGTCTAAAGTATCATGCAGTAGCTCCTGCCAATTTTTCTCCAATAAGTTGAATTTGATGCGGCGCCCTTCCTTGCACAAAATGATGATCGAATCCGCACATCCTACAGCAACTGGCATTTCACTGACCGGCGTTTTACTAAGCTTTTTTAGTTGAATAAGTTCGTTGGAGAGTTTAAATAAATTATGAATCTTTGCCACTTCCACCACTTCCTTTGTCTCCAACACAATCTTCCAAATGCTTAACCTCATTTCATATATCCTGCATCTGGTAAACTTCAAGATGTACAACCTCCCTAAGCTAAGTACCAACTGTAGATTTTCTTCTGCACCAGCTGAGAGAAGAGGAAAGTCAACATCAACTTTGCACCATGCACCAGTCACTAAATCACACGAGTATAACACAATTGTGTAACACAATTTATGCCCATAGGGAATACCAGATAAATCCATGAATAGCGCATAGAAAATCCCCTTCATGAAGATGCCGGAACACATAGAAAGTCCAATGCCTGGTACTTTACAAAGTTTCTTCCACGCCAAGGTCACAGACTCATATAGAAAAAGATCTTGGCTTCCAGGTGTGGTCCCCGTCCAATACGACTCCATAATTACGATTTTATAGATTTGGGTTGCACAATCTACTGACATGACCACAATATTGTGGTCATCAAAGTCCCCAAATTCAGGTAATTCGGGAATTTCATGGAAGCTCTTGCTCACAGGGTTGCAAACAATATGCATTGGCCGACTTGTTGGCCAATCTGGTGCTAAATACATTGTATAGATGAGCTCTCCATCCGCAGCTAATGTGTACTTGGACCATGCCAAATGCATTGATGCATTCCTTAATCCTCTATTCCTTCTCTTAGAAAAATAAGAATCCATGATGAAAGAATCGGACAACTTGTAGGACCGCTTCTCCGTTGGGTTTAGTACATGCCACTCTGAGCTTGTTGTCATTGCATTGTAAATCAATTTTGGAGAGACAAAGATTGAAGACACTTTGCGAGGAGAAAAGGCACGAAGTTTTGCAAAACTTGGTTGAGAGATGAAATGGTTCCATTCCTTGCAAACTAGACAAAAGCGACAAAGTACATGTGTTGGAAGACAAGCCAACACATTCTCAAGCACTTCATGAGGTAAATTTTTCCATATTGAGTTAGACATGGATTTGCTGAGAATCTCCTCAATAGCATGGGGTTTGGTCTTTTTCTTCTCTTGGATTTTTGTCATCTCTCACATGAATTGCACATCAATTAGATGGTTAGGGAAATCAAATTTTTGAGTACTTGCAAGCCAGCAGGTCCTTCAATCTTCTACGCAAATTATAATCTTGATAATTGAGGTTACTTTAAAATCAATATTGAATCACAATTACTAATAGATTACTATGGCAATACTTTATCCTCAAAAGTAGATACAAGGGGATCTTTTCTATACAAACAAAAGTTTTTAAATTGCCAATTTTATCATTACTAGTATGCCCTAAGCCATTGCTACAACCAAAATAAAAGTGAAAATATTCTTCTAATTTGTAAAACTTGAAAACAACTCAAAAATATATAACTTATATATAAAATTTATTTATTTATAGGTTGATAACACTATTACAAAGTAAAAGATATTTAAGACATATTACAAAATAAAAGCTAATTAAAGCATAAGCAAAAAAAATACTACACTATAGAGTAAAATAGGACTAAAGCACAAGCCAAAAGCAAAAGAGACATGACAAAGAAATAAACAAGATCCATAATTAAAGATAATTTAAGACCCAAAAATAATTCAAAAATTCCTAACTTTTACACTATTTGTCTAAACACCACAAAATAAAGCTTGTGCACCCTTCTTTACAAAGAGCTTTCTAATAGTACTGAGAATGCAATTGGAGGACGCACGGTCCAAAAGATCTACTCCCTCCGTCCCAAAATGATCTTCTTGTTTGACAAAATGTTCCAGATTAAGGTCAAAAGTCAATATTTTTTAATTCTATTTTGAAGTATAAATAAAGTAAAATGCTCTCCTATCATCCTTCAAATTTGAAGATTTGGATTCATTATCAAATTGAACTTGTAGAGCTTTGAAATGTGGTTTTGGGGGGCCTATATGGAGGAGCACGGCTAGCCAATTATTTCTTTAATTTGCCCACTATGGGTTGTATTCTTTTGTCTTCCCGTGTTTGCTCTCTAGATAATTCATTTCGTCAAACCCAAAAAGTCAAGGCAAAGGGAATGATTACCATTTCATTTGTTAAAATAAATTAAAAAAAGATTGGCCCAACTAGCTGATTGGTGTGGCTTTTCTGTAATAAGTGAGCAACAACTTATTTACAGCCAATTCTTACTGCTTCTTGGGAACAATTGAGCCTATCCAAAACAAAACAACAACCTTTTCAATTCAAAAAATTTGAGGTATTGTTCAAAAAACTTGGAATTCAAGCCCTCTTTCCAAACTAATAATCACTTAATTAGAAAGGAGAAGTTAGGACTAGAATACAAGGGGAAGGAAAGGAGAGAAGTACGTAGAAGTCTAATTTGAAGTTTGCAAACGTTTCCATTTGCATGCTTAAACATCAAAAAAGTAGTAGAAAAAGCTCAAATAAGAAGAAGAAAAGTATAGGAATTAGATGAAGACAAGACATTAATAGAAGAAGAAATAGAAAATAAAGAATCTTTGGGAAATCAGGGAGATTTAGGAAGTTCCCAAGTAGCCATTAGCAAGTCCATTAGAAAATAACTTGCTAATAGTCTATTGCTACTAAGGTAGACGAGCCCATTGTGGGCAAATGACCCATAGTGGACACCTAATGACCCCATGCAAGTTTTTTGGGCCACAATCAATGTCTAACCTGACACCAATGGAGTGGTTAGTGACCTCATTAGGAAGACTTGCTTTTTCAGTGTAAATCATTGTAGGAAGTGACTTTTTATGGCCTTCTACATTAAAAATTCTTGTGACCACTTTAGGTGATTAAGAAGAGCATATTGGATACACTTTTTGTTGGTTATGGGGTGTCTACTAACTCTTTTGGACAGATCACTTCAGAAATTTAGAACTAATTCACACTTGGTCCAAAAAATATAATTTCAAATGTCCTCACTCTCTCTCACACTTGTCTTTGCATGGAAAAACATTTGAAATTTTTAGCAACGACATGAAGGTAGACTCGTAATTCTGACCACAATGGGCTGGTTTACCTTAAATAGTCTTAAGAAGAATAGTTAGTCTGTTGTTTTCTTGGAGTTTGTATTAGTGTTCAATTCCGTCAAAAGTCAGCTATTAGAATACAATAATGGAGAACAATAGTGTCAAAGATAAAGAGGAGGTATAGAAAGAAAAGAAGGAAGTTGAAATAGAAAGAGTGTGGACTACCAAAACTTTGCATTACACTATCTTATAAATGTGGAGGCAAGCAAAATTCAAGGAAGACAACCATGGCAAATGACAAAGAGTTCAAAGGCGTGTTTGAGCACCTTCTCAATGAGGTTAATAGCAAGGTGTGCTATTAAATCCTCTATTTTGTTCTAAGTTGTCTTAATTACAAGTTTAATTAGGGCCAAGGCTTACGACCAAATTGGACCATCAAGATGGAGTCATATTAAGCTTGGGAAATCCTATAGTAGAATTGTAGAGGTTTCTAAAAACTAAAATTTGTAGCATTTGGAGTATGACTTCACTGCTCTTCCTTTATCCCACTGCTGAAGCACCAAATACGGGCGCCAAATGAGATATGCAGTGAAAAGAGTTTCATGGTTTTAAGATTTAATTTTAAAAAAGTTAAACTTTCAGTTTCAGTATGAACTACCTCTCATTGCTTTTGAAGCGCCTCCAATTTCATTTGAATTTCTAGGATAGAAGAAAAGCTTACTATATACATGGGGTGGTAGGAGGTAGAACAACCCATATGAAATATGTAATTTGGATTAGTAGGAGCTCATCCACTCATAATTAATTCAAAAGTGAGGAATTGTGTTGAAGTAGAATTCAAACCTCATTAGGCATAGTAGAATAACTTTCTCTAAAAAACTTTGAATTGAGAATAGTTGTTAAACCAAGATAATTTTCATCTCCAAAATTTTGTTTGAGATTTCAAGCCTCCAATCAAAAGTTATGGACAAATTCTAGAGTGGGTTTGGAAGGGATTTTTTTTGACATTTTCAAACATTCTCTCTGAAATTTGTCCACAACTTTTGATTAGAGGCTTGAAATCTCAAACAAAATTTTGGAGATGAAAATTATCTTGGTTTAACAACTATTCTCAGTTCAAAGTTTTTTAGGAAAAGTTATTCTACTATGCCTAAATGAGAATTGGAAATTCTACTTCCAATACAATTTCTACTTTTAAATTAACTGTGAGTGGTTGAGCTCCTACTTACTCTAGTATTACTTATCCCATATGGATTGTTTCTACCTCCTACCACCCTAAGTGTATATAAGGATCTATTCTTCCTGCCTTAAAACTCAGCAAAAGTTGGAAATACTCTTTTCTTATTTTCTTTGACACAAGTATAGGAAAATGTATATTTCTGTCAAATATTTTTTTCCTATTGCTTATGATACAAGTGAAAGCAACTTCTTTGCAGTTTAAAATGGAGTTTTTAATCTCATTTGAGTGCCAATTGGTGGGGTTGGTACCTAGAAATCAAGTTGAAAGTACAACCAAACCTTATAGCAAGCCATGCAAGGGACTCACCATGTGCTTGTCCGCTCTTCAAAATTTGAAGTGGTTGGGCATTTTTAGCAAGTCCGCGTGCCTGCCCTAGGGCACTGAAATGAGATTAATCCTTTAGTGACCGTGGTTGATTTGAGGGGCGAGTCAATTTTTCAATACATACTTTTAAAAAGTTATTTTGGGATGAGCTTTGAGCCAGATAAATATGATTGGACCATAGAAATTGAGGCTACAAGGCCTTGGCAATGTATTGCCATAAAAATGAAGGTGATTGAAGCTTTCATTTAGAAATGAGAATGGCTCAAAGATTGAAGTGAGAATTGAATCTACTACAATTAAGCAAAAAGTGTCTCTAAAGTAGGTGGCTCAAAATTCTCTCACACTCTAGAATACTCCACTCTTCAAATATACATTGTTTGTACATGTTGGTTTTCCATCTTCACAAGAATGTACAAAAAATGTACATTTCATGGTTTTTAAACCTCTATCGCTTCAACTTCAAAAATTCATAAAGTTCCCAAAATATGAAATAATTTGGATTAGATGCCAATTCTACTTGTTCTTCAAGGAAATTTTAATGAAATATAAATCAAAATTTTTTACCTCCCCAAAATTCAATTTCAACTTTTAGATGGGTAGTCTTGGCCCTCCTACCTTAGCTAATCCATGTACATCCTTGGATTTCATGGATTAGACGGTGGTGGCTTGCCAAGCAACATTGTTGCCTTCATGGCTTGTGTATTTTGATAAAAATTTGCCTAGATTGAAGCTTATTTGTACATTTCCTTGGCCAGCACAAATTCATTCAAACTAGCATAGCTCACACATTATTGCGTGCCTTGCCAAACAATAAGGTTTAACCCCTAAAGCCCTGAACATGCTTTTTTGAGAACATAGCTATTTTGGGCAGCTCACTACAAGCGGAGTTTTTAATTTTTTTCTTCAAAATTTTCACACAACATTTTTCCAAGGAGTAGCTTCAGGACCCAACAATTTTCATAACTTTTGACTGCATGGTTAAAAATTTATTGTATAATATGTGATTTTCAATGCTCGGTAGGCAGCCCGGGCAAAAAAAAAACTTCTTTAAAAATCACTTTTAAAAAAAATAAAAATTTGAAATTGGTTCTTTAGATTTATATGTACACGAGAAGCTTTGAATCATTCCAATTGGATTAACCAGTCAAAAGTTATGAGGATTCTTAGTTTGAGGGTAGTTATGGAATCTTAACTCTAAAATAAAATTTGAAGTCCTTTATTTAACTCAATTTTCAATATTTTTGGAAAAAAAATAAAAATGTTAGGTGTAGATTGTTTATTACAACATTACAACCGTTGGGATTGGCATTTTTCAATTCCATAAATAAATTCTTAACAATTTAGTGTTTTGAATCATTTTCTACCTCTTCCTACTTACTATTTTTTTCCTGTATGTTGTACAATTCCAAATGATCTGAAATTTTTCGAGAATGTATCCAACTTACCTAGGAAAATGAATATAAAGAGTAACCACCATTTTGGACATTTTTTAAAACGAATGTGACCTTGTGAAGGGCATTCTAGATTTTTTTGCAAGGACAAAAAAAGGATTTTTGTCAATTCAAACGCTATTATCTTGCAATCCACAGGGTGGAAAATTCTGAAATTATTTTCACATCTTCTTAAACAAGTTTAATACAAGATCCTATGGTTACTTGTGTCCAAAAATGCTTTTTTTCTAAACTTTGGCACTAGTATTAGATATGGCAGTTTTGAGCGTTTTTGGTGAAAACATAGTCAAAAACCTTTAGGGGTTAAAGTGAGCGTCTAAAGATGCTCTAACTCCATTCTTCTTTGGGTTTTTTACAAATTAGGTGTGTTTTGACCTAAAACAAGCATAGAGTTCATAAATTGACCAAAATGTAGTCGACCAGTCATTAAAGGGTTAAAACATGACAGTTCAGTGAGTCCAACCGACTTGTGCCTTGCGTGGAGATGCTCTTAGAGCATCACCACCCATTCACTAGGAAGCTTCTTGGCCCAAGCTTGGACATGATCGATAAAGAGAAAGTAGTCCACTGCGGATCTAGGAAGGGACAAAAAAACGCTAGTCACGCCAAATTGGCTCCTCCAAACTGCAAGACATTGTGCTAAGGAAATGGTTGACTATGAGACAAAGACTTTGTTAGTGGGTGTTTACTCCTCTTCCGCATTGCTTCTTGTCAGGTTTTGTATGTTCCCATGTAAATTTTTTATTTTATTTGTACTTTGCTATTAACAAATTTCAATTTTTGTATTGAATATTGACAAAAAAAAAAGACCTTTGTCCCCAAATTCATCAAATTTCATCAAAATTCATAGGTTCTTATGAGCTCAATTTTACTTTATTCAATTTCAATATCAAAAGGTAAAAAGGGGTTGAGGTCTACCTCAGTAGATTTTTTATTACCTCTATTCTAAACTAAATTTAATGTATAATGTAAAAGTGTGATTGAGGTGTGCTTGAGGTAGACCTGAAGTACACTTGAAGCACGTTTTTGAAAGTTTAGTTTTAGTTTTAATTTTAATGTAATGTGCAAAATAAAAGAGTGCTTGAGGTATGCTTGAGGTAGATTCTAAACAAACTTCAAGAACATTTTGGGGGTTTATATTAATTTTAATTTTAATTTAATGTAAAAAATAAAAATGTGCTTTAGGTTGGCTTGAAAAAGCCCTCAAGCACACCTCAAGCACATTTGGGGGGGGGGGGGGGGGGGGGGGGGGGGGTGGGGTATTTTTATATTTATTTTTAATTTAATGTGAAAAGTAAAAGTGTACTTGAAATGCTCTTGTATTTTTTTAAATTTTAAATTTTTTTCAAAATTCAAATGCAGTGAAAATAGTGAAGGTGTGCTTGAAGTGTGCTTGAGGTAGACCTCAAGCATACTTGACTAGCACCTCACTAACACACTTTGATTTATTTTTAAATTCTAATATGCTTTTTTAAATTTTTTTTTTTTAGATTTGATTTCAAATGCATTAAAAAAATTAAAAATACAATGAGGTGTGATTGAAGTAGACCTTAAGTACACCTTAACATACTTTGATTTGCTTTTAAATTTTGAGTACACTTTCTCAATACAACAAAGAGAAAAATTTGATTCAAATTCAAAATGCATTTAAAAAAAAGAATTTAATCATATTAATTTACATTTTGTTTTTAATACTTTCAAATCAATTATTTATGATAAAAAAGTTTAAGTTCAAAATAAATAATGCAAAATTTGTAGATTAATCCTCAAAGGACTAAGCTGCATTTTTCATGGCATTTGAATCAAAATTAACCCCTAAAGGACCATTGTCCCTTCTGGGGACAATTGCGTTTTTGGGCAGGTATCTACAGGCTGAAATTTTCTCCTGATTTTTTGAAACTTTTTTTGGAGGTAGAAAAGCTGATTGGCTTTGTGGGAATATAATTTTTTTTCACAATTGGTGCCCGGGAACAAAAGTTATGACCAAATAAGCTCAAAATAGGGGACGGGGGACAGAGTGGGTAGCAAAAACAAATTTGCAATTTTTTTTTCTTGGTATTCTTTTCTCATAGATTATATTTTGTTCTATCTAGAACTCTTTGATTCATTTCATTTGGATTTGTTATGAGAAAGCTATGGACATTTTTTTGTTTTTTGGATAGCTAGAGCATCTTTTTGAAAAAAATAACTTGCAAGATTCATTTATGAAATTTTCTAAATTCTTCAAAAAAAATTTTTGGCATAGTTGAGTTTACTTGCTAAAACAATCTCACCATTGGGATTAGTGCATTTTAATTCCATCTAAAATATATGAATATTTTAGATTTTCCTTCTATCTTGTATCTACTTCTACTTAACAATTTTTTTAATAATGAAAATTAAGTTATTTTGAGTTTTTGTTTTTTTTGCTAGATTCTTGATTCAATTTTCCACTATGAACATCTAAAGATCAAAACTTTGTAGTGCAAAAATTTAATGTTAAAAATGTTCAAAGTCATAAAATCTAGCTTCCGCAATGTGCTGAAAAACTTGTTTTTTTCACTTTAAACGCAGATATCTTTCAATTTGTGCGGTCAAAAATTCTGAAATTTTTTGCACACATTCCCATACTAGGTAGGTATACAATCCTATGGTTAGATGTGCAAAAAAAAACATTTTAAATTTTTTTTCCACTTTTTACCTAAAAACTGGCAATTTTAGATGTTTTTTGGTAGAAAAATGGCCTTGGGCCTTTAGGGGTTAAAAGACTGAATTTTTTCAATAATAGAGTGACTAACTTTTTTCCCCGTGTTCTCTGGCAAGGAATGAATGGGCCAGATGGAACCGGAGAGGAGCAGGGTCCGGGCCACTGCATTCTTGGAGCCGTGTTTGGAGGGAATGAGTGGAGAAGCTCTTACCTTTGTAATTGATTATGAGCCAGTTTTGATAAAACCCACTTTTGATGGAATGACTAATGATTTATGACAACATCAGAATAGTCCAATTGTTTGTGCAAGCTGGTTTAGGAAGCTTCTACTAAGTTATGTCCACCATGCTCTCTTTCAATTGGGCATTGTTAACCCCTAAGTGCCTAAGCCTTTTCAAGTGTATTTTTCCTATGAAAAAAGACAATGAACTTATAGTTATTCCCCATGAAGTAAATTTAAAAAAAAAAAGATCTAACCTTACAGATGTTTAAAGAGCTTGCTTATTAGTATGTACACCAATTTTGAGTGTGAAATTGCATAGGAGTTGTGAAATTATAACAAGAGAAATGTATATTTTCTATTTTTAGTATGTTGCCCTCCCCACAATGTTTGAGAAATTTTCATACAAAAGTTTTTTTGGGATTAGAGGTGACATGAACAACTACAAATCATGATAGCACACTAAAATATACTTTCAAAAAAAATTAATTTCACATGAAAAGTATCAAACTCATTATACAATCCACCTTGCAATTGTTGAAATGCAGTTTTTTCATGAACAAAAATCATAAGTAACTCCAAATTCACACTTGCATGTCTAAATTTTCAATAGTGAAAATCATAAAAACACTTTGCTCTTTCCATTGGAACCATTTTCAAAGCAAATGGATGAGTACAATTTTTTAGATCTCAATTCAAGTGAAATTGGCAAGCTTTGCTTAGAGCTGAGAAATCAAGTAAAATTTGTAAGCTTTATTCTAGGGCCCTTGAAGTTTTGTTTTGTTTTTGCTTAGGAATTTTTTCCCTTTGTACCCGCCCCGGAGAGATTACTTAGAGTGTCTACTAGAAACTATGTGTACTAAGATTTTAGACTTCCTATCTTATATTCTAAAATTTAGATGAAAAAAAAAGAAGTAGATTTTTCTACTTTGAAAGTTTATGTCTTGAATTATTGATATTTTTAATCATTAATCACAATTAGTTACAAATTTTTGAAGAATAAAGATACACTGTAGAGTTGAAAATAACTTTCACACCCCTATTTTATATAAGAAAAAATTGTCTAAAAATTGCTAAAAATTACTCTCTATTGAAAGTTACTTTTCCTTGAATAGTGATGCAATGGTCACACTCGCTCAACTTTTGTCGGTTTATCAAATTACTATCACCGATTTGAAATCCAAGTATAAGTGCTTAATAATCAAATTTAAGGTATTCTAATTCACCTTAATCCTGATCTAAAAAAAACTTAAATTCAGATGCACCTTGCACACTTAATAAATTGTAGAAAAGAAGCAAATGTCCAAAATATTTTATTGACCATCAAACTCCAAATTCTTTTTTTATGGCAATGTAAAATACTTATTTCTTAGACATTAGATGAGATTGAAGATGAAAACAAAAACACTTTATACAATTTGAATAATAGTAGTGAATACAATCCATGTGGGAAATGTAAATTAGGCTTAATATGAGCTCAACCACTCATAGTTAAGTCAAATGCAAAAATTGTGTTTAAAGTTACATTTTAGACCTCATTTTGGCATATAGAATAACTATTTTGAATAAATAATGAACAAAAAAAGTTGAAGAATCAAGCTGACTTTCATTGCTAAAAATTGATTTGAGGTTTGGAGCCTCCAACTAAAAGTTATGAACCAAATTCAGAGAAGATGTTTGAAAATGTCAAAAAAATTGTCCCATCCAACCCCTCTCAGAATTTTGTCTATAGCTTTTAATTGGAGTCTCAAAACTTTAAATAGATTTTTGAAGATAAAAATTAACTTAGTTACCCAAATTTGTTTAAATCAACTTTTTTTTCAAAATAACTATTCTATTATGCCTAGAGGAGGTTTGAAATTCGGCTTTTAACATAATTTCTACATTTGGCTTAACCATGAGCAATTGAGCTTCTATTTAATCCTAATTTACATATCCCACATGGATTGCTTGACCTACTACTACCCCACTTGCATAAATAGCTTCTCTTCTCATTTTCACATACCCTAAACTAAGTGGCTTTAGAAGCTAGTTGGAAAATATAAAAGTTCTCTAATTAGTTAGGCAACTAGCATGATAATCCACTACATTTTGCTTAATTTCATTGAATTTGATTATTTGTCAATTAATCACCATGAATGCCCACACGGTTGAGTATTAAACAAACTTCTACTACACCCTCATTACTGGAGTCCTGACATCTTTTGTGAAAAATCACACACTTAGACTAAAGACATCTGACAAAGTTCATAGGCTTTCCAGACCTTAAAGAAAAGACTAGATTGTCACTCTCTAGCAACCAGCCAAGGGTTGCCTTTTTTTCTAACGAGGCAACCCTTAACCCCTAAAGGACAGAACACCGTTTTTTTGGCAACATAGCAATTTTGGGTAGCTCACTACAAACGGAGTTTTTATTTTTTTTCTTTGAAAATTTCATAAAACATGTGCCCGAGGAGTAGCTCTAAGGTCCAACAATTTTTATAACTTTTGACTACACAATTAAAAAGTTATTGCGTGATATGTGGTTTTTGTTACTTTGCGGGCAGCCCGGGCAGCTCAAAAAACTTTTTTTTAAAATCACTTTTCTGAAAAACAAAAAGTTGGGAGTGGTTCTAGATAAATTTTTAAGAGTTAAAAAGTTTGAATCACTCCATTCTATATAATGTGGTGAAAGTTATTAGGGATTCCAGTTTGTGGGCAGGTTTGGAATTTAGAGACTCCATACCTACCCACAAACTGGAATTCCTAAGAACTCTCACATCATTAAATAAAATAGAGTGATTCAAAATTTTCCACTCTTAAATATTTCTTTAGAACCACTTCTAACTTTTCATTTTTCAAAAAAGTGATTTTTAAAGAAGTTTTTTGATCTGCCTGGGCTGCCCGCCGAGTAACAAAAACGACATACCACATAATAACTTTTAACCGTGTAGTCAAAAGTTATGAAAATTGTTGGATCTTAAAGCTACTCCTTGGAAACATGTTTTGTGAAATTTTCAAAGAAAAAAATAAAAACTCCGTTTGTAGTGAGCTGCCCAAAATCGCTATGTTGCCAAAAAACGGTGTTCTGTCCTTTAAGGTTAATTGCAATCTTATGTTCTTGAACACCTAAAAAGTGGCTTTGCATGGAATTAGATAAGGTAAACCAGCCCATTGTGGTGAAACTTTGGAGCCTACCCTCATGCCATTGCTAAAAAATTTCAAATTTTTTCCAACATGAAGATAAATATGAGAGACAGTGAGGACATTTGAAATTATATTTTTTGGACCCAAGTATGAATTAGTTCTGAATTTTTGAAGTGATCAGCTCATAGGGGTCTATAGGCCACCTCATGACCAACAAATTTTGAATCCAATATGGTCATCTTCCTACCCAATGTAGTCACAACATTTTCAAACATAGAAGACCTAAGAAATTAGTTTTTACAAAGAATTTTACACTGAAAAGTTGGAAGTACCTATTGATGTCACTAATTACTCCATAACTACCATATTAGGCATTGATTGTGGACTGAAAAACCACAATGGGATCATTAGGTGTTGTAGATAGGTGTTTCTTCTATTGTTCTTAGTCTTTTAGTATGTGTTTTTGACGTTTTTGACTGGCTGTATGTGTATTTGTGTGCCAATTTGGAAGTTTTGTCTTGTAAATAGCCAAATTGGAGTCCTTTTCCAGTGAAGATTGATTAATTGAGTGGGTCCTAGTTGGTTTAATAATGGCCAATTGGTTGGGGCTTTTGTCCAAGTTGGTATGATTGAATTCGAGGGGGTCTTATTCCGAATTGGTTTTGCCAGTGAGTTGTGGATGAATGTGGATGCCGAGTTGGATGTTTTGTTTTTGTTCCTATTTGGTTGTGTGTGGCGGTTCTGAGTTGGGGTCTGAGCTGTTAGGTTGGTTATCTCCGAGTTGGTAACTGCCAGTTTTGGAATTCCTATTTGGTTGTCGATTTTGTGGTCATTTCTACCCACTGTCGAGAGCGAGTCCAGTGTGTGTCCCAGCCAAATCGTGCTGTGTAATTTCTGTGTTTCTAGTTCTTTTGTGTGTGATTTTGTCTCTGTGAGTCCAAGTTGTTGTGTGTGTATTTTGTGTTTGAGTCATGGTTGTGTCTGTGTGTGTCCGAGTCCAAGTCGGAGGTGAATGGTACTATCAATATGATGTGATATGAGTGTTAATTGGAGATTTGTCGTGTGATGAATGAACATGGAGTTGGGTGTTTAAGAAAGTGCAGGAAGTTGAAGAAGTTATCCAAGTGGGAGAGATATTTTTTGCGGTGAGCAGTGAATGTTAACCAATGGGGGAAATTCCTATTTGGCGGAGATGAGCGCCAGTGGTGTGTGAAGTTTAAGCAGTGGAAAATTAAATTGAAGCTTAAGTTAGTGGTGTGAAGTTATGGAGTTAAGCCCAAATTGGAAATTAGAAGATAGGGCTGAGAGCTGGAGTTTGTAGCAGAAACTTGAGCAGTGTGAGATTTTATTTAGCTGTGGAGCTTTTATGTTGTATCAACGGTGATTTGTCACCAAGTTGGTTAAATACAAATCGGAAATATTATGTCAAAATGTGGTGCTGTGATGGATATGTTAAGTGAGAAGTGATTGATTGTGTTTTTATTGATTCCAGTTGGTGGAGTTCCAATTTGGTTGAGTCAGAGTGGGTGCTGTGAAAGTAAGTTAAATTCCAAATCGGAGATGTGAAGCTTAAACCTTGTCTGTCTGGCTTTCCGATTTGGTTATGCATTGTCATGTGTCATGTGTTTGAATGAAGCCTTTTAACGAGGAGGAGTGACTGAGAATCCAAGTTGGCAATGGAAAATTCTATTTGAAAAGCGAATAGTTCCAACTTGGAATAAGAAATGTCAATTTTGTAGAAATTGAAATTATATAAAAATGAAGTGTGACATGACAAGGGAGTAAGCAAAATTAGTAGGTGGAGTTAAAAATCCAATTCGGAGGCTGAGGAGCCAGGCGCAGTGAGCAGCTGGAAGAGCCGAGTTGGAAGATGGATAGCCCGATTTGGTGGTGGTCCTTGTGCCAGTGCGGAACCGAGTTGGTGGAAAGAACATGAATACCGACTTGGCATTTGGGAGATTGGCTTAACCTCTTTGGGTGTTAAAAAAATTAATTAAAAATTTAAATATTAAAATTTAAATTGAAAGAAAACTATATATATATATATGTTAAATTATGGATAGTTGGGTCTATTTTCTTCCTTGCTTGGTGTTTGTAGTGTCCTATTAGGCTACTAATTGACTAATTAGAAACGAACCTATTAGACAGACCTCCCTGGATTGAACATAAACTATAAGTTGGGTAAATTCCAAGTTGGGTTCCAACGCATCTACAGGTGTCCATCATGGGCCATTTGACCACAATGGGGTCTTTTATCTTATCTGGATTCACTTCCAAAGAATGAGGAAGAATGATCACATGAGGATGACTGAATAAAATAGAGTATGGAACTCAAAATCAAAGTCAAATGAAGCCTTATTGCTTTTTCTATTATATCTTGTTCAATCTTATTCATTCCGACACAAAACGAATTTGAAAAAGGCTTCAATACTTGAGGTGGGTTTTTGCAATTGAATATTCATTTGAAATCAAAAGGTTTCAATATATCAAATGGAATATATTTCTTTTTGTTTATCATACAACTTTCAAACTTGAATGAACTCACTATCCATTTTCAATCTTTGTGCCTCCTAATCTACCCTACTAATGTTTGAATTTTTTTCAAATTTGAATATCCACAAATGCAATTAGTCCAGTATAGGTGCAATTAGTCAAGTGTGGTAAGATGTACCCTTAATTATTAGTTATAATTACTCTAGAATTTCTCCTGAGAAATGAACTCTTAATTATCTCCTAAAGGACCAAGTGTCCATTCAACGGACAAATGCAATTTTGGGTAGGTACCTACGGGCTGAATTTTTGTTGTGATTTTCTAAATTTTTTTTAAAGATAGAAAAACTGATAAGCTTCATGGGAATATAATTTTTTTTCCAATCGGTGCTTGGGAACAAAAGTTATGCCCAAATAAGCTCAAAATAGGGGAGAGCGGGTAGCAAAAAAAATTTTGCAAAAAATTTAATTTAAAAAAAAAAAAATCCCTTATAGATTATATTTTTGCCTATTTGGGAAGCTTTGGTTCATTTCGTTTGGATTCTGTATGAGAAAGTTATGGACAATCTTGTTTTTCGGGCAATTAGAGCATCTTCTTGAAAAAAATAGCTTGTAGGATTCATTTTGGAATGCAATTTTTACAATTTTTCAAGAAAAAAAGTTCCACATGGTTTAGTTTTCTTGTTAGAACGATCTCACCATTGGGATTAGTGCATTTTAATTCCATCTAAAAGATCTTAATATTTTAGACTTTCCTTCTATCTTGTACTATCTTCTACTTAACAATTTTTTTAAGAACAAGGATTAAGTTTTTTTGAATTTCTTTTTTTTTCCTAGACCCTCAACTCAATTCCCCACTATAAAGATTTAAAGCTCAAAACTCTGTAGTGCAAAAAATTTAAGTTAAAAATGTTCAAAGTCAAAAAACCTAGTCTCGCAATGTGCTGAAAGTCTTGTTTTTATCACTTTGAACGCAGATATCTTGCAATATTTGCGGTCAAAAATTCTGAAATTTTTTCCACACATTGTCATACTAGTCAGGTATAAGATCTTATGATTGGATTTGCAAAAAAAACAATTTTTAGATTATTTTACTCTTTGCTCTAGAAGTGGCAGTTTTGAGAGTTCTTTGGCAGAAAAAAGGCCCTGGTCCTTTAGGGGTTAAAAGCTACATGACATTTCAATGTTTAAAAATGCTCCTTAATTTGCAATGTTCTTAATGTTCTTGGTTTCATTAAGGTAGAGCAGTCCATCATGGTCAAATGATCCATGATGGACACCTAAGGAACAACCACATGGTGAGTATTTTCAATATGTGAGATTTGGGGCCACAATCAATGTCTCACCTAACACTAATGGAGTGATTAGTAACCTCAATACGAACACCCAACTTTTTCAGTGTAAATCATTATAGGAAGTGACTTTTTTAAGGCCTTTCACATTATAAAATACTGTGACTGCTTTAGGTGAGTAAGGTGAGCATTATGGATACAGTTTTTGTTGGTTATAGAGTAGTCTACACACTCTTTTGGAGCTGAACCTTCAAAATTCATAGCTAATTCATACTTTGTCAAAAAAATGTAATTTCAATTGTTCTCTCTATTTCTCACACTTGTCTTCATGTGAGGAATTTTTTTTTAATTTCAGCAATGGCATGAGGACAAACTCCGCTAATTCTGACAGTGATGAGCTGTTTTACCTTAAAGGTCAGTTATAACAAAAAGATATCCAGTTGTGAGCAAAAAATACCTCAATCAAACGAGTTGACCTAAAGAGTACATAAAATTTGTAAATGAAGAATTGCATATGCATACAACTATGAGTACTGTACTTCCAATACCGGTACCGATGAAACTCATGGTAACACTTCACAAAAATTTTGGACCAAGTAAAATCAATGGTAAGTTCAAATGATACTCAGAAGGAAACAAATTAAAGAAACCTAGATTCACATTCATAAAACATTCATAAAGCTAGCAGATTCAGTGAAATTGGCGGACGTTCAATCACCAGATTAATGCATCAGATCTACACCACCTGCAATTTAGAGCTCCGTGCAATTGAACGTCACAATTTTGGCCCTCTGAAAGACAACATTTTAACAAATACAACCGTGGACACGATGGTAGCATGATTGCAGAGTAGCACATGTAAGGGTTTCAAACCACTACGAATGAAGCTGAATCACTTGAGTTCCAGCAGCACTCGAGCGCTTACAAATTGATAAGAAGTACATAATGAGTTTAAAAGAATTTTGAATCAATGCGCACGCTCGGCACTTCTAAGGCTGACTTTGGCGCTCATGAAATTGTTCTACATCCTGTAAAATCCTGCCGGGTTCGTGTTGCTTCTTCTCCCACCACAAACCAAAGTCTTCAAATGACATCAAATGCAAATCTCGGCCCTGATCGACAACACCAGCATACAAAACAACCACGATACACCACGAGCATTCGGGAAATACCTGAACAGACAGGCGCAAAACGGTTTGAAGCATTAGATCTGCGAGCACAGTTTGAACTTAAAGACGAGACATTGCAAAGAAATCTGCAAAGATTCATAAAAGGTCGACAGTTGGGAAATTGAACTTAAAAGCAAGAATCTCGATTAAGAGATACAACAATGAAACACCCCCTGAACATCTCAAACTACCGCAGATGCTAAATACTTTAATGACATGCGAAGATTCATAATAAGATCGACATTCCAAAATTCGAAATTAAAATAAATTCGACAGCGAGATTCAACAACGCAAAAACTCCCGCAAATTTATCAGGGAGCTCACAGTATAATGCTGTGAGAAGATTGAAACTGCGAGACTCAGCAAAGATCCATAAAAAGTGCGACATTGCGAGGCATGGAACGGGTTCTACATACCAGGAGAATCTAATAGAGGTTGAAAGTAAGAGCCACGCGTCTCCCGATCTTGATCTTCAATGTCTGCTCCCTCGCATTCTCAATCGCCGTCAGAACGACGAACTTGCTACCTTCGAGGTTATACTGAAACAGCTTCAACAAATTAATCACCATGCTCTTCCTCACGACTCCATATCTCTTCCCGGTTCCTACCGTCACCGTCAAATGCAGAATGGAGTTCTTCTCCACGGTCACATCAATAGGCCCTATGGCCGTCCACTTCCCCTTCTCCGCCAAGATTGGCTTGACTCCCTTCCCAATCTCGGAGCAAGTGAACGACATCGACCTATCCGCCACATTGTGCACCACGACCTTCACCGAGCAAGGTTTCTTGCCTTTCTTCGTCGTGAATCCCGTGAGATGCGCCTCCGTGAGGATACATGCTGAGAACAGCACCAAAGCGGCGCACAAGAACTGTCCTCTCGCCATTGCAACCAAATCTTGGAAACAATCAAAGATCGGAGAGGCGAGACCGGAAGTGCGTTGATCGAGGCGTCGGAGAGATGGCCGGATCACTACAGTTCTGCTTGCAAATGACCGGCGTTCCCTTGCGGCGAGTCTGTAATGATCTCGGAATCTAAGCATGTGCACATTACCTCGGCGGTTTATCTAAAATATTGCTCATATTCTGGTGTGGATTTTCTTTTCTTTTTTCTTTTTCTTTACAGAAACGAAAGTGATTCTATTCCACACGGAGAGTGAGAAAACTTACAAGAACAGAACTCCGCCTCCGCCATTTGAATCGCCTTAGCTATTGTGCGCAGACACTGCACATGAGCTCCGAAAGTCCGTCCGGTCTCGAGCGTTCCGAATGTGAATGAGTTAAGGTTTCTGACGGATGTGCAAGGATTGATGCCGGAATTGAAGCAAGTTATACCGGGAATGCCATACAAGGCACGAAAATGCGCGAGTCGGAGGTCTAATCAACTGCAGTGAATGGAAAATGCGCTCTATATTTCGTCGTCAAAATTACTTAAAAAAGCTCGCCACGTCCGTCTGTTGTTCAAAAAGAGTTAAGGCGCGGAAACTACATGAGATCTGGAGCTGAAAACTCGGAAATCGCCAAGGGCGTGACACGGAACAATCCTGAGCGGACCACTATTCATCAGGCAGAGAGAGAGACTGGGTGAGAGGTAAGTTACACAATCCAAGCCTGAACTCAACCCAAGCCTGGACTCAACCCCCAAGCCTGGACCAGTGTTTCTTTTAGGCAATTAAATGCCCGATTTCCTAAAATAAAAAAAAAGGGCAGCTTCAAGCCTATAGGAAAAGAAAGAGGATAAATGTGTTAAAAAATGCCAGACTGTAATGATGCACATTGTTGCCACAGTGTTTCCAAAAACCTCATTTCATCTATTTTGCAGAGCCAGCACATACAAAAATCGCATACAAAAATTACATACTCATAATTGCATACTCAAAATTAACCTCCTTCAATTCAAACACCCGAATTGAAGGAGCTAAGAAACTCAAAACCCTCTTGAAAGAAAGTCCAATTTCATAACTCAAAGACATTAGGGGGACATAAATGTAGATTGTAATTTCTTTGAATAGTCTATTTATATACTAAATTTTTGGTATAATATATTATGAATTTGACAGAATCAATCAATTTCAAAAAGTCTTTTGTCTCTTATATCCCTCGTATTTTTCAATATATAAAGATTTGGTCTCAATCCAAGTGTGGAAAATCTAAACCACTTTTTAGTATAAATTGCATCAAATAATCCAATGTCTACTAAAGTTCTCTTAACATTCTTGATAATTATATATATATATATATATATATATATATATATATATATATATATATATATATATATATATATATATATATATATGTGTGCTAAGAATCTCCCTAAGGATTCAAGATCATGAATTTTTGCAAGATATTTATAACATGTTCAACTCACATTCACCCTTCTTTAGGATACTTTATATATTTTTTCACTTGTCCTAGTAGATGTCATTGAAAATTTTCAAATGTCTAAAGAAAAGGCAATGTGTATAAGAAGAGCCAAATCCAAGTCAAATTTGAGGCCTCCTCTAAGGATCTACAAATCATGGGGATTATAATAAGTCTTTTTTAATTAAGTGATTTATCCAATTAATAAAGGAACAAAATAAATATTACTAGAAGATTGCAAAAATTTATGTACTATATTTTGTCACACCTTGTATAACAGAGTTTTGCCACTTATAGTTTTTAGTAAAACAATCCAATGTAGTTGAAATTAGTAATGAAGGGTGAACATAGGCAATTTAAACTAATATCAAATTTTAATATTATTTTCTAAAGCTAAGTTGATCATAAAAATTAAATTAGATTTGTGGTTTCAAAGGTTTGTCTAGCACTTTGTATCTACTGCAACCTCCTATTTTTTCTGATCTTTCTTTGAAAGCAATTCATATCAACCTCTACGTTTTTTGCACTTGAGAGGACACCTTGCACATTCACTATAGAATCATTTGCTTGTAACATGCATTAGAAAATCATTACCAAATCCTTAATACTTTCATTACTACAAAATGTAATGAAATAACATTATGGAAAGGAAGGAGTATTTTCTAAAGAATTCACTTCTTAGGGTCTCTTACTTTAGTTACAGAATTTTTCTATTGCATGATCTTCCTAGGGTATAATTTCCTTAGAGTTCAATTCTGATTGTTCCATTCATTGTCTACACTTCAAAATTTTAAATTTTGAAGTATGTATTGGAAATTTGTAACATTAGATCAAATGCAATAAAATCAATAGGTCAATCTTGCAATTAATCTACCACAAATTTTTATTTTTATGGAAATTAATAAAATACAATAATATTGCACGAATTGAAAATAATTTGACCTTGCTATTTATCATCAAAGTTTTTCATTATCTTTATCATTATAATTAGCAAAGATTGATTGATTATGAGAGTTCAAGGGCAAAGGTCTTACATTTGATAATCTAATACTCTATACTCTTGGTATACATAGGACCCAATTCAAATTGAGTAATATTATAGAGTTGTATGTGAAAAGGATCCTACATCACCTTCTAAACTCATAAATACCATGCACATAATACTATATTGTTACCACAACACCAAATGTCTTATAATCACACTCATCTTGAGAACGTGACATAAACCCTTAAACGACACACCAAGTCTGAGGTGTTGGAATTTTAGAGAGTCTTCAAGAAAACTCCTCTCGTATTAAACTACAGTCAAACATCATTGTCTTTGTCTTCACAAGATTTATTTACCAATTTAAGTCATGAATTTTGAATCACAACTTAAACTTGTTTTTTTTTGCATTAGAAAGTTTGATAAAAAGAAATTGAACAGTGGATTTGAGGATGCCCATAGCCTTGAGGAAGACGGAAGCTCATCATTGACTGGTCATTTGAACAAGCTATATGATGACGATTCAAGAAAGATTATACAATCTAAATTTAGGCAATTCTTCTAGGACCACAAATATCTTGTAAGCGTCAAAGAAGAATGGAGTATTGCATTTCAACTACAATTGAGCAAGTTGCCTTTCTTCAAATAATACTTGTGTCATGAATATGCTCAAGAATAAATCATAGTAAGTCTAATAAAAGAAATCAATATTGCATTATACTTAACCCTTAGAGTGTAGAAGGAGGTGGATGTAGAATTTGAATGGTTTTGGCAAAATAAATTATGAGATGTATAGTGTAAGGACATCACATCTTCATTTTTGCAAATTTTTCATTTTTTTCCCCCATCCCTATGTGAACTCATTCACAAATTTTATATAATAACCATGAAGTATCATGATCTTGAAAGACGTATTGTTGAAAAATAACAAAAAATACTTTTCCAACATACTTGGATGTACTTCATTCATTTCATGTAGCTCCTACAATAAGTTCTTGAAAATGTTCATAATCCAGATAAGGTAAAAACACCCCAAACCATTTGTATATCTATTTCGACAAATAAACCTCTATTGAAAGTACCCCCTTAACCCCTAAAGGACCAAGGCCTTTTTTTTGCCAAAGAACTCTCAAAACTGCCACTTCTAGAGCAAAGAGTAAAAAAATCTGAAAATTGTTCTTTTTGCACATCCAACCGTTAGATCTTATATCTAACTAGTATGACAATGTGTGGAAAAAAATTCAAAATTTTTGACCGCAAATATTGCAAGATATTTGCGTTCAGAGTGAAAAAAACAAGATTTTCAAAATATTGAGTTGAGAGTCTAGGAAAAAAAAGGAAATTCAAAAAAACTTCATTTTCATTCTTAAAAAAATTGTTAAGTAGAAGATAGCACAAGATAGAAGGAAAATCTAAAATATTAATATCTTTTAGATGGAATTAAAATGCACTAATCCCAATGGTGAGATCGTTCTAGCAAGAAAACTGAACCATGTGGAACTTTTTTTTTTTTAAATTGCAAAAATTGCATTCCAAAATGAATCCTACAAGTTATTTTTTCAAGAAGATGCTCTAATTGCCCGAAAAACAAGATTGTCCATAACTTTCTCATAAAAAATCCAAATGAAATGAATCAAAGCTTCCCAAATAGGCAAAAATATAATCTATAAGGAAAAAGAAATTAAAAAAAAATTTAAATTTTTTGCAAAATTTTTTTGCTGCCCGCTCTCCCCTAGTTTGAGCTTATTTGAGCATAACTTTTGTTCCCGGGCACCGATTGAAAAAAAATTATATTCCCATGAAGCTTATCAGTTTGTCTATCGTCAAAAAATGTTTCAGAAAATCACGACAAAAATTCAGCCTGTAGGTACCTGCCCGAAATCCCATTTGTCCCCCGAAAATTAATGGGTTAAATGCAATTAATCTTTTTCATACTTAAATGTAATTGATTGATAGTTAGATCTCTAGTTTCGGATATTATGACCAAGCTATGTAACAATTTTATTGGTCTAGGGAATTTCAGTTTGAAAATTTATACTAAGTACACGTCTTATAAAACAATTTTAATTTTCTTTTGAAAACTCATGATTTTCAATTGCTAATACTACAAGAATATTTTTTTCCTAATAAAAGTGCCTCCACTTATGATGAATTGCTTATTTTGACATTTTGGGGCATTTTTACTATAGTGGATGCGAACTCTCTCAGGACTTAATCTGTACACATGATGGATTCACTACTAAGTAGAAAAATTTGTGAACAAAACAACCAGAAAAATTCATACCTATTGTTTTGGTTGTGCTGTTCAGTCAAAATTACATTGAAATTTTTTGATCTTTATTTTGATTTGGTCACAATTAAATGAATAAATAAAAAATAAAATAAAATAAAAAAAAAAAAAATAAAAAAAAAAAATCTGCTGCCCGAAAATTTTGGACAGCAGATAAAATTTTTGAGTTGCCTGAGATTTTTGGGCAGTCACACAAACCATCTAAATAGCCTGTCAAGGGTTCAAATTGAGACCTCAGCCTTTAGAGGCCAAGGTACAAACCACTACACTACCATTAGTTCACATGCACATTCAGTATGTATTTTTATTCATTTATGCATTTGCAATTCAATGCTTATTAAATTCAGCAGACTGTGGGGATCATTTTGACATAATAGAAGAACTATTTTTCAAAAAACATAAATTAAGAAAAGTTGATAAATCAAGCTAAACTTCATTCCCAAAAATCCATTTGTGATTTTGAGTCTCCAATCAAAACTTATGAACAAAATTTAGAGAGGGTGTTTGAAAATGTCAACAAAAATTTCCCTTGCAACCCCTCTCTGAATTTTGTTCATAACTTTTGATTGGAGACTCAAAATCACCAAAGAAAAATTGGAAATGAAATTTAACTTTATTTTACAACTTTTTTTAGTTCAAAGTTCTTTAAAGAAATTTATTTTACTATGACAAAATGGCCATTAAAGTTTGCTACGTTTTAAAAAGACCAAATTGTGAATGATTAAGTTAAAAAAAAATGTCTCCATTGTACATTACATAGACATAGAATTTTGACCTTGGTCTTTTCAACCCTTAAGTGCTCAAACAACCATTTTTGGGTCGCTACCTAACTTTGGATAGATTTTTGGGGCGGAAAAAAACTTTTTTTCAATTTACTTTTTTCTTTTTAAGAAAAAGATTGGGTGGTCTTTCAATATTAATATTCAAAACTAAGATTACTATGGTCAAACAAAAATTATAAGAGAAATAGGACAAAGAATTTAGTATTTGCCTAACGTTTAAAAACCTACTATTTGGAGAAAATATTGGTGTTCACATTATTAGATCTTATGCATTTTTTTACAAATCAATAGAAACCACAATTTGGACCAATCAAATAAAAATTTGAATGCTAACAATAGAAATTATATATTTGATGAATTTTTGAAGTTATATCTTCAAAATTCATTTGAAGGGAACCTAAAAATAATTTTATAATTTTAACCATACAAATATTCTCTACTTTTTGTGCTTCACATTATCTTTTTTGATGCAAACGTCAAAAAACTTATAGAACTTATTTTATAACACATTTGTATTTTGTCCAAACCACTTGGGCTTTTAGGGATTAAACATTGCTCTAATGAAGAAAACTTATTTCAAAGGCTTGTAAGTCAAAATTGTATGCTTGCATGTATATCTTTGAACTTCTAGGATTATATTAACAACTTTGTTGAGAAAATGTATAAAGAATTTCAAGCCCATTAGATCAATTTATCATGGTTGCTCAAAATTGCCTACACAAAAAAAAATGACCTTTTCAGATATAACTTTTTAATCGCAACTTGAATTGGTCTGAAAATTTTTAGGCATTGAGTTAGTAGTGAAATATAGCTTTGGCAAAAATTTCACAAGAATGATATTCAACAAATATTGCATTGGGAAGGGCAAAATACAAAGTACTTTAAAAACATTCCTCAAGGCTTTAAGGATTAATTAATTATTTAGCATCAATGTGCCAACCTTGTTCTATTGCTATGGTACAAAACCATTCAAAAATATTATGAATGTGCTTTGTAGAGTCCAAAGATTCCAAAAGTTTTTTTATAAATTCTAATAGATTCTAATAGATTCCATATGAATCCAAAAGATTTCCAAAAGATTTCCAAAAGATTTCCAAAATATTGTCAAAGATTCCATATTTCCTAAAATTGTGTTGATTTTGTCATTGCACTATTCAAATCAACAAAAATTTGGCCGCCATTTTGTTGGTTTTAATAGAAAGATCAACATTCAATGAAAATGGTCATTGTAGTGCACAAAACAACAAAAATCAATTGATTTTTTGTTGATTTGGTCATGATTTTCTAATAGGGATTAGTGGGAAGAAGTTTACTTAGTAATTTATAAAACAAGCGTAACAAAATTGATACCAGCACATCATGTTCATAAGAATTCTTGAACTATTGTGTCTCTTTGCCTTCTACACATTGTGCTCACCTTCTATGTTGAAAATGTCAATTAAAAATTTCCATTTGAATCCCTCGACATTAGAGTTAATCCCTAAAGTTCCTTGACTATGTTCTCACCAAAAATGCTCCAAAACTGCCATTTCTAGCACAAGTACCAAATTTTTGAAAAATATCATTTTTGGACACATGTAACTGTAGGATCTTGTAGTGCTCTAGTTTGGGAACGTGGAAATTTTTTTAGAAATTTCCATCGTGTAGATTGGAAGATATTAGCGTTTGAAGTGGCAAGAGTCCTTTTTTTGGCCATGCAAAAAATCGAGCAGTTGTACTTCACAAGGTCAAATTATTATGAAAAGATTTCTAAAATGGTTGTGCTTCTTTGGATTCATTCTTCAGAGCAAGTTGGCTACATGCTTGGAAGTTTTCAGATTATTTGGAATTATACAACATATAGGAAAAAAATAGTAAACAAAAAGAAGTAGAAAATGGTTCAAAACACAAAATTGTTAAGAAGTTAATTATGGAATTGAAAAATGCCAATCCCAACAGTTGCAATGTTGTAATAAAAAATCTACATCCTGCAATTTTATCTTCTTTGAAAAATATTAAAAATTGAGTGAAATAAACGACTTCAAAGTTTATTTTAGAATAAATAATCCATAATTGCCCGCAAACTAAAAATCCTTGCAATGTTTGACTCATTAATCAAAATGGAATGATACAAAGCTTTCCATGTATATATAAATCTAATAAACCAATTTCAAATTTTTATTTTTGAAAAAAGTGTTTTTTCTAATCTACTCGGACTACCCGGTTACGAAAAAATGTAACATATTAGACCATAACTTTTGACTCGTATTTCCAAATGTCATGAAATCTGGTGCATATGAAAGATATTCCTTGTCCTCACCTTCTATAAAAATTTCAGCCCCAAATATGCAAATCTCCAGTCATATGTACCTGCCCAAAATTTTTATGTTGCCAAAAAACGCATGTTGGTCCTTTAGGGGTTAATAAAAAAGTTTGTCATATGTTTGTGAACCGGTGTCAGAGGAAGGTTTAACTAATTATATACAAAACAAATATAATATCAAACTCATCAAACTTGAGTTTTGGTGCTCCAACGAGTTTCATCTTGTGTTTTTCCAAACTTCAATTCCTTAGTCTCCCACCTTGAACACACTTTATGATTAACTCTATTATAGATGGAATTCTTCATTTATGATCAAATTAGTCCATCTCCAAAACTATTGTAGAAGAAACATTCCACTCTTTATTTTCAAAAATATTATGCTATGAAATTTGTGTGTGAATTTGACTTTGTGCCTTACTTTGTGCACAACGTGCATTACATTAACAAACCCCCAACGAAGAATACATTTATTTCCTTTTTATTTTAAAATTTGGATTTGATTTTATAAGTGTATATACATGTGAAAAGTTTTGAATATTTATGTCAATCTGTAAGTTAGGTTGTTTGTTTGTTTTATTTTGTTTTGTTTGATACGCTAAGATCTAAAAAACCATAAGGTGTGTTCGGTCGTGCTCTTGGTACCATTGGAAAGCTCTTGGCAAGGAAGGGGTACGGACTTTGTTTTGTGTTGTTTGGACGAACAGCATAGAAGTTATTGAATTTCAAAAAAACTATAAATAAAAAAAATGAATTAAATTATTTTTTTTGGAAAAATCATAATTTTCACATTGCATGTCTAAAGGTCATGAAACAAAGACCTTTCACTCCTTCGTATATAGAGCTTTCTATTCATGCCAATTTTGTGGTGTTTGGACCCACAATGTGGAAGTTATGGACTTTTCAAATTACTAAATTGAACTAAATTATCTTTTATTTTGAAACCCATAACTTTCACATGGCATATCCAATTGTTACAAAACAAAGCCCTTGCACCTATAATTTCATAAAAATTAGTGCATAAAAAGTTCTATACGTCCCAAGAATACAACTTCTCATAATACATTTGTAAGTTATTGAATTGCAAAGTTTTAATGAATTAAAACAAAAACAAATATATATATATACTTTTATTTTGGTTGTAGCAATGGCACATGGCACATTACAATAGTCACTTCTAAGATAGAAATACTCACCATCCAATTCCTTTATGAATTCTTCCCTTGTGACTGCACAAGTGGTGCGCATTTTCTGTCTAGTATGTACTGTGGGATTGATTTTCAGCCTGTAAATCTGTTTGCTTGGTAATTGTTTGCGAGTTCAATGTGAGAGACTTGGGTGACGAAATGAGAGATTGGTGAGTCGTCGTAAGTTGAATGTGAGCTGTGTGCTGTTGCGATGACCAAGTCTGTGGTTCTGTCGCCTGCGGATGTGCATTGGGCCGGCTCTTAATTAATACTGATCGAACTAAAGCAAGAATGATGAGCAGGACTGTCACCTTTTGGTATCGTAATTAATTCATGTCAGTTCGATGAGGAGTGGGGTGCAATCGTGAGGTGTAGACCTGGTGTGTTAATTCGTATGGAAATTCTATAGATTTCACTTGGTTCCGTTGCCGGGACCAAAGGACTGTCAATGAGGGTGAGAGCCGAGAGTTTTAAAATTTATTCGAGTTAAGGTAGTTTCAATTTGAATGACGAGTAGAGACAGAGCAGTTAATCAGGCAGGAAATAGCTTGAGACTGTGAAACGATGTGAAAATGTGCCTCGCTCCTACTCCTCGTGTAGAGGATTCCAGTGAAGGGGTGGTGCAGTTGCTGACGGTTGCCGAGGACAGAAGGGAAGAGGAGAATCGATTATCGCTAATAGAAGGATTCGTGAATTTTTCTTTAGAAGAAGTTGAAGCACCGTTGCAAGCGCCCGAAGAAGTTGAACAGCCAACTGAGTTTGTAACACACCGATACGGAATTTCCGAGATGCCGGAAAGCTATTTCAATGAATTAGCGGAGTACGACGAGGTGAATCCACAATTTTTCGCAGAGGTTGATTCTTTTGCTCCGCCGTCATTTTTACATCAGGAGCTTTGATCCATCGTCTCGTAGTAGGGTTTCAATTTGGCTTTGTTTCCGTTCAGCCTGTGGAACTTGGGTCGTTGTAGTATAGTGGTAAGTATTTCCGCCGGTCACGCCCTGTTCCTGAGCTTCTGGAGGGCCGCCAAAGCAGCGTCTGTGTCCCTCGTGAAAGCTTGAGTCGATAAACTCCATGCTCCGTCGCCTGACCGCAGTTCCTCCGCAGTTCCGTCACACTGTAGCAGTTGACACTGTGTCGAGTCTCCTGTCACACTGTTGATTGGAAATCGAGTCACTAGACCGGATCGCCGATGCGCAAATAGGCAAGGCTTTCACAAGTTTCAAAGCCTCACAGTCACCTTTGGGACCCTGAAAAGGGAGTTGAGCACGAATTAATGAGGGGAGGGCGATCCCTAGGAGACCAGAGGTCGCAGCATGAGCGAAGGGAGAAATTCGTGGAAGTTATACTTTGATGGGTCTTCTTCATCGAGAAGTCATGCGGGAGCAGGCATAGTGCTGGAAGCTGAGACGGGTGAGCGTGAAAGATATTACAAAGAGCTCGGATCGAACCTTACTTGCAACCAAGCGGAGTATGCAGCTCTCGTTTCTGGCTTGGAGATTGCAAAAGGAAAGCTCATCAACGACTTGAAGGTGGTGGGAGATTCGAAGCTGGTTTGTATGCAAGCTGCTGGAGAATGGCAGGTTAAGTCTGAAAAACTACAACCTCTCCATCAAGCCGTAGAAGAGCTCAAGTCTAGTTTCAATTCAATTTCGTTTACCCATATTCCGCGACAAGAAAACCGGGAGGCAGACGAGCTGTCCAGGTTACAGCAACGAAAGAGCTCACGGTCGCATACGAGATAGTCTTTTAATAAAAAAAGAAAATATAAGGAATAGATGATAATAATTAAATTAAATTATCAACCAATTATATGAAAGGAAGATAAAAATTAATGATAATAATAGTAAGAGTTATCATTATTGGATCCAAAATTTAAAAAAAAAAAATTGTAGATTAAATACCATGGTAGGCATCTCTGTTTTCAAGGGTGCTAGTAAATCGGATCCAGAAAAATTTCTAAGGCAATTTAAACGAGCATGTATGACTAATGGAGACAGGACAGAGGCAGCCTGGTTATCTCTATTACCCATCCATCTGGAGGACGAAGCCGCTTGGTGGTATGAGAGTCAACTGGAAGAAACAAAAAGGAGCTGGGATTCTTTAACCAAAGCCCTTTGCCGAGAATTTCAAGAAAAGGAAAGTTATCAAGTTCTAATGAGCCAATTGAACCTAATGCGTCAAAAGCGTAATCCCGATGAGACTGCGGCCGAATCGGTGCGAGAATACGCCACTAAGCTGAAGGAGTTTCGGGCTCGGATACTACGGAGTCAGAGAAAGATTCCCAGTGCCGAGTCGGCGGTGCTTCCAGATGCTGCGACGGTGGTGGCGAACACCGCGAGTGTAGATGCGCAGGTTCTGCGATCATTCATTAGAGGGTTGATACCTTCAATTCAAGAAATAGTCTCATGGAAAGAGCCGCAAACCTTAGAGTCAGCTCTAGCTTGGGCACAGAAGAAGGAGGATAATTTGGCTGATCTAGCCGCTCCTGATATTATTACCTTGGCGGTGCCTACTGAATCAATTGGGAAAGTTTCAACTGCGGCGGCCACATTGATACAAGGTTCATCCTCATGACCAAAAGTAGAAGTTGCGGAGGATCCCGCAATTGCAAAGTTGACTTCTATGATGGAAGAAGTAAAATTATACCTCATACAAGACCGGCAAGCTGATCACCGAGCCAAGAGTCCCATGATGGAGCGGTCCATCCCACAACGTGCAGTACAATTTATAACGTGTCATGGTTGTGGGGCCCGTGGACATTATGAGCGAGATTGCCCTAAGAAAGAGAAAAAAATGAGCAACGCCACCGCTCCAACGACATCCGGAGTCAAGATAGCGGAGCTCCACATGTTGGAGCATGTTGATGTCGGAAATGGAGGAACTGAGCAAGAAATCATGATGACTAAGCGAGACCGGCGCCTAGCGGATCTCAACGCCGATACCACCCCATACCATAAACGCGGGAAATCTAGGAGGAATGATGGACCTTCTCGTACCAAGAAGCCTCGGCGAAAGATCGGTATTGACGACTTGCTCTTGAGCAGAGCCCAAGCTGATTATTCCATCATCGCGGACCTTGGAAAGCAACCAGCGAATATTACAATTGGGCAACTAGTTGCAAGATGCCCATCACTCCGGCGGGAGCTAAGACAAGGTATTAGCACAAGGAGAGCTGTCAACGAAGTCAATATTACTCAAAAGATGAACGAGGAAATGAAAGCACCTCAAGTAACGGCTTCAATTCGAGGGCATGACGTTGAAGGTTGTTTACTGGATGGGGGCGCCTCGGTAAACGTCATGTCTAAATGGTTGTTTGATGAGCTAGGACTATCGACGGACAAAGGATCCTCCATTAAGTTGAAAGTGGCAGACCAACGTTGCGTAAAATCAATTGGTATGATCTCGCAGTTACCCATAACCGTCAACGGTGTGACCGTAAAGCTCGACATTCATGTGTTAGCCATTGCTGATAAGAAGGACGGATATCCTATGATCCTAGGTCGTCCTTGGCTAGTAGGCGTCAAGGCCGTGAATTATTGGAGCCGAGGTTATATGCGAATTGGAGAACGCCCGCACCGGATCAATGTGCAAGTAATACATGACAAGAGCGGCAAGAGGAGGGCAAGCTCCCCCGAGGTGACATCTGATGAAGATTACGACTCAGATTGGACAACTGACTACTCAGACTCAGACTCAATTAGCGATACGGAGGGAGAACTCTATGTGCTTGAAGTTTTACCGGAAATGATAAGAGGCCGGTCTAGTTGTGAAGTAAAGCCAAGCAAGGAGGAAGACATCTTCAAGAGGATACAATTTGGGCCACTCCTCTCCTTACAAGAGAGGAACGCGCTTGAAGATTTGATACGAGAATTTTCACATTTATTTGTCACTCGTCACCAAGATTTACCAAGCATAACATTGGAGGAGCATCATATTGACCTCATAGAAGGAGCAAAGCCGGTGCGAATTCGTCAAAGAAGGTTAGCTCCTGACAAAGCAAACATCCTTAAGAACAAAATAGACAAGTTATTGGAGGGAGGTTTCATTGTACAAGTGAAGAATGCCGACTGGATTTCTCCGGTGGTCATAGTGCCAAAAAAGGGAGGCAAATGGAGAATATGTGTTGATTACCGGGCCTTGAACAAGGTCACAAGAAAAGATCGTCAGCCCCTTCCTTTTATTGATGAGTTATTGGACGAAGTCGCCGGTCACCAAATGTACTCTTTTTGTGACGGTTATAGCGGCTATCACCAAATAAAAATTAGGGAGGAAGACATACACAAGACAACATTCACAACTCCATGGGGAACTTTTGCATATCTCCGTATGCCGTTTGGTTTGTGTAATGCAGGTGGCACATTTCAACGAGTTCAAATTAAAATCTTTGGACCTTACCTTGGCCGGTTCATAAGGGTGTATCTCGACGACTTTGCTATATATGGGAGTAGATCCGACCATCCTCAACATGTGAAAGCGGCATTTCAACGTTTATCTGAATATCAATGCTCATTAAGTCTCGAGAAATGCCGTTTTGGATTTCATAAAGGGAGCTTGTTGGGGCATGTGGTATCTGAACAAGGTATCCGTGTTGACCCTGAGAAGGTGAAAAAAATACAAGAAATGAAGAACCCAGAGAATCGTTCTGAAGTTGCCACACTCATGGGGATGGCTACATATCACAACCAATTTATACCTAATTTGGCCGGGGAGGCTAAGCCTATCACAACATTGTTAAAAAAGGAAACTCCTTTCTTATGGACACAGAAGATTGGCCAGCGATCCAATCATGAGACAACCGAATTGGCAATTCCCATTTATCATCAATCCCTCGGCCAGCGCGGTATCAATTTCTTCGGTTTTGTTGCAAAATGATTCTACGGGTAGGGCTCATCCTATACAATATTCTAGTAGATTATTAAATAATTGTGAAACTAGGTACACAATTCCGAAGCGCATACTTCTATCTTTGCGATTTGCATGTGTAAAGTTCAAGCATTACTTATCAGCAAGCTCTTTTCCAATAATTGTCCAAAGTGAACAAGATGTGTTGAAGCAGATAATGCAACAAACGGACTTGACTGGAAGGACGGCAAGGTTTCTTGCCTCGCTTCAACAATTCGACTTTGTCTTTCAACAACCAAAAAGTCAACGGGTTAATCATGCCAAATTGGTTCAAGAACTGTGTCTACATTCAAATACAGGGGAGGGAGTCTTATCTGACGATGGTGAATGCTGCGTAATTGAAGAGGTAGCGGATAAAGCTAATTTTGGTTATCAAGAAATTAAAGATTTACTTGTGCATGCCATACTTCCAGAAGGTGCAACCAGTGAACAAAGGAGGGTGATTCGACGAAGGAGTTTACCTTATACTATGATTGGCAACATTTTATACCGGTCATGTCGAGACGGGGTACTTCGTCGAGCGGTGGATCGCGAAGAAGCTCGATTGATATTGAGCGAGTGTCATGAAGGCGTTTGCGGGGGCCATTTTGCTGGAGACGCCACAACCAGGAAGATTATGATGGCGGGCTATCATTGGCCTACATTATTTAAAGACTCCGCCGAATTTTGTAAGACCTGCCCATCATGCCAAGCTTATGGCAAAAGAAGTTTTCCACACATAGCGTTACATCCCATTTTACCCACCGGTGCATTCGAGAAATGGGGATTGGATTTTATGGGTCCTTTACCAAAAACCTCCAAGCATAATCAATACATTATTGTTGCGACTGACTATCTGACTAAATGGTCAGAAGCTTTGGCTACAAAAAGAAACACAGAAGAGGTAGCCGTCAATTTTTTATATAATCAAGTGGTGTGCCGCTATGGAATCCCCTTGGAGATTGTGACGGATCAGGGCTCACACTTCATAGGAGGGGTAGTCACCGGATTGCTTAAGAAACTATCGGTCAAGCATAGGCGAACAACTCCATATTACCCCCAGGCCAATGGTTTGGTCGAAAAGACTAATGGGATACTTGCCGGAATAATTGCCAAAGTAATTCTTGACAAGAGAAGAACTTGGGATGAACATCTCGGAGAAGCTTTATGGGCATACCGGACCTCATATAAACTAACGACTGGGTTCACACCATTCCAACTTACCTTTGGTTTAGAAGCGGTCATGCCTATTGAATTACAAATTCCATCTCTTCGCCTGGCTCTACAGCATGGCTTGGGAGACGCGGAGTCGTTGTCAGAGCGATTATTATTATTGGAAAGACTAGACGAATCTCGTCAGAGAGCACTCCGTAACAACGAGCTCATACAAGGCCGACGCAAGGTGCGTCATGACAAGTTGAAGGAATTGACCGAGTTTGAACCTGGAAGCTTGGTCATGCTAGTGGATAGCTGGCTTATGAAACAGCATGGTCAAAAATTCAAGCCAAAATGGAAGGGTCCATATGTGGTCCATCAAAGATTTAACAATGGATCATACACCTTGAGTTCTCCAGATGGATCAAAGATCACAAAACCTCATAATGGGTCCAAGCTAAAACCTTATCATCATTCGGAATATCTACAGCATCCTGACAACGAAGTCGATCAGGATCCTGGGGAGGTTATGTTACACCCAAATATTTTTCCAATAAAATAATCGAGGTGGCAATCCAAGAGGGTCCAGCTGGCTCGTGGCTTACCCGCGTGGCGTATTTCGAGTAGTTATTTCAGGCCTCTTGGTTTTTAGGTAAGGAGAAAAAGAAGTAGAAAACTGACCGGGAGGGGAGAAAACTGCTGCTGAGCAACTGCCGCGAACAGGCCAAGAACCGACGGAAAAGCTATAAGAAGCGGCTGAGAATTGACGCCATAGAGGAAACCAACATGGAGATGAGGGAGGAATTGTAGCAGTGATGTAGCTCAGCCTGAAGCTTAATAAAAATCTACCTTCTGATCACTTGTGATTTGTCGAGCCTTGAGATTGCTTCGGGGTCGTAAATGCATGTGGGATTGATTTTCAGCCTGTAAATCTGTTTGCTTGGTAATTGTTTGCGAGTTCAATGTGAGAGACTTGGGTGACGAAATGAGAGATTGGTGAGTCGTCGTAAGTTGAATGTGAGCTGTGTGCTGTTGCGATGACCAAGTCTGTGGTTCTGTCGCCTGCGGATGTGCATTGGGCCGGCTCTTAATTAATACTGATCGAACTAAAGCAAGAATGATGAGCAGGACTGTCACCTTTTGGTATCGTAACTAATTCATGTCAGTTCGATGAGGAGTGGGGTGCAATCGTGAGGTGTAGACCTGGTGTGTTAATTCGTATGGAAATTCTATAGATTTCACTCCAACCATGGCTCCCAAGAAGAAAGAGACGCCGGCTGCCAAGCCTGCCAAGTCCACCGGCGGAGGCAAGCAGAAGAAGAAGAAGTGGAGCAAGGGCAAGCAAAAAGAGAAGGTGAACAACATGGTTTTGTTCGACCAAGCTACCTACGACAAGTTGCTGTCGGAGGTGCCCAAGTTCAAGCTGGTCACGCCTTCCGTGTTGTCTGACCGTCTTCGTATTACCGGATCTTTGGCGAGGAGGGCCATCAAGGAGCTGATGGCAAAGGGCACCATCAGGCTTGTTGCTGCTCAGTACTCCATTGGTACATGAGGTTATGAGGACAAAATTGGGTGCAAGGGTTGGAATGGGTATGCCTACTTCAGTCAATACTATTGTGCCTTGTGTCAGTGCCACAATAATATATAATAAAAGTCTAGTGTGCTTTGCGCCACTACCACAGCCAAAATCAAAATAAAAGTAGTTTTCAAAAATTTTAATTCATAAAAACTTCAAAATTCAATAACTTTCACATTGTAGGTGCTAATGCCACAAAACAAAGCTTTCCAATGGTACTTAGAACACGTCCGAGGGATTCATGGTCCCGGAGATCTCAACGTAACAAACAAAACAAAACAAACAGCCTAACTTAAGATAATGTGGATGGATGGACCTAAGGTAATGGATGGATCATGTTCCGTAGTGTCAGCGTTGTGAATTTCAATACTCATGGATTACACTCAGAACTCTTAAATAATCGTAATTTTATTGAACAACAATCATCCTCTCTTCTTGCACAAACTCATGGAACGAACAATACTTATTACCAGTTGAACATATCACACTGTTAATATCACCCCTATATGTCATGAGTAACAATTACGAAATTTGACAAGTACCCAATACTTATAATGTTAATAATTATTGCAACCCCCAAAAATTTATGATTTGGTTAATGAATTAGTATTAGATTATTGAAAGTTGACAATTTGTAAAGCATGAATTCTACATTGTCACATATTCATGTTACCATTACAAAAAACCCTTATAATCTCATGCACTATGGTGGCCAAAGATCTGATAATAAAAGAGTTCTAATGAGTCCATAACATTTGCTCAAGAGTCTGGCGGTGTCGTTTAGTACCCAGTGACTTCGAAACTCTAGTAATAAGCATTCATGGATGAATCTCAAAGATGAACACAAACAACAAGAGCCCTTGCAAATCAAATCACGAAACATTATCACACAGGGATGCATAGAATTGATCGAGCGACAGTCGCAGATTGTAATCCTGTCGAAGTTACAGTAGCCAAAGAGAAGCAGACACAGGGTTGCCTTGAACACAGACTTGGCAGGAGGAATTCGTAGAAATAGCCAAGGGAATACAACAAGTATCAGGTTGGAAGTTTCAGGCAGCTCATCAGTGTAGCAATGTCTAAGAAAGCAATTCACTTCTCAATGTCGTGAGCACTTGCACAACGTACAAATCTTATTGCAAAACCAAAATCGTTCAAAGACGGTCGTCATCTGCGTACTAAGCGAGTAGCTAGCTAGTCGATCGCCAGGAGCCTCCTTTGAATTATACTAAATTCAAAACGCAATGCAGAGCGCGAGTTTTTCACCCGATTGCCGCCACTGACCACAGTTACGTAGTGATTCTGCAAACAGAAGATGAAGACCCATCAGTGATCGGTATGAAAACTTCTCATGAATTCGCGTTTTTAAGGATTAGACGATGCAGAAACTTCAAGTCTAGAGTAGTATGATCGCCGAGCCAGGCTTTTACCTCGCGAGAATTAGAGCTTGATAGAGAGGACGACGTCGTCGCCGATGGTGATGAGGAGATACTTGGATTTCCAGCTCCAGCTCTTCACTGCGGTAAGAGCCAAGAACTTCTCACCCTTCAACTCCGACGCTTTGAAGTGCTTGAGCAAATAGATAGTGAAGATCTTCGTCACGGTCACATACTTGTCAGTCTTCACCGTGACGGACACTCCGACAGTCCTCCGCTGGGTGCTGAGTAGCGCCGGGGCGATGGCGTTCCACTTGTTCGGCAAGCACACGACGGGCTTCGAAACTACCGGAGTCACCAGCTTGAAAGTCACGTTCCTGTGAGCGACGTTGTGCAAGATGAGCTTGAGAGAGAATTTCCCGATCGGATGAGTAGCTGCAGGTGATGGCGCTGGTGCGGCGACTGGCTGATGAACGACTTTTGCTTCCGCAACGACAGCTGCGGCCACCACAAGGGCGGTGAGGAGGAAGAGAAGCTTGGCCATGGTATCTGATACTTACAAGCACAGCAACGAGAAGGAACAATAGATAGTCAGATGTGAAAGGCTGAAGCTGCAGGTACGTAGTGATGATGAGAGAAAGAGAGCGATTGGGATTATGTACGACATGGCTGACATGATTCACATAAGTTGCGGCGACGATTCTCGTTTTCCTGAACACTATTTTTGGGACGTCTCATGCAATCACGTCCACCATGGCCAGGTTTTCAGCAATCAGATTTGAATTAGCATGTAGAAAAAAACATTCGCTTAACAGGAGAATCCTCAAGTAAAAAATGAACTACAGACGGATGCTTAGTGACTTGTTGCACGCTGTTGGTTGCAACGGCGGAGGTCCGCAAACGTAGGCTTGAACACCAAGGCGGCAAATCGCCAGTGTCCGAGATAGTGGCGCGCTCCGCTGGGTTTCCGACCCGCCGAGTAGTTTTTAAGCACGCACATTGTGGAATTGCACGTTACGGAGCGCCACTTCTCTTCCGCTGTGCTGACAGTGCTGACACATTATTCAAAGATTTTAAGTGAGCTGTGTACCCTCTCAGGCGAAGAATAGAAAGTATCGGCTTAAGATTGAGAGGAGAAGCTCTCAGCGTATTGATTCGAATGTGTTCCTAAGTCCCTGGATGCGGGCGAAGTGGAGAAGGATTAATCTTATTTACAATTTAGTTCATTGTAGTGCATGATCGAACCTTGCCGGGAAAGACGGTGTAGGCGAAATGAGTTTGCCCTAACGGGTGAACGGGTGCAAGTTGTTTCTTGATTTCACATTTTCACATTTTCACATTGCTGCTGCCAATTTTAGAGTTGGCGATCTGCATGACGCGTTGTAAGTATATGTTCGTTGAATCCCGTTTTAGGTTTGCGCCTTAGCTTGGGCAGGCACATGCAAGTGCTGCCTTCAGCTCCGAGTGCCCGCACTTTGAGTTTGCACCTTGCATCGTCGTTGCTGCATCGACGGAGCAACTATGGCCGTCAAGATAGTTTTCCTTGTCGCTGCTCTCTTGGTGGCATCGTTTGTTGTGGCGGAAGCGCATGAGCACCAGGAGAAGCCAGAGAAAATTTCGCTCAAGGTCATCTTGCACAACTTGGCATACCGCGATGTGAGCTTCAAGAACGCCAACTTCCCGAAGTATTCGAGCGAAGTTGTGGTGCCGAAGGGCAAGTGGTCCGCCATTGATCCTGTCGTCGTCTCTTTCGAGCATTCAGTGATCCGTTTGATCGTGAGCACGAAAATGAACAACGGTACCCCGAGATCGAAGTTGTTGCAGCTCGACTTGGTGCATTGGTTCAAGAAGAGTTTGCTGGGGAAGAAGTATATCGTACTCACAGCCTCCGAGAGCTGGAAGAGCGAATTTCTTTTCGTCAAGCTCAATGGCGACATCGTCCGCATCGTGAAGCTCTAGAGAGGTACGCCATTCTTTGAAGCAGCAACTCTGATTCCTTACCTGGGCACTTTTGATGCATTGATCCTATTGTCGTGCACTGTTGCTCTCTTTTTGTTTACAGGCATCGAATGTGACTTCCTCGTTCTGTTTCGATTTGCAGGAGTGCATTTGTGAAACCAGATGAAGGTAGATTTTCGCTGACTTATTCTTTTCGCGCACCTCGATGTGCCGATTGATGTGTGAGCTTAGATCTCTGGTGGCATTCATTAATAATACCCAGCTAAGTTATTCATTCCTTCAAGCTTCGGTGCCTGCCAACGTTGACTTGATTGCTCATAGAAATTGTTCACCAGGCAAATTGCCAAGTTGTGACGCTGCTGTGAAGTCGAATCAGGCATGTACAATCAAATTTACAGCAATGCTAAGTCCCAAGTGGGTAATTCTTGATTCTTTTCCTCATTCTGTTACTATTGTTGAAACTCTATTCTTCCAAGTAGCTTTTCCCAAACTGATTCTTTCTCACGTACCTCGATGTTGCGGTACGATGCTTAGATCTTTCGTGAACATTAACTGATTGCTCATAATTTGTTCACCAGGGAACTTGCCAAATTGTGTCGTTATTGTGAAGTTGAATCAGTCTATCAATCAATATTTTAGCAACGCTTCTTGTATCATGTTCAAACGTATACCCAATGTTCCAAGTGCGTCTGCTATCATTCATAATCCAACTTGACTCATTGCGGCAACATTCACTAACAGATCAGATCAGAACTGAGCTCGCCGTACCAACAGGCAACAGGGTGTGCACAATATTCTGCACTACTGTCAAGTCTTAATACGATACTGTTCTGTCAGATCTGCCCTTTGCCTAGGCCCACTGCCTTTTAGAGTGTCAATGGCCAAACCTTGCTTTGGTAACCGTCATTTGCTAAGACACAGTATAATTTGTGACTTTTACCTTACTTTTGAAGTGGTTGTCCATTGTCCAAATTTGATTTTTCTTGCACCTACACAAAGTGTTTTCGGATGTGCTTCCAATGATACAAATTTCAAATTTTAATTATACACCATTCAAAAGTTAAGAATATACCATGTGGGCCAATATATCCTTTGGATTGAGTTAGGACTGAGGATGCTCTTATGGTTTTAATTTGAGTGCAATCCCGGCCAATAACTAATTGATCAAGGAAATTTCATTCCAGTATGTTCCGGTAAACTGATTTGCCAGGTGTGTAACGAAATGTAACGAAAGTCACAGTAGTTGTAATATTTTGAAAATTTTCAGGCTGAAATATTACTGGATGGATGTAAATTACCCATATTTTTTTGGCAGTGACACTTATTTTACACCCTTACTACCGGTAAGTGGATAAAGCAGTGTACTCTGAACCAATGTTGTGATTTATATTTATAACAATCGTTCACTGCTCCACAACATATTCAATAACCGCAGATGTGTCGCAATAAATTGTCACTCCTAAACTCACGAGAATAGAGAGCTTTGTTCACCAAAGACACCATCTGCATTCCATTTGCACGCCATGCTGTTATATCTTAACAAACTACTCTTCAGTAGCAAGTTTGGGGCTTTGCTTGCCAAATTGAATTTCCACATCATAGACTTGACCTTGCCAGAGAAATTCTTGATCACTGCTTCATTAGAAGTAGAGTAATATGAACCCAGTGCGTTGCAATGGTAAACCCCCTGATTCTTTCTATCAATTTTGCAACTGTGAATAATGAGGGTCCACCAAACATTGAGGAGAGTAACATGAAACTGTTTTCTAGAAACAGCATCCCATCTCAGGGCGTTACAACACTACAACAGAGCCAGGCCCTAAACCCTAAACCCTAAAAACCGCCTGGCTCTGTTGGGCACAACCCACATGGCATGAATATTAAATCAAAGATCTTCATGGGCTTCCAACCAGTCGGTAGTGTTTGAAAGAATCAGTTTGGCTACTTCACTGTCATGTCATCTTTTATGTGAGGACGCTCAAAGAATGCCTGAATGGAAAAAAAAAAAAAAGGCCTCCCTAATCTTTCTTGCTATTTCTCTGGTGTCTTCTTGTTCCAATGGATCAATGACATACTTCCTTTTGATTGCCTTCATCTAAAAGCCTTAAAGGTGATCAGTACCCGGCACCATCACAAGGGCAGAACAGCATTTTCTGAAGCCTGGGCCAAATTGAGAGCCAGCATACACCTTTGGAACGACTTGGCAGCCCCGTTCCGCTCCTCGACACACCCGCACCGATCAAACGCAAGGGCTTGCAGGTAGTAGGCTTCCCCTGCCAGAGCCGAATCCTCCAAAACCTCAAACTCCTCAGCAGCTTGCTGCAGAAGCTCCAGCACAGTCTCCGGTTGCTTCTCCAAAGAGTATTCAGGGTCAGAAAGGTAGCACCTGGCCAGTGCGAGGTTGGTCCGAGCACGAAGCTGAAGGCCTCCATGCCCAAGCACCATAGGCAAGCACTCCTGCAGAAGCTTCAAAGCTCGCTGGGCATGTCCGACTCCCAGGCCTAACCAAAGCTCAGCTAATGTCACTTTAGCACTTGCTTGCAAAGAATCCAAGCTGAACACGTGACACAGCGTGAGAGCAGCCAAGGCATATGGAAGTCCGGTCACCACACTGTCTGCGGTTTTATGGATGTCAGCTAGGAGTAAAAGCACAAGCACAGACTCTAGTTGCATACTGGATTTGTAACACGAAGAGAACAGCAACCTGGCCACTCCTGCAGCTTCATCAAGGTGACCAGAAACAAGGAGCGTTCGAATATGCCGAAAAGTGGCCTCGGTTTTACGTTCCATGTCTACCCCAATTACAGGAGAAGCAGTAGCTGCAAGCTCCCCACATGCCACTTGCGCAAGCTTCAACTCTCCTCGGTGTAATGCATGGTCGTGGATGAGTTGCAGTTGTGCTGTCCTAACCCACGGGCTAGCCACCCCAGGAAACTTCTTTGCTGCTAATTGAAAAGCAGGTTGTGCAGCTGCGTAGCCTTTGGAAGCTGCTAAATGCTGCGCGAGCTTGACATAGGAAAGGAGGATATCATCTGAACTAGCAACATCTGCATAGCAAGTTGCATGTATCAATGCACTCACTCGGACCAAAGGCACGCTTCCGTAAAGCTCCCAGGAAGCTGCACGGAGTAAATGGGAGATTCCTGCAAGTTTTACAACAGTGGCTGAAGTGCGACCCAAGCGCCCAGTTAAGCTGGTCCAAGTAGAATTAGCTCCGAGTGGCTGACTTCCGTTGATGTTTCCTACATGATTCACGCCATTGCTGATAGAGTCTCCTAAAAGATAAGGACTAAGCCTGAGAGTTTTACAAACCTCCAGTGGAGAGGTGCCCAATTCTCCGCCATTGTCTAGAGATGGGAGCCTCCGCACATGTTTTAAGTCAAATTTCGCAAGTGCAAGACGACTGAAAGCAACCAACTGAGGCAGCTTGAGCTCCAATGCGCGTCGCAAGCACCGGCGCAGCAAAAGCAAGAGCTGCTGTTGCAGAGGGCCAGCTCCTACATCTCGAAGACCTGCAGACTCACCTTTCGCATAGGTTTCATCTCCGGCTCCGACGTCGAAGAGCATGTGGCAGAGAGCAGCTAAGGCATGCGCAAGGCATGCGTCGTCATTGTACTGCTGCGCAATCCGCACAGCTTCATTCAAAGCTTGCATGGCTTGATCTATGTGACCGAAATGCGCGTGCATTGAGCCTAAGCTCAGAAGGCCAGCTTGAAACCTGCCGACACTTGAATCACACGAGGGACCGCCAGTGCTCATCCCAGCACTGTAGTCGAAGTAACGGTGCAAATCATCCATGGTTGCAGGGTAATCACTTTGTTGCAAGTGGTTGAGATAGCGAAGGTAATGAGCTCTCACCATCTCTGGTGCCAGCTTCTCCAGATGACTCAGATTCGCATCCAGATCTTCCTTTGGAAGATTCGCCACTCCCTTCTCCAGCAACCCGGCTTGCTCCTTCAAAAAACCTTCCACTTGCTCCACGGTTCGCAGTGACTTTGTTTTCACCCCACTCGACTGTGGGATAGGAAAGGCCGACTCTTGCCTCCCAGGACCGCGAAACCGCAGCTTCACGTCGCTCATGTCATCACTGTCTTCGTCATACTCATCATCTTCGAAGATCCCTCGCGGGTCACTAGACTCCAGCCAACGATAAGCATTCAACTCCACAACGACCCTACCGGAGCCTTCAAACGACAGCACATTGAATGCGAGGATGCATCTTCTGAGAAACTGGCCCAGTAAGCTGTTGGGCTGAATGAGGAGCGGCTCATCCCCGCCTTCGGCAGTGTAGGAAACGGGAGCCAGAAGCTCCTTCAAGCCTTGGAAGAACTGGAAAAGCTCCTCAGGGGTGGACAAGAGGGGTAGCCGACTGCCAAGCTGTTCAAAGAGCATCCCACCCACATCTGACAATTCCTCTTTCAGTTCTAATCCAAGCTCCTCAAATGTGGGCTCCAGAAACCCATCTATTACCTTCGTTTGGTCTAAGAGAAAAAGAGCCAGGCGGTGGCGGGCCGAGCTTGGGAGTGCGCAGAATGGAGGGGTTGCAGAGGAAGGGGATGCGTATGCTTGCAGTAGCATGCACATTGCCACTTTGTGGGAGGTGATGACAAAGCCCCTGCTTCCTCCGCTTACCCCTGCCATCTCTTTCCGTTTTTTCTCTGCTTGCTAACAATCTCGTTGCCTCATTTTCTTACCCTAATTGGAACTCCCTGATTCTTACCCTAATTGCAACCTCACAAAGCCCAGAAAGGATAACCTTAAACCTCAACATCCACGATTAAGTGACCCTCAATCATTAAGCAGTTGAGGTCGATGTGGAGATAGGGTGATGGGAATCACTCTTCAGAAAGATTGAACATTCCTCCGACAGCATCCAAGCCCTGTCACGTTCACCTTCTGAGGCAAATACTTCTCCAAGTGCTGTAAAAGAGGAAAGCAAGAAGGCCGTTAGCAAAGCAAAAGAGGCAACCCGGCTCTTACAAGCAAGCTAACAGTCAATATAATCCAAATGTCTGCCCTACATTATGTCAATACATTGGAGGAACAGTCAACCTAAAGCACGGGATGCACAACTAAACATATATACGGTTCTACAATGTATTGCTGCTGAACAATGTAGAACAATGTAGAAGAGGACATCAAAATGAGATTTTCAGTCAAAAAATCTCGTTGCTACATCGAACCTAACACATAATGCAGGGATGAAAAAACCCTAAAACCCTGCTCTTAACAGGCAACAAGAAAGCCTAGCTAACACTCAATCCAATTCAATTGTCTGTCCTCTAGTGTGTTTAGCTTGCCACCAAATTAAGGTACGAGATGCAACTTAGTACATCAAAACGAATTAGATCTTTCAAAACAATTATTCCCTTCAACATTTCTAAAATAATGTATCAAAAATCTCGTCGTTGCATCAAATAGAACACTTAATGTAGGGGTGAAAAATCCCTAAAACCCTAAAACCCTGCTGTTACAAGGTAACAAGCAAGCAAACTACCACTCAACCCAAATGTCAAAACGCATTAGATTTTCTTCAAAAGAAACTTATTTGAAACTTATTATTATGTTCAAAAAAATTTCTGAAACGGCATAAACAAAACCTGATTGCTAGATTGACCGGAACATCTAATCCCGGCGTGGTTCAACAAGGGTTTAAGCTTTCACAACAAATCGTTCCCCTCCGCAAAAACATTAGCAACGTCGACTCACTATCTTGACTATTTGACATTCCGATTAATATGGGGTGTCCAAAATCCATACTTCCATTGTAACGATCGAACAACGCTTTCAGAAATGGATTTGCAAGACCTTTTCTAACAATACATGAAGCTGAGATTTGCGAATTTTTCGATCTACCAGAATCCAAAAAATGTAGTTTGAGAGCTTCATACCTGACGCCATTGACGTGTAGAAGAGCAACATGACAACATCGAGGAGAGAGACGCAGCAGCAACCCAATGAAACGAAAAATAGTTGTGGGCTCTTGTTAAAGAGCAAATTTGGGCCGAGTTCTATCCCTGAAACTGCCGCATCAAACAGAGCCCAAATGGCATCAACCGGAAGGGAAAAAAAAAGGTCCTCGGAACAAGGCAAGCGCTTCGACAGAGCTCATGAATTGCAGAGGTTTGGTGTTGCTCGTCTTTCGGAGGAGACTTCACCGCGGTAGTAGGAGTGAATTCGCGGTGTTAGGATACTAGCACTCTGAGCATTTCGGTAACTTGATCATTAGGGTCCCATTGCCCCATTCAAAGAAATTTGTATAATGTCTCTTGCAATGTCATTTTGGTCCTGCATAATCAACGCTGCATTGTGCATTGTGTTATGCAAACTCAATCAAGCATAATCAAATTTCAATTTCAGAAAATCAAGGTTTCATTTTGAGTGAATTTTTGAGTTTAATTTCATGGTTTGATATGATAATTTATTTTAAACCATTTTCAAAATTTAAATTATTTAGGTACGTAGAAAACATCCTTATGCACATCTTTTGTGTTAGAAAAAGTGCCCTTCACTAACTATAGTTTACTCTATAGAGAATTCAATATTTTAGAAATGCATGTCAAAAAAATTGAAATAATTAGATACTTATATATTGCAATTAAATTATTCTATAGTACAAAAGGAGTTTTCCATATAGTTCTTGTTCAATTTTTGAGTAAGGTAGCTACTTAAACTTCTTAAAGATGGTTTTTTGGTCTAAATCGAATTAGGTACAAAAAAACCAAGGCACAAATTTGACTTTTTATCTCAAAATAATACTAGTATTTCTTTTGTATTTTACAAAAGGAAACACCGGTATTATTTTGAGATAGAGGGAATACAGTTGAATTTTGAAGGAAAAAATAAATCATTTTTTTCTCATTACCTTGAAAAGTGGGAGTTTTTTCACAATTTCTGCCTGAAACATGCCTCAATCCTTAAAGGGTTAATTTCTCTCAAATTATGAGTTTCTCACTCTCGAAACCAGTTTGTGGTTCCCTGGGCCTTCAGGGGTTAAGATGAACTCTAATAATAACATTTCAACATTGAGTTTTCAACATGTAGCCAAGTCCTAGATAACTCAAATCTACCAATTGTTACAGAAAGTTCCCACCTTGGTGTCATCACTGGTGGCTGTGCCGTCTCCATCGCGTCTCGGTTCCTCCGCTGCTGCTCAATACAAACCCAAAACCTTCCTCAGCCTCCCTACCACCACCATCTCTCTCCTCCTTGGCCAAGCCTTCCATTCCCTCTTTGGCCAAGCCTTTCAATTCCTTGCTTGGCAAAGTTTTGCATTCCCTCCTTGGCGATGGCTTCCACACTCGTCCACCGCCCTTGTTTCCCCTCCTCCCTTTCAGTGGATGCCCCTTCACAGGAGCACTTCGTAGGCTTGCGCAAGCAACAGGCCTTTCCTCGCAGCACCAGGAATGGCACCACCACTCCCGTGACAACGCGGAGAGCTTCTTCTTCTTCTTCTTCGTCGTCGTCTTCTTCTTCTTCATCCGTGGTGTGTTCCACGAGCTTCCGCCCAGGCAGGTTCGTGAGAGAGCACGGGGGCAGCATCATCCCGGTCTCCCCGGAAGACGGCCGCATCAACTTCCTGGAGGAGGAGGTGAGTGTGCGCGCTTTCCAGGACTTGTCGGAGGAAGCCAGGGGAGGCATGTGGGTGAAGCCTTCCTTTCAGCGGAAGACCAAGATTGTGTGTACAATTGGGCCGACGTCGAATACCAAGGAGATGATTTGGAAGTTGGCGACGGAGGGGATGAATGTGGCCAGGCTGAATATGTCGCATGGGGATCACGCGTCGCATAAGGAAGTGATTGATCTGGTGAGGGAGTTTAATAAGGAGGCGAATGCGAATGTGATCGCGCTCATGCTGGATACCAAGGTCGGTTCATTCTAGCTTTTTTTTCCCGTTGTTCGTGTTTGGGTTTCGCCACTTTAGGGTTTAGCGGCCGAATTGGGTCGCATGCTTTGTTCGAATGCAACAAAAAGGTCTTGTGGGGACTTTTTTTAGTGCAATTTTTGTTTCTGCTTTTATCAAGACGTGCAATCTGCATTGCTGATTCTGGTGATATACAATGTAGAATCGGGAACCCCGCCTGCAGTATACACAAGCACCCCTAGATGTCAGCTGTTTATGATGTCTCTATTAGGTGCGCCCGTTCTTGCGTTTGGGTTTCTGCCGTTTTAGGGTTTAGCAGACACTTGGAAAGCCTAAATTTGGTCTCATGACTGCAGCAATATGCAATTTTTCTGTCCGATTTTTGTTTCTTTTTTATCAGCATATGCAACGTTCCTTGCTGATTCTGGTGGTATAGAATGTAGAGTCGGGAATCAACCTTGTAGTGTACACAGCTCCCCTAGATTCTGCTGTTCAAAATGTCTCTGTTAAGGGGTATTCTGCAGCGGAGGTTCCCGAATCTTCCTGTGTCCCAAATGTGGTCCCGTCTGAATTAATCAATTTCTAAATCAGTCGACTTGTTCATTGTTAAAGCGCGAATCCTTGGTCTTTTAGGGTTTAGGGTTTCTGAAGGTGAGTTTTACAGGGCCCGGAGGTGAGGAGCGGCGACTTGCCGCAACCGATTATGCTCAAGAAAGGCGATCCATTTACGTTTACAATTAAACGCGGAGTCGGGACTGATACTTGTGTGAGCGTCAACTACGATGACTTTGTGAGTGATGTCGAAAGTGGCGATACCTTGCTCATTGATGGTGCGTTTGCCTCTTCCTGGTTCATGTTTGGCTATAATTACGGTGACTGTAGAAAGGAAATATCATATTCGAATGACCTAGAAACCATCCTCTGAGGTAGAAAACCCTATCCTTTGGCCTTCAGCTGTTTTAGTTGTTTCCTCGGAAACAGTGGTTTTGACAATTAGAATGGAGGTTTCTTGTCCCCACTTTGTCCCCGTTGTTGAGACGATTATTTAGATACTGTATGAATAAGTTCTGAATTGTCGAAGTTTGAAATAGGAATGTCTCATTCACGAGCCTAGACTATCCTTAAACCACGATTATTGCATCTACAATGTATAATGCATATCATGGTAGCATTTTTGATTGTGATACCGGAGGGGAATTTAATTTTTTTAGACTGCATGTTTTTGGATGGCACTTGCATTCTGCATTGTAAAGGGGCGAATTTTCAACCTACAGGAAAGGTACCTACGTAAATGGGTTCCCTACCTTAGTGGAGTTTGTTTGTGCACAAAGAGATGTATTTCACATGGAAAGATGCCTTTTTTTGGCGCCTATAAGTTTTCTTCCATTCTCTCTCCTAGCCATTTGATTGTTTCACCATTCCATTCAATATTCGCTTCATTATTCCAGTGGCGCCACATGAGCTGACAATTGATATAGGATGGTGTTCCAACTGGGTCAATTAACCTCAATGGGTAGATCATGGTGAGAAGATTAACGAAGGCCGTGAATGGGGTTATGGAATTCAGGAGGCATGATGTCATTGCTGGTGATGTCGAAGACGCTTGAGGAAGTGATGTGTGTGGTCGTGGATGGGGGTGAGTTGAAGTCACGTCGTCATCTCAACGTGCGTGGGAAGAGTGCTACTTTGCCTTCTATCACCGGTATGCCACAGTTCTCGGGGCAGTATTCCTCGTCAATTCTATTTCCCCTTGTCAGCTCGGTTTAAGGTAGAAGATTTTCGTCACTTTTAGCATTTTAACCAATATGTAGTAGTGATTTTTGTGAGATGAATGGAGAGGTTGGAGAGATCTTTGGGTACACGAGTCAAATCTGTTGGATCAAATTTTTATCACTGTTGGGATCGGGCCGTAACGATTTCACTATCCTCTAGCCAGGAGATTCTGTCTGAACACTGATATTTTGGGTGCTTGTATGGGCTCTGTTTTGGAATTTGCAGAGAAGGATTGGGAAGATATCAAGTTTGGGGTTGAAAACAAGGTGGACTTTTATGCACTGTCATTTGTCAAGAACGCTGATGTGGTGCATGAACTCAAAGCGTTTCTGAAAGGTACTATCTTTTAACTGGACTTTTTCTTCTTGGTTTGGAAGTGAATATCTGTTTCTAAATATGTGTCTTTTAGAATGATAATTCTGCGTACTTTTAACCCCTAAGTGCCCAAATGGCCAAACCCGGCCACTTCTGTATCTTTCGGAGTTGAAATTAATCATTTAGGAAGCTTCAAGGAACGTAACAATACTTACCAATAGAACGAAGAAATTATGCCCTACGCAGTTTTGAATCAGCAGCTTCCGTAGTGGACTTCTTATTTGGGTTTGGGCACTTACGGGTTAGATGGTCTGGCTATGTTTGAATCCTAGCTTGTTTTCAACTTTGTGCTTTCACTAATAAATTTTGTGGTGGCTACAGGAAAGTCAGCCGACATTCATGTGATTGTGAAGATTGAAAGTGCAGATTCCATCCCGAACCTGCAATCAATTTTGGATGCAGCTGATGGTGTAGGTCTTAAATGCCGTGGCTTGTGTTTTTATGTGGGGGTCTTTTTGGTGGTCCTCTGCCAATCTTCTTAAATATTAGAACTTGCATTATTCTTCTGCTCAGTTAATCTGTTGGAATTCAAAGGCCTCCTACTCAAATTTAATGTCTTGTTTCTTGCAGGCTATGGTTGCTCGAGGGGATCTTGGAGCTGAGCTGCCAATTGAGGAAGTGCCTCTTCTGCAGGTATGATGCAGGAAAGCTCAGTTTGTTACATGCGCTAATTTTCTGACATGTCAGGATACGATAACGTTTAGTAATGAGACGTAAGTATGAATGAACTGCTTGAGCATGTGGTTCCTGAGTACCTGATCATTTTTGTTGTCCAATATGTTTTAGGTTCATGCTTAATTTCATAGTATAATGCATCTGGCGTCGTAGTGCTTGTATGCTAATTGTACAGGATTGAAATTTTTCTGCAGGGGGAGATTATTAGATCTTGCCGAGCCATGGGGAAGCCAGTGATCGTGGCTACAAACATGCTTGAGAGCATGATCACGCATCCCACGCCTACACGAGCGGAAGTCTCCGATATTGCCATCGCTGTCCGTGAAGGTGCGGATGCAGTTATGCTTTCTGGCGAAACTGCTCATGGAAAGTAAGTAGCTTCTTAACCCTTAAACGACAAGCCAAGCCCCTTAGTTTCAAGTGAATCTTTGACAAGAGTGACATTAGGATTAAATTGAATCTTTGACAAAAGTGCCTTTAGGATTTTTTTATACTGTTCCAACCTATTGGATCCTCTTTTAAGGTGAATAAGGCTTGTCAAGCCCCCCATTTTGGCTGCAAAGTCAAAGTCAAAGCATTGTTCATTGATCAATTCTACATGCCCTAACCGCACAATCCTTGGGCAAGGAACAAGACCCATGCCCCACTTCTAGAAGATTTTTTATTCTCCCTTGGGCTGCCCGTTTAAGGGTTAAATGGTGCCTCGTCTTAAGCGCTACTTATTGTGATAACTAAATTTTGGAGCCCCAATCTGCAGGACAGCACTTAAGCAAACCTTCAGGATAGACTAGATAGAGCAGAAAATTGGAATTTGGGTTGATTATATAGAGTTTGTTCTCGTTTGATTTGAAGATTGGGAACATTCGCCACAGACGATCTTACTAGATTCTCAAAGTTATTAATGGTAAATTTTTAATGTCTATTTAACAGAACATTAGATCAATATTAAAATTTTGTCAGTTAGTGTCAAGTTAATGTTGACTTAATGTTAACTTGACAGTTGCCAGTACGATTTCAAGTTAAACTCCAAGGACACTAGCATCAGATTGACATTAAGTTAACTCCAATTGCTTTACACTAACATTAAGTTACATTGAGCTATCGTGAAGACTGTATGAATCTAATGCTTATTATCATAATTCTTACTCCTAATCAGGATTTATTTCTGTAGGTGGAGCTGCGGACTTGACTTAGATAATACAAGACTTCAAAATCTTATTATTTCTTTACATCTTTTTTCAGGTATCCGTTGAAAGCTGTACGAGTGATGCACACTGTGGCCATGCGAACAGAAGCAACCATGCCAGAAGAGGAGGCTCCTGCCAATCTTGGTCGAGCATTTAAGGTAGCTGCTATTTACCACCCGAGTATTATGTTTGGCAATGGCAATTTGTACACTCTGCAAAATTTGCTTGCATTGGGCTGCCTAATTTGAGGAAGAATGGTTGAATTGAGGGGACTAGGGGACTGTTATGTAACTGAAATCCGCTTGCCTTGCGATTTCCTTGACAACTTCTTGGGTTGTCGACGTATGAAACAACATGAGTTTGAATCTGGTTTTGGTTCTCTCCTAATGGTATGGCTCGTTGATTGGAACACAGACGCACATGAGTGAAATGTTCGCATTTCATGCTACTTTGATGTCAAACACTTTGGGGACGTCGATATGTGTGTTCACTCGTTCAGGTTTTATGGCACTTTTACTGAGCCATTACCGCCCAGTTGGTACCATCTTCGCTTTCACAAATGAGTACGTATTCTGTTCCTCTGAGAACTGCACATTCAACAGTATCTTCATCCACCATTCTGTATGCTTGGTATGTGAAGCTGCTTTACTTCAAGAATTGTGATAGGATGCAATATACGGCAATCTTTCTGAGAGGGGTATTGTTCCTTTCTTTTTTGCAGTAAGAAGGTGCAGTCAAGATTGGCACTTTATCATGGTGTGAGGACACTGTACATCAACTTCACAAACGACGCGGAAGAAACTTTTAATAATGCTCTCAGCATCTTGCAGGTGTTTTTTCCATCTCAATTTTCGAAAATGCTCTTTGATTGATGTGTCCTTCCGTCTTTACTGCTGATCAAGCTTGTTATGCCTTCTTATGGCTCACTTATCTAGTGCGAACTGGTTAATTGTTGGTACTGTTGTACTCAGTGGTCAAATGGCTAAAAATGGCTAAAATTAGCCGCTTCATATCTCTAGGAATAGAAATAATTAATTTAGGAAGCTTGAGGGAAGGCATCATTATGTATGAAGAAAAAGAAGAGACTATACCGTAGTAGTATGTTTGGAAGTTAAGATAATTACTTATTACCGTAGCTTCCAAAATTGACTTTCTATTTTAGTTTGGGCACGTAGGGTACAATTGAGGTCTTTTGATTGATCTCATTAGAAAAGGTCGGAGTGTTCTCAAGAATGTTGCGTGAAACACGTATTTGATTTAGCAATCTTGGCTGTGGTGCATGTGAATTGTAACCCACAGTTTCAAGTGTTTTCATTTTGGTACCATTCCATGCAGAATTCTTATGTTTGATTCTTCTTGGTGTATACAGAAAAGGGGGATGGTTCAAGAAGGCGAGGAGATTGCTTTGGTGCAGAGTGGAAGGCAACCCATTTGGAGATCACAGTACTCTCACCACATTCAAGTGCGGCAAGTGCGGTCTGAATTGAGTGACAAGCCGTTTTAAGTGAAGAGCCTATCCAGTGTGCCATATTCTCAGTGACCATGACTGGGCTTATCCTATTTGTAAACCCATATTGCTTGGAGGCTGCTGATAGAACGAACGATACATGATGCATTAGCTACTCCAACCATTCATTTCTGTCCAGCAGTTGAGGCTTGGACTGAGATAGTAATCTTTAATTTTCACCCAGTCTATTTCGTATGAAGAGTGGTAGAGTCACGTATACATCTAATTTGATCGAAGGCAAATGGATACATTATACTGTATTCTAGTAGAATTATGCTTATGAGTTGATCAGTTTCTGCAGATGTAATCGGGTTACAATCTTTCTCTGCATCATTTATTTAAAGGTTTACTGAAATTCAGATGAAAATGTTTCTCTTGTGATGGGTGAATCCAGACAGCTTGCAATGAGGGAGTTGGTGTTGACCAAGGCACTGTGTTATATGCTGAAGTGTTTTAAGTCTTCTTTATATTCTGGGCAAAGTGATGAAGTCTTCTTCAGTGTTAAATCCTTTACATCCCAGACCGTTTTTGTGAAAACACAGCTTTCAGGGGATGTTTATAAAATGCTGCTATTTATGTAAACATAGAAGCTTGTTTTCAGAATCCCAGCATAGAGGTATTATGGTATATTAAATTTGGTGATCATTCAATCAGGAGCATCCCAGCATAGAGGTATTATGGTATATTAAATTTGGTTATCATTCAGTCAGGAGCACTTTGCAGTAGGTTTTGTGTATTGCAAGGCATATGGTTGAGTGACCTAGATGCTCATATGCATACAAAGATCGAAGTATATTTTTCAGAAGTAAAGCAAATTTGAACTTGAAATTAGGGATTTTAACTTTTCCAGTAAGTATACCTATAGTTTTTACTTTAGAGTTGAATTTTAGAGTTAGAGTTGAATAATGTAATCTATAATTGGTGATGGTGCAAACTTATGTATTATCTTGTGTCTATCAATAGTTAGATTCCAAAAAATGAAACCTCCAAATTCCATTGTATATGTTTATTATTGGCATATTAATAGCTTATATTGTAATATTTGAAGATCTTATACATCTTGGAAAGCAATGGTTCTTGTTCCATACAATGCAATGTAAGATTATCAACATCTTGCTACATTGATTTGTTGTAATGGTGAGGGGAGAAATTAGCATCATCTTGGAAAATCAGTGTCAAACTTCAAAATGCTAGAAAACACGGAGTCATTATGAACAATTTTCAAAGTCATTAAAACAATCTTTGCTAAGATAAATCAAAAGGACAAGCAATACTATTTTGGGAACAAAACCTTTAAACCTTAAACTCCTAGCGTATTGAAATTAGTCCTTGCACTATTTGCAAAGGTTCAATTACTTATAGCCAAAACTTACACCCAACTTGAAGTTGATACTTTGTAGGATCGAACTGTACTTTTGTTGAATACATGACTTCTATGCCCCTTTATTAAGGTAGGGCCCCATGAGGCTAAAGTTTGTGATTCCATTAAAAATCACTTTCCTAGTATATATTATTTCCTAAATAATCAACAATGTGTGTCTCTAGTGAATAAAGAGAAGGCTTGCCTACTCCACATCTTCCAAAAGACATACATGTTGTGCCTCACACTCAACTCCAATTAAATTCTACAAACCATTTTTTTGGTTCTAATATTAAATTCCTTATTTAGATTCCAAAATTAGATTTGTGAATAGATTTAGGCACAACTACTCTACATTGCCTTATCCAATAGAAAGTAGTTTCCAAAATAAAAACAAAAGGTCAATTTCTCTCTAGTCAGAACATTGCCGCAATGTAACCTATTTTCAGAGAAGTGGCAATCAAGCATTGGGTATAGAGATCATAATTACATGTATGTTGATATATCTAATGTTGATAAGTCTTCTTGGTTTTTGATGAAGTGCATGTAGACACTTGTAGCTGAAATGACAGCAACATTCAATCACATACTAAGATCCTTTGATGTTGCCTTGGAAAAATTATCTGTGGACAATTAGGCATGAAGTGATTAAAAGTCGGTTTGAAAGAGTTCACTCTAAAGCATCCAAATACTTCTTGATTTGAAATTTGTATAGAGAACAGCATCCAAAATACTTCTTGATTAAATTTGTATGGTTAGATATGTATTTGCTATTATCAATATATATAAATAAAAATAGAAAGCTCAAATTTTTAGATATTGACTACAATTTTAAGTATTTTATTTATTGAATTACATTTGAATAACGAAAAATTTTCAATACAATTCTCCATTTCAGAAAAGGCAAAAAAAAAAAACCATAAAAAATTTGGCAACATCCAAAAATTCAACCAAAATTACCAATTTGTTGAACAATTTTGGATTATTCTCAAATTTTGAATTATTACCACAAAATCAAGACCCCGACTGAAAATCATAGGATTTTACAATTGTCCCATATGCATGAAACACTATATTGTCACAAACATAGTTGTGCATTAGAGGTATGAAGAGAGTCTATTGCTAGTAACAGATGAGTTGATTCATTTTCCCAAATACCATATTTGTAGGTTTGATTTGGCACTCAAGTATCGAAATTGAATTTCCATGTCAAATTCTCAGGGTCCACATCACCTCACACTAATGGCAAGATGCATGTGGCACGTTTTTTTTAAAATGACAACATAGGTTAAGCGATTTATATTGAGAACCTTTGGCAAAAACACATACTTCAAAAAGTTTTACTACCAATAATTCAAATAAAAATGCCAAAAACAACCAAACATAACCACATGGCCGGGGGGGGGATTGACCCCTCTATTCCCCCAAGTTTTACCCTTGCAGAGAACACTGAAATTTCTTTACATGCCACATTTGATGAAATTTGCAATTTCTGAATTCATATTTGCAATCAAATTAGTTAAGGGACGAGAAGAAATACAAAATTTGAGCGGCACAAAATAGGGGGCAGTTTTTACATTTACCCTTCCGATGGGGTAATAGAGGGGGCAGTCCTCCCTGGCCTAACCACGCAACTTATAGAGAAGTTGAGGTTTTGGCTGTTTTGGCTCAAATTTCTTCCCCGACATTGAGAAATTTGCATTCCAAATTGCATTCCAAATTACTGTATCACGTGAATTCCGTTAGAGAGGAGCATTTAAATTGGAGATTAGGATGGGCAGACCGCAAGGGCCACATAAAGGCTGATTAAAGGCTGCTTCGTATCATGTGCAGCCAGTGTACTTTTCTAATGGTAATCCAAACATCAGAGTGATATCACCCTGATCAACTTCAAAACTCAGGTCACGATCTTAAGAGAATTCAAGATCTAACCTTGAAGAAATCAAGGGACACATGCTGAGATCCACAGACTATGTGCGGGAGTACACCATGCGGTAGTACTCCTAAGATCAGAACTCTGGCATTAAGAGATAATTCATAGCGCCTTTGCAATCCAAGGTCAAGCCACCTTCAGATAATATTTCGAAGTAAAAGCACCTGAATAGCAGATGCGAGAGTCTGGCATGCGGAGCCAGGCGGATATATTTACATGTTAGTCCAATTAGTCAACAATCGAGGGATGACATGAATGGCTGCTGTGGAGGGTATCCCTTGCACCCTCGAAACCCCAACATCACCACTACGCTCTTCCCCCACAAGTTACAAGGCTACTCCAGCTTGGAAACATGTTAGAACCCCACTAAGGCGAGTTTGAAGTTTGACCGGTAATAGAGTGTCTTCACACGAACCTCGCCGATAAACGCAAGGCTGCAGCACACCAGCTGCAGGCTTGCGCTCGAAGCACCAAAAAATGTTTCCACGCAGTAGGATGCCCGGCTAGTTAAATAAGATATCTCGAAACATCCAGCTAGTTACGCCGATGCCAAGACATGGTGGAGGTGTCATTTGCTCCACCATTTCTTCCTCGACACTGACTTCTCTCTTTCAAGCGATTCAGTGTTACCAAGCTTGCTCAGGACCACCTTGGTTTCGCGTAACCTCACCTTGAAGTCTTTCTTCCAACCGTCGAATCTGGCCTTTAGCTTCCGAAGCTCCTCTTCAGGGTTCAAATGCGCTTGGGTCTGCCCAGACTTGACTTCCACCAGGAAGTCAACATCATCCGTGAAAACCTGCCTCCGATGGTCATATTCACGGACCATCTGCGTGACGTAGGAACGACCAGCAGCCACCTCGCCCTGACTTGAAGCATACTCGGACCCCGTTTGCGAAAATTTGTTAGAGTTCCGCAGGGGACTCTTTGGGGCACTGGCTTGATCTTCATCCCACTCATACTCTTCTTCATCGTTCGAGAAACGACGTCGAGGGTCACGGATGCGTTTCCCTGATTCAGTGTGTGGATCGACAGAACGATCACTGTGAGAGTTTTTCAAGATGCTGTCTTCAGAAGCAATACTCTTCTTTGCCTCTGCTAGACTGAGTTGCAATGAAGTCATTTGCTTCTGCCACGTCTCTTCCATATCAGACATCTTCGCTTTATACTCCGCCCATTGTTTATCATAAATTTCCAGTTTCTGACGCAACAATACGTTGTCTTCCTCTTTCTCTCTCAGTGTTTTCTCCGCCAATACTGCCCTCTGCTGCAACTCCAAGATATAAGAAGGCCTTACCCTGATGGTTGCTTCTTTCTGTTCAAAAAGCAAGGGAAACGGTTCCATCCGTCAGAATCAACGAAAGGTAACAACACCTATCCATATAGGTACCTTAAATTGATCCCAGGATAATCTTTGATGAGTAGTACATTTTGAACTTGAGTCATGCCCATTTTAGGTCATCTACCAAAAAAACTATAAACACTTGTAACTTTTGCATAGTAGAATATTTAAACGAGCATGCTTAGTTGGAGCATAATCTCCGGATGCATATAAGAAAGAAAATTGGTTGATCAAATAATAGGAAACAGTTCTCAATGCTTAAAGTGTCTGAATTAGGTGTAGTTATTTTGGAGACATTTTCAAATATGTGAGCAACGGACTTAGTCTTTTAGGCAAAACCACTCATATCACAGCAGAGACGATTATCGACTATGCCTAGATCCTCAAACCCGGGTTCTCCAAGTCCCAACCAATCCTCGCATCAATTGAGGGCGAGGTAAATGCTGCGAACCTCAAAGAACCACAGCATAGGGTAAAAAAGAGGTTTACGCTTCCAGATTACACAATTTCGACCTATAAAAAGATAGAATATGACGTACATGTACCTCAGAAGATGGAGATTGAAGCACTTCAAGATTAGTGTTGAACATTTTCAAAGTAGCCGTCTCATATGCTTCCTTGATACTTTCTTGCTCTTCATCACCTAAACCAGTACCCTCTGCTGCTCGCCTCAATCTTGCTTCTCCTTGCAATATGAATTTGGTAGCCAACTTCGACTCGACTGATAACTTATCCTCGGCCTCAGCAGCCAGTTTGGCCCTAGCAGCCAACAGCACTTCCGATGCTCTCTTCTCCTCAGCCAACTTAGCTTCTGCTGCTCTTTCCTCCGCCAGCTTAGCTTCTGCTATTCTCCTCGCCTCAGCCAGCTTAGCTTCTGCTATTCTCCTCTCCTCAGCCAACCTAGCTTCTGCTATTCTCCTCTCCTCAGCCAACTTAGCTTGTGCTGCCCTCTCCGCAGCCAACTTCTCTTCCGCGATTCTCTTCTCTTCAGCCAACCTGGCTTCCTCTGCTATCCTCTCGGCCTCCTTCCTAAGAGCGTATAACTGTCTCTTCGCCAACCACATACGAACCACTGCGACACCCAAGAATGCATTAGAAAATGGGAATATAAAAGATAAAGGATATTTAGAAGGTCAACCCAGGTGAAATTTAGTCTACACTCAATTCGTAAAATATATGCAATTCAGAAAACAAAACAAATAAATAATTCAACATTACCTGATTGAATCTTGACCACCTGCTTCTTCTTGGCTTGATATGCACGACGAGCACTCCACCGCCGAACATGTTTTTGAATCATAATAGCCGCTCTATGCCTTTCAAGTAAAGTCGCAAAACGACTCCTTGCCAGAGTCGCTCTCACCACTACACATGGAAAAGTTCGTGCGACTCCAGATTAACATGATGAACAAACCAGCTTGCACCACTTGTCCAACCAACTTCAGTAAAAACAGAGTTCAAAAATACAACTCAGAGCTTGAAGTGGTGGAAGAGAACCGATTGAATTCAAGGTCAGGCAATTAGTTTTTAATAAATCAGCTCACCAGAATCGACTAACCAAATCCAAACCTGCAAAGAAGGGACATCTATATCTACAGGTTTCTTCTTTTGCTCAGTGATAAAATTTATCATTGGTTACAATATGCAACGCCACCCATACTACCTCAAATCAACATAACACAACTAAAATTCCTGTAAACTTCCATCAGCACAATAAAAACTAATGAAGACTTCCATCATCAATTAGTCTCTAAACAACCAACGGACGCAAAATACAAAATAAGAATCCGGCTCTTCTTAAGGAAAGACGGTCTAGAAACCAGAAAGCACTCACTGCATTGCAAGAAAATTATTGACTTTCGCGTCTTTTTGTACGCAATCCGAGTCTTGTACCCCTTGTACACAGCTTGGGCTCGTGCAACACCCTCAAGTGTTCTAACCCTCACATCCTCCAACATTCCTATCTGCAGCATACGATAATGGAAACAAAAATTAGTATCAGAGGACGCAAAACTACATCAAAAATCTTCAAAACCAACTACGGCCCACTGGGGAATGACACATTGGTAAAATTTCTACACTGCATTGATGAACCTGATGCAAAACCATAGGGAATGACAACAGCACCAGGCCTCAAAGAAAGCTCAAAATCCAATCATAACATTGGACTATAAATGTGGCATAGTCAGCGAGCATCTGAACGATAGAAAGATTCCATATTGCAGGACACTATCAAATTATTGTCCTGTGGTCTCTCAAAATAACATCAACACTACCATTCAAAAGTCATCATGTGAGGTAATGGAGTATCGAGGAAAAACCTGTCCAGCTCGGAAGAACAGCTTGGTAATACCAATTTGATACATTTCTGAAGCCATGCTGAAGTGCTCAAAGACAGCCACACATATGCTTAACACGTCGTCATGATCAGAGAGGACTCTTGGAAGTAGGAAGCCGTACCTGCAAGACAATGACGAAAACAAAACAGGTTTCAAAGCGGAAATGCAGCTAAAACGGAATCAGCAAGTACAGCACTTGTAATGACTCCCCAGGTAAAAAAAACGGCTTCAAATTGTATATTCTCCTAAATATATTGATAAACAATTCTAGGACGAGATCAATTCAAACAAGTCATAAAGCATCACTTTAAACATGAAAGCAGCACGCTGTCAAAAGTTTAAAAGATTTCTTCAGACCTGTTAGAAAACTCGCTATGTGTATAGCGAGTGGGGTAGCCAGCGCGGGAGATGCGGACGACCTCAAGGACTCCACAACACTTAAGCTGTTGCAAAACCAGTTTCTGATCAATAACATTTGGAACCTGCTGGGTATTTGGCTTGATGCAGCGTATGAAATGAGGTTCAGTTGCCTCCAGTCTATGCATGAGCTTGTTCAATTGACCCTGCAATCACCAAATTACCATGAGATATAACTCAACGAGCTACCCAAGCAATTGATCAGGTTATGCAACAACATCGATCCTCAGTGGAATAGCAGAGAGAAAGACGCCGCTAACTAGTAACAAATTAGTAAGATCGAATTCAACGAAGAATGAAAATTCATTTTTCACTACGATTGATGGAACTGCGTTATTAAGAAGTACAAACCTTGAATTTGGTTGCAACGCTCTGCTTCTGGGACTCTGAACTATTGACCCTGTGAGCGCCTTGTCCATGAGGAAATGAAAACTGCTGAGTCAATTTGCAATCACAAGAACCCAGAAGCTTCATCAGATCTGCGTGTAGCACGTCCTTGTTTTTCTCAAGAAAACCGTCTGTCTCATAGGTCACCTGCAAATACACCAGCCAGCGCAAGTTCAAGGAATTTCAAATTGGTATACGAACAAAATAGTGTCAGCGACACCTTCGTCAGACTGCAATTATTACATCTAAGAGCCCATTCAAATCACTGAGGAGCAGCAAACTACATGGATGATATCCCAACTACAAACCTATAACGAGTGATCAAAGTCTTCTACCTCTCCAGCATAATGACAAATACGAAACTTTTTGTCCCGATCCGATTTGAAGAAGTCATTCCTTCTGAGATGGTCCTTCAACTTATTTGCAAGTGTTAAATCCGTTGCACGTGGGAACATACACTCTTCATCAAGTAACGATATCAATCCCAAAGGCCTCTGTAAAGTCAAACTCACGCTTCAGCATTGATTCAACTGCTTACAATAAGAAATTTGTAAAACTCTCAAAGCTCAGAATGAAACGGGGCAAAAGTTTCTGCTTAACAATTTAAGAAACAACAATGGAAGTGTAAGCTCAATCTTTTTGAAAAATGGTGATCGCCACTGAAACACCAAAATAGTAGAATTAAACACATAGCTAAAAACTCACAAGCAAAGTAAAGTTTTACCTTTTCAATAAGTTCAAGACATTCTTGGTTGTCTTCGAACTCTACTCTGGTCCAATCAATATTTTCAGATGTATATTCCTGCATGATCGTTAACAAATGTCATGGATTGTAAGAAATAACTCTCGAACTGCTACAGAATGGCTCCAGAAGAACAATAGGACTCATCAACAGTAAAATGTGCAAGGCGTAGAAAAGAGACAGACAGCAACAATTATCATCATGTGCTAGATTCACTGAGCTTCCTTCCAACGTACTTCTTGTTCAAGTTTGAATAGATGGCGGTTGAAATGCTGCTGCAGCCTCTCGTTTGCATAGTTTATACACAGCTGCTCAAAACTATTTCTCTGCAAATAAGACCATAGGTATCAAGATGCAGAGTAGTAAATATTGAAAAATGAAAACATATACAAAATTCATATGCACATAACACACATTTGACATATTCAAATAAGTAAACCGAATCATAATTATTTTAGTCACAGTCACAAAGATATGGTTCTAAAAGAAATGCCTCCTATCATGCCTTTCTTTCTTAAATTCTATGAAAGTTTATATTTATAGAGAGCTAAAGAAGTCAAACAGAAGCTAGACTTGGTATAAATTAAAAGGTACACTTCTATTGTAAACATGTTCACATCTGAGGCTTAAAAAAACACTTCAACAAGTCACGTAATTAAAACTCGTCAAAGAAGAGTTGCTCCCAAATCAAAGGTCGACGAGAGTGTGTTAAGGGAATGAATACACTTACTCAGCTATAGAAACAAACCATAAAATTGAAATGACAGAAACGGGCAAGTTGAGCTATAGAATTAAAAAAACTACCCAAAAAGGTTCAAAAAATGAGGCACTCTTAAATTTCAAATGTGAATATCTACATTTTATATCAATATTTTCAATCTAAACCAGGTTCTTTCCCTCTTTCATCGCTTTCTAAAATATAGAAATTATCAAATTTGAAACATGATTAGTTTATGGACAACCAGTTCTAGAAGGTACACTCCTTTTCTACCACACTTTAAGAATAAATAGAAAGCAGTGAAAGTCATCACACAGTAGTTGGCAATCTTAGTATTACCACTAATTACTGTCGACACACAGAAATATAAGGTGATCCTGAGATATTTACCAAATGCTTGACCACCCGCAAACATGTGATTCTGCACAACTTAACAGCAAAAATGTGATACAAACAGAGAAAAAGGTTACCTTGAAAGATTCAAATCCATAAATATCCAGGATGCTGATTGATCTCCCAGTTAGTATCTTGCCAACTTCCAACGAGTCGTTTATGCGTCCAACCAGCCAATCAAACAAGTTGGAATAAATTGTTTTAGCAAGCGCATCTCTCGAGTCAGTTGCCTGCAACAAAAAATACACAAGGACAGTCAATCTTCGAGAAAATGTGATCTCCCTGCTGAGCACTAAAAGTCCTGCTCTCCTGAAAACTTGCAGCCAAAGCTCAAATAAGATATTGCAGTCACAGGTTCAGCAGACATTTGAACCCTCGTCAAACCTAAAATGAGAAGCGGTACCTGAGCAAGTGTCAATTTTTGTACGATAGTATCACCCCCTGCACGAATCCTCCGAGTGCAAAGTGCTCCTACAAGCTCACTAGCATTGCAATGTAGCAAGGTTGCAGCAACTTCCACAGCTGCTTGCAAGTTTAGCACGAGAATGTTAAAAATTTATTGAGATGGCGGTAAATCGTGTAGACTTCATTCTTCAAAACCATAGTTACGTAGTGACAACATCTGTAAGAAAAACCCAGTAGTAGATGACGAAGAACAAATTCTTAATATGAGCCTTGTAAGTAGTTCAATCCAGCTCCAATATGCTCTAACAACCTTAGCACAAACCCTAAACCAAGTCCCCTCCCATATGTTTCTGGAAACCACTTAGGACCCCATCAACGTCAATTATATTACCCTCCTAATCGAACGTGTTATCCAACACATCTACATTATATGATTTCGTAAACATGATTACCTCGAATGATAACGTGTTCACTGCTGACCAAGAACCAAAATGGATGACACTAGGCTTCTGCAGAAATACAAAGTAGTTTCTAAAAGTAGAAAGAACCTTCATTGTCTTCAATCACAACATGATTTTCGTGCTCTACAACGCTGAAGGTGACATTGCCAAGCCAAAGAATGGCAGACAGCAACTCAAAAGCTTGCTCCTGGTCTTCCTCACAAACTTGCACCACGTTCAAAGCATTCTGCAAACAATAAACCAGCAAGTTACCCTTGATCTGATCAGTATTGAGGAAGAGCAAGGCCTGATGAGACCATTTCGCTAAAATACACTGGAACTTCATATTTGCCAACTCATAGAAGATATTACAGTTAAACCCTCCAAATGGACTACAGATCCCTGCTTTATCCCCAACATACGAGGCCCAGTAGATCGCACGCACCCTCAAGATTTGAAACTGCTGGGCATCATCAACGTTATCGATTGACAAACAACCCGTTTGGTTTAGATACCGATACTCCTCGGCGGATCTCAAATTATGATGATCTGCTCAAAAATCACAAAAAACAAATAGATTTCTGGATAAGAAAATCAGATAGACTAGAGGACGACTTACAATAGTTCCAATGCCTTTCTACCAACAGACTACAAAATATGCCACAGAAGCACAAAAAAGCATAATGAGACTGACGTACCTCGAAAAGATGCATCAGCTCCGGCACATAGTTGATAGAAAACATGATAAGACCTTTCACCTTGTGCTTGTTGTACAACTCTCGACTGCAAACAAAGAAAACCAAACCACTGAGTAACAATCGCTAGAACAGAAGAACAGAAGAATAAATGCAACAACTACTGGGAGAATCGCATTCGAACACGCATTTAGAATAAACAATAGTAAGAGAAGTTTTACCTTCTCAAGCAAATCTTCACAGCCACAGATAGTACAACCGATGCAACAGAACAATGAGCGACGGTCAGAATCTAGTGATACTTCAAATAATGAAGACAATCGTTGAAAAAAGTTCAACAAGCACATACAAGAACTAGTTCCGAGCATAAATCCACAAAGACAGGCCTTACAGGTCTGGATGTTCGCCCCACAAATTTTCCCAGTTTCGTCAAAATGAATGTCGATGAGCTTCCCCTGGTGAACAAAAATCCTATTAGAAAACTGCTTGAAAGGTGTACAAATTGCTTAATCGGAAGAACATAAACGAAGTCCAATACTCGGAAGAAATTAGGGAATCAAAACTACTCAAGCAAATGCAAGTAGCAGATTTATTTGTTCTCCTCTTCAAATGATCATAAAACCAACATCTGTTTACAGGTATAGGTTCACGATTAAGGACTAAATGTGCATCAGTGATTGAAAAGAGTGTGCATTTCCAATAGTTACGGCTTACAAAGCGACTTGAATTGTCGTTCCTTGAAGTTTTCGCATTCCCAAATGCTTCCAAAATTGGATTGGTTTGTAAAATTTCATCCTCAACCCCACTACCTCCTCCAAGAGCAGCTAAATACTGCATGGCAATTTTTGCTGTTTCTGTCTTCCCTGCACCACTTTCGCCACTGTGTACAGTAGTTAGAACATCATGTTCATCAAATAATCAAAGGAGAGACAATATTAACCATTGCTTGATTATTCGGACATTGCTTGGAAGACGATGAGAATGTGTTACACCAGGAAAATGGGAAATACCTAATAATTATGGATTGGTTGATTCCCCCTGCACAGAAAAAAAAAAAAAAAAAAAAAAGTTAGTGAGCCACAAAATTACGTCTCTACAATTATAAGAGTCATTAATAGTGCAAACCTCGTTGTATAATCAGTGACAAGGAACCCTAAAGACAGCATACCCGCACTATAGAGTTCATACCCACTCCATTGAGGTAATCGTAAAGATCCCCACCTTTCATCATAGCACCAAAAGCGTTGTCAGCCGATATATACACATGAGGTTGGGAGCTTTCAGGAGTTCTATTCTGATAAGCTCTCACATTTCTTTCTCCGTAGATGGGAACTCTCTTGAATGGGTTGACCGCAATCAAAACGGGACCAGCCCTCGTCTGCAAATGCCGCAAAATTACCAAACAGATTACATTTTATAAACATACTTGTCGAACTATACAAACAAAAGAAATACTCAGGAAGATATGATCTCTACATGTACCTCTTATTGAGCCGAGCTTAGAAATTCTACGTTTGGACGGTGTAAAAACTAGCACCAGCAAATCAAGGGCTCGCATGAAAATCATGGCTTACATATATCTGATCTTTTAAATATCGGTACGAAAGGTCGTGAAGAACAGAGGGCTCGTTCAGATAGCTCAATTTTATGAGGTCATCCACTCCTTCGAGTATGTCTGGGTTTGCAGGCAGCAAATTTGACGTATTCACTGATATCTCCTGTAACGGAGAAACCAATCAATTAGGACTACAGAACCTGCCATGAGAAATTGCTCAGCCTAGTCATTAGATAAACTAGAAGTTGATCACCAGGAGCATGTCAGAACTCATACTTGTCGACCATAGGTCCGCACAACAGCCTCCGTGTCTTCGACGGATAAAATGACTCCAGAAGTCCAGATGTTTTCTGAAGTCAAGCACCATACTCGCAAACCCTGCATGGTGAAGATCACACGCGTAAACACAGTAATAATGATGAATAGCCGCCAGTGCAGGAAGAACCACAAGCAAATAGCTGGAGTACTAATAGTCATTTGGGGCATGACAACAGAACAATCGCAGTAAAATTGCAAAAAAACGTATAGATGGCCACCCTGTTACTGGGCACATTCTTCATGACTTTAGTTTTGGAAAAGAAGATAAGCTATTCTGAAATTCGTGAGAATTAGTTCCAATTAGTGAACGAACTCCACTGAGAGCCAACATAATATCACTGCATTCGTCTCATGCGAATATTGAAGTTAATAAATATGGCCCCATGCCAAAATTAAAAAGACAAAATTATCAGGAGAAGCTTGAGCCGAGATGTACACCTTCCTCAGTCGCAATACTCCGTCGTCCTTCCATTTCTTGCTCGGTACAGTAGAAAGCAATACCGGGGGTGGGGTAGGGGGTGGAGTAAGGGGTGGAGTAAGGGGCGGAGTAAGGGATGGAGTTAGAGGTGGAGTTAGAAGTGGAGTTTGCAAATGAACCATTTGTTGAAAGGCAGGTTGTTCTGGCGTTATGACAGATAAATCTCGTCGCACGGAACCGACTACTTCGTTGCTAACGGAGCCGTTAGGGGTCTTGACAGGATCGCTTCCAAAATCCCGTTTCGATCCTCCTTTAATTCCAGAGTCCAACCCTTCCTTGATTCCGTTCGCTCTCATAATTGAATTTCCAGTCAGAGGGGTTCTGCATTCCTCTAACTTCGAGTCCTTCGGTGCAATCAATGCCGGAATTCCTCCATCCGGACCTAGAACCTCCTCAGGGGTGGACAACTGATCCTTGGCTCCTTCAAAGACTACGCGATCAGCAGGTGGCGCAATCTTGGCAATAGGGGGATTCCCTGTAGCCTCAGAAAGCTCCCGCTTCGGCGCAGCTGCCTTCTGCTGTGCTTTCCTAGACCGCACAGAAGACGGCAAGCGAGCCCGTGAGGTCGGTCTAACAGGGAGAGGCGGAGGTCTACTCTCCTCTCCCACGCTTTCCATCTCCTGCATATCATTCGATTTAAACAAATCCAACATCTCTTCTAAAGTGCTCCGAGGACCGACGCTCTTGGAGTGAAACATCTTGCCGACCAGGAGCTTCTCTTTCTTCCAGCCAAATGTCAAACTCTCCGATGCCTAGAAGCATGACCGCGAAACCTACACGACCTCGTGCTCATCACCTCATCCACACACTCTACGCCAAGTGTGAGCCTTCCCTCACCGCAAGTAGGCATTGCACAATAGCAGTCGTCGTCCGGCAATGTCTCCATCCCGAACAAACAAACAGAAGCAGCAGCTGAATCCTACACCGTCCGTCCCTAAGCCGCATCTCCTTCTCCTTCCCGCTCCCAAATGCACCATCTCCAGCTCACCTTATCTCTATCTCTCCCAAACCGATCACGCATCCTCGCACCACCTCCTCGTTCGAGATCACTCCGCATCAAGAAAACGCACTCTCACGATCCACAAGAGCCCTAACAACAACGTCAACCATCCCTAATAAACCCGATCAAACCTCACCAAAATCACAAATTCCTCAAATCCTAAAACGATCAAACCTCACACCGCGCCACCAAATTCTCACACACACAAAACAACTTCTTAAAAAAATTCAAACCTCACCACGTACGACACGACACAAATTCTCACACACTGACCTCCTAAAAACCGCAAGCACGATCACAACTCTCACCACAAACAGAATTCCCTCAAATCGTCAAAAATGCTCTCCCCCGAGCTCCGACGACGACTGCCATCCCATCCCGTCTCCTCCGTTCCTGTAAACCCTAGATCTCGAGCTCCACGCCTTCTCAGACGCTCACGCTAAACAACAAACAATGCGACAACTGAAACCTCACCCCCGACGTGGCACACCCTACCTACAATACAACGGATTGTCAACTAAATTAGCGATGGAATAGTCATAACACACACTCTCTCTCCCTCTCTCTCCCGCGCCGGCGCCGAGATAGTCAACTCCCTTCTGAAGGTAAAAGAAATGAGCTCGCCATAGCCGCAAGCGGGAATCGTCAACAACAACAATAAAGAATTGGCGGCGACTGGGGAGAAGCCCGCCGGAGAATGGGAAAAAAGGGCCGAAGCACTGCAGAGGTGAGGCGCCGTAGTCTACAGTAGTCTATCTACAGTGATAATAAGATCGTGAGTTCGTAAGTTCGGGCAACTGACTAACTATGGTTAGTTAAGTTAAGGCGCGGTTACTGTACCTGAGGAGGTTCGCTGTAATAAAGGATATTTACGGTAAGTTAACTGTAGTCAGTCCATGGAAGCACGTTCCGGTCAACTGTGAGTAAGGGCCTGTGTCAGTAGTGGTACGTGACGGCGAGGGCGGGCAGTGCAGAAACGGGCAGGGAAGAAACGGGCAGGCTGCCCCCCCCCAACGGACTGGAAAATGTTTTGAAAAAGTTTGGGGTCAGTACAGGGCTCGGTTCCCGAATGGGCTGATAAACTTTGGCATTATCGGACATCTGAGTCAGTTGGTGCAGTGAGCGCCGTATTTTCAGAGATCCCTCTAGACGAAGGGCATCCCCAGGCGTCGTTAAGCACTTTTTGAGCGAGGTTCTACAGAAAATGGCCCTCAGTTACAGGGCATAAATTTTTTATAATAGTGGCTGGCACCCATTCATAACATTGTTAATTGGCTAAGGTTCCTCCCCCAAGGTGGAGGTATAATTCTCCCCAAAACACCTGGGGGAGAATTAAGTTATAATACTCCAAAATTGATAGGTTGGGCACTACAACTTTATCTGCGTGTTGTTAGTAATTGGCACTTCATTCGTTGGGGGTCCTATTTTGGGGGAGTAAAAAGAACCCCCCCAATGAGGATTTATAATGTTATGTTACAAGTGCTAAAAAATATTATGATGGCAAACTTGTGCGCTTAACAAAGCGGGACGCCCTTACATGCGGGCCTCCCATTGGGTGAAGGTCTTGCCCCTCAAACTTGAGCTCTCGCCCTCGCTTTTGAGACTGGGCCCTCACACAATGGGAGGCCCTCGTGTGAAGCCTCCCACTATACAACATTATAAGAAAAATGGAACATGAACAGGGCTGCTGTGAAACTGAACCAACGGTGACATCACCTACTCGAATAATAATGATAATCCAAACGATAATAATTTAATAATCGTGGTCCCTATTGGCCAAAATTCAACCAACTACATAGGACTATCCTTTCTTGATTTTTTTTTTTTTCTTGGAATAGTAACATCATTGTCGGTTTAGATTTGGAGGCCTTCTTGAGGCCTCATTTTTCTTGTAATTGGTAGTATATTGGCCGTCCATATTAATTTCTAACTTTTGAATGGTGTATAATTAAATCTTGGAAGTTTGTATCTTTGGAAGTGCGTCCCAAAAGGACTATGAGTAGGTACAAGAAGATTCAAATTTGTACACTGGACAACCCCTTCAAAAGCAACATAAAGGTGAAAAATTATAGAGGTCTTTGCAAATTGCAATCATCAAAGCAAAATTTAGCCATAGATACATTAAATGTGGCCAAATGTAGAATGCCAATGGCCAAGTTTTGCTTTGGTAATCATGATTTTCCAAGACCTCTATGATTTCTCACATTTACCTTGTTTTTGAAGTGTTTGTCCAATGTCTAAATTTGAATTTTTGTATACCTATTCAAAGTGCTTTCGGATGCGCTTCTATGATACAAATTTAAAGTTCTAATTATACAATATTCGAAAATTTTAAAAACATTTGGAGGGTCAATATATTGTTAGAACTGCAAAGTGTGCTTTGTTAGTTAGTACTTCAAAAAGTTCAAGCATTCCTCCTAAGAAATTTTTTTTGAAGCTTTGAAAAATTCTTTTACCTTGAGAATCATATAGGAACTTATTATTTACCATAAATGATAAAATTTGAAAACCTTGAATTCATATTTGAAGTCAAAGAATCAAATCGAGCTATGGGAGGTTATAAATACAAAATTAACCAACAACAACAATAGGAGTAGAAGTAGGGGGATCCTTCCATTGCAGTAAGCTTGTAGTACTATTCTAAGCAGTACTTCTTTCCTACTTGAGTTAGTTGTTTGCCCAATAATATGGAAACTTCTATCCTCTGGGTGTAAAACAATCACAAAAATAATTAGTACAATGAATAATGGTAATTTTAGAAAAATACTACAACCCATTAAAATGAGTAATACAACTACTATAAAAGCACCGTTTTTAATGGGTTTGGGAAGATTAATTTGGGCTATTTGAACAACACAATTTGAAAATCCATAACAAATTCATTCATTATCAAAAAAATTATAACTTCATTTGCTATTGCCTTCTTTTATGTTTGTCTATTTGTGAAAAATGAAAATTTCTAACATTTCATTGGAACAAGGCAATTATTTTGTCTCAATGGGATCATCCACCTATTAGATGAAGAACGTTGTGAAAAGTCATTATAATCCAATTAATATCAATTGACAAAGCTTCATAAGAAATCATGCAATATATTAAAAGAAATTAACCCATAAAGTTCTATGATATATTTTCACCGAAAATGCTCAAAATTTGCAATTTTTAGAACAAGTACCAAATTTTTGAAAAAAAAATTGATATATATAACCATAAGATCTTGTAGTACACTGACTTGAGAACATCTAGAAATTTTTTTAGACATTTCCACCATACGGATTTAAAGATACGAGGGTTTGAAATCACAAAATTGCTATTTGGGGCCCTCTGGAAAAATCGGGCAGCTGCACTTCACAAGCTCGCTTTTTTATGAAAAAAATGTCCAAAATGGTGGTGCTTCTTTGGATTCTTTTTCTTAGACAAGTTATGCACATGCTTGAAAATTTTCACATCAATTGGAATTGTACAAGAATTGAAAAAAGCCAATCCTAGTGGTTGCAATGTTTTAATAAACAATCTACATGCTATGGTTTTATTTACTTTTAAATACTTAAAATTGAGTATTATAAAGGACTTCAAAGTTTATTTTAGAGTAGAGAACCCATAATTGCCTGCAAATAAAAAATCCTTGACTCATTGATCAAAATGGAATGATTTAAAGCTTTCTCTATGTATGTAACTCTAGAAAATCATTTTCAAATTTTGTTCTTGATCTGCTCGGACTGCCTATTTACAAAAAAAAAAGCATATTTCTTGACTCATATTTCTTAATGTCATGAAATTTAGTGCATATGAAAGATATTCCTTGTCCCCACCTTCTATTAAATTTTGGGCCAAAATATGGAAATCCCTAGTCACATGTACCTGCCTAAATTTCTATGTAGCCAAAAATTGCATATTGGTCCTTTAGGGGTTAAGAAGAATGATTGACATGAATCAAGGATTGATATAAATGTATTGAAAGAATTGCATTATTCACATTGGATTGAAAAGGAGGATTCTTTGCATTGATAGTTACTACTTTGAGGAAGTTAGAATAAGCATTTGAAAAGCATATCAACTCTTCAAAGATGAAGTCATTCATTGTGTAGCTATTTTTCTATTACAAAATTTCAAAAGTAGTCTTATTATCTTTAGATTGAGATTATTTTCAACATGTACCTTCTACACAAGTGGACCAAGATTTCTAAAAGTTGTGATTAAATGGTAGACCAACTCAACTTCAATGCATGAAGTAGTATATGCTTTGTGCACCTACACCTACAACTTATTAGATCAAGCACTTACGGAATGATGCCTTTGTCACTCATGCAAATTTTTCAAAGTCAATTGCAGGATCTGAAGTGAATAGACTTCATTTTTGCTATCCCACTATATATTGGAGTTCATTTTTTTCTTAACCCCTTAAGGTCCCCGCATTCCAAAAGTAAATGCACCTATATCAAATTTGATTGTAACTTTCAAAGTATCTATGTCTAATTTCGATTTAGAATTAGAAAATGTAGACTAATAAGTTACCAATCTATTCCATTTCAAATCTTTAAAGTATTTAAAAAAAATTTATTGCAATTGGAAATTCCATATTTTAGAATCCATAGTTCCATACAATATAGTTTTTAATGTATTTCATTCTCATTTTCTTCTATAAAGTTGATTTTCAAGTTTATATTACAAGATATGGTTTTTCTTTTAGTCCTTCATTTTTGGTCAAAATCTTCAATTACTCTAATTGATATAATTTGTATACATATTACTGTTTAAAAAACTACAAAACTAATAGAAATTTTTCAAATTGACAATATAGTAATACAAAATCTTATGAAATAAAAATATTAATTTGAAGCTTGAATATAATTTCAAAGGCTAAATTGAGCTCATTGAAATTATAGTTTGACTATACGGTAATAAAATTACTATAGTCCTTTAAAGGTTACTCCTATAAGGACACTGATGCCCCAAAATGACCAATGGATGACTTTTCAAATTAGCGTAGAAATGAAAAAAAGCGTGGACCTATTGGTTCAAAAATCAAATCATTATTGGCAAAGTGCTTTAGTGATAGTTGTCATCCATTCATAACTATTCCTTCAACAAGATTGACAATTGGTTGCGAAATAAATGTAAGTTGAAGTGTCTCCCTTCATTCAACCACATCCAAATTGGGATAAATTTTTTTGTTGTCCAGCCAGATTGTAAATGTGGCAATTTTCTATAAGATAAAGCCTTCAAATTATACTATTTTAAACTGTATTTTTCTATTTGTGTTTCAGAATTTTCTATAATACAAAATATTATACAAACCCCTAGCCACGTTTGGATGGATATGCCTAAATATAGTAGAAATAACAACCCAGATTTTCTATTCTCTTATTGCAAAGCCCCCATTCAAGGAGGCGAGTTCTTTTGCGATCTCCAAATCAACTGAATTTTTTCTAATCCAAATGGGATATAATGTACGGTATTATGTTCTAAAAGCGAGCTACCTCTTCAAATCAACCCCTATAAAAAACTACTAAATGGATATGAGGTGGTCTTTAACCCCTAAAGGACCAACATGCGTTTTTTGGCTACATAAAATTTTTGAGCAGGTACGTGTGACTAGAGATTTCTATATTTTTAAAACAAATTATAATAGAAGGTGGGGACGAGGAATATCTTTCATATGCACTAAATTTCATGACATTAAGAAATATGGTCAAAAGTTATGGCCAATTATACTACTTTTTTTTGTAACTGGGCAATCTGGGCAGATCAGATTTTTCATTTTTTTCAGAAACAAAAATTTGAAATTGGTTTTCAGAATTATATATATAAGTGGAAAGCTTTGAATCATCACATTTTGATTAATGAGTAATTAGTTATGAAGATTTTCAAATTGCTTGCAATTATGGATTCTCTATTCTAAAAAAACTTTGAAGTCCTTTATCTTATTCAATGTTCAACATTTTTTGAAAAAATTAAAATCATAGGATGTAGATTGATTATTACATCATTGAAACCATTGGGATTGGCATTTTTCAATTTCCATAATTAAATAATTGACAATCTAGTATTTTGAATCATTAACTACTACTATGTACTTACTAATTTTTTCCTATATGTTGTACAATTCCAAATGAAGTGAAAGTTTTCAAGCATGTAGCCAACTTGTCTCGGAAAAAGAATCCAAACAAGCACCATCATTTTGAATATTTTTTCATTGAAAAGTGAGCTTGTAAAGTGCAGCTGCCCTATTTTTTGCAAGGCTAGAAAATGATTTCAGTGAATTTGAATGCTTATATCTTGCAATCCACGCAGTGGAAATTTCTGAAATTTTTACTACATGTTCTCAAGTTAGCATGCAACAAGATCCTATAGTTACATGTTTCAAAATAAGTTTTTTTTCAAAAATTGGGTACTTGTACTAAAGGTGGCAATTTTTGAGCGTTTTTGGTGAAAACATGGTCATGGAACTTTAGAGGTTAAAAGGAGTACTTTAGTCATTGATTGAATCGATAAAAAAAATATTCTTTATTGCAAGAGCTAGTCATTGGCCTTGATTTCCTCGAATCACTTTAGAAGTTGTAAGTGGACTCATTTTGGGAAATCTAGGGTTACAAGTTGGTGCCTACAACATAAATCTTAGGAAATTCATAACTAACTAAAACTGCCATTTCTAGTACAAGTACCAAATTTTAGAAAAAAAACATTTTAGGACACAATCAACCATAAGATTTTGTAGTAAGCTTGTTTGAGAATATGTAGAAAAAATTTCAGAATTTTCCACTAATTATTATGCTTCAAAAAATATGAAACCACTTGTGTTCCATTCGTCATCCATTTTTCTTTCTCTGAAAAATGAGTGAAAAAATATTTCTATTCATGTAAACCTACGATAAAGGCGGACCAGCTTTTAGAGCATCCTACCTTCATCCGTTTTTTCATCTGGATCTCCATCTGAATCTGCTATAAATTACACGTGTCATTTAATCAGGGCAGTTCATTAATTATTTGCTCTTTAATTCATCCTTGTGTTCCCGCCAGGCTGGTTCTTTATTGGAGATGAACCCAGGCAGGCAATCTTTCCTTTCTTTTATAGTTCTCTTTAATAACAAAAAGACAAATTAGCTCTTCTCTGTCTTCATGAAATTCATCATTTCGTTCTAATTTATTATTTTGTTCTATTTTAATGTTTTAATGATTTATTTTAATGTTTTACTTTTACAAAACGTGACAACTGAAAGCTTCATATTTCTTAATTTTTTTAATCAAATGACGGAAACTGAATTGACATTCAAGTGACGGAGACTAATTAAGTTAACCCTGTGAGGACGGGCTGGTCTCCACGGAAATCATCCTTGTATTTTTCATTTGTTCAAAAAAAAATTAAAAAAATCATCCTTGTTGATATAGCGTGCATCATCTACTTTAGGAAAATCAAAAGCACTCATTCGAGGACAAGCTACTGTAGAAGGTCTCTCTTTTTTGCACGAAATTTCAAGGATGAACAATCGCACTTCTGTCCTACATGCAAAGATTCTTTGTCACTCATCGGACACTTAGTGTCTACGGCAGTGTTACAAGGTTAATAAGGGCGGACTACCCATTCCCAATAAGGGACCCACACCAACTTGTTGGGACCGGGGTGCAGTGGTCCCTCACTCGTCCCTGAGGAAAAATGCTAGAATTTTTAACCCTTAAATGTCGAGGTGGACATTTTGCGACCGATGAATGCGAGACGTTAAACACCCCCATCGAGCTATTTTTAGGACCTCGTGGTAGGGCGGGTCTGTTGGTGCCCAACTTCCATCGTGCATTCTCGTCGACACTCCCCTCCATCCTTCGTCTGTCCGGAATGCAGATTGCTGTTGAAAATTTTTCACGCGTCTTCTCCAAAACTCTTCTTGTTGGTTAGGATGCTTGAATCTGATGTAGGGTTTAGGTTATCATGCATCCGTATCAATAGCATGACAGGGTCATGCACTGCTTGGAAGATTGGTCATACCTACTTGTTGTGTTAATTTGGAAGCTTCGTTCAGTCATTACAAGAATTCTGAACCCTGTAAGGAGCTGCAAGTTTTTGATTTTCGGCACCCCCGCAGTGCAATTACAAAAAAATAAAAAAATATTTTTTGGTGAAAAAAAAAATATGAAAAAAATAAAAAAATATGAAAAAATAAAAAATATGAAAAAAATAAAAAATATGACATGGCGCTGATGTGGCACCAGTAGTGCTATGTCAGCACCCAACTTTTTTAAAACAAAAAATAATTTTTTATTTCTATTTTTTTCCCTAATTGCACCTTGGGGGTCCAAAACTCGCGGCCCCTTCGAGGGCTAAAACTTTTCCTAATGTTATTTGTTGCTGGCCCTGCAAGAAAAAAAAAGCATGATCAAAGATTGGGAAACAGCAGCTACAGCTATATGCAGAGTTGCAATGAGTCCAATCCATGGAATGACTATTTATTGTACACCACTGAAAATGCGGGGATGTATACCAGAAGATGTTAGGGCCTCCTTACATGCTCGCCCGGTGGGCAAGTTTCTAACTAATTCAAGCAAGAGGACAAAAGTGGCTTCACCGATTGTATTGCTGGGGTGGGCAAGCAGTAAAGGAGGAGTGGAAGTTTCACGGATTCTGGTGGACAACTTCATTGGTGGAGACTAGAAAATCTAATATGTGTGATTTATTTATTGTATTTCTCTCATTCATTGATCTACATGAAAGTGCAAAATCTATTTTTCCTTGTAGCAAGACCCATGCAATTGCGCGGCCAACACATGTAAGTATTGTTATTGTTGTTGTTGTTGTTGTTGGCCCAAAGTAGTAGTCGTCAATCATCTTGATCCAATGGCCATTCGTGAAGAAAGTCATAACCGGTTGTCGGCTTTTCAACGTTAACATGGCATCGTCCCATTGGCAACCCGTCACCATTGCCATTACAAGTTGCAGCACATAACCTTCTTTCCTTTCAACTTGCTTCCTACATCTTTGGATCATGAAGATCAAAGACTGTGATTGAAAAATGTACAACTAGTTATGTACAATCACCTATTCGCCACTAGTACGGCTCATCGATTATCTAATACATATCCAGCTTCTTGCCTAGAAACTCCTCCTCTGCGACTCGGTTGAGTTCTTTGCTGTGGGCAACACAAATAGCCCTTGATCTTTTTGTACAATTTTTGAAGAATGTCTCATCATTGTCGACACTGGTCTGCATCTCTTGTTGGAATTTTTGCGACTATAACCATACCTCCCAACTCACCTTTTGATTAAAGGAAATCACCCATTTCCAACTAGCATCCGATTCTCACAAACTAGGTTGCTTAGTTTCCAATCAGATGTGCTGTAGGTGACAGCTCATGTATAGCATGACCAAAATGAGCTAACGAAATGTCCGGAATGTGTACATTGAGAGTATAAAATGATCACAAAATGTACATTGAGACAACTACATCAATTTTGTAAGCAGCATGTGGCTAGAAATGGGTTTGCCTACAAGTCGAGAATAGGACAAATAGAATCTTCGGGGAAAAAATTCATAGTAATTTTAATTTTTAGAAAAGAAATGTCAAAAATCATGAATCCTTATTTATTTAGGGCATTTAGGGCTTAAATTATGAATCTATTTCTCTACATCATCCTGATAGGAGCCTCGGGTACCAGGCTCCAATACTCAACAAGAGATGAAAAAAACTAAGCGAGACAGGGACCCATAAACCCTACATTACAATGTACCGAAAAGAGTGAACCAGCCATTTGGCCATTAATTAACAGCCCCCTCCCTTGTAAAAAATAAGAGCCATTGAATTTTTAGAAAAAAAAATTACAACCCCCCCCCACCCCACCCCCACCCCCAAACCGTTGATCTCAAAAAAAATCTCGGATACAGATATGCACTTCTATACGGATACAGATATGGTATAGATGGTACAAATACGGTACACATACGGTACAGATAGGGACATGTACTTGGGAAACACATAGCCCATATTGATTGTAAGAGAACCTGGTTTTGAAAATTACAAAGAGGGGGAGCGGAGGGGGGAGGTTTAGGAAAAAATTTAATTAAAAATATTTAAATTAAAAATGTTTGTGTGTGTAGATGAAGAGTTTTGTATATGTTGCTTGAAGTTGCCTATGCTGCTCAAAAAGTTTAGGGCAACATAACCTTTTATCTGGGCAATTGATTGGAAAAATTATGTATCTTCGCTACATAAATACTCAAACCTTGTGTCAAAATTTCATAAACATCCAAACCAAATTGACTTTGTACGCAAGTACCTGAGATTTATTGCGGACATTGAACAATTGCTTGGTCCTTTAGGTGTTAAGAAATCTGAAAACTTCACCACAATTATATACTATAAGTTGGAGTATCATGGTGTAAACTAAAATCCCATGTCATTCAATTATTAAATAATCAGAAGACTGTGATTACAAATCCAAAGTTCAAATTGTAGTACGATATTTAATTCTAGGGATTTTACAAATTTACAAATTTGAATAGAGTAGAAATTGCATTCAATAAGCTTCATTTTGTAAGTTGGGTTTGAATTCAAAAGGATCATTTTGTTGTCTAAAATTTGTATCAAGAGCAAGGATTAATACAAATTGCCAAATCTGCTAAAAGAGCATATTTGATTATCTAGTTTTTAGCATCTTTTTATGTAGAGAGCAACAATTTTTTTAGTGATTTAGCTTTTTCTAAGTAGTGGCGATAATTTTGGATGAATTTTCAATGAAGTGGCTACTTCTATCAATCTTTGGGAGAAAGTAATTTGGCTAAGCATATGAAAATTAGTGAATTTTGGCTATATATAGATTTTGATGAGGAAAGCAAAGAGGCAATTTATCCATCTTCAATTCTTCATAGTGTTGAGTGAAGTATCAAATCACAAACAAGACTGAACGCTAGAGTATCAAAGTAGTGAATGAATGCAAATAAAAAATGCAACAAAACCTAACAATGACCATTTCATGTCATTTTAGTAGCAAATAGCTAATATTAAGTCATCATTTACAATTAAGATTGTAAGAATGTCATTGCACTTGGCATGCAACCTTGATTAAGGTCTTGATTATGAATCTATTTATACAAGAGACTAGTATGGTGACACGCAAGTGCATTGTAGAAAGTACCTTAGGATATTGGATATTGAAGTACAAATTAGAGTAGGTGATATGATGGGATCTCATGTCTAAGATTTGGTGACCTTGTTTGGAATGTGAAGCCATAATGAGAGTAGTATAGGCAATTATAGACTGGTGCTTATCGAATTTAGTGGCAATGTGAGCTTTTGGGCATAAGACTAAATGGCTAAATACAATTTCATAGATAGTGAAATCAAGCGAAAAAATACAATTTCTACCCCTTTAATTCCTATAGTAAAATCAAAGTATACGGACGATGGGTGAATTTTGGCAATTTCTAGCCAATGAAAACAACAACTGATAGAGAGTTCAACAATACAGTACCTTAACAAAGATATTTCATCATCATCCACTACAGACACATCGACAAATCTCTCAAGAAGAGAATCAAATGAAAAATCTCAATCCTTCATCCGACATTTTGCATTTGAAATCATCTATGATCCACTTTCTAGCTAGCTCCAAACGCTAATAGTTTGTAATTTATGTATAAAAATGGTTACTCCACCTCCGTTAGATGAAGAACAAATTTGCCAAAGTTATGTAATAAGAAAGGAAATCGTTACTTTCAAATTCATTGCATTCATTAGTCCTATTAGTGAGGGCGCAAAATTAGTGACCCTACAAAATTTTACTTTTGTGAAAATGAAACAAATCAAGTACTCCCTACGTCCCAAAATGATCTTTTAGTAGGACAAAATGTTTGGGATTTTTCTCTAAAAATAACGTCATTTCAATCCATTTCGAGCTCTAGGTAAAATTTGATACATGCACTCCTTTAAACTTAAAATTGTGAGTTTCAGAGCCCCTTTCAAAGTGTAGTATTAAGCTCATTGCAATATAATTAAAGAGATCAAACCGGAAGATCATTTCACAACGGAGGAAATAATATTTCAACCAACACTAATTCTTACTATAATTGGGTTTATGTAAATTAATTAGTGTTGCCCACAGTAATAGGACAAACCAGTGTTCCAAAAATGCCGCTCGACTTCAATCTATGTTTGTCTTCAATGAGCTGTTGCCAGAGTGGAAAGCAACCAGACAGTGTGAAAAGGGTTAAGAATGTTCGGTGGAGAGATACCACTTCAATGAGCTAATAAAATCAGTCAGTGGAAGTGTGGAACACACAGAATTCATGTTCTCATGAGGGAACCTGATTTCAAGTAAGGTAGTAGGCTCTAAAAGTGACCTTTTAAGGGCTGATTTCCCTTTTTCATAGGTTTGCATGATCAGAATTATTTTTAGCTCATTTTTCAGGGAGAGCAAAATAGATGCCAAACGTGATACAAGTGGTTTCATATTTTTTGAAGCATTTTTGAATTAATTATGAATTTTCAAATAATTCTGTTATAGGTACCTATTTGTGACCCCTAGGTCTCCCAAAATTCGTCCCCTTGCAACTTCTAAAGTGATTTGAGGAAATCAAGGTCAATGATTGGCTCTTGCAATAGAAAAAAAAAATTTCTTTGATGCATTCAATAGCTAAAGTGGTCCATTCAAGGATCACCTCCAATCCATTCTATAACTAATTATAGGGTTGGTTTGAAGGAGAGGGTCGCTTTTACAGCACACTACCTTACACGGAGAACATGGGAATAGTAGAAAGGAATTTGGGTTTTCAATTATTTGGAGTAGATGAAGTTATTTACATCCGCGAGCATGAACAAAAAAACATGCCAAAATGTGGATGAAAATTGATTTATTCGTCCAAAAATGGGTATACTAATCCAAATTCAGTGATAGTGATTCTAATGTTTGGGATATTTTTTGTATTTTACTAGCTATTTTCCTTTAATTCCATGTTCAACAGTTTTTTCAAGTATCAAGTCCTTTTTTTTTCTTTCTATTTTCTACTCCAAATCAAAATTTCATAGATTTTCATCATTTTTTTTCTGATGTTTTCAAATTCCAACCAATTTTTTTGCCCAATTCGACTAGCTAGCAATGAACTAAATGGCCATATCCCTTTAACATTGAGTGATACCATTCCAAGAATTTAAGACAATTCAACGATGTAACCTCTAAGGAAAAGATAAATGTAAAGTAGACATATCTAAAAATAATACTTGTTCAAGATTTGCAAATCTTGAGGGTAGCTACACATTAAAATGACGTGCACTTGTTAGGAAATGTTTATAAAACCAATAAAATTGGTTTTGTACTTTTCCAAACTGTTTATGAATATTATATAAATTTGTAGAAACAACTGCGTAGATGCACCTATTGTAAACCGTAGAGTAATACACAAGTGGTTACATATACACCCAAAAGCAACAAACTGTAAACTTGTACCACGTGCAAGGTATCAACTAAGGGAGGAGGCTTTGAAATTGACCAGGTTCTAAAATGGTGCCCTAAGTTAAATGTACAATGTATGTACATTTTGTTTTTGCATAGCCTGCAGCTATGTTCAGTCAGTGTAGATTATAGCTAGGGCACCATTGAAGAACCCTATACCTTTTCAACTTCAAAATTAGATAACGAATTCCAAAAAGCTTCAAAAAATATGAAACAATTTGAGTTACATGCCTATTCTACCTGCCTTTCAAGGAAAATTCACTTGAAAAATATTTCATGATGTTTCACCTCCCCCAAATTCAGCCAAAACCCTTAGATGGTCGTTTTTTGAGCCCTCTCCCTTAATGGAAATCCCACCCTCTTGACCCATTAGAGGAGTTTTGGGGGCTTTGAAAGACTGTTTTAGGCCAGTTCCCCAATCTGCCTAAATTTAGGGAACAAAGGTATGGGCGTGTCAGTTGTTGTTTTTTTTAAAAAAAAAAAAAAAAAAATTTACCAAAATATCATTTTAGCAAAAATAAAAAAATAAAAAATGAGGTGGCAGTCGCTTGACCACGTTAGCCTGGCCATTTGGCAGCATTCCAGCAATCTTGCAGAGTTCCCACAGTCCGGGAACTTACAGTCTCTTAGGAAGCCCAAAACTCCTCTAATGATATCAACTTTCTGTAATCCCACGTGTTTGCTTTGCGTCTAGCTACACTTGGATTAGGTCGCTTTTTAGATGTCTTCAAACGACTCCTCTTACTTTTAGGTCCGTCTACCTTAAGTCATGGTCAGGTCTCGCTAACCAGGGGTGCTGATTTCTTCGTGCTCTACGTCCTTTTTTTTTTTTTTTTCTGTTGAAATTAAGATCCCCAGAAATAAAAAAAACTATTGCCAAATAATTCCTCAATATTTTAAATGTTTTTTTATTCTGAAGACATATCTTTGTCAAATTGCACTGAAGGTAGAAAAAAATGTACTGCAACTGGCACTACTGTAGCAGGGTTGATAGATGAGGACTGAGAAAAAATCTCATCCATAAATAATCATTTCCAAAGAATTATTCTCATCCATGAATGATCATTTCCAAATAAATTTTTTCACTCCATCCTTAGAATCTTTACCAACTTATAAAAACACTTGAAACTACACACCTACAATCACCAAAATAAAGTGCTCAAACTAACTAAGGTATCTGCACCTAAAATCAACACACTTTTCAAACCAACAATTCTGAATGCTATTCGGGAAAAATATCATATATCATGATGTTAGCCATTAGAGGAAAAATGAGCCCTCCAGACGATTGCTCCACAGCCCTCCGGAGGACCCTAAAATTTAGTTTTACAGGGTGAAAAAATGCTTATTTCTCCTATTTTTGCGTAGCAGTTTTTGCTGTGACAGTGGCGCATGAAGTCAATTTAGCGAATAAAAAGTTAATAGTAATAATAATTTATTTATTTTTAATCTTAAAAAAAAAAAAAAATTTAAAAAAAATTTAAAAAAAGAAGAAGTACAAAAGCTGACTATTTTGGCGAGTAGTCAGCCAAGTAGACTGCTTAGCAACAGCCATTTTGAGATTGTAGGCCAAGCTTGAAATGGCTTGGCCATGTCAATCTGGTGCAGCCCTTTGGAGGACTGCTTTTTTTTCTAACCCCTCAAATGAAAGCAAAAGTGAATGCAATTGCTTTAATGATTTTGGAGTTGTATAAATATACTATGAATTTTCAAAGTTGAGATTATAGAAACACTTAATATTATTATTGATAATAAACTACCGTTGATTGGACATCTTTTCAATTTGCAAACGGATGGCATTGCAAAAAGATAAAGATAATTATATATAGATGCTTGATGGATCTTGTTGACAATTGAAAAACGATTTCAAATTCTATAAGCATGATTTTTTAAACTATATATGTAAGTTAGAATCTATTGATGGGTCGGTTTTAATATTAGTGGGGTCAAATGAGGTTTAGAATTTCAATGCATTAGAAAATATATAAAAAATTATCAAATGAAAATAATAAAATTTAACATTCTTTTGGCATCAACACAATATATACCATCCTAGAATTAGGTGCACTCAAGCTAATTCAAAACTAAATGTCACAATAGTGGAGATGCAAAGACCACAATTCCTAGTCTAATCAATGATTTTTTTTTTTTATATCATTTTGTAGAAGAAAGACAACTATTTCTTCAATATTCATATGATACTTGGGTGATATTTGGTGATATCTATATCAAAACTACGTGACATTCAAGTAACTAAGATCTGGCTTTTGTCTTAAGAAATCACAATAACCTAGTGATATTGACAAAAAAAAAATGAATTTTTTCTGCACAAAAAACATCCTATATCATTTGGTTGTAGGCAATTAGTGAAAAAATTATGCTTAAGAAAATACCGAGTCTAATTTGCATAAACTAATTCTAAATAACATATTTTTTCTGCATACTTTTTTGTAACCATAAGAGTTTGAGGGGTTTGAGAAAGTGCATATCTTCAATTAGGTCATTTGTTTGTTTTGTTTGATACAATGAGATTTCACAGACCGCGCGTCCCTTGGTCGCATTCTTGGTACCATTGGAAAGCTCTTTGTGAGGAGGGGCGCACAGGATTTGTTTTGTCAGTGGCGTTTGGACATACGATGTGAAAGTTATTGAATTTTGAAGTTTTTATAAATTAAAAAATTAGAAAATAATTTATATTTTTATTTTGGTTGCAGCAATGGCATGGGCACTCAAGTATATGGTGAAATCAAGAGCAAGAAAATTAAAAGAAGCATCAGATGAAATTTGAGGGCATGGGAGGGTTGTTTCAAGCCCGTTTCCAAATTTGGCTAGATCCTCTATAAGCCGGTATGGACTGTCATAATTTTTTTTTCAGAAAAAAAAAAAAAAAAAAAAAAAAATTACCTCATACATCATCTTAGGAATTTTTCTATTTTTATTTTTTTTCGAAAACGATGTGGCACCATTTTGACCACATCAGCCAGCTTTCCTGCGTTCCCGCAGTTTGGGAATGCAGGATAACTCGTGGGCTCTGGGCCTCAAATCTCTTCTAATGTAGTATTATTTACCAAGATTATGTCCAATCGATCTGCTTTGCGCCTTGCTACAAATCTAAAAGCAAGACATTGGCTTCCTCTAATTAACCCCTGATAACCCCTGATGACATTTTTTGGTCACTACCTCTTTTTTTTGAGCTACCCATTTTCAAATTTTGATTTTTTTAAAATAAAATTATTTTCCAAAAAATAGCTGCATTATGAATCCAAAGGCAGTAGTTTTATCAAATTTTGAGTTAAAATCCACAAGGTAGACAAGACAATGTACCCGTTCATTTTTTCCTAACAAACACTATTCTCATTTCAATGACTACAGTACATTGCAAGCTCCGCCCAAAATTGCAAAATTTTTAGAATGTTGTGAAGTTTTAGATCAGCATTTTCAACTATTGAGCAAAAGGTCATCATTTCAAAATATTCTCATTAAGATATGCTCTTTCTAAGTGCATTGCCCTATTTTTCCATTGACCCAAATAAAACTTCAAATGCAAATATGTACTAAGTTATGTGGTCAAATAATCTAATTTTTTTAGGTTCTCACTCTTAATGTGAACTACAAGATCATATGGTTACATTCTATTAATCTCAAGAAAAAGGTGAACAAACAAATTGTTCAAGTTCTTGGTAGTTTAGCCTATTTTGAAAGTACATCCTCTTAGATCATTAGCGGTTGACTCCTAACCGCCTAAGGTCTTTTTTAGATCTCTTGGAGTTTGCTCCAAACTAAATAAAAAGCTCAAATTTTGATTGTTTTATCAATTTAAAAAAAATTGTAACCATATGAATTCAAATTAGATGTATTATAAATTACATAAAAAGAAGAAACACAACAATATCACTTTAGATTGAATGATTATATCACTTATGGATTGAATGATTATATCACTTATAAATTTAAAGATTATATCACTATAGATTGAATGATTATAATATTTGAGCAAGAGGGGGGTAAAACTATGAAAGTGATTTAAAGTTTTTCAATTTATTTTTTACATGTCAAATTTAAAATTGAGGTCATGCACAAAATATGAGGCTAAAGGACATAACATGCATAATCATAATTGATTTACAACTTATCAAAATCTACCATCTACATTTGTTAAGGAAAGAATTTCAATGTCATTCTCCCTTAAAGATCTAGTTTATTTGAAGAGCCTTTAACTCTTAAAATAATCAAGATTTGCAATGGATATTCTTGTTTAACATATTCAATAGAAAAATTACAAGCATTCTTTTTCAAAATCAGAATTTTTGTGCTTAAAATAAACTTTAAGGGAAATTCAACTAAACAAGAGTGTATCAAAATAATATTTTGGTAAGACTTGATTCATCTTCAAAGTTTTGTTGATACCAGAATATGGTGCTCTAGACATTTAGAAGTTAATTGGCTATATCCATTGCAACTTGGAGATGCAGTTTTTGGCAATTCAAGTTCAAACAAGGCGTCTAAAAAACGTTTTTAGGAATAATTCACACTACAAGAGAATGGGGTGTTTTAAGTGAGTTTTAAAGTATAATCCTAGACATAAGGTTTTAAGTAATGACCTTAAAGGTCATTCCATCTTGAACTTGATGGAGGACGATTTTTCAATAGATATCGTACTGAAGTCATAAATTCATGCCTACGTACCATAATTGTACATATTACGTGTATTTTTATGCACTGAATCAGTGTCGTTAAAATCTTCATTAAAAGTGTACAATTTATGTACTTTAATTACACAAATGTGGTATCCAAAATGCACCTAAACTATATTGATATCAGTACAACAATTGAATGTTATTGATAGGCGTTGTTTACGCACTGATTCAATGCGTAAAAATACACGTAATATATATGATTATGGTTCGTAGGTATGAATTCACGACTTCAGTGTTGTATTTGTATGAACCTATGAACCTTATAAATTAGAGATGTATCTAAAATCTTATGTCTAAGATTATACTTAAAAACTCACTTAAATCACCCCATTATCTTGTAGTGTCAATACCCAAAATTTTCTATTTAAGAATTTGAGTGTGATTGGTTGGAAGTCAAAAAAGGATTCTAGATCCTCTTAGAATGCTTATGAGGACACCATGTGAATGAGCAATGAATTTTCAAGAGCATGAAATCAATGTACCAAAAATTGCCCGCGGACTCTCATGAATAGAGGTTGTACATTTTAGGTGAGAATTTGTAGGGGAGGGATTTAGAAACAAGTCGCAATTAGGTGCATCTATCTTAAAAGGGAAAGGCTTGAAGAAGAAGATGTTATGCAAAATAATGTCCCAAGGAGGAGGGCAAAACTTTGTCAACAATTTTTTATGTTGAAATCGTATGTTGTTTCTAGCTTATAAAATATACATAGCATTACTCAACAACGTACTAAGGGTTTCCTTAGGAACAAACTAAGGCTAATAATTGTTTTAGTTGATATGTTATCGGAGGTCATACTATTGTGCAAACCCTCTTCTTCTTACACAAAGTTCCAAGGATGAACATTTGTACTTTTGTCTTCCATAGAAAAATTCTTTGTCACCCATCAAACACCTAGTGTTCACAACGACATTATAAGGTTAATGTTTCAAAACCTTAGAAACTTATTTGTTGAATATTTAGACACTAACATAGGAATCATGTGTTCTCTCTTTCCTGTTATTCTTGACAACAACCTAAACAATGTTATGCATTTCAGTTTCTTATGTGTCAAAATACAAATAATCAAATTGTTCATTTTTATGACCCCAAAAAAATGCAAATAATCGATGGTTGCTGTGGGTAGAAATGTTCCCTCCTCAATGTTTCCTTTTATCAATAAATAAAATTGCTTTTTCCTTCAACCAAAAAAACTAGAAATAATACAAAATAACAAAAAAAAGTAGTATCTATACTTTAAGTTTGGCTGTTTGTTTTATTTTAATTTGTTTTGTTTTGTTTTGTTTTGTTTGTTACGATGAAATCTCCTCGACTGTGTGTCCCCTGGTTGCATGCTTGGTACCCTTGGAAAGCCCTTGGCGAGGAGGGGTGCACGGCTTGGTTTTGTGGCATTGGAACCTACGGTGCAAAAGTTATTGAATTCTGAAATATTTATGGGTCAAAAAATTAAAAAAATATATTTTTTTGCTTTTGATTGCGTTCTTGGTATCGTTGGAAAGCTCTTGGCGAGGAGGGGTGGACGGGCTTTGTTTCGTGGCATTTGGAATGACGATGTGAAAGATATTGAATTTCAAAGTTTTTACTATGATCTTGGTTGTGGCAACGGCACAGGGCACACTAGTCCTATGTATAGGAGGATGTAGGACGTTCTTGTCAGTTGGAGTTGAGTTAAGTTAAGATCTAATTGCCTTTTGGGGGAAGCTAAACTTCTAGAAACAATTTTACGTAAACTTTTGTAGGAAGAAAAATGGAAATGGCATCTAATTCAAGTCGTTTCATATTTTTTGGACCTTTGTGGAATTAGTTACAAATTTTTGAAGTTGAAATGCAGTGGTCACTAAAATTGACCACCTCTTGAAATGTACACCATTGGTGCATTGAAGAAAGAAAAATGTATGTGTGCGCTATGATCAGTTTTAGAAGCCAATCGCTTTTATAACAGACTACCTTATTGCCTTATAAGAGTCAACTTTGCAACAACTGCATCAATCACAGAGATGGGTTCAATGCTTTTTGTTTTTTATTTTATTTATTTTATCATTTTGTCATCTACTTCTTTGATACACAAGTGATATTAGAGTGATATCCATATCATTAGGTGATACTAGGTAGACTTTGTCTATTGGTCTTAAAATACAACAATAATCTGGCTATTTTGATTGAAAAAAATGAAAATTTTCTTCACGAAAACTAGACAACATCTTGTAGCTTTAGCCAATTGGTGGAAAATCATACATTACAAAACTCCATTGAACCACAAGACTACATGCGCGACCTAAAAAAAATAGGTTCCAATAAGGATTGCTAATAGTAGGGTTCTAGTAGGAGGTTAGGGTTTAAGTAGCCAACCCATTTTTGATCACCTTCCAATTTTGATGGTATAGACTGTTCTCTTTCTGACCATAAACTATAGTCGTTGAGGTGCACTTCGAGGAGCAATTGTGGTGCATTATGATTGTCTGCGAGGCTCTCACTATTGCAACCAGCCCTTGGTTGACTTTGCAATCAATTTATGGTCAACAATAGAAAGGTCTATACTACCATTACAGGTCGAAGAGAATCTTCCACTAAATTTTTTTTAGTAATTACGTTTTTTGTAATAAAATTCTGGAAAGATATGAAATCTTTCCAAACCCTATTTTTGTACATAAAAAAAATTCCACACTCAAAAAAGTTGGGCTCCGAATACACGTAATTGCTTAACCCCTAAAAGTCCATTGTCACTTTGGGGGACAAATGGGATTTCGGATAGGTACCTACGGCTAAATTTTTCTTGTGATTTTTTTAAATTTTTTGGAAGATAAAAAAAATGCTAAGCTTCATGGGAATATAATTTTTTTTTCAATCAGTGCCCAAGAAAAAAAGTTATGTCCAAATAAGCTCAAAACAGGGGACGGGGGGTAGCAAAAAAATAAAAATACATAATTAATTAAACTATTATAGATTATATTTTTGTCTATCTGTAAAGCTTTAGTTCATTTCATTTGGATTTTTTATGAGAAACTTATGGACAATCTTGTTTTTTGGGCACTTAGAGCATCTTCATGAAAAAATTAACTTGTAGGATTTAATTTTGAATGCAATTTTTACAAATTTTCAAATAAAAAAGTTCCACAAGGTTTTGTTTTTTTGCTAGAACAATGTCACCGTTGGGATTGGTGCTTTTCAATTCCATATAAAAGATATTAATATTTTAGATTTTCCTTCTATCTCATACCTACTTCTACTTAACAATTTTTTTAATAATGAAAACTAAGTATTTTTGGATTTCTTTTTCTCCCTAGACTCTCATCTCACTTCTCCACTACAAAGATTCAAAGCTCAAAACTCCGTGGTGCAAAAATTTTAAGTTAAAAATGTTCAAAGTCAAATTATCTAGTCCCGCAATGTGTTGAAAAACTTTTTTTTTTCACTTTAAATGCAGATATCTTGCAATCTATGCCGTCAAAAATTCTGAAATTTTTTCCACACATTCTCATACTAGTTAAGTGTAAGATCCTACAATTAGATGTGCACCTAAACATTTTTCAAATTTTTTTACTCTTTGCTATAAAAAATGGCAGTTTTGAGTGTTTTTTGGCAGAAAAAAGGCCTTGGACGTTTAGGGGTTAATAAGTGGTTGGAAATGGGTCGGATACCTTAGGGTGTGGAGTAGTGTTTTTTTTTCTCGCGATTTGGTGCAAAATTTGCACCAAATTTTATGGCCTAGCACCACGCCTATAGAATAAAATGGTACTAGAAAGGTAGAAAATTGCCAAAAAACATCAAATAAAAAAGAAATCTTGGTATGAAATCGCCAAATTGTGGATGAAAACTGAATTATGGATATGTGATATGTTCTGATATGATATTTTCTATCCAATATGTGGATGAATGTTGAAATTTGGAGCACTATATTATAACATTCAATATCGCCACTTTGGCACTTCATTAAAAATGAAAAAAAAACCCTGGTACTGTGGAGTCACTTGTTCCAACTCCAAACTGCAGATCGTTCTGACAACAACTGTTGGAACGGATTTGTGCTTCCAATCTGTAAGCTACAGTAAGCTAAGCTTCGTGGGAGTCTGGGCCTTTCGAGAATGCGGCCGGGTCCTGAGCTTCTGATCCTGCAGAAGTGCAGAAGTGCAGATCCTTGGTGGTCGGTTGTGCAGTTTTTTTTGTAACTTATGGCCGTCCAAGTCGAGAGTCTGTCGTTTCTACCAATCATATTGCAAGGTCTGTCGGTTCCACCAATCATATTGCACAGTCCCACGGCCTCTCGATTTGGATGGTCATAGTGTGAAGAGGTCCTTAAGTTGGGTTTGAAGCAGCTGCTGCTGCACTCCACTCACTGGCTTCGCTTGCTTGCATCCTACCACGGATTGAGAAAAGGTCCCATCTTGAATTCCTCAAGCGTGCCGCCGTTGGGACCGACAGCCAGGGCAAGAAGTTACAATAAGTTATCTGGTGTCATTCAGTTTCATGGGTTTGCATTTTTTTTTTTTTTTTGATAGATTTGTGTTGAAGAACACACTGCAAGGTTCTGTCAAGTAGAAAGGTTGCTTTCACGCCAAATAAATACAACCTGTTGTTGTTGTCAAGTATCGAACCCTGAAACCATGCCATTCGGTTTGGGTACCTTTCCGTGGGTTTGCATCTTTCACTTCTAATACTGGTACATTAAGTTAAGAGCATCGCCATCCATTCCCCCAAACTGGGTTCAAGAAATGTGGTGGCGCATGTCTTGGACCTCTCGGGTTGCTTCCGGCCCAACACACAAGCCACCCATTCCCGGGCTATAGTCTTGGCAAAGCAATTCAAGACAAATTTTAATTCATTTGTTTCAATAAAAAACAAAAAAGAAAGCAAGTCAGGATGCGATTTATAGTCTTTTAGTTATTTTAGCACAACAAAGGTATGAGCCGACACAAAAAATAAGAAGTCAACAAGCATGGTGAGGATGCTCTCCTAGTGTTTGGAGAGAGAATTTTGGAGTGACCGGTCTCTTTTTGTCCAGGGCCGCATCTGCGGTGGACCATTTTTTTTTGGCTGGACACACCCAAGCCCAGGCTATGGAGCTTCCCTATGAATGGGTGAAGGATGCTCTAAGCATGAATACAAATGCTACCCCTTTTTTTTCTTCTTGAAACATGTGGAGAACTTCCATTGATTAAGGAAAAGGTACATAGAACCAAAGGACCACATCCTTGGCGAAGATTTTTACATTTTCTAAAACATTTTCAAAGCACCCTTTTTTAAAAACAAATAAACCAACAAGGCGAGAGACAACAAACTCAGAGTCAAAATGCAATAGTAGGCGGAGCTCAAGACATTGGAGACCTGATGACCAAAAGGATCCTTGCACATTAGTTAAAAGCACCCATCTTAGGTTGAGCTAGCCTCCAACTCATTGAAAGATGGGATCTCTTGCCAAAGAAGTTTGATTGGAACCATATGTTGTCAAATCATTAAAAGAAGATATCTTCCTTGTCTAGGTATAATCCACATAGCTTTGTGGTTATGAACCAAGCCACCCTTGATGCTACCTTGCTTTGAAAATATGAAGAAAAAACCTTCATTACAGACTAAACACCGGAAGGGATGAAATTCCAGAAATGACCATTTTTCAAATGTTTAACCCCTAAAGTTCCTTGACTATGTTGTCACCAAAAATGCTCCAAAATTGCCATTTCTTGCACAAGTACCAAATTTTTGAAAAATATCATTTTTGGACACATGTAATCGTAGGGTCTTATGGAACTCTAGTTTGGGAATGTGTGGAAAAAATTTCAGAAATTTCCATCGTGTAGATTGAAAGATATTAGCGTTTGAAGTGGCAAAAGTCCTTTTTTTGGCCTTGCAAAAAACCGGGCAGCTGCACTTCACAAGGTCAAATTATTATGAAAAAAATTCTAAAACGGTTGTGCTTCTTTGAATTCATTCTTCAAAGCAAGTTGGCTACATGCTTGAAAATTTTCAAATTATTTGGAATTGTACAACATATAGGAAAAAAATAGTAAGTAGAAAGAAATAGAGAATGGTTCAAAACACTAAAATGTTAATAAGTTAATTATGGAATTGAAAAATGCCAATCCCAATGGTTGCAATGTTGTAATAAACAATCTACATCCTACATTTTTATTTTTTTTGAAAAATATTGAATACTGAGTGAATAAACAACTTCAAAGTTCATTTTAGAATACACAATCCATAATTGCCCGCAAACTAAAAATCCTTGTAACGTTCGACTCATTGATCAAAATGGAATGATTCAAAGCTTTCCACATATATATAAATCTAATAAACCAATTTCAAATTTTTATTTTTGAAAAAAGTGAATTTTTTTTATTTGCCCGAACTGCCCGGTTACAAGAAAAAGTAACATATTAGGCCATAACTTTTGACTCGTATTTCCAAATGTCATGAAATTTGGTACATATGAAAGATATTCCTCATCCCCGCCTTCTATAAAAATTTCAGCCCAAAATATGCAAATCTCCAATCACACGTACCTACCCAAAATTTCTATGTTGCCAAAAAATGCATGTTGGTCCTTTAGGGGTTAAAAAAAAAAAAAAAAAACTTTTTTGAAAAATTCCAAGACTGTAATCACATAAAATTTGGTGAAGCACTATATTTCTAGACCTTTTGGATCCCAAAACACTTTGCCAAAGTTGGCAACTTCATCCACATTTTGGGACCTATTGACTTTAATACTTTAGGACCTACTGACTTTAAATCAAGAGCCAATATTGGCCCACTCATGCATATTTTGTTTGGGAGCTTCCCTCATTTAAGGGATAAAAAGGGAAGCCCCCGACATTGGTCAATAATGCCATATTTGCATCAACACAGTACACAGTGTTGGTTCCTAGTCTCAATAGTGACAAACTCAACAACTTCCACATACAATGTCATTGTACTTCGCCATGACATTGCAAATATAAAATATAAGTGAACTCTTCAATTAGACTCTTTCAAGACCACTTTTGGGTGCCATGAGACCTGAAGGATTGAATATCACAATGCAAGTGAGATCGAGTAAATTGTGAATGATTGCTCTACGAACATTGCTTTGTCGGATGTCTCGAAGCGCTTACTGGATGATGTCTGACAAGTGCATGTGGGAATCCTAGAATGATAATCAATCAGTGGCTGAGGATCTCACCAATGTCACCATCAATCAAACGTGAATCGTCGTGATATCATAAACCAAAACTACCGGCCAGCTGTAGTAGCTCAACGCAGGTGTTCAACACGTCCACTTTGGTAGCAGCGAGCTGTGTCCTATTCCAGGTTAGGTGTTGCCAGGGTCTACTGTTACCCGTTGTTGAGGCTGAAAAACATGTTTGCCTCAGGTGGTACTCTTGGGCGTACTTGAAAATATACTCTTCATCTGACATAGTAGTACAATGCACAATCTGCACAGCACACAATAGCACAGTAATGTCAGATACTGAAGGAATAGTAGACCAACTTGCATGCTCAATACTGCAGAGAGAGTACACAAGAGCCCCTCCGTTACTCACTTTTGGACCTAGTTGGCATGCTTGTTCTAAGAAAAATCTCAAAATAGTAGCCTCGCTTTCTTCAAGGTCACCGTCAACACCCTTGATAAGCCAAGAAGTAGTCCCTGCGTCTCCTTGTGGTGGCTCCCCTTGCACGCATATGCGTTTGTGTTTTCGCACCAAAGATCTAAGCAATCGAGGCCAAGAGACCCCAAGAGCAGATCGCTGTGCAATAGGTAAAGATGAAGTTTTAGCTAATGCGATGATTGATGGACACAAGGTCGTCAAATCTCCTGCTAATTCACGAAATCCAAGGAGGTTGACGGCCTGATCACCATTGGCCCAGCATTCAGCTACTGCGGATCCATCATCTGCAAGAACAAGGCCAAGTGTGATTCAGAGATGTTTTACTTACATACTTGAATTCTTGTAGTTTAATTATACAATGATTTATTGCGTAATGTTTCACAAATTGACGAAGCAACCTGATTGAGCTCCATAAACATCCAGAAGCGCACTTCTGAAGAATCAGAATGACTTAGGCAGGTATATCTCATTGCGATATTCCCACCTATTATGAAGCAACCCCATTTGACTCCAATATCCTCGTGTAATGATAGCATGTCTCCAGAAAACTTTCCCACTGACAATGACTGCGAAATCCGCCACTCCAACTCAAGTCCTTGCACGGATACAACCTGAACAGAAGGATGGGCCCATACAATTAATTTGATGCAAATCAATATGCGTCAACTGAAGTGCCGATGAAACGCGATTGGCCAATACAGCAAACTCATACTCAACAGATAAGGAGATGCTCACCCTGCAGTGAACCCTAAGGTGCTTTTCTCTTGGTTCCAAATCACTGATGAAATCATTAAGAAGATCTACAACAGTAACATTCTCTGCACATCCCTCTTGTTCTTGGGAAGGCAAGCTGCGACTTCTCCGCGAGAAGTTACGAGTTCTTTTCTCTACACTATCAACAAGTACGTCTGTAGTTGGCATACCAACAAGAACATTTGCATCCCTGCAGAAGCCATGATGATCAGAATGGTTCACACAAAGAAAGATAAACAATATACATATATTTCACCTTGCTATATAAGCAAAAGTTTCAGTATAAAAAAACAACAAACAGAAACCATTGCAAACCTTCGAAAGAGAATTCTTCGGAAGTATGCCACAGCGCCAGGCCCAAATCCGACAGGTCGCACATATTTATCAAAATTAATATCAATTCTGATCTGCAATTTCAGACCCAAGAGTTGATTAATCCAGAGCAACGAACTAAGCACCAAAAAGCATCAGAAATAGGTAAGCTAAGGACCTGTCTAGTCGAAGTAAATTCAAAATATATGCGTACCAGTTGATCGGTGCGTGGGTCCCGAAGCTGAAAGACCGTTGTCTTTGGCTGCGCACGACCTGAAGATGTCGAGAATGATAACCCTCTGAGTTCGTCATCTCGATCTGAGAGAGGATCGTCGGAACACTCAGTTGCTTCCAGTTTACCTTGGATGGACACCACCTCTCCTTGCAAAGAGAACGTGCCGGATGATGCTTCTAATTTTACACCATTTAATGTATCACATATCTCTCCAAGATCACTAGAGTGGTTTGGTATAATGCTGGCGGGATGAGAAGGAAGCTGAAGAGCCTCACTAACGTTTAGCAATTGCGGAATCAGTTTTCGTTTTAGAGAAGCTAACCAGCGACCGAATTCATAACCCAAGGAGTCAGATACAATTAAAACAGCATCCACGAGTTGTGGCTGACAACTCACGGTACTTTCACTCATCTCTGAGGTGTCATAATCGGAACATCTTCCCATTTTCATTATCAAGCTATCTTCTTCACTTTCAGTAGGAAAGTCTGTTACTTCAGGCATGTTTGAGCCAGATGAACTAGCAGAATCGCAGGGTGAGGTCATTCCCCTTCTCAACGAAACTGTCTGCCGCAAGTTTTCCGTGTCTGCTTGTAGTAGTTGACCATCAACAGCATATCTCCACTGAAGACTAAGAAGGGGCTGCTTGGAATCGATTTCAACCCTTTTGGAATCTAAAGTAATTTCTGATGAGTCGCAAGCTAACGATTTGTCTTGCATGGTGGGCAGCAAACACCAATCCCCTGAATTTAAGAGCTGCAGGAACATCAACAGCAGCTATCGAATCAATGATAATGCAACAAAGAAGCACACTGTAAGTGCGCTAGTGCTGACATGGACGAGTCATTAGTCTCCGGCTGACATACTTGGGGTTGCGTTAACCCTGAAATGCTGCGGAGGACAAAAAGTGTCTAATGAATGACTATCAGAGAAATTGGAGAAACGAACAATGCACCTATTCTTGTAGGGTTAAGGTTACGTAACTCAAAGCCTGAGCAGAAAATTTTGATTGAGATCATTGATACCTGACTGATTTCCACAGCTCTCCAGTTGACTGCAAGTACAACTTTCTGCAATTTAGCCTCTGATAGCGTAGCCCAATGTTTTTCCTTTGTGGCACATGATGACCCTGAGATGGAAGTTCGAGCAGAACAATCTCTGGTAAGTAGAGACGCTGACAACGTGCACCAAGGCTGAACAGCAGACTTCTTCAGTCCGGAACTCTGCCCAACCAAACAACGCACACGACATTCTATTAGGCACCCGGAGTGAGACATTATTGAATCGTATGCATGTGTCCCAGTCTTCGAGCTTCTCAGTTCCTCCAGTCTGTGTCGCTGATGTGCAGTTACATGATCTTGAATTTCAATCGCTCTTCGCACTTTGCTCGAACTGAAATCGAGGTTTTGAAAAAGCGGGTTGAGAGAGTCAATACAGGCGTCATTATCTTGATGAATCAGCAGGCTGTAGGGAAGAAGCACAACTTCAACATCAAATGCCCATTGCTTCTCCTTGTCTGGAGAAAACTGCAGACAAAAAAATGCAAAAAATAAGTTGTAGTGAGGCTGTATCTTTGAGTAGTCTGAAGCATCCACATCAAGAAGAGAATTTATAAATCACCTTCTCTCTGGCTGGGTATTTATGTGTAATGAGTGCGATGTGAAACTCTTTTCCCTTCCAGACATGATCTGGATCGTTCTTCGGATCCACGGCTTTCTCAGATCTGTGGCTTTGATGGTCTGAAGGTAAAGTTAGGCCCTCAAGCCTCTTTGCGTATCGAAGGGAAAATTTCACATAGTAAGAAAGCGATTGAGATAACCTGTCCCCAATTACCGAGCCTTTCAGTAAGCTGGACCATGAAAGTGGTGAAGGTACAGTGTTGCTCTTCCCATCTGCAGCTCTATATGCATCCCTGTAGTCTCCTTCTATAACCAGCTTGTATTCAGTAATCTGGAAGGGGAATTATAGCGTCACTTGACAAAATCAAAACGAGCCAAACTAGGTCATAATGGCAATATTCGAAACTATCAAATTCTGCATACGAGATGACCTAAGATGACAAATGAAACTACAGACTGAAGAGACCAAGACAAAGCCTAGAGCGGGTGCAAAGTAAGTTAAGGTGTACAATCACTATAATCTATACTCCCTGCAAAATTAATACTAAAAGTATAAACTCGGACAACGTCAGATTATCAATTCGGGTAAGGACCTGGTGAAGGCAGTTCAGATTTGAAAAAGACCGAAGGTCCGGGACAACGACATCGAAAGCTCCCGTTGCATCAACCAGTTGGAGCTTTCCTGTCGATTGACATACCTGTTCAGAACAAGGAATGTACACGGGCGGAAATAATCAGCGACGACCTCGTCATTTTAAGGCCCTCAAGAACTTCATATCTGGAGCTCACCATGTTTTGTCCTCAGAACATCTCTTTTGCCCAATATTTGCTGCCACATGATAACCCTGCCCGAGATTTGACAACAATAAGGGTTTGGGCGATATATTCTTGGTCCTAGAGGCTAACCTTCAGAGAGCCTATGAGCACAACTCCCAGCTTGACACCAGATATTATAATGCGGACATAACACGAGTTCCGTGACACGGCTGGCTTGCAGAACCTAATCATCTTAGATCCTGACTCACTGTCACCGCCGTTAGTAGTATGATCTTCGTGCCAAATTGACGAGGCTGGATCGACCCATAACATCTCGACATGCTTACAAAAATTCAATAAGGGTGGAACCTGCACAACAACAATCACAATTAACACCAATTATTTGTGCAATTTGATAGAATTGTCAATGCATTCATGTAATAGAGCAGTCTCTGTACAGCTGAAGGTTGGCAGTTGACGAAGCCATGCAGGGTTAACAACTGCTATCCAGTCCAAAATTCAGCAAGAAAAATCTGCTAGCGAAGAGTAAACACCGATACGAACCATCTGAGTCACTTTGCCTCCGACACTGAGCTTCTTCTTCAGTGCATCATAATAGTATAAAATAAAGCCCAACTTCAGAGCGAATTGCCATGAATTGTACATGTAAACTCTAATATTGGTTCATGACTGTAACTTACCTTAGACAATAATATTGATGCTGAATTGTCTCCAAGAAGACAGAACTGCTCGTGCAAAAAAAACTCCTTGAAAGCATCCTGTGCTCTGACCAAAGTGAGACTTAGAGGCACAAATTATTCTTGATGCCTGCCGAGCGCAGATTATCACAGATTTGACCGTTCTCGCCAAATAATCGATTGTCATATAATCACTCTACTAAAAGTCTATCCCAATTCCTCAAAACCAAATGTCATGAGAACAATTGATAACAAGAGGGCACTGTACTTACCCGACGAAGAGTAAGAGGCGTGGCGATCATTAATGGCAAGACTTTCCGTATAAGTCCAGCATGCTGATGGCTTGCACATGTGCACAGCAAAATTCAAGATCTGCTCACTCTTCATGTCTTCCTCCAGGGGTTGATTTCATTGACATTTGACTTTCTTACATAGACTAGGGTGCATTAAAATACAATCCTCCCGAAAAGTTCACATACAGAAAAAAAGCAATTAAGTCTTAACAATACAGGTAGCCGGAGAGGAAAAGCGACAAAGATTATCAAAACCATAAAGACTTTCAAAGATTCATCTAGACATACCTTCATTGAACCTAGTAGCTCCGTATCTGAATACACTCCTTGCAATTTGCACCGAAGACTGGTGATCACATGTAAAGCCCTGCCGAAAGAGAAGCACGTGAAAGTCGTGACTTGATGCCCCCAAAGCAAACAGTTCCTTACAAGGCAATTCAGCTTGCTCAAAGATTGCGTGAGGATCTGATGTACCAGAAGGCCCAAGCAAAGGGAAGGCTCCCAATATACTTTGTCAATCGGCTTTGCGAGACTTGTGAGGTCCTTGACCTGAAACACAAACAGTAGTACTCGAAATTCATCAACCTGTTATGCAAGGGTATGATACCCATTATGATTCAAGTAAGAGAATGCATAACATTGCTTTCTAATGATAAATCACATAAGAAAGGCGACATCCGGGGATCACAGTTTTCATTGATTCGCACATCGTCGACAAAACTTCGAAACTAGAGGTGGCTGGTTGAGAAAAAGGGTGATGTAGGCATATTCACTGTATAATAACCACCGATCAGTCGAAGCTGCTCTTATAAATCTATAATTCGTACACGCAAGATCTTAATTAAACTCAAACATAACAAAATAAAAAATTTAAAAAGGAAGCACAAGCGTACCCTGCATTCGAAATGGAATGAAGGACCACTCCCACATGGGATCTTAAGCAAGCTCCCAGAACCAGCAATTTCTCTGAGATGCTTCTGAAAGACATAATGTGGGCATGCCTTACAGCAACCTGCATGGTAATGCTTGTGGTGAGTACATTATTCACAAGAAGGTTTAGTACCCAGTAAAACTTAAATTAAAGAGGCAAAGACAGTTTCACGCACTTACCAGAGCACCCACTCGAAGCCCATGTACTTGAGTATGTTTACAGTGGGTCAGGAGGAGCCACACTTTATCATCGAGTTCCAGGAGCTCGTCCTGCATTAAAATGCAGGTTATCTTTCCTACATATGATCGAAGACCTGCATCGAAGACCAAGCACATTGTTTCCTGTCATGCATTGTTACAGAGGAAGCGACACGGTGACATGCTAGCAACACAGGGCTAACAACCGTCATAAATCAAGTGTCACATGAGAAGGTCCAATAAAGGTTACATTCAAGGTCATTGGGCTTTGATATCACGGAACTCCTAGCTTGCTACATGATAAACAGAAGAGTCGTTGATTTCTTAGAGTTACTCTTGTAAAACGACGACAAGTAGCTCCAAACATGTAAAATCCCACACCTGATTCACACTACCTTGTCCAGCTGTGTACGAAGCCTCGCCGTCGGGTAAGATCCTTTCTTGGAGTTGAAACCTGAGACTCGATGATCTTGCCAATTTACATGAACCATCCACACATCCCAAACGTCGAAATGGATCCCCGGGTTGCTTTCGAAGTCGATTGCTGTTGTCTGGCTTACAGATTCTAACTCGCGCCCCTACCTCACAGTTGCAGGAGTCAACTGATGTAGGACCAATGTGGAACACTAGAGTTGTTCTTGTCGCAACATAGATACAGAATTCTTTCCTGTCGGGACCTAGCTGGATCATTTTTCTACGCAATCCAGTAATAGCGATGAAATCTCCAAGCATCTCACACAACAACGGACGCCAAGAAGCAACAGCGCCCGAGAAGTAAATGGCAACAGTTCCATCCTCGCCTGGATCCAAGACCTCTTGCTCGAGAAACTGATTACAACGGAAAGTCCAGGTACTGGGAGCATTTTTATTGCGTAGTGGTTGCCAGCTAGTTCCGTGACAGCAAGAACGAAGCTCTACCAAAAATCCAAGCATAGTCTGGCTATCCGACTGAACCCTTGAGCTACTCTCGTCTTTGAAGAGAGTCTTATGAGTATTTTGTCCAAGTAAAAATCTTTCATCTGCCACTGGTGGTGCATCTTGTAAGGAGGATTTGGAAGGTAACAGGAATGGTAGGCTGATGCAGTGGAGAAAGCCCAAGGCCCGCAGACGGGGCTTACTTTTGCCTTTCTTCTCCAAAGGACTTTCCAAGACGAGGTTGCGAGCATTCGCAGCGGCAGGACTGAGACAGAGTGAAGGAAAATCTAACACCTGCATAGCATAGGCCAAAATGAAAATGTCATCTTATAATCGTTTACAGTATTAAGCATATAGCTTCAAAATTTTTTTTAATACAGAATTCGGATGTGCGGCAGTCACTGACCTGGGCCGTTGGTACAGAAGGCTGATCCAGTATCCTCAGGCTATGAATTTCAAGACAACCTCCGCAATCCAAAGCTTGAGGGGACACCCTCTCATTTTCAGAGACGTCTTGTAACTTAGGGTTTTCAAAGCACCCTGTCCGTTTGTGTCGACGACCTACATCAGATACGGTAGAGCCATCTTTCCCATTGCATTGCCTCTCCGAATGCTCAACAGCAGGTACGAATGTCCATGAATTGACCTGAACAACAGCAATAGAAATTCAGAATGGCAAGGCATAAGACAATCTTTAACACAGCTTCAAACCTGGTTAAAATTAAACAATGTAATCTACTGTGCTTTTCAGAACTTACAATTAAACAAGCAGAAAAATCTCAACTTCAAATAACGAGTGACTCAAACCTGCACATATTGGCCAAGCAACTCAACATCAAGCCTTTGAACAGTGCAGCAAACAGCACTCGATCCATCACAGAAGGCCAAACAGTCCAGTGAATTGGAGCCGGTTCCTGGATGAGAACTCGTAGTCCTATTCCAAAGGAGAAGTCGTCCCACCAGCAGCCATGAATTCTTCACCACCGTCAATAAACTCGCCTCCACCTTCAATTTCTTAAGCTCACCGCTCACCCTTTCCGCTTTCCCTTTCCCTTTCCGCTTACGATTACTCCCAGACACCTCAACTGTTCCCTCCGCCACCGAATCCGACGTCCAAACATCGTGATCAACTAAATTTGAAGAATTCGCTCTTTCCGGCTCAGAATCACCGATTTCTCGATTCCAAACCCGTGAGGCCGGCTGAAACGAAGATGTCGAGCAAGGAACACCGGCTAGCAGAAGATCCTTCAGGGACAATCGCACATGCATTTTTTCCACCTCAAATGGCAAAGATTTCCACCGATACAATCCAAAATCCTTCCTAATGCTGGCATCTCAGCACAGCAGCATACGAATGCACAAGTTGATCATTGATGAGTCCAACATTGACTTACAGCCAAAGCCTCGAATACAGTCCAAAATCCTCCAGAAGTCTGGCATCGCAGAACCTTAAAGAGGGATTCTAGCACCACAGCCACGCCAATTCAAAACTTGAATCATCTGCGACCATGATAAACTGCGCAGGCTCCGACTTCGAAGATTTGCGGAAGGTTTCACACAAATTTTCGAAACTGGAAGGCTTCGCCCGGAAGGTTTGGGACAGAAGAACAGAATAGAAAGCGCGGGAGACGGCCGTGTCTTTCACCGAGTGATACCCGTCGAGAAGCCCGGACCAGTGGCGGTTCCGGTCTTCTGTTCGTTTTGACTGTCAGAGAAAACTCCAAGTAAGAGCATCCTCAGTGGAGGCCTCTACATTCACCCTTCAAAGTAGAGGTTTATACCACCGGAACAATCAACATTAAACTATATTTTCTCAGTATGTACAGTAATTAGTTCACCCATCACATTATCTTGTTTAATTAAAACCTCAGGCAATATCGAAAGTTGCGATCAATTATGAAAATCCATCTAAACTTAATTTTAGGGGGTTTATTAAGAGGGCCTTGAAAAACTCTCCAAATGTAATGTGTTCATTTGACACTCATTCTAAAAGAGGTTATTTTTAATTGTTCTCATCCATTTTGACGGGTGTCAAATTGTTTACAATATTGGTCTAAGGAGCATATTCAATAGGGGGGTAATTAGTTGTTGTAACTTGAAATTAAAGTGTAGAAGACTTTATGCATTAAAGTTGTTGCTCCAACTGAGGTGCACTCTGTGTTGTTGTAATACATATTTCATCTCTTCCACACAAAATATTTTGCAAATTTTAAAAGTGCCCTGTACGGCTATATTCTAATACAAAATGCATGGAATTATAACGAAGGCATGCAATTGGTACAAAATGTATGAAGTCTTGACCAACGCATGCAATTGGTTAAGCTTCTCAGGCATGTAGGTGCTGGGAACCAACTTTTCCAGAAAGTGACCTTGTGGCATTGGTCCAGCAATCCATTGGATGTTGGAGTTGGAGCATGCTGCTTTCAAGCCCTTCACTATTAATATTGCTTGCTTGTCTATTATAACCATATATAATACATTTTTAGCATCTATTTAGAGGACATCCATTGAGAATTTTGTACCTTCACAATAAATTCCTAATTGTTGAAATGGTCAAAAGTGGATGCTACATATTGATATATAAAGGAATTAAATTAAATCACTTAGAAAGTTTCATAGATAGGAAATAAAAATTAACATAAAGAAACTCAAAGATTTCATACCTCCAATTTTAAATGACAAATTTTTTTTATGAAATTAATTTGAATTGATTATTTACAGTAGCTTGTAAACTATACTTTTAAGAATATTTTAGGTACTAAGAAGGCATCAAATATTTAATGCCATAAAAAATATTTAAAATCATTAAAATATATAATTCATTTAATCCCCATATGCCAAAACGGTCAAAATTTTTTATTTTCATATCTGTGGGAGGTGAAATAACTTTCTTCCAAAAGTATGATAACTAATGTAATACTACCTTTGTTTTTGAAAAAGCCCCGTGTTTCCTTTATAAATCCTCTCATGTATTTTTGAATACTCATTAGAATCATATTTTGCAAGTTGACACAAATTGCTCAAGTAATTAACTAATAGTTTTTAAAGTGGATTTATTTATTTATAGCTTGTTTATTTTCAAATGTACCAATATCCAAAATAATTATATATTGAATGTCTATTTTGAAAAATACAATCATTAATGCAATTGATCTATAATAACCAAAAATAATTTTATTAAAAATTTCAATTTTTGATTGAAAATTCAAATTAAAAATATCAATTTTATTCATATAGACTAAATAGAATGAATTGACAAGTCAATATCAAATTGAATTGTTCTTATTAAACCAAATTTTTCCACCTTAACTAATCATAAGTACTAACCAATCCAATGATACAACATATACTTTTGTCAAATGATTATTTTATGCCAAATATGCTATATTAAATATTATACTATATGACAATTATATTTGATTTTGTATATGACACGTTTACAATAAAATTTGACTAAAAAATTACACCAAGATGTAAATCATGATGAAATATTTACCATTGCAAATTCCACCACAAGTGTGTTTGCAGGTTCAATATGCACATTTCATTTTCATACAAGTGTCTTGTATACTAGTGTTTACTATACGCTCAACATGCTCTAAATACTATGCCCACTGCAACATGAATCGTTGTCCTCATTACAGTGTAGTCCTTTTTAGCTACTCTTCCACACTTCTATTTCATTTTAGAGGTGTTCAATAACATTGCAATTTACTTTTCAATGCATAGTTTAATGTTAAGTCAAATTTTGATTCAAGTCACCATTTGCATACCATGCATTTATGTAGCATTCTTTTGTGCTTGCTTGCTCCTTGACTTCACTGTCACATCTTTCCAAGAAAATAATAGCTATATAGTTATCAATAATTGTGCCTCTTATTTAAAAGCATCGATGTAGTTTGTGTGTCATATTCCAATTGAGCCTAAAAAAAAAAATTTAAACCCCAGCTTAGCAAAATTAATCATTCATGTATCTTTTGTTGTACAAAAAAAACACATAAAGTGTCTATTAAGGAAGCTCTTTTTATTTCTCACAAAATTATACCACTTTTAACATAACTAAAACTTCAAAAGAAACTTTCCAAAATAAATGCATAAAAGGATTAGCCTCTTATACAACTATAAAAAAGAGGAATTTCCACTTCCCAAAATGGAACAACAGAGTGATACCAAATAGATATTAGTAAATGAATACATAAGTAAAATGATACTTTGTACAATAAAAAAATTTAAACAAATTTTGTTAGTCATACTCACCTCAAGTTGTTGTAGGAAACTGAATTTCAATTCATTCTTAAAAAAAACTATTGTTATTATGTTTTTATATATGTTTGGACTTACCTTTATCCTAATACAAAGGTGTAATGGGAGGTTGTCAAAAACAAAATTCAGAATTCAAATTAAAATAATCTTGCGTTTATTGTTACCTATACAAAAGTGGTTCAAACCAATAAAAAAAAAAATTAAAACTTTTAAATATTTGAAAAATAACTTTCCCCTCTACATTGGCTTGCATTCAAAGGAACATTTGCAAACAAAAAGTTCTAATTTTGAGGTCCACCACTAATGATATAGACCTCCTTTGTTGAGGTACACGTGTATAGACAATGTGTGTGTGTTCAAAGGAATTAGTGGAACAAAATAGGAGGAAGGTTTTTTGAACTTAGGGTTTTGAAGATTCAATGGTAGTGGCTGTATCAGAGGTTTTAATTAATGAGGGATACAAGAATTTCATGTAAGCTCCTAGATAATCATCATTTACACCCGATTTCTAAGGAAATTGCACTGATGCTAAAAGAATGTATTGTATTGAGTGAAGAAGTATAGGAAGCAAAAAATCTATCTAGTAGAGCAATTGCTAAGACTTCTTAAACAACCAACACAAGAAGAGTGTTTACGTTATAATCATTTCAATATAAAGGGTAATTGGTATTGCATTAGCCATTGTATTTTATTATTATTATGCATGGAAAAAAAATTGAATTATCTTTTAAAATAGAGGATAATTGTATGCAAATACACTCTACCTTTGAATAGGTAGAAGTCATTTTGTAAGTTGCATGAATGTCAAATGTATAAATTTGATATCCACCTAAAAATACTTTATGGATGTTGGAAATTGAATGAGGTGGATCCATTTTCATTTTCATTTGTTTGCAAAATTATTTTTAAAACATAAAAGACTTGCATATTTGAATGTACTTGTATCACAACAATTTGCTAACACATGTGTGAACATTGCCATACTAAGAAAAAGCATTGTGTAATTTGGTACACCAGTTTAAAAAAATCTAGTTTCACATTTCTTTTCGCCATACACTCTAAGAAATTGATTGAATACAAAATTTCATAATTTTTTGTTTGCTTAACAATCTATAATAATTACATTGAAACATGTACATAAATCTTGTAATTTTCAATTATGTAAAATTTGATTATTTTTTTTGCATAATACTCCGTACATAATAGTGCATAGTATTACAAACCTTGAACTTTAATAAAGGATTTATTATAAAATATCACCATCCATTTTTGGCAATTTATACCCTTACAAGATAAAAAGTATCAAAATTTGAAAGTCCACTTCAATTAGATAATAGTATTCTATAATGGACGGTAATAATAGTATTGACAACAATATAGAATAAGAACTACTCACTAATTTTATGCATTATATAATAATAATAATATTATTATTATTATTTTAAATAGAACATAATATTCTATGCTAAGGTTAGATTCATTAAAGAATAATTCAAAATGTAATTGAATATTGCATCCAATGAAATTTTCAGAAATTATAATGTGGCATAATTGAATAATGTAAAAAATACTAAAGAAAATAATCTTAATCTTCAAAAAGACCACAAAGTTGAAGTTGTAAGTACTAATAAAGCCACAAGTATTGGTAATGCTTTGAGCACTAGTAAAATTATGAGTACTACTAAAGGTTTTTGAACTGTGCACCACAAAATGCTTGAAACCTGTAAAACAAACTTCCTAAAATTTTAAATTGAATTAATGAATAAAAATTCAAACGAAAAAGAAACGATTTTGTATGGGCCTAACAAATCCAACCCAAATGTATGGTATTAGTTTGTTAAATGATTCATTTTTGTCATAGAAACATTCACTTTGGACAATTTATACATTTGGAATAGGTACAACCAAATGTGCCACTGACCTTAAACCTTCATCTATACTCTATGTACATCTCCAAAATCAATTCTCTACCTATGAAGAAGAAATACTTTTAGAACCAAACTTTGTTCCTTCATAACTTTTGCATATAATATCCAAATGTTACGTTCTCTGGTGCGTTGGAACCTCCTTTCACTTGCCAACAAGACAATATGAAAATCTGACCAACCAAGTAATAGGAAGTAGGCACAGCACCAATTTGTGGCAGTTTTGGGTGTTGTGCCTTCCAAAGCCCAAATATCCAAACTCCAAAGTCCACCTGCCATTAATATAAATTTTCTCCGTAATGGGCGGTAATACAATAATAGTGTCAACAATAATACACGGGCGAGAACCTCTCCTCCTAAAAGGCATGGTTACCCCGCCCTTGCCTGGCCTGACGACGACGACGACGACGACGACGACGACGGAGATCGTGTGTAGATCCAGACGCCATAGCCATAGCTGGCCCGTTTCTCTCTTCCCTCTCTCTCCCCAGCACTTGCGGCGTCGTCGCACGGATGCCATCTTGGTAGATCGCCAACAACATAATGCTGGAGCGCTCTTGAAGCGACTCTTGAGCGCCTCTTTTTAGTTAAGGGGAGTCACACACTCCGGGAGTTTTTCTAGGGTTTCAGGCGACTGGGGTTTGGGGATCCGAGGAGAGGGGGGGTGGGGTGGAGAAGGAGGTGGTGTTTGCAATGGCGCGAGGGCGGATGGTGATGCTAGTGTTGGCGGCTGTGGTGGTGTGTGTGCTGCTGCAGGGGTGGACCGTGCATGCCAGTGGCGCCAATCATAAGTATGGCGCGGGAGATCCCGTGCCGTTGTATGCCAACAAAGTCGGCCCGTTCCATAACCCCAGGTCGGTGGATGGAGCCCTTGGGACTTTTGGTTTTGGTTTTGTGGTGTGAGAATGGCGTGTGTTGTGGTGTTTGTTTGTTTGTTGTTGGAGGAGAAGATAGTCGGGGTGCATTGTTGTTGTTGGGATTGGGATTGGGATTGGGAGTGGGAGGTGATTTGTGTCTCTTGGTTCCTTCTTGATTTTGATGTGTGTGATTTTTGTGGATAGGATGTCGAGATTGAGTTAGGTCTTGGTGATGGAGTTTCTCTTTTGTGTTTTGGAGAGTTTTTGTTATGTGTCGGGTGAAATGCGTAAGGTAAGGCGCAGATCGTGTTGAAGATGTTGCGAGGGAATGTCTTCTTGTGAATATTGGTGGTTCGCTTTTTGGCGTATGGATTATAGACCTGGATATCGAGATTGGATTAGGTCTGCGTGAGAGTGTTTCTTTTTAATGAGTGTGGAAGGCAAAGTCATTAATAGTCGGTGAAATGTTGAAGAAAAATGTGCAAACTAGGGCCGAAGTGGTATGAAAGGTTTTTTGAGAGGATGCCTCTTGCAAATGTAGGTGGTTTCCCTCTTAATGACGCGTCTTGGATCTGATTAACTCCAGGGTTCTTTTTCGGTGGTTTTAAGATCGGCAAGTGCGTCCTGTGGAATATGGGTACACTGTGCTAGTTTACATCTTCTTGTGTGAGTGAACACTTGTGTAGAAGAAGAATGCAATGTTCTCCTCGGTGCATTGCATTTTGTTACGTTTTTTCAATTCTTTTGTGTACAGGTTTCCTGGTTCTATGTATCTAATAAATTGTAGGCCTAGTTGCAGTTGTCAAAGATTTTTGTGCAACGGGTTTGGGGCATTCAAGCGTTATGCTGATGTTCTTATGCGGGAGACCAGCATATTAGAGTCCAGGAACAGATTAGTGGTCATTGAAGTTTTTGGGTCTTGATAGTGGTCATTTGCAGGAGACTACGCCTTTGGAAATAAACTTCAGTGTAAGCAGGGGGGAGCTCTATTATGCGGTTTAGGGTTCATTAGTGTCATTGCACTGATTCGGGTCAGAAAATGAAACTTTCGGATATGGATAGCTATTCCGGTGCAATGATTTTGAGACATGGAAGTTTTTGAAGTATTCTGCTTGTAGGAAGTTCGATATCCTTCGCTCTGTTTCATATGCTACTGCTGGAAGTTAGGCATTGTTTGTGTACTCATTGTAAAGTTTTTCATTGAGCACTCTGACATGCGGTTCTTGTTATTGCAGTGAGACCTACAAGTATTTTGATCTGCCGTTCTGCCACCCTGAAGGTTTTCACTGTTGCCTGGATCTTATCGCTGCAATTTTGCCACGGCGTTTGTGAATCTTAACAGTGTGGCGGCAATTTTCCTGTCCTTCAAGTCCTTTGTTTCCAGTTTCTTTGTTCTTACATGGAGAATCTTGTAATTTTTCAATCATGCAGGTGAAGTTACGGAAAAGAGGGAAGCTCTTGGAGAGGTTCTTAATGGAGACCGCATGGTGGAGGCTTTATACCAGTTGAAGTTCAGGGAGGACAAGGAAATGGTGACTTTGTGCCAGAAACCCCTTACAGAGGCTGATGTCAAAAAGTTCCGGGATGCTGTGAAGAACGACTTCTATTTCCAAATGTACTACGATGACTTGCCGATCTGGGGGTTTGTAGGAAAGACGGAAAAATCTGTACAGGACGTCAAGTATTCACTCTTCACACACGTTCACTTTGACATCCTTTACAACAAGGACCGAGTTATTGAGATTAATGTGGGTTATGATTCGATGTACACCGTGGATATCACTGAAAATAAGAAACAATCAGTGAAATTCACCTATTCCGCAAAATGGAAAGAAACGGACAAGTCTTATGACCAGCGCATGGAGAAGTACTCAAGATACTCGTTCTTGCCGCAGCACCTTGAGATCCACTGGTTCTCAATCATCAACTCATGCGTGACTGTCCTGCTTCTAACTGGATTCCTTGCTACCATTTTAATGCGTGTACTGAAGAATGACTTCATCAAGTACGTACCTTGATCAGACTGTGGTTTGACTTAATAGTATAACCATTTTATTAGTTTATGCGCTTCTCATTTCTGACAATTAATGATTCATCATGCAATGTTATGCAAGCTCCTATTCATGAAAACGAAGCTTTCTGATCATTGTGTTATGTACGTGATTCTACTTGGTTAGGTATTCCCGGGACGAAGAGGCTGCGGATGAGCAAGAGGAGACAGGGTGGAAGTATATTCACGGAGATGTGTTCAGATTCCCACCACACAAGTCTCTTTTCTGTGCTGTTCTTGGAAGTGGAGCTCAACTTCTTGCCTTGTGAGGTTTTAACCTTTTCTGGTCATTTTTGGAGCCTTGATAACCGTCGTCTTCCTTTCTCTTGTTGATGCTCTCTTACTTGAACCTCAAATGCATGTTTCGGTAATTCGTGCCTTGTGTATAACGTCAATGATCGAAAAATTGTTCGTTTTGCAATATTTGTATTGTTAATGATTTTGGAGCAGCACCAAAGGTGTATGGCCCTGGATACATTGCAGGTGGAGTTTATGAGATCCACTGATCAGATTGTGTTTTCCTTACTTGCAGGGCCGTCTTTATCTTCATGCTTGCTTTGGTTGGAGTGTTTTACCCTTACAATCGCGGGTCTCTCTACACGGCGCTTGTTTTGATTTATGCCCTGACATCGGGAATTGCTGGGTACACAGCATCCTCTTTCTACAAGCAACTTGAGGGAGTTAACTGGGTATGTTAAAGTCATTCCTGTAGACAAATTTATTCATATTTTGTCTGAAGAATTTTCACGCCAGATGTACAACTTAAGGATTCGTTCTTGGTTATTGACTCCTTGCCTGTCTTCCCCATATGATCTTGTGAAACAGTTCTGATGTAGAGAGGCAGCTGAGATTCTCTTGTAGCCTGTCTGACCCTTTGTTTTTATATGTTTGCAGGTCAGAAACATTCTCTATACCGGAGGCTTATTTTGTGGGCCTCTCTTCCTCACATTTGCGTTCTTGAATACCGTTGCTATCTTCTACAACGCAACTGCAGCCCTCCCGTTCGGCACCATATGTGTGATTGTCCTGATATGGACGCTCATCACCTCTCCTTTGTTGGTCTTGGGTGGTATTGCTGGGAAAAACAGCAAGGCTGAATTTCAAGCCCCTTGCAGGACAACAAAGTTCCCAAGAGAGATCCCCCCTCTTCCGTGGTATCGCTATACCGTTCCACAAATGGCCATGGCTGGTTTCTTGCCTTTCAGTGCCATTTACATCGAGCTGTACTATATCTTTGCCAGTGTGTGGGGCCATAAGGTCTACACCATCTACAGCATTCTCTTCATTGTTTTCATCATACTGATCATCGTGACTGCTTTCATCACCATCGCATTGACCTATTTCCAGCTTGCGGTTGAAGACCACGAATGGTGGTGGAGGTACGCTTCTGTCTATGGTTTACGTAAATGTCGATGTGCTCAATTGAGTACACCCTTTATTGTTTCAGTTACGTACCTCCTTTCTGAATATGCTTACCAACTTAAGTCATTGATGTGGATGTGTCTCCTCAATGCAGAGCCGTTTTATGTGGAGGTTCGACTGGAGTGTTTATTTTTGGATACTGCTTCTATTACTATTATGCGCGATCGGACATGAGCGGCTTCATGCAGACGTCTTTTTTCTTTGGCTACATGGCTTGTATCTGCTACGGCTTCTTCCTCATGTTGGGTAGCGTTGGATTCCGTGCTTCCCACGTGTTTGTTCGCCACATTTACCAATCGATCAAATGCGAATGAGGTCCTCGCTGCGGCATTTGATTTGGTCTTACTCTGATGAACAGAGCTTGACTTCGGTGATACACTTTGATGTGTATCAAAGTGGTAACTACGCCAAGACTTGCCTCCAGAGAGTTAGAGAGGTGGAATAATCTAATCACCATATTCACCCCTGGAGGCTCACACTGGTAACAAACATAGGATTGTCAGTCTTGATTTTATCAGGAACTGCTTTGGCTGATATAGAAGTTAAGAATTTTCCATTAGAGATGGTTCTTAGTCCTGTCCAGTTATTTCAGACTATTTTCCTTTGTATTCAGGAGCTTCTGCTCCAAGTTGCACCACATTGTCTTTGTAAGTTTATCCTGCATTTTATGGTGTATCCTGTCAATGTTACCTCTTTTAATTCCATTGGCGAAACTTGGCTTTCCTAGTTCTTGAAATAGTGGGACGAATTCAGATTTCAGATTTAGCTTTAATTTTGATTTCTGGAGTCTCTGATTGCATCCTACGCTTCCCTTGGCTGCATCTCAAAATCCAACTTCTCATGCTCTTGTATACTTCCTACACTTTTTCTTAAAATTGCTTACTCTGTTAAGTAGCATGATCAGTCATCATTTCAGTAATGAAAGGTCTGCAATGGTGGATACGATTGCTCCGGCCCGCTCTCTTAGATCCTTTTGAGTTTGGGTTTCAGTAAAAGGGTGTGTGTGTGTTTGGGTAGTACTCTTAGTTATGCGACATATTGTTCTTATGGCACAGAGTGGAAGGTGTATTTGAAACCCTAATACTATGTCCAGTGTTCCAAGGCTTATTACCATCACCTGTTGTGTGAATTCTTGCCTTGAATTGTTATACAGTGACTCCAAAAACCGAGTCTATGCTGTTTCAGTTTCACTCTGCCATATGTGGACCAAATGAGCAAACATGAATGTTGTAGTATCCTTTGTGTACTAAGGTAACTAAGGTGGGTACACCCAAAACCGCCACAAATTGGTATTGTGCCTACTTACTATTACTAGGCTGGTCAGATTTTCCTATTGTCTTGTTGATAAGTGAAAGGAGGTTCCAACGCATCAAAGAATGTAGCATTTGGATACTGTATGCAAAAGTTATTAAAGAACAAAGTTGAGTTCTAAAAGCGTTTCTTGTACATAGGTATAGAACTGATTTTGGAAATGTACAGAGAGTATAGATGGCGGTTTCAGGTCAGTGGCGCATTTGGGTGTACCCACCTTACACCTAAAATTGCATGGTTCCTAAAATCGCACAACGGATATTCTTGCCTAAAATGTACTCTCACTATTCATATGACTCTAGGATCACTTTTAGGTACATCTATTTTCAGCACTTTGAAAATTCATAGTTTATTCACACGGTGTCCTAAAAATGCATTTAAAGAAAATCTAGAATTCCCTTTTGACTACCAACAAGACCCCACAAAAAGTTTTCCGATATAATAGTGGGAATCATGCTGAATTGCCTAACTGTGCGACTTAAGGTGTAGTTATCTTACAGTCCTAAAAATTTTTGAAGCAAAAAAGCAATTACAATTTGCAAGTAAATGAATTCTAAAGCTAATTACCCTATAGACTCAGCTGTTGAGGCGGGTCTTATAATCACTCCAAAAATTGTACATGCTTCTATTTGGAGCCTTGATGACTTGAATATTTATTGCATGTTGATGTACACCATTTAATATCCCCCCCATTAGTAATGTTAAAAGTTGACATACGCGTGCTTTAAAAAAAATTTATAGAGAAAAAAATGTAGATAAATTCAAGTTGAATGGAATTTGAAGATCTTCAATGAATCAAAGACTTGAGATTTCATTTACCAGCTATCATAGATGATCTATAGGTTGTAATTTTAATCATTGTTGCATCTATTTTAAATACATTGAAAATAATTATCCTAATATACAATTAATACAAATCATTTTAATTTGTATTTAGCAACCAAAACAATTATTTTCACTGCAATCTTTTTGAATCCAACATATTAGTTTGTAAAGGTTGTATGTAGAACAATTGCTTAGATTGTAGGTAATTTATTATGATGTAACAACAACAAAGTAATAAGTTATTAGAGCAACTTGACAATATATTTATGTCCAATATAAGTATATCCAACAACAATTTTGACCTTCTTAACCCCTAAAGGTTCTTGACTATGTTTTCACCAAAAACGCTCCAAAACTGCCATTTTTAATACAAGTATCAAATTTCAGAAAAAAAAACTTTTTTGGACACATTTAACCCTAGGATCTTGTAGTAAACTTGTTTGAGAAGATGTGGAAAAAATTTCAGAATTTTCCACCGTGTGGATTGCAAGATAATAGCAGTTGAATTGACAAAAATCCTTTTTTTGTCCCTGCGAAAATCCGGGCAGCTGCCCTTCACAAGGTCACATTTGTATGAAAAATTCTCTAAAATGGTGGTTACTCTTTGGATTCATTTTCCTAGACAAGTTGGATACATGCTTGAAAAAATTCAGATCATTTAGAATTGTACAACATATAGGAAAAAAATAGTAAGTAGGAAGAGGTAGAGAATGATTCAAAACACTAAATTGTTAAGATTTTATTTATGGAATTGAAAAATGCCAATTCCAACGGTTGTAATGTTGTAATAAACAATCTACACCCAAGGTTTTTATTTTTTTTCAAAAATATTGAAAATTGAGTGAAAATAAGGACTTCAAAGTTTATTTTAGAGTTGAGATTCCATAACTACCCTCAAACTAAGAATCCTCATAACTTTTGACTCATAGATCCAAATGAATGATTCAAAGCTTCCCACCTACATATGAATCTAGAGAACCAATTTCAAATTTTTTTTATTTTTAAAAAGTGATTTTTAAAGAAGTTTTTTTTGCTGCCCGGGCTGCCCGCTAAGCAATGAAAACGACATATCATGCAATAACTTTTAATCCTGTAATCAAAAGCTATAAAAATTGTTGGGCCTTAAAGCTACTCCTTGGGAAAATGTTGTGTGAAAATTTCAAAGAAAAAAAATAAAATCTCCGCTTGTAGTGAGCTGCACAAAAAAGCTATGTTCTCAAAAAAGCATGTTCAGTCCTTTAGGGGTTAAGTTTCGGTCATTATCTAGCCTACAATGATTAACCTTCTTAACTGCACATTCAACCAACTATAGATTTTTACTACAAGATATACATCCAATGAGATCAAGAATGAGATGCAAATGAGGAAGATCAATCATCATCATATTGACAACAAATATATATATAAAGTATCTACATTGAAATAACATTGGGCACAAGTCAAAATGATCTCACTAGTTATTCTCTTCGGGTTCATTCTATTATAACCATTAGAGGAGTTTTGGCCTCCTAAGAGACTGTGTGTTCCCAAACTGTGGAAACTCTGCTAGAATTTTGAAATGTTGCCAAATGGCTAGGCTGACGTGGCCAAGCAACTGCCATGTCATTTTTTGAAAAAAAAAAAATTGGGTTAAAATGATATTTTGGTAATTCTTTTTTTTTTTTTTTTTTTGAAAAAAAAAATCCTAACACACCCGTACCGTCGTTCCCTGAATTTTGGCAGACTGGGAAATGGTCCTAAAACAATCTTCTAAGGCCCCGAAACTCTTCTAATGCCATTAGCTTAGAGCTTAGATAATAATCATTGATATATAGGATGTTACACAATTTACTCCAAAATTGATAGAAAATGAACTTGGTTGGTAGTATGTTGAATATTTAACAACAGTATTGATGAGTACCTTATGCTCAAACTACTATAAATGAGTTTTTGACAATTTGTTGGTTTTCTTTGTGTCACCAAGATGCTTATGTGATGTCATCAACCCCTAAACTAAAGCCAGGATTAGTAGTGTTGTTCACAAAAAGTATCTAAATTTGCCATTCTCTACTGCATTGTGCATCACTAAAAAATAAAAAATAATTTCCAAACTTTTAATTGTTAAAGTTTGTAATAGACTTCCCTAGGAATGTGTGGAAAAAACTTCAACCATTTGACTCTTTAGATTGCGACATTTATAACCTTTGAAGTTCAAAGAAGAAGAATTTTGAGCTTTGTCCAACAAGTTCAATATAGTTTAACTTTACTTTGTGGAGAAGGAGGTGTTATCAAACTTTGGGAATTGAAAACATCGGGTTGAAAGTTGTATTCATTACTTGCATGCCAATTTTTAAAGATACTAAAGGTGTCTAACATACCCAAAATGATCTTGCAATGAGAGGATGTCTACAAAAAAAAACTACATAAGTAAGATGTACATTTTTTTTTAACAACTCATTATTTGGAAAAATCAAAATCACAATGGCCTTTCCTTCTCTAAAAATCAAGTTAATAAACCAAGTTCAAAATAAAAAATAAAAAAATCTCATGAATTTGCAATAGAATTTCATCTAATGGTTCTAAAATTGTTCAAAAACTTCTATTTTTAGTGCATTGAGTAAAAATCGAAACAAAAGTTTTTTTCATTTTCAATCTTACATTTCTTTCCTATACTAATGAGAAAATGTGTGTGGAAAAAATCTCAATCCATTTAATAGTATATAGATTGGAAGATATAATTCTTCAAAGTTAACTTAAAATCATTCACCTTTTGCTTGCTTGCTTGTCCAATTGCTCTCTCTTTATTAGCAAGTTGCTCAATCTACCCCTCAACTTTTGAGTCCACTAACTTTTGATTCAAGCATTCAATTGGAAAACCCCTCCTATATTGTCACAAAGCTAAAATAAGCATGCATGTTTAGTAAGGATTTTATTTACATCTAATAAAAATGCCTATGTTTGAACCTACCTAAGCCTTAAACTAGCTCTATGGGAGCTTATAGTCCTTTAAAGTTAACCCTTAAAGAACATTTCATGTCCAGGCTTGGTCAAACTTTATTAGATTTTTACATTAAAATATGCATTTCAAAACTTTGACATGTATTAATACATGTCTAAATTTAATCTCACTTTTCATAATCTCACTTTTCATAATAAAAAACATCAAATTGAATTTTATATGATTATTTAAAGAAATTTCTATATAAGAATCATGGAAGTTACAAAAATGCTTAAAATAGTATGAAATCTTTATAAAAAATGAAAATAATAGTGAAAAACATTATGATGTAATTGATATACTCTTTGGGCTCACACCAAGAGAAATTCGATAGAAAAGTTCAAAAGTGGTGTATTTTGAGCTTTCAAGATGCAATCGTCAAAGTCTCACAAAAATAACAATTTTAACAATTTTTGAAAAAAAGAAAATGGAGTAAAAAGTAGATTATTGTAGCTACATTCTTTAGTTAACCTCTAATGGTCAGAGACTATGTTTTCACCAAAAATGCTCCCAAACTGCCATTTCTAGTACAAGTACCAAATTTTTAAAAAGAAAACATTTTTTGACACATGTAACTATAGAATCTTGTAGTAAGCTACTTTGGGAAGATGTAGAATTTTTTTTAGAATTTTCCACTTGGTAGATTGCAAGATATTAGCGTTTGAATTGACCACAGAATTGACAAAACTCCTTTTTTTGGCCCTCCAAAAAAATCGGGCAGCTATACTTCACAAAGTCACATTTATATGAAAAAATGTCCAAAATGGTGGTTATCATTTGGATTCATTCTTTATAGCAAGTTGGGACTACATGCTTGAAAAATTTCAGATCATTTGGAATTGGAATTGTACAACATATAGGAAATAAATAGTAAGTAGAAAGAAGTAGAGTATGATTCAAAACACTAAATTGTTAAGAATTTGATAATGGAATTGAAAAATTTCAATCCCAATGATTATAATGTTGTAATAAACAATCAACATCCTATGCTTTTATTTTTTTCAAAAAATGTTAATAAACTGAGTTAAATAAAGGACTCCAAAGTTTATTTTAGAACATGAAATTTATAACTACTAGCAACATATAACACCTCATAACGTTCATCTCATAAATCAAATGGAATGATTCAAGGCTTTCCACGTATATACAAATATAGAAAACCAATTTTTGATTTTTGATTTTTTTTTAAAAAGTGCTTTTTCAGAAATTTAGCTGTCCGTCGATTGTTATAAATGAGTAAATGACATATCATCCAATACTTTTTAACCATGTAGTCAAAAGTTCTGAAAATTGTTAGGCCTTAAAGCTACTCCTTGGGCATATGTTGCAGGAAATTTCAAATAAATAAATAAAATATCCGTTTGTAGTGAGCTGTCCCAAAAATCTATATTGCCAAAAAATGCCGTATTGCCGTTTGGTCCTTCAGGGATTAAGCTTGAAAACAATTAAAACCAAGAACTATAAGAAAATACAAGATTTGACTTTCGAAATGCCTATGGGGCTTGCATTGTTTTTTTAAGAATTAAGGTAGGATGAATGCATGGTTGAGTGGCTCACTTTTTGTGTCAGAATGCTATTTTCAAGAAGTACTTGCAAGATGAAATAGACTTATATGATCTTATTTGTTTGAAATAAACAAACTCACATTGTTTAATGTAAAAATTTGTATATACAATTATACATTAAAAAATTTATTGTGATAAAGTTCGTGCTTTATTTTTTCAAAATTTATATTAATTTATAGAAGTTAGGGACTTTTGGAGTTGGAATATGGACTTTGGTCAATAGGGAATTTAATTTTGTTTGGGATATTTCTATATATTAATGAAAAAACATATTATTTCAAGACAAACTTACCATATGTTGTGCATTAGGTTTTGAGGCCTAAAATTCATTTCCTTTTAAGTAAAATCATTTATAGAAGTGTACTTATGGACTTTTAAATTGTCTAATCTCAGTCTTTTTTTCCAAAGTCCATATAATGGTCAAAAAAAGGTGTTATTCTATTTTTGTTTTAAGAAACCCGTATAAAAAGGAAATCCCTAGGTGGGCTTGATGTTGAAAATCCAATAGATGAACATGCCAATGTATGAACATCCATTAACTCATCCGTTGTACCAAAAACTCGTCAATATATGAATTCCTTTGGTGTCATCCGTGAGCCATTCAACCATGCATTCACCCGGTAGGACCATCCAATTCCATTCAAGTTCCTAGTATAAGCGAGACTTAAATAATCTAGAGAATAATTAGATCCTTATTCTCCAATGTTTAAAATGTAGGCAAGGATTTAGTAAATCCACCAATTCAAGTTTGTCCTCATTGAAAAATTTGTCTCTCGATGATTAAAAAATAAGAGCTCATTGGCATACAATATTGGTTGTCTGACAAATCTGCGGTTGTCTAATAACTGAATTTGCTTGATTAGTGTAATTGTAATTTATTGAAGTTTATACACCCTTCCTTCTTGTTGATTCAATCTTCATCAATTTGGAGATGCCTATCCTCATGAAAAGAAGTGCATGTTGAGAGTAGCTCTCATAAAGATTGTCACACTTGAATACTATGAAGCACAAACAAAAAAAAAAATTAAGTTTGAAGCTTGAAACTTAAATAAAGGGAAACAATAATTCATTTATGCTCTATCACTTTATGTCATTCAATCTTCTCCTTTTGATCATAAGATGGGTTAGTATAAGCTCCGATATGTTTGGAGGAGTTTAAGATTGAATGACAAATGAAAGATATGCAAGGTTCCAACTAATTTGTTGGAAAATATTTCACATCCTTCCAATACAACTTCAATACCAACTTCCAATCTCCACATCTCGTGCTTTTAACTTTTAATGAGTTTGAATTGAGTTTAATTAGTCTGAAATGGTGTGACTTTATCCACTGATTATAAAATACATTTACTTTTACGAGGTAAGGAAAATGTAACATGTAAATTAGAGATGGACTTTAAGGTTTAGGGTTTAGGGTTTAGGATTTAGGGTTTAGTTTTTTTTAGGGTTTAGGGTAATGGCGATATCCAGTTTATTACATGTGCATAATTTCTGTGAATTGATGTATTCGAAAATCCGAATTATCACCACTTGAAATCACATTTGATACACAGAAATTGGCCAATAAAACATGTATATGTACATTAAGACGTATTGCTCGTACCAAATGTTACACGAATCCTGCGCAAGCGCTACAGCACATAACAAGTCGCAGAATGAAGATAATGCGGGCCAATGATGGATCTCTGGCACTTGACTTGAAAATCTCCGTCTGATGTTGTCCATAACATATGGGGACCACTCAATCTCGTCCCAACTTGCATTTCGATGAATTCTCCATTCACGTCGCATCGCCAATGTCCAACTTTAGAAGACCCCACTGATCAAACAGGTCTTGATACACAGTTGGATACTGGTTCAGTGTCTCTTGTAAGCATGGTCCAAGCTTGCACTGTAGTAGTCTCAGGAACTTCCTATCCGGAGATGAATGGCGAGTAAACAATCTTGAGGACACTTCTCTTACTCTGTGAATATGTTTGCAGACAGAAATTAACAACCTCCAGTACAACGACTTCAAAAAAGGATTCACCAATGTCTACTACCAAGAACTTCTCACCAACTTTCCGTTGCAACTTACTATGTCTGATCTTATGAACAGAGCCGTAACGGAGTGAGATGGCTTTGATAACCAGATTTCTTTGTCAGAATTGACACTATCGTTCTGTAATTCATACGGTGGAGTTGAGTTGCACTTTTTGAAGTCATTTTGTGTGGTTGCGCATATCAAGGAGCACTGAGGTTTAGGGTTTGGGGCTTAGAGCTTTCTGCGTTCCTGGCAAGCTTATGTTCTCTCTTCTGGATGGGCCACTACCTACGTTCCACGCCTGCTAGCGATGAGCCGTGCGACCTTCTTCAAAAACACGTGTGGATCGTATCCATTCTCTTGTGGTATGTAAGTTGGACCGCTAGTATCCAACAATCGATCGACAGCTTCCTTCCAGATCGCAGGCTGGACTTGGCTGGGCCCACTCCTTTCACTCATCTTCTCATTCAATTCCCAATCCTGCCACGTCTTCCGCCATACCGATTGCCTCCTCTCATTCCTCGCCTGTTTCGGGTGGAGAGCAAGGAATACAGGAAGGAGGCGCGACACGGAACGAAAGTCATTCCCGGCTTTCGTTGCTGTGTAACTCTCAGCCAACTCCATCATAGGCCGCCTGCTTACTGTGAAATACTCCTCCGACACCAACACAACGGCCAACTTACATGTCCGGGCATTCTCCAAAATTGTTGGGGTTATCAGCTCACCATGTTTCATGGCAACTTGGTCAAAGAAAACGCTATTATGTCCGCATACTCGGGCCAACTCGGCGTTCAGATACTTCATGTAGTGTTCTTGAGCTCTACTATAGCTCAAGAAAATATCGTAAGATCTAGGCATCGTTTCGTGAATAGATCAGCCCTGCATTGAATGAACTCAAATAGAGGCTACTTAGGCGATACAACTCTTTCAGCAACAAATGGTCATTAACATGGACGCAACCGGCACCATGTTAGTGGCAATATTCTACCGACACTGAAAGCAAAGCTCTTCCCACAATATGCAGTCGGCACTATGCCAATTAATGTCAAATTCTATCGATAGTAAAAGCAAATCTCATCGCATAACCTTAGACGGGATTCTACACACCAAAAGAATTCCCTCCTGCATCCTCCAAAATGCTCTTGCAACCATCAAAGGACGCAAAGCTCGATTTCAGGATGGAATTCATTCATACTATACAAAATCCGCCCGCACATGAAGAGAAACCAATCCGTCACTCGGTATAATTGCAATGGGAACAAGAAGCAGCAGTGCAGAGATTCGCAGTTACTGTCCCTTAGTCGCGCGGTCAATGTACTTGACCAACAATCGCGCATCGCAAGCGTTTTTTCGAAATTTCTAAGAAATTTCTTCCGGTAAAGATCAATCAAGGAAAGCAGCTACGCAATAAATCGATAAATAGCACGGCAGCAAAAGGCCCAGCAACTTGGCGGAGCACCAGAAGGGCAATTATTATCCCGCAGGCAATGCCAGTACGTTGCAATCCCAGCATAAAACCAAAATCCTAATTCAAAACAATTTAGGAAGCTCACCAAAGAATCAATATGCCAGTACGTCCTACTCCAAACTCCGAACGTTTACACCACTTTCCAGCTAACTAAGCCTCAGCGCATCAGCAATCGGCAGATAAAGAGAGAAGACGAGGGAAGCAGCGAGAGAGAAGCGGAGTTATTATGCTGCGAGTGCAATTCACAACGCAAACGAAAAAAATTGTAGATGATGAGTTTCTGAAGCGAATGCACAATGGTCGCTGGCAGTACGTATAAATAGCGTTATGCGGAGGACTTGCGTCCATCGGTCGGTGTGAGTGGGGGCGTGGGTTGGAGGCCTCCTACGTTCGGATCGATTTGTCCTCGAAATCTGTGGAATATTCGTCCTTCAAGGGTGCCTTTTGTTCTGTAATTTTGCTTTGCATACGCTTCAATTGACTCTGGAAGCTCACGACGATTACGACGTTTTGTGTCCTTTGAATGATTGATGGTCAACCTGTTTTTATGTTTATGCAAATCACAGGGAACCTGGACCGACTCACTGGGCAGTGAGTGGTACAAAAAATTCACCCCTCTTTTTGTACCACTCACTGCCCAGTGAATTGGTCCAGGATCGCCTGCCTTCCCCCTCCCCGAGGTGGGGCTTGACGTCTACTGTCTCGTTGTTCTTCGTGGATCTGCCTTCCCCCTCCCCGAGGTGGGGCTTGACGTCTACTGTCTCGTTGTTCTTCGTGGCGATATCATCAGATTCGGTAGATTCGATAGAATCGATAAACCTGTCAGAGCATTTCACCATTGCTAGGAGGGCACGCAGGGGTTCACTGTTTCTCAGTGCAAAAAACAGCAACAGAGCAGCGTTGCTGCTGCTACAAAAAACAGAGCATCGTGCTTCTCAAATTTCAGTTTCACTACGGAGTACAATGTTAGAATAACACAAGTTATTGTCTGTGTGGCACGTGAAATACCATCGCCAGCAGGAAATGCAACTGCTGACGCTATCATTTATTGCCACATGATCATTACATGCCGAGCATTTCATAATACTATTTGCAAGTTCATCGTCGCTGCACTGTCACTGTGGGCACGCTAGGACAGATTTCCAACTTGAACTTACAGATCATGCCGTTACTTCTTGCAGCAATAATTCCAATTTCCTGACCTTGATCTTGCAAATGTTTCCACTTCCCTGGCCTTGGTTTGCTTTTGCTATGAATCTCGACACTTCAGGGTTAAGAATGGACCCTATAAATGGCTGTGAAATGGACATGAGTTGGTTCTGAAATTGACCAGTATAATCATTGAATGAATCAAGGAAAAAAGCATTATTAATTGCAAGAGCCAATCATTCTTTCTGCTTTCCCTATTTTTATTTAGAGCTCTAAGTGAACTCTTTATGAAAGACCTAGGATCACAAATATGGACCCAACTCGTTTGAAAATTCATAAGTAATTCAAAAATGCTCAGAAAAGTATGAAACCACTTGGGTTAGATTCCTCATCAATTTCTCTTTCTCTGAAAAATGAGATAAAAATATTCCCGTCCAAGGAAGTACATGAAAAAGGCGGACCGGCCTCCATTTCTAAGCCTCCTACCTTAAACCACTATGTCTGGCTCCCTATCATATTTGTAGACTCCAAGGGTGCATGTAAAAAAAAATTCTATCAGTTTGTACCGTGTTAAAACAATGTTCTTCACCCCTTTCAGCTGGTTTGAGGCCTCTGATTGCAAATATGAATTTAGAATTTGCAAATTTTATCATGTGCGGCAAATAAAAAATTTCAAGGTTTCCTTGAGGCCGAGTAAGGGGGGGCGGTTCACCTTGGCCTTCCATTGGGACATCAAACCGCCTGAATCTAGATGGACAACTAGTCTCCGTTGAAAATCCTCATTGCCTATAATTCCGGCCGGCCCTCCACACTCTAGTCCGTGTTAATATTCTAAAAGAAAACTGCATTTTACTTGTCAAAAACTGCGTTTTATTTGTCAAATCTGCATTTTACTTGACAAAAATTGTGTTGTACTCAACAAAAAGTATGGAATCGATTTTGTTTAGTTCTCCCTTTGTAACGCAAAATTTTGTATTCCAACGTTTCAACACATAATTTGACAAGTAAAACACAAAATTTTGTGTTCGAATGCAAAATTTTGCGTTACAAAGACAGAACTCAACAAAGTCTATTCCATACTTTTTGTTGAGTACAATACAGTTATCTTCTAGCGATAGGAAACACAAAGCTGGAGGGGCCGGAGGGGCCACTGGAGGGACTATTTGCTTCCTCCTTTGCACATTCCTGGAAACTAATCAAGCACAGAAATTATTGGGCCTTGCAACTTCAACATCTGAAGGTGGTAATTCAACGAGGTTTATAGTGATTTATCAAGGCTACAGGTTGGCTACAAGACTAAGGAAGGCGCACCTACTCTTGTTCATTTACTACACTCTCTCAATATGTAGCGCAGACTCAGATTTTCTTTCCAAATTGTATTGCATTTGGACATGACAACGGAATGGAGTATATGGACGGGAATGGGTGTGCCTACCTTACAGAGCAAGCCTTGGACCTTTGTCAACCTCCAGTCGGATAGATGGACCCTTCCAATAGCTGGAGATCCAATCTCCCAATGGAAACTGGCCTCAAAATGGAGACTATCTTTTATTCTCTAGAGTCCTCATCCAAAAATTTCATCCACATATTATTAACCATGTAAGGAAGGGCTCATAACCATTGGTTTCAAACCTCGACTGTCATCACAGCGTTTGCTACCATTTTGCATTCAGATTGGAATAAAAAAATTTAAATTTATTTTTCAGAGAGGAAGTCATATATCTGGTGCAATTCCAAAAAAATTCAAGTTTTTTTGGGAAATCTTTTGGAATTACTATGAATTTTTTAAGAAAAAAATGAAGAAAATTCATATCAGATACAAAATATACTCAAAAAATCTGAAAGTTTTACCATAGATGTATATTATAGTGTATAACATCATGATATGAATCAAGTTATCATTTCATTCAATAACTAGAAAATCAATGAACCATAGTTATAGGTCCAAAATTCATATTGCTATTAAATATTGAAATTTACGAAATTCTCATAATTTTCAATTGAAGTAGAAATGAAACTTGGTAAACTTAATGCTTTCTCTGATTTTCCTCATTGGATATTTAATTAGTGTCCGCAGCAATGCTATAGGGTTAATGTAAGCTTTAGTACCGGGATCATGGTAGTGCATTTGTAGTGTGTTCCATTTTTTTTGTTCATTCTAGGACAAACCATACAAACAACAAATAATTGTAAAGATAGATGGTTTGCCAAAACCCCAAAGAATGCATTGAATATTATACCAAACAAATCTAACCATTTGCCATCATTAACTTCTTTTGAGTTTTCAATAGAGGAGAGAAGCTCTTTATGTACACATGGTAGCAAGTCCTAAACCCATGTAGGATATGTAAGTTAGAATTTATAATTTCTCAACCACTCATAGTTAAGTCAAAAGTGGAATTTTGTTTAACCCTGTAACGTTGCCACAGACACTAAGTGTCCAATGAATGACAAACAATATTTGCATGTAGGATAGAAGTGCAAATGTTCATCCTTAGAAGTTTGTGCAAAAACGGAAGACTTTCTACAGTAGTTTGTCTTGAATGAGTGATTTTGATTTTCTTAAAGTAGATGATGCACACTGCATCAAAAATGATGATTTCTACGGAGACCAACCCATCCTTACAGGGTTAAAGTAGAATTTTAGACCTCATTTAGGCATAGTAGAATAACTTTTCTCATAAACTTTGGACTAAATTTTAGTCGACAAATCAAATTAAGTTTCATCTCCAAAAATCCATTTGAGATTAAAATCTTCCACTCAAAAGTTGTGGATAAACATCAGTAAGGATGTTTGTAAATGTAAAAAATAATTCCCTTCTGACCCCTCTATGAAACTTGTCCATAACTTGTGATTGCAGGCTTGAAATCTCAAATGGGTTTTTGAAGATAAAATTTAACTTGATTTTCCAACTTTTTTTAGTTCAAAAGGTTTTTGCAAAATGTCATTCTACTATGCCTAAATGAGGTCTAATCAAAATTTTAGTTTAATACAATTCCTACTTTGGACTCAACTATGTGCAGTTGAAAAACTAAAAATTCTAAATTACATATTTCACATAGATTGTTCTACCTCCTACTACCCCATGTGTATGTAAGGAAATTCTCTTCTACATTGAATAGGGGGAATTAAGAGGACCAAAATATTAAAGGGACTTACTGTGGAAAACTGTAGACTGTTTGAAACATGATGTATAGCCCCCAAACACTTCAATAACTATTGATGTATAGCAAAGGTAGATATTTATATAGTCTGAAATGTTGATTAATTAGTATATATCCTTAAAACCCCAATTCAATATACATTCTAATCACAAAAGATAAATGGCTACAAAACAAAGTAAAATAGTGGATGAATTCCATGTTCTCCATGAATTTTTTGCTCAATACTTCAAAGTTATACTACTAAGTTCGAATGCTTATTTTTATACTTTGATTGAATTTTCACCTCCAGTGTGTTTAATGTTCCTCTTTGTATACAGTACTGACAAGGCTTGTATGGAATATGCTAGGAAAAAGAAGATGGTATACGAACTATTTTTCCAACACATGGTGAAGTATTTGAGTACTCCTTGTGGAGTTGTTAGAGTATCAAATGTGCACAAATTGATCAAAAAGCTAGAATTAGAAGTTGAATTGGATGATCAAATGTTGAAGATAATATGCAGTTTGCACGTGGTCTTTGTTCCTTATGGATGTGATCTCATGAAGTATATAATTTCTATGCTTGGTATGTTGAAGTGAAGCACTCCACTGCACTCAAATAAACTTTTAAGTATGGTGATCCTACAATAGGTATTGTAAAAAGTGGTCAATTTGTCATCCTAGGGTTGGCTTTGATGAAGGCTTTGGTGGTGTATGCTTTCTTTGATTTTCCAAAAGCATCCTTTTTTTCACTTCCCATGATGATAACGTTGTAATGGAATTAAGAGATGCAGAGATACGGTGAACATTGGTGAGAATTGAATGTCACCTAGGCTATGAACAAGATTGTAGCATTCTTGCAGGATGAAGACGTACGAAAAGGCTTGGAAGAATATGAAAAACTAGCCCAAAAGTTGGAAGGGGCCACATATTAGCATAAATAAGAGATCTCTTTAAATAAAAAAAATTAGACTTTGGAAAGAGGAATTTTTGGAGCATGCCCGGTTGTTACCCACAATTTTGCTCGATAGAAGGAGATATACATGAAATCTATTGCAACTTGTGGAATTGTGGAATCCTGGAACTAAAGCACAAGGTCTTCACATTCGGTAGCATACCCGCTCGCTCATTTATTAGAGGTGTTGCCCGTCCGATGTAGTCAATGCATAGTTGATTGTTTGTAAAGATAAAAACAAATTGACAAGGATTTACCTTGTCCACAATATTCAACATGTGGTTGCCAGCACGGACCTATAGTGTAGATGTAAGAGGTTGGGTACAAACATAGGTATAGGTGATGACGCCAATGTATAGACACAAAGACGGGCCGTGACAAATGGACACGGGCACAAGGACAGACTATGACAAATAGGTGCGAATGTACGTACATGCGGTGATGATCAAGAGTGGATGCAAAAATAAGTGGTGACGAGTAAGTGTGGACACAAAGATGGACATTGATTATCAAGTGCGGATGCAAGGACCGGCAGTGACGAATAGGTGTGGATGCAAAGGTAGCAAGTTCTCTCATAAAAGGTTTTGCATTAGGTTGGAATTTGGGGTGAGTGGGACGTACTAGTATGGGCACAGATGCAAGAATGGGTGTGGATGCGTAGGCAAGAACACAAAGACAGACGCAAACAAAAAGAAAGACGTGGAAGCATGGGTGTACACACATGGACGGGGCTGATGTTGGACGCAAACATTTTTGAACGAAGACAAACAATGAAACAAAGTTATCATCATAGGTAATGAGTGAAAAGATGCTTTTGGAAAATCAGAGAAAGCATACACCACCAAAGCCTCCATCAAAGCCTATCCTATGATGGCAAATTGACCACTTTTTACAATACCTATTGTAGAATCACCATACTTAAAAGTTTATTTGAGTGCAGTGGAGTGCTTCGCTTCAACACCCCAAGCATAGAAACCTTATATTTTAGACTACATCCATAAGGAACAAAGACCGCATCCAAAGTGCTTGTTATCCTCAACACTTGATCATCCCATTCAATTTCTAATTCCATTTCTTTAATCAACTTGTGCACATTTGGTACTCTAACAACTCAACAAGGAAGTGGATCATCTTTTTCTATTTTCACAGCGTGTATAAATCTCAAATACTTCACATGTGTTGGAAAAGTGGTCCATAAACAGTCTTGGGTCATTGCATGAAACACATGTACTATTTTTAGTCACACATTGCATGTTGATTAGTTTTTTGGCTATAACTTTTGCCTTTTGACTTCAAATGACTCAAAATTTATAGACAAGGTACTTATGGCTATAGTACACCTTGTCCAATTTTTTGGAAACTTTGAAAAATGTTTTACTATTTATTAATAGCCCCCGATATTATGTCACACTTGCCCATTTGGGGGATTTTAGTACTATTTAGTACCCAAAAAAATGAATTTGGAGCTGAAATTTGGTGGAGATGGTCTTCTAATAGACTTTGGTGGAGATGGTATTCTAATAACTACTGTCCAAAGCAATTTTAAAAATACTCAAATTTATGTGGTGTAGAAGTTTTCAAAGTGAGCTTCATTCAGCTTCCATTTTGAAACAAACAAAATGTATTTTTGGTTATTTCTTTGGTGAATGACCATATATATAAAGTCTTTAGAATTGACCAATTTTTATTTTATTTATTTAAATTTATTCCCTATTTTTAACTAATTTAAACATCAAAGTATCTATTTTCATGAGTTTAGGCATTTTTCTAGTTCTCCTACTTAGAGAATTTTCCTAGGTTTTTCCTTTGGTGGCTACCTTCACCTTTAAAGGTGTATACATTAGCCATGTTTTTTATATTTTTCTAATTTTATTTTTTTAATTTTAAAGTACTCTAGAAAAAAAATCATGAGTACTGTGAAAATGCAACAAATAGTACAGGTGTTTTGTGCAATCACCCTCTTCTTCCCTAGCATATCATTCCATATCAAACTCCCTCTTTCAAAACAAATACTTTTTGAGCAAGGTGTACTATTGAACGATCAACCACAAAGAAGTTTGTCGTTTTCAAAACATTGTCTACTACCTTGGTGATAATAGAACTCATTGACAGAGATGATATCGTAGATTTGGCTGTGATAGTAGGTATAAATTCTATTATTACATCTTTTAAAATTTTCTTAATGGTTTTCACTGTCATAGGTGGTTCTTCAGACAAGGTAGTTTCGATTAACTCACGTTGGTTAGCAACATATGGTCAAAGATCAATGAGCACTCCAATTCAAAACTAACAAGCAAATCAAAATATCTGGACAATTTTGGAGAATATTAGAGCACTATCTATGGTACGCCAATAGAACAAAGCAACACAATAGCAAATTGGATCCAAATCACCAAGTATACGTTTCAGAGCCCTAAGTGCTTGCATCCACATCCATTTCAAGTGTCATCATCTGTCCTTGTGTCCACACCTATCTGTCAATGTACGCATGTTTTTGCGTCCACGCTTGTTCATCACTGTTTGTTTATGCGTCCACACTCATACTTGTATCCGTGCCCATCCTTGCGTTTGTGCCTAAGTATCCATGTCCATCCTTGTGTTTGTATCCATCCATGCGTAAGCGCACATGCATCCATGCCCTATCACAATGTCTGCATCCTTGTTTGTTTGTGACACTATCTTGTCATAACGTCTATGCCTTGTCCGTTTGTGCCCTTATTCCAGCATGGAATGCCACATGCATAGACCTATGCCATATCACTTAATAAAGGCAAATCATGGTAATTTTTTTTACTTTATAAAATCTCAAGTCCTAAAAATCCCAAGCTGTCCAAACCATTTGTCTGTCCTATCTAGTTTGTTTGCCCATTTAAGATGTCTAGTGACCCTAATTTGCTTGATGTAACAATTCTAAATAGTGCAGCACGACTAAAGCTTGCGGAACTATGAGTCTACTTAGCTATTCCTTGTGACTTCAAAAAAAAAAAAAATCTCATATCACGTAGTTACTACTACCAACCGGTATTAACTTAGTTAGCGCGGTTTGTGAACTAGCAACAAATATAATACTCATTACAAACCAGGGTGTTCTACTTTTAGTAATTTCATCTAAATTTGGATTGGTACAACAACTACATATATTAATGAGAGGAATCTTGTTGTTAGTTATTATTACAATCTTGAGCAATTAACCTCTAAAGTTTCAAGGATTATTTCCATAATATACCATTCAAAACTACCATTTCTATAGCAAAGAGTAAACTTTAAAAATTTGATTTTTTTTTATACATATCAAACTATAGGATCTTATACTGGACTAGTGTAAGAATATATGGAAGAAATTTCAGAAATGGGATGAAGCAAAGCGTCCCTTAGATAAAAATAAAATAAAATCTATGCGAAAAAAATTTAAAAAAAAATTATTTTTAAGTTTTTGTGGACGGGGGTGCCCGAACCAAGTTTTGGGCTTATTGTGCTATAATTTTTGCTCCCATGCACTGATTGAAATAAAAATCCGGGAACCAGAGATAATCTCCACACCAGCAAGTGGTAATGGCTCCCAGTTGAAAGCCTCATCTCTAAGTTTTGAGGAACAGAGAGCATATTGAATTCCGAGACAATGTCTTTCAATATTCATCCGCGGACTTATCTCGATTCCATCTATGTCTTTCAATATTCATCCGCGGACTTATCTCGATTCCATGTGACAGACTCGCATAGCGGACCGGAGCTCCTTGTTGTACATTAGTGAAAAAAGCTTTACGAAATTGCAAATGTGAGCAGAGTTTCTATTCATCACTGAAATCACTAGCTGAACCCTTTAGGATCCCCACATGGATCATTTTAGATTAATTTCCCAGTCATTCAAAACCTTCCAAAACAGTGTACACGTTGCATAATCTGATCAAAACCTGGAGAAACAATAAAAACAATACAGTATGTGCAATATACAAAATAAAAATATTACAGACGTTGTGAATATACATACAGTAAAATTTGGAAGGCCGCTGTCAAAACAGCAGGTATCCCCAGGATAATTCTTGGCGTTCTTGGCGAAACCTGCAATTCTATGTGTCTAAGAAATTCAGAACATACTTGACCACCCAATTCGAAGTGCTTAAAAGGTCAAACAAAATCTGCAACCTAATTAGATGATCTAATCTGCCAGCCAGGATATAATAAAGAAGAATTCGTAAAGCTACTGCTGAGTTCCCGGGCCAAATCCAGGCCATTAAATCAAATAACGACGAATAATTCTTAGTTCTTGTGTCATTGTTTTCAGTTGAATCAGCGAATTTGATAAAACCTAGTAGTGAAGGGATAACTGCTCCGGTTGATTTTGGAAGGAGCAATATCCAGTCGAATAGATATATATCTACATGAAAGAGTGCAGGCTGTGCACTTATATGCCGGAACTGCCGCCTCCAGACATATTTGATAGTATTACATATGCGAAAAGCACGGACGAGGAAAAGAGAGAAATCCATGTTCCACTGGGAACCATCTCCATGGCTGCTGTGACTGGAGATGTCTTTCGGCCTTCTGCCCAAAGACGCAACCGTTCTGCCTCTGCTGCATACACTGCTCTTCCCTGTTCACGTGCACTAGGGATTAAACACATGCTCGAACAACAGCTCTTCGCCTACATCATTTCTCAACGTAAGCGGCGGGATGTAAAATTATTCCAGATTCACGTCTCAAATGACTAATGAACACTTCAGTCTTCCTTGCATAAGGCTAATTTACAAAGGGATGCGGTACGTACCTCTTGATCAAACCAACGACCACGCCTGAACCAAGCATTCAGAATGGCCAAAACGATGCGAGGAGGGGTAAGATAATTGATAGCCTTGCCAGTGCCTTTCACAGACCTTAAGCCGGGTACCAACGCTTGAGCCACGGTCTCCGGTTGCTCGCAAATTATATTGAACACTTTCTTGTTTTGGAGAGTAGCACCACTGCAAAACGATTAATGCCATTTGAGAAACCAATGACCCGTCTAACAAATACCTCAGCTCATTAACCACGAGGCCAGTGCTTGTGAAGGAAGCCGACTGTATCAGCCGACAACGTAAGAATTATTCTTATCCACAAAATTAGGCTATCGAAGTTGCAAAAGTTATTATACCTGAGGAGCAGATCAGTAAGAACCATGCCTGGGGAGGCGGTATGGATTCCCACTCGAGAACGCTTACACTCTTGCAACAGGGAAGCGGATAATTGCCGTAGTCCACATTTTGTTGCTCCGTAACTGTTAGAAGAGAAAGTCAGGTATCATAGAGAAAACAAGAGGAAATGAAAAGTAGAATGATAAATCTGAATCCCACAGAAGTATTTAACATTTATGCATTTAGTTCAGTAGCTAATATTACTAATCACTGCATCGAGTGAGTGTCAGAAACTTGCACTGCAGTCAAGGGGGTACTCGTGCCTCCAGAACCAGCCCCATCCATGTTAAAGATGTGCCCTCCTCTGGACTGTTTTTTCATGACTCGGATAGCTTCACGTGTGCATATCAAAGAGCCCGTCAAGTTTGTAGACACAATCTGTAAACAAAGATCTGATCAGTTTCATAAATAAGTCGATCTGGTCGGAAATCCTTTCCACACCTCAAAACCTCTAGAATATCCTGCAAGAAATTTCTTTCAAGAAGATACGCGGAAATTGCAGGCCAAAAAATAAGGCATCCACATTAAAAGAAGCGATCAATACCTGACTAATTTCTTCATCCGAAAACTCAACCAGAGGCCTGAAACCCTTATTCATTCCAGCATTATTAATCTACAATAGTCCAACCCCACAACACAGACATTGTGAAATCACGTGAAAAGTCATCGACTGTACTGCAGCCACCTGTAAGTTAACATACTCGCAATGCCAAGCGGACACAAGTACGTTAGATGTCACAACTGAACAATTTTCACGTGAAACTAATGGACAGAAGGCATGTAAGCATTGACAGAAAACCGCTCAAAATTGAGTCCGCACCCAAATATTGATGCTCCCAAACTCTCGCACAGCTGCTTCAGAAAGGGCACGCACGTCCTCGCTCTTCGAAACATCACAAGGGATTCCCACGACCTTGGGGAAACTTTTCAAACTGGTTGTTCCAATCGCATCCTCTGACTCAAGAAAATCGCGATGCATCTCTTCAATCTCTCGCTGAAGCTCCACCACTGTACTATTCACAGAATCGAGACTGTTCTCCACCAAAAGCAAAATAGTAAAAAACACTCCGTCAATGTATACCAATTACCTGTCTAAGACTGCTACCAATAGAGTTACCAACTAAGGTCTCGCAAGCACTGTCAAAAAGATCTAAATGAATGCTTCACTTTTCCATATTGAAAATATGGTGAGAGAAGACTTATCACCTTCGAGATGTAATGAAAACATTGTCACCAGCTCGCAGAAATTCACGAGCAAGAGCTTTGCCAAGACCACGGGTGCTGCACAGGGATGGTGAGGAAGAAACAAAAACATTAGATACCATTGTTGTAAAATCGATGATCTCCGGCAAGAACATCATCTTTCAATCATACAATTTCAAAAGCAATCGAGAATTCTAGAAACACACACGTCATGAACATAAAATCATTACTCCTAGTAACTAATCGCACTGAGCGTTTGGCAACAACTTTGTAGAATCGAATACACTCCTTGACGACTCATTCTGGAATACCCATGCACATTCAGCCACTAGTACCTAATGCTATTTATCAGGTGATTGCAGCAGAAGTCACCTATCATAGATATCTTCAACACAAACCTTAAAATATCATTTCGGCTCCTCTCTAAACCAAGAAACTGGCGCATACCTTCCTGTGATAACTACATTTCGGCGACCTCGTCTAGCGTGACCTTCCAAAACTTGTCCTGCTCCGATCATTGAGCCTAGTACTATTCCAGCGAGCCAGCTAAACCAAAGAAGTTCCTGATGAGCCTCAGATCCTGCAATTGAACGCAGGTTTAGGAAACATGAAACACGATTATTACCAATTCCCCAATTTTAGGAGTTCATATTCATATCGCAGTATGGGCCAAAGAAAGAGTTTTCAATATCCAAATGTGGACGGCGGTAGCAACAATCAATACAAACCCCTGACTGGAAGTATATCAATAAATATCCTAACCGCACCAATGTCCATGTTGCAATTGAAGTTTGCAAAACAAGAAAAATCTAAAATCTAAAGAGCAAACTGACTACACTTTTACAGAAACAAGAGATCTTCAGCAAGCAAGATCTCCAGAATAGATCGTGGGGAAAAAGCTCGACATACCGGACAGCTGAAAACCTGTGGCTAGGATGGCTCCAGTTGCACCCATGATGAACGTGAACTTCCCGAGCTGACTTGAAAACTGATAACAGGCAGGTATCACGATGAATCTTCTAATGCAAAATAGTCCAACCTCTTAGATGACAAAAATCATAAAGCAGAAGAACCACATGGCAGGCCTAGCAATCAATAAGGAGTTTCACGAGGTAGGTCGGGTGCTTCTATTCCATTCGTAGCAAATACAGTTTCATGAAGAATGCCACGTACCGCGAAGAAATCGTCCTCAGCTCTTCGAAGGCCATTGAAAACTTTATCCCTCAACTTCTCAGTAACCGAAGGAGTAGAACCGTTCAAGAATCCAAGTGGATTCCACCGAAGCTTTGCTTTCTTGGCAGACCTTAACTCAAGCACAGCATCCTCTTTATCTTTGAGACCATTAAAAGCCCGCACGATTTTCCTGACAATTTTTACTAACTTTGGTTGCTGCCTGGTGCTTTGATGCACCACATCCACTTCCGCTTCCACAGCATCGAAAGAGGAATTCAAGTTATCACTTAACCGGGAGGGCTCCCTGACTTCAATCTCGTCCACAGTCAAGAAATTATTGGCACCATTATCAGCAGGTAAAACTTCAACCTCACTTCCCGAACTCCTTTGCAGTTCCTCAAAATCTGCTCCTGATCCGACATCCTCCGCTTCTTCCAAATTCCCTCCGGTCCCAGACCGCACCAAGACCGAACGCCTCTTAAACTCCCTAATTCCCCCGCGTCCGAACACTGCCGGCCTCCTCTGAACCACAAATCTCGGCGAAAGAAAAGCAGACCGAAAGCACAAGGAACCTCCTCCTCTCACTTCACGCATCAAACAAACCTGCACTCTACTCCCTCGCAACGCCAGCCCCGGCGCGTGCATCCGCAACGAAGCGTGTCCTCCACTCCTGACGCAATTCACAAAATTCGAGTCGGGCCGCACAAGCATGGCCGACGTCATCCCAGCCATGCTGTACATCACCACAACCGAAAAATCCAAAAATGGCTACACAAAATACTCCACGCCCGCGACGCACCTCCAAGCTCACGAAATCGGATCGGAATCGAGAAAAAAATCTACGCCAAAAAAAATCAAATCGAAGTAAAATAAGGAATCGAATTGAAGCTCCAAGTAGCGAGTAGCAAGGGACACGTGAGAGTAATATTTCGTGAGGATTCAGAACGGAACAGAGTAGGACCGCACAAGCAAGGCAGACTTCTCGCAGCCATGCTGTGCATCGCCACAAACAAAACAATCCAAAAAAATAAACAATATTCGTCACGCTCCTAACCTCGAAGTAACGCAAAGTTCGCAAACTCAGAACAAAGTCTACGCCAAGTAAATTAAAATTGAAGCACAACAAATCCAATCCAAGCTCCAAGAGGCTTGTACCAGCCGCAATAATGGCGACGACAGACTGAGAGTAAAATTTGTTGCGGACTCGGAAAAGAACAAGGCAGCAAACACTCCACGATCTTAACCTCGACGCACCTGCAATTAAGCTCGCGAAATCGAAACGAAGCCGGCACGGAATCGGGACGAAATTTGTGCCACTTAAATTTGAACTGGAGCAACACAATTAATAAGTGAGAACTAAAGGGCAAGTGAGGCGTGAGAATTAAATTTGTCGACGGACTCGAACCAGTCGAGGAGAAAACGGCGGACTTCTTCGACAGCACGAGTTCCGACGACCATGGGAGAAATTGGTTGCGGCAAGCTAGCGATGACGGACATGAAGCTGGCGGGCGAGAGACGCAAACGATTGAGCTCGTGGCAGAAGCACGCTTTCACGTCACGTCCCTCGGACTGACTCCTCACCATCGCCCTTTTACGCCACTTTCCAAATATCATCGACGCTACCTCTCCACCCTTGAACCGATCGGACGGATCCTGTTGCACATGCTGGCAGCAACTTGGTCGGCGCTGCCACTCGCGATTGGACGGCTGAGGAAGGACCCGCATGAGCCTTTGGATAGGTCGTCACGAAACCCTCGAGCTTCAATAAACACTTTTGTATGCAAATTGTATGCAAATTGCCTGAGAATATCAAATGCTCCTTGAGGGATGCTCCCTCTCCTTGTAAAATTGTTCCGATCGCTTGTGTATTGAACGAAGATGAAAACAAATGAGATCGGAATGAAGTGCTTTCTAGATATTTCATGAACGGCAGGCAGGGATGTACGAGAAATTCCGTCGGAAAACAGAAAGACAGTGTCCTGATTGGAGAGGAAGTGGTGAATCTCAAAATGGCAAGCCAAATAAAACAAAGGCACAGTGCTCATAAACATCAAATGCTTCTAACCAGGAGTCTCGTCTTTTCGACAACTGGTGTTTTGCACGAAGATGATACCAACGAGATGCATAGCTTTCCAAATAATAAATAAATGGCAGGGATGACACGAGAAGTACAGTCGACAAGTGGTATACTAAGTGGTGAAGAGGAAGTTGTGACGTTCCAAACGGCAAAGGTGATTTCTTGACGAAATACTTCAAAGCTTTAAAAATGGAGAGCAAGAAGAACTAAAGACGCAGAGCCTGCTGGTCAAACAACTCAGGGATCTAAGCTTGCATCACTGAAGCCATCACATACTTGTGTGGAATATGCTGAGGTACAAGCAATGGGCGCGGAAAGATACAACTCTTCTATGTCCACTACGGCAACACCAATCTGGGGCAACTTCAAAAGACTGAGATCAGAACTACACACAGAAGCGTAGGTAACAGAGAGAGCGTGAGACTACTCTCAATTTCTCCACAGATTTTCTTCGTACGGTTCAATAGTTTGTCACATTGCAACAATTGGATATGTCACGTATTTGATGTGTGCCGACCACGGTCACAATAGGCTTTACGACAGATTTGATCCGCCCTCCCATCCATTCTAGCAAACAAATGCGTCACTTTTAGTTCTTGGCCAGCCTCTTCAACCGCTGAAATGCCTGCTGCTTGATCCAGGATCGATCGAAAGGTGCATAAGCTCGGATGGACGGATCGAACCTAGAGCAATATAAAGAAAAATGCACTGATTAAATTCCAGAATCGAGACAGATAATCTGTAGAAAATGAAAACGAAGACATTGCAGAGCTGCAAACTTTGGTACAGATAATCTTCAATAAGATGTACTGATTCCCAGCGCAAGTCCACTACTAGCAGATTTAAACATAGCAAGGATGGCCGCAATTTCCACATCACGCTCAAGCAAGCACAGGCGAAATGGACCAAGGGGCTTACACGAGAGCACTCACCAAAGCCACTGCAGACCTGCTAACTGTGGTACAAAAAATAATTTTAAAGAAAAATGACTAATTCCAAACGCAACTCCGCTAACAGAAGATTCGAACACACGGATGACTGCGATTCAGCTTCAGCAAGAACAAGGAGGAATGACGAAGGCGCTTACACGAGAGCACTCATGTCGGTGAGCGCTTCAATGTACTTGTACAAGTCCGATATGTCGTATGTGATGTTCCGTAAATTAGGATTCGCATCTTTCAGCCTTTTTTCAAATTGCCCGCAAATACCTGCTCCCCCAAAAGGACACAAGCCACGAGCACAACAGAAACTGTTATGAACACCGACAGTGCTCTCGTCGATACTATGTTAACACAGCAAACCAAGCAATAGTTACTAAGCGATACTTGCCCCGAAGATAAATTCAGCAGCAGCAGGGAGCAAACATAAAGATGAGAAAAGAAATCAAGTACCATCGACTGCCGCAGGGACGGATTCGTAATCCATAAAAGTGCGTGTGGCTCGGTTTGGAGTAGGCTGCATCAGGATAATCGTGTGCCTCTGTGCCTGCCAATCAATCAATCAACCCACTCATTAAGACATCAACAATCTCGCCTGCTAACGATCTTCCAGCTCCAAAATTAGCCATCACTAAACCCAAGAGCATCTCGCCAACGGTTTTCCAAAAGTCACACAACCCTAATATCCCACTTCCACCAGCAACGCTACAAATTCCCCGCCGCACATCCCGCACTTAAAATCTCCTCACACACCGTAACCTCTATGCAAAACCTCCATTCTTGGAAACCCCGAACCAAATCATAACGCAGTCTCCCATTCACATATCAAATAGGTTACAAAAACTCAAAAGCAGCAAACTTGTAAAGAAAACTTGCATGAAATTAACGTACCATTGTGGAAAATTAGAACAGCGAGAGGCCTCGAAGGCGGTTTTGGTGAGCACTGTCTGATGAGTCGGCGATGTGGCTATGGCATCGAGGATTGGAGCTTGCTGCGAATTCGCGAGCTCGTCGGAGAACGAAAACGCGGTGCTCTCCTCCGACACCGTTAACTTCGTGGAAAAGCTTCAAATAAACTTACATTGAATAATAACTAGTGTGCCCTGTGCCGTTGCCACAGCCAAAATCGTAGTAAAAATAATTTTCTAATTTTCTAATTCATAATAAAAATTTTGAAATTCAATATCATTCACACCGTGGCTTCAAATGCCACAAAACCAAGCCCGTCCACTCCTCCTCACTAAGAGCTTTCCAATGGTACCAAAATACGCTACCAAAATCAAAGTAAAAATATTTTTTTAATTTTTTGACCCATATATACTTCGAAATTCAATAACTTCCGCACTGTAGGTCCCAACGTCATGAAACCAAGCCCATGCACCCCTCCTTGCCAAGGGCTTTCCGATGGTACCAAGCACGCCCCCGAGGGACGCATGGTCCGAGAGATTTCAACTTAACAAACAAAACAAAACAAATCAAACAAACAGCCAAACTTAATGTATGGATAGGGTTCTTTATTTCGTTTCTTTACCTGGACAATCCCACTTACCAATCCATAGCAGAGGTATTTCTCATTTTGCGGTAAGTTAAGAGTTGTGTTAGAAAAGGTCTTGGGGATGAATTTAGGTACATTCTTAGGTTTTCTTTGTTAATATCACCTTAAGATGAAGATGAAACATATCTTTAATAATGGAAGCTATGTGTTGTCTAAAAATTTTCACTTTTGAATAAAGAATGTTGTTAAAAAGTATTTTCTTTTGTAAGAAAGATTAAAAGCACATTTTCACTGCTACACCAATTTATCCTACTAATGTGAGTGACAACAATTTATCAATGTCACGTAATTTTTAATATGCTCAAATTTATTTGAGTTGAGATATTATCATTTTGCACTACTCAATAAATTCTTTTAGTATAAAATTTTACATAGTGCAAGACCTCCTCTTACTAATTGAATGGATTTTGGATGAAAATAGTTTTATTTGTGGGAACATTTGGATTAAATTAAATGAATACAAATGGAAGTAGATGACAATGGGATGAAGAACATGAAAGTCAAATGGCAATCAAATTGTTTGAGATAAGAAGAAAATGAAGCAGATTCCTTTATATTGATTTTATATAAACTTATATATTAGTATTTTTACAAATTTATATCATTTTCAAATTAGACTAAAATAACTAAAGCTCCGTTGTTCTCCGAGCTACCTATGACACTCAATTGGAGGTTTAATTTGTAGTTGAAACATTATGATTTTAAAATTACTATGCAATGTTATAATATTCAATATTTTTAGTAAAAATTACAAACATTCAATTAATTTCAACTATAAATTAAACCTCCAATTAGTGATTAAATTTGTGTAGTTGGAATTGAGTTTTGCTCCCATTGTGTATATTTGAATACGCTCATGAATTTGAGCTCCTTTTAGTAATTCAATGCAATTTTATTTAAAATCCTTAATCACAAAAAGAATTGACATTTTAGTGATGTAAAAAAACTTTTAAATTTTGTGTCCTCAAAATTATTTGTACTTTATAAAATGTTTGATTGCACTATAAGAAAACCATATTTTTGGTGATTTTTACCTCTAACGCGCAATGTCTGATAAAACATGAAGATTTCAAAGGACATTTGACCCGACAAGGTAGATTTTGGTGGACGTTGCAGAGAACATTGGCTTTTCACTATAAATCTAAGTTGATGTTATCGTTGACGCTGACGTTGTATTTGACATGATTGAAATTATGTTGATGTTGTTTGGGATGTCCCAAAAAACATAGATTGCCAAGTCAGCAAATAGGTCCATTTTGTCTATAGATAAATTAGTAAAAATTACTATGGGCAATGATAGAATATTGACCATATTAAAAATTTAGGAGAAAGGCAACCACATGGCATACTTTGCAAAAAAAGGATAATGGATGGATGTGCACCATGGATGAAAAGAGATGGTCTTTATACTGTGGGGTGGTAGGAAGTGAAACAATCCATGTGGGATTGTAAAGCAAGAGTTGTGTTCAATGTAAAATGTCTGAAATAACATGCTCCAAATGTCTGAAAGAACATCTACATGTCTGAAACAACGTCTAGACGTCTAAAATAATGTCAAAACTTACAATGGTTAAGTTCCCATATTTTAGTTCTCCCATATCTTTTGTCTCACCATGGACGGACAATGAAAATAAATAGGACCTCTTAATCCTTCATTTTCACTAACTTTTAATGAATGAATACCTTCATTTTGCCATCAAAAATTCTCTTGATGGTAGATGGTAAGTTTTATTTAATTCTTGTTGAATTCTTGTCATTTTTATTTATTTTTTATTATTAATTTTTTAATTTTTTAATTTATTTTAAATAATCTTTTTCTACTGACCTTGTCCTATGGGTACAGTATGCAGCAATTGATGTCTCATAAAATGTCTAAGTAGATGTCTAAATTGACATTTAAAAAAAAAACATTAAATTTTTTTAAACAATATAAAATATGCTGACAAGGCATGCCACGTCAAATATTGGTGGATTCATGTCACTTTTCCCTTAATTCATATCAGCAACAAATCGGATGAAATTTTTTTCCTACGTGGCATTGCCCGTCCACGTGGCGCTTACGTGGAGCTAAGTTCTCCGCCAAATGGCACACTTTTGGAACCTTGAAAAAGCATGTCATGTGTGATGTCAAAAAAAAACAAGGCCAAATTGGGCATGTTCTTTGAAAACAACAGACGTTTTTTGCTTGTTTTCCGTGATGCAATTTTAGGTGACATCTACATTGACTCTCAGACATGTTTTTCTAGACATCAGACGACGTTTTTCAGACATCATAAAAAAGGCCAGTTTCTAATAGTGTTGGGATGAAAATTTTAGTCACTTATATAAGCCAATGGAGATATATCATAAGTTTTTGTAATTTATAGTAATATTTTAATTGTGTAAAAAATAAAAAATACCAGTACATAAGGAATGGTCCTTTACATTAGAACTTATACGAACAAGATACTTAGCAATTTTGTACTAAATTTCAATTGTAACCATAAATAAAGAAGAAAATAATTAGATACACAAAAGAGATTTTATCATGTTATTATTATATTTATATAATCAATACCTTAAATGAGGTTGTTTGTTTGTTTGTTTTGTTTTGTTTGTAGCGTGGACAACTTCCTGACCGTGCGTTCCCTGGCCGCGTGCTTGGTACCGTCAGAAAGCTCTCGCCGAGGAGAGGTGCACCGGCTTGGTTTCGTGGTGTTTGGAGCGGTGGTGCAAAAGTTATTGAATTTCAAAGTATTTATTAATTAAGAAATTAGAAAATCACTTTTATTTTGATTTTGGTGGCGTTATTGCTACTGGGAGTGGAACCGAAAGTTAGAAAATTGCTTTTACTTTGATTTTGGTGGTGTTCTTGCTTCAAGGAGTGGAACTGGGAGTGGAACTGGGAGTGGAACCGAGAGTTAGAAAATTACTTTTGCTTTGATTTTAGTTGTGACAACGACACAGGGCATAGTAGTACATACTAAAAAATAATGTTGCCCTAACTACAAAACTATTTGAACTATACAATTGGAAAGAAACTACATCCTATAGAAAGACACCAATGACTACTACCTTGCCACCTGAATACATCAATTGAAATAATGTAGTGGTATCAAAACCTTGTAGTATATTCTAATAAGAACTTAGAATGTATCTCCAAAATAATCTTTATTTTTTGGTTTTAACCCCTAAAGTTCTATTGTCCCCTCGGGGGAAAAAATGGATTTTGGGCAGGCTCTTATGGTCTCAATATTGTTGTTATTTTTTTATTTTTCTAAGAAAAAATAGAGAATCACATTAGCTTTTCAAAAATGTAATTTTTTTTCAATCAGTGCCCGATAGCACAAGTTATGGCAGAAAAATCCCAAATTTTAGTTTGGCGGGCAGAAAAAAACCCTCACAAAAACTTAATATAAGAAAATTTAAAATTTTTGTTTCATATAAATTTTATTTTCATCTACATGAGATGCTTTGGTTCATTCCATTTAGATTTGTTATGCAAAAGTTACGGACAATTTTATTTTTCAGGCAATTAGAGCATTTTTTTGAAAAATAACTTGTAGGAGTCATTTTTGAATTCAATTTTGACAATTTAAAAAAAAAAAGTTTCACAAGGTTAAGATTTCTTGCTAGAACAATCTCACCATTGAAATTAGTATATTTCAACCCTATCTAGAGTTATTAATGATTTCATTTTTCTTTCAATCTTGAACCTACTTCTACTTAACAAACTTTTAATGAGTGAAAAGTGAATGTTTCTTTTTTGAATTTTTTTTCCTAGATTTTCAACTCAATTCTTCATTATGTAAAATTAGAAATTCAAAATCATAAGAGCAAAAATTTTAAGTCAAGAAGGTTCCAAGCCGAAAAATGTAGTTTAACACAATGTTTTTTTTTTTGGCAATGTGGTGCAAAATCGCACCAAATTTTATGGCTTGTCACCACGCCCATAGAAAAAAATGGTACTAAAAAGGTAAAAAATCGGCGGAATACTTCAAATAAAAAAAAATCTTGGATGAAATTGCCGGATTGTGGATGAAAACTGAATTATGGATATGTGATATGTTCTATTATGTTATTTTTTATCCAATATGTGGATGAATGTTGAAATTTGGAGCACCACCATAACATTCAACATTGCCACTTTGGCACTTCATTAAAATGAAAAAAAAAAATTGGTTTAACAAGGTGCAAAAAAACTTGATTCCTTCACTTTAAATGCAAATATTTTGCAATCGACACGGTCAAAGTTTCTAAAATTTCTTCCACACATTCTTACACTAGTGCAATACAAGATCCTATGGTTAAATATGTAAAAAATACATTTAAAATTTTTATTTTGCTCTGTACTATAGAAATGACAGTTTTGAGTGGTTTTTGATGGAAAATGGGCCTTGGGACTTTAGGGGTTAACTTGGATTCAATAAATAACCTACTTCCAACCTTTGTTTCTATCTGTGTTTGTTTATAAACATCAATCCTAAATTGTTTATAAGGTAAACACAGATAGAAACTACACGACTAAATTGTTTTTAAGGTATTATGAGCACTTATTATCAATCCTACTTAAACATGCACACCAGAAATATTATTGAAATTGGTTCAAAAAGACTTTGTAAGCTGCAAAATGGTAGAATTATTAAACAAGTCATTGAATATTGGAGTCGTCATATGAATTAACCATTTTGCTTGCTCATCAATGTACTATTGTAAGAGCCTATTGCACATACTTTATTTATGGAAGCCTTTAGTATCAATGATCAGACTTGTACTCAAAATAACTTGAAAGTGAATATATTCTATTTTTAGATCAAAATTTTCTGCTGTCACTTTAGTCATGCTTTTGTTCTATTTGCTAAATTAATTCTCTTTCATTTTAGTCGTTTTTTGTTTGACCATGTGAGATTGCAATAACAAATAATGCTAATTAATGGTCAAACACTTTTTTCATATCGTCAAAGGAATTATTGTCATCCAATTTGGCGGGCACGACTTTGTTGATAAATATTAAATCTACATCTTTAATCCCTAAAGGACCATTGTCCCTTCAGGGGACAAATGCGTTTTGGGGCAGGTACCTACGGGCTAAAATTTTCTCTTGATTTTTTGAAACTCTTTTTGGAGATAGAAAAGCTGATTAGCTTTGTGGGAATATAATTCTTTCACAACTGGTGCCCAGGAACAAAAGTTATGACCAAATAAGCTCAAAATAGGAGACGGGGGACAGCACGGGCAGCAAAAAAAACTTGCATTTTTTTTTTTTTTGGTATTTTTTTTTTATAGATTATATTTTTGTCTATCTAGAAAGCTTTAATTCATATAATTTGGATTTGTTATAAGAAAGTTATAGACATTCTTGTTTTTTGCGCAATTAGAGCATCTTTTTGAAAAAAATAATTTGTAGGATTCGATTTTGAATGCAATTTTTCAAATTTTTCAATTTTTTTTTTGCATGGTTTAGTTTACTTGCTAGAAAAATCTCACTATTGGTATTAGTGCATTTTAATTCCTTATAAAATATATAAATATTTTAGATATTTCTATTATCTCGTACCTACTTCTACTTAACAATTTCTTTAATAATGAAAATTATGTTTTTTTGGATTTCTTTTTTCTGGCTAGATTCTCAACTCAATTCTCCACTATAAACATTTGAAGCTCAAAACTTTGTAGTGCATAAATTTAAAGATAAAATTGTTCAAAGTCATAAAATCTAGTCCCACAATGTGCTGAAAAATTTGTTTTTTTCACTTTAAACGCAGATATCTTGCAATTTGTATGGTAAAAAATTCTGAAATTTTTTCCACACATTCTCAAACTAATTAGGTTTAAAACCCTATGGTTAGATGTGCAAAAAAAACATTTTGAGTTTTTTTCACTCTTTGCTATAAAGATGGCAGTTTGGGGTGTTTTTTGGCAGAATAAAGGCCTTTGGCCTTCATGGGTTTACCCTTAAATTCCCAAGGCCATTTCTCTGTCAAAAACCACTCAAAACTGCCATTTTTTCTACGTTCGTTCAAGAACACAAAAAAAATTATTTTTTTAGAATCTAACTATAGGATCTTATACTTCACTTGTCAAAGATCATATGGTAAAAATTTCATGAAGTTTGACCGGATAGACTGGAAGACATTAGCATTCAAAGTTGAAAAAGAAAGTTTTTTTGAACATTGGCCTGCAATTTCTGATGACTTTGACCACCATTTGTGGAATTTTTTTGCACTACGGACTTTGAATTTAAATTTTTTTTACGTTGTAGATGTGAATTGAAAGTCTAGAATAAAAATTTCAAAAAGAAGATACTTGATTTTCATTCTTTAATGATTGATATTCCTCTCAAATAAATCCATAGTACTCCCACAATTTTTCATGAGAAACCATGGATTTATAAAAAATTGTTAAGTAGAAGTAGGTCCAAGATTGAAGACAAAACTAAATTGTTATTAGCTCTTCATTAGATGACATTGAAATACAATAATCCAATGGTGAGATTGTTTTAGCAAGCAATACAACATTCTCAGATAAAAAAATTGTGAAAATTTGTGAAAATTGCATTCAGAAATGAATCCTACAAGTTATTTTTTCAAAAAGATGCTTAGATTGCCCGAAAAACAAGATTGTCCTTAACTTTCTCATTATTAGTCCAAATAAAATGAATCAAAGCTTCACATGTAGACATAAATATACATTTCAGAGGAAAAATAAAATAAAATTTATTTTGACTTTTTGCAAATTTTTTTATGCTACTTGCTGAGTTCAGTTTGAGGCTTTTGTAGTATAACTTTTGCTCCCGGCAAGGTCCCGGGCACCAATTGAAATAAAAATTATATTCCCACAAAGCTAATCAGTTTTTCTATTTTATGGAAAAGTTTCAAAAAATTTCACAAAAAATCGAAGTCATAGGAACCTGTCCAAAATCTGATTTGTTCCCCGTGGGGACAATGGGACTTTAGGGGTTAAAAGACTTTCAAGCCATTTTAGGTATTTTACTTTATTCAAGACATTGTATTCAAAAATTGGTATACTTATGTAGTGTATTTTATAGATTTTAACTTTTTGTTGTGAAACTTGATACTGACATACTAATTGATCATTTTTTCTTATGAATATAATTAAAAAAATAAAATTTCCAACTTCAATTTTTAATTTGATTGAAGATATACTATTTATCAACAAAGTTGAACCATAGTTTTCAATATAGAATGAATAAAACATTTGGCCAATAATACCAAAATAAACCAAAATAATATTTTTCTACATTATTATATAAATCGAAAGTGAAATTTCCAAACTTGTTAAGCAAATCTAGAATTTGAAATAGATTTTCCTCACTTTTTCAAATTTTAACAATAATCTTTGGATTTTAGAAAATATTCTAAAAAGTTTTGACTTTTATTAACCCCTAAAGTCCCATTGTCCCCTCGGGGGACAAATCAGATTTCGGGCAGGTACCTACAGGCTCAATTTTTAGTGAAATTTTTTGAAACTTTTCCATAAGATAGAAAAATTGATTATGATTATGATTATGATTATGATTATGATTATGGGAATATGATTTTTATTTCAATTGGTGCATGGGAGCAAAAGTTATACCACAAAAAATCTCAAACTGAACTCAGCGGGCATCACAAATTTTTTGCTAAAAGTCAAAATAAATTAAAAAAAAAATTTCTCTAAAATTTCAATTTTTTTGTCTACATGTGAAGCTTTTATTCATATTATTTGGACTAATAATGAGCAAGTTATGGATAATCTTGTTTTTTGGGCAATCTAAGCATCTTTTTGAAAAAATAATTTGTAGGATTCATTTCTGAATGCAATTTTCATAATTTTTTACAACTTTTTTTTTGAGAATCTTGTGTTTGCTTGCTAAACAATCTCACCATTGGAATTATTGTATTTCAATCCCATTTAAGAGCTATTAACAAATTAGTTTTTTTTCCAGTCTTGGACTTATTTCTACTTAACAATTTTTATAAGAATGAAAATCAAGTGTGTGTTTTTTGAATTTTTTTTTGTAGACTTTCAACTTACATCTTCAACATAAAGAAAGCTTCAATTTAAAGTCTATAGTGCAAAAAAATTCCACAAATGGCAGTCAAAGTCATCTAGAACTACAGGTTAGTGTTGAAAAAAACTTTCTTTTTCAACTTTGAATGCTAATATCTTCCAATCTATAGGGTCAAACTTCATGAAATTTTTACCACATGATCTTTGACAAGTGAAGTACAAGATCCTATGGTTAGATTCTAAAAAAATATTTTTTTTTGTGTTCTTGGGTGAACGCAGCCAAAATGGCAGTTTTGAGTGGTTTTTGACAGAAAAATGACCTTGGGACTTTAGGGGTTAAACATGTGATTTCAAAAAACAGAAAAATAAAATAAAATTTGTTCACGAATGGTGGTAAATTTGACTGCAGGGTCATAGACTTCAATTAATTGCAATAAGTGACGATTATGGGACCCCATTTACAGGATTTGAAAGCTCGCACACCCGGAGATGGCGGGGAATTAAACACCTAACGGTACCCCCTTCGTTCGTCGCTTCCGACGTTTCCGTTCGTTCGCAATTCTCGTCGAAGAGGGTTAGGACTTGGGAGGGAAGGAGGGAGAAGAGTGGCGGGAACAAGCCCTTTGTTTCTTCGTCTCTCTCGCTCTCGTTCTCTCGTATTGCCCTCTTGGCTTCTCGATTGCCGAAGTTCCTACACTTGTTTCCCATTTGCTTGGTTCTGGATCTTTGATTTCCGTCCCTTTTAAGTGTTTCATGCCGTAGAGTGTTGATCAGCGAGATGAGTCGGGACAAGAAGGTCGTGCGCGCGGAGCGAGAGCCCGTCTCTGATGATTCGAGCAAGCGCCGCAAGTTGGATACGCACGCAGGTACGAGCAGTCGTGATTGCGCACGTACTGTCTCGTTTTTTCTCGGTTTTAATGATTGCATTTGGTTTAGTTTGCTTTTGTGTCCGGATTATGCATTGTTGGATTAATCGAATGATTTAAGGTTTTTGATTTGGCAGATTGGTATGTTTTTGGATTGAATTAGGATTTAGGTTTTGTGAGATGAGCTGTGTAATGTAGGTATACGCATTTCGGAATTGGATAAACTGTGATTTGAAGCTGCACAGCTAGTTTAGGCGTTGTGGATGGTGGATTTCGATTAATAAGGCGAGCCGCGCCTCAAACCCTAGTGTGTCTGTGTAGTAAGGGTGCGCATTGCTTTACTCGCTGCTTTGGTGGGCGCCTTGTATCGGACCAAGTTACTTTGGTTGCTGATAATTGACCTGAAATGATTTTTTCTAAGTGTGCTGGTGGAGGTGTGCTCTGTGTTCAAGATCAGCTGAGTGATGAAGAGAATTACCTTTGTGCAATCAGTCTGGTTACCGTCTGTGAGTGCTCGGGTCATTTGATGGCGTCTGCAATTTGGTGTCAGTCGCCTAACATTTTTGTATATATATATATATAATTTTTTTTTTGGGGGGGTGGGGTGATTAACGGCCTTTTCTGTATCAAATCTAACTAATCTTATGGTTGAAGGTTAGTTTCTGAGTTTTCGAATAACAAATCAAACGTTAGGCTACCAAATATATTAAAATGTTTGGCACCTGACATATGGAGCCCATAATTTGATCGCCTAACATTTTATACAATTGGAATGTATAGATGAGTTCCTTTTTCAGTGTTTAGTCACTTCAAATCTTTCTTAGTTTAGGTTCACTAGTTTTCAAGCGTTGAGTACTCGCTCAGGTTTTAATATTTAAAAGGTCGGACACTTCGTATGGAAATTATTAAGTGCCGATTATTTTCGTCACTTTCGGTGACGAATTGGAGGCATTTAAAGGAAATCAATCAAAGTATGTGCTTCGGGTGAAATTATTCTTCTCACAGCTCGAGTGGTTGTTGCATTGCGCAGTGACTGGGAAGTATTGCAACGCTGATGAATCGATCACATTGCATCTTGGTGAGTCGATTGGTTTATATCATAAATATCCGTTGCTGGTCCACGGTTGTAACTCGTATGATCACAATATTGCGTTACCTCTCCTGTGACCTACGAGTTGTTTAATTCAAAATTGCTTGATTCAACTTGTATTTTGGTAAGATTTTATATGCTGGGATGTTTTCACGGTTCGTTCGAATAGGTCAGTACGCTCGTAATCGCTCATTCTGGCTTCGATGTAATGCAGTTAGAACTGCCAACGATCTACATGGAGACGATGATGAGCTTTCATTTCCTCCGGAGTTCACGGAAAGCTTTTTTGGGGAAGAAGGAAAAATATACGGATACAAAGGGTTGAAGGTCTTTTACTGACCAGCTCGTCTTCTTCTAGCATTACTTGTATTGCTATTATTTCTTTTCCAGTGATGCAGGCTTTGACGAAACATGTTGCCTGCAGATTGATGTGTGGCTTCACACTGTCTCCTTTTATGCGCATGCTAATATTCACTACGATGTGAAACTTCGGGTATGTCTTACTCGTGGTTTGTTTTGAGTTATTGTCCCTGTGAGTTGTTTAAGCCAATGATTTGAATGTGGCAATCAAGTTAAATGTACAAGGATCCTTAGCAAACTTCAAACTATCAAGCAACTTGCACGATTGAATTTTATCTGCAATATCGTCATAATTACGATCTACAGGTAACTATCACCGACGAGATTTTGCCATTCCTGAATGGTACCATCATGATTTTGCTAATTAAACCTTAAATGGTGACCATTCTGCTTACTTCAGGATGGAGGGCCTGGGAACCCAACAGCAAATCTGCCTGCAAAAATGAAGGTGAATCCTTTGCCTAATTCCGATATATTGTCAGCATTTGCAGTATCAATGTTTGTACAATAATATTTCTAGTTTCTGACGATCGCTTAGAGGACAAGAATGAGCTTCTTGATTGGTTTTTGGTCAAGAAAACATCACTTGAGCATTATTTTAAAAAATTTATGTGTGCATGTTAATGGTGCAGGAAATTTTTGGTGAGGCTCTGATCGAGAATCGGGAAGCTTTTCTTGAAATTATACCCGAGTCTACTGATTCTTTCTTGTAAGTGAATAGGCCTCTTTACCTTTTCCTTTTAATGTATATTTCTGAGCATGTTTGATTCTAGGTTGAAGAATAGCTGGCTGAAATCTGGGGTCGCCCTTTGTTAATTGCTTGCCAACACTGTGGATGGGTGGGCTTGACAGACAAGTGCTCAAGGAGGAGGGAAAGGTTGTTGATTCCTGGGGAGCAGATTGCGGGAACTCGGCAAATGGCAAACTGCGACAGGTATCAGAGTTTCTTTCCTTCCTGCATTTGTTCTTCAAGCGTGCATGACGGTATAGAGATGGCATGTTTGTAGACAACGAAAATATTTTACTGAAACCTTTTTAGTGGATAGTATTCAATTCCGTTACAAACTGGGTGGAATTTTGGGAGTGTCTATCATTTATCAGCTGAAGCATACCGAGTGGGGGAAATAGCTTCCTGTTTTCTGGTTACGAGAATCAGGATCTGGTATGCTGACATGTTATGAGTTGAGACCATGCTACTAAAATCTAAGTGGATGTTGTCGATACAGTTCTGGACGAATGTTATCGTTCATAACGCCAAAATAGGGAAATACCTTGTTCTTCTCAAACTTTGCATTTATCCTTCGTTAGTTCACTAATTCATCGTTAATTTTGTTTTCATTTCTTTTGTGTTCTTACCTTCCAGATTGTGCGCTTGGAGCTGAACGATGCTCGAGTGAGGAAGTTTTACACTTGCCTGATACCTTTGATCTCCTTGTTCATTGATGGTGAGTTGCATACTTAAATTATAACCGTAGTATGTGCATATAAATTCAGTATCTGGTTTTAAACTTTTCTTGTTTACTGGAAGGACCTTGCTTCCAGCTATTTTGTTTTTGATTTACCTGCATCTTTTAAGAACTGTAGATCTATCCTACCATCTGAATTTGATTATCGTGCAGGCGGGCTGCCGATTGAAAGTGATGACCCCAGGTGGGAAATTTATGTGTCACTGGAAGGAGAAGGCCCAGAGATAGTAGTCACTGGATTTTGCGCAGTCTATCGTTTCTACAGCTACCCTGAAAGCACAAGGTTGAGGGTCAGCCAGGTATACAATTGACCCCCATCTACTCTCTTGATTCAGTGCCATTATAAGGATCTGATGTGTCCTAAGTAATGATAGTTCCAGACTTGAAGTCTCATTAACAGAAGAATTGAATTTTGTGTCCCCATGTTTGTGGATATGCTTGTTGTATTAGTAAATTTCTAATTGGGTTTTCTCTTACCTTTTGGGGAACAGATTCTGGTTCTCCCTCCTTATCAGGGACAAGGATATGGATATAGAATGTTGGAGACAATCCACAGAACAGCTATCGAACGCAATTGCTATGACATCACCTTCGAGGATCCCTCAGATAGCTTGCAGGAGCTGCGTGAATGCATGGATGTACAACTTCTTCTTCAGTTTCCGCTTTGTGTCACAGCTCTCTCCTCGTGTTTAGCTAGATTTCGCACCATGGCAAACAGTGAAATGGAGATTGCAACTACTTCAGGACAGGACTCGATTCCTGATTCTTCCGACTCTTTCGCCAAGGGCAACAGTAAGTCATCTCATATGTCGAAGTCAAGTACAATTATTGATAGGAGTTATAAGACCATATTGGTGCCTCCTCCAGCGGTAGTAGAGGAAGCGAGGAAGGCTTTGAAAATCAACAAGGGGCAAATGAAACGATGCTGGGAGGCTCTGCTCTTTCTGCAGTTAGAATCATCAGACATGGCCATGCAAGAGGCATTCAGGGAGCTCCTTGTTAAGAGGCTTCATGCTGAGATTTTTTCAAAAAAAGATGAAGATGTTGGTCAAGGGAAGCAGATAACCGACACAGACAATGATTACAACATTGATAAAACTTTCACTATGATGCGTGTCCAACAATCCAGTGATGCCAACAGCTCTGATCCAAAGATGATTGGTGACGTCCTCGACGCTAGCGATGAAGAGAAGAAGCTGCAAGCCCTTCAAGAGCTTCTCGAAGAACGCGAAGTAGAGCTGCAAGCTGTGGCCGACAAGGTATCTCTAAGGTGTAAAAAGCTGGGCATCTCGGTGAAGGTCAGGGATGTATAATCAACATATATGAGGTAGCATTTAGTGTTGAGTAGATAATTTTGCATCACTAGTCGATATTTTTCTTTTGGGCTAGGTCTGATTTTTTCTGAGAACAATGACAAAGCGGCTTCCTCGTCTTCATCATCAGTGCGAACTTCACTGTGCATGTAGATTACCGCTTTCCAGCCCACAGATCCGTTAGGTAGACTATGTATGTATGTATTCCGGTTTTGATTTTTGACCGAGGAGGGTACAATGCTTTTTAGTCTGGGACTTGGACTAGGGTACCTAATATTATTTTCTTTCAAAATTTTAGGCTTCGTAGTGTATATGGGCTGATGTTCTGATGGATTTTGAACGGTGGGATAACAGGGTACTTTTGCCCAATGTGATTCACCTCGATTTTTTTTAAATTCCTAGTTTGATTTCTCCCCTCCCTAAATTCTTCCAATTCCCCCTTTAAGCAATTTGAATTGGTAAATTTTTCAATGCATGGATACACCTTGGTTCACCACACAACCAATTTGACTTCGCTTTAAGTTAAGGTAGCCTGTCCATATCCTGTCCATGCTTCAAGAGCTGTCCTACAATTACACCATGAATTGTTCCTCTAGGAACGAGAAATTGTCCAGTGATGAATTGGTGCCAATTTGGACTTACTGTCGCACAACTTTATGTGTAGTTGGGGATTGATTTTGATTTGGAAGTAGATAGAATTCAATGTAAAGAATGTGGAGTTATGAGTGGTGGGACATTTTGTGCCGTCCTAGGCAATTACATGCACCATGTTGTTCAAGTTTAAGGTTTGCATGCTTTCATTTGGGATGTCATTTGCACTTCGTTGATGGACAACTTTTAACATTTAATAATAGTACCTATGGTCTTCAATAGAAAATCTTCTCTAATGCAAATTAAGTTGAAAAACTACAAATCAAATTGTAATGGATGGATCTCCCTCACTTCTTTCTTTGAAAATTTGTTAGAAAATGCTTCAATCAACATAGAAGAGATTGTGAGCCAGTAATTTCTTAACCCCTAAAGTTTCATGACTATATAATCACCAAAATCGCTCCAAAACTGCCATTTCTAATACAACTACCAAATTTTTGGAAAAAAACAATTTTTGACACATGTAACCATAGGATCTTGTAGTATGATATTTTGAAAACATGTGGTAAAAATTCCAAAAAATTCCACCGTGTGGATTATAAGATATAAGCATTCAAAGTCTTAAAAACCATTTTTTCAATCTTGCGAAAAATTGGACAGTTGCACTTTGCAAGCTCACTTTTCAATGAAAAAATGCCGATAAAGGTGGTGCTTCTTTGAATTCAGTTTCCTAAACAAGTTGTCTATATGCTTGAAAAATTTCACATCATTTGGAATTGTACAACATATAGGAAAAAAATAGTAAGTAAAAAAAAATAGAAAATGATTCAAAATATAAAATTGTTAAAAATTTAATCATGGAATTTTAAAATGCCAATTCCAATGGTTGTAATGTTGTAATAATCAATCAACATCCTAGGATTTTATTTTTTTCCAAAAATATTGAAAACTGAGTTAAATAAACAACTTTAAAGTTTTTTTTAGAGTAGAGAATCCATAACTGCCCCCAATTCAAAAACCCTCATAACTTTTGACTCATTGATTGAAATGGAATGACTCAAGGCTTTTTAAGTATATATAAATGAAGAGAACCAACTTCAAAAAAAAATTCTGGAAGAAATGAATTTTTTTTATTTGCCCAAACTACCCAGTTATGAAAAAAAATAACATATTAGGTCACAACTTTTGACTCGTATTTTGAAATGTCATGAAACTTGGTACACATGAAGATATTCCTTGCCCCCACCTTCTATTAAAATTTCAGCCTCAAATATGGATATCTCTAGTTACACGTACCAACCCAAAATTTCTATACGACCCAAAAACGCATGTTGGTCCTTTAGGGGTTAAATGGGCAGTTTTTGCACCTCCTATCTTATAGCTGGTTTGGGTTTTATCACCAACAAACTATAATATGAATGTTCTTTCCTTGAAAACTTGTTAGAAATTGCTTCAATCAACATAGAAGAGATCCTTGAGCCAATAACTTTTTAAATGGGTGGTTTTTGCACCTCCTATCTTGTAGCCTGTTTGGATTTTAGGACCAACAAATTATGATATGAATGTGAGCTTAGACTCCAAAAGTCAAGTGGATAAGAGATATCATAGGAATTTAGCCCAATAGGACCTATTTTAGATTATCCTTTTCAAATAAGAAAATCTTCCATTGAGTGGTAGATTATTGAATTATAAGATTTTATGAATTTTGACCTAAGACTCTAATTATATATATATATATATATACACACGGGAAGAATATTTGCAAGATTAGAACAGTTTCACAATTTTTCATTGTATTGCATATTTATATATAAAAAATATAAACTTAACTTTAACTATGTATAAGAAAAATCCTACAATGGATGATCAAAACACATGATCTCGGCTAAGAGGTGCAAGTTCACCAATCCATCTCTGGATTCATTTATCATAAGCTTTCATGCCTTCAATTTTCAGAAATAGTTGATAGTAGTTTATCTTTTATAAAACTATGCAATACTACACAACAAAACTTAACATGTGCAAAATATTTGAAATCTCTATTTAGAATAATTATCAAATCCTTGTGGAAAAATTCATCTTTCAAATTTACAATTGCTAGTGCATCTATACAACATTATTATATATGGTCTATGTAAGAATTCACAATTTGGCAATTCAGAAACATCCAATCTTGTATAATTAAATTAGGACATGTTTTCCTAATTGCAGTAATCATTCTTTGAATTTTGGCTAATTTTCAGAGGAGTGAAACTTGAACTTGTCAATTTCCATTTTCTTTGAAAAAGGATCTATAAAATATTAGATATTTGGGAAGCAAATGGCAAATTCACTATTTAGATGGTGGAACTTTAGAGGGCTTAGTAGTATAGGAATTATAAGACTCTTCTATACTAAATTGAATTGAAAAACATAACTTTAAAAAAACATATGTAAAAACTTCAAAAAAGCTATCCATTGGCTTATCCCAAAGTTGTGTTTGTCTTGGCCAACAAGCTAGGCTAACCATTCCTTTAGGGTTGAATATTGTGTGCTTTCAACAAAGTTTTGATCTAACTACAAGGTTGTAGAAAACTTTAGGAAGGCAATGATTCTATTTGACTAGTTTATGCCAAATTTGTTATTTAGTGCCAATAATGATATTATAGCTACCAAATAAGCAACTTCACTACAATAGCAATATACTTGTGGCAATGATTTACTTTCAATTAAGTAGGTATTTTAAGAAGGAATTCCTAGAGGTTGTTTTGGACACAATTACACATTCGATTTGTCAAAATTGTAAACAATTTTATATAATGACAACTTCCATGTGGAATTAGGGGTGCAAAGGTTGGGATTGGGTTGGAAAGTCACAATTTTATGATTCCAATGAATAGTGCCTTGCAATTTTTATGTGTAAAGGTTCATTCCTTCATTTATTATTCTACAATCTTGAGTGATGATTTGTTATCATTGTTGCCACCATGTAAGGAATCAAGAAAGTCACATTAAAATTCAAATGAAAAGGAACAATCCACATATAGGAACCACAATAGGAAGTTCAATGTTTTTGCTTGGATTGCCTATAAAAATGTGTTTGTGTTTCCTCAAAATGATTTGACCAAAATTCATAAGCATAATTCTCTAATTTTTGTTATATTGCACAAAAATAAAATGTAGGATGACCAAAGGGATCACCCTATCTAAGGTGACAATACCTAAATGCAACACTATTTTTAATTCCACTATCTCAAAGGTGACTCAACAAATTTTTTGATGAAATTATTAGCAAAGTCAAGAAAAATACAATCCAAGTGATTTTGTAATTTATGAAGGCCTTAGTAATATTTTACAAATTTTCAAAGTTTATACTAGACTCACTTCAAATGGCCCCCCTTGAAGCATCATTTGTCTCAATACTCTAATTGCTTTAAAAAACTCCTCATCTCTCATTGATAGATTTTGAATGTTGTGGTGATTTGAGTCATGTAAGTATTCATTCAAATCTGCTTTGTAGGTGTTGGTATTGGGCGAATGGAGAGTGTCGTAATTAGGTGTGTTTACCTTACCTTGAGGGGATGAGTCCTATCATCAAATGTACTTTGTCAAAAATGATCTAATTTGTGGAATAATAGGTGCATTCTTCATTCCTATAAGAAATCGTCAAAGTCATCCCTTGGTCACTTTTTGACTTTAGTAATGTTCTTCTAAGATTAATTCTAAAACTTCGTGAGTAAAGTAAGTACACCTAAAATCTTCCAAATAAGCAATTCAACATGATTCTCTTTTATTATAGACTATTGGATTTTTTGATGCAATCTTGTTGTGGTAGTCAAAAAAAGATTCTTAGAATGCAATTTTTAGACATTGCATGAATTTTCAATGCAATGATATTTTCATGAATTTTCAAAGTGCAAAAAATGAGTGTTTCTAAAATCAAGACTCTCATAAATAATGTGAATATATTGAAACAAGAGTCTATAGGGGTCGAAATTAGGACCTTTTGTTGATACAAAGACCTCCAAAGGACGCTAAATCCTTCATTCATAGTGGGCCCTGCGAGCTAAATTTATCCCAGGAGAAAACATAGTAATTTTTTTATTTGCCACTTATGATAAAATTTTCAAATTTTGAATTCATATTAGCAAACAGAGGCCCCAAATTAGCTAGACGAGGTCTAAGGTAATATCCTAAGCACGGCACAAATTTTTTTTCACTTTTACCCCTGAGAACACAAAATTCAGCCTGCTTGTCCCATTTGAATGGAGGATTTAGTGTCCTGCAAGGCCTCCCCCCAAACTGGGCTGGGCGGCAAATGCTTCAACCTTGGAACCATTGGCGGGAACCAAACTCCCGCCAAAGAACCTGGCCCCGACCTGGCAAACCCCAGGACCTTGGGAACAGGCGTGTGAGTTCCCATACTGATCGACGGCGATCCTCGGCTCGTGCAGATCGGACGTCGGAGAGGAGGGGAACCATTCTTCAGCTTTCTGCTGTCCCATGCCATTCAATAGTAACGAGGGCCCCATTTTCAATGCGATGGCGATCCTCCACTTTCCCGCTCTGTAATTGCTACTAGCTCTTCTCTTTAGGGTTTTAACAGCGGCTAGTACTGTCAGTATCGTTGCATTTGTGCGGGCGGATTTTTGTATTTGCAGCTCGTAAAAATCCAATTTTTTAGGTGGCGGTTTTGTTTCCTTCGCGATTCAAGACCGACATCACGCTGTTCTGTGGAATGTGGAGAAAGCGCGCTGGATTGAGGTACGTCTGTGACGCTTCTTGACTTGTTTGTTTGCAGAACTTAGATGAAGGTTGTGAGAACATTTTCAGTAGTTGTAGGTGGGAGTATTGTTGGTAGAAATTTACAATGGTGCCGTGACTTCTTAAGGTTATGCAATGAGCTGTAGAATAGTTATTGTAGAAATTTATATTGGTGCCGTGGAGTTTTATGTTTTTGCAATGAGCTTTAGAGTAGTGTTGGTAGAAATCTACAATGGTGCCGGTTGTTTGTTTCATTGTTGGAGTATTGATGATGTAGGTGCCTCGAGTGGAATGAAAGGAAAGTAGTTCTCTGAAGTTAATTTAGATAATGGACAAAAAGAAAGTTTGGCATCTGGAGGCCTTGGTTTCTGATTCTCGTAGCCCTTCTTGTTTTTTTTCTTGCAGGTTTTAGAGGAAGGGTGAAGATTGAGCGTTGAGGGAACTTAAGAGTGCTTGAATGGTGCGTCAGCTCCTGCGCTGGTGACTACTTGATAGTGCCATGAGGACGAGAACGCCGTGATTATGGGGCCAGGTTTGCATGAACTCTGGACACACTACTCATGAAATTGGCCAGCTTTTGAGCGTTAAGAATGTGTTGCACAAGTAGATCTTCCTTTAAATTAGGCAGTTCTAGATTGAAGCTTCATACAGCTTTACCATATGGCGAAAAATTGCCAGTTCAATTGATATTCCCTTCAAGAGTCTTGCATCCCGACCCACCGGATTCTTCCGCTGCCGTCTGATGGGCTGTCCATGCCCCTACGACTCCCCCGTTGTGGTTTGCAAGTTGGAAAGATGTTCTCCTTGACTTGTTGGTATCGATTTGAGAATAACAGCACCGATCATTTACCGCGTACTGTACACATGCAGGCATTCGTTTATCTCTTCAAACCTAGGGAAAGATACATTTCTGCTCAGCTTGAGTTTCGCGGGAAGGAGATTGGCGGAATCAAATCTGTTTGGGGGCGACGCTGTTTTATTCTGCGGGGTGATGACTTCTCTTCATGTGCGGGTCAATATCGGTGTTGCATGCATGTGACTACCATTTGCAGGTAAGCTTCCTCAGTGATTGGAGGACACTTCGATTTTGCTTGTGATATGGAGCGTGAAACTCCCTTGGAAGTTGTATACTAGCTAGGTGCGAAGGTTGATTTGTGGATGTTCTTGATGTGGGTTACTTTTTGGAGCATGCTGTCGGGGGCTGATGGTGGTGAGCACTCTTTTTTTGGCTACTGGAGTCGAGTTTGGGGATTTCCAAACTCAGTGATAAATAAACTCTACAAATACTGCTAAAGCACCTGGGCTAGCCTAAAAATGAACCAATCCAACATTGGAATTTACACAAGAATCCTTTATGCTCTTCACGGTTATCGAGAAAAGCTCACTAAACTTACCGTTCCTGGGCTCCTCTCCTCCATCCTTACAAGATTCTAGCGTTCCTGAGTTGCGAAGTCTGCCATTGCTGCCTCTTTTCAGAGGTAGACACGATGTGATAAGCGTGGGACTGATGTGTGGAGAGTCTCTGTTTTTACATTCACGTAACATTTTTTATGGTTTTCCCTGTGCTGTGTTTTAGGGGTGAAGAAGCGATCCTTGGGAATAGTGCCATTGGGGATTTGGGAGTTTTCGTCGTTAGGGGTTAGCCTGCCAGTGAAGGTTTCGTTGTGGGAGGAAGTCTTTACGGTGGAGCAAGATGCCGGAGCTACCGGAAGTCGAGGCAGCCAAAAGGCTAGTGGACAGCCACTGCCTGGGAGCGACGATTGTGAAGGCCGTTGTGGATAGCGACAACAAAGTGATCGATGGCTTAACGGCGGCTGCACTTCAGGAGGCCCTGACTGGGAGAAAGATTGTAGGTGCCCATCGGAAGGGCAAGCATATGTGGCTGGAACTCGACTCTGCTCCTTGGCCCTCCTTCCAATTTGGTGCGTAAACGATGTCCTCAGCAATTCCTATCCCGGACTTTTCTGTTCTGAATGACCCTCCTTTTTTTCATTGCTTCTTTTATGTTAGTGTGAATGGTATTAAGGGGACGTTGCAATAAGCAATTGAGATTTGTTCCTATTACTATATTGCATAATTTTTTATTGGATCTTGCTGGAAGTGTAAAAAGTATTCTAGATTCTCCTAAGCAATTTTTTGACACTGTATGAATAAACTATGAATTTTAAAACTGCTGCAAATATAGGTGTACCCAAAAGCGACCCTAATCTCTCATGAATAGGGGCTGTACATTTTAAGCAAGAATCTTACATTTATACATGAGCTTTGGATACTGGTAAAGCTTTATAAGTGGGTCGTCGCTTGTTAAAATAGCCTACCACTGGTATATGTACCAAGTGTGGACAAGCCATTGAAAATCCCTCGTAGCTACAGTCTGTTGGTCTTTCAGTGGTTTTTAAATTTCTGGTTTACGATGCATCTTGATACTACTCGCTATTCGACTTTGTCCGTCTCTTGTAGCCCTTCAAGCTCTGTAATCTTGCCTTTTTGTATTTCTAATTTTCCGATGGATTTGGACCTGCAGGCATGAGCGGGGCGATTATTGTGAAGGGCATTAAAGGTCCGTCATACAAGAGGTAGGTTTTTCTTTGTGCCTTGAATGTTCGAGAATGTTGTCCATGGTGAATGTAGAGAGCTAAGGGAGCTGAAGAAATTTAGTAAGATGGGACACGGGATGTGGGTTCTCATTATTAAATACAAGGAATATTGCTCTATGAATTTCACATATCTTGAAGCTTTTAATGAGTATCTGATGTGCTCATTGTTCTTTAATTGTTATTCGGGCAGTTATATGGGGGCATGATGTTTTAATATTTAAACCCTTTCTGGAAAGAACATGAGGTGAATTTCAAATCGTGTCGGCTATAGGAATAACCTTTCTCGTTTGAATGTTGCAGCTTCAAATTGAGCGACACGGAAGAATTTCCGTCAACTTACTCCAAAGTCCACTTGCAGGTGTGCATCCCCTACTTCATTTCTCTAATACTATACTACGTGAAAAGAAGTGGCTGGTTTAGGACAGTGACTTATACAATGACTGTTGGTGGGATAGCATGAAGTACAAGGGTTGTATGAGGCACTGTACGTCACTCCTACAGCAGATCAAATTCTGGTCAATGTCTAAGATAGTTTCTATTCATATTGTACAATTATCATGACAACTTCTCTTTTTGGTGGTGTTAGCCTTTCAGAATGGGGCTCTTTATATTAGCGACTACTTATTCCACGGTCTAGCTTAGTTCCTCCGTTTGCATTTTAGGGAGTCCGCGTGCTTTCTATGATGCACTGGGAGCCCAAGCGTCCCTTTGAATTAAAGACTGCAAGCTTGTAAGCGACGCTGATGTTAAGATAATTGTTGGACATTGGTTCTTGCTCATAGTATTTTGTGAAATAGTATTTTGTATCTTTTATATGGCGGACTTATTAGCGTCTCGTTATTTTAATGTGTTGGATATTGTGTCCTTAGCTCTAGTTAATTTCAGATCATTATTACAGGAGTTTCCTATTCCAAATGCAGTTCTTGTATATTTTAGGGGGTGGATTTGTTGTGGCAATGCTTTACTGACACAGCTGAATTGGGATGGTGGCATGTAGTTGGACAGCGGAGTGGAAGTGGCGTTTACTGATAAACGTCGTTTTGCTCGTGTACGCCTACTCGATGACGTACGTGTTCTTACAAGTTTATGTCAATTTTGTGTTATCATTTATCTTTGTCTTCAAGTATTGCAGTTTTGTAGTCCAATTGTCTCTTCATTCCAGCAGTCGTTTTTTGGTGTTTTTACCCGTAACTTACCGTCTCAATCAACTCCACGTCTTTTATTATCCCAGCAACGCGTCTCAGTTCATGACCATTTTGCTTGTGACTACGTTTTTTTTTTTTGCAGCCTTCCAAAGTGCCACCTATTTCTGAGCTGGGTTTTGATGCTTATTTAGAGCTTCCAAGTTCAAAAGATTTGATTGAAGCTTTCAAACCTAAGAAAGGATCTGTTAAAGCCCTTCTTCTTGATCAGGTACTGCACAGGGGAAGGGATTTGTTTTTTGGTATAGCTTATGGCCCTTTTGAGCTCTGGGAGATCCTATCGTCTCATGGTCACTCGTAATTCTATATCGTCATGGTAAGCGTATCTTACTGAAAAATGACAGTCATGATCTGCAATCTCTTTAAATTTTGTATTTTGGCAGGTGTGATAATAACGCAAGTTCGTTGGTCCCTGCAGAGTTTTCTTGCAGGCATTGGAAACTGGGTGGGAGATGAAGTCCTTTACCAGGTATTCTTTGGGCGGTATTGACGAATTAGAGTGGACTGTGGGACGTATTTTATTTTGTTTTGATTTCATTATTCACACTTTAGGAATGCCAGCGGTGGTTCATAGATCTGAACCGTGTCAATCGAGGTTGTGCTGTGTTGCGACTTCATAAATATCTGTTACCGTATGATCACTTGGCACAGCGGCGCTTAGGAAGGTCGAAACGTGGCCTCCGTGTGAAATATGTTCTTATTTTGTCTGTGAACTGAGGCTTGTGACATGCGATCTCTGAGGTTTGTTCTAATGAAGAATGATCCTTGTTTCAGTCAAAAATTCACCCCGAGCAGTTAGCAAACTCTTTGAAGGAGGAGGAAGTCACCAGATTACATTCTGCCATTCGGGAGGTATGAACTTGATTTCCGACAAGAAGTCTTTTATCTTCGAGTTTCCTTTTGATCTCTGGCTTTTTTGACAAAAGTATCGGCTGGGTGAGCAATTGTGTTGCTTCTGGGTGGTGTGTTATTAATACTTTTGCTACCGAATATTGAGACTATTTTCAATCGAAGGGGCCCTCTTGGTGTTTATTTGTGTTGAATGTGAAAGTGCAGTATTTTTTATTTAACTCAGATAGCTGATTGGCATTTCCGATTGCGGTGAGTTCTTTTTTGTAGGTTTTGGATAAGGCAGTTTCCGTCGATGCAGACAGCGAGCAATTTCCCCAGGGTTGGTTGTTCCATCATCGCTGGGCCAAGAAGCCTGGATTGATTGATGGTATGTACAGTAAGAAATGATCTTTTCTATATGCTAAGCTGTACCAATTATTTTAGTCGGTCCATCCTTGAATGTCATCAGTCGCCTTGTCTTTCTGCAAACCCAATTGATCTTGTGTTTGATTTTCTCAGGACACCAGATTCAGCAGATAACCATTAGCGGAAGGGTAAGTATTTCCTGCTTCACCTGAATGCCGCTCAGGACTCAATCCGTACATACTTTTCTGAATTTTATCATTTGTGCCCTATTTGTGAGTATCATAAACTCTTGAGATACCTTATTTTTAAGAACCGTGTTTGCTGGTGCAGACCTCAGCTTTTGTCCCAGCTGTACAGAAATACAGTGGACCTGAGCTGAAAGGAGCAAAGACTACCGCAACTGTTACAGATGAAATACCACCTGAAGATGAGGCTGTGGTAGACCCTGATGCGGATGCAGATACTGCAACCGGTGATGTCAGTGCAGATAAAGCGGGTCCTAGCGAAACTCCTAAGCGTGGTAGGGGACGGCCTCCAAAAGCGAAAGCGGACAATGCAGCGACACCTGCAGCAGCCGTCAGCAACAACAGTCCTGGTGTAGCGAGGAAGCGGGGGAGACCTCCGAAGCTGAAAACTACCGTGAAGACCAGCGACGAGAAGACGGAGGTTTCAGAGACTGAAAAGAAGAGTCCTGCTGAGCCACCCAAGCAACGAGGCCGGCCTCCAAAGGCAAAAGCTGATGCTTCCAAGGAGGCCGTCAGCAAGGCTTTGGAAGAGGCTCCAGCTAAAGAAGAACAGGATGACGCCGAGCCCGTAACGCCCAAGCGCCGGGGTCGACCTCCCAAGGCGAAACCTGAAGCTCCAGAAGAGTCCGAGGTGACGAAGAAGGCCAAAGGGGAGGAAGGTGCAACCACTCCAGTTGGCTCGGCCGAGGCAAAGAAAAGAGGCCGCCCTGCGAAGGCGAAACCTGAGACAGATGCTCCTGCTGCTGTTGCTACGACGCCAACCCCAAAGAAAAGAGGCCGCCCTGCGAAGACATAAGTAGCCACTTGTCAATTTGCCATCTTTTGAACGCCGTTGGTTGTTATTTGAAATTTATTTTGTCATTTGGAAGTTAGTTTGTCATTTGGATGTGGCACTAAGTTGGTGAAGTGTACATGTTTTATTTGCTGGTGCATGGACTCATTCCAGCTCAATTTTGCTGTTCATTTTTGGCTTTCTCACTAGACTTTCCATCTTGTAACAGAGGACCATGTTGTAATTTTTATTTCTTATTCATGTCTCTACGGCTTTGGCAATCCCGTCATGAATGTTCGATAGAGGTCCATATCGAGGTCCCAACTGTTTCAGGTTCTTGTGATCCTTGCTCGATTTTCTATGCTCTATACAGTCTATTGATGGAGCTCACATTTGTCAAGAATCCTGAAAGATTCTGATGCAATTCGGGGATCATGTATGTGTAAAAACACTTTATCAATATCCAAGTGTTCACTTGAAACTGAAAGCATTCCCTGTAATTTTTGGTTGAAGTGTAAGTGTAACGTGAATGTCTTGTTCAAATAATATGTACAATATGTTTCTTGCCATGATGCTTCTAATCCTGTCAACATGTTTTTATTCTATAATGTCATCATTCTTGCCATGATGTTTTCTGCCATCCAAAGTTTGTGGAATACTTCCATGACATTGTTTCAAAATATTATTGGCAAGAGGTATGATGTTTAGGTGGTATTCCACAAACTTTTGATATTAATATTTTTTCCCATATTTTGAATCCCTTTTTTATCATATTAGAATGCACAAGTGATGCATGTTTCTTACCATGGTGTTCCATGTCAATCAAAAACATGTTTTTGATTGCAAGAAATATCATGGCAAGAAACATCAGAAATTTGTGGAATATTGCCATATCAACATGTTTTTGTTCTAAGATGTTGAAAGACAAAAGTTTTATTTTTTGGATTGAAAAGGCTAGAAAAGCTTAAATTTTGAAGTTTAGGCACATGGAACTTACAATCAAAGGGGAAATTCACTCTACAATTTTGGAATGATGTATTTGAACATGTTAATTAAAAGATCCTATAGTTGAATTTCTTAAAAAATAAGTATAGATGAAAATTTTAGCCTTGCCTTCAATATATGTATTTTGAAGCAATTTTGGATCTCTAAACATCAAAGAACTTTAGAGGTTAAGCAAAAGAAGATTGGAACTATTTTGACGCAGTTTTGGGTCTTTAAACACAAAGAACTTTAGAAGTTAAGCAAAAGAAGGTTGGAACTATTTCTTCTTTTTGTATGACTAGATGAGTGAAATCTTTGCTAAATCCAATACTAGCCTCCTTTCTATTGGCTTTGATTCAAATGAAGTCCTACATGATATGTAAAGAAGATTGAATATAACCTTACTTGCAAGTCTTTGTCAAATCCTTTACCGGTCTCCTTTTCATTGACTTTGGTTTTTGAGTAAAGTCTTACATGAAAAGAAGATTGAATACAACCTTACTTAACCCCTTTTTTCTGCCCAAAAACACTCAAAACTGCCATTTTTATAGCAAAGAGTAAAAAAAATTAAAAAATATTTTTTTTGCACATCCAACCGTAGGATCTTGCACCTAACTAGTATAAAAATGTGTGGAATCATTTTCTTGAAAAATTGTAAAAATTGCATTCAAGAATGAATCCGATAAGTTATTTTTTTCAGGAAGATGCTCGAAGTGCTCAAAAAACAAGATTGTCCATAACTTTCTCATAAAAAATTCAAATGAAATAAATTAAAGCTTTCTAGATAGACAAAAAAATAATCTATAAGAGAAAAAAATTCAAATTTGTTTTTGTTGGCCCCCAAATGCTGTTTTGAGCTTATTTGGACATAACTTTTTTTCTCAGGCACTGAGTGAAATTTTTTTTTATTCATAAGAAGCTTATCAGTTTTCCAATTTTCAAAAAAGGGTTTCGGAAAATTACAACAAAAATTCAGCCTGTAGGTACCTGCCCAAAATCCCATTCGTTCCCCAAAGGGACAATGGGCTTTTAGGGGTTAAAAATTGCATTGATTGTACATGGACAAAGCCTCTCGTAGATACCAATTTTTTTGTTAAAATGGCGGTATTGGCCACAAACTTGGCACTTTTTGTTTACACTGTACAATCTAAAATCTACACTTGTCCTAGATTTTAGAGCTAGGCGGAAAATGAATGGAAAAATGGCATATAAAATACCACATTTTAATGAAATTTCCCATTAGAGTAGTTGCTTGTTCTTAATTATGATAACTTATCTATGTCATTTCTTGTTTAAGTAGATTTTTTTATCAAATTTTCAACACCAATGAATGGCAAAACATTTCGTCTCTTCAAGTAGATTGTGGAAAACATTCAAAGCTATTCAATAGTGTTAAATACAAATATTTTTAAGTTGGTAAATTAGGACCAAAATCTTACCTTATTGGAACTAGTTTCCAAACATATGAATAAATTGGAAACAAAAAGAATGAAACTTGTCAAATTCCTCTTCAATTAAGATTAGATCTTTCAAATATTTAGATGAATATATGCGTATGAATGATTATAAAGGACCTTGTCCGGCATTCACTTCTTACCTTATCCTAAACAATAAGGTCTATCACTTAGATAGATTAATCATTGGTTATTAGATCTTTAGATGAATAGGTACATTCCTTGTTTTTAAAATATCTAAATTTTTACTTGATTTTTTTGGAAACTTTTTGAGGACATGTAGTTCAATTTTTACTTGATTTTTGGAAACAAAATTTTTGCCCTTTACAACATTTTAGGTTTAAAGGCCACTTAGGATTTTTGTATATTTCCTTACATGCATTCTAGTGTGCGTGTAGGTCTACCAACAAGAAACAAAACATAAATGGTTGGTCATGAAGATCCTTTTCTCATTGACCTAAATTCTATTTTGTACAAGATCTATTATGTAGAACCTTCTCCAAAAGGCTTGTAGTTGAATGGAGCTTCATGAGAAGCTTCCCAGGTAGCAAAATTTTCCTAAGAAACTTCCTAAATAGGAAAAGCTTTCTGAGAAGCTTCCCGAGAAGCTTCCCAAATAGGGAAAACTTCTGGAAGAACCTCCTAGCTGGTAGTATATATGTAGGAGTTGAGGCTGAGGTAGTCCTCAGTCTTGACAACACTTCTTTTGTTCTTAGCTCTTGACTCTAGCTCTTGCCTTGTATTTCTTGGACTCTAATAATTTGTCTTGCCATGTCTTGCATCTTGCGTTTCCGTTATAGTTTGTCGAGACGGACCTTTCAAATTTTGTTTTGTAAAATTTGGTTCCAAACTTCATAGCAAATGGACAAATTGTCTGTTCATTTCAAATTTTGTTGTACTAGTCATTGACAGAAGCAAAATAAAATTAATATTAAAGCTTGATTTTTCTTAGTTGAGTGTGGATTACCCCTTTTCTAGAAAATATTGAAGTGCTTAAAGGTTGCAGATTATTCTCCTTTCAACTAGTATTATTTTTTCTCAGCAAAGTTTTTTTTGATTGCATGCAAACTACTGCCTTTCTTGAAAATAACTTTAATATTTAGAAATGATGGATTATCCATCTTTAAATTGGTTCTTATTCAGTGGATCATTTTTTTTGTGTTCTTGTCGAAGGAATCAAGATGTCAAAAAGTAAAGACACCAGTTCGATTGCAACCAAATTAGACCTCATCTTAAAGGCCGTTGATTTTTTGTCTATGAGAACGAATGCTCTTGAAATCTTTGTTACAAATACAAGTTCAAGAGTGGTTGAGATGACCTAATCTATGCCATCTTCATCAACTCTGAGGGACAAGTTTGTCTGCTCATAGCTTTGATTTAAATATCTCAATTGCAAAAAAGCCATAGATTAGTCGTCTCGAAAAATTTAATGACTTCAGATAAAAATTTTGAGGGTTTTTTAATCAAATTCACTTCATCATCTTTTTCTACCCTCAACGATATCCAACAGACAAATCACAAGTGAATTTGGTTGGAAATTTGCTTGTTAGACAAGCTTTTTCTTGTTTTTTGCCCCTATTTGAGAAAAAATCTCTAATTCTAGCAAATTTGAGACATTCTTAGAAGCTTTTATTGAAGCATTTGGAAAAGATACTAAGATCCATTGGGCAACAACTAATAAAGGTTCATTCTTTATAATAAAGATCTTGCTTGGCTACGATGTATGCATCCGAACAACTTGCTTGCAATAACAATTGGAAAGAAGAAGCACTTATAAATCAATTCCAATGGGGCTTAAGAGACGACGTAAAAGATTTGTTTTCATCATTTCTTGATCTTCAAACATGAAACGAAGCGATAAGTCAAGCCGTGAAATGTGACAATTGATTATTTAACCTCTAAAGGACCATGGTCCCTTTGAGGGACAAATGCATTTTTGGGCAGGTACCTATGGACTGAAATTTTCTCCTGATTTTTTGAAACTTTTGTTGGAGGTAAAAAATTTGATTAGCTTCGTAGGAATAAATTTTTTTTCACATTTGGTGCCCGGGAACAAAAGTTATGACCAAACAAGCTCAAAAGAAGGGACGGCGGGCAGCCCAAGCAGCCAAAAGAAAATAGACAAAAATTTGAATTTTTTTTTTAATATTTTTTTTCTCATAGATTATATTTTTGTCTATTTGGAAAGCTTTGATTCATTTCATTTGGATTTGTTATGAGAAAGTTATGGACATTCTTTTTTTGGGGGCAATTAGAGCATCTTCTTGAAAAAAATAACTTCTAAGATGCATTTCTGAATGTAATTTTTAAAAATTTTCAGTTTTTTTCTTAAGGTTAATATTACTTGCTAGAATTATCTCACTAGTGGAATTAGTGCATTTTCATTCCATCTAAAATATATGAATATTTTAGATTTTCTTTCTATCTTGTATCTACTTCTACTTAACAATTTTTTAAAGAATGATAATTAAATTTTTTTGGATTTTTTTTTATCCCTAGACTCTCAACTCAATTCTCCACTACAAAGATTTAAAGCTCAAAACTCTGTAGTGCAAAAATTTTAAGTTAAAAATGTTCAAAGTCAAAAAACCTAGTCCCGCAATGTCCTAAAAATCTTGTTTTTTTCACTTTAAACGCAAATATCTTGCAATCTGTGCGGTAAAAAATTTTGAAGTTTTTTCTACACACTCTTATACTAGTTAGATATAAGATCCTATGGTTAGATGTGAAAAAAAAAAATTTCAAATTTTTTTAGTTTTTGCTAAAAAAATGGCAATTTTGAGTGTTTTTTGGCAGAAAAAGGGCCTCGGTCCTTTAGGGGTTAAGAGGCATCAAAATCAACGGTTGTGGGTTACATCAACAACACTAACAAATTTTTTGCCAACGATCAAGGCAACACGTATAACAAGCACACATGCACACATTGTTTGTGCACATATCCTAAGGATATGCAAATTGATTCAATACGATTTAGATAACTTACTGCGTAAGAAAAGAAACAACGTCTTGATGAAGATTTGTGTTTGTATTGTGGAGAGCTTGGCCACAATGCCACCAACTACCACAAATAGCACAAACAATGTCCTTTCAAAACAAAAGCTGTACATATATTAAGAAATGAAGATGCTCAACCATAGTAGGGACTATGTGGTTAAAGTCTTATATTTTACAAACGGACTCAAATCTAAATCTTTCTTCCCAACTTTTTCATTGCTTTACCATATCCCTACGTTTGTGCCCCAAGAAGAAGCTACAAATTCATGTCACATTAGACTCCAAAGCTTCAATTTGTTTTTTAGATGAGGAATTTGTAAAATGTCGCAAGATTTTTTTATTAAAAAAATCAGAACCTATACATGTAGAAACTATAGATGATCGGGCCTTATCTTTGGGGGATATCACTCATGAAACTAGCACTAGAAAAAAATTGCATTGATCTCCATAAGCTTTCAACAAGCTCTCAACAAAATCTAGCTGATGTTTTTTGTTAGAAACACATTAGAAGAAAACTAAAAGAAAATTGTGTCGGTTTCAACAAAACCAACTTGACGTATTTGTTGTATCCAACGCAAAATCTGTGTTTTTCAACTTCTTTCAATGCAGACTTTGCATTAGATACAGCAAACACGTCAAGTTGTTTTTGTTGAAATCAACGCAATTTTTTTGCTACTTTTCTTCTAGTATGTTTCTAACAAAATACATCAGATACATTTTGTTGAGATCGTGTTGAGAGCTTGTAGAGAGCAGTGCATTTTTCTTCTAGTATAGACCACTACAAGTTTCATATGAATGACATAAAAATATGATTATATTCATTATTATTAACCCCTAAATCCCCAAAGTCCCTTTGGGGGACTCTTGGGATTTTGAGCAAGCTCGTTCCATCTTGATTTTCAAGCTGATTTTTTGAATCTTTTTTTGTGTATGTAGTTTGTCACAAGCTTCGTATACATAAATTTTTTATGAAAATCTGAATTGTTGTGTAGAAATTATGATCATTTTTCCGCAAAAAGCAGGACATGGGGCAGCTGGGGCAAGGGAATCAGTCTTTGATTGTTCCTTGGGCAGCGCAGGTGGAGAAGCCCAAAGCAACAGGGGGGCATCAGGTTCTTGGTGGAGACCCGGTTTTTTGGGCGACCACTAGACGGTGGGTCGGGCGACCAAGTTCAGGTGGGGGACTGAAGGATGGTGGCAGGGCGTGCGCAGCGGACAGGCTCTGCCTTGCTGCTTGCTTGGCAATTGGCAGGGCTTTGCCTGCTGCCTTCTAGCGGGCGTGCTTGGCGCAGGCCTGTCAACGCCAGGGCGAGGCTTTAGCTGGCGTCAGCCAGGCAGCGGGCGGGCAGGGCTTTGCTTGCCGACTGCGGGTTCTGCCGCAGCGCTTGGCTCTGAAAATTAAACAAAATTGCGTTAGATTGTGCATGAGGAAAATTATGTACTGTCTTCAATGTTGTAGGACCACCATACCTGCGCTGGATGTTTGAAATTCTAGAAACAAGGGCACATTGGTGTTGCAAGTGCAATTGTAAAGTAGAAGCCCAATAAGAAATTAATGCTAATTCGGCTACCTTGTGAAGTGAACAAACCTACTTGTACAATACCATTGTACCATGCAAGAAGGGAGGTTGCATTCAGTAGCCACACTTCATACTAGAATGTGGATTGCTTTGAACTTGAACATGAAAGAATGCAAGCACTGATTTCCTCAGAAAGCTTCCACAGTTTCCTGTCAACAAAGAGAGCTGCACTTATCAAGATGAGGTTTAGCCGGAAGGGGAAAGAGGTACTTCAATCCTTGTTACATTTGTCTTTGCTTTTGAAAAAATCATGAACATGCTCTTATGTATGTTCACTTGCATTTGTGTAGATTACTTTTGATGGACTGCCATCGCGTCGCAGCTGCCGACTTATAGCATTGGAAGCAAGCAATTCAATCAATCTAGCATCCCCAAGTGCATGTAAAACACCTCTAGAAGTTCCTGCTCCAACTACGGACTACCCGACACCTCTTCATGTTTCACATGTGCCTTGTCAAGAAGAGCAGGATGATGTGAGCCCTCAGTTAGCACTTGAACCTCAGAATTTTTTTTTTTTTTGCTTTTTGTTGACATTTACGATTAATTAAGGTTAAAAAAATAGTATAAGTATATTCACATGGTATTTGGAAGAAATCCCTACGAATACGGTATAATTTGACCAAGAAGTCCGGAAACACTCTAAACACTTCTATGGGCTAATATTAGGTCTACTTAGGTGTTTGAGAGAACGTTTAAAGGTTCGGATAGTATTAAGCCTTGATGGCCAAACCGTAAAACCACCTAAAAATAGACTTATGAAGGGCATGTGGAATACTTAGGATAAAGAATAGAAGATAGGAAAGAAATCCTTGACAATGCAGGTAAAATCATGGACCATGATTACGAGCAATCCACGAGCAAAGAACGGCGGTTCTAACCAAGAAATATGCCAAGAGTATAACGGTGAAGGTTGATTGCTAGATTCCCTAGATCAAGAATGATTCCCCCCCTTGGGAGGGAATTAACCCTATATCCAGAATGATTTCCCCCTCGGATGGAAATTAAACTAGAAATATTGAATTAGACACTCCTCTGATTAGTGCAAAGTAAGATATAAGCTTGCACATGGTAACTTCCTAGAGGTTGCCCAAAATTTTTTGTAATTTTTCAAACTGCGGAAATGACTCCCTGGGAAGTCAACCATGTTTTTACGCATTGGGAAATTCCTAGAAAATCCCGAAGTGGCAGTAAAATCCCACTAAAAATTAAAATACAATGTTTAGTGCTAATAAAGTGCCCGACCAAATTCTATTACATTCCGACTCCAACAAGTACCAAAACCGGCGGTGTTAACGGATTTTTAACGGATTTCAAAACATACGTTGAGTTGACCGGTGCACTAGGAGCTCACGATGCCCGATTGGAGTCAATTTGAACTCTTTTCTTACTATCTAGGACCTTATCAACAATCCTAGCTAGTCAAAACTTGAAAGTAAAATCATCTCCAACAATTGGATTTTTTTCCCTTTTTATTGATAAGTTAAACGTTGATTTTGATATACAAAATGGCCTGAAAATAGGGGGCTATGGGATAATAGGTCTAATTTGGGTCTTCTAAAGACAATGGCGCAATCGGTTTAGAGTTTGGAGCATTTCTCCAAAAGTTAGAGCGATCACAACAGTAGTGTAGGATTTTAGTTAAATTAATTTGGATTTACCTAGGAGTAGAAGTAGGTATTTGAAGGGAAGTTGAGGGCCTTGAGTGAGAATATAAGGCCCTCTCCTCCCCTATCGTTGCACCCATTTTTCATTTTGTTAAACTCCGGCCAAGACGCGACCGTGTTGTTGAAATTTAGTATTTTTACCAAAACTTCTTGTTTCCTTTACAATTTGATCTCTTGCTTGCTTATTATCAACAATTCTTGTGTTTTGAAGCATCTTTCAAAGATATTGGGGTCCCTTGAAACGCTTGCTTGCTTGAGGTGCATTGATTTGAAATACTCATTTGTCGTGTGTTTTGTTGGTATTTTAAATGATTGTGGTTTCTAACCCCTTCTAACCGAGCTCTTTGAGCGGGATATCTTGACTTTATATCATAGAACATCCCTCTAGAGCCTTGACGTTTGAAAACGTGGTCCTTAGGAGTGTCATTATTGTTTTGAAGACGTTTGAGTTGGAACCAAGCTCTTGTTGTTAAGTACTAACCATTCCTTTGTTTGAATTTGCCCAAAATTCAAGGTTAATTCCTTTAATACGGCGAAGCTATTGCCAAAATCTCAAGTTTTTAAACATTTTTTATAGTATTAGAATTTTGGGGCTAATCTCCTGATACGGCAAAGCTTCGCTTGTACTAACAACTTTTTTCCAATTTCTATTTATTAAAGGGGTCCCTAGAAGGAGATCCAAATTGGCAAGCAACGGCCAAAATTTTGGAAGGAAAAATCAATTTTTCCAAACTGCCGGACCAGCCAATAGGCCAGCCCGACTGAGCAGGTCGGAAAAAGGTTGCAGTCGCAGGTCAGAAGCCCGCAACGGCAAGTCAAAAGGCTGCAATGGTAGGCCACTGGACTGTCTAGGGGTTGGTTGATTAATTGGGCACATCCAGTTCCGAACCATACATCACTTACAAAAAGACCAAATCACAGGGATGATGCCCGAGGGCCCATATTTTTTTTTTTTTTAATTTCTAGAACACCAAGCTTAGACTCTAGTGGTCCAGACTGTAGAAGAAAATTTTTGGGGATAGTTTTAGCTAATTGTTGCTAGATAATCCCAGAGGAATACTGAGCAATTCTGAAAAATTAGTAGAATAGAATTTAGCTTATCAGAGAGACTAGTACCAAATTTCAGATTTTGACCCTCCCAAGCAAATTAGGGACGCTTTACACCAAGAGGCCGGGCCATTCCCCTTGAGGCCGATTGCACAAATTTCAGCCTTTTGTCCAATCACAAGTGAGGATTTTGAGTCTCTGACACAGGAAATTGGCCCGGCCTCTTGATATAAGCGTCCCTTAGAGTTTGGAAATTCCAAGCAGTTAAGAACCAGACTCCAAGCAGGGCTCCAGTAAGCACTCAAACCTCCAAGCATATCAAACCACAAGGCCCCCATGTCAATCTGGTTGATTTTCAACCGCCTAGTATGACCAGCACTAGTTAATTAACCTCACTCAATTGGGCACATTCTGCACTTTGTTTTGGATTCTCACGTTTTGGATGCTCACAACCTCAAACTCAAGCTTGAACTGATCTGGCTAATGAACTGCAAACTCTCAATTCCAAAATTGTTGCAAGGAAACTAAACACAAAATTGAGGGATATTGTAGTTATAGAGTTTAGTTGCTTTAAAATTTCCACTTGCAAAAGATAGTTGACTTTTCAGCCATCGATATAATTAGATTAGAAGAAAAAGAAGGAGAAAAAACAAAATAAAGAATAGTTTGACTTTGGGAGAAGTTCTCAAATTAGTATTAGTAGGAAAACCTTGACAAGTTTATTTTTAAGTTTGGTTGACTTTTGGACCATTAGCAAAAAATCCTATTAGATTAGACTTGATAGGATTAGATTTATTTTCAAAATATCACAGAAAAGGAAAAAATTATAAAAAAGAAAGAAAAGAAAGAAGATACAAAAGAAATTGGGTTTTTTTCCATCTTGAAGAAAAGAAAAGACGACATGGACGCCACGTTTGACTACAACAAAACCACAATGACGGTAAACAAGGATGGAATCATCAAATCCGCGATTTTCGAGGTGAGTTTTCAAAGAACTTTCTTTCAATTATTATTTAAATGTGCAAGTTAGTGAATTAAATTAGGATTGTTAAGTAGGATTAATGTCGTAGAATTAGGGAGTTGGAATGCAATTTAAATTATAAGGAACCACAAAAAATCAAAATTAGAGCTTAGAATTGAATAGAAAATTTGAATAGCTTTCTAGAAAACATCTACAATTAGAAATAGGATAAAATTCCCAAAAGTTACTAGTAATTAAATTTAGAGTAGAAACTAAGAACACTTTAGAAAGAATCATCCAAAAATAATTCACCAAGGAATTTTGAAATTTACAATAGAAGAATAACACAAAGATTAGTAAGAGTTTAACGTAATCTTATATTTCACCATACCAAAAAATTACCAAAATTTATCTTGAATAAAAAGTAGTAGTAAAAGTAGAAAGACAAAAGAAAATTACCTAATAGAATCTTTAAAGAATTTTAGAATCTAGGATAAAAGTAAAAACAAAAAAATAGAAGTAGAAGTAGTTTTTGAATTTCCAAAGTAAAAAATAAATTATGGAAGAATTTTGATGAACCGGATAACGGTCAAAATTCATCCGTAAAACAACTTTTATTAAAGAAGTCAAAAGTACTTTTATTTTATCTGTAAGATAAAAATTAAACTTTGATAGTAAAATCATTTAATCTTAGAAGTAAAAAGTAAGAAAGAATTACGTAAGAATTTTGATGAACCGACACAGTCAAAATTCAATAGTAAATAACAATTATCCAAAAAGTCAAAAGTTAAGAACTTTAGGGTAAGAAAGAATTCCGTAAGAATTTTGATGAACCAACATGGTCAAAATTCATCCGTCAAATAACTTTCATCAAGGAAGTTAGAAGTAATTCTATTTTATCATAACAAATATAGAAATAACCTCTCTAAGGTAAAGCTATTTAATTCTAGAAGTAAACTTGAATTTATCTTTTGTTAGTAATAGTAAAAACTTATCAAATTTACCTAGAAAGGAAAAAAGTAGAGGAAGTAATAAAGCTTTAAGAGATTATTTAGTCCTAACTTCATCAGCCATTATCCGTTAGGGATTTAGGTCAATTTCAGCTTTCTTCACCATTTTGGGAAGTATAAAATAAACCCTACACATTATACCATTCCATTTATTTGCTTGCAAACTAATATCAGATCATAGTTTGATTGCTAACCAGTCATAGTAAAATCAGCCAAACAATACTAACATCTTTTGGATTTTTATAGCAAATAGAAGTGGGCAAAGCTAAGAATAGGAACAACATCAAAGATCCATTGCTTGGAAGGCGTAATTGGATTATAGGTGTTAACACTCGCTAGAATTTTATCCACGACAAAAACTAGAGCCCGGTTGTATACAACTTATTTCAAGGGTGGGAATGAAGCGCCCACAGATGACTACTTCACAGACACAGCGGAGATAGGAGAAGCTGACCCACAATTTAGCAACGACTCATTCCCAAGATCTTCATGGTCGAGATTCGAGTTGTGAAGAATTGGGGGAGGATGACTTTGACAAAGGCAATTACGCTTTTCCGGAGGTGAGGTCACTCGAAGAGCTTCTATGGCCGCCAGAGATGCTCCACAATTCAAGCGACTACTTCAACATCGCACTGCAACGACATGCACAGAAGAAGTCAACAACTTTTGGTGGCGAGGAGTATGTCAAAGACGACGCCATGCATAAGCGGCGGAGGTTTGCTGCAGTCCCAAAGCGTCGACGAGAAGAGTTGCAGGAGAGCGGGGATGACCACGACGGGAGCTGCGACGACCTAGAGGGGAGCAACGTCAATCTCTGGTCAGGCACCTTGACGGGAGCGGCAATGACCTCCAAGGGAGAGGCGTCAGACCCTCGCCTGCCATTACGGAGGCCGCCCTCTATAGGCGTTGCAAGTGGCCGGGTCTGCAACACCTCCAGCCTGCCACCTGGCGGACAGACCGAGGGAGGGGAAAGCCTTAGCTCGGGCCAACATGTGCGTTTTCAGGGTTGGGGAAGGCAGCCCAACAGTTGGCCTTGACCTCCCCTCTTCCCCTGGCCCTGAACTGTTCTTTCTGGTGACAGACAGTTTGCTGGGGCTGGAGGGGAGGGCAATCTGATTTTCAGGCATCATTTTATAAGGAGGATGCAAGTGCATGCCATAGAAACCACATATTATAAGGAGGATGCAAGTGCATCTGGAGGGTTTTTCCGTCATTTCTAAAATTGTTTGAGATATATTAGCCTGAGGGGGTTCTTTGCCAAATAGCCATTGAAACAAATCAATACGCCACTTTTTTGCATCGAGATGGCAAAACTTTTGGAGGAGAGGATTGGAATCCTCTAACAACAGCGGAGTTGAAAGTTTTTATTGCCATAACTTTGTATATGGGCATGAGGAGGCAGCCCAATGTTGGAACGTATTGGCAAAAGGAAGGCTCCGTATTTCATTGCCCAACTATTAGCGACATGATGTCCTGCAATCGGTTTGCAAGTTTGACTAGGTGTTTGCATGTTAGAAATCCGTCAGAGTATGAGAGCAATAAAATTAGATCCAGATATGACAAAATGGGCCAAATTTGGTGGTTGTTGACCGCAATTCGAGATAGTTGCAAGAGTGCATGGAGTTTGGAAAAACTTGCAACGGTGGATGAGATGATGATTAGGTACAAGGGGACCTATTGCCCAGCATGCTAGTACATGCCACAGAAACCACAAAAATGGGGTCTGAAGGTCTGGTATTTGGCAAATGCAAAATCAAAATATGTCTTGAATTTTGAAGTATATTGCGGCAAAGATCCCATTCTTGATGAAGGTGCCCATGTACTATGTCTAGCAGCTAGTGGGGCACTACGATTGGCTCATGATGTTGTGCTTCGACTAGGGACACTAATTGAGGGCCGGGGCCATCTTATTGTGATGGACAACTTTTTTCTAAGCATTCCTTTGTTCACAACGCTGTATGAAGAAGGGACATATGTCACGGGTACTATTCGGTGCAATGGGATAGGACTTCTAAGTGTCCTAAAAAATATAAAGTCATTCAATAGGGAGCCACATGGCACTTTGGAGTGGCAAATGCACGAATCTCGCCGCATATGCGCTATTGTTTGGAAGGACAAGAAACCGGTTTTGATTATTTCAACACACGCAAAGCCAGTGCAGTTTCCTTGCAAGTTTATAGTGGTATATGTCCCAAGGCAAAGTGGTTCTATGCGCAAGCAAATACAGACATCACCAATGCATTTGGAATATACAACGTACATGAGGGGGGTTGACGTTGCAGACCAGTTGCGTGCATCGTACACTTGTCAAACTCGTTCGCATAAGTGGTGGCATTGCATTTTTTTCTTTGTCATTGACACAAGCCTGGTGAACATATATATTATTTATTTGGACAAATGCAAGGAAACAAGGCCATTCCATTGCCACGGCGGACACACGTTTGTTATTAAGCGTTCAGCAGTTTCCGGAGGGCATGCGTTGTTTGCAATGACGGGTCCACTCTTTTTATTAGGCCGAAGATGTACTGTCTGACATGTGACAACAAATTGATGTGCTTTCAAAAAGGTTGTTTCCAATAGTACTACAAGAATTTGCAATGAATTCACTGGCAATGTGAGTACAATTTCTACATTTTTACTGACTTATACAATCTTGGCATGACAGTCACACTTGTATAGGCTAATTTAGTGGAATGTCATTGCAAATATTGGGAGCATCAATTAAGTTGCGCCATTCCTGATATGAATCAAATATAGCAAAGAGCTCTTTGTCGTGAAACTCGTAATTATTCTCAGCAGTTGAAAATTTTCTTGAATAGAATGCAACTTAGTGAAGTCCAATTTCTTCTCCCATTTGCAAAAGAAATGCTCCTAATGCAAATCTGAAGCATCTATTGTTGTATAGAATGGTGTAGAAAAGTCTAGATGAATCAAGATTGGGACCGTTATAAAGGCTGACTTCAAGTGTTGAAAAACTTTCTTTGCTTTAGGCCTCCAATCTAGCTTGTCCTTGCATGTTAGTCAAATTAGTGGAGCCACTACCTAAGAATAATTTTTATAAAGATCCAATAGAAGTCGGCAAACCCCAAAAAACACTGCACATCACGTACTATTTAAAGAGTTGATCAGTTTGTGATGACTTGAATCTTCTTTGGATCCATCAGTAATCCTTTGTTGAAAATTATGTATTCAAAAAAATCCACTTGTGGTTGATGGAATAGGCATTTTTTCTAATTTGACATATAATCCAGCATCTTATAGCTTTGAAGCACAAATTTTATGTATCTCTTATGTTCTTCAATATTCTTGGAGTAAATGAAGATGTTGTCAAGATAGCATACGACAAATAAATTCAAAAACTCACAAAAGACATCATTTATCAAGTGTTGAAAAATAACCAGTGCATTTGTAAGTCCAAACGGCATTACATTGTAGTTGAAGTGTTTATATTTTGTTCAGAATGTTGTCTTCCATTTGTCCCATTTTTTTATGAGTACCAGATTATATGCTCCAAAAAGATCAATTTTGGTGCGGATTTGGGTTTGTCCAAGTTGACTGAAAAGTTCAGATATCAACGACAAGAGATCTTGATTTTTCACTATTACTTTGTTCAAACCACAATAGTAAACGCACATTTGTAAAAAGTCATCATTTTTCTTCACAAAGAGTATTGGTGCTCTTGCTGGAGATTTGGAATGTCAAATAAATTTTATTGCAAGATTTTCGTCCATGTACTCCTTCAATGCCAAAAGTTCATTTTGTGAAAGGTTGTAGATCAAATCAAATGGTAGCTAAGCTCTATCTTCAAGATCAATGACGCAATCGTATGGTCAATGATCTAATAAAATGTTGGCATTCTTTTTTTCAAATACATCTCCAAATTTTGGTATTGTAATGGGGTACTTAATAAAATATTGTTGTTTTCGCGCATCAGAGTTGCATGAATAATATAGGGATTTTTTTTTGCTGCTTTAATAAGACTTTGGCTTGTACAAGTATAGGCTGGGCGCTTGAGAAGATTCTGTTGCCGAGATCTCTAGAGAAAACAATAGGTTTTGCGACTTCCAGTCTACAATTGGATTATATTTTTCACCCCAAGAAAGTCCTAAAAATGTAGAGTTAGATGGGATTTTAACCCCTAAACCCCCAAGGCATTTTCTGGCTCCAGAACCATTGAAAACTACCCTTTTTGATGCATTCATTGACAACATTTTGAATTTTTTTAAAATAAAATGTAACCATAGGATCTTCAATGTAACTTATATGAGAAGATGTGGTAAAAATTTTGTGAGGTTTCACTAGACGGATTGAGAGATATTTGCATTCAAAGTGAAAGTTTTTTTTTCCCCAATGTGCCCCATAATTTCAGATGCCATTGACCTCTTTGTATTGAATATTTTTGCCCTACACACCATGAAATTAAATTTTTTTCTTATTAAAAATGAAGTTAGGCATATGCATACCAATTTTCAAGTCAATCCCCCAGTCAATCCAACTCCCAGAACACATTCAAAAAAATCTTCTAAGGCCACAATGTCCCAATTTTTGACAATACACTAGGCCATCTTCGAATCAATTTTCCCATCATATAATTATAGATATTGAAAATCCAAATGTTAAATAGAAAGATATACTTATACTTGACAAGTAGGAAAAAAATAAGTGAAAAAAGTAAAAATTTGAGTTTTCTAGGAGCTTTTGAAGCTTGCAGCAGTGATCAAAGAAGCTGCCTGGCTTGGTAGCCTTTGTACAATGGGAGCCTAGATGTCCCTGGTGAGTTTTCGGTGTGTGCCTATGCTGTTCTAGTGCAAGTAAACTACTTCCTACAATTTCAAACCACCTCATTGACTCCCCTTTGTCATTCATGGCAGATGGTTTGGCTTTGGATAGTACCTTGGCTTCTAATTCTAAGGTAGTGTGCTCTAAAACGGACCATATTCTAAAATGGACTTCTATCTAGGAATGGGTGACAGGTAGGCTTAAATGGTCCATTAGCAACAAACCTAGAAAAAAATCATGGTGACAATCACTAGTTGAATGGCCCTGTCCAACCTTTTTTCAGAGACTAATAAACAGCTTATGTTGCAAATATTGTTCATTGCATCCTTGATATTTTACAAATGTAGAACAAGGGTCACTTGTGCTCCTCTTAAAACTTGTTGCTAGAGAAGAAGGTGATGTTACGGAGATAATTTAGAACCTTCTTCAAAAGGCTTGTAGTTAAAGGAAGCTTTTTAAGAAACTTTCCAAGTAGCGGAAGTTTTCTAAGAAGCTTCACAAGTAGGGGAAGCTTTTGGAAAAACCTCCTAGTTGATAGTATCTATAGGAGTCAAGGCTGAAGTAGTCCTTAGTTTTGACAACACTTCTCTTGATCTTAGCTCTTGACTCTAGCTCTTGGCTTGTACTTTTTGGACTCTAATATAAAATTTTGATATTTTGAACTTCTTTTGCCATGTCTTGCATGTCCGTTGCATGTCCATTTTGCATGTCCGTTACAAGGCTTAACAAGATGCTGAACCTGTCCTACAAACTAGGCCCAGTAGGGTGAATTTTCCTTTGTACAAATACAAGGATTTTTTATTTGTCCTATATGATAAAATTTGCAACTTTTGAATTCATATTTGCAATTAAAGGCTTCAATTAGCTAGGAAAGATAAAAAACATAGAATTAAGACATCATAAAATAGTTTCTTTTCCACAATTATCCTTTAGAACATAAAATTCACCCTATTTGAAGGACGGGTTTAGTATCTTGCCTTCTTAATTTCTTCCTAAGCAAAATCTTTTTTTTGATCATCTATAACATTTAGTAGCATGCACTATCATTGCCTTAGCTCTATAGTAGATGGTGTGGAATAGTATTGTTGCCTATTTGTCTTGCCTTATCATATAGAGTAACTTGCCTATTACCGTACAAACAAAATTCAGATACTTCTCCACAATAATATAGATACTTGAATGCTTTGAAATTTGGCGTGATTATTATATGTCATGTTAAGATTTACCTTCAAAAAATAGAATGCCAAAAATTTTCTACCTTCAAATTTTCTTCCAATTTAAAAGCAATTAAGCTGAAATCTAATTGAAATTTTCTTATAGCCATTTACCACCCAATATCTGATTCCATTCCATTCCATATTGTTCCAAAAAATCTAAATGAAAGATTGAAGATGAACAATTCTAATCCTTAAACACCTATGAGGATGTTTTTTATTGGATGGATGGCAAAGAATCCTATGCCACATTTAACTACTTCTAGACTTTCAAAAGTCCAGAATTAATAATGGTCATTGGGAGAAAAAAACCTAATCATCAGGAGGTAATGCAAAACATCATGATATCTATAGAAGACCAGTACAAAATATTTGGAGATCTATACAAATATTTCATTAGAAAAAATTTTGACCCTCAAAGGGGCTGTCAGAATCTAACTAAGGCACCCTCGGGGTGCAATTATGGAACACTAAGAAAAAAAAAAAAAAAAAAAATCTTTTTTTAGGTATTTTTTTGGAAAAAATATTTAAAAAAAGATTCAAGTCTGTTGTGCCGCTGATGTGGCACCCCTCATGCCATGTTGGATTTCACTTTTTGAAACAAAAAAAAAAATTCCCTTATTGCACCTGCTCTCGTGGCCCCTTCCAGGGCTGAAATTTTTTGTCTTGACAGATCTCCCAAAATTCCCATTGTGAGATCTCACGATGTTTTGTCCAGAATTCATTCCAAAGTCCAAAAGTAGTTAAATATGGCATTCCTTCTAATAGGACATAAGTGCAACTATTCATCCTCAGAATTTCATATTTTAGAAGACCTCTGTTTTTCACAGAAAAATTCAGAAGATGTATAGTTGCACTTCTATCCTATATAGAAAGATTCATCAACCAAAAAACGGCTGGCTGTAGCATCAATAGAAACCCTACATGTCCACTACCTAATTTTGCATTTGCTTTTCATTCTAGGAGAAGATGAAATCAACAATTGATAGACAAGAAGTACAAATTTCAATAAATTAGGCAAATAATCTATTTTAAGCAAAAAATTTAGTTTTGACAACCATGACACCTTTGGATATAATTTTCAAACCAAATTTTCCATATTATACTAATTTCAACACAGAAATAATTAAAAAAGTTTATTTTGGCATTTTTAATATAGAAAAAAAGTCTTATAGAAATTATTTATGTACTCATATTTATAGATGGGAAAATCAAATTAGCGTGATTTTTTAATATTTAATGTGTACTACAAAACATATCATTTACATCATTACTATAGTAGTTTGATTTTTTTAACCAAATTGTAGATGGGAATGAGAAGCAATTATTTGATTTTAATTTCAAAATTACTTTAGAAATAGAAATTTGGAAAAAAACAACCACATAATGTTTCGAAATTGGATTTTGAAATTTAAAATTGCAACAATGTATTAAGTATTTAGAATTCTCATAATTTTTACAGTGGATTAAGAAGTACATTTGATAAGACTATCTTGTTAATTGAAGTGAAATAAAATAGGCTTTGATAAAAAAATAATACCGCTATGTAGGAGAATTGAGTCATTTGACTTCTTTGATTGTTTAATTAATTAAAACATGCCACTATAGCAAAAGCTTCTTTCATTTAAATTATGTTAGGTGGATCCGCACTTACTAAGTTAATACTAGTTTGTAAAGTAACTACACCTAAAATTGCATGCTTTTTAAAATTGCACATTGGATATTCTTGCCTAAAATGTACTCCCCCTATTTATATGACTCTTTAATCGCTTTTAGGTACACATATTTTTAGTACTTTGGAAATTCGTAGTTTATTCACATGGTATCCAAAAAATGCATTCTAAGAGGATCTAAAATTCCTTTTTGACTACCAATAGGATTCCACAATTTTTTTTCAATATAATAGTGAAAACCATGTTGAATCATGCTGATTTGCTTAACTGTACAATTTAAGGTGTGGTTACACTTAACTTAGAGATTTATCTCATTGCCACACCAATGAAATTTTTGCTTCATATCCACCCTATTGAAAATTGCACAAGGCCACTAGTGAGCATTATTGGTCTTCATCTGCCTCTCCTTAACCTCTAAAGGACCGGTTGTCCCCTCGGGGGACAATTTGGATCCAGGCAGGTTCTTACGATCTTGATTTTTAGTAATATTTTTTGGGATTTTTTGAGGTTGTGTATTTTTGCGAGATCTTTGCGAATATATAATTTTTATTTTAATTGATGCCTGGGAGCAACAGTTATGGCACAATAAGTAAAATTGGAATTTTGCGGGCAGCACAAAAAAAATCACAAAAAGTCAAAATAATTTTTTTCAGATTATTTTCCTCAAAGATTATATTTTTGTCTACATGTGAAGCTTTGTTTCATTCAATTTGGACTAATAATGAGAAAGTTATGGACAATCTTAGTTTTTCGGGCAATCAAAGCATCTTCTTGAAAAAATAAATTGTAGAATTCATTTTTGAATGAAATTTTGAGAATTTCTTAAATTTTTTTGTTAGACAAGGTTACATTTTCTTGCTAGAACAATCTCACCATTGGAATTATTGTGATTAAATTCCACCAAAAAGCTATTAACAATTTAGTTTTTTCTTCAATCTTGTATCCACTTCTACTTAACAATTTTTTAATGAGTGAAATTAAATGTTTTTGTTCCTAAATTTTTTTTGTAGATTCTCAACTCAACTACACAACATAGATAAGTAGAAAATCAAAATTGATAGTGCAATAAATTTGAACTAAAAAGATTCAAAGCCAAAAAATCTAGTCAAGCAAGGTGGAAAAAATCTTGTTTTCTTCACTTTAAGTGCATATATCTTGCAATCTACAAGGTCAAAGTTTCTGAAATTTCTTCCACATATTTATATACTAGTCAAGTATAAGATCTTACAATTGGATATGCAAAAAAAAACAATTTCTTAAACTCTTTTCTCTTTGCAATAAAAATGACAGTTTTGAATGGTTTTTGGTAGGAAAATCACCTCGGTCCTTTAGGGGTTAACCAATCAAAACATGCCACAATGGCGAACCTGAACGTCTATTGACATATAACATTGTAATTGGGCTTCTGTCTTTCCTTGCCAGGGGAGGGATAACTTCCTCTGGGATCCCTGGCAAGCAATTTAGTTATAATCAGCGTTCATAGAAGTGGCTAAATTATGCTTTATTGCTACTTAAAATTTTTAGGAGCTAAAAATATATTGAAAAAAATCCTTGAAAATTTTAGATTTTAGTCAAGATTGCAACAAATCATAGACTTTGGTAGCCAATATGCAACTTCCTCTACATTGAAATTAGACTCTATTTTGTTAGTTTTGTATTATAGTACTTCCAATAATCCTTTAAAACTTGCAAAATTCTATCTTTTCTATTTTTTTTAAATACTACTCACTTTCAAGGTAGTCAAAATTGATGCACTTGTCTTGGAGGAAGCATATTGCACTAAATCCAAATAATGTAGGTAGCATGTTGCACTAAATTCCATAAAGCAGTTTTGGGATCACTTGTTATAATAGGAACAAGTTCATTGGTCCTTCATTGGCTCATGCAAAGTTTGTCAGAGGTAGATGACTCCAGATTGGCTAATTTGAGTTGGTGGCTAAAGTAATTAAGTGGACAAGTTGCAACGTTGGTAATTCTGCGGGGAGCAAAAGGGAACCTTCCAGCATTGGTAAACAATGTTATGGGCATTACGCATTAAGGTAAATGTACCCATAGTTGATCATGACCCATAACCAACCTGTAGGGGGCATTGTTTCCAATCACGGCTAAAAAGCTTGGAACGTGTTTTTTCAAAGTTGGGACTAATAAGATTATGATATGTTCCAAAGTAGTGAGGAAGAAAAATAAGAAATAGTGAGCGGATAAGCAATTTTTAAGATGATTGGAATTGGATGACTTTAGAGATTGGCTACTAGTCCTGACAACTTTTTCACTCCCAAAATTCATAGTAATTTCAATTTTGGGAATAAAAATATATATTTCTTATCTTTCTACATGGTAAAAATTTCTTGTGCCCTAACCTTGGAACGTCGCGGACGCCATTTTGTGGCGTTCCGATGACACTACTATTGAGCTAAGAGAGTTCAAAAGCATTTTTTCATCCTCTTTTTCCTTGTTGACCTTTCACATGGGGTTATGAAGAGTATCCAATTGAGTTTGTACTCTTTTCAATTTTTGTCTTCATGGAAATGAGAAGCTATTAAAAAAAATGGACCACAAAATATACTATTTTAGAGTATTTTGGGAAGTTGTTGCTCCTTGCTTTAAATCTGAAGTGTCTCCACAAAAATGATATTTTTTGAGTTTGAGTCAAACTAACAAAATGAAGGTCATGTACTCTAGTTTTTACTCCAATTTGAATTCTGAAAAAATTTCTAATATTGCATATTCTATTGCAATTTGAACATTGGATGTATTTTCAATGCCTGTTATTTTTTAATTATAGAATGGCATGGAAATTGAGTTTACACCATGATGTTTGTCATTGTGATATACACTTATTTTTCTATTTAATATGATTTTTCTTCACTTTTTCTTCAAAAATTCTTAAGAAAATTAGTTTTTCACCAAAAAATCTAAATTTCTTCGGAAGCAAAGAAGACATATACAACAGAACCTCTCAAAGTTAATCCTCTCTAAACTAATAAACTGTTGTCAAGAAATATTGATTGCCGGTCCCAATTTAACAATATGAACCACATACAAACATCATGACCCTCCCTAATGTAATAACCTCTCTAACTTGATGTGTCAGACCGGTCCCAACTCTATTAGTTTAGAGAGGTTCTACTGTACTTTCATCTCTAAAAAATAAAAATAAAACTTTTCATACATATCTAGTTGCAAAATGGTAGCAAATTGAGTGATGGACAGTGAAGTTTGAAATCAATGGTCATGGGTCCGTCATTTAGGGGTTAAATTGCTCAACATCTGTTGGGAAATCCCTTAACCCCTAAGTGCCTAAGCCTTTCTAAGTGTATTTTTCCTATGAAAAAAGAGCATAGACTTACAGTTATCCTTAATGACGCAAATTGTTTTTTTTTTTCAAAATCTAACCGTAAAGATGTTCAAAGAGCTTGCTTATTAGTATGCACACCAATTTTGAGCACAAAATTGCATAGGAGTTGTGAGATCATAACAAGAGAAATGTATATTTTTTATTTTTAGTATGCTGCCCCTCCCCACAATGTTTAAGAAATTTGCATATAAAGGTTTTTTGGGATTGGAGGTGACATGAATGACAAATCATGTTAGCACACTAAAATACACTTTCAAAAAACTTAACTTCACATAAAAAGCTATCAAACTCAATGCACAATCCACCTTGCAATTGTTGAAATGCAATTTTTTTTATAAGTAGAAATCACAAATAACTCCAAATCAACACTTGCATATTCAAATTTTCAATGGTGAAAATCATGAAAAACACTTACTCTTTCCATTGAGACCATTTTCAAAGCAAATGGATAAATACAATTTTTTAGATCTCAATTCAAGTGAAATTGACAAGCTTTGCTTAAAGCTGAGAAATCAAGTAAAATTTGTAAGCTTTACTCTTCCTCAATGAGACACATATGCCTTTGAAGACCTCTCAAAATTATACGGAGTGGTATTTATCTTTTTCAATGAAAAATAAAAGTTTTCAATAGTTAACCTTCAAAACTGCCCGTAAAAATTTTTTAAGAGGTCAAAGAATTTAACTGCCCACCCTGAAACGAGCCTGAAATTTTAGGTCGACCATATTTGGTAGCCCAGGCAGTTAAGGGTTAAGTTATCGGGTATGGGTACATTCACCTTAGTATTGAATCGAAGCAGTAGGGTTCCCAAAGGTGGCGGCTGCGTCTTTCCACAACGAGGTTTGCCTTCGAGCTTTGTTTCTGTCTTTGTTGTTTCCACTGCCTCCCTCTCTGTTGCTCTGTCGCCATGCCTCCATTGCTACCTCCCTGCAGCCTCCATCTTGCCCTCGCCGTCGTTCAATTGTTCGGACTTCTTTAGTCATTGGCCTTCAACTTGGGGGTGCGGCTGACTGCACGCACTTGCTCACTTAAGCAAATCAAAGTGTTTGCTAGCTAGATTGCGAACGCGCACACTCTCTCACTCGGGCGGATTGATGAGTGGCATTTTGCGCGAGGTAAGACGCGTGTGTTGACTGTGTTTTTGTTCGTGCATGTTGCGCTTGCTGGACGAACCATATTTTGAGGTTGAAACTCAAAAACAAGAGTTCCTTTCTACTGTAGGTTAACACTTCTATGCTGCAATGACACATAAGGTTGCCGGCCTTAATGAATAATGTTTGTGTGTGCAGCCAATGGCATCAGCACTAGGTGTCTGTATGTTCAACAAAACTGTATTGAGTGACTCGATCTAAGTCCATGTGAGATATGCACACATGTCATAACTTACTGGAAAGCTATTTTTTCTTAAACCATCTTTGATCTGCCAGATGATGAGCTTGAGGACAGTCCAGGGTGAAGGTGGTCAGTGGAATAAATATTTCAGAAATAGCTTGCGTTATGTTGTCTTAGCAACAGTCCCACCCTGGCCATGGTCGTTAACTGGCCTCATCAGTACTTTGGTTAAAATTTCCTTACAGCCCTTTAAGCGGAAGTCGCGTGCTGTGCGGGTACTGTGCGGTAATTGGGACGGTCGCGGTCGGGTTTTTAGATCTGTAATGGCAGGATTACTTTACTGTAACGAGATGGTGGGAGCCGACCAGGAAAGGGTTCGCTTTGGCGTGCTCGTACCATATAGCCTAATGCTTAGCCGAAAAAACTCGTACATTAATTAACCCTAGAACACCCTAGAAAGCCGGGCTGGTCGTTCACCGTGGAAATCACCCTCTTTGGTACCGACTGAATCATGTGCGCTGTCGTGTCGGTGCATCATGTGCACAAGTGGGAGCATCTTACGCGTCAATCTAGCCTTTTCCAGGAAACCACCGATTGATTTTGAGACACAGGGAGTAGGAAGTAAGAAACCCTGCAGACTGAACCCCCTGCATGTTGTGGGGTGATCGAACCCCCACAACATGCTTCCACGGCCCTCCGATGACGCAACGCCGATCCTCCGGCTGATCTTACTCCGAGGTTTGAATTTGCAAGTTGAGAATCTTGTTGTTTTGTTGCAATATAACCGAGAGACGGAGTGGCTTCTCTTCATGTGCAGGCGTATTTTGTTATTTCAGATCGTAAGAATCCGATCCTCAAATCGAGCTTTGTGTCATCGGCGATTAGAGGCCGACATTGCGCTATTCTGTGCAACTGTGGAGAAAGTGCGACGGATTCGTGGTAACGTTGTGAATCTTCTTGCAATTGGCTTGTGTCGGTAGTTTGCAGAACATGCTTTCCCTTTGTGAGAGCATTTCGGTGGATGCAGGAGGGACTTCTTGGTGTGTGGAATCACATCTAAGGTTATGGGATGAACTATGCTTTGAGTGTCCGTAGAATTTTGCCTTTACAGGGTGCTGGTTGCGTCTTTGGATTGTTGGAGTTATGAGGAATGACATGGCGTGGGGGAATGAGGGCAAAACTAGTTCCCGTCGGGTCATTGGATAGAACGGAGATTCGCATTTTTTAAATGGCAATTTTCCAACAGTCCAGAAGCTGATGCACAGGTAGACTTTTCTTTAAACTTCAGGACAGGTATTGATTCAAGTTCTCGCCAAACGCTTACCTACCATTTTGAGGAAGAATGTGAGATCAATTGATCATCCTTTCTAAACTCCCGGATTGCTACCCCTCCGGATGCCTGCAGTGCCGTCTTATGATCTGTTCTTGCCCCTAAGACTCCGCCGTCGCACTCACAAGTTGCAAGGATTTTATCCTTGACTTGGTATCGGCTTGAGAAAAGTGGGCCCGATAAGTTCCCGGAAATTGTGTTCACATGTGACAAATATCACTACGTAAGCTCAAATCTGTGGCTTCGAATGCACTACTTATCGACTTGCATTGGTTCCTAACAAAATCTTGAGTTTTTGACTTTAGTGAGCAAATAGTCTTGGGGTGCTTTGGGAAAGATGCTGGAGCACACAAGTCACTTACCAGGTCATTCTTCACCGTAATTCTCTATCTGCTGAAGAATAATATCTGACATGGTCCATAACATTCTGCATATGTCAGAACGGTGAGAGCGATTTGGCTTATTAATTCCATGTTTTATCCACGTTTCCTGTTTTGTTGTTTAGTGAGCCTTGAATTTCACCACTCTCGCATGGTTTAGAGGACCGGTTCGTGTCGAGCGTTAAGCGTAGTAAATGCTGCTCCACTAGGGCGTCAGCTCCGCCGCTGATGCTACGAAATCCGGCGATGACCACGTCCTGCCGACCGTTATCATGAAGGGTCGATATCGTGAAGGAACGTCATTATGATCGTTATTGTTTTCATTCTGCAACTGCTAACTAAGTAAATACTAGGGCGACCTCTATGTTAGAGATGAGCCAATTTACAATCAAGCTGAGAGTTCCGTCTATGTTTGATGCTCTTTTACCAGTTGGATTGATGTTCTCTGAACTGTTTGCAATGTGTTCAAGTAGTCCAAGAAGAAGATACCGGTATCCTTCAAGTGGATCCCAGAGTGAAGATGTGCATTGGTTGTATTGATTAATTTATATCGATTACAAGCCTATTTTGATTCTATTTTCTGATTATTCTCTGTGGCTTGCTTGTGCAGGTCACAGGCTGCATCCACGACCGAGTATCACCATTTGTTGCTGAAAGAGTCGTATCGCCTCGGTTTGGGTTCTTTCAATGCAGGGCCGATCTATTCACGAAACGATGTCTGAACGTTACGATATTTTCTTGAGCTATAGTTCAGCTCAGGAAGGCTACGTCAAGCATGTGTACGATGAGTTGGTCAAAGTATGCGGCGAAGATGTCAGCGTTTTTTTTGACAAAGTTTCCACGGAACATGGTCAGCGGATTCGCAAACCTATTTTGCACTGTGCCCGGACATGTAAGTTGTTCGTTGTGTTTGTGACGGAGGACTATTTCACAGTAAGCAGGTGGCCTATGATGGAGTTGGCTGAGAGTTACACAGCAATGAAAACCGGGAATGGATCTCGTTCCGTGCCGCTCCTCTATCCTGTATTCTTTAATCTCTGCCCAAATGAGGCGAACGAAAAGCGCAGGGAATGGCTGTCAACGTGGGAGAAATGGGAAATGCTTCACCCCAAAGACGTCCAGTCTCTGGTCTGGGAGAAAGCTGTCAATAGGCTCTTAGATACGCACGGTCAAACTTTCAAAGAAGAAGAGAAAGATTTTCGGAAGAAGGCCAAGTTTTTGAAGAACGTCGCATAGGGCATCTCTGACAAGCTTGATGGTTTGAAGGGTCAGGTGCAACCATACAAGGGTGGTTCAACAGCTGTTTCAACTCATTTTTCTCAAATGCAGCTCTATCCTGGGAAGGTCTGTATGCTCGTGGATTCTTGGACTTTTGTGTTCCATTCCCACACGGACTTGGTTCTCGTATTTGTATGCTATACTTGTGACTTGAGTGATTGGATGTGGAAATGGGCCATTTGATTGTAGTGTACAACCTGGGTCACTAAATATTCTACAGATTGTAATATTTCGTGGGTCAACTGACTATCTTGATAATATATCTTGTAATTATATGGAAGTGTCTAGTAGAAGTTGTTTTGCTCTGGCTGGGCCTTTGTAGCTTGACCGTTTTACACAATCTCGTTGGCCGTTGTACGCTGGAAGTTGAAACACAGGACGAATAAAGTATTTGCTTACGGAGGCATTCATCATGACTTTAAAGTTGCAATGATTTCACAGGTAAGTGATGGTTGGAACGGAGATTCCGGCCCATCCACGGTGCGAACACAGCGGGTGCGATCAGACGAGGAGGTAACAGCTGTTTCAACTCTTCCTTTCCAAACGCGGAGGCATTCATCATGAATTTTTTTTTTTTTTTTTCCTAATTTTTTCTTTCCAAAGAACGGTGCCCAATAAATTAACCCCTAGAAGCCCAAGGGGTTTGGACAAAATACAAATGTGTTATAAAATATAAGTTCTAAAACTTTTTTGAAGTTTGCATTAAAGAAGATAATGTGAAGCATGAAAAGTAGAAAGCATCCGGACGGTCAAAATTGTAAAATTATTCTTAGATTTTTTTTAAATGAATTTTGAAGATACAACTTCAAAAATTCACCAAAAATACAATTTCTATTATTAGCATTTGAATTTTTTTTGGATTTGTCAAAATTGTGGTTTCTATTGATTTGTGAAAAAATGCATAAGATCTAGTAATGAAAATACCATTACTTTCTCCAAATAGTAAGTTTTTCAACACTAGGCAAATCTAGACACTTTGTGCTATTTCTCTTATAGTTTTTGTTTGACCATAGTGATCTGAGTTTTGAGTATAAATATTGATAGACAACCCAATCTTTTGAGAAAATTTTAAAAAAAAAAAAAAAAAAAAAAATTTTTTTTTTTTTTTTGCCCGAAAATTTTGCCCGAAGTCGGGCAGCGACCATAAAATGGTCGCTTGAGCGCTTAGGGGTTAAATTGATCATGAATCTTAAGTTGCAATGATCTCACAGGACATCCCCACGTTTGATGTTGTGAACGGAGGAACTAGTGGCCCATCCAACATGCCAAAAAATGAGGGATACGACGCGGTAAGAGTTGTTTCAACTCTTCCTTTTCAAATGCTGCTCTCCTGCAGGGAGCTATGTTTGCTTGTGTAGTCTTGGAATTTGGAGTTTACATTCCGACATACCCTTGGCTACGTTGTAATTCTATGCCATACTTTTGACTGGAGTGATTGGATGTGGAAATGGGCCATTTGTGTGTAGTATACAACCTGGATCACTAAACCCTACGTGGATTGAATGGGCAATTTCATTAAAATGACGATATTTTAAAATGGCGTGAAAACCATTCGGAACGGCTGTTCTAAATCTATACCTGTTCTGCATGGTGAAAATGGCACACCGTCAAAGTGGCACTTAGAATACCGCCATTTTAATGAAATTGCCCATATTGTTATATTTAGTGGGTCAACTAACTATCTTGATAATAAATTGTAATTAAATGGAAGTTCATCTTACAGAAGTTGGCTATGCCTTTGTAGCTTGACGTGTGACACAATCTCGTTGGTCGTTGTACGGTGGAGCCTGAAGAATGGGACGAACAAAGTATGTGCTTACATGAATTTTAAGTTGCATTGATTGTACAGGTTCTCATGATTGAGTATAACAAGTTGACTGGACGTTCTGGCCGATGGGTGGACACGGATTTAGTGATGCCACCAAACAAGGTGACAAAAACTGTTTCCACTCTTCCTTTTCAAATGCTGCTCTCTTGTGGGATGCTATGTTTGCTCGTGGAGTCTTGGAATTCTCGTGGTTGTTGACAATATTCCTACATGGACTTGGCTCTTCAATTTCTATGCTGTACTTATGATTGAGTGATTGGATTCACATGGAAATAGGCACTTGTGTGTGGTGTACAACCTGGATCACGAAACCCTCTGTAGATTGTACTCCGTAATATTTTGTAGCTAGACGTGTCTGACACAATCTCGTTGGCCGTTGTTCGGTGGAGCTTGAAATACGGGACGAACAAAGTATTTGCTTACGGAGGCATTCATCATGACTTTTATGTTGCAATGATCTCACAGGCCCTCGCTGGCATGCTTGGTAAATTGAATAGAGGTACTGGCCCACCCAAGGTGGGAGATGATCTGATGCCATCATACAAGGAGGTAACAGCTGTTTCCACTCTTCCTTTTGAAATGCTGCTCTCTCGCGGGATGCTATGTTTGCTCGTGGAGTCTTGGAATTGGTGGTTGACAATATTCCTTCATGGACTTGGCTCTTCAATTTCTATGCTGTACTTATGACTTGAGTGTGATTGGATTCACATGGAAATGGGCGCTTGTGTGTGGTGTACAACCGGGATCAGATTGTAATATTTCGTGGATCAACGGACTATGTTGATAAATATCTTGTAATTTTAATGGGAGTGCATCTGTCAGAAGTTGTTTTGCTCTGGCTGAGCCTTTCTAGCTTGACGTGTCTGACACAATATCGTTGGCCGTTGTACGCTGGAAGTTGAAACACGGGACGAACTAAGTATGTGCTTACTGAGGCTTTCATCATGACTTTGAAGGGTTAGTTATTTTCATTTTACTAAACCTCCTTGATCGTCCTTGCAGAAAGCAGTCCTGGAAGAGGTTGACAGTGAGTATCCAGTCGATGAAGGGTTTTGTAACCGGTGCCGCACGTGGCACTGACACGTGAAACTGACGTGTCAAACTCCGATTCGCTCTAGACACACCAGTTACCCAGCGTAACATCATACCTTCCACAGTCCGTGGAGTTTTTTACAGAAAACGGACAATTTCCTAGCTTCTAGGAGGTGGTTCGGATTTTTCAATTTTTACCCGGAAGTGTGCCTAATGAGGGCAAAATTTTATCGGTTCATATCTCCCATTTCTTAATGTACTTAGGCAATAAGTCAACATTTTTTATTTCAATTATCTACTTTCCTAAATGTTTGAAATGGGTTCAGTTTTTTGTTTTGGTGGGGGATTTTTATTCCCTCCCCATTTTTTTTTGGCTTTAGTTTCCTAGTCATTCATTCCCCATTTTTTTGGGTTTTAAGTTCCTTATCATTCATTCCCCATTTTTTTGCTTTAAGTTTCCTTGTCATTCCTTGTCATTCCCCATTTTTTTTCCAAGTGTTTAGGGTTAAAGAATGTTGGCATTCACTCTCTATTTTTTTGTCTAGAAAGTATCCTTGGTAGGAGTTGAACTTGGCAAACGCTCTACTATTTAGGGCCAAGGATGTAGCCTTCGGAAAATACAAGGATCCACAAAGGGTCCAAGTATATTTTGGAGGCTGGTTAGTATGGTTAGTATTGGAAGTCAAGAAATCTGTGTACCACTACCATTAGTATCAGCTGCCTCAAATGAACAAGATGAATCACTCGCACTTGGTTGATTAAGAGAATTCAAGTAAGAAGACAGGTTAGCATACAAACAACGGTAGTTACTATCATTCTTCCAAAGTGGGAATATGGAAAATTTGGAATCCTTCCTTCTATCCCAAATACTAAAAGCTAATGACTTTGGATGCTTGTTAGCCTTTGAATGAGGGATATTTAATTGTTAGGAATTTGGTAGTTGATAACTTGGTATTATAGTTTGGTTCCCTTGCTTATTTGTAACACTAGAATACTATACATAGTATTAAAATATTTCCTAAAAAGTATATGCCCGGTTAGCTATCTGTTGTGAAAAATGCCTTTCAATCGGTAATTTGCCGTGGATACTCCTAGGACAACTTGCCAAAATGCTAGCTTTTTTTTTCTAGTTGGCTTGTTTCTAAAAACCTTCATTTATCTTTTGGAACCCCTTCCTAAACATTTCAATCTCATTTGGAAATTCTCACAATCAACCGGCTAGCTTGTAACTAATCGATAGCACTGCCCGTTCATTGATACCTTCCTCTGAAATTTCTACCTCCCACTTCTCGTTCCTACCGACTTCCGCACCTTGAGAGTCTGTTGCACCTGCTTAATGGATGAAAGTAGCACCTGCTCAATGGATGAAAGAAGTTGTAGCGGATGCTTTCATGGATGTTAAGTTCTATAGTGGATGCTCTCATGGATGACAAGTTCTATAGCGGTTATTTTGGTGGATGTTCTTGATTTGTAATAGAAATATGATGGATGAATAATACTGTGTTGGATGAATGATTCAAACTAGAAACAAACATACAATGGCGTGTATGCATATGAAAGTGAGACATCTTTGGGAGTATTTGTTAACACAAAAACCAGCGTATGTTATAGGGTGAAAAGTTTTATAGAAACAATTCTAGAAAGTGTTGATTGCATATCAATCAGAAGTATTACAAAAGTAAACGTCTGAAACCTATCTATTTTCCTAACGCTGCCATTAATGAATCAAAGTCCATTTCCTTGGTGAACACAAAATTGACATGATTTACATTGCCAAATGGGCTAGCTGCAGGAGTAACAGGAATCGTAGCTACAAGAGCAGGAGGAATAGCTACTGCCATAGCTGGAGTTGCAATCATGGGAGCAACGCTAGATGTCGTAGCCACAACTTCAGATTGCTCGATGTACGGGATCACTTCTACATAGTAAAAACGGTATTGATATTGAAATCAATAATTTCAATTCAATTATAGAGCAAACCAACTAATAACGACAGTTTTTTAAGTCCTCAGGTTTCACTCCGTCCTATTCCCAGACCCTGACACTCAACAGCTTGAAAATGTAAATATTAGTCACTCACTGCACTACTTGGGATACTCATGAATCAAAGGTTCAATTAGGAGCCCCAGCAAATTACGGATGCAAATTCAGGAAATAATTACTTCGCAGCAGAAGTGGCTAAGCATTTTAAATCTGAAAACATTCAAATAGAATCAACGCACTCTCATAATATCTCTATTGACAAATAGTTCAATTACATCATTAGTTCGATTAAATCACCGGCAAGTGTTATACCCGAGACCTGACCATGAGAGAGGTACAAGGTTTTATAAAGTGACAATTTCACCTGTAAAACAATCAATTGTAACTGATCTTCAAGCTCATGAGGTCAAGATTTATAAATGCGTTCCTCTGATCTGATCTAAACGGGACCTTCATAGATTTAGACGTTACGGCACAAGTAAAATTGTGAACCCAATTCGCAACCAGTGTTCACTAAGCTTACAAGTTCACGACAATTTTCAAATACGTTGCTCCCTCGAATCTACTACAAACGAGACCCTTGATCCACTTGTGCTTCATTTCAAAATTGGTTTGGCCATCATACTCTACATTACTCAGGTTTCACTCCGTCCTATTTCCCAAACGCTGACACTCAACAACTAACTTGAAACCAATTGCTTCTGACTGCACCAACAAAATTCAAACCACATAAAAAACACACCACGAAATGACACAATGGGGGTGTTGATAGACAGAGAGCAAGCCCCTTCCACCCTAATGAACCTCGTCATTGCTGAAGCTTCCCACTTCCGTCACAGCTGCTAGCAAGCAAATTCACCCACCTACCTTCAATCTATCAATCTTGACAACTGAGAAACGGTTCTACTAAAAATACGATCAATCAATCCAGGTACAAGACTTCTATAGCCACTCAACCCAAGCTTAAATGAGTGTAGAGCACATCAAGAACAAGCCCAAAAACACACTTTTGTGTATCTCCCTCCTCCCAACTGTATAAAGAGCCACAAGTACAATTGATTGAACCACGAGAACAATGGAGGATTTCAAATCTCGGTGTGCAACGCCCTGTTCATGCAGATAATCCATTCCTTGCGCAATCTGCAACATGATGTCAATTACTCCCAAGATTATAAATGGCATGCTCGTGTGATTCTTCCACTGAGTCTTGATAAAATCGGTCAGATTTATGGGCATGATCTCCATCACAAATGAGACCTCAGGCTTCAAACTCACACAGAAGTTTCACAATGTGAGGGTTGTTTGGTTTTGCCAAATGTTCACCTCTTTCATACACTCCTGATGCATCCATTCTTCCTGTTCTATCGCACTGTAGTGTTTTTGTGCACAGGTCAAGCCCAACCACTTCACCTCAAATAGCTCCAAATGAGCCATGGCCAATAGGTTTCCCTAGAATTGGATACCCGCACTTGGGTATGAAGAACTGCAGAAGCTCTTCATTATCAGTGTTGGACAAACTCTCGTGTTCTAGAAGATATTTTGCTAGTAGATTCTCCTCCTCGCATAAAGCTGGCTGTGTCGAAATTAAATCTTAGTCTATCTCGTGAAATCTTACCTAAGGAGGTACCTCATTGAGAGCCGATACAAGAGAGCCATTCAGCTACTCCAGAAGATGGAAAGCGTCTTTCCCAATTGTAAGAATTTCCCCGAGTTCATGGCCGTCACGCAAGTTTGCTATGTTGCAACTTGGCGTGCCTGCCATTGTGCTCGCCCTTACACTTGGAAGCTTCCCAATTGGTACCATGTCCTCAAGGTCAGCTTATTGTGCTCTGCTCACGCCCCTGCAATTGAAGGGACTGATTATCTGTCTAATGTTGGAACTATTTGTATAAGGCAGAGGACATTATTTCCGTCTGCAAAAGCATTTTAACCAACATATAGGATTGTGTTGTCATTGGGAGATCTCTCAATAGCTCTCACTGGAGAGCTCACTCTAGATGTTATAGGAACCAACTCTCTTGAGATAACGTTCCAGTCCACCCTAGAATTCGAAATTCGCAGATTGCTAGGGTTTCTGCTCTTCACCCCGTCGTGCATATACTGTGGTCGAAGCAACGTTGATTCTAAGGGCACAAATTAACAACTGGCCTCAAGTAAATCCCTTGTACTGGCAGTGCTTGGAAATGCAACAGGAATTTCTCCATGTGCAGGTCGCTAGTGGATCTCTCCAAATTAGTTCCTGGGAGAACAACTTTGACAAGTCGAGTAAAACGCATTAACCCCTAAAGCTTTTTAGAGAACATAGCATTTTTGGGCAGCTCATTACAAGCAAAGTTTTTAATTTTTTTCTTTGAAATTTTCACACAACATTTTCCCAAGGAGTAGCTTTAAGGCCCAACAATTTTCATAACTTTTGACTGCATTGTTAAAAAGTTATTGTATGATATGTGATTTTCAATGCTCAGCGGGCAGCTCAAAAAATTCTTAAAAATCACTTTTAAAAAAAATAAAAATTTGAAATTAAGGTTCTCTAGATTTATATATACATGAAAACCTTTGAATCATTCCATTTTGATTAATGAGATGAAAATTATGAGGTGTTCTAGTTTACGAGCAGTTATGGATTCCCTACTCCAAAATAAACTTTGAAATCTTTTATTTAACTCAATTTTCAATATTTTTGAAACAAAATAAAAACATTGGATGTAGATAGGTTATTGCAACAATTAGATCCATTGGGATGGGCACTTTTCAATTCTATAATTAAATTCTTAACAAATTAGTGTTTTCAATCATTCTCTACTCCTTTCTACTTACTATTTTTTTCCTATATGTTGTACAATTCCAAATGATCTGAAATTTTTCAAGCATAAAGCCAACTTGATTTCAAAAATGAATCCAAAGAATAACCACCATTTTGGATATTTTTTCATACAAGTATGACCTTGTGAAGTGCAGCTGCCCGTTTTTTTGCAGGGACAAAAAAAGGGGTTTTCTCAATTCAAACACTAATATCTTGCAATCTACATGGTGGAAAATTCTGAAATTTTTTCCACAAATTCTCAAACCAACGCACTACAAGATCTTATAGTTACATGTGTCCAAAAATGTTCTTTTTCTAAAATTTGATACTTGTTTTAGAAATGACAGTTTTGGAACGTTTTGGGGGAAAATATAGTCAAAAACCTTTAGGGGTTAAGCTTAAATCACTAAGCTTATGTCACGTGCACACCCTGATGTCGCAAAATCTCACCAATGAGAGACCCACTTCCAGAACCAACATAGCGGCCTAAATGCCTAATAGCTTTCCTGCGTTGATGAAGAGGACGGTTGACACTTCCTTGACGCCCATTACCTTGAGAAGCTCCTGGCAATCGTCACTCTCATTACCATGCAACCAAGCAAACACTGCTGAATACTGCCACCCTAGAATTCGAAATTCGCAGATTGCTAGGGTTTCTGCTCTTCACCCAAACTCGTCGTGCATAGACAAATCGAACTTAGAACGCAGCCCGTACGCAAATCGAAGGTCTGGTTGTGCCCGCGTTGCAAAATTTGGGCGTCTGCAGACGGATGGTTGGTCTCCCAATAGTGCGACCAATACTCGTCAAGATGCGGATAGGCCTTCAAGTCGCTTAAATTGAGAATCGGAAACTCCTTGAAACTGGAGCACCATGCACCAATGCCAAGTGCATACTTTTCTTCACTATGGCCACAGTAGCCAAAGCCATCCTCGTAGAACATCCCTTCCAGAGCACCCGAAGCTGAAGCAACATAGCGATGCGCAGAACGTACAATGCTAAGAAAATTGGATATTATCAAATCTTAAACTGGATGAATCGGTAATTTGAATACTTCTCTGCTCGCGGGACAGGTTACATCTGGTAACCTCGTCCTAGAGCCCGGCTACGGGCAATAGCAACCTCCTCACCTACCTCCCTTGCCGCTCCGCGGCTCAGCAGGTACGTGAGGAGGTCGCTACAACTTGTAGCTGGGCTCCAGGGCTCGGTTACGTAATCCATAGAAGACAATTCCTAGAAACGTTGGCCGGCAAAGTACTCGAGAAAGCAAACAGAATAAAAACGTTGGCCGGCGAAGTACTCAAGAAAATGAAAAGAATACAGTTCCTAGAAACGTTGATCAGCGAAATACTCAAGAACTTAATCAGAAGAGAAACGTTGATTGGCAAAATACTCAAGAACTTAAACAGAATAGAAATGTTGGCCAGCAAAGTACTCGAGAAAATAATTAGAAGACAGCTCCTAGAAACGTTGCCAACGAAGTACTCGAGAAAGTAAACAGCTTAGAAACATTGGACGGCGAAGTACTGTTAGGTACAATAAAATGAACACAGTTCCTAGAAACGTTGACCGACAAAGTACTCAAGAACTTAAACAAAATAGAAACGTTGGCCAGCAAAATACAGTCAAGTATAACAATTTTACAATTTTTGCAGCCTATTGAGATTTAGTGAACTTTGGGAGGCCGGTGTATGCTACAAAATGAACAGAATTTGAATTGTAAATTGCATTGGATTCACACTCAAGTCTAATTTATCATCATTGCAAATACAAATATGTAATTGAAAATCATACAAAAAGTTCGATGTTTTTTATACACTATCTACCATCTAGTGTTGCCACCATTTGTGAAAATTACAACTAGTATTTAATGGTCCCTATTAGAAATGAGCCTTCACAATTGCTTTAGAGATACTTGATCTCATACAACTTGAATTGTTTGTATGATTACTTTCTTCTTCTTCACCTAAATGCAAATAAAATTGTGCCCATCTTCCAAAGAATCTCTATGAAATGGTAGATAGTGTATACAAGGAATTCAAATTGTTGTATGGTTTTCAATTCTTCATTTATCACTTAATATGAATTTGAAGTGCACTTCATTGCAGTTCCAATGCAACTTACGGTTTCAAAATCGGATCATTTTTGAGCATGCAAGAGCTTCTTGAAGTTGATGAACTTTCTAGTGAAAACTGATTTGAAATAATCGTAAGATTGTTGTACCCGACTGTACTTGAGAAAATAAACAGAAGACAGTTCCTAGAAACGTTGGCCGGCAAAGTACTCAAGAAAATAAAAATTCTGTACCTTGAGTTTCAATCGCTGTCTAATCTCGTGATTGAGTAACTGAGGAGCTTTTGGGTTGCATTACGGCATACATTGCAGTGCATCCGGTCAGGTCTCTTGTTTTTGTTGAAGAATAGTTGGCAAGGTCACATATGTTATGGACAACATCGGACGGAGATTTTCAAGACAAGTGCCAGAGATCACTAGCCAGCTAAAGTATGCGTATGAAGGTGCTGTTGCACTTGCGAGGGATTTGTTTAATGGTGCAAGGAGTACGTCTTAATGTACATATTTGTTTTATTGGCAAATTTCATTGTCAAATGTGAATGCAAGTGATGATAACTCGGATTGTTGAGTGCGGGAAATGGGTTTTCATTTTGAGAATTGACGTTGCCGAGTTCTAGATTCTAGGAGTATAGTTCTCAAATTTCAGATGTGTGTCTAAAACTACTCCGTTTTTAGATGGGCTTTGCATTTCTCTTCAATACAAAAGTCTTCTTGGAATACATCAATACACTGAAACTATGCACATGTAACTTGCATCAATGTATACACCTGATTAGTGGAGGGAGAGGGAATGGTTGGTTCCTTGAAGGAAGGTTGTAATCCTCGCCTATTGCCTGTTTATGTCGTAAGTTATGTGGCACTAATAATAGGGGTAGTCAAAGTGTTTTCACTCTAAGAAAACTGCTGTGCAAATAGGGATGTGTTGGCTCCCGATTAGCTTTCCATTGCCTCTCTGAGCTTCTTCTATGAAAGCTTCACGATGCACATTAGTCTTCTGTGGAGGTGAATAATAGGTGTTGCGAGGCGTTAGTGCGTGAATCATGTTGCTACTTTCACCCTGAAGGCTGCTCCTTTCACGCCAGAGGTTGTCGATCTTACCTTGGAGGCTGCTAATATAGTCGCATGAGTAAAAGCATTCGCCGGTTTCCAATCCTCAATGCTCGGCACACCAAAAAGGGGGGTCACACCTTCTTCATGAATTTAGGCTCCCCATTGGCTCCTCGTTTTTCTCATTCTTCTGCGAACTTTGGTGGAGTGAAGACACTGTCACTACCCCTAATGTCCAACAAATGCGCTTCTTCCACTTACTGTAGAACTACCTAAATCTACTCCAATTTTGCCTTCCAAAAGTCTTCCATCCGCATCCAACCCAACCCCACAAGCTCAACAACACCACCTGTCCACCCAATTAACATCACGTTAAACAACAACAGCTCATCTTCATCATCCGTGCCGTATCATTGGAATTATTGCCGTGATGGTGAATTCATTAAAATGGCACCATTCCAGGACTTTATCACTTTTATAGTTCAAACCAACCGTTCTGAAATCTATACCTGTCCTAGATAGTTTAGAACAGCCGTTCGAAGTCTACACCTATCTTAGATGGTCAAAATGGCACTTCGTCAAAATAGCACACAAAATACCACCATTTTAACAAAATTCTCCATCCATAGAAAAATCCCACCCTAGCCCTCCTTGCTGCACTAGCACGGAGCACTTCGATAGCACAATCAGCGAGTACTTGCCAATGTTTTGCAATCGAGACCCATATGGCCAACATCATGGCCAGCGTGGTCGTAGAGCGGCAGGAAACTAGAAAGGGCAATTCCATACTTCTCAGGCGGAAGTTCACGAGGATGCATTAGTGTCTTGCACATGCGGCTTCAAAGCCGCCTGATGCCGTTGCCCTGGATGAAACTCGTCGACGGGAGCTGGTTGAAGCCGGCTGCGCTCAAAGCACCGGAAAACTAAAAGTTGAGCAAAGCCGCGCTAGAAGCCGATATTGTTCACGCTGTTGTTCACAGGCAGTTTTCCCTTCAATAGTTGCTTGCCACCGGGCTGGGACCTTGCTGGGCAACCATTTGATCTCCAGGAGCTAGCTTCCACCAGCAGCCTCAAGTGCGTGACACTATTGAGTGCGTAGAAGCAGAGTTGGATGTATGAGGAGGCCGAGGTATGGGAAGAATATGATTCCTGCTGTCCTTGCTTTCACTCACACAGCAGTGGACCATAGGCTTTATGACGTTTGGGTTCATGCTAAAGTAATTGTGATTTTCCAATTCATCTAGCCCACGACCATCTCAAAGGTTTTGGCCAAGCCTGCAAAGGCATTTAGCATGTCCGACAATTTTGTCATTTGAGGTGTTGTATATTCACGCACTGCATTTTCTTACATAGTAAGAGTGTTGAGGTTCATTGCAATGAACAGAATAGAGGTACCGAAGGGTCAGCCTTTATTGCCGTCAACTGTCCCTTAAGCATTGGTGTCATGGAGTTGCAAAAGTGCGGTGCAGTGACCCTCTAAAAATTGCCAAATGTGGAGGGTCAATGACCAAATGTTGCTTTGGTAGCTGTGATTTGCTGAGACCTTTATAATTTTAGGTTTTTATCTTGTTTTTGAAGTACTTGTCCAATGTCTAATTTTGAATTTTTTTGTCCCGCTTCTCCAAGTTCTTTTTGATGCGCTTCCAGTGAGACAATTTTCAAGTTCTAATTATTTAGCATTCGAAAATTAGCTATATCGTTATTGGGCCATTTATTGGGACAGCATTGCAGATGGGTTTAGACATTGTCTTCTATAATATGGCAACCAATATTCAATAGAAGTTTAATGTGCAGAAAAGGTAGAGTCCTCAATCATGTAATTAACCCCTAAGCGCTTTGACATCCAATTTCTGGGCAATGAACAAATTGAAAATCTTGTTTTTTTTCTCATTCTATTTGGATGAAAGTCATCCTAATTTGTGAAGATATTTTATCAAGTTGTTGTCCTATCTAATGGTTGGATTTGGTATTATTAGAGTACATATTTTTCTAAAATTACAAATGTGGAAGTATGTAAAGTGGTTGATGAAGCCAAAATTGCATTGACTTTAGTTCAAAATTAGATTTGCAAAGATTAAGGTCATAGATCTTAAGAATACAAAAATTTCAAAAAATCACCATGGAAAGATAACCTCCTTTCAAATCCATTCCAACAAATTTTACTCTTAAAATGATAATATTTTGCTTAAAATCAAATTTAGAAGCAGTTTTGAAATTTCCTTGTCAAATTAAGAAAATATATATTGGTGATAACATTGATGAACCTACCCATACGGAAGGAATCTACAATTCAAAATCAACAATTTTATTTGTACGTCAATTCCAAAATATTCTTCCAAATAGTACTTTAATGAAAAAAATTCTCAAATGGCGAATTCTGGAGAAGATTCTAGACGTCTAGGGGTTAAGCAAGCCATCAGTAACTTAAACCTTCCAAAATTTAAAAAAATGGATTGCTCTGACCAGTTCTCTGTACAACACAAAAGGTTTGAACATCTTGTAATGACCATGCTGACATCATAGTCTTTGAGCATTGCAAGGCACTGTTTGAAATGTATTCTGATGCACAAGAGTTCCATTTTTCTTCATAATGTTCTAAAGAAAACACTTCCTTTGGCCATTGTGAAATGCAATGTCAGGAAACTAAGGTAGAGCAACCCATCATGGTCAGAATAAAGAGTTTTCCCTCATGCCAGTGCTAAAATTTTAAGAGAAAAATCCCACATAAAGACAAGTGTGAAAAACGGTGAGAGTAATTGAAATTATATTTTTTCAACAAAGTATGAATTTGTTATGAATTTTTGACATGTGATGCCCATCATGGCCCAAAATATTGCCCCCAAACCAACAAAAATTGTTTCCATAATGCGCATCTTACTCACCTAAAGCAATCACAATATTTTCTAACATGGCCACAACATGAAGATCTAAAAAACCCACTTTCTACAATGAATTTACACCCAAATTTAAAGCTTGAAGTTCCTATTGTAGTCAATAATCACTCCATTACCATCACCTAAGACATTGATTGTTGTCCTAATTTCATTTTATTGAAAAAAAATTTGTGACAAGGACATTTCCTAGGTGTTCGTGATGGATCTATTGACTATAATGGTTTGTTCTACTTTAGTTAGTTTCAACTTTATGTAACTATGGACATGTGTAATAAAGAAAATAGGAATGAAACCATACCTTGCAGTGTTCAATCCTTGACACAAGGCTGAAAGGTAAGTCTGAAAGCATGGGGGGTACACTGAGTGTATCTAATCCAAACTACGAGCAACCAAAACTTTGTACCCCCTATATCATATCCTAAAAGTTAAATAAAAGAAAACAAAAAAAATATGAATATATTTTTCTAATTTGAAAGTTTATGTTTTGAATTATTGATGTTTTTATTTGCTAATGATAATTAGTTACAAATTTTTGAAGTAATTAAATACACTGCAAAACTGAAAAATAACTTTCACACTCCTATATTATATCCTAGAAAATTGTTTAAAAAATGAACAAAAAATTCCTAAAAATAACTCTCTATTAAAAGCTCATTTTGAGTTGAATATTGATGCAACGGTCATCTAAATGTGTTCTTTATAAATATTTGAGTTGAAAAATATGCCATTTTAGGTTCATTTTCAACCTCTTCTAGAAATCATTCTATATTTCATTTGAGTTGGAAATTTTGGCAATAGAAACCAATAGTCATTACCAAACAATGCTCAAAATTTTAGGTTGAAATATAGTTTATTAAAAACCACTTGCTCGCACGTGGTTTGTAGTAATAGAACCAAGTGCCCTCCCCGAGTCTGAAAGGTACGTTCTCACTTGGCTCTACCATAGGAGAGCTGGTAAATTTAAAATAAGTCTTGTAGCTGTGAGAAGAATCTTTTTTCCAAAATTGTAGGGTCCATGATTTGTGGTATGTATGTATTGCCGAGGTGTTTACACTTGTAGCTTCCCATAATTCCTAGATTTTTGAAAGAAGTGCAGCGAGGCAAACGAGAAGTTAGTGAGGAGAGGGATTCGCACCTGTGATAGCAATATGCTCTGATGGAAATATAAAAAGCACAAACGATTATTTTCCATTTTGAGGTCCAATCTTAGCTCTGAAATTTTACAGAAAAGTGCAAGGCCTGTTGAATTTGAGGCTCAAAAAGAAGCAAGTGAGCAGTGCTTCCCTATTGAAACTACACTTGTCATTAAACCTGCACACTGCTGAAGTATGATTGCAACCAAGATGGTGAACAAGAAAGAGGTTTGTGTTACATCTTGAGAGCTCCAAGATTATGGCAGTGAATTTTTCGGACTGATTACGTCACACATCAAAATTAGAGACAAAGTGGGGCTAGAAAAGCATACATAAAGATTTTGGCTCTTTGGATCTATCAACATAAATTAGAACGGTCTGTCGTGTATACTCATTATGTATTTATGCTAATTTGAATGGACATAACATCAGATTAAGAATTTGTGCTTCCCCATGTAAACAGGTTGTGGCATTGCCAAAACTGCTCCTTTGCTACTCATGAAAATTGTATACCATGTCCAAGGTGACAACTCTCTTCCATAGCAGGCCTAGGTGGGTTATATGTTGGCAACATGCTTCTAATGTAGATTATAAGGTTTTTTAGCTTCAACCTTATTTCCAGCTTTTGCAATATGACAACACTTGATTTCTTTGAGTTCAATCTGCAACATATTCTACAGAGCTGAAGATGCAATGCTCTAATTAGTTGTCGAGAAATGTATACATACAAAAGTTGTAACTATATTGCGGAGATAGCATTGATGTTTATGACTTGAAAAGAATATTGTGGAGATAGCATTGACATTTACAACCTGAAAGGAATATTGCGGAAAGAATGGTCATGCAAATGAAATTAAGTGCAGAAGACGTACCTGAACAACAGCCGAGGATGTTGCAGAATTGCAATTGAGAGCACACAAGGTGAAAGCTCCATTTTTTCCATGCGTGTATCTTCAGCCTCCTTGTGTAGTAGTCCTTCTGCAAAGAAAGTCAATCCGTCCATCAAGACACCGCTCTTTTGTAATTGGGCTTTTCAAACAGAGATTAGAAAACAATGCACCTACAGTCGCAACTTTTTTTGTAGGTGCATTGTTTTCTAATCTCTGTTGGCAAAGCCCCATTTTGGTGGAATTCTACCACTACAAAAAACCTGGTATATTCTATTGAAATGTGCAGTTGGAAGCTATATAATACCTCTACCATCTCATCTCAATCTATGGAGCTTGGGAAGTTCATGGGAAGTGTGGCACAATGAACAATAAAAGAAAGGAAGAATTGTTATATTATCACTACCACATTAGAAGAAGAATGAGGCCTATGGAAGGCTGCAAGTTCACAGATAGTGGAGACTACTGGCCAAATCCCCCCTCAAAAAAAATTATCAAAATGCAAGACTTGAATTACACGGGACAATTTAATTAAATAATGGAAAAAACGGAAAATGGAAAAAAGAAAACTTAGTGTTAAAACGAATTTGAAATTACAAAGATCTAAAATCTGATGTCTCGGGAACGTACCACATCTAATAATAATTTTTAATTAATTTTCTAATATTATATATATAGGATTAAATCTCTTTGTTAAAAGAGAGAATCTATGCTACCTAATAGACTGACCTCATAGAAATTCCTTTTGAAGGAGTTCAAAGATGCCGAGTAAATATTGTATATATTTTGTAGTATTTAAATGAACAAAATATTAGTGAGAAGGTTGACGTTTTATGATGAATATCAGCAGTTGGCGCTTGCTATGCTATGCATTCATCAAACAATATTTTAATAAAGTTTTTGACAGTACGTTTTCACTCGGACTCCATCTCTCGATAAGAGATGAAGCTGCCTACGTACCTCAGGCTCAAAATCACATTACATTTCAATAGCCTAAGGATCAGAGTGATGATACGTAGTTCTGGCTGAGAAGCAACGCGACTCCTCAGAACCTCAACCTTTAAGAGGTACAACCTTAACCTTGAAGAGGTACGAACTAGTGGTATGAAACGGCAGTATACTGACCGTATACGCATACGTAGCCAAGCTACCTGACCATTGACCAGGTCTCGACACTCCCCCTCTTGGCGGAGGTGGGATGCCAGAAAACCGATTCTGTTTGACCTAATCGCAAAGTATCGTAGTTTTTCAAAATCCTGTCACTAGTCGTTATGAACTAAGTTGTGTCTTTTCCTTTCGGACTTGTGCTAACGATCGCATCTTCATTGACAACATATGTTTGTGATGGGTAGATGGTGGTAACGTTTTTGTAAACAAATCAGCGATGTTCTCGGCAGAGGTAATCTTCTCGATGGATATGGTGCCGATTTTTGTTTGCTCAGCAGCATAGAAGATTTTCGGTGTCAAATGCTTCGTATTGTTGGATTTAATGAAACCTTCTGACATCTGGTGCCGGCAGGCGTCATTATCCTCGAAGATCTTCATAGGTTTTATATCAATCTCGAGGTTTGCTAACGTTTTTAGGCTTGATGACATATTTCGCAGCCAAACAGCTTCCTTGGTGGTGTCAAATAAGGCGATCAATTCAGCATGATTTGAAGATGTTGCGACTGTGGGTTGTAGCTTCGAACTCCAGGAGATCGCTGAATCAGCCATAGTAAAAACGTAGCCGGATTGCGACCTTCCTTTCTCAGGAGCCGACAGGTACCCGGCATCTGCATAACCTTTAATCGGTTGGAAATTTCTTTCAAAAAGAATGCCGTAGTCTCTGGTCCCGTTCAAGTAACGTAGCATATGTTTTACTCCGCGTCAGTGTCGTTTAGTCGGTTCCGCGCTATGTCTTGACAATAAATGAGTTGAGAACTTCAGGTCTGGTCTTACATTTAGCGATAATCAAGACATTGACATTACAGCGGTAATATATGGGTACTCCGAAGAGAGTATCTCTTCATTGTCTCGCAACGGACCATACTCGTCTTGATCCGTTTTTAGGGTTCTGACCGTTAAAGGTGTGGAGACTGGATGAGCCTCTGACATCGCGAATTTCTCGAGAAGTCTACTTGTATATGAAGTCATATGCAAGAATACAGAGCCGTCCTCAAAATGCTCTAGTTCCACGCCTAAGCATCTTGGAGTTCGTCCATAGTCCTTGACTTTGTACTTGTGTTTCATCAGGTCAACAGTTTTCTCGACTGCTGCCCGAGTGCCGAAGATATTTAAGTCGTCGACATAAATTGTGATCAGCACAAGGTGCTTTCCTCTGCGGTTCACAAATACACAAGGTGTGTATTTATTTGCTTTAAAACCCTGTTGGATCAGATAATCCGTTAAATTCTGGTACCATAGTCGTCCAGACTGTTTCAAGCCATAAATGGCTTTCTGGATCCTTACAACTTGACCCAGTTCTCTCTTTCTCTTCCTAGAGATGATATTCAGATTTTCAAGATTGGTATGATCTGAGGAGGGGGCAAACGTCACACGTTTATGGCCCTTTCCCAAATCCTGCGTTTTCTTGTCGACTAGCTCTGCTTTTGCTCTCTGGGACTGTCCCGAGTTGCCCATATCCTGCATTGAGCTCTCTTTTGTCGAGTTGATGGATTCTACCCCTTCGGGGAGCTCCATATACATTTCTTTGTCCATCCTGCCATACAGGTAGGCTGTGACAATATCTAACAGTCTAAATGAGAGTCTTTCCTGCACAGCCAGAGCTATTAGGAATCTGAATGTAATTGAATCCATTACTGGGCTGTAGGTGAAATCATAGTCAATTCCAAACTGTTGAGTAAAGCCCTTCGCAACTAAGCATGCTTTATAGCGGATTATCTTTCCTTCAGAGTCTCTTTTCTTTGCAAAAACCCATTTAGAACGAATGGGTTTCATATCAAGTGTCTTAGGCTGCGGCACCCCAAAGACTTGTCTTTCTTTCATTGAATTCATCTCATCTTGCATTGCACGTTTCCAGTGCGGCCATTCTACTGATCTCTTTGCTTGTGGGACCGTTTTTGGTATGTCAGGGTTTTCTAAAATAGCATTGACGGTGTGCACCATCAAGGCTTCATTCTTACAAATGGTTCGTCTATCCCAGACGTGATCAGTGAGTGCTACATCCGTTGCTTCTTCGAAGCTAGGCTGGTTAGTTGCTACTCCCCTTGGACCTTGTGTTACTCCCCCTGTCTCCAGCAATGCCCCCCCAGTAATATGTGGTGCTCTCCCTAAATTCTTTGGCTTATTTTTAGACCCTAAAGGACGTCCCCTTTTTCGTCGAATTTGAGAGACGTTCGCCGGTGTATTATCTGGTAGTATTCGTGCTGGAGTGTATTGTACTTGGGTGTAGGGGGTTTTTACAATATCAGGTGTGTCAGCAAAAGCATCAGGTAGCTTGCGAGCAAGTTCTCGCAGCCTCAGTATTCGTTGCACTTCCCCATCGCAGCGATAATCTGGGCTGTCTTCAATTGTCGATGTATGCCAATTAATGTCTAAAACCGTGGCAGGCAGCTGTTCTTTGATTTCCATGAATGGAAAATGTTGTTCATCAAAATGGCAGTCTAGAAACCTTGCCCTAAATAGGTCTCCAGTTTTTGGTTCTATATACTTTATCAGGGAATTACCTACGTTCCCAACGTAGATACCCTGCTTCCTCTGAGGTCCGAACTTTTTCCTTTTCGTGGGGTCAAGCGGCACCTCAACAGAACATCCGAATTTCCTTAAATGTTTTATATCCGGTGCATTTCCCGTCGCTAACTGATGTGGACTCATCTTATTTCCTGCAGATGGGCGGTATCTAATGAGATCAGCAGCATGCATTACTGCGTGGCCCCAGGCCGTTAAAGGTAAGTTGGACTTGAGTAGCAGAGGACGAGCTATCCATTGTATTCTCCGAATTAAGCTTTCCGCGAGTCCATTCTGAAAATGGACTTCTGGTAGTGCTACTTCAAGTGTTATACCTTGTGTTGTGCAGTAATTTTGGAATGTTTTAGACGTAAACTCACCTGCCCCATCAACTCGAATGTCCCTGACACCATTATCTGGAAATCTAACTTGCATCCTGATTAACTGTATCAACATCTTCGCGAAAGCGTGATTCCTTGTTGACAACAGGTTGACCTCACTCCACCTTTAGGTGGAGTCTATCATCACCATAAAGTACCTAAATGGTCCTGATGGTGGTGATATCGGGCTACATATGTCAATCTGAATGCGATTGAGGAAAGGTTTGAGCTCTTTATCTTTTATTTCTTTTGCTGGACGTAGTATGAGTTTGCCCCGAGAGCATGCCAGGCATGACTCAGGTAGCCTTGATGAAATTTTGATGTTTCCCGCTGTCGATTTTAATATATTTTGCAGCATTCTCGTTGAGGGATGACCCAGGCGGTCGTGCCAAAGTCTGCCATCATCAGTGATCTCTCTTGTAAGTGCAATAAACTCGTTGGTTGCTATTTCAAATTCGATAAGGCCATTGTCAGTATAATAAAACTTCTCTGCACAATTTCCATGTTCGTTCGTAAGGGTCTTGAACCTTTCCCCTGTCGTGAATATGTGTGTGTTGATCTCATAGCCACTGTTAAACACATCATTCTCGCATAAAACTTGTCTTCTTGCCGTCGGAATAAGAAGAGCTCTTTCAGCATAGATGCGAGTGCCTCCAGGTAAAATAAACGTAGCTGGTCCTGATCCACGTACAATGAGATTTAAACCACTCATCGAGGCTATCTTATAGTTTTCACGCTGCATCTTCGTGAAGTATTTGGCACTTGTGACGACTGTAATTGTCGCTCCTGAATCAAGTAGCATCATTGATCTATTTGTCCGCTGTTGCTATTCAAATACTGCATTTGTCTCCTCAACGCGAACCTGGTCCAAATAATTATATTCATCTTCGTTTTCAGTACGTTGCTGTTTATTTTTGTTCTTGTCATTACTGATTTTCTTAGTGCCTCTCCAGGGTGACAAATTATTTTCTCTTCGGTATTTATCAACAACGTCCTTTGGTGTTCGACAATCTCGTGCGAAGTGACGTTTCTTGCCACATCTGAAACACTTCCCAAAGGTTTTTGATTTATTCTTCCTTATATTATCCTCATCTTTCTTACTAGGGGTCGCGGATCTCCGAGCCCTCTTCTCTTGTCCTTTCCACGGTTTTCTTCTTCTGTTTGGATCCTGCTGTTTTTCTCTTGTGTAATTCAATTCTGGGGTCGCTATAGTCCCAGCAGGTCTTTGTTTTGCCAATTCTTTTGCAACATTGTTGAATTTCTCATTCTCAGCCAGGTAAATGAATAGGTCTCTTGAGTTCTTATATTCTCTTGCTAGCAATGACTCTCGAAGTCCCATCCTTTCGGGTCCCATTGTCGATAATGTCTTGAATATTATGTCTTCTTCTGTTACTGGCCTCTTACAATATGCTAGCTTTGCTGTCAGTTTAAATAGCGCTGCTTTATAATCATCAAGTAGGTCAAAATCCATATGACGAAGACTTAACCATGCTTGCCATGTTTCAGGATATGTAATTTCACGCATGGCTTCAAAACGGGATTGAATCTCTTCCCAGAGGTCGCTAGGTGTATCATGATGATACATTTGAAGGGCTAGATCGTCTTTGAGTCTTAGACGGATTGCTAAGGTAGCTGTGTCTTTCTGCATTCGATCATAATCTGCTTCGGACTTTCCAAAAATCAATGTGGGATCTTCTTCCTTTGCCTTCCTCCGTCTTTCTACTTCAGCCGGTGTTGGTGGGCAAGTTGTTATACCCTCTAAGCCTTTACTAGAAAGGTATTGACGCATATTCGTCATCCACATTATGTAATTTGTCCCGTCCTCTTCCAATGGTTTGAAACCTGGTTCTGCAGGTATTCTTGGATAGACAGATTCTGTTTGTAAGGCCATCGACGCTCCTTGTTTTTAAATTTCGTTCAAAACTTCTCTTTTCGCTCTGCGGCGAGCAGTGCTGATAACGTGACAGTACGTTTTCACTCGGACTCCATCTCTCGATAAGAGATGAAGCTGCCTACGTACCTCAGGCTCAAAATCACATTACATTTCAATAGCCTAAGGATCAGAGTGATGATACGTAGTTCTGGCTGAGAAGCAACGCGACTCCTCAGAACCTCAACCTTTAAGAGGTACAACCTTAACCTTGAAGAGGTACGAACTAGTGGTATGAAACGGCAGTATACTGACCGTATACGCATATGTAGCCAAGCTACCTGACCATTGACCAGGTCTCGACAGTTTTCATATATTAAAATACAGAGTAATAATTTCAATAAGTCTTCAAATAAAAATGATTAAAATCTTATATAAATTTTTTTACAAACATGCATACATTGAAATGTACAATATAAACTAGAAGAATTGCAACCTCTGTAATATCACTCTGTTGATATTTTGTAATATCACCTCAATGGCTATTTTACTTCTGTAATATCACATTTTTGAAAATGTGATATTATAGAGGTCATTGTGATTTTAGTAGTATGATATTCTTGCATGTAATGTGTTGGTTCACAACCTGGAGAAGAGCCCTGAAATAACCCTCTTGTGGCTTCTTTTTTCTTCTAATGTATGAGATAAAAGAAGGAGGCTGAGCATGAGATGACGAAATTGACCTTGAGAGGAAAAATTGTACCCTAGAAGACTGACTATGTTTTCCCCCAAAACACTCAAAATCTGCCAATTTGAGCACAAGTACTAAAATTTAGAAAAAGACATTTTTGGACACATGTAACCATAGGATCTTATAGTATGCTGGTTTGAAAAGCTACGGAAAAATTTCAGAGTTTTCCACCATGCGGATTAGAAGATATTAGCGTTTGAATTTATGAAAAAATATTTTGTTTGGCCTTGTGAAAAACAGGGCAAATGCATTTCACAAGGTCACATTGAAATGAAAAAATGCTAGAAATGGTGTTGCTTCTTTAAATTCATTTTTCAAGGCAAGTTGGTTACATGCTTGAAAATTTTCACTTCATTTGGAGTTGTACAACATATATGGAAAAAAATAGTAAGTAGAAAGAAGTTGAGAATGATTCAAAATACTAAATTGTTAAGTATTTAGTTATGGAATTGAAAAATGCCAATCCCAATGGTTGCAATGTTGTAATAAACAATCTACATCCAATGTTTTTTGTTTTTTTTTCAAAATTCCTCATAACTTTTGACTCTTAAATCCAATTTTTTTGAAGATTGAGTAAAATTAAGGACTTCAAAGTTTATTTTAGAGTTGAAAATCCATAATTGCCCGCAAACAAAAACTCCTCATAACTTTCATCTCATTGATTGAAATGGAATGATTCAAAGTTTTCCACATATATATACATCTTGGAAAACCAATTTCAAATTTTTTTTTATGAAAAAAAAGTGAATTTTTTTATCTGGACAGACTACTTATTTACAAAAAAAATTAATATATTAGGCCATAACTTTTGATTCTATTTCCAAATGTTATAAAATTTTATTCACATGAAAGATATTCCTTGTCTATAATGTCTATTAATGTTTGGGCCTAAAAAAATAAAAATCTCTAGCCGCATGTACCTGCCCAAAACCTCTATATTGCCAAAATTAGCATGTTGGTCCTTTAGGGGTTAAATAATGATAAGAAGAACAAAACTAGGGAAAGGTTTGATCTTAATAGTGCATTGTGCTCAAAGAAGAGGAAAAATAGAACTACAATAGTGAGTGGATGGAACCCTAATGTCCAATTGCCGTTTTGAAACAAAAATGTAGTACAAAACAATGTTTTCAATGTCATGTTACGATGGGATGTCTGGATGTTCATCAAAACGTCAAGATTCAAACCTTGTGTCCATCCTGATAGAATATTCTCTATTTGGTTCATTGACCTAGAATAATTATTAGAGAGAGTCTCACTAGAAGAAATCTACATTTGCCTCAACAAAATCTACTTGATGTGTTTGATAAGACAAATGGAAAACCTGCATTTTTCTTCATTTTTCAACTCATGTTTTGCATTTGCTTCAACAAACACATCAAGTAGATTTTGTTGAGGCAAACGCAAATTTCTTTTAGTGTTTGGAATCTCTATAAGGTTGCTAAGAAGTGCCAAAAAAGATGCCAAGATTACATTTATTTTGCCCGCACAGGAACTTTTCCCCTATTATTGCTCATCACTAGTACTTCCAAATGTCAAGGCATTGGTACTCAAGTATTAGTATTTAAATGGAGAAGGGCAATGAAAAATATTATTTTATATTCAAATTGGAGTGTATGATATGATTACCACAAAAGATAGAGTACTAGCCAACTTAGTTGGCAATACACTAGGCTAGTTCAATTGGTCACCTTGCCCCAAATCCACATAATATTTGTAGTCTAAATAAATTGGGTGAGTTTGATTGGTCACATTGCTCAAAATCCACATGATATATTCTATAGTCTTAAATTGGGCCAATTTAAGTATATGTTCTTATATGGAATTGGTTCACATGATATCGATCTTCACATGGAATAGGAAACTGAGATATATACCTTGTTAGTTTCGATATTTATATACAAGGGTCATTGCAAGAAACACCGGTACTGTTGAATTGTCACAAGGAGTTCGTGGAAGCTTCCTTTTGCAATAACTTTTGAAGCATAATTTTCATGAAGTTGAATTTTTTATTGGAGATGTCTAACTTGAGGTTAATTATATCTCATATTTTGCAGAAATTTTTAAAAATCATTTTAAATTTCAATTTCAATTTAGCTAATTTGTCACGTTTTGCGATTTAGGGGTTTTGAGTAAAAAGGAGTACCCAAATTTAATGATTTAGAGCTGAAATTTCTATGGTCTATTTGCATAGTAGGAAATCATGTTTCTACCAAGGGGCATATAAAAATATTTTATTTTGTGTTGTCTACATCCATGCAAAGAGGGCTCTCTTGCGCGCGCAAGTTCTAAACATTTTATATGACTTCAAGATCAATTTTTTAGTCAAATCTCTTCAGCATAAAGTCTTCCCAAATGGTCTATTTTTACTTTCTTTGAAAATTATTTTTTCTATTTTTTACAAATTAAAATGTCAAAGTATGTATTTTCTTCAAAATTTCAGCTCGCTCTTTTTTGTGAATAACTTTTTACCTAGATTTTTTTTAGATCTGAAATTTTGGGGATATGCTACTTTTAGTCTTGTACTAATTTTCCTTATTTTATATATTTTTTAAAAATTCATATGCAAAAGCTCATGAGTACTGGAGTACTGGCCGAAAACAAGCCAAAATGGACCAAAAGTGGACGCCATTTCTTGCAACGACCCACAAGGTAAATCTCTTTTTTGTCAAAGATTCCATCTTTTGAGTAGTTCACTAGGGCTTTTGAAATAGCTTAGTTTGTCAAACCTAGTAGCCTTTTGGAGAGTCCAAAGTTCCTTTAATGTTTAGTTATTACACTTGATAGATTAGATGACATCATTTGCGATCTAGATAGATAGGGCCGTTTGACAGTCCAACTTGACGAACTTTGTGGATGGTTTCTGTGGACAAATTCAGTGGACGGACCTTATAGACGGTCCTCAAGATGGAATGTCAAGTGGACTATTCTTGTGGACAATCCTAATTGATGATTTTAATAGATGGTCTTGATGGACCTTTTAGGATGGACGGTTAAAGTAGATGGTCCAAATGGACACTTGCAGTGGACGGTTCCAATCAATGATTTTGATAGATGGTCTCAGTTGATCCTTTAGGACGGATAGTTAAGGTGGATGGTCTAGATGGACACTTGCAGTGGACAATCCCAATCAGCAATTCTGATAGATGGTCTCAATGGACTTTTTAGGACGGATGGTTAAAGTGGATGGCCTAAATGGACACTTGCAGCGGACGGTCAGTTTGTTTTCAAGTTTTAGACAAATTCTAATATGGCAAACATGACAAAAGATATACAAGCTAGTAAAAATGCTAAATTCAAATCACTTTGAGAAAAATCCAATTCAATGCCAACTACGTGCAGAAGGCAATGGAGATAGAAAGTAGCAATACACTCTAGCATCCACAACATTGTCTAATGGCTCACTATCATAATCTTCCAAATCTTGAGATTACCAATCTTGTGTCTCCCTTGCAAAGCCAAGAGAAGATCTCTCTTCTTAATGCCTACTTTGTGCTTCTTCATGGTGATCACGGTGCCACCGGGTCCGTCTACAACGATTACTACATGCAATGTCCTTCACCATCTATAAAAGCATAAATAAAACATGTATAACAATTATTCACAGTACAAGGGAGAGTGATATGAGAGACAAGATGTAGGAGAGAGCGATACTAGAAACAAGATGCAGGAGATGGTTATTGACTTCTAAAAACCCTAAAATCCTAATTAGCGGCCAATTGCCACGATTGTTACTATCACGTCATGTTTGAACATCGGTCGGACCAACAATACATCTGGATCCAACCCTAGCGTCTGTCTTGAATCCAACCCCAATGTCCGTTTGGATCAAAATAAAATAAAATTCCTAGACGGTGCGTCCATTGAGCTAAACAATCTTCAACGGTTGGTCGGTCTAAGTCAATGTTCAATCCATCCAATTAACGGATAGGGTCTGTTCAGGATTTATTTGTTTATTTATTTTTTGGGCTGAAGTGAATCTTGGCGCATCATGACACATCTGGACTGATGCTAACAAACATCCCAATGGGAATAGCCAACGTCACGTCCAGATAGAAAACATTTTATTGTTCATATGCCTAAATACGTACAAAAGAAAGAGAGAGCAATACAAAAGAGAGAGCGGTACCAAAGACAAGATGCGGGAGATAGTTATCAAGTTCTAAGAATCCTAATATCCTAATTGGACATCTGCCTTTCCATTTAATAATTCAAATTGCAAAAGCATAAGCAAAACACCTACAAAAGCAAGAGTGAGAGGTACAAAAGAGAACAATACGAGAGAACAAAAACCAGAGAGAGAGCGGTATGAGAGATAAGATGCAAGAGATAGTTATCGACTTCTTAAAACCCTAAAAATCCTAATTTGCCATCTGCTTTTCAATATAGGGTTTCAATCCTAGCCGTCCAGTTTGTTGAACTACTAGTGTTGTATCCTTAATGTTTGATCAATTTTGCTCTCTCTATTGGTAGAGCTTGGAAGCAATAATTTTTAAATTTTTATATATAATATAGAAATATAGAAATAGTATTCAAATAAGTAGAGAGGGATGGTATAACTATAGCTATAATAAATTTTATACATTTATTGAACAATATGAAGTTAACCACTAAATGTTTTTGATTTTGAAAAATTCTTTTTGAAGTCTAATTTTAGCATCAAGATCCGATTTTGAAAATGAATGATTTTGATTCTTCTATTCAAGATTTTGTGCAAGGATGTTCATTGCAAAGGTTGAGTTCTTAGTGTTGAGGGCTCTTAGAAATGAGCCTCAAATACATTAGATCTTGGTTTAAAAAATGACATTAGAAATTCATTTAAAAAAAATTGTAGAATAGGTTTTGAGAAGCTCTAAGCTGATTGGAGTTATGCATGTTATGTCCTTTCACTCCTAAACGCTTCAAAGGGCCAAAATTGTCTTCACATAGTTTCAAGTCCAATTCAAAGTGTTGAGTTGTAACTTTTGCATTCAATGTCTAAAGTCAATAAAACTTAATGGAAAATTTGCACTTTCTCTTCTAGTTTGTGTGGTAAATTTTGAGATCAATCTAAGATGTAATGATTTTTTGTAAGCCAATTAAAGTTCATAGGTTCAATTGGAGTTCACCAAACTGCATTTGATAACTGCAATTTTAGGGTCTTGTATCACCTTCATCAAATAAAGAAGTTATGATTGACTAAGAAGCATTTAAATAGAAGGAGGTTTAGCCTCAAGTGTACTTTTTGCAACTTTTCTTGTTATTTTTTGACATTTCAAAGCCATTTTGTAGACACAATGAGTCAACTAAATGATATTTTCTTTCACTAACATATTTGTATATTGCTTTTGAATCACTTCATAATTTAAATTTGTTTTCATTAAAATAGATTTAGAAATCAAATTTCACCTCCAAATATACTGCTAGGAAATGTCAGCATCCATTTTCAGCACTAAAACATTATAATCTTGCAATCTATGTAACCAAATGACTCCAAATTTGATTCATGTCATCTACAACATATATACTACAAGATTGTATGGTTGGTATTTCTACACCTTAGTGACATTTAGATCTATAACACTTCAAAAGCAATGATGTTTTTAAATCCAAAAAGACCTTGGGCTTTTAGGGATTAACCTCATATTTTTTTGGTGACCAATTTTTAGATTTGGCATGTGAAAAGATGATAAAAAGACTTCAAATCACTTTTCCAATTTTAACACCCTCATGATCAAACATTATAATTTTTCAATTTTATCACTTATGAATAAAAAGATTATTGAAAGATATTGTTGTGTTTTCTTTTCTCATGTGACCTCTAACATATCTAGTTTGAATTTATATGGTTGTAATTTTTAAAAAGCAATAAAAATTGATAAAAATCAAAATTTTTTTGATCAAAATGTTGGCTTTTGTTCAATTTAGAGGAAATTTCAAGGAGTACAAAAAATACCTTGGGCATTTAGGGATTAAAAAGTTTTGCATCTCTGTCTACTTCCTTGAAGCTTTATATTGAAAAAACAATTTATATGGACAAGCAAATGATGCATCATTACAAGAAATCTGAACCTTGTAGAAGGCCATGAGACTTTCATTTTTGGTACACCTATGGTACATATACAAAAAAAATTTAAAAAATAAAAATATTTTTTTTTGGAAAAAAATTAAAAAATTAAAAAACATTTTTGAAACCACCAATCTGACGTGGCACTAGTAGTGCCTTGTCAAATTCCAATTTATTTTTTTGTTGTAATTGCACTATTGCTATGCAATCTTGCGGTCTTTTGTTTGGCTCCAATTCCATCTCAAAAAACATCTAAATCTATTCATTTTCAAACTAGATTGCTACATATATTAATGTCAATAAGTGATAATGTGTCAATTCTTTAATAGTAAACATTCAATTATTATATGATATATGGAAGAATAATTATGGGTTGTTTGTAGGATGTTCATGACTCCACTCTATGAATGGTTTTGTAATTTCAAGGTAGTACACTTTACAAATTACAACTTGAATTGAAAAATTATACTTCCACTTGGGTTTCATTTATGAAACAAGCTCACACCTTTGAAGTAAATATGTGACCTTCTTGGAGTTGGCCCCAAAGTATTTAGTTTGCAAATCAAGGTGGTAATAGGCTTGTCTACCTTATAATCTACTAAAATAGAGAAACACAAAGAATATATGAAAGCATATGCAAGTGAATATATTGCAATAGGTTGCAATAGAATATATGCATGTAGGCCATTAATTTAAGCCTGTTGAATCTCTACAATAAATTCTACTATACTACTATTAACCCTTAACTTCCCAATCAACCATAAATAGCCAATCTAAAATTTCAAGCTTGTATTGGTGTGGGTAGTTAAATTCCTTTGACTATTTTAATAAATTTACGGACGGAAGTCGAGGTTATCTATTGGAAGCTTTTATTTTTCATTGAAGAAGGTAAATATTTGATTTTTGAGAGGTCCTTAAAGGCATATAAGTACCATTAGTAGAAGAGTAAAGCTTATGAATTTTATTTAATTTCCCGGCTTTGAGCAAAGCTTAACATTTCCACTTAATTTGAGATCTAAGAAAATTTGTATGTCCATTTGCTTTGAAAATGGTCCATTGGAAGGAATAAAGCATTTTCATGATTTTCAGCATTGAAAATTTAAACATGCAAGTGTTGATTTGGAGTTATTAATTTGTGATTTATACTTATAAAAAAAATTGCATTTCAACAATTGCAAAGTAGATTTTGTAATGAGTTTGTTAGCTCTTCATTTGAACTTAAGTTTTCTAGAAGTGCATTTAGTGTGCTAATACAATTTCTAATTGTTTATATTACCTCTAATCCTAGAAAATTCCTATATTTAAATTTCTCAAATACTAGTGTGCCATGTGCCGTTGCCACAACCAAAATAAAAGTAAAAATAATTTTCTAATTTTTTAATTCATAAAAACTTCAAACTTCAAATTTTTACACCGTAAGTTGGAACACCAACAAACAAATTCTGTACATCCCTCCTCGCTGAGAACTTTTCGACAGTACCAAGAATATGACTAGGGGATGCATGATCTGGAAGATCTCATTGTAACAAAAACAAAACAAACAATCCAACTTAAGCTATGTTTTTAAGTGCCTTATGCTATTGCCACAACCAAAATAGTATAAATAATTCATTTAATGTTTTGATTTGTAACAACATTGACATTCAATATTTTTTATATACAAAGGAGTGCAAGGGCTTTGTTTGTGGTGTTTGGATGCAATGTGAAAGTTATGGTTTTTCCAAAATCAAAGATAATTTAATTCATTTTATTAAATCATAAATAAGTCAATAATTTTCACACTGTATGTCAAAATAGGACAAAGCAAAAGTTGTGCACCCGTCTTTGCAAAGAGCTTTCCAATTGTATTAAAAACACTATATGGTAGGCTTCAAGTTTTTTAAACTTCATTATATCAAACAAACAAACAACTTAAGGTATAGACTAGTGTGCCTTGTGCCATTGTCATAGTCAAAATTTAAAAAAAAAAAAGTATTGAATTTTTGAATTTGAAAATAATTTTTTAAAGGAGTGCAAGGACTCTGTTGTGATGTGAGAGGTTGCGTTCTTAATTTGAATAGAAAAATTTATACACAAAAGAGTGCAAAAAGGCTTTGTTTTCCAAAACAAAAGATAATTTCCTTCAATTTTTTAATTAAAAAATCCATAACTCTCACATCAAAGGTCCAAATGCCGCGAAACTAGCACAAATAGAAAGTTATATGTATGAAGGAGTGCAAGGGCTTTGTTTTATGGTGTTAGAATAACAGATGTAAAATTATGATTTTTCAAAAATAGAAGATAGTTTAATTCAATATTGTGAGTTAAAAAAACTCTCAAAAAACTTTGAAATTCTATAACTTTTACACCTTATGTCTAAACGCCACGAAGTAATGTCCATGCACCCCTCCTTGCAAAGAGCTTTCCAACGGTACCATAATACCACATGATGCTTCACAATATTGCAAATTTCAATGTATCAAATAAAAAAAAACTAAAACTAAAAACACTAAAAACATAATTTAAGGTATAGACTACACTAAAAATGATATTTAGTGTTGGCAACACTAATTACGAACCTTGACACTAAATATCATAAGTAAGTAACACTAAATCTAATTTCTAACACTAAATATGCTCTATGGTAAATCTGAAATTTGAAAAGGTTTACATTTAGTGTTAGAACACGTTAAAAAAATGAACTTGCAAAGGAAAAGATTGAAGACAAGTAAAATTGAAGACAAGTAAAATGGCTGATAGGGGGGTAAAACATTAAATGTCATACTACACTAAATATCATTTTTAGTGTAGTATGTTTTGTGCCGTTGCCACATCCAAAGTAAAAGTAAATATAATTTTCTAATTTTCTAATTTGAAAATAAATTTTCAATGAAAGAAGCATAATTTTCACACTATAGGATTGAATGCTACAAAATTGGCTCAATTACAAATCTCTATGCACAAAAGAGTGCCCATGCCATTGCCACAACCAAAATAAAAATAAAAATAACTTTTGAATTTTCTAAATTATAGAAAAATTATGAAATTCAGTCATGTGAAGTTTCAAATTGTGGTTGTCTTTTGAGCGGATAGTGGTGCAAGAGGTATACAAATAGAAAACTCTATGCACAAAGGAGTGCAAGGGCTTTGTCTTGTGGCATTTGGACATGCAATGTGAAATTTATAGTTTTTACAAAATAAAATTGAATTTTATTCAATATTTTAACTAAAAAATTCATAACTTTCACACCATAGGTCTAAATGCCACAAAACTAATACAAATAAGAAGCCCTATGTACGAAAGAGTGTAAAAACGTTGTTTTGTGGCTTTTGGACATGCCATGTGAAAGGTAAGAATTTGCTAAAATAAAAGATAATTTAATTCCATTTTTTGATTCACAAAAACTTTGAAATCCAATACCTTTTACACGGTAAGTCCAAACCCTATATAATAGAGCGTGTATATCGCTCTTCATGAAGAACTTTCTAAAAGTACCAAAAACTTTGCCGGACACCTCACAGTTTCTTAGATTCCAATATATTAAATAAACAAAACGAACAAACAATTGGATTTTAAAGACTAGTGTGTCTTCTACTATTGCAACAATCAAAATAAGACTAAAAATAATTTTTAATGCACAAATGAATGCAAGGGCTTTGTTGCATTGTGAGAATTTGAGTTTGGTACATATAGGATACTCTATGCACAAAGGAGTGCAAGGGCTTTGTTTTGTGGTTTTTGGACAAGTAATGTAAAATTGAAGGTTTTTCCAAAATAAAAGGTAATTAATTCAGTTTTTATAATTTGAAAAATTCATAACTTTTACACAAAAGGTCCAAATGCAACAAAATTGGCACATATAGAAAGCTCTTTGCACAAAGAAGTGCAAGGGCTTTGCTTGTGGCATTTCAACATGTAATGTAAAAGTTGTGAATTTTTCAAAATAAAAAATAATATTTAATTGAATTTTCAAATTCATAAAAACTTTGAAATTCAATAACTTTTACATCGTAGGTCCAAATGCCACAAAACAAAATTCGTGTGGCCCTCCTTGCATAGAGCTTTGGAATAGTATTAAAAACGCCATTGGAGGCCTTACAGGTTCTTAGATCTCAATGTATCAAACAAACAAAACAAATAATCTAATTTAAGGTAGAGACAACCAAAATAAAAGTAAAGTAATTTTCTCTAATTTTTTTTTGAATCCATAAAAACTTTGAAATTCAACAACTTTCACATTGTAGGTCCAAACTCCATGAAACAAACCCCGTGCACTCCTCTTCACCAAGGACTTTGTGACAGTACCAAGTACAGGACTTAGGGATGCACGGTCCAAGAGATCTTATTGTAACAAATAAAACAAAACAAATAAACAAAACAAATACTGTAACTTAAGGTAGTGAAAATGGATGTGGATGGAAGGATTGTGAAGAGGGATTGTGGGGAGGAATAGCATACTAAAAACAATATATGCAAATTTTCTTGTTGTTATCTTATAACTCCTAATAAATTTTACACTCAAAATTGGTATACACACTAATAAGCAAACTCTTTAAACATCTATATGGTTAGATTTCGAAAAAAATACAATTTGCTTAATTGGAGATAACTATAAGCCTATGTTCTCCTTTAAGAAAAAAAACACACTTGGAAAGGCTGGATTAATCAAGGTTTGGTGTGTGACTCTAAGCTTTAACTGCTTAATTGATACACATCCAATATATATGTATATTGGACTAGCTACTGTTACGTACTGGAAAGATAGTAGAAGTTCGTCCATCGACATCCGTTGGCACAACAAATAAAGTAGAAGCACCAATAGTCAAACATTTAAGCAATTTTGGAGCAGATCATACACAGTAGGAGGTGGTGGAAAATTTTCCCATGTAGAAAGATAAGAACTAAGGGATTGCAAATTTTTCAGAATTATATTTCCAAAATTGAAATTCCTGTGAATTTTGGGAGCCTAAAAGTGCATTTCAGTAGCCAATGTCTAGCGTCTTCCAATTCCTATCATTCAAGAATTACATTTGTGCTCACTGCTTTCTATTTTCTTGCTCACTACTTTGGGACACGTGTCATAATCTTATGAGTACCAACCTTGAAAAGAACCAAAAAAACATATTCCAAACTTTGGTTGGATATATGTTCCAGCCTTGTTTAAAAATACTGCACCCCTATAGGTTGGATATTGGACATGGTTGACAACTGGTGCTTCTACCTTACAAGAATAAATCAAAGTCAGGATGTGACAACTAACAAGGAAATGGGATCTTTGAATCCTTGGTGAAAGCGTGAACAAGATGATTTGGTACATTGGAAGAAGTGGTGACACATTGTTGCCCTTTTGGGAGGTTGCTCCAACTTGCAGTGCAATGTACAATTAGGTCCAGCTGAATTACGAATTTTTGGATCGTCCTAAGATTACGAGAAGTTTGGGAGGCCCATGCACGCTCAAAAGTGAACGGAACTTCAAATTTCGAGTTGTGTTGGAATTGCATGGAAGTCTATTTTATTGTCGTTACAAACACATGTATGTAATTAAAAATCATACAAAGAGTTTGATGTTTTCTATACACTATGTACTATCTAGTATTGCCAACATTTGTGAAAATTACAACTTGTATTCAATGGTACATATAAGAAATGAACCTTTCACAATTGCTTTAGAGATACTCAATTTTATACCACTTGAACTTCAAGGCATGGAACTATTTGCTTTCCATGAATCAAGACTTCTTTCAATGAAGAAATGTTGAATGCTAGGTTGCCCATGAATTGTGAACTATTGAGACACAAATGATTCCTGTTATAGGAACGCTGTAAAAGCACCTCCAAGCTTTGTCACTCAAAGAATGTTATGTACTGTACAGCCAGATCCAACTCACTGACAAATTTTTTGTGCTTTAGAGATACTCAATTTCATACCACAAATTCTTGAACTTCAAGGCATGGAACTTTGCCTTGTCTTGGTAGCACTGCTCTCCATAGATTTGATATATTCTACGTCAAAAAGCAATCGAGTAACCAACTTAACCCTGTAAAGATAGGCTAGTCTCCACGAAAATTTTCTTTTTTGATACCGTGGGAATCAATGGCTTAAAATTTTTTGGAAAAGTACTCATTAGAAGACAAACTACTGTAGAAGACCTTCCCTTTTTACAACAAAATTTTGAAGATGAATAGTTGCACTTCTGTCCTATACAGAAGGATTCTCTATCATCCATTGGACACTAAGTGTTCCGCAGCAACGTTACACAGTGAAACGACACCCACGCTTGAATTTTCAAGTCTGATAATTATTCTAATACACACAATATTATACTATTGTCAGGTGGAGAATTTCAATTGGAAGGTCAACCTTGTAGAAACATTGCGATTGACAAGTTGACATAACCTAAAAGATATAAAATGCGGACCAACAGTTAGTGTTTAGAGAAAGAAGAATAGTAAAAGGGAGTTGTGTTGTCAATCTAATCATTATAGTGTGCCCTGTGTCATTGCCACAACCAAATTAAAAGTAAAAATTAATTTTTAGTATTTTAATTCATTAAAACTTTGAAATTCAACAACTTCATACTATAATTTGAGAAGTTGCATTTTTGATATGAATAGAAAGCTCTATGTACAAAGGAGTGCAAGGGCTTTGTTTTGTGGTGTTTGAGTATGCGATGTGAAAGTTATGGTTTTTCCAAAATAAAAGATAATTTCATTTCATTTTTTAATTTAAAAAAATCCATAACTTTCACACCGTAGGTCCAAATGCCACAAAAAGAAGTCCGTGCACCCCTCCTCACCAAGAGCTTTCCAACAATACCAAGAACACCACTGAACGCCTCATAGTTTGTTAGATCTCAATGTATCAAACAAACAAAACAAACAAAACAAAACAAAACAAAACAAAACAAAACAAAACAAAACAAAACAAACAAAACAAACAAAACAAACAAAACAATTTAAGGTATAGATAGATGAAGAATGACAGTTTTCTCTTTGGGTAGATTAAATTTTCTTGCACAAGAGAAACAGAACAAGAAATAGCAACCCACCTCCACTATTTGAATAATGCTATGTACGTTAGATTTTAACGCAATACATTACATACTACAACTATTTTGTGTTCGCGCATGATCAAGATGCAGCTATCTAAAAGAATGAAGTCGATCCTAAACACCGACTCAGATCCAGTCAAATTCACGTCTCCTGATTGCTGTCTACCAACAACCACCCTTCTGCCTACCAAAACAAAATCACAATTCTAATCAGATTGTAATTTGCTGTACTGTACACTGTTAGCCCTGGCTTTGAGCAATAAATGCATCCACCCAAGAGTAGCACTCCCGAAGTTATTTTTGTCCATGTGACACACAATTCCTGAAAATTCCCCCAGCAGACTCTAACTTCATACGTGCTAAGTTAGTCTTTAAACCAAAATTACCATCAATATTCGGTATCCACAAGCACTGTGACCGCACGTCTTGAACATCAGCCGTCTTGACAAAGGAGTTCATTTTTGAATGAGAAACTGAGAACGGAGTGGAACCTTGATCTTCTGCCAGTTTTTAAACAACGCCACCTCGATGAGACCAAGCTGTAGGGTAGGATCACCCAAAATCGCCAAGGATGATCAGATGTTCAGTTAGTGTACAGTGCATCTCCTTTGGCAACGTGTACCTAATTGTCAGAGAAGCAATCTTAGCTTACCGTTGTTTGGTGTGCAATTTTGGGTGTCCTCAAGATATCTAACTGTGACTAACTTACTACCTAAATGAAACACTCCAAACAGTTGCACAATTGAATTATGTAATGAATTGAGAATGCACACCACCTCAACAGTAGAACTCAAATTCAGATTGAGATCATCCTACCAATACAACTTCGAACCATAATAACTTTTGCAGATGGTATCCAAATGATGCTTTCTTTCGTGTAGTAGAATCCTCCGTCTTTGATTTGCTTACAAGAACATTCAAAAATCAATATTAGCAACTATTTTCATGCGGAAAATCAGGTGAGCTAACCTTACCTTACGGTCTGTGGGAAACAAGCTCCGACCAGCTTTGATCAAGAGTCAACCGAGAAGTCTGGTTCAGCTGGTTTGGGAATGTTGGAGATTCGAGTGAGCTCGGCGGCCTGCATGCTGCGCAGTCGTTGTACTCCCCGCATGGCATTCTTGGCGAACTTGCCAGCCAGGAGAGTAGCTCCAAGAGTGTGCCTTTCATGGGGTTGAGGTGCACCGCGTTGTTGTTGCATCATACTTTCATGCAGGTTTTGGTCCTCTTGGCTGCGTCGGAGCTCCGCCAAGCGGCGGCGTTGGTTCCTGCGCCATGCCGCTTGAATAAAGGAGGCCGCCCATGTTCTCCAATGGTGAGAGTAGTACCTGCACATCACGTTCAAAAATGTTCACCAGCTAGAACCTAAATCAACAAGCCGGCACCAATTAAGAGGCTCTCTCTGTACCTTAGTTCATTGAGTAACACCCTTGTAGATTGTTTCTTGTAAGGAACTAGGGACTCAGTTTTCAAGTAGCAACAACTCTACACATAAGAACGAACGCAAACTTCCTCACTTCACGACAGCCGTAGCTTGTGTTAACGCAATCATAATACTCTTGAACGACGTCACAGGGCCCAAAAACATAGGTCCAAAATTATTATGCTCCTGACTGCCACCTTGAAGCAAACTTGTGCGTAGTTGCGCCGTTGCTTCTCCTTCATTCCCTATGTCATGAATGGAGACTTAGTTTACATTAATTAGCTGAGATCGATACCTGAAGGTGTGTTGCAGCTGTTTGCTGTGCAGCCTCCGAAACTGACTGGCGACGAACTTGAGATCCTCGGAGGAGAGCGAGAACGCCTCCACCTCCATCACCGCTTTCACGGTGTGCGCGGAAATGGGCAAGTGACTCTGGGGCTTGGGGTCCAGCGCCCACGTGAGCAGCTCCTCCCCACAGAAGTCTCCGCCTTTCAACATGCCGTAGTTGGTGAAGCCGGACTTCCCGCCGTGGGTCGTCATGCTCTCCAACGCGCCTCGGATGATGAACAGCATTTCGTTCACGGGGTCGCCCTCGCGGAGGATGATGGTGCCTTCGGTGCAGAGGGCCGTCTTCAGGCGCTCGCACATGGCGTCCAGCAAGCTGTCGTCCATTTGGTCAAAGTAGGGCACCTGAAAATAAAATGTCCACAACCAAAACATACTAACTCAATAGAATCAATTGAAAGGTTTCTTCTTCTTTAGCCAGCGGACTATCATTAAACCGTAAAGGACAAAGGACTCTGGTTTGAAAAGGACCATTTCAATTGATCATATTGGGAAAAGTCTAATTCAGATGAGGCCATATTTATGTCACCAGAATCAATGAAGAGTATTACATGTGTAGGTCACAGAATAAAGCTTTAGGGGTTCAATTCTCTGAGAAACCCCGATACAAACTATTTCTATGTCCTCTGTGTTCTGTATTAACACATCTGAGTTCAACTACGTACAAGCGACTGTGCTTGCTATTCCAGGGAGACCAAACCTGCTCTCGTTTGTTCAAACTGAAATCAACTTCGCAAAACAAGGTGTACAGGATTCTTTTGCATGCCAATGTAGAGGAAATTCAACAAGGATTCTCTAGAATGGTCTGTATGTACCAATCTTGTGAGAGTAAAAGATGGATCACTACCATCTTCAAGAGTGGCTCATATGAGTAAACTTGCACATATCCGTGGGTAGGGGCTACCCACGGATACCTTGGAAGATGCTAATAAGTTACTAGGAAGAACCACTCTTTACCAACCCATCACTAGTTGTGCAAAACTTGCAAAGAAGCGGCATTAGGACTCACATTCCGAACAAGGTTCAAGCAGAGATGCCGTTTAATGTCCCGGCGGAGGTCTGATGGAAGACTTTGCACGAGGTCCTCTTCATTGACGCCTCGAGTGGCGGCCCATTTGTATTGATCATAACGTCGAACTCGCTCCATGATTTTATTCGGCAGGTTCCGGTGACGCATCCATTGTTCTGAATCTCGACGCTTGACTCTCATCTCCTCCAATCTCAGGGTCAGAGATTGTAGATATGTCTAACAAAATCAACACACAGACGATCAAAGACTAGTTATTGAAACTCAGTTTCTAAGAAAATAATACCGAGTGGTGAAGGCAGGCCAACACCAGGCTGGAAAACTGATCATTTCTGTAAATAGAAGTGGGTAAAATAAAAAGTCTAGATTTGATCTATTTGCATCAAAAAATCCTTGAATTCTGAAATTTGTCTTCAAATTAGAGGCCAGTTATTGAAGTAAGGTAGAAGCTCCGTTAACCATACATTACATCAGAGGCTCCATTGACCATACAAGTGAACTTTAATTTGTGCTCGAAGTTTCCAAACACTTAATTTATTGACATGTAGTTTTTTGCAATTGGTTTATAGCTCAGCACAATTGTAGACGGCGCAGGTTTCTAGGTTGTTGTAGTGAAAGGCTCGAAGTCACCTCTATGGTCACGGAACCTCTCCCTTACTTTATCGTGAATGGAGACTTTACATTACATAATGGAAGAATCATGCCAGCGACAAATGAGAACTTTGCAAATAGTCTTGACATAGTGTTGTCGACTCTCGAAAAAAAAATAAGACTAACCTTTAACTGTGGCAATTTCAATCCAAAGCCTGTGTGGCCCTGGCATGAGAAAGCTTGCAATGACTGAGGATGACCAACACAGATGGAATGGGTAGAAACTAGTTGCTTACTTGCATGTTACCGATTAGAAAGGCAAATAGCAGCAAGCCTGCAATGATGATGAGGATGTCGAAGATGATCTCCCACTCGAAGGAGCTCACATCCAGGGTTTGTGTCAAGGAGCTGCAACGGAATGCAGTGAGATTATTAGACTTTTGGCCGTCACTTCCATGACGCCATGTCAGAACAAGAAATTTCAACCTGACTTAAATTAAAAAAGAAATGTGCTAGGAATGGTCTTCCCCAACAAGACGTTCCCACATGTCAACCGTAAACAATGGCACTATTACTCTTAACCACTCTTCCTCTTAAAAGTGTTAACATTATTCTCAACACTAATGCCTTTTCACGTATGTAACACTATCTTATATACCACTTGGCATCACTGTTCATATGAAATGTTCTAATGAGAAGAACTACTCTGAGTCGAAAATCTCTCATATTTTCTTTACTGGCAGCGTTGAAAAATTACACAAGATTTGCGAATGTTACTTTCAAAATAAAACAAGAAGTATGGATATAGAGAGACACAAGGAGAAAAGCAGACACCGTACCTGAGAGCAAGTAAGCCGAGCCACAAGCTGTACAGATATCTGGTCGCGAACCCTGCAGATGCGATATTGTTATCGATCGCCTTCATGTAAATTCCATATTTGAAATTGGAGGAGTTGCAACTCATTGCAGTACCACCAATTGATGTGTTTTGCGACCATGTAGCACGGGCAGCATTCGCAAGTGATGCACAATCCAGGAAACTTCGTATACAACCTGCCTCAGCTTCGCACACCCCTGACCAGCACTTTTCCTCTCTTTCCACCGCCAACATGTACCAGCAAGCGCCCACCACCTGCCAGAGACCCGGATCATTTTTTTAAGCAGAATTCATCAACGTTTCTTAGCCCCTACGTACATAAATCAAAAATACGAAATCCACTTTGGAAGCTCATACAGTCCATCATAGTAGCTTTCCAAACATATTTCTGTCATTCAAAAATGTAGGAGATGATTTCTTCATTCTGTTCTTACATTTTGCTGATTCCTTAAAGCTTTTAAAATCACTATTTCAACTCATTTAGACAAGGAAGTGGTCACTTTGGGGCACTCAGGGGTACCCTGAAGAGCCCAAATGGCTGAAAGTGGCCACTTTCATATCTATAGGAGTTGAAATGAATCATTTCAGCAGCTTCCAAGGAGATCAAAAAATGCATCAATAGAAAGAAGAAATCAGTCGCTACAATTTCAAACGATAGAAATATGTATTGGAAGTTACTATAGTGGATTATGAGCTTCCAAAGTGAACTTTCAATTTTTAGTTTCGCACTAACGGAAGGGGAATAGAAAAGCAAAACATAAAAAAGATTTGGAAGGAGTTTAAGGGATCTCACATGGCTTGCAAGCATGTACAGCAGGAGGTTGAAGGCAGCACCAGCCCATGCAGTTTCCAAAAGCACCCCTGTGGTATTAACAATCTTCGAAATCAATGGCAACAGACGAAGCAGGCGAGGAAGATACTGAAAAAACACAACAAACCGGAGAGCCTTCTTCGTGTCCAACGATGGTGTGGCGCTGTTCAGACTGGGAATCACCACCCAGATCACAAACTGCACAAGCACAAGTCCATCAAAACACATGAGAACCAAAATCCCCAGAATTTCATTCACCTTCGAAATTTTTAGCTGACAATCCATTTGTCAAAAAATTATACACTTCAGAGCCTCTACCATCAAGGTATGTTTTAGTCACATACCAAATCTCTCATCCTGCAAAATCAGGTTGTGCAATAGTGAATACAGGGAACTAAGAGTCTTCTAAGATAGGAACCCCGTCTGCATGCGGATCCCTTACCAATGAATTGAAAAACTCACACATGCCGAATGAAAACTGTCACCTCAACATGTGATACTTTCATCAGATACTTCAAACTCTTATCACAGCCAAAGTTGTTTTCATGAGATATTTGTCATGGTTCAAGTGCAGTCTAGACTTACCTTGAACCATTAGTGATCGAGTGGCAGTTTTAGATCCTCTACCAAAAAATACTCTAACCTTCAAACCTAGTGCCAAATGACTCATTCTTCGATGCATTGGAATCCTCTTTCATTTGCCAACAAGACCATATAAAAACTTGACTAGCCCCCCAAAACGAACTATGCTCAGTAGCAAATGAGTGTCTCCCTGCTACAATGAAGTACAAGAACAAAAAACGGTTGCTGATAAAACAGGTAAAACCCACCCATTTTGAATGAAAAATGTCACCTCAACACGTGACATGTAAGAAATCAGAACTTCTAAGTCCTTGCACACTCCAAGTTGTTTTCATGAGATACATTACTCATGGTTCAAATGCGGTCTAGGATATCCTTGAACCATTGATGACCGACTGGCAGTTCTAGATCCTCTACCCCTAAAACAACCTTTGACCTTTTATAACTATCGCATACAATACCCAAACGACTTATCCTCGACACATTCGAATCCTCTTTTACCTGCCACCAAGACCATCTAAAAATTCGAGCACCCCCAAAGGGAAAACAGAAAAAACTCACCTGCGGAATGGGCAGCACGGCAATGAGATCAAGCCAAAAGTCTTTCTTCAGATACCGCACCGCAATCTTCTTCGGATCCGTCACCAGATCGCCCCTCCCAAACACCCTCGACGAGCGCGAAACATACGCCGTCCTGAACTGCAGCACCATGTGAATCATGTAACAGAAGTCCGTGATGGTCCGAAACACCGTCACCGACGTTTTCAACCCGGGCTCCACTTGGATGCAGTGCTGGTCGCGGTTGACGACTGCGAGGTAATAGAACAGAGGGTCCACGGACACCGCCACCAAGCAGGACGCCACGAAGAAGACGTTCCATCGGTGCAGGGAACGACTGGCGGGGTCCAAGCTCCACTTAGAGGGGGTCTTCTTCTTTGCTGCAGTGGGATCTTCCTCCAGGGGCGACCAAGACAAGCTCTTGAACTTCAAGGTTTGTCCAATTCGGTACCAAGAGCCCTTCTCCCAGCGCCTACGAAGGGCGGAAGTGCTGGTGTCGTCGTCGCTGAAAGAAGAGGTGTTGTGGAGGAGAACGTCTGTGTCGGAGTTGAAGGAGTCGCGGGAGGCTAAGTCGGAACGGAACCTGGAAGCAAGGACAGAAAATTTGGGGTTCCGAATTGCCATAGTAAGAAAATGAGGGAATTGAAATGGGGTTTGATTTATTGATTCACTAGACTTACGTGAAGAAGATTGCATGTGCTGTACTTGAAAGAAAAACATTTGGCTACTTGAGGAAAATGGCTACTCGAAGACTTCGACAAAAGGAAACAGAAGTCTTCATATGAGCTACTCAAAACTGATCGAAGAAAATGAGATGTATATCCCTGAAAAACCAAAGGCTATATTGCTTTTAACTGACCAATTCGATTCAGCAGAATTGTGAAATGATAGACTTCCAAAAGGGTTTAATTTTATTGATTCACTAGACTCTGTGAAGAAGATTGCATGTGCTGGTAAAAATCAGAAAAAAATTCGACAAAAGAAAGTCTGCGTATGACATACTCAAAACTGAGAAAAGGATATGAGACGCAAACCCCTAAAAATACCAAGGATATAGATAGGGGGTTTAACTGACCAAATCGATTGATCAAATTATGAATCGTGCTGGTCAAAATCAGAATAAAATTGGAAGAGAAATTCTCCAGATGACCTACTCAAAACTGGTAAAAGAGAATGAGTCGCAGGCCCCAAGGGTACATGGTTTTTAACTGACCACTCGATTGATCATTTTGTGAAATGATAGAATTCAAAAGGGTCTCTATTTGATTGATCAGTGAAGACCATTGCAAGTGTTGGTCAAGCAACAAACAGAATTGAACAAAAGAAAGTCCCCATATAACCTACGACGATCAAGAAAGTTTCAAGAGCTGGGAGGCTCAAATGATCGGAGATTTCAGACACGCTTCCTACCTCACGAATCTTTTGGGCTCGCCATCCATTTTCAGCACCTTCGACAAGCTGCGCATTTAGGTTGCTTCTCTGCAACCAAAAAGTTTTCACAAAAGCGTCAGAAACTCGATGCAGCACTTTCAATTCCAATTGTAGCAATTTTCCACGTCCAAGAAAAGACTAAAAGTATGCCCCTAAACCCGCCCAGAACACATGAAGGTACTTCTTCTTCACAAGCATGGACGGCACTCTCGAATGGCCATCAGTTTCTGGTTCCTCGCAGAACGTGCGGGTTGCCATAGCCAGAACCGAGAACAGTCAAACCGAAAACCTGATTGCTAAATTCAAACCCTCGCCAACCATACCGTAATCATTCTTCAACATCCAACGAAGCATCGGTACCTACGAAACAACCGTTCTAACTCCTCTGCGCTCCCCAATCTAACAACCACTGTACCGACACAAACCCCTTCCAAGACAAAACCCGCACAAAACTCAAAATGAAAAACCCAAACAGTAAAAAGCGCGTCGTCAACCCCCAAATCACCAATCTCACATCTTTACACAATCATGCACAGAAACCAAAAAAAGGCTACATGAGGTGTAATCGCACCTGGAAAGCTGGAACAGCGTGGAAAATTTAATATCAACCCGCAAAAGAAGAGAAGTCAAAGCCCGTTGATCGCTCTACAGCACCAAATCAGTTGCAGCTTCAGCAGAAGCTCCCTATGTACCGTTTGTCTTTCCAAAGCTGCATCTTTTTTTCTCTCGATTTCAAGAGACACACAAATGTCGGTATCTTCGTTGTTGATTGCTCGCGCATTTCATGAGTCCTGGAGACGATGGAACAGTCACGCTTCTTCATTGGGTTGCAAACATAGAGGAGATTCTTAGCTGGAGGCAAGGTCGCCGGAGGAATCCTGTCGCTTTCTACCACATATCGGAAAATCGGAGGTTGAAAATCGGGCTCCATAGAAGTCGGAGAGTGACGTCGAAGCATGATGTCACGAAGATTGACACACTTTTCCACGTACTGTACAAGCTCTGGAGGATTTCGGTACCGTGCGTATAGCCGTGTAGGTCAGTTTAAGGAAAATTTGGAACATGTCTAAAATTTCAAAAACTCTACAACTATTTCTGAAAATCTGAAAAAATTTCATTGTTGCTAGTTCTGAATATCCAAAAATTATTCTTGAGAGAATTTAGAAAAAAAGAACACATTGACGCATGAATAGAAAAAATCAATCCAAAATTTGGAATGTCCCAAAAAATTAGAAAAGTGAAGTGCCGAAAGCCAAGAAATCCAAATCAAGTTGTCAAATTGTTCAAATTCTAAAGTTAAATTATTCGGCACCAAGGTGCTCAATTAAATTGAACGTACAGTATCATTGTTTCAATGCAAAGCAGGCCAATTAGAAAAAGAAGTAACTACCTCCAAAATTGTCACCTTTTGCTATTGTATCTAATTACTATTATTAGATTTAGTTATTATTATTACATTGGTCAAATTTTCATATTTTATTTGATGGCAAGTGAAAGGAGGTACCAACGCAAGAAAGAACATAACACTTGGAAATTGTATGCAAAAATTATGAAGGGTCAAAGAGTTTTTTGGTAGATATTCCAAAATTGTTTCTTCAATATATGTACATATTGATTTTGGAGATGTACATAAAATGTTGATGGTGGTTTTAGGCAGAGTGCAATCTTAGATGTATCCACTTTATCTCCAATTGTCATTGGACGCGGATAAATAAGAATTTGTTCAGCATCTAAGGTCCTACATTACTCTAAGAGAGAAGTAGCGTGACTCTAGGACTCCATACCCTTGGTAGAAGGAAGACTTTCTACTACACTCGAATTAGTAAGCAATAATTCTATTTCTAAATGAAGACTTGTTTGAAGGAGAGCTTGGATGGAAATGTTGATGTTAGGATTAATTATAGTATAAAAATTTGTGAGAAGGATGCAAGCATATTATATGTAATAAGCAAGGGAGTTGTTGGATGGGGAGTAATACATATATCCAACATTGCTTTACCTAAATCAACTCATAAATAAACAAGGATCCTAACAATTGCAATTATAGACACAAGAAGGGTTTGACAATCACAATTTTTTCTTGCATTTTTGAGGACCCTGAATTTGAAGTGAGTGAAACACAAATTGATGAATGGTCATGGTAAGAGCATCCCCTATGGTCCTTCAAATGATTGTTTGGAGCACCAGTTTGAAGGTTCGACAGGTTTTGCCAAATAATAAGATCTCATGTCCCTTGCTATTAGGTGCACCACTACCGCACTATATGTAGGGGAGCTACTAGTCTTTAAATTTCTAACAATTTGGTAGTAACTACCAATACACTAGAAGAAACATACCTTTTGGGATGAAGTCACCACAAACATCTCTAAGAAATATTAGATTTTCTAAAATTTAAATGAAGCTTACTAATTTTAAATAAAAATACAAATGAAGTACATATTAGATGGACGGAAGTTAACCCTTAATTGCCTAACCGACCAAATATAGTTGGTCTAAAATTTCAGGCTTGTTTCAGGGTGGGCGATTCAATTCCTTTGACCATTTTAAAAAATTTTACAAGCAGTTTTGAAGGTTAACCAATGAAAACTTTTATTTTTCACTGAAAAAGGTAAATATTTGATTTTTGAGAGGTCCTCAAAGGCATATCTGTCTCATTGAGGAAGAATAAAGCTTACAAATTTTACTTGATACCTTAGCTTTAAGCAAAGCTTGCCAATTTCACTTGAATTGAGATCTAAAAAATTGTACTTATCCATTTGCTTTGAAAATGGTCCCAATGGAAAGAGTAAAGTGTTTTCATGATTTTCACCATTGAAAATTTAAACATGCAAGTGTTGATTTGGAGTTGTTTGCGATTTGTACTTACAAAAAAAAATTGCATTTCAACAATTGCAAGGTGGATTGTGTAATGAGTTTGATAGCTTTTTGTGTGAAATTAAGTTTTCTGATAGTGTATTTTAGTGTGCTAACATGATTTGTAGTTGTTCATGTCATTTCCAATCCCAAAAATCATTTATATGCAAATTTCTCAAACATTGTGGGAGGAACAACATACTCAAAAAAAAACATACATACTTTTCTCTTGTTATGATCTCACAACTCCTATGCAATTTTGCACTCAAAATTGGTGTGCATACTAATAAGCAAGCTCTTTAAACATCTTTATGGTTCAATTTTGAAAAAAACAACAACTTGCACCATTGCGGATAACTATAAGTCCATGCTCTTTTTCATAAGAAAAACATCCTTGGAAAGGCTTAGACACTTGGGGGTTAAAAAAGGGATGATTATTTTGACCAACCTACAATTCAAGATGCAAAATGCTCTAACAAGAAGAAAATTTAAAATTTAAGCCCTAAGAGGGTCAACATCCACTATGTAGATTATGATTGTTTTCAAAAGCTTACAGCAGGAGCTACCAGAAACAAATGAAGTACTTTTTCAGCATACTTGGATTGAAGTACATATGGAATTGCTTTTTCAACAACTTGGATTGAAGCGTGACGCAATCCATAAAAACGACCAAAGCTGAGCTGAAACAGCAATATAATTACAACCAAAGTAAACAAATATACATGACTTGTACTCTAAATGGGAGTTGAACTAGGAAGTCAACAACTCAATCCCATAAGCTACAGTGACAATAGCTACAATGATAATAAGCTACAGTGATGATAGTGGTCCGTCTCTCTAAATTGACACCCCTGATTCCGAAATCCTAAATTCTTAAACCCTAATTCTCGGTGATGCAAAGATGGGATTAGCTAAGACTGAGAGGGAGTTCGTCGTAGTCCTGGTCCTTGCAAGCTGCGTACCGCCACTCGCACCACGCCCACTGCGCTCAACTGCTTGGCATGAGCAACCAAACTGTCACCCCGCATGGGACTCTCCGCGGTGCTGACATCCAGTTGCACTCCCACGTAGTACGCGACCTTGCCGTTGGCGCCTCGCACTGGGGCAATGTGCAAGTGGTTCCAGAATGGAGTCTTGTCCTTCCTGCACAAGATGACGAACAATTGCATTTGTTATCGGTCACATTTGTTGAGAATAAGAGCGTGTGGTAGAGGAATCGAAAGTATCGACATTTTCGTGATCAAGTTAGCTTGACAGTGGACAAAATTTTGCATTAGTTTCGGACAATTCAACAAATTTGTGGCAGACTGATATCTAGGGAACAAATGAAGGCAAAACGGACGGGAAGGGTGTTGGAAGTTGAAATGCTGCAACACTTACCTGTAATTGAGAATTCGCACTGTGCAAGGTTTTTCTGCCTCAATGGCCTCACGGATCTGTAAGATAGAACGTTGCCATCGATGAATACTAGAGATTGAGCAGAACACTTCCACAAAGCAAAACTGAAACGATAAAAAAACAAGACGTCTAATGAAAAGGGAGTACGTAACGGCAATCAAGGCCACGGGTATCAAAATATGCAAATTAGTATCTACTGAGTCACCAAGAGCCGTTAAGCGGCTAATTTGATTAAGATGATTGTGGGCTCGATTGCTATTACCTAGTTCATTTTCAACATAATACCAAATGCAAATGGAATTTTTAAGTTTTAACCAGAAATCTAGTAATTCCAAAACTCTTTTTTGGTAACTAATCTACGAAAGTCAACCATAGGATCTTGGACATCGGGTAGTATTTGTCCTACCCTCAAACTCTTAGCCATTGCTTCATTGAAGGTAAGAAGATTGTAATAAAGTTTCAAAATTCAAAATTCAGCACTGCGCTCTCATCTTGAAGTAGGATAAGCTTGTGCACTTAAATATCACCAAATCTATACAAAAATTCTCCAGTGGTTGTAAGTACAACTAAGAAGGACAAGTGTTCAAAACCTCAGCCTCTTACCCAACGAAACTGTCACATGAGCTTCAAAATCCTGCGTTGATATTACAGACTACACAAAATAGTGAAATTAGGTTGCCCCAGACTATAGTTGACCATGTCTAAAAGTGTTAGATATGAGAAATTAGTGTGGAGCAACCTAATTTCACTATTTTGTGTAGATAACCTTTGAGAGCATTGTGACTCAACAAAGTTATTGGACATTGAATCTATATTGAACATCCACGTCTATAATTTCAGGTTGATCAAAAGGCTCTCATACAACAGAAGGTTTACATATGAAGAGAAATTACCTCCCGCACGGCGCCAGGATCCGTGTCAGGGCCCTGCAAGAATCGGCAATTTCGACCTACGACTTCCTCGCGGCTGTAGCCTGAGCATTTGAACAACACTAGTCAGCTTCATGTGTAAACCCACAGAAGGAAATATAACTACAAACACAAACGAGAACCACCATAACACAATAGTCACAGAATACACATGCAGTGGCACACAAGTCACTCCAAAAGTTACAATACAGACCTGTGAGCTCGCAGAAGACATCGCTGGCATGGACGATGGGCGTGTCTGGTAGGCTAGAATCGGCTCTGCAAACGCATTGCACAAAAGGATGGTCAAATTCATAATCCTATAGATGCAAATTGAAACCCTAATTCAACGGAGACTTCAGTGAAAGGAGGACAACGAAGAGCTTACCATTCACAAAAAAACAGTGCTGGTAGTAACAACCCTGCAGATATTTAGATTTCGGGTTTGAATTACTAGCAAATGATCTTTAGTGTGCAGTCCCTGGATAGAGTGTAGCCTGGTGACATGAAGTTGAGTATTTTCGTTTCATTTTCGTTCCATTTTCAGCTGCTACTTTTTTCCATTATCTGCAATTTGAGCTTTTATCTGAATTCTACACGGATACGAATGAATTGATGCTCCGAAATCTACAAAAGGAGATCAAATCAGCAATTCGGCCATTTCTCTGATGCAACCAAAATGTAAAAATAAGGATGTGCTTGTTGCTTACAAAACAAGGCTCTGTTGAATGCGAGTGAGCGACAGCATCAACGAGGAGCTCACGACGCCGTTGGCAGCGCAATCTGAGGACGTCACGCATCGGTCTTGAACAAGCTCCCCTGCCACTCTACTCGACTGCGTGAGCTCGCCCGTCACTCTCTGCACTGCCAATGCCACTTTCTGTTTCAACACCTCGTCAATCGTCGCCGGTTCCGCCTCGTCTTCCTCATCTGCCTCTGTGGCACACAACAACCCAAGCAACCGATTGTCAGTGTCGGTACCCGGTTTCGATATAAACCTTTCCATGTAGTGCTAACAATTCTCACACTGACTGAAATTTTCTGAAGCCGTATTCAACGTGACGGTACGCGATTTTTCATAGAATGCCAAGTACAGTACAATCCTCAGTTCCTCACACTGATTGAAATTTTCGTAAACCGTGTTGAACAATCTTAGACTGCCACTGTTTTTGTAACTACCGATCTTGGATTGTTACCGATTCTGTGACCACCAAGCTTGGATTGTCACTGTTTTTGTACCAGTCTCAATTCAATTAACCATACGCAACTCATTCTTTGAGATCATGGGCTACTAATGTTTTAACCCCTAAAGGACCGAGGTGATTTTCCTACCAAAAACCATTCAAAACTGTCATTTCTATTGCAAAGAGAAAAGAGTTTAAATAATTGTTTTTTTTTGCATATCCAACCGTAAGATCTTATACTTGACTAGTATATGAATATGTGGAAGAAATTTCAGAAACTTTGACCATGTAGATTGCAAGATATATGTATTTAAAGTGAAGAAAACAAGTTTTTTCCCACCTTGCTTGACTAGATTTTTGACTTTAAATCTTTTTAGTTCAATTTTTTTGCACTACTGATTTCGATTTTCTACTTATTTATGTTAAGTAGTTGAGTTGAGAATCTACCAAAAAAATTTAGGAAAAAAAGCACTTATTTTTCACTCATTAAAAAATTGTTAAGTAGAGGTGGGTACAAGATTGAAGAAAAAACTAAATTGTTAATAGCTTTTAGATGGAATTGAATCACAATAATCCCAACGGTGAGATTGTTCTAGCAAGAAAATCTAACCCTATCTAACAAAAAAATTTGAAAAATTCTCAAAATTGCATTTAAAAATGAATTCTACAACTTATATTTTCAAGAAGATGCTTAGATTGCCCAAAAAACTAAGATTGTCCATAACTTTCTCATTATTAGTCCAAATTGAATGAAACAAAGATCCACATGTAGACAAAAATATAATCTTTGAGGAAAAAATTCGAAAAAAAATTATTTTGACTTTTTGTGATTTTTTTTCTGCTGCTCGCAAAATTCCAATTTTACTTATTGTGCCATAACTTTTGCTCCCGGGCATCAATTAAAATAAAAATTATATATTCACAAAGATCTCGCAAAAATACACAACCTCTAAAAATCCCAAAAAATATTACTAAAAATTGAGATCGTAGGAACCTGCCCGGACCCAAATTGTCCCCCGAGGGGACAACCGGTCCTTTAGGGGTTAACACGTTTGTTCATTTTCGTTCGATTTCAGAGCTTTCGACAGCTTTCACAGTCTCGCTCCTTGGAATCAGAACATTCTTGCAAGTTCCCTGGTTTTAACACCCTCTCAAGAAAGATTACAGATACCTTTAGAAAAAAGAAGGCATAGCACTCACTAAGCTCCACTATCTACAATGAGTGTCAGACTGTGTCAGACTATTGAGTAAAGTTCGAATTGGTTTCAATCTCGGGTGAGTTCTCGAAATGGTAGTTACAGAAATAGTGGCACAACAGCAACCACAACAGCAACCCGGGATTCAATCGGAATTCACGATTCTCTCCATCAAGAGAGAGTTGATACAATCCCGCCCTAACCAAGAAGAGCACCAAACCCTAATTACCTCCTTGGAAAAAGATGGCAGGCTCTCACTAAGCACCACTCTCTACAATGAGTGTCATACTGGTGAGTAATTTCGGGTAGATTTCAATCTACAGTAGAGAATGGTGAATCTCGCAATGTTAATGTACAGACAACAAACCACAGCAGCAACCCGAGATTCACGACTCGTTACATCAAGAGAAAGTTGACAGTATTCCGCCACAGCCAAGAAAACATTAAACCCTAATAACCTCCTCGGAAAACGATGGCAGGGCTCTCACTAAGCACCACTTTCTACAATGTACTTGCACAGACAAGAAACCTCAACAGCAACCCGAGAATTCTCGACTCGTTACATCAAGAGAAAGTTGACAGTATTCCGCCACAGCCAAGAAAACATTAAACCCTAATAACCTCCTCGGAAAACGATGGCAGGGCTCTCACTAAGCACCACTTTCTACAATGTACTTGCACAGACAAGAAACCTCAACAGCAACCCGAGAATTCTCGACTCGTTCCATCAAGAGAGAGTTCAAACTATGCCGTCATAGCCAAGACGAAGAGCCCCAAACCCTAATTACCTCCTCCGAATGACTTGCCCTCCACCGTGCAGCTTTCCGTCCCCACGCTCGCGAGCTCATTCGTGATAGGCGTCTGCACTCCAACATAATGCACCACCCGTCCATCGCTGGCAAATACCGGCGCCAAATGAAACAAGTTCCAGAATGGCGTCCCTTCCTTGGAATAATTCAAAATCCGCACCTGACACGCCCTCTCCTCTCGAATGGCGTCCCGAATCTCCGCCACTGTGCCTCGGTCCGTGTCTGGGCCCTGGAGAAACCGACAATTCCGTCCGATAACATGATGACGCTCGTAGCCTGACATGCGGAGGAAGCCCTCGCTGGCGAACACGATGGGGTGGTCAGGTAAGCGAGGGTCCGTGAGGACGAAGTTGTACTCGTGGTGGGAGAGGGCAGTGTCGATCTGGGAGGTGTAGGAGCGGCTCAAACTCTCCACCAGGGCTTCCAGGTTGGGCGGAGAGCGACGCGACGGGAGGAAAGAGCTGCGGCCGCTACGACCACCCAATGGTGAATTGTTCTCGGGACCCATTACCGAGGGGGCGCTGCGAAGCAGCTGCGACATGAGCAATTCGGCCCGTAATTGCGAGTTTCCAGGATGCAAACTTCGGGGATGCAAGCTTCGCGGATGCAGGTGTCGGGGATGCGAGATTCGAAATTGCGAGCTGGGATGCGAGCTTCGGAGATGAAAGCTTCGAGAATGTGAGCTGGATGCAAGCTTCGGAGAATGCAAGCTTCGAGAATGCAAGCTGGGATACACGCTTCGAGGATACGGGGCTGTTTAAGGATGCGAGCTTCGAGATTGCGAGCTGGGATGCGAGCGTCGACAATTTTGCGAGCTAGGATGCGAGAATTGGTGTGCGAGCTCCTCAACTGGGAATTGTGGGATATGGGTACTGATGTTTTTGAGGAAGTGGGGAAGTGGGCTTTTGAGGGGTTGCGGGAAGAATTTGGACGTGGGGAGCGGGATGGATTGCATTGGCTCCTTGACGATGGCGGACGGGAGAATCGTCCTCAAAAAACGTGCGGAGCTAGGAAATCGGAATCCAGAATGCGACTGAGTGAGAGGGGGCCGAGGCGGTGTCTATCTGAAAGTGGATAGACACTGCTACAGAGATCACCGTGTCAGTATCCAGTTATCCACTATACCAGCGCTACAGCAGTGATCCCAGAACTAATTTATGGAATTTAGTGCAATATGCTACCTACACAAAATAGTGAAATTAGGTTGCCTTGTCAATTAAGTTGCCTTACCTGAGACAAATTACCTCATGGATCAATGCATGTTCCACATGGAGGTACATGCCACTCTCTAAACCAAGCCTTGAACTGGTGCACAAGTCTATGCCATACACTTGGCTCTGCATTAAATGCATCATTGTACAAAAGTAGTGAATATATCAATAATGTGGACTGTCGAGAAATTAGTGTGGGGCAACCTAAATTCACTCTTTTGTGTACACAAAATAGTGAAATTGGGTTGCCTTCACTGACAAAAGTTAGCTCGTTAGCTCATGAGCCACTGCTTGTCCACACGGGAGTGCATGCAATTCTCTAAACCCAAGCCATGAACAGTGCACCAATCCAAACAATACACATCAATTTGTTTGTTTTGCTTTGTAGCAGTACACCATGCAATAAATGGAAGATGGTCCCTCCAAATTTTATCCATTGTCACTGTGCCACAATACTAGAGTTTGGCACCATGGTGCCAGGAAAAAAAACCTGATACATATAGTTCTTCATTTTTGTATTCTTCTATAATGACTGTACAAATTTATATAGTGTTGAACGACAAGAAATTAGTGTGGGGCAACCTAATTTCACTCTTTTTTGTAGTTTAGGGAATTTTGAGCAATACAAACATACATCAACTTTGGCTACCTTCATAGTGAGTGGCATTAAAAAAAAATAGAGAAGAAAGGATTTTGCAAGTTGTAAAGGATGATTGGGAGTACTTATAAATCAAAACTGACTAAATAGATGCTAATTTCAATGTGGAGGAAGTAACAAATTAGCTATCAAATTCTATTAGTTGTTGCAGTCTTGGCTAAAATCTAATTTTTTCGAGGGTGTCCTCCAATGTACATTTACCTACTAAAAATTTAAGTAACAACGGAGTGAACTTTAGCTAGTTTTGTGAATGCTGGCTATGAGCCTTTCTTAAAAAGGGTAGAAGTTTGGAGCTTGCCCTCCAAATTTTTACTTTAGAGAAAATAAGATAATTGAATATTTATCACATAATACCAAATTTGAAAATTTTGAATTTATATTTAGAATCTTGAACCCTTAGTTAGGCTACTTAAGTCACGAAATACAAAATTAACATTCCACAATAGGGAGTAGGTTTTCTCATTCATGACAAACGTGGAAAATTAAATTAAAATTTCACCCTCCTTGAAAGGCTCATAGTACTACTTTAGACAAATCTATAAAGTCATCCTGCCTTCTACCGATCACCGAAGCTTGCATATTTATGGAGGAAGTGAAAATTTTGGAGAAGTGTGACTCATTTTTTTCCTTTGGGAAATGGTGGAACTTATTATTTATCATAGATGATCAAACTTGGGAAATCAAGTATGGAACATGATACTCTTAATTGAATTAGCTAAAAAATGTCAAGAAATAGAAGTTATTTACTACAAAATAAGAAGCAAATTTTTCACATTTATCTCCAAGCAAGTGGTTAACCTTTGAATGCCCAATCAACCATTTAATATATAATTGTTGACCAATTTTGTGCAATGTTTTTGCTAAATCCTAAATTCCTATTGAAATAGAATTGTTTTAAGTGAATTATATAGTTGCTAGACAAAATCCTCAACCGAACATTAAATAATTGATAGTGCAAAGGCTATGATTGGTATAAATTGGAATGATATTGTTCAATTTATATTATTGTATATTCCTTTGAATGAATAAATAATTTTTTTTTGTATTTTGCATGTTTCATCTATGCCTTTAGATGCAAATATATCAGTATAAGAAACCCATGTTTTTTGGGATGTATTCACTATTTTTTGGACGCATTTTTGTGGACATTAAATAAAATAGCTCATGTTTTTATGTCAACAATAATGTTCAATAAAACACCAAGGTGTTTTACTGAACATCATTGTTGACATAAAAACATGAGCTGTTTTATTTAATGTTCATAAAAATGCGTCCAAAAAATAGTGAAAACATTCCAAAAAACACGGATTTCTTATAGTATATCCACCATTCCACTAAAGATGACTTTTACATTGCCTAATAAAAATGAAATGAAACCTTTGGTGAAAATTAAAAATTTGTTTATTGGAAACTTGCCACTAGCTTTTAATTCCTCATATTTTGTTTTATTATTGAGTTACTTCAAAAATTTGGTTGAAGCTACTATAGGAATGTGCTGTTATTGTGACCTTAGTTTAGAAATCATCCCTACAAGAAGCTCTAAAAAAGTCAGTAAAAAATTCTGAAATGCATACAGTCTAGGTGGTGATGCACTGTCCAGAATGTGAGGGTAGTTTCAAATATACCAGATATTGATTTGAATTTGTAAATGGATTAAATAAAAGCTATACCATTTTGAAGGCACTTCACAAGTGTCCAAATAATTATTGAAAAAAAGAATTAGCATCAATTTTAGATTTTTACGCATGGTTCAAAATCAGAGGTAATGAAGAAGTACTACATGGGACAAGGATAGGGAAATGAAATCTACTTTTAAGACAGTGGACAAACAATATTAAGCAAACATTTAATCAATTGAAAAAACTTTATAAACTCACCTTCAGTTTAAGGAATCATTTTGGTAGTTCAAAAGGAAATGATGACTGCCTTCATAACTAATTTATAAGATTCATAGGTTCGTACAAATACAACATTGAAGTCGTGAATTCATACCTACATATCATAATTGTACAAATTACGTGTATTTTTATGCACTGAATCAATGCATAAACAATGCCTATCAATGACGTACAATTGTTGTACTAATATCAATATAGTTTAGGTGCATTTTGGATACCACATTTGTATAATTAAAGTACATACATTGTACACTTTTAGTAAAGATTTTACGACACTAATTCAGTACGTAAAAATACACATAATATGTACAATTATGGTACGTACGCATGAATTCACATCTTCAGTACAACATCTATTCAAAAATAGTCCTCCCTCAAGTTCGAGATGTTGTTTTCCTACGGAATTGAAGTGTCATGAGACACATGAGCTTCTCTTCTCTGTGAGAAACAAGCGTGGTAATTTTCTGCAACTATGCTCCTACTTCAAAGAACTTATGCATTTTGAGGATTATATATTTATATAGTAACTTATAGTATGCAGACTACCGTAAGTGTAGACATTTGAATCAAGATTTGGACGCTTTTACAAGTTCTTCTGCAAAAACTTCACCTTCCATATGTCAAATGATAACGAGAGGCTTCTAAATGAATTGAATAGGAGTTGTGACATAAATCAGAAGTCATCATATTTAATGACTTGTTGTAGAAACTCAAGGTCATACTGTTGTAAAAAAAAATAGTCGTAGGAACGCAAGGTCTGATCTTTCTGTAGGCTATTGTAGGGTCTTATAATGGACATCTTGGAGGATGACTCCAACAAAGCATTAGACAACAACCACAACAACAATACAGACAAGTGGAGAAGGCCTCAAAGTTGGAGGTCCAGCCAAGGAGATTACAAGGATGCAAACATCAACATCAAACAAAAAAACGATGATGAAGACATACCTGATTGTTTGATTGGGCGGTCCAAAAAATAGGAGACGCTAAGGACTATCCAACCAAGAATGTTTACATGTTGAATGAGCCTCAAAAAAACATTGACAACTATTGCAATAACACTTCTTACCTGCTTGATAAAAGCCAAAGGGTTGTGGAGAGATCTATCAGCAAAGGTTCAAAGCCTTTGCAAGCGCTTCTTTACTCACCTTTGGTAAATAGTTGAGCACAACCGGGTTCTAGTATTTTAGGGTTGGTTGTAATCTATGGGTGCCTAGCGTCAATTCATTGTACCTTCCAAGCAATAAACCTTTCTAAATTCCTAAACATTCACAACTTACAATAGAAACAAGGAAATAAAACAATTTGCAACTTCTATTCTAACTAATTCAAAGCTAAAAAGAAGCCACAATGTTTTTGGAATGTAGATATTTAAAGTCTAAATTTAGCAACTTGAAGTGTTAGGGCATCTCATGCCATTTCCAAAAATATAAAACCAGACCCTAACTGACCTTCCTAGCAAAAAGTACCAATGAATGAAGTTTAGCATGTTGTGTAAACGAAGATCATAGCACACAACAAATCGAGTGCCACAATTAACATCAAATATGTAATCACAAACTAAGCCGGAATGCGTAACAAATACACCCTCAAATGCAAATAAGAGTCCCTCCAATCAACTAGAAAAAAATTCACACGCAATCGGAGATGACCTTCAATGACGTCAACTGCTACAACAACTATACACATTCAAATCAATGTGGAGGTACAAGGATAGGCCAATCAAGTCAATGACAAAGTGACTAAAGGATTGTAGAATAGATGCAAGTTGCCTTAAGCCCATAGATAGTTGCAGGTATCCAAGTCGTAATTTTATAGTGCACACGAGGAGTTGATATTATCAATCTCTATCACCAAACTACTTGGACACCCACACCAACAACTTTGGGCCAGCGGTAGATACCAACGAGGCTTTTGAGCTTCTTTTGGTGTTGGATATCACTAGTAGGCTTTGGCTTTGGAATTTGGGTACATTTCATGAAATGGAAGACAATCCTTGCAGCATGATGAAGGATCAATTCTTTGGAAGGGCTAGAGGCTTCCCAACTAGTAGCTCCGATTCTGAACTTCAATAAAGGTAAAGCGTCAACGGTCTCTAAGTTTCAATGATTGGTACGCTTTTGAGTTGTTACGACAACACTTAGAATATGAAGCACTCAAAACATATGAGCAATCGATTGAAGCACATATGCTTGAATTGCGTCGAGTGGAGCACTATTGGGAGGCTAGAATGGAGCTTGTTTTTGCGCTCAAGGAAGGTGCAATGGCAAATTTGATTCCCAAGGAGCAAGGAGAATGGAGCTTGAAAAAGAAAGAAGGTGGTTCATCTCTTGAGAACACTAAAGGGAAGGTCATGGCGCTAATCCAACCTTCCACTACTTTGTCTTGGATGGCACAAGCTACGCAAGCGGCATTGGCTGCGTTGGCTGTAGTTGGTGAGCCACCAATGTTTAAGCCACTTTGTCTCTTCATTGCTCATTTGAAGTTGAGTATGGAGTTTTTTGACGTGATCAAATGCAATGCATTTAAGATTTTTGGAATGAGAAGGAGGACACTTCATGCACAATAAATATTAGGTTGGCACGGTTTGCTTGTAGAGTCTGGAGGTGAATTTGCTGAGAGCCAACTTGAAAAGATTTTTATATCCAAAATTAACAAAAGACTTTTGAATTTAGCTACACCAAGGATTATTATCAACTATGAAGGTCGAGCAACGTTGGCATAAGCGTTTGTTGAAGTTGAGAGGTGTGATAGAGCTCTATGCCAGCATGATGCCACTGATATGGTTTCTTGGATGACGGATAGCACTAAGTCTAAAAAGGTTGCTACAGCTACAAGTAGTTTGGCAGAGACTCAGTCTGAGAAGACTCAAAAGACTCTATATTATTGGGGATTTGGAGAATCTGGCCATGCCAAAAATGATCCTAATTGCCTAAAGAAGAAGGCCCAATCTTTGGAGAAGCCCAAACAGAAGGTAGAAGTAGCCAAGGCAGGAGAAAAATCCAAGAAAAAGGAGTTAAAGTGTACGCATTGTGATAGGCTCAACCACAATGTAGATCATTGCTTCATTTTCCATCCAGAGAAGCGGCCTACGTCAGAAAAAGAGAAAGTATTGAAAGCCGAAATTGCAGAGCTGGAGAAGCGTTTCAACATGGAAGGTTGAGTATTTACTAAACCTGGATGGATGGTGGGAGTTCATTTTCTTTAGGAGCTCTAGGAGTTAAATTCCTTCCAAGGCAACACTCAAAAAGTTTTTTTTTTTTTTCAGTTTTATTGACTATTTTTCTTCAATTCCCAAATTGAACCATTTTTTCAAGTACATAGTCCTGTTATTTCACTAATTTTTATTCAAAATAGAAATTTTTATAGATTTCTTCACCATTTTTTGCCAATGAGTTTCCAAATTGCAAACTACTTTTTCTTTCCCAAATCCACCAGCTAACTTTGACCTAGCTACCTGGTTTTTTTGCAGAGTACTAGAAATTCAAGTTTCTTCTAGGCTTGTAGCTAAACCGTAGCTTTTGCTGAATTCTGGTGATTTATTAAGTCAACTCCGCCCCCCAAAATAGGGCTGCTTTGCACTGAGCAGTCTACCTCGTGGGTGCAACTTGAAAATCCCTAAATTACGGACCCATGACCGTTGATTTCAAACCTCACTGTCCAACATCAATTTGCTACCATTTTGCAACTAGATAATGATGTATGAAAAAATTTATTTTTATTTTTCAGAGATGAAAGTACATGTCTTCTTTACTTCTGAAAAAATTTAGATTTTTTTGTAGAAAATTAAATTTTTAAAGAATTTTTTGAAGAAAAAGTGAAGAAAAATTATATTAAATAGAAAAATATTTTTAAAAATCTGAAAATTCCACCACAAGTGTATATTACAATGACAAACATCATGGTGTAAACTCAATTTCTGTGTCATTCTACAATTAGAAAATAACAAACATTGAAAATACACCCAATGTTCAAATTGCAATAAAATATGCAATATTAGGAATTTTTTCGAATTTCAAATTGGAGGTGAAACTAAAGTAGATGACCTTCATATTGTTACTTTCACTCAAACTCAAAAAATATCATTTTTTGTAGAGAAATTTCAGATTTAAAACAAGGAGAAACAACTTTCCAAAATACTCTAAAATAGCATAATTTGTGATCCATTTTTTTTAATAGCTTCTCATTTCCGTGAAGACAAAAATTGGAAAGAATAAAAACTCAATTGGATACTCTTCATAACCCAATGTGAAAGGTCAACAAGGAGAAGGAGGATGAAAAAATGCTTTTGAACTCTTTTGGCTCAACAGTATTGTCATCGGAACGTCACGGAATGGCATCCGTGGCATTCCAGGGTTAAGGAGAGAATGATAAAGCTTTGGAAAACTGACAAACGGGAGGGGTCGAGTCTAAAGTAGTGCAACAAGCCTCTTGCGGAGGCCATTTGCACCCCACCCTTCCCCCATTTTATCCCTAGACAAAACGTAGAAACTTCGTATTAGCGCCACATAATATAATTTGCAAATTTTGAGTTCATATTTGCAATCAAAGGCCCCAAACTAGCAAGAAGAGGTGTAAATAATTGAACAAAGACAGCACAAAATAGGGGGTCTTTTGTTTTTTACATTCACCCTGGCTCTACCTCGTTGCACTACTTTACACTCGACCGGTGGGAGGTCATGCGCCGGCACTTGCACAACTTTTGTGCATTAACTTATTTGGGCCTTCCAGAATCCAGATGTTCCGAACGACTTTTTCAAGGAGTGACAACTGGACTCATCAGCAGTAGGCATGTAGGCTTACTTGTCTGGATTGTGCAAGGATTGGTGTTTTAGCTTTAAGGTGGTCTGCTTTTGAAGCGACCCTTTGAGAGCATCTAATCCAACAGTTTAAAATAAGTTTTGGAAGGAAGCGAAAATGGAAATGACATCAAATTTCGTATTTTTGACCTCTGTGGAATTAGTTACGAATTTTTGAAGTTGGAATGGAATGGTCACTAAAAGTAATCACCTCCCGAACCATACACTATTTACATTGAAGAAAGCAAAATGTAACTCATATTCATGCAACATAAATTTTTGTAATAAAAGTCTAACTATCGTACACTGTGGGTTCTATAAATACTTACCATAGAGTATTTCTAATGTAGAGATGGAAACAAGCACAGATTTTGAAGTACTTCGAAGTAGGCAAACTTCATTCCATCTCCAGAACTTTTGCAAAAAAAATTGACCCAATGTAATGCTGGCAATCCAAGCCTCCAATGGATTTTTCCGCATTATAAAGAGAAGAAAAGAGAAGATTCTACATTAAAAAAAAAAATTTATATAAAAAAGGAGCTCCAATCAACCGGCATACATAACAAAGCTTGAACTAACATTTATAACTTCTCCTATTATGAACAAATTTGCATGCTCTTCATATTTTGTCAAATTGGCAAGCAAGGGATCGAAAGTGACAACATGGAATAAAGAGAGACCACCGCCAATTGCATCGAGTTTTTTTATTAAGTGGCCCCATCATTATGCAGTTGGTGTGCCTGTTCCCAATTGCATTGGAGCTGCTCTTAAGGTAGGAGATCCATAAATTAACCAATTTCTAAATGCGTTCCCTATCTAGGAATAAGTGACATGTTCCTTGAGATATTTGTTATTGTAATTGATGAGGTACATAGGTTTCAAGGGATGGTTTATGGACAAGACTCAATAGAGCTGGGAAACTACAATTTCTCAAAGCGATTTGTATTCCAAGGGATGAAAAGACTGCAAATGAGCATTTCTTAGCGTAATGAATGGTAGCTCCTGATTTCAAAGGACTCAATCAATTTATCAGAAGAAGAAATGATCCGACCTAGACACCAAGGCCCGTTCACGCAATCACACTCAATACCGTGTGGCAAGTTGCAAACCTTATGACCACGTGCCTCAACTTAAACAACAACCGTCGGTCCGAGACATCCCCCAGTGATAATCGACAATGGTTCGGTCATTGCGTGAGGTTAAAAATACGAAGCAAAGGTGCTTTCAGAACGTAGATCGCACAGTAGATTACAGCACCCTATTAACATTTCATTTACAAACAGGAAGTTTCCATTGAAGAGACTTACCTCCATTCCGCCCCTGATGGAAACGACCAGTGTTGCACAACCTGAGTGTCCGACTTTCACCTGCCGTGACCCTTCTACAAGATTCACAGAGCAATTTGAAATTTCAGGTGATTTAGCATCAAAGCGAGGGTAAACTTTACATGATTTATTGTACAAGCAGAGGGAGAGACCATAAGAGTTCTCCTTCCATTATTGTCCTCTTACTGTCCTCCTCAGGGTCCGCCGAAGGCCAGACCCTTGCAAGCTGCGGACAGCCACTCTCACAACCCCAACTGTTCCGAGTAGCTTCGCATGCGCACTCATACCAGTCTCTTGAGACGTGTCAGTATCAACCTCGCCCACATCAAGCTGCACCCCGACGTAAAAGGCCACCTGCGTACACCATTTCATAAAAGATGAAACACTTGTGGCAGACAATCTCAACGTTGTAAAAACAAACAATCGACGATGAGTCTTCATAATGGTTGCCATGTTACAAGTTAAAGACATCTATATTAGTCATCTTTATTCTACTCCCACACAAGAGAAATAATTAAGTGTTCATGGTTAGACATTTAGTGCACCGCTAGTTTTAAAATGTGTATGAATAAAAGTTTAACCTTCAATTTTTAGAGTTTGATGAAATGAAAATTGGACATTGTAGATGAATACCACATATGAAAAGTCTCTGCTTTTCACATATCATATATGGAAGACGTACGAGAATCGTATCTATGAGAAGGCACAAAAATCCTTCCCCGCAATAAGTGAGGTGTGAGATTTTCTCCATGCATTTCAGATATGTGTCATAATTACTCTTTCTACTTTGTCAGCTTAAATTCGGTCAACTTTTTACATCCTCAACTGCTCTTTTCATTTGCAACTATCAACTTCTCTCTTGATCAAGAACTAATAAGTATTGATTAAAACAGCGGACTCAAATTGATAGAGGAGTATCTCACCTTTCCACCGCAGCTTCGCACAGGCGAAACATGCAAATAATTGCAAAAGGGTGTTTTATCCTTTCTGAAATTCAGTCAGGTCACCACTAATTAGGGAGGTTTTACTTGGACCTCTCACTGATAATGATTAAACGCACACGAACTCATGCATTTAACATTGAGATATGACGAAACCATGCAGCACAATCCAGCTTGCTACGAGAGATAAATCAACTTCAGCTCTCTTGCAAGCCCTGTCCGAAGATTAGAATTGACATTAGAATTAAAGAATCACAGCAAACATGCACGAAAAGCGACCCAAAGAACTCGCAGGTTGATGTTGCGTACTTGTAATTTAAGATTTTGACGGTGCAAGCTTGCTCGTCCTTAACAGCTTCGCGTATCTGGCACATAATGATCCAGCAGTAAAAATACTCGGTCAGATCAATTACCAGCAACATTGACAAGACGCAAAATGAGTGAACCGAAGTTTTCCTACCTAAAAAGCTTCAGTACAAATCACAGAAGCGGAAAATCTCTCTATCCTAATATATCGACTCCCACAACATATTCCACATTCACGTGGATCAGCAGGATAGGAAGATTTTCAAATTTCCTAACAAATGCAAGAAATAGTGGAAATCGAACATACAAAACAACCCACTCAAACGAAGCTCTTTTGCAGATCCCAAGAAGGACGCACTGCGATTCCCTAAGACTGGGTCACGAAGAAGACCAAGAAACCTGTTGAATCTTGACCAGATGATAGAATGTAAAATCACCTTCTGAACATCTTCAGGATCCGTGTCTGGGCCTTGCAAAAATCGACAATTACGACCAACCACCTCCTCTCGACTGTAGCCTGTCAGCGCATAAGTACGAATACAGAGTATTAATTAGATTTGTTACCGAGTCACAGATTACAAGTAAAGGACTGATTATACAAACTCGTGCACAAAACGACAACTTCTTGGAGGTATCAGATTCCATTTAAGCTAACCAGGAAAACGAAGTAAGTACAAAATGTGAGCTCGAAACTACTGTCCGAATCTATTCAAACCAGCTGGGCGGAGGTTGTGGAAGAAAATACCAGTTAAATCGCAGAACAAATCACTGGCATAAACGATAGGCATGTCCGGTAAGTTTGGATCGGATCTGTTCAACATACAGACCAAGAATATATATTACAGAAAACTAAGACCACAGAAATTACAGAAAAATATTGATATATGAGCCTAAGAGCTTTGGAAATTCATAACGGTCAGCAGCATTAACGGTGTCTCAGCATGTGGTAGCGCAAACCAAATTTTCTGTATGAGAAAAGAACATATTGCACAATGCAGGAGATAACCAGTGAGTCTTACAAGACGAAACTTTGCTGGATCCGTGTGAGGGAAATCGTTAGAGAAGAACACACAACCCCGGTGGCAGCACTCTCAGATAGTCGTATGGGTCGGTTCAGCGCAAGATCGCCTTTTATTCTACTCGACTGAGTGAGATCACAAGTGACTGCACGCAATGCCAAAGCTGCCGTTTCTTTCAGAGCTTCATCTACTAGAGGTGAATCTTCGTCATTCTCAGTGTCTATATGCTCCTCCCGGACAATATCATCCACATCCGCATCCGCTGCTGAAACCAAACAAAGATCACCCCCAAGTGCGCAATGTAGGGTTCAGAATTTCGGCAACAGCAAACAATGCATGTACATCGCTGAACCGAAGAAGACTGTTGTTCACAATGCAACTCCTGCAAATCCTATGGCCGAGTCAAAAGATAATGAACTCCAAACTACTCTGATTTTCACAAAAGAAACAGCATGATCCATCCAGAAGATATATTGCAAGAGCTGACCTCCACCCCTCAGACGCAGGTTTACGAGCCCCTCGACAGGTTGCGGTGAGTCTGTACCAATTGCATGTTCCCCTTGGACCAACTCCTTCACAGTCGCAGAAATAGCTCGTTGTGTTTGGGATGGAACTCCGGATGCGAGGTGAGGAGCAATAGGGGTTTGCACCCCGACGTAGTGGATGACGATTCCGTCCCGTCTCGAGTAGATTGGCGCCAGATGAAACAAGTTCCAGAAAGCTTGCCCTTGCTTCGTGTAGTTCAAAACGCGCACCTGACATGGCTGCTCCTCCCGAATCGCATCCCTAATCTCGAGAACGGTGCGGCGGTCCGTGTCAGGACCCTGCAGAAATCTGCAATTGCGACCCAGAACCTCCGAGAGTTTGTAACCCGACATGCGCAAGAACCCCTCACTGGCATACACGATGGGATGGTCAGGTAGCCGAGGGTCACTCAAGACGAAGTTGCACTTGTGTCTCTCTAACGCCTCACTAATACTTTCGTTGTACGCGCTGCTCAACGAACTTACAAGCTCCTCCAATTTGGCCGACCGGCGCTTGGGAATGCTCGAAGACCTCCCCGTCGTTGCCATCTTCAGCTTGCTAAAATCACCACTATAATCCTGACACATGGTGCCCAACTTTCTCCGGGCGGGGGTTTCAATTCACAACGCCAGCTTCGCTCAACAATCTTTCCCACTCCTTCCGTCTACTCCTGCGATAATCAAACCTTGGAGCATAAAGACTCGCAAACTCTGAAAGGATCAGGACTGACTACTGAAGACTTGCTCACTACCATTCCTAACACATGGAAGCCGAAAACGAAACGCCCGAAATCAAGCCAACAACAATCGTAACCGCCCTACTTCTTGCTGGCTGAGGCGATGCTCACAGAAAGTCGAAGAATATGTCATCAGAAATTAACTCAAGAAAGCACGGAACAACCTAGATTCGCTCGTAACCCCACCGCTGGCGAAAGCGTAAACTACGAACACTAGCCCAACCTCCCGCACGTCAAGTTACGAGTAAGCTTTTCAAGTCGGATTCCTACACCATGAAAAATGAAGTACAGTACAGTGTAGATAACTGGACTCCTGGAGAGTTTCAAGGAGCTCAAAGTATACAGTAACTTCAACTGTGCTTCTCTCTAAGTTATGACTGCCGGCTTTTGTGGATTCGCAAGATTGAAATGCCCCATCATCATGCATATGACCGCAAGCCGCCGCGTACACCAATGTCCTAATAATTACTCCGTATTAACTATACAAAACTCTCGAATGAACCACCTGTTTACGAACAAAGTATACGAAGTAATTAATAGACTATAAGGCTGGCGTGCAATCCGATCAGCCAATCACATAAACAAAATTGTGTTCAGTTTAAAATACTACAATTTCGAGAACCCCCCAAGTGCTGCAATGCAACACAGATCTGTAACTTCAGAGATTGATCTGTTTACCACAATATTACCGGCGTTTCAATTCGTTGATAGGATTTAGGGCTGCTCCCACCGCATTTGTAGGGGCTGGATATCCCCAGAGAAGCCATGCAAGACATCTGTCCAGAGCAAAGTCAAGGCCGTGCTGGGGTCGTCCAGGGGGCCCTCCAATCACAACAGGTGGTAACAGCCGCGTCCGTCCCACCTGCAACTTTAACTTAAAGAGATTGCTTGCTTTTGCTGTCAGTGCATGCTTGCATTTACCTGTCCAATTGTCAATTTACAAAACTCGGTTGCATCAGCTGGGTCCGTCTCCTTCCGTCACTCAAGCAGTTCGCTCCTGCAATCCATTAACTTATAGAACTCTGCATTTCTTTTTGCCTGTTCCACTTGCCGCTGTGCATTCTTCTCAGGACGATGCTCGTGACGCCTGGCACTCGTCGGTTGTGCAGCACGAACTTCGGAAGCTGCTTGCCGTACGCTTCGTCATCATGGCAGCGAAAAAGAAATGGGGGAAGCAATATTTGAACGGTGCAATGACCCTGAATTAGGGTTGTTACTGGTGCGTACCTTCGGCAATTTTCAGAAACTGCTTCTGGAAATTGAGTGCATGAAGATCGAAAGCTTAGCAACACAGGCAATGGCTTTAACTCCAGAAGCACGATGCGGAGCATTGTGGACCATTATGCTCCGATCAACAGATGTGAACCACTGCAGGAGACATACTTAAGAAAGCAATTTTCATCCCGAGACTTGTGTTGACAGATCAAGGGTACTCAAAACACGGATCACCTGTATTTTGGCAACTTCAATAATATCCTTACTCTTGATTGAATTTGATTCATAGAAATAATATTTTTTGAATTAGAGCCCAACTATTGAATCGAAGTTATTCAAGTCTAGTTTCTAGTCCAATTTGAAAATTTGAAAAATTTGTTGCAATTTGATTTTTGGGCCTGTAACCATGGCATGCCAAATTATTAATCTAGCATGAATTTGATTTACTCTGTGATGTTTTGCACTATATTATACACATGGCAAAAATTTTAAATTTTTGAGATAATTTTGAATGTAATTTGAATTTTATTCTCTCTTTGTTCAAAAATTCACAATAATTTCAAATTTTACCAAAAAAAACTTGAAAAAATTTTAAGACTCATAGAAGACATGTAATTTCATCTCTGAAAAATAGAAATAAAACTTTTTATTCTTGTATGGTATGGTTGCCAAATGGGAGCATACAAAGTGACTTAGATTTATTGTTTGAAAAAGTGGTAATAGAACCGTCCTTCTAACCTAGCAGAAAGACATTCAGACATTCAGTGGATTGAATCGTGACTAAGTTGGGACGTTTGTATATTTGTTCTAATTACAATTAGGGTTTTGTATGATGTTCAGCGGGGCAGAGGACTGCCGGATGACATAGTAATCCAAGGTTTTTCAACATATTGGCTTTACTATGGTCATAAACTGAACAAGTCCCGTTGATTTGGTGCTCGGTGATAGTTTAGAGTATAGGAAATGTCAGGATTGTCAGAGATCTCACATGGTTTGTTGCATTCTGATATTGCAATTTCTACCACCTTTTGCTTCCTTAGGCATTTCTTCCCTAGAATTGAGACCTTCTTGACTGCCTGTGGATCGGAGAGACAAGTAATCAGACATTTTACGTCAATGTCGAAGCTGGCAGTGACAACTAGTGGGTAAGAGCTTCACATCAGCGACACATGAAATTTTTCTCTTAAATAAGCCTAAACTTGCAGTAGGCGTGTTCAGTGATGAGAGCAAGCAAAGCAACCATGAGTGGAAGAGGAGTGTGACCTGCTCTCCTGCATTAGGCGTCCTCATGAGTCGAGGAGGTGACTCGTTTTGTACCTCTGCTGCTGCATCTGTAGCGAAGCACTGACTTCTGCGGTTCATTAGGTTTTGACGGGCTTCTGGTTCAATAAAAGATAAGACTAATTTAGGGTAGATTTTCGAAAGCGGAGGCACTCAATTCAGTACAGGCTCCAGAGCCGGTGTGCATTCATGGCTTGAGCCATGACATGCTCTTATCACAGGCATTCGTATATATGAAATTAAGTGCCCTGCACATAGGGAGAAGAAAGTGATTGAAGTTTATTTGCAAAGGAAAATATACAAAGCATACGATCTATTAATGACTTATTCACAAAGAGGAGTACTCTTTGACCGTTTCTTCTCTTCTCTAACTAAAGGGAGGAACTCTACTTCAGTTGCCCGACAAGATAGTAGAGTGCAAATTAAGGTTCCGAAGACGCGTACAATCACACCACCGGCTATAGAATGTCAATGTCCGCAACGCTGTACTCGGCATTCTGAAAGTAGGAATCGGCTTTCCGCTACTCATTCTTCATTGATACCCGAAACCTCACTGTCACTATCTAAAATATGCAGGTATATCGATCCATTTGGATTCTTACTCTCTAAGTGTGTGAACTCAGGGAAGGCGTTATCTCTCATTGAGTGAGCATTGATGTTCTTTCCATGCCCGACTGTGTTGCACTGGCAGAATGTTTCTTTCTGAAGCTTCTGTTTGTCCGGCAAGATAATCGATGCCACCTTCTGTCGGATCTCGATCTCTTTCACAACTTGATCTTGCTTCCGAATTTGCTTCTCTTTCACAACTTGAGCCTTCTTCTGAATTTGCATCTCTTTCACAACTTGAGCCTTCTTCTGGATCTGCTTCTCTTTTACAGCTTGAAGCTGAAACTTTCGGTTTGCTGAAGCCAGGCAGTCTAAACCAGGATAGGTCTTCCCGTCTCTTCTTGGAAACATTGCACGTGTCGAACAGTTTAAAGTTGCAAATTCCACAACAAAATGCGAGCGGGTCACCATAGTGAACACAAGTCTGTCATTGACCTTCAGGTTGTGCTCATATGAAAATTCTCGCCATCCATTGCTAATTATGTATAGCCTTGGATGACTGAACCAAGCGGCGTACTGGAAATTCATGTGCCATAGCTTGTGCCCCGCAGAATCCGTCATTGTCACACACCTCTCCACCTTGTGCTCCTTACAAAATTCTGCAGGTAGAAGCTGCTCATGACAAAGACATTAATTGAGAAGTACGCAAATGAGCACGTCCCCTTTCAGAATTAGCTCATCACAGACAATCGTATCAAGAAGAAGCACATCGTAATTGTAAGCTCATTAATTTTCCAGTCAAGAAAACTATCAAGATCTCCTCCGCAAGTCACCATTGCGGGGAACACAGTCAAATAAACCAAATATCTTGAGAAAATCAGCTACCTCCTAAAATTTTTCATTACGAAAACACGAATTGAACCAGTGTCAACCTCCATTACCAGTCTGCAGCATTGAGAGGTATAAGAAGTGTACTCGGACCGCAAGTCTTTCATGAAGCTTTTCGCTGTACTTCCGGGCGCACTGATGGCACTTCCTTCGTTAGCACTTCGCTTCTGCCGCTTGGATGGCGCGCTTCTCTTGATCTGCCCCCTGGATGATAGATTTAAGCACCGTGGCGGGTCATGCTGAATTAGGATTGAACTACCATTGATGGCAGACATTTTCTTGTTCATCGTCATCGCCACGTGTCTCTCGAAATCACTTCAAGTAGCCTCGCACTTCAGCTTCAGCGATGTAACGTATTCAAACTTAGACTCCGCTTACATGCACTGCAAATTGCCAAGAAAATTTCCACGACATCAGGAAGTGGAAATGTTTACCACAACCGCACCGGCGTACAGTATACGCCAGCATATTTGTGTCAAATAAACAATAATTACTGCACGACAAACCATAAAGATCCACAAACAGTAAGTTCACTCCGTCTCTCCGCAGGATTGGAAATTCCTGTTTCTCGATCTAATTTGAGATCATGGAGCTCATATGAAACAAAATCATCATCGGACTCCTTTGATTGCTGCATTGAGCAAACTAAGAGAAATTCACAGATTCCGGATCCATATTGACTTTCTGAGAATTGGACATGAAGCTCGAAAGAAATGGCATGGGCTTCTTACGCTCGCACTAACGCAGCTCTGCGCACAATTTGTCAAAAATTTCCTCAACGTCATGAAATGAATACAAGTACCGAAACTAACATTCGTATTCAAACAAAAATACAGTAGACACTGCACGACTAACCATGAAGAATCACGATGTAAGAGCCAGTTCACGCCATCGCTCAGCAGCAAGTTTAGTATTTCTCCAATCGAGATGCAGCTCGTATATAACGAGTAAAGCATCATCATCTCCTTTGATTGCTGCATTGAGCAAACTAATAAATTCACAGTCGAAACTGAAGTTCGCTATAGACGTTCTGATCGAGAATTGCACGTATTAGTAATTACGTCAGACGCTACATTCCATCGGAAGTTAGAAACGAATCATCATCGGCTTTGATTTCAGATTCAAAGAACAGTACATTCACAGCAACTCGGTCGACATTGACGTCTTGAGCGAAAATTCGACTCGAGGGACAGGGCAGTACACAATAAGTCAGTGATGGGAGTGGAATTGATCGGTCTTTACTCTCGAAGATTAGTTTATCTCAGAAATTAAGAGCCAGTTCACGCCATCTCTCAGCAGCAAGTTTAGTATTTCTCCAATAGAGATGTAGCTCGTATATAAAGAGTAAATCATCATCTCCTTTTGATTGCTGCATTGAGCAAACTAATAAATTCACAGACTCCCAGTCCAAATTGAGGTTCAATATAGACGTTCTGATCGAGAATTGCAGGTATTAATAATTACGTCAGACGCTACATTCCATCGGAAGTTAGAAATTAATCATCATCTGCTTTGAATTCTGGTTCAAAAAACAGTACATTCACAGTAATTCGGTCGGCATTGACGTCTTGAGCGAAACTTCGACTCGCGGGACAGGGCAACACACAATAAGAGCGATGGGAGTGGAGTTGATCGGTTTTCTCGAAGATGAGGTTTTAGGGCTTTATGGCTCAAATCGCCCTAGTCAAGTTCACACTGCACTACTAACTGTATATGACTTTCATATGATCTGACCTTAAAATGAATTTCATATTAATTGAAATTTTAGTAATTTTATAGGAGTTACATTTTTGAACGTAGTTTTTTTTTAAACCTTGGAACTACCATTATTTGATATTAATATGAAATTGGATCTTATATGGAATTGTATTTCATGTGCTTAAGGTCTTATGAACTTCATATAATAATGACAAGGGGCTTCTTTCATGATGTTAGGTCCATTCATTAATTTATGTGTAGTGAATTTGAAATGGACAAACTACCAACCCATACCTCTTTATTGTTCATTTTTTTTTTCATTTTAAAAATATACTTGGATGGACCTTCTTGTTATCAAAATTTAAGGTTTTAAAAAACTGCAATGTTTCTTTGAGAAGATGTTTGAATGTCATCAGGATTCATTCGAAATATATGCATTCTACTCAAACGTCTTTCCTGATTTGGATGTTTAGGAAATGTATGGCAATTAAGAATCTTCTATCTAATGATTCCATCTTCTTTAAAATTGAGTGACATAGAGTTTAGTCTATTCATCTGGTTTGGAGAGAATGGAAAGAGAGCAACATGACAGGCAATATCATTCGAGATAGTCATCACTATTGGTTTCTTTAGTTCCATACATAAAATTCTTGAATATGAAGATTGGGTTGTCCGTTTTATAATATTGACGAATTCAAAAAGAAGCATCACTTCAAGAATAATAGCAGCTTCAATCACTAAAAAGTTATCACAATGCATAGTAGGCAAACTAACCGAACAAATGCCTATTGGACACTATTTTGTTCAAATCGCTAGCTTCACATTAACCAGTCCTCCAAATTTCCAAAATTGTAGAGATATATTATAAAAGGCAACTTGGAACAATATTTTAACGATGACTCCCAAGCAATAGTTGTAAAGTATGATTTATATATCACATATATATGGTTAGATCAACAAATACAAAAAACAATATTTTACAATAAAACTAGAAGCCAAAAACTGAAAATTCTTTCTAAAATCCATTATAGATTGAATATTTATGGTTTTTATAAGAATTTTTTTCTGTAAGTTCAAAATGTTGAGTTCCAATCATAGTGTTTTTTGAAGATTTTTATATTATTTTTTTATTCAAGTCATTTTTGAAGAGTCATTTTTTGAACTAAAAAAGTTACTTTTTGAGGCTAAATTTACCAATATATTTTGAATGATAGAGTATTTGAAAAACAAAATCTTTATAATCTGAACCATTCAAATGTTAAAGAATGAATACAAGAATCTTAAAAAAAAAATGATAGATGAAAAAATGCATTTCGATGAGTTTGGGATGTATTTCCGATCATTCATTGTTCAAAATCTGCACTCATGGTCCTTAAGGGGTTAATGCAAAGTAGTGTTGACATCTTCAAAAGATCAATTTTCTTTAAGATCAATTTGATGAAATTCAAAAGTAAAATAACTTCAAAGATATAAGTAAAAAGGTGCAATATGCTTATTTGAAAAGATCCATTTCTATGACTTTGAGCATTTTAGTATATATGAAAGGGAAAAATATTGAAAATAATATTTTTCTCATAGAAGTATTGTAAATAAGAAATTAAATTTTTTTTTTCGTTAGAATTATTATAAACGTCATAAAATGGCATTTTCTATGGGAGTCACTTTATACTCAAAATTTGCATTTGAATTTTTATTCAACTTGGGTTTGGGGGGATATATATGACAACAAGGTATGATTGCACTGAATTGAATAGCATTTACTTACTAACTTCTTAAATTGAGGTTAAGATCCAATCTTTGCAAATTTGAGCCACAAAGATGGGATCTAAACAAATATAGTCTACAATTCAATTGGTGCCAACAAACTTTTGATATTTTCTTTCTACAAAGAAGATACAGAAAACTCAATTTAGGATATAGATAGCTCAATGTGATTAAATTGTACACAATCATGCCTTGTTGTCATTCCAAAAAAAATACATTGATGTTAATAAAACATCAAATGCAATCTAGAGTATTAGTGAAGTAGAGACCATTGAATTGCAAATGGCATTTTATAACTATAAAAATAACTTCATTGTTTGGACAAAAATTTGCCTTTTGAAGTTCCAATAAACATTGTAGTGATGCACATGCAATCACATAAAAGATCTCTATTTATATTTCATTGAGTTCCAAATTGTCACCTAATTTTGAATGATGCAATTTTAAGCTCTTTTGCTAAAAACAAGGAGGGTTAAAAACTTGTTGATGACCAAAAGATTGAACAAATTAGAGCATGAAATTCAAGATTCAAATCAAACGAGACCATATAGAATTTTGTGCTCTATCTTGCTTAATCCTTTTTTAGTATTTTGGTCATAAGAAGAAGAAAAAGGACTTCAATACCTTCGTCAATACCTTTAGAGAGCTTTTACATTTACGTATATCTAAATTTGTAAGGTTGGAAATAATCTAAAGGAAATATTTGACTTTATTTCTAAAGCATTTCAAAGTTGAATGAATTCATGATGAACTTTGGATATATTCATATAATATTCTTCCTTAGAAAGTTGAATTCTAGTTAAGTTAAAAGAGACCTTTCTACTATTGGTCAATAATATAATTTCTTCAAGAATGTCCATCAAATGACTGATACTTGTACATGCACAATTGACGCAAGGTATCAACAAAATGAATCTAATCCCAAAGCACACATGAATGCACCCTTAATACTTTTGCTGAGAGCATTTGCTTTAGCACTTGCCAAATTTGACACGCTAAAGGTTTACATCTATTTTTGAAGAACCCTCAAAATTCTTGTTCCTCACCACATGTGCTCTACAAATAATCAATTGATCAATCACCAAGTGAAATATAGGATAAAATTCACTAATTAAACTTAAGTGATAAACAATGATTTCAAGGACCATTATTTGGACTCGCTAGGATTCATTTAATTGCCATGAGAATATTTCGAGGGATTTGGAATACGTACTTGTCATCCAAATTTGGCATGTCAAAGACTTTTGGCGAGTGCCGATGCGGATGCTCAAACGCCATTCCTAACATTAACCCTTCAACACTCCAACGTCCAATTTTTGGACAACAAATACATTCATATTCTTGTTTCTTTTTCATTACTACTTGGATGAAAGTCATTTTAATTTGTGGAAATACTTTATTAAGTTCTTATCCTACCTATCAGTTGGATTTGGTATTACCAGAGTACATATTTTTTAAAATTACAAATGTGCAAGTATGTCAAGTAGTTGACTAGGCCAAAATTGCATTGATTCTAGTTCCAAACTAGATTTGCAAAAATGAGGTCATAGATGTAAAAAACACAAAAATTTCCAAAAACCAGCATCTCAAGAGAACCTCATTTCAAATCCATTCCAACAAGATTTACTCAAAAAATGATACTCCATAATATTTTGCTTGTAATCAAATTTAGAAGGAAATTGAAAATATTTTCTTTCAAAATTAATTAAAAAAATATTGGTGATAGCATTGGTGAATTTAACCATACAAATGGAATCTAAAACTCAAAAGCTTCAATTTTTATTTCTATATCAATTCCTAAATATTCTTCTATAGAATACAATATAATGATTTTTCCCAAGTTGTCAAATCTGGGGAATACTTTGAACGTTTATCTAACACCAAATGCAAATATCCTATACAAAATAGTGAAATTGGGTTGCCTTAACAATTAGGTTGCCTTCCTAACTGAGAGAAGTTAGCTCATGAGCCACTGCTTGTCTACATGGAGGCGCATGCAATTCTCTAAACCCGAGCCATGAACAATGCACGAACCCATACAACACATATAGTTCCTTCATTGTTGCATTCTTATGTAATGACTGTACATATTTATATAGTGTCGAGAAATTAGTATTAAGCAACCTAATTTCACTATTTTGTGTACGTAAGGTATGTTTGCACTTGGTGTTAGGGGTTATGTTTGCAATGTGAATCCAGTCAAGAAGTAGGTCTAAATTCATTCAAGAAGACCCTCAATAACAACACTCTATGCAAATATCCCAGATACTTTTATGGATTCAATTAGAATACACTACAGTACTGTCGGGACCACAATGATCTGTTTCAGAAGCAACAACAACAAATTCATAACTGAAATAAGTTACCCCAAAAGTAAGTAACTCTGATCCCAATGCACGAGATTCACACGCTAAACTGCCAAAAGCTGAATAGGAAGCAACTCACCAGATTCACACGCAACTAATGTGGGCTTCTCCCGTCCCTCCACTCCAACGATAAGTTCATCGATGCAACGAATGATAAAGATATCAAATTCCAGCATCTTTCATCTCATTCCTCCTTTCCATCCACGCCCTTCGGATGATACCATCAAACGAGATGAGAATCATCGAAGAGAATTATCATTCGACGAATGTGGGCATCATCGTTCATCCAAGTTCCTTGATCCCGTGCAGGCCTGCAGCAGGGGAAGACGGAGGGGATCGTGCAAGGAAAGCTATCAAAAACCCGTCTCTCCGATCATTTGTGAAGAATCTCGTTGTGGAAGAAATTTGTGCGGAGTGCGCGAGATTTTTGTGCATTTTGCATTTCTGTGGAGTAGCAATGGCGATGCGAGGTGTTTTTTTGGTTGCATTGTTATGTGTGGCGGCGTTGGTGGCGGGATGTGCAGGGCGCGTTTTGCCGTCTTCGGAGATCGGGAGTATCTCCATGGTGACTGATTTGAATGCCGGCCGGTTTGCGGCTTTCCTCGGGCAGTCAAAGGAGGTTTTGCACTTCGCTGCGTTCGCTGCTAAGTACGTCTTTGTTGAAATTTTTTTCTATTTCTACTTCTTATCTGTTCGGGGGGATCTTGTTTGTGAGGATTTCCTGAATTATGTGCGATGGAGTTTTTGTTTCTGTTTTTTGAGCTTTCTTATCTTTAGGTCCTTAGCGTTTCGGTTTTATGTTTATTTGTGTGTCTGATTTGTAGTGAAGTCTTGTATGGGCGGAATGTTTCCAACGCAGCTTGACTCCAGTTGCTCGCGTCTTCCGAGGATTCTTTTTTTGGCCTTTCTTTGAATGTAGTATGATATTTGGTGATGTGTTGCTTGAGAATACTGTTGTGTTTGCTAGAGCGTTCTGACTAAGTCTATCGCAGGTTCAAGAAGGAATATAAGACGGTGGAAGAGCTGAAGCACCGATTTGCCACTTTTATGGACAGTGTGAAGCTGGTTGAGAGCCACAACAGGGAAAAGCATTCTTACACGCTCGCTGTGAACGGTATGCTCTTTAATTAAGTCCATTGTCAGATTTTAGTGTTAGATATGGTCGTTTTGGTGTTTGACTGGCGACCCAGTTTCAAATGCGAGACTTGTGCTGGCCTTTCATATGGTCTACCGGGAGTTTGATGTGTGTCCTGGTGCTGCAGAATTTGCGGACGTGACCTTTGAGGAATTCAGGGACTCGAGGCTGATGAAAGGTGAACAGAATTGCTCGGCCACTGAGGGTAACCATGTGATGACGAGCACAGAGTTGCCAAAGACGGTATGTATTCCGATTAGAATAGGATTCATGTGCTTCAGCTGCATACAATGAGCTATAGGATGCGTAGTCATGAACGTTCTCCTGAATCCTTTGTTCTGCACTTCGGAGTTTTTGTTTGTGTCTCGTTACATGTCGTTTTGCTGAGCGAGTTCTCTAAAAAATGATATGGTGTCCATGTCCCAATTTCAAGCTTTTTCTTTGAATATTGTCCTCATTCTTTCTACTACATTTTGGTATACTGAAAAATTCGTTTTCCAAATTTTTCTTATTGCAGAAAGATTGGCGTGAAAAGGGCATTGTCAGTGAAGTGAAAAATCAAGCTAGCTGCGGCTCGTGCTGGACGTTCAGGTAATGCATATTTTGTGCAGAAGAATAATTTGGTGAATGTACATGCTTGTATCAACAAGTGTGGCTGAAATAAGCTCTTGTGTGCTCTAGCGAGACTAGCACATTACACAGAAGAGCTTGTACTAAGTCTTACTCAATGTGTTGAATTCAAATTCAATCTTCTAATATTTTCCCCTTGGTGACATTCTTCAGCACAACTGGGGCACTAGAAGCAGCTCATGCACAGGCTACCGGGAAAATGGTTCTCTTGTCTGAGCAGCAGTTGGTAGACTGTGCTGGAGATTATAATAACCATGGATGTGGAGGTGGATTGCCTTCGCAAGCCTTTGAGTACATTCGGTTCAATGGTGGAATTGACACTGAGGAATCCTATCCATACTATGCCAAGGACAGTCAATGCAAGTTCCACGACAAGACAGTTGGCGCCAAAGTTTGGGACGTTGTCAACATCACGGAGGTGTGATTTGGAGCTTTATTGAGGATGAAAGCAGTTTGGTCTTTGAAAGTGCTCAGAGTTACGGAATTTTGCATAGATTTTAATGCTCTGACCAGTGACCTCATTTTCATTAATGTTACAACAATATTGCAAATGTCCTCTCCTGTCTACAGGGAGCAGAAACGCAGTTGAAGCATGCCGTTGCCACACAGAGGCCAGTGAGTGTTGCATTTGAGGTAGTTAACGATTTCCGACTGTATAACGGCGGTGTTTATACCAGTCAAGATTGTCACACAAGCCCCCAGGTGAAGTATTTACCCTCTTCTGCAAACTCATTTAACTGTTTTTTGCATTTGGGAACCGGACTGAATTTTTGACAAATTTTTGGATTAGTGCAATTATAACTGCGGCTGGTTCCATTTGAATAAAATTCCTGAATTGTAAGTGTGAGAATAGGCTTTCCTGTATATTGCTCACGTTGTAATCTGAGCAACTAATAGATTGGCTACTTCTTTTATGCTCTTTGAAAAGTGCCAATTGAAATCTGTGAATACGGATTTATCGTAGGCTTTTTCTAATATTTTTTTCTTGTTTTTTGTAGACGGTGAACCATGCTGTGTTGGCTGTGGGATATGGTGAAGATGCAAATGGAACGCCCTACTGGATCATCAAAAACTCGTGGGGGGCCGACTGGGGACTGGATGGTTACTTTTACATGGAAATGGGCAAGAACATGTGTGGTAAGTCTTTGCTTCCTTGTTTTGGCTTTTTGACGACGAAGAGAGACCAGAGTCTCGTTTTGGTGGGTTTCAAGTTAGGTTTATCGTATATGCCTTTGTCAAGGTTTCTTATTTGACATGTTTAACGACACTTAATTCTCTAGAACGTCAGTGTCATTGAACAATTGACGTGTGTGTTGAGCGTATTTTTAACAGTATTTGAGAACACATGAATAAGGACATTACTGAGCTAGGTGTCAATGGTGACCTGTGCAGGTGTCTCAACATGTTCATCCTATCCAGTGGTTCCTGAAGACCTCAAAAAAGAAGTATAAATGTTTTCTCTTATTGAAGTATTGGGACATAATTACATCTTCACCTCTCAGAGAAGCCCCTGCACTGTACAGATTAGCCCTCCTTCCTGCTGCCACACTGAATCCTAAATACCATCCTTTGTACCTGGAGCCAACATTGGCTCCAAATAGGTTAGGTTTGTACTCGGGTTCTTGAGAACCGCTCAGTGGAATATAGACGGCCAGGTGTTGCGAGTGTGGATTCCACCACTTTGTGATACCGTTGCATATAGGTTAGTGTAGATTGTATGTAGTTTATGTTCAAGACTATTGAAATGGTATATTATTGACAATGAAGGTATGTTCTGCTGCATGTTTGCTTCACGTACAGCAGGCATATAATTTAAGAAATTGTACGCACTGTGGTTGGGGTTGGTTGGGTACATTGCATCTTAAGTTATAAGCGTCATGGATGGGTCTAAGGTAGTCTGCTCTAAGAGCCTGTCTCCATTGAGGCCTGGACCTCCAGGAATCGGAGGCAAGCGTCCAGGAGCCGGGGCATGTGGTTGGCATCCAGGGCGTTTCCATTAGGGAGCTCAGACCCCACACTGGCAACATGTGTCGCACTCTCCACCCAAAGTGGCGTAACTAGTAGCTCCAATTACAAATTACACGTTGATTCCCCACCCAAAGTGGCGTAACTAGTAGCTCCAATTAGAAATTACACGTTGATTCCCCAGCTTGTGTGACAAAACGAATTTGTTTCTTTCTTAGAATAAGCCCCTCCAAGCTAGGGTCGAGGCCCTCCAGCTCTGCAAAGCCGATTTACAAGGGTTGTAGGTTGTAGGTTTGATTAGAGGTCTGGTCCAAGAGCCCAATGCAAACTACTTCTAAAAGCGACCCTGTTTTAAATGCAATCTCATCCGGATGGTGAACCACTCAGGCTTTGTGTATATTGAAGAATGGATAACTTCCATCCATTTTTTGTGTTCAATTTTACAGTGTTGATGAATCTACAACCACATCATTGAGAAAATCCTAAAAGGAATATAAAATCCATCATTTTATTGTTGTCTGTGAGTGAAATATTTTATTTTTATTTTATTTTTCAAAGGTGAAATTCATACTTGGTACATTTCATATTTTATGAAATTTTAGATTTTTTTTTGGAATGTTTCAAATCATCATGAATTTTTGAAGAAATAGTGGAGAAAATTCATATCAAGTACAAAACATATTCAAAAAATTTGAAAGTTTTTAAAAATAAGGTTATGGATCTTCAACTTCAAACTTTTTAGCATGTATATGGCCTTGTATATTGTATTTCATAGTTCAAACTTTTTTTCCCTTAAACCTTAATTTTCACATTCAAAATGATTTCTTAAGCTTTTGAGAAAAAAAATAACAAACTGAAGCTTCTAAAGTGTAGTTTCTACTTTTACAAAACATTTTGGAAAAATCCTTAAAAATAGCATTATATTGAAGTTTGAAGTTGAAGATCTTTGACCTTGTCTCTAAAAAGCTTGAAATATGAAATATATTGTACAATATACTATTTTTTTTGACAAAATACATTTTATAAAATCACAAGACAAGTAATGCAACTTAAACTTAACTCAATGCGGATGAAACATTAATAATATTGCACACAGATTATTTGATTTTGATTGAATTGATTGAAATTATGCATTCTTCAATATGAAAAAAGGCTCTTTGACAATGGACCTAAATGGTTCGCAGTGTCCTTCCAATGTTAATTTCAAAGCATTTTTATTTTTTTATTTTGTTTTATTTGTAATATTTATTAAAAAAATGGTACAATATACATCAATATATAGTGTGTTTCAAGCCGTTGAGCTTTTTCCCCTTAAGACTTGATATTGAAACTCAAATGATTCCTTGCGTAAAATATTTTCTTTTATTGAAGTTTGAAGTTGATGATCTGTAACCATGTTTCCGTGCATGTTTCTAAATATAGAATGATATAGAAATTTTTGTTATATGGCAATGTCTTGCACTATAATTTACTTCTATTTTGAAAATTTTAGATTTTTTTAATACGATTCGTATCTAAAACAAAAAATTTGCATTTTTAAAAAATAATTTAAATAATTATAAATTTTAACCAAAAAGATTTGAAAATCTTATGGCAAGTATTAGAGATGTCATTTCATCTTTAAAAAATAAAACAAAAAAAATTCATTCATAAATAGAGAAAAAATAGAGGATATAGAGTACAAGACTTACGAGTTTGAATACATAGTCATAGGCTCCATCCTTTAGGAAATTAAGCTTTGCTTGAAATTTGCTAGGTTTGTAGTTCACCTATCTTTCGCCTTCTTCTCCATTCTAGCTGCGATATCCCTTGAAGTCACAACACCTAATTGTAATCCATTTCTTATTTATAAGAGTATAAGGTTGGCATTTGGATATATCGATTTTCATCACTTTGAAAATTCAAAGTTTATTCAGATGCTGTCTATAAAATGCATTCTTAGAGAATCTAAAATCCTTGTTTGACTACCTATAAGATCCCTCAAAAAAAAATTTAATATAATAATGGAAACTATATTGAATTGTTTATCTAGGAGTAGTTACCTTAACATTGAAAGGATGGACCGGTTACCAACTTACCTTAGAGTATTAAAGAGCACGTTTTCTATAATTGTCAAGCTTGGAGTGGGAGTTATCTGCAGTCCACAAATTCTTGAGATGAGAAAGTATTTGTCAAGAGGACCACAGAATATCTATTGGTAGAATGTAAAAATGAGTCCAGACAAATACCGAGATAGAGTTGTTTGAATCACGGGCGTTCAATTGCTACATTTTCATCATGTCCATCATTAAATCAAAGTTCCATGAGCAATTAATGTCATCTATTATATTATATTAAGTAGGCAATGTCACAACCCCTATGAGGACTCCTATCATAAAATTTGTCACATTTCCATATCAAAAGAATATTATCCAATTATTTCACCCAATATTCACGATGAAAATCTGAATTTTGTTGGCTAAAGACGTCGGATTCCTCCAGTTGGTTTACCATTATGTGGTGGCAATTTTGATCTCAATTCAAAATTGCCAAGGAAATTGAAACGTGGGACGTCAATGTGGTCCCTCTTTAACCCCTAAGTGCCTAAGCCTTTCTAAGTGTGTTCTTCCTAGGAAAAAAGAGCAGGGAGTTATAGTTATCCCCAATGATGCAATTTTTTTTTTTTTTCAAAATCTAGCCTTTTGTATGTTTAAAGAGCTAGCTTATTAGTGTATATACCAATTTTGAGTGCAAAATTGCATAGGAGTTGTGAGATCATAACAAGATAAATGTATGTTTTCTATTTTTAGTATGCTGCCCCTCTCCACAATGTTTGAGAAATTTGCATATAAATTTTTTTGGGGATAGGAGGTGACATGAAAAAATACAAACTATGTTAGCACACTAAAATACACTTTCAAAAACTTGATTTCACATGAAAAGCTATCAAATTCATTACACAATCCACCTTGCAATTGTTGAAATGCAATTTTTTTTATACTTAGAAATTGCAAATAACTCCAAATCAACACTTGCATGTTTAAATTTTCAACAGTGAAAATCATGAAAACACTTTATTTTGTCCATTGGGACCATTTTCAAAGCAAATGGATAAGTACAACTTTTTAGATCTCAAATTAAGTGAATTTGGCAAGCTTTGTTCAAAGCCAGGAAATCAAGTAAAATTTGCAAGCTTTACACTTCTACTAATGATACATATATGCCTTTGAGGACCTCTCAAAAATCAAATATTTACCTTTTTAGTGAAAAATAAAAGTTTCCAATAATTAACCTTCAATACTGCCCGTGAAAAAATTTTAACCGATCAAAGGAACTTAACTGCCCATGCCCAAACGAGCCTGAAATTTTGGAGTGACCATATTTGGTCGCTTAGACAGTATGGGGTTAAGGAATCTGTGATTTGGGCTGCTTGTCTAGTTTGCAATGCGATCTCCTTCAACAACCCCTGGGCGCTTCAAGAACTTGAACAAGTTTTATGGGAAGCCTTCATTGATCAACACGCGGGTGGTGTGGTTCAAAACCATGAAGCTCTGTGTTTTATACCTAGACAACGAGGGTACCTTTCTCGTGCGGTTTGACAATGTATGTCTCTTAATAATCGGATTTCCTTGGCAAGAGAAAACACATCTTAAATGAGCTAGAATTTAGCTCAACCTAAGATGGGTACTTTCAACTGAAGTGGCAAGGGCCTTCTTTAGGGCATCGGAAATTTGACAGCAGGCTTTGCCTGCTATCATGGTTCACTTGTGGTCTTACTCTCTCTCGCCTTGGTTAATTTTTGAAAATGTTTTAGCAAATGTAAAAAGCTTTGCCAAGGGTGAGATCCTTCGGTTCGAAGTACTTTTTCTTTTATCATATGGAGGTTGGATCCAATGCTGTTTTACGGCAGTTGCTAACTTGCCTTCTTTGTAAATAGAAAAATTTGTAGATTTCTAATCCTGTGGTTCGAAATGAAAAGAAGGGAAGCAGCCCTTGCACAAATTTTGTTGCTTGGGTAGGGTGACCTACATCCATGCTAAAGTAGATGTGTCCCATTTTTTCAAAATCTTTCAGTATGAAAAAACAAAAGCTTTCAACAAGGGGAGATTGGAAAGTACAGCTGGGTCCAATATTCTTACAAACTGCCCATTGTTGCATTCAAAAAGAACTTGCATAATATAAAATACAATTGGCATTTTTTTGTTAACTCTTAAATGCCCTAACATCGTTTTTTGGCAACATAGCGATTTTGGGCAGCTCACTATGAATGGAGTTTTTATTTTTTTTCTTTGAAATATTCACACAACATTTTCCCAAGGAGTAGCTTTAAGGCCCATCAATTTTCATAACTTTTAACTGCATGGTTAAAAAGTTATTGTATAATATGTGATTTTCAATGCTTGGCGAATAGCTAAAAAAATTCTTAAAAAAACACTTTTTAAAAAAATAAAAATTTGAAATTGGTTCTCTACATTTGTATATACATGGAAAGCTTTGAATCATTCCATTTTGATTAATGTGATGAAAATTATGAGGGGTTTTAGTTTGCAGATAGTTATAGAACATCTACTCTAAAATAAACTTTGAAGTCCTTTATTTAACTCAATTTTCAATATTTTGAAAAAAAATAAAAAACACTGCTTGTAGATTGTTTACTACAACATTACAACCGTTGGGATCGGAATTTTTCAATTCCGTAATTGAATTCTCGACAAATTAATATTTTGAATCATTTTCTACTTCTTTCTACTAACTATTTATTCCCTATATGTTGTACAATTCCAAATGATCTGAATTGTTTCAAGCATGTATTTAATTTGTCTAGGAAAATGAATCCAAAGAGTAACCACCATTTTGGACATTTTTCATACAAATGCGTCCTTGTGAAGGGCAGCTCCCCGTTTTTTGCAATGACAAAAGAAGGATTTTTGTCGATTCAAATGCTATTATCTTGCAATTTACAAAGTGGAAATTTCTGAAACTTTTTCCACATCTTCTCAAACCAGTTTACTACAAGATCTTATAGTTACATGTGTCTAAAATTGGGATATTTTTCTAAAATTTGGTGCTTATATTAAAAATGGCAGTTTTGGAGCGTTTTTGGTGAAAACATAGTCAAATACATTTAGTGGTTAAAAGTTATTCTATTGTGCCTAAATGAAGGCTTAGATTTTACTTTAAATAAAATTCTTGCTTTTAACTTAACTATGAGCAGTTGAGCTCCTTCTAATCCTCAATAGTTATAAATCCTATATAGCCGGGTTGCTTTACTTCCTATCACCTTTCTTATATAAAGATCTTATCTTCACATTTGAATATACTCACAATATCAAGTGGTGTTTGAAGCTATGAAAGATGGAGGCTGAATATTTTGAATTTTCAAAAATTAAAGCCGAATTTTTCAAAAATTAATATTATAAAGTGCCAAATATTATTTTGAACTTTAATTAAATATTCGGCACCAAAGTGCCGAATTTACTATCTGAGTACAGTAGTAGATTCATAATGTTTACTATTGTAAGATAGCAAGATTATTATTGAAAATTAGTACATATTGATAAAGAATTGACATCATGAGTAATAATTTCAAATCCAATTTTATAAAACAAAAGTATTGGCGGCCTGCCACACAATTACAAGCATAGATATAAAAACAATCCACATCTAAGATTACAAAACAATCATAAATGTAATGCTGAACAATCTAATAGAAAAAATAAAATAAAATAAACCCTAAACCAAAAAAAAACAATCCTGGAATCAGGTAGTGAATAGTAAATGACAAACCTTCAACCCTAAAATCACGAAGAAGACATGTAAAAGACAGAATTAGAAATTCAAGGAAATTTAATCGGTGTTAGCTACACTAAAAACTATATTTAGTGTTAGCAACACTATTTACAAATCATGACACTAAATATCATTAAGCCTACTAAAGTAAGTAACATTAAATGTAATTTCTAACACTAAATATATTCTATGGTAAATATGAAATCCGAAAAATGTTTACATTTAGTGTTAAATTGCAAGGGAAGACCAGGGAAGGGGAAGGTCAAAGGTAAGAGAAGACAAAGGCGGCGCATTCAAGTCTAACACTACACTAATTACTCCAAAGTTCAGATTTAGTGTTGGGTGGGGTAGGCTGGTAATTACACTAAATTCAATCCAACACTAAATATAGTTTTTAGTGTAGCAATCAGTAAGTCACTCAGATGACAATGAAAAATAAATAGAACTTGAAATATAAAGAATAAAATGGAATTGACCTCTAAAGAATCAAGACCTTTTTTTGCCAAAAAACATTCAAATCTAGCTACCAATTCTATTGCAAAGAGTAAAAAAAATTGAAAATTGTACTTTTTCACATATATCCATAAGATCTTATGTCTAACTAGTCTAAAAATGTCCAAAATAAATTTCAAACTTTTTGACCACGTAGAATAAAAGATATTTCCATATAAGTGAAAATGAAAACAAAATTTTCAACACCTTATGTGACTAGATTTTTTGACTTTGAACCTCTTAACTTAAATTTTTTGTACTATATGTATTGAGTTTTGAGGTTTAAATCTTTCTAGTAAAGAATTAAGTTGAGAATTTAGGGGGAAAAAATTTCAAAAAAATTAATTAATTTTCATTCTTAAGAAAACTGTTAAGTAGAAATAGGTACAAGATCAAGGAAAAATCTGAATCATTAAATACTCTAAGATGGATTTGGAATACACTAATTCCAGTGGTGAGATTGTTCTAGCAAACAAACAAATCCATGTAGAACTTTTTTTTTGATAAATTCTGAAAAATTGAATTATGTCAAAAACAAATCCACCATATCATTTTCTCAAGAAATTACTATGATTGCTCGGAATACAAGATGCTCCAAAACTTTCACATCATGTATCCAAATGAAATGAATAAAAGCTTTCCATGTAGACAAAAATCTAATCTACAAGAAAAAAATTGAAAAAAATAACTCAAATTTTTTAAATTTATTTTTGGTGCCTAGTCTCTCTTATTTTGAACTATTTGTGGCATAACTTTTGCGCCCACGCACTGATTGGAAAAAAATTATATAACCATAAAGGTACTTACTTTTTCTATCTTCAAAAAAGTTTTAAAAAATCATGACAAAATTTGAGACCGTAGATACCTGCCCAAAATCCAATTTGTCCCTCAAAGGGACAATGGTCCTTTAGGGGTTAATTGAATACAAGTGACCGTACATATAATCAATAGAATATTTTTGAGGAAGATAGTAATAGAAGTCAAATCGGAAAGAACGTGATACCATTGATTTCTTGTTATTAAAAAGTAGAAAGATTAAGCTCTAAATCAATTTGGTTGCTAATGGACAAATGAAATTTAAATATAAGCAACAACCATCCTTACCTATTTGAGTGATCATGAGTTATATTGACTAACAACTAATAAAAAGGGCAATCAAATGTGCAGATGCCTAGTCCTAAATTAATATCATCACATTATAAATCACAATTTAAAGCGACTTAGTAATAAATCACAAAAGATCAATAGTCATTCAAGTCATCAAATGCTATTACAAAACCTTCATAAAATTATAGAGAACTATGTATTAGTTGGCAATTGGTAGCTATCCTTGTAAAGTAGACCTATTGGGTGCCAATCAATAACCAATTTCTAAACAACAAAATCTAATATTGGCTCATAGTTGACAACCACTTCACATTTGTTGTTTTAATCTTCTATATAGTTATTAATATCTCGATTGACTATAGCACCAATTACCTCCAAGTTTGCCAAAGCTACAGTGACTGAAGCCTTAGGAATGACAAGAGTACCAAGAAGTCCTCTCTTTGCGTGCGAAGGCATTTAATGTGAGAATAGGACAATAATTGTATAAACTACTTGAGAAAGACAACATTCTTTCTGCCTCCTATTGGTCCAACATTCCTTTATAACCACGCCCTTGCCTTATTTCTTGGCTTTCATTGGAATTTGCAATCCACCTTGAAATTTTTGTAAGTTGGACCTTGGATTAAATCAATACATTTTAGAACTTGTCTAAACCAAACAAGAAGGTAATTATTTCCAAATATTTTTATATTCATTAGAAAAAAAATGAATCCAGGGAAGGCTATTTTGGAAACCAGTGCAACATTGTTCTAAATATTAAATAATAATAAAATTTAAAAATCTAAAGAATATTTTTTGAGTTTAAACAAACAAATAATTAATTAATATTTTTTTGATGTGGTATTGTCCATGCCATGTCAGCAGCCTACATGTACTGCTAATTTTTTAGTACATCAGAGCCCCCAAACTTAGAAACGTCAAGATAACACGCAACCTTCCTGTGGCTTCATTTCCTTTCTAATAAATGCTTTGCTTGCTCATCTTGGGCTGATTTCATTCACATTGCTAGGATGATATTTTGGATATTATGAGGCAAGCAAAGCACGTTTTCACTTGCATGGATCATGATGCCATCTTTATTACTAATGAAGAGGAAGAGAAAGTGCAATTAGAGATTTCACTTCTAATTTAATGATTTTTATTTGAAACTCTAGGCTTTGGGATACCATTGTCTCCACTTTGTACTCCCAAGGTTCCACTTGGTATGTGCCTACAATGTACTACCAACCTTCTTCTTGTGGTGGCTTCAAGTAGTCTAATCTCTACACGAGGTTGCTCATTACATTAAGGTCATTCATTAGGAAAAACTTCAGCCCTCCAGAAGGCCGCTAAGGAATTGACTTACGGGACCCCTTTGGTGCAAGTTCAGAATGAATAAAAAAATATAAATATAAATATAAAAAACAAGAATGTGATGTGGCACTATTAGTGCCATGTTAGCACACAATTTTTAAATATTTAAAAAAAAATGAAAAATGAAAAAAAAAATATTTTGATTTTTTTCCATAATTGCACCGGACGAGTGCCAACTTGCAGCCTTCTGGAGGGCTGAAATTTTTCCTAATGTAAGGTCCCTTGAGTGACTTCAAGAAGACATTATGAGTGACATCTAAATTACATATCTTCCTTAAAAGGGGGGCTCTATTTTATGTGAATTTATTTTAGAAGTTAGGAGGAAGTAAGGTAGAAACCCCAGTTGTCAACCACGCTCAGTAGGCTAGTATCCAACCTGTAGGGTGCGCTATTTCCAACCTTAGGTTGGAAACTAAGCTTGGAATGTTTTTTCGGTCCTTTCCAAAGTTGGGACTAAGAAGGTTATGACACATGTCCCGAAGTAATGAGCATTCTTGAACGATTGGAATTGGAAGACTCTAGACATTGGCTATTGGAAGTACACTTTTGGGCTTCTAAAATTCACAACAATTTCTTTTTTGGAAATAAAATTCTGAAAATTTTGCAATCCCTATATTTCCTATCTTCCTACATGGTCAAAATTTCCACGACCTCATGCTGTGCACAATTTGCTCCAAAATTGCTTAAATTATGAACTACTGGTGCTTTTACCTTATGTGGTTTCTTGGAGGACTTAAAAAGTTTGAGAAGTGATTGGTTGTAGAGTAGGATATCTTTCAAAGGTATCCTAGATTGGATATGGTGAGCTAGAAACTACATTTTAGAAGTCGCTTTGCTTAGTTGTCAAATTAAAAGCAACCCAAGAATTCAAGTCTAATGTTAAAAATAAATTTTTGGAAGTTGGAAAGTGGTCTCCACCAAGCTTCTCCCTAAAAACCTATTGGCCAACAATTTTGAGTTTCCTTTTGCAAATAAAAATTGTACACTTTCATGTAGAACTTTGGATTTTTTTCCTTTTACGCAAAATTTGACCAATTTTTGGATTTAGAAGTCTACTAAAAATCACCTTCTAATGGTCTGTTATTAATTAATCCAAATATGATGGGTTTATAGTGGCCTTCAAAATGTTTTGTAACCTTCTAAAAATTGCCATAAACAATTAAAAAATTAGATATTTCCAACAAATTTTGGACATATTCAAGTACAAGTAACATGCTTGTATAAAATCATTTTTTAGATTTTAAACTAAGTTTTAGGCATTTATAAAATTAAACTCAAAATTACGTGTGAAAAAGAACTTTTAACAAAACTACAAAATCTTCAATATTCTTTAATAGATGGAATGAGAGGTTTTTCAGAAACTTTCTTATAAAAATTTCATGAATTAAGTTTTTTGAATAAACAAATTGAAATATGATCCCAAAATAAATATTTATATAATTTATAATATACTCAATAGATCTCCAAAAAAGTTCTAAAATTTTTGAAAGGGTATAAAATATTTTTATATTATTTTCTATAATCTGTTTCATTGGAGATTTTTTGGAATGAAAAACATAACTATTTGGAGTGAAAGCTTTTGTATTTAATACAAGTCTTTTTCACCAATTAATTTGATTTCAATTTCAAAAATGTCTAAATTTTTTTTGAATTTCTTTTTAAAATCATTTTAGAAAATTGTGTTATTTGTATCTCCATATGTTCAAAATTGTTGAAAAAAATGAAATTTCCTAGTTAACTTGTAATGAACCAAGTGAACGTTAGTTGTTGCCCTTCTTTTTTGAGTTGCCTATCTCAAGTTTTGAGTTTTTTTATTTAAAAATTATATCAAAAAATAGACTATGTTACAAATCCAATGGCAGAAGTTTCATCATATTCCAAGTGAAATTCTGCCTTGTAGAATTTTTTAGGTTTGAGTGGTGTGGTGTAGTTTATGGTTTAGTTTTTTGGTTCAATTTGGGCATGGACTAAAAAACCACCCAATGTGATTGTTGCCCACCTCAGAACAGGGCAAGTCTAAGAAGTTAAAGGAAAAGACAAGTGTACCCATTCTTGTTTTTTTTCCTAATACTACTCTCATTTCAGTGTCCATTGTGCATTGTAAGCTCCATCCAAAATTGCAAAATGACCAAAATATTGTGAAATTTTGGATGAGAATTTTCAACTCTCTAGTCCTTCACTAAGCACAAAAGGTCATCATTTCAAAATAACACATTAAGATATGCTCCTTAAAAGTCGGTGTTGCCCTATTTCTCATTGACCCAAATAAAACTTCAAAATTAAATATCTACTAAACTATATAGTCAAATAATGTGAATTTTCTTGGTGAATTACTCACTCCCAATGTGAACTACAAGATTCTAGGGTTAAATTCTATCTATCTCAAGAAAGAATGGGCAAATAAACTGCTCAGCTTCTTGGCAATTTTGGCCTATTTTAGATCCCCTAGGCCTTGGTCATTAGGGGTTAAGGTAAAACAACCCAATGCCATCAGCCATCCAATGCTGACATCTAATAAACCTTCCCATTTGCATCACCCTTCCATTACCACAATCTTAACCCCTACAAGATCAAGGCCATTTTTTTGCCAAAAAACACCCAAAACTGCCATTTTTATAGCAAAGAATAAAAAAAATTAAAAATTGTTTTGTTTTTCATCTAATTGCAGGATCTTATACCTAACGAGTATGACAATGTGTGGAAAAAATTTCAAAATTTTTGACCGCACAGATTGCAAGATATCTGCATTTAAAGTAAAAAAGACATCTTTTTCAGCACATTGTGGGACTAGATTTATGACTTTGAACATTTTTAACTTAAATATTTTGCACTACAGAGTTTTGAGCTTTTAATCTTTATAGTAGAGAATTGAGTTGAGAGTCTACGGAAAAAAAAAAATACAAAAGAACTTAATTTTCATTGTTAAAAAAATTATTAAGTAGAAGTAGGTATAAGATAGAAGGAAAATCTAAAATATTATTATCTTTTATATGGAATTAAAAAGCAGGAATCCAATGGTGAGATTGTTCTAGCAAAAAAACTAAACCATTTGGATCTTTTTTTTTTGAAAAATTGTAAAAATTGCATTCAAAAATGAATCCTACAATTTTTTTTTTTCAGGAAGATGCTCTAAGTGCCCGAAAAACAAGATTGTCTATAACTTTCTCATAACAAATCCAAGAAAAAAGAATTAAAAGAATTAAAATTAAAAATTAAATTTTTTTTTTGCTGCCCCATATCCCTTGTTTTGAGCTTATTTGGGCATAAATTTTTTTCCTAGCCACCGATTGAAAAAAAAATTATATTCCCACAAAGCCTAGCAATTATTCTATCTTCAAAAGAGTTTAAAAAAATCACAACAAAAATTCAGCCTGTAGGTACCTACCCGAAATCCCATTTGTCCTCTGAAGGGACAATGGTCCTTTAGGGATTAGCATCATGACAATGCACTTGGAGAGGGGACACGTCATCATGTGGTTTAGTATGGGTCTATCCATACTTTATCTATTGAGTCCCAACAAACTTTGAGAAAATCACAAAAAATTCATTTCTTGTCCAAATGCCTTGATTCTATTTGCAAATCGCTTCTCTCAAACTTCTCAATCTCTGAGAAGTACAAATAACATCTCCAAGGTACCTGGATAGCAAATCTACTTGGTAATAGGCATGTTTACCTTAATTACGGCAATGTTTGAAGTATTTGAAAACTTATGAGAGCCACTGGACAGCAGAATACATTGACTTCATGAACTGCAATTGGCTCTGATTTCTGGCTCCTTGGAATGAGCATAATGCATAGAATGGGCTCATCTATTTTATTGGCTTCTCCAAATGTTCCCTGACCCTATGATATGCCTGCTGACGTGGAACTCTGATTGGTCCAGATCCCCAAGCCCAAAGACATTCATACCATGCATCCTCCAATACCAATCATCAATAGGCGATCACATGACCAACAACTGATGTGGCTAGAAAAGTAGAAATGCCATTTTATTAAGGAAAAAAAAATTAAAAAAAATTAAAAAAAATTAAAAACCCAGAAACCCAAAAACTAAAACTCCCCCCCAACCCCCTTTCCATTCCATTCCAAGCCCTTTCAATTCACCCATTCTAAGCCACACAACGAACCATACCTCGGATATCCACCGCCAGCCTAGATCCCCTGCACCAAAATCTACCGATAATGCTGATCCTCTGTGGATAACTCTATTCCCGACCTTCTACACCACCCATGAGGACCTTCGTGCCGAACACAGAACCAGCTTTCCGTAAAACTGTAAAAGTAGTAGATTTTTCGATTCGTTTTCAAACGATGAGGAAGATATGTGTCTACTATCTAGGATTTCGGTGGATTCTAGCATTCGTGGTGGTGAGGCCGTGATCCAGAGCGTGGCGATGGCTTCGTGAGGAGACTCAAATTCGGAGACAGGCAGTTTGCCGCAGCAGTCCCAACAAACTTCGCTCCAGCAATCGCTCCGTTGCAGAGCTTTCTTCATCTTGCAGGCCCACATTGCACACGTCTGTGACTTGGGGCATTCTTTTCCTCCTTGCACAGAAATTTGGAAGCGATGGCGAGCAGTGTTACAGCCATGAAGTCCGTCTCCGTGGCTCAGGTACAGCGTTTTTTTGCACAACGATTCTGAGCTCTCCCCCTGGAGAATTTTGGTTTGAGATTTATTTACCTTGGGAAGGGAATGATGGTGTCTGCAGTGGTGGGTGGTGGGTGGTTCACACTTCTTTTTGTGACTAGGATTTCAAAAATTGTCCCCGCATTGGGAAGGGGGATAGGTGGGTGTTTAATCTTGCGCTGCGTGACTGTAAGTTCGGGTTTGTCGTCTTCGGTATGGGTGTTTGTTTTGAATTTAGCTCTGTACGTGACTGCTTATTTCAATTTTTCGTGTTTTCTTGGTAAGGGGTCGGTTTTTGAATTCAGCTCCGTGGTTTCAAATTTTCGTGCGACCGGGAAAGGGGGTAGTCTTCTTGAATTCAGCTGTGTATATGTTGTGAGTTACGCTGTCGAATTTCCGCATTTGAGAAGAGGAGTGACTTGAATTTGGCCGAGATTCGGATGGAGTTTTGGCTGTGGGATCGGTTGTCGGTTGATTTTTAGAGCGATTTGAGAGCAATGTGATGATGTAGCTCTCTTGGTTTGATGGCGAGTCGGACCTGATGGTGCCCCGTTGTGTGCAGTTGAACTCGACCGTGGGCTCGTCAGCTGCGACCAAGAGCACCCTGCCGAGCTCGGCATTCTTGGGATGCAAGAGCAAGCTCTCCGCCAGTGTGACGTTGGGCGTGGCCAAGGGCAAGAGCCGCGTGGTGGCAGAAGCCACGGAGGGTGCCAAGAAGAAAGACAAATGGTCCGGTCTGGGAACTGACACTTCCGATGACCAGCAAGACATCCAGTACGGGAAGGGGATGGTGGACGCGCTCTTCCAGGGCGGCGCTGGCATGGGCACCCAGAACGCTATTATGAGTTCCTACGACTACATCAGCACCGCGCAACGGAAGTATGTAACAATTCTCCTCCTCTCTCTCTTTCTCTCGCGCGCGCGCCATGCTTAGGGCTGCAGAATCGTGTGCCTTCTTTCGTTAGCTATATAATGAGCCCAAGTTTACTTTCTAAGTTACCACCATTTGAAGGGGTGCTGCTATAAGTTTCTGTATTCTCTTGGGCATGTTTGTGCCCAGTTTGACACCACCTTTATGTCGAGCTGAGTTCAAATTGTATAAATTCGATGGTCACCTAGAGTTCCCTAGAGTTGAATTGCATAAGCCCGTACTGAAATTGAAAGCTCAGAATTGTAGTATTGAAGATTTGCCTTAGAATGGTGGTGGTGTTCGAAGAGACTTTGAAGCTCACATGTCACCTCACCCTAGTTATCTCCTGATCTAGAAAATATTTACGTTTTAAAGGAGCGCTGTTTGGATTTGGTGTCCCTCTAGATTTGAGGCTGACAAAGATGTTATATTGCTCTTAGTCTGTATTGAAATTGACGTGGTGTTGGTTTGGCTGCTACAGCTTCTCGTTCGACAACATTAAGGATGGGCTCTACATCGCACCCGCTTTCATGGACAAGATTCTCATCCACATTGCCAAGAACTTCATGAGCTTGCCCGGCATCAAGGTGCCTCTCATTCTCGGAATCTGGGGAGGCAAGGGTCAAGGAAAGTCGTTCCAGTCCGAGCTCATCATGTCCAAGCTCGGCATCAAGTGAGTGTAAACCCCTTTTCTCAGTTGCATTACCTTATTTGCACACTTAATTACTCCTTGTATACAATCTTTGATACCTTACCTTGATGCCGAATTCTCGTGCAGCCCCATTATGATGAGTGCGGGAGAGTTGGAGTCTGGAAACGCCGGAGAGCCCGCGAAGCTCATCAGGCAGCGGTACAGGGAAGCCGCAGACATCATCAAGAAGGGGAAGATGTGCGCTCTCTTCATCAACGATCTCGACGCAGGTGCAGGACGAATGGGCGGCACCACACAATACACTGTGAATAACCAGATGGTGAACGCCACGCTCATGAACATTGCGGATTCCCCGACGAATGTGCAACTACCCGGCATCTACAATAAGGAGACCATTCCGCGTGTGCCGATTATTGTGACAGGAAACGATTTCTCCACTCTGTATGCTCCCCTCATCCGTGATGGTCGTATGGAGAAGTTCTACTGGGCGCCTACAAGGGAGGATCGTATTGGTGTTTGTAAGGGGATCTTCAGGGATGATAAGGTGGCGGATGAGGATGTGACGAGGCTTGTGGATCAGTTCCCCGGGCAATCCATCGGTACGTTGTGGCTAAGGGTTTCCATTACTGTTAAATCTATTGATCAGATATGAATTCTTGGCATTTGAATATCAATGTACTTTATCGTAAATGTTGAGGAGTATTAGTCATATTGAATTTCTTGATCAGATGCGAATTCTTTACATTTGAAACCAACAAACTTGATCATATGTGGAAGAAGCTAGATCAACAAAATTGATCACATATGAGAATCTGACACTTGAAAATCGTGTAACTTTGCAGATTTCTTCGGTGCTTTGAGGGCCCGTGTGTACGACGACGAGGTGCGGAAGTGGATTGCTGGCACTGGAGTGGAGAACATCGGCAAGAGGCTCGTGAACTCCAAGGACGGCCCTCCCACCTTCGACAAGCCGACCATGACCACCGATACTTTGATGAAATACGGTCACATGCTGGTGCAAGAGCAGCAGAACGTGAAACGTGTCCAACTCGCCGAACAATATATGTCCAGCGCCTCATCTCTCGGAGACGCAAATGATGACTCCATCAAGCAAGGAACTTTCTACGGTAAGCATCTCTAAAACTCCGTGATTCACTATAACTCCATACTCTCTTGCTTTCCCTGTGCATGTGCTCTTGTTTTGCCTCGTATTTGACAATGGCGGTGCTTGTTGTTTGAATGTTTAGGTAAAGACGCTCCACCAGCTGAGAAAGCGGAGTAGTGCAAGATGGGTCGAGGATGCGGCGCCGTAGGAGGGTTACTGATTTTGTCCTGTGCATGCTCTGGGCAAGAGGAAACGCTGCGGGATCCTTCAACTTCAAGGTACCGGAAGGCTGCATGGATCGCGGTGCCCAGAACTTTGACCCCACCGCCCGCAGTGACGACGGGACTTGCGTTTACGACTTCAAGAATGAGTAGACACTCAGTCCCGGAAGGAAAAGAGTGCTTGTTGTTGCTGTAGTAGTTTTATTTCATTCGTGGCTTCTAGTTTGGGAATGCTCTGTATCAAAGGTGGTTAGGCAAAGGCTTGGTACATATTTTCCTAAATATTCCTGCAGAGTGCTTACTTGCTTGTGAGCTCGAGTATGTATTCATAATATACAAGGAATTTCGGAAATCGCATTTGCTGGAGATTCTGTGCTGGTGATTCTCGTGGGGTGTATCCCGAGTTGCCTAGCAACCCATGTAGTGTGTATTCCAAGTTGCCATCAACCATGAAGTGTATCCCTAAAGCATCTCATTTCCGTGGCATTTCTGATTGCAGTAAGCACTACTTTCCTTAGCATGAAGTTATTCTCTCTCTGCTATCGACGATGTGGGTTCCTCTCAGATGCATATTCTGAACGCCGAGTTGAGAATCAGTGAGTAGGGTGAAGATTTTAACTTATCCTCCGCTATAAGCTCCTGCAAATTTACAACTGTACGACTATGTAAACTATTGGGCATTGATTGAAGTGGGCCAGAGAAAAAATTCAGCTTCGGTTTGATCTAGAAATCAGGTTCGGTTTCATTTTGAGGTCAGCGATGACCCCTGCTTGCCATAGGCAGACCAACTTGTGGCCACCGCACAAACTTCACTCAGGAGGTGCCAAATGGCCGTCTTACGAAGCTTATCCGCTTCCTGGGACATTCCCAAGGAAGAAATTCGATGCGAACTTTGAAAGTTTCCATTGGCCCTCTGCCATAATCCTACGGTGGAGGCTCACCGATACTCAGCCACACACACTGGTAACACTGACACCCTCACTACAAAGAGATCAGTCGATCCTCGGACCTCAAATGAATTAACTTTTTATCGTCTGATTTTCATGTCCACGCGGCAAACACTCGCTGCGACTGCTTGAGATAGTTTTGGCAACCTTGGACTGGGAGTTCGTTCGCTTTGGTTTTGAAATTTTCAAACTATGGCGCGAAGCTGCGCAGTCATGCAAAGCCGCTTCCGCTTCGCAGGCACGCCATTCTCTTCCCCACTTTTGAATATTTTTGCAATTCTCAACGTTTGAAAATCGTTATCTACCTCAATTGTTCCATTTTCATGCATGCTGCATGTGATGGAGGCTCGTTGAGAATCGAGAAAAAAATGGGGGTCTAATGTTCACAGTTCTTTTGCTCAATCTCCTCTTGTTCGTGAAATCCAATGTAGCCACTTCCAGCATTGGAGGTTTCGATCAACTTGCTTTCAAGCACTCACATTCTTCTGCAACTCTTTCAAGTTTCATCTTTCTCAGACAGAGAGATCAGTAATGGTTTCTACTGATCTTTGTCATGGAGACTCCGCCTTCTTCTTGTTGCCACTAATTAATGGAGACTCATCTGGCTCTGATTTGCAAATTGGGGTTTTAGTGTAGTAAGCATTGACCATTCTTTTGCCTTCAAGCTTAGTATCCGATCTTGTGACCATGGTCGTTGCTATGTGCAGGTTGTACTCAACAACAAGAGCAAGAGCACCCTCCCGAGCTCCGCGCTCTTCGGTTGCAAGAGCAAAGCATCGTCCGTGAATGTGACATTGGGCGTCGCGAAGAGCAAGAGCCGCATCGTTGCGGAAGCCACAGAGAGTGCGATTCCCAAGAAGGCCGACCGATGGTCTGGTCTCGGGAAAGACATTTCCGATGACCAGCAAGACATCCAGTATGGAAAGGGGATGGTGGACTCGCTCTTCCAGGGCGCCGTGGGCATGGGCACCCAGAACGCTGTGATGAGCTCCTACGACTACATCAGCACCCCCGCAACGGAAGTATGTAACAATTCTCCTCTCTCTCTCTCGCCATGCTTAGGGTTATGAAATCTTGTGCCTTCTTTCGTTAGCTTTTCATAGAGTTAAGATTCTCCTCTTACTTTCAACCTTTCGCGTGTTTGAACAATTCTTCTGGTTGCACGTTTTGCAGTTACAACTTCGACAATGAAACGAGCGATGACTCTACATTGCGCCAGCATTCATGGACAAGTTGGTCATCCACGTTGCGAAGAATTTCATGAACTTGTCTGGGATCAAGATCTCGCTCATCCTGGGGGTTTGGGGAGGCAAGGGGCAGGGGAAGACGTTCCAGAGTGAGCTCGTCATGAAGAAGCTTGGAATCAAGTAAGCGCACTCCTCCCCTTTCCATTTCGAACTTGAATCTCTTGCTTGGGCATGAAAGTAGCTTACTCCTAAAACTAGAATCACGGTATCCATGATGCTCCAAAGTCACGCATCCTGTTACTTACATTTTGAGTTCAATTTTGTTATGGAAACCAAATCATATCTTGTTGTTTAGATATGTTGTCACATGCATAGTAAGTTGTTTCCAGTTCCGAATGTTATGACCTGTTGTTATGACATGACGATTCACGGTGCTACTTGGTGACTCTGGTTACAGATCTTGAGGGACAGTACTTCAATTATCGCTCTTGATAATTGAAACCCATGCTTGCAGCCCGATCATGATGAGTTGGAGTCTGGCAACGCTGGGGAACCAGCCAAGCTCATCAGGCAGCGGTACAGGGAAGTCTCAGACATCATCAAGAAGAAGCAAGATGTGCGTTCTCTTCATCAACGATCTTGACGCAGGTGCTGGGCGAATGGGTGGCACCACACAGTACTCTATATGTGAACAACCAGATGGTGAACGCTACTCTCATGAACATCGCCGATTCCCCCACGAATGTGCAGCTGCCCGGGTTGTACAACAAGGAGGAGATTCCGCGTGTGCCGATTATTGTGACAGGAAACGATTTCTCCACTTTGTATGCGCCGCTCATTCGTGATGGTCGTATGGAGAAGTTCTACTGGGCGCCTACAAGGGAGGATCGTATTGGTGTATCTTCAGAGATGATACTGTGGCGGATGAGGACATGACGAAGCTTGTGGATCAGTTCCCAGGACAGGCTATTGGTGCGTGAATTGCATCTGTTGCTGTTACTTATGCTGATGCTACTACTTTAGTTGCTGTTGCTATTGCTGCTGTTTCTACTGTTGCTATTGTAGCTGCTCTTGTTGCTGTTGGTGGTGTGGGGTTCTTGTTGTTGCTGTTTTTGCTGTTGTCGCCCGCTTTTGATGTTTTTGATTTGGCACTCTTTGTGGTGCCCATTCTGATGGTCTATTTTGGCAAGATGTGCTTTCTTCACCATCAGAAAACTCAAGGTTGTAGCAGCTTTATTGAAATATGTTCGGTAATTCGAATTTTGAGCGTTGTTGTGAAAAGCGGTTTGTGTTGAGTTGTGCAAGAGGATGATGGTTACTTTCCCTTTTCAAGTCAATAAATCACCTTTTTTTTTGCTTGAATTCCATTGACACCCTAGATCCATTGCGGACACTTTTGGTCCCCTCGGGCGGTCAGGGGTTAATTATGTTTTACCAACACAATAATGTTCTACCGACACTCTTGCAACTGTACTAATGGTAATTTTTTTTGGTTTGCGTTTTTGTTACCTCCACAGAGAACAAGGCTTATGATGGGAATGTACAGATTGAGCTGCACGGATGTGAGATTGTACTGCAGTCTGTATTGGTAAAGTACGTGTCTTACCTGAGCACCCGTCCATGCTCTTGTTGTAAAGAGCTTTTTCTCTTCCGCTTGGCATAGATCTTTGATTGTATTCAGTATTGTCTCCCTACGATGATGCCGTGTGTACATCATGGCGGATTGTAGACGTAAACCCTGTAGTTTGAAAAGTTTGTGTAGAGTGTTATTTGATACTTCGACATCTTAACGCTTCTTTGAATTATAAAGCTTGCAAATGTTTACTGAAAATACCATAAGATGCGAATTTGTTAATGCAATTCCAGATAGTGTTCTGGAAACTTGGAATGCTAGTGGTGATCGTAATCTTATTGAATGCGAGCCCTGTCCCTTCATCATGTTTCGCAACAGCTCGCCTGATTGTAGCACAAATGTTCCGCATGAGTTCAAACATTATGCAATGCTTGAACGGTAACTGGCAATGCACCACAAAGACTAAACCTCTTTAACTTTGAAACAATATTCTGGAATATCTTGCACACTTATCATACGTATTGCACATTTATACTAATTGCTCAGTTTTGGTCACGGATTCATCACATACATAACTCTGAGGTAAGAATGTACGAAAGCACCTTGCAGTCTACATGTTGAGTCAAACAAGGCCAAAGGGGAGGAAAACTTGGCCATAAATTTGAAACTCCTATCCAACTCCTTGGTCAAGCCGTAGGTAAGCAACTTATAGTTTACATACAGACGAATTTTATCCAATTTAGATTCAGACTTTGTATTATAGAATGGTATGTACATGTGTACTGAAAAGTCAATCAATGGGGTAGAACTTACTTAAACACCCCTCGCAGGCTTGTGGGGCGACTACATGACCTCGAGTCCACCCTGTAAATCGAAGTTTGACGTCAACTGCAGCGATGTAAGCCTGGCATCCTCTTCGTACTAGGCCGCAAATAGGCCGAATAATGAAAGACAAGTTGGATTAGGTGCTGAAATTGAAAGAAGACGACCATAAAGAATCATGGCCAAAGTAATCGATGTGTCAAACCGCCCAATGCGAAAGGAAAAATCTGTACATATCATAGACTATCCAGTGAACCCAAGACCTTGGCATAAAGAAACTAAGAAACTAAATGAAATCATGCCAAACAGCGCTCTGACCACTGTACCAGTCGAACAAAAGAAAACCATCTCCGAACAGAAAATATTTCCAGACGCACTACTCTGGTTTTCGTTGATGTCTGTTTACGAAAAGCTTATCAAGATCCTCAGTCGCCACATTACTCCTGAAAAACACAACGTTACAGATGTCACAAAGGATCCAAGCGATCTTAGACACCAATTCACCACAATTACAATTCAAGGGAGCTTGTCCTCAATCATGATCAACAATGAAGAAGACTGAGAAAAGAGGACAATAGAAGAAGACATAGCTGCTAAAGAATGACCGAAATGTGACACCCTAAAACCCTGCACAATGAGTACATATTAATTTTAAGAATGATCACCACCTTAACATAACATAAGAACTCATGTCGGATATCAGTCATCTACCAGTAAGACTTTGAACCTTATCCGAAGAATGCATTCTATGGCGCTATTGGAATCCTCGTTGATCTGCCAACAAGGATATATAAAATTTTGCCACTTTTCATAACAGTAACAGTATCTTGTCTAAAGAGACACAATCACGTATGGTCACCTTAACAAACCAGACAAAGAGGAGAAATCGATGCCATACTAACCTTCCTCTCAACTGCGGGGGCACAAGCGCAGCGCTTGAAGGTGTCCGAACAGAAGAAGAATTCGGTCCTGAGCGGGGAACCTTGGGCGCATGCGGGGGATGCGAGCTACCATTCACTTGAGGCCGCTTTCGCGGAACAGAAGAAGTATTGCCCGTGGACGCAGATGGTGCGGGAGCGTCGAAAAGCTGAGCAACGCTAGGTAAGACCGAAGCAGTGACCGGAGCGACAACCGGAGCAGTGGAAGACACAACGGGAGAGCTGCGAGAGCGATAGATAACACGCCAGTGACCAGAAGTGCAGTTAGATTACCACAATACTTCACTCTCTAGCTCAACATCGCCACATTCCATTCCATTCCAACAAGTTGCCATATGAAATTTAAGAGAGAATAACGCAATCATTTCACCAGATCCCGATGAAATTTTGTCCTAAACAGACAACTGCATTGCAGACACTAAATAACAAAAAGAATATGCAAGATTATACAAGGTTATGCAAGATTGTGCAAGATTGTGCAAGATCGTGCAAGATTGTGCAAGATTATGCAAGAGTTGTGCAAGATTATTGGCCAGACTTCGTATCCTCAACCAAACTCTTGGAGCCACGAAGCCCAAAAAAAATAAAAAATTAAGTGGATTGTGAAGTGAAGTACCTGGGAGAGGCTATGCGCGCAGGTTCGTCGTCTTCGTCGTCGTCAGAGGCGGCGTAGTCCACGAGCATGGCCATGGGAGCGCAGGCAAGGGGCGAGCAGAGCAAGGGCAGGAGGGACGAAGGTTGCTGTTGCGTCGAGAAGACGGAGCATCGTCGTCTTCACGGGGACAAGGAAATTAGGTCACGGGACATCAGTTCTCGGACGGACGGGACTCTGGCTAGTGACGGACGGTCGGAAGGATGGGACGGGGATAACGGAGGTGACCCAATTCAGTCAAAATCTAGGAGGGCACGTCATTTGAATAAAGGAGTCACAGTGGGTTCAGCAAACTCTTTGTCTTCACCATTTCGAGTGGAGAAGAAAGTTTTGTAAGTTCTCTGAACCACCTTTGAGGTAAAAGACCCCATTGCGGTCAGAATGAGGAGCGTACCCTCATGCCATTGCTGAAAATTTTCAAATTTTTTTCCACACGAAGATAAGTGTGAGAGACAATGAGGACATTTGAAATTTTATTTTTTGGACCAAGTATGAATTAGTTCTGAATTTTTGAAGTGATCAACCCATAAGGGTGTGTAGGCTACCTCATGACCAACAAATCTGAATCCAATATGGTCATCTTCCTACCCAATGCAGTCACAACATTTTCAAACATAGAAGACCTAAAAGATCAATTTTTACAAAGAATTTTAAACTGAAAAGTTGGAAGTACTTATTGAGGTCACTATTTACTCCATAACTACCATGTAAGGCATTGATTGTGGTCTGAAAAACCACAATGGGGTCATTAGGTGTGCATCATGGGCCATTTGACTAGAATGGGGTCTTTTACCTTACATTAGGAGTAAGTTAAAAGAGCCCATCATGGTCAGAATTAGGAGAATGCCCTCACACCATTGCTGAATTTTCTTAATTTTCTTCCCATGTAAAGACAAGTGTGAGAAATAGTTGAGAGCAACTGAAATTAGATTTTTTTGTCAGAGTATGAATTTGCTATATATTTTTGAAGTGTTTAGTCCTAAAAGTCTCTAGACTGCTTCAAAACCAACGAAAGCTATATCTATAATGCTCACCTTACTCACCTAAAGTAGTCACAATGTTTTCTAATTTGGAAGGCCTTAAAAAAAATCACTTCATCGTTGGAAAAATTGGGTGTTCCTAATGAGGTCACTAATCATTCCATTAGTGTTAGGTGAGACAATGATTGTGGCCCAAAATCTCACAACCATGGGAATGACCATTATGCGGTCATTCCCTAGGTGTCTGTCATAGGTCATTTGACCATGATGGATTGATTTACATTAGTCACACCTTCTTCATTGCACATCCATTCTCTGAAGAATGGGGACGTGGTGGCTCCACATTGGGCTTCCTGCAACAAAATATATTGAGTTTGCTAAATCTTCTCCACATCCATTGTTCTCTTGCAGACGTGAATAATGGGTGTGACGAAGATTTAGCAAGCAAAACTTTTTATCAGTGCACCATGGTGGCGCTTTGTAGTTTCACCTTAAGTTTTTAATCTAGCGCGGTAGTACAAGCTACACAGCTCGCAATGATTTAGGCAGCCCATCTTTCCGGGTCACCTCATCCTGTTAACAGATCTTGCAGTTTTTGATTTTTCGTGCTCAACATACCAGAAAGGGGGGTCCTAGGAGGTGTTACACCTTCTTCACCCATCGTTGCTCCTCATTGGCTCCTGTTTTGTCTCACCTTCTTCTCATTCTCCATATAAATTTCTTTAGTGAAGAAGGTGTATTCAGGACCTCTATTGCCAGGTCCAGTAGTTAACTACTTCAATGAATTTCCTCCTCTAATTGTGACTCTTTTTATTATAGAATATTTATCTAAAATTGTTTAAAATCTGTTATACTAGGGCACTCATAGCAGTTTGATATTTTGGACGATTTTATTTGAGAATTCTATAATGAATGCAATTACTACCTTCTTTTATTCTAGGGCACTTAAAAAATTAAATATATTGAACAATTTTATTTGGGAGTTCTATCATGAAAGCAATTACTATCTTTTTTTATTCTAGGGCACTAAAGAAATCATATATTGTGGACAATTTTATTTGGGAGTTCTAGAGTGAACAGTGTTATTACTATACCAAGTGGCCAAGGTTGATATCTCATGTTGAATCAATGATTGAAGTTGAGTAAAATGATTTGGTAGATGCTTAAAAATAAGAATATTTTATAAATTTTTTTTTATCATATCAAGAAATTAAATCCAAAAAATTTGACATATATTTTTAGTTGATACTAACTAGTAGAAACAATAGTATATTTTGATGAAATTGAATCTATAGTTGGTTTTAAAGCAATCTACTATATGTTGTTTGCAATCATCATTTTTTCTTCCTCCTCCTTCGAAATGAGATTGATGCATTTGAAACAAATGTTGTTCCAAACAATGCTTGCAGCATAGATATCATTAGATGATATTTAGGGGTCTTGGAGGGCTGTTTCAGGCCGGTTCCCTGATCTGCCCAGATTCAGTGAACGTCGGTACGGGTATGTCAAAATTTTTTTTTTTCAAAAATAAAAAATAAAAAATAAATTTTTTTACCAAAATATCGTTTTAAGCAATTTTTTTTTTTTTTTTTTCAAAAAATGACGTGGCAGTCGCTCGACCACATCAGCCAGCTACTGCTACTGCGTTCCCGCAGTCTGGGAACGCAACAGATAGCAGGGAAACTCAGACCCTTCTAAAACCCCCAAATCTCATCTAATGCTATAATCACCACTAATTACGTACAAAGGAATGTAATTACTAGTATGTTACAAAAATTGTCTTTGTTGGATCTCATTGGTAAGTCTAAGAGAATTCAAAGTGCTAAAAATAGGTGTATCATAAATCAACAACAAACTTTGATGTTTAGATAATAAACACCTATAAAATTATTACCTTCTATGGGAAAGAATCTATAACTAATAGATTTTGGTAACAATTTGGGGTGTAATTATATTATTTGATATCCAAACTATATATCCACATTTGTTGAAAGTCATTGAAATGTGTTGTTAATACTCCGTATATTGAACCAATAGTCCTAAATATAGAAAGATTATTTTTAAAAGTGCATTAGTCCTATGTGAAAAATACATTAAAAACAATGTCATTTTTGTACAGGACTAGCAATATGTTTTTTTAAGTGACTTCGATCTCTCTCTATATATAATTACACATATACACATTTTACCAATGCTTATCATTGTTATGTTGATTTGATGTATTTTTGACATGTTTTGCTAAAAAATCGGCTCGTATCAAGTTTTTGTGTCAACTCCATATATTGATTCTATTAATATTTGAACGCTCTAATTCCATCAAATTAAAACATTGAGTCCTTTATCCATGTTACAAGTTCAAATACTTTATCTTGATATGCTCTTAAAATTGAGCAAAAAAGGAATTAATTTTGGAAAATTGCACAAGCATTTGTAATTTTAACCCCTCAGGACCTAATATGCAACTTCTTGACAATAGAGATTTTCAACAAGCTGTTTTATTTTGATATTTTTTTTGCACATAGATATGCTTAAAATTTGTAGTTTTAATTGTACAGAAGTAAAGACTACTTTGTCTAGTATGCATGAAATTAACTATGGAAAATTTTGACTATTGGATTTTTGGATTATAGCAATTTTGGATGATCAACTTATTGGCAAAAATTGTAAAAAGATTATGTTTGCTCCCTTTTTGTACAAGACTACATTTTTAAATACTTCTCACATTAAAATTTTGAAATTTTGAAAATCCGAAAAAATGCAACATGAGTATGTCCATTCACTACTCTTCAAGCCCCTGCTTTACAAGATATGGAGATTGATTTCACCCTACCGAGAATTTGCCCTTTGAAAATTTCAAAAAGACACATCAAGCTTACAATATTTATACTTAGTGCATAAACCATGTGGTAATTATATTTGCATGATTATTACAAAATACCTTACTTGCATGTTTGAACTCCAACATACAATCATTTCCTTCACATGGGTGTAACATTTAAGCACCTCAAGTCCTGATTTTTGGGTCTCTAAATGCTCTAATGAGATTTTTCATTCAAGCAACTTTCCATTCATACAGCACAATGCTTGAAACCAATTGAAAACATACCTTCTCTTATATCCGATTTGATGAAATTAAAGTAAGTAATAGAAGCTATAAGCAAAATATTCGCAATTTAAAAATAAATAAAATTGGGCTGTTTTCAAATTTTAATGGATTAATAATATTGTGCATCAATGGATATTTCATCAATTATATTAGTACAAAGCAGTAAGCAAAACTACTCAGTAATAGGGTTTGGGCGTTAAAAAGGATTAACTAACCATATTATGCTGACTGATCAGCATTTCCGCAATAACCCATATGGATTGCTAGGTCGTCCGCTTCTGCGACCCTACATAAACCCTTCCACGGCCCCAACTCCGGTAGAAGTGATCCTTCTGGTTTTACATTATGATGAATGGAGGATTCACGCGGCTGCGTGAGAGGTGTCCGCCCCCAATACCTTGTTAACCAGGGCACCACCCATCTCTGATCCCGTAAACTTAAGAGATCACTTCCCGTAAAACCAATAAATTGATTTGCGGCCCACGAGAAACGATTCTCGTGCAGTGTTTGTTTGTGCTGCAGTTAGTTTTACAAAATCAATTTCTTTCTACTGCAAACCTCAGTTTTCGTGTACTGTTTGTTTCGAGAGCTGAGTTTATAATAGTGGTGGTGTTGAGTATCGAGTTTGAGCAAAAACAGATGATTGCTTGCTGGAGACGCGAGGTCTTGTACGACCATCAAGAGATTTTTCTCGAGTTTGATTCTGTTGGAGATGAGTCTTTGTGATGTCGGGGTTTGGGGATTAGGTATGGTTTGGATTAGGGTTTTCGTGTATTTGTTTCGAAAGCTGGGTTTATGATAGTGCTGTTGTTGAGTATCGAGTTGGAGCAAAAAAAGGTGATTGCTTGCTGGAAACGCGAGGTCTTGTACCACTATCAAGAGTTTTTTTTTCAAGTTTGATTCTGTCGGAGACGAGTCTTTGTGATGTCGGGGTTTGGGGATTAGGTATGGTTTGGATTAGGGTTTTTGTGTATTTGTTTCGATAGCTGGGTTTATGATTGTGGTGTTGTTGAGTATCGAGTTTGAACAAAAACAGATCATTGCATGCTGGAGACGCGAGGTCTAGCACGACCATCAAGAGAATTTTTTCAACTTCGATTCTGTTGGAGATGAGTCTGTGTGAAGTCGGGGTTTGTGGGTTAGGGTTTGTGGTTTGGTTTAGGGTTTTCAGTTCGTTGCTCTTCGGTGAAATTACTTGCCTGATATGCCAGGTCGTGGAGTGTTGCGAGGCCATCACGAGATTCTTGGGCGACTTTGATTCTGCTCTTCTGTTGGAGATGAGTCAGGGTTTGTGTATTAGGGTTTCGATGGGGATATGTTGGGGTTTCGGGTTCTGGAGTTGTTGCAAGCGGCAGAGGGTGGTATCCTTTGCGAGGTTGGAATGCATCATATGCTGTTTGAACTGTCCTTTAGTGTCAAGTTTCATGTGACCTTCTATTCATGTTGGAGAAAACTTCAATGACTTGTTTGGAGATTTCTAATATTGGAAAAGAAGGCGCCAGCTGAACAAATTCTCACACAAATTTAAATCATTGAAAATCAATGCCAAAAGAACGTAACACGAACAAAGTATTTACCATTGAATGACCCATTGAATGACGGAGATTGCATAAAATAGACCATGAAACTCAAATTCATGTTTGAAAAATCCATGTTGAGTTTTATGTTCTATTTTGTTAGATAATCCTTATTTGATTCCAAAATAGATTCTTTATTTCAAATGCACCAAAATAAAAGTAAAATAGTAAATTGATTTTCTATTTCTTAATAAAAACTTTGAAATTCAACACTCTTTATGCACATAAGAGTGCTAAAGGCTTTGTTTTATGATGATTAGAGATATGATATGAGAGTTATGGTTTTTCTAAAATAAAAGATAATTTAATCCAATTTTCTAATTCATACGAACTTTGAAATTCAATAATTTGTGACTTTAGAAAGAAGTACAAAAAACACAGTGTACCAATAGTGAAAATAATTTGGCACAAAAAAAATCTTATAAATCTTATAAATCAAGTAGTAATCTTATGTGTTCTACCTCATGTGCCTTCTGCACTCCTACTTCAAGCACAATCACTACATGTAAATGGTTACTATCTTTATAATACTTTGTAAATTATAACTGTTAATTTACAATATAATTCTTGACTTCTAAGCAGCTACCCCCTTAAGATCCAATTTCTAGCCAATTGCAACGCCAGCCACAACACAGTGGCATAACAAACCAAACTTTCATTGAGCCAGCCCTTCGTCCCTTCCCCTCCAGTCTTTGCGTTATCAAATCAGAACCTACAAACAAAACAACCACCCTTCTCTTATCGATAATACAACCAAAAAACTCACTTGCAAATTCAAATATCAACAAGAAACCACCAAAGAATTCCATAACTCCCTTGCATTAACAAACTCTCTGTTCAACACTATGAAAAATCGACTGCACCTTCTAATGCCTTTTCACCTAGAATAACACCACAAAACCTTTTTTCCAAGATTCAACAATACTTCTGTGAGTTTATTTGGTGGCCAAGCAAGGCTAGATGTAGACATGAAATATGATTCAATTAATGACACTTGGCACTATGTTATTACGATGCGTAGCTTTTAGTAGCTAATGTGGAAGTTTAAAAATTGGTGTTACAGGACTAATGAACAAAAGACAGTACTTCTACAACATTTCAACTAGAATCACTACAAGAGAATGGGGTGTTTTAAGTGAATTTTTAAGTATAGTTCTAGACAAAATATTTTAAGTAATGACCTTTAAGGCAATTTTCAACAAAATTGTACTGAAAATTGTACTTTTAATAAAATTTTGTTGAAAATTGCCTTAAAGGTCATTACTTAAAACCTTATGTCTAGGACTATACTTAAAAACTCACTTAAAACACCCCATTCTCTTGTAGTGAATACAACAATCATTTTAAAGTTGCAAATGTTTTTCAGTCAAATTGAGCTTTTGTGCAACTATAATTGCAGCTATTTTCTAGTCAAATTTAGGTTTTTCGCAATTGCACATCAATATGGTGGATTCCATGGAGTATAGACTTGTCCACATTAATAACTATAATGTATACTTGGTAAAGAATAATTCACATTAATTCTGAATTTGAACTTTGCATTGTTACATTCCTATAATTCCATACTTTATTCTAAGACTATTTTGCAATTAAAACAATGTATAGGTAAGATTTGGTGCTAACAAAAATAGCTGCAATCATAGGACAGTTGTATAGGACACTAAGTTATTGTTTAACAAGTTGTAGTGGACAAGTTTTTCAACTAGTGGGAAGCCAAAAGATGCCCTTCAGATGACAAATAGCACCTTAGGAGATGGGAAAAAATATTTTTTCATCCAATTTTAGGGGGAATTTCACTGAATAGTTTTACAAGACGATGGTGTTGGAAATCTTCTCTCTGCAGTTTTATTGACTTTCTATATAGGAAGATGCATAACACAAAGATCAGCATGTAGTGTATTTTGGTAACTTCAAGCTCTTTGCTCTTGATGTGAATTTGAGCCAAAAAATTGCAATTTTTTGAATTCCAAACCAACTGATGAAATGAAGATAACAAAATGAAGTTTCTATTCCAATTTGAAAATTTGAAAGACTCCTCAAATTGAATAATATGGTTTCTATTCCAATTTGAACTTTGAACCTATAACTACAATCTATTTAGTTTTTTTTCTATGATATTCTACACTATCATATACACCCATGGGAAAATTTCAAGATTTTTTGAGCAAGGTTTGTATTTGATATAAATTTTCTTCACATTTTCCAAAAGAAAATTACAGTATATTTTCATAGAAAAATTTGAAAATCTTAGGACTTATAGATGGCGTGTGATTTCATCTATTAAACATATACAAATATAAAAATTCAAGAATGAGTAGTCACAACATAGGAACAAATACTCGCAAAGTGCAAAGAATTTGCAATTGAATTCTATAGTCATGGGCACATCTTTTTAGGGTTTTGGAAATGAGTTCTAAGGGGTGCAATTAGTCTAGAATGGTAGGATGTACTCCGTTGAATTATCAATGGAGATCAAAGAAAAATCTAAGCTCAATGGTAGGATGTATTCCATTGAATTATCAATGGAGATCAAAGAACAATCTAAACTCAATGAATATCTCTCTTGTGATCTCTTTGAATTATTTTCTGTCAAACCTACCCCTTGGCTACAATAATTAACTTCAAAAATTCATAATGCACACTAAATATATGATGAGTTGAGCCTGTAGTAAGGTGGGTACACCCAAAAGCGCCACAAAAAATGGGCCATGAGTAGTTTGAAGGCTAAGTAGATAATAGTGAGTACGGGATTATAAAGAGATGTGTAGAAAAGGACGAAATGCAAAAAAAAATTCAGATTTTGACAAATATGAGAGTACATTAGGGGTACAAAGTTTTGGAAGTAGAGTATTCAAAAGCACTCATAGGCTGCACTAAAAATTAGCAATCACATGCACAAAGTTCCCCTCCCAAGGTGTCAGAATGAAAAGAAATGGACTTGCAATCGTGTTTAAAACAATGAAAATAAAATAAAATTAGTAACCAACAAGCAATAGAAAAAATTGTTAGTAATCAATGGGAATTGTCCATGTGTTTCAAAGAAAAGAAAACAATGATTACCTTGTCACAGAAACAAATTAACATGTGATGTGAGCTTAGAAGCATGTCACCAATACCAAAATGGCCAATGGTTCTTTGATGAACCACCATTTTCATTCACTGACAATTTTCAGTAGATAATTACACCATTTAAGGGCTTAATCTAGGGTGCGCTTTAAGGCACTGCGCCATAATGGGGGTACCCATTTTAGATGAACTGTGACGAGTATGTGACGAGATGAACTCCTCGTATTCTAAAATCAGAATAATAGATACTGTAACATAAGTAAAATACCTCTTGTAGCAGATAAACACTGCAAACTGCAGCATTTCTAGGCCTAGATGGACAATACCCACTGAAACAGCAGCGGGATCTGCAGTAAGAAAACAAAATGACCACGCCTGGCACTGCTTCTGCTGATCAGCTACCTTTCTTTCACTTGACTTGTGTGCGTAGTCTCAGAGGACTCCACAATATCCAAGTGACTAAAACACTAGCATGGAGAAGGAAATGTCAAGATACTGAACATGAAGAAGAAAATTATAAGTCTGGATAAAATCAGTTCTAAAGTTCAAACGCATCAGGTCTTAAGTAGATGCAAGGAAAATCAAAGCTGCAGCCTTGCAGAATATGTTACACTTGGAAAAGAAAAAAAGTGTCTTGATCAACCTAATCCCCCTTCAACTCTAATCTGCATTCTCTGCAAAGGAGCATCTGGGTAGCACCTTCAGACATGAAACCAACGATTTCCTTAAAAGTTTTACACTAAATATGTTCACAAACATTCTTGAGAACACATGTTTTAGAAACATGTGTCTGAGGTCTTCAGAAAAAGGTGCAAACTCTTATTGGAAATGTAAGGGCAGCAAAGAGGAACAAAATCACTCGGCCTATCCCACAAAAAATTATCATTGAGACTCACCCAAGATCTCTGATCCATCTATATTCCGCATACGAGGAGATCCGTTACTAATAGTGGGCGACCTTCTACGATCTCGTTGCTGTCTTTCCTCCCGCCCCCCTTCAGTCTCGTCAGCACCATCTTCGCCAGCACTCGGTGTGGAGCCCCATTGATCCACAGAAACATCAGGTAGCTTGAACTCTGGCGCCTGCCCAAGGAATCCAAGAGAATCTTCAGAATAGAGAAAGACGATCGTGACATAGCCATGACAATCTACAAGGTTATATGTCGAGAAAGAATTAAAGTGGAAAACTAGTAATCAAACCGAGAGTTCGGATCTTAACCCCCAAGGTCCCAAATAGCCAAATAGGGCAGCTTCCATATCGATATGAGTTGAAATAAATCATGTAGGAAGCTTTAAGGAAGGTAGCAAAATATGCCAAAAGAAAGAAGAATCAAACCCTACATTTTCAAACAATAAAATATGTTTTAAAAGTTACTATGAGGTTCCAAAGTAGACTTTCTAATTTGAGCCTGGAAATTCAGAGGTTATCTGGTGCACACGTGAAAATAGTGACCAGTAGGTCTTGCATTGCATGCGGTTCCAAGTGGGTGCGATTTACCTTGCTTGCAGCTTCCTTCATCTTCTTCCGAAGAGCCTCGTGTTCAGCTTTCAGACGAGAGGGCACTCCCCTCACTTGCATGACATTCTGTAGCGCCAAGTCTTCATCGATGTAATTTGTAGTTGTTGCGAACGGATGGTTCGCGGGTATCCACCGAACTTCTTCAGGATCAACACCTTGAGGAACAGGCTCGCCTTCACTTAAGAAAACAACCGGTCGCTTCCACCTGTAAGCTTGAACACGCCTATTCTGATGACTCACTCTTTTCTCATTGGTCAATGTTACTGGCGCTACCCTGAAAAGCTTACCGTACATTCTCACGACGGAATTCTTCCCTCCCGCTTTTCCTCCAACAAGAGGATTATTGAAGGGGTCTTCGTACTTCAGCGGCCTTCCACTACACCCAATCCACGTTGATGCAACGCAATTATATAACGATTAAATTTGCAAAGTATATTGAAGCAAAAATTTACTGCGTATAAGAACTGTACTGTACTGAAACCTATATAAGTAGAACAAATTTAACCAACCAAATATGTCAAATTGAGCACAGAATTGAGACGTACTCTCCTCTGTCAGCTCTAAGTTGGCCCCTCTTGATGAGATCTGAGACAGAGCCTCCACCATCGTCCCGAGGTTTTGCCATAAACCCAAGTGCTGCCATCATTATGACTGCGGCTGTGACGCCAACTCCTGCTGCTAGATTCATTGGAACACCCCTCGAAATCTGCAAAAGACGAGAAAAGAGAACTGCAACTTCACTCCTCTATTGAAAACAAATGAAAAAATTATAAAAAGGAAGAAAAAGAGAGAAGAGTACAGAACTCCGCAGAAATGCCAGAGATATATGCAGAACACTAATAATTTTTAAGGCCATGCAAGCCGTTCCGCTTGGGGTGGAATAAAATCTAAGAAAAGAGGTTTCCTAGGGATTGATTACATTGACCTTCGATTTTACAAATACACTAAGGGCCGCCTTTCTACTAGCATCTCCTCATGCATGCTCAGAAGCCAGAGTAACGCGTAACTTAAAGACACTTCTATGCTCTCGCTAAACATCAGAAAGCATAAACCTGCCAAAGCCACCTTTAGCGTATTCCCTTAACCCTCTACAGGAACAAGGACTTAATGGTTCAAATGCCCAATGCTGTGACCATATCGTGATCGTACTGTGAAAGGCATTATTCAGATGGAGCCAAATTTTATATCACTAGAATCAGTGAAGAACAGTACATGTTGGTCAATAAACAAAAGAATAGAACCAAAATATCCCCACATGGCCTAATCAAAACTGCTAAACATTGAATACGAGGCTTAATTCAGGTTTAATTTGGGCCTCTTGGTCCTTCAAGGGATAATTCATCTCTCAGAGATCTTCAGATTAAAGATTGTAACCATTTCACAAAAATCTTGAAAAAAATCCAAGAGAGACATCAATCGTTCACATTAACGATTCTTTTTAACCACTAAAATGTTTGGCCACTCTTTGGTGTGAACTGCAAGGCTCAGCAGAGCAACCAACGGAGGACTCATTTTTTCTGCGCCTATCACACCCAAGGTGTGCCGCGTATATCCTTTCTCGCGGAATACCACGTTGCTCCATTGCTTAAGGAGTCAACGCTCGGCCTAAGGCGGTCACATTAACGATTCTACTCATAATTTTATTGTAACAAGAAATGAGTGGACGTTTCAATGAGAACCCGAACTAAATGAGAAACTAAGGTTCAGTAATCGTTCACTATTATTCTGAAGGAGAGCACCTTTATTCTGAATGAGAGCAATTTTCATTGAAGAAATCCAAATCCTCAAATTCTTAGTAGGAGCTACATGCCCTTCAACGTCAACAAAAGAGACAGCATACAAATTCAGTTTAAGAGAAAGCAGGAAGGTCAACACTCTACCTGAGGCGCTTCAGTCACTAATGAGGACACCATCACGTCCTCCGTCAAGTCTTCACTAAGGCCATCCCCACCGCCTCTATCTCGCTGTCCAGCCATCACAATGCACGGAATCCTACCATTTGCTCGCGTCATGCCAATCTCACCCGACACTCTCTTTCTGAAGCTGGACAACTGCGGAGATTTTTGCAAGGCAAGATTCGGAGGAGGGCAAGCCACGGACATAGCGCCAGTGCACTGGCACATCCGACCGAAATCCCCTAATTGAGTTCGTCTCCTAGTAATCTCATTGCGTGATTCTGCACCATAAGAAGTGCTCGCCCAGGCCTCGCACCGTCTCGCGTGAACCCCCTGCAACATGACGACGGAACCGAAACACTAAACCCCAAGCCCCTGATGCTTGCACCTCGCTATCAAATATCTTTCTTTTCCATTCCTGCTCCGTCAAGAACGGAATTCAACGCAACGGGTGATTCTCTTGAAAAAGAAAAGGAAAGAAATGCAATCGACAAAGGTTCACAAGGGGCTCCCCGTTATAGACAGTGCAATATTTGGAGAGGAGAACCCTGCAACTGACCACCTAATTTGAACGTCGGGAAGGAGCGCCAAAACCTAAAGATAAGGACGGATCAGAAAGAAAAGATGAGCAGCTGGTCAGTCCGTCCCCTTAGTGAGAACAGAGGTGTGATATTAGAGAAGGCGACATTACAGAGGTCATATGACTCAGGGGCAATAAGGATGTAAAAGATGGTGAAGTCAGACTATTCATCTACTCCCCCATCCATAAATGGATCATCCATAAATGGATCATCCATAAATGGATCATCCATAAATGGATCATCCATAAATGGATCATCCACAAATGGATGATTCTTACCGGGTCTCTTTCATCCAATATCGCAGGGTTTTACACTCCCTAAAACCCTAAACCCTGTTGAAGCTCAGGAGCGGAGTGCAAGTCCATGATCGCTCTTGCGAATTGATCGCCGATGCATTGCAAATTCAAGTCCAAGCATTCATACGGTTCGTGAAGATGAAGGTCAAGGTTATTGCTCGTTCCGAGGAGGATTTCACGCGAGAGCGGAGCCAGGATTTGCAGGTTTGTTCCTAAGTGTCCATCATCCTGCGCGTGGTTCGGAGAGTTTTAGGGTTTTGAGGTGTTTCGTGGACTAAGTTTGGTGAATTCTGGGAAGTGCAGAAGGTGTTTCGGAACTTGGATCCTAGTCTTCACCCGCAGGAGAGGGCGCACGAGTATGTGCGAGCTGTCAACGCTGCGAAATTGGACAAGGTATTTTGCCGCGGATTAGCTTTCCGCGTGCTTTATTTTTCTAGGTTTAGGGGAATTAGTATAGATTTTGACGAAATTTCGTCTTGGAATTTTTGTTTCGGAATAATTTGTGATTGAGGAAAGAACGGGGTTGAATAATGCGCAGGTTTTTGCAAAGCCCTTTGTGGGCGCTTTAAATGGCCATGCTGATGGCGTCTCTTGCATGGTGAAGAACCCGCGTCGCCTGAATTGCCTTGTGTCGGCCTCCTTGGACGGAGGTATGGGCGGCGCTTTTTTCTTTGTACTGAGGATCATCTTCCTTGTGTGAACTACGCGTCAGTATCAGGAGTCTTTGACCTTCGTTTTGAAGCCCTGATGTTAAAGAGCTACGAGAATGGAGTTTGTCATTACTCTTTCTAGACATCTTCTTTTTAATCTGTCAATCTGATCAACTTTATTTGCATGTAAAATACCACAAACATCGACTCTTTGGGTAACTTGGTTAAGAGGGACGACTTTGGCTGGGCTTGACAAGACGCGGATAATAGAGTTCTAACAGATCTTGTTTTCAACTAATTTACTCCCTCAAACGAAATTTCTAATGCACTAGAATGATGTAGTGATTTGAAGTAAAGAACATCAGATCAAATTCAAACATATTTTCAAGTAAAGTGAATTTCATTGTTCATTTAGAACCCTTCCCACTTTGGTTACAGAGCTGTGAGAATATTATTTGCCTTTACTCTTACCAGGCATTTTCTTTTTTTAATCTGTCAGTCTGTTAAACTTTTCTGTGGGCCTCCTTTCTGCAGATATTCGGCTGTGGGATGTAGCATACAGGTACGAGCCTAGTCGCATTGACAAAGCCATGATAATTCTTCCTTGAGCAAACAATGTACCGCATGTTTTTAATCTTTTGAATCTCCATATTCTCAGGACGTTTAGAGAATAATAATGTGCGAATCTGCAGACGTACTGTGAGGCAATTTCCAGGTCATAAGGGGGCCGTGCGGGGATTGACGATCTCTTCGGACGGAGAGCACTTGGTATCCTGCGGAGACGATTGCACGTAAGCAAGTTGTATTGTTCAATGTTCTTACAATTCTTTTTAGTAGGGCTTCGTGTTAGTTTAGTATTATCGTTCTTACCAGTCTGGCTTCTTGTGATTGTGTGTGGGAACTATTGATTTATCAACTTCAGATCATGTGCAAAATTTTGAAGTTTTGAAACGTCGTCTTAGAGATATGGGTAACTATTTTACCACTCAGTTAGAAGACCACAAGGTAGTTGAAATTGTCCTAGTAGTTGTAGATTATTTGAAAAATCTAAGTTGTTGGAGACCTTTTTCAGCAGTAGCTGCATTCCTTCGTTACGTTGTTCTCCATCTTGTGAGGAATCTTCCTTTGTTTTACAGCAAGCTGCAGTGGATACCCCAGTACAGGCATGTCCCAAAACTGACCTTGTCTTGTATTACAGGGTGCGGTTGTGGGAAGTACCGACCGCGTTTACCGGGGAGGCTACCGGAGATGAAATCGATATTATAGAGGTGCATGTTCAGACGCTCATGAACTTCAAGGTTGCTGTATATTTATAACTTTGTTAATCACAAATGAAGGTAGGTCTTTGCAAGTTTCCTGTGGTAACGGGATCGCATTATTAAACTACTGAAACATCGTAAATTGCTGTGTTTGCAGCCATTGGCAACATTTCAAGGCAAAAATGCTTTTAGGGCTGTAGATCATCAATGGGACAGCAAAATATTTGCAACAGGAGGCGCTCAGGTTGACGTTTGGGACCACAGCAGGTGTTACGTCTTCTCCATCATGTTCTTAGTCATCAGCCTTTGTATTTGAATCTTCACTGTAGGTCACATCTTGTCGCTTCGCATGATTTGGTTGCGTGGAGTACTGTTTGGTACAATCATTGTCTTCCACCTTTGGGGTAGTGTTGAGGTGGTGTTGAGTTTGGGCTTGGTTTCTGAACAATTTGCTTGTTTGCATTGAAGGTCAGAGCCAATCAATACCTTCACATGGGGTGCAGACTCTATTCTTTCACTGCGGTTCAATCCAGCTGAGCATGATGTGTTCGCTACTACCGCCAGGTGCTTTTTTCACATATGTTTGCATTCTCTTCGGGTTATCTTATAAATTTTTGAAGCATTCATGCTCATCTGTTGCATTTATGGAAGATTTATTGCAGGGGCTTTCCGTTTCTCGGTGCCCATCGTGTTCATGAGGACTTAGGCTGAACATTATGTGGAATATTTATCGCTTATTGAATGTTGTTTACAAATCGGAAAAATGTGGGATTGCGTGAGGCAGTGATCGGAGTATTGCTTTGTATGACCTTCGAATGGGGACACCTTTGAGGAAATTAGTTATGCAGGTAAATTTCTAATTTTATTAGATCCAACGTGTAGAGTCTTTTGTTGCTGATAAGAAAAATCAGTAGTTGGACAGGAGTCGGACATTTGATTTTAATCTGACAATCATATGTACACTGTTTCAAAGCTCTACTCAAAATGTTAGCTATTATCTTTTTTCAGGTTTATGTCAAACGATTCAAGATCTGCTGGTAATTTTTGCTTATCAGTGAGGATCTAATGGTGCTGCCTCGCTCTTTTGTCGTTAATGCAGACAAAGACCAATGCCGTCGCATGGAATCCTCGAGAACCAATGAATTTCACAGCTGTAAGTTCGTCTGGGAAATGTTGACGATCATTCTGTCGTGGCTTGGCAGCGTAGAATATGGCTCTTCATTCAGTTTTTCCGGCAAGATGTCTCTTCATTTTATGTCTGTCTTGATTTCCAGGCCAATGAAGATGGGAACTGCTATAGCTATGATATGCGTAAACTCAAGTACTCCATGTGTATACATAAAGATCATGTGTCAGCTGTGTAAGTTTTCAATGCCGTCAATTTTTCCTTTCGTACGATTTCTGATTTGGCTCATCTTTGAGGTGGCATAATGTTCCCTTGATATTCTGCTTTTCTAGATACTCCTGGAAGGTCGACAAAGTTACTTCGTCATATTCAGTATCTCTTTAATGTAGTAGGTATACGCAAGATTGTTGCCTGCATGACTTCGTCTGCTCGTCATTGTACTACCAAGTAAAACATGATTTATTCACGTCAGGATATTACAATGTGTCCTGCAGAATGGCTATAGACTATTCACCAACAGGACGAGAATTTGTGACAGGTTCTTATGATAGGACGGTAAGTTTGCATAAGAACCTTCATCGTTGTTTTATGCTGCTTGCGATGTCACCAGAAAGTTAAAAAGTTTGCAGAGGCACGGACTGAGAATTAGTTTAAGATCGGCGATCGTGTCTGATTCTCGGCACATTTTGTTGAGCTTTGACTGTCACTACTTTGCTTGAAATGGTTGCTTGGTTTGTGATACGTTTGAAGCCAGATATCACGAGAATTGCCTACGGGATATTGGGAGTGCTGGTCGAATTCCTGACATTACAGTATTGTGTTTAATTTTAGGTTGTCTTTTGTAGTTTCTGACAGATTTTCTATTGCTTCAATGCAGGTTAGGATTTTTCCATTTAACGGAGGTCACAGTAGGGAGGTGTATCACACGAAGCGAATGCAAAGGTGAATTGGTCTGCCTGTCGAAGTATTTCATGATGCAGGATATGTATTTTCTTATATTGTTGGTAGCTCTGATTCTCGTGCAGCATGTCACAAACCTATAATTAGCATTTTTTCTTTAATCGCTCTGAGAGGATTGAAGTCTCTGAGGACGTTCCCTAGAATATGATCACTTCTTCTGTTCCTCCTCTCATGTTTTTTATTTTGTTTATTTGGCAGAGTATTTTCGGTGAATTTTAGTGGTGACGCAACGTATGTACTTTCTGGTAGCGATGATACCAATATTCGGGTGTGGAAAGCTAAGGCTTCTGAGCAACTTGGAGTGGTATGTACCTCTTCAAATTATGCAAATCAAATAGGTCTTGGTTTGTTTTCGAGTGGTTTAGGTGCGTTTCAAAGAGAATCTGACAATTTCTGTCTGCATTTGTCGTTGCAGTTAGTCCCAAGGGAAAAGCAAAGGCATGCATATTTGGCTGCAGTCAAAAAACGCTACAAGCATTTACCCGAAATCAATCGCATTGATAGGTATTATTCGTCAACCACTATCTTATTTTCTTCATTTTACCATTTATCATTTGCCATTATAAGTCTCTTTGTGAGGTTTCCCCCACAATACTACTGTAGAATCTTCTTTCCCGACAGCTGACGCTGAATACTTATTTGGTCGTTATGGTTTTGCAGACATCGCCACTTGCCGAAACCCATATACAAAGCTAACCAATTACGACACGCTGTTGCCGACTCTGAAAGGAAGAAAGAAAGCCGGAAACGAGCCCACAGTGCCCCTGGAGCAATTGACCACACTCCTGCTCGAAAGAAACGGATTGTTGCAGAGGTGGAGTAATACTTGAATATTCAAAGCTAAGAGTACACCATTTTTATGGTATTGAGTTGATTTCTGCCTCCTTTGCTACCAAGTTTTTGGTGCAGTGTATTGCCCCCTTTTCGGGACCATGTTGTACACAGTAGCCAGATGATAACAGCCCAATGGGCAGGTACTCTGGAGCAAGAGATTTTGGATTGTAGGGCAGGTTTAGCAGGTGACTGTACCAGCGACACGCCCATTTTGTGACTTGCCAGCGCGTGCAAGACTTCATGGTCACGTCAGTCTTGAAGGGAAGGAGTGAAGGACTCGAAACACGAATGTCCGGTACTATGATCCTGGAATTGCACTTTTTAATAGATTTTTCCTTGTTGTGCGACATCCGGTTGATGTATTCCAAGGCTCAAATTTGGAGTACTAGCTTGCAAATTTGTTCTGTTCTTTCATGGTTTATTGCAATTTTAGAATTGCCCATTTTTAATCCACAATCAAGAAGTTTTTGAATGAAAGTCAGTGGAGCAACAAGGTACATAGTTTAACTAAAATATTATATTAGTGCTCAAATGTGCAAAATTAGTTATAGTGTGAGGAGAAAATAGCAAAATTTAATGAAAGTAAAGAGATATTTGTTTTCCAAAATTTAGGCATTACTTCAACATTGAAATCTGTACATGAATAATTCCAACGTTTTTTTGGAGATGCTTGTTGAAGGAAAAATGTGCCTATGAATGTTTCTACATACCGTATCTCTACAACCGAATTAAAAAAAACTCATTACCAATGTTTTTTGATGAATTATCATGTAAAACCATGAAAATTGATTGAAACAATTCACCCAAAGTGCAGTTTTGCTTTCTCAAAACTGAAATTGAAATTTGGTAAACTTTATTGGAATTACATAAGAATCGAATGTAAAGTATGCAAGATAAAAAGAAAATGTCAAATTGTGTTCTATATATGAGTGTTAAACATAAAGTTCATCTTGTGTTTGTAAATGGGTGTCACAGGAAGGTTTAACCCCTAAAGTTTCATTGCCATTTCTAACACAACTTGCCATTTCTAACACAACTACCAAATTTTTGGAAAAAAACAATTTTTGACACAAATAACCATAGGATCTTGTAGTATGATATTTTGAAAACATGTGGTAAAAATTTTAGAAAATTTCACTGTGTAGATCATAAGAGCCCGTTTCCATAGGACTTGGAGGGGGTCCAAACCGGACCTCCAGGCCTCCAACATTGCAAAAGGCGCAAACAGCGCTAGAGGTTCTGGACAGCCAATTGAACTTGATTTCCTGGGTTGTTCGAAATGGAAAGATTTCTGCAATTTTTTCCTCCCTTGACAGTGGGCACCCTAGATGAGCCTCTAGATCCAACCTCCTATGGAAACTGGTCCTAAGATATAAGCATTCAAAGTCTTGAAAACCATTTCTTCAATCCTGCAAAAAATCGGGCAGCTGCACTTTGTAAGCTCACTTTTTAATGAAAAAATGCCGATATAGGTGGTGCTTCTTTGAATTTAGTTTCCTAAACAAGTTGTCTATATGCTTGAAAATTTTCACATCAATTGGAACTGTACAACATATAGGAAAAAAATAGTAAGTAGAAAGAAGTAGAAAATGATTCAAAATACTAAATTGTTAAAAATTTAATTATGGAATTTAAAAATGCCAATCCCAACGGTTGTAATGTTGTAATAATCAATCTACATCCTAGGATTTTATTTTTTTCCAAAAATATTGAAAATTGAGTTAAATAAACAACTTTAAAGTTTTTTTTAGAGTAGACAATCTATAACTGCCCGCAAACCAAAAACCCTCATAACTTTTGACTCATTGATTGAAATGGAATGACTCAAAGCTTTTTAAGTATATATAAATGTAGAAAACCAATTTCAAAAAAAAAAATCCTAAAAAAATGATTTTTTTTTATCTGCCCAAACTGCCCAGTTACGAAAAAAAATAACATATTAGGTCACAATTTTTGACTTGTATTTTGAAATGTCATGAAACTTGGTACAAATGAAGATATTCCTTGTCCCCACCTTCTATTAAAATTTCAGCCTCAAATATGGATATCTCTAGTCACACGTACCTGCCCAAAATTTCTATACGGACAAAAAAGCATGTTGGTCCTTTAGGGGTTAACTAAGAATAGTACAAAACAAACACACCATCAAATTTAATCAGACCTTAGATTTGGGGCTCCAAAGAGTTTCGTTCTTTGTTTTTTCCAAACTCCAACTTGTGCTCCTGCGTTGCACACACTTTACAATTCACTCTATTATGTCAAGAATACTGATCGGTACAAATTGCAATCAAGTACTCCGTATCTTTTTGTCCCCACTGTACTGTACTGTACAGGGCCCTGTACTGTACAGTGGGAGTTTCCAATTATTTATAATGAATTTCAAAAGTGATTTTATTATTTCTTTGAAGGGGTTAAAGCGTAAATTAAAGCTTGATGACCTGATTTGGACAAATCTTTTACTGGAGAATTCAATTGAAGTTCAGTCAAATCGGTGCACATGCCAAATCAGTGAGATCCTGTGCACTTTGAAGAGGGGCATTAATAAGTTACACCAGTGTGCCCATTGTCATAGTCAAAATAAATTGCCTTGTGCCATTGCAATAACCAAAACAAAAGTATAAGGGTTCCCTTTATTTGTGTCCAAAAAAAAAAAAAAAGTAAAAGTAATTTTCTAAATTTTCAAAACCTAAAACAACTCATAAATTCCAACGATACCAAGAACCCGACCAAGGGATACATGGTCCAAGAGGTCTCAACGTAACAAACAAACAAACAAAACAAACAACCTAACTTAAGGTAATGGATATCTCCAGGAAGAAGAAGTTGAAGCCTCCCTCTAGGACAGGAAAGCAAATGAAAAACATAGAAAAGTTAAGCCACAACAAGTTCAAAACGCATTTTGTTGAACAAGAAAAAGAACTTGAAAAAAATTAAACTTATTTATTTCTCATAGATTGTATTTTTGTTTGCATAAAAAATTTGGACTTGTTCCATTAGGATTAATGATGTGGAAGTTATGGAGATTTTTTATTTTGCGGGCAATCAATTCATCTTCTTTCAGAAAAAATGTATTTTGATTTGTTTTGGAATTGAATTTTAAAAAATTTCAAAAAAAAGTTCTACGTGGTTGATATCTCTTGCTAGAACAATCTCACTGTTGCAATCATTGTGTTTCAATTCCATTCAATGATTTAGAGTTTTTTTTCTATTTTGTACCTTTTTCTACATCTTACATATAAAGAATCTTTGTCATCTATTGAACAATTAGTGTTTGCAGCAACACTATAGGATTTACCCTAGAAAGACAGGGTCATAACCATTAATTTCAAGCCTCACTATCCATCACTCTATTTGCTACAATTTTGCAACTAGATATGAATGAATAATTTTATATTTATTTTTTAGAGATAAATCATGCATTTGTTGCAAGTCATAGAAGATTCAATTATTTTTGGAAAAAATTTGAAACTCCTATGAATTACTTAAGAAAAGAGTGAAAAAAATTCATATCAAATACAAAATATACTCAAAAAAATCTGAAATTTTCATGATGAATGTATATCATGGTCTACAACATCACGATACAACCAAAGTTAGCTTGTCACCTTAAAATTAAAAAATCAACAAACCAACCAAAGTTCATAAGGTTATAAAATACTAAACTTCATAGATTTTTTAAAATTTTCCAATTAACCTCTAAAGCTCCTTGACTATGTTTTCACCAAAAAAAAACTTCAAAACTGTCATTTCTAGTATAAATACCAAGTTTTAGAAAAAAAAACATTTAAGAACATACATAACTACTGGATCTTGTAGTACATTGGTTTGAGAGATGTTCAAAAAAATTCAAAAAATTCCATTGTGTGGATTGTAAGATATTAGTGCTTGAATTGACATAAATGCTATTTTTGGCCTTGCAAAAAATCGGGCAACTGCACTTCACAAGGTCACATTCATATGAAAAAATTCTAAAATAGTGGTACTTCTTTGGATTCATTCTTCAAGGTTAATTGCCTACCGGTGCTTGAAAAAATTTTAAACATTTGGAATTGTTCAACATATAGAAAACAATAGTAAATAGAAAGAAGTAGAGGATGATTCAAAATACTAAATTGTTGAGAAATTAGTTATGGAACTGAAAAATACCAATCCCAGTGGTGGTAGTATTGTTAAAAACAATCTACATCCTATAATTTTATTTTGTTCAAAAAATATTAGAAATTGAGTTAAATAAAGGACTTCAAAGTTTATAGTAGAATAGAGAATCAATAACTGCATGCAAACTAAAATTCTTCATAATTTTCCTCTCATGAATCAAAATGGATTGATTCAAGGTTATCCATATATATATATATATGAATCTAGAAAAACAATTCATTTTTTTGTTTTATGAAAAAGTGATTTTGTGTTATTTGTCCGAACTGCCCGGTCTAGAAAAAAAAAATTACATATCATACAATAACTTTTTAACGATGTAGTCAAAAGTGAAAATTGTTGGGACTTAAAGCTACTCCTTGTCTCTATGTTGTGTGAAAATTTCAAAGAAAAAAAATAAAAATTCCATTCATAATGAGCTGCTCAAAATCACTATGTTGCCAAAACTGCAATTTGGTCCTTGAGAAGTTAAAGAAGAAGTTATACTTGATAAGCTTTTAAATTCAAATTCAAATTTTGGATTCAAGTTCAAGAAATATCATTTTTATGGCTAAAATTCACAATCAAGGGTATATAGTAAGAGATGGACAAAATACGCTACGAGGCCAATGTGTAGATTAAGCATCTTTTTTTTAGAAAAGTCAAAAACACCATAAAACGATAATGTGCTACACTACTCATTGAAATGTATACAAGCAACTTCACAAAAAAAGGAATTGGATGAAGAAACTTTTTATCTTTTCCATCCTGTAGTTATCTATAGAACGTTTTGCATACTCAACAACATTCCATGGCTAAAAGGTCACAAAATATTGAAATTAGGTTGCCCTTCACTGGTTTCTCGACATTCTACACTATATAAATATGTACTATTATTGTAGAAGGATGTAGTAATGCAAGAATTGTGTGTGTTTAGAGTGAGACTTCCTTGATTATGCATCCTTCAGTTGCATTTTTGGTATCGTCGGAAGCTCTCTAAAAGGAGGGGTGCACAAACTTTCTTCTGTGGTGTCTGAACCCAGGGTGTGAAAGATATTGAATTTTGAATTTTTTATAAATTAAAAAATTAATTGTGGCAACGACTGAAGGCACATTAGTTTATACATCTATACCTTAAATTTGGTCGTTTGTTTTGTTTGTTTTGTTTTGTTTTGTTTTGTTTATACGGTGAGATTTAAGAAATTATGAGTCCCTAGGCCACGTTCTTGGTACTATTGGAAAGGTCTCCGCAAGGAAAGGTGTACAGACTTTGTTTTGTGGCGTTTGGATATACATTGTGAAAGTTATGGATTTTTGAGTTATCTTTAAATTTAAAAAATTGAATTGAATTACCTTTTATTTTAAAAATAACATAAAATTCCACATCGCATGTCCCAATGCTATAAAGCAAAACCCTTACATTCTTTTGTGCACATGGTGAAAACACCCAAAACTATCAATATAAGCAATTTAGCATAGTTGGAGACACTTTTTTCTAAAAATAATTTTTTTGCAATATTAGCAAGTGAAAATTACATGAATATTAAAAATAAATAGTTTTCTGGGATGTGGTATGTAGTTTTTATGATTTGTCAAAGTGCCAGCTCCCTAGACCACTAAAACTGTCACATAGGTGGATTTTAAACCGAAGTATGCAAAAATCCAAATGAGAGTTAAATATGTGTCCTTCAGATGCGTCAACGAATTAGAGTTAACCCCTAAAGGACCAACATGCGTTTTTTGGCCGTATAGAAATTTTGGGCAGGTACATGTGACTAGAAATATCCATCTTTGAGGCTGAAATTTTAATAGAAGGTGGGGGCGAGAAATATCTTCATGTGTACCAAGTTTCATGACATTTTGAAATACGAGTCAAAAGTTGTGACCTAATATGTTACTTTTTTTGTAACTGGGCAGTTTGGGCAGATAAGAAAAAATCATTTTTTCTTGGAATTTAAAAAAAAAATTGGTTCTCTACATTTATATATACTTAAAAAGCTTTGAGTCATTCCATTTCAATCAATGAGTCAAATTTATGAGGGTTTTTGAATTGCGGGTAGTTATGGGTTGTCTACTCTAAAAAAACTTTAAAGTCGTTTATTTAACTCAATTTTCAATATTTTCGGAAAAGAATAAAATCCTAGGATGTAGATTGATTATTACAACATTACAACCGTTGGGATTGGCATTTTTAAATTCCATAATTAAGTTTTTAATAATTTAGTATTTTCAATCATTTTCTACTTCTTTCTACTTACTGTTTTTTTCCTATATGTTGTACAATTCCAAATGGTGTGAAATTTTTCAAGCATATAGACAACTTGATTAGGAAACTGAATTCAAAGAAGCAACACCTTTATCGGCATTTTTTCATTGAAAAGCGAGCTTTGCAAAGTGCAGTTGCCCGGTTTTTTGCAGGATTGAAAAAATGGTTTTCAAGACTTTGAATGCTTATATCTTATGATCCACACTATGGAATTTTCTGAAATTTTTACCACATGTTTTCAAAATATCATACTACAAGATCCTACGGTTATATGTGCCAAAAAAAAAAATTCCAAAAATTTGGTAGTTATAATAGAAATGGCAGTTTTGGAGCGTTTTTGGTGATTATATAGTCATGAAACTTTAGGGGTTAAGCATTTGAAGAACACATTAATAGAAGGCTAGGGATAGATTTCATTGTAGTCTAGGGTACAAGAATGGGAATAGGGACACTTTTGGGTGTTTCTACCTTAACCCCTAAATGCCCAAGGCACCAAATTTTGGTGTCGACAATACTTTGAAGTTAAAAACTAACTAACCATGTTTCTATTTTTAGTAATTTATATGTATTTTAAATCTTTTTGAAGTCTAATTTTAGCATCAAAAATCTAAAAAATTAAAAATGATTGATTATGATTTTTCTATTTAAGATTTTGTGCAAAAATGTCCATTGCAATCTTGAGTTTCCATGGTATTGAAGGCTCTTGGAAATGAGCCTTAAATATACAAGATCTTAGAGAAAACAAAACATTAGAAATTCATTTAAAAAAATTGTGGAGTAGATTCTGAACAACTATAAATTAAATGGGATTATGCATATTAGGCCCTTTAACCTCATGTTTCTTTAGTGACCAATTTTTTTAATTTGACATGTGAAAAGAGGATTGAAAGACTTAAAATCACTTTTGCAGTTTTATTACCCTCACGATCAAACATTATAATCTTTCAATCCATAAGGAATATTGTTGCGTTTTCTTTTCCTATGTGACTTTTAATATGTCTAGTTTGAATTTGTAAGTTTACAATTCAAAAAAAATTAATACAACTTATCAAAATGTTGGCATTTTGTTTAAATTAGAGAAAATTCCTAGAAATTCAAAAAAGACCTTGGGCATTTAGGGGTTAAAGCTTTCTCTTCATTAGTCAAGAACGCAACCTCTCAAACTGCAACATATTAGGGGGCATGGACTTTGTTTCATGGCATTCTGACTCCCAAATGATATTGAGTTTTTCATTTTTTATGAATGAAAAAAATTTGAAAACTATTTTTACTTTTATAGTTTATTTTATTATTGTTTATACTGTAAAAAAAGAGTCGCAAGAACGCGTTGTTCTAATCAACAACCACGGTTCCCAATCCACAGAGGATTTTCGGTTTGGAATTTATTATTTATAAATATCAAATTTTTCCTTTGAAGGCCACCTGGTGTCCCCAGCGCATCAGAGTGGCGCAGCGGAAGCGTGGTGGGCCCATAACCCACAGGACCGAGGATCGAAACCTCGCTCTGATAACTTAGTACGGGACACCTTTTGGCAGTTTTTCTTTAATTTTTAATTTGCACATTTTTCTAGATTGAACTTGCCAAAATTCAAATCTTTCTCCATATAAATATAAAGATTTCATGTTTTGAAATTTGGCAAGATTATTAAACGTCATGTTAAGATTTACCTTAAAAAAAGCAGAACATCAAAAGATTTCCTCCTACAAATTTTATTGCAATTTAAAGGCGGTGAAGCTCAAATGTAGTTAAAAATTCCTGGCGACCCTTCATAGTGTACAGTCATTGGGTGGTGATACAAAATGTTGTTCCTATTGCAATTGAATTGGTACTCAAATCATGCAGTTATACAGTAAATGGCATTGATGGTTGTCCAATTTTTGAAAATTTGTATGGTAATTGGTAGGTTTACTATATCACTTTCATCACTACTTCAACTATAATTAGTAAACCTTCATCCAAAGTTTGGAGAATGATATATTTGGGGCAAAAATTGGAATGCTCGGTGCTAGCATCCTTCTACTGTAATTAAATTCAACCCCTTATCAACCTGGAAACAATGTTGAAGATGTTTTGTGACCTTCCGATGATTTCATGATGGGATGTAGGATGGGAAAAAATAGTTTTTCATTCCAATTTTATTGTGGGACTTATTTGAGTGCATTTTAAGTGAATAGTAATAAATATTCCTTCACTATTATATTGTTGATTTTTCAAAGACAAAGACGCTTAATCCACATGTCACCCTTGTCCATATTTTAATATAGGCTATTTTGTTTTTGTTATGAAGAGATAACCTAGACCATACGTCCCCTGGTTGCATTTTTGGTATTGTCAAAAAATCCTCAATGAGGAGGTGTGTGTGGGCTTTGATTTGTGGTGTTTGGACCTACAGTGTGAAAGTTATTGAATTTCAAAGTTCTTATGAATTTAAAAATTAGAAAATTACTTTTACTTTTATTTTGGATGTGGCAATGGTACAAGGTACACTAGTTTATATAGTCTACACATCCATACTCTAAGCTTGGCTATTTGTTTTGTTTAGTTTGAACCAACGGTGTGAAATCTCCAAACTGTGCATCCTCCAGTCACATTTATGGACCTTTAGAAAATCCTCTACATGGAGGGGTGTACGGACTTTGTTTCATGTAGTGTTTTTTTTTCCGGCAATTTGGTGCAAAATTGCACCAAATTTTTTGACCTAGCACCAAGCCTATAGGAAATTTTTAGTAAAATTTTGGATGAAATCGCCAAAAAACTTCAAGTTCAAGAAGAATCTTGGATGAAATTGCCACATTGTGAATGAAAATAGAATTATAGATATGTAGTATCACATTTTCTATCCAATACGTGGATGAATGTTAAAATTGGAGCACCACCGTAACATTTAATATCACCACTTCACCACTTCATGGAAAATGAAAAAAAAAAATGGTTTCATGACGTTCTGAGTCACAACAACAAGTATATTGAATTTCAAAGCTCTTAAAAATAAAAAATAAAAAAATGTTTTATTGTTATTTTAGACTATGTTGTGAAAATACCATTAAGCATATTGGTATCCATCCATTACTTTAAGATAGGCTATTTGTTTGTTTTGTTTTGTTTATTTGCTTTGTTTATTACAATGACAATGAGATCTCTTGAACAGTGCGTCTCCAAGTCGCGTGCTTGGTACCATCGGAAAGCTCTTTGCAAGGAGGGGTGCATGGGCTTTGTTTTGTGGCACTTGAACCTATTCTGGGAAAGTTATTGAATTTCAAAGTTTTTATGAATTAAAAAATTAGAATTTTACTTTTACTTTTATTTTGGCTGTGGCACAGCACAGGGCACACTAGTCTATACTTTAAATTAGTTTTTGTTTGTTTTTATACATTGGGATCTACCAAATTGTAAGGCATCCGTCGACGTTCTTGGTATTGTTAGAAAGCTCTTTGCAAAGATGGGTGCATGGACTTTGTTTTGTGGCATTTGGACCTAAGGTGTGAAAGTTATTGAATTTCAAAGTTTTTATGAATTCCAAAAATTGAATGAAATTATCTTTTAATTTGGAAAATCTATAACTTTCACATTGCACATTTAAAAGCCGCAAAATGAATCCCTTGCACTTCTTCATGGACATAGCTTTCTATTTGTGACGATTTTGTAGTGTTTGGACCTATAGTATGAAAATTACAAATTTTTTTAAATTAAAAAAAAGAGTAAATTATCTTTTATTTTTGCTAAACCATAACTTTCACATCACATGTCCAAACGTCATAAAACAAAGCCCTTGCACTCCTTTGTACATAAAGCTTTTTATTTGTAACAAGAATGCAACCTCTCACACCGCAACAAAGTCCTTGCATTCTTTTGTGGAGAAAAGATATTGAATTTCAAATTTTTTACAAATTATTTAATTTAAAATTATTTCTTTTTTTATTTTGATTGTGGGTACAACACAGGGCACACTAGTATGTCTATCTTTTGTACCTTAAATAAGGCTGTTTGCTTTGTTCTTTTATTTGTTTTATTTTGTTTTATTGGATACGCTGAGATCTAAAAAATCGGGAGGCATTCAGCAGAGATCTTGGTACCATCGGAAAGCTCTCTATGAGGAGGGGTGCATGGACTTTGTTTTGCGGCATTTGGACCTATAGTGTGGAAGTTATTGAACTTCAGAGATTTTATGAACAAAAAAACTGAATTAAATTATCTTTTATTTAAAAAAAAACATAACTTTCACATTGCATGTCCCAACCCTACAAAACAAAGCCCCTGCACTCCTTCATGCATAGAGCTTTCTACTCATGCAATTTCGTGGTATTTGGACCTATGATGTAAAAATTATGTAAATTTTAAATTAGAAAATTGAAAGAAATTACCTTTTAATTTAAAATAATACATAATCTTCACTTTGCATGCCCAAACGCCACAAAAGAAAGCCTTTGCACTCCTTTATGCATAAAGCTTTTTATTTATACCAAGAATGCAACCTCTTATCCTAGAGTGTGAATGTTATTGAATTTCAAAGTTTTAATGAACTAAACAATTAGATAATTATTTTTTCTTCTATTTTGGTTGTGACAACATTATAGGGCACACCAGCCTATACCTTAAACTAGGTTGTTTGTTTTGGTTGATATGCTGAGATCTGAGAAACCATAAGTTGTCCAACAATGTAATCTTATAAGTTTGGTTGTTTGTATGTTTTATTTTGTTTTGTTTGTTTTGTTTATTACAGTGAAATCTCCTGGACCGTGTGTTTTCTAGCAACGTTTTTAGTACTGTTAGAAATCTCTTTGCAAAGAAAGATGCATGGACTTTGTTTCATGGCATTTGGACCTACGGTGTAATAGTTATTGAATTTCAAAGTTTTAAATGAATCAAAAAAGTGAACTAATTTTATTTTTTATTTTAGAAAAATCATAACTTTCACAATGCATGTCTAAATGCTACAAAACAAAGCCCTTGCACTCTTTTGCAAATAAGGCTTTCTACTTGTGCAAGTTTTGTGACATTTGGACCTATTGTAAAAGTTCTGAATTTTTTGAATTATTTAAAAAAATAAAATTGAATGAAATTATTTTTTATTTTGGAAAAAACATTACTTTAACATAGCATATCTAAATGCCACAAAACAAAGTCTTTGCCCTTGTTTGTGCACAATGCTTTCTATTTGTATCAAGAATACAACCTCTCACACCACAATAAAACTTTATATTCCTTTGTGCATTAAAAATTATTTTTGAATAAAAAATAAAATCGAAACTTTTAAATTTATTTTAACTATGGCAACGGCACATGGCACAGTAGCCCCTAAAGGACCAAGGCTGTTTGAACATATCTCTTGTTTTCTTAACTAGCTCTTGTAACAAGTATAATTTCTCATTTGTGTGGAATAGTTTTGATGATTACCACTGTTGAAATGAAAGAAGACTCCTATGAAAAAATTATTGACAATCGCATAATTTTTGAGATAGTTGCCACTATTGGCAAGATTGATGAAAGATACTTGATTAGGAAGTACTTTGTACATACGCTGAAATAGGAATGTTGAAATCAAAATGCTAAAAAGTGCTCCAAACCTCTAATTTTTTTCAATTGGTATACATCATCATTATGTTGATGTATAAATCTTTTATCAAATAATTTTGAGGTGTAGAAAAAAAACATGAACGAGGATGTGAAGTAACGGCCTAAAGTGTCTTCTCCATTGTCAAGAAATTTACCAAAAAATCACACACTTGATCATTTTTCAATTGGATTACACCAACGGATTCAATGAAAAAAATCATCTAGGGTCTCTTTGTTGTTCCGAGCTATTTGTAAGATTAATATATTAAATATTCTACAAATGTCATTGCAAAAGCCATGTGGTGGCCTTATGGTCCTTTAGAGACTAGTCCATACCTTAATCTTGTAAGGACGATTTGGTCTCTACAGAAATAATCCTTTTTGATACAGTATACATCATCTATTTTAGCCCCTAAAGGACCATTGTCCCTTTGGGGGACAAATGGGATTTTGGGTAGTACCTACGGAATGATTTTTTGTCGCGATTTCCTGCAACTTTTTTGGAAGATAGAAAACTTGCTAAGCTTTGTGGGAATATAATTCTTTTTTCAATCGATGCCCGGGGAAAAAAGTTATGCCCAAATAAGCTCAACAAAGAGGACAAGGGGCAGCAAAAAAAAAATTTGCAATATTTTATTTTTACTTTCTTATAGAATATATTTTTTCTATTTGTAAAGCTTTTATTCATTTCATTTGGATTTTTTATGAGAAAGTCATGGACAATCTTGTTTTTCGGGCACTTAGAGCATCTTCTTGAAAAAAATAACTTGTAGGATTCATTACATGAGATTCAGGGGTCTTAGAAGGCTGTGAGTTCCCCTGCTGTCCGCTGCGTTCCCGCAGTCTGGGAACGCGCAGCAGCAGCTGGCTGACGTGGTCGAGCGACTGCCACGTCACTTTTTTCCAAAAAAAAAAAAAAAAAAAAAAATTTGCTTAAAATGATATTTTGGTAAAATTTTTTTTTTTTTTTTTTTTTTTTTTTTGAAAAAAAAAATTTCTAACACACCCGTACTGGCGTTCACTGGATCTGGGCAGATCAGGGAACAGGCCTGAAACGGCCCTCCGCGACCCCCAAATATCATCTAATGCATTTCTGAATGCAATTTTTACAATTTTTGAAGAAATTTTTTTTTACAAGGTTTAGTTTTTTTTCTAGAACAATCTCACCATTGGGATTTGTGTTTTTTAATTCCATATAAAAGATATGAATATTTTAGATTTTCCCTCTATCGCGTACCTACTTCTACTTAACAATTTTTTTAATAATAGAACTTAAGTTTGGATTTTTTTTCTCCTAGACTCTCAACTCAATTCTCAACTCAAAACTCTGTAGTGCAAATAATTTAAGTTAAAAATGTTCAAAGTTATAAAGTCTAGTCCCGCAATGTGTTGAAAAACTTGTTTTTTTCACTTTAAACATAGATATCTTGCAATCTTTGTGGTCAAAAATTCTGAAATTTTTTCCTCACATTTTCAAAATAGTTAGGTGTAAGATCCTATGATTAGATGTGCAAGAGAAACAATTTTCAAATTTTTTACTCTTTGCTATAAAAATGGCAGTATTGGATGTTTTTTGGTAGAAAAAAGGCTTTGGGTCTTTAGAGGTTAATAAAACCAAAAGTACTCATTGAAGGTCAAACTACTTTGTAAAGCCTCCCTTTTCTGCTCAAAATTCTAAGGCTGAACAATGCAAAGATCTTTTCTACATGCAAAAATTCTTTATCATTCATTAGACACTTAGTGTCCGTGGCAGCGTTACAGTGTTAAATTAAATTGTTTGGTTTGGTTTGGTTTGGTACGTTGAGATCTCTAAAAATGTGCATCCCTTGGTTGCATTCTTGGTACCGTTGGAAAGCCCTTCCTGAGCTTTGTTTTGTTGGCGGTCCAACTTATGGAAGAAAATATATGAATTTTCAATGTTTTTATGAATTAAAAAATAGAAAAATATATTTTTACTCTTATTTTGATTGTGGCAATGGCACAAGTCATATCAAGGTAGAAGTACCTGTCTCCAGTAACTTAAGCATTTTAGCCTGTAGGATGTGGGAAATTTGTTGAGAAATGAGCTCAATGTGTGCAAACATAGGGATGAGGAAGAATGTATAAAAGAAGGAATTTTTTCTCTCAAAAAAAAGTATTTTGTTCAATATAAATGTGGATTTATCATTTGACCCATTCTGATTTCATAGACTCTCTTATTGCAATTAGCTTTGGCACTTCTCCCTAAGCAAGGAAGGAAAGAAAAGATGAGTGGCCGAGAAGATACAAATAGAGAATTTAAAAAAAAAAACAGTGCATCCAAATGTTTTGAACAATATGTCACCCTATAAAACCATCATGAGGCCTATTGGAAACAGGTACTTCTACCTTAGTTTCATTTCACTTTGTAACGTTGTTGTAGACATTTAACCCCTATAGGACCGTTTGTCCCCTCGGGGGACAATTTGGGTCCGAGCAGTTCCTATTGTCTCAATTTTTAGTAATATTTTTTGGAATTTTTTGAGGTTGTGTATTTTTGCAATAGCTTTGTGAATATATAAATTTTATTTTAATTGATGCCCGAGAGCAAAAGATATGGCACAATAAGCAAAAATGAAGTTTGGCGAGCAGCACAAAAAGAATCACAAAAGTCAAAATAATTTTTTTTTCAAATTTTTTTTTCAAAGATTATATTTTTGTCTACATGTGAAGCTTTGTTTCATTCAATTTGGACTAATAATGAGAAAGTTAATGCAATCTTTTGGAGGGGGGGCAGTAATTAAAATAATTATATTATATATTCACAAAGCTATCGCATCTTCTTGAAAAAATAACTTGTAGAGTTCATTTTTGAATGCAATTTTTAGAATTTTTCAAAACAATTGTTAGACAAGGTTAGATTTTCTTGCTAGAACAGTCCCATTGTTGGAATTATTGTGATTCAATTCTATCTAAAAGCTATTAACAATTTAGTTTTTTCTTCAATCATGATCCCACCTCTACTTAACAATTTTTGAATGAGTGAAAATTAAGTGCTTTCTTTCCTATATTTTTTTGGTAGATTCTTAATTCAACTACTTAGTATAAAAAAGTAGAAAATCAAAATCAATAGTGCAAAAAAATTGAACTGAAAAGATCGAAAGCCAAAAAATCTAGTCAAGCAAGGTGCAAAAAACTTTTTTTTTTTTACTTTGAATGCATATATCATGCAATCTACATGGTCACAAAATTTGAATTTCTCCCACGTATTTGTATACTAGTCAAGTATAAGATCTTTTGGTTGGCTATGCAAAAAATTAACAATTTTAAATTCTTTTCTCTTTGCAATAGAAATGACAATTTTGAATGTTTTTTGATAGGAAAATCACCTTGGTCCTTTAGGGATGAAGTGTCCGATGAATGACAAAGATTCTTTGCATGTAGGACAGAAGTGCGATTGTTCATCCTTGGAAATTTTGTACAAAAAGGGGAGACCTTCTACAGTAGCTTGTCCTCGAATGAATGCTTTTGAAGTAAGATGATGCATACTCTATCACTGAAAAGGATGATTTCCGCGGAGACCAGCCCGTCCTCACTCCTCCATCCATCATCCCTGGAGTGGTTTGGTTTGGTCTTGCATATGAGATTACTAAAGGAAGAGGTCCATAAAGCGCTCACTTAAGAGCTGAAACTGAATTTTGGGGAGGTGAAACTTCTTGAAATATCTTTTAGTAAATTTTCCTTCAAAGACAAATGAAATTGGCATCCAACCCAAGTCGTTTCATATTTTTTGGAGCTTTGTGGAATTAGTTATGAATTTTTGAAAGTTCAAATTTTTGACACTTTGGAGGGCTCTAAAATCGCCCACTTCCTCAAATGTTCACAGCTTGTACATTGCAAAAAGCAACATGTACAAGCAGTGAACATTGAGGAGGTGGGCGATTTTAGAGCCCGAACGGTTTAAGAACCTCCTCCCTTAGTGATTTGCGGAAGCAGAACATGCCAAAACCAAGGGATGGCATGAAAGCCCTCGGCCTCTAATTGCAGAGAGGAATATTTTTTCCTTTCCAAAAGTGACTCACCTACACAGGAATCAGTGCGGTCAAAAGGGTGAGGCCTGCATAAGACATGACGGACCCTTTTTGATAAGCATGTGGGGATATCGGCCAATGCTGATGTGGAAATACAGTCACAAAATAGGATCTACAAGCCCTACTTTTCGCTCCATAAAAGTGACTCCATGCCCATGCTTTATGAGTCATTAACCACAAAAAGGATCAAGTGGTCATTGAACTAAGGTAGGAGGTCCATAAAGCGATTATCTAAGTGCTGAAACTGAATTTGAGAGAGGTGCATCATCTTGAAATATTTTTCAGTAAATTTTCCTTGAAAGACAAGATGAAATGGCATGTGGCTCAAGTTGTTTCATATTTTTGGGAGCTTTGTGGAATTAGTTATGAAATTTTGAAGTTGAAATGCCATAGGGCTCTAAAAGCGACCACCTCCTAGAATGTATGCCTTCTGTACATTTTGGTTACTTGAAGAAAGCAAAATGTACCTCTGTATCATGTTCGGTTCAAAATGCCTGAACTGTTTTCGAGCCTCCAACCTTACCAATTGAAAAATTTGGGCAAGTTTTTGCAATGTCAGTTTTCAATGGACCTTTTTGAAGTTTTGATGTATACAAGGTGTAGGCATGTTTTTCCCTAGGTGGGAGTATGTAATTTTTTTCTCAAGTGAGCACTCGGATCAAACTAAGTTATGCTACCTAAAAAAAATTTGGGTAGTTTGAGTAGTTAGGGAGTCTTTTGCTTAACTCCACATCTACCTCTGAAATTTGGTATGTATGTAACTCATATAATGTAGGATACAATTGTAAAAATATATGGGTGTAGAGCACAAATTCATACTAGGAGGAGTTAACTCATAAAGGATTGACCACAACCATTTTTTTCACCAAAATGTATCCCAAAGTGCCATTTTTATTGCAAAATAAAAAAAACTTTGAAAATTATTAATTTGCACGTATAACTGTAGGACCTTGCACTAAATTAGTGTGAAAATTTGTGGAAGAAAACTCCACAAACTTTGGCTAATATAGATTGCAAGATATTTGTGTTAAACTGAAGAAAACCAGTTTTTTTGCACCTTCCATGGCTAGATTATTTGACTTTGAATCTTCTTAACAGTTTTCTTTTGCACTATAAAGTTTGAATTTTTTTCAAAATATTATGAAGAATAGAGTTGAGAGTCTAGGAAAAAATTCTAGTAAAAAGCACTAAATTTTTACTCTTAGAAAAAATGTTGAGTAGAAGTAGGTATAAGATAGAAGGAAAATTATTATTGTTATTAGCTCTAAGATGGAACTGAAACATATTAATTCCAATAGTGAGATTGGAATTAAAACACACTAATATCAATAGTGAATTTTTCCTAGCAAGCATATTTAACCTTGTAGAATCTTTTTTTTTTTAAATTGTGAAAACTAAGTTCAAAAATGAATCTAAACCAATATTTTCTCAAGGATTTTCCTATGAGTGCCTTCAAAACAAGAAACCCTATAACTTTTGCATTGCTAATCCAAATGGAATGAATCAAAGCTTTTCATATAGACAAAAGTACATTCTACAAGTTTATTATTTTTTTTATTTTAAAAATTATTTCAAGTTTTTGTGGATTTTTTTGCTACAAAGTCTCCCCCGTTTTGAACTTATTGTGCCATAACTTTTGCTCTTGGGCACTAATTGTAATAAAATTTATATTCTTAGAAAGCTAATGTGATTTTCTATCTTAAAAAAGTTTCAAAAATTTTTGTCAAAAAGTTGAGTTGACACAAGCCTACCCAAAATCCATTCTTTCCTCCAGGGGACAATGGACATTAAAAAGTTCAAAATTTGATTGCTCTCTGAATGCTAGTGGTTTTCCATAAATTTTTTTGCTAAGAATTTGAAATTTAAAAGTCTAACTATGGTGAATTTATATAGATTTCTATATTAATTATTTTTTGAAGTCATTTTGAGAGGAACATTTCTTGCATCAGAATTTTTTTTTCAAAAAACAAGAAACAAAAAATAAACCAAAATATCATTGTAAGTAAAAAAAAAAAAAAAAATTTGAAAAATGATGTAGCAGTTGCTGTGCCACGTCAGCTAGCTGCTGCAGTTGCGTTCCCACAATCTGGGAATGCAGGGGAACTCACAGCCTCCAAGACCTCCAAATCCCCTCTATTGAACTAGGAAAGTCAATTTTATTAGTGAAATATAGTTGAGAACTTTGAATTGTAGAATATTTGCAAAGAACTTTTATATGCAAGTTTTAATAAATTATACTTTGTCCATTTATTATTTGTTATATTCTTGAATTAGTCAAAATCCTTTTTTGAGAACATATGTGAATGAATTGATAATGAATTTCAAATGTGTTGAAAATTTGTGTGACAAGGCTAAAAGAGAGAGAGTTTGGATCATTCCTTCAACCCTCAAAATTTGAATTTTACAATTTTTCTCTCGATTTGACCATCGGGAGATTAATTGTTTAGGAAATGACCAATTGAAAATTTGGATAGAATCCTACCAAATCAATTTTGAACAAATCCTTCTAAAATGTTAACACAAGTTCGGAAAATATATCAATTATTAGGAATGTAATTTTTTTGATTAGGTGCCTGGATTAAAAGTTATGTTGCTTGAAGTTTTTTGGACAAGGCAGGCAGTTTTTAGCAACATGTGCAAATTTCCTTCTTCTACAATTAAAATTTATTAGGTATAAAACTAACATGGTAACGGATACATCAAAAAAATTTCAATCAAAGAGGATTTAAAGTTTGCTTACCTTGTCTAAAAACTTAATCTTCTAAATTCAAAAGTTGTAATGTTTCAATTTGCATCAATAGATTACATTTCAGGGCATTGGAGGGCCGTTTTAGGCCCATTCTCCAATCTGGCCCAATTGTGTGAATAGCGGTATGGGTTGCCAAAAAATTTCTTTTTTTAAATAAAAAAATAAAAATCATTTTAAGTTATATTTTATTTTATATTTTTTCAAAAATGACATGGCATGGTGTGTGCCACATTAGCCAGTTGTTGCATTTGCGTTCCCGCAATCTGTAAACACAGGGAACTTTCAGGAACTCACGGTCTCCCAATGCCCCCAAATGTCATCTAACAGGTTAGAGTTTTTGAAATATTCCACTCATTTTTGCATCAATCTACTATAAGAATTGTATGGTTTGATTTTTCTTTAGATTAGAATTATCCTCATTGTACCAAAAAGTCGTAATTTGTGGTTATTTGTGCCCAAAATATACCCTGGTCTTTTAGAGGTTAAAGTCTTTTTACTATTAGCATTTGAGGCTATATAATTGTTTTCAAGTTTTCATAATATTACCAACCCATGCAAAGGAGTATTTTGGTGATTAATATGGCGATATCAAATGTTACTTGCTAGTCTCTATTTGATTTGGGTTTATAGTCCAACAAAATACTCTACCTCTAGTCATTTCCCAATATGATGTTTTGATTGGCAATGTTTTATCAAAAACTCATTTCAACTTTTTTTTGTAGTGTAAAGAGTTTTAATTAAAAACGGGTTATTTTCTTTTCATATTTAACAATAGGATCTTTCATTAGACTTGTATGAGAATATGAAAAAAAATTTAGACACTTTGACTATCAAGTAGATTGTAAGATATTCAATTTTAAGCAAATTGTTAAATAGAAGTAGGTACAAGATGGAAAGGAAAATCAAATTGTTAAAATTTCTAAAATGAAATTTAAACATGTCAATCCTAACAGTGAAATTGTTGTAATAAGTAATATACACCCTATGGACTTTATCTGTTTGACAAAATTGTGAAGACTGAGTTTAGAAATGAATCCTATGAGTTGTTTTTTGAAGAAGGTGCCTACGTAGACATAAATATATTATTAGAAAAAAATCAAAAATCAAAATCAAATTTTTGCATTTCCGGACCCCTATTTCTTGAACTTGTGCATTTTGTATGTTGGAGGTCATGAATTATCTAAGGCATAGAGGAGTAGATTTTATAGAGCAATTTTTTATGCAAGTATCAAAGTTCAATGCTACTTTAATGCAAATCAAGCATTTCTAAGCATCTTGAGTGCATGATGGGACTTGTGTACTGCAATGACTATGCAATTATTCGGTTAATATGCTATATTGATGGGCTCAACTTCTTCTACAAATCAATCTCTATAGTATTGATACTTTCATCACCTGACCATATCTTATTCTTAAAAAGGAACAATATTATCCCACAAAAATGAGGGATCAATGATTTGTATTAGACTTTTTCCAATTTCAATCTTCTGTTTTGGTGGAAGAATATTTTATCCCTCTCAAAATTAAAAAATAAGCTTGATATGAATGTACCATTAGGAGAATTGATCCAATTTGTGATATAAGACTATTTGTGCCACTCTATGGAAGGCTCCATTATAGCCATGTACAAAGTCCAAATGCACCATTTTTGAGTAAATGAACTCATGGGTATTGTTGTGATGTAAAGTGGTATTTTGGGAGGCATGTAAGCAATAGTTTGAAGCAATTTAGTAGCAAGAATAGGATCTTGTAACTTTTGGGTGGAAAAACATCAATAAACATGGCCACCTAGGCCTTGAATGTTGTGGCCATTTTAGGATAAAATTGTGGCCATTTTAGGTGAGTAATGTGTCCATTATAGGTGCATTTTGTGTTGATTTTGAAAGTGAACTAGTAGCACTTATGGACTATTTGTTCAACACTTTTTAAAAATACTGAACAAATTACACTTTGTTGAAAAAATAATTTTCAATTTGTGTTGTTTCCTCTCACACTTTTCCAAGTGTGATTTTTTTGATTTCCCACTATTTAAAGTAGGTGCAATTGCAAATTGTGTCATGAATAGGGTTGATTACCTGAGTTGAACTTTCCAACAAATTTTTTCTAATGAATTTAGGGCCTAAATTATTCTCTCTCTCTTCACTTCCACTAAGTATACAAATTTGCGCTGTTGGTGAGGGTATAAAATTAATATCACCTACAAAATAAATGTCATTACAAAATTTCATTTCTGAGGAAAATTGGTATTATTTCAATCATACACATTTTATTATTTTATATGTTTTGCAACTTTGGTAAATTAGTTTCACATGCACTAAACAGACAAATTAGTGTAAATGTCTACCTAATTGCCATAAGATAGGGATAAAAACCACCCATTTTTCTATTGTGGACCATTTCTATTATTAGATTGATGAAACTTTTATATTAACTCATTGGCAAATTTCAATGCACGAAAGAAAGCTTCATTTGGAATTATGAAAGATATGAAGAGTCAAAGTTTTATTGGTAGATGTTCCAAAAATGTTTCTTCAAGAATATTGTAGATCACCTTTGGCGAAGAATAATAATATTTTTTTAAGGTAAATGGTTTTAAAAATAAAGAAGCCTCTTTGTAGAATCCAAGGAAAATTAACTATGAAGAAAGTCAAAATGTTTGAAAATGATATTGGTACAATTTGATCCATGGGTATTTCCTCTAAATTTTTTAGAATCCAAGTTCACTCCTCCAACTTTACAGCAAAAGAGGAAACTATGAAAAGTAATAAAGTAATGAGTTTGTTAAAAGCCATGCCGAGAAGCAATGACTACTTCTTTCCTACAATGAAGATATCCGTGTTCAACATCCAAGATGAACTCCTAAAGCTCCATGACTATGTTTTCATCGAAAATGCTCAAAAATTGCCATTTTTAGTACAAGTACCAAATTTTTGGAATTTTTTTTTTTGACACATATAATCATAGGATCTTGTAGTATGCTGACTTGAGAACATGTGGTAAAAATTTCAGAAATTTTCGTTGCGTGGATTGCAAGATATAAGCATTCAAATTCACAAAAACTATTTTTTTGGCCCTGCGAAAAACAGGGCAGTAGCACTTCACAAGCTCACTTTTTGATGAAAAAATGTCCAAAATGATGGTGCTTCTTTGTATTCTTTTTCCTAGACAAGTTGGCTACATGCTTGAAAATTTTCACTTCATTTGGAATTGTACAACACATAGGAAAAAAATAGTAAATAGATAGTAGTAGAGAATGATTCAAAATACAAAATTGTCAAGAATTTAATTATGGAATTGAAAAACGCTAATTCCAATGGCGGAAATGTTGTAATAAATAATCTACATCCCAGGTTTTTATTTTTTTCAAAAAATATTGAAAATTGAGTAAGATAAAGGACTTCAAATTTTATTTTAGAGTAATGAATGTATAACTGCCCGCAAACTTCAAATCTTCATAACTTTTGACTCATTGATCAAAATGGGATGATTCAAAGCTTTTTACCTATATATAATTGTAGAAAACCAATTTCAATTTATTTTTTTTAAAAGTGATTTTTTCTGATCTGCCCGAACTGCCCAGTTACGAAAAAAGTAACATATTAGGCCATAACTTTTGACTTGTATTTCCAAATGTCATGGAATTTGTTGCATATGAAAGATATTCCTTGCCCCCCACCTTCTATTAAAATTTCAGCCCAAAATATGGAAATCTCTAGTTGTACATACCTGCCCAAAAATTCTATACGGCCAAAAAACGCATGTTGGTCCTTTAGGGGATAATTGCCCGCAAACAAAAAAAACCTCATACCTTTTGACTCATAGATCAAAATGGAATGATTCAAAACTTTCCATGTATATGATAATTCTAGAAACCATTTCAAATTTTTGTTTATGAAAAAAGTGATTTTTTTTATCTGCCTGGACTGCCCATTTATGAAAAATTAACATATTCAGCCAAAAATTTTGACTCATATTTCCAAACGTCATGAAATTTAGTGCATATGAAAGATATCCTTTGTCCTCATCTCTTAAAATTTAGGTCAAAAACATAGAAATCTCCAATCATATGTATCTGCCCAAAATTTCTATGTAGCCCAAAACGCATGCTGGTCCTTTAGAGGTTAGTTGGAGGATTGTTGAAAGTGAAGAAAAACTATATAATATTGCCAAACAACTTATTAATAAAAATGAAGTGCCAAACCAATCCTTTTAGTTTTAAATAATTATTCAACAAAATTGTGTTTAAGTGACCTTTTGCTATGATAGGTTTCTCTTTATTTAACCTAGAAGGATGAACTGGTCACTGTGGAAGTCATCTTTTTGGGATACCTTGTGAATCGTTTGTTTAAGAAGAAAAAAAAGAGCACTCATTGGAGGTGAAGCTACTGTCCAAGTCCTCCCCTTTTCATACCAAATTCCAAGGATGAACAACTGCACTTTTGTTCTACATTAGAAGGATTCTTGCCATCCATTGGACTTTTAGGTTCCATGTAGTGGCCTCCTAGGGTTTAGAGATGTATTTATTGTGAGTGACTGCTTCAATGGTGCTATTTGGCTTTTAGAGCAGCTCCACTATACACTTAAATGCAGGTGTGATCGATACTGTAGCGGGAAGGCAGTGCTTTAGAGTTCCGCAATTGCGTCATCCCTAAAGGCTTTTCGATTTTTCTTAGGCAACACTACAATGCTCTGCCATACCATTTTTGAAGTTTTTTTGTGACCACACAAGAGCTCACGCAACAACTCAACCCTTTGACTATGGAGGAATCATTCTCTTTCATGACGTCATTGATGATGTAAAACAAGTTGCATAAGGCATTGCCTGAGGGGTGAAGCGGGAATTGCAACTGTGACGGACTGTTCTGGAAGAAACGGAGACACTAAGCTTATTGCAATTCGCCCGAGGACAATACTCTGTGAAAACCATTTCATGTTCCTTTTTACGCAGCTGCAATGGAGCTGCTCTTAGGCACCTGACTGATGCATTTCGGTGTTCCTACCTGGCTTCCGAGAGTCCATCTTGGAGATGCCTCTGTCCATGAAACGCACTGATGATGAACTATAAGGTAACTGCACCTTAAATCGCACACTTAAGCAATTCATCATGGTTTTCACTATTATATTGAAAAATAAATTGTGGGGTCCCATTGGTAGTCAAAACAGGATTCTAGATTCTCTTAAAATACATTTTTTGGACACCATGTGAGTAAACTACGAACTTTCAAAGTGCTGAAAATAGGTGAACCTAAAAGCGATCATAGAGTCATATGAATAGTGGGAGTACATTTTGGGAGTACATTTTGGGCAAGAATATCCGCTGTGCGCTTTTAAGGACTGTGCGATTTTAGGTGTAGTTACCTTAGTAGTATTAGTGTAGTTCATATCATTTAGTATGGGTAATAAACTAATAATGATAAGACTCCAGGCAAGGGACAGCTCTCCTGTACTTTACAGTGGTTCTCTGCAGGGCCTCAGTCCCATCCAATCATTTAAGTCCCGTAGCCCCCGGCTAGCCTCCCTCCAATGATCCAACTAGACGTCTCCCCAGTCAGGAAAAGGCACGTCAAAAAGGAGCCAGAGATAGTGCCCTCTCCACCAATTAACAGGGTCAGACAGCACCCAAAAATAGTACTCCCTCTGTCCCACTAAAAACTTCCAAAAAGCTTCCCCTTAGGGATTAACTACATTTGTAGTCATAGTGCCAGCAACACATGCATTCAAGAAAGAATAACCCGTCCATTAGATCTATGCAAAATTTTGAGCTTAGGTGTTGTTGTTTGGGCACCCAAAATACATATAGAAAGTATGATCTTTGTACTTGGTTTTGAAACACTGCAAGCTCTATCATTTTAAATGATTTAAAAGGTGGTGGCAACAATGGGAGTCTAAGAACATGTTTCCAAACCTAAATATCCGCAATAAGAAAAATTGGCCTACTTTATGATCAAATTTTCATAGCACCAAAGTGGGCACTAAATACACCATCAACTCTACTATGTAAAGAAGGAGTTAGTACAAGGTGCCTCAAATGGGCAAGGCTAAGCATGCAAGGCCTTATAATTGCTTTAAGATTGTTTCACTTGCCCCTACAAGGTTGTTCAATACAACAAACACTTACTCAACAACCAAAATTAAGAAACGGAGCTTTTTGGTGGAACAAAATTTTTGCTTGATTTGGAGGCTTTTAGTGGGACAGAGGGAGTAAAACTGACCTGCATCAAAAAATTGAAAACATAACTTAGCGATGACCACCAATAAATTACTCTGTACATGACCGGTAGTTAGGCCAATGTTGGACCGACCACCTGTGGTCTTTTGTTTATTTAGGGTGCAAAAACTCCAAATTTTGCACCAAGTGAATAAATGTAAAAAATCTGCACCCTATTGTAGAGAGGCTAATTTTGTAGTTTATAACATTATTAACCAATGTTAGGGGAGCCCTTTAGCTCCCTCAATAAGCAAGAGCTCAAGCATTGTAACTTCCTAGCGAGCTAATGAGACTAAACTTTGCAACCTCCTAGTTAGTGAATGACTCTTTGAAGATTTAAGAGCATCACTACCGGACTTGAAAAACAAGCCCAAAAATTGGCTTGAAAACTGTGGGGAACGTCTACTTTTTAGGCTAAGGAAAAGTGAATAGCCCCACTTATGGCTTTTTAAGAGGGCACATGAAAGTGAATATGATTAGAGTCGACTTGATAAAGAGCTTCATGTGACGGCGGGAAGTGTGGCAATGAAGATAAGTTTTTGCTTTTTCCATTTGCAAGCTGGAGGGGCTGCAAACAACTGTGGTTTTTGGATTAGTGCAAGGGAGAAGTCATCTACTTTTTGGATTTGGTGGAACAAGTTTTCAAGTCCAGTGGGCATGCTCTAAATTAAATTCACTCAAGGTTAATAAAATATTCTTGCAATTTCTTACAAACAACCTTTAGAAACTATTGGGCAAGGACTAGACTACATTGAAACTATGGAATTCTTGATTGTTTCTAAAATTTGAAGGAAAAGAGGTAGAATATTTTTAATCTTGCCTAGAAAAATTCGACAAACGAGTTTTCAAATGAGGAAAAATGACTCATTAGGGGAGTTTTGAGGACATTGGAGGGCCATTTCGGGCCTATTCCCCAATCTGGCCAAATCTGTGAATAGCCCGTACGGGCTGTCAGAATTTTATTTTTTTATTTTTTTATTTTTTCTTTCCCTCCCAAATATTATTTTAGGCCAATTTTTTTCTTTTCCGAAAATGACGTGGCACTCTCTTGGCCACATTAGCCAGCACCTTTCCTGTGTTCCCGCAATCTGGGAACGCAGGATAACTTGCAATCTCTTAGAGGCCTAAAATCTCTTGTAATGTTTGTAGATTTTGGAGCTTTGGACTCAAATGAAAGGGAGAATAAGAAGTCAACTACTAGTTGTCTAGTGATTGGTACATGCCAAGTTACCAAAATTAACTAGTGAAGCCTTACATGTTTTTAAAATTCTAAAATATGAGAGAAGTAAAAAATAGATAGAGGAATGATAGACACTCTAATGATTTTTTGGGCCCTGCTCTGAGAGCAATTTTAGCTCAAATATTAATTCTAGGGATATGAAAATGCACGTGATTATATAGAGGTTTGTGATGAGGTTCATAATAAATTAGTAATAATGCAAGTTTACAAATATGATCCACCTAAATAATAATAGCTTGAAGTTGAATATATTTTTAGATTTTCAAAAATATACTAAAAATCCTTGCATCTGGGATTAAAACAATGAATCCCTATCTTCCAATTATCAAAATTAGAATTTACCATAAATTGTCTAATAGTTTAAATAAACAATATAGCCAAAGTATAAAATCAATTTTGAATTAGATATGTTTGCCCCTAGAATTTGATATTGATAATAGAACAGAAAATGTGGATTTGTCCATTTTCTAGGATTTGGTGAGAAAACATAAGACATTCTAGGATTCAATAAGAAGACAAAGGAATTGAACTTATATGGTCTCTAGAGTTTGGTAAAGAATCAAAGATGAAGGTATATTAATTCCAGAAGGTTTAGTGAGAGGTAGATGTGTTTGTTCCTTAGAGTTTAGTTAAAAATACAATTAAAGATGTAGATATCCATGTTCTATAGGGCTCAATGAAAAGACAAAGGATGCAGGCATGTCTCTTTTTGGGGCTTGGTGAGAGAACATACAATGAAGATACTTTTGTTCCCTAAGGTTTGGTGAGAGAACAAGATATTGGTGCGTATGTACTTAACATTTGGTAACAGAAACAAGGATGTGCATATATATGATCTCCATGGTTTGGTTAATGAGAGCACAAAAGATATATGTACGTCTATTCCCTATGGTTTGATGAAGAAAAAAAAATATATGTGTACATGTTGCTTACAATATTACATTAAAAGAGCAAACAACTGTACTACAAGAGGCTTTGTCCTTGTAGCATTGTCTTACTTTTCAAGTGAAATAGTTACGAAAACTTTCTTCAAGGTAGCCCCCATCAGTCCGGTCATGTCATGGCCTGTGTTGATTGGTGGTGTTCCCGTCTTCCTGGGTCAATTGTGGCTACATAACATTATTAACGTTCGTTTGGGGGGGTCCCTTTTGCTCCCCCCAAAAACGGGAGCCCCCCAGCCCGTGCAACCAATGAAGCACAATATCTTTGACAATACAGAGACTGATGGACCAATGGTACAACATTATAACTTAAGTCTCCCCAGATATCTTAGGGGGATTATACCTCCACCTGGGGGGAGGTAGCAGACCCGGTTAACAATGTTATGTAGTGGGCTTTCTATTTTGCCCTTCTTCAATGAAATTTAATTTAATTTATTTCAAAAGAAAAAGAAGAAAAAGGAGAAAAAGGTAGCTTCCGCCAATGCAAAACCTCAGTCTTCCAGATTCCAGAGCCAACAAACGACGTGCATCGGTAAGTCTGTTCCCTAGGGTTCAGTGACAATACAGAGAATGTGGGTCGACGCCTTTTCCCTCGGGGGAAGCTCCCCGAGAAGGCGAGAACCCCTCATGTGCTATTACAGAATGAAAGCATCCAATGTCCCGCTTCCGCGCTTCCCCATAAAAAGTTACCGGTAACCCAATGCTCCGGCCCCCCTGTGAAAATCAGTCACCCCGGCCTTCCCGCAAATGCTTCATTCCTTCTGCGGAAGGAAGGACCAAATCAGAGTCCAGGGCTTTGTCAGAGAGGAGGAGCGGCTGGCTGTTGTCGATCAGAGCGAACCCAAAGGCCGGTTTATTAGTTCAGAGCCCAGGCAGAGCAGCCAGCGATAGGAAGAAATCTTTGCCGTGCCAGCCAACTTGCAGCACAGCACAGCACAGCAAAAAACACCTACAAAGCCTATCTCCCTCCCCCAGCTTCCTCTTTCTTCTCTTTCCCCACTTCCTCTTCTTCTTGGCTATGGCGGACCCGCAGCTCTGATACCCACTTTTCAGGGATGCGAACATCCTTGCCTTTCTCTACTTCAGTTTCCGTTGGTGGGTACTCTGGGATTTTGGAAAATGCACCTCGGAAATGGGGACAATCGGAGTAAATTTGGTGTGATCTGGACTGTGTATGGTGTTGGAGTTTGAGATCTTGGTGTTCTGGTGTGCTCTTTGGTTTTGGGTTTGAATATTGGGAGTTGGGGTGGGTCTGAAGAGAGAGTGTGGGTTGGTGGGGAAAGGTTCTCTCAGATCTTTGCGTTTCGGGGTTTCCGAGGTTGGAAAGGAGCTTGGTTGGGGATGTTGTAGCGAGCTTGGGGTTTGAATGTGTATTTGGGAATTGCAGATCGTCCGTCGGTGAGGAGAAGAGAAGGAGGTTGCGTGAATTGGAAGTTGGGGGGAAGAAGTGTGTGCAAATTGTTAGCAGTCTTGGGGGTCGTGTGTGTGCAAGAAGCAGATGCGGGATCTAATCAGTGATGGTGGTGAAAGGCGAAGTCCTCAAGGACCGCTGAATATGAAATCGAATTCCTGGGATTTCACTCCAGATCATTACAATCCGGTAAGTACACTTTCCTGCATTTTCACTTTCTAGGATCTGGTGAATTGGGAATGTTGATTTCGTCATAAAGATGTTGTAGCTGGAATGTTGGTGGCAAGGATGTGCAGACTTGGTGAAAATGATCAGTGTCGGTTTTTTCTTGATTTTGTTGGTTGTTCAGCCTGAGGTGTGTTTCCGAGGACGTGAATTTGGTAGATTTGGGGTGGATTTTTGGGAACTACGTTAGCTAGCGTTCGGCATTTTCCAACGAAGCTGACTGATCAGGCAGTTTTGGCATAATCAGATGGTGAGCGATAAAATGCCGAAGCCAGAGCCGGATCAAGCTATGGAAGTCGCTGCAGATGGTCACTTCTCAGGGCTTCGTTTTGACGAGTATCCAGTGACGAAGCATCTCGGAGCTAACAAGGTTCCATTTGTGATTGGTAGGTCTCGAAGTTTGATGTGTTTTCGATTGATGGGTTAATGCTGTAATGACACTATGTTAGTGCCATTTTAGTACCACTACAGTAGTGTCCCTGCGCCGTTGCCACAGCCAAAACAAAAGGAAAGGTAGTTTTCTTATTTTTTTATAAATTTTTTCGAAATTCAATAACTTTCTTACCGTAGGTCCAAACGCCAACCAAGCCCGTGCACCCCTAACGTGATCAAAATCAAAGTAAAAGTAATTCCTAGTTTTTTGATCCATAAATACTTCGAAATTCAATAACTTTCACACCGTGGGTCCAAACGCCACGAAACCAAGCCCGTGCACCCCTCCTCGCCTAGGGCTTTCCGACGATACCAAGCACGCGGCCGGGGGACGCACGGTCCGGGAGATCTCACTGTAGCAAACAAACCAAACCAAACAAACAAACCAAACCAAACAAACAAACCAAACAAACAAACAAAACAAACAGCCTGTCTTCAAGGTATGGATGGATTATTGAGACTGCAGTATTACTCCAACAATATTTTTGTGTTGTGGAAAAGTTGATGTGAGCTTTGCTTCGTTCATGGCCTGAATTTGTGTTCTATTGAATCACAGGAGTGGCTGGGGGAACTGCATCTGGGAAGACGACTGTATGTGACATGATCATTCAACAGCTTCATGATCACCGTGTGGTGCTTGTCAACCAAGACTCGTTTTACCGGGGCCTGACGCCGGAGGAGTCGGCCAAAGTTGTGGATTATAATTTTGACCATCCAGGTTGGTGAACGGATTTTCTCCTGAATCTGTGAATTTTTCTTCAAAGCTGAATAATAGCTTGAAATTGTGTTCTGTTGAAGTGCTTGTTTTAGTCGGGGCTTCAGCGTTGACCTAATAACAAGGTATCTAGTTCAAATTGCTGTCTCCGTTTTTGGTTTGGTGTTATTCTACTTGTGCTGCAACACTGCGCTTCTAGTGCTGTACCATCGCATTTTTCATCATCTATGATGGGTTGGGTATTTCAAGCAATACGTAGGAGTTTAAGCTATTATTTGGAGATCGATACAAAAGCTCTTGAGATCCCACTTTGGGTACTATTTGAGCCAAACTCTCTTGGGATCAAAGTTTCCTCACTCAGTATATGATGATGTCTTATGCAAGCGTCTGAAGTGGGAGTTTGTAGCGACTACTGCAGCTAGGGTCAGTTGACAACCCGATTACCTCTGCGTGCTACAACTCTTTGTTTTACGAGCTGTCTTTATTTTCTTAACTCATTGAGACTCATTCCCTGTGTTAGATGCATTTGATACGGAGGCGCTACTTGAATGCCTGAAGCAGTTGAAAGCTAATCAACCCATAAAGATACCTGAGTACGATTTCAAGAGCCATCAACGATGCTCCGATAAGTTTCGCAAGGTAGAATTTAGTCCTTCGCTTTGAATGCTCCCCAATGTTTTAATGACTACTATCAGTGACGGATTGTTTTTGACCTTTTTCTGACCTTTTCTGGGCATTGCAGGTGAACGCTTCTGATGTGATTATCGTGGAGGGGATACTGATCTTCCATGATGCTCGTGTTCGTGAGTACATGAACATGAAGATTTTTGTTGATACAGGTTAGCATTGCAAAATATTCCTCCTTCAGTGCAAGTAAGCTCTGCTCTTACTCCAATTCGTTCTGAAGGCTCTTGTAATTCGATCTTAGACACGGAAGCCACGTATTTGGGGACTCATCTTGAACTTTGCAATGCAGATGCTGATGTTAGGTTGGCAAGAAGGATTAAACGGGATACCTTGGAGAGAGGCAGAGACGTAAATGGCGTAATAGAGCAGGCAAGCTGATCACTACTTGCCATGCTTTGGTTTCTTACATTTAGAGTATTAAAGCAACTTTACTCTCCTTCATGTTATCATGATAGACCTACCATGGAGTTGAGACTCGTTAGTTTTAATATCAGTTTCGTGCTCATTTTGTCTTTCAATTACCTGCTCCTATTTTGTAAATTAAGCCTTAGTGTGTGTGCGCCTTTGCAGTATGGGAAGTTTGTGAAACCGGCTTTTGATGATTTTGTGCTGCCAACGAAGAAGTATGCCGATGTGATCTTGCCCCGTGGAGGAGATAATCATGTGGCTATCGATCTCATTGTGCAACATATACGCACCAAACTGGGTCAACATGACCTTCGCAAGATCTACCCAAATGTTTTTGTGATTCAGTCTACCTTCCAGGTGAGCTGACAAATATTTCAAAAAGGCAAATGACTTTTGAATAGTCCACATTATCCTGTATCTTTATTTACAGTTTCGAATGTAGTATGGATGTAATATTGAATGTTGTATAGGTGGAATGGGATAATGAGGCAACAGTACTTCTAACATATTTGGTGTCAACTTATCTGCACAAATGAATTCAGAATCAGATGCATGACTAGCTCTTATGCCAGTTAATTAGAACCTACTACTTTTTCATGTAAAAAACCAATATCTCGTATAAATGAGCATTATTGACCCTAACTCTGTGTTTCTTGTCAAACTAGGTTCGGGGTATGCATACCCTGATTCGAGATCAAGATACATCAAAACATGATTTCGTCTTCTATTCTGATCGTCTAATTCGCTTGGTATGTCAATCAGTTAATTTGCATAATCTTTTTACCAGCGTTAGTTTGCCATCTTCATTGCCACCATCTTTTCGAGCTTACTGGGCTCCATACTGAACGACTATTTTGAAATACTAATAACTGAGCTGGTTGAATTGCTGCTTTTAGATAGTGGAGCATGGACTGGGTCATTTGCCATTCACTGAGAAGCAAGTAATCACGCCGACAGGTGCACTATTTGGCCCATTCATGCTGTCTTTAGGTTTACTTTTAACTCCCTCCAGTAGTCGCAACTTATGTGGAATAGAGCTGCTCACGATATTTCCTGTTTACTTTGTGTCTTGGCAATCGATATAGGTTCAATATATGTTGGAGTGGACTTCTGCAAGCAACTTTGCGGCGTATCCATAATAAGAAGGTATCATTTTCTTCATTTACGATTGACTATAAGTGACACATTTTCAACTTGTACTTCGGCAATAGATATTGTGAGAACCGAGCTTGAAGTTTGTATTCCGAGTGGTCACTAGATAATGCTTAATGATTCCTAAAAGGTGCTGCTGCTGGATAAATTTTGGACTTTAGGTTTAGCGCGTCCTGTCTACAGTCGATAGGGTTGGTCTCTTGACATTGTTTGTGACATGCTAATCGAGGGTGATGGGTTTTGATAAACTAGTGGCGAGAGTATGGAGAACGCACTACGGGCTTGCTGCAAAGGCATCAAGATTGGAAAGATCTTGATACATCGGGAAGGAGACAATGGGAAACAGGTACAATTTTTATGACCATTTTATGGGTATGAGAGACTTACCATACTCTAGAGGAAAACTAGAGGAGAGGCAATGAGATAGAAGCATGTCTAGTATATTCGAGCAAGATTCTACCTCACTTAAGGAATGGGAAGGGAGTTATTTTTTCATTGGGGCATCCTATGTGGCACATGAAAGTTGAAATGGCAATGAACCTGCGAGTGATCTTGTTCCAGGCACTATTGCTTGAATGTCCATGAAATGAAGAAGAGAAAGACCTTTCATTTATTTTTCATGCCATGCAATGTCGGCCGGGCAGAAGTAGTTTGTTAGCGCCCTAAGAACGTGATGCGCAATTCTGACTGCTTGTGTAAATTCAGCACGTTATAGTAGTTATGGGGCTTGAGTAATGTTTCAGCCCTCGAATGAAATATGCTGACTTGTTATCCATGTGTGCTGTAGCTGATCTATGAAAAACTGCCTCGGGACATAGCTGATCGTCACGTCCTACTTATGGACCCCATTTTGGGAACAGGTTACATTTTTTTCACATCTTACCTTACCCTTCTAGTGCTGCGTGCCACTTCTTGTCAACAAGTCCCCATAGTTTTGCTTTTAGATAGCAGCTCGCGGACTATGCAACAAGACCCTGGAGTCTTCGTTCGTTAGTGAAATGCTCAGAAACTGTTGCACTGGATCCCGTCTTGCAGGAAATTCGGCAATTCAAGCTATATTATTGTTGATACAGAAAGGAGTTCCAGAATCCCATATAATTTTCCTGAATCTTATATCGGTAAGCTCTACATCAGCATTTATTATTTATGAGTTGCACCTAGACCTTTTAGCATCACACTAAAGTGCCCGAAACGCACGTGACTATCAATGCAACATTGTGAATTGTCAATGGTGTTGCTTGCAAATGTGACTTTAAGAAGTACTTGGGGCTGCAGGATTTAGGAAGGTGGTCTAGAGAGCCCTTTTTCTCCTGATTGTGTCATTTAATTGTAACATGATACTAAAGAGTACAGAGTGAGTTTTTGAACTGTGGACGTCTGTTCCCTAGAGTTCTGTTGAAAGAAGACAAGGTGTGATATTAGTGGAGCTGATTGTAAATTGCTCTGAGTTCAATTGCTTCAATTAACTTTCTGATTGGTAATGTATAGAGTCCAACTTTGACTGAAGTCATAACTTTCTCATCCAAGGTCTAAATTCAAAATTCAAAATTGGAACTTGGAAGTACTTCTGACTTTCCTTGTGAATGTGTGTACTTCCTCTACCGTTTTGCAGGCTCCAGAGGGTATTCACGCAGTGTGCAAGAAGTTCCCTCTTTTAAAGATAGTTACTTCGGAAATCGATGCAGGGTTGAACGATGAATACCGTGTAGTACCAGGAATGGGTGAATTTGGCGACCGCTATTTCGGAACGGATGATGGTGGCCCAGAGCTTATGTACAAGGTGCCAATTGAGCCCAACGGCAAGACCTGACCTTGGGTGGGAGACCTTTTCATTGCACTGTAATAAAATTGTTCCTTGAGCTTCAAATATTGGAAAAAGAGACCTGACAAATTCCGTGACAGAGAGTGGAAGTACTTAGTGACTCAGAAGATTTGGCGGAGTAAACGAAGTTGGCGCCAAACTCATCAGAGAACTATGCAAATGATTTTCAGTGTTGTGAGGCTGGAAAGTGGACAATTTTTCCATACGTTCTAAAACAGACAGGGAGGAGACAACCTTTCTGTAATTCAAATTATATATATATTGAGGCTTGTATAGTTACTTCAAGCTGGAAATATAACATGGTTCAGGAATCGATTTGTGCTTAATTGTCGAGATTATCGCAGTTTGCATTGGGCAGTTGCATCGTTTTTCGATGTACTATTAGAAACTTCGATAGTTCCAAAATATCCCTCATATATCATACAAGTGAATGTTATAATACTAAACCACATTGTTTCTTATGTTGGACTCTGAGAATTTTTAAAGGAATAGTATGAAAGTGTCTCCAAGAGATTTGGATGAGCAGCGTCGGAGATATATGTATGTGTGCGCGCGCGCTTGCAACTACCGTGTCTTAGGAACAAACATCTGGATATGATTTCGTTCTCAAAGGATATTGAACTTTTGAGCGCAGTTTTTTTTTTTTTCATTTTTAATGAAGTGCCAAAGTGGCGATATTGAATGTTCTAGTGGTGCTCCAAATTTCAACATTCATATTGGGTAGAAAATATCATATTAGAACATATCACATATCCATAATTCAATTTCATCTACAGTTTGGCAATTTCATTCAAGATTTTTTTTTATTTGAAGTTTTTTGACAATTTCCCACCTTTTTAGTACCATTTTTTTCGATAGGCATGGTGCTAGGCCATAAAATTTGGTGCAATTTTGCACCAGATTGTTGGAAAAAAACACACTGTTTGAGCGGATTTATTGCCCCCTCCACTATTTCTTGTAGAGGTGGTTTGTGGTTTGGATTTCAGTGTTGTGATGTTACCTTTCTTTAGATTTGCAATTCTGCCATTGCTTTGCTTTGAGTGTTGCTTCAAAGAGGTCATTGAGTGGAAACAACTACACAAAATCTAAAGCTATTGAGGAAGAGCAAGCATTGTGGTCTTGCAAGTGAATCTTTCCAGCATTTAAGGTATCTGACCCATTTCCAACCACTTAAGCAATTACGCATATTTGGAGCGCAGGTTTTTTGAGTGTGTAATTTTTCCCATGTACAGAAGTAGAGTTTGGAAGGACTGCATATTTTTCCATAATTTTACTATAAAATACGTAATTACTATGAATTTTTTAGTGGAAGATTCTCTTCGACCTCTAATGGTAATATAGACCTTTCTATTTTTGACCACAGTCAAGGTGATTGCAAAGTTGACCAAAGATTGGTTGCAATATTGAGAGCCTCGTAGCCAATCATAATGCTCCACAGTTGCTCCCTGACCTACACCTCAATTAAACAGTCTATGGTTAGAAAGGGAACATGCCTATAGGTTGGAAATCAGGGGATTAGATGATTAAAAATGGGTTCGCTACCTTAGGGATTTAGCTCTAGATTCTTGAAGATGCGTAGCAAGATTCACATTAAACTTAGCCTGCATAATCAATATAGTTCATAGATTTTGGAAGCTGAAATTTGACAAAAATGTAGATTTTGAATTTCTAATCTTATTGCTTTTTACATTTCAAAATTTCAGAACTTGTACATTTCAGAATTTACACATTTCAAAATTTCTTAGATTTCTAACTTGTACAAACTCTAGAAAAGTTAGATTATTGTGAAATCAATGGAATTCATTGCCTTGGAGATCACATGACATCTTACAAGTCTTGTGTGTCCAACCTCATGGTACCTTTTACAATTGATATGGGACAATTGCATCTTTTAAAATCCACCAAATATTAGGTGGAAACAACATTGAAATGTAAGATGTGTCAATGTGTTGCAAAGTCTACCAAAGTACCAATTTGAATTGCACATGGGGAATTTATGAAAATCCTTGCAAAGAAAGTCTACAATTTCCTTCCGCACATAAATTCTTTGAAAATCCCTCCATGATGACATTACAACACCAACAAAGATTGAAATTAGGAGAATCTTCAGTGAAAACTACAAAGATCTTTAAACTAGTCGCAAGGAATTCCAAGAAAGTCCGCAGTTCATGTTACATTTTACTTGTTTGTATATATTCACTCGAATTATCAAATGTGAGATTGCTCTTCTTGTATTGAACTTTACCAGTTTAGATATGGAAAGTAGTCTTGTTGACCTTGATTGGGGCTCATAAGGCATACATTGTTAACCAGCCTAACCATTCCCCTTTGGAGATTGTAATAATCTCTCCTTAGATCCCTAGGAGTTTAATTTGCAGAGAATCATTGATTGGTTGGGAAGTTGCAAGATTAGTGTCATTGATTGATTGGGAAGTTGCAATGTAGGGGGCTCTTGTTTTTTGCGGGGTAATAATATTATGAAGAATCCATACCATTCACTATACTAACTTCCAACCAATCTCAAATCTACTAGTAAGCAAAAGCAAAAAGCAAAAAGCAAAAAGCAAAAAGTAAACTATCAATACATTAGGACCACTTGTTAATTGTAAGAATAGGAGTAGTATTTAGACAAGTTGCCAACTCGATCAATAACAATTGCTTAATTCTTTACTAGTATTACAACAAATAAGCCCATTTTTACTATCTTTGGATGAAATGTATGCAATTAATGCTTGGACCCTTCAAAGACTTTCTTTGACATCACTATTTCTTTTGGTGTGGAGGTATCTCTGTCAAATACTAATTTTTAGTCTACAAATAGTTCAATGGATTAGCAATGATGGTGATTCTTTGTGCTTTTGCATACTTGGAGAATTGGATTGAAAATCAAAATAACTATAGCCTAAGTTAATGATTTGTCTGATTAAAGCTTTTACAAAATGAACTTATATTCATTATAATTATTTATAATGGAGCAATATTTTTATCTATTGTATGTGTACCAATACAATTTATGTTGAAGAGCCTTAGCAAATATCATTAACAAATACTCCTATTTTACAAAAAGTCATATCCATATGTAAATTTATTGTGTAAGACATAGGCTAGAAAGATCATATAATATTGTTGCAGAGGTGGGGCAAATAAGCAATTCATTTTCAAATAGTACTTAATTCTTTGTTTTAACAAGATGAACTTTTGTTGGACATTTGGATCTAAGACAACAATTATATAAAAATTTTGAGCACTTTCACAAATTATAGTTGTATAATTTTTTTAAACACTTAGCCTATGAAAGTGCTCATAGGTTTTTATTTTTTGAGCTTGATTTCTTAAAATGTAAAGTGAACATTATTTGAATAGCAAGAGAATCTTTGAAGGTAGCTTCAAAGATAATTTGCACACATTTTCATCAAAAATTTAGAGATGGAATAGATGAAGTTTTTCTTACACTACAATAGATTCTCTAATGTAATGTTCTAAGAGCATCTGCACTTTGCCTTCAAAGGATTTGACAATTGATAAACGTGATGATAAATATTCTAGGGGCCCTCAAAATATCTTCCTTGCACTCAATCTTAGCGTCTTCAAGCAATGGCCCTTCAAATCTAAATTTAGTCACCTTTACCTTATGATTCACTTGAAGAGTGGTCACTTGACTATTTATGTGGCCCAATTTGGTGAGCAGGCAAGGGTGAAAAACAAAAGTAAAGATGCAAGACAAGAAATTTGAGAAAAATAGATGAAAAAATATAATGAGTCAAATTTAGCGTGCATGGGTGCACATGCTCTAACTTATTGCAATCACTCAGCTTGAAACCCTAATTTTTCCACAACTGGAACAAATTCCACAATTACCAAGACCTCGTCGTGAAGGATGCCAGTGATGATCGAACGAGCTTCAGATTCCGCCCTCTAGGGTTGCACATCATCTCGTGGTTTCAATTTCTGCAGCTGCTTGAAACACTGAACCATTCCTGTCAATTTTCGAGCTCGTAACAAACTGTCTCTCTGTTGCATTTGTCGCTAGGGTTAGAGCTCCGATCGTCGAAGAAGCAAAGTAGGTCTTTAACTTACTTGTGGAGAACGAGCACTTAGGTTTGTTGAATTGTCCGAGCCATGGCGACGTCGTCAGGCCCCGGTCCCAAGATTCTTCTGGCGAAACCCGCAAGCACTCGAGTGGAGGGAGGCTCGGGCGGTAGCGGACCTTCCGGGATCAAGCTGATGCGAGACCGCGACGATGATCATGGTGCTGGGAGGCGGATTGCGCAAGGATCGCTCAACTTGTTGAATGATGCTTGGGATTTGACGCCGGACCGGTACCTTCCTGTAAGTGAAAGTTGCTGTGAACAGCATAGGTCTCGCGGTTGGTTCTTTCTCGGCTTTTTGCAACTCTGACATGTTATTTTTTGTGAAGTGTTCCATGCCTGTTTGAAGAGTTTGTTTGATCAGTCGTGCAATGGTTGATGATTTGATTATTGCGTTATTAGTCATCGTGGAAGGTGATCTCGCTTAAGGCAATTCCTGTAAGCAGTTGTTGATTTGATCATTGCATAGTAATCATGATCTCGTTCAAGTCAATTTCCTGTAAGCAGTTGCTGTGATCGGCATTTCTCGCAGCTTGTTCTTTGACCTTCATGGCTTCTGCAAATCATACTTGTCTTTTTTCGTCACAAAAATCTCAATTCAAAAACTTAGCAATGTCAAGCAGTCTACAGTCTTATTAAAGCTCAGTGAAACAGACTAAGATACATGAGAAGAAATTTACTAAAATAAGGTCACCTTCCAATATGACTACTATGCAATAATCGGATCATCAAGCATTGCACAATTGATCAAACAAACTCTTCAAACAAGCATGGAATATTTCACTATTAATAAGGTGATTGGTGCTTTGGTATCTACTTGTAATTTCAAAATGGTTTCCAAAAACTGCTAGCTGCACCATCTGGAGGTCTTGGACAGAGCGCCAAAGCTTTTTTTTCTTTCTATATGGGTTGCAGTGCTGTCAATACAACCTTTTGCCCTAATTGTTGTCACTCTTGGGTAAAATTTGAAGTAGGACTTTTATTTCCGGATGGAAGGAGTATGCTTTTTTGAAAATAGCGTGTTGTTGGATGTTCCGGTCTCTCATTTTCAGTTGCAGCTTATGTCTGCAGACAACCAGGAGTTTATGGTGGTTGGTGTCCTTGGGCCTCCTGGTGCTGGGAAGTCGACAATTCTGAATGAGGTTTATGGGTTCGATTCCAGCGCTCAAGGTTAACTGCGTCCCTCAAACCATTTGAAAATCGTAAAATCCATAATGAGCTCTCGTATGCGCAAGTGTAATGTTGGTTGCAAGATTCTTAATCTTGTTTCGTTGGTAATTGGCGATGGTGAAGGTGTGCTGCCTCCTTTTAATACTCAAACAGACGATATTCGAGCCATGGCACGGCACTGCTCTGTGGGAATGGAGCTTCGAATGTGTGCAGAGCGTATCATCGTAGTGGACACGCAGGCAAGTTGACATGAGTCATCCCTTGGGCATTGGCTTTGTTGCTATCTTTTGTTTTGACTTCAAGTTGATTCTCCTGAAAGAGTTTTTTGGGAATGGCTAGTGTGGCCACAATGAGTGATCCGACTTCATAGGGGTACTTAGAGAATCCATGAATCATTTTCTGACCAAAGCAAATGAAAATGAGAAGGAATGGAAGGGGAGATATGTTTTTCTAGTAAAGTATGGATTTTAAAGAGTGCTTACCTATTGTGTTCATAAGTGCCACTAGGTCAGTGCGTACACAATCTCACTTATCTTTGGTGGCCATAAGTCACTCCATTACCATCGTTTGAAGTTTTGATTTGTGCCGCACTCACTCCCTATTCTGTTCCAAAAATCTCATACATTTAAAAGTGACGGTTTTACACCAATGCATGGCCACAATAGGACCTACAGTAGATGGCCACAATAGGACGTTACCATAACAGGGCTTTCTCCCTCAACTCAATGTCTCTTGTCGCGGTGCAGCCACTTTTCAGTGCTTCAGTTCTTGTGGATCTTATGCGGCCTGATGGCACATCAAACACTTCAGTTTTGGGGGGAGAAACAATGTCTGCCGAGCTGGCTCATGAAATTATGGGGTTGCAGGTATGACTTGCTCTTCCCTCTAGTTTATTAGTTTGCAATGTTATGCAATTGTGCAATTTGATTTGGATTGAACATAGTCCTCAGATGGTGACTTTTGGGGCTTTCAGTTCTTTATGGAATCCATTTATGAAATAAGTTTCTGTTTCATCTTGTTTTTTTTACTGTCATGTACTCGTAGGTTTGAAGTTTTCGTGATCTACCAGTATGTTACTTGAACTGACTTTCATTTGTTGGTTTGGGGTTTTGCAAGTGGCACCTTTAGCTTGGCGTGTTTTTGTTTTCGGTGTGCCATGTAGTCCTTTTGATAACTGAAGGCGTAGACGATATCAGCATTTGGCGATACATGCGCACTGTGAGTGTTTTTTCCTTTCCTTTTCATTACTCACAATATACCTGGTCTATGTGGTTCAGATACACATTGGTTTGTGATCGGTCGCAGAGAATCAAAAGAATACGTTAAATATGCCTCTGAGGTCAAAGAAAATTACGTATATTTCTTGAAGTGATTTATTGGCATTTACTTTTGCATTCTATGTATCCTCTAAAGGAATTCACTTTACTCATGATTTGGCAGATTGAGATGCTGAAGCAAGGAATACCTGATCCATCTGTTGCCGCCCAGTGGTCTGAAAATAGTGGAGACAAAGATAGAAGTGGCAGTTTACAAGATGAGCAGCTGGAGAATTTCGCTGATGCAGTTTTTGTGCACACAAAGTTCGTACTCAACTCTCTTTTTGCTTGTGCACAGATTCCCAACTAATTGGGTTTGGGGCTATCAATTAGGCCTTCCTAAAGTGTTTCTCTGACCGATGGTGTGTATTCTCAAACGTAAATACGTTATTGGAAACAAACATGCTTATTGGTCATCATATCTGCAGGTGTTTGAAATACTAATGTTGTGAATTTCCATCTGTGTGGTCTCTAGATTACAGGATATCAGTTTTACTGAGGTGAAGCGTTTGGAGATGGCTCTCGCTGCTTATTTTCCGAATCCTGCTTTCAATAGGAACTCATTAATCAGCTACACAGTGCCTCAGTTTCCACCTCCTACTGAATGGCACAATATGAGTGCTCATCTCAAAGGAATGCAGCCTGTGCCTAAACCCGCTCCTAATGGCAGTATGGAGAATGGAAGTGACACGATATCTATCAGAAAGCCGCTGAAGCTCGATAAAGGTGTTAATTTATATGTTCTTCCTTTGAAAGTTTCGGATGACGTCGTTCAAAACACTTTCGAAAGTTATTCTGTAATGCTACAGCAATTTCGCAATCAGGTACTTTTACCCTTTCATTCTCACTTCCGACTGCTCAAATAAATGCCTACCAGTTCTCGGACAAAGCGTAGACGTTTTATAATACATGACTTCCGCAACTTCTTTGAAGCTGATACTTTGTCGAACGTGGAAAAATCGTCATGGGTCCTTGTCAAGTCAAATCAATCTAGAAGTATTTAACATTGGAAATTCACCAAAACTGTAATTTCTACTTGTAATACTTGAATTTGGTAGGATACGCTAAAGATGTAAGGCTGTGAACACAAAATAGTAAGTCCGTGAAAATTATTATTTATTGTGTCTAAAGTCTTTATTTTTTATTTTTATAGTAACTTTATAACAAAAGAGACAATAAATATAGATGTACTTGTGTATTTAATTTTCTATAATTCAAGAGAGTATGTACTGGTGCTGCAAATAGCACTATTATAAAGCCAACCCAAAATCCAATATACGTCCTACGAAGTTTCCTATTGGATGAATGCAATGGGTTGCGTGTGGCGAATGAGAGATTTCTTGCACGGCACGTCAAGGGTCAGCTGCCATGTATTTAACTGAGCTTTGGGCATGATTTCAATGGGTGCTAGCAACATGATTGTTTCCTTCGGCACAATGTTTGAACTGGGTTTTCCTCGGTAAGGTAGGAGGTCCCTAAATCGCCCATTTAAGTTTACCATTTAAGCTCATCAATGTCTGTAATAGATATTTCAAGGAGCATGTCACTCATTCCTAGATAGGGGACACATTTAGAACCCAGTCGATTTAAGGACCTCCTACCTTAGTTTTTGTCCTTACAAAATGCAATGCTGTTGGTGAGCATATCAGATTGAGGATACCTATGTCTATATGTGCAGATCCTGTCTTTGCAGCGACGCTCTTTCGCTAAGCCTATGTCTGAAAGGGATTGGCTGAAGATGTTGCCTCGTATCTGGGATCTCGTCAAGAAGTCTCCGGTGCTTGCTGATTACTGCAAAATGCTTCAAAGCTCAGGGCTTTTCAGGAGATGACAAAAATCAGCAACCATGTACTGTATTATTCGAAGAGGATCATTGTAAATACTGGCACATGCCGGGGTTGTGAATTGTGTTGCACTGCGTGTTCGTGAAATCTAACCTTGAAATGCCACTCGGAACTTTTAATGCCTGTTTCACGATTTCTCATCTGTTTTGTGCGTTTAGAGATTTTAGGTTTAGGGTTTAGGATTTTAGGGTTTAGGGGGGCACGTTCAGAAGTCAGGCATTGAAGGTGTTTTGGATGTTCTCTAGAGCCAAAGAGCCAAAGAGTCCATAAGGCATACCATGTAGTGTATTTTGGCACTTTGGTTTCTTATTGCAAGAACTCAGATTGGTCCTTGAAAAGATTCTTTTTGTTGTCAAGGTAAAATCTACAAAATGAAGCTTTCCGAGGCTAGTTTCTATTCTAAAGAGTCCTTACAAAGAGTCCTTACAAATTGGATATTTTATTGCAAGGCTTACATTTAGGGTTTAGGTCTCACCTTTTGAAATGAGGGGAGCAATCACAAATGAACACTTTAAGTGGTACAAGTTTGAGTTTGATCCCCTTTTTTTGCATAGGGAGCTTAAACCTTGAAGAAGACAACTTGATGTGATTAGATTACATGCAGGCATATCTTGGTGTCCTTCAAAAAAATCAAGTGAAGTAAGCCATAGTTTGTTGTCATTCCAAAAATCATCAAATTGGATTAGAATTTGGTTTTGAGAATAAGCATTGAAAGAAGTACCACATAAATGCAGATTTTAGGTGAATATATGATTAGCTCTACTAATAACATTTGGTGAAAGTTTAATCTTTTTGGTATATTTTGTATTGAATAAGAATTTTCTTCACATTTTCCTTAGAAGTTTGTTGTAAATAAATATCATCACAAATAAATTTATAGTAAAATGCTCCACAAATAGCTAATGATTTTACTTTTGAAAAATTTAATAAAAGTGTTTTTAGTCAATCATAATATCTAAGTAGAACTTGGCAAAAATAGTTGAAGAAACTCTCAAGTATAAAATTATGCATGGTGAGAACACAATCGAACTAAAATAGATGTCTTTAAAAGTAAGTAAAAGCAAATAAGACCAAAGTTTGCAATGGATTAATTTGGGTTCAATTTGAGTTCAACTTTGGGTGTGAAAATAAATAAGGCTAAAAGGAATTTTAGCTAGTATAGGTGAACTTGAATTTACCACCCATTCAATATTTCTTAGGTGATTTCACGTTGAACTAACTTAATAATCACTAAAAATTGATCCCCTGCCCAAAAGAAAAACTTAAAAATGAAATGAAATGAAAGTTTATTCCATTGTGGACGTGAAGAACAAACATCTTGAATAAGCATATTCATTCACTACCTATGTTCACAAGCAATGGTAAGCGGAACTCAACTAAACTACTCCCACTAGCCAAGGCATTTTTTCCTCCCGATCTTTTGACCAACATTTATTTATTCTTGAGAAACAAGTACAATTCCTACTACATATTTGAATTCTACGTGGAAGGACTTCATTTCCCAGTCAGCTTCTCACAAGTAGTTTTTTTCATGAATTTTTATTACTTTCTATAGTAGGTAAGGCCAAATAGTGAAAACTACATTTCATTTTACATTTTTTTTTCCACGTTTTGTGTGTAGCCGACTTCTGTTGACCCCCCAAAACTGACTGTCGTGTGTTCCATGGACCCCTCCCTCAAACCCTTTTATTCCTTTTTTCAAACCAGGAATACCTACCCAAACAATTTTATTCAAATGTTATTCTAAAGGCCCAAACGGTAGACACGACCTGAATTTCCCAGAACCTTCCTTCTCAAGTCCCAACATGACCAGCACTTATTACAGAATGGCAATTTGACTTTATCCTCTTTCCCGAAGAGGCGAAGACTCCCTTCAACCTTCCACAGTTAGTAAGTTACGCCAGCCCTTTTCACCGTCCAAATTATACTAGTAACAGCGTCCTTACTAATGACAAGCGCACTCTCTAATATCACATTCCAAATGCTCACAAATGATTGGCCAACTTGCATATGGGGTCCTGAGCCGGTGACAGTATGGAAGCGCTACGTGTTACCCACCTTACAAGTCGATCTCAGTACTGTACTTTGTTTTCGGGGTTCGGCATTTTGGTCTCGTCAGAGAGTGTTTGCCTGCTTGGATTTGTAGCTTCGCAGTTTTCAATCTCTGTACTTCAGAAGCAACAAGAAGCAGTTTCTGTAGATTTGAAATCTCTTTTTTTCTTGTTTTTTGCTGGAGAATTGATCTTGTTGGGTATATTAGAAGTAGCTGGGCGGGCCGGGATTGGAATTCTAATTAATCTTCGTGTGATGGCGACCGCTTTCGGGGAGCTTCTCTGATTGCGGAAGCGTTTCGATGTTTTTCCATGACGTGGAGATTTTGGGTTTAGGTTGTGAAAAAATTTGGAGTATTTTCGAGTTTGGGAGGGGAAGCGATGGAGAGTGATTAAGCAAATTGTTGTTTTGGGTAGCGGTGTGGAAGAGAGAGAGAAGCAGGATGAGAAGATTGAGATTTGGGTTTCGGTTGTGAAGGGCTTGCCGCGGCTTTGCTGCTGGAAGTGGCAGAGGGGATGGCAGGATGGTTGAGAGGACGGACCAAGCTAGCGGCCATACTGGGATTACTGAAGGACCAGACGGCTGCTGGTGTCGCGAGAGCGAGTGGTCCGTTCTCGAACTTGCGGTTGGCGATAGTGATGGCCACGAACCATGAAGAAAGCTTGCCGGAGGAGAAGTACGTGGAAGAAATTATGGCCGCGGGAACGGGGCCTCGGGTACAAGTCTCGTTCTGCACGCAGCTTCTCGTGAAGCGGCTGGTCAAGACGCAGAGCTGGTGTGTTGCCATTAAGTGTCTCGTCATATTACACAGGTGCATCTTAGACGGCAGTTTCCTCTTCCAAGACTTGCTGGCTCACGTTTCTATGAAGGAAGGAAAGGATTATCTCTTTTTCGCGAATTTTAGGGATGGCGCCGATTGGGAGTATAGTCTGTGGGTGAAGAATTACGCAAGATACTTGGACGAAAGGCTTTGCTGCTCTCGTGCAGTGAAGTCGCACCTTGACAATAAGTGGGAAGCGGAAAGCTCCCAGCATAGGTTGGAGTACATGATGTCCGAGGAGGTTTTATTCCAATTAGAAGCGTTGCAGAATTTACTACAGGAGCTTTGCCTGTGTCAACCGGACTCGGAAGCTGGGGAGCATCCCATGATTCAGGGTGCGCTTGTGCTGGTGGTGACGGATAGCTTCAAGGTCTATGACGAGATTAGGTATCGGTTTAATGAAATGCTATCGAGAGCTAATTTGCAGCTTTCTGAGAGCCTTAGTCTACTTCATTGTTGTAAGAGAGCTGGTGTCGAGATGCAAAGCTTGGACAGGTTTTACGAGCATTGCAAGGAGTGGAGATTGTTTTCGGATTTACCCTTTCCGGAGAGAGACTTGGTTTCCGAGCTTGATATACGAAGATTGACGGACACGATCCAGAGCACACCGGTAAAGCCAAGCGCTCCTTTGTACACAAAACGGTCAGCTTCGGTTGGAAAACTCATTTTTGGTGGAGGCTCGGGCAGAGCTCGTGAGCCATTTAAGAATGGTAAGTTATATTATTCCACAAAATGCTCAACCCCTAACGACGAATTCCATTTTGCTGTTTTGTTATCATTCTCGTGTTGAGGATATCAAACATGGGCAGATGTGCAATGCTGAGATTGCAATTAATCATGCAGAGACCTCCCCATTCTTTTCTTTAAAATTGTTGAAAAGCTGTAAACTAATAATTTTGAATAGTGAATGAAGCACTTACAGGTAGGTACAAGTAGGTGATGATGACAAGGTCTCCTCATGAATTGCATCATGTTTTTTTCCCCTCCCTCATCAATTAATCTCCCTATGTTGTCTTGAAACTACTCTACTTTAACTGAAAACCATGTTGAATATAAGATGCTTAACAAAACAACTTTCTTGTTTAGAAAACTACACTGATTTACCCTATTAGTCCGTGTGATACTGATTTACCAAACTCACTCTGTTTATGATATATTTATATTTGTGTAAGCATATTTCGGTATTGTACTAATTTTCTCAAAATGAATAAATTTTAGTGACGCTAATTTTGCAGGTGACTAATTTTCCTCTCTTTCTAATAGGAGAAATCAGTGTGCCACTCATTTTTTATTTGTCATTTCTTTTTTTAAAGAGTTGAGGAGGTTGTTTTGTCTGGTTGAATTTGCTATCACCGCTGCGCAGAACATTTTGTCTGTTGTTTTATTAAAAGCTTTAGACGTTGTTCCTTCGGTGAAGCAGATCTGGCTACTGATAACGGGCAGGGACCGCTGCAAAGATGTTCAAGTCAGCGTATGAACCCGCCTCGACAATCCCAAGGTATCAATGGAGCACCACAGCATCGGCATTCTTATTCCGCTGCAGATGAGCCACAAAACAACAATGCGCTTCTTCAGAGTTACGACCTTATTGATCTCTCATTAGATTCCGAACATCATTCAACTGCAAGCACGGGTAATGCGGTCGTTTCTGCCCCTCCTCCTCATATCCCCATGCGAGACCTCATCACGTTCTGACCTGGTGTCTGAGAAAATTATTGAGAAACTCCATTTATAATAGGTCAACAAAAGCACCCCATGTGGTCCAAGTCGGTATCTCTTTTCTTTTTACATGTTTGGACTATGGAAGTGCTTAGTCTTTGTACTTATACATGTGGTGATTGTGGGCCATAGTTGTTTGAAAGAGCTTGGGTCATTTAGGACACATGCTTCACGAAGACCTATTTCTGAAATGCTAAGCAACTCTCTCTAGTACGTTTAGCTGTCCTGCCCTGCAAAACTAGATTATAGTTTCTCTACTGTCCATATTTGAAGACACGTTGCTTTAGAGACGAAAACACTTGAGGAAGCGTTGTATTCAAAACATCTTGTAGTCAACAGTCAATTAGACCTTGTACTGTACCTTGCAGTTATATAGAACATTATTTCGTTTGTTGAAATTCTTTTTTGATGCTCAAAATTTTGTATAGGAAGAGGGAGTTCTCTTACAGTAGTTTGACTTCCAATGAGTGCTTTTGGAATTTTTAAAACCAACGATTCTAGAGGCCTTCTTGGACCGTAGGTGTACGCTCAAGTTCTTTGCAAGGATGGTGGACAGGTAGCCTAGTTGGGTGATGTCCGGTCCAAGTGCTAGGTTCATTTTTCAGCCTCCTTGCATGTGTTGCCCGGCTTGCTAGGGCAGGCCGTGAGGGGCCCATGGCCCTTTCCAGTGCTTTGTTTGTAGTCGGTTGGTTTCTCTATGTTGGGTTGGGTGTTTGTTTGGTTTGTGTCTTGTCTTGTCTTCCGCTAGGCCACTTGTAGCTGGCTGGCCGGCCTTGTACTTTTACTTTGCAATGAAATTTTGTTTCATTTGTAGAATAAAATAAAATAAAATCAACGATTCACACATTGCTCAAAGGGATGATGTCCATAGTCTCTAGCTTGTCTTTTAACCCCTAAAGGACCGACATGCGATTTTTGGCTATATAGAAATTTTGGGCAAGTACGTGTGACTAGAGATTTCCACATTTTTGGCCCAAATTTTAATTGAAGGTGGGGGCAAGGAATATCTTTCATATACACCAAATTTCATGACATTTGGATATATAAATAAAAAGTTACGGCCTAATATGTTACTTTTTTTTGTAACTGGGCAATTCGGGCAGGTTAGAAAAAATTGCTTTCTTCAAAAACAAAAGTTTGAAATTGGTTTTCTGGAGTTACATATATGTCAAAAGCTTTGAATCATTCCATTTTTATCAATGAGTCAAAAGTTATGAGAATTTTTTGTTTACGGGTAGTTATGGATTCTCTACTCTAAAATAAAATTTGAAGTCCTTTATCTTACTTAATTTTCAATATTTTTTGAAAAAAATAATATCATAGGATGAAGATTGTTTATTACAACACTGCAACCATTGGGATTGGCATTTTCAACTCTATAACAAATTCTTGACAATTTAGTATTTTAAATTATTCTCTACCACTATCTACTTACTATTTTTTTCCTACATATTGTACAATTCCAAGTTACGTGAAAATTTTCAAGCATGTGGCCAACTTATCTAAGAAAAAGAATTTAAAGAAGCACCACTATTTGGACATTTTTTTAATAAATAAGTGAGCTTGTGAAGTGTAGCTGCCCTGTTTTTTGTAGGGCCAACACATTTTAATGAATTTGAATGCTTATATCTTGCAATCCATGCGGTGGAAAATTCTAAAATTTTTACCACATGTTCTGAAGCCAACATACTACAAGATCCTACGGTTAGATGTGTCAAAAAAAATGCTTTTATTCAAAAATTTGGTACTTATTCTAAAAATGGCACTTTTTGAGCATTTTCAGTGAAAATATAGTCATGGAACTTTAGGGGTTAAGGGTTAAAAACCATTCAAAATCTTCTAGCTTTTCTACTATAGGATTTATTGAGCATTGACTATAGGTAGAATGTTGGTTTGTTGTATAAAAAAACTCTCCAAAAATGTCCATCAATTGCCAAATTATTGAAACTTTTCATGATGTAAGGTAAAACCATCCATTCCTAACCAGTGATCCATTCCCGACCTATAGGTGCACGTATTTTTGACCAAGCTTAGAATATTTTTTTTCCCTTTTCAAGATTGGAACTAATAAATACTTGACATATGTCCCAAGTTTTGAGAAAGAAAGTAGGAAATAATGATTCGGAAAAAAGTTCTTGAATGATCTGAATTAGAAGAGTCTAAATGTTGACCATAGGTCTAGAACACTTTTGGCCTCCCAAAATTTATAGTAATTTCAATTCAAGCCATAAAATTACTAATTTTTTGCAATCCTTGCCATTTCTATCAATGTACCTCTAAAGAATATTTGTTTTGCCTTCGCTACTCCAGATAATGTCGGAATTCCTTATTCGGTCGGTTATAGGTAGCTCTACCTTATGTGATTAAGAAAAATAATTTATAAAAGAGACATGTCATAACTCTTATGACTCTTGCCGTTGGACTAAGTAGAGGAGTTGTTGAGTAAGGTTAGGAAAAAAAAATTCTTATAACTTCAAGTGTTAGAATCTTTCAATATATATGGTTAATGTTTTTGACATATTTTTCACATTCCTATTGTAGTTTAGTATAAATTTGTATGGTTGATTTTGTTTATAAACTTTTATTTTTCATATTTTTATCACTATCCTAAAAAGTTACAGCTAAGAAGCCCAATTTGGATTGCAACATCCTTTCTTTTGTATATTTGGCATACAAGTTGGAGGAACCGTGATGCATATAATAGGTCTCTTGTATGTCTGAAAAATTGCAAAGTGCTAGTACATTCAACTTGCACATGCCATATTTGGACATGATAACATTTAGATATTAAAATGACCTCCAAAGGAAATATATTAGTTGTTGAATTTTCAACCCAATGGTGTTCTACCAGATTTTAGTACATACTTCATATTCTAAGAGTAAGATACATGACCATGTACATAGTCTCCACCAGACCATTTAAAGGTTAATAAATCTATGTCTTTTGTAGTTGAAAGTAGGCACTTAGTCTTTTATTCTT